>JAIVEN010000022.1:20000000-25000000 GCA_026686845.1 Adenanthera pavonina | reverse complement strand
ACAATAGTCTGTACTATTCATAAGCATGAACAGTGTAGCTCATTTTTCAGATTTGGTGTGGGAAAACATGTTCAGTTTCTCTTGAAGAGAAAAAGGAAATTCTTGGACTCTCAACAATAATCACACTTTTTCAAAATAAATAGTTGGATCCAAGTCAGCAACAAATTTATGGAAAATATAGATACACAACATACCCAATCATGGCAAGCAACAAGGAAATGGTCTGATCCATGTGAGCGATTCCAGAATGGATACTTTGCAGCAATCTTGTTCACATAGTTCCTCAAAAAGATGGACAACGGTTTCAAATTATGAGATCCAGGCACATAGAGTGCCATCTCTAGTTGGCGTGCGCTATATGGCAAATAAAATAAGTGAGCTTTCTCAGGGTCCTTGGTAACAAATTGCTTGCTTTCCCGCATTAACTTCATAAACCACCCTTCAGAAGCGTAGATTCCCTTAAGGAAAGGTTTATGGAAAATGGGTCTTGATCCGTCACGATAAATATAAACTTTAAGTATAGTTTCCATCAATTCATAACTCCTGAAATTGAGGCACAACATTACTTTGAGATGTCTATTCGCAAATTTTCAACTTCGAGGAATAAATGAAAATTATGGTGTGTGCGCGTATGTTATATAACATATTAATGCTATTGGCATAAAATAAGGTACAGTACAAAATAAAGACTTAATCAGCAGCAACTTCCCATATTTTATATTATACCAGTAAACATCCTAAATTATGAACTGCGGAGTTGTGAATGATACACACCACTAGCACTTCATACTCTCATTCCACATGCATGACACCCATGCTTCAGAAAGAAAGAAACTTTACAAACTCTTTGCATTATGCTAAATCTCAAAGGTTGAAGCTTTGCAAGTGCTTGATTGCATCACTAAGGTGACTTTGATAGTTTAATACTGGATCTATTACCGTCTTCACATTTCCAAGTCCAATGAACTTTTACATGAAGAGTGTTATAAAGCTAGAAACTCTGCTTTAATTTGAGTGGTTCTTCGATACACATGATTAGAAATTCATATAGAAGGGCTTTATAGATTCACAAGTAGTATAAGCATGCTGTAGACACATCTAGTTACACAGCAAGCAGCTTTCAGCCCACATTGAGTACATTCCAAGGAGTTTAGAGCTAGAAGGAAAAGGCCTGCCCTTTGCTCCCCTTTTAACAGTCCCAGAAGCGGAAAAATAGCTCACAAATTGTGGGCTAAAACTTCAAGAAATTTCATCATCATAAACTGGTTTCACAGTGGTAGACAATTATTATGCAAGATAACATTTGCTCAGTAATCAGCATGTGCAAATCATGATAGAACTCTGCAAAAGAATATGACATAAACAAAACAAAGAAAACTTGTTTTATGACATGGTACCTTTTGAAAACAGAAACGTTCCTGAATAAAGGACTGTAGAGGTCCAGATCTTCAACAACTCGAGGCGCATGTTCAATCTCTTTCTTTGCATATAACAGGGCCTCATTCGGTTGCCTAGACCATATGTGCCTCTGAGATATATATCGAGTAAATTATTGGTGACAGCTCTCCCCATCATACTAAAAAGAAGAAAGAAGTAAGTTCAAAGTCTCATCAACTTCTACCTGCAATTTAGAAGGGTCAAATCCAAGAGGAGGGGAATGTGTAACAATTGTTGTATGGGCAAACTTTTTGTCCTCCTCTTCCCCAGATACAGAAATATTGCTTTGATGAGGTTCCATTCTCTCTGATTCAACTGGAATTGATTGTACTAACCTGCTAGACACATCAGGTGAAACAATAGGGCCAGGTTGGCTCAGGTGAACCTGTTGATGTCTGGCCTCTTCTAGAAATTCATTTGACTGCGTGGTGTTGCTCAAGGATTGGTTTGATGAAACTGATTCAAGAGGAGAAAGGTACTCTTTGTTCAATTGATGACTGTGTACAAGCATCAGAAACACAATAACAGATATTGCCAAAGTGGCCCCAATAAAAACTAATCTTCTCCAGTCAATTTTGTGCCTAGAGTATCGCCGTGATAGCTTCTTCATCATGATGAAAGGAGAATGCTTCAATGCTTTTTTCATCTCATTATATAAAGCATATATCTAATGCCTCCAATTAAACACATAAATCTCCTCAGTGATACATTTTTTGAACATCAAACTCATCAGAAAATATAACACAGGCTTGTTCCAGACTTCAGAGCTTGAACCCTATCTTGCGATGCTAACTTCCTAGAGACCACAAAATCATCCTGACAATTAGAAATTTTTGTAAATATTAAGAATTTAAGATGAAGAAAAAGAACAAAGGCAACAACAATTTACTTCCTTTCAAAGGTGAACAATCAAACATTTGAATGAAAAAGTTCACAATTGACTACATGATAATTTGACACTAAGATTTGCACTCAAAGACACCACAGAAATTGTTTCTTGCAGGTTTTCCTTCTCTAAAAGGAAATAGCTAAACTAATTCCCATAACATGAGTAGTGTAAGTGTGTTCACTGTAATTTGAGAAGCTATGGGGCGTTGAAATTGGAATACCATCAGAAATTCAGAATCTCCGTGTTAGGTATTTGGTTAAGCATCAAAATTTAAAGCCACTGTGTGCTGTGCGATTAATATAATTTTGCACAGATTAAATTTTGCGTAGGTGTCGGACCAAGTAACTGGTAGTCTCTCAAACTATAACATCACGATGTAATTTTACTTAATTGGGAAGTTATCAATCAAATTAAGCCTATATTAAACAAGATAAATCTCATCTAGCCCATGTAAATTATAAAGTCATTTTACATGGAAATCCTTGTCTAACAGTCCTAACTAGTAGCTATCTTTAATAATCTCGGTTCCATATATGAATCAGTTTGCTTGATCATAAGCAATCAACAATGAGTATCCTCCATTATTGGCTTTGTCAATAGTCCGCATCAAATAATATTTTCCACTTTCCATCACTGAACGAGCAAATAGACCATAAACCGAAAATGAAAAAAAAATTAAAAAAGGACATGGGATAAATATCGAACAAAACGAAATGAAATGAAAAGAAAGAAGAAGAAGAAAGATGAATATGCAGCATACCTGATTCAGATAGCTCAAATAAAGGCGACGGTGGATCTGATAAGCTGGATCAGAGAATGAATAGATAGCACCGAAAAGTCAAAGTGGCGATAGTTGCTGTTTACTTGGAAAGAGCCTTCCTTTTACATGCGTTAATTGTCACTTTACTGTTTTGACTCTCAGCCTATCCTCCCCCGCTGGCCGCTTCGCCCTCGCCCCTCCCACACTAGAGGTTTTTTTTTTTTTAAAAAAAACCACCTCCCGCACTACGGGTATACTCCCACTACTCTCAAGGAAAAAACAAAATCACATATATTAAAAAAATAGTAAGTTATCTTATTTTTTAAATTTTTTTAAAATATTTCTATTTAATTTAATAATAATTTAAATTACTAATATACTTAATTTCTTTCTTATATAATTAGTGAAAGATAATTTTAAAAAAAGAAAAATTTAGTGTATCATTAATTTTTTTTTCTTTTTATATTTAAAATTATCAAAAGGAAGAAATTTTTCATTATAAATAAAACAGGAGAAAATACTAAGTATTTTCTCTTCTATCATCTATATATGTATTAAATATTGATATATAATATATCAATATTGAATATATTAAACACATATACTAAAATTTATTCCCTCCAACTTTATTTATAAGAAATTTTTAGTTGAATAATATAAATTAATAAAAGTGGTTAAAATTAGTATATGGTTTTATTTTTTTAAATTATCACAATATACCAAAATTATCCATAAATAAAGTGGTGCATGTGGCTTTCTTTTTTTATTTTTTGGCACATAAAAAATTCATATACCACACATAAAAAAAAGTCATATACACCATAAAGGACATTCTTTATAAAAAATTTATAAATGCTTTACACATTTTGTAAAATGATGCATATATTAAAAACCACAAAAAATTTTCACCATTTGTCTTATAATTAAGACCAAAGGAGTATAACGGTCATTTAATATATAGATATATATTTAAAATAAAATGTTTTATAGAAATACTAGTTCATTGCTCAAATTCCATATGATACATAAAAAATTGTTTAGTTATTGTTATTTTGTTTGGAAATTTGGACTCTCAAATTGTAATTAATACTCCCCCTATTGTTATGAAAAAAAATTAATACTCTTTTTTTTAATGTCTTTTTTAAGAAAAAATGTTTCTATTTTAGTATTTTATTGAAAAGTTTAAGACGAACTTAATTATTATAAATTAAAAATTTATTGTAAATGATTATGTTTTTTCCCTTTTGTAATTTGTAACAACACAGCTCATTTAAATGATTTTATCCTTTTCTATTTTCATTTTTTAACAATAATAACTCATACCTTCTCATTTCAAGATCTCACTCAAACAATACAGCTTATTAATGATTAATTTAATTATTTAGTTTTTATTAAATTGAATATATTTTTTATAAGATGCTTTCAACTACCTTATGAAGTTAATTATATCTTCAAAATTAAAAAAAACTAAACATTTATTTTTTTACCCTAATTAATTAAAATAATAAATTTTTCATTAAATTAGGCCATCAATCATTATTATGTGAAAAATGGTGTAAAACCAATTAAAAAAAGTCACATATTTTTTCTCACCAAATACTTCATCGCTTTAAATAATAATTTACGAGATTGAGAAGTAGTTAACTATGAGTAAAAATATAATAATATTATTTAATATTACAAGGTGATTTATAAAAATGATCAAAGAAACCTTCTAAATAGTTCCTTATAAAAAAATAGGAGGGAATATTTGCATTGTTGAATCAATTAATATATCAATATATTATAAAATATATAGTAAACCATATGTGGATCATTCCTCACATTTTATATAATGTACATAAAAGGTGTCAAACTTGTCAGTAAAATTGTAAAATATAAAAATTTTAAAATAATTAGTCACATTATACTGAATTAGTAAATTATAAATCTAGCATGATGTGTATGTATATATATTATAAGTAACAGCTCATACCTTCTTGTTCAAAATCTCACTCTAAACAATTACTTGAGTTGACTTTTATTGCTTACTGATGATTGAGTCAATTACTAAGTTTTTATTAAATTGAATATTACCTTTATAGTATTTTATATATTTGCATTCTTAAATCAATTAATATATCAATGTACATTATGAACTTTACAGTAGTAAACTGCATCTGGCACATTCCTCGACTTTATGTAATGTTAGAAACAAAAAAGTGTCAAATTCATCAGTAAAATTGTAACCTACAAAAATTTGTAGAACAATTAATCACATGATACTCTCTCTCTCTCTCTCTCTCTATATATATATATATATATATCAACCCTCGAAAAGCTTTTGACAACAAAGCAAAGCATTTGACAAGAAAGGTAAGTTTTGTCCGAACACTTCTTTCATCATCTAAGATTAGTCTTCCATGTAGAATTGTGAAAACAAATTTAGTATGTTGAATTTAAGGTACCAAAAATTGTACCGAATATTAAACTTTATGACACTGATTTAAGGTTTAATTGTTCTACTGTGAGTCAATTAAAATTAAACTGGTAGTAATAAAATTAATAATTTTTTAATTTTATATGTTACATAAAAAATTAAAAAATATTATTAATAAGTTTCATGACCTAATATTAAAATTTAAATAAATTAATATTAATTCATAATCATATTTTAAATTTAAAATAGTTAATTAATATTTTATTTTTATATTATTTGTCAAGTAAATTTATTAATAGTTATGTATCATAATAATGCTTATACAATATTAAAATACAGAAAAAAAAATTTATACAAAAAATAATACTATTTAGTACTAAAAATAATGTTATTTTATCTTATAAACTAAACAAAATTTTAAAAAATTCAATCATTTTTCCACTAATTCTGATAAGGGTCGATCAACCATTACTTCTAAACTAAATATAGTATTGATTCCTACTCCAACCAGCTGAATCGATTAGTACAGTTTAATTTTTTGAACCTTGATTGTACCTATTGAATTCATCAATTATATAAATTGGGTTGATCTATTAAACATTTTTTTAGTGTGATTATATTTGATCCAATTCATTTTATTGATTACTTGGGTTTTCTTTTCCTTTTTTTGACATTCCGCTATCTAGGGTATTCTTTGTTTATGTTGTTTGCTCTAAGTCTTTCGTCAGTTGCCATATTTTTTTTAAGTACTAATAGCATCTCTTAGTCAATAATTGAAAACTATTCATTTAAAGCATAGATGTGATCTTGTAATTTTTGTTGTTGTGGTTTTGTCCTTGAGCTTTTTGTTGGTTTTTTTTTGCTGTTTGGCCGGATTTGGTTCTCTATGTTGTTTATTTTTTATCTAATATGAATTCTCTTTAAAAAAAAAATCAATTTATTGATTAACCCACTAAATGTTGATGTTGGGTTGAATTTCTATCTTAAAAATTTTTATAAAATTGTACTTAACTAATTCATTTAATCCATGTAAAAAAACTGTGATTAAAAAATTAAAATATAACTTAAAAATGTGTATATAAAAAATATAACTTAAAAATACTCAACAAACTCAAAAGCATTTTTTATTAAAAAAATTTCATAAAATATTAAATGAACTTGAGAAGTAAATTGATGTGATGTGACTCTCCTTCCCAATTTGCTTGCTGTGTCCTGCCCAGCAAAAACTAACATCAAGAAAATTGAAAAAAAGAAAAAAGGACCACGATACGGACACGTAGGGAATGGAAGTGCGAGCCAACAGGAATGAGCCACGTCAGACCACGTGTACTCCCGAAATTGGATTTTAGAAACGTAGACAAATAGTAAATACTCCCACCGCTTTTATATATAAAATTTTTTATTCTGATTTTAAATATAATATTTTAAAAAAAATATTTTTATTTAATATATTTAAAAAAATAAATAAAAATAATTAATTAATTTTAATTTTAATTCTTAATTCATATAATTGGGTTAAAACGGCCGCCTTTCTGTTAAGTGGGAGAGGAAGAAGTATATATGATATACGAAATTACTATAAGCCCGAAACAATCATGTGGTAAAGTCCGCCATCTCCAACGCAAAACAATAAAATTACCAGCAAATTCAAAGGTCATATCAGTAATTCAGAGTCTCATACTCCTCGAGGTTCAATTTCAAAGCAATCCATTAAAATTGTCTTAAACGCTCATTTTCCAATTAACAAAGGACGATTCGTTGAAATCTGGAGAAGGAACTTCGGTTTTTTTTTTTTTATAAAGAAACGACTTCTTGGAGGTGGATCTGGTTCTGTAAATGGAGGCATCTGGAAATTCCGAAAACAAACTATAGAAAATTTGAGCGATTATCCATCTTTGTTCTCTGATAAGTTCGAAGTATCTATCGTGTCTTGGCAATGGCTGCACCGTTTTTCTCGACGCCTTTTCAGCCTTACGTTTATCAGGTACTTGCATTACTTCTTGCTCTTGACGATTTAAACTTTTAAGCTTCAGTTGTTTGCTTTCTGTTGATCCAGAATACCCTAGGTTAATTTTGGATTTCTAATTGATATGTTTGCTACATCTATGACTTGTCGACTAGCTTGATAGCTAGCGAAATTGAATTGTTTGAGTAGGTCGATCCGATTCCCTTCATGCACCATTAAGGTTTTGTAATCGAGTTTGTTGTGTTTGGGATTTTGTTGGACGAGGTGCCTTAAATGTATGATCAGCAAAATAGAAGCGAAAAAGGGACAAGCTGACTGGTAATTGACTTAATAACACAAATTTCGGAACTGGAACTCTCTATTAAGATATTCTTCTTGTATTCATTGGTCAGTGCAGTGGCACATAGAGACGCGATTGTAACAATCAAATCAGGAGAGAGGAAGTATTGAAAAATAAGTTTGTAACTGATTTTTTTTATTACCAATGCGAGCATCAATACTTGAAAAATGGAACCATGTTGTTTGATACATGTCTGATGCTTGTATCATACCGGACACAACACTTCTGAGTTGCATGAAAACACTTCATATTTTGTGGTTTCAGAATACCCATATCATGTTGTGTTCATGTTTCATGGATGATTAAACTGGCATAACTATAAAGTATCTTCTGATTATAGATGTAAAAAAGCTGCAACATGTTTATGTTTTTGTGCATTTATTGCATGGCAGGGCTTTTTATATGGGGGAAGGGAGATGTTGAGAATAGAATCAGCTTAAGAGAGAGAGCTGCATATTATTATATTTGAACTAAACGCTTCATGTCCCTTTGGCTTTGTTTTCCCCATTTTTTACTGTTGTGCTGAAAGATTTTGTTGACCTACTAAATGCCATGATCATTAATTGTTTAAAGTAACCATTTCTGGTGACAAAATAATTGAAAAAAGTGCTCAACGTTCTTCGGATAATTTTTCTCTTATCTTATCTCCTTCATAGTCTCATGGTGGATTTTATGTTATGCTTTTTAGAGTCCGCAAGATGCTATTATACCTTTTCAGATTTTAGGGGGGGAAGCTCAGGTGGTTCAGGTGAGTGTATGACCATCTTAACTTTAAAATGCCAATATTTTTCTTTGTTATCTATTATAACTTATAATGCCATTTTGGCTTATGTTATTGTACTACAGATAATTTTGAAGCCTCAAGAAAAAGTTGTTGCAAAGCCCGGTAAGTTATTGGACACAATGCACTCAGATGGTAATTTTGTTTACTTTTCATGGTGGTGAACTGAGAATATTGGTATGCTTAAATATAATATTCATATCACACAAACATGTTTTCTGGTTAGTTGGATATGCATTTGAGGCTTCCGTCAATGATCTGCGTTGATGTTTTATCATTGCCATCAGCATCAAACAAGGATGAGAAAACCAATTTATTTGGTTTGCTTTTATTTAATTATATTTGTTCTTTTATATAAATTTATATATTGTAATTTGTTTGAAATCTTTGGTTTAGATCACTTTATTGAAATGAACTTTTTAATGAGCCCCTACATTATGATTCTTGGTTCACAAGCATGTGTATAAGCCAATTTATGATATTTCTGGCTCCCTCCTAATTCTTAAAGGGGGAGTTGATTGGCTTTTGTACCTTAATATGGCACCAAAATTCCTAGTTTACCTAGATGCTGCATGCGAATTATATCATCCTAATGTCTGGTGCCCATTGCCTATGTGGCATCCAATCCTTTTTTTTATATATATTTTAAGGAAAGTCATTCTCCTGGTGATTCTTCGAGATTGCATGGGAAGAATAACTTTAAGGGAGAGGGAGGGAAGGAGGGAGGATATATATATGAAGAATAAGCCTTTTCGAATGAAAAGTGAGGAGATGCAAAGGAAGACATAAATCTAAAACAGAAGTGTTGGATGATGCCATGCTCATTTATTTGGTGACACTCTTAAACCAACACAATTTATTTGTAGCATGTGCTTTCACTTTGTCCCTTTTTTACTTTAAGCAAAGGAAAATATTCGATTGTATTTTTATTTTATTAATTCACAATAATTTATATTTGTGTTTGTGCATGCACTAAAAAATTTGGTGTCTTGCATCAAAATATGGGGGCTATTTGCCTTAAAATAGGTAAAAAAGTTGAACACAAGATGCCACATTGGTATCTGGTTTCACATATGGGGAAATTAAGAACATGTAAAAGAATTTGGGTGTATTAAAATATCCAAGGCCATGTTAGGATGCAAAAGCTAAAGTTGGTTTATTGATGATAACGTATGAGATTACCTATTTTTTAGTGTGCGTAGAGTTGGGTGAATAATTTCTTTTTGATATTCAATACTCACACAGTCATTTGTGCTTCATTTATATTTAACATGAATATTATGTTTGCAGATCACATCTAATCTTTATTTCAGTATTAACCTTTGTGAAACTTATTTGTAGGTTCCATGTGCTTTATGTCTGGATCCATTGAAATGGAAAATGTCTACGTTCCAGAAAATGAAGTAGGCGTGTGGCAGTGGTTATTTGGCAAGACTATAACTAGTGTTGTTCTCCAGAATCCTGGACCTAGTGATGGATTTGTTGGAATCGCTGCTCCTTCTCTTGCGAGAATTCTCCCGGTTTGTGCCTTCACGCATCTCCAAAATATTTGAATAATGCATTGTTACTTCTCATATCAAGTTTCCGAATTCATAATCTGAAATCCAACTGATGAAAGTCCTTTTCGTATATCTGTTACTCATGTGAAATTGTAAATACAGATTGATTTGGCAATGTTTAATGGAGAGATTTTATGTCAGGTAATTATTGTGTTTGCTTTTGTTGATCCATTTGTATTTTCAATAATGTTTTCTTTTAGTATTTTAGATAGTCTATATTGATTTTTATGGTTCAACTTTTGTTGATTTACTTTTTAAATCTTTAAGTGCTGGAATTCACCAAAACCTCTTAAATTTTCTGTAGCCAGATGCTTTTCTTTGCTCTGTAAATGATGTAAAGGTCAGCAATACAGTTGATCAGAGGGGACGTAATGTAGTTGCTGGTGCTGAGGTGAGATAATGCGGATGCTAGATCTGTTCCCTGTTTCTTTTTTGTGTCTGATACTAAATTGATTTTACTTGAAGGCTGCCATGTATAAACTATTTTCTTGTTTGTTCCAAATAATATTATAGGCAAGACATATGTTTTTGAATAAACTACTTTTCAGTTTTTGGGTTATGGTTGTGAATGATTGATGCACATGTTTTTGGGGCTTATATGCATTTTTACGACTATCTTATAAACATGTTATATGAAAATGAAACCAATAGATATATTTATGGGATTATTTTAACTCGTTTTAAGGCATCATCTGGTTCTACCATATTAATCCACCACCTTATTAGCCGCACAAAGCACTTGACTTTTATTTTTGAGCAATTTAATTTAATTTTTCACATTGGCCCTATTACTAAGATATATAATTTGAATTCTGAAATGTTTGTTCACATTCCTTAAATATTCTAAAACCATCGATTTGAATTTTGTATGAGATGCTGATGGCAATAATGCTTTTTTTTTTCAGAGTGACACTGTTGCATTACTAAGAAAAGAATCTATTGTTCAAGGAATGGATTTTTTTTTTTATTTTTATTTTAAACTTTTAATTGGAAATGCTATTATCAAATGATTCATTATGCATCTGAACAACAGAATGTGTGAAAACACTGACTATTGTCTGCACAATTTGCAGTGGACTGTTTGTGTGTGGAAAGTTAAATAAGACCAATAGAAAAGTTTATGATTTCATACCATTGAATAGGTCTCACAAAATCCTCCAAAAGATTGGAATCAATCACTGTGTTGATTCGTTGTCATGCTTTGAACTATGGCAAAACAATATGAAATTAGTTTGGATTGATTAGTCTTACTAGAAGTTAAATGAGTACTATAGATTTCTAGACACATGTTGAATGTTTTATTTGATAAAGTTCCATTGATGCGTGCCTCGGGTAAGAGTTGGCATGCAAGAGTCACCTATTATGTGTTTATGAAGTTAGTCTGACAGTTGGGAACAAATCATGCAAGTTATTAATATTGCAAATGGGTGGGGCTGTATGTGTGTGCGCACGTATGGGACATAATTTCATTAATAATGGAAAATAGATATGCCATGAAATTTGGTCATGACCAGCGGTTTAAAGGGGGGAAAGTTGAGAGGATTACTATTGGAAGAGGACTGTGTGAAGTAGTTGGTGTCCATGCCTTGCATGTCTCCATCTTATATCTCTAAGATCATTTTTGCATTAATGTAGGGATTTCTGAAGCAGAAGCTATCAGGCCAAGGGCTTGCATTCATACTTGCGGGTGGATCTGGTACATTTTTATTAAAAACACAAATAAAAACTCTGGCTTTCATCCTGATTCCCCTTCTCCCTTGTCAGGATTTTTGTACTTTCTGAAATCATTCTTTGATGAAGTTTTTATATGTTTCTTTATTTTTGTAGTTCTTGAATTACTCATAGGCTTTATTGGATTCTGTTTTTTTTTAGTTGTACAGAAAAATCTTGAGGTCGGTGAAATGCTGTCTGTTGATGTTTCTTGCATTGCTGCTGTCACAACGGCTGTTAATATCCAAACAAAATACAATGGTCCAGCGAGAAAGGCGATGTTTGGGGTAAGTGACTCCCATTTCTGTAGCCCTTTTGTTCTCTTATCTTTTTCTCAAATATTGTTTTCTTGAAATACTTATATATTTATATGGATTGGTTAGCCTTTCTCGGTCATTGTCTTGGAAATTTACGGATAGAAGTCTGGCAATATTTTTTGTTTTTTGATCTTCTGGTTTGTGAGCCTAGAACAAGTTTGTTTTATACGTGCGTTTCCATATAGGATTTCTGTGCTACCTCATTCTCAAAGCTCCATGCCTTCGATATGCTTTTCAAACTTCAGTATACATCCTCTCATTGTTTCCCCCCCAAAAATTGGTATCTATAAACGCAATCTCGAAATTGCAGGGTGACAATACAGTAACAGCTCTTCTGACTGGACCTGGCATTGTCTTCATACAGAGTTTACCATTTCATAAACTCTCTCAGCGAATTGCTAGGTAAAATTATACTGCAGTCATAAAATGAAATTAAGGGATCATTTGAGTTGACTATTGCAGACCTACCTCTTCTCCCCCCTTCTCTTCTGCTTGCCTTTTCTTTTAAACCTCTGGATTTAACGTGTTTTTGATAGTATACATTTCTGTATTTCAGGGCAGTGACATCCCCAAACATGAGGGAAAATCCCAAGTTCTTCATTCAGATTGCCATGTTCTTTTTTCTGGCGTATGTGGTTATTGTATCTTCATTAATCTTGACCGATGTATGAAATTTACTTTTTTTTTTTTTGGCCCTTTCTGGACAAATAATTCTTTCGCCCATTTGCCCACAGTAACTGTAGAGCTCTAAAGGTTAATAGCTAGGTACGGAGTATTTCGGATGTTGTGATTTTGTTATGAAATTTCATATCCAACTAAAGTTAGGCGCCATTTACTGGGGTGCACCTTCCGATCACCCCCTTTATGTATCTTGGAAACCCCCTGATGTCCATGAATCAATTTTCTGCATGAAAGAAATGATGTATATGTGGCTGGGTTCGTATGAGAACCTTTTTTTGATGTTCTTTTAATGGAAGCCATGTTGGGAGAACTACTCGCACTCACAAAGTAATAGTTAGTTATATCACTAAGTTTATGGTTCAATTGGTAGTTGATTGTACTGGCTTGAACAATTTTACAATTGAAGTGGCATAGATTCAAGATGTGATATGCTTTATTAAAAAGGGAGGGGGGGTTTATTGAAAATATTAGAAATAATATTTTTAACTTATTTTGCTTATCTATCGTTGGGGGGAAAATGTGCTGAACTGAACTTTCTAAGGAAATAGCAAAATCCACTGGCCGATGCGATTCATCGAATAAAAAATAAGTGAGCACAGATTTGTATTATTCCCTGGCTGCCAACTCAGTGACTCATGATGCGTGGTAGTGAGAACAAGAATGACAAGGAAAAAAAATAAACCAAGAAATAAACCCTCTAAGGAACCTTGTGAGACCTCAAATACCAAAGTTTTCTCTGGTAAATCGATTTGCATGTTTCAGCAAATCATGTGCCTGCATCTGTGCAAGACTGCAGGGCCTATTGATTTTTGTTGCCGAAGAAACTACTTCCTCCATTTCTTTTTAAGTGTGATTTTTTTAAAACAATTTTTCTATTTATTTGTTTTTTTAAAAATTCAAAATCTTTTATTTCTATTTATGTCATTTTGAAATTTTAAGATAACATCAATTATTATTTTTAATTATACCCTTATTATTTTAAAAATAAAAAACAATTCAATTACTTTTTAATTTTATTTATCCGTTTCTTCAGAAAATTTTAAAGAAAGTCTTACATACTATTTTGTAATTTGTGTACTAAAACATTAAACAAATAAAAAAGAAAGAAAGAAAAAGAGTATTCTGCAAGAGAAAAAACTGATAATTAAAAAAAATGACATTATACAAGGAAAGTGATAAATAAAGTCATTTATCTAAAACCTCCATTGGTATAATTTTCTCGGTTTTCAATCAAAAGCCATAGTGGATGTTAGTACTGGGCAAGGTAACTGGGGAAAATAGCAATGTTGGGCGTTTCACGCTCATCTGCTGGGTCTTTCGTACTGTACTTATCTAAGTTGGTTACTAGCATGTGATGAACTGAGAGATGCTTAGAAACTTCGTATCTTAAGATCTGCTACACCTCCCCGTATGTAATAAGAAAGATAGTCATGCAAAGAACTTAAATATGTATGAAGTCTACTCTCTTCAATCTCCTAAATTTGACAGTTCCAATATACTCCCTAAATTTAAAAAATCTGAACTCCATATATCCCTGAAAACATTTTTGAGCATACAAAAGAAAAATCACCTTCCATGAATCAGTTGCACCTTATAGGGGCTGATAGGCATTTAAATTAATTAGCAGGTACAACCTTAAGAAAGCCCAATAATAAAATAATAATAATAATAATCCTCAGCCAATCTTCACCCCTGCCTTATTTTGGAGCCAATTTTCATTATTTCTTCCATTTTGCAGGGTCAAACAAACTATTTTGATCATCTTACTCGATTGGTAGTGATTCCAAAAGCAATTACAATCAAGCTTTGGGCAGATTTCTAATGCACTCATTCAATATTCACAGGTCATGATATTCTTGAGAAATGAAGGAAAAGCCACAGTTGCTTGGGAATTTTGCCATCAATCTCCCAAGTATACAGCTAACCTTGATCCTCATGAAGGCAAAACAAGGTGCAACTAGATATGGATCAACAAATCCGCTTGCCTTGATCAGCGCCTGTGGAACAATAGGGCATGCGATAGCATTTAAAAAACTAATAATGAAAATAAAATAAATAACCAACACATTTTTTTCCAAAAAGATCACCTATAGCATGCAATAACAATTCCTAAATATTACCAATCTGCCCCCAAACTTTTAACTTATAATCATCTACTTTCATGAGTCTAATGCATGAAAGTGGCGAATCAACTTCTGCTCAAGTAAATGCAGCAGTTGTCACTGCACAGACATTCCATTATTTAAGTGATATAATGAATGCGAAGATAAGACCGGAGGTGTTTCACACTAAAAAGAAAATTACGTTGCATCTTCACCTATTCAACTTTGTTTTCACAATTGTTTAAAATATAAACTCCTTTGGTTTCTTAAATTTCAATAGTAACAATAGGTCTACCGCCTAATTAATGATAGACACTTTCAGCCTGTTTCTTGTTAAAATAAAACAGACATTTAGTGATGACCATCTGAACAATTATGAAATATGCTCTCAAACCAATAGTCAGCATCAACTATATATGTAATCTAATGCCACTATTTATCTGCAAATAAAATGCTAAAATTCAGAACGTAAGAGTGAAGAGCAAGCCAAAAACAATGATGAACCACTATTTAGGACCCAAATCCTCAGGAAATTTACATCCAATCACCCTTATAGTCTGCCTTTTGCTTGCTCTGTGCATCAAATTGCACCCCAAATCCTTTGATAAAACCAATAAAGTAGGTTGGTCTCCACATCAAACTGACAATTTAACTCTTTAATAAAACTCAATCTTGACATCCTTGCTAGTCATTTATCTCAGCATCCTTCACATATTTCAATCACAGTACACAACAACAAAGTATAAAATGTAACCTTAAAGTTAAATTTCAAGACTACTTTCTACACATATGAAAGTGGCAATGAAGTTTATCAACATCAACAGTTTTTTTTTTTTTTTTCTGTAGCAAACCATCCGTATACAAAGCCAACAGCTCCGAATAATTCGGATTCAACCTGGGTCGGACCCCAAACGGGAGGTGGATCTCCCAAGCACATTTCTTCCATTCCCATTACCCTAGCGATCAAATCCAATAGCTGAAGGTTAAAGGATTCAGACCCTTTCCATTTGAGCCAATGTGCGTTGGTGCATCAACAGTTAATCAATATATATATAATAAAATCTATAAGAAGTTGCACTATTCATTAGTCATAAATAGTATGGCTCACCTCAAACTTTATACAGCACACGAAGTCTACTTCTAGTTATTTTCATATTGAACAAATGGTGTCAACAAAATCACTACGCAGTCAAATTATAACTCAAAAATGCCCACAAAATAGTAGAAATTTAACAATCCTAAATTATCATACCCTTAAGATGAAAAATCAAATCAGATCTAAAGCATTGCCATTACGCAAGTATTTCAATTGACACTTTGTCATATAAATTCCCATTATCTACTGCAATAGAAGTGTGAAGCACATAATCTGACAACATGATTACTGGAGTACTAGGAATTAGGAAAGGTGTCTGGAAACGAAATTTGAGACAAAGCATGTATGTAACAAAGGCCTAATGTTGGAAGGGTGCTGATGCATCAAACTGAAAAAATGACATTGGAATTTACAAACTAATAGACAGAAGTTCACATGTAAGATACATCACCAGAATGGTACATAATAACAATACCACCTACAAACCATGAAATGAGTTCCTGCCCAGATAATTTAAAAAGAACGCAATCAAATCAATGAAAAGAGAATACAACCGATGAAATTCAAATATAGATAACAAGAATGGAAAAACAATTCAAATGCATTTTGAACTTTTGATGAATCCTATGTATACTTCCTAATAGAAGTCCGAATGAAATTTTATGTGCATTTTAAACTCTTAATCGTTCTAACATTACAATTTGTTGTTAAAGATCTAACAGAAAATATCATTCAAAAGGACAAAAAAAATCCAAAGAGAAAAAAATATGACAAACAAAAATAGAATTCAATTTGTCTGTTCACCTGGAAAACCGCCTACTTCCAGTAAAATTTCTGTCTCTCTGGTGCTTCTGGTGCAGCAAAGCTCTCTCCCTCTCCTTCTCTCCCTTCTCTCTTTTCAGTCTTTCTTCCCTCAACTCTTCCAATGTTTTCTTCCCACTCCTCTTTTTCTCATCCTTAGGGTGATCATCATCGGAGGAGCCGCTATCACCATTAGCATCATCATTTGGCTTTTGGAGATACCAAGGAAGCTTAACCCCCTTCCCTGCAACCCCATAACCCAACCTGTATTTCTCATCCTCTGGCGTCACAAGCTTGGACTTTCCATCCTCTTTCTTCATCTTCTTCTTCTTGGACCCATCTCTTTCTACAGCACTGTCATTTTCTAATCCTTTAATTGGGTCAAAAATCTTAATTCCTTCGAAAAGATTAATGTGACCAGATTTTGGTTCCGATTCACCAGGTTCCTGAGCTTTATTTAGTGGAGCCAAACCTCGAGCAGTTCTCAGCTGCTCCAGACGAAACTCAGCATCCCTCTTTCTCGCCTGCTCACGTTTCAGCTGTTCTTCTCTTGCTGCTTCCTCTTCATCGCGCCGTACTTTCTCCCTATTCTCGTAATTGTAAACATTCCAGCGCTTCTGGGGAAGGATATTCAGACCTCCATGACCTCCCATTATCAATTCTATACAAAACCAACTGCAGACGAGAACATGTATCTTAGACCAAGGGAAAATTGGAATTCTGAAATCACTGGTAGCGAGAAAAAACAAAATTTCACGTTGGCCAAAAAAAAACGGAGCAAAATTACATGGAAGGAAATTAAACAAAACTATAGATACAGGTAAATCATGTTCAATCTCAGAAATCAGAGCCCCGCGAATTCTCAAAGAAAGGTCATCAAACTCGCTATAATTGCTTCAAAAGTCGTGCCAAAGACAAATGAGAAGCGAGAAATCTACTTCGAGAATTTGCGTGAAAAGTAGTCCGAAGCGAATAGATAAGTACCTGAAAGGCGCAGAATAGGATTTGGCGATTTGCTGGAAGAAGATCGGAAATCACTGTTGCAAGAGAATACAGGTATAACCTAATCAGATTTCACCTATTTTCTGTTGTTTCTGGCTCGAATGAGCAATCGACATACATACGTACATATATACAATTATACATATATATATATATACACATATTATATTTGATCAGATATATATATTATATTTCATCGGATATATAATATATATATATATATATTTTATCGGATATACCAACAAAGTCTCTGATGGAAACAAAAATTAAATTAATTAGTTCTAAAAGATTTTGTATTTTTAATTTATTATAAATTTATGAGAGAGTTAAAATTGAAATTTATCTTTGTCAAAATATTTTTAATGAGATTCATTATCTTTTTAATATTATTCTTCAAATTTAAATGTTATTATCTAGTTTTAATACTTCTAATACTTTGCACAAAAGTAATAATTTTTACTTTGTTTTAATATATTTATGTGTATAAATTATAAGTTTTTAATAGTCATACTGAAATAGTATTGTACCTAATAGATATTTTGAAATATCACAAAAATTCATTTGGATATTACAAATTGTTTGGTACAGAAAACAAAAATAAATAAATAAAGAATCGCCAATAGTAAATAATAACTAGTAAATCATTCCCAAACTTTTTTGTTGGCCAGTCATTCCAAAACTTTAAAAAGCAATATTATGAAAATTAAACGAAACCAGTCAAAATAAAATGAACTGATACTAAAACCGATTCATAACCTTACTGAATCAATAAAAAAGTTTTCAATAAAAGAGATTTACTCAACACAACTTTTTTTCATACAAAATGGGAAAAACCGAACAAGTTATTAGTTTGACCCATTCAAACCTCTTTTAATTTTCTTTAATCTTATTAGTTGTTAAT
This sequence comes from Adenanthera pavonina, assembly GCA_026686845.1. Classification (NCBI taxonomy): domain Eukaryota; kingdom Viridiplantae; phylum Streptophyta; class Magnoliopsida; order Fabales; family Fabaceae; genus Adenanthera; species Adenanthera pavonina. The sequence goes on along the minus strand of JAIVEN010000022.1, from coordinate 24,981,239 downwards.
ATAAATAATATCATTTTTGTAATAAATATTTGTCCAACATTTTAATACTATATAAGTATTTATTTTAATACATGATTATTATTAATTATAAATTCTCTTAATGATAATGAATTACTAATTTAATATTTTGAGTTTAATATATAATTATAGATAAGTGTTATCTTATTTAGATTTAAATATTAAATTATGAAAATTATTAGCAATAATTTTGAGACGATTAGTTTTTGGCACCAGTTTTTCTTTTGTCAAACTTGACTTTTTACGAATTCTTATTAACAATTAAGACTCGAATTCTGTCAATTGAAAATCAAAATTTTGTAACTGAGATTCGATTATTTTGCCCAAAAGAAAAAGAGAAACTGTAGTACCAAAAATCATATATCTTGATTTTTTTAACCAAAATCCAATTGTCCCAATAATTTTTTATTTTTCTATATAATATATTAATATATAAAATTAAAAATATATTAATTTAATTACTATAGGTTTGACCATGATACAACCAAATTGAACCAATGAGTCTTTTACTCATCTTTCAGAACATTGTTAAGGAGTTAATTAAAATAAATAAATAAAATATTATTAAATAATAAATAATAATAAACGTTATATGTCTCAATCTATACGAAGAAACCATTTCTCATCCCACGCATGCCATCTCATTGAATTTAATGGTGATGGAGAAGAGGTGGGATAGAGCAATAAACAGCCAAGAGCTATGCTTGATTCCTACAAGAAGAAAGAACTCGACTACTACTACTAGACTCGTGATCTCAGATAAATACAACTTTTTCAACTAAGTGATTGTTTTATTTTAACCTGCTCTCAAACATGTAGAAGCAAAGCAGCAAGATGTACGACCCTCCTTTGCTCTGACGGCGAGCACATTTGAGGAAAAATTCCAACTCATAAATTAGGAAGAGTGGATCAGTCATCAAAAAATGAAGTCATTAAGTTGAGTACATTTGCTCGCACGTCCATTTTTCCTGATGATATATGCACTTTCTTCCACGTCCGCATTCAAACAATTCATCCTGTGCCTGTTCCATGATAAAGAGTTACTTCACACGGTCACCACAGAATATAACAGTCAGCAACTACTGTAATAATCAATACTTGCCAGGCGAAGTGGTCTTCACAGCATAGAGAACCCCATATAATTGCAAGTCCAGCTCCTTCCCTGCATTCACAAGCAATTAAATCACACAGAATAAAAGAAACGGGAGTAGGTAGTTCCCATCAAACATAATCTGTGTTATGTGGATACATGCGTATGACCTTACATAATATGGTAAAGAGATAGGGTGTGTCTGGCTCAACCAAAAAATGGAGGGCAGGAAGTGGAGGGATTTCAATAAACCCTTATTTGTTATTTGGTTTGTCCGCAAGGGAGGGATTTTAGTGATTCTTTTTTGGTTTAAAAGAGGAGAGGAGAAGAGTTAATAACAAGTCAATTATTTTACTCCTATGAAAATTAAGTTCTTTTCTATTTTTTGTTTTGATTTATTAGAAAAAGATATCCATATTACAATTTATCAATTTCCTATTTTAAAAATGTTAAAACCTTCACCTTACAAAATAAAACTTTTTTTATTAATCTATTTTTTGAAGAAAAAAATAGTTCAATTTTACTATGTAATATCACTATCAATGTTAATATTAACTTAAAATTTTTAATATATATCTAATAACAAAACAAATAAAAATACCTTAGTTTGAAATTACAACATCATGCACTTCAAAAAAGCATATATAGCAAGCTATGTTCAAGTGGTTCAACATAGTAAAAAATATTACAAATAGGCTACAATTTAAAACATTACACCACATTCTAAATACATGAGATGGACATTCTAACGACTGTTCTAAGTTTATCAAACATCACTCATGAGAAAGTTATATATCCCAGGCAATTATCAAAGTGACATCCACCTTCATTGATCAAAGTCTAAATTTGTTTCCTTGACATTTGTGGTATTTTATAGCTGTAGTTCCATTTTGATAGCATTTTCTCACTTAATATATCATTTCCCATCTTAATGCTTCGTTTTCTTCTCTAATCGTTGCTGCTACATCACCTATTACTCCGTAAATTCCATTAACATTCGTCTTTGGTTAACCTTTTTTCTTTTCTTCTTACTACTACCACTAGTTATTCCAAGTGAGTCTTGAACTGAGAAATTAGAGCAATGATTGTCAACATCAATAAAAGTTTCAAATTCCCTAATGTCACCTAATTTTACAAGAGGTGATGATCAAGGTCATTGGTAGTTTCATCGAAGTCTTCTTCAATGGCTGAATGACATCATTTTCTCATCTAAGCAACATTCTCAACATCCTCTTCAGTAACTCTATCATTTCTACATAATTATATTATCTTGTCATAATTTCAAAGCGGGTATTTATCAAAATCACAACTTTAGGTTTAAACTTAAAAAAATAAGCTATGAATAATATCTAAAGTTAGACAACTTGTCAACAATAACATACCTCAATTTGAGCATCCCAAACTTGTGGCTCAACATCTGACAATTAAGTAGATGAATTCCAGGTAACCCACTCAAACCAATTTCAAAAATGTCATAAACTTCTGGAAAGTTATTCTTCAAAGTTTTCCAATGGTTCTTTACCCTTTCCTTGTCAATTTTCTTACTGAATAATGCACTCAACTCTTGCCCTTTGTTATCATATGTCATGGTAGTGAATGTACCATTAACTTTGTGACCCTCATTATATTCACTCATGAAAGCATTATCCATACTTCTTGTCCAGCTCATTAACTCCTTACCATTGTCTGTAGTTAATGCCCTTTTTAGTGCCATTGTATAAGGTATACTAATTATAGCATCATATAATTACAACAAAAATGAAACATAAATTTAGTTAACTTCATCAAGTAAAAATACATTAAATAATAGTAAAAGTATAACAATATTAACTTTATCCCACTAAATAAGATCGGTTATATAGATCATAAGACGCCACTAGGCTCTATCAAAATACAAACTCAAAGCAATATATTTGTGTTTGGACTTTGATGTATTACTTTGAGTTTGGACTTTGATATACTCATTTGTACTATTATTTGATGTATTTTTACTTGATGAAGTTGGCTAATTTTATGTTTCATTTTGTTTAAATTATATGATTCTATAATCAATACACCCTATGGAATAGGAAAAAAAATGACAAATGCAGATGAGGGTAAGGAGCTGATGGTAAGGAGCTGATAAACTAGACAAGAAATATAGAAAATGCCCTTATTGATACTTTCATGAGTGAATATAATGAAGGCTGCAAAATTATTAATGCATTCATTACCAGGGCATATGATAACATAGTGTGAGAGTTGAGTATATTGTTTGGCAAGTAAAGGGTAAAGAATCATTGGACAACTTTAAAGAAGAACTCTTTAGACATGGATTGAGTGGATTTACCTGGAACTCTTTTATTTAACTGTCAGATGTTGAGCCACAAGTTTGGATACTCTAATTAACCTTATATCATTACATTTAATATGGTTAATATGTTATTGTTGACAAGTTATTTAACTTTAAATATTGTGTGCAATTTATTTATTTATTTATTTTTTTGTCTAAATCTAAACCTACAATTTGGAGAAATACCCACTTTCTAAATCATGACAAGATGATAATATCATATGAAAATGATACAGCTACTAAAGAGGATGCTAAGACTCTAGCTGGTTGAGAAAACAATGTCATTCAACCATTGAAGAAAACTTGAATGAAACTACCAATGACCTTGATCATCCTTTCTCACAAAATGAGGTGACATTAGAGAGTTTTAAAACTTCTATTGATGCTAGTAATTATCACTCTAATTTCTAAGTTCAAGACCAGTTACTTAAGTAACTAGTGGTAGCAGTAAGAAGAAAAGAAAACAGGCTGGGACCAAAGACAAAAATATTGATATCAATGAAATTCAAGGGGTAATAGCTGAAGTAGTAGCTACAACAATTAAAGAAGGAAATGAAGCATTAAGACAGGAAAATGATAAACTAGGGGGGAAATGTTATGAAAAGAGAGAACTACAGCTATATGATACCACAAATGAGGAACCAATTTGGACTTTGATCAATGAACATGGATATGACATTGATAAATTGCCTAGGACATATACCTTTCTCATGAGGGATATTGATAAGCTTAGAACAGTTGCTGAATGTCAACCTCAAGTATCCAAGACATGCAAGGTCATAATAATGAATATGGTCTTTGGTTCTTAAAATCCATGTTAAAGAGCAATCTTGTTAGGATGTGGTGTCAAGTTTTAAATTGTAGCTTTTTTGTAACATTTTGTACTACATAGAACTACTTGAACATAGCTTGCTATGTATGTTCTTATTTTTATTTTTTTGTCATTAGATGCATAATAACAAACAATTGAATTTAATATTAACACTGATAATGATATTACATATTAAAATTGAACAAATATTTTTCTTAAAATGATAGATATATTAAATAGTAAAATTGTAGCCTTTTATAATGTCTCTCTCTATAATCTATGAGTAGTTTAATGTGAATATTATAAAACTTCTCAAGCAACGCTTGTTGATGGGAAGAAGTAAAAAAATGCTATTAAATTATAGTAATTTATGTCATTAGGTACTTAATAAAGAATGCTATTATAAAACCTTCACCTTATTTTTATCTTTTTTATTGTTAGGTACATAATAAAAAATTTAAAGTTGATATTAACCTTGAAAATGATATTATATAGTAAATTGAACAAATAATTTTTTCTACAAGAAATATATCAATAAACAATTTTATTTTGTAAGGTGAAAGTTTTGACATTGTTAAAATAAGAAATTGATAACTTGTAATGTAACTATTTTTTTACTAATAAATCAAAACCAAAAAGAAAACAACTTAAATTTCATGGGGGAAAAATAGCCAACTTATAATTAGCTCCCTTTATTTCCCCTCCTGAACCAAACAAAGGATCAATAAAATCCCTCCCCTTCCCTCTATCTATCCCCCCTCCTCCCTTCCATTGAACCAAACACAACCTAAATATTTTCTCCTCCCTTCCATTGAACCAAACACACCTTAAATTTTTTTTAAACCAAACAAGGGGAGGTCTCCCCTGCCCTCCCCTCCCCTCCAAAACCCCTGAATCAAACTAGGTGGTAAAGTATTCAACCAGAACCATGTTTAGGTAACTGCATGCTTCAGTAGAAGATGGAGATTGGAGAATGAGGATATTGAGATCACATACCATGTTGCAGTATACATGTCGTAGAATTTTTCAAAAGCTTTTCCAAAGCAGTAGTGGCAAACCAACAGATCCTTGATGCAAGTCACCTTGCATGTTGACTTGCAACATTTTACCTACATTAAATACAGATTTAAACCTTTATAGAGGATATACCAACCACCGGGATTATAATTAACAGCTTCCTCGAAAGCATTCATGCTTGATGTTATCTCAAGGACAACACCAGTCCATATGTACACCGTCTGAAGGGAAATACAAATATGACAGCTCTTATTGCTCCTGTCACACTTGCAATCAGGATCTCTTGAAGTATACCTCAGATGGAGTAAAAGGAGAAAAAGACAGAGAAAGATGGGCCTAACCTCTATGATCTATCCATGTAGATCCCACAAAGATAGAGCCTACTTCTTACTCTCTTTTCCTCACTTTACTTGAGTAACAATAATACACTTCAGGGGATCAGTTTCAGTCACACTTATCTCCTGAACAAAAGTCTAGCGTGACAGTTTTAAGTTGACAATCTTCATCCTTTCTTTGTCTAAGTATATCAGCTTAAAGATAAATAATTTGAAGAGACAATTTGTCCTTATATACTGGGAAAGAAGTAGAGGAAATCAGGACAACAGGAAGCTGAACAATCTAATCATTAGAAAAAAGAATCAAGAACAAAGTATTCAAATAAGATCTTCCATAAAAAACTTTAGTTCGCATAATGACCTTTAAAGGTAGAAAATAATGTAACATGTAACTTTCAAGATGTTCCCTACTCACGTAAAATACAATCAAATCAATGAACGGACGAATCTATCAAAAAGAATAGTCAAGAAAAAGGAGAAACTTACTAGACGTTTAAGCTTGTGTGAGTAATATTGCTGGTGCGATGGGTGTGTATGTATATGCTCATCCAAGTGTCCTGCACTGGAATTTAGGAATTTGAGAATTATCTGGATCGTTGAAATAAAAACCAGCAAAAAGGAAAACATATAAGGTTTGGGAAAATATTGGAGAAACACACATTAATTACATCATTGTAGCCTTCCTTGACAAATATAGTAATTTAATCAAGCATTATTAATTGAAACACTTTATTCCTGCATTTAATCAATGTTAACTTGCTCTGCTTTACTGTTTTATTTCTGGAAAAATTATTGATAAAGACCAAGAAACTAAATTAATTATTTAAAAAAACTTTACATTTTTAATTTATTGTGAAGGAATAAGACCAAAAGTGTAACTTCACTAAAGCAAACTTGTAATTTAAGTTCGAACCATGTGAATAGAAAAAATCACATTAGGAAAACTACCCTATTTGAACCCAACAATACTCGAATCTGACCGATAATACCAGATACTAGATAATTATATCCAAAAAGGAAAGAAAAAGTAAACTTGTAATTTTCTAATAGCTATAATGAGACTGTTCAAATTTTAATAGTTATCATACATTATTCGAAAAGTAACTAAAGCTTCTAATAATTACTACTTGCTCTTACAGATAGAGGAAGTTACCTATACCATTTAGTTTTTTTGAAGTTATTGCCACGAGAGAAACTAACAAGCCTATTTTAACTTTGTTGCAACAAACTTGTAACATGTTGAGAAGGCTATTTCAGACAGCACAAATTATATTTTAGGTCCTTTGGTCCTTCACAATAAATAAAAAATGTAAATCTCCAGGAACAATTAATTTACATAAAAAAGAATTTTATTAAGAAGGGAATTACAAATGAGTTCTTTTTTAACCAATACAAATGAGGAGGTTTTGATAACGTATCCTTCAAAGAATCTAGAATTCAGAACAAGAAAATTAATATAGATGGAAAGAGAAAGTTAAACATGACAGAGTGCTGCCTAGTCAGCATTTGCTCCAGCCATGCATACCGTCCAAATTACAGCATAAACAGTAAATTGCCACAAGGTCCTTCCCTCTAAACATCCCAAACCATGTATTCCACGTTAAAATAGCCACTTGACAATGTAAAATCAAATGGGCTCAAGTTCTTGTACTACACATGCACATAATACAAACACCAGGTCTAGCAACTAGTCATTTGTGTTAATTCCCTTGAGTACCATGTCCAAATAAATGATTTGACTTTTGAAGGGGCATTGGATTTCTGAAAAGGTTTGCTCAAGAAGGAACACATCCCTCATAGTAGAAGAGATAAGGAAGTAAAAGATTGACAAGAAAATACAGAGGAATTTAAGTTTCAAACTCTCCTACCCTTGGATTATAGTTTCAACCTTATTCAGATATCTACCTGTAAAAGGAGATTAATTAAAAAGAGAAAATTCTAAGAAAGAATAGTCCCCTGATTGGAGCAGAAACTATTAACTGAAGCATTATGCGGCGAGGTTAGATGACACAGATTCAGGAAAGCTAGACAAAAAGTAGTACCTGACAGCCTTCCAAAATCTGATATGACACACATCACCTACCGTTAAGGAATTAAAAGAGAGAAAAGGTCTATAACCCTGAGAAATGAACTTCCATGGGCTAATATGTGTAGTAATATTCATTGAGTTGGCATCCCACCCATTATGATCCAAACCATATCTGCTCCAAATACCCCAGTGCCACAGGGAATTAGTTTCAAGAGGAAAACACAATAGCCATTTGCTTTCCAAAGATATGTTTTCAGATATCTAAAATTCTCAGAACACCAGTGTTCCACAGACTAACCCTATCATGTTTTAAGAAAAGAATAGAATCATCTGCAAATTGACAATGGACGCTACAATCTCTTGCATTCCTACCAAAAAGCCTCTTATAAGATCTCTATCAAGAGCCCTTGTAACTAAGCACGCCCACAACTATGCTATCAAAAATGAAAGAGGACAACAGATCCCTCTGTCCCATCTCTTTCTCTTAGCCCACAAAACCAAGACTTCGGCTCTCCATTTACTAACTCAGAAAAGGTTGGAGAAAAAGGCAAACTGAGGTCCAATTTTACTTCAAATCCTTTTTGGTGAATCAATCAAGTATTCCCAAAGTCTAACTTTAAAGCCATACCATTATATCCCCAGTTTAACATTATCAACAACCTACCAGCTATTACATCTACATCAAGAATTTACCAACATGAGATAAATGCACTCTGGTTCTGAGATAGTACTTGACAAAACTTCATCCAGCCAAATGTTATATGATTATAGTTTTAAAAAAGAAATAACAACTGGCATCAAATGCTGTGACAATCTTAGTATGCATCAGTCATAGGGTCATGAATCAAAATTGCATCAAATGCCAATATTCAAGCACAAGTTTATAACATTTCATAAAGAAAACGTCTTGGATTTCAATCACCACCAACTACAGACTAGTATATCATGTGAGGGCAAAAGCTGTTTATCATGTCATTCACAAATAGCATCACAAAAGCTGTGTATTGAAAGATAAAAAAGAGTAAATAAAACAAAAATCTTCCATCGTTTCACTAGAATGATCAATTCTCCTAAAGACAGAATTATATGCTTAATAACCATTACATACAATAATTACAACATCATAAATCTTTTAAGTTAAGAAACTTACAAAGACAGCAGGATATGAAGAAATTCTAACACATAGTAACTTGTCATAATTCTGAAATTAAATACATAACCAGTCTAGAAGTGTTCAGCTTACCTATCACAAATGACAGTATTACAATCAAGGCATGTTGCCAAATTTGATGAGCCACGGCATGCATTACAACTTGCTGCCAATAATGTTTTACCAATTTGGTGGCATCTGCACATGAAAGTCAATAAACAAAATGCTGAAGCAGTGTAAAAGTCTTCGCACCATACTTGTCTAAATAGATAAGATAACAAAATTCAATGATCACCATATGAAATAAAATTAAACCAGCAATGGTCCGAGTGGATGTACCCCCTAGCACCTTTTGTCAGGGATAGAAACATCCAACAAATAACATTAACCCATCAGAGATATAAAACATAAGAATTTTTCATTAAGAAATTATATTTATCATTTACCTTGTTTACCCCCATAATTGGAAATCAAACTATGCAGAAAATATTTTAATATGTAACTGAAACAAGACAACATATAAACTTCAGTGTGACACATAAAACTGATGAAGAAATAGCCAAAGAAGAGTTGGTGAAGTGGATTTTCTATTTTTCTTCAGTGATTACTTTCCACAGAAGAATATTTCTAGAGCACGATAGCATGAATCTTGAGAGAACAACTTAGTTCCAACAGTAGTTGTTCCACAGTCCAGACAGTAAGCTAGCAAATCATTATTTGAGGGGAAAAATAAAAAGAACATAAAATATGAACAGAAATTTCCAAACCTTTTATATAGTCCAAGAAGATCCTTAGGAACGAAATTAGATTTCTTATCTGCTAGTGTGGCCTAGGTCAAAAGAAAAAAAAGAAACTTCAACAGATTTTTACTTTGTCAAATATAAAAATTCTTGGAATGGGACAGCCGGGCAGGTGCAATGTTATGCCTGAAAAGCATTAATGACAAACCTGATTGCTGGTATTCACTATACAGTCTTCAGCTAGGTGTCCAGGTTTTTGACATCTCCAACTACAATAAAACAACTACCTGTAAGCATATACTAATCCAGAGAAGCAAAAAAGTATATTCATTTGCATGGATGTAAGCACATGCAAATGCTTTCATCATAGTTAAGGATGAGGATATTAGTGTTTAAAGTTCCTTGAGCATTATGAGCAATATATTTGGTATTAATTATAAGTAGTATCACTGTTGCATCAAAAAGTTATCAAGTAAATAAGCAGATAATTATTTATAAATGACTTCTTGCTAACTTTATGTGTCATGCCACTTGGTCAACCAGAGGAGCTCATTTTGATGCTAAGGATGGGATGTTTGAAGCAGAAATATACCATTCATAAGTACAAAGACTAGATCTCGTTTTTGACCAGTGATGCCGGTTATAATCCCATGTACTCTCACCAAACTCAGGCACTGTTAAGTCATAACCAACTCTGGATGAAGAGAAATCTTGAACTTGGTCACGGGAGGAGCCCTGAAATCATATGAATTAAAAAGAGAAAATTTAGAAAGCTCAATGTGTAGAACTCTTATGACAAATATCTGACATTAAAAGCACCTCACTGAGTTTAAGAATCTCCAAGAGTTCCCTTTTGCACTCCATACTACAAATGTCATCATCTGTCTATCAAAGCATGAAAACATTAAAATAACCATTCATTGCACAAAGCACATGTAAAATATTAGCTGACATGAGTATAAATATTACACAGTTCACCTCATTGCATATATATTCTCCATATCTGCCACATATGAGGCAAACAGGTTCTCCAGGAAGAGGAAATCGTTGCTCATTTCTGCTTTTGACTCCATCAAATTCTTTAGTGTTGCCTTTTAATGCATCTATCCAAATAAGACATTTAGGACTGGATCATACTTACTAATAAAGAAAAAGAAAAAATTGGTCAAAAGAAAACTTATAAACATGCATATCAAGAAACAAACCAGAATTCGGAAGATCCTGCTTTTCCTCATATTCTGAAGGGAGGCTTTCATCACCTGAGCATCCACGAAGATAATGGAAAGTTAAGAAAAGCAAGGCCAAATGCTAGAGAATAGTATATTTTCTTTAAATTTTTCCAAAGAAACAAGCATGTTAGATTAGCTAACAAATCATGCACAAATCAACACCCAAGAAGAATAGCAGTGCACGCCTTCGGCAGAGCCGATAAATAACATAGAAGTATCACAGGCCAAAAAGAAGGCAGAATAAAAATCAACAGTCATCGAGTGTTGACAGATTTCAATGAATCCAAGATATCATATCCAAGTATCCCATATATTTCATTTAAATGAGAAACAAACCAATTGTACAAGTTAAAGTTTGAGGAAGACTGAAATAGAAGGGCTAAAAGCTAAACCCAATGAAGAACAGAAGGCAAAACTGAATGATGCGCAAGAAGTGTGATTCTGAAAATTGAAGCAATCAATTCACATGTTCATCTCAATCACTACATATATACAATGCTCATCCTGACTGCACAGCACCTTCTGGGGAATTCAAATGCTACAAACGACAGTTTCTCTGCATCTAACTTAACTGTCCTCATCTTTCAACAGTATATCAGTGACATAAAATGTTTCATAAACTTACTTGTATAATCCACCAAGCTTACAGCAGAGTTAGGGTTTCCCTGCCACAGAGAAACCAGAACATCAAGAATGGAAGATGGAAGAGAGAGCAACTTGAAAGATATCAGTCTAGCCCCAGTAACTGAATTACCCGAACATCTTCAGTCAATTTTTCGTAAGCCTGGGACGAACCGACTTCTTTCCTGCTCAAGAATAAATCAATGAATTCCCGATTAGACCGATGTTCTAAGACCATGAACTGAAAACATTGCACTGGATGTTGCTATAAATATCAAATTCGAAACGACAAATGGAGCAATAGATAAGAATATGTGCCTTCTCTTTTCAATGTAATCGTGATGTGACATAGAGATATCATTCTCTTCATAGTCAGCTTCGAGGGTTTGCCGTGGGCTCGGAATTCGACGACGTTTCTGGGTGGGCTTTTCCTCCTCGGAATCGGCGGGAACGTTACCGGTAGCGATGTTGTAAGCTGCAAATTGCGAAAGCCAAATGCCTACGTTTGAATTAAATTAAAATGAATATAAAATGACTAAAAACAAAAATTAAAGCCAATATTGACCTCTGAGGTTCTGAAGAACCGAGGAAAGACTGAAGTGTCTGTTGTAGGAGATAGATGGGTTCTTGTAGAAATTGGTTCTCGTTCCCATTTTCTAGTTCTATCTGCGTCGGAATTTCAATCTGCTGCCTCACAGCTTAGCTGATTTCAATGAACGGGAGAGAGAAATCGGCGAACAATCTGATTAGACCAGGAACAACAAAAAAAGCAATGATACGTGTCATAACTGAAAGATTATTTATCACCTCCCAGGTCATGCATTCACAACACTTTCCACTTGTTAATATAGATTAGGAAAAATTAAACTTGCAGTATTAAATCAATGACTAAGTCCCTATTATTCTTTGAGAAAGGATTGTCAAAATTGAGCTGGAAAGTATGCTAGCCCACCATAAATGGGCCAGCCCGGCATTAGCTCGAATTTTGGCGAGGCTGGACAGGTTTGGGAATCCATAAGGTAGGTCCTGTCCCATCCTATATGGGTTGATGGATCAAATTAGTTATCCTATTTTTTCATTTTGTCTGGTTTATTAAAGAAAAAATTAATTTTTTAGTCTCTAAACTTTGCATCAATTTTAAAATCAGTTCCTGAACTAATCTTTTCATCTATTCTATAAAGTAATTTATCATTTTTTATAGTATATATACCTGCCTTATTTTTTGACACCCCTCCATCTTCCTTGTGAAATAAAACATGGTTATATGTAGTATATAGTTGTTGAAGTTGATAATTACTAAGTGTACGAGAGAAGTTACCTACATTCTTCTTAAACTAGGCATTAATATCCTTAACTGAATCGATTTTGCAAAGACTACTGCTACAGATTAATTTGATCCATCTTTATGCAATCAAGATGGAATGATTTAGGTAGTATTCATAATACTAAATAATATTTCTCATGCTCTGTAAGAAAATAGTTGATAAAACAACTTAAATCACAAGAAGGAAGACAAAATGACTGCTACTTAATAAACTAAAACAACTTAAGTATATTACGCAGGAAAATTGTATAAGTGACTTTCTAACTTTAAGCTAGATTTATGCTCTTAGGAAGAGTTTTGAATTTGTGTGAATGGTTGTAAACTGTTTCCCCTTTATTTTTTCTTTCTTGACATTTTGGTTCCTCTCGCTTTCTTTTGAATGAAAGAAAAACAAGATTGAAGAATAATGGAGTCAACAAAATCTTCTTACGTGTCATTTACAAAGGGACTCGGATGTCATATTAACTTACGACCATTAGTACTCTCCCATTCTTTCTACAGTTTTATGACCTTCCAATGATTTTTTGTGGGAATTCTTTAAATTTTTAAGTTAGAGTTTGTATTTTAGAATTATGGGGATTTGTATAATCACTAAGCTATAAAATATCTATGGCCCATAATTTTACTGAGCAGAAGTGAGTTTCTCATTAAATCAGGTGACTAGAAGTTAGATTATATTCACCCGATGGAATACTAAGTTTGATATTTCTTTATTCAATTTATGTTCAATAAAGAGGAAAAACACTAAAGGAGATATGATGATTGGTGCTATGCATTAATTGCAATTTTCGAAAAACAATTTCAATTGGAAGAAGATAATTCCAAATTTGTGAGGATGTCATCCTTACATCCCTACTACACCATAGTTCAAAGTCACACATTTGTACATTAGGGTGTGTGTTGCTAACAACAGTTTCAGGTTAGGCTGTCAAATCTAAAAACATTGTGTTTACCTGACATTAACGATGATATAACAGTTTCAGGTTAGGCTATCAAATCTAAAACCATGTAATGTGGTGAAGATTGGGCTATTTACTATATTTTTATATGCAAGTACAAAATCAATCGTCCCAAAATATTGAGATGATTCAAATGATATCATAGTAAACCATCATTATTCTGTTGAGGTTACTTGCTCTTTTGGTTATGAATTTTAATTTAATATCTGTTTAGTAGTATGATATTTCTTTAGGTGATGATATTGTTGCCCTGGATTTTTTTGTCAAATCTCTAGCTATAATGCAGTGATATTATTTTTTCATTTTGGAATATCACTTATATAAAAGTTGCAATTTCTTTGTGATTAGGAGGATTCAGAACTGTGAGAGTATAGAAAGGGAGAGTACTAATGTTCGTGATATGATTAGTAGGCAATGGGAACTTATTGTGAATCATGTTGGGAGGAATGATAATATAGAGGAAGACTCAATTTAGCCTGACATTCACATCTTATTATCTGGAATTGATTGAAGCTATTGATTCCTTATTTTACTTTAATACAGTTCACTCTACTCAATGTTATTTGGGTTATAAATTAATAAATATTATAGTAAATGGCGATCCATATTTATTTGAAAATGAATTTGAAAAGCTTGATAATATGGTTGTATGTGGTTGAGCAGTTTATAACGTTATGAAATATAGCATAAAAGCTTTATGAAATAATTTCTTCCAGGCATTTTCAACTAACGCAGCATTTTATATCTAATTTTTCAACTAAAGTTTTGCGATATATATCTTAGGCATGCTTGGCTTGCTTTTCTATCAGTTAATGACTTATGAAATAATAGGAGACATCAATTGCTGATATGTGATTTAGGGAAAGTTGGACAAAGTCCATCAAGTATTTTCAAGGGTTCCACTGATATAAACCTTTGTCGCACTATAGTGAGAAATGTCTATTGCCATGTGTTGCAATATGTGCTTTTTTGTTTTGGGGGAAAGGAAGCTAGACATTATTATTACTTGAAAGGGACGGAGTGTTATTTCTTAGGTAGGGTGTTTGATGGGGAATTTATGATCACCACTGTATATAGTGAAATTCTCACACTGATATCTTTTTTTATTTTTGCAATACTCATGGTTTTTTTTTAAAACACAATTGAAAGGTATAAAATTCAAGAATATATTGGGCATCACACATCTTTGTTCTTTTTTTTTAATGTTTCTTTCATGGCACAAAATAATTAGATTTTCTCCATTTGTCATATTTCATTAAAAGTAAATATGATAAGTTTAAGATTAGATTAAATTACAAATTTAACATATTTTAATTTAATATTTTACTTTTTATAGTTAAATAAATCATCCCCACGCTATGCGCGAGGGAGATATTTCTAGTTGTTCTTTGAGAAAGGATTGTTAACACTGAGCTGGAAAGTATGCTAGCTCACCATAAATGGGCTAGCCCGTCATGACCTCAAATTTTGGTGAGGTTGGACGGATTTGAGAATCTATAAGGGTAGGTCCCATCCCATCCCATATGGGTTGATGGGTCAAACCGGTCATCCCATTTTTTTATTTTGCCTGGTTTATTAAAGGAAAAATTAATCTTTTAATTCCTGAACTTTGTATCAATTTTAAAATTAGTTCCTGAACTAATTTTTTTTGGGTAATGCTCCCTAATCTACTTAACGGCTGCATAGTTAGTCCCTGAATTATTAGACCATTTGTAAATTCATCCCTATGAGTGCCACATGACAAAATTGATGTTAAACAATGCTGATGTGGCAGATGGAGTTACTGAATTGGCAGACACGTGGGTAAGGGATACTGACTAAAATTAAAGAGTAGCTTATTTTAGTCCATATATTTTACCATAATTTGTAATTTAGTCCTTAAACTTTATTATTATTTTTATATTCATCATCAAACTTTACTTCTATTTATGTAATCATTCTTCAATTATTTAAGACCCATTTGATTTTCAATTTGTAAAAATAAGTTAGAATAAATGAAATTTGGAAAAATAAAGTTTGGGTGAAAGTAAATTTGTTGTAAGATATTTTGTTTAGATATTTGTTTGTAAACGTAAACTTGACAAATTGAAATGTATTTTGATTATAAGAGTAAAAATATTTTTAGATGTATAATTACTAAAAATGATATAAGCTTTATAATATAATATTATATAACTAAATTAGTTATATACAATTTATAATAATAATATATTTCCTCTAATTCTAAATATAAAACACTTTTAACTATCTTACATTTATTAAAAAAATAAGTTAGATCATTAAATTTATTAAGAAATTCTAATATTTTTTACTATTTACTCTTATTAATTGCATTATTTCATTAATTGCAAAGTTTGAGGATGAATATAAGAAAAATAATAAAGTTTAAGGACTAAATTATAAATTATGATAAAATATAGAGACTAAAATCAACTATCATTTAATCCTAGTCAGCATCCCTTACTCACGTGTCTGCTAACTCAGCAACTCCGTATGCCACGTCAGCAACTCTGTTTGCCACATCAACATCATTTCACATCAATTTTGTCATGTGGCACTCATAGGGACGAATTTACAAACAGTCTGATAGTTGAGAGATTAACTATACCACCGTTAAATAGATTATAGAGTATTATCCAAAAAAAAAAATTAGTTCAGGGACTGATTTCAAAATCGATGCAAAGTTTAGGGGCAAAAATATTGATTTTCCCTTTATAAAACCATCAACTTCTTATTTACTACCATGAACTAAATGACTACATCTATGAAATCTTTTGCCTATCTTATACCATGATACATTAGTATATTAATATGATAGTAACACAAGTAACATTTAATCTAACAAAGTAAAATATAACTCAAATTACAGTACAACACCAACCAAATGTCCAATCTTCAAAAGTCCAAATTACAATACAACACTAAGTCATTAATCAAATGTCCAAACTCCAAATCCTAAAGATCAAATTCTCGTATTGAAATAATTTTCAACTATCATCACCACATTTAGAAATCACATTTGAAGCTGCTCGATCTGAATGAATATCAATCTTTAAATCGTCATCATTCTCTCCATGATCATCTGGAGTAAACAATAAAATAAAATAAAGATACATATTGTTAAATATTATTTGATTTGCTTGAATGCTTAAGCTTTTGATATATATATATATATACATAATATAAATGACAGAATAAGTATATTACCATTAGTTTCAAATCCAAGCAACCAAGTATGAGTGCAAATAAGATCTTGAACATTATTTGGAAGAAGGGAAGATCGATAGTTTGCGAAAACACATGATCTAATGCTAAAGGCCTATTTACTAGTCATAGTAGTAATTGGAATACTAAAGATATCACATGTCATCCTTGAGAGAATATGAAATCGATCTTATTAGTTTTCCAAAAATTCAAGACATCTGATTCTAAAAATAAGTGAGGCTCAAATGTTGGTTCTTCTACATAATAATCCAATTCAAATTTTGCAATGAAAGTACCTCTATTCCTAAAATTAATATAGCCCTACATCATAAAAAAGTGTTTATAATTATAAAGTACCAATTAGAAGATAAAAGAAAGACACAAATAAAACTTTAAATCTTAAATGATTTGAAATTTACACTAAGAGCTTTAGTAAAAGTTTTGGACCTATCCATTTTCTTCACCGTATTATTATTTCTTGCAGCAAAGTGGGATGAAATGGTATCGTTGGCATACTTGAACTTACTCCTCATCTAAGACCCATATCATTAGATGAAGATGAAGCACCCACATCTCTATATTGACCATAAATATAATATAACTTGCTCTTGATTGCTTCAACTTTGTGTAGGCAAATCTAAGAGTTAGGATCAAGCAATGAATAAAAATATTCTATCATTGCAAACTTCATTTAAGGACCAAGAACACTTGCAAGTACAAGTATCATGTTATAATCATTCTAATACTTGTCAAACTTTCCTTTTATTCTTTGAGTCATTTTATGAATATCATCATCATTATTATTCATGTTTTCTTTCAACAACTTAATTTTGGAAATTTGACTGAAATACATATTGAGAGTAGGATCAGAAATCAAGCTTAAAATAATATCAAATGGCTCCAAGAAATTGCAGATTAGCTCTACTCACCTCCACTCTACATGTGATGGGCAAGACTTGTAATGCCTATCATTTAAAGTCAAGGTAGCAAATGCACAATGATATCTAATTCCACTATCAAGCATTACATAGGTAGAATTTCATCTGGTTAGCACATCTAATTGCAAGCCCATTGAGGTGTCAATACTGCTTACTTCATCAACACATTCTTTGAAGCTAATCAATCTTGCCTATGATAATTTCACAAATTTAACGCTTTCCTAGATTTTAAGCACAACATCATTAGTTATCTTCAAGTCATCTTGAACTATAAGGTTGAAGAAGTAGGCACAACATTGCACATGAAAAAATTTCCCATTGTATATTAAGTTATTGAACAAACTCAACTTTTCTTTCAAAATGTCTTGCATATTGTCATTGGCTGAGGTATTGTCCAAAGAAATAGAAAAGAATTTTTTCTTAATCCCCCAGTCCATCAAGCATTCATACACCTTTTTTGATAATTCAACCCTTGAATGTGGATGCTTTATCTTATAGAAAGTAAAAATTTTACTATTAAGTTTCCAAGTTTTATCAACAAAATGAGCAATTAGACAAAGATATCCCTCAGAAGGTACCATAATCCAACAATTAAATGTTAAACATATTCTACCAGGAATCTTTGACAAAACTTGTTTCAAATTTTCCTTTTGACTCAAATATAATTTTAACACATCTACCACAATAGTTTTCCAACTAATATGCTTAATATTTGGATTCAATAATGTGTGGAGTTCTCTAACCCATTTATACTCAACAAAGAAATAAGGAAGATCATGTGCAATTATGGACATTGAAATAGCCTCCTGTATATGCATTTGATCAATTTTCCTAGACCTCATATTTCCTTCTCGGTCCATCAACATCACACCAACATCATGATATTTTGCAAAAACTGTACATACATTCGTGTGATGATTGAGATGTGAAGTGCAATGTAATTTACCACCCGCTACATATTGTCTTTCACAACAATTACATTTTGCTAATTCTTCTCCCTTGGCATTGAATCCAACTTTAGTAAAATACTTCTAACATTCAACAATGCAAATTTTACACTTTTTAGATTCTTTATTATTTTGCATAGAACTAATATTAGTTCTTTTAGTTCCAATTTAGGGTTTATTATTACCAGTAACAATCACAATATCAACCTCTAAATTACTAGTATTATCCATATTAACATTAGACATATTTTAAACTATAAGTGAGAAAAACAGTAAACCATTATCACAACATAAGTTTTGTTCCAACAAGCTTAAATCAAATCCCAAATAACAAACATTCAAAAATCTAATGGAAATAAACTCTCAATTCAATGAAATCAACGAAAATTCCAACTTAAATTAGATGGAGCAAGATTGAAGTTTTAGGAAGATGAAGCTTAGTAGCTTACTTGTCCTATCATAGTGTCAACCGAGCAACACAAGAGAGGTGAATGACCAACTGAACAAGAGCCACAGCTATGGGGAAGTGGGAACGAGTGAGAGGAAGAGGTAGAGAGCAAAGCATGTCATACACGTGACACACACACCATTTCCACGGACCACACACTCATGCTGTCAACCTGTCACGCTCACGCCATTAGAGACAAAGTCATGGGCATGAAGAATGATTGAATGAGTGAGAGGAGGTGGGAGTATAGTAGAGTGAGTCACTTAAGTAACAGAGCATAGGTGGTAAGGGTGATTGGGAGAAGCTAAAGGACCGAGACAAAATGGGTAGTGGGTTTGACCATTTGAGTAGGAGGCTACTAAAGGGGGAAGGGATAAGGGATCTGGCCAAAGGAAAGGAAAGGAACGACTTTGAGAATTAAGATGAGGTGCTAGAGTAGAGGTCAACTTTGAGACAGAGGAGGGACCAAGGGAGAGCGGGCGAGACGCGGGCTTCTTCTTGAACTTGGTGGTGGTAAACTAGTATGGAGAGTTGGGGAGAAGGGCAACTCATGAGCTAATGAGCTTAGGTTTTTTTTTTAGTTTTTAGATATATTAAGTTAAGTAAGTATAAACTATAAAGTGAAATAAAAATGCTTAAAAAAAGAAAAAAGAAAGAAGCATGTTAGCTTGCAGGTTAACTTATATTGGCGAGCTAGCGAGGCGAGCTTAATTTTCGCACCCATTATAAATCATCCCCATTTTTTCAGCCTGCCTAGCCATTTTTTGTGAGCTAAACGGATTAGTCCGCGGGCTGAAGCCTGTATTATCGGCTCTATCCAAATGCTGATGCTGGCTAAATTAAATCTTAACTACCCCAAGTTTACAAGCTGACTTAAGTAATATAGAGATAAGTCGAGTATCGTCCCACAAAAAGTTCAGCCAATAAAAGTGGGCAATAAATAATCCATTTTATTCCAAGTAACCAATTAAACTTGCAAATTAAAATAAACAAAACTAAATGAAAACAATTATATAAATCTTAATAAGCACACACTAGACTAACACTAAATGTCCAAAGGCAGCCTAGTGTTATTACTCCCTTAATTGTTTAATAAGCTTTGCATTTCCTAATTTAATTATGTTTAATTTTATTTTTATTAATCTAGAGTTTAAGTAGTTATAACCATCTTTTAAATCACTTAAAATCCTATCCTAACTTAATTCTGTAATATTACACAATTAGTCAAGATGCATGCAAAACATAATACTTTAAGGCCTCGTTTGGTACATAGAATGATTTTTATAAAATCAGAATAGGAACATAAATGTGAATGGAAATGGGAATGGACTTTAAATGTGTGCTTGGTATGTTAGGGAAAAGACATAAGAATCCAAAAAAATAATACTAATTTTTTTTTAAAAAATAGCTAAATGACCGAAATGCCTCTATTGTCTTCCTCTTCCATCCTCTTTCGTCACCATCGAATATGACAGCAATGACAAGATTTGTGATAGCACTGTGATAGCACAGAGAGGGATTTGGGTGGAGATGTTGATAGAGTTCAATGGCTAACCGAGAAGCTACACGATTCACCCATTGACAATGATGGCTAACAAAGAAACTATGTGATGGTTGACTATCTGATGGCTACTTTTCATTGTTGTTGATGTTGATAGTGATGACTAATCTCGTTGATGTTGACATCTAGTCTCACGATAGTGACAATGGGTACACTCAACAGAGATGTCGACAATAACTTGGTTAAGAGGTTTGAAGCATTGGATGATGGAAATTTGAGAAAAATAAAGGGGTATTTTTGTCCACAAAATCTTATTCCTGTCGGCTTTAGCTCAATCCCACCCTCTTAAAGTGTCTCTATTCCAGTATACACAGGAGTTGTTCATTCTTAAGAAGCATCCAACTTTTGTACAAAATGCACCTCACTTAGGAACCCCTCTCCCATTCCCATTTCTTCTAACTAAACATAGCATAAATGATTATGTGAGACTCTTGGGTATATTCCTATTTTAGTTGCAAATTAGATTCACAATCCAATATCACATTACTCAATTTATGGTCCGTTTAAAGTTTCATTTTCCAAGGTAAAACTTAAACCCCTAAATTCATCACTTAATGTTGGCTAAGCATCAAGCAAGCAATCCAATACAAGATTAAGTAAATAAAACTTCAATTAAACATAATCAAATGGTTAACACAAGCTCTATTCCACGACTAAGGTCGTATCAATTCTAGGTTTTAAAGCTTTAACCACACATGACAAGATTCAACACTATATACATCAAAATAAAGAGGAAAAGGAGAAGAACAAAATAATTGAAAGGATCTTGGATGAAAGCCCTTGATTTCCCACCAATCTAGCAAAGTTCCAAGCTCTCCAAAGCCTTCATTCCTCCTCTTGAAAGTCTTATCTTCGCCTAGTCTGTGAAAATGTCAAAGTCTCTCTCCTGATTCCACGCTCTCTTTTTCACTCAATTAATGAAACTATGTGTTTTGTTACAAAATACTCATGTTACAACACAAAAATGCCCAGTTGAAGTAATATCAATGATGCATGAAACATTAAAATTTAGATGCTACAGTACATAAATGACCTTCTTTAAAGATATTGATGCTGCAACATTAAAATCCTATGCTGCAGCACAGAAAACATAGTGCTCTATTTGGTGTTTCAATCAACCTTACAACTTGAATCTACATACCATGGTCCTAATGTTGTTAGGTCTAATGATCAACATATTTAGTTTTGATTATGTCAAATAGTAGAGTAAAAAGTTTACATGATATATGTATTTAATATTCACTATATCATTTATATCATACTTATCATTGAAGTGAAATTGGATTAGCTACTTAGTTTGCAAGTTGAATATTCTTAATGTATGTTTGTCCAAGAAAAGAAGATTGAGTATTAAAGTGGAAAAATGGATTATCAACATCATACTTAATTCAAAGATAAAAAAAAAAAAAAGATGCTTCTAGAGTTGAAGAATGTGAAGATATTGAATATTGGAAGCTTAGATGCATTAAGATAGCCTTTTGACTTTAAATGGGTATATTTATCACAAACTAGTAGTCTTTATATAAAACTCAATTACTTATATTTACATTTATTGACTCAAAAAGTTTTGGATATTAAAATGCACATCTTGGTTTCAAGAGAAAGTGATAATATGATATTTCAAAATCTTAGTTTGACCCTTGTTCAGTGTTTTTGAAATATCTCTCAAACCGGATACGATTTTGATGTGAAACTCATTTCATATGAAAATATACTCCAACAGCTTTCCAAAAATAGTTATTTCACTCAAATTGGAGTTTACATGAAAAATTTATAATTTTTTGAATTTGAGAGTGAGATATGAATTTTGCTAAAAATCTAATCTTGACTTATTGTCACTATTTTGATCATATTTCACAAAATATATTGAATTTTGAAGTGAAACTTTTGCATTTGAAACTAGAAATTCATATCTTTCTAACAATAGATTATTTAGGCTTAAAATAAGGAAGTTATATCGTTTGAAAGTTTTCTACACTAGCTTAGTCGACTATTCTATAGTGTTAGTCGATTATCGAAGCTCTAGAAGCTAACAACACTTACTGGAACCTCTTAGTCAACAAAGGGGGGTATCTTAGTCGACTATCATTGTCTGGAACTCAAGAATACCTTCTAGAATGCCTCTTAGTTGACAAAGCTACCCTAGTTAATCGACTAACACAATATTGAAGTGCTTTTAATGGTTAATAATGGCTAGTTTTTGTATCTAATGATTATATTTTACATTTGTCTATAAATATGACATTCCAAACTCATTTCTACATGGTTTTAAACATATTTGAGCTATCATGTGAGTCATAAACTTGTTTTTGATTCTTTCAAAGGCAGAAACATAATTATTGAGTCATATCATGCAATATCTCTATTATTTGAGTTCTTAGAACTTTATTATAACATTTTACTCTTGATGAGAGATTCTATCATCTATAAACCATTCTTTTTTACTTGGGTAAACTACTTAGAGTGAGGAAACTCTAAAGGAGTATTGTAATCACATCTTGTATGGGTGTGAAAAGAGATTCGAGAGTGTGATATTCCTTGTGTTGAATTGTGTGTTCACAAGTGTCCAGATCAAATTTATGGGAGATAGTGAAAATTTCAAATGGATTATTTGGCGACTGAATATAGGCTAAGTGGTTGGGTTGAATTAGGATAAATCTTATTATCTCGATCTTATACTTTATCTCAAGCTCATCTTCTCACTGTACTTTGTTTGCCCCTATTTTTGTACTTCATATTGATATATTGGGTCATTCTTTACAAAGGTATTTTTTTTTGGTAAACTGTAATTTTTCATTCACCAAGAACCGAATACATACATCAAAATAGGATACAGAAGGAATAACCATCTTCTAGGAAGGGTTCTATTCCTTTAGTACCTAATCAAGAATAGCTCACAAAGAAGTCAAATTTATACATAACAAGGTTGGTCGAATAAAAATAATAAAATAAGGGAATAAACCAACACCTATAAGTTCAACTTTCTCAAGTAAGACGCTTCCTTAGTAGTAATCTGGGTTGAAAGATTGTGTCTTGTTCTAATAGATGTCTCTTCATTAATCTTTCAAAAAATTACCCTCACTTCCTAAAAGGCAAAAATTTTGAAACACTCAACTCACTCCCCTTTTTGGGTGACCAACCAATTTAGCAAATGCAACTATTTACATAATTCCTATGCTTCCAGATTTTACTTTCTTTTACCTCCAATGCTTCCTCTTGCATGCAAATATTCACAAAAAATTAGTGAACAACTCATTTGACTAGATCAAACTATTTTTTTCTCATTTTTTATGATATTTCCAACAAGTTCCAATTACAACAATTAATCCAATTTCCTGCAAATAAGTGAAAAATTAATATTTAAAATATACCGATGACTCCAAGAATACACAAAAAAGTATCACAACTAATCCCATATATAGGGAGTTATCAGATTCATCATAGTTTAAGGGGTTATTTAAAAAGATTTAAAACATAGGGACTAATTTTAAAACTGGGTGAAACTACAAGGACTAATGACTTAATTTTTTCTATAAATTATAATAGCTAGACAAGGGAGTGCAAAACAAAAAAAAATTGCTACCAACTTAAGCAAGTGTGAGTAATAAAGGCTCTTGTCTTTTAAGTAAGTAATTGATAATTCGATTCCCAGCTCTTGTCTATATAATATAGTTAGTTGGGAGGGAAGATTAGTTTTTGTTGCCGGTGAAGATACCTGGTCCATAAAAAAAGAATTGTACAATAACTAACTTGTAAATAGTACATGATTGGTGTCACACCTTATACTTAGACTTATTTCTCATGTATTAAACTATATTTAAGTCCATTAATACTTGATTAGAGACTTTATTACATAAAACAACTTAAACCAATTTATTTCATTTGGTGTACTATTCCTTTGGTTAACTTTTTTTCACCCCGTGAACTTTGAAAATTCATAACTAAATCAATAAAAATTATATTGATATGGTTCAAGTCTCTAAATATAGCTTAAAAGATTCTACATATGAAAAAAATATTGAACAGAGAAATAACTTGGCCAATTAATACAGTAAGTTCGTATTATCTTCATTATAGCAATGGTCATTTTTGAAAATTTCTGATTCTGACCATAACTTTGAAAAATCACCATAAATCATACGCAACTCCAAATTGAGTGATCTTTATGTATATGGAAAGCTACACATGTCTAATTTTCAAACATATAAAACACTCATATATTTAATATATCAAGTCTGTACAGTACTACAAATTCCCAACAGTGTTTAGAAAGGTCTCTTGCATTCTTCCAACTTTCCAAAATACACACTAATATATACATACATAGCTATAACTTGCCTTTATCTTACATGATACTCCATAACAACCTAGAGGAACATATTAACATGAAAACACATCATGATCATGTTCCATAAGATTTTACATAACATCTCATATAATAGTATCAACCTAAGTGTCATTATCTTGAACATTAACTTGCTTCTCCTTGCCTTTCCTTTCTTGGGTAATCTTGCCATAACTTGAATCTAAAATTTGTAAGACATTTGGAAAGGGGTGAGATTCAAAGAATCCTAGTAGTAACTACCATCCATACTTATATATCATCATATATTACAAACTTTCATGAAACATACATTAAACTTTTATTTAAAGTCATTTGTGCACAAACATTTTCTAAAAAATTTAGGCAGCACCTCCCCTTAAATTATAAACATTCCTAGGGTCAAATACCCTTTAAACAACATAGTCAATCAATTCAATCCATCACAAAATATCAATACAATCAACAATTACATCAAGTAAACATATTGGCAACAATAACAATATATAGGCACAATGTGGTTAGTTAACTACCTTGGGAATTTTCAATGACTTTCAAACCTTATATGCCTCTTCTTTGGTCTTGCAACCCTTCTTTGAATCCTAATGCATCACAAAATATGGTCATTAACCACTAATTATACAATTTCCTTTACAAAGTGCTCACTTGAACTAAAATTTGCATTTTGTTATCCATAAAGCATTCCTTGTATAACGTACTTATTCTAACATATTTTAGACCTAAGGAATCCATTTTTCAGGTTAAAATCATGAAATTTTCTTCCTAATTCAAACCCTAATTAGGCAGAAAATTTCATAAAAATGCAAAAAAATAACTACCCGATCAATTTGAAATTTAATGTCATATTCTTGCATCTTGAAGCATTTCTATGGTTTAGTTTCTTCATGACTCCATTTTCTCTCTCTAGGCTAAAACTTTTAGGGGCACAAGGTGAATAAAAACTACATGAAACCCTTCCTAGATACTTAGAATCACAAGATAGGAAGGATAAACACTTACCTTAATCACCTAGCTTTCCACTTTGCCTTCAAACTTTCTCTTTTGCTCTTCAAATTTTTGTGCACTCTCCCCCTCTTCTTGGTCTATTTCAGTCATGTAGTATGAAGAAGAAGTGCCTAACTGAAGGCTTTTATGAGAGATATGTAATACATGAATAGTATAGTTGGGTTTACTAACTAATTTGGGTTAGTTTTCATAAAGCTTTTTAATTATTTCCCTCCTTATCCCCATCTACAATTTCAGACGTGTTGTACTTTCTTTTTTTTTTGGCCTAAATTTGCTCAAATAATTTATATGGATCAAAATACCCTTTACTGATTAAATTTACCTATTGAATATTTTTACCAAAATTGTCATTAAATTGGTAAAGAATTATCCAATAATTACTTTTAGTCTAAAATTACTATCTTGATCCAAAATATATTTTATCAAGATCCACTAATTTTTCTTGAATTAATAATGTCTTTTCCTGCAGTCCAAACTGACTTTTATCGGGTAAAATATTAATATTAAATCCTAATTACCTAATAAATATTATTTTGACCTTAATGAATTTCATACTATATTTCATTGAGTCTAACTCATTGTGAGATTTATTTTGATTATAATTTTTCATATTTAAAAAAACACCCTTGACCGGGGCCAATTTATAATTTTTAAAACTTTCAGATTTTTAGTATAATTTGCCCCCAAATTCCTAAACTTTTCTCCTACCTCCCCCTTCACCGCCTTAGTTTTTTTTTCTTTTTCCATTCTCTTTTTTTTTTAGGGGCAAAATCATCATTTTCTCCTTTTTCTTTCCAACTGAGATAATTGATCTGTTTGTCCTATTTCATGTCCAATGGTGTACACCCGTTTTTACAAATTCTTTATAGATTTTAAATATTGAGCCTTGAATATCCAAAAAATTTCATAATATTACAGTTGGTAAAAGTTTTTACTTTTTATAGCACCAATGTTAAAATAAATAAACAAATAAATGTATATACAATATACACATATATTTATAAATACATATCTATTTATATCATTTCAAATTTTAATAGTAAAATAACAGCTTTTTTTTCATTAAACAGAACTACATTAATTAATTAAATAAACAAATCATACAACATTATCAATACCCTAGTACAAAGAACCAAATCCTAAGGATTAACAAGAACTATATTTGAACTCTCAACAATACACTATCTAAGGTAAACATTTGGTAAAGGTAGGATATGGTATATTTAAAGGTTTAGGATTTAATTTCTGATAATGTGATTAAAAAAAAAAGTACTCCCCACAATATTCCAAAGGTATACAATGGCAAACCTAAAAGCATAACCAATGAAACAACAAATAAACAATTATGAAAAGAAACATCATACAATACTAACAAAATATCATATAATTAACTAGCTATTAGAACAAGCATAATCATCCAACTCCAAATTTCAATGTCTATTAGGTGTTGCCTATGTTGTCTGTTTGTTGGATTTAGAAGTGTTTTGGGTTTTCTCGTATATCATCTATATTGGACTTCCTGTATGTGTTGCTTTATGCAATTAAATTCAGCTTAATGTAATGAGATTCAGTTTGATGAGGAAAAAGGTAGATAAGATTTAACCATAAAATATCATATAATGGTTATAATTATAACTTATTGGTGACTTGGTTAACAAAAACTTACTTGGGATCATTTGACAAACTATTGCTATATTTGGTGGAAATGAGCTATTCTGCTGGAAATGGAAAGAGAGAAGGAAAGTGAGGGGAATTTCATGACAAGGCTATTTTACATTTATAGAAAGTTTGCATAATGTATATCAAATAAATTTTATAGGAATTTCTCTCTTATTTTCCCTTTCATAAAACTATTTTCATGCCTACCAAACCTAACTTATATGCTTAAGGGAAGTTTGGGTTTAGAGACACAACAAGTTTTTATTGATGCAACACATTAATAACTTTTTTTATATCATATGGTTATATGTATCCCTATACTATTTTCTTAAATAAATAAAATTTTAGGTTAGTTAGATTTAAATACTCGATTTAATCATGACAAAGCAACTCTTATAATTTAAAATATGCTCACACATATACTTAATCTACTTCTACTTTTTGTTCATATGTTTTTATTTTATACTATGTATACTGTAATAATCCACTAATAATTATGAACTTGAGGTTAAATGCATTTGTTAGGTTTGAATTTTCAAGCATTATTAAATGGAATCTATAGAAAAATAAATTTTGCGTGTCACAGCTGTGAGGAGATGAACTATGGAAAGAATGTCAGACTGAAACACAAATTTTGAGCTTATCCAACTATAGTATAGTCTTGTAACTGTTTTGTATTATTTTGATGGTGACATTATTATTTGTTATATCTAAAAAATAAACGTATCTAACTAATTTTTGACAATTTGTTAAAAATATAAAGTGTGCCTTGTAAATTACCTATTATAATGTTTCATGAATGCCTTTTTTTGTGGTCAAAAAATGATTTTTTTTCTAAAAAAAGAATTTTTTTTCCATATTAGTATCCCACTAGAATAAGGGTTTGTTTCGTTTTTTAATGGAAAAAATTGGAGAAATTTTATAATTTTTTTATTTGGTAGAATTGAAGAAAGGAGAATTGGTGTAATTTTAATAAAATTTTGTTTGATTTGGGAGAAAATATGAATATATTAGAGATATTATAGTCCTTTATCTTTAGGAAACCCAATTTATGCGAATTAAAAATGGAATGGGTGAGTAGATTGGAGGGGATCTAATACCATTCAATATTTTGAACTAAACTGGGATGGAATCTTTTTTTTTTTTGGTTAAAGAATGGAATAAAGACAAGAAGCTCAAATAGTAGCATAGCACTTGCTAAGTTGCCCGACACCCATAGCATCTTCACATAATATATTTCGCAAATCATCATGAGGCTCCTCCACTATATGACAACCTATATCTTTGGTCAAAGTATTAGAAGCAAGATAATCTACACCTCTATTACCCTCACAATAAATGTGTGTGATCTTGACATGCCAGTCACGGTTGAGGAGAGCATGAATCCACTGGAGAAGTCTAGTATTGGCGTTAGTTTGATGTTCTTCCTGCGTAAGGAGCTGTACTGCTAATAAATAGTCCACATCCAAATGGATAAGTCTGAATCCATTATTCCGAGCTAACTCCAAACCATCCACCATAGCCCAAAGCTCTCCCTAAAGAGTGGTGCAATGCCCAAGTTGCGACAACATCCTTTGAGCCACTGACCCTCCGAATTTTGAATCAAACATCCTACTTCCGCTTAGCCAAACCCCACCTTAATAGTGTCATCATAATTCAAAGAAATATAATGCTTAGGCGGTCTCTTCCAAGTAATTAGTATTTGCACCTTCAAGTCATGCTGACCTCATGCTTGTAGCAGAGTATTTCTTGCCTTCCAGCTGAACTCAGCTAAGGTTTTAACCTCATGCACAAGTTGAGAAGCTTGAATACACTTCCCCAAAAACACATTCCTATTACATGCATCCCAGAGTTTCCAACAAGCAAGACCAAACATCATACTTTAGTCTCCTCTTCCTCTAACTGAATAATTATTTATGGTCAAGTTTTGTAGCATAAATCTTCATTCATGAGCTGATTTAGCTTGTTCTGTGGGATAAATAGCTGCCAAAAGTGATGAGCCAGATCACATTTCCATAATACATGATCGATGTCTTCCCTCGAGCCACCACACCGGTTGCATGTATCATTTTCTACCATGTGTCCTCGTATCGTTCACTATTCGTGAGTAGTGCACCTTGAAGAGCTAGCTATAGGAAAACCCAAACACATTGTACACCTCCCCACTTCCACACCGCATTCCATCTATGGTCACTTGAGTTCCATTAATCACCTAGGAGCAACTCGTAAGCCTACTTAACAAAAAACTCACCATCATTAGTCCTGTCCCAAAAACAATGTGCCGCTCCATCATCCACTATTGAAGGTTTAATACCTATAATAAGAGAAACAACATGGTCTGGTAGATCTCTGGTGATGAGCCCCCAGTTCCAGTTTCCATCAATTCCAATAAAGTTGCAGATTGGGAGAGCAAGCTCTCCCTCAAAGTTATCCTGGTCAATTAGGAATTTAAGAGGCCCTACCATAGCAAGCCAATTATCTATCCAAAATCGTTAGTGTTTCCCATCACCAATATCCCATCTCACACCTAGTTCCAAATCTACCCATATTTTTTTTTATATTACGCCACAAAAATGAGCTATTCTAGCTTTGTCTCTTTGGACCACCAAGCTCATCCCATCCATATTTATTTCTCAGCACCTATAGCTAAAGAAGATATAGATCTGTAAGAAGCTTGAAACCCAATTTCATCAGAAAGGCTTGATTTTGGGGCTCTGTGAACACCCTATTTTGTCCAGGCATTTTAAATATATATATATATAATGAGTATGAAAAATGAGAAATAAAAGAAATAAAACAAAATTCTCTTTTAAGCAAGGAAATTAATAATTGTAATTTAATTTTAAGGCCCAAGTTCATCTTTTTAGAATTTGACATCTGAAATTTGAAACAAAGAAAAAAAAAGAGAAGAAGAAAAAGAAGGCAAGAAAAAGAAATAAAAAAAACTTAGAAATTAAAACTGAAATCTTTAAAAAAAAAGAAAGAGAAAAAACTCAGGAAAAAAAAACAAAAAAACAATATATATATTTTTGGGCTGAAGCATTTCAGCCCAAAAACATATTTGGGCTGAAATACCTCAGCCCAAACATGTCACGAGCCCAAGTGAGGGCTCATGAACAAGGTCGAGGGGCAGAGCCCTAAAGAGAACAGAGGGAGCACACCAGAGGCGAGGACAAAGAGGGAGCACGGGGGCCGCAAAAAGAAAAGGCCAAGAGGGTGCTAGGGTTTGAGGAAGAAAGGGGAGCCACGAGGAAAGAAAAGAAGAAGGAGCGAGGGTTCAGGGAACCGGAGGGAGCCATGGAAAAGGCCAAGAGGGAGCTAGGGTTCTGTGAAGTAAAGGGGGACCACGGGCATGAGGGAGAAACAGAGGGATGGCCGCGAAGGAAACCTGAGAGGGAGGAAAACTGAGGGAGACTAAGACACGAGGGAGCCGCGAGGGGAGATGGAGGAAGCCCTAACCTAGGGCTCAGGCAAGAGACCGTGGGGAGTCATGGTGAGGAGGCGAGACAGAAACCGAGGGAATTGCGAAAAGGGAGAGAGAGGCGAACAAGAAAAAAAAACATAGGGAGTTGAGGCTGAGAGGAGCTCGGGCACGATGGGGAGACAGCTGAGACAGAGAGAAGCTGAGCATGAGTGAGTGAGGGAGGTACCAGGGTGAGAGGGCACGAAGTTGAACGGAGTGAAGGTTAAAGGTTGAATTCGAACGGCCGTGGTCACCTTGAACTCGGGGGCAGTGACGGATCTAATTACCTAGGGCTTCCGATCGGTAATCTTTGAATCTGAATACAATATTCCTCCTGGCTGTGTCCCGCTCCCCTTTCATTTTTGAATGGTGCTTTGTTTCACTGTGCCTTTAGTTTGCTCTGCTGAGATTTCATTTCTGAACTGATCTCTTGTCCTTTTATAAAATACACACATGTATATAATTATATACTGAATCATGGGTCCTGTTTCCCAAGTTATTCCCTCAAGTTGCAGATTTCACATTACGTAAATGATGGTATGCTATGTTTGTTGCGTTTAAATAACATGTCTTCCAGGCCTTTTCTAAGCTCCATGATGTTTGTGGTTTAGCATCAGGTCCTGATTATAGGTTCTGTTTGAAAAAAAATTGATCAGATGAAGTGGTTATACTTGGGATAATGGCTTTGCTTTGAATATGTGCCATTGCAATTCAAGCTCCTATTTCATGCCTCCTTTGGATGAAGAATAGTTTGGTAGAGATTCAAATATCACGGAGCATAGAAATCTAATCCATAAACTCAGCTTTTAATTACTCTGTTTTGTTTGATAGTCTTCGCCTCTTTGTGGATTTGCTAATGTGAATGAACATTTATTGGATGCTGGGCTATATGGTGAAACTGTTTAGGTACTCATGGTTTTGTCTAGATTTCCTGTTGAAGCCTACTTGGAATGTGTTTATTATTTTTCTCACGTCTTGCTTCAAGCTATGTATTCCAAACTTTTGACTAATTAATGTGGGTACAAAAAGAGTCTCATGGGCCCGGGGGAAGTTGACTCATAATTGATGCTTGATTCTTGGTGCTTTAGCATGACTTGGAACTCACTTATATGTCTTATTGGGGTACTTCCCTCATTGGTTTGAAAACTTTTAGGATGCATAGCTATGAGTGCATACATTAACAGGTCAAACTGAAGTTTTGTTTGAATGATCCTTAGTTCTATTCATGCTTGTGTTTGCATCATCAGGGAGTCTTATTCAGTCGCCACTTTCTGATTCGTTTAAAGCTTGAAGGGCTTTATTATAAAATTCAGTAACTCATGCAATGATCCAATGCATGGTTCACTGGCACACCCTTAATAAGCCTTATTTGATGATGTGGTTGCATAGCTTCCTACACGGGGGTTGCAATTTGAGGAATTCATGACACTTACCTCTCTTATATCATCTATGGAATCTTTAGTTATGCAAGCATGGTGTGATGTGTGTGGGGAAGAGGTGATTCAAATGTAAGGGTGTCATTTAGCATTAGCTGCCTTAGTTGGCATTTGCATAAAAAATTAGTCTCTAAATTTGGGTACTGTTACCTAATTATTGAGTAATTAATTGATCATAATGTGTAAATGCTAAGTACCTTCTTTATGTATGTTTTTTTTTAGTACCATGAGAGTCTATATCATCAAGTCAAGCATGGAAATGAAGGCTATCATCTTCAAAGCATGGAGGAGGATATGAGTGAAGAGTGTGAGATCAATCTTGGAAAGAGTGAATCACTTCCATCAAAGCAGCGAGCAGTCAAAAGGAGAAAACAATTTGATTTTTCTCTCTGTATTTCTCAT
Organism: Adenanthera pavonina; assembly: GCA_026686845.1. Taxonomy (NCBI): domain Eukaryota; kingdom Viridiplantae; phylum Streptophyta; class Magnoliopsida; order Fabales; family Fabaceae; genus Adenanthera; species Adenanthera pavonina. Next base: position 24,948,179 of record JAIVEN010000022.1, on the reverse strand, counting down.
AATTTTATGTTGAAATAAATTATTATTTAAGCATGCACACACACATTGATAAATTGTATTTAATTTTTGTTTTTATTTCTGATTTTGGTTTTTATTTGATCATGGATTTTTCTTCTTTACGCCTTTAGAGTTTGCCACAAGGGACCAAGTCTTCGTGTGCCTATAGAGTATCAATCAATTATACCATAAGTGAGGAGTTGTCATGATATAAACGTTGGCTAAATCTTATTTTTTTATTTTTAATATTTATGAGTACCAATGGTTTTTTTTATTTATTAAAAGTAAAAATAAATGATTCAATGAAAGCCCTTTATTTCAAATTTTTATTTTGGTCTTTATGTTCCGAGCGGTAATACCGTAGGCATTTAGGTGTTAATTAGCGAGCTGTGAGTGATAAAGTCATCACAGATCCTGATTGATTCTTTTTCTAAAAAAAAAAAACAAATAAACAAATAAAAATAAATAATATATGAATATATACATAAAAGTCATATTTTTAAATTCCTTTTACCGCTTTTCTTTTTATAAAACAATCATAATCGTATTTATTTTTATAATTTAATATAAAAATGATTTCATTTTTTTAATTTTATCCTTTAAGTCTTTTTTGCCTTTTGCCTCGAGTGACATCACCGTGAGCATATAAGCGTAAATCAGCAAATTATGAGTGATCAAGTCACCATATACACTGTTTGATTTTCATTTAAAATTTTCCTTCTGGTATTTTCTACTCCGAGTGGTAACACTGTGAGCATGTAAGTGAGTGATAAAGTCACTACATATGCCGATTTTTATTTTTCAAAACATACGTAATGATCACATTTTTTAATTCCTTTTTTTTATAAATAAATAGGTGTTGAAATGATTTTTATAATAAAAAGAAAATAAAAAATAATTTGTATAAAGAATTATTTGTTTTCTTTCGAACTCTTTTTATGCCTTTTGTCTCAAGTGATACTACTGTGGACATTTAGGTATCAATGAGTATATTGTAAGTGATAAAGTTGCCACATAAGCCAATTGGTTTTATTTTGTAAAAATAAGATTGTTTTCAAATATTTCCCTTTCAAATCAAAATAAAGTGTTCAAGATCACACATAATTTTAATCATATTTTTCAAATTGAGGAAAAACATATATTCCCTTTTAAGAATTGATTAAACAAAAAAAATATATTCTTAAATGAAAAGAGCAAATAAGGGGAATTAATCTGTCTTTTACAAATTAAAACACACCAACCAATTCTAAAAATTGTTTTCTTTGTGGAAAGACAAATTATTTTTTATAAACCTCTCTTTTCAAAGAATATATATAATAAAAAATATCAACCTAGTGACACGCATTTATAGTCTGAACTACGTCAACTTTGATCCCCATCGCAGGGTACGTAGACCCCAGACTCTAATTCTAGGTCAAGTACATTTTGTAAATAAATAATATTTTCCTCTTATTCTATTTTTCCCAACTCCTCATATTTTCATTTTATTTTTTATATTTTTCTTATTTTTATATTTATTTTTACATGTGAATGGTTAAAGGGCAATCAAAATATTTCTTAAAAGCCATAAAAAATTGCATGATCAGCCTAAGGTAACCGTTCTTAGGAACGGCTGTTGTGGGGGTGCCTAACACCTTCCCACTCACAATTGTATTCTAGAACCCCACTCTGATTCGCAGACCATCCTTTTCCTTTTTTGTTTCGGTTTTCCAAAACTTCCCTTAAAATTTTAGTGGCGACTTCTCCGAAATTGGCCCCAGTGGGGTGAGCCGATTTCTCTCTTTTTCTTTCATCTTCCGCACCATCCACGTCGCATTTTCGGGTGTGACAGACTCCATTCTTTTAAGACCACATCCACCATTGTTACACGGTTGGCACAACTCCTCCTACTTGACTAGATTGACTTTTCTGGTTTCTCCAGTGCTTCCCCATACAAAATCTCTCACTAGTTTTTCAATACGGTTACAAAGGCCTTTAGGCAATTTTGTAGTTTGCATGGCATATCTGGGAATGGCTGCTAACACTGAGCTAGCCAGAGTAATCTACCCAGCTAATGACAATGTTTTGCTAGCCCACACAGACAGCTTCACTTTAACTTTTTCCTTAATGAATCTATAAGTATCACGCTTGACCCACCTATGGAGTAATGATACTCCCAAATATTTGCCCAATTCATCCATCTTACTAAAGCCAAGCTCGCTACTTACCTACTCCACATGATCATGAGAGACATTCTTCGAGAAGAAAACTTGAGTCTTGCTAGTGCTCACTTTGTGCCTCGAGCTTGTACAAAAATCATTTAAAGTTTTTTTAATTAACTGTACTTGGGAAGTTTCAATTGAGCTAAATAAAACCAAATCATCTGCAAAGAAGAGATGCGACAAAGAGGGGCCATTTTTGGGAAGCTTTATTAGTTTCCACTTCTTCTCAGATACTGATTGATTTATAACCTGTGAGAGATGCTTCATGCACACTACAAAAAGGTATGGAGAAAGAGGGTCACCTTGTCGGATGCCCTAGCTAGGCGTAAATTCCTCTCCTTTTCTTCCATTCTAGACAACTCTCATCTTGCACGTGGTGATACATAGCATCACAGCTTGGATAAACTTTGCTGGAAGTCTTGCATCACGCAACGAGTCTTCAATAAAATCCCATCAGAGTCTATCATAAGCTTTTTCCAAATCCACTTTGATTTCCATCCACCCATCCTTCTCTCACTTTTTTCTCATAAAATGGATCACCTTTTGTGCAACAATAATATTATCCGTGATATTACATCCTGCAATAAAACTAGCTTGATGGGGCAAGATTAACTCAGGCAGCACTTTCTTAACTCTATTCGCTAACACCTTTGTGACAATTTTATTAAGAACCGTGCATAAGCTTATGGGTCAAAATTCTTTAAGTCTCTCTGGCGCGGCCACCTTAGGAATGAGTGTAATAAGAGTATGGTTCAGCTCCTGTTCCAATAAACCTTCCTTGAATACTTTGTTCACCATCCTACAAACCAAGGGTCCCACCACTTCCTAGTGCATTTGGAAGAAAGTTACGTGCAAACCATCTATCCCAGGGGATTTGAGAGGTTTCATTTCAAAGAGAGCTTTATGGACTTCCCTATTTGATATACACGCAGCAAAGAGATTGAGTCTTGCTTGGTCAATATGGGGAAAGGCACCCCTATTTTCATACATTGGCACTGTATCTTCCTCCTTCGTGTACAAGTTCTTGAAAAAATGGCTTGCCCACTCCTGAAGTGTAGTTTCATTGGTGCACCACACACCATCATCCCCCCGCAGTGCAATAATTCTCTTTCTTCTACTTCGTCGCACAACTGTGGCATGATAATATGCACTATTATGGTCCCCAAAATTGATCCAGTCACATCACGCTCGTTGAGCCCGAGTTAAGCTCTCTTGTTCATATAAAAGCTCAAACTCTTTTTGCAAATCAACTTCGAGCCTTAATAAGTACTGTGAAGGTCGTTGCTCTATAGTTCTCTGAATGCCATTTAGGTGAGCTACCACTCTTCTTTTGCGCTTGTTTATGCTTCCAAAAACTTCACTATTCCAAGTCTTAGCTTTGTTAGTGAAATTCCTTACATTGGTTAATATTAATACTTCATTAGACTAACTCTCAGCAACAATGTGTCTAAAAGATAAATATTGGAAACTAATTAAATCTTCATTTTTTCTGAATGGACGTTGCTTTTTCTCTCAACGAAAAGGGAGACTCGCCATTGCTTGAGGTGGATAGCCTCTGGTCAATAAAGAAAGTACATATACGAGATGGAGTGGAAGCGATGGTGGGGGAGAAAAATACGGTATTTGGCGAGGACAAACCAGATGTGGTGATGTTTGACGGTGGGGATGTAGTGCAGTCATCATATAAGAGTAAGCTACTGGATGAGGGAAAGGGGGAATCTCAAAAAGAGATTAAGATTACTGATTATGACTACACCATTGGAAAAGATGGTATAATACCGACGATCGGCTTTTCTGATGATATCCGAAAGCTACTCATGAAAGGGATGGACAAAACCTTAGTATTGAAATTGCTAGGGAAAACCATACGGTATGGTGCTCTCCTTGGCAAACTACCGAGCCTATGGCAATTGAAAGGCAAGTTTGAATTAATAGACATGAAGGGTGATTATTTTTTCGCTACTTTTGATCTGGAGGAGGACTATATGAAAGTTCTTATGGCAGGACTGTGGATGATTTTTGGGGCAAATATTACAGTGCAACCATGGTCTCTTGATTTTGATCCTGCCACATCAAAGGTTTCTAACGTTATGGCTTGGGTGAGGGTGCCAGGATTGTCTTTCTGTTATTATCATAAAAGTGCTTTAAGGGTGATAGGGAAATTGTTGGATTTATCACAGAAGCAAGGGGACGTGGTAAATATGCAAGAATAGCAATTCTGGTGGATTTATCATAGTCACTCATTCCGCAAATCAAAGTTGATGGGAAAATGTACATAGTCGAATATGAAGGCTTGCCATTAATTTGTTTCAGTGTGGCAAATATGGGCACATGAAGGACTGTTGTCATGAGCATGATGGGCGATAGATTGTGGCCACCTCTGGTGAGAAGGAAGGAGAACCTCGGGAGATGGTGGGCAGCAATGGGGTGATGAGTATGGGTGCAACGGAGATAGATGGGGTCCAATCCTCGGCGTCGGCAAAAGATCACTACGGCCCATGGATGGTGGTGCAATACCCCAGACGCGGTTTCCAACCACAAAAAGGGAAAGAAGCGATGTCAGGGGGGCCTAGTCGTTATAGTGGATCAAGATATAATATTTTGTTTAATTGCACTGATCAAACTGAGCAATTCACCAAGATCGTTAAGGAGGGAATTATGGTGCAAAAATTTATGGAGAAAGGAGGAGTGACACAAAAATATATGGAAAAGGGAAAGGCACGTGATGTTGATTGGGTTGTAGCCAATGTGGGTCCAAAGATTAATCCAAAAAGTGAGTTGGGTATTAGTAAGCAGAAGATGTCAGGTGGAAGGATAGATGATAAGCAGAAAGATGAGAAGGCAAGAGGCGAGAGTAGTGGTGCTAAAAATAGGGAGTCTATCAATGACTCAATTTTTGCTTCTGCTGCATTCAAGGCCCACGAAGCCTAGACCACGTTGGACCAAACTAAGCATTCAGTAGTTGAAATCTCCAGGGACAAAATGGCACTAAAAGATGTGAGTAATAAAGAGGTTAGTACTACGAAAGGAGAGGTTCTAAGCCAGGGCCCACAAGCAGACAAGAAACTTGACAAGGAAAATCATGTTCCAAAAGGCCCAGATAAAAAGCACAATTCACATGGTGTTAAATTACAATCCTCCATTATGAGAAATTTAAAGGTTCGGAAAAGAGCTTCTAATAAATCTATCTTCAAAGACGTAGTAGAATCTTTCAGGGACGCATTTGGAGGTATATCTGGCTCGGGGGAAAGAGATGGGTGCTCGATGGAGAAGCAACCATGGAATCCAGATTGATCGTAAAGATCCTGATGGATCTAGCATGGTTGTTTGATCTCTTCTCCCTCTGTTTATTGTTTTTTATGGATTTAAACATCCTTGTATGGAACTGCCAAGGGGCAACTAATAAACAAATTTTAAGAATGCTCATACATTTTGCATCTGAGTACAGACCAGCTGTTATGGTTCTTGTGGAGCCTCGTATCTCAGCAATTAAGGCGGACAGATTCATTAAGCATACAGGGCGAGAGTTTTCACACAGAGTAGAAGCTAGAGGTTTTTCAGGAGGGATTTGGATACTCTGGGATAACTCGGTGGATATGGAAGTGGTTTGTAATCACCAACAGTTTGTGCATACTAGAGTTTGAGTCCATGATAATAACACTACATTTTATTTTATGGCAATATATGGGAATCCGAATAATACAATACAAAAGGAGTTGTGGAGAGATCTTCGGCTAATTACAACTAGCATCAATGAACCTTGGCTACTAGCCAGGGACTTCAACTCAATTATGAGTAGTGAAGATAGAGCTGGAGGAGTTAATGATAGAGCTAGAGGTTGTGAACTCTTTCAACAGTTTGTTTTTGATACTAGGTTAACAAACCTGGGTTATTGTGGACCAAAATTTACCTAGAGATGAGGCACTCTCATGCGACGTCTTGATAGAGCATTAGGGAATCTGAACTAGCTTTCTACTTTTAATAACACCATTGTGACACATTTGCCGAAGCTTAATTCTGATGATAGACCTATTGTCATTCAAACTCATGGTGGTGGGAGTCCACGCCACCAACAGTCTGACTTACGATATCTTGCAGCTTGGGCGACAGTGGACTCTTTTAGAAATTGGGGTGGAATCTAAAATCCTCTAATTCTCTTCTCTCCCTTAAAAAATTTTAAAAAACTCTGAATCATATAAAAACTAATAGATTAATATCCTTTGGATAAAAAAAAAAGTTATCTTGTTTTCCTTTGCGGACAGATGTTAGAACAAATATTTATTTATTTATTTATTGGATAAAGTGTATTATTAGTTATTAATTAAAACTAAAAAAATAGCATAAAAAAATTGCTAGCTTAAAACCATTGAGGTAGTTGAAAAAGCAAGCCGTCAAATTTTCTATCATCAAGCAAAGCACGGACTTCCTGGGTTTATTGATCAGAAGCGCTGCTTATTTATTGGATCGTCTTCACGAGGTTGAGTCTATTTCTTAATTTGTGAAAAGCTGAGGTTATTGTCGGTTCGTTCATTTCTTTTTCACGTAGCCCTCCTATCTTTATCTGCTGTTTGAGAGAAAATTATCTGCAAAATCCCAGTCAATTTGAGGTTTTCCTCTTTTCCTCAACGATTGTTGCTTTTGAATTTAATCGGCAATTCGAGATTAGATGACGCTTTTGAAAGTACTCTGGGCTCTCTTTGTTCCACGACTAACGTTAGGCTTTGATTTTTTATTTTCTCTTCTTTTTTGGGTTAATTTTAGCATCATCTTTTTTCTTTTTTCTGTTTAACTATTAGTAATTATGTGATCGTGTTAGGAAACTTTGGTACTCAGTTGTTTAATTATACCGCTGCTAGTGGACATCAGCGTATTTTTTATTTTTATTTCTTGTCTTTAAAAGGACATAGTTATTTACATGTCCTTTTTCAGACACTGCAGATTTTATTTATGCTTCGAATTGACTGAATTTTGTTGCCCTTTTTAAGGAGGAATGGCTAAAAGTTACTTCAAACAAGAGCATGATCTTGGTATATACTGTTGAAATCCACTCATTCTTCCTTTGGTTGTCTGATTGCTAAGCTGAGAAATATGCAAATATATTATTTGTTTTTCCTGCAGAGAAGAGAAGAGCAGAGGCTGCTAGGATCAGGGAAAAATACCCAGACAGGATCCCAGTGAGAATTTGTACTCATTTTTCATTTGCTATTGTCTGCTGCTAGTGTCTTCTATGATCGGAATTGTAATTGTGGCAGAAGCATAGTTGTTCTTTTAACTGCTTTGCCAACTGAGGAGTCAACACGCAATTGTCTAAAAATATAAAGTATCCCATGATATAATACGATATATGGCTTTTAATTCAAAATTTACACAGCACACTTTATATCGTATCAGGGATAATTTATACGACATTAGAAGCATAGATTTGGATAAGCTAAAAAAATTACTTTTAAAGCATGCATGTTGCCTCCAAATCTATTCTTCTGTTTGTGAATTGCCTTCCGTCTATTTTCTTTTTCAAGTCCGGATTTTACAGCACTTCACCTTTTTGTTGGACTCGGATGTATAGTTGTTTGGAGGATTCGCAATCCTTGATTCTTCATTAAATACCTAGTATAACAGCCTTTGGTGAACAGAAACTCAGTTAACAATGAACAATGCATAGAGGACACTGCATATTTGATCTTCATGATATATCATTGTCCAGCTTTCACTATATTCCATCGGAAATTAGCTGCATATTTTCTATTCTTAGTATGGTGGTCTATATAAAAGCATCTCTTGATCCATGATTGCTATTAGTATGGTGGTCTATATTATAACTAACATGTATCTCTATTTGTTGAATCATCGTTATGAGAAAACAATTTTTTGCTCTTGCTATACTCAAGATGTATGTCATTGACACTACATTTCAATTTTTGTGCTACCTTGTCTCTGGATATGCCTGAAGGTGATTGTAGAGAAGGCAGAAAGGAGTGATATCCCCAGTATTGACAAGAAGAAGTAAGATTATGTCTCTTCTTTTCTTCTAATATGGAGATTGTCACGTTAATTATTTCTTTTCCTATGCTTATAGCCCTTCTGCCCTTGTATCTTCTGAAGGAAAAAGAAAATATCATAGTGAATTTGACATTATCAATATAAAATATATTAAGTATAGAGATATGACTTGTTCACAAGTCATGAATAATGTGGTTCATCCTGGACTTTGTGTATGCACAGGACTCACTTTAGTTTCCCGTTAAATATAGAAAGTACTTCTTGCCTTGTTTTTGCAATATTTATGGATCCTCAGGCATTTACCTCTTCTTTGGCTTAAATGGCTGTGGTAATAACATCTTAGTTTGTAGCAACGGATATATAAAAATGTGTGATGAATTTGGCATGATAGATTGTTGACAATATTTGAAGGATTTTCTGATGTTGATAAGTGATTCTGATTTCTCTTGGGGCTCAATTATGGAGTGTTTGGCGTGAACGTCTCACAATTTGCAATAAATAATATTTTATAACCGTGTATGTATCTTGAGATGTATTCGAACAGACGGGAACTTGAACTCCTCATATCATTTCCCTTTCATTGTAGATGATTTTCTTTTATGATTAATTTGGTTCAAGTGGAGATTCAAATTTGAATTCCTTAGTTCAGGAGCAGTTTAATGCCATTAAGGAAGAGCAAATTGGTATTTGTATTGATTTCATATCTGAGAGATTTATATATATATATATATATATCTTTTATGTGTACTACATTTTGTCCTTCTGTGGCTTGATGATAGCATACTTGCTTATTCTTTCATGTCATCAAACTGAATGAACAAATTGCAGATATCTTGTCCCTGCTGACCTGACCGTTGGACAGTTTGTGTATGTTATCCGCAAAAGGATTAAGTTAAGTGCAGAGAAGGCAATCTTCATATTTGTGGATAATGTCCTTCCACCTACAGGTTAATCTTTGTTGAACCATATGCTCTTTCCCTTTTCGCAAGATGATCCTCTAGCCGTATAATTTATAACTAGGTGTTGAGCACCTTTGTAATACATGAAATTTGAAAAATGAGTGATACTGCTTATAACATATGAATAGTGTGACTTGCTTTACATTTTATATTATAGCTAATGAAAGTTGTTTTAATGCTCAACTATGCAGGTGCAATTATGTCTGCCATATATGAGGAGAAGAAGGATGAGGATGGTTTCCTTTATGTTGCGTACAGTGGCGAGAACACCTTTGGGGATATTACATCTCTCTTCCAGTAGTAGCCTCTTAAACTTATACACTACATTATCCCATTGGCGTCTGATAATTCCATTATCGTATTCGTCTTATCAAGGACATTGCTTTGAATGTAATGTACAGTTTACATATAAATTCGAGGCCTACTCAATGTTGAAAGATCCCCTTTTGGTCTCTTAACTACTTTCAGCTTGGAGGTCTGGAGAAGGAAGTACAACTAATTTGCCAGCAAAAATCTCAGCCACTTGTTTGGGGTATTATAATGCATAACCTGAAAGATACGGGACTGTAATTTGGCCTTCAATGAAGTTGTAATTCTTCTCTCTTTTCCCCTCTTTGATTGATAATCAGACAATTGGCCAATAATTAGAGGCAAGGGGATTTATCACTACCAGTATTGTAAAACTAGCTAATATATAATCATGAATATCATCTATCACTATAAAATATAAAAGCTGTTGATAAATATTTTTACAAATAATGAATAATGCAATTTCTATAAATTTTAGATTTCATATGATTCTTTAATTCATTTAATCTTACTCTATACATTTAAAAATCTTGTGTATTCTCATCAATGCTCTGTTAAGAATTCTTTTTCTTTTTTAAAATCTTCTTTCATTACTCTTATGATGTCTCTTAATGCAAGGATATTTTATACTTGTCTCTTTTGAGGATTCTGTATATCAGAAAGCAGTTTAAGATTGATTATGAAGATTTTACAAGGTCTCCATGTCGCCTAATTCATGGTTCTGTAAGATCTGTTAAAAGGTTCAAAAGTTCTGGAATCCTAATGAGTCTAGGGACTGATATTGCCTAGAGGAGAGGCTTGTTACTGTTTCAATTAAACTGGATTAAGAGCCTAGATTTAATTGGCAGACCCTTCCTGAATTTTATGAATTAACCTTGTATCACTCATAATCTCTAATAAAATTTTACATAGGTATAACTCCTCTTTCTTATTTCCATCTCTCTCTGGAGTCCTTCTTGAGTATAATTTTCTTTAAAAAAATTGTTATTATTTATTTTCTTAAAAAAATTATTATTTATTTTGTAATGACTACGCTTATGAATGGCTAAAAATAAGTGCCTGGAATGGCTTTTATTTGGATCGTGCATTAAGGCTGAAAAAAGAAATTGGATCGTGTACGAAATATTCCTTCCTCGATACTAGATAGGGAAAGAGTTTCGAGTTTATTCTAATGGATATTCGCGGAATACCTCTATAACCTCTATAAATTAAGTAAATGACAATAATAATTCGTGAATGAATTTCAATCTTCTTTGTACAAATTTTCAAATGTCAGAAACTTTCGAGGGCTTCAAGCATCAGGGTCGAAGAGGTGAAAAGCTACCGATTCACCTGTTTTTGTACATATCATAGAATATTCATGGATCCAATGAAAGAATCATAGGTCAACCAGTATTAACAGTATTTTTTCTTTCTTTTTGGTTTTGTTTTGCCAACTTTTCTCTTTTTTGGTTTAGTATGTACTATGTACTAGCTATCTACATTTTGGTTTAGTACTTTGTTCTATTTCGACTTTTCTTTTCTTTTTTTTTTTGAAGCATATAACTTGACTATATGGTGTTAGTTCTAGTATAAGTGGTTAGGATCAGTTAAACATTATGTCTCAAGTTGGAGATCATATTAATGTAAAAAATATCTTTGAAAAAACTCCTCAAATGGGTGGTGCTTAACTTAAGTTTGATTTGAATTAATGGGAGCTCATAACTAGATACCATATGATTATTAATATATACTCCTTACAGTCCAAAATATAAGGTATGTTTCAAAAGTTTTTTTTTTGTCCAAAATATGAGTTCCATTTGATAATTTTTAGAGTATTAAATATTCTTTTTCTTATTTTATCCTTATTCATAATTAAATATAAAAGAGATAGTAAATTTTAAATATAATATATTAAATATGGATACTATTAAAAAATAATATATTTTTTATAAATTTAATAAGTAAAACTACCTTCCTTAATTCTTGCACAATTAGTTAAATAAAACTTATTTCTAAATTGGAGAGTATATAAGAAAAAAAAAACTACCTCACACATATCAATATTGTTAGTTAATCTCATTTAATTTATATTTAAGCATGCTTTTTTTTTCAAAATTTTTCTTAATTAATAGTCTTTATTTTACACTAAAATCAACTAATGATCATTGAAAAGCACAACTTTTCCTTTAATTAATAAGAAGTAATATTAGAAAATCTCATTTATTACATCCCACGTCTATTTTTTTTTCTTATATTCTGTACTAACACAATCCTTCTAAAATTTTTTCATATTTTAGACAAGTATATATATATATATATATATATAAATTGGAAATGAAAACCTTAACACGTGTTTTTCTTAGAAGGCCCTCACATGACAAGACCAAGTGCAAGGCATCTGGATGTGAGCACCACAGGTTAATCGTTCAAAATTGAATCTAACTAGACCGTCCTATTCAAATTCAACAACCCACCCCGAGGGGAAAAAAGTGAACCACTGTCTTATTCAAATTCATTGTTTTCTTGGCAAATATTCAAATTTATTATTTTCTCTCATTCTTAATATAAGATCATTTTAATGGAATTATGTAAATTAATAAAGAGAGTTAAAACTAATTAACTATCTTGATTTCTCCAAAAATCTTAATATTTTTTCAAAACTAACCTTATTTAATCTTTCTCTTGTTCTCTTTGGATACATTAAATAGGAGTATTTTTTTAGAAATACACAATAAATAGCATCTCGTATATTGTAAAGGATCTTATATTCAGGACCAAGATAAAAAATCCTATATATAGGATCGGAGGGAGTATCGAGAAATGTCAGTAAATGTATTAGGTGTTACTGCAACCGACGACAAGGTGTTATAATTATTTGATCAATGAATAATTAACAACTTAATGATGTTAGGACCTCTCTTTGATAGCATTTATGACATCTAATAAGTGTTTATTATGATTAATAAGTATTTTTAATAAGATATTATCAAACACATAAGTTTCACCCAACAAGTGTTTATAATCAAAAAAGTCATTTATATGTACAAATAAAAAATTTTCACTTATTATACCCAATAATCAATTAAAGAAACTGTTAATATAAAATTTTCACTTATTCATCTAAAAGTAATTCATCCAAATATATTTCATTTTTTTAAAATCACTTATAAAGAAAAAATATCCAAATATAAATTATTTTTAGATAAAATCAATTTTACAAAAACAATTATGTAAAATTTAATCAAAATACACTTTTAATTGAATGATTTAAATTAAATCAAATTAGTTATTATATTTCGTACTTTATCTTCAACTATAAAGTTGGATAGTTTGTGTATGTTATCCTTTTGAACAGGTGTTTTGTTTCTATTTCGTTGGATTAATGAAGTATTTATCAATTGATGAAAAAATTATAAATTCGATATTCTTTATATGCCTAAGGTTGCAATATAATCGTCATAGTCACATAAATTCATTAATTATTTATGCTATTTTGGAAAAAAAACTATTTATGCTACCAAAATTATCCCACAAACATTTTGCCATTTTCTGTTTTCTTTATTATTTTCATAAGAATGATTAGATAAGTGATGCTTTTAAAGCTTCTTTATAGAACGACCTACCACGGACCTGGCGATGGGTCTGCATGTAATAGTCAATGGTCCTTCCATTTATTATCCAACTCATCTTAGAGATATGGTGTATTAAAATTTAGTTGGTAGTAAATTAATTTGAATTCTTTAAAGGAACTTTGGAAAAAAAATCCTTTTACGCAAAGAAAAAGCAATTATTTTTTTTTATAACAGAAACAGCAATTATTTTATATGCATATGGTTGTGGAAAAGTTTGGCCGCAATATATATATATATATATATATATTATTAATTAATAATTAATACAACCAGTAACGACCACAGTGCTTTACACCTTCCAAAGGAAAAAGACAAAAGAATTAAAAAATCGAGCATGTAGACACAGTGGAACGGCCTTTTTTTTGTCATTAAATAAATTTTGAGTACGTTATTTTAATTTTAGTTTTTCTCTTTATTTTTTAACTGCCAACTCCTTTTTAAAGTTCCTTTCCAACTTTTCCTTTTTTTCAATTAATTAATAAGTTCCTTTTATTTAGAAAACACATTGCAAAGTTCTTTCAAAGTTAAAATAGTTATGCAAATTTGACAAAAAAAAAGGACATAGTTTTTTTTGGGCCGGTACAGAAAAAAAGGACATAAAAACAAAACAATGGAAGGCATAAAATGAATTTATTCATAAAATGTAAAAGATTAAGAAAAATCGCTGCCTCTATAATTAGATGGTGTTGATATATCTAATCCTTATCTTTTTATTTATTTTTTACTAACTTTCTAATTTTTTTATTTGTTTTTTAGGCAAAAATTTAATTCAATTTTCCCTGAAACGCACATTCAAAACGCACAAATACACTCTCTACCACAACGAAAATAGAAAAGAAGAGATCAAATCCTGCCGTCATCATCTCATTTCAATTCAATTCCTCAACTTCCCCATTTCCATCACCGAAAACTCCAACCCCTCGATCTATCCGTCCTTCTTGCTTTTGCCCAACCAAGCAGAACATAGATTCTGCATACCTCGATCGCTCTGCGTCCACTGTTTTTCTGAGAACAGTTTTCCCCCTTTCTAGCAGATCACGATTCAAATAGCAAAAGCCATTGTTCCGAAATGAGCACTGGGGAGCTCCTTAGCGTCGAACCTCTCGAACTGAAGTTTCCTTGTGAGTTATTTTCTGATGGATCTCGTTTTCTAGGGTTTGGTTATGGGATGCATCTATTTTAATTATGAGTTTCTGTTTTTTTAGTTGAGCTGAAGAAGCAGATCTCATGTTCTCTTCAATTGTCAAATAAGACGGATAATTATGTTGCTTTCAAGGTAATCTCATCTATTCTTTTTGGCATTTACAATTGATTATCTGAGAAATGTATGACTGTAGAGGACGGTTAAATTAGAATTTTGGTTTCTCTTGTTAGCTCGTGGAGGAATACGATCTGATGAATTGACCCAATATTAAGTAACGGCCAAGATAACACGATTTCTCTTTCAGTTATTGCGTAATGTCAACAGAACATAATAGTTTACTGACAATTAAATTTTTTTGTGATAAAACGCAGTATTGGTTACCTCTTGCAACATTTTAATGTTTATGAGTCCATATTTGATTATGCTCAGGTGAAAACCACCAATCCAAAGAAGTATTGTGTTCGTCCAAATACTGGCATTGTCTTGCCACGAACTACGTGTGATGTTATAGGTATCAATGTGAATTTTTCAAATATGTCGTATCCTTTTGTGTTTTATCTTAAATAAATATTGGTTGACATTCGGTATTTTTAAGTTACCATGCAAGCACAAAAGGAAGCTCCACCTGATATGCAATGCAGGGATAAGTTTCTTCTTCAAAGTGTAAAAGCAAATGATGGTGCTACATCAAAGGATATCACCACAGAAATGGTATTGATTATACAACATGCTAGTTACTAATACTACTTTCATGGAGTTTTAAATCTTATAAACTTTTCTGTAAAATTACAAGATGTGTAATTGGGTTTGTATAGTTCAACAAGGAGGCTGCGAATGTGGTTGAAGAGTGCAAATTGAGAGTGCTGTATGTTTCTCCTCCTCAACCACCATCTCCAGTTCCAGAAGGTTCAGAGGAAGGGTCGTCGCCTAGAGGTTCTGTTTCAGAAAACGGAAATGTGAATGGTGCTGACTTCACAACTGTGGGTTCTTAACTTGTTAATGGTTAGGTGAACAACCCCTTCCCCACCCCAAAAGAATAAGAAGTAATGGATTACATTTGTGTACTGCAGGTAACAAAAGCATTTACTGAACGACCTGAGGCACAAGAAAAATCTGCAGAGGTGAAAAAATAAATAGTTACAAGTGTATTTGTTGTTTGCCAAAAAGTATCTCTATTTCTGGACAACCTACTTGACAGACAGTGGCATTACTATATAATTTTTTTTAAGGAGAAGATATGAAACAAAATTGAACTTTGTTGTTTGATGCTATGGTTAAGTCAATTTGCATTGGGTTGTCTTTTTAGTTTATTTTTTATGTTCTAAATAAGTGGTTTTCGCATGGCTTTTGAATGTATTCATATTTGATTGTTTCCTAGTGATAGCCAAATATCTCAGGTGCAAAATCATGACAAGCCAACTTTTCTAATTCTCATATACAATTGTAATGGAAACTTAGGTAGTATGGGATGCCTAATTCTCACATTGAGTAATTTGGGATACACTGTGAGGTATTTAAGTGGGGTAGTTTTCTCACTTCAATAGCTAACCTTTTGGATGCAGAGGGTTCATCTCACTTGAGTACCCATCAGATTGCAATTTGTTATCACAGTACTGTATGCATAAGTTTATTAGTAAGCATCTTGTTTCATGTTCAAAATGTCTATTTTCTCATTTTTTCTATAAAAGGTCTGTGTGACATGACCCCTAAGTAGGATTTTTCTAGTCCTTTCCTGGGAGACTCCTCTCGATTATTGGGTTAGTGATTTTGGTTGATGTACCTAAACGTCTGATGACTCCCTTTTTCCTCATGATTAAAGCAGAAGGATAAGTTAATGTTTTCAAGAGCCAACGACGGGTGTTGTCTGACCTATTAATTATTGGATTAGGAGAGAACAGAAGAAATATGAATCAGTTTCTTCTTTTGCTTGGTGTCAGGCGTTTAACTTTCTGAGGTTGTACTATGTGGCAACTTTATTTTAATGATAATTGCTTTTGTTGCAGGCAAAAGCCCTCATCTCAAAACTGACTGAGGAAAAGAATAATGCAGTCCAACAAAATTACAAGCTTCGTCAGGAATTGGTGAGGAATTGAAAAAATATATCTTGTTTTCTAATTTCTTCTATCCTTCCTTCTATATATCTGTTCTTTTTGGTTAAGGAATACTAAAGTTTTATTGAGTTCCCTTGACTTTAAAGTATTATCATCACATAACAGAAGGAAAAAAGCAGAAATAATTGGAAGAGATCAATCCTAAATTTGTGAAATGATTGTACATTGTCCATGAGCCTAGTTGATACATTTTACCAAGATGCATTTGTTTCTTTTTTTAATCTTTTTCTCCAACTTCTCCCTTCATTTTCGCTTACTTAAATCACATTTTGACACAAATGTGGCAGTATGTGCAATGAAAGTATTCTTTTTGGCATTTTTCCCATCCCAAAGCAAATCTGAATTGTTAGTTGCTCTCTCTTCCAATTTGTTCGGTAACTTTGCTTGATGTTAATACACATGTTCTCTGTTACTTGTTAGATCTGCAAAAGGTCTTGTTGAACAAACGTTAGGAGAGGGACTTAGTTTTTTATATATAAAATATAGAATAAATTGTGGAATGAGTCTTATTCTTTTCATGATATGCTGTCCAATGTCCATCCTGTGTGAGGACTTAGGATTAGGAATGTATAATTTCTGCACGTTGGATTATTGTTCAACCTTTTATTATGCCTCTTCTGGAGGATGTTATTGAAAGAAAAATTTACTTTTGTGACTGTATGGAACTTACTTTGATGATTGTAGGAGCTGCTGAAGCACGTAGGTAGCAAAACTCGAGGTGGCGTCTCAATCGTGTTTGTCATCATAGTCGGCTTACTTGGCATAATTATGGGGTACATCATGAAGTAGACATAAGCATCTCAATTCAATGGTTCACCATACCTTTTGATCTTAGTTTCGTTATTTGTTCCTGGCAATTGAAGGAATGATGAGAAAAGGGAAACAGGAATTCAGCAAGTGATGTTTCTTCTTTTCTTTTCTTTTTTCTTTTAAATTTTATTCAGTCGATAACATGTTGGAAGTAGAAAACTTTAGGGAAACTCATGGGTCTGTGGTTGCTAGGAGACCATATTATTGTGGACTGACTCGTACTATCGTAAGATGCATTCTTTTTTTGTAATTTAAGAGCAGTGTCTTGTTTTTCTTGGGTGATAAATGATTTATCTAGCGACTTCTGGAAACGTCATCAATGGCCACTGATAACATATTAAGATTGTTGTGATAATATATATATATATATATATATATGAACGCCTTTTTTTTTCCTAATTTGCGTCATACAGTTCATCTCACTAGTTTTACTGAGCTTATTATTGTTAACGCTGTACAATTTTCCAGCACGCCTTCGTTTCAACAGCCCTCAAGAAGAGGAAGCGTCTTCTGAGTAATGTATGCCCGGGAGCTCTGGGATTTATTATTTAGTTACGCAATAATTCGATGAATTCTCTTATGAACCATTCATTATTTGTTAATCCACACCTTCTGGACTGTACCCCGATGTTCCTTCCAATGCTGAAATTGATAATCTAAGGGTCAAAGATTGCATGTCTGTAGGCAAAGACGGAAATCTCCATCCTATCAAGCTGGGACCCTTTGATGGCCACTCTCGTTTTATGCCTTGTTTGTCGACAGAAACGACAATACAATCTCGGAATCTGCGAAGTTAACAATCACAAAAGCCCCTCTCAATGATGCAAAACAGCCTGGAATTCGGATTTTTAATAGGAGGGGGAAGTGAACAAAATCCAAATCCACATCATTTCATGATTAGGTGAATGAAATGAATAAGCACTAAGCATAGGCTCAGTCCTTCAAGTCCTTGAGTAAAGAGAGAACAATTCTAGCAATTTTAGATCTTGGATCACACGCATCGGATTGCAGTCATATCGTATATTAATGATCAAAGTGAAATTACATTTACTCGTGACTAATTATCCACACACAATCATGACTTTCGTCTATACTTGATAAACAGTAGAAACTCTGTATGATGACTATGGATGCTCTGGTTACCTAATCTTTGATTTCTGTATCATAGGGTCTTTATTCCAAAAAAGAAAAAAAGAAAAAGAAGAAGCGGGAACTCTTCTCGTCCAGACTGTAAAGTTGACATGTATATTTTGTAAAAACGTGTGTAACTAGGTTAAATATGGGATTTGCAGTGCTACATATTTGGGTGTTATCTCAAAAGGAAAAAGGTTGCAATGTCGTAGCACTAGTTAGCTACAGCATAGACAAAGGAAAATACTTTGGAGACAGAAAATTTGGTATCTGTATATAAAAATACTTATAAATAAATAATACCAATTAAAAATTTAATTTATCTGGAAAATTCAGTTTATATAAATTAAAAATTTTAAAAATAAGTTTTTACTGAGAAATATTTTTATATGGGATCATAAAATGTCTTTCGTCTTCCCAGGGGAGGGATGATAAGATTTTAATTGTGAGGTAAAGAAGGACAAATGTGGAAGTGGTCCTTGGTTGTTTGTGTTTGGGACAAGAAAATGCTTCATTTGAGGTTGATGGAGACCCACCATGTCCGAGATCAAATCTAATGAATGAGGATGTACCAGTACCACTACCAACACCGTGGAGCGCTCACAGTTTCAGTCACTGACTGACACAACCGAAAGTGACGCCCTCAAGGTCCCATCCCACTCCCCCACACCCACACCTTTTAGGTGTCTCTGTAAATTAAATTGGTTCTTGTTTGGAAAGTTTCCAGCTAGCATTGCAAATTTTGGATCACGAGTATTGGAAAGTTAATTGACATGCTAATTAACTTGTTAGATATGCTCATGATCTTAATGTCTAATTTTTGTCTTTCATTGATCCTCTTTTCTGACATAGGGATTGATTGATCTGAATAAACAGTAGTAGCATATCTATCAAAAAAGGGTTTGGTTTAACCGGTAAAAAGACAATAAAAAATCTTAACTTTGAGTTTTAAGACTGCAGTCATTATATCCCAAACGCAATTAACATAAAAGTTACATGTTCCCACTTCTACTCAAACTCAATTTTATCAAACTTATTCTCTCAAACTTAAATTTTGACAAATGCAGCACCAAACAACACTAAAATGTCAAATTTTGTAGTACTTCTATATAATTTTCCCAAAAGTGAGGGGCCATTTGCTCACCCTCATTGTCCATTGGTAAACAGAGTACTAGCATACCGTTTGCTCGTTCCCCTTTTTATGTAGTTCTTCTAAACAAGTGTCATACATTAGATATCATAACATTATTTCCTTGTCATTTTACAGTTTTTCATTGAAGCTATTAAATGATTTTTTTATTTAAAATATTGTAAAATTTAATAAGATTTTATCAAAATATCCTTAATTTAAATGCTCTCTTAAATAGTCTATTTGATATTAATAAATAATAAAGTAGTAAAATAAGTAATTAATACTTTATTAAAATTCTAAATCGGTAAATACTTGAAAAAATCTAAAAAATATAAATGATAATTTTTATAAAGTTTGATATCATGAAATATGAGATTATAATAATTAATACACTTCTACTATATAACTAAAAAAACTAAAAAAAAAGTTTATGAGAGAATGATTCTCTATCTAGGGATTAGGGAGCAGATGTAGATGGGATTAAGAATGCTCCATTATTACTCCCCCCCCCCCCCCCCCCCAATTTCAAAATATAAACCGTATGGAGGAGGTATTGCTTATTTCAAAAATTTCTATATATATATTTTTTAAATTATTCTCATTAAATAAGAATAAAATTGGAATATTCTTTTTCCACCATAATTTTTTTATTCTCTTATCTCATAATTGGGTAATATTATAAATGGGGTAAAATTGGAAAGAAAGTGTTAGATATTTACTAATTTTCATAAAATAAGTTATATTTTGAAATCTTAATTCTATAAAATTTTGCCCTATATTTTGAAACAGAAGAAGTATTTTAAATCTCAAATATAATTATATACTAAACCACTTTTAATTATTTCAGAGATATTAAAAAATTTATTAAATTCTTTAAATTTGTATAAAATTTAATTTACTTTTATATTTGTCTATAACTAAATATGTCTTTTCAACTAAAAATTTAATTCCTTTTCTAATCTCTCTTATTATCTAATTAATAAGAGGAATTTATAAAACAAATTATTTAATAACTTATATTTTAGACCAATAAAACACTTTCTAAACAATTTATGTATCATATAGAAGAAATAACTAGTGAAATAATAACAAAACATTTTTTACCTAAAAAAAATAATGACACCTAAGATTATGATCGTACTCTTCATTTATTATATTATTAATATTATAATTTGTATTATACTTTGTAATCTAAGTAAGATTAATAGAAATAAAATTGAAATTTTTGTTTTTCTTCCAGAAATTTAAGAATGTTATAAATATTTGTTTAGTAAGTGTAAAATAATTTTATTTTATTTTTTATAAATTTAAGAAAATTGAAAGATAGAGGGGGGAGATGAACCTGGAAGCATGCACACGTGTGGCCCGGAGAGGGGGTACTAGCTAAGCTAGCTGTATCCAGAGTTTCAAGCAACCTCGACCTTGTTGGGACTTGAACCCGCGTTCATGATATCCTTTAAGCCGTTGCTTCTACCAGATCATACTTCACTGATTGTCCACCTCTGCATGCCACGTGTAACTCTTTTAACTAAGCCTGTTCAAGAGCTAGGATATCATAGCAGAATCATCACTATAAAATAACATGAAATTACAACAAATTACTCCTAATTAATTATTTTTAAAATTTTCAATAATACATTAAAAAATATTTTTAATTTAATGTCAAATATATTAAATAAAAAAATAAAATAATTTAATAAATTATAGGGATAAATATTTAATTTTAATATTTTATTCTAAATTGTTTAGAACAATCTGCAAATATATTTATTTTTGAATTATAATAATAGTCGTTTTTTATTTTTTATTTTCCCCATAATTGAAGTGAATGAGTGATGTTTGGAATTGAAGGCAGTGGCTAATGCAGACCAGTACTGGAAAAAAGTTTGAAAAGAAAGGGTCAACACTTGGTGTGATGCATATGAAGCAGAAATTAGATCATGTTGGTCTCATATGATATGCTCTCCATGAAATTATCCCACCTTCTTGACATGTCTCCCAATTTTACCAAAAGGACAAAATCCAATACGTCGCCTTTTGTATATAAATTGATTCAATTACTTTGTCTATAAAAAGAAACAAAGTGATTCAATTACTTTAAAAAAAAAACAAAAATCTGGAAATCAAACTCTACTCTTTGCTCGTGATTCTGCTTCTTTCTTTTATTTAATAGTAACACTCTACTCCTTCCTTTTCACATTATAAGATATTTTGTATTAATTACACATATATTAAGAAAATTATTTTTTCACCTGAAATCAATGTAAAAAATACCAATATTTTATATTTTATCCTTATTAAATACTCCATTCTATTATCATTATAGGGTTATAAATGAGGGGTAAGAAATAATGAAATATAAGGATAAAATGGGAAGAAAAATATCAAATACCCCATATTTTAGACCATAAACTTTTTATACAACAGACTAGACTAGATGGAGTATTTCTTAATCCAATCAATTCAAAGTTAAGAAGAGTATCAGTATGGGTGGAAATAAGCTAGAATAGGTTTTAGCTAAATAGGCCAAATCTATATTATAAATCTAAAGTACTACCTCTGGTCCATATTATAAAATATTTTATATGACAAATTTTTTGTTTAAAATATAAGACATTTGATATTTTTCTTCTCATTTTATCTCTATTTTTAATGATTTCTCTCTTCTCATTTATAACCTTACAATGATAATAAAATGAGATATTTAATAAGAAAAAAATAGAAAATATGAGTACTTTTTGTATTGATTTCAGTTGAAAAAATAATTTTCTTAATATGCGTGTAATTGATACAAAATGTCTTATAATGTATATTGGAGAGAGTATGAGCCTCACCTGTTAATTTATATAAGATTTCATTTTACTCTTAAATATGAGCCTTCTAAAAATCTAACCAAACCTGAAACTTATTTAAAGGTTTTTTAAAAAGTAAAATAAAAAAAACTATCAACTTTAATTTGAAAAAAGTTTCAAACTTTCAACTTATAGTCACCAAATGCATGGTTCATATTTATTTATTTTATGACTCATATATTTAACTACCTCTTTACTTTTATAAACCTTATCTACCTCTCTTCTTTGATAATTTTATTAATGTAAAATTTCTCACATATTAACTTATTTACTCTTATCTGTAAAAAGGTGATAATACAAAAAATAGTGAAAAAAAATGTCTATACAATACCTATCTTTATATCTATCTCAAACCATAAAAGAAATAGAAACATTCCTAAAATTAATTTATATTAATTATATTATATATATTAAATAATAATAACTTAAATATACCTAATCTAATAGACTTTAGGTTAAACCTATTTAATTAAATCTGTAGGCTTGATTTTACCCTATTTAATTAAATAAATTAAATCACACAAGGCCTGCGAAACTGTTGGTTCCTGTTAAAGGCATAGCGTACTCTCACATGTTAAGATATATACGTAAAATTCGAAAATGTACGCTACGATATTAAAGGCAAATAAAATTGAGGCTGGTGTGACAGTATGCCACTGAGAGAAATGAAATAAAGTACCAACGCCTTTTTTTTTTTTACAGATTTATGTGCCAATACCACTTTTATTATACAAATCTATGTACCACTCTCCCCAAAGTTGTGTATAGACTCTATACCTAATCTTGGCAATTTGTTTTTTACAATCAACTTTTTTTGCGCTACATTTTGCTTAAGGGAGAGGTTTTACATTGGGTTATTTTCATCAAATTGTTCATGTAAATTTTTTTAAAAAATAACAAATATTTAAAATTACTTTACCTAAATTTAATCATTCAGCAACACTCTTTACAAAAACCACTCCTAATCTACACATTACATACAAGCCCTTGAAGCTAAGAGGGGAGGGAATCCATTGTGTGCAGCACACACTAATTCTTGTGGTGCAGCCTATCCCAAAGCGACGCGCATTGCCTCCTCGCGAAACCAACGCGCTTCTTCTCCAGGTCATACACCACCTCGAACCCTTGCTGTTGGTAATTCCCAAGCGTGGCTCCAGGTCCATCGCTTAATTCTGCGTCATCTCCACCGTTCATCAGCATCAGACAACCCACGTTCCTCTTCCTTCTCAATCCATCTCCACCCTGCAAAAATTCGTAAAAATAGTTCTTCCTAGGCAGCACTACATCGGATCCGTTCCCCTCGAAACGCAGCGTTACAGTAGGAACTTCCGTTTCGGTCTTCACCTTGTTCACATAATAGCAGGGTCCCAACCCCGTTTTATCTTCAATCTCACTCGCGCGCTCGTGAACCCGTCCAACTCGGCGGTCGAACTCGGCCACCACCGAGTTATATAAACTCGCCGGCAACATCGTGAACGTCGTGCCGGAATCAACAACCATACCGCCATTTCCCCTCTGATCCAGCCTCCTCAGCATCTCCGGCGCCGGAACAGTTTTCTTCCCCACGGAGATCCCCGCGAGGCCAACACTGTAAAAATACGGGTGTTTTGGATTGTCAAGCATCGGTGTGTAGACGAATTGAACTAATTCACCGTCAGTTCTCTTCTTCTCGTCGTCCTCATACCGCCCGAGAATGAGCGGACTCGGTCGGCGAACTCGCTGTTTATCAAATGAGTGAGAAATCAAACAGTAGGAGAATTGATTCCCTAATTTGGGAGAGAATGTAGCCAGCTGAGCGGGAAGAGATAGCAGTCCGCGACCGAATCCGGCGACTCCGACGGGTTCGCCAAGGGTGGTGTGGGCGCATCCGAAAGTGAAATTCCTGAGAATCAGAGAAGAAATAGAGACGGAATCGCGATAGAGACGAGCGATTAAGCTTCCATCAGCGTACGAGTAGTAAAAGGGAGGGCAAGCGAAAGAGGAACAATCGGAGGTCTCGATGGATTCCAAGGAACATCGAGAAATTGCGCAGAGATCGGAGGACGAGAGGGAGGTGTGAGCGGCCGAACATGCAGGTGATTTACACGAAACGGCGTGAGTTCTGGAGATGTTGGGTGGTTTGGTGGAAAGCGAAGGATTTGATTTTCCTTCACAGAGTATACACTCAAACGGAGCACAAGGGAACCAGACGAGGTCGCTGCCCGTGTCCATGTACATAGTTACGGGTTGGGGAGGGTCGGAGCCAAGGTTGAAAGAGAGAGTGTAATCGCTGCCGGCAGAGAGAGGCAAGGAGAGTTGCCGTCGGTGGTGGTGGTTGAGACGGCGGTGGTTGTGGAAGCGAGCGGCGGAGCGAGAGGAGGTGGATTTGAGGAGGTGATGGGTACTGTTGAATTGAGTGTGGTAAAGAGAGTGTGATAAGGGCAAGAGAACTATTTCTGATGATGAGGGAAGACATGAATATGAGATGAAGAGCATGAACAAAAGTAACAGTGAGAAAGAAGACATTGATGAAGGTAGGAGTCTGAAGGGGCAGAAAACAGAGTAATGACTTCGAAGAACAGAGAGGACGAGTTTTTAAATTTGCCTAGAAAGAAAAAGTGGGGAGGGAGAACTTATTAAGAGGACGAAGGTTCGCCAGGTAAGTGTGAGTTTAAATGAAATATCTAATATTTATTATCTTCATTCTAATTATTCTCTTAGCTTTTCATTTCATAATGGTATTATATATATATATATATTTTATACATATTGCTTAATATAAGAGCTAAGGGGATAAAATTATATCGGTTAAGAAAAATAATAAATTTATTATAAATATAAAATAATTTTTAAAAATATTATTATTTAATATTAATAATTTTTTTATTATGTAATTAATATAAATAAATTATATTAAAAATATACTATTTTAATGACAGATATTTTAAAATATGAAAATTTTCTTTGATTATTTCTTATATCTTATATTATATTAAGAATTGAATATAGTATTTTGTAGTCACATTTTTATCAAAATGGGCATAAGGAGAGGGAAATGGGAGAGTATGAAAATTTTCTTGATTATTTCTTATATCTTATATTATATTAAGGATTGAATATAGTATTTCGTAGTCACATTTTTATCAAAATGGGCATAAGGAGAGGGAAATGGGAGAGAGAGGGAGAGAAACACAGTGAAAAGGACGATAGGGATGAAGATGAATAAGCAAAAGTACCGATGTCGGAAGTCAGTGCTGTGGAGTTTGGGCCCGTCTTGGTTGGTGACGGCTGGGCAATCAAATGCGACGCCTCTTTTGAAATTTTTGTCAAGTTTGAGGCTTCGGAAAGGAATCTTAAAACATTTTACTCTATAAAATGATTAATCTCGACCAAAATTTTTACGAGTTTATAATTAATCTTTTTAATCAGAATATTAATATCAAAACCAATCACCATTAATATCAATCAATATTAACATATCAATACCACCACCGAAACTAGATTAAGTGGTCAGAATAAGATGAGTGTAAGTAAAGGTCTAAAGGTTTAAATGTTCCTAATATAATAAAAAAATCATTATATTATATATAACGAGTGATGAAATATTATAATTTATATATGATTTTTATCTAATTTTAAATAAAAATGATTATAATCATATTAAAGGAAGTTAAACTTCATACCTATTTTTTTTTAACACTAAGGCCCCATTTAGTATAAGGCAATAGAATGAAAAGATACAAAAACAATGTGACTGCCGCGTTTAGTGTGATGGAATAGAATCATTTGAAATTCTAATAATGGAATCCAAGGCCCAAAAATATTATTATGTCGTAAAGGTGGAATGGCAATCTTTACTTGAGAATTATAAATAAAATGTCCAAAATACTCCTAAATATTTACTTGTTATTTTTAATGAGTGGCATTTTAGTCTTTTAATGATTCATGGCTTCCTTTCCATTCTCAAAAAGACCTATATCAAACAAAACCTATATCAGTATTCTATTAAAATTTTCTTATATATCAAACATATATTTTCCATTTTCATTCCTATTCTTATTCCCATTCCATCAAATACCCTTCCAACATATCAAATGGAGTCTAAATTATTAATGTTATGGCTATTTTAGTCTAGCCTTTTACTAACGAGTATATCTTAGTCAGTCATCTCGATTACTTAGTTGGCTAAGTCATTGTTATCATTCAACTAGATAATTATAATTTCAATTGAACCCTCAATCAAACAATCAATTAGACCTTAAGCTAAATAACTACAATTTCGATTATGTGCTTGACTAAGCAGTCACAAATTAAAATGGACCCTGGATTGATTAACTGAATGCAATTTCAATTTAATTGTTATTATTTAGTGCCAACCCTTTTCTTTCCTTCTTCGTTGGTTTTCAGGTGTTGTTGACTTGAAATTGATGACAGTTGTTGCAATAATACTGATAATGATATAAATGAATTTCTCTATCGATATTGGTATTGAAGTAGTGGTTCGTAACGATATTGATAATGATCTTGGAATTTTCATTTGGTATTTTTGGTGAGACATGGTTGGTCTGGCTTCTGGGGGAGGGGTTTCTGGCCTTCAGTCGCATCAAACGAGAAAAAAACAATGAACTTCAAAAAGTTGAGTTGACGTTAACCTAAGCTAAGATGTTTCAACAAAAAAACGTCAGAAGTAAGTTTTCGAAACAGAGTGTGGTTAGCTAGACTTCCACTTAGGATTAATAATTTTGGAGGATTAGATAAAGAAAGTACACTAATTAGTCCACATTTCATTGTCATGCTGCCTAGTTTTTGAAAAATTGAGTCTAATAATTAGTTGATATGACGATTATAGGCGATGTAGAAAATTTTTTACCTTCAAAATCAAGGTGCGACCTGCTGCTGCTTCTTTTTTTATTATTTTTTTAAATCCCCACTCCATTGGCCTCTAGTTTCCTTTATTTCTTTCAAATTTTTTATCTTGGGACATTTCATTTACACTTATATTAAACTTTGTGTGCAAGATAGTTCCAGAAAAGAAAATATGCTAACGAGTTAAGAATAGCACAGTATTCCTAGTCAACATTTGTCTAGGTTTGTAAGTATCAACAAAAAAGCGTAAACTACTTAGTTATAGTAATTGTCACAAGCTTAGATGTCGGACTTCTATTTTCTTATATTCCCTCACTTATTTATTTATTTTTTTTTGTAGTTTAGTTTTTCTATTTGTTTGGACTTCTTTGAATTTCAGAAGCCTTTGGTCACAACTTTCATTTTTTTTTTCCTGAGCTTGCATTATCAAAACTCAAAAACCTCAAGTCTAAATGGGGTTCCTGAATCTTACATGTGCTAGGCTCTGATACTATATTAACTATTGTATAAGTTTGTGTTTGGATTTATCTACATCATCCAAACAGTCTAGTTTAAATTATTTGGTTAGGATTACCTCAAAATTAGGTGTGAGACTTTTATTCTCCAATACCCTATATAGACAAATAATTTTATGGCGAAGATACAAATAATGGCTGCTAGAAAATGGTTGCTATGGGGAGGGGTGGGTTGATTGGTTCATAAAACCAGGTTTTGCTTGCAAAGTTAAGGTATGAGTTGGGTCCGCAAATCATTAGGTTAATGGTGATACAGTGCAAATTCCCCCACAACTAATACACCAAATAGAACGCATGTTTCATTAAAATGATCAAACAAATGGACGTGCAAGATTCATTGCTTAGGCCAAAAAATGCTTAGGCCAAAAAAATGGGTAATACTCCAGTTATACTAAAAAAAACAGGTAGGGAGAAGACACCCTTATGCAACGAATATGAGAATAAATCTTCTTAAAAGAAATGGAATAAATTTTCAAAATAGATATGGAATGTGTAAAATTTATCTAAGCGTTAAATTCCATTTAAGTATATAAATATCACTGCAAACTCTATGTTTACATTTTCCTTAAATGATGTTGTCGATTCTCTTTTTGAAGTGCCCAAAAGTTTTTTTTCTCCCTTTCTAAAAAGGATTAGAAAATCGAAATTCTATAAAATGTACCATGGATCACATCCAGCTGCCACTTTTTTGTTACACAAGGATGTAAATATCTCCTTACAACAATTTTCTTTATACGCAAAACTCGAACCTTCGACTTTACTTAGTTTTTTGCTAAAAGAAAATAAAGATTAAGAATCAAATACTAACCATTTATTTAAGGAATGAGAGGGTTCGTACTGCTCACACCAACTTAACTATCGCAACTTGTATATTGATTAATGATATGTTTTTGGTGAACAATATTGATTAATGATATATTTATTTTTTTAACTTAACTGGGCCTTAGGTCCCATATTGACAGTTCAAAAGGTCCAAATCCAATGAATCAATTATATCGTGAAACAATTCTGCATAATCCACCTTATCTTTTCATTTGAATGCTCTTCGAGTCCTTCTTCCCTTCATTAAATTACGTGGACCAGATCTTTTTTTCTAATTTCGGACTTTCTGCTTCCTTCTTTGGTTTGTGGAAAAAGAAAACTGCTATAGCAGTATTTTAATATGATATATATACCAATTAATCATATTAAAGAGAAAATAATGAAAAATTATTTAAGGTGCTTTAGACATATACAAAGAAGAGAACATGAAGAGTTAGTAAGGAGAGTTGATCAAATGGTTTGAAGTCTTATATTAAAAGATGTAGAGGAAACCAAAAGGACACTGGAAGAAGTCATAAGACGTGACCTCATAAATGATTTACGTGAAGAGATAGTATTTAATAAAACTCATTGGCGTCATATGATCCAGGTAACTAACCATGTTTAGTGGGATAAAACTAATATTATTATGGTATATATACCAATTAATTTCAAACTACGTAGTGTTCTTGACTCTTGACCATAGTTCTAACAACTTGTGTTCCATTGTTCAGTATGTCTGCTACGATTTCTCAGTCACATAACCGTCAGATGAAAAGATTATTCACGGCTGACGCAATCTTTCTGTGAGTATCCCCAAAGATCTTCTTACCCTTGATTAATACACTTCTCGTGATGATGCTTACGAGAATTTGAAAAAATTTGCTTCTAGCAAAATGTTGAGTTGGGGACCCCAAAATTAAAAACCCCATCCATCAAGATGTTTTAAAACCCAGATAGAGTGTTAAATCGAAAATGCCATCGGGTCAAGAATAGTTTAACTAATTAGATTGGTACTTAAACATATAATGTAATAATTAAATAAAAATATTATATATTATCATATATGCACAAGAAATGTATAGCAATGTCTTAAATTTAAACTTAATTGAATAGAAAAAATCACGTTAAAAGAATAATTCTATTTAAGCCTAACAATGCATAAATCTAATCTGATGATACCGGATACTAAATAATTATATAAAAAAATATAAAATAATATAATATATATATATATAATAATATATATATCAAGTAAAAAATATAAATATTTTATATATTTTGGAGAAATGGACGAATTTCTACAAATCGCCCAGGTTCCAACTCAAAGCCAGTTCCGAACAATCTCTTGAATGATTTAAAGCTGCATAACAAACTGTTATTCTCTCAAGGTGACAATCAGACCGGCCCAACCTTACAATTTGGTCCGGTCACAACATTGGATTAAAGATTATCCACGTAGGTGAAGAACACTTGGTCCTCAACCACATTAATTATCGCTCTTTTGTGACATAATGGGACACTATTACATATTCCCAACCAACTACACCGAAAACTAACCAAGAAAGATGTTAGCCACTCACCTTTGTCCTCATCAATGCGTTTCAATGCTAGTAAAGCCTGATGAACTATGCAGCCAGAGCCATATTTACAACTTTTACTCTTCAAATTTCTCTATCCATTCTCTCAACCCCAAATAATAATAATATTATTATTGTTATTATTATTATTAATAAAGACATCAATACTACAAATGAGTTTAGCTTACATTTTATAACCAATGGCCAAAAATTATGGAAGAGGTACCTCTTCTATTCGATCATAACATGAGAAAGAATTAGAACCTCAAGCACATAAACTATTGAAAAACAACAGGAGGTAAATAAAGTATAATGCACACGATCATTTTCAAATCCTGTGAGCGTGCCGGGGTATCAGTAACTCTTCAAAGTCACCAACCAGGACCTGCGTCAAATTTTAGATTAGCCCAGACAACAACCAAAAACAGGAGCTTTTTTAATAAATTTCTGATTTCAACAAAACAAAGCTGTCAATACCTTGTATTGGTTGCCAGCGTAAGAGTACTCTACATACAACATTTTAGTTTCTCCTGGACATGGATCACAAAAGCCCATGATGCCTGATTTTTTTACACCTTCATGAAGCTGCATCAAGAAATTGAACATATTTGAGCCAAAAAGAATCAGGAAATAGAACATCTACTATTTAAGAATACAAATTATCAGTCTCCAAAAGTGAAAGCATATGTAGGGCCAAAGCATTAAATTTAACGTGTCTAGATCAATGGGCCTGAAGTGTCAAATCACTGTCTAATACGAGTATCTAAATATATGTTAGACACAAGCATTGACTCATTCTGAAGCATCTATGCTTCATAGAATTCATACCTACACTTCTAACTTGCTAAAAACTATTAGCATGATGAATAAATCACAAGTTGCAGGTTGCACTCAGTATGAAATTTATGAAGAGAATGGACATACAACTAAAAACATCACGTCTATAATAATGTGTAAGAAAAGGCTAGGGAGGGAATAAAATAAAAGAAAGAAACATACCTTGAGTTGGCCAGAATCACTAACAAGGAAATTTAGAGGTATTGTAACATCTATGACCTCTGAAGTTGATTCATGACTTGATTCACCTGATGCATTTATCTTGCGCAAAATAACATAATTTCCGTATAGTGCTCTGGTAATAACTAGTCCACCTGTTTCTAGTTGCTTATTTTTCTTCCTATTAGCGACAGTTTGCTGTAATCGCCGAGCTTTCTCTGCTGCGGCCCTTGCTTCTTTAACCTGCAGAAATAAGGTGGGGCAGTACTACTAGAACGTATACGGAAACATAAAGAGAAAAGAATAGAAATATGGGTGTGCCCACCCAAGACAGACACCATTGATCAGATTCTGAATTAATATTGAAGTATCAGTCTAAGATAAATGTGCAATCAGACCAAAGAAAACTATGAAGTAAACAACATTGTTTCAACTTTTGAAATCAAAATGCACTAAAACAAACTTTGTCATAGCCTCTGGGACTTGAACTGACTCAGCATCCAACTTTTCAAAAACCTCAAGCAGGAACCCCAAGGTTTGGTAACCATTAACCAACAACATCTCCCCAGATATTTGGAAGTCCATGTATAAGATAAACTTGAGAAAAATGGAAATTTAAGACCTCATGTTTGGTCTGATGGCTACAAAAGATCCTCATTCTTGTGTTACTCATTTTATGATTGCTAGTGCATAAATTCTTAGAGAATCAGGCTATAATCTTATATACAGTATAATAATTAGATAGCATTCCATACATCTTGAATTCCGATGTTTCATGACAAGCATAGCGGTGCCCATGTATAGTAATCTTGAATTCCCAGCCATCTGACATTCCTAAGTTTAGGTATGATGCTGACATGCCGAGCATGGATATTTAATGTATACATTTAAGATATTGGGGTATACCACATATCCAATTCAAAATGACACTAAACCCCAGCACCTCCTAAATGTCCATACCGTACATGAACATTCACACAAAGGTCAAACAAGTCAACTGGAAGAAAAATAAACCCATCTGAGTCCAAGCAACAACTAAGATCCAAAAAAAGAGCAAACTATAATGATTAACAAATAAAATAATCTTGGGATCTTCACAAAGACATTTCCATTGGCTGGCTGGAGCTTAAATTCAAATTTTCTCATGCAAGGGCATGAAATTGTGCCATGCATTGAAAAGGTAGTGACATCCATCCATGAATTATTAAAGTGAAAACGGTTATCACTGGCCATTTCTGTCACACAGAAAATTAATTCTCATTTAAAAAACTGATGGGAATATTAGCATAGCCAATCTAGGCCCCAAAACCAACAATTCGAGCCTCTGGGTTTATAAGGTCCTTGGCATGGTATCAACGTCTTCATGGTCAAGAATTCTATCCTTACCCCTCCACACCCTGAGCTTTATCCATGCTCTAAGCCCAAAAGGCTTTTGTGTGGAGACATTTTTCAGCGATTAATAAAATAAATCTTGGGCCTCAACAAACTTTTGGGTTAAAATGGTTGGTTAATGACAGAGATATTCAATATAAGAAGGAAAGTGGCTGCAAACAAAATAAAGATACATAATGAAAATAGAAGGCACCAGTTTGGGCATATCGGTGATCCATACCTGAGCAGAAGTTTTCTCTGCATTCTCTAGAGCCTTCTGCTTATTCCTTTTAAGGTAATAGGGTTTGATTAAAAATTTCTGCAGACACACAGATAATACATCAGAGGAACATATTTTCTGAAAATTAGGTAATTAGTCGTGTTTATTTCTTCCTTAGATTGTTTCAGAATCAGAAACATTGGAAAGTAAAAATTGGTAACTGTGTTCTTGCTTCTTTGTTCGCAGCAAGAGCTTCAGCTCATAGAAGTTAATCCATGGGGGTCCTAAGTGTGAAGTGTTAGTAAGAGATTTATTCATTTCCTATCAGTTCTGTCCTTCCAGACATGACATACACACACAGACATATATGTATACAGCTGATAAATACCAAAGCCAGGTGAACTGAAAATAGTACACTCATAATTTAATGAGGAAAAATAGGGTCAGTGGCCGGTACAAATTCATAATCAGCTTTAAAAAAAAGCTGGGCATCAATGTTTAAATTTAAAATTGTTATCTTAAAGTTCTAATGATATATATCAAGATGATTATTGTGAAGTTAGACGTTGAGTATCTTTTTACAATTTTAGAAACATGGTGTGACCTTAAAACAAAGGGATCAACAATAATTATTTTGAAAGCAAATGACTACTGGGCATTCAACCCATCATCCCAACAAGTAACTTATTTGTAAACTATAGCTTTATAGTCAATTACACAACTAGGTAAAAGCTTGGGTTGTTAGAAAAATGATTTATCTGGAAAGATGGTGTTTGATAGAGCACATTGACATATCATATGATCCACGTAGCTGACCCCACATAGTGGGATAAGGCTAATGTTGTTGTTGTTGTTGGGTTGTCCACATGATTAGGAGGAATCTTATGGTTTAATTAGATAATTCAACTGTATAAGAAACAAAACTACTATTATGCCATCTATCCAAAGCATTAGTTGTAGCCTCATACTGTTAAACTGTAATCAGTGTCTTATGCCAAATATGCAGTTATAAATGTCCACAAAGTTAGCATACTGGCCAGTTCTATTTCTTAACAGATAAGACGAAAGCAGACTACTGCAACAACATGTTGTCTTAATAAATGGTGTTCTAACAATAAACTATATATAGACATTTATAGGCCTTCACAAAAATAAACCAGTATAGAACCTCGGAATATTTAAATTGCTAAAGCTAACTATCAACAGTTACCTTCAAAAGGAAGTAAAGAGATGCTGGAATAACCAGTGCTCCACTAGCAAAGACAGGGTTCAAATGCCTGGTCAGTAAAATCTGCAAGCAATAACTCATTGGTAAATAACAAGTTAATAATCAAAGATGAAGAAGGTAAAATAAGCAGAATTTTTGTTGCATTCTTAAAGAGTTCGCTGGCAAGTCCATTCTGTCTCAAATTAAATACTAAACAACCAATCAAAAAAGTAGTCTGGAACTTAAGGAAATGGAAATTTTAGGACCAAGCATAATAAAGAGTACAAATAACATGACCAGATGATTAAAGCCTACTACAACAGCTCCAATATTTATACGTAATCTCTCAACCAAAGAAAAATTCTGTCTTTTTCGTTGGATATGTCTGTTCCCAAGAAAATAACCTGGGAAGCACCTATATGTGCAAAAGGCCCATGTACCGATGTTGGATACACTTGGATACATATTCTAGGCATATCCAAATCAGTCTTTTTTTAAAGAAAAGATAGCACAGATACATTAACGAGATGGATGGGATATGACTTCCCTGAAATTGATATGGCCAGATATGGATACTGAACAAATTATGCCTTTTCTTGGGCCTCTAAAATTTGCCATTTTCAGTTGAACGAAAATTTCACATAGAAAGAATACACTTTAGGGATTCAGCTAGACAAAATCTTGCTTAGCCTTCCATTTCCATCATGCTTTTTCTGTTTCCATTGCTCAAGGAAGGAAGCCCTGTGAAGATTGAATCTGGCCAGAGCCTTGTCAACACTGAAGGTCTGAAGGAGTGAGGCTTGAACCTTCCCAGTCACCAACAGTGCCTCTGCTGTTTGTTTCAGATGTTAATCTTAAGGCCAATATCTTAGAAGACCACTGCCCATGCCTCCATTTTAAGTTTAACATTTTGCTGGAGGACAATGCTTCATCTGTTCATTCTATACCTTTTTTACCTGTGATGTGGTTCATTATAATATAAAGTGATGATAGGTAGAGTATTGTGTCCATGTTGCTACTTGCTCATGCTACACTTGTCCATGTTTTGCTTGTAATGAGTTATTTTGCTAGATATTGAAACTATATGGTACTTATATTTTTTTATACTGTATCCCAATAATATTGTATCTTGTTTTGTTAACAAATTGCAGCATCCCCATATCCATATCATACCCATATTGTATTTTGTATCTGGGCTTCAACTTTACAGCAAAACTTTATGCCTAAGTAGAGAGGCACAAAAGACTAATGCCATTGTATCTATTAGGCAAAATAGGTAAAGAACCAAGAATGTGCTTACAGGAATAATTAACTTTTGGCCACCCCGATGCAGTTCAAATTTCCAAATAATACCCTGAAATAATTTAAAAAGGACGTAAGTTACACAAACCAAAAAAAAAAAAAGCCTACTCCTTGAATACCACATGCAACATTGATAGAAGCCAAAGAGACATTGATGTAGGAGATGGGGAGACAGAACTTGGCATCAAAGAATATGATTGTAGGAAAGTTTATAGGTGAAAACAGCTTAGATAAGCTTCACCCCAAGCCAATGTCATGTTAATTAACCATAGAAAATGAAAAAAATAAAGTATCAAAACCAAAGTTTATTAAAATATATATATATATATATTAAATGCATTACCTGAATTCCTATTGTATACAACCAGCGGACAGTGCTGAATTTAGATAACTTCCTCCCACCACCAATCTCAATCTCAAGGGTCGAACTGGAGATTAAATGTGTAATGTCAAGAAAGATAGCACAAAAACAGATACATATATTGACAATAATATATGGTGGATAACTATGATGATAACTATGGAGTAGGAGTAATAAAGCACTATTACTTCAAAAAACTTATATCATGAAATACAAATAGGTGAAAATATAGTTAGCAAAATTGAATTAGAAGAAAACACTAGTCACATTTTTCCAGAGAGATAAGACACATCAAGTGAATGGGATATTATAGTAAGAAAATGCTTAGCAGTGACATAACTAAGACCTCTACGATGGTCTTGTTCTTAATATCTTGCCCTGCTTTCAAATTAGGTTTCATTTTCTTTCAGCATAAATATGGTATGCCATAAATTAATCCTTTGCAAAACCATCAAGTAGAAACTCAGTACATAAAAGAAGAGATACTGTATAAAATGTCACCATAGGGTTAAGCAGCATCTCATGGTATCTAGTGCTAAGGGGGAACAGAAACCAATCTGTCAGGACTAATTCTATCAAGTCAAATTTGAACAAGTTAGAAAGCCACAATATAGCATCAACGAGTTGTGTGATCCTCCCACAGTAAGATTCAACGGTTATATAATCCAACAATACACATATAGGTTTCTTCCTAAGTTCACACACTAGAACAATAAATTTATCATAATTGATTTTTATTACATATGCAAACACAAGTCCTTAACCAAGCCTTACAGTTACATCACTCCCATCTAATAGTAACAAAATTTTTCTTCTCTCCCTAGCACTAAAAATTTTCATCTCTCTCAATCACTAAAATTTATATTCCATAAAACAAGGCCATCCTATAGAATTATGGATATTAAAGGTCTGGAACCACTTAGAAATGGTAGAGAAAAGCATATTATTTTCAAGTTATGCAAGATAAACTGCTTATTTTCTCATAAATAAGCTGTGAAACACAAATTAATTGTCAAACCATTCACAGTGAACAGTACATAGCAATCTAGTAGAAAACTAGGTTTGAGCCAAACCTTTTACAAAATGTCATCAAATAGTCATAAATGAAATGAAAGTACTAAAATCAATGCTGAAATTATTATTTAACATTGAGTATTTAACGATCAGATTCTAACTCTAATGCCATGAGATTCTTTGTAATGAATCCATAAGCTAGAAAAAGAAACTCCACTAAATTTACATTGAAACAGATTTAGTCCGCATACCTCCCAACTCTGCCTGCAATGCGGCCATGAGATTTGGAAGACAACTGATGAGTATAATGAGCTGTTACGTCAAAAGAAGTTGTGCCAAACTACATAAGTAGAGCAAGAGTTAATGTAAAGAAAAAACTAATGAACAAACTTAAGCATTCTATAAAGAGAAGCTCAAGCTAAGAAACTATTGAAAAGATGGAAGCTTATGAGACATGACCAAGCCTTATCATGAAGCATATTATCTTGCATTGTCATGTCATGGGCTTTCTCTATCATGATTTCCGCACATTTTAGGCTAATAAATTACATGACTTGTTAGAGGCTGCATTCATAGGACATACACTTTATCAATTGCATTACTGATGCAATGTCACCACCAAAATTAGCAACCTCAACTATTTGAACAAAATCCTAGAGCTATAAACCAAATACAATAATCAAGTGTACAATTTAGTCTTTCTTTGTGTGCAGAAAAAATAATAATGCATATTTCCCTTTAAATAAATAAAAGCATACTAAATCTCATTCAAATTTCTTATGAGGCTTCAGTGTCCTGTATCAATCCATCTACATGCAAATACAACCAGAAGAACTCAGTTATTCTGATTTGCTGTTACTCACAAGGTTGAAGGTCCATGGCTCTTCTAGCAGCTGTTCAATTACAACTCAAATTTATCTCTTCCACTGACTTGCAAATAATTCCTAACTTAATTATGCAGAAGACATGAAGTACCTTCACTTCTCCTGAGGCAGATCTTCTCTCATCTTTCTTTTGCCAACCTACAGCTATAGATGAATGTGGTCCCAAAGCAAGTTGTATCTGTAAAACAGATGACACGGAAGAAACCACAGATATAAGATATTCCAATAATTGTTAGTATCTTTACTTATGCTAGTACATCTTTTAAAGTTTAATACTTTTTTAAGGGGGAAGAAAAGAGAGAGAAAGTCCATTTATTAAATTTTAAGCTTTGCTATTGTCAAGAATTGGTTTGCTAACATGATTTGGTTTATTGTGGCTAAGTTCTTGCAATAAAACTCAACCAATAAAAGTAAGCTAATTAATGTCCATCAATCATGTATCAGTGCTCCTAAAAGGTACAAACGCATGGATAGGCTATATGGCATGCCCATGTTTCTTCTCTATAAATATGCTGCCCCCTATTGAGTATTGACTCGGCACAGAGCATGAATCAGTAGCACAGTTCACTTATACCCAAGACACACCTAGAATATGGCTTAGTGTTGTTCATGTAAGACTGAAATTTTCAACAAAATTCTTCTTGGTTAGCTGAGATCTTTAAAGATAAAAAGTTCCTAGATCTTTGTTTATACTAAGAATAATAAATATTCTCTTGCTGGTTGAGACTGGAAATAACAAACAAATAACTATGTTTCCCCAAGTTCTGCAAAATCAGATAACGAGCAATTACTTGCATATAAAATGAAAGTCGTATTATTTTGAACAAATTTAATGAAGATAACTATCGTGACACTAACAAATTAGAACAGCTTGTGAAAGTAATTGATATTTTATTCATCATTATCATTATATAAGTTTTAAATTAACACATCAATTAGAAATCAATGCATGCCCACAATATGTCACATTTGTTCACCTTGGTTCCAAAATGTATCATCCCCCAAGTCCCAGGTTTTATCAATAAAGCAAACCCTATTGAAAAACGTAAAATAAAGAGAAAAGAAATACCATACATGTCCGCTTGCTGTTTCAGACAGTTGACGATTCCATGAATTAGAAAGATTCAATGAACCATCTTGCAAAGACATGGCAAGGCCTATTGTAGCAGCTGAGTGTGCTGATAATTGACTGAAATAAGTCAAGAAGGAAATATTCAAATTGATATTCTAAAACTGGCAAAAGATCACTATTTATATTGCTAACAAGAAGCAGATGATCTACCGTGTTGTTTGCACCCCAATCAGTGCACGCAACCCAGCTGAAGCCATAAACTCTATAGAAGAAACTTCTGAAATTTCATGCCTAAACAAGGCAGTAGCAGCCCCACCACCTGCATTGCCGTTAACCGCTAAATTGCCACCAATTACAACAGCATTACGTTTTGACAACTGAGACTGAACTTCACTGGTCATAGCCATTCTGAAATTCATAACCATAATTGAAGACATAAACCGTCAGACAGAAGAATTAAAGATAGTAGCCAAACACATAATCGCAACAAGTGATAGCTATTGATAGGCCAGGAAGGGAATGGATATGTTTAGTTAGAGTGAAAACAAGCAGCTGAAAAATGACAACATATTTCATCGTCATTTTCCCCATGCCACTGAAGGCATGATTCGGTGTGTAGGACTGTCAGCTTCTCTCCAACATTCCCAACAAGGAACACAATATTACACATTACCTATAACAGGTAAGCTGTTCGACAGACTATATCAGAAAATATTTCCAGAGTTCAGATGATTATTTAACGTTATGACAGGTTTCGAGGAATGAGGAAGGTTGGCAATAAGAAGTAACGGAGAAACATAATGAACTGAACAATACCCTCTCAAGAGGCCATCACCATTTCGACAGTGTGGCAAAGACATATTGGCCAGAATTGTACCAGAAGTTCTAAAATGTGCTGATATCTTTTGTAGCTCCTGCATTCGCCGTAGTTTCTCCAATTCAGCCTTTATCTGTTCTGCTTTATCGAGCTTGGAACCAAGTTCCAAACCAGAGGTCAAACCTTCCATGCCATATATGTCATATATTTGCCTTTTATTTGGATCTGACAAAACTTCATATGCTTCACGAATGCGTTGAAAGTTTTCTGTAGCAATATCTTTCATCTGAGAGTAGCCATTAAAACCAAAACATGAAACTTCAACTTCAGGAATTAAAATATATATAAACAAAAAATGAACACATTCCCGTAATAAAGCATCTACAAAGAGTCAATCCGAGTGGCATACGTGAGGAGCTTGGTATTTATCAGGGTGATAGACTTGAGCCCATTGACGATAAGCTTTTCGGATTTCTTCATCGGAGGCTTCCGGCGACAAGTTTAAGAGGGCGTAGAGTTCCCTATTTCGTGGTCCTTCGTCGACTTCGTCCATGACGTTAGCTTCCTACCGGAACCAGACTAGCTAGGGTTTTGCAGAGAAATGACATTGAAATTCAACTTAAGTCATCAGCCGGTAGAAATGGGTTTAAGGGGTTTTTCCCTGACGTCATATAGTAAGATTCGAGTTCGCCGTTCCGGAATCCTTTCCCTTTATTTTTTGGGTTTTCAGGGACACACCTCGAAGTGCGTAGATTTGCCCGCAGCGAGATTAACGCACATTAAATCGAATTAACTCACATTTTTATTCCAACTATCTTTTTTTTTTTTAAATGAAATTATCTTTTACCAACAGCGATTCGTTCAGATTTTACATTTGATTTTGTTGACCTCGTAAACTTGCAATTTCGTTATATTATAATAAGATATTTGTTACTTCTAACTTACGACTATAAATTTATAAATATGAATAATCTTTTTATTATATTTTATGAAGAAAAAATAGTTTTTTATTATATTTGTGATAACAATAATCTTATTCAAATGTTACAAATGATGTTCTAAATTTATAATAAGTAATCTCCTAAATTAGTAATAAGTGGTGAAAATCATATTTTTCATTTATTTTTATCTTCAAAATTTAATTTTGTTTGAGCTTATTCATTTCAATATAAATTTGAATCTAGTATAAACTTAATTTAATATTTTTTAAATAATATCAATATAAAATATAATATTCATAATAAACTTGATGCTACCCAATATTTATTATGTTAAGATCCAGCTAATTTGATTAATTTGACATTCTCATGTCTATTTTGAATCATTATCTTATCATTAATCATTAATTTGATATTTTAAATGTAAGAAATATAAACTAAATGAATATGTATATTCTAAAAATGCTAAACATTGAAATTTTCTATATTTTATGTATATTTTGTTATTTAAGTAGGTTTATATTTATAAATATGATTAAATAAGAATTATCCTTTGATAAATAATATTGAAATATAATTGAATAATTCATGATACTTTATTATATAATATATTGATGATTGATTATTAGTTATATTGTTTTCCATAAATTTTTTCATATTTGATACTGAATTGAATATGAAGTCCCAAATCTATCCGATACTGGATTGAATATTGATATTGAGGGAGGGAGAAGAATGTTTCTTCGGCCCCAGGAAAACACATAATAAAATAATTTGTTTATAATGATAAAATAAACTGTTTTTATCCCAATGGATATTATGGGCCCGTAAAGCCCATAATAGAATGCGTTGCTCGCCAGAACAAAATAGTCCGTGTTTATTTGTCCCACCAGGTTGAAGTCAGAAATACTACCGCTCTTTACACTATCTCCATGGCCCAGATGCGTGATCAAGTTTAGCTTATCAAAGTCACGTTTGATTCATGTCTTTAAAGTAGTTTTTTTATTTTTAAAAATAAAAAAATTTATTTAATAAATCTGTTTTTAATAAAATATTTTGAAAAATATAAAAATAAAAGAGAAAAAAACTCAGAACATCTTTTAGGTATTATATATTATTTATTTTGAAAAACACAAAAAATAATAAAAAATAACCACCTCATTAATGATAAAATTATAAATTTTAAATAATTCATTTGATAATTACTAGTTATGATTTTGAAAATAATTATTCAAACATATTTTTTTTATTTTCCTTATTCCTAAAACTTGTTCTAGAAAATAATTCTACAAAATTGTTTTGAGAACATGAAAACAGAAAACGCAATCAAATAAGCCCCAAAATCTACTCCTTCCAATGCTATTTGTAGAGGAAAATTTCTTCCTTTTGTAGTCGTAAATATAAGAGAAAAAAAGAATTAATGGTGCATTAAATTTTTTTTTAAAGTTACCCTTCATTAATTGTGTGAGAGAGAGATTAAATTTATTAATTCAAATTAATATTAAATTAAATAAGAATAATTTTAAAGAAAACTTAAAATGTAAGACAAATTAATTAGTTTTAACTAATTAAAACTACTTTTTTTAATACTCGTAAAATAAATTTTTTCCTTTATAAATAAGATTGGAGGAAATAATTTATTGAAATTTCTTGTACTTAGTAGTGGGTCTTAGCCCGGAGCCCCTCTTGACCCATTTGATTCACTCACATAGCCCCCTATGTGAGGTCATGGTACTCACATTACCTAAGTGTGTGTATTTGGTTGGGCCATATTACAGGTGATGGTCATCACATGTATGAAATTGATTACTTAAATTAATATGAACCGCTTTACCTTCATTTTGTTATGTGAAGGGCTTCACTGTTATATGATATGCTACAAAATGATCATTATACACTCCATAAAAAAGAAAATAACGCTCACTCTTGGTCTTTCTTCCTCCCGTCATGCTTCTCTCTCCTAGCTTCCTCCTTTTCCCTTCGTCTTCGTCCACCTCCAAATCTGGCGACCTCACCATCAGTTTCCCTCCTCTTGTTCCATCTTCCTCGCGCGAGTCACATTGATGATGAAGGGAGAAATCGCCATCAACACTAGAGGATGCTACACCACCCATTTCGGCTACTAATTGAAAATCAAACTATGGCCAGACCTCAGACTCAAAGTTAAACTCCCATCTATCGATCTTGACCTCCCACCCCTTCCAGATCTCAGACTCGGACTCCTACCCAACCCAGTTCTTGAGCTCCACTTCCAAATCAAGGTTCCCCAACACCAACTCTAATCAAGGTTTCAACCTTCACTTCCAGATTTTGATTCGTGCAAAAAAAAAAGTCATCACATTGGTTTTTTTCCTTCGTTGATATATTTTTTGAGTTGGGTTGTTGATGTTAATAGCCAATAAGGTCATCGGCGAGGAGGAAGAGGAGATTTTTTTTTTAATTTAAGGACATTTTAGACATTTCCCATTTACTTAATTTTAATTAAATATAAAAGATAAATTTATTTTTTATATCTCCAATATCATATCAAACAAACCCATTAAAATCAATTTACAATCAATATCCTATTATATCACTTCACATTATTTATATTATATCACCTAACCTCCTGATAATTAAACCAAATGGGATGTTGGTGTTTAGACCAAAGTGAGATATAAATAATGATTATGATCCAAATTCTTTTGATAAAAAAAACCATCCTTTTTTAACCAACACAAACTTCTTGGAACTTTCTTCTCACAACCTACTATACAATAATGATATTGATTTAAAAATTTAAAAATTAAAAATTAAAGTATGGAAATAAAATTTAAAAAATTTAAGGAAAAAGAGATGTTTGCACGATTTCTGACTTTATTTCATCATGCGTCTCATATCTAAATTAGTGGCATACGACACATCCAGTCTTTTTCTTGTTTTTGATAAACGATACATCCAGTCTTTTATTTCTGATTTCCTATTTGCCATAAAGAAAAAATCTTTTCTGATTTCGTGGCTCTAATTCTCCAAACTTTCTTTCTTTTTGGCTTAAATTTTTTTTTTTGTCCAGATGCATTAATAATATCAAGGTTCAAAGAGATGAAGTAGCTCTGTGACCATTACAACCATTCAAATCTGATAAAAAAAAAATAACAGCTAAAGGGATGGAGAAAACAAATCCCAAGAGTACATGCCCATCTCGCTGTGACAGTGCTTGGTAATCCAGTTGACCGTCTTGTTTACATGTCTAGGAATCCAACAAATATTATAAGTATGAAACTGTTCGCAAAGATTCTAAATATCTTCAACAATCACCGAGCTTCCCCAATCAACACTTCGCAAAATTTTAATAATAGATAAAAAAAATCTTAATTGAATGAAAATTAGTGGTTCCTGAAATATCCTTTTTAAAATAAATCACTCATCTGATAGAAAATAAAATGTTAATACCCTTTTAAAAATAAGGTCCTTGACAAAACAGAAATTAGTGGAACGAGTAATTTTTGTTCAGTTCCGAACTCGGATCCATTATTGAAATTTTGTAAAATATTAATCTATTATTGGGATTAATTTAAGTGTATATTTAGGAATTTAATTTTGGATGGGATGGAATGGAATGAGGTGGAATAACTAATAGGTCTTAATTATTATTTAGAAGAATTTTTTTTATAAAAGAATGAGATAGTAAATAATGGCCTCTCAAATTATTTTTACTATCATAAACTCAATTTTTTATGTCTCTCTAAATTGGGAGGCCAATAATAAAATAATCCAAAATTAATATCATAATTATAAAATTATCAACATTCCTATATAAACATATATCGCACATTTTACCCTTTGTCTTGTTTCCATGCTAACTTCTCTACTCTCACTTTTTCAATTACATTATATTTGCTTCCTATTTTTCATATTATATTAAATTTTTTTAATATCTATTTTATTCATAGTTTCATTTTTCTTTTAAGTTGTTTCATATTTTAATTAGTATATGTTTACCATTTCACTTAATAATTGATTTTTTTGTTATAATAAAAAATTTCATTATAATTTAAAAATAATTTTTCTCTCCAACTAATAACTAAAGTTGTTTTATCTAAATTAATTTACAGTGGTAATATTAAAATAAAAAAATTATAATCTATTTGGTTCCGAAATGGAAATGACGTGGAAGGTAACATGTTTATTCCATTCTTGGA
Organism: Adenanthera pavonina; assembly: GCA_026686845.1. Lineage (NCBI taxonomy): Eukaryota > Viridiplantae > Streptophyta > Magnoliopsida > Fabales > Fabaceae > Adenanthera > Adenanthera pavonina. The sequence continues at coordinate 24,903,815 of JAIVEN010000022.1, read as the reverse complement.
AGTTTTTAAAAACAGTTTTGGTCCTGCTATCCTCTCTCTCAGTTTTTTCCCTTCTTTCTCCTTAGCTTGATTCCAGTTTTTTCCCTTCTTCTCCTTAGCTTGATTCCAGTTACAGATCTTTATTGTTAGCCAAAAGAAAAAAAGATTCCAGATCTTTCTTTGTAAAAACCCAAAGAATCAGAACAGAACCAAATTTAACTTACTGCTAATCATGGTGCTGCATTTTGCGGCTTTGCTCACCCTCCACAGTCTCCGACCTGCGGTACTAGCTGGATTGGCTACGTTGCTAGGTTTCAGAATTTTCCGTGAAGTTTGCTTCAAAGCCCTGTACGCGTCCAGGCTTTTCTTCTTCCGATTGGGGCACATAGCTTTCCATAACGATCCAATTCCCAACGATGCGAGATTGGACCGAGCACTTCAGTTAATCTGTCGCACCATTGCAATTCGAAGTCGGCAAGAGATCCCCGAAATACCGATCGAAACGATTCAAACCATTTCCATGCTCGCACTTTGATCTTCGGGTGCGACTGTTGATTATAATAAATCGCTGAGTTTCTGCGGTGAAATCGATGTCTATTTCAATTACATCCTGTGAAATTGAAGATAATTTCACAGATTAACACATTTTCATTTTCTTTTTGCTCTCCGCGGAGAAAATTCATCGCTCAAGAAACAGTCCGGGAATAGAAACCAGAAAATGGTGAATAAGCTTGGATATTGGTGTGTGACTATTGGCTTAACTTGGATTGTTTTTATCTTTGTGAACGAGCAGAAAATTTGAGTGTTCAGATTTGGTTTCGCAGAAATTCGAAGCTTGTGATTTGTTAATGTGGTAATACGATATGGATTCTTGAATTTATGCTTCGCCGCCGGAAATGGACCGAACAACTGATCAGCACCACCCGATCAATATATAACGACGGTGGGAATGATTCAAAAACATGATTCATGATTGTTGTAGGTCTTTGTTCTTTCTTGATGTTATTTTGAATCGATGGTGAAAGCACTGTGTTTTTCTTCCTCCTGTAATTTCTGGATAGCAAGTCTTCACATTTTTTTTTCCGACACTTTGTGATAAATTCTTCTTGTCACTCTTTTTTGGACATCGATTTTTGTGACTTTAATCTTGGTAAATTTTTCGGGTGACTTTTCTTGATTATTTTTTTATATTATATTATGCACTATTTTCATAGTGGGCCAGTAATATTATGAAATATTATCATGTAGTACGGATGGGTTTAGATCAAAGTAACTGTCCCAACTTAGTTTGTTCCAACTATTATAAAACCCAGTGAAATCGATTTTTTTTTGGGCTAAATTTTGAAATTGATTAGAGCCGCTTGTTTTGAGTTTTTTTTTTAAAATCACTTTTTCTTCATATAAAAAAGTATTTTTAAAATTTTTTAGAGTATTTATTTAAATTTTTTAAAATAATCAGAATATGAAAAAAAATAGTTTTTTTTTACTTATTTTGATAAGCCACTCGGAAAAAAGTAGTTATGGTAGATAAGAGAAAAAAGTATAACAGGTGGGTGCAACAAAATAATTTTAAAAATTACAAAAATAACAATATTTGATCCATGTATAAATTCATATTTTTTCTTTATTTGCTAAACAACTTAAAAATTACTTTTTTTTATTCTAATCAATTACAAAATAATTTCTATTTTTTAAAAATTTCTAAATAATTAATTATTTTTAAAATAATCTAAAAATCACTTTTTTAATAAACTTAAACAAACTGATAGAGCATTATCAAAATGGATAAAGATAGAGCATTATCAAGGATGCTTACAATTTTGTTGTATCAACTTCTTGTCGTAGGACAGGATTTGTGGAAGAGCTAAGACTGGTAGGACAGGATTTGTGGACAGGATTTGTGGAAGAGCTAAGACCAGATAATTGAAGGTGCATTCTCTACTATTATGGCCTTTTAGGAGGAGTGTTGTGAGTTGTGACTCTTCTTTTTCCAAGTTCTTAACAAAATTGTAAGCATCCTTGTTACGACAAAATACTATCATATTTAAGGAGTTTAAAAAAATAACTATGAAATATTTTTAAAACCTTTTTGTCCAAAAATATTTAAAAAAATATGTATTATTCTCCAAGATAAGTCTAATCAGAAACAAAATATCAATATTTAAACCTAAGTACATTTTTAATTATTATGGTACTGATACTAATTAAATACATATATAAAAATATAAATTAATTATATATAAAAATATTATATAAAATTTAATAAAATAAGTCAAGAAGAAATTAATGTATGAAGTCTAATAAATTAAAAATAAAAAAGAACAAGTGAAGATAAAATTGAAAGGAAAATTAAAAAATTTAAAAATATTCAGCTGTGAATTTAGTAGGTTTAATTTAAAATGTTAAGTAATAAAAATTATATGAATATGCTTAATAACAAACAAGAATTTTTAAAAATGAATAAACGTAATGTTAAAATTAAATATTAAATAAATTTTTTTTATAAAACTAGTATGATTCCGTACATTATATGGAAAGAAATGAGTAATTTGTGATAACTTAAAAGAATTTTTATATTATATATAAATAATATAGATATATATGTTTTATAAATATTAAATGAAAAAATTATCCTAAATATAAGTTTAGTTGTAGTATTTAATGTTTTTTCTACAAATACCTTTTTTCTTTGCATTTGATTAAAATGTGTTAGAAATGATTACTACATTTATCAAGTGTAATTTAGGAAAATAGAAATAGTTTTTGACAAATTTAATGGTAAAACTTACTTTTAACTTATTTGCATAATTCGTATGAATGAATTAAAAGTGATCTATAATAAAAAAAAAAAAAGAAATAATATTATTTTTTTACTCTTTCTAGTTCATAAAATTTATCACTGTAGAGTTTTTAAGATTTTTTATAATATTTATCATTTTATAATTTAATGAAATATTAATTACTTATTTTATTATTTTATTTTTCATTAATATAAAATACATCAAGAAATATTTAAATTAAGACTATTTTGAGAAAATATTATTAAATTTTATACTATTTTAAATAATTTAATGATTCTCCTAATTTATGTGAAAATTCTATAATGACAACTTTGGGTGACCAGTATCCATATTCACATATACATGCTATTTATTAATGGCGACTTGGCCCACCGTGATCAAGGCCGAGGCGTAGTCACGGACCGACAGACATACTTTCTTTAATTTATATTATAACTTATTTTGTATCAAATTATTTTTTATTTAAAATTAATGTAAAAAATATTAATATTTTTTATTTTATTCTTATTAAATACTATATTTTATTATTATTGTATAGTTATAAATGAGGGATAAAAAAATTAAAAGCAAGAGTAAAATGAAAAAAAAATTTAATATTTTATATTTTGAACAAAAAATTTATTATATAAAACATAATTTAAATAAAAAGAAATATATTAATAGGTAGGGAAGAGTCAAACTCTTTCCTTTCACAGAGGTGGGCCATTACTATCAATAATTATTAGGGGAAAATAAGTTTTTGGGGTCCCTAAAATTTTGATCTGTATTGAAATCAGCCTCTAAAATTTATTTTTTCTAATGCCATCCATAAAATTTTATCTTTATGATCTGTTAGTCCCTGTGCATTTAAAAATTGGTGGAAGGATTTACATGTGGCACTAATAATGTCAACTTTGCTAATGTGGATAACATAGAAACATGTGGCATTTGATGTGGCCTTTCTCTTGTACCATGTTGGAAAAATGTTCCACCTATATCAATGTTTGGGGGGAAAAAATCATTCCCCCCTCCCCTAACCCCCAAATGTCGAAGATATAGTGGCCAAGTTCAAGACTCCATGGTGAATGCAACCAACAAGAAAGCTGGTGATGGCATCTCTCACCAAATCCGGTGATGGCATCTCTCACCAAATCCTCATCCACAAATTTGACCTTCATACACTTGTTCCTTCCTCTATCCTTACATTTCACCAAATACTTGGTGATCTTTAAGGAACCAATCCATAATCAATAATGGTGGTTCAAATTAAAATTTTACTCTAAATTATTTTTTAGATGTAGACAAAGCTACAAATTGATGAAAGTATTGTCCCAACTTAGCAAGTGACAATTCTACATAGAAAATCTTGAATAAATTGTAATCAAAGAAGCCAAGAGAAAAAGAATAAATGTGCTTGCCTGCTTTTATAGAGCTTTGCGATGATGTTATCTAACTTCACTGCTCGCACCATGCACTTAACATTCTTGATTGATTCCTTAGAAATATGGGTAGTTCCCAGTAGCCAGATTACCTCATGCTCCACAAATTTGAACCTCCAGGAAGGAACAGGGCCGTACTGCTTCTTCTTAATCAAATGCAAGTTGCCACTATCAACTAAATCGAGTAACTCAAGGTGAGATTTAGCAATCACGACTTTGGACTTATCCAAAAATTGTAACTTGTTATTGAAATATGGAGGTGGGGGTTTGGCCAAAACTTTGATGCTAAAAGGTGTGAGAGGTTTGTTTGGGGAATAAACTAGGTTAGTAGTGAAAATTAGAAAGGTTGATTTTGATGGTCTCCACTGAATAAAGATGAGGAGGCATGGGATCTTCAACTTGAGGTTTAAGGGTAATGGGGAAAAAATACAAAATCCAACCTCAAACTTAGAGAGAGACAACTAATGTGTAGCTCTGTCAAGCCCCTGGAATTATTTTGATGATCCAAATTTTCGCCCCCTTTGACTAGTGCGCTCACTCACAGCTCTGCCCCAACTTGATACAAACAAGAGTGGCTTTTGCTTGTGGCTGTCAACTGCGACGATGTCTCAACCATCATCAGCATCAATGAACTACTTAAGAGCCAAATCATTGGCTTTATTGGCTATAGTCCACTATGGAGTCTCGAACTTGGCTACTACACCTTTAGCGATGAAATCAGAGGGGTCAACAAATTTCTTTTCTAAACATTGATACAGGTGGAAAATTTTTCCCAACATGTATAAGAGCAAGGCCATATCAGATGTCACGTGTTTCTTTGTTATCCACATCAGCAAAATTGACATCATCAATGCCACATGTTAGTGCTTCTACCAATTTATACAAGCATAGAAACTTACGGATCAAATGGATAAAACTTTAGGGGTAGTGTGAAAAAAAAGATAAACTTTAAGGACTAATATTCCAAACTTGAAGATAAAAAGCTTATTTTTCCCTAATTATTATGATCAGTTGATTTCTGATACTCGATCTCTTCTTAACCCTCAAGTCTCAGCTTCTAACGTCCCATCACATATTTTCTTTTTATTTGTTTGAATTTTTGAATTGGGTGGGGCTCATGGGCCCGTCATTACTTGCCAGGTGGTGACACCCTGAAAATCATACATAATTAACTACCTACTTCTTGTACCATTTTAGAGAATATGGTTTTCCAACCTTCTCCAATTCACTCCATATCATATTTGAAATTAAGATTATTAATATTTTATCAAAAAATTAATACAGTAACATATTAATTAAATTACTATAATAAATAAAATCTTAACATTTAAAGTTCAATTTTTTAATTAAAGGGTTCAAATATGAAATGAATGAAAAATAGAAGGTTGAAGAGTTGGAAAAATTCCGAACAGGCTTCTTTACGGAACATATCTCCTACAAAGCCAGTCGGCTATGTGATTGGTGTCTCCGGATGCAAGCTCCGCGTGGACTTCCTTGTTAGGTCCTAGCGAATATGGTAGAGCTGCTAGTCACATCCATGATGAGGACGGGTGTCATAGGATAAAAGGACAACTTAGGACCAACGAAAAGAAAACTTCGAGGGTTTGTTTGGTTGGAGGGAAATGGAGGGAACAGAAAGGAAGGGGAGGGAAAATGTTATTAAAATTTTTACTCTCCTTGTTTGGTAATCAGGAGGGGAGGGAAAATGTTATTAAAATTTTCCCTCTCCTCCCCTTATATATTTTCCTCCCAAATTGGGGTAATTTGGGGGAAAAATGTGTTATTGTATTCAAAATGATCAAAATACCCTTCATTTTTTCATTACTCGGCCACATAATATACTGGTCAGTCTTATTCTTATATTAATTTAAATAAATTAAGGGTATAATAGTCAAATTATAATTATTTTCCCTCCTTTCTCCTATTAACCCAAATGAGGTAAAATTAAAATCCTTCCACTAAAATCCCTCCTTTTCCTTTCAAACGAGATAAAATTAAAATTCCTTCTTTTCCCTCCCTTTCCTTTCTCTCCATTAAAATCTCTTCCCCCCCTTTCCCTCATTTGAACCAAACAGACCCTAATTTAATTTCCTAAAAAAATTTAGATCTTTTTAGAGAATAAAGAAATAATACAGGGACCAAAATGTCCCCAAAAATTGAAATAAGAAAACCGGCAAAACCCCACTAACAAAGTTGGCACGAAATTCTTCCTACCATTGCAAAACACTTCTGCCCGTTTGATTTTTAATTTTATAAAATTAGTTTAAAATAAATAAAATTTATAAAAATAAAATTTAGATAGAATAAGTTTGTTATAAGTTGTTATATTTAGATATTTCTTTTATAAAAGTAAGTTTAACAAAAAATCTATTTGAATGATATGGGTTAAAAGTACTTTTAGATGTATAATATAAAGTAAATTTACTTCTTTTTTTTTAAAACTCACATTTTGTTAAAAGAAAAGTAACTTTTTTCTTTCTTTTCTAAAATCACAATTTAACTCATTTTTTATTTTTCAAAAAAATAATTTGTGTTTGATCAAACATATTTTTTTAAAAAATTATTATTAAAAATTATGATTTCCTTTTTATAATGGCGAGCCAAACTGCCACTAACTCTAAAGCTAGAATCGGTAGTCTACAGTAAAGCACCTTTCTTCCTCCCTTCATCGTAGCTCTTTGTAATCTTCTTCCTTATAAAGGATATTTAATTTTCTAATTGGACATAACTAATTTTTTTAGTAGGAATAATACATTTTCTAATTATGCATAATTAATTTCATAAGTTGAGATATCTAATTTTTAACTAAATATAATTAAATTTCTAAATACATATAACTAATTTTTTAAGTGGATATAATTTATTTTTCAAGTGAAAATAACTAATTTCTCAAATGCCTATAACTGAATTCTTAACTAAGGTTAACTAATTCCATAGTGAACATAAGTAATTTCTCAAATAGATATAACTAATTTTTTAAATATATATAACTAATTTTTTAAGTGGATATAACTAAATTTTCAAATGAAAACAATTAATTTTTAAAATAAATATAACTAAGTTTCCAATTGCATATAACTAAATTTTTATGTAGATATAACTAATTTTTCAAGTACAAATAACTAATTTTTTAATTGGAAATAACTAATTTTCTAAGTGGAAATAATTAATTTCCAACTTGACATAACTAATTTTTTAAGTAGATGTAACTAAATTTCCAAATAATTAATTTCCTAAGTGGATATAATTAATTTCTCAAGTGGGCATAACTAAATTCTTGACTTGATTGAACTAATTTTCAAAGTGGATATAACTAATTTTTCAAGTGGATATAATTAATTTTTCAATTGCAGATAACTAATTTTTCAAGTGAGAATAGTTAATTTTCTAAGTGATGAATAAATTACATTAAATTATTTACATGCATTTTTCAAGCTGATATAACTAAATCATTTTTCTTTTTGAGGATATCTACATGTGTCAACTTGAGAAATTAATTATCTCTACTTAGAAAATTAGTTATCTCCAATTGAAAAATTAGTTATCTGCATTTGGAAAACTAATTATATTCACTTAGAAATTTATTTATATTCATTTAGAAAATTAGTTATATCCACTTAAAAATTTATTCATATCCAATTGAAAAAATATATTCACTTGAAAAATTAGTTATATCCACTTGGAAAATTAGTAATATCCACTTGGAAAATTAATTTAACCAAGTTAGGAATTTAGTTATATCCACTTAAGAAATTAATTACTTGAAAATTTAGTTATTGTTATAAAATTGTATAAATTATGTGGATGTATATAATCTTCAAAGCTCCATAACTTTCATGTCTATTGGAATTCTTCACTTAAAACCGTAAAGCCTCCAAATCAATGACTTATTAGGAATTTTATATTATTAATACATATAATTCCCAAATGTTATATATTGCACGATTATGTAAATTAATTTTTCCATTTATATAATTATAACTTTTGGGGTTAATTTCTAGAGTTGAAGGCTAATAAATAGAGGTCTAACACAAAGTATTGTTCAGATATGGATAAATAGTTTATTGAAAGTGAGAAATACCGAATGTGGTTATGAAGACAAAATGACCATAAGATATTGAGGAAAATGGTTATGAAATAATTAAATTAAAAAAAGTGGTTATTGGTCATATTGTAATATCATTCATACTTTGTTCACACACACATATATTTTGTCATTTATATTTTATTAATATATTTATGTGACACTTGAATTAAAAAAAAAACTAAAATGTACACAAGTAAAATTCAAACTTTTTGATTCTATTCTGATTTCATATATGGTGGATTTCTTGAAAATGAAAATTGTTATCTTGGTGAAGTTTTTTTGGGTATACTTTTCAATAGAAGCATTTAGATAATGCTAAGATAATTTTATTATGAAGAATTGATTATAGAATATTTTATGAATAAATTTGTATCCTTTGAAAAAATTGAGAGAGAAAAAATTGAAATGTCATATTTACCCTTAATTTTATATTTAGGGATATTTTTGGATCTTTTTTTTTTTAAATAATGAGTTACTTCAGTTATTTTCATCAACTTTATTTAATTTTAGTTAAGTCACAAAACATCAAAATTTCTTTGTCGGATGCTTAAGTACTTTCATTTGTGCAAATTTTTTTTTCTGATTTCTTTTGAATTTTCTCAATAGTTTATCGGATGAATTATGAAATGTTACAAAACATATGTATAGGAAGTACTGATTTTTCCCAAATATAATATAGAGATATCAAGAAAAAAAAGTAAAACAAATGTTTGATCCCACTTTATGTCTTATATTTTGAATGTGCTCTAGAAATAGTAATATTAAAGTATTTTGTTAATAGAAATATAAACTGATAATATATGTAAAATATAAATTGTGTTAGTTTTGATGTTTTGATGAATTTCATATAGTAAAATTGACTAATTAGTTCGTAAAAAAACTATTATGCACATACTAATTTATGGTTAAAAAATATGCTTTAAATTATATTTACTATTAGTAGTATTTCTCTCATTAGGAAATGAGTTATCATCATAATATTGGCATTATATTGGCGTTGTTGATACATTTTGTTTCAAATATATTTGTTTAGTTTCAAAGATATTATATTGGATGTCACATTGAGAATGTAAGTAAAAATTATATGATAGTAAACTCGAAGTTTATTAGTAATTGAAAAAATTATTACAGTAAACCTGAAGTTTACTAATCTCAATATTTATTACTTAGTATAACCAGTTTGATCATTCTAGAGCATTATGATATAAACGTTTATTAAGTATTCACATAGACATCCGTTGAAGAACCTAAAGATTCTCCATAAAAGCCAAAATATTATATAATCCAAGAATTATATTGTGCTATTTGTTCTCAAAGCATATTAATTTTTAAATTATCACCAACTATAATTGGGATTGGATCCCTGTATTTCTGGAATGTATCAAGTTTATATATATATATATATGGGCTTATTCAGAATATCACCACGTGAACCATATAAATACTGATTTTAATATATGCATCTATAAAATAGTCACATGTGAGTTGATTATCATTTTGCAACATGAAATTTGCAATATTATTCATACAAATAATTATATTTTCCAGGATATGTGATCAAGATTTTTTTTTAAATGCTAGTGAGTTTACATCTTAGGTTTTTAATGATCATGATATGCTTATTAGAACAATAATTGAAAAGCCTATTTTAACAAAATGGTCTAACAAGGTTATTTGTCAAATGCCTCCAATAAATAGCTCGACTAATGTTTATGAGAACAAGATTTTTCATATGAAAATATATAATTTTACATGTTGCAGCACTTCTATACATTAAGTCAAAATTATTATAGTTTTTCCCAATTACAATTGGTTTTTGGTGAGAATTGAGAAATTTTCTGTATTAAATATAATATGCAATATATTTGCTTATTTCGCCACTACAATGTATAAATGGATATTTAAAGAAAGTTAAGGATAAATCTTGGTTAAAATTTCCCTTTTTCCTGTTTGTTTCTAAATGAAACAAAAGGATGCTTTCAAAGGAAACAAATTGATATAGGAGACTTATATTGCATGGTTTGTTTTCCTAACCTGAGGGGGAGATAATAAGTAGCTGGAATAGCAAAGATATAAAATACATTATCACAATCTTATTCTAATCCTTATACAATTATAGTATGAACCAGAAGTTTATCAAATAATAAGCCAAATGCATTCACTGGCCTAGACAAAAATTATCAAATTTCATATTTTAGTTGAGAATGTTCCAATCAATGTTTGATTAGAACAAACAAAAATGAGTCATGCATGAAGTGTGTAAGATTAATCAGTTTCAAAGATAAACATTTAAAAAAAAAGGAGCAACTAATCAAGATGATCATGTTTAGGAGGCAGACACTTTAGAAGAGGTCTAAGATATAACTAATAGTAAAACTCTAGAAGATGTTCAGGTACTTGAAAATAATGAAAATATTTTGATAAGTTATGTCATTATAAGAAATATGGAACTGATTGAAAAAATAAAGTTGTCGACAACAATTTTCGTGATCTTGAAATATCAAACGATCATATGAGGATTGTGTGTAAAAATCTATCATAGGATGTAGAAAAAAAATGAAATAATTAGCCAACATAAAAGAAAAGGAGGCCATATGAGTTTCAAATGAAAAGTTTTTCCACCTGTTGTCCAAACACCCAAAGTATAACGTTAATATCATATAAAGGGTGTACATGCGAAAACAAAGCATGAAATACAAAGTTATGAGGGTTTTCACACCGGTCTAACATTGATGGACATAATGTCTTATTATCCTAGCAGTATGCAAAATTTTATATGCATCTAATAAAATTATAGCTTATTTATATGACTGACTATATAGTGAAATATGTATAAGAATTTTAGAGGAATTCAAAATGCTAGAAGCATATTAAATTTCCAGGGAAAATCGTATAGTTACAAAAATTCATTTGAAGATTAAAAATTGTCCAATTTATCTATGTTTATAAATAGATTTGCATTAAAGTTCATTATATGTGTAATGAAACTCCTGAAGAGTTTACAAAACCCTCGATTTTAATAAAATCTTTAATGGATTTTTTTTTACTTAAAGCAAATCTAATTAGTGCTCCAATGATTTTATTCTTGAAATAATAATGAACATATTGGTCCAGAAGTACCTGTATTTATTCTTTGAAAGCACTCATATTTTGTAATGTTGCGTTTGTTTTAAGTTTGTCAACAAGATTGAATTTTTATTGAACAAATAAATATTAGAATGAAGTTAAACACATATTGTGATAATTCTAAGGGACAAATGTTTGGGGGCATTTTATTTAGCTGAACTTGGATCAAAATTGATTGAATATATAGAAGTAAGATACTTGTTTAATATCAAAGAGGTTATTTATATGTGAAAATATAACTATATCATGATTTGACATATCCAGAATATATGTATAGAGAAATTTTTTTTTTAAAACAAGATATAATGCATAGTTCAGCTAAAAGGAAAATATAATCCCAATGACATTAATGAATGTTATCTTATTTGGCAAAGTGATGTACAATATCAAGATACAATGACTTAAGAATAATAAATGATATTTACATCAAGGCAAGTAAATATTATGCTAAACTCTTTTTTTCTTAACCAAGGTTTTATCCCACTGGGTTTTCCTGATAATGTTTTTAATAAAGCAGCTTTAATGGTTATTTAAATATTATGTACTCTTTTTCCTTAACCACGTTTTTATCCCATTGGATTTTTTTTAGTAAGGTTTTAACGAGGTACAATATTTGTTAGGGATATCCAAGAGGGAGTGTTATAAAATTGTATAAATTATGTGGATGTCTATAATCTTCAAAGCTCCATAACTTCTATGTCTATTGGAATTTTTCACTTAAAGCTCTAAAGCATCCAAATCAATGACTTATTAGAAGTTTTATATGATTAATACATATAACCATAAATGTTATATATTGTACAATTATATAAATTAATTTTTCCATTTATATAATTATAACTCTTGGGGTTAGTTTCTAGAGTTGGAGACATATAAATAGAGGTCTAACACAAAATATTATACATACATGAAATCTATGTGAATAAGATATATACTCCCCCTATTTCTTTTCTCTGAAATTCTCTCATAGTTCTTATTAAGTTCTTTATATTTCTAATAGTTTCATAATAGTTATGTCCATTTAGGAAATTAATTATGTTAAATTGAAAATTAATTATCTTCACTTAAAAAATTAGTTATCTCCACTTGAAAATTAGTTATTACACTTAAAAAATTAGTTATATCCACCTAGAAATTTACTTATATGCATTTAGAAATTTAGTTATATTCATTTCGAAAATTAGTTATGTTTACTTGAAAATTTATTTATATCTACTTGAAAAATTAGATATATCTACCTTAAAAAAAGTATATTTACTTGAAATATTAGTTATATTCACCAAGGAAATTAATTCACCTCAGTTGAGAATTTAGTTATTTTCTCTTAAAATTAATGTCCATTTGGTAAATAAGTTATTTTCCCTTAGAAAATTAGTTATGTCCATTTGGGAAATTGGTTATGTCTATATGGAAAATTGATTATGTAGTTATCTTTACTTGGAAAATTAGCTATCTAAATTTGGAAAATTAGTTATATCTACCTAGAAATTTAGTTATTTACACTTGAAAATTTAATTATATTTATTTACAAAATTAGTTATGTTCATTTGAAAATACAGTTATATCCATTTGATAAGTTAGTTTATCCATTTAGAAAATTAGTTATATCTACTTAGGACATTAGTTATATTCATTGAGGAAATCAGTTAACTTCAGTTAGGAATTTAGTTATTTTCATTTAAGAAATACGTTATGTTCACTTGGGAAACTAATTATCTACATATGGAAATTTAGTTATATCTACTTAGAAAATTAATTATATTCAATTAGAAAATTAGTTATCTTCACTTGAAAAATTAATTATATTTAATTAAAAAATTGATTATATCAACTTAAAAAATTAGTTATATCTAATTAAAAAATTAAATATCTTCAATTGGGGAGGAAGATTGCAAGAAGGAGACAGGAGAAGGGGGGAAGAATGGTGCTTTACTGTAGAATGCCGATTCCAGCTTTTGGGAGGAAGTGGTTTGTGCTTGGGAGGAAGAATTTGCGCAAGCTCTGTTAGTAGGGTTTGCCAATTTTAATATTTCAATTTTTGGGGGCATTTTGGTCACTGCATTATTTCTTTATTATCTAAAAAGGACCTACAAGCTTTTGAGTGATTAAAAAAAATTAAAGATCCTAATTAGTAAATATTTCCTGGTCTAATAGTGAGTATAAAAGTGATATCTCCATCACCAAATATTTAGATGAGTAGAATGATTTATGCCACTTTAATTAGAGATTTCAAGCTTAAGACTCAAAAATATGACATTGTTAAATACTTAATGATAGGGATTTATTACTTTTTGTCAGCTTAATTCGAATTACTCTGAATTCAGATAATTCCTCATATTAAAATGAAATATGGTCAAGATACCATAGGCTAAAAATGAAGTGATAGCCCTACGTCTATTCTCCTCCCAAGCTAGACGTGACCTCATTTATTTTTGGGGAAATTGTGATTTAATAATTACTAAAATTAGCAAATATTTGGGATTTACAATATCAGGAGAAAATAATGCCTGGGAAAGATCATGGCAAAAAAAAAAAAAAATGCCAACGAAAGATCATTGATTCATGGTCACAAAAAGGATCATGATACCCTCTTCAAAGAAAATGTAAAATATGAGTTTATACATTTTTTTACCTATCACAAAATATCAAATATATGTTTATATGACAAAAACTAAATTTATTATTTTAAAAAATAGTATATTAAATATATTTTTTAAAGAAATATACACATAAATTAAATAAAATGAAAAATAAAAAAAATATATATTTTTGGCCTACTAAAAGAAATAAAAAAATTAATGTTAAATAGTTATTGATATAGAATTTTTATTAAAAAAATTATGCAATAGATCATCAATAAATTTATTTTAATTTAAATAAATTTGAATATAGTAAACTCTTACGAGTTTACATATTACAAGTTTTGAATTTAATATATTTATTTTATACATATAAAATATTCACATTTAAACTCAAATTTATATATAAATATGGTTATATTAGTTTATTTTAACAAGATTTTACATGTTTTGATATTTTGTAGTATTATAGGACTCATTTAAAGACATTTAAAATAAAAATACTATGAATCGTCCATGTTAAAAGGTTATTATAATTATTGGAAAGCTAAATCACAGAACTACAACATTCATATTTTAACTTCTTCCAAATTTTAACATTATCATAGTAAAAAATAGAACCAACTGCCCATATGTAAATTGGTAACATATCGGAAGCTTAAGACAACAAAATTAGTAGCCTAAGTCATGTCAAAAGACAATATTGTTCTTAAGGATTAGTATTTTGCCTATATGATTATTCCTATGATAAAATGGATTCTTCCTACTAGTCCCTTTTTTTTATTGGGCTCTGGGCATTTCTTTTTCACCAAAAAAAAAAGAAGATTATTCCTACATTAACCAAAGATCAAAACTACAGGACATAAAAGATAGTAACCCCTAGAAGAGGAAAAGGAAAGAATAGAAGAGACTGTTTACAAAAAAAAAAGGCTCATATATATATATATATATATATATTAGTCCTGTGATGATAATAATGATGATTTAATAAATTGAATGCTATCAGAAAATTAAACAAATATTAATTTGGTGGTTGCCAAAAATAATTATCATAATTTGTAGGTTACGATAATTAATTTTATTTATGTACATAAATATGCAACATTACTATAATATCAAACATATCAATTAATATAAAGAGTTCGACCTTCAGCTTCCTCCCACACAACCCAAAAAAAACACACACACACACTCACACTACACATGCCATTACAAATCACTTTCTTCACCAAGAATTTCTAGAAAAAAGATGGGATAATTCATTCATATATGATAACAATTTAGTTCTCATGAAACTGATGGTCACAGCGAGTGCAAGTGCAAAAGGTAATTTTCTCTTCATCCGCTAATTGCTTTTGTAATTTTTGATGGAGATACACACATGGGGGAATTTTTATAAGCTTGAACAGCTAAACTCAATGTGGCACCTGATTTTTTAACTAAAAATAAAAATAAATGGAAAATAGAGCTATCACCAAAATTTTGAGGGAAAATTCTGGAAAACCAAAAGATGATTTGTGAAATCAAAATTAGATTTGAAAGTCAATTGTGTGTAGGGAATGTATTAGACACTCTACGCCATCTAAGATAACAATTACCCTAAATTTATTGTGTTATATCAATAAGGTCTTAATAATTATTACATGTGATTATTTAACCTAAAAGGCGAAAATAATATAAAGGGAAAAATAAATTATATTTTTGTAAAGTCAGACTTGATCTACGATGAAAATCTTGGGCCTAAATAGCTATTACTAAGCTTGTTTTAATGTTCATCTGCTGCATTTAATGCGCGTTAGAGCTTTGTAACACAAACTAGGTAGGTTGGTAGAATAAACTAACTAGCCGTTAGACACATCTCTTAACATTGAATCAAGTTGTCATGACAAGATATACCCCTTGTCAAGAAATCGAACACTATTTTAAATTCTACAAGCAAAGCTCAAGAATAATTTCATGACAACCTATGGCAGTTGTTGGGACAAGCTGTCAACCCGAGGAAATCCAGAAGCTTTAGGTTCATGATTGGTAGAAAAAGCTTCCTAGGATGTTACTCCTTCTTATGATAAGTTTAAATCCATCAAAATTGGGTTTTTGAATATCAACCTTGGTAGGACAAGTAGAGGTCATGTTGTGACAAGCTTGTTGAAGAAATGTTGTGTTGCTTTCTGAAGAGCCATAATTTCATGACAACCTAGAGAGTTTGTTATGAAATCGAGCTTAACTTGAGAGGCTTTCTTTCCTTTTTCAAGGACTTGTCGTGACAAGCTAGGTACAATGTAGTAACAAGTTATAAAACAATGAACACAACATTGTGAAAATCCATGATTTCATGACAACCTAAGAACCTTGGTCAAACAAGCTCCTTACCAAAGGCAAGTCTGAAGCCAAGTGGTTGTCAGGAAATCCACCTAAATTTGATAGAAGAAGGTAGTTTTGGTATGAAAACACATTTGAAAACAATGAGCTTGCTACCAAAACTTTAAATATATCACATTTAAGATTGGCGGCAATAAGATTAAGTAAGTTTGAAACTCTACCATCTTAAAACTAGGATAAGGACAGAAAAACAAAGAATTCTTCACAGATTCACAGCTTAATGTCCTTCCTTCACTTGGTCAACCTACATCCAAGATTATAACTCCCTTTGAATCAATCTTATTAGCTCTAAGAGTTTTGAAAATCATTAAAATTTTCTTTTTATCTAATATTCTCCTTCTTTTTTATGATGATAAAACACTTAAACAATGAGTTAGTGCATTGATTTGCTTGTGCAAGCTCCCCGTCAAAATATGCATAGGATAAAGAGTATTAAGCATAAGACAGAGAACTAATATAACTGATATTTCATTGACAAAAGCACATACTTGGTACAAAGTTCATATCATTAGTCAACAAAGATAAACATATTAGAGCATAAACAAGTTTTATATACTAAGACACATGTTCAATCCTATCCTCTATCCCACTTTCCCTTTTTGTCATCAACAAAAAAGGTCTTCACTCATCATTAGAGGGCAAATTCCTTGTTGCTTCATCAAGTTCTGCATGAAGTTATTAAGTTCTTGCAATGAATTCCTAAACTCTTTCTAGCAATGATGGAGGAGGAGGAAGAATGTAAGGACCAGGTCTTCTCCTTGCTGTCATCTTGACCCTTTGTCCTCGAGGTCTTAGATTAACAATAGTAATTAGCATAGCCTCAATAACGAATTGTTCTCCTAAGTATTTTTCTTGAATTAAAGCAGATAGAGTATCCAAAATTTGATTGTCCTCAACATCAGCAGCTAGGTCATAATTGTAGCTTGTACTTTCTTTTCAACTTCTTGCTTTTCTTTTTCAAGAATCTTTCTTGCTATAGCTAGTACATCTTCCATCACATAAGTTTTAGGTCCTTTAGTGGCAGGTGTCTCTAGTATGACAGTTTTCCCTATAAAAGGTTTAGTAGGGACATTGCCAACTAATAGAGAATGAATCATAGGAGTGTGGATTGTTGTTGGATTGGTAGCTTCTTCCTCATGAGCAGGTGAAGGAATCACCTGTGTCATAGTAGTGTTAAGTGAAGGAGAGGAGTAGTGAGAATTGAGACTCTTTACAAAAGAAGGTCCAACCTTATCCTTCCATTGTTCTGCATTCTTATGCCTTGTGAGATTTTCATCTCCAAACAAAGTTGTAAGATAAGGGGATATGTGGGGACTAAGGTTTGACAATTTGGTCTTAAAGTAAGGGGCTATCAAATCAGTAAGCTCATCAAAGGCATTAGCTTGACATTTAATCCTATGATTTGTTTCAGCTAATAGATATTCCAAACTATCATATATCTCCTTGACTTGAACTAATAAGGCTTGAAACTTGCTATCAATAAAATTTTCCAGTCCAACAAGGTCATGATGGGTAATGTTCGAAGGTTATGGTTTAGCTGAGGATGGTGTGGTATGAGGCTAAGTGTGAGTATACTCAAAACTCTCAGAAACAACTTATTTACCTCTATTAGCCATAGAAGCTTCTCCTTCCTTACTTTTGACCTCTTCTTCTATTTTTTTTCATCTATTGCTCTTCCTTTTCTTCTGCTATCAACTAATTTCCTATTCTCAAATATAATCTTCATTTTCTGAAGTGTCTACTCATTAAATGGTTCAGGATAAATTCCAGTTTTTCCTTTCTTAGGTGATGTGAGTGAATCCACCCAACTTGTTGAAAGTCATTCTTAAGACTATGTAGTGAAGCATCTTGTATTTCACATTCAACTTTGTAGCAAAAATTTTCCCTTTCTTAGGTATTTCTTTTTTGCTTCTCTTTAGTTTTCCAATCACAGTGCTCCATTTGTAATTGACAAAATCACCACCTTCTTCATTGATCTCTGCATCCTTATCAGGAAATTCTATAACATTGAGGTCTACCTTGTATGAATTTTCTCTTAGCAATTCGAGAAACCCAACAAAATCAGCTTTAGTAAACCAGATGACCTTCTTCTTAATCTTTATCTCATATCTTTCTCTAGCAGCATCATACTTGAGAGTTGTGTACCAAGTCTTAACAACATCGTCATCAAAGTCCTCATATAACTCAAGAATGTGCTTATATGGTTCAACAATGTCAGCTACTTCAAACTTGAATACGTACAAAAAGTTCTCAAAATTTAGATAATGTGAGGGAATCACTTTTCTCTTACCGTAATATTTATCAAACAACTCCTTTATGTTGGTGTTAATCCAGAGAGGTCTAGTAGCTGATAAGGTTTCTAATGTGTAATTGGAGAATTGATGTGATTACTGAGTTGAACTATCCTCACTTTGAGATTTCTAAGTGCGTTGTCATTTAGGAGTAGGTTCTTTGCTTGATTCTCCTAGTTTCAAAGCTTGTGGGGGTGACTTTCCCACGTATTGAGACTTCACATTGTATTTAGGTCTTCCTTCATGTTTCTCATTGTCCTTTGCCATAATTCACCTTAGATTCTCACACCAGAAGGGTTTGGATAGTTTAATCATAGTTAAAGATGGCTTTTGGAGAGGATTTCGAGTGACTTTATGGTTAGGAATTTGAATTTGGTGAGGTAACAATTAAGAATGAGAGAGAGAGAGAGGCTATGTGGACAAGGTTTTAAGTTTTCACAAAATGAGTCACTATTCATCTTAAAGGCATATATATAGTAGACACATTGGTAAGACAACCTTGGGGGTTTGTCTTGACAACATTTTTCAGAGGAAGAAACTGAAGCGTTTTCAGAGAATATGCTGGGAGCTTGTTATGACTAGTGTCATAGCTTTCATGAAATCGATCCACAATAGAATTGTGAAAATAAAAACAAACATGCTCTTGTCATGACAAGGGGTAAGGCGAAGCAACACCGAAAGCACAACCAACACATCATGAGCGTTGTGCTTACAATTAAGGTAGCTTATCTTAACATCATGCTTTTCCAGAGAGCATAACATTTCTAGAATTGATGCTTGATAGGACAACCACCGTAGCTTGTCATGAAATCGAGATACACAAAAGGATAAACAAGGATAAAACCATCATGATTTCCTACTAAGGCTTAAGCGTTTTCATAACAAGCATATTACACATATGAATTAATATACAAAACTTGTAGTTTGTCATGAAAACTTCATTCCTTTATCTTGTTAAGTCCACTTTGATACCAGATACTTCATAATTATCAAGTTTTCAACAGTCTAAACATGAGGAGTACCTACAAAACAAATTTTAAGGACTCTTCAATGGCTAAGTTAGTAACATATCACAAGAATTAACTAGATAAAAGCTTAAATTATTTGAAAAAGAGAAGTTTTAGAATGATCTTACAATTCACTTAGGCTTACCATTCCTAACTCTCTTTTAATGTAGCAGAATCTATCTTCTGCCAATGGCTTAATGAAGATATCAGCAAGTGGATGTTTTGTTCGCACATACTCAAGAGAAACATTTTTCCTTTGCACATGATCTCTAATGAAATGATGTCTGATCTTGATGTGCTTAGTCCTCGAATGTATCACCGGATTTTTTGTAATGTTGATGGCACTTGAGTTGTCACAATTGATAGAAGCTTCATTAACTATTACTCCAAAATCTTCAAGTTATTGCTTCATCCATAGAATTTGAGCATAACAACTTCTAGCAGTAATGTATTTAGCTTCAGCAGTGGATAGAGCTACACTATTTTGCTTTTTGTTAAACCAAGACACAATAGATCCACCAAAGAATTGTCATATTCCACTTGTACTCTTTTTAACAGTTTTTGAGCTAGTGAAATCAATATCAGTGTATGCAACAAACTCTTCAATATTGCTTTTAGGATATTAAAGTCCTATCTGAGATGTTCCATTAAGGTATATGAAGATCCTCTTTACAGCAACAGCATGAAACTCTTTAGGACATGATTGAAATCTAGCACATATGCAAACACTAAACATAATGTCTGACTTGCTTGCAGTTAGGTACAAGAGGGATCCAATCATCCCTTGATAATTGATGATATCAAAAGGCTTTCTATTCTCATCCGTATGCAGCTTAGTTGAAGTGCTTATAAGAGTGCCAATAGACTTAGCATTCTCCAATCTAAACTTTTTCAGAAGCTCTTTTAGATATTTAGTTTGACTCAAGAAACTGCCATAATTTATTTGTTTGATTTGCAATCCAAAGAAGAAGTTGAGTTCACCCATCATAGATATCTCAAACTCACCCACGTTAACTTAACAAACTCCTTGCACAAACTTTCATTAATAGCATCAAAGATAATATTATCAACATATATTTGAATGATAAGTAAATCTTTATTTTTACTTTTTGAGAAGAGTGTAGTATCCACTTTTCTTCTAGGGAACCCTTTTTCTATTAAGAAGTTGTTTAATCTTTCATATTATGCTCTTGGTGCTTATTTTAGTCCATAGAAAGCTTTCTTAAGTTTATAGACATGGTTTGACTTGATTAAGCCCTTAAAACCTGGAAGTTCATTGACATAAACCTCTTCCATGATATAACCATTAATAAATTCACTCTTTAAATTCATTTGATATAATTTGAGTCTTTTATGCAAGCAAAGGCTAAGAGTATTCTTATAGCTTCCAATCGTGCAACTAGAGTAAAAGTTTTCTCATAATCAATGACTTTTTCTTGATTATACCCTTTAACCACAAGCCTTGCTTTATTTTATACAATTATTCCAGATTCATCAAGTTTGCTTCTGAATACCCATTTGGTGTCAATGACTGGTCTATCAGTTGGTTTAGATACCAAATTCTAAACTTGGTTCCTCTCAAATTGATTGAGCTCATCTTGCATAGCTAGTACCCAATATTTATGTTTTAATATATTTTCTATATTATTAAGTTCAATTTGAGATGTGAATGCCCAATGATTAATCTAGTTTCTTAGCTGATTTCTTGTTCTTACTTGATTATGAACTTGTCCAATCACTTGGTCAACAAGATGACTCCTTTGATATCTCTAAGCTCTAAGTAGTTCTTAATCAATCTCATTATTTTCTTGCTCCTTAGCATCTTCCTCTATTTGCATAGAATCTTATGTTTTTGGAGGGTCATTTTACTCAATTGTAGGTTCTTTAGGTTGTTAATTAGTTCATCTTCATAATCTTTAGAGGATTCAGCTAGAATCTCAGTTTCTACAAACATTATATGCACAGACTCTTCTATTACTTGAGTTTTCTTATTGTACACTCTATATAATTTACTTCTATTATAGTAGCCAAGAAATATACTTTCATCAGACTTGGAATCAAACTTTCCCAAGTTTTCCTTACCATTGCTGTAAATGAAACACTTGAAGCCAAAGATGTGAAGGTGTGACAGATTTGGCTTCTTCCCCTTGTGTAGCTTGTATAGTGTTTTATTGAGTAGACGACATGTATAAGCTCTATTCATGATGGAGCATGCTGTATTTACTGCATCAACCTAAAAATACTCTGAAAATTTCTTTTCATTCAGCATAGCTCTTGCCATTTCCTTTAAAGTTCTATTGTTCCTCTCAACCATACCATTTTACTGAGAAGTTCTTAGTGCATAAAAATTGTGATCAATCTGATAATCATGATTTTTTATTATTTTTATTCCCTTTATTTAAGAATTTTTAATATTGAAATTTGACTAATTTTATGTGATTTAGATGATATTTAAGAAATTAGCCTTAATTTGTAATAAATGAGAATTTTGGAATAATTTTAGGAAATTACGCTTTAATTTTGATTATTTTTATTTTTCAAATTATTTCAAGAATTTAATTCTTCCATTTTATTTTATTTAATAATTCTCAATGTGATTATGAGTCATTTGTGGTTTAATTGTGATTAAGAAAATGATTTAGAATTGATCCATTTATGGGCAAAATGATTAAAGAACTTTGAAAATTTCTTTTTAGCATTTTATTTATTTTATTTTTATCATTTTGACTCATAATTTTCCTCCAAATTGAACTTAAATTTTATCCCATGATTAATTTAATTTCCTTTGATTAAAATTTAATTTACATTTATTTAATTTGGAACATAATCTATCTGTTGTAACATTTTTTTTATAGGTTATAATCCATAGAGATTAAAATTTTGAAGGGGCATTTTGATCATTAGAGAGGAGAAATTTTATGAAAAATTTATTTTCTTAGCTTTCCCATTTTTTCTTATCTTTATTTGTCCATTTGTATCTGTCTTTATTTTAATTAGTTTATATAGCATTTTCTTGTTCCATTTCTGAGCAACCAAACACGCCCCTTGCCTTTTCTTCTTTCTTATGTTTGAAGCCCTTCGTCCAGGAGTGAGTGGCCGCCTGCTTTCCTTTATTCTCACTTTCTTTCTCGATTTTTGCCTTCAATCTTGATTCACTCAATTTTTTCTCCGAACATTCCTCCATTGTCGGTTCCTTCCTTCCATCCCCACATAGTTTTTGACCTCCCTCCTTCCATTTTCCAGCAGCTCCATTGGTTTTCTCTCCTTTTTTCACTCCCTCTCCATCATATTCTTCCATTTCAGAAAGAAGCTTGAAACCGTGGGTCTTCTCCTCCGTACCATCTTCAAGTTCAGTTGCAAGCTTACACTTAAGAATGAAAATGGCTGAAACTCTCTTGCTTTCCCTTAGTGTCTTCATGCAAATGAGGAACTAAAAGGCTCGGGTAGTTCATTCATGGAGTAATGTAAGGAATTTGGGTTCTGGAGCTTGGCTAGAGCATAAATGGAGGAATGAGAAGTTTTCTTTTATCATCTTGATTATTATGAATTTTATTTGATTTTAATTTAGGTTTTCTAAGTTAAGATTGTTGAAAATTTATAAATGTCTTGATGATTGGAGATTGGATTTGAGTTTAGAATGCATTGTATACATTATTATAGTTGTTTAATGTTTATTCGAGTTGCATTTATACTTGTTTCAGATTTGGAATTTTGTGTATTTTGCCCCAATTTGATGATTATCTTGATTAATTTATTAGCTTATGATGCAATCTAGATAATGTTATGTTTAGTGCTGCATAATTAGAGAGTTAATTATCTAATTTGATTTAATTAGTTTAGTTTAATTTTGATTTAACTAGTTTAGTTTACATTTAATTTCATTTAGGACTAATTTAAGATTTGCATTTTAGTTGCATCGTAACCTCATTAGTTGCATTAATTTATTTCATTTTAATTTAGTTAATTTTGCTTAGTTTCAATATTAATATTAATAATAATAATAATATTATTATTATTAATCATTAGATGTATTATTTTAACTTACAAATTCACAATCTCTTACTTGCATATTAATAGTTACATTTCTTAGAATATGACCTAGATTGCTCCTATATTACAAATTATTTGCACATAGTATTAATTTGTATAGCCCTCGACATGACTTGTCACAATCTCATTTTCTTCACAGAACTCCAAGAAGTTGATATTATCAAATTCTCCTCCATGATTTGACCTGATAGCTACAATAGAAATACCTTTCTTATTTTGCATTTTCATTGCTAAGACAAGAAATGCACCTAATCTTTAGATGGAAGAAATATAGTCCATGTAAACCTTGAATAATTATCTACTATACCAATTACATACAGATTTCCACCAAAGCTCTTAATACGAGAAGGACCAATTAAGTCCATATGGAGTAACGGTAAAGGTCTTGAAGTAGAGACATCATTCTTTGGTTTAAATTATGACTTAACTTGCTTCACTTGAAGACAAGTGTCACATTATCTATCTTTCTCAAATGAAACATCAGGCAAACCAATAACTAGAACATTTTTAACCAGTTTATTAACTTGTTTCAAGTTAACATGAGCTAATCTTTTATGTCAAAGCCAAGACTCATCATTTTTATTGATCAAGCAAATAGAATCAAGAGACGGAAGTTCATCAAGATTAATGGTATAACAATTACCTTCCCTTTATGCTTTGAGGATGATTTTCTTGTCACTTTTTCTAATAACCAAGCATACTTTGGAGTTGAACAACACCCAATTCCCTTTGTCACAAGTCTAGCTAACACTTAGCAAGTTGTGATTTAAGCTAATTAAGAATAGAATTTCTTCAACTAAAGTTTTAGGATTCTTTTCCATACTATCAATGTTAGCAATTTTACCTTTTTGATCTCCACCAAAGATTATAGATCTTTTTTTTTTTTGTCTCTAAGGGCAATGAACATCTCTTTGCCTCTAATCATATTTCTCGAGCAAGCACTATTTATGTACCATTTGTTGCTTTTCTTTGTTTTGGGGCAAATCTACAAAAGATTAATTAAGTCTTGTTCTTTGGTACCCATATCTTCTTGGGTCATTTTCTGTTAGTGCCACCACCCTTTAGTACTTAAGTACAATTGGGCACCTAATTAATCTCATTACCAATTCCCTTTTTCTTGTACAAGCAATAATAGGAATTGTGACTTTTTTTGTTACAGAAGTTGCAAGTTGAGAAGGGGCTGCTTGAAAATATAGAGGGAACAAAATAATTCATGTAATATTTTTCTTCACTTTTAGACTTTTTAGTTTTTGATATAGATTTATCATTGCTTGGATCATAGTCTATACTAGCTTTGTTATGAACACATATTTGTTCACCTAACATGATACTCAAAATCTCTTTGTCTCTTGTGAACTTAGCAAGTGTCTTATATAGATCATCATTCTTAGCTTTGAATACAACACATGACACAAATGAATTTAGTTTTTCATTTTCAAAACTTTTAACTTCCTTCTTCACTTCCTTTTCCAAATCCTTTTTCTTTTCAAGTTCTTCTTCTGAAGATAAAACTTTCTTTTAAGTTTTGAAAAGCTCCTTAGTTATTCTTACACATTTATCATGCAATTCATAAAATGCAACTTGTAGTTCACTATAGCTAGGTTTAGAATTCAATACCTTTGTTTCTTCAAGATTAGATTGTTCACTTTGCTCCTCTTCACCTTGAGCCATGAGATAGATGTTAGCAATTTCTTCTTCATCTCTAACTTCCTTATCTGAGCTATCTCCGTAGATTGAGAAAATAAAAGCTTTGTTCTTCTTGCCTTTGCCTTTCTTCTACTCTCTTTCTTACTTCTTCAGGTATTAAGAACACTCCCATTTAATATGTCTAACCTTCTTACATTCGAAACATGTGAGAGGCTTTTTGGACTCCTTCTTGTTTGAGGTCCCAATATCTTTCTTTGTAAATCTTCTGTTATTGAATACTTTCTTTTTGTAGAACTTGCCAAATTTCTTGACAAGTATTGGCATGGTTTCCTCATCTACTTCTTCATCATCTTCTTTTGAATTATCTAAGTCTTCTTGATCAACTTTCAGTGTAAGACTCTTCTTTTTCTTGTCTTAATTTGCCTCCTTTAAGGCATTGATCTTTACTTCATGTTCAGTAAAAGTGCCAAACAGGACAGAGACTAAACTCATAGAGGTGCCTCTTACTTCCTCAATCGCCATGATTTTAGGTTACCATTCAACAAGAAGAGCTCTAAGGATTTTTCAAATTCTTCACATTGAGAGTATTCCTTGTTAAGAGCTTTCAGTTTCTTAATGATGTGATCAAATCTCATCTACATTTCCTTCCTTCATCTTAAAACTCTCATATTCAACAGTGAGAGTATCAATTCAGTTTTATTTGACACCTTCAGTGCCTTCATGAGTTATCTCAAGGGCTTTCGACATTTCTTTGGCAGTGGAGCAATTGCATATTCTGAAGTACTCATTTTCACTGAAAGTACAAATGATAACCTGCTTCACCTTTTTATTCAACATTACCCTTTTCATCTCATCTTCACTCCATTTTGCTCTTGGTTTGTCTTGCTCAACACGTTCTACCACTTACTTTGGTTTGAAGTCTTTAATTTCAATGACATCCCAGATATCATAATCTAATGCCTCAAGATACAATATTATCTTCATCTTCCAATAAGTAAAATTTTCACTATCAAACCTAGGAGGTTTATTGATGCTATGTTGATCTAGTAAAATAGTGTCTCCAAGTTTAGCCATTACTTCACTCTTGGATTATTAGATCATTCAAGAGAGCCCAAACTCTTATACCAATTAAAAGTGTACCCGAAATGCCTATGAGGGGGTGAATTAGGCTTTTAAATTTTCGGCATAAAGAGAATAAAACAATGCAACAATACAAGAATACAAAAATAGAGCATTGTTACAAAACCGAAAAGAGATAGGGAAGAGAGAATCAAATACAAGTGTTTATCCTGGTTTACCCTCTGTATTTGGTCTATATTCAGTCTCCAAACTTCTACTTAAGATTCATCTACTATCCTTGCAAGATTTGAATGGGTTTTTGCAAAAACCATAGTATAACTTCTAACTCAAAATGGATTTACTCAATCTCTCTTCTCACACCCAACAAGTGTGTTTATAAACTCTCTTAATATTTTCCACACTAAGACACTTTTATCTAATGTAGAAATAAAGATTACAACAATTGATATCTCTCTTTTAAGAGTGATAGGACAATGATGAGCAATAAAGACTCTCAAGATTTTGGTTGGGCTTTAAATGCAAGAGATAAATATTTAAGCAAAGTCTAGGTGTAGTTTCACTTAGTGTTGTTACTCATCACCTTAAAATGTGATTTTATATATAGATTTCAGGGAAATCTATCTATTTGAGACAAGAAATAGCCATTACAGGCCTTGCTTTAACGTTCACCTGTTGCATTTAATGTGTGTCAGAGTTTAGTAAGACAAGTTAGGCAAGTTGGTTGGACAAACCAACTAATCGTTAGACACATTTTTTAACGTTGAACCAGGTTATCATGACAAAGTGTACCCTTTGTCAGGAAATCGAGTATTATTTTAAATTCCAAAAGCAAAGCTTAAGAATGATTTCATGACAACTTACCATAATTGTCAGGACAAGTCATCTACTCGAGGAAACCCAGAAGTTTTGAGTTCAAGATTGGTAGAATAAGCTTCTAGGATGTTACTCCTTGTTATGACAAACTTAAATCCATCAAAACTGAGTTTTTGAATATTAACCTTGGTAGGACAAGTAAAGGTTTTGTTGTGACAAACTTGCTAAAGAAAGGTTGGGTTACTTTTTGGAGAGCCATGATTTCATGACAACCCAAGGGGTTTGTGATGAAATTGAACTTAGCTTGAGAGGCTTCCTTTCTCTTTTCAAAGACTTGTCATGACTAGTTGGGTTCGATGTTGTGCAAGCTATAAAACAGTGAACACAATATTATGACAACCCACGATTTCATGGTAACCTAAGGACATTGGTCGAACAAGCTCCTTACCAGAGGCAAAAATAAGTTTAAAGCTAAGTGGTTGTTAGGAAATTTACCTAATCTTGGTAAAACAAGGTAATTTTGGTATGAAAATATGTTTGAAAACTATGAACTTGCTACCTAAACTTTAAATACATTGCTATTTAAGATTGATGGTAATGAGATTAAGTAAGTTAAAAGCTGTGCCACCTTAAAACTAGAACAAGGATAGAAAAATAAAGAATTCTTCACAAATTCCATAACTTAATGTCCTTCCTTCACTTGGTCAACCTTCTTCCAAGATTATGATTCCCTTTGAATCAATCTTATCAGCTTTAAGAGTTTTAGAAATCATCAAAATTTTCTTTTTATCTTACAGGTTCATCAAGCCCTCTAGGTTGATGATTTCTAAAGCTCCCTCAGTTTTGTTGAGGCCTCCATTTTGACTCTCAAGCCCTCTATTTATTTATAATTTTAAATATTTAAAATTTTGAAGATAAGAATCATATATGGATAATATTTTGATTTTCTAATATTTTAAAAATTATTAAATCCCATTTTCTTCTAAAAAAAGGCTTTAAAGATATTATTTTCTTTTATTAATTTTTATTCACTCACCCTCTTAAATAATTTAATTCCTTTATCTTCTTATTATATTTATTCATTTTTCCTTCTTGACAGGGAAGTTAGTAAGATTTTAAATGATAATTCCTAGATTTTCTTTTATTTTTATTTTTATTTTATATATATTTTAATCAGAGGATAATTTTTCAATTTTACTCCAAAATCTTTAAAAATAACCCAGGAATAGTTTATATTTAATCTTTTTCATATTTTTAGGTTTTGCCTTGGGATAATCTTCTAAAACATTTTATTCTATCATTTTTTCATATGAACCCCTAAAAGAGATATTTTATTTGATGTATTTATTATCTTTTGGGCCAGACAAAATATGATGTTCAAACTAACCTTTACTTAGTCGTACATCAATCATAAATTCTTATAATACTTGCCTCTCCTTTGCATAAAAGTTACCTTCATACAACTACATTTCTCACATTTCTTGATCACCTATCAAAAAAAAATTGCAAGAATAAGTAAACCTATGCTTAAAATAAAAGCTCATGCATGTGGGGGTGCCCAGCATCTCGTCTTATAAGATTCAATAAGTTGAAGTTAAAAAGAAACATAATATTTGGAATGGTATAGTCAAATACAAAGAATGATACCATAACTAATAGCTATAGCTTTTAGTTTAACCATAAACTATGGATTGTTTTTCTCAAGTTTTCATAGCTCCCAATCACACTCTAGTATCTGCAATCATCAACACGTTATCATATCTTTCTTTACCAATCTTATATTAGGCAAATATTGCCTTATTGGAAGCAAAGATTTCTCTTGAGGAGATAGATATTGAAGTCAAGAAACTATGTGCAGATAGTGCCCCTAGCCCCTTTGGTTTTCTTGCTCGTTTCTTTCAATTCTGTTAGCCCATTATTTGTATGCATATCATTTACTTTATGTGCTTTACATTTCGGCATGGATATATTTTAAAAGCTCTTGATTGGACTTTTATCACCTTAATTCCTAAATGCCTAGGCCCTACATCTTTAAAGGATTTTTGGCCCATCAATTTGTATAATGTAGCATACAAAATTTTCTCTAAGGTATTATGCAACCAACTCAAACAAATCCTCCCAAACATCATCTCCTCAAATCAGAATGCTTCCATTCTTGGGTGTCGCTTTTCTTATAACATTATTTTGGCTGCTAAATTGTTGAACCGAATTCATTCTTCTCACAAGTCTAAAACGGGATGGTGTCCATTAAATTAGATATCTCCAAAGCCTATGACAAAATATCCTGGGACTTTCTCAAGCAAGTGTTAGATAAATAAAGATTTTGATGAATTATAAAACACCTAGACATGAAGAATATATCAAGGGAGCCTATCATGGAGAAAGGAGTTGACTAAGTCAAGAAAAGCCTATCATGGAGCCCAATTTGATTTAGTTGTAATTTGGTTTTTTTGATAAGTTAAAGTGGTATTTAGTGCTTTAATTTTACTTAATTCTTCCTACCACTAGTTTTAACTTGAGTTGCTTATGCATTAGAGTGAGTGTTCAAAGGTTTTAAGAGGTTTTTCTGTCAAAAGTGAACTTAGTTTTCTAAGCTTATAGGTTTGTCGGCTAACCTCCTTGTTCATTGAAGTTCTTGCTTCTTGAAAAGAGATTAGTGGATTAAGGATGATAGATTAGAAAGAAAAGCTAAGTTTCAGAAAAGGTTGTCTCTCTATCAAGGCATGATAGTTGACTAACCTTTAAAGCTTGTCTTCTAATCTGATCAACCTGAGGGCAACCCTTTTTCGGGGGAAGTAGTTTTATTGACTAAGCCTTTAAGTTTGTCGACTAACCCTATTTTCCAGAAAACTAAGTGTTGAGTCTTCAAAGTTTTGTAGATAGAGGTATAACATCCTAGGAAGGTTTGTTTTCTAACCTATGAAGAATACTTTCTGGATAACCTTAGTCTTGAAGCTTTATTGACAAACCTAGTCTAACATCATGAAATGTGTCTAATAGCTAGTTGAAGTTTATGGAACTAACCTACATGGTTTGTCAACTAACCTTTGACAACACATTTAATGCAGTAGGTTAATGTTATTCCTCACTTGTAATAACTAGTTCTCATTTCTAATGGATAGATTTGTCAAAAATCTATATATATGACCTCATTTAAGTTAGTTGGTTAGAGCACTAAATATTATTGAGTTGAATTACTGCTGAATTATTAAATATTCATTTATACTATCATTAAAGCCTTGCTTACCCACTTTCTAGAATGAGAAAAAGCTTTTCATTGTTTTATATCCACTATTTTAGTGAGATTCTCTTGTAAAATCTTTTCTTCTACTTATGGGTAGAATTCTTAGTGTTAGGAAACACTAAGAGATCAACTGTAAACACTTATTGTAAGAGAGTGTGGAGTGTTCATCAAGTTCTAGTGAGAGAACTTGTGTTTGTACATTGGTGCTACAAGAAGCCAGTTCAATCTTGCAAGAAAGTGGAGTCCCAAATAGCAACTTAAGGACTAGACGTAGATCAAATGGAAAATTGAATTCAGATAGATCATTATGT
The DNA here is from genome assembly GCA_026686845.1 of Adenanthera pavonina. Taxonomy (NCBI): domain Eukaryota; kingdom Viridiplantae; phylum Streptophyta; class Magnoliopsida; order Fabales; family Fabaceae; genus Adenanthera; species Adenanthera pavonina. The sequence goes on along the minus strand of JAIVEN010000022.1, from coordinate 24,873,003 downwards.
TTGATTTTCTCTATCCCTTCTCATTTACTCTTAGCTTACTTGCTCTCTTTTAAGCTTCAATCATTGTTCTTTGTCTTTGCAGAAAATTTGAAAGCCTAATTCACCCCCTTTGGGCAATCTAGTCAACTAACAGCAAGTTCTTATTTACATGCACTTTTCTTTACATTGGTTTCAATTTTTGACACAATGCTTCTCCACTATCTCCTACTAGATCACTATAAATGATACTCCCTCTTAACTTATTTATTCTTCTCAAGGGTTACAATAGGGAGATCCCCTATCCCCTTACCTTTCTATCATTGGTGCTAATCTCCTCTCTATTATGATCTACTAGGCATATCAACTTAACTTATGGAAAGGAATTAGATTGGCTAAATCTTCCTTATTCCCTATTAGTCATCTCATGTGTGCATATGATACGTTACTCTTCACTCAATCAACTCTTGAGGAACGTGGCCGAGTCAAGGATATATTGGTTCATTATTAATTTATTTTAGGTTAATCCATCAACCTGCAAAAATCAAGGTTTTTAGCCCATTTGTACCCTACTCACTTAGGATAGAGCTCCCTCACTTGTTTGGCATTCTTTTCCATTCTTGATTGGGGAAATATATGGGATCATATGTGGACAATGCTCATACCTCTCAAATGTGGTTGAAAAATATCATTGAGAAAGTTGATAAAAAATTTCAAGCTTGGAAAAGCAACCTTTTTTCACAAGCTAGGCACCTAAGGTTAATTCGCTCTATAGTAGCTTCACTCCTTACTTATCTGCTTTCATGCTTTCAGCTTCTGAAATAGTTATGTCATAAGCTTGAATAGTTAATTGCTAACTTCTTTTAGGGTCGCTTGGTCTTTAGCAAAAGACTTCACCTTATTCATTAGCCAGACCTGTGCCTTTCCCATGCATATGATGGATTAAATCTCCTAGATATTCCTTCATTCAATTCTGTCTTTCTTGCCAAACATGCCTGGCAACTAATCTCAAACAATTCCTCTTTATTTAGACAAGTGTTAAGGCTGATCTATTTCACCTCTACATTGACTTACACAATCACATCTCGATTGTCCTTTTCTTTTATTTGGAAAACTATAGTCAAACATAGCCCCATTATTATTGATCATCCAGCTTGGAGGATTGGAGACAGTATATCCATCCATCTTCCTAATAGGATCTAGCCCTTGCAGTTGGTCTCATCTCCATCTGTCCAGAAGGTAGCAGACCTTATATTACCTATCACAATGGCAATGGAACTTACCTCTACTTTATCTTCTGTACTCACCCACTAGTTGCTTACACATCCTCAAACACAAATTCTCCATTCTTCCTCGCAAGGACACTCTTATCTTTACTGGTCACTCGTCACAAACCAACCATGTACGTGATGATTATCGGTTACTGTGCTAGCCTTCATTTGCTTCTATACTTCATTATAGTAGCCCTTCTTGGCGCATTCCTTAGAAGCTACCTCTTCCTCCCTGCATGCAAGATTTTTTTGTGGAGATTACTTCGAGGTGCATGGCATTCAATTCATACCCTCCGCTCTCATCATTAAGGGTGTTTATAGGTTTGGTTTGGTTCAGTTTTGGGCAAAAACTAAATTGAACCAAACCAATCGGTTTGACACATCTTGGGACTTTTTCGGTTTTGCTCTTAATTGGTTTGGTTCGATTCCAATTTTAGCTTAATTTAGTTTGGTTTGATTTTGATCATGTTAAATTGATTTTTTTAAAAAAAAAATTATCATTTCCTTAAAAAATTAAATTAAATAAGTTCTAGATAGATACTTTATGAACGCAAATTATATTTAAATATTTTACTAAATTATGAATATTTTATGTAAATTTTTTGTATTTTTTACATATTTATTTATTTGTTGATAGATTCACATAATTAATTATAACAATACTCTTATTTATATTATTTCTTCTAAACTAATAAATGTCTTGTGATCTTGTTCATGAGATTTTTTACTTAAGAGATTTGTATTAATAAGTAGTATAAAAATGCATTAAAAAATAGAGTATTTGAATTTTAAAAACAAATAAAAAGTATAGAAGGTTTGGTTCGGTTTGGTTTAGGTATTGAACGTTTGAAATCAAATCAAACCAAATCGAGTCAGTTCAAGAACAATAAAAACTGAGACCTTATTTTAGTTCAATTTTGATCGGTTTGTGTTGATTTAATTCAGTTTAATCAGTTTGAATTGGTTTTGAACACTCTTACTTATCATCTCTCTTATCTCAAATTTTGTACTTTCTGTTGCTAGGACACTAAGTCCTATGACCATCTTTTTTTATTATGTGATTTCTCTCAAGCCATATGGTTTGCCTCACTATTTGGTCTTTTCATAACCCACCATCCTCGGTGAACTATTAAGGACTGGATTCTTTTTTGGTTCATACAATGGTATTCTTATAGGACTTAGTGCGACTAGCTATCCTTTTTACCTTTCTACATTTTAGATTCATCAGGCATACTAAGAACGCACTAACGTTTGCAAGTAAAAGTCCCACATCATCGGAGGTCTTACATTATGCAATTTTTTGGTGCTGACAACACTTGTTTCGGGCCTATCTTTATGATTCCCTAGGCACCCTTAATCCTAACGATTCACAAGCTCCAGCTCACCAACATATAACTACCTCGCCTGTCCCTATAGTACAACTTAATGTCCTTCCAATATCCAAGCATACTATTAGCCTCAATATTTGGGAAAAACAATTGTTGTATTTATTGCAAATCCTTCTATTTGTCATCAATGTTGCTGCAGCAATTGCGATTCCTTCGTGCTATTCGTGAGGGTTGTGTTTCCCACACCAATAGGCTAAATTCCCTTTTACATCAATACAAGCTACTCCCTCTGTTTCGTTATATAGTGCATTTTTTTGAGAAATTTATGTTTCATAATATAATACACTTTATGAATTATGTAGTGTAATTTTTTTCTCATTCCAAGATTGCCCCTAATTAATAGACCTAAATATTTATTTATTATTAAAATATTTCATTCCCAAAGTATTTAATGAGTGTAATTTAAGAAAATGTGAACAATTTTGTTAGTTATTAATTATTGTTTTGGTCTGTGTAAACTGGAACAGTGGGAGTATTAATTTATATTCCTCTCCCATCCATTATTAAACTTTTATCCCATTCCAATTAATATACCCTCTTATTGTTTTGACTCTATTGTATATGATATTATCTCTTTAACCTCGTACTCTCATGTAACTTATTTTATTTATAAATAATAATAGTTTCTCAATTTAGTAGCAAAAAAAATTTTTTTTACCATAAGCAATCTATCCTTAGAGTTCAAATGGGTGGGTTAAGTCTTTTTGTTTTAAAAAAATTATTTCCACTTGTAGCTAACTTAAACGATAGAGGTAGGATAAAATGTAGATAGAGGTTAAATCTTTTTTATGTTAAAAAAAATGTAATGATGGTTTCAATTCTTTAGAAAGACCCTTTTTTTAACAAAAAAAAAAATTAGAAAGACCTTTTATATAACTAACAATTGATATCAACAACATGATTATGAGTTCAATTAATGAGAAAACATGCTTTATATCAAGGTATTAAAAACTTAATTGGTCATTAAATTGGTAAAGACACTGATTTAAGGTTCAATAGTTTAACTGTGGATGAACCATAATAAAATCAGTAATAATAAAATTAATAATTTTTTAATTTTATATGTAAAAACATATTATTAATAATTTTTATAACCTAATATTAAAATTTAAATAAGTTAATATTTATTCATAATTATATTTAGAATTCAAAATAGTCAAATAATATTTGATAGGGCACAATTTCACTAACAACAAGTGCACGAGTCACTCAAATAATATAATAGTAAATCAAGTATAATTCTCACAGAGAGTTTAATCAGCAAAAATGAATATTAGACAATTTAATTTTTTCTAAGTAAAGCGAAACTCATTAAATTGCAAAATGAAGATTAGATAAAAGGAAATTAAATTTGAGTACAAAACTAGATGAAATCGAAAAATGTCAAAGAGAACCTAGAGCTTCTAATCCCATATTTGCTTCTTAATCTTAGTTTTCACCAAATTATTTATGTTTAATTTTCACTTTGGTAATTAAGAGATAAATGTAGTTATAGGTGTCTTTTTATTCACCTACAACTCTATCATAATTAAATTATGCACTTCCTTATATAATTAATTAAGATAATTAACAATTAGTGCAGCTCTTAACTTGATTATACAGGGCTTTTAGGTATATTTCTATCCTAATGACAAATTAGAGTAAAAATCTAATCATGTATTACTTAATTCAATGGTCCAATTAAGATTTTCTTTTTCAAGGTAAATCCTAATCCTAAAATCCCAGCACAATGGTAGCCAAGTATTAAGAGAGTAACAATAAATTTAGAATCAAGTAACCAAAGCTACATATAAGCATAAATAAGCTCATAATTATGCTAGGTCAAGAAGAAAATTAGCCACACATAGCTATATACAAGTTGAAAACAACAAATAAGCACATCAAACCGAAGAGTATAAAAAAGAGAAGTGATTAATCGGTGGAATCTTGGACGAATCTTCGATTTTTTGACAAACCCAAGCCGTCTCTAAGCTTCTTTGGTACTTTCTCTACTCTCCTTGAATGCCCAGATTTGTCCAACAACTATAGAATGATGAAGACCCCTTGTTTTCTCCATTTTTTGCCCCCAAAATCTTCAAATCCTGTCACTTAATAAAGCTGTGTATTTTGATATAACTCATCAATGCTGCACCGTTCAATTTTAATTGCTGCAATGCTGAAACTACTCTCCTCAAGAAATATCAATGTTGTAGCACTCAAATTTGATACTATAGCATAGAAGTGACCTTTTTTCTCAAGGATATTGATGCTTTAACATTCAAGCTCCTATGCTGCAACATAGAAAACATAAATTACTCCATTTGGTATTTCAATCAACCTTGCAACTTAAATCTTCATGCTATGGTCTTAATGCAAATATTTACTTTATTCCCACACTTCTAGATTTCACTCTCTTCTTCCTCCAATGCTTCCTCCTACCTGCAAATATCATCAACCGCTAGTGAAAAGCTTATATGAATAATTCAAGCTATTTTTAGATCTTTTTTCATGATATTTCCAATTAAAGCAATTATTCAATTTTTTACAAATAAGTGGGAAATTAATAACTAAAATGCCCTTATGACTCCCCAAATATACCCAAAAGTATCACCATTAATCCTAAACATAGGGAGTTATCAATATTCTATTTCTATATTATTTGCTAAGTAAATTTATTATTTATTAATAATTATATATAATAATACTTATACAATATTATAATGTAGAAAGAAACAATTTTATACAAAAAATAATACTATTTTATTTTAAAAACTAAAAAAATGAAAAAAAAATTGTGATCGGTTCATAATTGATTTTGAACTGGTTGTAATTGGTTCAAGTCGGGTTCCATTGGTTTTGAAATCCTCAGGTTCAACTCTTCTTTTGGACTGGACCTGACACTAGTTTCCAATTAAACTGGCTAGTTTGATCTAGTTTTTAATATATTGCTTTATATATTAGTGGCATCCTTCTATATGGCTCTATCTTTAAGTAACTTTCATCTATTAATGGCTTAATGGTCTAATGACACTAGGTATTCTGAGTGGAGAGAGTATATGGGATCAAATTCTATGATATCATTTTGAGTGTATAAGCATATATTGTTTTTGTTTCGAATAAAAAGAAATAGTACCTTCTGCCATTGTCACTTCTCCATACTCGAACAGCTTCCCCTATTGCCATAGTCTCCATCGTCGCCCCTCATGTTTAGGAGCTCCGAAACAAAAGCTACATCAAAGCATCCTGGAGCTTGTTTCCATAGAACTTGGAGCTTCAACGAGGTCAGGATTGAAAGAAAAAGAAGAAATAAAGAGAAGGAGAAATTCAGAAGCAATTGTTGGAAACTTGCTTGCTTATCTTCACTATACAGAGTGCAATATATACACGGGAAAGAGAGGTCGAGGGAATAATTACAATATCAATCAGAATCCCTAAAGAAAAGGAAACTAAAGAGGGAAAATGAAATCTAAGATAATTACAAATCAAATCAATCTAAGATAATTACAAATCAAATCAAATCAATTATAATTAACATCCCCCCTCAAACTCAAGATGGGGAAATGACAGCCATTTTGAGTTTGTCCACTAAAAGCTGAAAACGCCTTGGATTATGGGACTTGGTGAACAAGTCGGCTGGTTGATCAGCAGTCCGGATGGGAAGAAGTTTTAGAATGCCTCGGGTAACATGCTGCCTAGTGAAGTGACAATCAATTTCAATATGCTTAGTCCTCTCATGAAAGACATCATTGTGAGCAATCTGCATAGCACTTTGATTATCACAATAAAGAGCAGTGGGAGAGGTTTGGCAAACGCCCATGTCTTCAAGTAACCATCTAAGCCAAAGTATTTCAGAGGTAGTGTCTGCTAGTGCTCGATATTCAGATTCAGTGCTAGATCGAGAAGCCAAAGTCTGCTTCTTACTCCGCCATGAAATAAGAGAGGTACCAAGAAATATGCAAAATCCTATAGTAGAGCGACGATCAGTATGATCACCACTCCAATCGGCATCAGAATAAGCCTGTAAGGTAAGATGAGAGGTGGCAGAGAAATGTAGACCATGAGATAGAGTGCCATTAATATATCGAAGAATATGAAGAACCGCTGCATAATGGGTAGTACGTGGTGCTGACATAAATTGACTAACAATATGAACAGCATAAGCAATATCAGGTTGAGTCACAGTGAGATATATGAGACTTCCAACCAACTCACGGTATAGAGTAGGATTATCCAGTGGAGTGCCATCAATAGGTGTAAACCTAGCATTGGGCTCGATAGGAGTTTTCTCAGTTTGATCATCAGAAATTTGAGCTTTGGAAATCAACTCAGAGGCGTACTTAACTTGAGAAAGAGAAATACCATCAGTTAGTGTGAATACTTCTAACCCAAGAAAGTAGCTTAAGTGCCCAAGGTTCTTCATTTCGAAGTGTTGCCCGAGAAAATTTTGGAGTTCCTGAATACCTGTGGAATCATCACCAGTAATGATCATATCATCAACATATAAAAGTAATAGAACAATCCCTCGATCAATTCTACGAATAAAGAGTGCAGTGTCGTGGGGACTACATGAGAATCCAAGTTGATTGATTTTGTAGAACTAAATTTGGCAAACCAAGCATGTGGAGCCTGTTTAAGACCATAGAGAGCTCGACGAAGATGACAGACTTTGTTTCTCGAGTAAAGATAGCCAGGTGGAGGTTTCATGTATACCTCTTCCTCTAAGTCACCATTCAAAAAAGCATTTTTGACATCCATTTGATGAAGAGCCCACTGCTTTGCAGCAGCAATAGCAAGTAGACTTCTGACTGATGTAATACGAGCAACCGGAGCAAATGTCTCCTTATAATCTATGCCATACTCTTGAGTAAAGCCTTGTGCCACTAAGCGAGCCTTGTATCGCTCTACAGACCCATCAGAATGAGTTTTTATTTTTTAGATCCATCTGCTCCCCACAAGAGATTTATCTGGTGGGAGCTCAACCAAATCCCAAGTGTGCATTTTCTCTAAAGCCTGTAATTCATCTTGCATTGCTTGCTGCCAACGAGGGTCACTAGAGGCTTCTTTAAAGGACTGAGGTTTATGCAAAGAGAGTATGGAAGAAAAGCAATGATAATCACGAAGATAAGGAGGAAGATGTCTTACTCTTGTAGAACGAGTGGTGGAAGATGAAGGCATGTCAGGTGCAGGATCTTCAAGAGGGGTAGGATCATTGGTGAGGGGCGAATCATCAGACGTAATGGGAATCGGATTTGAAATTTCAGTACCTGTGTCACTTGGAAAAAGATCAGTAGAAGGGTTGACAAAAAGAGGAGATGAGGTCGATGAAATAGAAGAAAATTGGGATAAACTAGAAAACATGACATGTTCCCAAAACACAACATGACGAGAAATGCGAATGCGATGAGATAGGGGATCCCAACAACGATACCCTTTATGCTCAGAATCATAACCTAAGAAACAACAAACTCGTGCTCGGGCTTGGAGTTTTGTGACCTCATGGGAAGGGAGAAGAACAAAACAAGTGCAACCAAAAAACTTTAAACATAGTATAATCAGGGGGTGCACCATAGAGACGTTCAAAAGGAGAGACATTACCAAGTATAGTGGAAGGAATACGATTGATAACATAAATAGCTGTAAGGGCTGCTTCTCCCCAAAAACACTCAGGACAAGATGATGAGATAAGAAGAGCACGAACAGTGTCAAGAATGTGACGGTGTTTTCGCTCAGCTCTACCATTCTGTTGGGAGGTATAAGGACAAGAGTATTGTGAGAGAGTACCCTGTGCATCAAGGAAACTAAGGAGTTGGGAGTCACGATATTCCATAGCATTATCACACCTAAAAACCTTGATATTTCTAGAAAACTGAGTGCGAATCATATTTACAAACTTAATATAAATCGCAGATAATTCAGAACGAGCTTTCATCACATATATCCAGGTAAAATGTGAATAATCATCAATAAATATCACAAAATAACGCGATCCTCCCATAGAGGAAGTAGGAGCAGGGCCCCAAATATCAGAGTAGATTGAATCAAAAGGAGACTCAGAAACAGAAGTACTTTTATTAAAAGATAATGCTGGTTGTTTTGCAGTCTGACAAGAAACACATTCTAAAGATTTTTCAATAACATTGCCTAAAAGTCCATTTGAAATTAAAGATGACAATTTATTGATAGAGTAGTGACCAAGACGATAATGCCAGAACTCAAAAGAAGAGGCAGGGGAAGCAGCACATAATCGAGTTGATTTTGATGGAGGAATATGCAAGGAATTCAGCTCGAACATACGTCCAACTTTACGCCCCATTCCAACAATCTGTCCCGTCTGAGGATCCTACACACAACAACTATTAGAAGAGAAGATTACATCATAACCAAGGTCAACTAACTGGCCAACAGATATAAGGTTGAAAGAAATAGCAGGAACATAATAAAGGTCATCAAGAGATAGGTTTGACAAAGAAACAGAACCAGTATGACTAACAGACATCAATAAACCATCAGCAATGTTGATTGAAGGGGTAGCGGTACTAGGAGACCAAGAAGAAAAGATCTGTGACTGACTAGTCATGTGATTATAACAAGCAGAATCAAAATACCAAGAGGGGTTACCTGAGGGAGTGGCTAAAGCAGTAGGTGGAGAGGAGGTACCAGCAAGTAATTGCTTGAGAAGAGCCTCAAGATCACTGGAGATTGGTGGAGTGGATACATCGTTGGCAGTAGCTGTAGAAAAAGCAGGCTTGGGTGGTTGACTGGATCGTGAGAAATTTCTATTCTGATCAGATCTAGGAGGACGAGTAGGGCAATGCTCAATGACATGACCATTCTTCTTACAGTATCTGCATAAGAGAGAGGGGCAGTTTGCAGCAATATGACCTTTCTTCTTACAAGTGTGACATTCAATCAGAGGACACTCAGAAAATGCATGAGTGGATTGAGGACAGCGACGACAAAGTTTGGAGTTCTTCTCAGTCACAGCAAATGCCATGTCAGTGTTACATCTTTAAAGTCCCAATCTAGTTTCTTCAGATTTTAACCGAGGAAGTGCATCCTCAAGAGTAGGAAGTGGGCTCTGATGCAGTAAAGAGGCTCGAACAGGCTCAAAGTCATCAGTCAATGCCATCAGAAAGTGAATAAGTCTAAGACGATCACGATAAGAGATAAAGGCATTAGTATCACTGTCGCACTTGAATGTTAGCTCAGAGTATGCCAATTGATCCCAAATAAACTCCATTTTTGCAAGAAACTCATAAACAGGCTGGCCAGGTTCTTGTTTCACAGCACTTAAATCCTTCTGAAGCTGAAATTGATTAGAGAGATCAGAGGACGTATAACGAATGGCAAGATGATCCCATACCTCTTTGGCAGTCTCATAACGCCCAAATTGTTGACTGATGCTGGTGATGGAAGTGTTCCCAAACCAAGTGATAATTTGATGATTCTTACTGTCCCATTCTTCCAAACGCTTAGCAAATTTAGCGGCCGTTTCTGATTTAGAACGAACAGGATATGGAATGTCACCTGTGACATATCGCCATAATTTGTGACCTTTGAGAAACCCTCGCATGCTCTCTAACCAGTGACAATAGTTAGATCCATTGAGCAGTACAGAAATTGGCTGTGAAACGTCGTGTTTATCCATAACAATAGTAGAAGTCAAAAAAGGAGCATGATTTTGCAAAAACAGAGGCCAGAAATGAAAAGAACACACCCAAAAACCTTAGGAACCGGTCTAACTCGTTCAAAACTTGGTCTGGAAAGTAGCGACTCGGATAGACGAAGAAAACTGAAAGTTTTGGGAGCACCGGCGGTGTGGCGGCACGTGGGTGGTTTGATCACAGTGAAAATTTGACAGGAGGGTCGTGAGACGTCGACGGACAATATGGTCAGGCGCGTGTGGTGGTTGGAATTCAGTAGAGGCACGAAACGGAGATGAACAGTAGCTGAATCGGAGTGCAACGGAGGGAAAACGTCAGATCTGGATTCTCCTCAGAGAATGAACAATCAGACACGGAGTAACTGGAAGAAAAGCTCTGATACCATGAAAGAAAAAGAAGAAATAAAGAGAAGGAGAAATTCAGAAGCAATTGTTGGAAACTTGCTTGCTTATCTTCACTATACAGAGTGCAATATATACACAGGAAAGAGAGGTCAAGGGAATAATTATAATATCAATCAGAATCCCTAAAGAAAAGGAAACTGAAGAGGGAAAAAGAAATCTAAGATAATTACAAATCAAATCAAATCAATTATAATTAACAAGGATCATATTCACGAGTCATAATGCTCATCTGAGTTAAGCTATCAGATATATTTTTTTGTTAAACTAAATAGATTAACTAGGCAAGTTTTTGTGTAAAGCATGAAACAAGAGTGGCATTATTTAATGCACGTAAATATATAGTACATGTTGCATTATATCTTTGACAATAATAATGATATTTTTAAAATTTAGGTGAGTTGTTGGTGAAAAAATAATTTGGGTGAGTTGAATGTCAAAAAAATTAATCATAAATATGGCAAACCTCAACTTAAAAGGATTATTTACTACAAATTATATAATCACCAGCAACATTTAGATCCAGACAATAATAATGTGAGATATAAAGTAAACACATTTTTTAATTGCACAAAGCAAAAGTTAAAAAATTTTATATTTTATATTGATAGATTTTTTTCAACAAATTATATTGATAGATTAATTTAATAATTAACAATCCAGGAGAAAAATATAGGTTAATACTAAAGCTTTCCTTGGTATGAGAGATTTTAGAGGACAGATACAATTTTTTATTCTATTTTTTTCTTAAATTAGATAAAAAAAAATTTTCTTTCTATCCTTAAATAAGAAGGAGAAAAAAAAAACATAAATAAAAATACCCATTTTTCTTCATTTAAAAAAAAAATAAAAAATTTGCTTCCCCCACCCTAATCCAATTCCCTTCAAAATTCCTCCATCCAGAGGATTTTAAGACCTTACCAAAGGAAATTCATATCGTAACCGGAAAAACCTTTGGCAAAAAAAAAAAAAAAAAAAAAAAGGAAAGACCTTGAACTGCGCCGACATAGTTCGATCTAAAAAGGCTCGATCCGTCGTCGCGGCAATCGTATTTTGTTAACCGACCGCGCAGGGCAGGTAGGCGTTCGAAGATTTCTACTAGAAGGAGAGAGATCTGTGAAGGGGTTGCAGATATAGATCTGGGGGAATTAGGCACTTGATTTTTTTGCCATCATATAGGGAGGGAGCTGGTAATCAGAGGCAATGACGACCGCCGCTCGACCAACTTGGGCACCTGCTAAAGGTGGCAACGAACAAGGAGGAACACGAATTTTCGGTCCTTCGCAGAAGTACTCATCCAGGGATCTTGCATCACACACCACCTTAAAGCCAAGGTAGGTTTTTCTTTTGCCCTATTTGTTTATGCTTTTCTATTTGCAATTCATCTCATGTCCTCGTCTCTTGTAAATTAAAAAGAAATATGAAGCATTAGTACTGAGTTTCATTATCAGGATATCTCGTTCTGTATCTTAAGATAGGTTAGATTTCCTTGCGAAAGGGATAGGAAACTTGAAGGGTTGCTGTGACATTTACTCATTCGTTGAGTTTTTAATTGCTTGACCAGTTAATATGTAATTGAAATTGGGGGTTTTTTTATAGAAAGATTGTTGCTAGTGGCGCGGGTTCTTATTATTTTGTGAGACATATATTTCAATTTTAAGTGAGTGCTGATATGGTAGCCATATAAGGGTGCTGGTTAAAATATAAGTGTATGTATTTGGATGTTACTTTCCCGTATACCTTTTTTATTGTAATTGGTTGTATCACAAGAAGAAAGTAAGAAATATGTTAATCAGAAGCTAGGCAAGAAATTGGCTCCAAGTATATTTGTTTGTTTTCCTTGTAGCAATGGATTGAAGATAAGAAATTCGTCAGTGAATTTTATATGGTGTTTCTTCATATTCTTTATTGATATTACATGCTCAGCTGAATGCAAGTTTAAATGTTTCTTATTCTCCTTTTTTTACTTGTTCTCTCTTAAAATGATTAAGAGGATGATCCATTCTGTACATTTGGTTGATGCTGCATGTCATGCTTTGTTTTGTAATGAGGCAGCTCTTTGCTGATGCAAATGGTCTATTTTTCCCCATTCATGCAAAAACAAAAGTTGGCGTATACTCGTCCCCATAACAAATGTGTACCTGCCTTGACAGGAAAGAAGGACAGGACACACAGGAGGAGTTGCAGAGAAGGAACCTACGTGATGAGCTGGAAGATCGTGAGCGGAGGCATTTCTCATCAAAAAATAAATATAATGGTAAAAAGGCCATCTTTTGTGGTTTTCTAAGTTTCAATTGGTGGGTCTTTTTTTATAGCAACTTCTGACTGTTTCAATTGTACCGTATGTGTTGTGACAGATGACAGGGATCGTGGAAAAGGAAACCATCTTTTGCTAGAAGGTGTTATGTTGACCCTCTTAATATTTATTGATGTAATTAGATATTTGTGCATTGTTTTTTATGCTTAAAAGAAGATAAGCTAATATAATGATATATTTTAGTCTGTGTTTAGTCTTATAATTTGATGGGATTTTATCTCCACAGGAACAAAGAGGGAAACTGAAGATCGCATTGTTCCACGCAGCGTAGATGCAGATGATTCTGATGTTGAAGTCAAGAGTGATGATGAGAGGTTGATAATCTTGCATTTTCTTGACATTATCATTTGCTTCATGCTGTTAATTGTTGTTGTCATAGGCATTTTGGATGTGTTATAGTACATGGTCAAATAAGATATTTTTCTGCAGGGATGGAATGCAAATGAAATTAATTGAAGTTCAATTTGCATGTAAGCTGATATAAATTTGTAAATGATGTAACCTGGGAAGTTCTGTTTATTATTTCTGAACAATAGGTTTAGTTACAACTCTTCCAACCCATAGAAGAGCCACACTGATAGAAGATTTGGAAAATACTATTCTAGGAAGAATTTAGCTTTTATGTTTTAAGTTAATATTTTATCAAGTTTCTTAGCAATAAGGTTTTCTTCTAGCTTGTATTTCTTTATGCTATTTTAATGAAGTGGTAAGGCTTTCTTCATGGGAAGGAAACCTTCCTTCTATATATATATGTAACCTATTCATGTACAAAGGCAGCTTATGAATGATTGAATAATATTATGTTTCGATATAGCTTCTGTCTCTCCCTCTGTTCAGCTTCTTTCCTTTCTCGTCTCCCTCCCTCTGTTTCTCTCTTCCCTCTCACTCTGTTCTCCCCCTCCTTTTCATCTCTCCCTTCACCCATTATCTATGCTGCATCACACACAGTAACAAAATCACTAAAACCTACTGCTAATACAAGTAAGGCCAGTCAACAGACTAAAGGAAATAAAAGATGAATAGCAATCAATAAACTGATCCCTATCTTTTGAGAGGTAAGGCCTCTCCTCACACACAAAACCAGTGTTCTTCCCTATTCTCCTCAGCCGCACGAAACCCTAGAGAAATAGGTAAGTCCTGCACACTAACCCTCCTGGCCACCTACTATTAGGTTTTCCTCTTCTTGGTTGGCTCACTAATCTGTTTAAGTCTTTTAGAGGATGGCATCTTGGGCCTAATCCTGCCAAAAACATATTTTTCCAGCTCCCTAGGCTCATCAGTAAATATATAAAATACTTATGTGACAATGATATTTGCGGATCCTTTTTTTTTTAATAACAGGTTACTTTTTAATAACAGGTTTTTATCTTCAAATTGGTTTCCTTGATTGTAATATTTTTTGGTGAATAGAGGCAATTGAGTTGATACTTTGGATAAGAACAATACATTACACGTTATGTGTTCATTTACATGTTTTTTTTATTGGATATTTTAGAGTCTCTTGAACTTAATAACAAACTTTGTTATCAGTGATGACGACGATGATGATGATGAGGATGACACTGAAGCTCTTATGGCTGAGCTTGAACAAATAAAGAAGGAAAGAGCAGAGGAAAAGCTACGGAAGGTGAAGCTATTCTTTTTTGTTTCCTCAGACTATTAAGTTATGCTATTGAAGTTCTCTAGATATGTCTCTGATTTGTTGCTGAGTTATAGATGTATACAATAGATAAATATGGTGACTGAATAAGTGGTTTAGCATGTAAAATCTCCCTATTTTGATTTAACATCTCATGTTTACTTTCAATCATTTCTTGTGGGTTTAGGCTAGGTTTGGTAGATAGGAAAGAAATTTCATGAAAGGAAGAAAGAGAGAGAAATCCTTGTGTAATATATTTGATACATGTTATTCAATTTTTTATAGACAAAAAATAGTCTTTTAATGGAAATCTATAATCCCTCTCCCTCTCCTTTTCCATTCATCTTAAAAATACCCATTCTTACTAAACATAGCCTTAGTTCTAATATTTGTATGTTGTCCTTGTGCAGGAACGGCAACAAAAAGAGGAAGAGCTCAAGGTAAAGGAGGCCGAGCTTCTGCGAGGAAACCCATTGCTAAATAACCCGACATCTTTTAATGTGAAAAGAAGGTGTGCATCTGAGAGACTTTACTTGCTGCTTGTTCTAAAACCAAATTGATAGGTTTCTTGTGGTTTATTGTTATGATCTCATTTCATTTTTGTATGGATTTTTGGTTGGCTTAGGTGGGATGATGATGTGGTGTTTAAAAACCAAGCTCGAGGTGAAACCAAGACACCCAAGCGATTCATCAATGACACCATCAGGAATGACTTCCATAGGAAGTTCCTGCAAAAATACATGAAGTCTTCGAGGCAAGTTGGCCAAAACAGAATTAAGTCCTCGAGGGAAAGCTCCCAAGTAGTTTGGAGTAGATGGTGAAACTCTGTAATTTACAGCGATTGTGTATCTAAGTTTGTGATTCACTGTTGATGAATATTGATGTTTACACTCGAAAGAATGTGATCCTAACATCAACTTGGTTGCATCAACCTCCTGTATGCCTCTGGGGTCTCTGAATATTTCCCTCCTCCACTGTGTGTTTTAACTTCTAAATGAGAAACAATGCAATTAGTTGGATTCTATCTTCTCCTGCATCAACCTAGCAAAGAAACAAAAATATTTTTCTCCGGTCCCTTTTAGATTTTGTCTTATTTTCTTTGGGGTCAGTATATGGCCTGAGTCTATGGCTCATGATGCATCTCCAGGTTTGGTGGAAATTCTTATTAGTCATACTGTGTGTGATAGTGCAAGAAGTCGATAGAAACTCTATATCTTTGGTATATGAGTGAACACTTGTATATATAACACTTGTCTTTGATGCATTTTAATCGTTTTATTGGATATTATACGTATCAAAGAATTTCTCTTGGATTTGGTTGCGTATGTGTTATGTCTGACTGAATTACAAGACGCCATGTGGAATTTGCTTACACCGCAGTTTCCTGCCGTTCTGGAATATCAGCCCAGGACAGCCCCTCAATAGCTCGGAATTTGGTTTGATTGAAAAAAAAAAGAAAGTTCTATGGACTTGTAGATACTTTTTAAAACTCTTTGCTACATCCGATGATCTAACTATTTTAATTACTCCCTCTTCAATTATAAATCTCAAATATGAGTTGTTTAGAGAAGTGTTTCTATGGTGTAAAATATAAGTTATATTTGGATTATTAAATAATTTGTTATTTATATATGCCCATAAGAGAAAAATTACATAAAAAATTAAATTTATGATTGGAAAGATATAATATTTAAGGAACAAATATGGGAAGTAAATTAAATTTGGTGCAAACTTAAGGAGTTCAATATTTTCTTAATACCCATTAAGTAGATAAAAATGAATACCGGAAGCACTATAATCCATTGTAAGAAAAAAGGGTAAGCATGCTTTTATGTGTGTGTAATTTTTTTTTTTTATGCAAATGGTGGGAGGGAGAGATGATGCTCCCGGTTCTTGGTAGGGTTCAAAATTCTAGCAGCGAGAGGGGGATCTGTCCTAAGCGGACCAGACACCAAATCACTAGTAGATACCCACGTTCACAAGACATGGAAGAACTTCCCACGATCCATTGCCACCAAGCAAGGCTTTAGTGGCAAAGAGGGGATTCGAACTCTCGAACTCACAGCTCGAAGGTTGCAAAATTGTCCATCTTGCCACTTGTACCAATTTGTATTGGCTTGTATGTGTGTGTGTTTTTATTAAAGTGCTATGAATAAGATTTCGAAATGATTCATTTTTCATCTCCATCCATTTCCTTCTATGAATATGAAACTCTTACATCTTTGATCCATCTTTACTAAACCTCAAGTCAATATTTTAGGGCTTAACAGGCAAGGAAATATGAAGATTGATAAGCTTTTCGCTGGAATTAAGGGCCATTAAGGGTGGTGGTATTGTGTCTACAATAAGCAAAGTGAAAAAAAGCAATATTTAGGGTGCGTTTGGTTCAATTCTGGAAGTCATAATTCCTGATAATCTTAATTTTATTCCTACCTACGTCACGTTTGGTTGGATTTTAGGGTGGGAATCCTCATTCCCGATTGACCATCTATACTCATTGACTAGGGAAAGCTTACTCCCAACCTAAATCTCATCTTTCTTTATTCCCACCACATGGAATGCTGCTTGTGACTAAAATACCCCTTCATCTTTGTCCTCAACACCACCACATCTTCATTGTCATTAACCTCTGCCTCCACCTCAACCTCAACCTCGCCACCATCAAGCATCACGCTAGATCCACTGTTCATCTCATCTCCTACATCAAGCATCACATCAAATCCACTGTTGCATCTTGTCTCATCTCCTCTGTTAATCATGATAAAGCTTCATCTTTGCCCTTACTCATTGATGAGATTTGCATCACTTGTGCTCATAGATCTGTTTTATGGTACCACCACGTTCAACAAGATCTGGGTTTTGAGATCTATCCAGTACCAAGCGAGCTCCACCATGTTCCACTTTGTCCTACACCATCCTCCACCAAGTCTACTTTCATTTCTGAAGAATGGGAGAAGGAATGAAGTTGAGCTTCACATAGGTTTCTTCATTTTTTTTTCTGACTCTGATTTTGTTTTTGGATTGTTGTTGATTTAAGATTGAAATTTCATTTTTACTTATTGGTTTTTTTTATTTGATTCAAAGAAAGAGAGATTGGGGTTGAAGGTCGCCCGGGAATAAAAGGATTATCCAAGGATGAAGGAAGGGGGAGAATTTTTTTTCCTTTAGATTTTGAGGGTAGTTTAGTCTTTTTATATAAAATTATTATTTAATTTAAAATAAAAATATACTTATTTCCATAATTCATAATATCATACTAAATAAATTTGTAAAAATTATTATTTTATTCCATTCTATTCTATTTATTTCTGATCATTTTAGGAAACCAAAAAACCCTTTAAAACTTAATAAGAATTTAAATAACAAAAAGAGAAAGTTTAGAAAAAATGTCGAACTTTTTTTCTTACCTTGAGAAAACAAGGATGGCATTGGCATCTCTTCCTTTCCCACACTGGGCATCAAATTATACGAATTCGGATATAAAAAAAAAAAGAAAAAGAAAAACAGAACCAATAAAAAGAGAAGATATAAATTACAATTATACTTGAGGCAATTAAAACCAAACGAAGCTGGCACGTTTTAGATATTCGAATGCTTTTCATGTTATGATTCCTATTTTACCTTATTTCATTGAAAATGTTTCCAATAATAATAAACATTAGAAATAGAATACACACACATGAGCCCGTGTGTTAAAATAAACATTTTAATGTTATAAAATAAGTGGTAAGTATAATAAATTAATAATGATTATTGAAAATATAAAATACATGTTCCACTGTGTAAGAAATAATGAATGTAAATAAAATATATTATTTAATTATAAATTAAGAAAAATATATTTAACAAAATAAAGAACTAGGATATGTAACTTTCAAAATTGTATGAACTAAGCAAAAAAACATAAAATTGTAAAGATTTTCCCCAAATTTTGAATCTTATGTGAACAATTTTTTAATTTTCAAACTTGATAACGAATCTTTTAATTAATATTTTTTTGTTGAAAATCTCTTTAAATTTTGAGTTATACATAATTGTAAAGACAACATTTCTGGAGTTACAATCTATATTCTTTTAAATTTACCACTGAATCTTTTAATGTTAACATAATATTCTAAATTGATTACTACTCATAATTGAAACAATTATAATAATAGTAAATATTATACGGTATGAGAGTTCTTACCTTTCTTTCTTCTTTTTTTTTAATAATCGAGGTTCAGATACCTTGAAAGAAGCAAATTCTAATGCCATATTTGATGAAAAGAAAATATGTTTCAAGAAATGGAAAGAAAGAAAAAAAATATATCTTAATATATTTAGTCAATTATAACTCTTTTATTAAAAATTTTAATATGTTTGGTAATTAATAATAACTCTTTTATTAAAAGTCAAATACATTAAAATAGATTTTTTCTTTTCTTTTCCTTTTCTTTGAGACCTATTTTTTTCTACGAAAGATAGATAGTGTATATAGTATAAGTAATATCAAACTTGCTTCTATCGATCTTGTGTTGATCCATATTGTATTTAGAATTATAAATATAATTCTAAATATAAAATTATTATTATATTTATTTCTCTATCCATATTGTATTTTAATTGTATCTTAATTAATTATATTTTTTTCTTTTTAATAAATTTGAATATTTCTAATATTCATATTCTCATTTTAAAATTAAATAAGTTTAAAAGTTTGAATTGAAACTTATTATTTATAACTGATACTAAGAAATTTATTAGTCATCTTAATTAATTAACAAATGATCATAGGAGACTTACTGCTGGAACATGATATTTTTTTTTGGGTGAAAATTGGAACATGATAGTTGTGAGTAACTTGTCATTTACCATAGGGATTTACAATTGTAATATGATTGTCAAGGGATCTCAAAACTAGGAGGAAGGAAATGAAGAAGTTTAGAGGTATTTTGGACATGTCACCTATATATATATATATATATTTTGGCACAAGGGTTAAATTTAAGTATTATTTATCCAAATAGAAATAATCATTTTAAAAAAAGAAATAATCTTTTAATATGAGTTTTTTTTTGTTTATATTTTTTCATACGTGAGATTCCAGTAAAACCCATGCCGTAGCTAGGTTGGTTAAAAAGTATTAAATTCCTTTTTAGTCATAACAATCAGCCAATCACGGTGGTTCTAATAAAAATTAATCCTTCTCAACCATTAATGTATCCACAGCAAGCCAAGCGTCATTTTGAATTAGCCTCACCATCACATTAAGAAGGAATGGAAAGAAGGATAAAGTTCTCTCCCTCCATGTTTCTCTTTTATTGTTGGTATTTTCTTTAAAAAGTTGAAATGGCGTGGTTAGCTGAGCAGCAGAGACACTACAATGGAGCTTTCTGGAAATATTTGCACTTGTTTTTGGAGCTATGGTGCTTGGCTTCCACTTCCCTTTGCAAAGCGACGTCGCATCGAAATGCATACGCGACGATGATGTATATGGGGACGCCTAGGGACTACGAGTTCTACGTCGCCATTCGCGTACTCCTTAAATCTCTTTCCAAGTTAAACGCCCAGGCCGATCTCGTCGTCATTGCTTCTCTCGACGTCCCTCTTCAATGGCTTCGAACTCTGTAAGTTCGTTCCCCCTTAATTAATTCTCCTTCCTTCAACGAATTGTCAATTTTCTAGCTTCTTTTCTTGATTTTCTCCTCTTTTTAATTCGTATTTCCGTGGTTTTTGGTTTTATTACATGAATCTAGCTGCTCCCTGAAATTCCGTCGACGTCAAGAACTTCGTCGGAAAAGGGGGAAAAAAGAGAGAAGAAAAAAAGGAAAAGAAGCAATGTTTGATTAGCTGTATAATATATTTAATGCGCTTTATGCAGTTATGTCTTCTGAGTAGTGTGGCTAGCCTTCTTTCCTTTGGGTCCTTTCTTCATGCTGAATTTGAGTAAAGTAACCATCGTATTACAACCCCTCGTCATAACTGTTTTTGAAAAAGGAAAAAGGCTCTTTGAATTTTTGTATTTCATTTTTTTAAAAATAAAGGTGAGGGAGTTCCCACTTTGGTGCGTCGTATTACAACGGCTGTGTTTTAATTGTATCTTAATTTAGTTATATTTTGTCGTGTGAAAAGGGTATGTTGGAGGAGGTGAAACACTTGGGTGATCTTTATGCCTCAAATAAATTAGCCTTTGCCTATTGGTTGGACACATTGTGCTCACCAAAAATAATACAAATCAAAACAAAGGACGGTTTTGCTTTTCGTTACTTCCTGCGGAGTTCGAGCTTGCTGAAGGATTGATATATTTCTTTCTTTACTTTGTTTGGTACTTTTTCTTCAGTTGACTAATATTATTTTCAGAGATATATTTTACCGTGGTTGAAACAATAACTTTATTTTTCAACTGACCCGTTATAATTGTTGCTTATTCTACTGAACGAGTAGCCTACAATGCAGACAAGAATTTTTCTAACATTGTTTTTTGGGGAGTGATTTTCACGTTACTATCTAAATCTTACTATGTTACAGCTCTTATGACTAATGCAATTTTGTTAATTGCTATTATGATCATTGTCTTGTACAGAAAAATCCCACTTAAAGGAATAGATAGTGATTGGTCACACTAGCTCGAGTGATTATAGGTGGATAGTTTGATATAAAGGATCGCTAATTTAATTTAAGAATAAAAAAGATAATGATCCTCGTGTAGACGTCGAAATTTCCATCTATACTATAATGGCAAAGGGTGATTGTTTCGTCTAATCCAACTATTGCAACCTTTTTCTAAATTGTTGGTGGGCAATCCGCCAACCAAAGTTTGACTCTTTAATCATAGTCACGTGCCACCTGTAGTGCTTCTAATTCCCAATCTTTGACTTGCACACCTGCGGAGCGATCACTATCAAACAGTTGGTCACTGACAGGGACTTTGGTTTCTTCAATCTTTGTTTCAAAGACTTTGTAAGAAAATAGAAAGCCATTAAAAGGAAATAACATCAAATTTTGATCTATTACATGAATAATTGGGAGAGAGGATTTACCATTATTGTTTTTGTTGAGTTGCACAGGGAACTGGAAGATGGAGCTAAAGTGGTGAAGGTGAAAAATATGGACAATCCCTACAAGCATCAAGATAACTTTGACAAAAGATTTAAGTTATCGTTGAATAAACTGTATGCTTGGAGCCTGGTGGATTATGACAGGGTGGTTATGCTGGATGCTGACAACCTCTTCCTTCAAAACACAGATGAATTGTTTCAATGTGGACAATTTTGTGCTGTCTTCATCAATCCTTGCATCTTCCACACCGGTCTCTTCGTGATGCAGGTAAATTTGTCTGAATGTGCGATATTGCTCTGAATACACATTAATTAGTACCACCTTCTTTGAAATTCTGTCATAAGGCTTGTAACTATTTGGTGTGTGCAGCCATCAATGGAGGTGTTCAAGGACATGATCCATGAATTAGAGGATGGGAGAGAAAATCCAGATGGTGCAGATCAGGGCTTCATAACTAGCTACTTCCAGGAATTGCTGGATCAGCCAATGTTTCATCCGCCTCCAAATGGCTCCAGGCTTGATGGAACATATAGGCTTCCTTTAGGTTATCAGATGGATGCTTCTTACTACTGTAAGCAAAATTACAAATGAACATGATACATCTCACTTCAATTTCTTTTGAATTACGTTGGCTTAATGCAATACAAGTTCATGTTACTGTCCTTTCTGGCTTCAGACCTTAAACTTCGCTGGAGCATACCCTGTGGACCAAATAGTGTGATCACATTTCCAGGTGCACCGTGGTTGAAGCCATGGTATTGGTGGTCTTGGCCTGTCTTGCCATTAGGTCTCCAGTGGCACGGACAACGTCGTCAAACTTTAGGGTAAGCTCAAATGAGGTGGATTCACTTTTACTGTCTACTGATTTTTTTTTTTCCTGATGGGAAATAAAATGCTGAAAGTGGTCCACAGTGAATGACATTTAAGACATGAAGAGTTTGATAGTTACTACCTTCAATCTTGAATATAAGGAAAAAATAACTAACTAACTATTCTTAAAAAAATTTGTTAAAAGTAATTAGCCTTTTTAAATGTGTCTTAAATTAAATCTTTTTTCTCAAATATCCTTATTATTGTTTCCTAATTTAATGATACTCATTTATTGCATACAATTAAATGAGGAATATAACAACAACAATATTAGTCTTATCCCACTAAGTGGAGTCAGTTATATAGATAAATGGATAAATGAGGAGCATAATTGGAAGAATTTCTTAAATACACTAGATGTATGGTTACTTTTTCTTATAATTTAGACCAATGTCTCAATTTAATCTTTCAAAGTATGAACATTTCATTTTAGACCTCCAATGAGTTTTATGTTTTCAATATCATCATCAAATTAGCAAAGGTAGATAATATTGCCCAGCATAAGGTTGACGTGGTTGTTAAGTATCTAATTTTCACTGAACACATACCATGATGGAGCGCAATACCACTTAAAGCAGCTACTGTACTTTGGTGCTCTGTTATGGCATCTTCAGTATTAGATCACACCACTCATTCTTGTTAGCTATTTGTCAACAGGCTAAACATAATGATGATATTGAAGATGAAATATATATATATATATATGTATATATGTTTTTTGTGGTGATCAAAATGAAGTAAATTTTAATGAACTAAATTGAGACAACGTATATCTTTTAAATATCAGCATGTCAACTCACTCATTTTGTTTAAGACAGAAAAACAATATTTCCTCCCACAATATACTGTGCTTGCTATAAAAATGGACACGTCAACTTTGCAGGTACAATGCGGAGATGGGTATGGTTCTGATACAATCTGCAATATACCTGGGAGTGATAGCAATGACACGTTTGGCAAGGCCGAGCCTCTTAAAGCTGTGTTATCGTGGATCAGATAAGAGCATTGGCTTAATGCAAAACTGCCTTAAATTAGTAGCTTTGTGGAGCATCCTTGCAGCCTACATAGCACCATTCTTCATCATTCCTCTCACAGTTCATCCTCTACTTGGCTGGACCCTGTATTTGCTTGGTACTTTTTCTCTTTGCTCTATCGTGGCTAATGCCTTTCTGCTTCCAATGGTGCCAGTTTTAGTGCCCTGGCTTGGGATTTTTGGGTCTCTGATGGTTATGGCGTTCCCATGGTATCCAGATGGGGTAGTGAGAGCCTTATTTGTGTTTGGTTATGCCTTCTTTTGTTCCCCATTTTTGTGGGTAGCCATAACAAAGGTAATGGCAGGTCTTCAGCTATCTCTTGAAAGGGAAGCTTTCTTGCCAAGACTGGGAGAATCTTCACCTCCTTCTGCGTTTAACAAACTGTACTGAGCAAAGTTTGGACTAAGAAACAGTTTCAACGAATATAGTTGAGTTGCAGAGTTAATAAAACCTTTTCTATCACTATTAGGTTTCTTATTAAAACGTGAGAGGTGTCCCTCCGGGGACGTCAAAAACATGAGAAGTGGATGAAAATCAGTTGAAGGGTTAATAGTAATCCTTTGTGTTAAAATTATTTATTATGTTTTTATGGAGGAAACTGATAATAAATATTTAAAAACAATACTTAAGTTTTGTCCCTATAACATATTCTTTCCGTTGAAGTTAATTTTTTGTTTTTAAAAAAAAAATTAAAGGTCATTGCAGAAGCCATACAAGGATTAAATGTTGAAAGCAGAAGCATAGAGCTCCCTATACATGTTGGGGTACATTAGATTGATATTCTTTCATATCCGTAATATACATTCTTTCTACTAATTTCATGCACCTTAAGAAAAATTTTGTTACGTTCTTAAATTTTTCTAAAAAATAAAAGCTAAAAATTTCACTCTTAATCTTATTTATTCCACTCATTTTTATTATTTCAAAACAAATTATAAAATTAGTTATTAAATAAATAAAGGATAAAAAAGGTAAATCAGTACATAATACGAATGGGTTTGTCTCCATTGTACAAGACTAGTCATTAAATGCTCACGAAAAAAATTTTCAAGATATCTTTTTAATATGGACCAAATGAAATATATCCTATGGGTGGTTTAAAAAACAATATCAACTTTGTCTTCATTCCATTGTATGAGCTTGTTGAGCAAACCAATCAATATGGATATTAATGTGGAAAATTTTCAATTAAATACCAATGAAATAAGATAATTTGAAAAAAAAAACAATTTACCCTAATTTCAAAAAACTACTGAGTTTTCTTATTGGAATTGAAATTAGAACACAAAAATGATTTTCTTATAGAAATAACTCATTTATAAATGCTAATAATATATTTGTAAGTGAAATAAGTTCATTTGCAACTGATATTATTATAACTTGCAAATGAGGTTATATAACTTATAAATATACTATTATCACTTACAAATTGATCATTTACATAGGAAAGACATTTTCACCTTTTATCTTCCAATTTTAGTTGCAATTACAAACTTTGGTAATTTTTTGGAATTAGGATAAATTGGGATAATTCTTTTTAAATTCTCTTATTTTCTTGGTATTTAACTAGAGTTTTCCCCGTTAGTTTTCTCTAAATACTTTATACCAAGCAATTAAGCATGATTAAATCCCTTATCTCATATATGATGTTGGTTAGGTGATGGTGTTTAGGGGATGTTACTAATATTATCCTTATCAAGTAAGTTCAAAGTTTTCATCGACTGATTGGACGCCAGCACACTAAAACTTCTAAATAAATGTATTGATATATTCACAGAGTGAGTGAGAGAGAAATGAGTAAAATTATGGTAATTGATGTGAGATTTACATATACTCTCCCCAGTCCTTTTTATAAGGATTTTCTAGAAAATTTTTCTATCCTTTTTTTTAAGGGGCTTTGTAATATTCTGTAAAATTTTTTCAATTTTACCCTCATCATTTATTTCTTCTCATGAATTATTATTGAACTTTTTAGATGAAAGAAACACTTTCAATTGGTCAAATGATATTTAATATGAATTACATTATTATATTAAATAGGGGTAAAAAAGAAATATTTTTTTTTAATTTAAAAAATAATAATTAATTTTTTTAATCTAATTGGAAGTTCTTTATAAACAAGAACCGGCGGAAGTAATTTTCATGGGGTTGTAGTGTTGGAACTTACAGGGCCTTAAGTCATCCCTTGATCATTGTTGTACATTTGTTGGGTTGGCCCATGGTTAGGCCTAACCCAATTTATCAGAGGACAAATGATTTTAGATCCCATGCTCGGATCTAACCTGAGTTGGCCTAATTTGCCCAGGTGTGGGAACGTTAGTTTTTTTTTTTTTAAAGAATTTTAAAATTCTTTTAAATATGTTTTATTTAAAAATTTGAATCATGTAAATTTAATATGAACCGTTTCAAATTAAATGTTAACTCTACTGAAAATCTGAGTCACAAAAGTACCAAGTCTAAAACTTCTACTTTGAGTTTAAATCAAATGCTATCTTACCGATCTCTAAAACGATATATACAGGAACCGTGGGTATCTTGGTTGCCCAAGTAACAACAAAATGGATGGGGGCTCGGATACAAACGTTCGAGAATTTTTGTGGGCATGTGAGAACATTTTGGTGGGTCCACCTCACCTGGAATTAAAATATATATACATATATGTGGTAAATTAAGTAGTATAACACAATAGTATTCATCCCATGCTGGGACCACAATCTGGACCGTAATGGACAACACCACCCAGATGACCGTTGGAGGGCTACACATAGATTCTATGTTCAGAATGTTACTCACAAATCATAATCTCAGTAGGAGGATACTTAATTAAGAATCCCATCTCGGATTTCGTAATAATACCATGTGCTAATTTATAGTAAATGGCCACTTAATTCCTTCTAATAATTAATCTATTGTACCATCATCACTGTGTTCATTATCTTACCTTTTGACCCTTACGCCTTCAGATTCAATAAAATAAAACGCACCACATCACTTAATTGAATTGAATGAGGGACAAATTATTGAAGTACAACAAAAAGAAATCTGAATTAGCACAGTAACCAGGTTGAAATTTGGTACACATATAGATCACGGGGCTACATTCCAATGGACGTGATAGTACCAAGGCTGTAGCTTACCGGTAGATAGAAGCCAAGAGCATAATGACCCTCACGTGCAGTCTTTTTGTGCAACGCCAGCCTATAAAAAAAAAGGTAAGCCATATAGAAAAAAAACAAAAAGTAACCGTTGGAAAAACCAAAATGTCACGTCTGTTCTAAAAAATATATAAAAATTCGGAATCAATCATGAGCCTAAAACTATGCATAGTATGTGTCTGTGTGTGTATATATAGAAATGTGTCAGTGTGTCTCCTTATCTTGTATTGGACTCCCACATTGTATGTATGTATATTCCTTCCTCTGCTAGCATAAGCAAATCCTAATGGCTTCTCTGGGGCCTCTCTTCATCTCGCTGAAACTGCTCTTGGTTTCCACTTTCTTAGTGCATGCACTATCTGCAACGCCCACAAGAAGCCGCTACAGGTGGGTGGGGCCTTCTGGTCACCGCGTGATTACCGTCGACGTTGACGGAGGTGGACATTTCCGGTCCGTCCAAGCTGCCGTTGATGCTGTCCCGGACAACAATAGAATGAACGTCCTTATTCGAATTAGTGTCGGATACTACATGTAATAATTAGACGCTACAGTTAAGTTGGTTAATGATGACTTAGCCTTAGATGTGCTTCTCGAAGGTAATGCTGTTTCATGTTTATTGCAGAGAGAAAGTGGTGGTGCCGGTGACGAAGCCGTACATTACGTTTCAGGGAGCGGGGAGGGATAAGACAGTGATAGAATGGCATGATCGAGCCTGTGACCTTGGTCCCGACGGACAACAATTGCGTACTTACAGAACAGCTTCTGTCACCGTTTTTGCCAACTTTTTCTCTGCTAGGAACATCAGCTTCAAGGTATACACTATCTCTTCTTCTGGCATATTGGATATGATATTGATACGGAAGAGGTACATAGTGGGATGTAGTTAACTTGAAAGGGATTTGGTTTTGGGGTGAAAATAAGAAAAGGTGTTGTGGGTGCAGAACACAGCGCCGGCACCGATGCCGGGAATGGAGGGATGGCAAGCGGCGTCGTTTAGGATATCAGGGGACAAGGCGTACTTGTTGGGGTGTGGGTTCTACGGCGCACAAGACACTCTTTGCGACGACGCTGGCCGCCATTATTTCAAGGAATGTTATATCGAAGGCTCCATTGATTTCATCTTTGGAAATGGCAGGTCCCTCTACAAGGCACGTTTTCTTCTAACTCCTTAATTTGAAACTCCAAATATCATAATTTATTTCATAAATTAATATTACTTTTGAATATCATAAATGTAAATAGTTAAGGATTTCATAAATTAATATTACTTTTGAAAAACATAAATATAATTTAAATATTACTCGCTCCGTTTCTTAATATAATGGATAATTGGGGAAGTTTTCATATTTTAAAATATAATGGACATATAGGGTTTTTCTGGTATATTTAATGACTTTTTCCAAAAATACCTTTAATTAAGATGATATATTTTTAATATAATTCATTTGTATTAATTGTATGATAGAAGAGTTATTAACATTAAATGAGGGTATTTTTGGAAACTACTTTATCTTCAAGATAAATTTATTATTTTCCTTGACCTGTGTGATTTTATCTTTTGTCTCTTATATTAAGAAACGGAGGGAGTATATTATTGGAGTGTGAGTCATTTGATACATAGGAGAAGTTCAACTTTTTGGAAAATAGATTAATCATTTTTGCTTGGATGTAAAAAAATATGTGAGTTCTTAAAAAGTTTGGTTTAATTCGGAAAGTTTTACTTCCCGAGTAAAACCAAAAAAAAAGAAGTTATACTTCCCAAATTATTAATAGTAATTTTTCAAAAGTATTATTATCATTTTAATTTTTTTTAAGAGAAATGGTATTTATGTTATGAGCCTTAAAACATAATGTATTTATTTAAAAAATAAAGGGGGAATTATGATTTGGGACCAGCATTTCAATTTTATTACAAAACGGGATCTACAATTCATTTAATTACAAAAATAAACTAACATTTTAAATTAAATATAAAAAATAAAATTATCAAAATACACTCAAGTATTATTTATCTCTTTACCATTGCTAGTCAACAATCGTAGGCTACCGGTCTAACACTTGCCGGAGATTGGTCAACACCAGCCAATGGTTGTCAGTTCAATGGCTGCTGGCAACTGGTTAACGTTTGCGGAAAAAATGATTTACAATTTCTTTTTCTAAATTTTCCAATTTTCTTATTCTAAATTTACAACTTAATTTCCAAGTTTTTACTTTGCAATTTTTTTTTTCAGAATTTACAATTTTTTTACTCTTAATTTTTAACTTATTTTCTAAATTTTTACTATGAACTATTTTCACTACTTTTATAATTTCTTTTTCAGATTTTGTAACTTATTTACTCTAAATTTGTAACTTGTTTTTCAAGTTTTTATTATGAATGGTTTCAGTATTTTACAACTTTCTTTTTAGAATTTACAACTTATTTACTCTAAATTTATAACTTGTTTTCTAAATTTTTATTATAAATTTTTTTAGTGTTGTTGCAACTTATTTTACATATTTTGCAAGTTGCTTGCTCTAAATTTGTATCTTGTTTTCTAAATTTTTATTTTAAATTATTTTAGTGTTTTGCAACTTCTTTTCAAGAATTTGCAACTTGTTTACTCATAATTTGCAACTCATTTTCCAAATTTTTAGTATAAATTTTTTCATTACTTTTCAACTTTTGTTCCAAAATTTTTTAACTTGGAACAATTTATAATAAAGATTTGAAAAATAAATTACAAATTTATAGCAGACAAGTTACAAATTTAGATTAGACAAGTTACAAATTCTAAAAAGAAAGTTGCAAAACACTAAAATAATTCATAGTAAAAATTTGGAAAATAATTTATAAATTAAGAGTACGTAAATGGTAAAATATATATATATAAAAAGTCGTAAAAGTACCAAAACATTTATAGTAAAAATTTGAAAAATGAGTTGAAAATTCAAAATAAGCAAATTGTAAAACATGTCAAACAAGTTATAAAACTATTGAAATAATTGATACTGAAAATTTGATAAATAAGTTATAAATTTGGAGTAACCAAGTTGTAAAATCTGAAAAAGAAGTTACAAAAGCATTGAAATAATTCATATGGAAAATTTGGTAAATAAGTTGCAAATTTAGACTTAAGAAGTTACAAATTCTGAAAAAGAAATTGTAATTTAAAAATTTGAAAACTAAATTATAAATTCAAAATAAGTAAGCTGTAAAATCTAAAAAAAAAAGTTGTAAGCTATTTTGTCTGACAAACGTTGATTGGTCACCGGCAGCTATTAACTGATCATTGTGCGACTGTTGACCAGTGTTGACTGATCACTGGTGAATTTTGATCAACGTCAACTTGTAGCTGATGACTGTTGACCGATGACGGTAGGGAAATAAATAAAATTTAAGTGTATTTTGGTAATTTTATATTTTTTATATTTTATTTAAAAAAGTTGTTCCTTTTTTGCAATTAAATGAACAATATGACCCATTTTGTAATGAAATTGAGATACTGGTCCTGAATCGTAATTTTCCCTTTAAATTAAAATTTTTAGAAAATAAAAAATGAAACAAGCAAGTTAAAAGAGAATTTCCTAAAAGTTAGTTTCCCAGATTAAACACAAATGACCCATAGTATAGTATTTTTTTTTGGTGAAAAAAATATTGTCAATATTATAAAATTGTTTAATAAACTTAAAATATTTTTATAATATTAGAAAACCGCAACACCTTTTTAGTATCGAAGTTATAATTTTAAAAATGTTAATGATAACTTTTAGATGATAGCATTGCGTTTTCATTACCAAAAAAATGAATGCTGCATTTTCTTATCTGAATAAAAGAAGTGGATTCTGTGTGTTGTGTGTAGTAAATGAATTATTAATTTGATGTGCCATGAAAAGGTGATCACGCTTTTTGCCAAATTGAACGTCAGGACTCAATTGATGTGCATGTAAGCTTCTTTTTTTTTTTTTGGCGTAAAAAAATGTCAGCACTCTGCAGATCCTACTCTTTAGGGAAATTATAAATATAAATAAATGTAACTCCTGATTATCCTAAGCCATACAAATTATTCTATTCTGAACTATAAATATAACTTTTAATTATTCTAAATATTTAAAAGTAATGTGATTATTTACATTTTGGGAAATGGTGGTGGTGCAGGACTGCGAGCTGCACTCAAAAGCGACGAGGTTTGGGTCGATAGCAGCCCAAGATAGGAAGAGCCCATATGAGAAGACCGGGTTTGCATTCGTAGGGTGCAAAGTGACGGGTACAGGGCCCATATACGTGGGCCGAGCAATGGGCCCATATTCAAGAATTGTCTATGCCTATACATATTTCGACGACATCGTTGCGCATGCTGGTTGGGACGATAGGAACCATGAGCAAAACAAAAACAAGTAAACTTCATTCATCTACAAAAGAATATATGTGTGTGTGTGTGTATTTTATCATCAAAATTTTTACCAATGATATTACAAGTATATTAATTTTATATAGATAAACGTAAAATCTTTGTAGTTCAATATCATACGATATTTTTAATGCTTATTTCTCTGTTTCTGTATTCACTATTCAGGACTATGATCTTCGGAGTGTACAAATGCTGGGGCCCAGGAGCCACGTCATTGCAGGGGATCTCATGGGCCCCAGAGCTAGATTTTAAATCGGCCCATCCATTTCTTGTGAAGAGCTTCGTTAACGGAAGACATTGGATAGCACCCTCCGATGCTTAGCCTAATAATACGTGTATTTGTCCAAAATCTGTGCATTTTTAGCACAATATAGACTTTATTTTTTCTTTCTAACCATACCTTATTCCTTTATTCTAGGATTATAAACTCTTTAATACTCCAGTCCTTTGACTATAAAGAAAAAAAAATTACACGTACCAATAAAATTAGTTAAATTTATTTAATTTGTAATAAAATATTTTTTTAAAAAATATCCTTAGTTATTGATCTTTCCTCTATAGAATATTAATTAATGCTAATTGAAAATCACATGATTGAAAAATATTTTTGGAGTATTTGATTGTTTTTTATTACCTTCAAATACGATAATTTCACCAAGGATTCAAGCAAGGGCACTAGGGCAGTCTGGTAGATCAGTGGCTCTACCTCGTGTATGTACGGATCCGTGAGCCATGAAAATCACTACCTTGATCATTTTCTGATTAAATCTCTCATTATTCATAAGCTGCACTAAACTGGATTAACTATCCTTACAATGTTTTCTATTTTCTTGTTCCCAAAAAGTTTTATAAAATTATTTTTAAAAATAAAAAAATAAAAAAATCTGTTTAAATAGTTATTTTTAAAATTATAGCTAGTGAATAATAAATGAGTTATTCAAAATTTATCATTTTACCATTAATGAGACAGATATTTTTCATCTTTTCTTTTATTTGTCAGAATAAAAACTAAAAAACACTTTAAAAATATTTTAAATTTTCTATTATTTTATTTTTCAGAACAATTTATAAAAAACAAGTTTACTAAATAAATTTTTTTATTTTTCTATTTTAAAAAATAAAAAAACTATTTTCAAACACTGCGCCAAACAAGCTCCATATCTCTCCCAACACTAACTTTTTCAATTCATAAGATTCTAACTCAGAAAAATATCTCCAAACTTAATCAGTTGGAGGAATTTCAATAACAATGACAAGACTTTCAAAGAATCAGAAACCATTATTTGACTTATTACCATGGTTCATAGAAAATGTTTCTATACAAGAGCTCTGAAACTGTTCCTTTTTGATCCTGTCACCTTCTACGCCCATCTAAACAGAGACTGCAAACTAGCAAGAGGCCACATAGTGTGATTTCCGCATAACCTTGAAAACTGAGAAGAAAAACATTCGTTGCACAACAAACCAATTTTTCTCGAACTAAAATAATATCTAAGAATCTACAAATCATAAACCAGCACATGATCGAAGGAACATTAGAGCTTCACATTATAGAACAATTTGGCTGTGATTCAAGCGTTTCCGGTGATCTGCAGAGAAAAAGAATGATATTAGTCTAATAAGCCCAAACAATACAATAACAAAATTGATTTTGACATATCAGAACTTGATTAAACCTCCCCCATACGAAGAAAAAGAGTAGCACTACAGGAAGACTATGCAAGATAAATGAGTTTCCATGAGCAGTTCGCCCCAAATTTTGGATTGTAGCAAGTTATTATTCCCCCCCCCCCCCCTTCCCTTCCATGGATAGAATTGTAGTAATCACAAAATGGTTCAAGTTACCCTAACAAATTCTTTTTATAACCTAAATGGTGATTTTTCTGCTTCATTCATGAATACAGCTTCTAATAGGTTTAAAGTGACACCAAATCAAGCAAACAAACCAATTCATGAGTAGAAAAGCCAAATAGATGCACTATATAGATTAATAAAACGTGTGTTGGAAATAAGTAGTCTGATGTTACAAGATAAATACTACAACTGAAAATGTCGGGGCCAATCACACATGGATTGAGGATTCTTAAAAAAAAAAAAAACAGCAAATGTCAAATGAGGACCTGGATAATAAAGGAAAAAAGAACTCTTTCGGTCCTCAAGTTTGGGGTGAGTCTCAATTTCATCCAAATGTTTTAAGTAACTTAATTATGCCCCATAATTTTTTAAAAAGTGACAATATGTTGACAATGACTAATTCTGTGTCATTGAGTGACAGAAAATGTTGACCTGGCAAAAAATAATTCTACTGAGTAGAACATAGTGATAATATTGCTCCATAAAATTTCTGTCAAGAAGAAAAAGAGCATGAGGAGGCCCTGTAGGACAGTTTTGGGTGAAAGATGCACTGGCCTCATTTTCTGCTACCTCAGCATTCCGTCACAAATTTGGATGGGGTTAGTCATCAGAAAAATAATGAAACCTTTTAAAAAATGCTGGATGAAGTTAATTAAAGTCAACTAAAATAGTTTGGGATGAAATTGAAAGTCAACTAAACTTAAAGCAATAAATACCTAAAATAAATCAATGCATGTTTGAATATGGATGCTGGTCTGAATTTTTAATTAAAGTAATAAAGCTGATTTCTATAATGCAATGGACACCAAAATACACTGCACTACAGACTACAAAATGTAAGGACACTTACAGCTGGCCAAGACTGGCCAAATCAAAATCCGGAGCAAGCTCTTGAACAATGTCACCAGGTGGTTGTCCACACTCTTGCATTTTCTGCATGAGCTCAAAAATCTTGTTGAAGTTTCCGGGATCTTTCTCATAAACTTCATTAAGATTCAGTATCAGTCCATACTGTTGTGAATAACGTTCAAATTCTTCTTTGCTTAAGCTATTTTTATGCTCTTGCAGCCATTTTGGATATCTTTCACCTATCTCTTTCATTGGTTCATGGAGAATCTCCTTAGATAGAAGCTGTTGCATCATAGTCTCCACAATAGAATCCATGTCCTACAGATGTTAATAAAATTATCAGAGTACTAATTCTGAATCAAAATATTATGATGTTTTGATGGTAAGGAATAACAGAACAGTGCAAAAAGTGATGAAGTAGGGATCAAGTAGTTAGCAACTAATATATAATAAAATGGATATGCCAATGTATTGGAACACGCTGCATAGTGAAATGCCTGTTAGAAGAAACAAAAAGGCATTGGAGAGAGAAGTCAAGTAATAATATCCTTTCTTACAGAAAGAAGGAAAGATTTCCAGGTTTCACTGTTTGTTTCATTCAGATATATCATATTAGTTGCTTTAACAAGTGGATCTTGGAAATAGGTGCCTGCATGGAATTGTGCTTTGCTTTCACAAAATGAAGGTGAATTTCCCTAACTTAGTTTATAATATGATTGTTTCCCCTGCTTTTTAATGGAGTCTACAACTTTTGCCACTTAATAAATTCCTTTCCAGATTGGAGATATGCTTACCACTATTACATTACAATAAAAGTTAAAGCTAATAATTAAATGCAATAATCCTCAATTTAAAATTTAAATCGTTTGCAATCATGAATATATGCATTTTAACATAGTAAAGACACTTCATTTGGAATAAATATCTTATACCTCCAAAAGGCATGGCAAACTAAGAATACAGACTAAATTGGTGCCAATAAGAGGGACTGTGAGAACGCTAAAGTAGGAAGATTAAGTCCAAACATGCAGTAGTGTATATTGCAAGGAAAAAAAAAATGTACTTGTACTACAAGCTTTAACTATTCCATAAGAAAATTGCATGCAAACTAAATAAGAAAGGAAACAAAAATGCAGAAAAGA
This sequence comes from Adenanthera pavonina, assembly GCA_026686845.1. Classification (NCBI taxonomy): domain Eukaryota; kingdom Viridiplantae; phylum Streptophyta; class Magnoliopsida; order Fabales; family Fabaceae; genus Adenanthera; species Adenanthera pavonina. The sequence continues at coordinate 24,838,035 of JAIVEN010000022.1, read as the reverse complement.
ATAACTATTACAAAGGAACAAATACCCTTATCTTCATAAATAAACCAATTACAATTTTTCCCAAGGAGTGATTGAGCAAGCCAATAAAAGGAGATGAATCCAGAGAAAACGTTCACTTACTATAGTTTTATTACAGGTTAAATGCGTAGATTAGAGCCTGGAAGTAAGTAAAGGGAAAAGATAAAGAAAAAATATAAGTTTTGTGCCATTTTCAAATAGTGTGATAAACTCTTGCTATCAGATGGCTAAGACTCACAGTAAGCAGAAATTTTAAGTAATCAACATATCTATTGGAATTTATTGATCTCTTTAAGTTCTGAAGCAGGAATCTGTGCACTGTGTTTGCAGCTAATTGCAAAATAACATACATCATAATTAGAATTCTCAAAAAGGGAAATAGTACATTGAAAACCAAGTAATTGGGTTATTTCACAGTGCCAGGCACATGAATAGTTTTGCCAATTGAGTGAAATAAATGAGCCCAAGGTGTAACATAAGAATGATATTATGGCAATCAGCCAAAGCAAATCCTTCAAAGTCTCCGAATATTTAAACGGCAAAATTTATTCTACAATGTTGACTAAGCAGGCTTCATATCATATCCAAACTCAATCAACAACGGACATAGTGAGTCATAACAACCGTACCAATGTACACTTCTGATGCATGAATAAGAGCAGTTCAACTCATTTTGTCAGTACATGAAAAAAAAAGTAACCAAATTTTCAAATGTAATAATATACAATGAGCATTAAAGAAATTAAAAAAGATCATATAGATACATGAGTCAACAACCTCTTTAACCTAACTGTTTCTTCTATGTTCCATACTAAAGAGTAATCTTCTAATTTCTAAGCATATAGATAATTAATTATGTCTATCGTATAAGACACACCAATCAAGTCTATACCTTGTGATCATCCAATCCAGCAGACAAACTACTTGACACAAAAGTAACAGAACCTCTCAAATAACTTCTTGTCCATCAAATCCTCTATTCTTAACAGTCCCTAATTCTAAAGTCATAAGAAGCAAATCACAAGTGCCTGAAAAACTCATCATTCATATGCACTTCATAGTTATAATAAAATTAAAAAAAACTTCGCCTCAGTATTACTCAAATTGATTAGGCCAGCACAAGAAACAAAACCTCCAGAAGTAAGCAATTCTTAAATCCAAGATAACAGGGAGGTTACCTGAGACCCAGTAAGCTCCTCGAACTGCTTCAACCAATCCTCCATCATTGCATCCTTACCCAAATCATCCCCACCAGCTTTCGATCCAGACACAAATTCTAGTCCCTTAACAGCCTCTACTGTCTGCTGCCTGAGTTTGTCAAGCGCCTCCGACACATGAGTATCCTTGGATACCTTTTGTTTCCCCTTTTTCTTACTTCTCAAATCCGGTAACCCCATGCCCAGTCCTTGAACTCCAGAAGGCAGAGGAGGATAAGCCTGTTTGTTCTCAGCTCCTGCCCCAGAACTACAAACAAAAGAAAGTGACGATTCAGAAATAAACGCACAAAATAGCGTATCATCAGTCCAAAGGCAGAGGAAGAGGAAGAAAGTAGAAAGACCTTTGAGGAGTGGAACTGATGTTCAAGTTCTGGAAATCATCCAAAGCACCTTAAAAAAATTGAGAAACGACTTTTTAAGCCAAAATCTAAAGACTGAAGGTGTCAAATAGAGATAGAAGGAGAGTAAGAAAGAGTTCCTACAATCGAGGAGTTGGTCCAAGTCATCGTGACTGTCGGCCATGGTTTCACCGAACTTGCTCTCTCCCTCGCCGAAGGAGAAGGCAAATAAGGAAGGGAAAGACGAACGGCAAATTGTTAAATATCCGGCGGAGCAACCGACATGGTCCGATATAGCGTCTTGGTTTTCGTTAGAAAGAGATCCAACGGTTCCGTACTCGCTATAAAAATTATTTTTATAGTATTTATAAATAATTCATCATCTATTGCCCCTAGTATTCTCATTATTGGAAAGGGACCCGAATTGGTATCAGAGCCTAAACAAGCCAAACAAGAAGGAAGAAATAGTTATAAAAGAATGATAGAGAGAAAACCTTAGAACATCATGACTGAGTTATCAGAATCCACTTCTACTTCCTCTACTCCAGTTAGACTTTCCTCAGCCTTCTTTTTAGATAAACTTCCCTCTTCAGTTAAAAGAATCCTCTCCAACAAGATTGATAATCTTGTAGAAATCACCCATATCCCAGAAGAAGTCCGTATCGATAATACTGAGTTACTCTTACTCAGTCCCTATGTAATTTTTTCCCAAGATAGAACTTATGCTAGATCTCTTCGTCAGAGAATAGCAAGGATCATTCATACTCCCAGATACAAGTGAAAGAATATGTCCAGAGTTCCAAACTGGAACAGTGTGGACTCAAAGCCACAACGGTAGAACAGTATGTTACGTTGGAGATCCCTCAACTCCTGATCAACACTTGGAGACAGCAGGGATATACTCACATCCATATTGGTGCCATTAGATTGGTTCTAACTCTCCATGGAAGGAAAGGCATTCCAGCTACTGCCAGAGTTGCAATCCTTGACTCCACCTATAAATCATACTCAAATTGGTGCACTTTTAACCACTTGTAGCAATGGAAGTGTGGTCATGACAATTGCTCCTGATTTTAATATCAAACTTGACGATGCCACCTTACCATCTCGGTTGAAGGTACAAATTCAAATTCATGGAGCAGAACAAGATGAGAAAGCCATTATGGCTACCCTGCATCACCAAATGATTTATCATCTGCAAGATCATGCGGTGAATTTAGAATTTCCAAATTCTACTTCAGATGCACTCTACATGGTTTCCAATCAATCGGATACCTCTGTAATCCAAATTCCTAGAAGAATTTCAAAGGAAGAATTGGCGCAGATCATGCCCTTGGAATGGATCAATAACTATGAGAAAGAGTTTCACTCTTCTTGTAGAGACGTGCATACTATTGATGCCCCTGTCCTAGAACGCCTAGAAAATGGAATGGTAAAATTTACCTTCAAGAGGCCAGGACAACCACCAGCGTCCTACTCAGGACAAATTCTGACGATCAAACCAGCTTACAAACATAAGGAGAAAGTCCCCATCCATTCTGTAGATGCGGAGGCTAAGCCATGTTTTGTTTCAAAAGTACATGGTCATTTTGTATGGGATGCAGCTCCTGAAGAATGCGATCCAGACTGTGGTTGCTATGATTGGGATAACTGGCATGGACCTGAGCACAACCTATACCAACCAAGTGAATCCAAGCCTACCCCATACCTTAAACAGAAACCATCCTGCAAATCTTTCAAAGCCAATCAAGATCAGGATTTTGATCATGGTCCAAAACAAAATATCCGCAGAAAGAAACAATGGGTTGAAATACCCAAGGAAACACCCACGCCAACTACTTTTCATCAAATGCTTCAAGAGTTAGGTCATTCGGACTTAGCTTCATCAATCTTTTCAAAAGAAGATTTCACCTTCTCAGTTTATACTCCTAAACCAGAACCTGTTATACCAACAATTCCATCAAAGCCTACCCAAGACCTCCCTTGCATAGCCATGATTCGTCCTATGTATGAAGAGGATTTTCCTCCTTTGGAATGAAGGACTAATGAATCATCCAGATACACTTCCCGACCATTTGTTCAGCAAGACCAAATGACTCCTCAAGGTGCAAGAACTACAACCTAATCTGAAGAAGTTCTAAATTGGCACACTGAGAATTCAGTTAGCCAAAACAAAGTCCTACACAAGATAAACACTCGATTAGAACAACTTCATGATAAGACAGATGTGTTCTCCAGCAAACTGGATATTCTGGACCAAACGGTCAAGAATCTTTATGAGAATTATTCTCACAGAGCTCAGAAGCTTGATCAAGAGCTCAGGGGATATATTGATACTCGGTACACAGGACCATTGTTCTTCCAGAAAGAACAGGAATTGAAGCATGTAAAAGAAGAACTGAAAAGGATTGAGGCAGATTTTGCAAAACAATCAGCCATATATCATCAAGAACCATTATTTCATACCCCGTTATATACACCACCCTTTGTGTCCTCCACACCATACTTCCCATCCACATCCACAGCCAAAGAACCTTTCAAAATGAATTATCCAATCTTCCAGCAGCTTAGAAAAGAAAGGAAACAACAAACCCAAAAACACCAACCAGTTCCTCCCCAAACATTTGTTCAAACCCAAGTGTCTCTTCCCTCAACCTCATATACCCCAGAATACATACCTCCACAAAAACCCTTGAAGATTCATACCCCATCATCATCACCAGAAAGACAGCCATCACCTAAAGACTTTTCAAAAAACAAGACCATTGCCACCATCAAACCTATGTCAGAACCATCCACTGATTTTGAAGGAGACCTATCCTTCTCAGAATCAGATTCTGCTACAACCACCGATTCCTCTTTGTCCTCAGAAAAACCACATCCAATATTCATGGTTGATATAAATCCTCCTCCATTTAAGGAAACACCAGCCTCAGCTGTTGAAGAACATGAGCCCATGGTTTAGGAGACAACTGAATCAGTTCACAGTGGGCAAGAAGGATTTCACAAACCTTCAAATGGTCCATATTTTACATTCGATGATCTTCCCCATCATCGTTGGAGAGAGAAACTTTATCAATTTGGTGCATGGCTAGATGTACAGATGAATGACCCTGGAGCCAATAGACAAGAGGTGCTAACCAACTTCTTATCAAGGCTAACTGGAAACCTAAGAGAATGGTTTACCAGTCTTAGTGAGTATCAAAGACTCCAGATGGCTCAACATGATATACCCACTTTCCTGGGTATTTTGCATAAGGAATTTATTGGAGACTTCGGAATCATTGACAGAAGAGCTCGTCAAGAGTATTTTGAGATGAAATGCTGCTCACTGGAGAGACATGATTTACAGAAGCATTACAAAAGGATGGCAGAAAAGTATTATATGTTAGGAGGAGCTAATGACGTAAATTTGAGGCATGTCTTCATAGCTTCTCTACCAGAAGAGCTATTACCAGAATTACAGAAATCCATTAATGCCTTACAGAGAGACATGATGCATATATCTCTCGGAGAAATTTATCAGATAGCCCTAGGAGCACTAGACATACTCTGTGAACAGTAGAAGTTTGTTAAGAATGTGCTAAAGGAGAAAACTCATCTTTACAAAGTTTGCAGAAGACCAGATTTGAAGATCAAATGCAAGGATAAAGAAGCTTGCTCTTGTTCATCAAAGAAGAAATCACACTTCTTTCAGTATCCGAAGAAAAAGAAGTTTTACTCAAAAAAGAGAAGAAAACCTTTCAGGTTTTTCAAAAAGAGAACTTCTTCAATCAGCAGATTCTCCAACAGGTGTTATCTCTGCGGTCAAAAGGGACATTACGCAAAATAATGTCCAAACAAGACCAGGAAAGGAATAAAGATGTTGACAAAACTTCAAGAGATGTATCTCTTATCTCCTGAAGAAGAATTTGAAGAAATCTATGAAGAGCAGAAAGAGAAAGATGAGCAAACAGTGATTGTTATTCCTCAATCAGAGGAATCCAGTTCGGAAGAAGAAGAAGAAATAGATTATTGTTGCAATCATCAAATTTGCAATATTAATCTAGTAAAGCCTATTGTTAAAGAGATTCCTTCTCCAAATATTAAGGTTCAAGTCTTGACGGAGAAGTATGCTAGACCAATTTCAGTAATTGGATTCATGGACACAGATTCATGCAGAAGTGTTATGAATCCTAACATTCTACCAGAAGAAGAATGGTTGCCACATGAAGAGTATTTCTCTTCAGCAGATGGAAAATATTTCTCCATTAACCTGATTTCCAGAAGGAAAATTGGAGTTCAGTTTTTCCCTAATTGTGCGGTATGGACAAAGATACTAGGCAGCAATCTACCAACTAAGGATTTACTGATTGGAATGGACGTGTATCACAAAGCAAAGAAGTTACAAATCCTCCCAAAAGGAGTTCGTTACAAAGCTCAATTTATTCCATGGGAGCCTATTAATAACTTATTTGAACTTCTACAAGTCCCTTCAGAATATATCCCTCTCAGGGATAAGCTGCTGCCTTTGTGTCCAGAAAACCATCAGAGTTTTAAACATCCTCACCCACTATGGAAGAATGAAGAATTTTTTGTGAAGCTTCCATTCAAAAGGAATGAGGACATCAATCCTATTAAGGCATCTCACCCAGGAATGTCTCCAGAAGACTTAAAGCTGGCCCGAACAGAGTGTGCAGAATTATTGGCCAAAGGTTTAATTGAGCCTACAACTTCACAATGGGCTTGTTATGCTTTCTATGTTGAGAAGGATGCAGAAAAGAAGAGGAAGAAGAAAAGGTTCGTAGTAGATTATACTCCATTAAACCACTTCCTCCAAGATGATAAGTTTCCTCTGCCTAGAATCAATACCCAAACAGTACATTTGAGAAAAGCCCAAATATTCTCAAAGTTTGATCTCAAGGCAGGATATTGGCAATTGGGAATACACCAAATGGACAGATACAAAACAACCTTTTGCATTCCTAATGCTCAGTACCAATGGACGGTAATGCCATTTGGGCTTAAGCCGGCTCCATCACTGTTTCAAAAGGCTATGATAAGAATCTTTGAGCCCATTATCCATTCGGCCCTTATCTATTTGGATGACATCCTTTTGTTCTCAGAAACAGAAGAGGAACACAAAGCCCTACTGGATCAGTTTTACAACATAGTCCAGCAGCATGGGATAATGCTCTCAGCATCAAAGAGTCAAATGGGCCTAGCCCAAATAGAGTTTTTGGGCATGACGTTCTCAGCAGGACAATATCAGCCTAGCCCACATATAGCTACAAAGCTATTGAATTTTCCTGATAAGCTGACAAACAAACAAATACAAAGTTTTCTCGGGGTAGTCAATTACATCCGAGACTTCATTCCCCACGTCAGCAAATATACCAGCCAGCTGTCCAAGATGTTAAAAAAGAATGCACCTCCATGGACAGATCAGCAAACTGCAGCAGTAAAAAAGTCGAAGCAGATTGCTCAAAATCCTCCACCACTGAAAATTCCTGACAAAGGTGAATTAATTTTACAGACTGATGCCAGTGAAAATCACTGGGGAGCAGTATTGATTGAACAAGATGGAGACAAAAGGCACTACTGTGCTCATGCCAGTGGAGAATTCAAACCTGCAGAGAAACATTACCACACCATCTATAAGGAGATTTTGGCAGTAAAACGTGGCATTGAAAAGCTAAGTTTTTATCTCAGCTTTACACCTTTCACAGTGGAAATGGACAACACATCATTTCCAGCCATACTGAACCAGAAAAAGAAGATTCTCCCAGAAAAGCAATTGCTCAGGTGGAAAGATTGGTTTTCCCGCTATAAATTCTTGGTGAAGCACATTCAAGGAAAGCACAACCTCCTAGCTGATTTACTCTCGAGACCTCCTCCAAAGAATAAGCAAATCCACCATCTCAGGAAAAACCCTTTGTTCATATTGACAATCTTAGAAATGCCTAAGAAACATCCTCCTCCTTCAACTAATTTGAGTTATGATATGGTATTCCCTCCATCTCACCATCCTACCACCATAGCTGAAATAAACAGTCTAGCCAGAAAGACTTTGTTTTTCTATTTCCATCTCTTCCTGAATGATACTGGTATTACTCCTAAGCCAGAGTACTTTGATCCCCAGTTACCTTATTTAGTCATCCCATTTGTCAAAGGTCTAATAACTCCAGAATTTGTGTGGTACATATGGTCAATGTCAATCCTTTTTGCCTGTGCCACTTCCCTTCCTCCCAAACAAACTTACCATTACCTTACAGACAAGAAAAATGAGAGGTCCAACCTATCCATTTTTCTATCCTGGTTTGCACCATTGGCAATATGGAGAGGAAAGCTGTACAATATAATCAATGAAAATAACCTCTGGAACATTCCTTCTTCCAAAACTAAGGTCTATTCCTTCTTCATTGTTCATAAACCTTACCAAACAGACCACCAAGGTCTTATTTACACCCCTGTCCAGTCTCACCTTTGGGGCACTGCCCTACACTGGCCTTTACACCAGAAACATGTTATTAATGAATTATGTGATTTTCTGTTAGATTTAAATAATTTTGCAGGTGATAAAGAAGATCAAGTTTGCACTTCTCTTGGACCCTTTCCTGGAGAATTCTATGATCCAGATGAAGTGATGACAGTAGGACAAGCCATTTCCTTTGAATGGCCACATCTCAGTCTTACACCAGCAGAAGACCCAGGAGAAGCCTCTACTAGCAGAGACCCATATACTTCTCAGGATCCATCAGCCTTTATGGATTCTCAGGATCCATATGAGATAGATCCACATTTCCTTCAACAGTTTCTTGGAACAACTCCAGAATGGGAACAATACCTACAACCTCCAAAGAGAACTATTGAAGAAGAACTAGAGATAATCAAAGGACAACAGGAAATGCTGATGAGAGGAAGAAGACAAGAAGATACTGATCCAGAAGATGACAGTGACTATGAAATGATGAATGCGTCACCAAGTCACGAACCAATATCAAAAGGAGATTAGATGTCACGCTAGACTCCTTTGTCGCTTTGTACAGCTGTTATGTTTTGTTTGTTGTGCCGACAGTCACATGTTAAATATGTGTGGTGACTCAGCTACTTTACTTTATCAAAAGTGTGTAAAAGTTTGTCGGCCACGTTGTCGACCATGAGTGTACTTAAAGTAAGTCAGTGATTGATGAGTCAGGTATCAATAATGTAAAAGTTGTTTTGTCAGTTTGTAGTCCCTCACTCTATATAAGGGACGCAGCTTGTAATCTTGGGATAAGCTGAAGTTCATTCAGAACCTCCCTTTGTAATATACAATGCTTGAGTTCTAAATTCTCTCATCTCTCTCTAGAATTCCAGAATAACTATATCTCTAACCTGTCCATCCTAGTTCTCGAGTATGCTCTACTCTCGCCTCTGAAGAGGATCTTGAGTATCAGAAAGGAACGGAACCAGATCCATGTTCCAGTAACTTCCTTGTAATATTATTCTAAGGTTCATATATGATGATTATATTAGGACAGAGATTGATAATCCTAAGGTGATCCGTCCAGAGTGCCCAGGAGAGGCCGTTTATCGGATAAAACTGAATTATCATTCTTCTACTAAGAAAAGTCATCATCTATTGCCCCTAGTATTCTCATTACTGCAAAGGGACCCGAATTGGTATCAGAGCCTAAACAGGCCAAACAGGAAGGAAGATATAGTTATAAAAGAATGATAGAGAGAGAACCTTAGAACATCATGACTGAGTTATCAGAATCCACTTCTACTTCCTCTACTCCAGTTAGACTTTCCTCAGCCTTCTCTTTAGATAAACTTCCCTCTTCAGTTAAAAGAATCCTCTCCAACAAGATTGATAATCTTGTGGAAATCACCCATATCCCAGAAGAAGTCCGTATCGATAATACTGAGTTACCCTTACTCAGTCCCTATGCAATTTTTTCCCAAGATAGAACTTATGCTAGATCTCTTCGTCAGAGAATAGCAAAGATCATTCATACTCCCAGGCCACAAGTGAACAAATATATCCAGAGTTCCAAACTGGAACAGTATGGACTCAAAGCCACAACGGCAGAACAGTATGTTACGTTGGAGATCCCTCAACTCCTGATCAACACTTGGAGACAGCAGGGATATACTCACATCCATATTGGTGCCATTAGATTGGTACTAACTCTCCATGGAAGGAAAGGCATTCCAGCTACTGCCAGAGTTGCAATCCTTGACTCCACCTATAAATCATACTCAAATTGGTGCACTTTTAACCACTTGTAGCAATGGAAGTGTGGTCATGACAATTGCTCCTGATTTTAATATCAAACTTGACGATGCCACCTTACCATCTCGGTTAAAGGTACAAATTCAAATTCATGGAGCAGAACAAGATGAGAAAGCCATTATAGCTACCCTGCATCACCAAATGATTTATCGTCTGCAAGATCATGCGGTGAATTTAGAATTTCCAAATTCTACTTCAGATGCACTCTACATGGTTTCCAATCAATCGGATACCTCTGTAATCCAAGTTCCTAGAAGAATTCCAAAGGAAGAATTGGCGCAGATCATGCCCTTGGAATGGATCAATAACTATGAGAAAGAGTTTCACTCTTCTTGTAGAGACGTGCATACTATTGATGCCCCTGTCCTAGAACGCCTAGAAAATGGAATGGTAAAATTTACCTTCAAGAGGCCAGGACAACCACCAGCGTCCTACTCAGGACAAATTCTGACGATCAAACCAGCTTACAAACATAAGGAGAAAGTCCCCATCCATTCTGTAGATGCGGAGGCTAAGCCATATTTTGTTTCAAAAGTACATGGTCAGTTTGTATGGGATGCAGCTCCTAAAGAATGCGATCCAGACTGTGGTTGCTATGATTGGGATAACTGGCATGGACCTGAGCACAACCTATACTAACCAAGTGAATCCAAGCCTACCCCATACCTTAAACAAAAACCATCCTGCAAATCTTTCAAAGCCAATCGAGATCAGGATTTTGATCATGGTCCAAAACAAAATATCCGCAGAAAGAAACAATGGGTTGAAATACCCAAGGAAACACCCACGCCAACTACTTTTCATCAAATGCTTCAAGAGTTAGGTCATTCGGACTTAGCTTCATCAATCTTTTCAAAAGTACTCTGGCTTAGGAGTAATGCCAGTATCATTCAGGAAGAGATGGAAATAGAAAAACAAAGTCTTTCTGGCTAGACTGTTTATTTGAGCTATGGTGGTAGGATGGTGAGATGGAGGGAATACCAGATCATAACTCAGATGAGTTGAAGGAGGAGGATGTTTCTTAGGCATTTCTGAGATTGTCAATATGAACAAAGGGTTTTGCCTGAGATGGTGGATTTGCTAATTCTTTGGAGGAGGTCTCGAGAGTAAATCAGCTAGGAGGTTGTGCTTTCCTTGAATGTGCTTCACCGAGAATTTATAGCGGGAAAACCAATCTTTCCACCTGAGCAATTGCTTTTCTGGGAGAATCTTCTTTTTCTGGTTCAGTATGGCTGAAAATGATGTGTTTTCCATTTCCACTGTGAAAGGTGTAAAGCTGAGATAAAAACTTAGCTTTTCAATGCCACGTTTTACTGCCAAAATCTCCTTATAGATGGTGTGGTAATGTTTCTCTGCAGGTTTGAATTCTCCACTGGCATGAGCACAGTAGTGCCTTTTGTCTCCATCTTGTTCAATCAATACTGCTCCCCAGTGATTTTCACTGGCATCAATCTGTAAAATTAATTCACCTTTGTCAGGAATTTTCAGTGGTGGAGGATTTTGAGCAATCTGCTTCAACTTTTTTACTGCTGCAGTTTGCTGATCTGTCCATGGAGGTGCATTCTTTTTTAACATCTTGGACAGCTGGCTGGTATATTTGCTGACGTGGGGAATGAAGTCTCGGATGTAATTGACTACCCCGAGAAAACTTTGTATTTGTTTGTTTGTCAGCTTATCAGGAAAATTCAATAGCTTTGTAGCTATATGTGGGCTAGGCTGATATTGTCCTGCTGAGAACGTCATGCCCAAAAACTCTATTTGGGCTAGGCCCATTTGACTCTTTGATGCTGAGAGCATTATCCCATGCTGCTGGACTATGTTGTAAAACTGATCCAGTAGGGCTTTGTGTTCCTCTTCTGTTTCTGAGAACAAAAGGATGTCATCCAAATAGATAAGGGCCGAATGGATAATGGGCTCAAAGATTCTTATCATAGCCTTTTGAAACAGTGATGGAGCCGGCTTAAGCCCAAATGGCATTACCGTCCATTGGTACTGAGCATTAGGAATGCAAAAGGCTGTTTTGTATCTGTCCATTTGGTGTATTCCCAATTGCCAATATCCTGCCTTGAGATCAAACTTTGAGAATATTTGGGCTTTTCTCAAATGTACTGTTTGGGTATTGATTCTAGGCAGAGGAAACTTATCATCTTGGAGGAAGTGGTTTAATGGAGTATAATCTACTACGAACCTTTTCTTCTTCCTCTTCTTTTCTGCATCCTTCTCAACATAGAAAGCATAACAAGCCCATTGTGAAGTTGTAGGCTCAATTAAACCTTTGGCCAATAATTCTGCACACTCTGTTCGGGCCAGCTTTAAGTCTTCTGGAGACATTCCTGGGTGAGATGCCTTAATAGGATTGATGTCCTCATTCCTTTTGAATGGAAGCTTCACAAAAAATTCTTCATTCTTCCATAGTGGGTGAGGATGTTTAAAACTCTGATGGTTTTCTGGACACAAAGGCAGCAGCTTATCCCTGAGAGGGATATATTCTGAAGGGACTTGTAGAAGTTCAAATAAGTTATTAATAGGCTCCCATGGAATAAATTGAGCTTTGTAACGAACTCCTTTTGGGAGGATTTGTAACTTCTTTGCTTTGTGATACACGTCCATTCCAATCAGTAAATCCTTAGTTGGTAGATTGCTGCCTAGTATCTTTGTCCATACCGCACAATTAGGGAAAAACTGAACTCCAATTTTCCTTCTGGAAATCAGGTTAATGGAGAAATATTTTCCATCTGCTGAAGAGAAATACTCTTCATGTGGCAACCATTCTTCTTCTGGTAGAATGTTAGGATTCATAACACTTCTGCATGAATCTGTGTCCATGAATCCAATTACTGAAATTGGTCTAGCATACTTCTCCGTCAAGACTTGAACCTTAATATTTGGAGAAGGAATCTCTTTAACAATAGGCTTTACTAGATTAATATTGCAAATTTGATGATTGCAACAATAATCTATTTCTTCTTCTTCTTCCGAACTGGATTCCTCTGATTGAGGAATAACAATCACTGTTTGCTCATCTTTCTCTTTCTGCTCTTCATAGATTTCTTCAAATTCTTCTTCAGGAGATAAGAGATACATCTCTTGAAGTTTTGTCAACATCTTTATTCCTTTCCTGGTCTTGTTTGGACATTATTTTGCGTAATGTCCCTTTTGACCGCAGAGATAACACCTGTTGGAGAATCTACTGATTGAAGAAGTTCTCTTTTTGAAAAACCTAAAAGGTTTTCTTCTCTTTTTTGAGTAAAACTTCTTTTTCTTCGGATACTGAAAGAAGTGTGATTTCTTCTTTGATGAACATGAGCAAGCTTCTTTATCCTTGCATTTGATCTTCAAATCTGGTCTTCTGCAAACTTTGTAAAGATGAGTTTTCTCCTTTAGCACATTCTTAACAAACTTCTACTGTTCACAGAGTCTGTCTAGTGCTCCTAGGGCTATCTGATAAATTTCTCCGAGAGATATATGCATCATGTCTCTCTGTAAGGCATTAATGGATTTCTGTAATTCTGGTAATAGCTCTTCTGGTAGAGAAGCTATGAAGACATGCCTCAAATTTACGTCATTAGCTCCTCCTAACATATAATACTTTTCTGCCATCCTTTTGTAATGCTTCTGTAAATCATGTCTCTCCAGTGAGCAGCATTTCATCTCAAAATACTCTTGACGAGCTCTTCTGTCAATGATTCCGAAGTCTCCAATAAATTCCTTATGCAAAATACCCAGGAAAGTGGGTATATCATGTTGAGCCATCTGGAGTCTTTGATACTCACTAAGACTGGTAAACCATTCTCTTAGGTTTCCAGTTAGCCTTGATAAGAAGTTGGTTAGCACCTCTTGTCTATTGGCTCCAGGGTCATTCATCTGTACATCTAGCCATGCACCAAATTGATAAAGTTTCTCTCTCCAACGATGATGGGGAAGATCATCAAATGTAAAATATGGACCATTTGAAGGTTTTTGAAATCCTTCTTGCCCACTGTGAACTGATTCAGTTGTCTCCTAAACCATGGGCTCATGTTCTTCAACAGCTGAGGCTGGTGTTTCCTTAAATGGAGGAGGATTTATATCAACCATGAATATTGGATGTGGTTTTTCTGAGGACAAAGAGGAATCGGTTGTTGTAGCAGAATCTGATTCTGAGAAGGATAGGTCTCCTTCAAAATCAGTGGATGGTTCTGACATAGGTTTGATGGTGGTAATGGTCTTGTTTTTTGAAAAGTCTTTAGGTGGTGGCTGTCTTTCTGGTGATGATGATGGGGTATGAATCTTCAAGGGTTTTTGTGGAGGTATGTATTCTGGGGTATATGAGGTTGAGGGAAGAGACACTTGGGTTTGAACAAATGTTTGGGGAGGAACTGGTTGGTGTTTTTGGGTTTGTTGTTTCCTTTCTTTTCTAAGCTGCTGGAAGATTGGATAATTCATTTTGAAAGGTTCTTTGGCTGTGGATGTGGATGGGAAGTATGGTGTGGAGGACACAAAGGGTGGTGTATATAATGGGGTATGAAATAATGGTTCTTGATGATATATGGCTGATTGTTTTGCAAAATCTGCCTCAATCCTTTTCAGTTCTTCTTTTACATGCTTCAATTCCTGTTCTTTCTGGAAGAACAATGGTCCTGTGTACCGAGTATCAATATATCCCCTGAGCTCTTGATCAAGCTTCTGAGCTCTGTGAGAATAATTCTCATAAAGATTCTTGACCGTTTGGTCCAGAATATCCAGTTTGCTGGAGAACACATCTGTCTTATCATGAAGTTGTTCTAATCGAGTGTTTATCTTGTGTAGGACTTTGTTTTGGCTAACTGAATTCTCAGTGTGCCAATTTAGAACTTCTTCAGATTAGGTTGTAGTTCTTGCACCTTGAGGAGTCATTTGGTCTTGCTGAACAAATGGTCGGGAAGTGTATCTGGATGATTCATTAGTCCTTCGTTCCAAAGGAGGAAAATCCTCTTCATACATAGGACGAATCATGGCTATGCAAGGGAGGTCTTGGGTAGGCTTTGATGGAATTGTTGGTATAACAGGTTCTGGTTTAGGAGTATAAACTGAGAAGGTGAAATCTTCTTTTGAAAAGATTGATGAAGCTAAGTCCGAATGACCTAACTCTTGAAGCATTTGATGAAAAGTAGTTGGCGTGGGTGTTTCCTTGGGTATTTCAACCCATTGTTTCTTTCTGCGGATATTTTGTTTTGGACCATGATCAAAATCCTGATCTTGATTGGCTTTGAAAGATTTGCAGGATGGTTTCTGTTTAAGGTATGGGGTAGGCTTGGATTCACTTGGTTGGTATAGGTTGTGCTCAGGTCCATGCCAGTTATCCCAATAATAGCAACCACAGTCTGGATCGCATTCTTCAGGAGCTGCATCCCATACAAAATGACCATGTACTTTTGAAACAAAACATGGCTTAGCCTCCGCATCTACAGAATGGATGGGGACTTTCTCCTTATGTTTGTAAGCTGGTTTGATCGTCAAAATTTGTCCTGAGTAGGACGCTGGTGGTTGTCCTGGCCTCTTGAAGGTAAATTTTACCATTCCATTTTCTAGGCGTTCTAGGACAGGGGCATCAATAGTATGCACGTCTCTACAAGAAGAGTGAAACTCTTTCTCATAGTTATTGATCCATTCCAAGGGCATGATCTGTGCCAATTCTTCCTTTGAAATTCTTCTAGGAATTTGGATTACAGAGGTATCCGATTGATTGGAAACCATGTAGAGTGCATCTAAAGTAGAATTTGGAAATTCTAAATTCACCGCATGATCTTGCAGACGATAAATCATTTGGTGATGCAGGGTAGCCATAATGGCTTTCTCATCTTGTTCTGCTCCATGAATTTGAATTTATACCTTCAACCGAGATGGTAAGGTGGCATCGTCAAGTTTGATATTAAAATCAGGAGCAATTGTCATGACCACACTTCCATTGCTAAAAGTGGTTAAAAGTGCACCAATTTGAGTATGATTTATAGGTGGAGTCAAGGATTGCAACTCTGGCAGTAGCTGGAATGCCTTTCCTTCCATGGAGAGTTAGAACCAATCTAATGGCACCAATATGGATGTGAGTATATCCCTGCTGTCTCCAAGTGTTGATCAGGAGTTGAGGAATCTCCAACGTAACATACTGTTCTGCCGTTGTGGCTTTAAGTCCACACTGTTCCAGTTTGGAACTCTGGACATATTCTTTCACTTGTAGCCTGGGAGTATGAATGATCCTTGCTATTCTCTGACGAAGAGATCTAGCATAAGTTCTATCTTGGGAAAAAATTACATAGGGACTGAGTAAGAGTAACTCAGTATTATCGATATGGACTTCTTCTGGGATATGGGTGATTTCCACAAAATTATCAATCTTGTTGGAGAGGATTCTTTTAACTGAAGAGGGAAGTTTATCTAAAGAGAAGGCTGAGGAAAGTCTAACTGGAGTAGAAGAAGTAGAAGTGGATTCTGATAACTCAGTCATGATGTTCTAAGGTTCTCTCTCTATCATTCTTTTATAACTATATCTTCCTTCCTGTTTGGCCTGTTTAGGCTCTGATACCAATTCGGGTCCCTTTCCAGTAATGAGATTACTAGGGGCAATAGATGATGACTTTTCTTAGTAGAAGAATGATAATTCAGTTTTATCCGATAAACGGCCTCTCCTGGGCACTCTGGACGGATCACCTTAGGATTATCAATCTCTGTTATAATAAATTATAAATAACATTATGTATTAGTTTATTATTACTTTTTTTTTGCATGAGTTTATTCACTTTTATTGACAATAAATCTATCTATCTATCTATTTATTATATACATAAAAGTATAACCAAAAGCTAGAACCTCATATCTTCACATCGGCATTTTGAAAAAACTTAGTAAAATTTGAGTTATTACTTTTAAGATTTTATATTAGTTTTTTACTATTATATCTTAAAAGCAGTTAAGATATCAGGATTTACACGTTTAGATATTATTATAAATCAATAGTTTGTATTCATCCATAAATCAATTTGTAAGATTATATTGTTAGTTATTTATTATTATATCTTCACTGCTGTTAAGATATGTAATTTAGAAATTATTATGACAATCTTTTCTTCTTTTGGTTGATATACTTTTATTTATGGATATATTATATTTATTTTTAGTGTTTTATCTTATTGTTTATTTTATTTATAATATATAATTGTTAAACTATTTGTTTTTAAATTGTTTTTGTTTATTGAGTGATATTTGGGAGATGTTGTTATGATATGATTGCGATCGAAATTGATTCTTTTTTTTATTATTGTAATGTGGTATTTTGTTCTATAAAATCAACATTCCTATTTGGTTCCATACCATAAATTTTATCGTATCTCAAGTAATTGTTGTCATAATTTATTTTTTTATTTTTTCTTTATGTACAGGAACGTTTCGTGAGGTGTCTTATGATATTATGAGGGTTATTCATCATCTGAGACATGATTAGTAAATTAAAATTAGAGTTATACGGTTATGAAAGTTGCCCTCACATCAGTCACCAAAATGATTATAATTCAATTGTGTTAGTTTTGCAAGATGCTAATGTAAGTATTTAATATATAGTGTATATATTGTCCTATAGTGGTTATATTATTGTCTCTAACTTTATTATTTTTTATATTAAATTAAGGTGATCGTATTTATGAAGTGATCAAAAAAGTATTCTTCTTCGAGTTTAAGGACATATTGAAGGAGGGTAAAATATACATTATAAAGATATTTGACGTTGGTAATAATACCGATTCATACCACACCACTAACCATGAATTCAAATTATATTTCCAATATTCAACCAATGTGCAATTACAAGTTGATAATGGAAATATACATTCATATGGTTTTTTGTTTACTTATTGTAATGAAATCTTATCAAGGAATTCAAATGATCGTTTCTTAATTTGTATGAATAATTTTAATTATATTCAATTTTACGTTTTAGTTTATAATATATATAAATTCATTTTTATGACTAAGTAATTTGTTATAGATGTCATTGGCAAGTTAAGTGGGATTGAAGGGATTGAGCAGCCGGTAAAGGATGTTAAGTAATAAAAGAGGATAGAGATAATAATTCAAGATAATAAGTATGTGTGTTTAAAGTTGTTATATTGAAATTTATTTTTTTATTTTATTATTATTAATTAACTATATATAGTTTATATATTTATTTGTTTTTTATTATAACGTATTAATTATATTATAATCATTTAAGTGATAAAATAAAAAAATATTAATTTTAAATAGTTGATATTCTTAAGGAATTTGAAAAGATTGTTATAAAAATATTTCTGAAATTTAATATATAAAAGTACTTTTTTGATTGTTTAATATTATATATGATATTGTAAACTTCTTGGTAGTATATATCTATTATATAAAAATTGTTAAGTTTTTTTTATGTGATGAATATTTAAATGATAGAATTTGCAAGATATGAAATATATGGAACTTTTGAGTTTCTTTATTAATTTTTTAATTGGATATATTCAGTCATTAAAATAATAAAATTAATTAGATATAGTTGAATCAAGATGACTTTTGGTATTATTTTTTCATATAATCATTAATTTTTTGCTACTACAAAATTTTAAATATAAATAATTATTGAGATATAGTAGAAATTTAATGGCCATAAATATGTAAAAATAGATTAATGGATTATAATTATTATTATTTTTCACCTTCATATCAATATGCCATTAAAATAAATGGGAGTTAAGATGGTTAACTACCAATTTTCAAGTTAAGCAACTCAAAATTTTCAATTAATAAATTATATAATTAATACAATATAATAGATTTTTGTCAATAATGTGTTCAATCCATTGATTTTGTATATATAATAGATTGAATACTTTATTTAGTCAAAAAGTTATATATGAAAACTATAATAAATTACTCTAATCCTAATTAATATTAAATCATATAATTCAACAAATTTTCTAATTAATATAAATTTTCAAATAGATATTAAATCATTCAATTGTCAAACTAATCAAATTAATAAGAATTTTAGTTAAGATTGACTTAATAATTTAAATGGAATTTCACATCAATAATTATTTAATAAATTTGAATAAAAAAATACAACTAATAACCATTAATTTTGTTTGGTAATTTGGTGATTTAATTTTTTTTCAATTATATTTGAATGAATATATTAAAATGAAACTATCATTAGCAAATCAATTTACATTTAATTTAATTTTAGATTTCAACTTAATTCAATTTTATAGATTATAATATTTCTAATAAAATTTTTTCATATCAAATACTATATACATAGGTAAATTGCTACAAATCAATCTTAAATCATAAAATCAATTATATGAACAGATTCTTTTTTGTGTAATATCTTAGGTATTAAGGGTAAAAATTGATTACTTAATCTATGACAATTTGAGTTCAAATTTTAAAATTTAAGAATCCATGTAATTAAATTATCATTTCAAACTAAATAAAAAATCAAGGAAAACAAAATATATAGCTTCAATAAAATCTATAATTTTAAAAAAAGTGATTTGATATCGATTTATGATTAATCATGATTGTACAATATATTTTTTATTTATTTAGATTTGATTTTATTCATACATCTTTGAAAAAATTATTATCATCAAAGAAAAAGTCAACTCTTTATAATTTTTAAAATATTTTTTTTATAAATAACCCAATTTAACTCCTAGATATATTTTGAGATTTTTTCATTTAGATATTACTTATACAATATATTATATATAAAAATATATAACAAAAAGTTAGAAACCCATGCTACCACTTCAGTTTTTCAAAAAAAAAAAGAAATTCTAAATTTTAAGACTTATGTGTTAAATGACATTTGATTTTTTTCCAACAACTTTCAATATTAATTGAGATTTGCAATTAATTTATTAGGTTTGTATAAATTGATGATCATCTATCTTAAATTTGATATTGTTATATTATTTATTTGTTATTTACTATTATCTCTAAATAAGAATTAAAATATGTGAATTTAGAATTTGTAAAAGTAATTTTAATGAATATTGTCTTTGTAACAAATAATAAAATCAAGTTGGAAAAAAATAAAAAAAATAATAATAAAATCAACATATCTTTATTTGAACAGTGAGAAAATAAATTATGGCTATATTTTTCTTAATTTTCATATATTTTACATGATTATATATTAAATTTATAACTTTAAATTAGTTGTGAGTGATTTATTTTTATCCAAAAATACCATTTATAAGAGGCTATTATGATCGTACATAATTGTAATCAAAATTAAATTATTTTTATTAATTGAATCATGAATTTTTGTCTATAAATACATTTGCAAATGTATCATCAAAAATATATTTCAATCAAAATAGGAAAATCAATTAATTTTAAACTAACTATAATATAAAATATAGAAAATATAAAAAGATAATAGATTTAAAATCATAAATGAAAAATGTAAAATATCAAAAGATAATGTATTATTATCTTTGACCTATTCATGATATTTATGCTATTATTTAAATTTAAATTATACTATTATTAAGATAATTTATATACATGTATATATATACATATATATTAAACCATTTGTTAAATTTAATTAATAGTTATATTTCAATTAAAATAGTTTTTCATTATTATTTGTAAATGATTCAATTTAAGAATTTTTGTGATTGCTTACTTGATGTTGTAGACCTATTCAAAAATTTTAAATAATTTTTATATGTAAAATAATATTTTATCTATCTATAATATTCTATTTGATATTTGCAGATTTATCGTTGAATTAATATTAAAACTGATATGTTATCTTTCTACTCTATAAATAAATGTATCAATTCAAAATGAATTAGTATGGTCATCTTTCATTTTGTTTGAGAGACATTTTTTCATCTGCTGTAATTCTGCCTATGTCATGTTGAGAGACTCATCCTTTACTGTGTTTAATTTACTTTGTTATTAATGTTTCTTCTATATGCATTTAGTTAATGACTAAAATCGAATTATTTATGAATGTGAGTATTTGGAATTTGAAGGTTGATCAGCTAATTTCTTATAGATTATAATCGGATTATCTTAATTTGTTTAATAATAGTTATATAACTTTTTATGTAACCCAACTATCATAATTTTTAATATCCATTTTCTATTTATTTTTTATGATTTTTATTTACAAATACACACATATATCTATATGTGTGTGCTTATTTTAATATTTGATTTATCATCGCATAATATTTACATATTTAGGATTATATTGTTTGATCTTCTGATAAGTCCACTCTTTTGTTATCAAAGTTTCTTTCTTACACACACACACATTTATATTTAAATTGTGAATAGGTTCCTTAAAAATAAACATTGCATAAATGCTTTACAAAATATTGCTAGAAAATCAATATGATCTCTAATAAAATTGCAGAAAGGAGGATTTGAAGAAAATCTAGCTTACATTCTAATGCGGAGGATATTTCCAACTAATTCTACAACCTATTTTATGCATGATCGATAGCTATTATCACTAAGATTGAAAGATTTCATCCAAGTTCACATGTACTGAATGTGTTGAGAACATTTGTTTAATAGAATGTTACTCTCAAATATTTATTATAGATTTTTTTTTTATATTTTTTCATAGAGTGCATGTGTTTGGTTTATACCATTATATATATAGTGTTATATTGTGTATAGTTATTTGACATATTCTCTAGGGGATATATAAAAAATTTTATACTTTCCTATTATATATATCTGGGAAAGGAGGAGTACTTTTTGTTTATAGATAAGGAGGCATTGGTAAAATATATGTATGAAATACTCTTTCAACCTCTTTTAGATTCAATGGCAAAATTATTCTTAGTGTAGCATCAAATGACATTGTTTTTTTATTATTGCCAACTGAAAGAACTATGCATTTACAATTCTACATATCTCTTGATATTCATGAAAATACTATATGCAATATAAAATAGTATAGTTATCTTGCTGAGTTGTTGGTTCATACTTCATTAATTATATGGCATGAAGCACCTATTGCTAACAAATTTTACTTTGAGGCTTACAATCAGAGTCTTAAATATATCTTAAAACTATCCAATTATTCAGCTATAAACCTTCCTTTTGAAGGTAAAGTAGTTGTATTGGGCGAGAATTTTAGATCAATTCTGCCTGTAATACCAAGAATGGCTTATGTGGATATAGTTCTTACTGCTATTAATTTATCTTGCATTTGGAATCAATGAAATTCCTTACTCTTACAAGAAATATAAGATTTCTTCCAATAAATTCATCTTATCTGGGAAAGAAGGAGTACTTTTTGTTTATAGATAAGGAGGCACTGGTAAAACATATGTATGAAATACTCTTTCAACCTCTTTTAGATTTAATGGCAAAATTGTTCTTAATGTAACATCAAATGACATTACTTCTTTATTATTGTCAACTGAAAGAACTATGCATTTACAATTCTATATATCTCTTGATGTTCATGAAAATACTATATGCAATATAAAGCAGTGTAGTTGTAACACCTTACTTTTTAGACTCATTTTTCATGAATTAGACTCCTTTTAAGTCTGATTATACTTAATCCTAAGCTTGAATCACATCAGAATGAAAATCAAACTTTTCAAAATTTTTTGTTACTGTTCATATGGTAGTTTTTTCTTTACAGACTAAACTTTGAAAATTCATAACTAATTCTAAAAAAATTATTTCATAGTGATTCAGGTCTCTAAAAATAGATAAAACCTTCTATATATAGAAAAAATATGAAACAAAACATTCTCTTGACCAATTTATATATTTTATTCCTCAAATATTTACTGTATATTTGAACATTTTCTCTTCCTTAGGATTTTGGCCTTATATTTAAAAATTCATATATCACTCTACCCTGAGCTAATTTATGCATTCCTTATGTCATTGGAAATCTCTATGAGTATAATTTCTATAAATATTTTTTTTGTACATTTATTCAACTTGTGCATGGCATAACATTAATGTAAATCATAAAGGGTCAAAATGCTACTTTTGCTGGAACAGTTTTGGGAAAACCTCCATATCTCCTATCATATAGCTCCAATTACCTCCAAATCAGTGTCATATGAAACTTAAAACATAGAGATTTCCATAAATATAAACCAATAAATTTTTTGAGCTCTGCACAATTTATATCATCTTTTTAATTTTTCATTACCTAACTTTCAGTTTCCAGTTTTCCCAATCTTTCTTTGTTCTGAACCCTAATTTTGAAAATTCACTATAATTCGTACAATTATCCAATTTAAGTGTTCTTTAGCTCTATGAAAAGTTTGTTCCGTCTAGTTTAAGAGCATGTATAACACTTATATAGGATGCTCTTTTTCAAACAGTGTTCTCTTACTTAAATCAATACTGGTCATCTCAAATAAACTTATGTCATAGCTTACATAATAAGCTTCACAACACATTTATATTGACATTTATTGCTCCAATTTCATGCATAATACCATAGAGGACTTAAAAGAATATATTCAGGGCATCATACAAGATTTACCTCTTTCATACAAACTTATACAAATTCCCCAAAATATAAAATTAAGACTTGCATAATAATATCATTCATCATTCTCTTCCTCTTTTTCCTTTAGCTCTTCTTGGATTCCTTGCATTGATTGGCCCTAAATATGGTAAGCATTTGGAAGGGATGAGATTCAAAGAATCTCAGTAGTTACTACTAATCAAGCAAACATATAATCATATAATGTAAGCACACTTCATCAAGTCATCATTCAAACATTTAGAATCATTTATGCTTAAACATTTTATAGAAAATTAGACAGAGTTTTCCCTTATATTTTGGACATCCCGGGGTCACAAAACCCCTCAAATAACTCAACCAATAT
The DNA here is from genome assembly GCA_026686845.1 of Adenanthera pavonina. NCBI lineage: Eukaryota > Viridiplantae > Streptophyta > Magnoliopsida > Fabales > Fabaceae > Adenanthera > Adenanthera pavonina. The sequence goes on along the minus strand of JAIVEN010000022.1, from coordinate 24,814,322 downwards.
CAACAAATCATCATATAACATCATTGCAAACATTTGGTATAACATTAAAACCATTGCAACTATATAACTATATAATGCAAGATTAGGTTAGTAAACTACCTTTTAGCTTTTCAATCCTTTCCAAAATTTGCACACCTTTCCTTTGAACTTCTAACACTTCTTTGAGTCCTATATTATCACAAAATGAGGCCATTAGCCACCAATTACACAATCTCATGCACAAAGTATGCATACTTGGACTAAAATTTTCACTTTACTTTCCTTTGAGTTTTTCTTGTACAACATACTTGTATCTACCTATTTTAGACCTAAGGAATCCATTTTTGGGGTCAAAATCATGAAATTCCCTTTCCTTTTCAAACCCTAAATAGGCAGAAAATTTGATAAATTTGTAGAAAAATAACTACCCGATTAATTTGCAATCCAATGGTATATCCTTAATCCTTGAAGCCAATACATCACTTTTCATGGTTTAATTTCTTCATGGCTTCATTTTCTCTCTCTAGGAAGAAAATTTTAGAGGGAAAATGGAGAGAAATAATCCATGAAATATCATAATACTCAAGTATATACAAGAGGATAACCATAAAAATCTACCTTGAGAGTTTGATGACCAAACTTGGCTTTTTCTTCTTCCTTTTCTCCCTAGGTGTTCCATGACTTCTTGTTCTTCTTCTCCACTAGTTCAACGTGTTTTAGACGTGAAGGAGATGAGGTGTTAGATTTTAAATGATAATTATGTCATCTAATTAACTACTTAACTTTTCTATATACTTTTATTTACTTTTTCTTTTAAAAAGCTTTTCACATAATTCCATTTGTATCCCATCTGCTCATTCATACGTGGCTCACCTCCTTTTTTGGCCAAAAAATGCTTCATAAACTTTAATGGACCAAAATACTCTTTACCGATTAAATTTATCCGTACCGATTAAGTATTTTTGCTAAAATTGTTATTAAATTGGTACAGGATTATCCAAAAATTACTTTTAGTCCAAAATCATTATCTTGATGCAAAATATATTTTAGTAAGGTCCAATCATTTTCCTTGAATATGTACTATCTTTTTCTGCAGTCTAAAATAACCTTTATCGGGTAAAATATTAATATTAAACCCTAATCACTCAATAAATATTATTTTGATCTTCATAGATTCCTTGCTATATTCCATTGGGTTTAACTCATTGAAAGTTTCATTTTGACTATAATTTTTCATATTTCTAAAAATGCCCTTGACTAAGGGTAATTTATAATTTTTAAAATTTTCGGGTCATTAGATGTAATTTTTCCCAAATTTCTTTCTCTTTTCCCTCTCACGTTGAAGCCATTCTTAAGGGACTCAATTGCACACATTCTTAATTCTTGGGGCTAAAATATAATTTTCTCATTTTTTTGTTTAATCAGAAAAAATGATCTTTGTCATTCTTTATGCTTAACGGTGTCTCACCATTTTTTCCAATTCCTTTTCCATTTTACGATGTTAACTTTTTTATTTTTAGACCTTCAAATCATTATTCACATTTTACTTCTAATTTGAGAAATGACCATTTTGCCCTTAAGTCAGGTCAAAAAATAATTATCCATTCTTTCAAGCACTTTCTTATAATTTTACCCAAAGACCAATTTTTTTATTCTTTCCTTTTTACTATTCACAATAACTTTCAAATTTGTCTATCTCTCAACCTAGACCTCCTGGGTACGCAATACTTATACTATTGTGCCTAGCTTGAAGCGGGCTTTCATTCAAGTGGTATATTGCATATTTTCTAGGGGTGAGTTCTGGAATTAATTTCTGCTAAGAACCTTATGGAAAATTAATTCCAATTAAGGACCAAACATAACTTCTTCTGAAAATTAAATGAGAAATTAATTCATTCTAAAGCCCGATTATATATAGCTTTTTCATCTCACTTCATTTCTCATCTTTTGTTCATTCTATAGCATCCCATAAAAGTTGGGATATTACAGTAGTCATCTTGCTGAGTTGTTGGTTCATACTTCATTAATTATATGGCATGAAACACCTATTGCCAATAAATTTTGTTTTGAGATTCACAATCAGAGCCTTAGATATATCTTAAAATTATCCAATTATTCAGCTATAAACCTTTCTTTTGAAGGTAAAGTAGTTGTATTTGGTAAGAATTTTAGACCAATTCTGTCTGTAATACCAAGAATGGCTTAGGAGGATATAGTTCTTACTGCTATTAATTTATCTTACGTTTGGAATCAATGTAAATTCCTTGCTCTTACCAAAAATATAAGATTCCTTCCAATAAATTCATCTTATGTTTATAGAGAAATACAAAAGTTTAGTCACAAGATTCTTTCTATAGGTGATAGAATAATTACTGATTCTAATGATAGGATCACTGATATTAAAATTTCTTATGATTTTTTATTGGACATCTCAAATGATCATATCATATCAATTGTAAGGACCATATTCAAATCTCTATGGGAAATCAAATATTTCATTTTATTTATGAGATAGAGCTATATCAGCCCATACTTTATCTGTTTGATAATGTTAATGAATACATGTTATCTTTATTATCAGATGAAGATATGATGTAATATGGTTTTGATAGTGTATTAAAGGAAAATGACAATGTGGATTATGTTAATAATCTTTATTCCATTAAATTGTTGAATTCAATTTCCATATTAGGCCTTCCAAATCATGAAATTAGGTTAAATGTTGGAGCACTTATTATTTTCATGAGAAATATTGACAAGTCATTGGGTTTTTGTAATAATATTTATCTCATTGTTACACAAACTAGCAAGTATATAATATTTCAAGTTAAAGTCATGTCTAAATCAAATGCATGAACGGTTGAAAGTTTATATACTCAGAATATTTATGATTCCATCAGATTTAAGACTATTATTTAATATGAAAAAATGGTAATTTCTTATAATGTTAGCCTTTGTTATGACTATAAACAAGAGTTACAGGCAAAGTCTATGCAGCATAGGTTTATACTTTCCAAACCTACATTTATACATAGACAACTTTATGTTGTTATATTGTGTGTATGATCTAAAAGTGGATTGAAGATAATGATTTTAGATAAAGATGGAAATTTAAGTGATACAACATTGAATATTGTATGCAAAATAGTGTTTAATAATCTTAACTGATAGTTTTGTATTATTATTTCCTTTACAGTCACTTATTATTAATACATTAAATACTTTGTAATGTTATTTTGTTATCCAATTATATGTATAATTTTATCATTATACATGTCTCAAAATGTAGATAATTTTATTGATCTCGTGCATCACACGGGTTACATACTAGTTATAATATAAAAGCAATGGTCGGAGGCGCGACATGCAAGCATGACATCTCTCCATCTAAGCATGATGACTGGAATTTTAGAGGTGCCAACTATGTTTTGTGACTTAATTTCCCTTTTTTTAAATATCTTCCGTGATATTCATTAGGTTTAAATTTGAGTTGTTATATTATTTATGATGATATTAAGCTATATTGTTTTAGTTAGCATATAAAATATTTTTCATGATATGCAATAGATTTAGTTGTCAAATCAAATTCAAATTATTTATATTATCCTTTAATTAATTCAAATTAATTCATTTTCTCTATGAACTGGTTATGATTTAATTTCTTACAATTTAGGAATAAATTTATATTCATTTTTTTTAACTTTTTAGAAGCATACTTCCTTAAAAGCCAATTTCTCATAATTATATCAAGCAAGCCCTAAAACACATACATAAATGATATAATTAATTGTGATAGATATTTAAAATATAATTTTTAATTATAAAAAAGTTATAATAGTTCTTAGAAACATTTGAATATTGGTTATAATTAAGGATATTTTTAAGGACATTTTTTTTAATTAAAACACGTAAGATTTACAAAAAGGTAAATATTGGTTATAATTAAAAGAATCTAATTAAATTTAGTATTTTAAATTTCAAAATATAATATAGAAATAACAAGTCTCAATCTTAGGGCTATTCAATGGGTCCGAAGGCCTGGTTGGCCCGGAGTGGCCCAGTCATTTCGGGCCGGACCAGGTCTTGGCCAAGTCACAGGCCTGTCTCAGTATATATATATATATATTTTTCAATTTTCTCATTTTCCTTTATTTGTTAAAAATATTGAATAATTTTATATAATTGTTTTTCCTTTATATGCCTCATGTAATAAATTAATTTTATAATTATAATAAATACATTTTATTATTCCAATTTTTAATTTTATTTCAAATTTTAAATTTATTTCTTAACTTAATATTATATAAAATAAATAATGTATAATTGTTGAGTATTTATAATTTTGATAAATGTTACTTTTCACCTTATATTATTTCCTATAAAAATATATTTTAAATGAAACTAGTTGTATTTTTAATAAAAAATCAAATTAACTTATTTTTTTATTTATTTTTAATATTTTTATACTGGATCAAACCCGGCCCAGTATTGACCCGATTCCGGCTCGGTAAAGGACCAGGCCGGGCGGGGCCATGAACCCATTTTCTCCGCCTAGGGGTGTTTCAGGCCAGACACCGAGTCAAGGTGATGCCCAACCCATCCTGGCCCATGAACACCCTTACTGAATCCCAAACCTAACTCTAAAGTTGAAATTCTAAAGCATGAAATTGTAGCAAACTTCAATTGAAGCTCCAAAATCATGTCAAAAATATCCATACAGGTTACCTACCTTTATATATACAATAAATATATAATGGTTCTTTGAATATTTGAATTTAGAAAATTTTTAAGGAGATTTTTCTAAAAAATTAAAACACACAAACAAATTATATAAGAATAGAAATAATTTAAAGGAAATAGATATAATTAATTATTGAATGAATTAAAACACATACATAAATGATATAATTAATCATGATAGATATTTAAAATATGAGTTTTAATTATAAAAATTATAATACTTCTTAGAACATTTGAATTTATAAGATTTTTAAGAATTTAAAATATGAGTTTTAATTGTAAAAGTTATAATATGTCTTATTGTTATACAAGCTGGTAAACACGTACTTCAAGTTAAAGTCATGTTTGGATCAAATGAAGGAATAAAAGTTTGAATACCCAGAATATCTATGATTTCATCATATTTAAGATTGTTATTTATTATAAAGAGACATTAATTTCCTGTAATGTTGGCTTTTGCTATGACAATTAACAAAAGTTAAGAGCAAAGTCTATGTAATGTGAGTTTGTTCTTATCAAGACCAATATTCACACATGGACAACATTCATCAAGTATTTGCTGAGAAGTTGTTTAAATAATCTCAAGGATTGCGAAGAGGTATGCAAGTTATAGGCATAACATATGTGATTTTAGCTGTTTTAAAAGATATTAGCCTAATTTCTAATATTGATCAGGGAACTTATAAAACAGTTGCAACAATTGAAGCCATTGATACCTATCGTAAGTGGTTTTGTAACACATGCCACCAGTATTTAGTGCAGGTATTTCATGATGGATTAGGTTTATATTGCCCAATTTGTGACCAATTTGGTAAATCAATTATGTATAGGTATTTATTTTCTATGGATCCTATCTGTATATGGTTTGATTTATGAATTTTTTAAGTAAGTACATTTATTTAGGAAATCATTTATCTAATTGTTTAATAGGTATAATATTCATCTCTGTGTAAATAATGATTCTGGATCTACTGATTTCTTTGACATGTATTTTTCCTAATCAGAATAGTTCTATGTGCCAGGTATTTGCAATTTTCCTTGAAAATTTTATTTTAAATCTAAGCTTTAAAGTGTAGTATATATTTATTTGTTACAAGTCAAACAATAATGTATGCATGATGAATTTATCTATAGAAATATTTATATGTTTAGCTTATTACGGATATGACACCTTGATAATACTATTAATTTTCAAAAAAATTTGTATAATATTTATATCAATTAACATTAGTTTGATATATTTTGAATCACATTTTATCATAGGATGAACAATATTTAATTTTCTCTATTGTTATAATGACAGGATAATGATGATGTTAGCCAGTTAACACACTTGATTGGAAAGCAATTTATTTTCAATGTCCATGTCAAAAGAATCAATATCAATGGATCAAGTTCTATAAATGTGGTGACTCAAATGGGTGTCCTCAACTTTGCATACAAAGCTCATGCCAACAATATTAATAATATGAGATTTGTATTTTTTTTATTTTTATTATATAATTTTTCTTATGAAAGGGTCAACATGTCCATAAAAAATAAATCATATAATTGGATATCTCAGTCCAATTGAGAATATATGGTTTAATATATGTTTTTTTTTTGTCAAAAATATCACATAATCTATAAATTGACACTTAATTATACTAGCTAAGAATTTTTATATGGTTTAATATATGTTTGTTTGGTCAAAAAAATCACATAATCTATAAAATTGACACTTAATTATATTAGCTAAGAATTTTTTTAAATATCCTTTCAATAATTAATGTGTTTCAATTGCCCAAAATACCAGGAAATGATTAAATTTATAAACTTTTCTTATCAATAAGGATGCCAAAAGTTATATCTCACATCAATTAAAGTATAATTTATTATAATTTAGTTAAAAATCCCATAATTTAGAGAATCTTTGGATAATCTTGATTTTATAAACTAACATTTGCTATATATTAATATAAAAGATATCACAATAAAGGATTGATAATACAAATGAGAATTAGATATTGGGACAAATTAATTTGTAATCACCATAAAAAACCTTTTTTTTCAATTCACATTTTTTAATGTTAATCAATAATGATTAGTGAAACATGTGGTAAATGAATGTGGTTAATCCATTTATATTTCATAATGCATTAAATATAATCAATAACTCACATTAAATTCAATAATATAATATTTACCCTTTTTTTAACAATTGCTATTGCATTAATGACAAACACTTTATTGAAAATCTTCTGTCAATCCAGCAAATAACTAGGGATTTACATATTATAATTAATAAAACAAATAAAAACAATAAAAATTTTGTCACACATACTCTCACATATATTTCCGAAATTCATATCTTCTTTGATTTTTTTTATATAGTTTCATAAATTATTGACATAGCAATATGTCAGCTTTTATTATCTATTATAAAATATATAAATTATAGAATAAAAATCAAGGGTTTCTTTTCTAGTTTTCACATTTGTGTCATTTGGCAACTATCACATCTCTTGGCTTTTTTAACAACACACAAAATTATATCATCATCTTCCCTCTTGTGAGATTCATCATTTGTGATTGGCCGCTTCTATTTGCCTCTTGTATCTACAGGTAATAGTCGAGGGTTTTGACTAGTCAAATTTCCTCTTTCAGCAAAGATATTGAATATAATCGGACTTCCTTTTGGAGCATGCGGCTAATTTATTCATCATTTTCTACTTCTAGTATTATGTGAGGTGTTAGTGATTATTCTACCGTATTCTTATATCCTTAGATCCAATCCTTATTGATCATGCGGCTAAGTTATGTTTTTTCTCTTTTTGTGTTTGAGATTAATTTATTTTGAGAACTAATTCCATTGAAATGCATTTTATTATGCTTATTTTGTTGTATATTTTAGAGTTTATTATATAATTTTTGAATTGTTATTTGATTTTTAGTCTTCTTATCGATCTCTTCGACACACTCAGGTAAGTTTCTCACATTTTTTGTTGTTGCTCCCATGACTTTGAGGTAAGTTTCCAATTTTTATATAACATGCACAATTTTAAAAGTTATATTATGAAATTTTGTGTTATTTTGGTCTCAATATGAAAGCTGTAATTATTATCATCACACGTAAACTCCAAAACTAAAGTGTTATGCTGTTTTGGTGCTTCAAGAAAGAATATTGAATTGTAGACTACTCTATAACGACAATGATGATAATTATTAACAATAACATAAGCTGTTACTTTTTTTTTTCAAAATGAGGTATTATTGTTTTCACAATTTCTATTTATATTTTCAGATTGATTAACTATAGATGGATCGAATCGGAATACTTTTAGGTTGTCTATATCAGCTGGAACACATACTCATCTAACACAAATGGAGAATTAAGTTTGAATGTATTATTTGTATCATATTTATAGACTAATTTCCTATAGTTGTATTTTTTAGTTTAATCAATTTAATTTAATTTTTTTGGCATAATTTCTCTTAGAAAAATTGAATTACTAATATATAAAATTTTGGTAGATAAAATTCATTATAGGTCAGGACATGTTGCTGTAGTTTGGAATCGAATTGAAATCATGAGGAGAAAGAGTAAGTATTGCAATAAGTACTTTCTATTATTATAAATTATGATTTTTATATTTAACACATAAAATATATCATGATATAAATTTGGTCACTCTTTTTAACAGAGCATATAAATAGATCAGAGAAAAATGGTGATATTTCTTCATGTAATGATACATATATTGAACGTTTTCTATTGTCCGACATCACAAATATTGGAAATTCTATCCAGAAACATGATATTATTTTCATTATATATATCGCTATATATACTAAATGAGTGTTTATATATATATATATTATATCTCTCATGTATTAACATAATGAATATTCTAATTTCTAATTAAAGATGAACTCACATCAAGAAAGAAAACAAAACGCCGGCATCATAGGAATATCAACATCGGAAATTGTCCTCTTGAAACAGTTGGGCCATCATGTGTTGATCAAGACTCCTTATTATCTCGGACTTAAGGTTGCATTATAGTAAAATATATTAATGATTCTATAAAGAATATGCATTATGTATATGAAAAAGTTTATTATTTTATTCAAATATGATAGGTTATTACTTTAATAACTAATAGTAATACATTAATGCACTATAGATAGGTTACTATTTAGTTTGTATTTGTACTTGATTGCTAATTTAAGCATTTAAATTCATTTTGGTAGATTCCATTGAGAGGATGGATAATAACAGCTCAAATTCATCATCTATTGTTTACCATAATAATTCTGTCAATTCAACTATTGGATATTCCATTCAGTCTATTACAGAGAAAATATGTTTGATTCCTAATATTTCACTATATCTTTAATTGTGTGTTTTATCAAGAATATGAAAAAAAATTATAATTTAATTATTTAATAAATGTTCATTTACATTCTATATTTAATTATTATAACCAATATCTATCAGTCTTGCTTTGTTAAAATTGTAATATGCTTTCAGTTATACAAGAAAATTTTGAAGACCAATTATTTACCAATCCAATTATGTCTAAAGATGACATTGATGATGAAAGTAAGATATATTGATTGTGTTTATCATGCTATTATTTAACTTATAAAGATTATTTTTATATAAATTTGATTTTTAATGTTATAAATATTGATAGATAATTATCTTGCATATATATCATCTGCTGACTCATGTACAATATCCAATATTTTTTTGGTACAAGTAGTTATTTTAGTGTATGTCTTTATTAAATCGGTACCAAATGCAAATTCAATAAACTATATACATATATATTTTTTGTAGAATATTGTAATCTTGGAGATCAAATTTATACATGTCAGTTTTGCAATGCAAAGTTTTGATTTGATGAAAGGACAAGAAGATATGGTGCAAGAAGAAACTCATTATTCAGTATGTGTTGTCCTAAGAGAAAGATTCAACTTCCTTCATCACAAGCTCCTCCATACATTCTTGATAGGCTTTTTAGTGGAAATGATGCGATAAGTAAACATTTTCATGATAACATTAGGGCATATAATATGATGTTCGCATTTACTTCTATGGGAGGGAAAATTGACAAAGAAATCAATAATGGTAGTGGTCCATATGTATATAGAATAAGCGGACAGAATGTCCATCATTTTGGAAGTATTCTTCCTATGGATGGAATTACTCCAAGATTCACACAGCTTTATATTTATGATACAATCAATGAAGTATCCAATAGAATTCATTCATTGGGGTAATACATAGTACTTTATTTTACATGTCATATAGAGCCTTTTACTTATTTTTTATTCATTTGTTATATTATTTATGTTTTTGTATGTAGGGGGAAAGACAAAGATAGTATACTTCAATCAGATATGGTTCAATCGCTTAAAAATATGCTAGATGAGCATAACGTTCTAGTGCAAACATTTCACATGGCATGAGATATATTAGGTGTAAATCAAATTGACCATGTGAAAATTAGATTGATTCATAAACGTGGCAAAGATGACATGAGATATAATCTTCCTACTGCTACAAATGAAATCGCAACATTAATAGTTGGTGATATTGGATCTACAGAATCTGATAGAGATATTATTGTTTAATACAAGTCAGGGCTGCTAGAGCGGATACATGAAACTCATCCGCTATACTTGTCAATGCAATATCCATTGTTATATGTGTATGGTGAGGATGGTTATTGAGATAACATTTTGCATAATGATAATATGTTGACCACACATGGCAAAAATAACAAACTAACATTGCGAGAATATTTTGCATACAAGATTCAAGATCATCATAGTGATACATCATTAATCCTTCATTCAGAAAAATTGTACCAGTAATTTTTGGTTGATGGATATGCAATGGTTGAATCCCAAAGATTGTCATTTATAAGAAATAATCAAAAAAAGTTGAGAGCTGAATTATACAAAGGCCTTGCAGATGCTGTGTTGAGAGGTGAGAACACATCATCATCTTTAGGAAAAAGAATAATTCTCTCATTATCATTTACTAGTGGTGTTCATTATACTGTTCAAAATTATCAAGATGTAATGACAATATGCAAGTGGGTAGGATATTTAGATTTATTTATAATATTCACATGCAATCGTAAATAGTCTGAAATAACTAGACTTTTGGAGGATAAGAATTTGCATGCTAAGGATCATCCAGATGCTATAGTTAAAATTTTTAAGTTGAAGTTGGATATGATGGTAAAATAAATACGAAAAAATGAGACTTTGGGAAGGTGAATGTAGATACTATTCTTATAACTTATTTCTATAGTTATACTAATTTGTTTGTACAATATTAAACTTTGTATTACTAATAATATTTTATTATCATTGCAGCTCTATATACAATGGAGTTTCAGAAGCGTGGTTCACCACATGCTCATATTTCGGTGTTCTTATGTAATAATGACAAGTTCCCTTCGTCAAGTGATATGAAAAAATAATATCAGCTGAAATTCTAGATAAGGATAAGAATCCTAGACTATTTGAAGCTATCAACACTTTTATGATTTATGGACCTTGTGGCTCAATAAATCCAAATTCACCGTATATGGTTGATGGGGAATGCTCCAAGCATTAGCCAAAGGCATTCAATGGTAGCACAATAATTGATGAAGATGGATATCCCAGGTACAGAAAGTGAGATAATAGTGCAACCATAGTAAAAAAATGGTGTTGAACTAGATAACATATTTGTTATCCCTTATAATCCATATTTGTTGCTGAAGTACAATGCTCACATTGTTGAGCGTTGCAATCATGTTCAATCACTTAAGTATTTATTTAAGTATGTGAACAAAGGGTATTATAGGGTCACGATGGCTTTTTATATAGATTCGCAAGACAACAATCATGATAGAATACATGATGAGATAAAACTGTACTATGATTGTAGATATATCTTCTTGTGAGACTGTTTGGAGAATATTTTCTTTTGATATCAATGATAGGAAATTGTTTGTGGAAAGGTTATCTTTTCATTTGCTAGATCAACAAGCTGTTGTATTTGATGATGATGAGCCACTTGATTCGGAGTTAGAAAGAAGTTCAAACTAGAACACCATGTTTTTGGCATGATTTCAAGCTAATATTAAGTATAAAGATTTATCAAAGCACTTATATTATTACCATGAATTCCCAACTAAATTTGTATACAAGAAGAAAAACCATGAGTTGACTCTTAGGAAGAAAGGATTTCATTTCGAAGACTATATTTTACTCCACCTGACGGTGGTGAATTGTACTATTTGCGAACTTTATTACCTATAGTTAGAGGTTGAACATCTTATGAAAGCATTAGAACAATTGATGGAATTGTTTATCCTACTTTTAGAGATGCATGTTATGCACTTGAGTTGTTAGATGATAATAAGAAGTACATAAATGAAATTATAGAAGCAAGTCATTGGACTACTACAGAGTTTCTCTTTTGTCTAGCTCTATGTCAAGACTAGAGTTTGTATGGGAGAAAACATGGCAATTCCTATAAGAAGACATATTGTATAAACAAAGATCTATAATAGGATATCAAGGTTTGTTTCAAATATATAAGTTATTTTTATACAAATAATCAAATTGATACATTTATGATGTAAGTCATTTCAAAAGGTATTATATATTAATACGTATTTTTTTTCCATAGGATCGCACTTATCAGATGAAGAACTTCAAAACTTTGCTCTTATAGAAATTGAAAATATTTTACAATCAAATGGTAATAGCCTTATTGATTTCCATTCTATGCATGTTTCCAACACAACAAGCATAAATGTAAGTATGAACAAGTTGATCCGAGCAGAATTAAATTATGATAGAGCTGCTCTTACTAATCAATTACCTGCATTGATTAAATCATTAACTCCTGAACAATTAAGAATTTATGATGGCATTATTTTAGTTGTTGACTCTGGGAAAAGAGGAGTATTCTTTGTTTATAGATATAAAGGAACTGGTAAAATATATGAATGGAATACTCTTTTAACCTCTTTAAGATCTCAGGGCAAAATTGTTTTAAATATAGCATCAAGTGGTATTGCTTCTTTATTACTACCTAGTGGAAGAACTGTTCATTCTTAATTCTGTATATCTCTTGATATTCATGAAGATACTATATGCAATATAAAATAGGGTAGTCATCTTGCTGAGCTATTGATTCATACTTTATTAATTATATGGGATGAAGCACCTATGGCTAATAAATTTTACTTTGAGACTCTTGAGTGTAGCTTAAGGAATATCTTAAAACTAATCAATCAATCAGCTGTGAATCTTCCTTTTGGAGGTAAGGCAGTTGTATTTGGTGGGGATTTTAGACAAATTCTGCCTGTGATACCAAGAGAGACTCGGGAGGATATGGTGTTTTCTACTATTAATTCATCTTTCATTTGGGATCATTGTAAACTACTTACTTTAACAAGAAATATGAGATTCCTTGTAACAAATTCATCTGATACTAATATAGAAATACAAGAGTTCTTTGATTGGATTCTTTCTATAGGCGATGGAATAAGTACTGATACTACTGATGAGAACACTAATATCAAAATTCCTAAAGATTTCTTATTGAATGCATCAAACGATCATAACAAATCAATAGTAGAATCCACTTATCTGAATCTTTATAAGAATTTAAACATATCATCTCACTTCAGAGATAGAGCTATATTAACCCCTACTTTGTCTGTTGTTGATAATGTTAATGAATATATATTGTCTTTATTACCAAGGGAAGAGACGGTGTACTATAGTTCTAATAGTATAATTAAGGAAAATTACAATATGGATTCTGTTGATGATCTCATTCCACTGAATTTTTGAATTTAATTTCCCTGCTAGGTCTTTCTAATCATGAAATCAAGTTAAAGGTTGATGCACCTATTATTCTCATGAGAAATATTGACAAGTCATTTGGTCTTTGTAATGGTATACGTCTCATTGTTACATAAGCTGGTAAGCATGTACTTCAAGCTAAAGTCATGTCTTGATCAAATGAAGGGATAAAAATTTGTATAGCCAGAATATTTATGATTCCATCATATTCAAGATTGTCATTTATTATGAAGCGACGTCAATTTCCTGTAATGTTAGTTAGCTTTTGCTATGACAATTAACAATAATCAAGGGTAAACTTTGTTCAATGTGGGTTTGTACTTACAAAAACCAGTAGTTACATATGGACAACTTTATATTACTTTATCACGTGTACGATCTAGAAGTGGATTGAAGATATTGATTATAAATCAATATGGCAATTCAAGTGACAAAACTACAAATATTATTTATAAAGAAGTGTTTAATATCTCACTTGATTATTTTGTATTGATCTATACTTTATGATTATTTAATATTATTTATGAATTAAACAATTTACAATGCCATCGTGATCTCCATTTATATGTATAAATTTATTATTTGTCATATTTAAAAAATGTAGTTAGTTTTATTGACCCCGTGCATCGCATGGGTTATATACTAGTTAAGCATTAATAATTACTATTAATAATGATTTTATTTTCAAACAAGTTAAATTGATAAATACTATGGGTAAATTAAAAATTAATCTCATGAAAAATGTGTTTAATTTATGAAAACTAAGTTTAAAAAATAAATTTATAATAATGAAATATTTTTTTCTTAGCCATGAAGAATCCAAATATCACTGCAAAGCAAATTACAAGGTGTTTACAATATCCAAGGGAGGACCCTAGAGGACAGGGGTCTCTCCTGTGAGACCTCTCCAGCCACGATTTTTTTTTAAAATAAAAATTATAGATAAAAAGTAGTTTTTCAAAAATCATGTAGATATATTTTTTGTACAATTTTAAATTTTTTATTTATTAAAAAATATTATACAATAAAAACTAAATCAAATTGGATTCTTGCAGTTTGTAGTTTTATATATATTTTCAGTAATTAAAAAAATCAAACAAATTCAAAACCTCACAAAAAATATATTTATATAATCTTTGAAAAATCTATTTTTTATTTGTAATTTTTAATTAAAAAAAAATCAAACCAATGACGATTAACCTCTACAATTGTTGGACTGGGTCTCACAGGAGAGAACCCCCGGTCTGATCCCAGACAATCCATCAGTGCAAATCAAGATCGAATAAGAGCTGTTACCAAAAAAAAAAAGCTAAAGTGGGTGGGGGAAGAGTATCTCATAAAGACAAATAGATCCCAATGTCAAAGTGTTGCCAGTCGTCTAGCTTTGGGCACATCAAATATTAGCAAAATGAGTTGCTACCTTCACTCTGATGTGATTAAGCTCATCTCCCTTGTTTAACCTGAGGATATTCTTTGCTGGCATCCTTCTACTGATGGTAACTTCACCATTAGATTAGCCTACAAAGTGATTGAAAGGCATGAAAATGGTTTTGACTCTGAAATTTGGTCAAGAATTTGGAGATGACCCACTTATGAAAAAATTAAATTGTTTCTTTGGAAAGCTACTTGGGATCGCTTTCAATCTAACTTCATCAGAACTAATGGCCATGATATTTGTCAAAGAACGTGCCCTTTCGGCCGTAAAAACATTGACTCCTCCATTCATATCCTACATGATTGTGAGAGATCTAAGGAGGTATGGTTGAAAATTCTTAAATGTTCAAGACTAAATATCTTCTTTTCCCTTTCTATGTAGGATTGGATTCTTTGGAATGCAAAAAATGAGATTGGAAATACAAATACTAGAAAAATTCCTTGGCAAAGACTCTTTGCGCATGTCTGCTGGAACATTTGGAAAGCAAGATGTCAAATCATTTCCTCGGATGTTGAAGACACCCTTGATGGAGATATTGTTTTCAAAAGCACTCAAACCATAATTAACGATCTCAAACTCGAATCAAGAATTAATTCTCTCTTTTAGGAACGGGATAGATCTCTAGCTAAATGGTGTCCTTCTAAAGCTGGCTGGATCAGATTGGATACTGATGGCTCTGTATTGCAAATGGCGCTGCCTCTTGTGGAGGTCTCATCCGTGACGAGCACGGAAACTGGAAAAGGGCTTCTACAAGCATCTCGGTTACTACCCTAGTACAACTGCTGAGCTTCATGGCATTCTTGAAGGGCTTAATCTCTATTGGGAAAATAAATTTACTAAAGTCAACGTCTACTCTGATTCTTTGGAGGCTTTCACGCTCATCTAGCATAATTTACCTCAGGTCCACCCCCTTTCAAGTATAATCACTAAGATCAGAGATCTTCTCATGTAAGATTGGATAGTCACTTTTGATCATGATTTTAGAGAAGCGAATAAATGCGCTAATTGATTAGCTCATCAAGCTTCTTATGATAGTTTTGATATCAGGATTTTAGATTATCCTTCTCTTGATTGTAAAAATTTGTTAAGGTTTGACATGACCTAGATTGTTTTTTTTCCTTGCACGGGTCACACTGTGGCATTTGTATTCCAAAAAAAAAAGTGTTGCCGGTCGTCAACCGCCTTTTTCATATATAAATAAATATATATTTATTTATATAAATAAAAAACCCCCCAAAGTGATGTCTCATTCTCACTTGGGCCTTTAGTAACCCGCATTGGGCATGCAAACTGGATGATATGGTGGGCTTCAGAATCACAAATATGTATAAGCATGTCAGAGCACCCTCTCTAACTATTTATTTTTATGCATGTGTCACCCATCCCCAAGTCCACCTCTACCCTTCTTCACTATTTCCAGCATTGGAGAGACAGCCGAATGAGTTGTAGATTTCCACTTCACTTTTGCCTCAATAGCTATCGTCTCCATCGCTGTCATCCCTAGCTCGCCATAGTCCCTTCCATGGCTTACTCTTCATCTGTTGCTTCTGCGAGATCTTTTTTTTTTTTTTTATGTCTGTAGCATTGCTGGATTTTCATGTTTGATGGGGCTGGTATTTTTCAGTAGCCTCTCTGGGGTTCCATGGTTAGGGTTTGCTATACAGTAGTTTCTTTTTTCTAATTTAATTTGGAAAGAGCATTTTGATATTTTCACATTATAAATATAAATATTAAATAAATATTATCTAAAACTTCCTAGAACATACCAGACATGTACCTACTTGGTATGCAATCTCACATAGGAGAAGTTTGCGTTCTCAAGTAGTTTTATCATTAAGTATTACTAAATTAAAGAGGGAATGACCGTTTCAGATCAATTGATTGAATTAATGGCAAAAAAAAAATTAACCGACAAAAAGTAACAAAAACTGAGAGCTTAGGTAGTACAACTGGGAAGAAAAATAGTAATCCAATCAATGGTTTTGGTTTCCACAATTCCATTATTTGAACTTTAATTTCACCCAAAAAAGAAAAAACCGCCCTGCTAATTATATACTTATCATATGAGATTTAAGAAATAAGATTTACTTACGAAGATTAAAATTCATCAATAAATTTATTATATATTGATTTTATATTTTTCAATTTGATTAATCTTTATTTTGTATCATTTACATGAATAAAATTGAAGAAAAATGATTACCTAAGGCTACCTCAAAGATAAGGGTGTGGAAAGATATAAATAGATAATTTTTTTTAATAGGGCATATGTTATATATATATATATAACTATTGATATATGATATTATTGTCCATTGGGCTAGAATTTGAGTAATGTCACGTTAAAATGTTGATCTCTCCCAACATTATTTTTTCCTTATTCACAACGTGATTTTTTGTAGAGCCTATTTGATTTAATGTGTTTGATTAATGGTGATTTATTTTTTGAGTGATGGTCATTTTGTTATTAATGTTATATTATGACAAATATTTTTAGGAAAAAGATAAATTAGGATCTTGTAAGAGAAATATTTCTCACAAAAGATCTCTAATTTTTTCAATCACTCAGAAGGACCTTGGTTCTTGGATGAAGAAAAAAAAGGAATGATTGGATCTTGCAATTAAAATAGGGAGTGATATGATTTTCAAGTGGATTAAATTAAAATTCTAAGTAGACTAAAATAATTTTTTAAGTGTAATAAACTAAATTTTTATGTTGAATAAACTAATTTTTTAAGTAAGTAGAACTAAATTTTTAATTGAAATGAACTAAATTTTCAAGTTGAATAAATGAAATTATTAAGTAGTATGAACTAATTTTCAAAGTAAACAAAACTAAAATTTTAATTGGAATGAAGTAAATTTTCAAATAAAATAAATTAAATTTTCAATTGAAATGAACATATTTCCTAAATAAGCTAAAAATTTCTAAGTAAAATGAACAAAGTTTTTAAGTGAATGAATTAATTTTTCCAATAGACTAAAACAAATTTTCAAGTAAAATGAATTAAATTTTTAAATAAATTAAACTAATCTTTTAAGTTGATTTAACTAAATTTTCAACGGAAATGAACCAATTTTCTAAATGGATAAAATTAAATTTCCAATTGAAATCAACTAAATTTTCAAGTTAAATAAACTAAATTTTTAAATAAAATAAAGTAATCTTTTAAATGGATTGAAATAAATTTTCAAGTGGAATGAATTAAATTTTTAAATTGATTAAACTAATTTTCTAAGTTAATTAAATCAAATTTATAAGTTGATTAAACTAAATTTCTAAGTGGAATGAACTAATATTCTAAGTGAAAATTAAATTTCTAATTAAAATAAATTAAATTTTTAAATGAGTAGAATAAATTTTTTAAGTGTGTTAAATTAAATTTTCAAATAAAATTAACTAAATTTTTAAGTGAATTAAATTAATTTTCTAATTCAAATTAAACTAAATTTTTATGTGAAATCAACTAAATTTTCAGATAAATTAATTTTCTAAGTTAAGGTATTTTTGTCAACTTTACTTTTTCTTTTTTTATTTATTTAACAAATCACCTGGCTCTTTTTAGGTGATTGAAAAAATTGGAGGAACTATGTGAAAAATATTTTTCTTATGGGTTCAGATGTGTCTTTTTTTCCATATTTTTACATTTTACATCAAATAAAGAAGTGAATAAAATGAATACTGATCGATACTTGATAATGATTATTTTGTTCTAAGCACTATTAAATCGTTAATGAGAATTCACCCTCAATCAACAATCTCATTGGGCACCATCAACCCAACCAAATGCATAAACGGATATGACTCCTTGCGCGCCTCAATTGATGTGGTGAGTAGCAGCTGCGCGAATGGCTGCCATTGCTGCTATTGCTGTAGCTCCCACCAGACACCTCCGTCTCACTCCTCACGCAGCCTTTCGTTATCTCTCACTCTATCGAAAACCAATCCCCTACAAACTTCCCAACTTTCCTTCATCACTCCCCAAGCCTATTTTACCTCCTTCCTTTCCTTTACCTGACTTCTCCCCGGAGATTCCCCGACGTCGCTGCTTCTGCACTGTCATCGCCGAAGAGGCCGGAGAGACCACGAAGCAGGATGTCGTTCAAGATCGGAGGTGTCAAGTGCGCGGGAAAGTTGGAGAATTTCGGAAGAAACTCAAGGTTGTTGATATAAAGAGCGTGCCTAATGAAGGGTTGGACTTCGTGGGGCAGAACCTGGTCGTGAAGGGATGGGTTCGAACTCTTCGAGTTCAAAGTAGCGTTACATTCGTAGAGGTAAGGGCGGTTGATTGTATCGTTGTATTGAACGAAGTCGTGGATTTTGTAAGAAACGTATTTCATAGGAACCTAAGAAATGGGGATTGAATGTAGATTCGTCATTTGGCATTATTGAATTTCGCATTCAACGATAGAAATTATTAATGAAATTAGGGACACCCTCCAGTAATTTCATGTTGCTGCTTAATGGATTCCTTGTCTAAATTCCTTTTGTAGAGTGATCATTATAATCCGTTTTACTGTATCCGCTGCGTCATTGTTACTTACTGTGTTCTACTTCAATTCTATTTAGATTAACGATGGTTCATGCCTTTCAAACATGCAATGCGTGATGGATTCAGATGCTGACGGTTATGATCAGGTAAGGTTATGAGCAAAATGCTTGTCTCTTAGTTAAAAAGTGCTCGAGCAAATTTTTCATTATTTGTAATGCTGGGTTATTTTCTTCACGCCCTCGTTGTTTGAACGCTGAAGAAGTGAGTGCTTTAAAATGTTTCTGCATTAGTCTTACTTTTAAATGAAATTTCGAAATTTAAATTTTGGGGTTATTCTTAATGGGTATGGGCAAACATTCTTGATTTAAGAATCCTAAGTGACCAAATCTTCTACGATGTGTGACTTCAATATAATTCTTATCTCATGGAAAAAAAATGGTTTGTGATAAAATTGTTTAACCACTGGATGCATTTGGTCCACTTGTTTGGTGTCAGCAGTCGCAGTTTCTTCGATGTGTTAGTGACAGAATCTGATAATTAAATGAAAATTCTATTGAAGAAAGTAATGCCAGAGTCTGAAATCATTAATAACTTAAACAGAACAAGGAAGAAAAGAATGATAATCTACTTGAAAGGGTTGAGCAAGAATCTTACTCTTCCCAATCTAATAGCCAAGGAGAATCTCCTAAACACACAAGAAGCAAATCATACTGGATGTCTATTCCTGTATCCACCAACAATATTTATAATGCTAGAAAATACAATAATTAAATAATTAAACACTAATAAATCATCCTGTCATGGCTAAAGTGGTGCTGGTGGAACCTTCTCAATGTGACGTGCTATTTATCTCTATCTCCCTTCATCTTCACTTTTCACGATAGTCATGTTCCGCACTTGTTGATTCAGCCCAGGTCCCACATTCATCTCCTCAATTCCATCCTCTAGCCATTTAAGTGTTCTACGCTCTGTGCCAGTCACGTGGTACTCGATTAGTTAGGATGGCATGTTAATGTCAAATGAAAAAAGAGCATATTTTTATTAACTTTATTTTGTAGAAGTTCTACCAACGTCTACTGTTTATTTACTATGACATTGTTATTCATAGAAGTTTGACTTATAAATTATTGTTTCAATTTATGGATTATTCTTTTTTTTTATTTGGTTATAAATTTATGGGCTATTCATTCCATATGGAAATTGTATTTGCTTTTTTAAATCTCTGGAGCTTATGATTAGGTAGAAACTGGCTTGATTACAACTGGTGCATCTGTATGGGTGCAAGGAGTAGTGGTGAAGAGCCAAGGATCAAAGCAGAAGGTGGAGTTGAAGGTCAAGAAAATAGTACTGGTTAGTGTTCTATTGATTCTTTTAACGGTCTCACAAGATTTACTTATAAATGTTAACCTTCATTCCCCAATTTATTTGCTTTTATATTCAGTTAAATGCTGTACAGACTGGATAGTCCGACATTGAAACCATCGTTTGATATTTTCATATTTTGACAATTAATTTCATAGCCTGGATGTGCATATGTGAGTTTGTTTGTGACTTCTGACTCTGACAGTCTCACATACGCATGTATAATGGCTTCCTCAGGTATTTTGAAATTGCTCGTGGAAGTATTTGGTTTTAAGCTCTGATTTTAATTCCTTTTGAATGATTCAATGTTAAACAGTTGAATTAAGCCATTGAATCTGAGGTCTAAGTTAGACTGTGATATGGAGCTCTAATGCTCTTTTACTTCATATGCTCTAACTTGGATTTTTGTTGCATTTATGTCAATGACAAAGTTGACTAATCTTCATCGCAGAACAATCTTATATCTAAAAGTAGTAGTATTGATTTAAATGGTTATAGTTGGTTCCCTTTTTCTTCACTAGCGGACCATCCTTACATTTCTCTCACCTATTTCATGTAAACTTTGGGCTTCAAGCTGGCAATTTTATGCAAATCTTTTGTCTTATATGTTAGGTTGGCAAGAGTGATCCTTCCTTTCCTATCCAAAAGAAAAGGGCCAGCAGAGAGTTTTTAAGGACAAAGGCTCATCTTCGTCCAAGGACAAATACTTTTGGTGCAGTATGGTTTCTTTTATTTAGCATATTTAGTTGATAGCCTCTTCACATCTTTTCTTGATTGTACATAAGGTGACAATTGATTTTATCTGCTTTAATGATAGAAGTTGAATTTTGTATCTATCTTGAAATTCTTTCTATTATTCTTCTTGTTGCATTCATCCTAACATATGAGATCAGTTGTTGCCAAGATGATGTATATGAGCTGGATTTAAGCATGCCAAATTTTTATGGGTTCAGTTATTGGTCATATTTGATGGTTTATTGCATGTTTAATGTACATAAAATGTACTGAGTCTGCATCAAGCAGTTTGGTTTTTTGATTGACCATCAAGCCTCAAATCATTGTGACAGATTCAGTCTATGAATTTCTTATCCTAGATTACTTTTTTTTTTACCAGATTATCCTGGATTAGTTTAGCCGTTGAGAAAACAGACATATTATGAATGAACGATATAAACAAATAATTTTGGAAGCAGGGTTTTACTTTGTTTCAATCTGAAATGAATTCCCTCTTTGCACTCAGTTTGTTTTCTCTAATGCATGGAGTGTCTCTTGTACTAGTAAAATCTCTAGGTACTGGTTTATGTGCTTAAAATTAGCGATCCTTTAATTTGATTATAGTAGTTTATTATTTGAATTTATTGCAATTAACTTGTCAGTTTTGCAATCTACCAAGCTATTAGGGCACTGTTGTATTCCTAAGTTGTCCACTTCTTGTCCTGTTATTATTCTATTCATGCAGCAAGCTATACATATAAGACAATTTGGCAGTGACCTTATCCCTGTTTTTTGGTTGCATGTGATGTTTTGATGTATATGGTTTTGCACAAGTTTCAAGAAGTTTAAGTGATGTAAATTCTAAAATTTCTGTTGGCTCTTATTTTTTTGGTGGTGCAAAATGGTTTCAGGTTGCAAGGGTTAGGAATGCGTTAGCCTATGCTACACACAAGTTCTTCCAAGAAAATGGGTTCGTCTGGGTCTCAAGTCCCATTATCACAGCTTCAGATTGTGAGGGGGCTGGTGAACAATTTTGTGTGACTACCTTGGTATGCACTGGACCATCAGATGGTTCCTCTTGTATGAATATTTTTATTAAATGTGTTATACTGACGCACATTGTATTTTAGGCGTACAAATCCCGTACCCCTCCCCAACCATAAAAAGAAATCTGCTGAGTAAAATATTTGTTACAAAATCCTGCTTGAGGGGCAAGGAAGTCATGCAATCTGTGTTATTATGAAACAAATTAAAATACAGCCAAACAACTGAAAAAGAGGAATGTAAAGCTTAGAATTAAAATGAGTGAGAAGCTAAAATTCTAATGTAAAAAATGTTTATCCAAGATTCCGTGGTGGTATAGCTTGAAATGACAAATGACAATCGTTGATGTTGTCAGTCTGGGTGGGTAAATACTGTGAAGACTGAATTAGAGTTAAAGGTCTACTGATCTCATGCAATCAGCAATTATTTGAAGATCTTATTAATCTGTCTGTTGTGTGATCTGTGCCCTCACATTCTATTGGTATATACAGGGTCTGTAATTTTGTTGACTTGCTACATTTAGCATTCATTTGATTATTTACTTCACTCAATAAAGGAAATTAGTTTCTAAATAACAGAAGAAAATGCTAGGATTTATTCCATTGACATAAGCCAGTCTTTGTTATATTATCTGTTTTCTTCATTCTCAATTTCTTTTTAATCTGATTACTCTCTTCAATTCACAGATACCAAGTTCTCAAGAAACTGCCGATTCTCCTGTTGATGCCATTCCAAAAGTCAATAACAGATTAATTGACTGGTCACAAGTGAGTGAGATCTATTCTTTTGGCTTCCCTCATAAATAAGCTTGCAATGTGGTTATTGAAGTTTAATGATTCCAATGTCGATCATTTTGTGTATCAGGACTTCTTTGGTAAACCAGCATTCTTGACTGTCTCAGGCCAACTTAATGCTGAAACATATGCTACTGCTCTTTCTGATGTACACACAACATTTTCTTAAAAATATTGTAGTTGTTTTTGTCTTTTATTTGGCCAACTTTATCAATTTTAAATTCAGACTAGAATTGGCGATAGAAATGAACTTTGAATATTGCACTTATTTAGGTTTATACTTTTGGTCCCACGTTCCGAGCAGAGAATTCTAACACTTCCAGGCACTTGGCCGAATTTTGGGTTAGTAATTTATGATGTTCTTCCGTGTGTAGTATGAATAAGCAGGAAGTCTTCCAATGACTCCCTGGCGAATGTATTCCTTTTGTTTCTATTCCTCACTGTTTCTTTTTTATTATCACGAGTCATGCATGTATAATGAAACCAACATCAAAAGAGGTTATCTTATTTATTTATTTTCAAGATGATTGAACCGGAACTTGCATTTGCTGATCTGAATGATGACATGGCCTGCGCAACTGCCTATCTACAGTACGTAGTATGTCACCCTTCACAACTATTATAAAGTTACCATGGTATTTAGATTATTCTGGCAAGCTTTACAACATTATTTGTTCATATTAAAGATTGACGATACATATATCTGTTTCTTGAAGGTAAGATATGTTCTAGACAACTGCAAGGAGGACATGGATTTTTTCAATACATGGATTGAGAAAGGAATCGTTGATCGATTGAGTGTATGAGCTTTCAGTGTAACTGTCTTATTGCTGTTCTTTATCTGATGTTTTGGCTGTACATCTTAGCTCATCACCAATCTGCTCTGATGTCTCTGGTGTCCTGTTGTTCTCTCATGAAAAGGACGTAGCAGATAAAGACTTCGTACAAATAACCTACACTGAAGCAATAGATCTGCTTTTGGGAGCAAATAAGAAATTTGAATTCCCGGTATCTTAATTATAAATTACTTTTCACTTGTAATAACCTTTCTGTGACATAGTGAATGTTCTAAGGCTTATTCCGCTTCTTGTTGGTTTGTCCCTTTACAAGGCTTTATAATTATATGTTCTGGGTGCTTCCAATTAACGTATCCAATGTGTCTTCTTCTATTTTCCTTTATAGGTAAAATGGGGATGTGATCTGCAGAGTGAGCATGAGCGTTATATAACTGAAGAGGCATTTGGTGGATGCCCTGTGATAATTAGAGATTATCCGAAGGCATGCTACTTTTCCCCTACTTTCTTTACACAATAAAACTCCCAAGATTGAATTGTTGACCCAAAAAAAACAAAAGGATTGGTTGAATTGACTGAGAAAACTTATTATAAAATGAGAATATTTTACCAAAATTATGCCCTGCTTCTTACCCATCCACTTGCTATATTTTTTAGCTGCGTTTTTCTTTGTAAAAGCTACTGAGAGGATTATAATGCAAATACCCCCATTGCTTGTTTAACATTATATAATATAATGTGATACTAGTATTTATGTATATTTACTATATGTGCTGAAGTTTTTGGATACAACTTCTCAGGATATTAAGGCATTCTATATGCGGCAGAATGATGATGGAAAGACAGTTGCTGCCATGGATGTGCTAGTTCCAAGGGTAAATTATATATTTTCTCTCATGTTGTTGTTGCCATCAAACAGAGTTAGTCTTTTTGATTGGGAAAAAAAGAAAACAGTGATAGTCTTGGCATTATTTGAAAGAGCAGTTATTCAAGTTGGAAATACTGACAAAAAATAGGAAGGTAAATTATATCAGCATTGAGAAACACCAGCTTCCCTCGCTTTGCAAATGTGTTAGTCCATAATAGATAGGGTATTGCTATAGTATTTAGTGATGAAATTGCCTGTTAGGTTTGGTGTTTTAGTGCTTGTGGATGGGGAACATGAACGTAGTTTTGAGCCCTGAACTAAATGTGTTCCAGAAGGCTAAACCTTGTAGTGTGTAACATACGAAAATATCTTGTTCCAGAATTTTATTCTTCAATCATGTATATATATAGCCTGAGATGCATGTCTGTCTGATGGTAGAACACATGGAATTGTGCTACAGCATGACGATCCAAGGCTGGTGAAAAGTGGCCTTCTGTAATTACATACAAGCGATGGCCCCCAAAACATTTTTGCTTTTGGTCTTTTTTATCTTGAAAACAAGGAAAAACTTTTGTTTTGGTTTATGCAACATTAGTTAATGACCTTATGACTTTTTCTCTTGGTCAGATTGGTGAACTTATTGGTGGAAGCCAGAGAGAAGAACGTCTTGAGCTTCTAGAAGCTCGTTTAGATGACTTAAAGCTGAATAAGGATGCATATTGGTGGTATCTTGATTTGCGGCGATATGGTTCAGGTCAGAAGTCTTTCCCTTTCAGCTTCTGTTAGTTACTCATAAATCATGAACTAAATCATTTGACACTTCCCTCACAAATGTTAAACATCGTTGTTATAAGCTCCCTCACTCCCTCCCTCTGTCCCAAATTTTAAACATCAATTCATAAATGCAGAGCTTATGCACAGAAACTGATATATTGAATTTATCGAAGAAACTCCATTCATACCGAGAAATTCATGCTCTGATACAGGCTTTGATTACCATGTTTCCATGTTTGCAGTACCTCATGCAGGATTTGGTTTGGGTTTTGAAAGGCTTGTGCAATTTGCAACAGGAATGGACAATATAAGGGATGTCATCCCTTTTCCTCGAACCCCTGGTTCTGCTGAATTTTAGAAGTGAACTCTCAGACATTTGAACTTGATATCCTTCTACCTTAATTTTCGTGTACATTGTAAATTGTATGTTGAGGTCTTAGAGTCTCTTGCATCCACATGAAGTATTTATAATATTCGCAAGAAACTTATGATATTAGGGTAGATGTTCTTTTACATTTTTTTTTGAACGTTTTATAAGTTATGCTAATTTTACAATTGGATTTTTGTTTGAAGGAAATAAAATGTAATGTTTCATTTTTATTGGCGAAGTTGGTAATAATTGATCCTTTTCTTTCTGTATTATAGATAAAGGGACGGCTTGCTAATGTATTGTCTATTTGGCTGTTATTAAGAATAAAGAACTTTATTTTCTTTATTTTTTCCAAAGCAAAATTATTTCAAGATTTAGAGGTGTGTTAGTTAAGTTTTTTTTTTTGGGGAAAAGCAATGGTAGCAGAAATGAAAAGCAGAAGTGTCATAGACTCATTTCATTGCAACAAAAAGGAAGATGTTAGGCACCAGTCGGCAGATTTCTTATAATATTTAGTCCGAATTCACTGTAATTGAAATGTAATGCATCAAAATATCCCCACTAGGCGAACTGTGAATTTGCATGCGTCCACAAAAGTTAATCCAATTGGTAAAAGCATGATCCCTGGGAATCTAAATCTTACTACTAATATCAATGCCTCTATGATCTCAAGTACTCCCTCATATAAAAGAATTTTTGAGAGAGGTTTAGTGCAAAATATAACAAAAATATAGATTTCTATAAAGATATTCTAGCAATACTCCTCAGCTTCCCATTAAAAAAAAAAAAGCAATACTCCTCAGTTATTATGATTTTTAATAAGTATTAATTTAATGCAAATGAAAATATATTAACTGAGGATAATTTTGAAAAAAAAATATTTTTAACTACAAATTAAATGAGTTAAATTTATTGGTATGTATAAATTTTTTTTCTTCTTTCATATTTGAGGCAAAATGGAGTCTCTTTGAGGCCCAACTTACCAAAATTTTACAATAGCCAACTAGAATGTATACTGCCTCCATCACATCCATATTATAAAACAATATAAAAGATATTTTGTCTCATAATATAATATATAGTTATTTATTATTTTTATCCTTCATTTATTATATTATTAGTATTATAATTTATATTATATTTAATAAAAAGAATAGATTTAATAAAAATTAAAAATTTTATTTTTTATTAAGAATTTTGGATTTATAATATATTGCTTAATATGTGCAAAACTCTAAGAGGGAAGGAGTAGCAGTTCAATAAGACTCAGTGAATAATTGACCAGAAAAAAAGAAGACTCAATGAATAAAATTAAAAAATTTTAAGACTAACAAATAAAATTCAATTCAATTTTGTAACAAAAAATAATCAATTTCATCGCTGAAATTCAAAAGGTACAAACCTTATTTTTCACAATTTCATACACTATTCTTTTGTCCTTGTATCTGTTGAGGCCATACTTTTTCCTCCAGGGACATATTGTGTAATTTCAATAAAATGAACAAATGAACTGTACTATTATCCTAAGCAGACAATCTATCCCTCCCTTTCTGTAAAACACTAGTTCCTTAAGCGTGAGATGGTGGCCCAACTCCCATGGCATGTAAAATAAAACATCTAAATATGTTGGGAGCTGAGAACCCAGAAAAATTAACAACATATAAAAAAACTATATAAGAAAAACGGGGGAAGAGGAGGGAGGGAAGGAGGGAGGGCCGGGCAGAACAAAAAAGAAGACGTCTGCTTCTTAATGAACTCCACTTGATGTATACCACACTTCTGTATGCAGAAGCAGGGGAGTCCCAACTATTCTGTTGATTATAATTGCACCTCATGGAGATCTTCCCCAAAGCTGCCATTATTATGCATTGAAGATTCATCTGGCATAAAGCTTGATGGCGGCATGCCCAAAGTTTCCCCTAGAGGCTTAGTCTCACCAGCCTTTGGAGGGCTAAATGAACCAACAATATTTCCACCACCCCATGAGGCTGTTCGACGTGAATGAGGGGCACGAGAATCAATGCTATTTGTTGTTGCTCCATTTGTTGAAATGTTATCCATGCTTGGAAACCTCTGCAAACTCATTGATGATGGAGTACTGGGGGGTTGGAATGAATCATACATGACGGATGTTGAAGGATCATCACTAGCTGTGGTATCTTCTTGATTGCTTTCTGCTATAGACTCCATTGTCTGCTCATCATTTGATGAAGGTGCAGGAGCAGGAATAAAAAATTTTGCGTTGGTAGGAAGAGCAGGCTTGACAGATGGAACAGTTGGAGACTGAAACAACTTTGCAGAGGTTCCACTGCCTTGGTTGAAGGTATCAACATACCTGCATAGACCATAAGCAGTTTCATCAAGTTTAAATGCCTTTTCAACACTGTAGAAGATTAATAATTTGATAAGAAACACTTTCACTGGTTTTTGGAAACAGAGTTAGCTACATAGAAGAGCCAGCACCCAAATGCTCTTCCTAATTTGCTTTCCTTTTATCTGATAATTTTAGTGTACATTTTAGTTAATATAATCCTCCATCTAACTTTCTCCCAGACAGGATAAGATAAACTACATCTTAAGAAACAGCAATTATGACAGCATAACCTTTTAAGCACTCCAATTTTTATATTTTTCAAAGCTCCCCAAATTCACATTCATTTAAATCTAATAGAGCAACCAACAAGAATTCAGTAAACAATATAGACAAATAAACAACTCAATAAAGCTAATCCTAGTTGCCAACGATAACATAATCTTAACAAGATTTAAAAGTCATTACCTTGAACGAACACCTATGCGTCCACGGGCAGAAAATTGACTTGAGCTAGGTGGCATTGGTGGTATCCCCGAACTATGTTCAGGAGTGGAAGTTCTTAAATCAGTGCTCTCATTAGGCAGCGATCCTTCTGTCTTCAATGCAGATTTCAAGTCATATTCAGTTTTAGAACTCTGGAAAGCAGCAGCCGTTGGAGGTGGTGGCAGTGCAGCTTCTTCGGCTGGAGGTTCAACACCTTCCTCTACCCATCTCTTCAGCCTTTCGTCATAATAAAATTTGTTCTTTTCACCCAGTTTAGCCTTCATATAGTCCCACGGAATAAAAGACATTTGAATATGTTCTGTCAACGCACTGTTGAAAAGACAAAGGGACAACGTGGAAAAATATGTAATGCATAAAATGATACCTGCCGACCAGGGCGGGGTCTCAAGACTAGCCCCACTGTCTTCTGGATCAGTTGTGAGCCAAAACCAAATCGAGAAAAGCGAGATGTGCCCCCTGACACTGATGTTTTGCCTGCATCAGGCGAGGCTGTTTCCTGTGATGAATCAGCATGATTTTTTTCATCAAATTCAATTGCACAATGAAAGTCAATCTAACACAATCTAGAGCGAGCAAAAAATCCTCAGAGTACACCTTCAAGAATTAATCACACCTGTCTAGGGCTCCTACCAAAGTCTGGTTCTGAAACGCTTCTATTAGGCTTAACCATTCTATTACTATCAGCTGTCCACTCACTTATTGGTTCCATTGAAGCAGAGGGAACTAATGATGACATGGCCATAGTTGATTGACTATTGAATACTCTTGGTGCTATATGCTGCTGATGTTGTTCACTTCCATGCACACTTCCATGTGATGATGATGGTGCAAGTGGTGGTGGACCACCAACAACTTTATGTGCAGTACTATCAATAAAATTGAGCAATTTGTCCACTAATTTTGCAGGAGCCAAATTTGCAGCATATCCACCCTGTAAATTTATTCTTAAGTAAAAAAGCAACAAGGCTGCCCAGTACCAAATGATGGAAATTCCATTAAGGACAAGAAATTACTTGCTGGTGGGTTCTAATCCTCTCTTCGAGAGATAACACCAATTGTTTCCAAGTCTCTACTTCTGGTGCTCGGCCAAATTTTAGGGATTTCAATACTGCCTGGCAATACCTGAAGTCACATGCACATGAGAAGACAGAATATGTACTTCCTCCGGTCCATATTATAAGATATTTTGTATCAAATACACACATATAAAAAAAATTACTTTTAATCTGAAATTCATGAAAAAAGTACCAAAACTTCCCATTTTACTCTAATTAAATGCTCTATTATCATTAATAAGAGGGGTAAAATTAAAAGATATATATCTAATACCTTATATTGTGAACCAGAAACTTGTTACATAAAACAGGACCGAAGGGAGTAAAACATAACGTCACACACTGTTTTATGAACTTACTTCAATGAGTCTGAAACTTTTCCCACTTCAGCTAGCATATAGGCATATATGAGCTTGTATGGCTGAAATGGAAGTAAAATAAACTGAGAGTTTCCCAGCACCATTGAATATTCATATAACTCGGTCCTCTGCACAAGTGCCCATCGGCAAAGATAAATTAGAGAGTTACAGAAGCATATATTGATCATACTGAATTTTTTTCCCCCAAAAGCCAGATATGCTGAGGTGGCACAAGTGAGTCACTTAGGTTATTTAAAAAGTGTACAGAAAATAATGGTTGGTAGAAAAAATTACCACATTAATTTCAAGATAAAACTAGGATTACAAGGGTGAGTCTATTCAGGAGACGTAAATGTTAAATTCGAAGGCAAGCAGTCAAGTAAAAATTAAGAAAGGGCCTAGTTTGAACCTCAATCCCAAAAAAGTTGAAGCAATCTAGGAATCAGAGAATTATGAGAGAGAGTGCTATAAGCATGTGGAAAATAGCATACAGGATGTCTCACAATCCGAAATGAGCTACATTCAACAGAAAATCCAAATATTTTGAGAGAAGTAACTTGGGAGAGAGAAAGATGAATAAAAGGATTTGAAAGAACCTGGATAGCCTCAGGACTAGCAAAAGTTCGTGGAAATTTCCAGTGATCAGCTCCAACTAAACACATTCTTGCACTGTCTGAGTATGACTCAAAGTTGGCTTCGGCAACTAAATAACATATGTGCGCAGCAGTAATCTAAGATATGAGTCTCAAATCAGAAGCAGAATAAAAATATACACATAATTCATTTTAGAATAAAGCAAGCATTATACATCTTTAAGCAGAAAAAGACGAATAAGATTGATAGCAATTATACCTCACTTCTTTCCCTCCACAAGCAATCACCAAGATGTATAATTACAAGTTCGTCATCTTTTGTTCTGTTAGCAGTTATTACAGCAAGATTCTCCTCCCAAGCATCAAGTATATGATTAGATCCAAACTGAAATTGTGAAACAAAAAAGTTTGAGCTTTTCCAGTCAATAAAAACCAGCAATCTTCACAATTAGTGAACCCTGAGAGTAAGAAAACATCGTGATTTCATAATAGTCCTCCCATGGCTTATAAGCTTATTCTATTTAGACCACCTGCGCAGGCTGCTGGGGTAATCGGGTGACACCTGGATGCCTACTAACTGATGTATCAGCAGAGAAAACTTCAGCTGGTTGCCCTGCAATTAAAAGGCATAATGTTCGCAAAGGAGACCCTGCAACCAATTGGCGAAGAGCCATTTGCTTCACTGTCTCAACATAGAACTGCATTGCAAAAAAAAGCATGTTTACACCCCCAATCATGGCAGGATTAAGAAAAGACTGTAAGACAGAGATAATAAGAAATTGTCTAGCTAATACATTGCAGCATCCGTACAGTTTTCAACACATAAAGATAGACAGTTGACCTGATCACCAAGTTGTGAAGCAAGAACAATAGCAGGTCCCCACAATTGACCTTCTTGTGCACATTCTAAAGCCTCCTTCTTTTTGCCAGCGACGAGAAGATTTTGCACCTCAGAAGCCGTTGCCTATGCCAAAATCCGAACCAGTTAAAAGATACTGATGCAACAATATGAGTGGGGGAAGGAAAAACTCAGAAGTTGACTTAATTCACACCCGTATTTGTCCTTCAGAAGGAAAATTCTGCAAGCAGTGGCTCAGCACACCATACTGAGAGAACTCTGCACCACTCATCTTGGCAGATGCAAAGAGTTTTGCCACTGCTAACTCAGGAGTACCATTTTCCTGTATCATACACAACCAAAAGGTTACCAGGCATATCAGGGACAGGGATCTCTAGAGAAATTGTATTGTGACAACATGACTAAGAACCACAAACAACTAAGGATACTTGATAAGTAAAAGTTTATCGTGACATTCATGAATCTGCTCAAATCACTCAAAAAAGTTACAGAAACCATATAAATCATCAATTTAAAGCTCTGCAACGATGTAAATATTTTCAGGGCCTTATTATGCACCATTGAAGGTAAGAAAGTTCCCTTGTTTGTAACAAAGAAGGATGCAGAGATCCCAGGTCCACTAGCATATGTCTCCCTTGATAACCTAATACAATATGAATAAGAATCTAATTTCTCACAATTGCTCACAAGAATGGTCTTTTAATCTACAAAAAGAGAATAAGGTATAACAGTCATGTTGCATAGCAATTATAAACCCCTCCAAGAAGACATGATTCTGAAATGTACAAAAATAAATACATAAATATCAACCACATTACCATAATAAAAAACACTGCAAGGTAGCCAATGTAGAAGGCAGGGATTCAGAATAGGCATCAATGAAACATAACATATAAAAATAACAGTGACTAGGGTTGCAATAAATCTCTTGCACAGTGCAGTTCTCAGTTGTATTTTGGTCAACCTCGGAGAGTACGGCAGATTCAATAGAAAATAGCATAGCAAGTAAAAAAGAATGAAGCTGACGGATTAAAGATGTATCTTACTTTTAGTATAGTGTCTGTACCAAAAGGAGAACGTAGTTTTCCATAATGCTGACAAGCTATTTTAAGCAAGGAGAGAAGCAATCTCAACCTTTCACCTTTCTTATAATCCATGTCAGGTGATTCACAGTGTGCAATCCTCTCATCTATCCATTTGTACAATTCTTTACTTCCAACACTTCCCCCAACCAATGGACCTGGGAAAGATTGCTGGCACAGAGCACGGAAATAATCACCAGCAACATTTCCAATGCTAGTAGGACCATTGTTTCCCATGACAACATCCATCAAGTTCAACACAGAAATAGAGCCTTGAACAGTATCCTTCAGATTAGAAAGAATACAGTGTTATTCCTTTGAGAAATCACTGTTAGAAAAAGGAAAATGAAAAAATACGCTTTCGAACACAAGAAATACAAAAGGCAACCTCCAGGTCTTTTAGACATCAAATGAAGCATAGAATAAACTCTGAAACTAAACAGAGGAATCAAAAATTAACCTGGCTTCCATATGATGAGCTCAAAAGACTAGAATCTTTCATCACAATGAGTTTTCCACCAAATCCAAATGTTACCAGAGCATGAGGAGGACGTCCAGCAGATGATCTTCCAACTTGAGGGGCATAAGAAAAATTATGTCCACCCTGGAATGACTGCTGGGAATAGCTAATGGGCTTCTGACTTTCAGCATAATGAACTGAATAATCTTTTTGTTCATCAAATTTTGTATTTGAATGATTAAACTGCTGAACAATGTCTGTACTGGGGACAAAGCTTTGGAGTTCAACACTTCCATTAGCCAAACCATGACTATGGCTTACATTATTGTACAATGAAACTGAACTCAAGGAACTAGAAGTACTTGATTGATCTTTACCTACCGAAATATTTGAACCATAAGGAAGACTAACCTGCTGGTTTCCAACTGTACCCGTACTGTCCCCACCTTTACTAGCAGTCTCAGTCGTGTACAAGTCTAAACCTTGCCGACTATTGATACCATATGAACCACCCCAGCTGCCATCTACAGCCTGGCTACCAACACCCTGTGACTGGTAAATGCCAGATTGGTGATGCTTTCCATAAAAACTATTATCATTGTGTGACAAGGTACTGCAAGAGGAATGCCCATTTTCAAGTCCATAAGACGCAGATTGAACGGATGAGTTGTAGGTCTCCAACAAGCACCATTCTTGGGCAATTGTGTCATAATACCAACCAGGATATTGAGGATCAAAAATCATATGTTCTGGGTAACCATTAGTCCCTTGTGAAACCTGACCCCAGCTGGAGACACTTTCTGTTGTGCCAGTTTCAGCTAAGGTTCCAACAATCGACTGAGCAGTTTGCTGCATGTAAGAGACCTCCGTTGTTCCATTTGATGCAGCAGTCCAGTCCACAGCAGAATTGGCATCAACACTTCCCCGATTAGCGGCTGTTGCATTATAGCCATCCACTTGATACCATTGCCCAGTGTTGTGATCATACTTCCAACCTGGATAAAGATCTTCCCAAGACTGACTGCTATTTTGATCGTGCCCATTTGCACTCTGTTCCATAGATGCATTATAACCTTGGTCATCTTGATATTGCACATGACTAAATGAAGTATTTAAGCCATCACTTTGAACGTCATAGCCATGTTTCACCTCAGTATTTAAATTGTCATCAGCTTTCCCCGGAAAATCCCCAGATTTATCTCCCAATTCATTAAAAAAGTCAGAGTCTAAACCAAACGCATTACCTCCACTTGAATCAGCATAAAATGAACTCCATCCTACCTCCTTAACCTCTGAACTGATGATTCCATTGCTGTTATTTACATCTAAAGCCGAGGTGCATTGTGATTCCATCTCATCGGTACCAGGGGAGATCCTACTATCACACCCAACTGAACTAGAGGACACGGATGAATTCTTCTCTTCTGCATGGGCACCAACCAATCCCTCACCCAATTTCACACTGCCCTGTTCACCTTTGACTTCAAGCCCACTTTCGTCACCGTCTGAATTCTCAAATGCAGCATCAGCATCGCTAATACCCATATTTGCAAATACTTTAGCGTCATCGGAAACATTTCCATCATTGTGGCCAGACTTAACGGGCCCAACTTCGTCCTCCACCAACTTATCAAAGAAATCCTCGTCGGTCTGATCCTCCACATGAAATGGAGGATTGGAAGCCATCGCCAAAACCCTAATCCTTCACGAGTCCCCTTGATCCCACCTAAGGTTCAAACCAAATCGCCGGGGGGGAAAAACGCTGGTGCACCCTCTAATTTCACCTGACAAAATTCTCAACCTCGAAATTGGAGCTAAATGTCAACCAAAACTCGAGATCCAAAGCTAACAAATCTCATAGTCGCTGCCCCCTTAAACCTAAATCAAGTACAAGATACAAAAACCAAAATACAAATAGGATCTGGGATTTATGAAATTCCTGCAATCCAAGAGGCAGAAATCAAGCCAAACATACCCACAAAGTGCAAGCTTGTGCCTCAATTCAACGCACACAGGTAGGCCACAAAGCAGATATTCTAACAAAAACAAATTAACTTACAGATCCATTGAAGGATGAGCAGACATCCAGAGAGAGAAGGAGAGAGTAAACAGAGGAAAACCCCCGATTTCGCCCCACCCCACCCACCAAACAACAACGTATTAAGTTTTACAATTTTAAATTTTTTTTTAATCTATTTTCTTCATTTTTCTAGCATTTTTTATTAATAATATTAATATTAATATTAATTTTTCTATTTATATTTTACCGCCAGATTTACATAAGTTGAGTTGAAAAATCCGAGTGCGCAAATTAGCCTGCACTGTACATCCACGTCTTGTATTTGGCATTTACTGCCTATCCGTCCTTATCTGCAAGGAATCATTTTCTCATCGAGAAAATCATCCATACTCAATGCATATAAAATTAAATTAATTATAAACAACGGTATTTGATTTGAAAAATATTTGAAAACGTTGAAAAATTAATTAGACATGTTCAAAACATACTAAGCTTATATTTTTCATAAGAAAATGGCTCTCTACGTATTCATTAGAATAAGGAAACATATAATGAAATTTACCTCTGAACGTTTCGATTTATTGCTATGCAATGTACAGAAAAAATGGTCTAATTTAAAAGATATACATAAATAACCTGTATAATTGTATATATAACCTCTCTTTACTAAACTTTATATCTTTCACTTTTAATTTAGAATATTATATAGAATTTTAAAATTATGATTATTATGGGAATAAAATGTCATATATATTAGGAAAAAAGTTGTGCAAAACTGCATATACACAAGTATTAACCATTAAAAAATACACATATTTCAATTTTCAATGCAAATAATGAAATAAGCAAGTAGGAAGATTTTGATTTTATAATATACAGTAATGATTAAAACTAGAATCTAAAAATCTATCTATATATATATAATTTTTATAAGGTCACACTATTCATAAATTGATGCAGAATCCCATAATCCTAGTCTAATTATATAATTATTGCCTAACATATTTTTTTCTAAGATATATTTTTCCAAATTATTATTGGAGTTCCATTTAGTGCTAAAAATCCAAATCATTGAACATTTATTATTCAACAATTTTTTTTTTCAAATTTTATCTAGTTGTCATTGTCACCACTTTCCTCCTCGAAACTTAATTGGAAAGAGGTACTTCGCTCGCAGTCATTGGATTTCCTAGAGAATTGATGGACTTGTCCCTGGGCTTAGATTTTCAGAACTGCACAGGATGTTAAAGGATCAGTTCGTTCATGAATTATATTAACTCTGCAAATCTAATTGACCTTGGCCTTCAGGTTCATGGTTTACGTGGATCTAGAGGGAGGCAGGGAGCAAACAATACAAAAGCAAGAAGCTTGACAAAGTTTTTTCGTAATTCTGAATGGCTTAATATTTTTCCAAATTCAAATGGTCAGTGTAACTTGCCTATATATTGTAGCATCTTAATCATATATTCTCCCATTTCTTTTCGCGACTGATCTTCCCTCCACCTTCAAACAAAGGGCCTTGGCATTTTTAGTATGTTTGGTATGAGTTTGAAGAGTGTGGTACGTAGCATTATAATCAAGTCCACCTTTATGCCATCTTACATTAATTAATCTTCTTAATTTCTTGTTTTAAACTCCCTAATAAGAATTAAAATTTGTGATTGTGTTGATGCTATGTGTTGCAATCCTACTGTTGCATAATCCTACTGCTTGGAAATTGGAATAGGAAGTTAGTGTGTGTTTGGTTTTTCTTTTGCAAAACGTAACCATGGTTTTCAACCATGGTTTTGTAAAAGATGTGTTTGGCCAAACACATGTGAAACACAAACTGACTTTTTGAAAAATGAAAAGTGGGTTAAACTGTGGTTTTGGAAAAGGAGGGAAAAAGTTACTTTTTCGTTAACAAAACGTGGGTTTTGGAAAAGGAGAAATAAATTTACTCTATATTATACATCTAAAAGTACTTTTAACCCCTATCATCCAAACAGATTTTTTGTCAAAACTTACTTTTACAAAAAGAATATCCAAACATAATAACTTCCAATAAACTTACTTTATCTAAACTTCATTTTTACAAACTTCATTTATCTTAACTTAATTTTACAAAAGGGAGAACCAAACGGACCCTTAGTAGCTGAGCTCTAACCTCAGCATCATCATCATGCTGCCAAAACTATTCTTCTCACTTGTTTCTCCTTGACTAATGAGCAAAAGCATCTAGCATGGGCCCAATGGTTCTTTTACAGTCAAAAAAGCTTTTCATCATCATCTTCTTCTTCAAGGAGGCCCAGATTGCAAGTAATAATAATGAAGATGATATCCGGAAGAACTTGTGAAGAATTGAATTAACTTCCTTATAATAATCTCCTTTTTGTTTGCAAGATTTTAAAGGTGGTGTTGCCCATAGCAACCTCATTTCAATCAGATATATCCTTGGAGGACATTTCCTGCTCAGGCCTTCAAAATTGGCTCAAGGGATTAATTCGCTTGTCTTGCGGCGAATTGGAAGTCTTGAGGTTAAAAACTAAATGATCCTTGTCTTCAATTATTGCATCTGGAGAAACAGAAATGATTCTATTCACAAATGAAAGAGTGTTTCTGTTCAGATCAGCATCATCCTTGTCTTCATTTTGTTGGATATCTCTCTATTCTTGGTAAGATGTTCCTTAGTATTTTAGTTTTTACTTATGATGATGTTAGTATGTTTGCAAAAGGGGATCCAAGTTGTCTGCCATGGAAGGTCCATATTTCATATATGATTTTTTATTGAAGAAAATTAATATTTTTCATTTTAAAAGAAACAATGTAGAAAAACAAAAATAATCTTTTAACTATAAGTTTTTTTAAAAAATAATTATTATTCATTAAAAAATTTAGAAAATGACATAAAATATCAACGGTCCAAATCAAATTTAGACGACCTAAATCTATTACTGCTTTGACAATTGTATTATCAATACAATGAAGTAATAGGTCCAAATTCCACTGAAGAATTAAAATTTTTGCACTGTCTTTGGCCTTTTTTCTTTTTTGTGGCGATGTCTTGTCAATATATACTCTTTCTATTTTAATAATATTCTCATTTAATATTATGGGCACATCTTTTAAAAATTATTAAATAGTTTAAGTTATATCAAAACCTGATGAAATTTGATCAAAATACCCTTATATTAAATATTAATATTGTAGCATTTGAGGTCTACATATTATTATTTCTATTTTTTCCAACCACATATCATTATTTCTATTAATAAAAAATAAAATGGTAAAAAATAATTAATCCTAATTAAAATTCTAAAATGAAAATATTTTAAAAACAAAACTAAAACTTTGAAACAACAATTATTTTGAAATTGAGATGATATATTTTTAAAATTCTTAAATATAAATTACTGTTTTTTTAATTCTTTTATCTCTTTTGTTACTTGTCCTAATGTCCTCCCTTTCCCATTGGTGGGAAGTAATTGTCCTGATCCGTTTGATCCACAATTGGGAAACCCTAATCAAATAGCAACAGTAGACCCATTATATTTGTATAGATAGAGTTGGGATTGTTCAAGCTAGTGAATAATAATGCAGCTCTTATAATCACACTATGTGATCAAATAGCTACGTACAGTAGACCCTCTCTATTTGTATTGATTTTAAAATATCAATTGTACCTAACATTTTTAACTTCTACAATAATTCAAAAATATACAAAGTTACACATAAATATTTTCTAGTTATATGAATTATATATATATTTTTAAAGATGATATATCAAAAAATAAAATGATTTTTCAACCAATTAAAATAATTTTTATCATTAACATAAAATACAAAAACTAAGGAAAATAATACACATGCTTGATATCATGCTGTGGGGGCCTATATTCGGTTGAGGCAACGCCTAAAGGCCCCAATTAATATAATTATTTTTATATTATTTGTTATAATAAATATATGAAAAATAATAGAAAAAAGATAAATATATGAGGAGTAACACAGAGAAAAAAGATCAATATTAAGAGAAATATTAATATAAAAAACTTTCGACTACCATTTATATTAGGTGATTTTATCCAATCCCACAAATCTATTTAAAAAAAAAAATAATATGCCAACTAAAGTAGTAAATTATATCAAAAGACTATATTATTTTACAAATATATGCATTGTTTATAAAATATTCTTAAAAATACCTATAATGTTAATGTTAATGTTATTGGAAAAAATTTTCAAAATTAAAAATGTTTAAATCCTATCTTAAATCAATTATGTTATACAATAGAATATTGAATGTATTACTCATATTATTAATATTGAGAATGAAATAATAAAACTAATTGATTATAAAAAATTTATAATTGATTTTGCATCTCTAAATAAAACAAAAAAAAATATAAGGATTGATAAGTTACATTACAATACACTTGGCCCCAATAATTTTGTCTTAGGTTCCAAAATTTCTTAACATGGAATTGCTTGATAAATGAACATATCTTGGAGAAAAAAAAAAAGATATACCAAGTTACGAACCTATCAATTTTGAATTTGTTCTAAAGAAGAGATACGAGATACCTCTCATTTGAGATTTGAACCGCAGGAATAAGAATTAATTAATCTATAGTATTAGATATATATGATTTTTCTAGCCCAAAAAGATATATATGATTTAAAAAAATAATTGACATTGTTATCACCATATTTCCATTTAGATTTATTGGCCACGGCAATAGGAGTTAGAATTTGGTGAGGGCTTTCTTTAATTGCGTTAAAATTAGGTAGGCATGCATTAATTGTTTCACGTAACTATCAACGGTATTTGGATCTAAGCTAAGTTGGTCATTTCATTTGCTTTGATTATGGAATTTTGGAACACCTCACAAGTGTTTCATTTTTTTTACAGGGGTATCTTTTATCATTACTTACTAATCTTTATAAGAGTATAGAGGATAAAGAATATATTTCTCCCAATTAAATTTACTCAATATACAAAACCTGAAAATTGAATCCTGAATCATTTACAAAAGCCCATATCGCTTAAACCAGCTTGAATTAGTAATTGTTTTCATTTTATAGTTCCTCTTATTGTCTATTATATTACCAAGCACCAAAATTTTTTTTAAAACATATAAGGATTTTTTTTATTATATAGGGGTAAACTAGACATTTAAAGTAGCAAACAAGCAACATTTCATGAACAAGAGTAAGGGCATGTTTAGTTTGTATTTTTACAAACCAAATCATCATTTCTAATCATCATTTTTTTTCATTTAAATAAATTTTTAATAAATTTCTCTACTTTTATTTAAATTTCATTTTTGTAAACTGTAATTATTTTAAAAATATTTTAATAAAAAGATAAATCAAAAGTATACTAAATTGCCTCCACTACACTAAATTCGCAACAATAAAAAGTCAAATTATGAAACCCCAATGATAGTAATGACTTCGTGTCAGTTGCTTATTGGTACACACTAGGTAGATTAAAGTTTATGTAATAAATTTATATCCTAATATATTTATATGATATGACCTTAACAGCGCCAATCACGTTTTTCAGTCTCATGCTTCACGGGACAGGGAAAAAATAATAAACTATCGATTGAATAATTGAAATATATATTTAAGCATTCTTTATAGTCCTTTCATTGGGCAGGAAGAGATCTGGCGTTGGTGTTAATTAAACTGGAAGGTTTTGCTTTTCAAGAGATGAAAAATTAAAAAATATATATGTTTTCAAAGACTAAATATTTTTTTTTTGTGGAAAACTAAATAGTTGATTTATTAAAGAAAAGTTAACTAATTTTGGGCTGGACTACTGTTTAAACCCACATCAAAGCCCAAATTTCAGAGGCCTCCGATAGGGTAGGCCCAGCAACATATAACTTATATAATGCAGTCTTTCTTATTCAAAAAGACAATTTATCTCTACTAACAAAATTCTAGCATAGTTGACCAATAATTGGATTTCTTAAATATGATATCTTGAGTTTGATGATGAACAAATTTTGTTGGAAAAGAAAAAAACCCACTTAAATGATCTTTATATTTCAAAGAGATTAGTTTTAAGCTGTCGATTAGAGGATATTCTTGATACTAATAAAAAAATAATTTATCTCACTTGTATGGCAAAATATCTTTTATAGGTTCTCATCTTTTGAGTTAGAGCATATTCCCTCCGTTCCTTAATATAAGGGACAATTGGAGAAGTTTTCGTGTTTCAAAATATAAGGGACACATGGGGTTTGTCTGATGTATTTAATGACTTTTTCCTAAAATACCCCTAATTAAGATAGTATGTTTTCAATATAATTCATTTGTATTAATTACATGATGGAGGGGTTATTAACATTAAATGAGGGTATTTTTGAAAAT
The DNA here is from genome assembly GCA_026686845.1 of Adenanthera pavonina. Taxonomy (NCBI): domain Eukaryota; kingdom Viridiplantae; phylum Streptophyta; class Magnoliopsida; order Fabales; family Fabaceae; genus Adenanthera; species Adenanthera pavonina. The sequence goes on along the minus strand of JAIVEN010000022.1, from coordinate 24,772,478 downwards.
TACTATATATTCCTGACAAATTTATTGCTTTCCTTGGTCCATGTGATTTTGTCTCTTGTCTCTTATATTAAGGAATGGAAGGAGTATATATTTGCTCTTACAAATGATCACTGAAAAAACACTACTCAAGGCCATATGATCAAATGCAGACCAGAAAATGGATGAGGTATTGAGCTCTTCTTCCTGTTGGTAAAAATCTTTCCCTTAGATGACTTAAAAATCTACCAATAAATCTTGACGTATGAATTTGTCTGATTCTGACACAATTTTTTCAATATTGTTTTTGTATGAATTGAGGTTGATGCAGTTGTAAGTAATTGAGTTGAGTCTAAACTTGTTTGGTACATGGAATGGAATTAATGAAAAAATAGAATAAAAGCTAATTTTGCGGAAGAGAAATATCTTTTCTACCCTTGAATAAAAAAGATGATGAAAAAAAAACCACAATTATGAAGAGATTGAGAGGGTTTTGAATGTGGCTTTTGTTTGCACCTCAACATTTTTTAATTAAATATAGGCTCTTAATGAGAAGGATGGTGACCACTTGCTTAAGGAGCGTAAGACTCATTCCGAGTTATGTAATATTTGAAGCTTTTCATCATTGGATGACCTGCAGTTAATACTAGGCCCTTTATCCAATCCACAAGGGTCATTTTTCGTTTTTAAATTTAAAAAAAAAAGTGGCTTCAAGCAATTCTACTTATCAATAAGACTAGGTTTGCAGATTGTAATTTATACTTGGATAATTATAAGTTGTAATCCTTTCAGTTATAACTTTTAAGTTGTAATTTTTACTCTCTATATATCTTTGCATCTTTTTACTTCAACACTATATCAATCCAGTGGAACGCACGGGTTGCACCGTATATGTTCGAGTTATATATAAAAAATGAAGTAAAAAATTTATTCCCAAAATACACATGTTTACACGACTACACAAAATCAAATTCAAAAGTCATTTTTAAATTGGGGCGACCCAAAAAGAAAACTTATATCAAGTTACTTTTATAGTTATTGTCTAGTTAGCCAATTAATGAATGACATTTGGGTATTTTTGACACATTATTTATCCATTCACTAATAACACCGGTAAGTTTCTTTTAAAATAATAATATATATATATATATATATAAAAGAAAATCCCTAAAAACTCTCATCCATAATTCTTCTCTACTATGATACATCATCCGTACAACTTATCCAAAAATCGCTGCCACTCTGCCACAATTACCTAATAGCAATTCAAGCAAATGGGAACCTTGTGCATCTTGGTCTATTGCAGCGGTGGTAAAGAGACAACAGAGATGATGGAGGGCAACAAAGGAGACATTAGCAGCTATCTCGATGAAAAAGACAACATGGAGGCAAGTATGGTAGCTATACGAAAAGTAAGAGGTTAGCGGCGATATCCATGAAATTTGATTTTTTCCAATTAAATGAGGGATTTTTTTTTAATTTAAAAAGAGTAGTTAACACATAACAGGAAGGGATAGCGGTGTTAGTGAGCATGCAAATGATGTATAAGAGAGCATCCATTTGTTATTTATTAATTGGCTAACTGAACATTAAGTATATAAGTAAAAGGATATAAGTTTTTTTCCTTTGTGGAATCCTCCTGTTCCGTCTAAAAGATAATCTTTTGTCTCAGAGAGAATATTTCGTCTAAAGACCGAGAATCTATTCCACCTTCTTTTTTTTCAGTGTCCCCAGTTTACATTTATCTTTTTTCCTTTTATTCACCATCTCTTGACCGTTAAGATGTAACCGTCTTCTCCCTATAATCCCTAATTTATTGGGATATTTCATAAATTGCCATTATGGAGTATCACGCTCTTTTAGTGTGATCCCTGATTTTTCGCCCTGCAGTTATGATTCTGTGACTGTTATGATCTCATAACTGTTATTCCTAGCCGGGTGTTTTTGAGATAAAACAGCTTTCGTAGAGAAACCCGTATATGACCGAGATATTGTTCAGTCGGACGATCATTTGGCCATACAATTACTCGGCCTTATCATTCGATAACCGATGTGTTACTCGGTTCGTGGCGCTTAAGCTCGGCCTCCGAATTATAGCTCGGTGTATATGAGCCCGGAAGGCGAGGCTTCAAAAGAGCGTATATCCACCTCGGATTTGTAACCTCGGCACGTTCATTTCGATACGTACACCTCCTATTGGAGCACTTTGAAGAAAGAAGATCTCAATGTGGAGATGCAAGGAAGCAAAGGCAAGAAAAAGTGAAGAAAATATTAATTAATCAAGTTTTTTTTTTTCATTTTCGGCAAGAAGTAATCTAACCATGTGAGAATTCTACTCCCTCCATTTTATGTTCTATTAACTTGCTTGGCATGGAAATAGATCATTAAGTATTATTTAATTCTAAAAAATTTTCAAGTTCTCAAAAAGTTAAGTCCCATCTTAAAAAGTTTTACTTCTCAGCTAAAACTTAAGAAAGTATTACTTTCCAAACTTTTTTTATAATTATTTTTTTAAATATATCCTTAACTTCTTAATCATTTTTTTAAATTATGAATGGTATTTTTGTCTTTAACAATATAATATAACATATTTATTTGAAAAATTAGTTTAAACTTCTCAAAAAATAAAAAAGTGAAACAAGCCAATTATATATAATATTTCTGAGAATTATATTTCTTGGGAGCTTACTTCTTGAAAGGTATGCTAAGCGAGCTCTATATATAAGTCTTTTAAGGTTTAAACATGTTAATTAAGAAATAAATACTTCCTTCGATCTTATTTGCAAGACACAATTTTGAAACAAATTTTGATCCTTTATGTAAGACAAAATGAAGCATTAATTATTATTTTTTAAATCTATCCTCTTCATCAATACTTTTAATTTTTTAGAAATTCAATGATACATTCATGGAAGGAAAAATCTGGAAAGTTAAATTAATTTTTTAAAAAATTTAAAGGTGTTAATGAATTTTAACTAACATTTTTAGTCTGTGTAAAGTTTGTTAAAATTATCTTATAAATAGCATTTGAAAGTAATTTGCTAGAGGTTTTTTTTTAATTTTACAATATACCCTTAATTTATTACTATCTAATTTTATGATAAATGTATAAAATAATCAATGAAGATAAAGGTATAATTAAAAAAAATTAATACTGTGTTGAATTTTTGAAATAACTTATAAATAGAAGAAAAATATTTCTTCAAAAAGACTTTAGAAAAAGAAATTATGGGAGTGCTTTTTAAGAGTATAATAATAATATCAACAACAACAACAATCTTTTTTCTTTTTTATTTCTGAAACTTGTAAAGCTAATCTCACAAAACAAGAGTTTGCATTGCAACATTAATATACGAAATGCTGGTGTCCAAGCCGTAGGTGCCGTCGAAAGTTGGGACGAGTTTTGAGTTTATTATTTCTTTTTCATTAAATAAGATAGAATGCAAAAATTTACAAATTTAATAAAAATGAGTTTTGAGTTTATCATTCATTAGCAAGTTTTTGGTTACAATCGTTCATTAAAATTTATATTAAAAAAAAAACTTGTAGGACTCCAAAATGAAGAACCATAAATATATACACACACACATACATATTGGATAGAAAGAAGCATATCATTTTGGGAAAATTAATTTTTTTACCCCTAACGTTTAAATTAATCTTTTGATCTCCAACGTTTATCTCAAATTTTAAATCGGTCCCTATATTTTAATTTTTTTCTAATTCAGTCCTTATGAAATCAATCTGTTAGAACGTTAATCCTCAGTCTTTGTTTCCGATTCTAATTTACTCCTTGTAAAGTCCACATTAGCATACAGAGTTAGGAAAAGTATGATATGGCAAACGGAAAACATAGCTGGCTTCCTATAACATGCAGGTATGCAATGGCTGTGCCTGTGTACTTAAAAGTCCCTCATGCAATCCTGTAACATCTAGGTAAGCAGGCGTGCTTGCTTGTTGAGTTTCGTAACTCAACATTATATAGGTAAGTAATAAATACTATAGCCGCAACGTGAGTGTTAGAGTGTACAAGGATGTTTGCATAGATATTTATCTTTCTGAGCAAGTTCATTGGTGTCTTCGTCCGCATGGGGAAGGTGAATCCGACCACGAAAGCCATAAGTCGAGGTGGATTTGGTTCTCTAATCTTCACATAGCATTTTGCAGATACATCCTTGCATGTAGTTAAAATTTTAAGATCATAAACTACAAAAAGAAAAGCCAAGAGTTTCACTACTCTCTTAGAAATTGCAAGATCATCTATCCATTGAATGTCTTCTAAATACTCTCAAATGAGATACATTTTTAAGTATTAGTATTTAAATAGAATCTATTGTATTCATTTAAAAGCCACATCAGACTTGCTCACGTAAAAATAAAGTGAGGCTGTATGTGTATGTGTGTTAAAATACACACTAATTCCTGATCCAATGATTTTAACACTTTTCAATTTCATTCACTACTTTGTCTGCAACTACTTCCCTTGCTTATCTCGTTTTTGCTTCATAGTAAACAAAACCTCTGTTTACCTCTGTTTTTTAGGATAGAAAACAGAGGTAAACATATGATTTGTTGTTACAAAAAGTCTACCTTCTTTTCCTCTTTTTACTTCTTTGGTTCAAGCCTCAAAGTTTGGTAGCTCCCCCAAGTGCTTCAACGATGTTATCCCACATTGCAATTACTCTCGACATTACTGCAGGATCTCCAGGTAAATGGTGGATAGTTTCTCTCACCAAGAAGAATTCCTCTTGGAGGAAAATAGGGACTGCATCTCCATTGGTATAGAGAAAGAGAGGCCTAGGTTTCATTAATAGATAAAAGAAGGCAGGAATCCTCCATCTTTGGAACCGTATGTAGCTACAGGTCATGAATGGGATTTTTAATTAGTTGAATGGCACTATTTTTTTTATCTTCTTTGCTGTAAACAACTATAAAGAAAATTATAATGGATAAATCTTAAGACACTCTTGATCTTTTATAATAAACAAGTAAATAAAATATTTTCTTATTAATTTTATATGTGTTTGTTGGCGTAGAAACTATCAACTCAAATCAACTTTCGAAAAGCACAAGCAATTCAAAAATGAGATGGACATTTCATGCTAAGAATTGACTAATAATGCGTGACTTCTTGCTTCTTCTTTTTTTATCCTTTGCTCAAGTGCAATATGCTTTATCTATATGATTTTTTTTTCCATCCAACCTATCTACATGAGTTACTTATGATGCATTATACACACAAATCCTGCAGTAACAGCTTCATTAGTGCCTCATCCCTTATAAACCAGTGTGTGAGGTATTATTTCATCAACTATATCCATCAAGAAGAGGAGAAGAACAATAACAATTTAGCCACGGTTGCAGCAAATTGTGAGGGAGAAAATGAAAGCCAGTATACCTGCAAAGATGAGGGAGACCAAATCCTTGAGTTCTATTTTGAATAAGTTCTTCTCGAGATTGGGTGCCTTTGCTCGCCGTCTTCTCAAGCTTCACGCTTCTTCATTCTAAATCCATGGGCATCACTTGTAGCTTTTCCAAAATGACGCTTCAATTTTTCAAAAAAAAAAAAAACTAAAATAAAGTGAAAGTTGAGTTAGCAATAATTATAATTCTCATGGTAGCCACATCCCACATGTACAGTTAAATGCCACATAAGACAATTTTAACAGTGTTAAGGCCTCATGTGCCCTTTGAGGGATTGTATTGCAGATTTTTGAAAGCAGAGGGACTAACGCTATTAACGTCTGAAACGGTAAGTAGCTGTTTAAAAAAAAATTAAGTATAGGGATCTATTTAAAAAAGGGTGTAAACTTTAGGGTTAAAAGATTAATTTTTCCTATAATTTTTTACTGATGCATCCATCGACCGAGAGAAAGAATTTGGGATCACATGAAATGAGGATCAAAACTCCAAAATTAGCCCCAAACTTTTGATCAAAGCCAAATTAGGTAAGAGTAGAAATATTTCCATTCCTTATGGGCATTTCTATCTTTTTCCGTTTTTTATTTCCCTTCTAGTTTTATTCTATCAAATATCATTTGTAGATTTATTTTATTTCTTTCTATACATACAAAATATTAATTTTTACGCATATTTTTATTCCATTTTTTTATTTTCTGTATTATTATTATTTTTTGACATATCAAACATAACTTAGAGTCTAAATGGAAGAAACTAATTAGAGAGTTAGAAGGACAAATAATGTAATTCATGCAAATGGGTTGGCATTTGAAAATAAAATAAAATAAAACCCATTTCCATTTCGTCTATACAAAGAATTAGAATTTTGACAAAATATATTGTAGGAGTCAAAGCAAGTCATGAGTTGAAGTTATAAATAAAATAGCGTTATAATGAGTAGCAATTAGTAACTAGAAGAATAAATATTGTTTTTGGTAAAAGGAGAAATGAAGAATAAAGTATTGGCACAAGTTGGAATTAATTAGCCTTTGATGTTGACTCAACCAAGAAAAGTCTCTATCTCTATGGTAGCCTCGCCCATCATCTTTCTATCCGTCTATTGTTGGCACTAGTGCCACAAGTCTCGCCTGCCCAACTGCCAGCCACTCTCTGTCTTTCTATCCGAACTCAATAAATCAAGACGCCCAATTTCAACCAATTTGGTAGAGAGGATAAGTTTTAGGAAAAGGATAGGGAGGTTGGAAATCTATTGCTAATTATGCTTCTTTTATTTTTTTTATTATAAGACATATTTTTATAGAATTAAAATTTTAAAATATAAATTATTTTATAAAATACAGGCATCATTTAATATTTATTTTTTATTTTTGTTCTTTTTAAAAATATCCATAAGAGTTATAATTGAGAGAGATTAAGAGAGATACATTTTTAAAAAGTTATAATTTAATTAGGGTAATTTTAAGAAGTTAGGATAATTTTTAAAAATATCAAGACTTTTAATTAATTTCTTAAATATGTGTAAGGTATGTAAATATGATTTATAATAAGGAATAAAAGGAGCAGTTCTTTTGTTGGAAACTTCAGTATATTTAGTAGTCAATAATGATTCTTTCATTAAAAATTAAACAAATTAAAATATATTTTTTCTCTTATTTTTTTTATTTTTAAAATTATTTTTTTATTAACGAATGACATTATATATGTAAAAGTTATTACCATGAAATTATATATCTAAAAGTTACGGATGCCTAATCACTAATTGATTTTTTTTAATAAAAATTCAATTAAAAAGGAACAAAGGGAGAGGGATCGTGTGGGTTTTAGCTTTTTTTTGTCGTTGAGATGACCATACTGGACATTCGCAAAGCCAATTGTGAGAACAGTAAATAAAAGTGAAATGACAAAGCGACAACCGTCTGTGATTTTTTTTTCCCCTCTTGCCACAACTGTCAGTAGTTGAAAATGCGTAGAGCATGCATTTGATTTTCTTTTTCCGAACTAACTCTTTTTTATTCTTTTGCTGTTCTGAAAACTACTTGTTATTAGAGGGAGTTCAAAAATACTAGGGAAACAAATCATTCATAAGCAGGAAAAAAGTGCATCATGAAAAGAGATTTATGTTTATGAAGAATAAGGCGAATCAGAGTGAAAGCTATTTGTTTTGGGAAATGGTTACTAGTTTTGAAACAGTAAATAATAATGGTCTCAAATACATACGTTTTAGTTTTATTGCCCAGATCCACATTTTTATTCCATTTTCAACGTTCTGATATATATTACCCTTGAGAAAAAAAAAGGACAAAGAAGCATATCTATTAAAATATATAAAAATAGATGGATTTGGGGAAATCTACAGGGTCACGTCAACAAGAAATTCTAGAGTGCCACATCTGCAAGTTCTAATTGTTTGGTGGATTATTGTTTTTTAATTTGTCATTTATTTGTGTATCATAATTCTATTTTCCTTAAATATCACTGTTAATATATTTAGATGCGAATTAGGTAGATGGTGATTGATTTTCAATTATTACAATTGTCTGATGTTTATTTCACTGTTTTAATAATAAATGGTTAATGTATTTGGAAAAATCATTATTCTTTTATATGACATTTATGGCACCATTATGTGTATGTTTGATTTTACCAATTAATTGACAGTTATGGTATGTCAATACTGGCCAAAGAAAAGTTATGGTATTGTCTATATATATAGTATGAGATAAAGTATTTTTATTAGATTTATGTTTTCTTTAATCCAAACAATTACATTAAAACTATGAAGCATTAATATTTCAAAAAAGTAGACGCACATGTATCTAATACACAATATGATATGATACTTGTACCATACTTGTGCATATGTATCCATTTATATTATTTTGTACCCATCAATATCACTTCAAATTTTTACATTAAAATAAGACTATTTGAAATTGTTGTAAATATTTTATTGTTTATTTAAACATTTATACTATACTTTTTAGAATATTTAATACCCATTTTTATCTTAATAGGTAAATTTATTAATTATATATATAAATAATTATATAAATAATATTACATATGTATAAATATCTCTAGTACTCGTATCCTAAAATTTTAAAAATTATCGTATCTTTCGTATCATGCAGTATCGTTTCCAATACACGTACCTAGATCAGTACTACATAGCATTAAAATTATCATATCAATTTTAAAAAATAGTTTTGATAAATTTTGATCAATCAGATTAAAAAATTTAAGTCAAAGCAATCCACCTTAATAAAATTTGAATCTCTAATACAACTTTACTTCAAACTTTTCTAAAATTATACAACTGTTTTTTGGAAGAAAAAAATTATACAACTTTCAGTTCAAAATTATAACATATTGGTAACAAAAAAAATATTATGACTTGAAACGTAGACCCAACTTTGATCTTAAATTTTTAAAGCAATAAAAATTGCTTGTGCTTAATCTTTTTAATATTAGTTATTATTACATTAAAACATTTTAAAATTCAAAATTTGAAACGTCCATGATTGTTGGCCCAAAAAAATCATTCATGACTGTAATCATATTAATTATTAAGATTGATAAAAAATTAATTGATTACAAATTTAATTGACTGATTTTTGGAGGCTTTAATCAATAACCAATTAATTAGATTTATTTATATTTATTTAATGGTCAGCTGCCAAACCATGCATTTGCCCCTCTATAAACCTATGTTGTGATTGCTACATGTGAGCCTTCCATCCTTAACAACTAGAACTTTGTCTAAAGGTCTTTGGTCGGTGAAGACCGAAGAGAATGAATTGCTTCTCCACGGTTAGTCCCATGGATGGCACCTTTTGTGTTGAACCATAGCATGGTTTTTTTTTTTTTCTGTAGAATTTTGTATTAATTGATTGCCTCATCTATTTGCGTTTCATCTATCATCGAAACAATATCAAATGATGATTCATAATGGTCATCCGTTTTTCTTTTACATGACCTTATTTTGTATTATTGCCAATGTTCACAGTCTATCGTTGAGAAAATTGTGTTTATCATAACAGTAATTGATTTCTGAATCATTTTCTTATTTTGAGATTTTTTTTTATAATTTATGCATACCAAAACAATAAATGGCATGTTCACGTATGTAGGGAATGAATTGAATTGATTGCATATGGCTGGCTACTATATCTTGAGCATATTCTAAGAATTTTTAGCATTCCAATTTATTTTCAATACACAAAGATATCAAGGGCCATCAGTGTTTCCTATTTAAGGTATGTAAGTATTGTTTATTATAGGTTAGTATAGTGTGCCAACGAGATTCCCTCCTCATTTTATTTTTATGGCTAACAATCTTTTTTATTTTTTTACTGCAAAAGCTCAAAATGCATATTTCCTAATAAACTATCAAGATGCTTGAGTTTGCTCCTCCTATGCAAAATTTATGTAAATATTAAAGATACTAGCATAACTCTTTGATTGGTATTATATACTTTGGTTTTACTTTGTGCTTTTTTAGACTTTGACATGCTAGATTTATGCCCAAGACATTGTATTTACTTTTGATAATTAAAAACCAAGTAAATAATACCTTTTTCCCATAAATTTTACATTGTCTTTTGTTTAAGCATAATTTCCTAATTAGAATATTTGGGATTAAATCTTTTTACTCTTTTACATTACTATTAAGTTAAGCATCAAGGGATACCATAATATGGTCATTTAGTCTAAATTTTCCCTATGTAGTAAAGCTAATATTAATAAAACACTTAGATGTTAATATGCACATACCCACAATTAATAACGATATCATATGTACTATTCCAACATCATGTAAAATTCAACCTACAGCTTCATGATAGATAATGAATCCAAATGGTTTGAAAAGGGAAGACATCATCATTTATTGATGGCATTCGGGGTGAAGCTTTGAAGGATGAGAGAAAGAAAGAATTAATCATCCTCCATATTTCTATACAATCTCATTCAGGGAGAGAAGAGACTTGACGGATGATGATAAGGGTCCAAATCTATTATTATATATTATAAAGTAGAAGTTGAAAATACGACATGTCATGATTTCAAACTTCCACATTATTATGTTAACTATAAAAAAATCTGATTGCATATATTTTAAATAATATTTATTTCCTAATTACATATATTTTCTTTTTTTTAATTTAATACAATGATAAATATGAAAATAAAAATCAAATATATATTTGTAAAAAAATAAGATTTGATTCTCTAAATTACGAAAGCATGATGTGTCATAATTTCAAGCTTTCACATTATCACATTGACTATAAAAAAATATGAAACCACATATTGTAAATAATATTTATTTCCTAATTATATATGTTAATTCTCTAATTATATATGTTTTCATTTTTTTAAAATTTGATACGATAATAAATTTTGTAAATGAAAATCAAATATATATTTGTAAAAAAATAAAATTTGATTCTCTAAATCACAATTTGATTGCCTAAAATAATATTTATTTCTTACTTATATATGTTCTCTTTTTGTAAATTTAATATGATGATAAATATAGAAATAAAAATTAAATATACATTTATGAAAAAATTACAATCTGATTGTTTAAGTCTAAATTAGTTATTATTTGATGAGATCTATATAAATCTATTTATGCAAATCTTTTTGCACTATTGTAAAATTGTTATTAGTTTTGGAGGAACTTTTAAAAGTAAGATTTCATTGCATTGTTTTCTTATGACAAATTTCATACTTTTCTTATATATTTTATCTTCTCTAAGTAAAATATGAAGGTAATCATTTCTTCTCTTATTATACCGTCATCTTCTTCTTCCACTTATTTGTACATTGTTTTTATTTTTTGGTTATGCTTGATTTTTATTTTTTATATTGTGATTATAATTTTTTCTTATTTATGTTAACGAAAAAATAAATTTGACCGAATTTTTCAAAATACTGAAAATCTTAATCTTCATGAAGTTTTTTATTATTTCAAAGGATTATGTGGATGCATGTATAAAAAAAAGTAATTATATTTTAGAATCATATAAATATCTTGAAATTTGATATTGTTTTAATTATTTTACTACATTTACTTGAAATTTGATGTTTTTTTTAATTATTTTACTACATTTAAATGTGAAGTCATAATACAAAGTAATTTTATGTTTTTATTTCAATTACAATTTGTTTCCTTTTATATTTTCAAGATATATATATATGTGTGTGTGTGTGTTTAATCGGTCTTTTTTCTTTTTTTCAAGATCATCACCTCATTTAAAGATGAGTTATTTTTACTATAACTTATCCTTGGTTCTAAGTAATTTGTTAGTTTGACAAAAAAATACTTAATTTTGTTCCTTACAATTGGTTATTGATAAAGTATTTTTTTATGATTTTCTTTTTTTGTATGCAAGATTTTATATTTTAAAGCTATTGCAATGTAATTACTATATTAAAGGATTGACGTTTAATTTGTGGATATAATTCAAATTATAATTTTGGTTTGAATTCAAAATTAATTGAATTTTATTTAGATTAAAGCAATAATATTATTATTTTTATTTATTTGTTTAATTTTAAATTTCACACAACTTTGTAAATAAAAATTTCAATAACTTAGTATAATAATGTTTTTACTGTATATTATATATATATTACACGCATTTAGCAATTTGTTATCTATTTATATCATGTTGGGGGAATTAGTTTTAGAATGATAATAGTTTTTTTTATTATGCTAATCATATAAGTATAAAATGCTAAAAACATATCATATTGATGTTCATTCTATTATATTTATTTATATTGATTGATTAAATATATCTGGAGCATGGGTTTCGAATTCTAGTTATTTGTATATTACTTGCACATCCTGCATTATTCATATTCAATAGATTTTTTCCCCTTTTTAATGAATCTTCATGGATCTTCTTTTTTATTGAATTTAATTTATATAATAACTATTTGATTAACCGAATTTTGTGTGCGACTATAGATTACCTTTCAACTTCAAAATGTTTTTACTTTGTAATTAATTGTGAACAATCAACTTTACAATGTGTAGTTAATGATTACCATTTACTTTGAAATCTTAGTTTAAAAACGTAATCCAATCAATAATTTCATAATCAAATTTGAAAATAGATTTTGGCGGCAAAAAAGTTACACACATACCTAAATTTATATATATTAATAATTGAGTTAACTGTATTTAATTTTATTCAGCTACGTAGATTTTTTTAATGAAAAAGTTAACATTTAAGTATAGGCATTTATTATAATTTTATAAATTAATATAATTAGAAAATTAAAATTTGAAAAGGGAAATAAATCATAACTTTCCTCTTAGTTGTTTTGTATTTTGTTTTAAATGAAATACTTGAATTTTATAAGAAAGCTGATTTTTACTTGTAAATTCAAATTCAAAAAATATATTATTAAGTTTCAGTTGCTTGCATGTGCAAATTAATTTAAATTAATTATGATTAACTGTCTAATTGAATTAGATTTTTTTTTGCCAAAATTGAATTAGTTAGATATATTGAACATCTAAAGCTTATATACAATTTATTACACATTATTCAAATTAAATACTTACTGCAATCCAAAATATAAGTTCCATTTAACTAATTGTATAAAAACTAACAAATGTAGTTTTTTTCATTAAATTGTTTTATAAAATATATTATTTTCTAATAATATCTATATTTAATATATTGTATGTGAAATCTGCTACCTCTCTTACATTTAATTACAGATGAGGGTATAATAAGAAAAAATATTTAATACCCTAAAAATTATGGAATAGGACTTATAGTTTGAATAAAAAAAATTCTGCAATATAACTTATATTTCGAACAAAATATAGTGCATTATTCTAATAACTTCATATTTTAAAATATAGTGCATTGCGTGAATTACATTATATTTTTTTTTATTATCTTTCCAGTATTGTCTTTAATAAGTAAGCTTATATATTCTATAATTATCAATGCATTTAATGAAAATTCTTTAATGATTTGGTCAAACTATAAATAAATGAAGGAGAGTTTTCCCAAAAGTTTCACTCTTCACAATTGCCAATGACCCATGGGAACTCGGAAAAAAAAAAAAGAAGAGAATGACTGCAATTTATTAATATAGAAAGTATTATAAAATAAGGGTAATTTGGGAAATAATGAAAAAAAAATTTTGGTTACTAATTATTGTCTTGGTATATGTGTGATAGTTAAAAATGCACTATAAACTGAAATGGAGAGAGTATTAAATTTGACATCATTGGCTTGATTCAATTAATTTTTTGTTAATTTGAAGTAATTGAGACTCCATTCCATTCCATGTCATTAATTAATTGTTTGATGTTTATTATCTAAAGTTTTGAAATTAATTGGTTGAAATTTATTGCAATTTAATTAATATTTATAGAATTGGTGTTTGAATAGTTGGTCATTTATTTCTATTTATTGATAATCACTAAAAAAATTAACATTAGTATATAATTATTTCCTTGGGTCATTTTTAAAAGATACTTTTAATTAATTTAACTAATTTTCTTAGTAAAATTTATTATTATCAATTTAATATTGTTGAATAATAGTTAATTCTTCAAACTATAAAACTTCAATTTGCGTATATTTTCAAATTTCTATATGATATATACAATAAAATATAGGAGTAATTGAATTATTTGATTCTAATTTTAAGTATTTGATATTTTCAATTAAAAATAAAATTTTCTGCAATAACTTTGGAATTAACATGCAATTTATTAATTATAATTGTTCGAGGTTGATATTTTTAATTTTATTATAGAAAGATACATGAAATTTTTAAATTTATTGATTAACACATATTATTGAAATTTATTCCAATATTAAAACTAAAAGATTTTTTCGTAGTAAATTTAGAAGTTTGGGTGGTTACTTTTCCTTAAATAGATAAAAAATTTTATATTAATACATCCTTAAAATTTTCTTATTTATATGTTTAATTTGTTACATCTTTTATTATATATTTATATTTTATTTTTATTATTTATAAATATATAATTATTCTAACTCATTACTATATTATAACTTTAAAAATTTGCATTAATTTCTTTTAAAATATCTCGGTTACATCGCACGGGTGCATAGATATAGATATTTAACATTGCAAGGCTAAAAGCTAGCACAACAAGCACACTGGAACAGAAATATAGGCTGGTAGTAAACGACAAAATTCTAACGTAGCTTTTGTCGTTTGCGTTTTGATCTTCGCTATTGGCCAAATTACTATCCTAGTCTTGCCCTAACGCACCCAGATAAAGAAGGCCTGGACTGCGAGGAAGGAATAAACGACAACGAATCCTCCTAATTTTTTGTTGTTATTTTTTTTTAAATGTGATGTGTATATAATATGTAATATTTATTTAAAAATTTATAAAATTTATTTGATTAATAATTTTCATATAATTTACGTATCCTAAAATTAACCGAATCCATTCGCGAAACCGACTCCCAGTATCAAGGCATGTGCCCTCAACAAAACTATATTTTAGTGTATATTTTTAATTTTATCATTTGCTTATAACAATTAATATTTCAATCACCAATATGCACTGAGCAATGCAAAATCCATTAGATTTGGCATTAATTTTTATATAAGAAAGTAACAATAAAAATATTCTACCAAATTAAAACGAATTTCATATGAAGTACGAAATGAAAAATATTTATCCATTTGGGACCTGAATGAAAATTTTCCCTTCCCTATGGGTGTGTTTGTGAATTGGGTTCACGTTATTCCACTGACTTTTCAAAGTTTTTAAACATTGATGGACTTATAAAGATTCTCTAATCAGTCCCCAGAATTGAAGAAAAATCTTTTGAAGCAAGACTTCACATGCACGAAACTGAGGAACAACCACAGCCACAATGACTAAAATAGCCTCAATCTTCATTTTTACTTGTTTTCATAAAATTATATAGGATTGACTAATTCAAATTGAACTTCATCAGACCAAATATCTGTAAAATTAAATTATATGTAACAATTTTTTTTATTTATAAAACTCAAACTTAAACCTTATTTAAAGAAACAAATTCTGAATTAATCACTTGAAGTGCTCTTGATCCCTCACTCCTATTTTAATGATGTGTTTAGATTATATTATGCATAAGTAATTATGAGAATAAGTACTTATTCATAAGTGATTATAAAAATAAGTGATTATGTCAAAAATAATTTGTGTTTGAATATTTTTATCCCTTAAGTGATTTTGAGAAAAGAAATGTGTTTAAATATTGGAGTTTAAGTGATTATTTGATAGATAATAAGGAGAAAAAAAATAAATAATTATGAAAAAATAAGTGATTTTTATAAATAAAAAAAATCTACTTCTTTCCTAAACACTTATTTAAAACATAAATGCTTATTGAAAAAAGTTATTTTCACTTGACAACTACAACATATAATCGAGGATGCTGAGTTATCATCATTAACCTTCTTATTATTATTATTATTGAAAATTCCTCTTCGTTAGTTAGAGACATTGGTTTTGCTAATCTTTAAAGCATTAGGTTGGCATATACTTTATCACATGACCGACAATATAAATTTGACTGATTCTTCGATAAGAAAACCCGCTTCATCCCACTTACTTCGTTCTTTTCAAGGCACATACATACAGATATATCCTTCCACAATGAAATCCTTTTATCTCATCCCAAAATTCGTGGGCTTTTTCTTTTCTCTGAAACGAATTGGCTTCTCTGATAAAACTGAAAACAATGATGAGGAAAAGATTTAGAAAAGGAAAAAAAAATCGGACCCCCACCAGATATCTCCGAAATAACAAATTTCTGGGTTTGCTGTGTGAGTGTATGAAATGAACCAAATTGAATACAATGGACGAAAATTCTTCCAGTGTTAGCTACAAATTCAACATCTAACTCTATAGATATAGCAGACAGCTATGATTGTTGTTGTACCAGCTAAAGCATTTGATCTAACAATAAAGATAAGCAAAAAAGAAATTTACTTTACTGAATTGCGTAAAGAACAAACTAAACTTATGCATCAGAAACCACACTGAGTTCATCTTCCGCTGCTGCTGGGGCTGGTAAGTTGAGATCTATGAAGCATTCCTTTAATCTCGCAGAATCTTTCGCGGTTGATGATGAAGATGATACGAGGTGAGATCTTTTGTGGCCACCGAGTGCTTGTCCTGACCCAAACACCTTGTAACAAAATGGGCATTCAAAAATCGTTTCATTATTATTCCCGGATTTTCTCGCTTCTTCCTCATCACGGAAACACACGTTTCGATGACTCCCCAATGCTCGGAAAGATCGAAACGTTTTCCTGCATTTTTCGCATCGATGCTTCCCGCGAACTCCCTTCACCTTGATCTCCTCCAACCCCTTCGATTTCTCTTCTTCTCTGTCGTCCTCAACAGCATTTCTTATCCATTTGTCTCTCGAGAGCATCAGGAGCCACATAGCAACATCTTCTTCGGTACTAGCATCAGAAACCGAGCTCACCGGTTCAGGTTCAGCGGGTGACTCAGTGGGACTCGGTTTGAGCTTCTTGGATAACAATCTCTGGGTTCTTGTTCGCTTGGATCGAAGGCGAGTCGGGTTCTTTGACTCGGTCTCGCTCTCCCTGTCCTGAACAATAACAGAGCCAGAATCAACGAAGGAGAACTCAGGATCTGCAAGTTTGAAACTTTTCTTAGGATTCTCTCTTAAGCCATAAATCAGAGCCTTTTCGTCTGAATCTTGTGAGGAAGAGGATGAGAATGAAGGTGAAGGAGGTGGTGGTGGTGGAGGCTTGGGAGGAAGAGGAAGAGTGGCCAGATGAGCCTTCATGTGGCCACCGAGTGATCTGCCATGAGCAAAGGTTCTGGAACAGAGCTTGCATTTGTGCTTCTCCATTCGCAGAGAGAAGCAGAGCAACACAGAGAGAGTTGAAAGCTTCAAGCTTTAAGCTTTTGGTCTCACACCAACTTGTTTTGGAGATTTGAGAACTTAAAAGGAGTAGGTGACAAGCATTCCTCCACCAGAAAAAGACACACAACACAACCCATAATTATATTTTTTTGGGATTATATATACACACACACACACAAATATTTGAACTTTTTAATATAAATTATGTATTTATAAAAACATCAGCAGTTAATTTAAATGGTTTCAAGTATTGTGTATGAACAAAATGGGCAGTAAAAGAACTGTACACTTGTATACCTGACTTGATTCCGATGGGTTGAGGTTCAATCTGAATTTTGGAAATTGGATGTTATTATAATAAGATCTACATCTCGAAATTCCAATATACATAATTTTTTTTCTCTTGGGGATAATGTATAAGATCTGAATTGTGAATCTCATAAGTTGGTGAATCTCATAACAAAGATAACAAATGTCATTAATTATAGAGGGTCAAAAATTATGATGCAGCGATCGTCACGCAGGAAAAAGAGCCAATACTGACATGCAAACCTTGCCCAATGAGAATGACCTTTTTCAGTTTCTCCTTTCTGCCACATCCGATAGTGCAGTTTCTGTTTTCTTCTTCCATGGTTTGCTTAGAAAAAAGAATCAAATATATTAATATAAATTTTTAATATACATAATTTATACTCCCTCTCATCCTAAATATAAAATATAAATAATTAATCTATATAAATTAAAAAATATAATAAAATCATTAAATTTGTTAAAAATTTAAATTAGTTTCCAAAAATATTTTTATTTAATATTTAACACTTCTATCATATAATTAATGAAAATTAATTATATCCACTTATTTAACAAATGATAAAATTTAAAAAAAATAAATAAATACATTAAATAATTTATATTTGTATCTTATATTCTTTATTTAAAACAATATTTTAAATATATCTTATATTTGAAATTAGAAACTAGAGGGAATATAACAGATGGAATGTCTCTTTTGGCGTACTGGTACTAACATTAGTAACTATAACCACGAGATTAAGACTTCAAGGGCTTACCATGAGGACTGAAGTTACTAGTAATAAATAGTGTGTCTCTATTTTTAGATTTCATGCGTCTAGTTATCAATTACGTACGCTCTAGAGTTGAATGGAATTACTATTTCTTTTATGTAGCCAGAAAAGACTATGGGTATCTTTAGCAAATGTTTTGA
Organism: Adenanthera pavonina; assembly: GCA_026686845.1. Classification (NCBI taxonomy): domain Eukaryota; kingdom Viridiplantae; phylum Streptophyta; class Magnoliopsida; order Fabales; family Fabaceae; genus Adenanthera; species Adenanthera pavonina. The sequence continues at coordinate 24,753,941 of JAIVEN010000022.1, read as the reverse complement.
AAACAGTTTTTTTTATTTTTAAAAATAGAAAAATAAAAAAAAGTATTTAATAAATCTATTTTTTATAAATTGTTCTGAAAAATAGAAAAAATAAAAGAACAGAAAACTCTGAATATTTTTAAGGTGTTTTATAATTTTTATTCTGGAAAATACAAAAAAAGATGAAAAACAACTACCTTATTAATGGTAAAGTTATAAATTTTAAATAACTCATCAATTACTCACTAGTTATAATTTTGAGAACAGTTATTTAAACAGATTTTTTTAATTTCTTATTTTCAAAACTTATTCTCAAAAACAGTTTTACAAAATTATTTTAAGAGCAATAAAATAAAAAATATTATCAAACAAGACTTATATCTTTTATCAGTTACAAAAAAAATTAACCATGCTTAAGAGTTATGACCCTCATATAACTTTTCTCATGTATTTAACTTGATAAGATTTAATTATAAATTATATATATAATTATTAAGAACATCGATTATGGGGCCCAAAAATTATTATCTAAGGAATTTTCAATGAGATGGAGTAATAATGGTACATAGAAGTAGGTATTTATTCGGTTGTGATATGGCATGGAGCCGGCCAATTGTGAAGAAGTGATTGCGGAACTAATTTCTGATTTCATAAAATTACGAATATTTCTATGATTAGAGAATAAAAATTATTGACCTTCTCTACGACTTTATCACCATAAAAAATAAAAATAAAAAAATAAGAATGAATTTCACATCTACATCTCATACGAGGGGGACGTACTTTTTTGTACAAAAAAAAATATCGTTTTCTTCATCCTCTAAAACACTTCATGAAATCCTAATAATATTGTATCATGCTACGATGGCAAATTCTTGATAATTATGAAGCTTCCTTCTTGGAAGAATTTTTTTATGTACAAATAAAATATCATGTTATTTAATGCAGTAAGTTCCCTGGAACTTAACTCACACAATTTTTATTAAAAATAATAAATAAAATTGTTTTTAAAAAAAAACATAGCAAAAGATAGATTTTATGATAGTAAGAGAGATAATAACTATTAAATATGAAATAATTCATTATATATTTATATTTAATTTAATCTATATATATCAACATAAAGTATAAAATTAAAATGAGTTTTATGAATTTGCATAGCGATTAAAATGAGTTATATTATTTATAACCTATAAATAATATAACTTCTAAAATTTTTTGTTTTTATATTGATATTTATATATGACATACTGCACCATTTACAATCATTTCATTCCATCATTATGGTGCAATGCACATAGGACTCATTTCTAGTTATATAAATTTATAACAAGTTGTAATGTTTATAAGTTAGGAATAATGCAGGTTCTAAGGCATTGTGCAGTATATGAAACCCTCCATCTAGTTACTTGAAATATTACTTTATTTAGCAATGGTCACATCGTAATTAAATTTTGATGATTTTGAGTCTTGTTATGGAAAAAAAAACCATTATGATTTCCAGTTGGATCTCGATCCCATTTGAATCTGAATAGTTATTGTTAGATGATTTATTAAAAAAATATAGTTAAGAAGTTACACCAGCTTAATCAAAGATCTCGAGCTCAAATTCTGAATGAGATCGTGTTAAATATTTGGTGGTAGAGCTTGCTATCGAAAAATATTTAATCTGACTTGATTCAGATTAGTCTGAACCCTGATAAATCCCCCAGATTAGATTTCAAATAATAAAAAGCGTTTTTAATTTACTAAAAGGATGTCGTTAGCATTAATTAATATTTAACCAAAAATCATTCACTTATGTTTTTTCCCCTATCATCCAATGATTGCAAATCTGACAAATGTTGATTTATCCAAGGCTATGTTTGGTAAGGGAAAATGGAAATGGAGGAGGAGAGCAAGAGAAAGGCAAAGCGGTTTGGTTGAATGAAATGACATTCTTGTGGCAATTCCAACGGAAACAACAAGGCCACAAACGATTCTGCCAAACTTGGGAGGAATCCTATTGTACCTTATGGATTCTTATGGAAAAACTCATGGCTAATTAATAAATTATGAGAAATTTTGTCCTTGGGCCGCCTTGACCTTAAAAAGTGAGAACTTCATCATTTTCAATTTTCAAATAAATAAAAATGTCAGGGTAATGGTCCCAAAAAAATTTCAAATAACTTAAAAGTGAAATTATCATTTTGGTATGGATTTGAATAGATGTAATGCCTACAGCACCGAACACTATTGAAAGCTTTTCCAGCATTGTTGAACCAAAAAGTAAAACGGAAGCTAATCCAGCAGTCAATATGTTTGGATCTTCTGAAAAAGGTGAATTAGTGTCAGTACTATGCCCAAAGTTGTTAGGGGTTAATAGATAAAAAGAATATAACAATATTATTAATTATGAAAAGAAATTTACACTTATATAGATTTACACATACAAGATGGTATTATGCCGTGAGTAAAATTTAATCTCATAATCTTCCTTCACTCAGCAGGGAGTACCTAATATCATTAGGCCATTAAGCTGAACTAATTGGATCCTAGTTTTCATAAATCAATTGGGACATTAAAAAGGATTAAAGAAAAGAAATGAAGTTGGTTAGTGAGCAGCTTATGATTATTTAATGGGGAAGAGGAAGCACGATGAGTGACAACCTGTGATTTGTGTGCCCTCTTGAGCTGCCAACGTGATCCCTCACTCCCCTTCCCCTGAATCCGGCACAAGCTCATAAATAATATATATATATATATATATATATATATCTATCTTACTCCCTTTTCCTCTTTCTACTTTTCCTTTTCGGTGGAATCTTCTTGTCCCAACACAAACATATCATTTATTATCCAGCTTCTTTTGTTACTATCTCAATCTCAAAGTTAATTCCTTAGCTTCTTTTGCTTCAGTTGCCCAAGCTTTTTTTTTTTCCCTTTTTCTTAAATAGGTGAAGCCCATAAGCTTAAGTTTCCATTTTCTTTATATTTTCTAATTTCACATTCTTTTTTTTTTTGGCACCAAATTTCACATTCCAAGATGCACCAACAAAATTTACTTTAATTTACCTTTTTTAATTTAATTTAATTTGGTTTTCCTATTATTTCGTAACACCAATATCTCTATATTGCATCAAAATAACAAATCTCAACCATTTAAACCAAATTTAGATGGTTCAAATTGTATATATAATTTTTATTTTAAAATAAAAATAATACAAAAATATAAAAAATTAAAGATGGGCCACATGAGTTGTATAGAGTCTAAGGTGACACAGATTATTTGAGGAATAAATATTGTGACTTCCTATGAATTTTATTAGATATATTGATCTTTTGATCTCTTAATTATGGACCTTTAAAAATAGATAAAAAATATATAATCTAAAATTTTCAAATTCAAAAGAAGATTATATAAAATATTTTTATGAAGAAATTGAAGAGAGATAGGAGGAAAAATGGAACCTTCCTTGTATGAGATCATTGTACATAAGTAAGGCCTATTTTTCTCCGCATATATATTTTTTTCATAAAATAATTAATCTAAATCGTGTTCCATCCGACCACTCATACTCAAAAAACTTATTAAAAAAAAAACACTCAAACCAACTGTTATTGGTAAGAGAATTTAGATGCATCCAAAATTTTGTTGTTGTAACAATAGGATGATGCTACTGCTGCTTAATTACACTAATTAACTAACAAATTAAGGATGATTCCATCATCGTCCACTACATACATATATATATATATATATATATCTCTCTTCTTCCTTATCAGGTAAGTAACGGGGAACAATGTAGACTAGTTTCTATGACGTGTCACGTTAATGGTAGGGTTTGTTCCATTTGGCAACGCCTATCCATTAAAAGGGGAACAGATCATCTGCTACGTCCTGATGATGGATGTGAGCAAAGCAAATAGTAAACGCTGCGTCGAGTGGGAACAAAGAAACATTAAAAAGGAAGCACTTTATTTCGCTTTTGGCAACCAAAGAGTGCCACTAGCCACGACAAATAATATCAGTACTAATAGACAAAAGCACCTTCACACTTCACTTCACACCTCCCTCCACTGCTTCGGCTCATGATGTTCGACCCGAATCATAATACCAGCTCGGGTCGGTGGATCCATGACTAATCTCTGTCTCTGTATCCAAATTAAGATTTCTGTTTCCACCAACCTATTTCACAAGTTTGCATCAGGAGTGTGCATGATTTTAATCTGCTACTACTTAAAAACATAATATCAATATGTGATCAATATTAATATTAATATATTATATCAAATTTACAAAAAGTCATACTATCCATGAATCATGAATAGGGTGGATCATCTATATTATTTATAGTCATTAATAATGTATATAAATTTTAATTGTTAAAGGTATATATATACATATAATTTTAAATTTAAATTAGTTTCAATATGTTAGTAGAATTAAAATTATTTTGTATCATTGGATTAAAAAAAATCCTCTATCAGATGCTATGGAACAATGTGTTCGAAATCGGATTTTTTTTTGTGTATCTAAGGAATTACACTTGAAAAGGATAATTTTTGTTGCTTGGTATAATTTTGTTAATTTTTAGTAAATTATTTATCCATAAAATTAAGATTTTTTTAAATGTTATAAGAATTTTCAAACTTTTTTCATTACTATAATTGTAATAATTTTCAAATATATAAAAACATTGGCTAAACAAAATATAAAGTCAGTAATTTGGTTTAAATGGCTAAGATTTGTTATTTTGATGCCATATAGAGACACTGGTGTTACAAAATATATTTGATAATTTTGTAAATAATCTGTGTCACCTTAGACTTTATACGACTCATGTGGCCCATCTTTAGTTTTGTATATTTTTGTGTTATTTTATTTTAAACTAAAAATTATATATACAATTTGAACGATCTAAATTTGGTTTAAATGGTTAAGATTTGTTATTTTGATGCCATATAGAGATACTGGTGTTACAAAATAATAGGAAAACCAAATTAAATTAAATTAAATTAAAAAAGGTAAATTAAAGTAAATTTTGCTGGTGCATCTTGGAATGTGAAATTTGGTGCAAAAAAAAAAAAGAATGTGAAATTAGAAAATATAAAGAAAATGGAAACTTAAGCTTATAGACTTCACCTATTTAAGAAAAAGGAAAAAAGAAAAAAAGCTTAGGAAACTTAAGCAAAAGAAGCTAAGGAATTCACTTTGAGATTGAGATAGTAACAAAAGAAGATGGATGATGAATGATATGTTTGTGTTGGGACAAGATTCCACCGAAAAGGAAAAGTAGAAAGAGGGAACAGGAGTAAGTTTTATATATATATATATATATATATATATTTATTTATTTGAGATTGTGGTGGATGCAGGCAAAGGAGAGTGAGGGATCACGTTGGCAGCCTAATGGTCTTGTTTGGTTTAATTCTCCAAGAGGTTAGGTAATATGATGTGAAATGTATGAAGAAATGTAATAGAATAATATTTACATATGAATTTTAAGAGAGTTTATTTGCTATGACATTGGATATGTCGAAAATAAATTTATTTTTTATATTTAATTAAAATCATATAAATGGGATATGATTAAAATGCTTTTGGACTAAAAAAAAATCCCCTCCTTCCTCCTTCTTCCATCCTTGCTAGCAACCACCACAACTTAACAACATAGAAGCCATTAAAAAAAATTGAAACCAAAGCTTCGTCTTCCTTTTTCTTCCAACTTCGCGACTTTTGCCACAATGCTCCATCTTCCTTCTTATTCCATCTTAGCAAACTCCAGCCACCACATCTCTATTTTCCTTCTTCTTCCATCTTCGCAAACTCTGGTCACCCAAATCTTGAAGACAAACCCAGATCTGGCATCTGCAATTATGCTCCAAGATTTGAAATGAACTCAGATCTGGGAACATGAAGGGAGGGAGGGAAGGAGGGAGATGGACGAAGGAGAAGAAACTTAAAGAGGGAGACACTATTAGTTCTGTTGGCTTCCTAAGAGGGGAGGGTGAATTGGGAAGTTTGAAATTTTTCTGCAAAATTAAAAGAAAGTAATGAAAACAAATGTTGAAGAAAAACAAAGTGTAAAATGTAATAATTCAATAAGTAAGGTATAAGAAGAAGGACATAAAGATTTATCCTAGTTCGGTCTCTTCATCTTGACCTACATCCAGTTCTCAAGCTACCACTTGAGATTTTCCACTATCTTGTAAGAATTCAATGAGCTCTTTACAATACCACAGTACAACTTTATGCTCTATGCCAATAGTTTACAGTTTCACTCTCTGCACTCTAATTAAGTGCTTCCTAAATCCCTTGTAATGTCCCCTCACAAGAAAATCTTTCTTTCAAATGAAGATAAGATTGTTTACAATATGAGAAATTCTCTACTATAGAATATATTTGACAGTTGAAGAGCAATAAATGAGGTGTGTGAGAGTAGAAGGCTTTGACTGAAGAATTTAACAGAGTTTTAATATATACAACGTAAAATTATTACCCACATCTTCAAATGAAGTTCTATTTATAGATTTATGTCTTAACTATACACGAGAGACAAGATCTAGCTGTTAGAGACGTTACCTAAGGGTTATTCTATAAAACTAGCCGTTCACCAACTATATTTAATGCATCTGACATCCAAAGTTCTAATTTTGGGATGTCAACAGACGAATTTCGCAAAGACCATAGATAAAAGACTTTAACGTTGAACTTCAAAGTTCGTCTATTCAAAGGTAAAATTCGAATTTTCATCTTGACAAATATTTTCTATGTTAAAACATACAAATTTTTAAGTTTAAAGTTTTTCTGAAAAGTGTGAATAGTTGTTCCATATTGCTATAGTGCATTCGAAATTCAAATTTTAGTGTCCAAAATTCGTTTGTTAGTGATCAACTCAATATGGCACAAAAGTTCTTCTTTTTGAAATTCAAATTTTGAGCCTTCAAAGTTTATCTGTCAAAGAGACATCTTATCAGACTTACACGCTTTCATTCCAAAATTTGAATTTTCAAAAATGAAAGTTCATCTATCAGAGAGACCTCTTATCAGACTTATTCCAAAGTTTGAATTTTCAAAACTAAAGTTCGTCTATCAGAGAGACTGACTCAAAACTCTTTTTGCACTCTAAATTCATATGAACTTTGTCAAGACTTCAAACGAATTTTTATTTTTCACAACTTATACTTGACTCGAAATTCAAATTTTCACAGGCTGAAATTCGTCTATCAAAGGTAACAACTTTGTAAGTTTAAATTTCAGCTATCGAAGTTTAAATTTTTAAGGCAACATATGAATTTTATAGTTCAAAATTCATCTATTAGTGAGTATTTTTCAAATATATTGTAAGTTAACATAGGATTTGTTGAAAAATACATTTTAAAAGCATTGGGTGAAAGATCAAAGCCTTTTACTCTTGTGAATATAGTGAGAAATCTTTCCCTCCAATAACTTGGGCGTGGGTGGGGGTGTGGGTGGGGTAGAAGATGAGGGAGTGAGTTTTGAGAGTAGTGGTTGTGTAGATCAAAGGAGAGGAGATAAGAATTTTTTTTATTTGTTAGGGGTATAAAGGTTATTTGGTATCCTTTCACCAATGTTTTCAGACCAGGACTAGTCCGGCCATCACCCGGACTCTTCTCCGGCTGGTTGTGATGGGTTGAGCTGTTTTTGGGGTTGAACCTTTTTGGATCGGATTGAACTGGCAGTTGAGCCGGAAATCGTTATTAAACCGGAACCCGAAACTGTTCAAATAAAATTGGACAATTCTCTCAATATATATTTTTTATTTATAAATTAATTAAATATTATTATTTTATAAGATAGAAAATAAAAAAAAAATTCCCAAAATCTGAAAATCCCTAATTCTCAGTTCAGTTTGCACTCGGCACTTCCACTGATCCACTCTTCTTCTTCTAGTCTTACGCTCATAGCCTCACAGAGTCAAACACAGACCCCAATCAGATTTGAACTAAAGTCTCAGCGTCTCGCACTCGCATTGTAGTTGCTTGGCCTCACAAGCTCAGTCTCGGAGACTCGCACTCATAAAGTCTAGCAGTCTCGCACTGTAGATCCGTAGCTGCTCAACCTCACAAGCTCGGTCTCGAAGACTCGCACTCACAAAGTCTCGTAGTCTCGCAACATAGATCCATCGCCCTCTCTGCCTTCCTTCATGACCATAGCTCCATGACTTCATGTCCGTGATTGCAACTTTGTGAGTTCATATCGTGATTCGTGACCCTGAGCCGGTGACTCATGACTGTCTTCCCTTTCTTCCAAGCCTCCACAAGCTCGGTCCCCTTCCTTTCTAGCAAATTTGAGTTCTCTCCTCCTCTTCTTCTTCTTCCTCCATAGCATTCACATTGACGACAATCGCTTCTTCTTGTTCGAAGCTCTGTTACTCTTGAGCCCCAAAAGCTCCAGCTTCGTGTCTCAGCCTCTCAGGATCTCAGCTCACACTATCAACTGGTGAGTTTTATTGAAAAATTTTAGACATCATTATTTGGTTAGGGGACAATTTGAATAGGGCATACCTTGATTCTTATTACTGGGTTTTGGCAGGTTTTAGTGCTCTGAGTTTATGTATTTATATTTGGCAGTCTAAGAATTGTGCACAAAAAGATTAATGTGATTGATACTAGTGACTAATAAGGTTCTAGCATTAGTATATATATATGCATCATAATCAAGTGTACGCAGCACTGGAGGAAGAATAAGAAAAAGCAATATGCACTTAAAATTGAACTAATGAAAGTTTTATTTGTTTTTGTTTTAATTCTTTGGTGACTGGTTTGTCGTTGATTGAATATTGGGTTGCCATCTAATGTAATGTAATCTGTCTTTAATAACTTGGTCTTAATTTTCAAAAGGTTAATTAGAAAAATTTGCAATGTTGGTATTTGGTAACAAAGTTTAATTTCCAAATACAGCCTTATTTTCCATCGACGTAATTCCAACCATGGCATCAACCAAAGCATTTGAGTTTATATATAGTATTTTTTTTATTGCTGGCCAAAGAGTCAATAGGGTCCAAATATTTGTTCCCGACATGTTTTGTGTTTGCTATATCTTGTCTAATGCTGAAATTGATACTCTTGTATTGTAGAAAATGTCATCTGAAGAAGGATCCACTGCTGCATCTACACAATCTGTTAGATCAAAGTCAAATCCTACATGGGAGTATTGTCTTGAAGTACCAAACAAAGCCCTCGGTGGCAAACCTCGCGCCCCTGGTGGCAAACATCACTTAAAATGTTTGTATTGTGGAAAGGAATTTGCTGGTGGGGGAATACATAGAATGAAACAGCACCTTGCTGGAAAAAAAGGAGATGCAATCAGTTGTAAAAAGGTGCCTCACGATGTTCGCTACCGATTGGAAGAAAATCTTAAAGAGATTGAAGAAAAGAAAAATAAGAAACAAGATAAATGGGAAGAGGACAATCCATATGGCCCTAGTGTCCAACCAAATGAAGGTGATGCTCCAAATATGCAAGAAGTTCCTCCTCCGCAATCTCGAGCAATGGAAAGCCAAGAATTGAATGTTCAAACTCCAAATTCATCTAAACTTGGAAAAAGAAAGACAGATGGAGATATAAGCAACCTCTTCGCCCCAAGAACAACCCCAGGAGCACAACCAGGAATAAGAAGTGCAGTAGCAGGTAAAGAAGCTTTGATTAGAGCTAACAAATGTATTGCTAGGTCGTTATATGATTGTTGTATCTCAACAAATGTTGTGAATTCAGTTTACTTTCAACCTATGTGATAATTATGATTTTTATTATTTTTATTCCCTTTATTTAACCATTTTTAATGTTGAATTTTGGCTAATTTTGTGTGATTTATATGATATTTAGGAAATTAGCCTTAATTTGAAATAAATGAGAATTTTGGGATAATTTTTGAAAATTAAGTTTAAATTTTAATTATTTTTATTTTCTAAATTATACCAAGAATTTAATTCTTCCATTATATTTTATTTAATAATTCTCATTGTAATTATGGGTCATTTATGATTTTATTGTGATTACTGAAATGATTCAGAATTGACCCCTTTTTGGGCAAAATTGTTAAAAGAACTTTGGGAATTTTTTTTAGTATTTTATTATTATTTTTTTTATTTTTTTTACTAATAATTTTCCTCCAAATTAAACTTAAATTTTATCCCATGATTAATTTAATTCTCTTGGATCAAAATTTAATCTGCATTTATTTAATTGGGAATATAATCTATCTGATGCAATATTTTCTTGCAGGTTATGGTCCATAAGGATTGAAATTTTGAAGGGGTGTTTTGATCATTAGAGAGGAGGAATTTTATAGGAAATTTATTTTCCCAACTAATCCATCTTCCCTTATTTTTAATTATCCATTTATATCAGTTTTTATTTTAATTAGTTCAGATAACACTTTCTGCCGGGGATTTTCGGAAAACCAAACGTGGCCTAGGGTGATTTTCTTTCTTTTTGCACAGCTCCCCTCGTCACTCTCGCGGAGAACACAGCCGACAGCCCTCTGTTCATCTCATTTTTTTCTCCTCTTTCAGAAACTCCGCGTCGTCATCCATTCCTTCACAAATTCCTTCCATTTTTGGTAATATTCCTCCATTGTACCACAAATTTTCTTCATTATCCCATTTTCCCCCTACTTCCTCTCCATTATTCTACCAAGATCCTTCATCTTTCCATCTCTTCTCCAATTGGCCGAATTTCACCATGGGAGATTAGGAAGCTTGAAGCTATGGGTGTCTTGCTTGTCTACACCATTTACAAATAGAGCAACCGACGTTCTGTTATAAGCTTACCATGGCCGAATTTCTCTTGATTTCCATTGGAGCCATTTTTGTTCAAATGAGGAGTTAGAGTGTTTGTGGGTCTTTCATGCGGCAAGGCAAAGAGTTTGGGACTTGAGCTTGATTAGAGCATAAATGAAGGAATGGGAAGTTTTCTTTTATCATCTTTATTTTTCTGAATTTTATTTGATTTTATCTTAGGTTTTCTAAGTTAAGATTGATAAAAATTTATAAATATTTTGATGATTGGAGACTGGATTTGAGTTTAGAATGCATTGTATACATTATTAATGTTGATTTGAGTTGGATTTAAGCTTGTTTCATATCTGGAATTTTGTGTATTTTGCCCAATTTGGTGTTATCTTGATTAATTCATTGGGTTGTGATGCAATCTAGATAATGTTATGGTTAGTGCTGCATAATTAGGGAGTTAATTATCTAATTTGGTTTAATTAGATAATTATATCCAATTTTTCAGATTTAACATAAACTCAATTAACATGAGATTAAGTTTAATTAATTAGATTAGACTAATTCTAGATAATTAATTAACAACTAGAGGTATCTAGAATTAATTAATTATTTAGATTATACTTGAGGTAATTAAGTGTTTAATCTAATTAATTTGCTTAATTAAGAACTTACCTATTCCTATTTTAATTGGACTCAAACTATGATAGACCCAAATTACTTGTCAAGCCCATGAATGATCCATATTTTCCAAAATTGAAAACTTGTTTTATTTTAATCCTTGTTTAGTTCTTATTTTAATTATTTATTTATTTTAATTTGGTTTAAATTTGAATTAAAAACAACCCCCCAAAATCTTAGTTGATAATTGACATTTTCATATTAAATAGTTTGCATTGCATTTCTTAAAGAAAGTAATAATTAGTTTGCATTTTGTTTATTTTTAATTTAGTTAGTTTAGTTTGCATTTCATTTTATTTAGGAATAGTTTAGATTAACATTTTAGTTGCTTTTTAATTTAGTTAGTTTTGCTTAGTTTCAATTTTAATTTTTGCATTATTATTATTATTTTTATTATTATTATCATTTAGGTGCAGCATTTTAACTTAGAAATTCATAATCTCTTACTCGCATATTACCAGTTGCCTCTCTTAGAACACGACCTAGGTTGCACCTATACTACAAATCATTTACACCTAGTATTAAATTGTATAGCCCTCGACATGGCTTGCCACTATGATAGATGCTATTGCAGCTATTGGCCCTTGTTATAAAGCACCAACTTACCATGCCATAAGAACCAAACTATTGCAAGACATAAAAAAATGAAGTTAAGTTAGTAGTTGATCAATATAAAAGCTTTTGGGAAGAGACTGGTTGTACAATCATGGCGGATAGTTGGCAAAATCAAGTAAATAGGCAATTGATTAATTTTCTTGTCTACTCTCCTAGGGGTATTGTTTTCATTAAATCTGTTGATGCCTTAGGCATTGTTAAAGAAGCCTAAAATCTTTCCAACTTGTTCATGGACATGGTTGACTTTGTTGGTGCACGTAATGTTGTTCACTTGGTAACTGATAATGCATCTAATTATAAAGCTACTGGAAGGTTATTAGAAGTTTCCTTCTATTTTTTGGTCTCCTTGTGCTGCATATTGCTTAAATTTGATTTTAGGAGACATTGGCAAAATGGAGATTGTCACTAGCTTAGCAACCTATGCATCTATGATTTCAAAATTTGTTTACAATCATGCATTTTTACTTGCTTGGTTAAGGAAAAGAGAAGGTTGGATATAAATCATCCACCTAAGACCAACACGGTTTGCTACTACTTTTATTGCTTTGAAAAGCATTTATGAGCACAAGCATGATTTACAGGCCTTGGTAACTAGCAAGACATTATAGAGTCTAGATATTCTAAAGATCAAAAGGCAAAGGATGTGATAGTGATTGTGTTTGACAACAAATTTTGGAATGATTGTAAAATTGTGGTCCAAATTGTAGCACCACTTATAAGGATATTGAGAATTGTTGATGCTAATGAGAGGCCTTCACTTGGGTATGTCTATGATGGCATGTATAGGGCAAGGAAAGCTATAAAGAGTACTTTGATGAACAAAAAATCTTTGTACAAGCCTTATACAAGAATTATAAAGAGAAGGTGGGATAGTCAACTTCGCCAAAAGATTCATGCAGCAGTTTATTTCTTAACTCCTGCATTTTTTTATGATAAGCAAATTTTTTCCAAAAAACCAGAGGTTATGGGAGGATTTCTTGATGTTTTAGAGAAGAAAGTGACTTCTAATAAGACTAATTTCTTGCAAGAAAGCATACTTTACCAAGATAGACTTGAAAGTTTCAGTCATCCATTAGCTCTTTAATCTTCAAAAATAATGCGGCTTGGTAAAGTTTTATCTTTAATATTTCCTATGATGTAACTTCTAAGATATATAATGGTTCCTACTTACCAATATTTATCTTAATTTTTATGTTTAATATGACAAATGAATGGTGGAAATATTTTGGGGATAGTGCTCTAACTGTTAAACAATTAGCTATAAGACTTTTAAGCCAAACTTCTTCTTCATCAGGTTGTGAAAGGAATTTGACTGTTTTTGAAAGAATACACTCTAAGAAAAGGAATAAGTTAGAGCATAAAAGGTTAAATGATTTTGTATTTGTTCACTACAATTTTCGTTTGAAGAATAGGTATATTATCCTAAGCTTTAGCCTATACTTAAATTTGTATATACCATAAGTTTAATTAAATGAGTTCTTATACTTTGGCATTGTCATGTGTTTTAGAGTTGTTAACAAGAAAAGATCTTTTGATCCTATTGATTATGAAAGCATTGATAACATTGAGTCTTGGATTATGGAAGATGATGAGTCTCCTTCACTTCCATATGATGAGATAGAAGAAGCCATTGTTAGTTAGGCTGACTTCCCAAGAGAGGGGGTGAATTGGGAAGATTAAAATTTTTTTGCACAAAGTGAAAAACAATGAAGAAAGCAAGGTATGATAGAAAAACAGAGTATAAAGCAGTAAGATGAAAGAGTAGTGATAGAGAGAAGGAAAACTCTGATATTTATCCTGGTTCGGTCTCTCCTCTTGACCTACATCCAGTCTCCAAGACACTACTTGAGATTTTCCACTATTCAGCAAGAATTCAACGGGCTTCTTGCAAATGCCTCAGTACAACGTCAGTGCTCTGTTTTCTAGAGCTCACTCAATCACTTTCTGCACTTTCACAAAGTGCTTTACAATCCCTTGTGATATCTCCTCACAAGAAAATCTATTTTCCAGATGAAGATTAGATTGATTACAAAGATGAAACTCTCTTGAATAGAGTGAATATGACAGTTAAAGTACAAGTATTGAAGTAAGAGGGTAAAAGTCTTTGGGTAGAGAATTTGACAGAGTTTCAGTATATACAAAGTTTGATTCGTTACCCACAACTTCAAATGATGTTATATTTATAGATTTAGGTCTCAAATGTTCGTTAGAGACAAAATCTATCCGTTGGAGAAGTTATCCAACTGTTACTCTGAAAAACTATCCGTTAACCAATCGCATTTAATGCTTCTGATATACTGAAATTCAAATTTTGGTTGGTCAACAGACGAATTTCGAAGGAACCGAAGGTTAAAGCTTCCAATGTTGAAATACTAAAGTTCGTCTGTTCATGAAGTGAAATTCGAATTTTGAAACTTAGAAAGTATTTCCATGTTGTGACATACGAATTTTCAAGAAGAAAGTTTTTCTGTTAAGTGTGAACAGTGTTTTCAATTTGCTATAGTGCCCTCGAAATTCGAATTTTGGAACCCCAAAATTAGTCTGTCCGTAGCAGTCTCAAACAGCACAGTAGTTCATTTACTTCGAAATTCGAACTTAAAAAAAGTGAAGTTCGTCTGTCAGAGAGACCTCTTTTCAGACTTATTTTAACATTCGAATTTATAAACACTGTCATTTGTATGTCAACATGTCATTGTAATAGGCTCACAACCTTAACTTCTGAAATTCGAATTTTCATGTTCAAAGTTCGTCTGTTAGTGAGCAATTTTGAAACTCAATATAATCTTGATTTCAGATGAACTTTGACATTGTTTCAGACGAATTTCTTCAGTTTTCATAAGTTTTATTTTTTCTGAAATTTGAATTTTGAAAAATCAAAGTTCCTTTGTTACTCAACAGCTTCTTTCAGATACTTATGAAAATTCGAATTTTGGAAAATCAAAATTCGTCTGTCAGAGAGACATCTCTTCAGACTTATTCAATTTTAGCTCGAAATTCGAATTTCCAAAGGCAAAGTTCAAATTTTCAATATGACAGTTCAATGTAAACTTTTCAAACTTCGTCTGTTGATGGGTATTTTTCAAATATTTTATGATTTAACATAAAATCAAGTTTTCTAAAACATCTTTTCATCAAATCAAAGTCTTTTACCCATATTTAAACATAATTAAACATCCAACAACAAATTTTGCATAGATTTCTCCAGGATTTCTTCATTTGAACTCTTTGTGCACCTTTGATATTTTTTACTCTAAGCTCTTGAGAGTTGATTTGGAATCATCAAAACTTCTTGATTTAACAACCATGCTTTATGATGAGACAACAATACCAAAAGTTATTTCTGAAGATGCAGGTTGGATGTTTTTAGTCATGTTACTTTTTTCTTTAACTTTTATTCTATATTACTTATTAATTTGGTTTGTACTACTACTTTGTAAATAACATCAAGAAAGAGATAATGAAGTCGAGGGTAAAGGTGTTGGAGGGCTTGATATGGATTCATTTCCCCAAGAAGATGTTAATAGTTATAGTGGAGATCCTTTTCATGAAACTCATGCTTGGTTTGATCAAGATCCACTAGCATTTGACAAGTCATGAAGTTATCCTCAGAAATGAAAAATTCCATTTGAATTATGTAGACATTTATAATTGTGTGATCATATGGTGTTATTAGTTATTAATGTTTACTTTTGATGTTATTATGTTGGCATTTTATTTTAGAAGATGTGGTTTTATTTCTTATATACATTTTATTACATATATAACATTATTTTTTTATGTAATTATTACATCACCGATTCGATGGTCAGTTCAATTGGTTGAACCATGAAAATCATGACCCGATAGTATTTCTGGTTCAGCGTTCGGTCTGATTTTTAAAACATTGTCATTCACATGAGTATGAACCCCCTTCATATAGAAAAATAAGGGTGAGTTTCTTCACCTAAATTTAGGTGATTTGCTTCATAGATGTAATCTCTTTCACCTCATATTTTTCAACCAAACACGTATAGTTAGATAATGTAATGGACATCATCTTCACATATTCCCTCTATAAATGAACCAAACAAGTTGTTAAAAACACCACAAAGGCATGCATGGAGGAGAAGGAGGGAGATGAAGGGACCACACTCTTTGGTTCAATCGACCAAACATGAGAGACACGTGCCCATTTCTCATACAATGCTCCACCAGGACAGGCTACACCCTGATGCTTCTCTTTTCCCCTCGAATGTTCATATCTCAAGATTAGTTTTCTCCATGGAATATTTTTGTAGGAAATAGAAAGAAAATTGATAATGAAATTTGATAGAATGAGATTAATATGTCATAAAAAATAAAAAAATTTGTGTTTGATTGAGTAATAATATTTCTCATATGCAAAATACTAAAATATTTGTTATTAATTTTTAATTATTAAAACAAATTAATTTATACATCTTTTGAATAAAAAAGTAGTAAAATATTTAATTTTAATTTCTTTTGTTTGTAAAAATATTTTAAATTACCAAATCATTTTTAATTATCAATAATAAATAATCTTATAATTAGATGGCTATAATATTTATTTTCTATAAAAATGAGAGGGAATTACAATAAGGGAACAAAATAACAAATTTATTGTTATTACTCATTTTCCCAAATTTACTATTCACTATTCTAGATTTTAACACTTCTTATTAAATAAAGTTTTTCTTTGCAATTAATTCATTGTACTGGTTTTTAATTATAATTTCCCCTAAAAATTATATTAAATAATGGTATAATAAAATATATTAAAATATTTTTTCAATTTGTAAAATTATTTCTAAAATATTAATAAAATAATATTTAATTTATTAATTAAAAATATAAGAAGGGCAGTTTAGTCATTATATAACCATTTTGAGAGTGGATAGAGTATTCCAAGAGCTGCAAACACAACTTGGGAATTCTCTGGGATTCCTTTCCACTTTATTGTTTGTTTTTCTTAAATTATTACGTTCTTATACAAATTGCTTGCTTTTATCAACTAATATTTCATAATTTGGTTTATCATTTCTTATCGATTGAATAAATAGACAAATATGAAATTGTAAGGATCTAAATCTTAGCTAGAACAGGACTGTTTTCAGCTGTGCTAGAATCAGTAGTTTCCCCAACTTAGACATTTCATCGAGATTTGAGGCTGTAGAAGTACAGTAAATAGGATAAATACTGAATAGTTTTTATACTTAACACATCTTAGGTCTTGCTAAAACCTTTCTATACTTACGTATTGATCAGTAATTTGAAATCTCATGGTAGTATTAGTAATTAAAAGGGTTACTTATTTCGGCCATAAGAAAATTAGCAAGAACATACGTTGGCAAGGATATAAAAAGTAAAAGAACACTGAGGCCTGGTCTCAAATAAATAAATATATATATATATATATATTATAAAATTGTTATCACCACAAAGGGATTTGGTGATAATGTTAATGAACCTAATTAATCTAACCAAGACAAATTAAACACCCTCCCAGAAAAGAAAAGTTAAATAAAAACTCGTACACATACGTACCAACCCTTAGTTGAATTTGAGGGGTGTGAGAGATGGATTAACAAAATAATGTGAATAACGGACCAGCAATATTCACAAGATCTTCTGCTTCTCATGGTTTAAAAAGTGAATTGAATGTAACCCAGTGGGATTTTTCTAAACAAAAGAAGGTGTATGTATAAAAGCTGTCAAGTTCCATTCCTCGAACGCACGCAAGAAACCTCTCTACCTTTCTCTGAGACTAAGTCTTAAGAATTGCCTTTTGTCACGTACGAATGAATACTGCATATCATAGCATATCAGCCTTTTATGCTTCTGCAAAACAAAACAAATTAAAGCGTGGCTTCGGGAACTTCACTGCACGTTGAATTGAATTTGAGTCCAATTCTCACTAATCTGTTTTCTTGGGATACTTGAATTATGAGACAGATATTGAGTTTAGATAACAGTACTGTATCTGATTCTAAAACTTACCCTATATATAGCTATATATATCTTAATTAATGGCTCTACTAAAGCGTACGTACACTACGTTACTTGTTGTATTAAAAAGAAGGGAAATAAAAAAGAAATCAACTAAGGAGAGGCTTCTCTGCATCTAACTCACTCTCTGAACCATGTCCATTTGCGTAACCTTCTTTTCCTTTAGCCCACAGCACAAAATACAGCCCCGTGAACATGAGCACCATCCCCGCAATGCTGCGACATTAATGCACCATTATCATATATACATGATGTATGTATATGTAGATATATATATACATGTATCACACATTCAGAGGAATTTGGATTCACTATATGGGGCAATAAGATCGAGTTCATTCCGGTGCATCCGTTCACAACTCACAGAATGGATGGATGATTAGGATGAAAATTGAGCTTTTGTCAGTTGCACAAAGACGGCTGAAATGGATTCTAATTATAACCTCTTACACACAAATAGGATATTTATTAATTATTATATAATTTTTAATGAGACGAAGTGGATAAGTGATATATAGATGCGCTAGCTACCTACCTTCCAAGATTAGTGGAATAGCCAAGAGAAATAGAAGAGATGACGGAGCAGACAGTACCAACAGGACTGAACACAGACACCAGTACAGGCCCTCTCTTCTTGAGAGCCCAGCCATTAAAGCTTAGGCATACTCCACCCAACCCACCTACCTGTATTGTATTGCATTTAGTAAACAATATTAATATTAATATAAGACAAAAAATATATATTATATTCTAATTCTAAATAAAATAAAATGCATGATAAAAAGTTATATATTCTATATACGTGTATGAGATAATTAAAAAGAAAATAGCAATACCAGAAAAGAATAGGAGAGGAGGGTTCCGAAGCTGACAAGGGGCCAACCAGTGTCAAATGAGTGGTTTTGAAGCAATTGAGCCAGAATGGTTAAAAGGGCTCCTAACAATGATGTCATTGCGGTCAATGTCATCGGAGCTGGAAAATCTCCCAATGTAAAAGCCTGTGTGTGTGTGTGTGCACGCACAGAATGCCCACAAATGAATTACATTCATAGATTAATTAATTAATATAGAATGTGCATGTGGCGAAAAGATAAAATAAAAAAGGGGAAATGACATACAAGGACATGTTAAGAAACTTAAATACCCATAGGGCCCCAAAATTTTAGTAAAACATATTCACAAGGATCTAGGTCTTTGTGTGGTAGAAAAAAATTTCGACATTCCCAAAACGCCCCTCCTTTCCTTCCTTCCTCCGCCTCATCCTCCCTTCCTTCTTCAATGGTGATGGGTCACCGACAATCAGTCACCAACGGCCAGATTCTGGCAAGATTCCAGTCAGAGGTCATTGAGTTGTGAATTTATGTAGGGTGAATTGTAAATAATAGAAAATTGAGCTGTAAAATCATGTTCGTCGCTTGTAAATAGTAATAAGAAAACTCATCTCCATTTATTTACAAGTTACGTGCACAATTTTATAACTCAATTTACCATTATTTACAACTGACCTTACATAATTTTACGACTCAATGACCTCATTGGAATCTCTTCAAAATTCAACCACCAACGGTGAAGGAGGGAAGGGGCATTTTGAGAATATTATAAAATTTCTTTAGGGGGTCCTTATATGCCACGTTCTCATGTACAGTTACAAGCTTTTATGTCACTTTTTTTTATATTCGAACGCATAGATGGAGAGAATCCAAATTTAAATGAAAACAATAACCAAATATCTAACAACCAATTAAGTTGTTGAACCAATCAACTAACAAAAAGCCAAGTTTTTGTTAATTTTTTTTAATATTTTTGTTCAAGAATTAATCATGTTTTCAATAAACAGAGTTTGATTGATAACTAATTATTTGAAACTCAAAGAAGTTTGGAATATTGAATTTTAAATTCCAATATCATAAAGAACATGAGAATTCAAATTCAGTGAATGCTAAACATGGTGAAATACAGAACAATCATCAGTACCAAAAAAGAAAATAGAAACCTGGAGGACAACATTGCTGGATAACATGAAGACAGCAGCGAGGAGGTAGAGAGAACCAATGATTTTGTCGGAGTCAAAGATAGAAGAAGAATGTGAGGAAGATATTGTTATGTGTAACGAACTTGTATCTGTGGCTGTGGGTAGAGGAGGCGTAATGCTTTGCATTATGCTCATTGTGAGAGCCCCTATCACGCACACCATTGTCCCTATTATCTTCACGTTACTGTATGTGCAACTTAACTTCACTTTCTCCAACCTGACATCCAACTATATTCAACTTCATTTTCACGTACACATTTTATTTTATCCATGCATATATAGTTTATAAATAATATGGCTTAATTAATATATTACATGGAGTCAGTCAGAAATGAATTGTGCGATTCATAATTTATAAATAGTTTGGCGTGTAAATACTATGTTTTGTTATAAATATTATTAAATAAATAAATATATATATATATATATAATCAAATAGACTAGATATTGATGATATATTGATTTTGTCATCACCTACTTTAAATCTAGGGAAAATGACACCTAAATACCTTAGAAATAAAATATTTCTAAAAATACACTGAGAACTTGCTTAATTACTGTAAAATATCTAAATACCTAATTAAATTTATCAAAGGCATTACTTGCAAATATATGAGAGTTATTTGGAAATGGACTTTATGACTATACTTCATCTATTCAAGTTGATTAACAACTGCTTCTCATGGATTTTCAATTGATTCTCATATATTTATTATTGATATTCATATATTTTCGTCGCTGGCTCATGGGTAAAAAGGAAATTTCACATTGAAAAATATTTTCAGTTAGTTAATTAGTCAAATTTTAGATATGTTTTTGGAAATATTACATTTTCAAGGTATTTAAATGGAATTTTCCCTTAAATCTAGTTGACATGGAATAAATTAATCTTATTCTTTTATGTCTCTTAATCTCTTTACTTTGTTCCTTTATACTATACAGTTTTTCAATTATTTACATCAAATAAAAATGATTTAGATTTAATATTTTAACAAATAATAATTGATATCTCAAAATTTAAAATAAAAATATTAAATCTAAAATGTTCAAGTTTAATATGAACAGTTCAAATGTTGAGGAGCTCAGCTAGAATAGTGAAATATTAATGAGAAGTAAAACATCCAAATTAGAACTCAACAACATGAAATGAATTTAATATAGCCCTCAAATATTGGTTCAACTATGACACAGATTATGTTCAAATTAAAAGAATAATAATAATAAATTGAGACAAAACATATCTTTTAAAGATTAAAGGTTGGAGCAAATAAAACTCTTCTGAATTGAGTAATGTACGTTTAATTTCTTTGAATTTTAAAATTTGATATTGAACTATATATATCTTAATCTTAAATTTAATTTAAAACTTCTGCAGATAATTCCTCTTACTGTTAGCTAATATGTTATTTCACTAACAGTATAATATGTTATAAACATCACACTCTTTAAATTTCATTTTATATACATATAATCCACTTAAATTTTAAAATTACATTTTTTTTAAATTTTAGATCATGTGTAAATAACTTTTTTGACTTGTCACTTCCACTAGTGAAATAACATCATTAATGATAAAAGAAGTAATCTGTACGATTTAAAAATTTAAAAAAAAATATTTTCAAGTCCGAAAAGTTAAAGAAATCACATGTTTGTGATCCAAAATTTAGCAAAAGTTGCACACAATTTTTTTTGGGTTTTTTTTAATCAAAAGTAAAATATCTAATCAGTAAAAGAAAAAGTGTTTTATATATTACCCAAAAATCCAGGCGATGATAAAGATAAGACCTGGACCAAGGTTGGGCATGGCAGTTCCCATTGTTGGCGAAGTTAGATTGATTCCTCTTAGGAATAATGACTGGAACAAAGTTACCCTGCATGCACATATTACAGAAATTACACAGTAGAATAAAGAAAGAAATTAAATAAATATATTAATTAGAAATTCTAAGTAATTATTATGTGGAAAAGGTGAATTTTTCAAAATGGCTAAAAAGAAATCTTCGCAAAACTCGGAGCCACTAACAGAAACCTTACAATTATGTTGATACGAAGTTATGTGGTTTGACTTGTTTTCTTTCTTCTCTACAGGTAACGCTGAAGGATAAGCTATTATAATAACATAATTCTTTTGGCCAAAATTTAGGTTTTACACAATTAATTAGTTGTTAATTTGCAATATTCAATCAATAAAGGTTGAACAACTATAAATATTTTGCCTTTATATTTTTTTAATTTGACAACTATCATCATGTCATATGTCCTTGCTTATGTTGAGTGAAATAGCACTATTTTCCTGGTAAAAAAAATAACACTATTTTAAAACTTATAAATGACATGATGCAATAATCAATATATTTATTATATATTAAAAACTCCAATTAAATATATATATATATATGTATATATATTCAACATTATGAACAACATATGAACAGCATAAATTATTTGTATTAGGCTTCATGCAAAGCATATGACCCACGTCTAATTGTCATTAAATCAAAATAAATGGACAAAATTTTCTTGATTAAATTAGGTAAGATACCAAAGAGAATCAGGAGATAAAAGATCATCGTCAGTCACTGTAACCTAAAATAACGAACACCGAGGACAAGCAGAAGAATAAAAGAAACATTAACATGTGAACATGCATACATATAAGCAAATAACAAAGCATTTTTTTTCACAAATGTAAAGTCTCGGGTAAGTCTTAGAAATGAAAAAAATCATATTAAGAGAATTATCTCATTTGAGCCCGACAATTCTTGAATTTGATCTAATCAGATAATTATGTAAAAAAACTACTTTTTCCACCAATAAACCTCACGTATTTCTAATTTTCTATTTTGTATCTTTTATATTGTTTACTAATTTCGACCATAAATGAACATGCGTTTGTTTTCTATCCTACACATCTCCGATTATAAAGGGGTAAGCTAATTAATAACTTGTTTCTAAAGGTAGATCATCTATTCTTAAGAAGAGCCAATAGGATTGCTTTTTTCTCCTATCAGCTCTGGGAATCAAGGACCCTTTGCCTCAATGAAATTACCTAACTCTTTTCATACAATGATTTGAAATGTTCATGGGATTATAATTTCCCTGAATTAATATAGATACAAGAAATTCTCTTACGTACCCTCCAAAGGAAAGCAACAATAGCTGTATAATAAACTTGAGACTGAATTTTCTGGGCCATCTAGATCTGCAATAGATACATGTGCAATAACATGAACTTTATCTATATCTTCAAACGCATCCAATTCCCATCAAAAGTAAACAGAAAATAATAATAATAATAATAATATTGATTCAGAGAGATACCTTTCAAAATAGAAGGAAAAGGGTAAAAGGATGAGGAATGTAGCGAAGGAAGTGTAAATGACAATGGTGAGAGAGCTGAGACCCAAAGCCATAAGAAAACTCATAAGCACAGTATTTCCAGCATAAACAAGTTGCATTCCAATCAATCCTCCTATTATCACTATATCTTCGATCTTATTCAATATTCCTGAATTTGTCATCTCCATCACCCTCCTTCGTCCTCCTTTAATTCTTCCTTTCTTCTAATTAGAAAATCAGAAAGCTTCACACATAATCATAATATTGATGGTCGGAGAGCATTTCTGTCTTTCTGGTTCTGAAAATGGATATCTTCAAAATGAAGGAGGTACGGTAGCTGCTGCTACGCACGTGACAGTGACTTTGTTTTCCTCTGAAAGATATCTGTGTTTCTCTAATGGAACTGAACTAACCTTCATGGTGTTTCTACCAGTCTTCCTCTGGCTCTTGTTGACAGGGAATTCGAATTCGTATTGTACCAACTAAGATATTATTTCAATACCTACCAACCCTGGTTCTTCGTTCTGACGTTTCTTTCTGACTTGTTTTGTGTTTCACTCTTAAAAATAGTAGGGATCTGTTAAGGATTTGTGTTAAAATGCTATTCTTTTTTTTTTTTGCTAGTTGCCATATCTAAATCTAGATTTTGTTCTAAAATTAAACAAGATATTTTCCCCCAATTTTTATGTTTGTGTTGATAATTTAACTTATCTGGTGGGTGATGGAATTTAAATTCTTTTGTCTTTTGAATTTTAACTAACTAAACGTAGGTATCATGCTTCGCACAAAATCCAAAATATAGCATTTGTAATTGTAAGGAGAGTTTCCATCGTTCTTTTTTTCCTTGACCATAAAACCTCTATTATTCATTACTTGTAAATAATGTTTTTTTCTGAAGTTTTTAATATATATATAGATTGATATTTATTAAATATCTACTTTTGACATATTAATACTGGAAAAAGGACAATTTTATAATAAAAACAAGATCAGGAAGTACTTTTAATATCTCGTTAATTTCTTTTTTACCATTTTCATATCATTAATATTCTCGTTAATTTAATCCACATATCTCAAGTAAACAAATACTTGTCAAGCTAAAAAAATAAACAAATACTCGCAATTTTGCAAATACAAATTTCAATGGAAGCTTCTACCCCGTTACTCCACTCACGAAGCTCAAATAGAGAGAATAGCTATAAGTTAAATCCCACGTGTGGAGTCATATGGGGCATGGGATTATATAAACCAAACTCTTTGGCTGTAGTAGATCATAATCTCTTGGCATTTAATTGAAAAAAAAAATAGAAAAAGAACAGAACATCATCACAAATTAACTTCTTATTATAAGAAAACCAGACTGATTAGAGGATGAATTGAGGTACCAATTCAAGGTTAAATGAAATTACTGAGATTGGATTGGGATTGAATTGGTCATGATTAAATTAATATATTTTAAATAATATATACTTCAAAAATAAAAAACTAACTTTCCAAAATTAAAAAAAACATTTAATTGTAGAGAAAATAATATCTTTTTTTAAAAAAGGCAATATGAAAAGATGATAATTATATGAATTTCAAAAGTTATAAGAAGCTCCCTCCATAATTTCTATCCAAATTTATAGTTATTCAAAATCACTCCATAGTTTTTATCCAATTGACAAATTAATCCATACTTATACAAAAACAAATAAATAGATAACAATAAAATGAAACTTAAAAATAAAAAAAGAACAAAAATATAATTTGGAAAGAAAAGAAAAGATAATAAATAAAGATTTCATAATTTAAAAAGTAATAATAAGATAATATTAAAAAATTGTAATTATCATGTAGGCATTAAGTAGGGGAGTGAGGGATTGTACACACTAGTTGCTGGGGCTTTAAACAATTTGAAAAGTTACATTGGGTTGTGTGTGGTCCGTGGTGTGCAGCATTGAAGGCTCCCAAAATGAATGAGAAAGGCCTTGTTTGGTAGGTATTTTTAAAAATTATTTTTTGTTTTGTAGAACAAAAAAATGAAAAAAAAAACTCATTTGATGGATTGTGTTTTGGGGAAATTGTTCTAAAAACTAAAAACAAATATATGTTTTGGGAAACAAAAAATAAAGAACAACTCTAGCCTGTTATATGTGTTTTTGTTCTCTAAAATGAAAAAAACAAGGAGAACACCCTCTTTTCATTAATAGCAATTTCGTGATTTTGAGAAGGCTTGTAATAACCCTTGTATGCGCATCCTGAAGGCTTGCCATCGTCCCATTTGCAGGCAGACCGAGCTCGGTTCCCATTTTTTCTTCCTCCATCAACCATCTCTCTCGAAGCTCCACCATTTTTTTTTCTCCATCAGCCGTCTCTCTCCAAGCTCTGCCATTTTTTCTTCCTCTTGGTCGTGATTCTCCGTCCTTTCTCTGTTTGCTCGAGGGCTGTGATTCTCCGTCATTCATTTGCAGGAGGGCCATGATTCTCCGTCCTTTCTCCGTTCACTGGATTCATTGGAGGCTGAGAGTTGCTGTCAATAACGCCTTCTTTCTCATCGGTGGGCTCATCTTCTTTCGCTCTGTTTTGCTATTATTTTCTTAGCTCCGATCCTCCTTTCTTCACATCATGTGCTTTGATTCAGTTGCAAGGCCTCGATCTGTCATTTTCAGCTTCAAATCGAGCTTCGGTCGCTTCAAATCAAGTTCCGGTCCCCTGTTTTGGCTTCAAGTTTCAGCCTCGAGTTGTAAGCTTCTTTCTTCTAATCTTGTATGTTGGTTCAGCTCTAAGTTTTGCCTTTAATCCTTTTTCTCATCTTGAAGTTTAGTGTTAGCCCATTTTCCAGCTCCAAGTTGTAGCCTTAAATCGAGCTTCAGTCTCCTTTTTGGCTTTAAGTTTCAGGCTCAAGTTGTAAGGTACCGTCTTGAGTTGTTCTATTGTTTTACAAAAGTAATTAGAGACTTCAAATGCTTCTTGGGTTGTTCTAATTAGTTTGTTTTGACTGGTGGAAAGCTATTTTGATTATATGATGGGTATTGCTTAGTGTTGTTGGCCCATTCTTGATCTGTTAATCTCCCACTCTACCATGATCTATAGAAGTGATCTGAACTTTGTTCTGTCTTCGTTAATGTCTTGTTTCTGATTATGGCCACTTTTATCTAAGGTATTGAATAAAATATATGGCATAAAAAATATTGAAGATTCAATATAAGGTATTGAGTTTGTCATCCTATCTAATTGGAGCTTCGATTGAACTTTCAGTTTTTGAACTGATTGGAGTTTGCATAATTGTGTATATTGTCTTTGAATCACATTATTTTGTGGCATAAGTTAATTTTTGCCTCTTTTTTATTGGAAATCTCTGTCAAAGTCTCTAAATTCTCATAAACCCTTTATTACCAACATCATTTAGAAATTTGACCAAGTTAAACACACCTCTTGTACTTATTGTACGTAACAAATTATTTGTACCAAATGTTTTGAATTACATCAATGTATCAAATTTGACCTTATTCATAGAATCATATGTCTTAGCAAAATTTGTATTCAGAACATGTGTGACTTATAAAGTTTGGGCAAATCCATGTATGTATGAATAAGCAAAGTCAATTATATTTCAAATATCTGTCTGAACATCAGAATTATAGTTTGGTTGTTTGGAAAAAATGTGCATTAAGTGCAATTGATGTCAAATGCTCAGATGCTGATGAAGTTGTCATATGATCCTTCATATGTAGTTTGATGAGCAAAGGGATCAAGTAGCAATAGAAAAAATTCTGCAGGTTGTATTTCTAGATCCTGAACTTCCTAGCCCTGTAAGATTAACACATTAAGTATATATGCATGGCCTATGAGGTGCTGCTTGCTTATGCTTCTTCTATTATTGTGAATCATTTAATCCATTTAATAGTGGTGGAACGTTGCCTTGGTTGTTAGAGTGGATAAGAGTGTGATTTGGGGTTTACTTAGTGAGAAGTAAGGTGCTTTAATTAATTTACTTTATGTCCACTTCACTAGTTCTTTCATTCTTATCTAAGGTGAGATTAACAAGGGTGGTTGGTTCAACCCTGTTATTTGTTATTATTATTATTATTATTATTATTATTATTATTATTATTATTATTATTATAGTGTCGTAGGCAATTTAGTGAAGTTGACAGGACATGGCCTTTGTATTCCTTTAACTCTTAATTTAGGCTTCCTTGTGTTTTTAACATGAAACTCTATTAATGTTTATGGTTTGATTATGTCCATTTAATTTTTTTGGAGTCATAATAAGTGACTTTGTATGACTGAATCTTATATATTATAGATAGCAACTAGTGGGTCAATAACAGTTTCAGAAAATGCAAGTTGGATAAAGCATGTAATTAAATGCTTCATAGACATTATGATTGAAGAAGTAAACAAAGGAAATTATAGCAATGGTATATTTTCAAGAAAAGTTTGGAAGGATATATTAGGAAAGTTGAATGCTATAAGTGGGCGATCTTTTAATGAGCAACAAATCAAGTAAAAGTATAATAGGTTGCGAGCACAACATAGAGATTTTTCTCTGTTGCTACAACACACTGGATTTGGTTGGAGTCCTGAAACCAATACAGTGACTGCTGATGAGAGATGTTGGAGAGATTATATTTTGGTATGTAACCATTTGAAATTTTTTCCTACATTGTATAATACATAAGGTAGATTATTGATTGTGCATATCTTTATAGGCACATCCTGAAGCTATTTAATTCAAGAAGTGGGGATTGGAACATTATCATTTGTTGTCGTAATCTTTAATAGAAGCACTATTACTAGTATACTTCATCATTCATCTACTCAAGATTCACCAAATTCTTCAGATGAGAATCAACTTCAAGATGAATATCTGAATGGTGGAGTTCATGTAGACCTGGATAATGATGATGACATTGATGAAGATATCATTGAGCATGTGACACGTACTGGAAAGCACATTGTTCAGCAACTTGATCCAAAAAAAAAAAGAGAGTAGGTCTGATCAATTAAGTGAAGCACTTCAAGCAATGGTTTAAGGCATCTAATGCAAGGGCAGAAGCTCACCTAGCTAAAGTTGAGATGTTCAAGGCAAAGAGCACAAAAGCTAGTAGTGTTGGACCCACATCATCTGATTACTCTATTGCCAAATGTGTTGTTGTTCTTAATGAGCTTGAAGATATCTCTAACGCGGTTTATATGAAGGCAATGGATAAATTTATTGATCATGCCTGGAGGGAAATGTTTATGGCAGTGCCTTCACAAAGAAAGAAGGCATGGTTGAATAGTTTGATTTGATCTATGTCTGTAGGTGTTATGTTTTGTTCTTATGTCTATTTGTCTTGTATTTGGTGATTATGAATATTATTACCAGTTATGTATTTGATACTTCCTTCAAACTATGAATGCTAGGACTTGTTATGTATTTGATATTATTTTCAAACTATGAATGATATGATTAGTTATGTATTTGAAATTATTTCCCATGATTTATGTTCATTTGCATTTGAACAGATTGTTGTGCATAATGGATATTGAAGGTAGCTCTGATGGATCTATAACCTCGTCCAGTTCAAGTGAAGATGATTATGAATTAGCAATGTTTGCATTAATTAATATGATATGTGAGTATGAAAGCAAGTTTCTTAACAAGATTCCAGTTTGTAATTCTACACTTACAGGTCGAGAATTCGTTAGTGAGCTCTTATAAGGTTCAAGAACTAGTTGTTATGAATTGTTGAGAATGGAAAAGACATGTTTTTATCAATTTATGTGATGACTTAAGGAGTAAAGATTATTTAGTTGATTCAAAAAAGTTTAGCTTGGAAGAGAAAGTTGCAATGTTTTAATATATTATAGGCCATAATCTTAGACAACGGGTAATTGCAAACTATTTCCAACATTCGACCCAAACTATTTCTTATTATTTTAAGCAAGTGTTAAAAGCAATGTGTCGATTGGGAAAAGAGATCATCAAGCAGGAGACTTGGGAGTTGCCTGACAATGTTAAAAATAACACAAAGTATTATCCTTGGTTCAAAGCAAGTCTCATTATTTTATAGTTATTGCTTATTATTGATATTAACATAAATATTACCTATCATAATTATATATTTTTTTCGGAATCAGAACTGTGTAGGTGCAATTGATAGGACACATGTTAGTTCTTAGGTGCCTGGTGAAAAGCAAATATCATGCAGAGGATGAAAAGAAGTCCTCACACAAAATGTTATGTGCATATGTGATTTCAATATGATGTTTACATATGTTTATTCAGGTTGGGAAGGTAGTGCTCATGATGCAAAGGTTTTGTTAGATGCAATGACCAATTCTAATGCAAATTTTCAATGGCCTCCTGCAGGTATGTATCTAAATGACACATGATTTTACATACCATTACTCTTTTTCTTTAGTTTATTTGGATGAATTTATTCATGTAAATACTTAAATTAATGTTTTATTATTACTTTAGGATCATATTATCTTGTGGACTTTGGATATCTTTGTAATTGAGGTCTTCTTCCACCATATAAAGGAGAAAGATATCATGCACAAGAATATCGAGGAAGAGGACATCAAGCTAGGAGTCCCAAAGAGCTTTTTAATTATAGGCATTCTTCTTTAAGAGTGACGATTGAACGTTGTTTTGGAGTATTGAAGGCTCGATTTCCAATTTTAAAATTAATGCCATCATATGATTCTTTAAAACAACGTCTTATGGTGATAGCATGTTGTACTATTTATAACTACATACGTAAGTGGAGTCGACATGATAGACTATTTAGAGAATGGGAGGACATGAATCCTGAGGAAGTAGAGGACTGGGCTAGCAACACAAGTGTAAAAAATATAGGTTATAATGTGGAAAACTTGTCAAGACTATCTAATGAAAGTGCAACACAAATGGCAACACTTCGCAATCATCTTGCAGTTTGGATGTGGTTAGAATATACAAATTCTTCTAATTAGCTAACTTTGTACTAATTATATAACTATTACTATTGAAACTTCATTTAAAATTATGTTAATTTTACTGTTGACTATTTGATTTATATTGATAAAATGAAGGAGTTAAATTATTATAGTTAAGGAATATGCATTGGGTATGCAAATGGAGTTGAAGGGATAAGAAATAAAGAATAATCTAGTATGACAGCAAGAACTTGCAGCATATTTCACCTACTGGAACCTTCAAACACATCACTGAAGGCCTGCTTTACAAAATTTTATTATTAAATTAATCTATTATATTATAGTAAATATATGGTATTTATTGTTTATTCTGCTAAAATTTTATTATTACATTGGTCTATTATATAGTAAATCATTGTAAAAAAAGTGCATTGTAAAACATGTTTTATAAAACAAGTGAATCAAACAAATTTCCAATTTTTTTGTTCTCAAAACATGTTCTCAAAACAATTTTCTCAAACGATTTTTTTTATTTTTCTATTTTTAAAAACAGTTTTCAGAATATTAAATCAAACAGATTTTTTTATTTTTTTGTTTTCAGAACTTGTTTTAGAAGACACTTCTATAAAACTGTTTTCAGAAACTAAAAATATAAAACACAATCAAATAGGCCCAAAGTATTTTAACTTAGTTTCTTCAATTCCTTCTCCACGAGAGACAAGCTTTCTTCCTTTTCTCTTAAATCAGGAGCTCGTTGCCATGAGTGAAATTTACGCAAATCTCTAGCAAGAAAAATCAGATACTCATATGGGTAAGATGTACAGATCTTTAGCTCATGCCGATAAGATGAGAAGACAGAGTTCCACAGTGGCACAAGACACTAGGCTAGAAGTAACCTTTTTTGGGACATAAATATTGGTAGTTATACAAACCTTACTAAGAAAAGTGAGATGAAAATGCAAGCAAGGTTGCTTTTACAGTTATTTAAAAAAATACAAAAAAAAATTTGAGATTTCCCTTTATGATTCTATAAATAACCCTACGCTTTACTTTCTTTTGCGATTATTTTTAGAACCGCAAAAGAAACATGAACAAAAGTCCTATACCAAAAAAATAAAATAAAATAAAATAAATTTTCCTTTGCAGTTCTTTAGATAACTACAAAGCAAAGTTAACACTTTCCTTTGCATTTCTTTATAGAATCGCCAAGGAAAATTTTGGCATTTTGTTTTATAATAAACACACTACATAGATTCATTTTCTACCATTGATAAGAAAAAATCAACAATCATAACACTCCATCTCCTACTCCCCCAATCTTTTTTTCCACCTGCTCATTCTTATATCTCCTATATGCTCAAAATCATTCCATCACTCTCTCCATCTCCTCTCAAGTGCTCTGACTTCCTTCTCCGTTTCTTCTCCTCCATAGTACCCTTCTTCATCCTTCGTTTCTCCTCCCAAGTAAGTCAAACACATTAGATCTAAAACCTAAAATCAAGCAAAACATTTAGAATTGCTTATAGAATGGAGAAGTTAAGGCGATGGACAGCTTGTTTCCTCAACTTGTTGAGCTGTGGGATGTAATCAAGGTTGTCATTGGTGGCGATGGGTTTGAAAAGGCCGTCGTTATGCTAGGCTGCAAATTGGCTTTTGAGATTGAGAAATTTCTGATGTAGGTTTGCTAGGCGATGAATTGGCATTTGCTGGGCGAATCATCGTCACCTCCATAGCAACGGCCATCGCTATGTTAGGCGATGGATCAACGTTTGAGGTCAAGGAATTTCTAATGGACACCTTGATGGAGTTTAGCAACGCAAAGTTCCGATGCTGGTTTTGCTTCAAGCTAGAAGCAGTTGCAAGGGAGTTCGTTGGTCAATTTTGACGTAAGTTTTCAACTCCTAAAAGGAATTAATGTTCAATTTGTTTTATGATTGATCTGAATAGTTTATGTTGATGAAATCGATTCTGAAGCTTGCTACAATTTTCTATTATTTTTTTACTATGATTTCCCGGTGGCAAACAGAAATGATTACTGATTAACCACAAAGAAAAATAATCATACAACAACTGCAATGGAAAATAGACGTCTCTTTGCAGTTCTGAACCGAAAATGAAATTTTATTGGCACTTAAATCCTTTACGGTTGAGAATCACAAATGAATACCAAAAATAACCACAAAAAAGGCTATTTTAGGCATAGTGTTTGTCACTAACATCGTCGATGAGGAGACTTAAATCATCAAAAAATGATCCATGGCTCCGGTGATATTTTTTTTAATTTTTGTTGGGTTCTATGAAGAAAAAAAAGTGAGTTTGGCTCGATCTATACTTCTCTCTTCTTTTCTGATGCTTCTTCTTCATCTTAGCAAATGGTCGTCCAAATTTCATTTTGCTCCATTTATTTTAGTTTTTTTTTTTTCATTTGCTAATATTGAAGAGAAACTATGATAATGGGTGCTAAGATTTTCAAATCTTCTTACTCCACCTCCAAATCTTCTTCTCCTATTTCTTTCCTTACTTCTTTTTCTTTGAACCACCTGAACTAGTTAACTTGCTAGTTTAGCCGATTCTTATTGGTTTAGTAGATTTTCTCCAGTTGAAGCCTAAGTTGACTAGTTCTTTGAACCCCTATTCATTCTTTCATTCTAGACTGGACTAAGTGCTAGTTCGTAGTTGAACCGGCCGATCCGGTCTAGTTTTTAAAATATTGCTTCCAATAACAAGAGGAATGGGTATAATAGGAAATTCAAACATAAAAGAGAGAACACAAGTAAATGTTAATAAATGTGTTTTTATGCTTTATTTAGTTTTTGAAAAATCATGAAATTTTTTCATTTTTTGACTGTTAAATTGCCTACTTTTGTTGATTTTTATTTAAATATTTCGACTTGTTATGTATTTTGACTTATATCATATTTTCCAAATTAAATGCCAAGTTTATAGCTCGATGAATTCTAAGTGAAAGATCAACTACCTTTGGTGAGATTCTTGAGCCTATTGTTCTTTTTTAGTGAGTATTCTTCTATTTTGGTTTCCAATCTGGAACTTGGTTTTATTTCTTACTTGACGCTACACTTTATTATGTGAATTACTTTGATATGATAGAGACATTCATTTTCATACATATTTCAGCCATGGCCAAATAACTAACCCCGAACATATTTTATATCTATTGCTTAGCCCTTTGAGCCTTGGTTATTCCATTTTCACCCATAGCCATTTCTTTTGTTCATTTCATTTCTTTCCCTACTTTTTAATGATAGTTGAGATCTCCAGTGATTAAGAGCATGCATCATGATTAGAATGGGTGATTGAATGCTAATTCATTGTTCTTGGGCACTAGTAGTTTCTTGCATTAATTTGTGGTTACTTGTTGTTAAAAAAAAGTTGAAAAAAAGGAGAAAATTGAGAAAAAGAACAGAAAATTGGAATAAAAAAGTTGGGATGGAGCATAAGATGCATCCAATTAAAAGAAAGAAAGAAAACATGTGAGAAAAGAAGAAAAGTAAAAGAAAGAAGGATGTTTGATAGTTATTTTTGTTTGCACCTTGTTGTCTTAGTTGCAAATAAGACTATTTAGTTGCACAAATCCATTCTTTTCATGTGATTTTTTTTATTTTTGGAAAATAAGGCTAGTAGTAATACAATTAGGAAGTTAAAATAAAGTAGGTTAGAGAACTATTCTCCTCCCCCCTATCACACTGAAGAATGCTTTTACAACCTCTAGGAGGTTGTTCAAGAATAACTAAATCACTCACAATGTTGTACGTTTGTTGAGCCACTTAGTTAGCACATTTATTTACTTCCCTGAAAGCATGCTCCATAATGATTGTTCAATTTCTCATGATAAGATCCTTGATTTCATTGATAATAAAACCAAAAGGGTGATCCTTTGAATTACCTTGAGTAACAAGATTGATGACTTCTATAGAGTCACTATGAATTTGAATGTGCTAGAGAGTGAAGCTATTTTGTTTGTTTTGTTTATCCTATCATTTCTTTTTTACATGATCCCTTTCTTTTCTAGTCTTAGCTATCCTAAATAAAAGTCCTCTTGATCATTGTGTACATGTGACCCATGAGTAATGTAGAGTGTAGAAGGTTGCCAAACCTATGAAAATGAACCAAATAGAAAGATATTTGAGTGTAAACACCTTACGTTGATGCTTGAGTGAGAGTGTTTCACTTACACATACATATCCCTCTTTCTTGTGAGGACCATGCTTGTAAAACCTTGATTAATTTTCTTCCGATGGCGCCTGGATTGTATGATGCATGTTAATTTGTTTTGCATGGAAGGATATGATGACATTGATTGACATTTATATGTCTATTCTACCAATCAATGTTTTCCTTTGTTTTCTTCCTTTGGTTTTTCTTTTGTTTTTATGAGTTTTTCTTGGATTTTTTTATTGATTTTGCCCAAAGTACGAAAGCTAAGTATGAAGAAATTGATGTGATCATATTTTACCACATTTTTATTCTCTAAATCTAGCATTTTTATCACATTATTTTGGTTATTTTTGAGGTTTTAAGATTATTTTTATCTTTTAGGCAGTTTTTAAGTGATTTATGGAAAAATGTATTAAATTCTTGATTTTAGACTTACTTTGTGATATTTTATTATGTTCTATAGATTTAGTGACTAATTCTTTTCATTGATGTATTTTCCACATTGATTGGTTAATTGAGTGCTTGATTTGGGTTTTATCATGTGATTAAATTAATATTTTCTATATGATTTTGGGTAAAACTTTTTCGGAAAATTTCCATTTCATCATCCATTTAATATCATCCATCTTCTCAT
Source organism: Adenanthera pavonina (assembly GCA_026686845.1). Lineage (NCBI taxonomy): Eukaryota > Viridiplantae > Streptophyta > Magnoliopsida > Fabales > Fabaceae > Adenanthera > Adenanthera pavonina. Next base: position 24,718,849 of record JAIVEN010000022.1, on the reverse strand, counting down.
GTCATTAGATTTTGTGCAATTGATTGTGGGGTCTAAATTCTAAATTTTGTTTTCTTCATGTTGCTATACCAATTTGCATTATTCATTTGACATGATGTTTTTGCTGGATAATGTACAACGGATCAAAGCTTTCTTGATGTTGAAGATATCACGGCATTCCATGAAACCAAACTTCTTAGGGTGTGTTTGGATTAATTTATGTATAAGTGATTATGAGAACAAGTGATTATTCATAATATATTATAAGAATAAGTGATTATGTCAAACGTGATTTATGTTTAGTTATTTTTACTCTATAAGGGATTTTGAAAAAAAAATGTGTCTAGATATTGGAAGTTTAAGTGATTATTTGATAGATAATGAGAAGAAAATATGAAATAAGTTATTATGGAAGGATAAATGATTATCATAAGCAGAAAAAACTAGCTTTTTCCATATGCACTTATTTGAGGTATAAGTGTTTATTAAAAAGTTACTTTCATTTGGCAACTCCACCACATAATCACTTATAAATCTCATAATCACTTAAAATCTCTATCCAAACAGGATGATGATGAAACTGTGGCTAAGGAAGGTACAAATTGCATAAATGGCCACGTAGTACAAAAATATTGAAAATATAAATTTGGTATTGACATTATATAAGGTAACATGTAACTATATTTAATGAAAAGAATGGAATTAATAAGGTAAAACTAAAAATCTTAATTTTTCTTAAAAAGTTTAAGAATGTAATAAAAATTTCTTAATATGCATGAAAATTGTTTCGTTACCTTATAATATGGGTCAGAAGAAGTAATTCTTAAATGGAAAATGAAATTCAAAAAATCATAATGAAGTAAAGTTGGTGAGGCAAGATCAGCCGCCGAACTAGCCACGTTTGGTTTGCAGAAAGAAAATTGAGGAAAAGGAAAGGAAGGAAAGATATGAAATGGAGTGGGAAGGAAAGGAAATTTTTTATTAGAGAAAATGTTTAGTTGGTTAAGGAGAGGAGAAATATTTGATGATAAAAAAATGTTGACTCATTTTTCCACATCCCCAGAATAGTTGCACTCCCGATCTCCCTCCCTCCCTCCGTTGGTCCTTTTCCTGACGCCCAAGCTAGTGGTGTCCATCGTGAGAGAGATCGGAGGATGAGAACTGGATGGCTTGGAAGGCACTTAGGAAGGTATATATGGATTTTTTAAATATCATTATGTGGTTCAGAAGAAGAAGATGATGAAACCATATATTTCTTGCCTTTGCCATCGGCTGTAGAGTTATTGGAATGCTTGAGAAGAGGAGGATCATAAAACCATGCACATTTGCGTCTTTTGCTTTTGCTCTCCCTCTCCCCAACAATCTTGGGAGGAGTCCCCTCTCCTTCGTTGGAGAAAAAAATTATTTCTCAATAACTTTAAGAACATCATACAAAAAATCTTTTAAGTTAAATCAAGAAAATATATCCACAAAAACTATAAAAATGTCCTCTTCTTTTTTCTTTCTCAAAATCAAAAAGATATACGTTTATTAAGTAAATAAATAAGCATACGGTGGAAAATTAAAAATTATTGGACTTATATTGAAATACTAAAATGAGTTTATAAAAATTATGTGAGAAAGTGAATTAATGGGTTCAAGTTTGGTTTTATTAGACATAAGTTAAAATATCAAAATTTCAAAAAAAATTTTGAACAAAAAATATTTGAAGGGTCTAAGGGTTTCAAAGTATTAGGATTGGGGATGCTAAATATCAAAATTTAGTAATTTTCATTGTGAGGAACACCAACGCAATGGTAAGGAAGAGAATTTCCACATGAAATGCGCTGACAATGGTGCCACTGTGCAAGGAGATCTTAACGAGCAAATAATCTGAATTAAAAGCTTCGCTCTCGTTTCATATCATTATAAATGTTACCGGACACATAACTAAGCACAAGTTATGAGAATAATAAAATCTGTGGTTCTCCAAAAGGTCACCATATGGCGAAAGTAGAAATTCCGTCATCATTTTATTAAAAAAGAAAATTACGTCATCATATTAAACTTAATATTTTCTGTAAAAAGGTCACCAATCTATTGTAAATTTAAAGTAAAATATTTTGCACTTGAGAATGTGAGAGACGGTCCTAACAATCCATAATTAGCGAATTAAGTTTCAACACCCCATGCACTTTGACTTTTCACCTTTGAATTTTCTGACGCATCACATTAGTAGAATTCATGTGTTGTATATTTGTACAAAGCCATCAATGTTAGAAAAGTAAACAAATACTTCCAATTTTGCAGACACAACTTCAAGTTTTGGAGTTGAGTGGATTAATGAAAGTTTATCTGCAGCTATTTGATTGGACCCGTTACTACACTCAAGTATATAATAATCTCTTGGCATTTAAATAAAAAAAAAATAGACCAACACGGATCAACCTCTTACAACAGTTGGAGGAATAAGTAGAATGGGAATTCAAACATGAAAGAGGGAAGCAAGTAAAATGATAATAAATGTAAAGAGTGTCCAGTTCTCTTGGTATTTAAATCAAAAAAAGACCAACACAAATTAACCTCTTATAACAACTGGAGCAATAAATAGAATGGGAATTCGAACATTAAGGAGAAACGCAACTAAAATGATAATAAATGTAAACAATGTCCAACACGAGCGTATTTATAAATCTGGGGCTCTTGTTCTCCTAAAACTTTCTCCGTAGCTTTGAAAGAATTACAGCTAGTATAGTCCCCCTTTCATATATTGATATAATAGAACCACAAATTCAGCCTTCTGCATTTTAATAACAGAGGTCCTTTCTTCTAGCTGATCACCTCGGAACTGATAAACCGTTATGATCTCAATAAAGAAGGCTCTGCGTATTATAAAGATTTGAATTCAACATCAATAACGTTCATTACAGCTCTTTCATGACAGTAAGAGAAAAGAAAACTATAACGTTATAATGGCTGTGTACAGAGCTAGAAAAGGAAATTTGCCAGAACGTAGCATGAAAGCATAACAGAATAGAGAGAGAATGTCAGAGGGAGACAGAATTGTCAGAAAGAAAAGATCCTTCATACGCCTTGCCATTCCTCTGAATTATTGGCCGTTATATAATCATCCTTGGACCCTCCACGTAGGCTTTCTTATCCCCTTGCTGTGCCTTACCTCTTGTGCCTCATGTGCTGTACCCGTGACCCCTCCTTCCCTGTCCAAGGTGTCATTCATCCCAACAGTTCCATGCATAACATTCCCCACCCCCCCCCCCCTCATAAAGTGGGACCTTGTCCCCAAGGTCTAATCTAGGATACAATTGACGGATCTCCTCTAAGAGCTCCCAAGTTGGCCTAGCTGCTGGGCCCCAATTAACAAGAACTTAAAGAGTTGGATCCTTCTCATTTCGAGGTAGTCTGACATCCAAAATGTCGATGGGTTCTAAAACTGGGCCTTCTGGTATTGTTGTGAGGGGAAGTGGCAAGTAAGGCTGTGTTGGATTCCCATAGTAGCGTTTCAGCATTGACACATGAAAAACAGGGTGAATTCGCGCCTCCGACGGTAAACCCAATTTGTATGCCTCCATACCAATCTCCTTTGTTACTGAGAATGGACCAAAATATCGAAAACCTAGTTTCTGATTCTTTGTAATCATAACGAATGCTGACGGTAAGGCTAGAGTTTGACCAATACTAAATCACCAATTTCAAAAGTCACATCTGTGTGATGTTTATCAGCATTATTTTTCATTCAAAATTGAGCTTTCTGCAAGTTATGCTTCAACTGGTCAAGTAATTTATCCCTCTCTTGCAATTGTTGGACGATATCCACGGGAGAAGACTCATCCCATGAAGCTTTGATGGTCGATGGAGGACCCCGACCATATACGGCTTGAAAAGGCGTCATGCCGATGGCCGTTTGATATGCTGTATTGCACCATAGTTCTGCCCACGAAAGATAATCTAGCCATCTTCGTGGTGAGTCAAAAACAAAGCATCTAAGATAGATATCGAGACACTTATTCAGAGCCTCTGTTTGACCATCCGATTGTGGGTGATAGGTAGAGCTAAAATGTAATTCAGTCCCCTGTAATTTGGATAGATGTCGCCAAAAAGAACTGGTGAAGGTGGCATCACGATCGGAGACAATGAAAGTAGGAATTCCATGTAGCTTGATCACATTCTGTAGGAAACATTCAGCAACTTGTTTGCTATTAAAATCAGTTTTAAGAGGGATAAAGTGTTCATATTTTGTTAATTGATCTACAACCACCATAATAACAGAGTATCCCTTAATGCCTGGTAAAGCAGTGATAAAATCCATAGCCACTTCTTCCCAAATTCTCTAGGGAATAGGTAAGGGACTTAACAACCCAGCAGGATGTAATTGAGACATTTTTGCTCTTTAGCAAATGTCAGTGCCGAATGAAACTTCGAATGTCCCTACGCATGCATGCCCAATAAAATAGTGCTACAACTCTATGAAATGTTCTAAGAGTGCCAGCATGTCCTCCCATCACTGATGAATGAAATTCTAGAAGGATCATTTGGATGATATGTTTCGCATCAGAGGGTATAAGCAAATGATGTTCCCAGTAAACTAAGCCATCTCTGACCACATATTGGGTGTCAACAAGCTTATTTTCTTTGATTTCATTAATTAGCTGTTGGGTGGCTGGATTTATCTTGACAGCTTGTCGAATCTCTTCAAGTACTACGCTATAAGGATAAGTAACAGCCAGGTAATTACACCTAGATAATGCATCTGCAGCAATATTGGTTTTTCTCGGTTTGTACTCGATCTTGTATCAATAGCCCATGAGTTTTGGAAGACATTCTTCTTGCTCAAGAGTTTGTATAATCTAGTCATTGAGATGACGAAGACTCTCATGATCAGTCCAAATTATAAACAAATTGCTAAATAAATAATGCCGGAATTTTGCAACAGCTTCAACTATTGCATGTAGTTCCCTTGCATATACTGATTTGCTTGCATTCTTGGTGACAATTCTTTTGAAAAATACGCAATCGGATGACCCGATTGACTCGAGACTGCTCCAATTCCATATCCTCAAGCATCTGTTTCCAGAATAAAAGGCTGTGTGAAATCTGGTAGCGAAAGAACTAGGGCTTCCCCCATGGCTTTCTTTAGTAATTGAAATGCTTGTTGGGCTTCCTTATTCCATTCGAACCCATCTTTCTTAAGTAACTGCGTCAATGGGCTTGCAATTTGGGCATAGGATTTTATGAATCTCCTGTAATAGCCCGTTAATCAGAGGAATGCTCTCAGTTGACTAACATTAGTTGGCATGGGCCAATTTTGCATAACTTGGATCTTCTGATTATCCATTTCAATGGCCTTACCCGATACTATATGACCCAAATAATCAATCCTTCTTTGTCCAAAAGAGCATTTGGTTAGCTTGGCATACAATCTATGTTGAACCAACTTTTCCAAAACCATGGTCAAATGCTGCAGATGAGAGGGCCACGTGGCACTATAAATTAAAATGTTATAAAAAAAATAAGCACAAATTTTGAAAGGTAGCCCTGAAAAATGGAATTCATTAATGCCTGAAATGTTACCGGTGCATTTGTCAGATCGAAGGGCATGACTAACCACTCGTATAATCCTTGGTGGGTTCGAAATGCCATTTTCTCTCTATCATCGAGGTGCATCAGAATCTGATGGTAGTCAAACCGGAGATCTAGCTTTGTATAAAACTTAGATCCCCCTAATTCATCAATGAGTTCATCGACCGTCAGCATGGGAAATGAATCTTTCACTGTTACTGCGTTCAATGCATGATAATCCACACAAAATCACTATGTTCCATCTTTTTTTCGAACCAAAACCACTGGAGCCGAATAAAGACTCGTGTTGGGCTGTATAATGTCTCTCGCAACATTTCTGCAACCATCTTTTCAATCTCTGTTTTTTTTATGAATGGGTATCTATAAGGTCGAACTTTTACTGGTCCCGTTCCAACCTCCAACACAACTCAATGATTGTAACCTCATTCAAGTGGTAATTCTCGTGGTATCTTGAAGGCGTCTGATATTTGGTTAAAATATCCCGAATGTCGGGATGTAAATCTTCTGGAAATTCCACTCCTTTTTCTAGTGTCTCATCCGTTCCACAAGCCTGCAGGACATACATTTCTGCTATGGCTTCCTTTGTTTGCAAACGTGTCATTTGGCGGTATTGGATTTGATTTACTTGTGCGGATTTGAACCCCTATAAAGTAACAAATTCACCAGCAGAGAGAAATTTAATCATAGATCTACTATAATCGGCAATATGGGATCCGATTGTTTCCAACCATGAAGCTCCGATCACCACATCTGATCCAGTCACTGGTGATATGTAAGCTGGAAAGATCAAAGTATGTCCACAGATTTCGACCTTTCATTCTCGTATCAATCCCTCACATTGCATCCATTCACCACTCCCCACTTCGACTTTTGTCCTTGGAGTGGGTATCACTGGTAAATTCAAATGATGCACAACTCTGGGTTGTATGAAATTGTCCAAACTCCCTCCATCTAGGAAAACTTGTATTGGTCGTCCCCTGATGGTTTCGTCAAAACGAATAGTCGCTGGTCTAGTGGAACCCCTGATCGCATACATAGATAGGTGGTGCAGAGTAATTTCTTCCCCAGTACTATCGATTTCCTCTGTTTCAGGCATTATACTTTTGCCCGCATCCTATCGTCTTCATCACACTGGAGGATCATATAGTGTCGATTGGGACACTTATGACTAGAAGTAAACCTCTCTTCACAGGTGAAACATAGTCCCTTTTCTTGCCGGAGTTGAATTTTCGATGGAGGCATTTTCTTCAAGGGCAATCCCAGTTTCATGGTTAGCATAGGAAGTAATGGTGGTAGTGCCTTCACCCCTACATTTCTTCTGGAAATGATGCTCGTTGCAAGAACCAGCGAGTTACTCCCAGATTTCACCATGGTTATAGGTGTCGCAGAAATAGCTACAACCCTTGATCGTGGGGCTATTGATAAGGCTTGTTTCTCATCATATAATCTAGCTAACGAAGCAGCTTCAAGAGGTGTTGTTGGGATCTTGGCTATCACGTCATGTCTAAGTTCAGGTTTCAACCCACTAATGAAACAATCCATGATGGCATCTTCGGTCATTCCTTCCACCTTGTTAGCGAGCACCATATTGCTGAAAAAAATCTGTGGCCGAATCAGTTTGTTGCATCCTGAATAGTTTTCCTCTGGAGCTCTCAAATTTGGATGGACCAAATTGGTCTTCAATGGCACGAGCAAGAGTTTTCCAGTTTGGAAATAGATTGTTCTATTGCATCATCTGGAACCAAGGTACTACGACCCCTTCCGTGTGCACAGCAGCTATGGTAATCCGTTGTGAGTGCGGCATATCGTAGTAGGCGAAAAACTTCTCAGCTCGAAACAAACAGTTCAAAGGATCAGTACCATCAAACTTAGGGAAGTCGAGTTTTACTTGTTTCCACTGGGATGGTTGACAAGACGTCGAATGGAATGGCTGATAAGAGGTCGTATTGGATGTGTCTCTGGACGACCCTTCCCCAGGTATTGTAGTCTTCTCTGGTTTTCGAGAAATGGAATCCACTACTCTAGTGAGAGTCTCGAGCATTGCCTCAATACCATCAACTTGAGCAATAGGAACACGAGTCATATCTGTCACCAGCTTCTCTAGTTGTTCCATTCGAGAGTTTGCTGCTGATTCTAACTGTTCCATCTGTTCACCCATCTTTTTCATATTTGCAGCAAGTTCCTTGAGACGCGTTTCATCTGCCATTTTTTTCCGAGTTCTCTCAATGAGAGCACCAAGAATGTGATGATCTTAATAAAGCAAAGTCTCTGTGTATTATAAAGATTTGAATTCAATGTCAATAACGTTCATTACAGCTCTTTAATGACAGTAAGAGAAAAGGAAACTATAACGTTATAACGGGTGTGTATAGAGCTAGAAAAGGAAATTTGCCAGAACGTAGCATGAAAGCATAACAGAATAGAGAGAGAATGTCAAAGGGAGAGAGAATTGTCAGAAAGAAAAGATCCTTCATACGCCTTGCCATTCCTCTGAATTATTGGCCGTTATATAATCATCCTTAGACCCTCCACGTAGGCTTTCTTATCCTCTTGCTACGCCTTACCTCTTGTGCCTCATGTGCCGTACCCATGACCCCTCCTTCCCTGTCCAAGGTGTCATTCATCCCAACAGTTCCATGCATAACATAAACCAAGCTCTAAAGAACCAAATAAACAAAGGCTCAATCAGGAGCAAGCTCGAGTAGAAAACACAGCAAATTGTGATTAAAAAGAGATTGAAGAGCATCGACACAATGGTAAGGAATAGAATTTCCACATGAAATGTACTGATAATGGTGTCATTATACAAAGAACTACAAAGGTTAACGTGCAAATAATCTGAAGTATAAACTGCGCTCTTGTTTCGGAATAATAAAATGTATGGTTCTTCAAAAGATTCCACCTTCGATTTGAATCTTTATGTCTCACGTCCCATCAATTCTATCTGGCGAAAGTAGCATTATGCTATCATATTATACTTAATATTTTCTATAAAATGGTCATCAGTTCGTAGTAGTAAATTTAAGGTAAAATGTTTTGCACTTCAGAATCCAAGAGGCCGTCCTAACAATCCAAAATTAGTGAATTAAGTTTCAACACCCAATGCACTTTAAAACTTCAATTTCTCAATGCACAATAGCAAAGGTTTTTACCCTTGTATAATTTTTCAATGCATCCAACTGGTAGAATTTATAGGTGGTATATTTATACCAGAGCATCATTATTAACATAGAAAGACACAGGAAAAGTACCCGCCTTCAACAACTTTAGTTGCATGCTGACTTCATAGGTTTGAAGATTTTGTGTAAAATTACACACGTAATTTGGTAAGAGGTAGGAAGAGTATCACATTACGTAAGAGTATCCTCAAGCATAAGCCTTTCATCACCGAGCCAAATAAAGAAAGCTTACGCATGTCCACCAGCCAACACACCAAACTTATGTGGAAAGGATAGAGACCAAAAATTGTTCACTTGCCAAATGCTCATCCAATATTTCAATGATCCATTGAATTTGTACTTGTATAGAGTATAATATCACAAGGTTTTAGATTTTCTAGACGCAGGCAAAGCTAGTATGGACAGTAAGATTATTACTCAAGAGAGACCTTCTATTACCATGGGAACTGCATTCAGATTTCCTGGTAACACTGGACCTACACCAAGAGTAGAACTTCTGAATATAACAGAAAATGTAGCTCTGCTGTAATATTACCGAAGAGACTTTTAAGAGTTAAAAGAATGCTTTATATTTTCATACTTGATAATGAAGGATCAGGCCATAATTGTCAGGTCCCGCTAATTCCCAATTAACTATGTGCCTGCAGGAACCAAATTTACAGTCAGTTGAGAAGTTTGACATTATACCTCCCAAATAGAGCACTTTAACTTCTTCCTAAAACCCTCCTAGTTCCTTTACCGAACAACCATCAAAACCAACTATTTAAACGTATGATGTTCCATTACAAAATCTAGAGGCAGGCAGAGTTTATGCTGCTGGCTGAAATTTTCTATACAGCCTTCTTTAAAAGACTATGATCACATCAGCAGTGTAACGAACAGGACATAAATTACTCCATTTCAGAAGGAAGCCAAGACCAAATAATGAAAGAAAACAAATTGTCACTTTTTTTTTCTGGTGGACCAGATGTATTCTCCGCCAACTGTAGATACTAATCTCCCTTGGAGTCCATCGGAGTACAAAAGGCAGAAGATAGGCCCTACCAACTAGGACACAAAGGTTAAAAATCGAACTCCCAGCCACCACTACTCACTTTGTCAAGTTTATCATTCATGTCAAGCGTGTTCAGGAAATTACAATTATCCGGCCGAATGCTTATTCTATGCAATAAAGATACGAAGAACATATAGCTACTCACACTACCTAAAAATTTTTCATAAAGAAAGTATTAGATGCCGGGAGAGGTGCAGTAGAGAGTACCCTGTGAAAGCGCTCGACAACTCCTAGACGTTGCACTCAAACAAGACGTCATTCTGGCCGCCGCAACCGCACTGTGGAGTGGCAGCATTGACTGCAGGCATCCTAGTTCTAGCGCAGTCCTGCCGGCGAACGAAGATAGAGACGGGGAAAAGAAAAATTCACACTGATGACCTGTATTGTTAAATCTAAACCAGAGGGGAAAAAAATCAATTGAAACCTGGTCAAGAAGGATCGAAGAAGGGGAGTAGAGGTAAAGCTGGTAGGAGTAGCGGAAATGGTGGCTGATCTGCAGAAAGAATGGTTTCGAACGTTGGAATGAATAGCTGATTTGATTGACTAAATGGATGTCCTCTTCGAGATTCTGCTGCAAGCTGAAGAAGCCATTGACGAGTCGACGACGAGCTAGAAACCTCGACAGTTCCAGTCACTGTCCAACAGAGACGGTCCTCGCCGGTTTTTTGATTTAAATATAATAATAAAAAAAAAATTACCAATATACAACATTTTAAAGTTTAAAAAGTATTTATTGAGATACAATATTTTTTATAATAATCCGTTTCTCTTCTCTATAGGGAAAGAAATCGTAGCAGTAAATTATGATTTGATTTGTTTAAAAATTAAAAAAGATTGTTTTACATAAAATAAATCAACAGCATGTTACGATTTGTATTATTTTAAAAATAAAAAAAATGCGTAGTTATATAGTATATTTTATTAAATAATAATAAAGTTAAGTAATAATGTAATAATAATCATAATATTCTTTTGGTCTTATTTATAAAGGAAAAAACCTACTTCACAAGTATTAAGAAATGGAGCTGAAGTTGAATTAAGATAATTAATTTGTCTCACATTTTCAATTTCTTCAAAACTTATCCCTACTTAATTCATCTCTCTCTCAATTCCTTCCAAAGATCAATTTCTTCCAAAACCGCACCTCGTGACTCTCAATAATACTAATAAAGAAGGGTAATTTCTTTTAATATTATTTAGAGTCACGAGGTACATGTTTGGAAGGAATTGAGAAAGAGATTAATTAAGTAGGGACACGTTTTGAAGAAATTGAAAATATAAGACAAATTAATTATCTTTATTCGACTTTAATTCCATTTCTTAATATGCATAAAGTAGATTTTTTTTCCCTTATAAAGGAGACTAGAAAAATATTACGATTATTATTTCTTAGCTTTATTATTATTTATTAGTAAAATAAATGTCTGCCTATATAATACACTTTATTAAATAATAATAAAGCTAAGAAATAATAATCGTAATACTCTTCTAGTCTCATTTATAAGGGAAAAAAAACTACTTTATGAGTATTAAGAAATGGAATTGAAGTCGAATAAAGATAATTAATTTGTCTTACATTTTCAATTTCTTCAAAACGTATCCCTATTTAATTAATCTCTTTCTCAATTCCTTCCAAACATGTACATTGTGACTCTCAATAATATTAAAAGAAATTACCCTTTTTTATTAGTATTATTAAGAGTCACGAGGTGCTGTTTTGGAAGAAATTGATCTTTGAAAAGAATTGAGTAAGAGATGAATTAAGTAGGGATAAGTTTTGAAAACATTGAAAATGTGAGACAAATTAATTATCTTAATTCAACTTTAACTCCATTTCTTAATACTTGTGAAGTAATTTTTCCCTTTATAAATAAGACCAAAAGAATATTACGATTATTATTACATTATTACTTAACTTTATTATTATTTAATAAAATATACTATATAACTAGATATTTTTTTTATTTTTAAAATAATACAAATCGTAACATGCAGTTACGATTTGTTTTTAGTTTATTTTTTTTATTTTCAAATAAAGCAAATCATAACATGCAGTTACGATTTGCTTTATGCAAAATAATTATTTTTTTTAATTTTTAAACAAATCAAATCGTAATTCACTGCTACGATTTCTTCACATATGGAAAAGAAATGAATCATCATAAAAAATGTTGTATCTCAATAAATACTTTTCAAACTGTTATATATTGATAATTTCTTTTTTTTATTATTAAATTTCAATCAAAAAACCGTCCTCGCCAACGCGCCGTCTTTTTCTTTCTCAAGAAACAAAAACTTCAATATGGGTTGGATTATTGGACCTTATGACAAATTGTTTGGGCCCAAGGCTTATGATGGATCAGTCTTTCATTGTTGTTTTGCGCTTGTTTGGTTGATCTGTTTTTTAAAAAATCATAATTTTCAATTATAATTTTTAAAGAAGATATTTTTTATCAAATACAAACTGTCTTTTTAAAAAATAAAAGATAAATTAAACTATAATTTTAGAAAAGAAGAGAGATAGGTAAACCATGGTTTTGGAAAAGGAGATGGATACTGACTTTATATTATACATCTAAAAATATTCTTTTAACTCTTATCATCCAAATAGATTTTTTGTTAAACTATGATTTTGTAAAAAAAAATATCTAAATATAACAACTTACAATAAATTTACTTTTACTAAATTTCATTTTTACGAACTTCATTTATTTCAACTTATTTTTACAAAACTAAAAATCAAAGGGGCTCTCCTCCAATGATATAATAGTTCCTTAGAAAAACAAAAAAATGAAAAATATTGGGCGACTAGACTAGTCTTTAATTTCAGTCTTCCACCACAAATAAACACTATATTAGACGTTTGCTATTAGCCTATTACCATGACCATGATGTGCCCTTATCCGGGGAGAAAACATGCTAGTTGACCAAATCCAACTCCAAAAGGACTCCTTTTTTTTTTAATTTTTCAAGCACATGCTTTTTTCCACATTAAAAAAGAAGGATTTTCCCGGAAACAAAAATCAAGCTAACCAATCAAACATATTGAGAGCTGAGCTGACTTTACCATTGGAATGATTCGGTAAACTTGCTCTTTAGTGCTGCTTATATGGACGTCAGATTCCTTACTTTTGGAGTGTCATGACTATTTCGTTTTAGGTTTTCATTTTTTCCCCCAAACTATTCATTTTGGTAGTGCCCACTCCAATAATTATATGTGACAAAATCAACTCAAAATTAACCAATATGCTTCACCCTGGACTTGAAAGAAAGTATCTTGTACACAAAGCGATACCTTGGTTTCTGACATCCTCTTCTATTATGCTAGGGCTAGGCATATTCTTACTTATTCTCACTATTTCTTTCTTCACAAGTTCATATATTTCCCCACACCCACATGCACAACCACAACAGGAATAAATCCTTACCGTAATTCAACCTTTTCTTTCCTTCCACTGTGAATTCTTCTAGTTTGCTTCTACTTACATGTATCAAATAATGAAAAATACACATGTATAGAAGAATAATGACTAAAGAAAAAGAATTAAGTCCCCGAAAATAATATGAACAACCCCAAAGCCAATAATAGTGGCCAATGAGACAGATCACTTTCAGAACGAACAGCGAAGTTTGATGAATTCTCCGATTGCGATAAAGAACTAAGCGTGAAGTTTGGGTTTGACGCATACAAGTTTTGAATGCCCAATACGTCGTCCAACGTCAAGTCCACCTTTTTAGTCCTCGGAGTTAAACTGGGGTACATCACGGCTTCTTTCACCGAACTGTGGGCCAACCCGAGCACGTGACCTATCTCGTGCGTGGCCACAGATTCCAAGTCAACCGCAACCTTTGACAGTTCTCGATTGAAATCAACGGCCCACGTTTCAGCTGCATCCAGATGGAATCTCCCGTTCTCAGGTGAAAACGCATGGCCTAAAACCCCTAAGACTCCGTCGAAGGGCTCTCCGTCTCCGTGATCCCCTCGGTAAAACCCGATCCGAATATCCGCCGTTTCGTATTCAGACGTCTCCACAAAGTTCACCAGAATCACCGACGTCCACCGCGAAAACGCGCTTTGGAACGCCGTTCGGATTTCCGTCATGCTTAAACTGTTAATCATGTCGTATGGGGAGAAAGCATATGTGAGATTCATCGGAGTGCCACGAACCCACCTTGGCTTCCCGTCGAAGTAAGCGAAGTGACGAGTGGAGTGTATTGTATGCGACGAGCCGTCGCTGACGCCGCATCTCGGCGCCATGATTGTGGATATGGTATCGGAGTCGAGCTTTCCGGTGACGGACAGGCCGAGTTTCTTCTGGTAAAGCATGAGTGCCGACTCGAATTGGGAGTCGAACTCATCGGTGAAATTAAACGGCATCGTCGTTTTAGAGAGGTACCCGAAGTGGTGGAAGTACTTCTTGAGCTCCGACATGCCGCTGACCTGGCTGCCTCTTTCGGCGTGTAGGAATCTGGAGAAGTCGTGCCACGTGGCGATATGGGTTTGGTTAGTTTTTACGGTTACCATTTCGGGTATGATTCTGGCGGGAAAACAAGGGCGGGAAAGAAAGAGAAAGACGAAGAAGGAGAAATAATAACCGAAAAACGGAAACATGACTGTTTGTAATCAGTTATGTCGGGATTTGAACCCTGAATAACGAAAACGAAGAGCTCTAATTGACGCTTAAAAGTTATGAAATCTCATAATAAACGTCGAGGACCACTATATATATATATTAATTAAAAGGGATTATCATGACGACAAAAGTTCTGGATTTAAATAAGGTTAAACGAAACTTGTAAAGATCGAAAGCTTGGAGAGAGGATGAGAAAGGCTAGAAAGAAGATATGGTGTTATTGAAGTGTTGGGTGGGTCAACCACTGAATCTGTTTGAATCATTTTATACGTTGGATTAGGATTTAAATTTTTGCCCAACGTAACGAACAGGATGTGTTTGGTATTGTTTGATGACTGATATTTCCTAAACGGAAGTTGCCAAGAAGAATGAATTAATATATTGTATTGATCTTAAGTTTTAACGTTGAACTCCATGGTTCGTTCAAATTTAGGTGATGTTGAAAACTCCGTTGGTTGACCAGATTTGTTGGGATCAATGATTAACTGTTTTAACTTTTAACTTATGTAACAACATGGACTAGAGATACACGAACTATATATACATACATACATATATAATTAGGCTAATGTGGGACAAATCGTATGTGTCTTATCATAAATTTTACAATTATGAGCCTCTGATTTTGGATTTTGGTGAAGTAGGTGAAGTTAATGGGATGGGGGTTAATGATATATAGAATTAGTAAAAGAGAAGAAACACCCTTTTGTCATAGAAGAATGAAAAGAGAAAAGAACAAAAGAACCAATTAGGACTTCTGAAAAATTCAGAGGATTCAAATCATAAAGTTTAATTATTAGGATCCTTTGAAGGAGAAAAACGGAAGAAGAATAGATTGGAGAACACAACTACTACTAATTAAAAGGAAACAAAGGAAGAAACAGAAGAAACACCCTTTTGCAATTAGTGTACGTTTTCTTCATTCCTAAAAGTGACTTTTTTTCCTCCATAAATTAGATGTAATTTCCCACATAATAGAGCTTAAGATGAGCTAGCTTATAAATCGTGTGGCCTTAATTATATATGTAGATTTTTTATTTTATATTAATTTTAATTGCTCAAATAATCAGAATAGTTTACAATGTTTAATTAAAATAAATAATCTTTAGTAACCATTTAAATAATCTAAACTCGTAAAATTTGAGAGAATTCACATACTGTATGTCATTAGTCTCTCTAATGAATTAATCAAATTAAATAATAAGCTTGCATGTAGGCCGGTCCATGAAACCCGCATTAAGTATTTTTGTGTAAAGTGGGTTGCGTCATCTCTCTCTGTTCAGGTCCCGAAAAGCAATAATCTCTCTCCACACACACGAATTTGTTGCGGTGAAAAATATTTTAAACAATTTACCATATTTTCACAGAACATATCTGGTCAATAATTAAAAAAAAAAGGTACATACTATTGGAACTTATTATGCGCATTATAATAAAGGAAAATTGTGAAAAAAAGAAATCAAAATAAAGAAATATTTAGGAAATGGGATCAAAGTTTATCCTATATTTGAGTTAAATTAAAATTTTTCTAAATAAACTTAAAAAATTTCCAGATTATGATTGAATTTTTTGGTATTAAGTGAGAATAGAAAAATTTTTTACCTTAACTTAGAAAATTTCTAAGTTCACTTAAAAAATTCTAGTACGCTTTGAAAATTGGGTAAACTTTAATCCTATTTTCCAAATATTTTTTCATTTTGATATTTTTTCCCAATTCTCCCTCATAATAACTGCACGTTTTAATTCCTATACAGTTATATACTATTGAATTGTACATAAGAAATAATACAGTTATATACTATTGAATTGTACATAAGAAATAATTGGGTACGTAGATTTTTGTTGAATGGGCATTGAATTTGTGGTAGGTAAATGTGGAATGAGAAAGATGGCTAGAGGGAGAGGCGAAGATTAGATATTCTTTGTTGAAATTTGCTTCTGGTTACTGCAAGTTGTTGAGTTATTGTTTCTAACATGGGGATCAGTCTCAGACTAGAGATAAGGTCTATTCTGGGTGGGTCTTCGCTTTCAATACGCCATTAGGTTTTCTTTTTTGAATAATAATATATTCATATCTCTCATTGTCATTGGTAATCAGACGGCCCTCTCACTTTTAATCCTAATTTTTTTTGCAATCATTTATATAAATGTTATTGCCTTTGTGACGTGCGACGGCTTCCAAGCCACCCAAGGGCGAAAACCAGAAACATGGATAAGCGGTTGAAAATTTATAATAAAAAATATATATAGAGGGAATGAAGAAGAATCAATTTATATATCTATATCTATATGACTATATCTATATATATATAAATCTTATAAATTTATAAATAATTAATTCTACTATTAACAATGAATAATTTATATTGTTATTTAGGGTTCTGGGTAATACTTGGGTCCCACAACCTAATTAATATTATTATTGTGAGAGAAATGAAAGCAAAAGTATATGTGGAAATGATGGGAAATCATGGTGGACTTGTTCTTCAGTCTGCGATCAACAAATTGACTCCAGTGATGAGTTTTGACGACATTCTAAAACAGCCATCAAATATAAATGATGATTTTAACTAAGGTATTAAAAATTAGATGAGTTGTTGAAACGGATGAGATAATAATTCAATAGTCAATAATCGAATTAAGGTCAAACCGGTTATAAATAAATTGATATATTTTAAATATTGTAAATAAAAATATATAAGATATTTATTCATGATCATAAAAAATTAACATTTAATTTAAGATGAAAAATAAATTTAATAATTTTTTAATTTTATATATCATATAGAAAATTAAAAATATTATTAATAAATTTTACTACTTAATAGTAAAATAAAAACAAATTAATACTCTTCTATAATTATATTTTAAATTCAAAATAGTTAATTGATATTCTATTTTCAAATTATTTATTCAATAATTTTATTATTATTAATATTATAATAATGCTTATATAATATTATAATATAGAAAGAAAAAAATTTATACAAAAAATAATACTACCTTATTACTAAAAATAATATTATTTTACATTAAAAACAAAAAAAATATTTTAAAAAAAAAAAGCAAACCAGTTTTGTAATAGTTCGTTCCGGTTCTAAAATTGGTCAATCTTCACCATGCCCAGACCAGATCTAGGACCGGTTCACGACCGAACCAATCGGTTCGGTTCAATTTTTTCCACACTAATTCTAACTTTCTACTTTATTTAGAATCCAATAATTGGATCAATTCCCTTTCAGGATAACCCAAATACTATAAAACATAACTGAATACTAACAAATGACCTTCAACAGATAAAGAATGAAAAATTAAACATTACTTTTGAAAACCTTTGTTGTAAAATATACGTAAATATTTATCATCAATATATTACTATATGAAAATAAAACAATTGAATGTTAATTGGCTATGCTTTTCAAATCGGACCCTATCGAATGGTTGAACTAATCGGGATTCCACTGACTTATTTTACAGCTTCATATCATTTTAGAGTTTAGACCAGATTGAATTACTTTGAATCAGTTTTTAAATCAGAAATTGGATCATTCTATAAAATTTCACTTTTTTTATTTTTTATTTAAATCATTATATTATAATAGAGGATCATAATTAGAGATCAGTAAATGGAATTAATTACAAAAAAAGACTTTTAACTAATAAGAAGTGGTAAAAATTGGACGATTGACTAGTAAAATTGAAAAAATAACCGGTAAAAGATCATATTTTATAATAAATTTATGAATTTGATCTCAAAATGTGATTCTACCTATTATAATTTATAATATTATAATTTAACATAATTATAACTTATAAAAAAGTGAAATAAAAAGAAAAATAAAATTAAACCATTTAACATAAATAACTAAACGAAATTGGAAATCCTCAAAAAATCTTGTCAACCTCCTTGGGTAGTACTGTCAACTCGGGACAGACCCAAATCGGGCCAGGTTAAAAGGCCCAATTTGAAAAATGGGCTTGGTTTTCCAAGCCCAAGCCCGCGGGATCGGGCCTACGAGCCGGCCCGCAGGGCTTTTTTAATTATTTAATATTTTTTATGCTTTTTTAATAAATTTTTTTATACAATTATTTAAATTAATACAACTAATTATCATTATAATTTAAATTAATACAACTAATTATCATCATAATTCATCAAAAACTAACATAATATTTAAATTTTACAATTTATATATCACTAATTAATAAAATAATATGTATTTTTTAATATTTTAAACAAAAAACAAAAGAAAAAAAAAAAGTCTCGGGCTTTCGAGCTGGGCTCAAAAAGCCCAGATTATATATTTATTCTTGAAATTGAAATCTGAGCCCACTCATTTTTCGGGCTTTTTCAGGTCGGCCCGTCGGGCTTAACCCATTTTAACGGCTCTATCCTCGGGTGAGTTCTTCACTTCTTAAAAATAGCTGGGCAATGATTGCTTTAATCTCATTTTTTTTATCTTTGTTTATACTCTCTCTGGTTCTATATATAAGATTTTTTACCTTGGTCCTGAATATAAGATCATTTACAATATACGATGTGGTATTTATTATATATTTCCAAAAAATATTCATATTTAATGTATCAAAGAGAAAAATAGAGAAATTAAATAAGGGTAGTTTTGAAAAAATGTTGGGATTTTTAAAGAAATTGAGGTAGTTAATTAGTTTTAACTCTCCTTCTTAATTCGTATAATTCTGTTAAAATGATCTTATATTAAGAATTAGAGAAAATATACCTTTCTATAACAATTAAAAGGTGTCAGTATTCAATAATTGTAGACATTTTCATGTGGGTTTTATTGCCTTGCTTTCCTCCCGCATATATACGTGCCTGCCAAGTGTGGCTTTTTAACATGTATACTATATATAAAATTAAATTATTTAAATGACATAAGTCAAACATTATTTTTAAAAATATTACAAATTTTACTTTTTGATATTAATGTTACCAAAATCAATTTTTTTGGTAACGATAGAAGGATCTGATATTAAGAAAATGAAAACTTCAATACCAATTGAGATAGATGATAAGATGTGGGGGAAACATTTTAAATATTTTCTCCAATCCTTAATATGAAACTATTTTTAACCGAATCATATGGACTAAGGATCCAAGTTAAAGTTAGTTAATTACTTTATTTTTTTTAAATCAAGATATTTTTTCAAAACTATTCTTATTTAATCTCTTCCTCTCTATTTGAAATGAATTATATGAGTATTTTTTTTAAAATGTGCAATAAATGCTACTTGGCATCCTAAAAGTAGTCCTATATTTATGATCAAAATAAAAGATTTTATATGTAAAACAAATAAGATTAATTAGAATTTTTAATATCTTTTAAACTAAATATAATTTTATAGAAATATTTTAAAATAATCATCCCTTTAATTTAATTAAATAAAATTTTAAAATTTTTTATTATATTTTAAAAATCTAAATGAGATTTATTTTAATATTCATTTATATTGTACTAAACATATTGTAATTATACTATAAATATCTACATTATATATCATTATAATTATTCCCTCTAGTTCTTAATATAAGACATTTTTTAACCAAATTACGCGGATTAAGAATTAGAATTAAAACTAATTAACTACCTTAATTTTTTCAAAAATTCCAACATTTTTCTAAAACTACCCTTATTTAATATCCTCATTTTTCCCTTTGAATACATTAAATAGGGACATTTTTCTAGAAATGTATAATAAATACTAACTCATATATTATAAATAATTTATATTAATATAAGAATAAAAAACTTTATATATAAGAAGTATATAATTATATGGGGAAGGGAGAGGATGTGGTGGGGAGAGGGAAGTGGGAGATGGGTGGGCGAGGGGAATAGGGTAAGGCCTACCACATTTTATTAAAAAAAAATTAGTAATACATCTTGATTTGTACGTCACCAATATACGTGTCAATAGAAATCTAATCTTAATAACATTAGCATGGGAAAGTGAAATTTGTAGTATTTTAGAAAATAATATTTGACTTATAAGATTTTGGTAATTTAGTTATATATTTATATTGTATAGGTCAAAAAGATGCCAAGTGTTCTGTAATTCATAATAATGCAATTTTTGAGTTAGATGAACATGAAGATTCATAATTTTAACAATTTAATATTTTATTTTTTATATGTATATTATTTATTTAATTATTATGTTATCAATTTAATTATCAATCTAATTG
Source organism: Adenanthera pavonina (assembly GCA_026686845.1). Lineage (NCBI taxonomy): Eukaryota > Viridiplantae > Streptophyta > Magnoliopsida > Fabales > Fabaceae > Adenanthera > Adenanthera pavonina. The sequence continues at coordinate 24,698,221 of JAIVEN010000022.1, read as the reverse complement.
ATTAAACCATATAAAATGTGATCTATTCCAATTTGACAACTGGTGCAAGTTTCAAAACATTGCTTCAAGTTTTAGGTGCCCTTATATATTATTTATTAACGTAATCATTATTTGCTTTTCAAAATTTGTACATATATATATATATATCTTTTAAAATTTCATAATGCGGCAACTGCACGAAAGTCAAGCTAGCTGAACAAAAAGTGTATTATAAATTAGTTCAATTTTAAATGTTATACGAAAATGCTTTAAACTGAAAATTTTAAGTATTTTTAAATTGAGGATATTTTTGTAAAAAATGTTAGAATTAAATTAAAGTGTATATTTTAAAAATAGAATAATTTGATAACATTTTGTGAAAGTTTATGTAATTTACGGGAAAATAAATAATGAAACAGTTCATAACTGGGTTAGGTTTTCATAGACTTTTTGAATTTTTTTCCTTAAAAAAAAAGGAGACGTGATTAAGCTAAATAAGATGGATGATGTCTTCGGAACCCAAAAAAACAATGATGGATGATGTCAGCATGCATGTGGAGCTAAAAGACAATATTGGTGAGAAGGAATTTGATTATGAATATATATATATATATATATATTTATCCTACGTTGGCCATATATATATATATATATATCCTACAACATTTTCTGAAAATTATTATAAAAGATTAAGATAATACTAATCTAACTTGTCATGCTTTGTTTGACCAAGGTTTATATGTATGCTCACCCCCTATTGAGTAAGAAATATATCTTAGTGATAAACATTGAAAAGGATATCATAAAATAATGGATTATACATGGCTTATTGAAAATTTGTTAATTGAGTTAGACATGTTTTCTTGTGTTTTATATAAATTATAAGAAATAAATCTTACAATTCATAATTTGTGACTAGTGCATTTTTAGGTAGGGTTTATTATTTATTATTGTTATAAATATATTAACGGGACAGTTTCAATGTTTACATGAGTAGAAAACTACTTCCGTTTTGCAATACAAAGATAAGGGAACAACAGAATGGAAGCAAAAGTGTTAGACAAATAATAGGTCACGAAGAAGGAAAGCAAATTTATTTGTTGCTCCTATTAAATTAAAACTGGTATATAATCATGTTATAGTTAAATCATTCGGGTCAAATTTACATAATTTAAGTTTTATTTCTGCTAAAATTATAATTGTTTTTAATTTTTGTGCGAGAATATTATTTTTAATTAGATTCTTTTTGCATGTTCAAAATAAAAAATCTATTATGAGCTGCATTATTTATTTAATAATCATGAACAGCCCATCTATGAGACTTCATTTAACATATTTAATGTTATGTTATTGTTCATAGATTTAGGGCTCATTTGGTTCATTTACAGTCCCCATGTAAAGGTAATATGTTTCACATTACCTGAGTTTTGAGCGTTTGATTGGACATTTCACATGTGATCCAGATTACTTAGGTGATTATATAGAGGTGATCTAGATTACATAACATTTTGCATGTGAAGGTCTTTACATAGGTGTAATGAGATATAAAAAGATATTAATACCCTTATAAAAATAGATGTTCACAAATTCACTTATAGGGTTAAGTGCAATAAGGTCATTTCACTTCTATTCTTATTTTTTTAATATAAAAAATTAATATTATTACATCATTATTTATATCCTACCAAACAAACTTACATGTAATCATTATCTTATTACATTATATTATATTACTCTCATGTAATTGAACCAAACGGGCCCTTAGGTTCACGGTGATCACTAGTGAGGGAGTGCATCGGCTGTTCATGGGCTAGAAGGCTTTCTAAATCTTTTCCTTTTTTCTATAAGCCCAAGAAAGCTGAAGCTGCTGGACCCATTTTTCAGATCCAAGTTTCCAATAGCAATGTAATATGGCCCAATCTCGGATAGCATTAGCAAAACCTAATGTTACCCAGCATTTTCCAAAAAAAAAAAAGCTAATATTACATCGGTTCCAAAAACAGGAAAAAAGAAGACCATTACATATGTCTCTAAGAAGGTTTTCAAAGCAGAGGTTATTTTTTCAGACTAATTATTCTTAACATATTCACAGATAATTCAATATATTTTTAATGACGATTCTTTTTTAACATAATACATGAAAATTCTTCAATTTTTTAACATCCAAATATTATAATATATTTTAAAATGTAAACAACGTATTTTTTTTGATAGAGCAAACAATGTAATTTTATATCAGCATGACAGCATCACCTTTTAAGTTAATTTATTTTGTGTGTGTTTGTAATTTCTGGAATCTTTTATTTTAAGTGTCTGTAAAGGTATTTAGAAGATTTTACTGTACCACTCAGAGTCAGAAACAACTTACAAATTAATTTGGATTTTTTTAGAGTATATCAGAATATGAAAGTGACACCAAAATAAGATGATGTTCATTTTTTTTTCTTTTATATATTTTTTAATTTTAAGAACACTTTACAAATTTGTAATTTCAAAGGATCAAAATCTCCTGTGAATGAGATGTTAGATATGTCCTCAGGCCATACTAAATAGATTGGCGGCAACTATACAATTGGCTTTTGTAAGCAGAAAGTAAAGTGAGGAGGAGATCGATACTTCCCTTTGGATGCATGCAACCCACAGTATGCCCTTTCAATAAATCAACGAGTTATACATGTGTGCATGTCGTTTATCTTTTTCTTCTTTCACTCTTTTGGGCCAAACTTCTGTCACCCTTGAATGCACCATTACTATTTTTTTTTTAATGGTAGTATGATATTTTGTGAACTTTAATTAATTTGAATCGAATTATGATTATACTCCATTCAATAAAACTCTTCCAAATATAATTTTATATCTATATAGTTTTAAACCTGAGATATTGTATTAAATAACTTTAACTCCTTTTACATCCGTTGGTAAATGTGGCAACTTTACTCTGCTCTGCTTGTCTAACTTAGGTTTTTTTTATGGGTGCCTTCTTTTTTGTGTTTTTTGTTGGGGGGGTGGTGTGGGGGTTGGGGTGGTGTGGGGCTGGGGTTGATGGGCGGGCGGTGGTTGATGACTCGACATAGGTTAAAAGATTCTTTATTATGTGTCTGTCATGAAGGCGTCCACATTGAAGGCGTTTATTGTCTTTTTCAAACATACTACAATCTATATCTCCACATGGAACCCCTACAATTAAAGGCAAACCTCCTTCGCATAAAACAACATATACGAAACAAATTACTTTAATGTTGAGAAATTTGAGTGGTTCCATTTTTATGTCCTTATCGATTTCTTTATTGGACTAAAATTTCTCATTTGTTATCCATTGTCTCTTGTTAGTTGTTCCTCCAACTCCAAATAGTATGCTAATATTTGTAATCTATAGTGTGCTATTTCTCCGATAATATTATTATTATGCTTTTTTTTTTACAATTATTATTAGTCATTTCAAATAACGAGGAGACATTGCGGCTGGTCCACTTCATTCAATTATCATTAGTTATTATTTTTTCTGGTCATAAATATAATATTTTTATCTTTATTTTAAATATAAGATATTTTTTAGAATATAAAATAGTATTTATTACAGATTTTTAAAATATAACTTATTTAATTTATTTTAAAGAGAGAGAGAGAAATATTAAATAAGGATAATTTTGAAAAATCAAGATAATTAACTAATTTTAACTCACATCCTTAATCTGCGTAATTCAATTAAAATGATCTTATATTAAATACTGTAGGAAGTATTGTTATTTTTTTAAGAGATCTAAATTATTTAAATTTGATATGATATTTTTTTCAATGATAACTAATTAAGTTTGAACAATTTTAAATTTTAAAAAATAAATTATTTAAATTAAGTCCTAATAATTTAAATGTAAACACAATTTTCCAACAACAAAGAACGCATGCATCATGCCTGCTTCAATCACCTTACTCTGAAATTAATGCTTTCATTAGGAAATATGACAGCCGTTTAGTTAGTAAATATATATAGTACTAATGCATTAATGTCGTATATTGACTCAATGAATACTCTATCCTATCCTATCCTATCCTCTTTTAATGTAAGTCACATTGGATAAGTTTCATTTGCTCTATTTAATCCTTTTTATAAGCATCTATTAACAACTTCATATCGAGTAAGAAATATAATTAAAATTAATTAATAGCTAAATTAGTCTAACAACTTTCATAATTTTCTATAATATCACCCTTATTAAAATCTATTGAATCATTACAACTCCACTTAAATTTCTCTCAATCAACCTCTCCTAATTATAGCAACTACATAAGAGTATTTAGAGAAAAAATAATTAATATTTTTAATAACGTGCAAAGGTGCTTAAAACAAGGATCATAAAGTAGGTGCTTATAAAAAAGACTAAAAAGAGTAAAATGCACTTCCTCCATTCCATTTTTTTTGGTAGTTTTGGAGCTTTAGATTTATTCCAAATCTTTTTTTATTTTAGAATTTTAGTGCATTATTAATTATTTCATTTCAAGTATACCCTTCTCTCATCTAATTGGCTAATTCAATGCATATCATTTAATTCAAGTCATTAAATAAGGATATTTTAATTAATTTTTTATAAAAATTTAACATAATTAATTACTCTTAGTCCGTGTTAAACAACTTAAAACAACAAAAGAAACAAATCACTTTGTAAGAGTCTGTGATTTGTTTTATTCCAAAAATGCACTTCTTGTCTTTTATTTAATAAGGAAAAAGATGTAACTAACTTTATTGTACTCTCTCCAATATTCTATATACTATTTCCGATTCTTAATGTAAGTCACTTTTAACTATCTCACAGGAGCCAAGAAAAATTAGTTGCATTAATAAAATTATCTAATATTTGTTTTGATTTCCATCATTACCCCTAATTAGTATCATATATTTGAACTTTCTAAAGTAATTAATGCTCCATAAAATAAATTTTAATAAGGATATTTTTAGAATAAAGTAATTAATACTTCACAAACTTTTATAAAATAACTTATATTTAGGACCATATAATTCTTCCATAAAGTGACCTATATAAAGGACCAGAGGAAATAAGGTACTTTTTGAATAAATTTATGTTTTACAATATAAGGCATTTAATGATTATGTAGTGTATTTAATTTTTTTTGACCCAAAATGCCCCTGAAAAAGAACAGAATTTAATTAATAATGAGGAATTTAATTCATGGGTCAACATATTATAAGGTAACATGAGGGTAATTTAGGAAAGAATAAAAAAAAATTTAGTTATTAATATCAGTCTTGGTCCATATGTAGTAATTAAAAGTGTTTTATAAATTAGAATAGAAAGAATATTTATTATAAGTAAAGATGAAAATTAAAGGATTATTTAAACAATTTTATTAATATAACTAACTTTTCTTTGATCCAATAAGATAATTAAAAGACTTATATAGAAGAGTGAAGGGAATATGATCTATCCCCCATCCTAAATATAAAGAATTTTGTTTTAATTATAAATATATAACTTTTTTTCAAAATATGAGATATTATTTATTATATATTATAAAACAAATGTCTTAATTTAATTCATGAGGGAGAGAAAGATAAATGAATTCAATAAAGGTACTTTTAAAAAAATAATGTGGTTTTTTAAAAGATTAAGATAATTAATTAATTTTAATTTTAATTCTTATTTCACATTATCCAATTAAAAAAATTTTATATTAACGGGCATGAGAAGTAATTAATTGTATGCTATCAATTAACTGAAAGAATTGGTCGGATAGTGCCAAAATGTTTCAAGATTCAGTGCAAGGATTCAACACAATGATGGTGAGTGGCTTTAATTTTATGTGAGACTTTGATCAGAGGTGGGTTGAATATTAATTAGTTGCTAAAAAGTCAAGCTGATCGTAATTAAATGGCCAAGTCGACGACCGAAACTGAAAAGATATCTATTTTGCTCTTAATTATTACTTTCTCCAATCTATATTATACGATATAAGATTCACTTTTATATTTATTAAAAAGTTAAAAAATATTTTTAAATATACTCAAAATTTTAAATTTATTCTTATTTATTGAGAAAATATTACAATGATTAAAACAAGTAATTTTTTATGATAGATTAGATTTTTATAAGTGATTACTCTTATAGGAAAGAGAGAGAAATAACCAATTAAATATAATAAAAATAAAATTATCTATTTAAATTTTTATATATTATATTATGAATCAAAAAATAATAGGTTTTACATCCTATACTATAAATGAAAAAGTACATTTTTATCATTTTTTACCTTTGTTAGGATAGAAATACTGAAACTGTTGGAGGGGCATAGAGGGAAATAAAGAAAAGAGTTGGAAAAGAAAAAAAAGGAAAAAAGCAATAGGCCGTGGGACCATAAACAATGAAGTATTTTGGGACCCCAAAAGATGCTATCTGATCTAAATCTGACCACTTTACGCTCTTGAAGGTTCCTTTCAATTTTCATGGTTCAGTACAAGAAAAGCATCATTCCGGCCCCTACCTCGTCCTCTCAATTCTTGCCCCTTGAATATACATGGTAACTATCCTTCCAAGGGAAAACTAGACGATATATGTACTTAATTAATAATAATATATTCTTCCTAATATTTAATATAAAATTATTTTAAATGAATTATATAGATTAATTATGAGAATTAAAATTTTTTTAATTTTTTTAATTTTTAAATTATAATATTTTTCTAAAATTATTTTTATTAAATTTTTTCTTATAAATTAAATAAGAAATTTTTTTGATAATGTATAATTAATACTATCTCATCTTTTAAAAAGAATTATATATTTAGGATTAATATAAAATATCTTATATTTAGGGTCAAGATAAAATATCTTATATTTAAGAATAAAAAAATATTGTATAAAATGAAATCAAATTTATATAAAATATTGAAGTTCTCTCTCTTTCTCTCGCACACCATATTTAGATATTGTTATTCGATTCCATGTACTAAGTATGTCATGCATATCTTCCGAAGGACTCTCATAAATTTGCGTACAGTGAGGGAGTGGGAATGAGTGATCCTTAATACTTCTTTTATTTTTTTTTATCTATCACATTTTAAAAAAAAATATTTCCTTTTATCTATAATTTAAAAATTACAAAATAATATTAATTACTATTTTTTCACTTATATCCTTATATGTCATTTTAAAAGTTAAAGATAACATTAATTACTTTTTTTATCTATTTATTTCTATAAAGATATATTAATAAATTTAATAGAAATTCTAATATATTAATTATATTTCTTAATCTATATATTAAAATTTTAAATGATACTTAAAAAGAAATAAAAGAGGCAATGGAACATTGACCCAACGCCACAGATGTCTATCGCTGCAATTATAAAATTGCCCCAATAAATACGCAGTTCATTCAATTATATATGTATGTATGTGTATGCATAACATACACATATAGATGTATATATTGATCACAGTATCATACACTACAAATTTCATTTACCAACCGTTTTTGCGAAAGCTGTTAGATATTTTATTATTTAAATAAATATTATTTAGATTTCAAAATATTTAAATTAATTAAAGATATATTAGATATTCTGGTTTTGTTTAATTAATTAATCAAACATACTGAGTGGTTATCGTGTCAATTGATTGATGGCAAAGATTAGGATTTTTACTCAATAAGCATTTTATTTTAAAATTTAATGATTAATTGTGGCCAAAATTATTAAATGACATCCGGTCCAATTGAGCGTATATATTAACTCTTGCACTCTAGGGTTTGTAAGCTAATGACGACTTTCTCCCATTTACTACCTCTAATTTATAAAAATGGTTACTTTATGACTTTTGAAACTTTTAACAATACTTATTATTTTAAATTTTTAATAAAATATTAATTACTTATTTTAATATTTTATCCTTTTATTCAAGAAGGCATTTAAATTGAAATCATTTTAGTAAAATATTTTTAAAATTTTATTTTATTTTATTTTAGATCACTTAATAACTTTCTTAATTTGTACAAAAAAATATTAAAATAACAATTTTTATGAGTCGGAAAAGTACCATCACTTTGCTTCTCCGGATTGAACTAGGTGATAGAGATCAAGGAGATACGTCAAAGATTCTCAAGCGCTACCTACATGATCCATCTCAAGAAAATTCTAGATCTTTTTTTGTTAGATCATTTTGTTTATTTATTTATTTATTTTATTGGCTTCTAATTTGTATTTTCTTGGGGCCAAAATTATTAGTTGAGTTAAATTAGAATATATAAAATCTATTAGATATCTTTTAAAAGATTTCCTAGAGTTGAATTTAAGAGATTATCTAATAGTATTAGGATTAGATATCAATTTTATTATATTTCTTTGAATTTTCGTTTTTATTATTAGGATTTTTTTTATAATTAGATATATCTTTTAGATTTTCTAAATCTATTAGAATTATTTGGTTCTAGTTGTTTTAGGATTAGGGTTTTTCTTATTTTGCCTATATAAAGACCTCTATGTAATGCATTTTCTTAAAAGAATAATGGAATAATATTATTGTGACTTTTTCAGTAAGGATTTACTGAGTTATTTCTTTTCTCTCCCTTATTTTCTATCTATCCCTCATTTTTCTCATGGACCAACCGTGAGGAGTGATCAACCTTCCTTGTGGGCGTCGTTATAGTTAGGGATCTAGAGACTAGTTACTCTAGGGTTTTAACTGATCATTTTTTGAATTTTTTGAGTCAAGTTCTTACGCTACTCTGTATTTTCTGGGTGCTTGAGACAGGTTCTCATTGTATCCATATCACTAGGTTATAACTCATGGATATAAAATTTCCTGGCAATAAGTTTCTTCATAATCAATTCTTAAATTCGAAACCTTAAGAGAAACAAATAATCTTAAACTAAAAGCTAGTTCCCCTTCAAGCATAGTATTAATAAAAGTGAGGTGAAAAGCTCGAGACGTGAGGATGAGGGTTTAAGTGCGTCGGAAGAGCAAGAATCCGCTTTAGGTAATCTCTCTTTTTGCTTCTTTTGTTTTCACGTGTGGTGTCTTTTACAAGTTAATGGCTTCCCTCAATTATTTCTGCTTGTAGTTTTTTCAATGACTTATAGTTCTAAGAATTTAGATATATTATGATTTTTTGTAATATTATGAATTTTAATTATGACGTACTAATTGCTATACCAGTAATGTTCTATTTGTTTTACTATATATAAAATTTAAATCATTTCAATCAAAATCAGTGATAAATATAATTATAATAATAATTTTAAGAACAGCACTAAATTTAATATTATATTAACTGTCATTTTTAAAAAAATTATTTTTATTTATATGTCATTTTCAAATTCTAAAAACATATTAATTACTATTTTTCCAATTATATTCTTATTTGTTCTTTTAAAAGTTTATGATAACATTAATTATTTTTTTACCTATTTATTTATTGAAGGGTATATTAGTAAATTTAAAAATAAATTATAATATATTAATTACATTTTTTAACATGAAAACCTTAAACCACACTGTAAAAAGAAAAGAAATGGAGGGAGTAATTGATATTTATTGTAAGCTGAAATTTACAGTTCAAAACCACTCAAGACTAGTTTCAAATTGGGAAAATGAAGTTTTTAGTCCCCAAACTTTATATCAATTTTGATATTAGTCCTTGAACTATTTTTATTTTTTATGAGATCATTAATGTATTGGCCGTTTAGAACGTTAGTCCCCCAACTTTAAACCGTTATGAAATAGGCCCTTGAGGATGCCATGTGGCCAGATGGAGAGCTGACACTTGGATTAGTGATGGATGATGTAGATGCCACGTGTATAATCATGTGGAAAAACCATATTTTGGATGGTTAGATACTATAATTGAATAATGAATGATCATATTTTGAGCCACCTCATCTATTTCCTCAAAGCCCACATAAATTAGGATTCCCGACATTTGATGTTCTGTGAATGGGAGAGTGAAAAGCAGAGCAGCGGTAGTGACTGTCAAAGTGTTGTTGAGAGTTTGCGACGGAAAGGAGAAAGCATCGAGTAAAAAGCAAATAAGTGAGAGGAACTGTAAAATAAAAAACAAACAGAGATCAGAGAAAGATGCACCCAAATATAATTGCCATTGAAGACCCACTAATCTACTCAACAATAAGTGCGTTTCTATTTCATTTGTCAGGGTTTTACATATCTGTACTGCTGAATGTCGTCAGTTTCTCCACCATCAAAATCCCCAAACTCGCGTTCACCAAAGCGATTCTGTTTTCTCCTCCATCGGTACCCTAATTTCTCCATGGACATGACTTTTATTTTCTTCACATCTTTCTTTTATTTTCTTCAGATCTGATTTGTTCAATTGCTAAACAAAAAAATAAGTGTGGTTTGTGATTATATTCTAGTGTGACTCTTTGTACTATTAAGGATGAATGATTCCACCGTGATTTTTGTTGCTGAGGAATCTTCTCTACCATGAGATTGAAAAAAATTCTTATCAAAGTTTTAATATCTAGAAGCACTGAATAACAACTTGTCGGAGACTATTTTTGCTTCGACCTCTTCCAAATTCGGCTTCGACTTCATCCTCTCCCATGCCTTCGGTGACTTCGTCCTCTACACCAAATTCGACTTCGACTTTCTCGCAATTATTTGCTTCATCATTCACTTTTGGTTGCTTTTGTCTTCATTCACCGTCCGCGACTTCTATTTCTCGCGATTTCTACTCTAGGGCTTCTCAGACGTACAATGATACCTTGTACGCACCATGAGGCTCGACTTCCACTTGCTTTTTTATTTTTGCCCTTTTTTTTCTGTCTAGTTATGTTTTGAAGCCCAGGATTTTCGCATAATAATCAGCCATTAATCCATGTGGCATTCATCTTATCATTGCTGTCAGCCATGTTACGACCGTTACCCTTCGTCTGGCCATGTGGCATCCTCAAGGACTTATTTCATAATGGTTTAAAGTTGGGGAACTAACGTTCTAGATGACGAATACATTAGGGATCTCATAAAAAGAAAAAATAGTTCAAGGACTAATATCAAAACTAGTGTAAAGTTTAGGGACTAAAAGCTTAATTTTCCCTTTGAAATTTCAATGGTAATTGACTAGCCAATACACACAATAAGTGAGTTTACATTTAATATCATTTTTTAAATTGAAATTTTTTATATTTGAAAATTGCATTAAATCTTCATTAATTTGAGCGGGGTCGATCGGGTGTATTCATTTAAGTGGATAAAGCTCTTCCACGTTCTAATGTCTATATTGGATTCATATATATATATATATATATATATAGGTCCCAAATTTGAAATCTTTACTTAAGAAAAATAAAAATAAACAAAATAGTGTTACAGATTAAACAAAATATTTGTCTTACTGCATTTAAAAGAAACAAAATAACAAGATACTATCAATAACATAATAAACATTGCATTGGCATAATTTTTAGATTAGAAATAAAATTTTATATTAGAAATACTCCTCCTTTCCTTTTCACACATTCACAATACCATTAATATTAGGTCTCGTTTGGTAAGTAAAATGATTTTTAAAGTAAGAAGAATGAAAATAAGAATAAGAATAAGTTTTAAATGTACATTTGGTATGAAAGAAAATTTATACAAATAAAAGATGTCAATATTTATTAAAAAACTATAATGCCCCCATATTAAAAAAAAAAAAAGTCCCCTCCTTAGGCTTTCTTCTTCCTCATAATTTCTTTCCGTCAGTGATTTCCACAATCAAATACAACTAGATTTCAAAATCAAAATTACAGATTTCAATAAATTATCAACAGATTTCTTACAAATTTCACCATCACAAACTTCAAAATCAAAATGAGGAAAACGATTCTGTAGAAGAAAACACGATCTAAGAACACTGAAGAAGGAACCGAAGGTAAGGATGAGAAATCCGGACACCACTTCTTCACGATGTTGAAGAAGAGGATTTGTGAACGGAGAAACGGCATGAATGGAGGATGATCTTAATGGAGTGCTGGTGATAATTGCGCGATTAGAGATGCAGTATCGGCGATAGCTAAAATCGATGACATCTCTCCTCCCCATGGTCAAAATCGAAGGCAATAGCTAAAATAAGGTGGGTTGACGGTGTGTGGAGGATGACTGGTAGAAGAAGAGACATCGATGTAGATGTTGCAGCTATTGAGGACATCGCCCCCATCACTACCATCAAGGACATTGTCCCCACCATTGAGGACAGCATCACCACTTTGATTAAGGAAGGCACGGTTTTAAAGATGGAGGCATAATTGTGTGGATGGATTAGGCAAAAGAACAAGGTCATTCTCGTCAAAAATTTATAATTCCCATGTACGTGGGAATCATGTACATGGGAATCATGCATTCCTTGGCAACAAGTCTCCCATTTACCAAAAACCAAGATTTGGTCATTCCCTCACCCATTCTCATTCCCTTATTCCCATTTTCTCCTATCAAACATTGCCTTAGCGTTATAAATAAATACTACCATATGAAATATGGTTCCTTTATATAATTAAGATCACCAATTCTATTATTTGTCTATCTTATATTGTGACTTCAAATTCCAAATTAAGGCAAAAGAGAGAGAGACTTCAAATTTCAAACTATAAAGCCATGCTTGTTTTCCTTGACCCACCCAAAATTAAAAAAATAATAATAATTATACCCATAATATATATTGGTCACTTTCATCATTTAACACATATTAACTGCCCGTGCTAATGCGTAACAAGAAAAATGACAACTTCAACTGTTGCACCTGTTTTCATTCACTCCAACTAAAACTTTTACATGTAATATTGTCATGTACAAGTATTTTCAATTTTTTAACAGATCATTTTCCTTTTGTTTCATCCAAAAAAGAACTTTTTTTATTGACAAAAATAGGTGTGTTGGACCTCAAAAACTCACAAAGATCAATAAAAAGTATTACAAATTAAAAAAAACATTTACAGAAATAGTTACAAATTATTATCTACCAACTAGGTTTTGACATTGATAATAAGATTTAAACACATACTTTTGTAGGTATAAGTCACTTTCTTATCAACTAGACCATTCTGTGTTGGCAAAAAAAATTTTTTTTATGAATTGTTGCACCATTTTTTCAATTTATAATTCAATAAATATTATAAATGGCAAGTATATTCAAATTCTATATAAATAGTTGGACCAATTTTTCCTTATAAACGCGCCAGACCACATACTAAATTACTAATTGTCTGATATTTTTCCTTTCTTTTTGTACGGTCATTTCTTATTTATCTTCTAAATATCTTTAATATATTATTACACTTGAATATATAAGATAACTATTTTATAAATATATCACAAACTTGTATTTTTTTTGGGCTAGAAATATCACAAACTGGTATGATAACATATAGGATCATCTTTTTTTTTACCGCATATAAGATAATCTTATTGATAATTGATTTTTTTTAGCCAAATTATTGGTAATTGGTTAATGGTTACGAAAAGTGCCAAATAAATGTTTCTATTATTTTTATATATGAGTGATGACATGTATGGCTGGATGCATGCAAGAGAACAAATAGATAGTAGTATTAAAAACGGAAATAAAAATCTATACAGAATTAAAGAAGATTTTTTTTTCTTTATAAGTGGATTTCACTCTCAATATTCATTCATGATAACAAGAGCAGCCTATACAAAATTAGGGGAGTGATGATATTTTATTTAATAATTTATGTTTAATTTAATTAGTTAAAATATCTTAGTAATTAATAATTCATTTCATTTTTATGATTTTATATTAAGTAGTAATTAATAATTATTAAAACATAATAATTTATGTAATATTTTTAAATTTATAAATATGGTTACTCAAATTAAAAAATTATTAATGAAGACATTGAATAGGAGGGAAATGAATACAATCAATATAATAAAATATATTGACCACATCTACTTTGAATGTTTTGGTGGTTTTTTTTTAAATAAATTTGAGTTTGAATATTATATATAGAGAAAATTATTATTAAAAGAGTTTTTACACTCATGTGATCTAATTGTTTGTCGAAAAAGAAAATATGATCTATTCAATTTGATCTAAATTAATCATAACTTAATGTGACGGTTAGAAATCAATTGATATTCAAAAAATAATAATAAATATACATTTGTCGAATGAATAGCTTGATTCATTTTTCACTTCTTAAAATATTTCAAACGAGAGCTCATTTTCTCCACTCAATTTTATCTTTTCGGACATAATCTCTGTTCCATTTTTAACCTTCACAATTTATAATATTCTTCAACGGAGTCAGCTTCGTTGGTTACTGTGAGCTTCTTTCAACCGGGGAGGAAGGATCTCCCTTTCCCATCTCAAATGTTTTCTGTTTTCTTTCTTACTTTATTTTTTTCCCTTAATTGTTTTTTTTCAATCGCTGATTGTTCAACGTCAAGATCGCGAAATTTATTTGACAAACGTCAGATTGCTCTATAATAATATATTATTTCCTTAATTCCTTGATTCTCTTTCCCACCCAGATCCAGTATTTGATTATACGGCAAGTCGAAGCCATTTAAAAAAAACAGCATATATAAAGCATTCTCAATATTTCTTTGTTGCGCAGTTTTCTCTCTCTGGAAGGCTTCCGTATCCGTGGTCGCTAACTCCGAAGACTTAACACTGTACAGTAATTAATATATTATTCACATAAACCCTAATTTAGGGTTCCCCACAAAATCTGGGTCCTTGCAGCCTTTGTTCCCAACCTTTCACATTCACATTACTTGCATTCACAGAATTCCTCTCTCTTCTGAGCGTCTTCTTCACTACCTGCAGTATCTCAGTTTTCACGCAGCTCCGAAGCAATGGGCTTTTGGAGGTGAGAGGTACGATGGTGATTTGGGGGTTGTCGTTTTGACCCAAATGGGCGTGGCCAAGGCCTGGAGCTTTAGCTTGTTATCAACGAACCTGGCTTTGTTACAGCACCCAAGTATTAAAAAGCATGTGTGTTGGAGATCGATGATGACGGCGCCGACGTCATTGCAGCAGAGGAAGCCGATCTCCTGGCCGGTGGTGTGCGGCTTCATGCTATTCGCGTTGGGTTTGATTTCGCTTTTAACGGGTCATATGGCCTCTGATCTTGAATGGTACTCTCAACGATTGGTGCAGCGCACTTTCTATTACAGACAGGTAATCATTCTTTGTCCGCGTGTACGTGAATTCTCGCGCATGCGTCTACGTTACGTAATTGAATTCGTAACGTTGGGTGACTGGTGTTTGAAATTCGAAACTAGTTGCCTGCATTACTGTTTTGAGTTTGCCAATGCGGTCTCGAACACGGGGTGTGGGTGCCGATTATCAGCGACATAAAAGAGATTAACATTGTAATTTTGTTTGCGTATCTTCATCGACATCCGTATTAATTTAGAGTATAATTGATGTGAACCTTTGTAGGATGGAGAGTATCGTGCGCCAATTGATATTTGGAAATCACAATATTCTAGATACTACTATGGATGCAGCGAAAGAGGACGTCATTTTGCTCGTAAGTTAATTTATCACCTCTTTCTGTTCCTTATTCGATATTTGCGAGGTGGTGAACATAGCCATTGAGATGCATTTCCTGGATCTTTGTATCAAACTTCATTATCTGGTCTTAGGAAGAAAAAAAAAACTTAATTAGCTATCTGGTGCCAATACTCTCTCGTGGCGTTAATTTTACAGCTACTAACTTCTTTATTTAACTTTTTCAATTTATTTATGACCCAAAGTAAGTTGTGATGATTCTTTATCAATTTATTCATTGTGCTGACCGCTGACAGAATAATATGTATGTGCAAATGGTATGCTTTTAGAAAATTCTACCGATCATAGTAAGTCTCCATGTTATTTTGTAGTTTGTGCTGTTATCCCATTATGTCCGTTGCCAAAGTTATTATCTGCCTGGGGCTAAACTGCAACTGCTCTCTTACTCATTGCAAATTTGGCTAGCTGGTCAAAACCACTGGAATTGCTGCCACAAGAAAACTGATTTTTCTTTTTGGAGAGGGGGTGGGGTTTTTAAAGTACTTTGAAATTCTTACTGCATCTTGATTGCTCTTATTTCTAGTTTGGCAAAATGTGTTGAAAAATATTGGGGCTGATGTTAGCTGGGTTGAAATATGTATGTTGTATCATGTAATTTATAATATTTTATCATTTGTGTTACCTCTAAACAAATGACTCCTTAGGATTGAGCTGAGCAAAAAGACTAACTTTCCGTTTGTCATGCTCTCTATTATTTTGGTCACCGAGTAATGTAGCTGCTGTGCATGAGTGGTCTTCGAATGGCTACTTGCTCATTGCAACCAGTGGAGGACTGAACCAACAAAGAACTGGGGTAAGCAGGACATAAATTTTATGATATGCCACCAATCATTCCTCTAAAGAGTACTGCCAATGAACTGCTGGTCACTAGCTTAATTATCATTTACACCTTTAATGAATACTTGCAATTTTAATTCCATATCATTAAAGATTTTCTTCTGAGGAAATGACAATCATGTTCAGATAACAGATGCTGTAGTTGTAGCACGAATTCTTAATGCTACTCTAGTTGTACCTGAGTTGGATCATCAATCTTACTGGAAAGATGACAGGTACTTAGCTGATTTTATCAACCTTTTGTTATATTAATTAGGTTAGAGTTGGTAAGAATCAAGTTTACAGTTCTTTCACTAAAGACAACTTTGTTTGAATACAGTGACTTCATCAACATTTTTGATGTTGATTGGTTCATTTCTTATCTTGCAAAAGATGTTCCTATAGTTAAAAGAGTTCCTGATAAGATCATGCGCTCAATGGAGAAACCGCCATATACAATGCGTGTTCCTAGAAAATCAGAGCCTGAATATTATCTTGATCAAGTTTTGCCAATACTCTTAAGAAGACGGGTAAGGCTGTTATTGATATATAGGGATAGACCTATGTTTAAAATTTCTGAATTATTTCACTTTTGATTCTGTAGATGTTTGTCATGATGAAAGCATTTGCGCTATTTCATTATTGTCAACTCGGATGTCTTGATGAACTTTTGCAGCCGCTAACTGACAGTGGAAATATTTTGCAGGTTGTGCAGTTGACAAAGTTTGACTATAGACTTGCTAGTAATCTTGATGATGAGCTACAAAAACTCCGTTGCCGTGTTAATTATCACGCTCTAAGGTTTACAAAACCTATACGAGGACTTGGTCAAAGACTGGTAATGAGAATGCAAAAGATGGCAGACCGATTTATTGCAGTTCATCTAAGGTTTGTTTAAAAAGCCTGACGAATAAGGTTCAAAACTTAAATTCTATCTAAATTAAAGTGGTGCAGATTGGTCATACAAGCAACCTAAATTTCATAGATCTGAACACAAGTTGTCTTTCCTAGTGCTTTCTCTTTGCCAAGTACACTTCACAATGTGGATTTTTATCTTGAAAGTCTTTTGGTTTGTCATGTTATTGTTGATTTGTCTTCTGCTCTTAGTAGCTTCTTCTATATGGTTTTCTAGAATTTAATAAGGTGTATAACTATTTCAACAATGTCAAATTGGAGATATTTGTTTACTTATGCTTCTCTTGGGAGGAGGGGGTTGGGAAGCATGGAAAATGCCATTGTCTAAAATGTTCAGATTCTCATAACAGCATTTACAATTAATTTATTACAGGTTTGAACCAGATATGCTAGCATTTTCAGGCTGCTATTTTGGTGGGGGAGAAAAAGAGAGACGTGAACTTGGTGAAATCAGAAAAAGGTGGACAACATTACCTGTAAGACTGCAATCCTGTTATTTCTAATGTATTTTTTCTTATTTATTTTATTGTCAGGATGATGTTTTTGTTGCCTATACTGCATTTCCTGAAGGAGTTGCAAACCTACATTTTTTAATATGCTTTAGTTGCAACTTGTTTTTGCCTTAATGGAGCCTAGTTATTTCTGTGCTGATATAGGATGGATGAGCCATTTCCTTGTTTGATAATGTAGGACTTGAGCCCTGACGGAGAGCGTAAGCGAGGAAAATGTCCACTCACTCCTCATGAAGTTGGTTTGATGCTGCGGGCACTTGGCTTTGCAAATGACACATACCTTTACGTTGCATCAGGAGAAATATATGGTGGGGATGAGACTATGCGCCCTCTCAGAGAACTTTTCCCCAACATGTATACTAAAGAGATGCTTGCTAATGAGGAGCTGAAACCTTTCCTACCATTCTCTTCACGTCTTGCTGCCATTGACTACATTGTTTGTGATGACAGTGATGTTTTTGTCACGAACAACAATGGTAACATGGCCAAGATTCTTGCTGGTCGAAGGTAAGAAGTAAACTTACGATGTCATGCTGTTGTGGGATGTTTCCTTTTTAGGACATTATGCCAACCTTTGGTGTGCTTTCCTATTTGGGTGAGAAATTACATGGGCTTTCTGTTTCAAAACATTATACAGTAAAATGATCTATAATGGTATTGTTCTATAAAGGTAATGTTTCAAAACATTACCTTTTTAATGGTATTGTTTCAAAACATTATAGCTAGACTCATATTGTGATTATTCACGTATGAAATATGGCTATTGTGTTGCATTGTTGACTGTGCTTGCTTATGTCCAAAACGATGTGTGGAATGACTGTAATTTTTCTCAGATTTAGGATTTTTATTTACAATTTCCTTATTTGCCTCAAGTCTAGTGTAGAAGTATGAGGTAAAAAGGAGAAAGATAGCAATAGGTTTTTCACTGAGGAAATGTAATGTGCATGGCAAACATGACAAAGAAATCAATTCTGAAATTTCTTTTAACTTTTTTTTAAAAATTTTTTAGAGAAAGTTCTCGACAAATTAATTTTCATTTGGTCATAAAAATTTTAGTATATAGATTGGAAATAATAATTATCGGGGCTCATAACACTCTTCAAATGATATCTGCCCGGTGGTTGTCGATTGATTATTTTGCTGGTGTTCCAAGATGTAAGCTCTCTTGGCTGGTACAATGTTGAAAAGTAGTTGCTTGTTTAGGTGGCACAACCCAGTATTTAGTGCCTCTTGGAATTCATCCAGAGATTGAGCATAGATTGAAAAGCTCCTTAGACAATTGAGGGGAATAAACTGAATGAGACTTTAAGATAAATTTTTTGGCCTTAGTTAGCGATGCCATCATTCTCCTGGGGAGTGATTCAGACCTTTGGACATCATTGCTTCAATAAGAATGGCAAAATGATATGTAAAGCCAAATCTCATTTGTTTTGAATGGCATTTTAGCCAAATATGGTATGATCCGAGAACCAACTATAGTATTAATATTTTAACGTTTACGCTGGATATAGTTGTTGAAGTGCTAATCTTAGTCAAATTTATTTTTCCTTGGAGTCAGCACTCAATGATATTTCGAAATTTTAATTTTCATTTGCTTCATAAAAGACTATCATTATCATGTTCTTTTTTATCAATGGTTTCAGATCATCTTCCTAAAGTATGTTTTGCCCAGAAAACACTATTTATATATTTCAAGAGACTGGAAGCCTGTGTTGGCATTGGTCGTTCATTTATAGACAGAAAATTACAGATACAAATCGCTGAGACTATAAATTATATGACTTTTTATCAATATGGTCTGCTTTTCCATCTACTATTTTTGGTTTAGAGGGGGGCTGTTAAGGGGCCTGAAGTACCTTTTAACTTCCCTGCTAATTTCATTCTGTATATTACAGGAGGTATATGGGTCACAAAAGAACCATTAGACCAAATGCAAAGAAGCTTAGTGCGTTGTTTATGGCAAGAGACAAGATGGATTGGGATACCTTTGCCAGAAGGATCAAGACATCTCAGAGAGGATTCATGGGAGAGCCGGATGAGGTGAGACCTGGCCGAGGAGAATTTCACGAATATCCAAGCTCTTGCCTGTGTGAAAAACCACTTGTAGACGAAGTAAGCAAAGATAGATACAAAAATGTTGCTATAAACCTGACAGCAAACTCGGAATCCATAATGAACGGAGGGAGCAAGATTCAAGAGACTCTTAAACAACGAATGGGTAGTAGGAAAACAGCTCGTAGGTGAGAAATTTGTGGACCAAGGAGGAAGGATATTGGGAGAAATAAAATGTCCAAAGAACTTGTCGATGGCATCTCTGGTCGACAATAATGCCTCCATTTTTCACTTTCCATAAGGCAGTTATCAAGTAAGTCGGTGTAATTTCAGCTTTGTCACAGCATTCAAACGGGGTGCGTGACAGAATCCAGTAAAGTGGTAGATGGCTTAATTTATATATATTTATGTATAGGATGAAGCACATTAATGCGCTGCAAATGTTAATAGATATTCTTGTTGTAGATCTGTACGTATACTTTGTATCAGGTTTAATGTGTCTTGCAACAAAAATGAGTTTTCTCCCATTTCCTTCTGACCTACTTATCTCTCCACGTATTAAAGATTTGTCTACGAACTGCAAATTGAGTGAAATTATACACGGGGGTTTTCCTCATTTTTCTCAACTGTGTAGCAAAGAATTTGTAAAATCATAAAATTGTCATGCATCTTCAAGTTCCAGAATACTATGAATTTTGAAACCATATTTTTTTGTCCTTTCTTTTCTGTTCTCTTCCTTTTCTTTGTTAAAAAAGATCTTAACTATGTTCTAGTTATCATAATACCCTTTTGTAATGGTAGAAAGACTACGAATGCCAAGGTTTAGGTTTAGTAACCTGAAGAAAAATAACATATCATGGTTAATTAGTAAAAGAAATATAAATTGTGTTTGATGCATCATGCAAAGCTTGAAGATCGGATTTTTTTCTACTATCTATTTTTGTTCTCAGTTTAATCACTACGACTATTCTGAAAAATTTAAAGTTTTTATACTATTGATTTTAAAAAAAATATTTTCAATTTTTAGACAAATAGAACTATTAATAGGTATGATTTCGGGAAAAAAATCATATTTACTTGAAATCCAGTAGAAAACTCTCAGCTGAAGAGTCAATATTTCCTTTCGTACTGTCACCTCAATCTTAACGTTTATACTAAAAGCTTGATCAAATATATAGGTTTTATTCGACATGTAAATAATTTCTTTCATCCTTCTACAAATAAATACAAAGTGCACCAATCACAATCAATGACGTGGCTCTGATAGGTCGCACATTTGAATGGATTAAAAATTGAAATATTTTAGTTCAACACTATTTTATTTTATCTCTCAAGGTTTTGAAACCTACATACAGGTGTGAGACAATCGGCCATGGCAGCAAAACAACTACTTCATAACAAGGCTGGATTTAGATTCTTTCCCGTTATAAGAGAGATTGCCCCTTCACCTGAGTCTTTAGAAGGCAGCCCAAACAAAGTATACATCTTATATACTGTTTCTTTCTTTCCCCTCGCATCATACATGTATCATGTGATTACTCACGAGATGTACCACATCCAGGACCTGCACCCAACAGAGTGGAAAAACCCAAGCAAACCAAGCAGGGGGTTAAATTGAGGATGAAAAAAAAAAAGGAAAGAAAAAAGGTCAGGGAGGAGCAAGTCGATATCCAGGTAAGGAGAGAGATGGAACAACACGTTGTAATTTGATCATCAACAAACATCTACATACCAGACTACACGGAGAAATTCCATATACAGCCTACAAGTGCCTTGGACTTGGACCTAGGGAGATCGAATGATATTGTAAACAAAACTAAAAATGGATATGAACATCTAGTCCACTAAACTAAAGCCGAAATGGCAAGAATTTGCATTCCTAGGTTCCCTATTATAAATATACACATCTACGCTGGGCTTGGGTTGTATCTGTCTTCATATAATTGTTGGACTTCTGACCGAGCTGCGTCATTGCAGGTTCGCAACAGCATTGTTCAGCCTTGATTATTCCCTGTTCACAGCCAATCAGTCAGCTATAATGATGTAAGACCAAAGCACCACCCATCACCAGAAATTGAATAAGGATTCTCACCCCTAGAAGCATTACGATTCTGGTTTTTGTGACCCTTGTCATGTGAAACAGAAGGAATCTTAGAGATGATTAAAGAACTTTGCAACCCTTCCAATAGCTGCCACCCCAAAGCCAATCACATCAGGCACAGAGGAAAAAGACAACAATAAATTAAATACACCGACTTGATTTTCTTGAGCAGCGCAAAAAGTACAAAATGGCTCATTTTCACACATCCAGAATAATGAGACGAGAGAACCAATTTCTTAAATGCAACCTGGAAAAACTAATTTCATTAATAGAACGGCATGGATGTTAAATACTTACTCTTGATGTTGGTTGGATCCTGCGATTGGATCTACGGGGCTCAGCAATGTCAGTCGTCAGTTTTTCCTCCTCAATCTTACCCAACTTTCCACCAGCAGGTGCAAGTTTTCCTTTACTTGATCTTGATGTTGTTGTCCTCTGAGAGGAAGGAGCTTCAGATGAAGTGGCCAACGAAGGGTACAAGATTGGTCCCTCTGCTGCTCCACCAGTTGTGGTATAGGATGCCATGTCCGCTTGGTTTTCACTCTCTGATGCATTCTTATGATAGCTGGCAGAGTCCTTGATCTTTTCTGTATGATCTGTCAAATTATTGGGAAGAGAAAAGGCATTTGCTGAAGGATTGTCTTTTGGCAGGATTGCTTTACCCTGAACACTTGGCTTCCCAGACTTGACACCAGTTTTGGACTTCGAATTGGCTCCTCGTTTCTCCTTTGTATCATTCTTGGTACTATTTTTCCATCCTCGAAATGCTGGACCTTGAGGCATCAAGAAATTTGCAAGTTTAACTGAATCATTTCCATCATTAACCTTATCGCTCCTATCTGCAACATAATGTTTGCTAACTTCCATAAATTTCCTCTTCTTCCCAGGTTTTGGAACACCAAAAATCACTCTCGATCCTTCTTTTTGAAGACCTGTTCTTGCCACTCTTTGTGTATCAGTTTTAATTTCATTCTTGCTACTCTTACCCATGTTAAAAACTTTCTCATTTTCTGTCAAATCAAGCAATCTCAATTCATTGGGGTTCGCCTGATCAACACTATCAATGCTCTTTACTATCTTATCCTCCTTCCCTTTTACCTCTACTGTAGGACTACCCAACTTAGGTCGTTTTTCACGTGGTGTATCACCCTGCAAGCAAAATCTAAAGCTCAGCACAGGCAAGCATTAATAACGAGTTATTGATCAATTGCCCATAGGAAGATGTAAGCAAAATACCTCATGGATGGGATTGACATTTGCTCCCAAGCTGGAATATTCAACCCATTTCCCATCCTTCCAAAATAGGGATGATCTAACTTGCCAGGCTCTAACAACTGCTGTTTCTCCACGAGCTGCAGAGAATCAATCAAATTATAGATTTCCAAGAAGCACGTGGTATAATTGGTAAGCACATTACATATTAGAGTTCAATCAACTCATATCTGTACCAGGAAAGTGGACAGTTATTTCATCTTTCTTGTTCTTCTCCTTTACAATTCCTTCCTGCCAGCTGACAACAAAAACTGCCAAATCTTAGATAATAACACCAGCAAGACATATATGACCTAAAATGATGAAAGGAATTACACATTAGCAGCATTGTAACAAGAGATTGCAACAAGAGAAAGAAATTGTGAAACCAGATAGGCGTAGACAAGATCCACTCAACCTTAGGTAGAAAGATTTGAAGGTTGTGTGAGACAAAAAGAAAGGTAAAATCAGGATGTGTTACATCTGTAGATGATAGATCTTTCTCAAGGGGTACTTCTCTAATGGGAGCATAAGTGCAGTTAAAAAGATACAGGTTCCAGGAGTTATCAGGACAAATACCCTAAGAATGGTGGGTGGCTAAGATAATCATGAACAAGTACTCCCTTTTTCGAGCATGATGAATCTTAGAATCCAACAAATGAAATAGAAGATTCATTTCCTTATAGAAATTTTGTGAACATGCACATATCACTTTCCAATGTCCCAATTAACAAGCATCAAATAAGTGGAATCTCAGAAGAATTTTTTAGCACTCTTACAGGAAATGCCTCTTACAGTACAATATTACCATCAGTTTCTATCTCATTACCATTGCTTATACGTTTCAACAAGCCGCCTTGTAATCATAATCCATCAACAGTCAATTTCAAATGACTACTAAAACTGAACTGCAAATAATTGTGTACCTTTCTTGCATCCATACATCAACTCTATCCCCAACAGACCAAGCATAATCTCTTGTGGCTGCTCTACGTCTCTTCCTCATTCCTTCATAACTAAAACCAGCGAGAGGACGGGCAATACGTATTCTGGGTGGCTTGTCTCCTTCACTTTCTAGTGCAACCCATTCCTTCAAAGGCCCTGCACCTATAAAGCAGAAGTTTTCTTATTCGCAATGAATGAAAACACACTGTAATAACCAATGTAGAAGGGGCAAGGAAAATATAAAACTTTTTTCAAATCCAAAGCACATAACATTCTCATTCCCGTTCCCAACTAGGAACAAATTATTAAACCAATGACAAATAACTTCCCAACAAAAGCAAAGGTCAGTTATATGGTTTAACATAGTAATTTTTACATTGCAAGGTTCCTTTTTAGAAGAACAATGATCTTAATCTTAAACACAATGAACCCTAATCCATCAAAATTCGGAGAAACAGTCAAATACTTTTAATGAAAAAGTCATGCGGTTTTGTGGTCAAGTAGTGAATAAGGTATTTCGTTCTTGTTGAAGTACAAGCACGTTTGACTAACCTCCATCAGCTACAAGCACAGTGTAGCCCACATATGCTTTTCCATCCTTCAAACTCAAAACATTGGCTGTGAACCATGCAGCTTGACATCCCTCTCCTCCATCTTTGAAAACCTGCAAGATTGCTTCTACTTAAAAAGACAAAATCTAAGAGCAACACCGAAGTTTTTTTTTTTTTTGGGAATGGGAACAATGCATATAAACGTATGACCTAATCATCAAATTCAATTAAATAAACTAGATTAGAAAAATTCCTAAAAATAACCTCTACAAATGAGCCCTCCTTGATGTTGTTCTTCTCCAGCTTTTCAGATCCATTCCCAACAATGAAAGATGGATCCCGCATTTCAATCTCAGATTCTGGAACCACACCAATGGGAATGATGGAGTCGGAAATATTGTGGCCCCTCGGTCCTCTTGAAATCCTTTCAACAGTGTCAACAGATTTAGAAATGCCATCCATGGATCTTCCATGATCCTCGGATCTCTCATTATACACCTTATGACGAGGTGACTTCTCACTTCCAGCAATCTTCATCCCCACTCCATCAGATGAAATTTTTCTGTTAAGCATATGAGAAATTGTGGGGTTGTCTCCATCTTTGTCAATGTTTACTGGACATCTAATCATGCCTTTAGATAATCCAACTTGCTGACAAGACTCATGAGCTACTTCCCAGCAACCCTGCGGACCAGCTTCTACTAAGTCACTTATATGCGGAGGCTCACCCATAGTAACAATCTTTCCTGCTTGTGATACAGCTTCAGCTGCCAGCTCAGCAGCCTTCACAATGGCATCCATATTTTCAGCTCGTTTTGTGGCTGCTGATGCAGCTTCCACCCTCCTTCTAGCAGCCTCCTTAGCAGCAACTATGACAGAGCTAGAGCTATTGGTTCCATTAGGACCCTTCAATATGGATGCAGGGGTAGCTTTTCCTACGTTTTTAACCTCAGAATGAGAAATTCCATTACTTTGGGAGGTACCCTCATAATTAGATGAGGCCAATGCTTCTTCAGCCATAAGTTTTGCTTGCAATGCAGCATTTGAAGCAACTCTTGCAGCTGCAGCTGCTGCTTTTGCAACAGCAGCTGCTGCTGCAACTGTGACTGCTGCAGAAGCTAACTCTGCTTCAATAACTGACACCAGTCCAGAATTTTTCTGCTTATCCAGCTGGGTCCATATCTCTAGGCTGTGATTCACAGCAGCTGCAGAAAGAGCAGCAGCTTCCTCGGCATGCACCCCAGCCTCCTTCACTTTATTAAGGGACTCATCTGACAGAAACCTCTTCTCAATATTACGATCACTTTTGAGGTGATCAGAAGGAGATAGAGAGGATAAAGACACAATAGATTTTTCAACAGTAGCTTTGGGCACACTCCCAACAGGGGTTGTTATGGCAACAGAAGTAGGTATATGAGAACTAACAACAGGATTCAGCTCTACTTGAGATTGCGTTTGCAAAGCCTTCTGGCCAAGATCCTCAGATACCATAACCTTCTTTCTTTTCTTAGGCTTTGGATCTGAAGAATGCTGTGCAGGTGATACTGTCACGTTGTTGGAATCAAGCAAAGGGGCAGTCCCTACAAAGATACCCTGTGAGGCTGCACTGGAAGATGGGAGACCTGGTGTAACACTTTTTATAGCACTGGAAGGAGGCAGAGAGGATCCTTTAACAGAATTCAATTTAACTGAATCTGAAACAGGTGATGCAGAGAAGAGGGAACTGGTATCAGGAGCAGGAGATGCAATCCATGGTCCACGAACAGGTGCCTCGGATATCCAAGATGTGTTATGTCCAAGAAAGTTCCTCAGAGGCGGAGTTTGAGAAGGATGCAAAGAAGAAAGTACCCGTGGATAATCCAAAACAGGTCCCCTTGTGAGGGCACCAGGTTGCAGAGAATCACATGGTGTTGGTAGATTCCAGAGGGGAGATGAAAGAGGTATTAATGGGTTTACAACTGTTGGACTAGCCTTGCTGCTGGAACGAATAAGAGGTGATGAGATGCCTTTACCTTGATGTGAACCTTGCTTAGACAAATCAGAGGCTTTAGGACCTGCATATCCTGATTCTCAAGAGTTACACCCAATCAATTCAAAGAAAAGACAAAGCAAATTAAAAATTCCAAGATATACCAGATCGTGATTGGACAGGAGTTTCTGGGTTCATGATTAGAGATTTTTGACCATGTTGCCTTTCTACACACACACGCCAAGCATTCTCCCAAAGGCTTCTTCCACCATCTGATACACAACTTATAGTGAATCAATTGCTTCTAAACAGAAGCACGCACACACGGAGATCATGATAAACAAATAAACTAACCTGGTCCTCCGAATGCTGATATCATGTAAGCCTCATCAGGAGCTGTGCCTTGACTGCAGCAATATCAATTATGGAAATAATTGGCACAGGTGATGATCATTAACAAAATTTAAAACATTCTCTAATTGGTAATATTAACAAGCTGCCTAACAATTTATAACGATCACAAGAAAAGCATAGTGATGGAATGAAAATGGTATAAGCATTAGGTTCTGCATACTAGTCATAAATGAAAGGCAAATAATAGAGCAGAACGAGTGGTCCCATTTTTCATTTAAATGGGAAAGGGTATGTCGGATTTTTTTATAATATAGGGAATGTTTGATAAAACACATTGATTTATAAGCAGATATGGACATCACATCCATGTAGCTCCATTACAATTAAATAGCATAAAATATGGCAAACATTAGAACTCACATTAAGGCTCCATAAACAAAGATCTGTGCACGCAATTGTATTTGCTGTAGATCTGTGAAAGGCTGTTGATACAGCACAGGTGCAGATGCAGAGGTGTTCAAATCTGGAAGACTAGATGTTGAAGCATTTAGAAGAGCAAACGGCTTTGCACTGCTGGAATCTAAGTGGCCATACTGCAGCATCTCATTGGGTTGCATCAGCTGGAAACCAGGGGTTGAGCTTAGCTTCGCATTACTTGATTTATCCACTCTTTCTGGTTGTCTTGCTGGAGGTGTTTCTTTCACATGACTTGCTTTTCTAGAAGGTTCCTTTCCAAAAGTCTTGTTAGATGTTCGTCTAGTTTTACGCTGTGGTGTACTTTTAGAAACACTACGTACTATCTTTGCATCAGATACTTGTGGACTTCCATGGGAAATATCTCCTGCAGTTTTGGTTTTCGAAGAATCTAACCCAGATGGACATACCTCCATAACCTTTAATAAGGAAGAGGTGGGGAAAAAGAATAAAGTCAGTTATGCGATCACTCAGTATGATGAATACAGAATATGGCCATGCATTACACATAATAAATCTTTCCTATGGCCCCCTTGAACATTATAGGGGAAATTCAATCAGATCACACACAGGCATTTTTTTGGGAATAAAAGGCTATGGAAACCCTAACAAGAGGAGAGCAAAATACACTAGGTAATCTGCTTGTCTAAATCAATTAACTGCCTACATCTAGCAGGAGGAACCATAAATGCAGTAACATAATTGTTGAGATTATGAGCTAAAGTCGCCAGCCAAACATTGACAATAAATAGAGCATAACAATTTCTTTTTACTTGGATCATGAATTGAAAGACTTACTGTCGATGCTTTGCTGGCTGTAGCAGTAGGAACTGGTTGGCTCTTCGCAACACCATTTGCAGTCAAATCTGCAGCATCATCTTTGGACAAATCTGCCACTGGATTGAACTCAGAAGTCAAGCTTTCCTCATCTTTAGATGAATCATTTCCCCTTATGTCATGATCAATCAATAACATTTTTGTTGCATCTTTATTGATGAACTCAGAAGGAGGGGGATTCTGATTAGAAGCCTTAGTTTGATTTACATCCTTCTCAGTTTGAGGAAAGCTTCCAACTGTAATAGAAGTACTGCAAGTATTATTGACAGGGCAGGCAGGACAGCCTCCAGTCTCATGCAACTCAACATGAGAGTCAGGCAAAGGTGCAGAAGATACCGATCCTTGGTTTGCAAATAATATGTCGCCTGCAAAATAACACCATTAAAAGATCTGATAACATTTGAATGAAGGTTAAGACAGGAAGAAGATGCACATCACAAAAAACTTCTCCAACTCTGACTTTATTTACAAACCAAATTACAACTTCTCCTCAAACAAAGGTAGTGAGCATGAGCTCAATTACAGAGCTAGAAAACAGAATGAAAAAGACAGAGCACAACATCTCCTGGCTTTCAAGAGGCCAGGTTCTCTCCCAACATCTGCTTAAGAAAGTCCGACCAACCCCACAAAAATACTACCCTACACCACCTTCTCCTCCCCCACACCCCCCACCCAAAAAAAATAAAAAAAGCACTACCAGGTAGTTCAGACAATTCTCTATTCTCCCCCTCCTCTGTCACCTCTCTCCCAATATCTGCGAGCCTTATTTTTCTTTCTCCTCTCATTAACCTGTCCCGATTTAATGTTTCCCTTGGGCCTTCTTTCCTTTTCTCATGTAAAAATTGCTTACCACAGGATCCATTATTTCCCTCCCCAGCAAATCTCAACTTGTCCTCAAGGTGGAAGGTGGAAAATTGTGTTATAATAACTTTAACACCCTCCCAAGTACCATCACAATCAGGGAGACATTCCCATATAATGAGGGCATGTACTATCCAATCAATTAACCTTCTGGTCGAGGGGGATCAAACTGGTATCCAGATGGTTAAGTGCCATAATCCAATCAATTAACTTTGATATATACTGAATTAACTTCCGTTATCCTAGATCTTCGTTATAGTCTTATAGGTGCAATGAGAATCTCCTAATGATAAAACCAGAGGACAATAAGGTATCCTTCATTAGAATTAGCCTAACATCTAAGAAACAAACTAGTGGATCACATACCACTATTTTAAAAAGAACAGCCCAAGTATTCCACCAGAAAAGAAAACCACAATAATTTGCTTTTTCATTCAGAAAACAATTAAAATGACCCACATGCACTCATTTTTTTCCTTTTCTTGTGGAAAGAAGTTTGGGTGATTTAAATCCCGAGAGTTCACCAAGATTACGGTAAGCCTCATGACTCACGAGGTGCTTACAAAGCTGAAGCATGGTCCTAACATCAGCAGCGGAACAAGAATTTGTGGGGTATCGGTCAAGTTATCAGCAACTAAACGCAAGAGCACTAACTTAAGTCAAAAGGAGAGAAGAAAGGTACATCATTTAAAAATTACCAAGAAGACACTTCAAAGAATCACAACATGCCTTTCTTGACAGAAGACAGAAGACAGTGTTTATAAGCTTATATTATTTTAAAACATGATACATATAATAAGCTAACATTAAAGGAAAAAAAAGAAGTGTTGCCAAAGCTCTGTTGCATACAGGCAGTAAAAAAAATGAATTAGTCTGGAATATTCTAATAAAATCACTCTAAGGAAACTAAAGAAAATTGCATATTTGGCACTATGCAGAACGGAAATAACTTTTCCATGTTCTATAAGTAACACAACAATAGATGATAACGTAAGATATCAAAGGGAAACTCAAAAGTGGACAGACTATTAAATCACCTGAGGTTTTCAAGGAAGGATTTACTTCAACATCCTGTTTTGCTGCCAGTCCATGTAGCAATGGAGAGACATTCATTTCTTTTGCACACTCCTGATTATCATTAATTGCTTTTTGAGGTTCACTAACTTTTTCAGTGCGACAAGTCTCTACAATCTTTATACAATTGTCAGCTGTCTCACATAGCAGTTGTCTAGAAGTGTCACAAGATTGTTGGTGTTCAGTTTCAATAACAGGACAAGGAATGGTTCCCTGATCAGAAGATACAATTGGGGTAGATATGCCAGCTTCGTCAGCAATTCTGGCTGCAGAGTCTTCCTTCTCATCAACAGGATTGGAGTCAACACGAGAAGTTTTCCTCTGGACATCATTTTGATCTGTAACTTTATCAGTGGAAACATTGCAAGGAGGTTGAACATCCACTGTCCCACAGGATGCTGAAGAAGCTTTTTCTAATAAAGCTTTTGAATCTGAAAGATAATACAACAAAGACAGCTTAAAGGTAGATTCTATGGTATAAAAGACTAACGGTCCATTTCAAATTATAAAATTACAATATACCTGAATTATCTAGAGCTGTAACGTCCACTAATACAGAGGAAGTTGATGCCCCAATTCCCACACTACCAGGGCTAATAGAAGACGAACCAACTCCCTTATCAGCAAGATGGAATTTATCAGCATCACAATGCATTTGGCTAGAGTCAAGAGGAGCCCTCGTAAAATCTTGGTCATCAACAGGCATATCTTGATGAAATTTTTTGTCATTCAGCTTGTCAACTTCACTGTTCTCACATATTTGAGTTGATTCACCCAAAATGCAAGATTTCGTTGAAGAAGCCACACTAAGACAGGAAATACCTTCTACCTTACTATCATCATGTTCTTCACTGATACTAGGAATTTTGTTGTCCTCCACAGTCAAGACATGTGCCTCTTCCTTGCTTACAGAAACCTCCACATCCAACTGGTGACCCTTGTTCGGTGACTCCTTTTCCTCAACAAAAGTGCTCTCACCATGGGTCTTCTTCTCAACAGAATCCACACTCTGCTGGAGATCAGGACAAATCCCACAATTGGAATTATTTATCTCAATTACTTCCTCAAAACTAGTATTGCCTTTAATGGCAACCATTGGAGAGTTCTGGGCATTTAGTGCAGACTGATCATCTATCAATGCATCTTTAAATGCATTTCCACCTGCACTGTCCAGATTTGAATTTTTATAAACTATATCTTCACTGCATCTGTCAACTTTCTGCAAGTCAGAATCATTGCTTGGTACCATGCCTAAGGAGTCATCTACATT
Source organism: Adenanthera pavonina (assembly GCA_026686845.1). NCBI lineage: Eukaryota > Viridiplantae > Streptophyta > Magnoliopsida > Fabales > Fabaceae > Adenanthera > Adenanthera pavonina. The sequence continues at coordinate 24,666,711 of JAIVEN010000022.1, read as the reverse complement.
AGTTATGCCAGGATCAAGGCCCTCAACCACACTTCCACCATTCAAAGCTTCTTCTGAAGATATTGAATCGAGATTATGTGCATCACTCCCAACAGTTTTTCCATCCAAAGCCTGTGTGTCTACATCAGTATCGTTATTAAATGTGAAAGATTCTGTATCTTGCCTATCAGATTGAGTTGTCAAACAACCTTGCTGCTCACCACTAATACCAACTACTTGGTTTTGCATGTTTTGAATGCCTAATGAATCAGAAGTAGAAGGTATATTTTGCGTGGGTGCTGTAGTAATATTAGTTTGCAGTTCCCCAGAAGCAGATGAATCACCTAGAATTTTGTCATTCAATGAGTCATCATTGGCAGTTTCAATTTCTTGTTGGTTTTCGTTGTTACTTTTTCTATCAGTAAAATGAATCCCCTCAGACTGAGGCAGGTTGATATTTTGGCAAATATCACTTAGTTCCAGATTGCCTGAACTTCCATCAAAAGATAAGTCATTTTCATGAGCCTGGGAAACTCCAACCTGAGACTTCTCTCTCTTTTCATCTTCCTTCAATCCAGACCTGTCTTCATGAATATTATCAGATAGCTGTAAGCCTGCAACATCTCCTTGAGATTCATTTTTATCATCAGCTTTAGGATTTGGTTCCATTTGCTTTGCTAAGCAAGCCAGTTCATTACAGGCATCTGATTCCTGAATAACAGCTTGTCTAGGAATAAATTCCTCCTGCCCAACAGATTTTAATAGCATTTCAACAGATTCTGAGGAGGTGGCCTCAGACCAGACATTGTTATGCCTTGATATAGAACAAGATTCAGCTGCAGTTGTACTGAATTCTATACCACTACTCCCTCGAGAGAATGCGTCAATCCACTGGTTATCTTCGTTGCTTTCAATGCCAAGAAAAACTTCAGTTTCAACCAAATTATCAAATCTTAATTGTCCTTGAAGGCTTTCATCAAAATCAAATTTGGGCAGTGCATATGGCCTTAATACTGGAGGAAACTTTGTGCTTCCTTCACCAGCTAAATGAAGATTCTGGCTTTGAAAATCATTGTCGTCATAATCCATGGGTGTATCCCTGAAAAAGAAAAAACAAGATAGTTAGAACATGAGAAGGGATAAGAAAGAGAGATACATGCTAGAGGATTGAGATTGGAGAAGAATTCTTGCATCTTCAAGGCATCTCTCCTTTCTATTACAGTTGATAAAGGATAGGGTTGTGGAGCCACACTTCAGTGCTTAACACATGGCGTTTCAAGTGAATTCCTATTTCTGATATGCAGAGCAATTAAAAACCCTGGCTCATTTTTTGAAGGCTTTTTCTTTCCTTTGTTTTTGTCATTTTAAAGGATATCTTATAGTCTACCCTTTCTGTATTTCTTCTCTTTTCTCTTTGATAATATTCCTTTCACAATTAAAGGAAGAAGAAGAAGATAGAAAGGCACACATGCGCAGACAGATGCCCAGTAACAGACATTCATTAGATCAATCATATATACATATACATCCATCAACCACACACGTGCAAACAAATAGTACATACACACAAACATGCGGGTGTGCAAAAATGCAATAATTTAAACTAAAAGTTGCACAACAAATAACCACACCATACAAGTCAGGGAAACATAAAACCTAAATAATATCTGTCCCAGAAGTCGACAACTTGCAGGTTTTTTCATTTGATCATTACCCTATATTTCAAAATGCTAATGCCACTTGCAAATATGCTTGCCTAACAAAGCTCAAATGAAGGAAAATATAATCAGGTGCCCCAAGAAGCTACTATATTGCCAGCATGATGATAAACATATCTGATCCACAATTGACACATTTTGGAAATAGGCAAGGAATCCAGTGCAGTGCCCTGGGTGTGTAGGTTGTCTAGTGATCCAGGATGTTGTTCTGATAAGTATAATACGCTAAACAACGGAAGCGCAGGATAAAGTGACCATTATTTCAATAATGAATACAATACAACAAGCAGTTTTGTATTTGCAAACTCAAAAAAAAATTATTAAAAAAAAACGTTTAACCAAAACTTAGTAAACCCTTTTGTAGAGACAAAATTACACAGCATCAATTTTCCCAGAGTATCGAGCAATCATAATCCTTCAAAAGACCCCCTTAAAATCCAACAATTAGCCAGTGAAAAGGTGAAAAGAAAAGGAACATTTTTCGACAAAACACCATTTCAGATCAAAGGAAGCAAAAGCAACCATTTAAATTAAAACTCACCATTTCAAAGCAAAGGAAGCAATATCTTTGCCCAAATAACATAAAAAAAAATACCCTATATCTCATAAAAGTTGGGCATGAACAGTACCAGAACAAGTAAGTCTAAAGACGCTACCTCCCTCCATCCGGCGAGGAAATCCAGCCCGTTTGATCTCAGCTCTTACCCAATCGTTCAGTCATCGACTGCTTAAAAAAATTTCTGTCAGTAATTACAACCCTCTCTCTGCTCAACAAACACACAACCCAGTAACAAGATCCCAAGAACGCCAATTAAACCTCACCGAACACCAAATACTTACCGTTTGCTTCGAGGCCCGGCGGATCGAATTAGGGTTCCGACGTCTAAAGAGATAGAGTAGTCAGAGAAAACGAAGGCAAAAAGAGTGTGTGGTACTTTCACAGTAGCTTTCTTTTTTCTTTTTTTTTTTCTTTTTCCTAATTCCTTCTTCTGTCCTTCTTCTTCCTTGGCTGAGGAAAAAGCACTTCGATTTTTGTTTTTTTCCACCACAGAGGAAATGAACGTCAGAGAAGAGGATCGAAAAAGAAAAAGTGGGTTTGTTCGGAAACAATGAGGATCTAACGGGTATTAAGGTAGAGGAGTATCAGATATGACACGTGGATGGTCTTGATTCGCATCTGAAAAGTATCAAAATCGCTGGGCGTGGAAAACTTTGTTCGGTTTTCGCGGATTATTTTGTAGAGAGGGGTAAATTGGTAAAGTTAGGTAAGTGATCAGTTCGAGAAAATGAGATAGCGTAATCTGACGGTCAATGTTTTCTTATAAACTAATCGGACGGCCATGAAGAGCCTGAGAATGTGAAAGGACACTCGTTTTCTATTACAATTTTTGTTTCATTAAAATATTGAGATATTAAATAAAGTCTTGTTTGGACACGTGGCGATCTAGTTTGGTCTAGTCGGACCTTAACATATCTGTGAGCACGAAATGTTATCCGTCACGTAACTGTTTTCCTGAACCGTTGGATCACATACACGGCAGAGATCAGTCGCATGTTAAAATCTCTTCAGAAAGAGGCGATACCAAAAAAGGCAAACAAACACAACGTTGGCTGAAGTGTAATGTAATTTTTTTGTATATTGGGTAAAAAAATAGTAATTGTAAATTTTTTTGACCAAAAAAATTGAAAATTATGAATTTACATTCGATAAACTTCCTATAATTCCCCCTATATATGTATATTATTTTTTATCTATATCATACATGTAAAGCGGTGTTAAATTTTTTAAAAATTATTATAACTTTTCAAAATTTGAAGTTTATTAAATTCTAAACCCATCTTCATTACGTTTCAAAATATTTGTTGTTTTAGAATTTTGACTATTTAAAAAATTGATCATTTTAAAATTTGTTAATTATTTTTATACAATTTTATTTTTCATTAATAATAATAAGTCAAATAAAAAATTAATGATTTAAAATTAAACATAAAAAACTTACTAGTCTATTAGGGCCTGTTTGACAATATTTTTTATTTTATTATTCTCAAAATGATTTTGTAAAATTATTCTTAAAAACAAGTTTTAGAAACAAGAACATAAAAAAAATTGTTTGAATAATTGTTCTCAAAATCATAACAAGTAATTGTTAAATGAGTTATTCAAAATTTATAATTTTACTATTAATGAGATAAATATTTTCACCTTTTCATATATTTTCTAAAATAAAAACTACAAACCACCTTAAAGATATTTTGAGTTTTCTGTTTTTTTATTTTTCTATTTTTCAGAACATTTTATAAAAAATAGGGTTACCAACACAAGTTTTTTTATTTTTCTATAAAAAAAATCATTTTAAAAACAGCTACCAAACAAACCCTTAAGCAACTTTTGTAGTTCTAACATCATCAATAAAGGCTCTCTTAGTATATGTTTAAATATAGGTTTTTTTTTATCCATAACTGCTTATTTAAGTGATTTGTTAAATATGTCAAAAATACATAATAATTACTTAACTTTCAAAATCATTTATTTTCGTTTTTGAAAAATTTTTACTTCTATTTCTACATAATCATTTATTTTATTTCTGCTTCTCATTATCTATTCAAAAGTGAAATTTAAGCACATTTCATTTTTCTAAAATCATTTTTTAACTAAAAATATTCAAACATAAATCATTTTTGACATAATTCCTTATCCTTATAATTAATTATGAAAAATCACTTATACTATTAATTAATTATAAAAAAATTTCATCCCAAACATGCCCCTCATCAAACAACTTTTGTAATTCTGGCAAAGTCATCAATGAAGGGCATTGTAGTTCCAACAGCATAATGATCTAGAGTAAGATTATTTAATACCCCTCTAGTCTTTTTTATATAAATAAATTTTAATTAAGTGATCACTTGAATTAATGTACTTAAAATTAGTTAAAAACTTTGATCATAAAAATTATTGTACCATCCATAAACTAATCTAAGTAAAAGTCACAACTTTTTTTTTTTATAAATCACAGGTATTCTTCTATTGGAGGTAATCTTGTTTGAGATACGGTTAGACATTAAATATTGACACCTCTTTCGATGAGCATTTGAACCTTGGTTCATCATATTGTGAGGGACTAGTCCCTTCCGCTAAACCCAACCCTTATTAATGAAAAAATAATAATTATTTGGAGAGAGGGAATTAAAATTATTAAAAATATTTATGAAAATCAAATATTAGTACTTCACTAAATTTTGCAAGCGTCCTTGCTGAGAACCAAAATGTTATTTAAAAATATTTTTATATTAAGAATCAAAGGGATAAATTTTCTTAAATTATGCACATAACTTTAAACATCAAATTTTTTAAACTAATGGAGTACCTCTCCTAATCCCTCTTTCTATTATAATTGTTTTTATTATTCACCTCTCATAATTATGAATGTCAAATTTGAAAAGAAATTTTTAATATTTAATTAATTTTCTAAAATAACTTATATATTAAGGGCTGACAATTACTTTTAAAATATGACTAATGTATGGAATGGGAGGAAACATTATATTCCAAAATCTAATAAATGTTATCTAAATTAAGGCTTAAAATGTTTACTAAATTGAAATTTATCTTTAATTTAAATCCATTAACTTTTAAAATATGATGATAGCTTTTGTTTTGAATGCATTGGCTTAACTTTGATAAGTGTGAGTGTTGGTGAAAAAAGAAAATCTGATAAGTGTGTTTGTAGTTTATTTTAGTAATATTGTCAATTATAAGAATAGTTTTTGTTCGCAACTAGTAATGCACACCTGTGTAATGTACGGGTTATTTTAGTAAACTAACATTAAAAGATATATTTAAAATAAATAAATAAATTTTTATATTGATAAATGTCAAAATTATACATATGACACTAATATGATATAAAAAAATGGGGTATAAACTTTCAATCCAACATTTTGTCTTTCATTTATCAATATATAACTAAGGTAGCAATATGAAACTATCAAAAAAATTTATATTAAAAAATTTAAATAACTATATAAATGAGGTTTTTTGTAATCAACTGTCATATATGAATTGATTGGTGAATAAGCATCAATCACATATGCAGCACAATTAAGGCATTATTATATAGAACCTAAAATAGTTATTATTTATTTTTTAAAACAGTACAGATTACGTTTTATTAATTTATTATGATTTACAATATAGACTAATGTATTATAAATATGATTTTTTTAATATTATTTTGTTTTTGCACAATCATGCTATACTTCTTTTTATTAAATTAAAAATCTACAATGACATATAATTATTGTTTATTTTTCATGCATACCATACGCAAGTACACCTATTGTGTTATGATTAAAAAAATAAATATTCAATTTCCATACTAATAAAAAATAACTAAATATAATTCCTACATTTTTAAATGAATGACGCTTTTGTAATCAATTATCATATATGAATTAATTGGTTTTTTTTCCAAAATTAATTGATAATTGATTACTTGATAATTTTAAAGCCTCGCAATGAGGAGCAAAATTACTGATTTTGTGACCATTAATTTTTAGGATTTATAATTCAAAAAATATTAATTAAATTGTGAGAGAATAATTAACACTTAAGTTGCCACGTAGACACTAAGTAAGGATTTCCAAATTTATTATTAGATGATATATTGTGACAGGAATCAAACTTTAAATCTATTTTTACACATATAATAGATAGATAATGGTCGTAGTGATAGTAATGCTGCTAATACTAATAATAAGAACAAAAACAATAATAGCACTAATAAGAACAATCACCATGACCAACATCAACATCATAGGCTTTAAGAAAATTGTCAAATTTTAGTCTTTAATTCAGTATTTTATATTTTAAAATCATAATAAGTTTAATTGGAAATTACATCAATCATAGTTGTTTAACTATAACAAACTGTAAAAGATAAAATGTAAAAGTTTTTTTTTCATAAACAAAAGAAACAATTAAAACTCAGATGATGACTTTTCAAGGTCTGCACAGCTTTTTGGTAAAAAAAAAAAAAAGCAAAGTCTGCACAGCTTTGAAGCCAACATGACAAAAACTTTTTTTGTCACAGATTGGTAAAAGTTTTATTTTAAACCAGTTAATATTAAATGAAATATGAAGTTCAAATTATAATTCTAGTTTTATTAAAAGATTTAACTATTGGTCAATCCTTTAGAAAATAATTTGATTGTTTTAAACTTTGAAATCATAATTAATTTCATTAGCAATTACATCAATTATACCATCGATTTAATTATATTAAATCTCACGTATTCAGTTAATATCAATTTAATGCCGGTGACAGTATAAAATAAGGCCCTTCAAAAGGGAAAAATTGATGAGCATGCTGAATATTATGATTAATTGGGGGATGAAATGAAGGGAAAAAATGACTTTTTTTTTTGGCAACTAAGAGCAGATGGGAAAGTTGCACTTTAGCGCATGTAAATATTGTTCCTATATATTTTGAATGTAAATAGATCAATGATTTATAAAGATAATCACTCCAGTGGTATTGTTCTTACATAAACATAGTATGGACATAGTATTGTTGTTTACTTTATGTTGGGCAGTGGGCTCTTTTCTTTCCCTTTTAATTGCATTATCAATTAAATAGACGTGGAGTTATTCATAATTTCAACTTTTAAAATGTTTACAGTTGTAGTTTTCAGTTTGAATTCTAGTATGCCATACTTTATTTACTAAAATGTGTCTATTTCAATTGGAGAGATTACAATTTACAAATTTACAGTCAATTAATAAATTAGGACGGGCACGAAAAAATAATAAATTAGGGAGATACAAGGGATTAATGAGACAATAATTACATTATAAGGAACTTATTATGTTGTGATAATTTTGTTCAGAAAATTTATTAATTTATTAAAGTTCAATTAGCGAGTCATAATTATTGAGGTTTTTTTCCCCTTTAAAGTGACTGAATTGGATCGATCCGGCTATTTATGACAAGGAGAAGGTCATGACAATATCTCACTCGTGCAATTATCAAATAGATTTTATTTAAAAAAACAGAAATTTGGTCTCTTCCTTCAAATATATAAAATCTAACGTATGTTGAGAATGGCATCTTATATCATTATAGTATTCAGCAGAGTTGTGTTAAAAATTAATGAAGTTAGCTTATGGACTTCCAGGGAATCAGCATCAATGCCCACTAAGATTATTAAATAAGATTTTTTTCTAATTTAAGTGGGCACACGAATTTGATTTATAATGGACGAATATAAATTTGATTCACAATAAATATTAAGTGAAAAATTGAAAATTAAAATACGTCCTGTGCATTTATATGAAATTTGAATAATTCATAAGGAATTTTTTCAAGAACAAAGTTCATGAGAATTATTTAATATTTTTCAATGGTGCAATCCGTGACGAAATTTCTCATAGACACTTCTAGTAAGAAATTACCACAGATTCCAATCTGTGACAAATTATTCTCACAAAACTTAACTTCGTGAGTTTTTTTTCTCTCTCTCTCTCTCTCTCTGTTTTTTTTTTTTTTACCAATGTGAGTAGTATTTTTCTCATAGATTACGTTCATGAGAAAAGCCTTCTAGTGGAAATAAATCGCAAGAAAATTTTTTTCCAATGAATTTTATTGTGTCAAGGTGAAATTCATGAGAAATATTTTTCTCACAAATTTTGTCAACAAGAAATTTAGTTCTGATGTAGTGGAAGGACGCTAGAAACTGAAAAAAAAAAAGTTGGTATGACAAAGTCACGATACTGTGTTTAAGTGTTTGTTTGGTTCTCCTTTTTTGAAATCAAACTGTACTTTCTAATTATCATTTTTTTTTATCCAAATAATTTTCAGTAAACTTTTCTACTTTTATGCAAGCTTCATTTTTGTAAACTGTAGTTATTCTAAAAATACTTTTACAAAAAGGCGAACTAAACGGGCACTAAATGGAGAGATTGGATGAAAGGCCACAATTTTGTTCAATTGATGACCATGATGCGGTTTTGACATCAAATGATGCAAAATTGTTACATGCAAATTAATGTCCAAATCCTTCAAGATTAGTTTAAGTGATAAGAGTATAGAGTATGATGAAAAATGAGTAGAAGTTAAAAGTTTAAATCTTCTAAATGTAACAAGAAAAAAATTAATGACCAAGATTGGCCTATGCCCAACATGCTCATCCCTAAGGATGAGCTACATATGTGGACCCTATTATAAGGGGAAGGTTGGAAAAGATGGAGGAATCCTATAAAAATTGAGGAAAAGAAAATGAAACATATGATCTTAAAAGAAGTTTGATTAGTTAAAGAAATTAAAGATATTTGATAAGAAAAAAATTATTTAGTTTTTATAAAAAATAGAAAGGAAGGGAGACTAAAAAACTCAAATGCCCAAAATGCCCCTCCCAAAAATTGACCAGCAAAGTTATTTTTTTCTGCATATCATGTGTCATTTCACACATTCTCCTGCCTCATGAAACGAGTCTCCCACCACCACAAGCATGAAATAGGTCTCCTTCATTTGTGGAAAATTAGTCTCCCATGGTGCCATTGTTGTTTCCTTCAAGCATCCAAGGAAACGACTCAACCTCATGGAACTGTTTCCTTTCCATAAGTTTCCTTCAACTTTCATCCAACCAAATGAGTCGTTTTAATTTCTTTGTAGAGCAAATTCTCTACAAATATGAGTGCTATATCTTTCTATACTAAGAGTGTGCGATATTTCAATTTCAAATTTAAATATAAATATAAAGCTTTGAGTTAGATGGACAGAAAATATGGAAAAATTGATTTGCCAGAAAAAAAAACTGATGAAGAAGGCGAGTGTAGGATGAGGAGAAAAGGTCGAGATGTGGGCGCTATCCTATTCATTCATATGGGTGGTATGGATTCGTACAGGGAGTGAGAACACCTGTTTTAGACACATGAAAGCCGAGCCAAGACAGAATTTGGCTCTCTTGGATTTAGGTTTCTTCAACTATTACTAGTAAGTTGTTCTTTTTTTTAAAAAAAAATTCTAATAAATATCCTCATTTGAAAATATATTATACTCCTACTCATAGTATTTATTAGTTATTATCCTTCCATTGGTGGAGTGTTTTTTGGGTTGGGCCCCCCGTTTTTCTGGCACCTTTTGGACATTAAGAAGAAGGATCATGGGCTGATTTTAAGTTTTGGACAACTTACTGTTGAGTCTTAAACATAATTTTAGTTTTCTCCCCTTTTACCTTTACTCCAGTTTTGGGGTTAATAGCCCAAATCAAGGTTTTGGTCCAATATTTTATGAAAACTAATTTTATGTGATACTCCATTCATCTTATATTATAAGATGTTTTATAATTTTTTTATTTTATAATATAAGACTCTTTATAGGATGTAGTAGAGTATTTATGAATTTCTTCAAATAATAACTTTCCTAAATTCACTTTTTCAATTAATCAATTATCTTAAGTCAATGGAATTAATGAAAGGCATTTTGGAAAGATAGTAATTGTTTTTGTAAAAAAAAATTATTCTATGCAGACTTTTTCGGAGTAAACAACCAATTAATATCAAAATTTGTAAACTCACTTTGCTTTAATCTTCATATTTTTTTGGGTAAAAAAATCTTCATGGTTTTTTTTATTTTGAAATGCATTAGTTAGTTCTAAAAAATATTTAGCAATTATAAAGCACTTAAATTAAATCTTTTTAAGGACTAAATAACTGCCACTGGTGCATGCGTTGTATTATTTTGTTCTTTCCCTGAAATAAATACTTGATTCAACAAGTATTGTCTTGAGAGAATTTCTTATCCGCCAGATTGTCACTACTCACTTCATAAATTATACCTAGCAGTATTTGAAAGAATATTCCTGCATGCATTATCTACAAATAATACTAAAAATTAAAAAAAAGTTATTAGATAAATTTTCCTTTTGTAGATTAGGTATCAATTTGTTCAACACACAAGTTCAAAAAGAGATCAATCTTTGACCTTATATATATAAATATATATATATATATCACTTCTCCGTGCAGAATAGGCATCTAAATAACTCAATCCAAATTATATAAGTGAATATAGAGAATGCATTAATTATAAGATGTGTGAATAAATATAATTATGAGAGGTAAATCCTATATATTAGTCATTGACCCAAAAAAGAAAAAAATCCAATATATAGTCATATTCTTCTGTATGACTCTTCTTCTAAATACATGAATAGATGGATAAAAAATATGAATAACCTATGGCAACATAAGCATTCAAATATATCTTGAGGATATATATACTACAAATTAAGAGTTCTCATGCTGTTAGATGCATTTCCAAATTCGAGTATAACATATTATTAGTCAATATTTTATGCAACTACAAATCTAGGAGCTGAATATTAATCAATATATAATAAAATTTATGGAAAATTGTATTTGTCATAAATCAATGTCCATGCAATACATGAAGTCCATTTCTAGTTTAATTAATTAAAAAAAACCTAATTTGAAAAACTATACAGTATTTGTGTATTGAAAAATATTGTTTTAATAATAATAAAAAGATAATGGTGGATAATTTGATTTTGTATTGATATTACATTAATAAATAATGATAAATAATTTTAGTTCTGTATAACATATTTATGCTTGAGCAACGAATGGGTAGAGTTGGAGTACTTGATAGCCCCTTCAGAATGATCGATAAATAATCATGTCCGAAATAAAACCAGTTTTTGTTTGGTTAATTAATTAAGAAATATATGTAGCGCAATTATGGATCATGTAGCATGTCACATGCTGCTACACTACAAAAACTGTGCCAACGAAGCACAAATAGAAACTCACATACCTTCCCCACGATGGAACTTGAGAGATTCTTCTCTCTCTCTCTCTGTTTTTTTTTTTCAATCAAATTATCTTGTAATCGATCTGATTAAACTATTGCAACTCTTAATTAACTAAGTTACGTGCTCTTTTCTATAATCACGAGATAATATGTTAGAAATTTATCCACACAATATTCCAGAGACACCTCATCTTTTGACTTTTCAGCTACAACAGCTTAAATAAGTGGGAAAAGTTAATTTAACTTGTCAAATACATATTGTAGAAATTAATAAGTTAATATAAAATATAAAATTCATGACAAGTTATATAGTTGATGTTGATAATATGTAAATAGTGCTGTCATTATTTGGACTTTCTACAGTAGATGAGTGGGCACCTACTCCAAAGTAAGGTACGATTATTTTTGAGTCTATCAAATATATTTGAACATTATCACGCAATAAAAAATAACCCAGTGACAGAAATGAAATAGAGTTTGGTATTTGCATAAGCAATGGAAAATGAGTTTATTACATGTAGAGTTTGAAGCATACAAGATACAAAATGAGTTTTGTTATTATTATTCAACACAGTTAGTATTTCTTTTTATTATTTTTTATTTAGAGCATAAAAATATATTTATCCATAAAATTATCTTTTTATTTTGTTTTTCTCTCTATTTTATTTCATTCTATTTATCAATACAGATTCTATATAAAAACATATCTCAATGTTCACCTAAGCAAACCATCATATAGGTAAGCATCGTCTAAATTAGACATTACAATAATGTATTCCCATGGCTCATCAACCTTGAAAGTTCAACATTTCTGAAATTGATAGTTTTTTATGACAAATATTCGCGAGAGCAATACATGGCCTCATTTTGATAGTAGAATGACATGGAATAAAGAATAAAATAAAAAAGTAACTTTTTCACCTCATTTAAAGTTACCCTTAGGTAAAAAATAATAAAAAATGTAATTATTGTTAAATAATAGTAATACTACATTCAGTAGCAAGAGTGTAATAAACATTACAAATTTTGAACTTCTGCAATAAAATCCTTTTTCATTTCCAACAAGGTTACCAGAAAAAGGGGTAATGTTCAATGTTGTCAACCGAACCAAACTACATTAAGTTGGTTTTCATAAATTTGGAACTTATTCAATTTTATTAGGAGGTCAATTTGGTTCAATATTTTTTGATTGGTTTTGAATCAAGTTTAATGAATTTTTTTAAATTATTAATAATTTTTATTTAAAATTTTATTGTTTTATCCTCCTTTAATCTTCAACAATTTGTTTGAAAAGTTAACTAATGTTTTTAAATTGCATTCTCATATTAATAATCGGTTTTGTAAATACTCTTAAAACTAGATCTTTTATTGTAATTGTTTCTTTATTTTGTATGGAAATTATAATTTAGAGTTATATTTCATTTATTTCTATATTTTATAAAATAAAATTCATTCAGATTACGGATAAATTGTTAAAATAGTGAATTTGGTATTTTTGAAATATAATATTTTTATATCCAAGATAAAATATTCATATCTCATGAAAAAAATAATTAATAAAATAATATATATCAAGTTTGGTTTGATTTGATTTGATTTGAATATTGAAAGTTTAAAATTAAACCAAACTAAAGCACTTGATTTTTTATATTTTAAAAATTAAATCACATCTTAATATTAATTGGTTTTGATTTGTTCATATTGATGTGATTTGGTTCAATTCAATGGGATTTGTTTAGTTTGGTTTTGAATATCCTTAAGGTAAAAACTTGTAAAGGAATGAACAACTTTTGGCATTCTCTAGACATAAACTTTGGAATGGGGAGGGCTGCTGTATCTTTTTTCTTTGTTATTATACTGTATGGCTGCATTATAATTGCAAAGATCTAGTTTTTATCCTTCTCATATATTTAGATCTAGTTTCTATTTTGTAGTATTAGGAGAAAAAATTACACAAATACATAATTGCATAATTATGAGGAGGACATATTATAAAAAAAAATTATGAGAAGTATATTTTTTCATTTATAGTAATTTTAATTTGAAAAAATTCCAATCCTGCCGCAGCTCTAAACTCTGACATTTTGGTTTTTGCTATGTTTTTGGGAGAGTGTACCTAGAAATTAGAATGTGTATTGGACAGGGCAACCGTCTCCATGTGAATTGCTTCAAAGAATATATATATATATATATATATATATATAACATACCTTTATATTGTTACAATCCAATGCAATAAAGTACGATAATTTAATCGGCTAATTATATTACAAAACTATTTTGTGAAAAGTTTCTATTGGAACGAGTAATTTGAACCTAACTAACGACATTATATTATATTAAGGTCGGTCTTGGCACCTTCTTGTTAAGAAAGTGCTAAATACAATTAGTGGACTATAATTACTGGATGACATGTGAAGATGAGGAGTGACCTGCTCTGGTCGTCTTTCTTTACGACACCGTGGAATTAAAATATTTGATAATTAATCAGATAGCTTGCTATCTTTATTATCATCACCATGACTTTTAGCCTCCCTATAGAAGTCACAAGAAAAAAAAATTACTTTATAATATTGTAATAGTACATAGTCGGCCATCGATCTAATCCTTCCTTATTAAAGTTTCATTTTTGGGGCTCCATTTGATTCAAGCCGAAGCGTTATGTTTATCTTCATCCAGATTATAATTAGAATAAATTTCAACAGTTTAGATTTTATTTTATTATATTTTTATTTTTAAAAATAAAATAATGTTTTTGGTCAATTTAAAAGATAATGATAATTTTTATTTAAAATTGAAATAAAAACTTAGGATCTGAATCATTCAAATCAAATGAGCCAACTTCTTTCCTCCTCTCTTCCACGGCTTCCCAGCTTTTTCAATTAAATTTTAACGATTTAAATATTTATTTTTAAATTTTAACAATCTCAATTAAAATATTAGACTTAAATAATTGAAGTTTAATATCAATTTAACAGCTAAAAGTTAAAATTGAGACAAACTGAGAGGATTCAAATCAAAGTGAGAAGAGATAGAGAGTAGTGGTTTTTCATCTAAAAGATGTGAACATATATAATACTTAACACTTAAATCAACACTTAATCTAAACTCTTCTTTGATTACTATTATATGTTAACTTAGTTGTCATCACGTTCAAAAAAGAATAAAAAATAAAACAAACCCACAAATTTATAACAGAAGAAACAAAGTCTGGCCAACAAAATAACATTAAGAAACAAAGAAAACGAGAGCGAGGGTGGCCTTCAATAATGCATTATTCAACCACTCTTGGGGTCCATGGACGGTGCCAATCGTTTTTCTTTTCGTAATCCTTCTTATATATAAACCATTGCAAAAGAGTCGTGAAGCAACCCACAAACTAATGGTAATAAGTTGAAAACACTATTGGGGTTTCAGAGAGTGACGCAGAAAATGGTGAAGATAGCTCTGGGTAGCATCAATGACTCTCTCAGCGTTGCTTCCATCAAGGCTTATATAGCAGAGTTTGTCGCCACTTTGCTTTTCGTGTTCGCCGGCGTTGGATCAGCCATCGCATACGGTGAGTCCTGGAGTTTGCCTCCTTTAAATGATTTACTAATTTTTGAATTTTGGGGTAATCATTATGTTAAACTTGTAAACTAGAAAAAGAAATGCATGTACGTAAATGCATGTTGAGTTGAAATTTGGATATATAGGTGCCCTAACAAAGGATGCGGCGTTGGATCCGGCGGGACTTGTGGCGGTGGCGGTGGCCCATGCATTCGCACTGTTCGTCGGAGTGTCTGTTGCAGCCAACATCTCAGGTGGCCATTTGAATCCAGCAGTCACGTTTGGATTGGCCATTGGAGGCAACATCACCATCTTAACTGCTATCTTGTATTGGATTAGCCAATTGTTGGGATCCTTGGTCGCTTGCCTGCTCCTCAAATTCGTCACAAATGCCCCGGTATCCCTCCGTAATCTCATCTCAAACATGGATCTTCCAAAGTACTCCATAAAAATAAAGAAATAAGTCCATGAACCAAAATTCCTTTCTTTGTGGTTTGAGGGTTTGGAGGAAAAAGGAGTGAAATTTTTTTCTTTTAACATCTCTTATTTGGCAGGGAAAAAAAAGATTAGAAAAATTTTACTTTTCTCTCCTTCTCTCCACATCACTCAAACTAGATAAGAATAAGGACTTATTTGATTGATGAGAAAAAGGAGAAAAATAAAAATAAAGAAACATAAGTTTGAGAACCAAATTTCTTTCTATTTGGTTTGAAGGATTTGGAGTGGGAAGGGGGGGGGGAGTGAAAATTTTTTATCCTTTTTTTTAGAACCAAATAAGGGGAGGCGCCCCCTCCTCTTGTTTGATTTAGAAAAAAATAAAATAAAAAAAATTTTCTTCTCTTCTTTTCCAAATCTCTTAAATTAGATAAAAATAAATGTTTGTTTGATTGAGAAAGAGGAGGGAAGATTTTCCCTCACACACACATTTTTTAAAACTAAATAAGGGGAAGGATTACTTTCTCTCTCTTCTAAGGGGAGAATGGGAGAAAAATTCCCTTTCCACTCAGATTTGCTAAAGTAAATAAGGAAAATTTCAATTTTCCCTTTTTTTCCCTCACAAATTCCTCAAATCAAACAATACTTCACCTTTTTCAAGTGTTGAGAGATAGACAAATGATCACACAGAGATGGGTTCGCACCTCTCTCTTCATATCTCTCTAAACTTCTGATGAAGTGTATTTTCGGGGAATCTAATCTCAGGTCACATCTTTGTACATACAATGCAAGTTTATAAAAGTGGGACCACTTCTCCATTTCTATCTTTTTCTATTTTCATATTAAAGTACTCAATTTCAACTTAATTAGTGTACATATATATATATATATGTTTAGATGGTTTTTTTGTAAATTGATTATCAAATTTTCTACATGGTGTAGACCATTCCGGTCCATGGACTTGCTTCAGGAGTGGGGGCTTTTGAAGGTGTAGTGTTTGAAATTGTTGCTACTTTTGGACTTGTTTATACTGTGTACGCCACAGCAGCTGACCCCAAGAAGGGTTCATTGGGCGTTATTGCACCCATTGCAATTGGGTTCATTGTGGGTGCCAACATCTTAGCTGCCGGTCCATTCAGTGGCGGCTCAATGAACCCGGCTCGTTCATTTGGCCCGGCTGCCGTATCCGGGAACTTCACCGATTATTGGATCTACTGGGTCGGCCCCTTGATTGGTGGTGGTTTGGCTGGGTTGATCTACGGTGACATCTTCATCGGTTCATATGCTCCTGTCCCTACCTCTGAAAACTACCCTTGAGGAGTTCTCTTGTGTTTCCAGTTTGTTCATCATTTGCTGTGTCTTGTTTTTGTGTGGAGGTTGTGCCTTTAATTTTCCAATCAGTGAAGGAGCTTTGGCTGCTTGTAATAATAATGTAATTAATTAATCAGAAAGTTAAAGTGGATCAAAGCTTTTTTTATACCGTGGTCCATGGAATAAGCATAAAATTATTAATACTAACATAGTTAAAGAAATTGTTCCCACATGAATGATCACCTAAACATTACATTCGCTTCCTGTTCGCAAGCCGTTTTGGTCTTGAAGGCGAAGTGATGAAAGTTTTAGCAGAAATAAAATTAATTAATTCGCTTCCTGTTGTTGTATATAGGGTTATCCCTGGAATTAATAATCAATTTAGTCCTAATTAATGCCACAGTTACGGCTGGTCACGTTCTTACGTGGTTGCCTTTCAATTTAGTCCTAATGTCAAAGTCTCACATGAACTCATAACAAATATTCTTGTATCAAACCACTCATATTCTTCAATGTAGGATTAAGCTAATACAACTGGATCTCTACCATTTGAGCTATACACACTTAATTGGTTCCATCACAAAAAGTTTGATAAACAAGCATATATATATATATATATATAATCTTTGGCACCCAAAGTCCAAAATACTAAAATATTAAAAATCGGACAAGGTATTGGTCCAAAGTTTATTAGTTGGATCGTGGTATTGAACCATATTGAACCGATAATAATTAAATATGTTTAAATTATAGTTTACAGAGTTCAAACAAATTATGTGTCATTTAAAAAAAAACCCCTCAAGTCCTTACATTGTTTATATATATATGCTATATATGATAAATATTGTCACCTATTATTGTACAAGATTGTCCACATGCATGGATTGTGGGCACTTAAGCATATAGGAGATCACTAGTTTGAGGCTGGATGTAGTTATTGTTTTGGGTTATTTTCATCTTATACGCTCTATATATCAAATATTGCCATTGTATAGCCAAAAAAGGGCTTGTGGTTCCATGGCATGGGAGGCGCTCAAGTGCGAAGGAGGCCTCAAGTTCAAAGCATTATGCAAAATCTCCGGTTTAACCCGGTTTTTCACCAGAGTTAAAAGAAGAACAAAATGATCTTGCTAAAAAAAGGCATAGATAGATTACAGAAGTAGATCTTACACTTTTTGCTAATGCTTCTCTTCCATTATCATTGTGGACTGATGCATTTCAAATTGCTGTTTTTATCATTAATTGGTTGCCTTCAAAGGTTTTAGATGGTATATTACCTTACGAGAAGTTATATAGTAGGTGTCCTAATTATCAACAGTTGAAGGTATTTGGATGTTCTTGTTTCCCTCACATTAGGTACAATACTTACAAAATGGAGTATAGATCTACAAAGTGTATTTTTCTTGGGTACAGTACAACTCACAAAGGCTACAAGTGTTATATTAAGATCCAAAATGAAGGATGTATATTTCTAGAGATGTAACATTTAATGAGTACAGTTTTCCCTACCAAATCTTAACCAAATCTACTACTCCCGCCACTTCTCATACTACCTCCAAAACCCTGTACCTCTAGCTATTCCACCCAAACCAGTTATTGTCCCGAATAAATTAGACAAGGAGGCTTAGAATGCACAGTGCAGCAACAGCAACTAGAGCAAAATAATTAAAGAAATTTTATATTCATATATAGTCAGACATAATATTTCACACTCCAATATTACATACATGGTTTACTTTTTATCCTTAACAACAATATACTAATGAAAAGAATTAGACAAGCAGGCTAAGAGTGTGCAGTGCAGCAACTAAAGGAAAATAAATAAAGAAATTTTGCATTCATATATAATCAAATATAATATTATACACTCAAATATTACATACATGGCTTACTCTTTATCATTAACAACAATAACAATGAAAAAAATTGTAATCATCATTCTAAGAGTACTCCTACCGATAAGAAAAATGGGGTGACCTGCTGTGTGGGCTGAACACTACTAGAAAAAAAACCAATATCTCTTTAAATATTCTTTTTTCTTCGTTAAATTGAAAATGGAGAGGAATAAAGTTCCTCTCTAATTTAGCCGCTATAAATCACATCACTGAATTTAGCAAGGGATGGTTAGTGAGGGATCTAATCCCTTTCCAAATTTAGCTAGAGATTCATTATTCACTAAATTACAAAAAATTTGACATTGCCACACGTCACTATTACATCATTATCGGGATCACGCCACATCATGTCATTGACATGTCGTTCGTTACCCATAGTACACGTCATCGCCACACATTAACCACGCCACGTCATATAATCATTTCACATATGCCTTCATCTATGTTTGAACCCATGACCTATTGCTTCCAGTGGTGTTGTTATATTAACTCTTTTACCAATTGAAATGGAATCTATTTGTAGTTTTTATATGATATATTAAATATATATTATTTATTTATACACTAATATGCACACACAAATATATATATATAAATCAATATATTATTAAAAAACACAGATGTATTTTATTTTTAATTATTAATATCATAAAATACTTTATATTCTAAATTTTTTAATAAATGAATTTTCAATTTCATTTTTTTTCCAATAAGTTATAAAAAGTAATTTAACTTTTTTTAATAATTTAAAATAATCATATGATAAAAATAATTTTATAAATTGATTATTTTAAAAAACAACATTTTTAATTAATTAAAATTAAATTTTTAATAAAATAATTTTAATCCATTAAAATTAATTTAAAAAAATTTAGGGAGGAAAATAGGCTTTGCTAGATTTCTCGCTATTCGTAATAATTTAGCGAGAAATAAAAAATATCTCATTAATTCCTTACTATTTGTATTAATTTAGTAATGAATAGAACATTCATTACTAATTCCCTCACTAAATTTAACATGGGTTACGAGCTTATAATTTCTCACTAATTTCCTCACTATTTAGATCATTTAGTAAGGGATAAGTAGTCTTTTATTAAATTGGATTTTTCTAGTAGTGAAATTTTTCCCAGGGCAGGGTAGGCTGGGGACCTATTATAGCAAATTAAGAAATTTCTAGTCCATTCTACCATTGTGGGCTCGCGAGCTAAATGGGTCAGCAAGTTTTTTTTTTTCTTTTCAAAATTCAAACTAAAGAGAATTTTAATTGTTTTTTCTTTCCACTTTTATAAATGGCATAATCATGATATATTAATAATACAAGTAACATTTAGTCTAGGAAAATAAAATGCAACTTTAATTACAATCTAAATTGAATTCAAAGTCTCAATACATAATAACATAAATGAAAATTTTCACTTTCACCCACACATTCAAATTCTTATATTGAAATAATTTTTAATTTTTATCATTGATGAAGTGTGAGTTTAAAGCTGTTTGATCTTAAAAAAGATCAATCTTTATACCGTCATCATTATTTCCATCATCGGTAACATACAATAAAACAAAGATACATATTATTAATATTATTTGGTTTGCTTGAATGCTTTAGATAAATAAATAAATATATAAATATATAAGATAAATAACAATATATTAGGTTTGTGTCTTAGGACCTCTAGTCTATATGTGGGATGTCTTAGGTTTTTAATTTTCATTTTCATATTTCAATAATAAAAAAATTAACTAGTTGGCTTGCGGGTCAGCATGCTAGTAGCCCGTTTCACTAGCACGCTAAGCAGGGCAAATTGAATTTTTTCTACCATTAGTAAAGTTTCAAATTTGTCCATCTCGCCTCACCAAATTTGGTAAGCTAAGCGAGTTGGCGTGCAAGCTTTAGCCTATTTTCCCAACTTTTCTTGCCAACAATAAAAACTAAATATTTTTTTTGAAATATTGAGAGCAAAGGATAAATTAATTCCAATTAAGGGGTTACTTGGTATATTATGAGAAGTAGAACTTAAGACCCGTTTAGTTCCTGAAATGGTTAGGAATTGAATAAAATGGAATGGTGATCACCGTAAATTTATTTGATATGTTATTTAAAATGTTGGTAAAATTTTCATTTTTTATATTTTATTAAATAAAAATAAATATAAAAAAACTAAAATGTTCTTGCTAAAAAAAAATTCTGTCCCTCCTCCTTCTTCCCAATGTTATTCCCTTCCCATTGGCACTCCTTCAATCCCTCACTCAAAAACAAATCCAGAAAAACAAAATTTCAATCTTCAGTTAACAACATTCCTAAAAATTCTTCAAAGAAGAAACATATCAAGAAATTTATGAAAAAAAAAAAGGAGATATGGATGGATGAAGGTGCAATATTGTTGTGGAGAGTGATGGAGGCATGACAAAGGAGTAATGGAGGTGCATTTTGGAGATTGTCAATCTTCCTCATTTTAGTGTAGATCCAACAAATAAGTTCCTTGTTCATCCTCATCATCAGCTTGTCGTCATCACAAATCGAAGTTGGAGACGTATCAATTGTTGACAGTGCTGATGATGAAATGAAGGTGAAGAGTGAGAAAGCTATGAAAAGACAATGGTGTGGGCGTGAAGGACATCACCATCCACCTCAATGGAGATGACACAAAATATCAACAATGGTTGTGAGCTTAGAAGGTGTCATGGTGGAGGAAGGTGGAGCTTGTTTGGTGTGGAAGGTTGAAGCCGAGCTAGTTGATTTAGGTGAAATGGAGAAGGGGGTATTTTTGGAAAGAATGGTCCAGAATCATCAATAACACCAATTTGATAAGGAACCAGCTCGCCCTAAGAAATAGGATTCAAGCAGCAAAAAGGCAACCACACCTGACATTTTCAGGCTTGGAATCAAGACACCCATTTTATAAGTCCTGTGGAATTAATCCAAACGGGCTTTACATTACCGGCTCTTACTTGATTTAAAAAAAATATGAAATTTCTTGTGAAATTGCACTAAATTTGGAAAATTTTACTTCTCTAGTGGTTCATGATATTTTATAAAAATATCCTTAATTACTTAATCCATTTCTTTTATAAAAATGAAATTTGTGTTTTTAACATTAATTAAAACATAACATATTTATTTTAAAAAATAATTTAAATTTTCTAAGAATTAAAAAATTAAACAAGCTTATAAAACAGAAATTTCTCAAAAAATATACTGAGCGACCCCTTAATTTTAGTTTATACATAGAGATTAATAATCGAATTTCTAACTAATTAGTTAAGAGACAAGAATTCTTACAATTTAAACCCACCCCATCGCAGTTAATTATTATCAAATAAGATTTTAGATTCTCTTGTTTTCTCCTTTTTTTTTTTTTCCTCCATTTCTCTTACTTCCTTGTTCTCATACAGCACTCTTTTTTCTCTATTCTTACTATGGCTATAGGTTGTGCATGACGCTGCTCATCATGCCATGATTTAACCTCTAATAAATAAAGACGCAAGAAAAAGGCACAAACAAAACAATTTTGTTTAAGGCAAAATAGCATATATATATATATAGTTGTAAGAATTATTTAATATTTAGTCATTATTTTAAACTTCGACTAATGTGAATTGAGTTATAGTCAGACTTACAAAATGTTTCACATATTAACATAATCTCAAATATAAAATATCATATTTAAACCATCTTAATTCCTTATATTATGACCAATTTTCGTTAATCAAGAAGCATTTATATTTTGTTTTTATACAAGCATTTCTTAGAATTCTTATCAAATTTATTTCAATTATATGGCATTTGGTGGAATCAATCACATCTGGAAAATTATTTTTATTTGAATTTGATAATGTTTAAATCTGATTTAATAATATCATATTCATACGTTTTTCTGTTTTATAAAAAAAAAATATCATATTCATACGTCAGACAATTATACCAAAGTCAAAGTAAAATAAGTATTATTACCATTTTATCTTTTCAGGTCATGTGTTACCATTTTATTTTTTATTATTTATCAACATAATTATTTTATTTTTTGAATTTTTATAGTTTGAAAAAATTTAATCTCCACATATACGTGAGATTTTTTTTTCCTTGACATAAATTAAGGAAAAATAGTTATTTTTTTATAAAATTAAAATTTTTATTTAAATTTAGTTACATTCTTTAATTTGTATAATTTTTTAAAATAGAGTTGAGTGTTATTTTGCTGTAAGAAAAAGATTGTGAATGTCATGTCATGTCACTGTCCTTACTATTATATATTATCCCCGTTCCCGGAGCCTCCCAATCAGCCAAAAAAATTTTATGAAAATTTTTTTTTCTTAATAAATGTGTCAGAGAATAATTGTGAAAAATGAATATCAGACATTTTTTAATAATTATTTAATAGTTAACAGAATTGTTATAATTTTTTTAAAAATATTATTAAATATAATTTTTATAATTTAATTTTAATTTTTAAAATAATTATAATTGATATTCATAATTTTTTTTTCTTTTACTTCTTGTTCAATTTTTTCGAATCGACTCCCATCGTTGGCTCTTTTTCACATTGATTCTAAGCCACGTACTTTATGATATGGGATTCTGTGAATATCGGTACACGCAAACGACATGTCGTCGAGCACATGGCCGATCAAAAGCCAGAGTAAGCTTATGCTTCAATATCTCTCGCCAACCAACCCCGCCAAGCTGGTGGGTGGCACTGGTTCATCGATCTTCTGGAGAGAGAAATCAAGAGGGAAACTCAAGTAGACGATGGCATTCGTTCGGAGAATCTCTTCCAGTCTCTCTCGAGTCATTGGATTAACCAACAGATCCTTTAAATATTTGAAATTCCCTGACGACTCTGTCGAGTCCCCATCCTCTTCCTTTCTCACCCATGGAATCCACGTCTTTCAATGCCCTGTAAGTCACATTCTCATTTTTCTTATACGTTATTTTAACCCTCACAACATGGTTTTTCTATTTAGATGCTTCTTTATGCCTTTTAATTTTCCTGCTTTCCAACATTTCTGTTTTAATTTCCGAGAAAATAATTACCGTTGATGCCAAGTTTCGAAAACGGGTGGGAAGGGGTTCAGTTTTGGGTGTCCAGGTGGGAATTGAATCGGTTTTGTGATAGGATACGGTCGGAATTGTAGCCAAGCTGTCGGATTGTATTGCTTCCAGAGGGGGAAACATTCTCGCCGCTGATGTTTTTGTACCTGAAAATAAACAGGTCTTCTACTCTAGAAGGTAGTCCCACTGTCTTAAACGTGCATTTCATAAACACTCTATCTTGCTGGTTGACTTTTATTTCAAGTCTACTTTTTTGACCAAGCCTTGATGTGTTACTTTCTTTGGTTTATATGGCTGCAAACATATGAAGCATCAAGATTTCAAATACATAATCTTATCATATCTGATAGGACACTTCAAATTACCTTCAAATGCTAATACAAAATTTCAAATTGCATTTAAACACTAACATATCTATCCGTGTTAGTATTATAGCTTCTTAGCTACCGACAATGTTAATTTTCAAGCCTTTTGAGAGAAAAAAAAAAGGATCTTTTTCATGCTCTTTTGTGTGCTAATGCACTGGACATTTCACCCTGATATAATTGCCTTTTGCCCTACAAACAAATTTGTAAAGCTCACATTTTCTAATTTCTAGTTTGAACTGTAGGCCCGAGGGACATTTCTTAGTAAGTATAGTATCAAGTTTGTCTCAGTGTGAGTGCTTGAGCTCCCATTAAAAAACTACACAACCCCCCACGACACCCCCCCCCCCCCCCGGGTCCCAAACAAAAACACAAGAATTAAAGTCACAGAGAGAGAGAGATAGAAGTTCAGTTAAACTAGTAATTGGTAGGACATTTAATTTTCTTGACATTGATTGTTAAAGCTCAAGCTCGCTTTTTATGTTTCTGTGAATGACTGTGGGCAGTAACAATTTTGCGATAAATAACTTATCTAAAATTAATGAGGTTGTCTTATATTCAGCCAATTTTATTTCTGTTAGTTTTTCTAATAAAATTTATTTTATAAAGAAATGAATCTGTAACAATATATATTTTTTGGGTTACAGTAAGCTAAAGATGTATTTTTGGTTTACTGAAACTATGAATGAAGCTGCAGCAACTTTTGCTGATCATTGCAGTGATTTTGTATTTGATCCTGTTAAATGGCCACGAGTACAAATGGATGAGGACTTTCTAAAGCTTTCAAAAGAATTCAATGCAATGCGATCTGTTCTAAGGGCACCAGCGCTGGATCCTAAATATAAGATTGCTGTTCTCGCATCAAAGCTGGTATACGTTGTTATTTCTCTTGTGACATTATATGTTGTTTTTAATAGTGAAGCTTTCTTTCTTTCTTTCTTTTATTTTTTTTATAAACAGTGAAGCTTTCTTTCTATTGGTGTAGGACCACTGCCTGGTTGATTTGTTACATGGATGGCAGGATGGAAGACTCCCAGTGGATATCAATTGTGTAATTAGGTAAGATTTCAGAACTAACCTCTATATTGATATGTCTCATTCATTTTTTTTTCATACCTCTTCTTTGATCTAAATATTGTCTTCAATGGCACATTTGACAGTAACCATGATAGAGGTCCAAACACCCATGTGTTTCGTTTTCTTGAGAGGCATGGTATTCCTTATCATTATTTAAGCACAACCAAAGGGAATAAAAGGGAAGGGGAGATCTTGGAGCTGGTTGAGAATACTGATTTTTTAGTTCTTGCAAGGTATATGCAGGTAAAAAACTCTCCCTTTTACTGTTTGCGCATTGCTCTAATTTCTAAGAGAGGGATTCTGGTAATTGGTTTTATTTTTGAAATTTTTTTTATCTGTTTGGAAGAACTGGCTTTTCTCTGAATATTTAAGTTATGACAATCTGAGTTGACAATATGATTACCTGTCTGCTGTGTTTCTATGTCAAGATTTGACAAGTACTATTGATTTGAAGAGGAATTTAATTTCTTTCTATCTTTCCTTTTTCTTTTTTCCAATCATTTTTCAAGAGTATGTGGCATTAATTAATCTATGCAGATACTATCTGGCAACTTCTTAAGGAGCTACGGGAAGGATATAATTAACATTCACCACGGTCTGTTGCCATCATTCAGGGGTGGCAATCCATCTAGACAGGTTAGTCACTGTTAATCATTTGTGCTCTCTTTGGCTCCTTCCTAACGATGCATACATTTTAATACGCTCGGTTATGTTGGCAGGCCTTTGATGCAGGGGTGAAATTAATTGGCGCAACAAGTCACTTTGTGACTGAAGAACTTGATGCAGGGCCCATAATTGAACAAATGGTGAACACCAGAACATGGCCATTTATTTTCAGCTTATAGTAGTTTCTTGGTTCACAATGATTCATAAATGATCACGTTGATCTGAATCACTTATAGGTGACAATGATTGTATTAGCTTGTTAATGCCATTTGATTAATCTCATCCGAAATTGGTCTGTTAAAGGTAGATATCCTTGATTGTGTTTTTCAATATGGATTTTGGGGTTTTCTTGCACTGAAAGGAAGGGCCATTAAATGTACTTTGTGTTTAGTTTGATTTGCAGTTAGACTTAAATAATCCATTGACAATAGAAACAGATGGTGCTGCCGAAAAATCTGTGTAGCCTACAATTCTTGTGCTTCTATATCAGTTATAGGTACTCTAAGATATATTGCAAAGTATATGAAGAAGTCAGAGTAAATTGTGAAGGTGCATCTTGTATCCTAAACTTAGTCTGAACAACCTAAAAGAGTATGCCTCTTTCTTTTTCTTCCGGGTGTAAAATTGCTGAAACTTATATTTGCAGGTGGAGAGAGTATCCCACAGAGACAACCTGCAGAGCTTTGTGCAGAAATCGGAGAGTCTTGAGAAACAATGCCTTTCAAAGGCTATCAGATCTTATTGTGAGCTTCGAGTATTACCTTATGAAGAAAAGAAGACAGTTGTATTTTGATGGGGCACAATGCACCAAAGTGAGACACCGAGAAATAGGTGTTGGGAAGAGATTGCCGTAGTCTTTATATTTTGGACTTTTTTTTCTCTCTTTGTTATGATTGTTAGTGTAATCATTTGTTTGGGTATAAAAATATATGCCCCAAAATGAGGTGCATCTAAGTGTGAATTCACTGATTTACTTGGAAAATTCATGTTTTTTTTTCCACTTTAGTTGCAAGAATGAGCTAAGGGAAAAAAGAAAAACCAGTAACCATGACTGATTTGGTCCTGAAAACATTGTGGTTACGTCTGATGATTTTTTTTTTTTAATTTTTTTGGCTACTTCTGTTCCTGACTTTGCTGATAGCAGGCAAAAAAAAAGACTTTGCTAATAGAAAAAAAGTTGGTGATACACAATAAAACTGTAATACGATTTTTGTTTCTTTTTGTGAGTTTCGACGTTGAGAATTAAGATTGTAAACATTAAAATTTAAAGATAGCTTATAGCCAAAGAGAAAGTTAAAGCTAGCCTGACCGAACATCACCATCTTGGTGGTTCTGGCCAGAGAAGCTCATTCTCAATTTGGACAACGGTCACATTCGCAGTCTCTTCCTCTAAGTGTTGATTGGTTCAAGTTGTAGATGTGATTTTACAGCTTTGCTTTGAACAAAGTCAACGAAAACCAAACACACCCTTAGTAGATAAAAGAAATGATATTTGGAAATTAGTAACTAATAAAATAAAAATAGTAATTTCAACTACTAGGTTCACTCGGATAAATTTATTTTGGGTTACTTCACTCAGATAAAATTTAATAAACCAATAAAGTTGTTCTTATAAAAAAAATTATGAAGTTGTTCTGTTATTTATTACAAAGATTGTCTACAAGAAATGAACATATGAGCCCACAAAGATTCATTAAGTTGATAAAGAAGTTGTCATATAACTTAGAAGAATGTAGATTTCAATCTCGTTACTAATATCAGAATTTTATTGATAGATATATTTTATAAGTATTTTTGTAAATATTTTCTAAGTAATAGGATTAAAAGTTTTTGGAAGGCATTTGAGATACACCTCATCTAAACTTTTGTCTATAAAAAAGAATGAACATTTGATTTTTTTTCATTAGAACAAATTATTACATGATTAAAAGTTTGTTAAAAATACCAAAGAAGTCGTTAAAATGTTTTGTAAGACAATTGATAGGTCTTTTCTTTTTAATAGAAAAAGAACATTCCCGGGCCCATGTTAGGGGCTTCAACAACGCAAGACCATTTTAACTGCAAAATTTTAGTTAAACAATTTCTTATATAGAGAAATTTCTTCATTTAAAAGGAACAATATAAAAATGGCTTCGGAACCACCGCCTCCATCACGTCGGTAAAACAATAAACGCAAACCGCTTCACCTGAAACTAAAATCCCCAAAACTCCGGTTATCATTTCCGAACGAGTTGAGATCACAGTCACTGGGACCGACTTTCCCCGATATGCCTGTATTAATTCCAGTCCTTCTGCTTTTTCTGTTATTGATTTATTGTCCCGATCTCGATCAGAGAGTATCAGTATTTCTTAGGTTTTCATGGTTTCCTATTTTTTTTTTTCGAAAATTTTATCATTTTGATGTTCAATTTCTTCTTCTGTTCGTATTCTCCCGCGATGCAGGGTAAGATTTTCCTAGAGGTGGAGCCTCCAAGCCCACTCAGATACTTAATGGGAGCCGCCGTTATGATGATCGGAGTCGTATTACCAGTCGGTTACATGATGTTCCGAAACAAGCGCGTTCCCTCGTCTTCTTCCTACTCCAAACAGACGTAGGTGTGCCTTTGTTTTCTTTCCCCCGCTTTCCCTTTCCCTGTTCTATACTAGTTACTTAGATCTGCATTATCGACATACATACATACATACATATATTGTTTCTTTTTCCAATTTTCTAATTTCTTGGTTGGCCACAAAAACCACTTTACTGTTTGAATGTCTGATTGGAGGATATTAGAAAGGAAATTAGCAGATCCAGAGATAGGAAAGTTGGAATGTCTGATTGAAGAGCGCATTTAGTTGAGACTAATTTTATTACTTGTTTCGTTATTCCAGGGACAAGGTCCTGATATAGAGAGGCAATCAAATGAGAGAGCTGCGATTTAGTGGATTTGGACTTGTGAGGTTATGTTTGAAGTTGATTCATAGGAGAATTAACCAGATTTACAATAATTAGTTCAATTGTAAATGCAATGAGATCCTATATCTTCTTGTTGGTTTTTTCTCCAAGTTCTGAACTTAAACATACATCAAGAAATTACATGATTGGGACTTGCATTCCATTTTTAGTCCCGGATCTGATTTTCGTGTAGCTCACTGATTTCTATTACTGGTACGGAAATATTACAGCATATAATGTCTTTGTTTTGATAGGATTCAGGGTATTAGTGCTGGTATGATTTCAATGAAATGTCTGTTGTTTTACATTTTATCCTGAAAGGTAGCAGATAGATCTGACTCTTGGTATTCAGTTTCACTATTACTCAATATTGATCATTTGTCTTTCTGGGTGAGGATACTCTCACCAAAGTGAGTAGGAGCTTTAGTGTTGGGAACTATTCTTCACATTCATTGGTTTGAAATGGGGATTCAAAATTTTTGTATCTAGAAATTGGATATTGATTGACTTTTCATATGTGAGCTCCTGCTGTTGAAGTACTCATTAGTTTCACGTATAAACGTAAGAATTTCCGGAATCAACAATTCTTTTATTGATGTTTGAGAGTGTGTAGCAAATCAGCTAGAGTGGTTATGACAAAGTTTGTACGAGCATAATTTTTTGGGCTATACTTGATAAGAATCAGCTATTTTTAAGAGAAATAGAAAGGGAAAAAGAGAGGGAGGAGAGACTTATCTGAAAAAATTATATTTGGTACTTAGGAAGTTTAAACAACGTGTATCAAACATGATACTCAAACATTTCTCTCATTTTTAATTTTACCAAACCTCTTTTATATTTACCAATCCTAGTGTTAGTGATTTAAAATAATCTCATATAAATTGACTACACGCCCTACGTGGCTAACCTAGCGAAGAAATACCTACAATAACAGATCCGAGAGTCATGTTTGTGAGACCATCCATCTTTGACGATACAAATTATATAAGTAATGATAATTGAAAGCAATTAGCTAAAGAGTAAAAGGAGTATTGGATGCCAAACTGGTGAGTGATTACCACGGGCGCTGATAAATGAGACTCAGGTTTGATGTTTGGAAGTCAGTGTGTGTCAATAATACTGCCTCCATTTCTTTTTAACGGTTACTTTTTTTTTAAAAAATGTTTTTATGTCATTTTCAAATTCTAAATTAGTATTAATTATTACTTTTTTAATTATATTCTTATATATTCTTCTTAAAGTTAATGGTAATATTAATTATATTTTTTTAACTATTCATTTATTCAAGAATATATTAGTAAATTTAAAAAAATTTAATATATTAATTATAATTTTTAATTTAAGCACAAAAATTTTAAAAGAAACTTAAAAAAAAAATGAAGGAAGTAAGATCTCTCCAAGCGTCTTTTCCTTTTGACTTTCTTTTACCTTTTCATTTCAATTATGGTTTATTGATGTATACGGAACTTTTTTTGTTATCAGGAGAGTTTGATCCTTAAGCCTCTATCTATATCATATCTCATTCTCATCATCTGAGTTGGCTATACTATAATAATTATCTGTCTATCTATATACATCTATTCTGTATTATTGGAACTACACCAATTCTAGTTTATGAATAGTGTAGTGGACTTCTTTAAATATTTTTTCAATTATCTTTACTATTTTCAAATTTCATACATTGCTAATGTAATGAGCAATTTTTTATTATAAAATTTATATTTTTATATTTATCAAATTTATTTTCTCACACTATTAAATATATTTTTTCGAAGTTATTGTTTTTCCTGTAGCACTGAAAATATCTAAGTAATTAAAAGATAAAAATGCATATTTGATATGACACACTATAATATGTAAGATAAGAAATTTTAAAATTTTAAAATACACATATTGTAGATATATATGTACTCCTTGAGTATAAAATATAAGGTATTTCTAATTAAATTACGCATACTAAAAAAAGTTAGTTACATTTTTTAATTTAAAAAAAATGTTCATTATTCCAATTTTACTTTTATTAATTATCAATAATAAAAGTTGTTTCCACTTTTTTCATTACAATAAGTTATATAAGTTATGAGATAAATCAATATGGGTAAAAAAGACAAACTACTCCTTAAAATTATATTATGGATTAAAGAAAGATTATAGAAAACACTTTATATATCTAATAAGTCAATATATGAAAAAGTAAATGGTATAAAATAATATTGAATTTTAAATAAAAAAATCCATAACAAACCATTGACCATTGTTTTATGAAATAAATTAAAATTAAAATTTTTAATTTAAATTAGACGTCAAATTTTAAGTTAATTTATATTGCTGAAATTATCTATGAATTTTTAAGTCATTTCATATATTTTGGACATTTCAAGATCTTTTAAAATGTATTATAAAAAAATTCATTAACAAGTGACACATTCAGTAGATAGTTGGGCTGCATAGTAAATGTCTTGTTGGGAGATATAAAATAATGACAAATGTAAGTTTTGATTTAAAAATGAAATGATTGTTTCAAATTTGAGCTATATGATTAGTTTGATTCTATTTTCCTTTTTTTATATTTTTAATTATAATTTCATGAAATCATTTTTAATAAAAATATAAAAATATATTTGAATAATTGTTTGATATAATTATCTGGTATCATAAATATTATATTTTTAAAACTAAAAAATATTTTTTAACTGAAAACATAAAAGTTGTTTTCTAAAAACAAAAAATAGGCAAGCCATAGTTTTAATGATTAACTTTAAATTGTCATGAAAAACATGATTAATTTTAAATTTAAAGGATCTTGCGATTTGTTAAAAAAAATTTAAAAGATCTAAATTTTCATCTAGGTTAGAGTAGTTTTATACTTGTAACTTAAATGATTTGGTTTTGATGGGGATATTACACTCTTTTTTTTTATATAAATATTTAATTTGGTTAGATAAATAATATTTTAAATTTAAATACTCTTTTAAATTTATTTTTTTAAAAATAAAGAGTATGTCATTGAAAAAAATAAAAATACGCATGAGATTCATTTTTTCAACCATTTTTTATATCTCTTTTGTTTTAAAGGTACTTTATAATTTTTTGCTTCAAATAATTAAAATTCAAGCATATTTTCACCATTTCATTAATTTTCTCGTGTGTTGATAATCTACATTTTGTTCTTATAAAGCCTACGTTCGCCCTAACTCAAACTTTCTTACTCCAAAGACGACACCTATCTCTCTTGTCCCAATTTCTTTATATAACAACACATCAAGAGTATATATCCAATAAATGTGTATAAATACATAAATATATACATTCATATGTGTGTGTATATATCACCCAAAATATAGACTTAGAGCAGAACATTCGTATGCAAGAAATGTCTTCAAAAAAAGCATATTTGCATAAGTTAAAAAGATCTTCGACAAAATAAATCAGCCGAATATCCTGAGGGAACAAAAGCGCAGTACAGTTGATAATCCTCCTCAGTGTGATACTCCTACTAGAGCTGAAGCTGCTAAAGAGCTGTGCTTAGAATCCATGGATTCTGTGGATCACAAGACTAGTAGTAGTACGGTGAAGTACGGAATCATAGGGGTTGGAATGATGGGCAGAGAGCATCTCATCAATTTGTACCATCTTCGCAGCGAAGGCGTCGTCGTGGTCGCCATCGCCGACCCTCACGTTCCTTCACAGCAGCTCGCCCTCAATTTAGCTCAGTCCTTTAATTGGCCTCTCAAAGTAACATTCTGCTGTGTCTTTATCGTCAATTTTTTTTTTATTTCATTTCCCCTAATTGTTTCTTTACAATGTTTATGTAGTTGGATTAGGGTGTGGCAATGATGATCTGTAGTTTTATTGATGATTATGCATACATAAGTTTACAGCCTATAGCATTCATCTACAATTAAATATACTTCCTAATACATTGCACTATCAGCAGTGAGCCCTGCTGATCATGGATGATGAATTATATGACTTGTTATAGATTTTATATCATATACATTGATATTGATATTGGCTATGTACTGATATATTGATGATTATTGGGACAAGAGTT
Source organism: Adenanthera pavonina (assembly GCA_026686845.1). Lineage (NCBI taxonomy): Eukaryota > Viridiplantae > Streptophyta > Magnoliopsida > Fabales > Fabaceae > Adenanthera > Adenanthera pavonina. The sequence goes on along the minus strand of JAIVEN010000022.1, from coordinate 24,633,841 downwards.
CTGGATTGTTCTTCTTTTGCTTGTGTTTTACTTAAGAAGACAGTACTGCGTTGAAAGGTGTATGACCTTGATAGTTTTGAAGGTTTTCGAAGGGCACCAGGAACTGTTGGACAGCGGACTCTGTGACGTTTTGGTAATATCGACTCCAAACATGACTCATTACAGAATCTTAATGGACATCATCAATCACTCCAAAGCACATCACGTTCTGGTAGAAAAGCCATTGTGCACCACAGTCTCTCACTGCAAAGAGGTCTTTATCCATTACATAGAAATGTGTCTACTTATAGCTTACTGTAATAGTATCACTTTGCAACCACTACCGAAGAACGACTTCCATGAAAAGTATTTTGTTGTGACAACTTCATTTCAGTGCTTTGAATTAACAATGAGATGTTGAATGTGCTTTGGCATTGCCTTAAAAACTATTATGTTGAGGCTGAGTTTTTAAAGTGGGGACGGAATCCATTCTGTGTAAAAGATTTCCCCTTAAGGCATGTAATAGTTGGATCTGGATTAGCCAGCAATATGACTCAATAAGCAGGCCAAACATGCTATAACAAGATGGCAGATACTGTTTTTCTTCTTGTGAATGAATAGCTTATGTTGCTGTGTTTGGATGTCTTGCAATAGGCCTCAGTGGCCATGAATGATATATTTAGAACGGATCATTTAAAAGGAGCAAGCACTAAAGATGATGAGCAAGGTAACCTTCTTATTCCTTCCTCAGCTGCCCGGCCCAACACACCACACCCCCCCCCCCCCCCGGGGGGGGCGGGCGGTGCGTGGTGGGCAGATTGGTAATTTCCATCACCTCCAACGAGTTGTGTGCTTTTTCCACTTAAATATAGTTAATGAGGAGAAGATAGCAGAAACCTTTTTTGTCTCTTCCTGATCTAGGGGCATAACATTCTGTATTTTTGTTAATTATAATAGTTCTGAATTAGGTTGCAGTAATTTTATTTAACGTGTATTTGGTATTCTACCCATGGCTTGCATTTGATTTGTTTGGAATTAGGTTGTTCATGCCGCTAGAAAGAGACCGGATATGTTGGTACAAGTTGGACTGGAATATAGATACATGCCACCTGTTGCAAAACTGATAGAAATAGTCAAGGGAGGAAGCGTTGGACGGGTCAGAATGGTAGCAATCAGGGAGCACCGGTTTCCTTTCTTGGTTAAGGTCAAAATATAAAAATTTAGGTCATATCTTTGAGTTTTAGAAGCAGCTAGGCTGAAACAGTGATCAATGTCACAGGTGAACAATTGGAATCGGTTCAATATTAACTCTGGGGGTACTTTGGTGGAAAAGTGCTGCCACTTTTTTGATCTGATGAAGCTGTTTGCCGGTGCAAATCCTGTTTGTGTGATGGCTTCTGGAGCTATCGATGTTAATCACAAGGATGAAGTGTATGATGGAAAGGTAGTTTAGACTCAGAAAATTTAGTTACAACAGTACCTTCATCTTAATCACCAATCTTTGTAGTTCTTTATGTTGGTCCGACATTAGGATTGAATGTAATTACTTGAACTGATCAGGCATGCCTTCAAATTTATGGTGGGTAATGTAAAAATAATGTGGAATCTTAGAATTCATATGTTTAATTTATTGACACAGCATCTTTTAAACATATTTTATGCAATCATCAGTCCCAAGTTTTCAGTGGGACATAGTTACTTGACTTTGCTGATCTGACTTTTCACTATGTAAGATTATGGCCTATTCCATTCCAATAAGTTTAAAAATAAGGACATCGATTTTTATTGAGATAATTTTGAGTGCAATGTGTACACTTCTGTTTAAAAGCTGTAATAGCCATGAGTTCTCTGGACATAGTGGTTCTATACTGTCTGGTATTTAAAAATTTGCATTGGGCAGGTGCCAGATATTATTGACAATGCATATGTTATAGTTGAATTTGACAATGGTTCTCGAGGAATGCTTGATCTATGTATGTTTGCTGAAGGGAGTAAAAACGAGCAAGAAATATCAGTAGTCGGTGACATTGGAAAGGTAAAAGTTCACCCTCTTATCCTTTCACTGTACTCGTGAACTTTTAGGTCTTGCTCTCTTTATATTCTTAAAATTTGTAGTTAAAGTAAATACCTCTTGAAAACTATCAAAGTATATTAGAGACGCAATTGAGGTTGATCAATTTTGCTGCACTTTGTTACTTCAAAGACAGGCTTTATTATTTATGCTTGAATATACCTTCTTGGCTTGCTATCTTCAAAACAGGGGGAGGCCTTTGTTCCTGAGAGTATTGTGCGGTTTGGTACACGAGAGGCAGGGAGGGATGGTGTCCAAACTTTGGAGGCTGAGGATCACAGGATAAAGTGGGTGACCTCTCTCTCTCTCTCATATTTAATCATCACCTTAACATCTACTTTGTGAAATAGAATAATAATTGGTCTTTCAGTGAAAATTCTTCTGTGATTGCAAATCTTGTCTTTCTTGTCACTTCAGGTATGATGGGTTGCACCATGGGTCTAGTTATCTGGAACACCTTAACTTCTTGTCCGCAATTAGGACTAAAGGTGATAAAGCTCCTGCCGTAGACCTGCAGGATGGACTGATATCTGTAGCCATGGGAGTTGCAGCCCAGCTTTCCATAGAGATGGGCCGATTTGTTACTATAAAGGAAGTTATGGAAAAGCTCCAATGTTGAGAATGTTGAATAGGTTGGTTGTCCCTCAGATCTTCCCTGTCATTTGATATGTGGAGGCCCTTGTTAGCTGGTACAAAAGAAACTTACCATTAAATAAAAAACTGCTAAATAATTTGTAAAAATAACTTTTTCTTCCACCTAAACTTCAGTCCAATGGTAGATTTAGCCTCCTCTATTTTCTTTCTTCGTTCTCTGTAAATGTAAAATAATAAATAGAGAACAAAATAATGTTTTAGAATATCATATATCTTTTTTATGCAAGTAGAAATCTTAAAGAGAATATAACAAAAAATAAAAAGAGAAGGAAATCTTAGTGAAGAAATAACCTACTTGTTTGACAATATTTTCTATTTTATTGTTCTTAAAATAGTTTTATAATACTGTTTTCAAGAACAAGTTTTAGAAACAAGAAAATAAAAATCTATTGGAATAATTGTTCTCAAAATCATAATTAGTATTATATGAGTTATTCAAAATTTATAATTTTACAATTAATGAGGTGAGTATTTTTCACATTTTTTTATGTTTTTTAGAATAAAAACTATAAAACACCGTGAAGATGTTTTAAATTTTTTGTTTTTTTATTTTTTTATTTTTCAGAATATTTTATAAAAAGAAGGTTTACTAAATGAATTTTTTAATTTTTCTATTTTTCAAAATAAAAAATTTATTTTGGAAACCGCTAACAAACATGTGTTAACTTTTCCTTGGTTCTTTCTAAAATCTTTCAACAGCATCCCAGGAGGACTGTTTTCATACTATTCTATGCTATTTTGTTTCTTTATTATCCATTCACTACATTTAAGATTGTATTCGGATTCAGATTGTGGTATTTCAAATTTCATGAAATTTATTACGCATTTTAAGTTTCTGTTTCCTTATACACATATATACATATATGTATTGTTTGGAAAAATAGTTAAAAAAAAAAAAAAGAAACTTGAGGTTTGATGACATTGGCGTCCTAAGTATACACAATTGTGTTAAATATTTATTGAAAAAATTTTGTCATCTTAATAGCTATATCAATTCAATCCAAATTATATCAATTCAATCCAAATTAGTTGAAATTTAATGTGATTTTCAGATAATAAGTGGTTCAATTAAAAAAAAAACCAATTATTGGAAAAGTTCAAACAAATACATGATTTAATTTGAAATTTTACAAATTAAAATTAATCTAAATGCAAAATACTAATTTGAATTGAACCTTCTAAAATATTCCCTATTTAACATGTATAACACAAGTTATTATACTGGCATATGATGTAGTTATGACAGTAAGATTCACAACTGAACTTTAATTTGATCAGTAAAATATTCTCTATTTAATTTGGAATTTTCATATTTCGATCTATATACAAGTACTCATTGACATGACCCAAAAACGAAAAAAGAGCAAAATTTGTTTCAGCCAAATGAAAAGCTCACTAGGACTTTCTCGTACTAACCGAGTAAACTACCTGGACTTCTTTGTAACCATATTGAAGATCCATTTCAAAAGTTCAGTTTTCAAATCTTGGCGCTTATAATGTCAAAGCCTAATTGCTTAAAACGCTAGATTGTTGTAATTTCAGAAAACTATGCCTGATATAATCCAAACAGGTAAAAACAAAATTTATACAGCACGAGAATTGCCGATAAATATTACTGCAGAGAAAGATGGAATAAAGTACTATGAAATAAACTTGCATCTTTGACCGGTCCGTAATTAAGTAATTAAGTAAATATAACTAATACAAAACGATGCATGCAAGAGAATTTCCATTCAGAAAAATATTTTACCACGTCCACAACAAAATATTCAGAAATTTGAAGGGCAAGCTAACTCCACTAGGATCAGCGATAGCGACGAAGGGAAAGAGTATTGTTTCTCTTCCAGGTAGCCCTACGGGATGGGCGTGCTTTGTGGTAGAGATGTCCTCTACCCCGGAGGCCTCTGTATTTCTTACCAGCAGAAGTGAGACCACGCAGTTCCCTGTGTTTGTGGACGGGATTACAGAGCCAATTAATCCTTGGGTCATTTCTGATAGCATTGTGAGCAACATCCACCAGGATTATCTCATAATATTTATAAGTCGAGTCCTGTATCAGCATTGTAGAATTAGAACCATTGGCAAGTGATTCAGAACCAAGTTTCAATTTCAGAATCAATATTGACGAACCTCAGTCACCCAGTAAGAATTGAGGACCCTAAGGCCACCCAGCTTCCGTCCAGCTCGCTCCTCAGCCACTGATCTCTTGCTCCTCTGAAATTTCAGTTGGGTAATACCTTGATTTGTGGGCTTCCCATAGACAATACCTTTGGGAACCGGTCTCTTACGGCCGCCCCTCCGAACGCGCACTCGATAAATCACATAACCCTGCAAATATTGTAATCTTAAAAATTATTTGATCATACAAATGAAACAAAATGTACAGAAGCAAATGATTTATTTTAAAAAATAAATAAAAAGAGAATTGTTTAATACATCCTTAATTACAATTTAACAAAATATTTTTTTTAAAAAAAATATAGGAATCAGAAACCTAGGAAAACATACTTAAAATGACATAATATGTCAGATAGAGACAAAAGCAAAATTGATAAAAAGGCAATTCGCTAGGTCAGATGATCTGACTATTAAAAATTTCTTGTAGCTGGTCTCAGGAAGCACCAATCATCATACATACGAAATAATGCATATTCATCAAGGTGCCGCAGAACCAGCCCCATATCATAATAAAACCCACATAAATTAGCACATTCCATTGCTCAACATTTGTATGGTTTCATAACAATCTTAAAGGTTCACATTATAGAAGATAATGCAGACAAAATGGTACGAAATATATAATTACTCTTGCTAACTGGCAATTGAAGGGTCACCACAAGAAAATTAACATCATAAAATAAAAAAGATTGGATCTAGGGCTGAGGCCTTAAGAGTCAAAAGATGAAATGTAATTTGAAATCTTATTCCAAATATCTCGAAGAGCTGAGGGCTTCAAGGGTGCAAGGTTGAAAGGACTTCATTAAACTTAAAAGTATTCCATTGGGTTTAAAATAAGCAAAAATAAAATAAAGGATAATTATAAAGGATAATGAATAAATTGTGTTATATTTTCACGTGTGTGTGTTTACAATGTTGCTTTAGTTCGATTTAAAACAAACCATTCCAAGCCATACAAAAAACTGAATCCAACTAACTTGCTCTCGCATCATGAAAGCACCTGGACCTTATTGATTTAAGTTTTGATAATTATTTTATACAGTTTTGGTGAATTTAAGTCAGTTTTGTTTGGTTAAATTGGTTGGGATTAGTTTTGAAAACCCCTGATCCAACCCTCCTGGTGTAATGTATGAACCACATGTCAAGTTAACAATGATATCAGTCATGACAGGAAAATTTATCATAAGTCAAACACTCGAAGTCATTTCCACCACATAGAATGTCCAATACCTGCTTAGCTTTGTAACCCAAGAGACGCGCCTTGTCAGGACGAGTAGGCCTTGTCAGACGGACAATGGAAGGTTGCTGCCGGTACTCCCAACACCTCACCCTCTCCAGGAATCTCATGACATCAGACTGTTTCTTGCGCCAAAGCTCAGATACATACTTGTAGGCACCTATAGCCACCGAAGGTAGAAAAAATAAAAATCAAGTAACACATCTGTTTGACTTCCATCGCCGCATGTAATTTTAACAAAACAGCCAAATGCTGTAAAAGCAACTTATCCAATCTAATAATCAAATATCAGCTTTTCAAGGACAAAATTCATGTGAATTAGTCAAAACAAAGTTTAAGATAAACCTGGATGTTATATATTGATCCATCATTGCAGCTTTTAAAGAAAAGAAGGCATTCCATCAACCAAATTTCCATTGGCTTGACATTAGACATGGTACCGCCAAGAAGTGTAGATGGTAAAATCAAGTACTATATCATGGTTCCTGATATTCTATCTCCAGAACATATTTTCATTTTCCACATTTTCCCGGCAATGAGTTGCATACATGATTGCCCCTTTTTTTTTTAAATCGTTATGAAAACATAATTTATCTAAGGTCGTACTAAAAATAAGTAAACCAACTCCTGTGAAACGAAGCTAAGAAAAACAACTCCAGCCAAATGAAGATTTTCTATAACAAATCCTATAGGTAACCACAGCAAACCGTCGACGAAAAAAAAAATATATTAACACCAGCTATGCAATCAAGCGAACTTGAAATGAGGTTTAGACAATCACAGCGTGAATAAAATTAAGTAGAAAAAGAAAATTATTGCAGCACTTGAGCATAAACGAAATCAAAGGCCAAGAACAATGCAGGAAAGAAAATCAGCCACCCTTCGCATTCACAACCAATGCATTGATCCAACAAGAAAATAAAACAAAAGAACTACAGAAGATAAGCCGTACCCATCGGAGCGAAGCGAACTGCGACACTCAATTGTCGAGTGAGAATTAGGGTTTTGGGGACAACCAAACGTTAAATAGAGATCAGATAGAATGGACCGGGTATGGATTGGGCCGCTAATTAACTCAAAACACTAGGCGTACTTTTCATTTGTAAATTTTGGGCCATTGAATTGTTTTTATATGATATATTGTAGTTGAAAAAACAAACAAAAGAGAAAATAAAGTAGACCAAAATAAAGTTTAGCCATAAAAGATTTTTATCTTTACTTGAAAACCGTTTTTTCTCTTAAGCTTCGGATCAATTTCGATATCTTTTAATTTAATTATATATTTTGAAAAATTCATAATATTTTTCGTAATTATTAATATTCTCCACACTATAATCATAATTAGTTTACTTGTCAAATATTTGGATATTATACTACAGTTACTTAGCCTGGTCCTAGCGAATACAAGGAAGGCTTAGAGTTTGCAAATTCAGAGGGGGACGTTGGCATTAATTTTGATGAGAACATGATAGAAGAAAATGAATGGGGTCAGATGGTCCATGAGGATCCTCTGTGCTGGTAAGATTGTTTTATTCCATTATTATTGTTTTCATGAAGATTATGGTTTTAAATTGCCACAGAGCGGCTAATAAAAAGTTTGAACTTGCTGTTAAAGAATTATTAAGAATTCATAAGCCTTTGCTTTATGCGTTCATTGAACCTAGAATCAGTGGATTCAAAGCAATTGACAAAGTAAAGAGCTTGGGTTTTAACTTCTTTGAGATGGTGGAGGCTGTAGGTTATTCTGGTGGAATTTGAAAGAAGAAGGATTAAAAATTGATGTCTTGATAAGAAAAGAGCAATTTATGCTTGTTAAATTGCATAATAGTAATAGTGAAGGATGTTTTTGCATTTATGCTAATCCTCATGGTATAGGGAGAGCTAGTTTATGGCAAGAGTAGAAAGTGATTGCTAACCACATGAGAAATCCCTGGATGATAGTTGGGGATTTTAATGATATTGTTTCTCCGGAAGAACAAGTAGGTGCTAATCCTAATGTAAGGAGATGTATGGGGTTTAGGAATTGGATACATGATGCAGGATTGATTTTATTGAGAATGATGGTCTTTTTTTCACTTGGAGGGGTCCAAAATGACAAAATAGAGAACGTGTGTACAAGCGTCTTGATAGATATCTATATAATATAGAATGGAAGTGTAGATTTCTAGATGCTAGAGTTCAGGTTCTCTCGAGGGTGGCTTCTGATCAGCACCCTATTTTGGTGGATCTGTATGGTAGTACTTCTGGCACATAGGTGAAACCTTTTAGATTTGAAGTCATGTGGCCAATGAATGAACATTTCAATGATTTTTTGAATTTAAACAGGTGTAAAGAGGAAGAAGCCCAGATGCCGTTTGAATATGGAGATGGCCAAAACATAAGAGTTTTAAATTTTTGTCTTAGCTTTCAAAGAAAGTTTTAAAGCACCTTAATCAAACGTCAGATGAAAGAGATACAACTAAAATAATGACTAGAGGTTCGGTGTGTGAATTTTAGATTACAAATATGTGAATCTAAATCAAGATAACAACTTTATCAAAGATTCACAATCAAATTTGGTTTAATCAAACGCACGACGTGGCTTTGATACCACTATTGGGATTTTTGACACACAAATGCAGTGCAAGGACTAGTCAATTTTGCTTAAACCAAATAAAAAGGTAAGAAATGTACCTGTGATGAATTCAAAACTCTGCCTTTATGCTTTATCCTTAGAGTGATTGTCTGGATCAAGGTGAATAACTCTCACGAGTATCCACTCTCTATGGTATCCATATGAATGAGAACTTAATAAATGGTATGCTAGCACCTCGAACCTCGAACGTCTTCACGTTCTTATCCTTCATAAACCACACGATTTTCATGTGAAGAAAAGATTGCCTTCTTAATTTAATATAAAAGGCATTATGTTTCTCTCTTATTTTTTCTCTAGGAGGTGTGTAAAATAGAAGAAGGGAGATATTGTTAGTGAAATGAAGTATGAAGTGTGATCTACATATGAGACTTCTAGTCCTCTCAATTTATAGAGAAAGGTAGCTTGCTTTCCAAGCCAGATACATTTAATTTAAATATATTATTTAAATTAAATGTCTTTATCTCCAAGTTAGTTTAAATTAATTCAAATATTAATTTAAATATTTTATTTAAATTAATTTATCCACTAACTTATCCATTAATTTAAATATATATAATTTAAATTAATTTACATATCTGTTTAATTTAGCATTCAAACTATATCATATATTATCTTCATTTAATTTAAATACATTATTTAAAGGAAAGAGATATATCTCCTTCATTAAATAAAATATATATTTTGAATTAAATCACATTTTATTCAAATATAAAATTTAAATTAATTATAATATTTGTTTAATTTAAATTTACCATTTAAATTAAATCAAATATTATCTTCATTTAATCTAAATAAAATTTATTTAAACAAAATGAAATATATATATCACAAGTATATGTATCAAAATTAATAACATATATATATATATATATTAATTTCTCTTACTACCTTCGAAAAGAGAAATAAACTATTATTTTATTATTCAATAAAATAGTATTCTTCTAATCATATAAGGAAATCTTTTAGAACATTCCCATTACTAATAGAGTATTATTCTCTTATACAAATAAGAGAATTCCTAGAATCTTCTATTTTAAAACAAAAAAACCTCTAGAATAGAGAGATATATTGAATAAGGATATTTTTCTAGATTTAATAAATCTGGATATTTTAGTTCGCATCATACTCATTCTTATGTGAAACCTTATAGGTTCATACAATGTTGGTAGTAAATCCGAAATTTCTTTCGATCTCCCAAGTCATAAGTTGTCTCTAGCAAGACGTGACGACTATGCAAATTATATAAAGATTGATGATTTGATACAACTTGTCTTATAGTACGTGTTATGTCCCTTTTTGTCACATGATATTTAGGTTAAGCATGAAATAAGGAATTGTTACCCTCATATTGCTTAATCATGTTTTCATGATCCTGAGCTCGACTGACTAAACAAATGAAAACTCCTTTTTATTTGAGTACAACTATGCAATTTTCAGTCTTACTCCATTGTGAGACCCATAGATATCTCTCTTGTATTAAGGGGGACAAATTTCATCTTGATCACTCAACATCCACTGCATGGATCCTACTATATCTAAACATAACCTACATCATCACTTGGTTAAAGATTGACTTTTGATTATCTCAAGACATGGCATTCCTTATGTAGGAATTTATGGAGATTTCAAATATAAGGTTAAATGAAAAAACTATATATGAGATAAGCTGATTAATTAGGTTTATGTAGCTATCTTATGATGAGTCGATCCAACAACTTGGTCTCCAACAATATGCCTATGATCTTGATTTGTATCATAATTATCACATGATCATTAATCAAGATTATACTAGTCTTAATTTATCATTATTCCCATAATGATGATCGACCATGGACATTTATAATAATTATATTATTATATAATTATTCATGGATCCTATTATAAAGAAAACAAGCAAACAATATAATAGAAATGACAAAATTCTTTTAATAAAGATAAAGTCTCTATCCAAACGATTGGCCTAAGATACACTCTCAAACAATCCTTTTATGTAAAATTGGTTGGGAAATATTAGCAAAACCTGAAAAACTCTCTTCTCAGGTTTTATTTGGAAAGTATGCAAAAACTGTAGTTTGAGGAATGAATATTTTGTTAGAAATGGTGATTCTATTTTGTGGAAGAAATTAGGGAGTTTGTGGCCTATATTATATTGAAGAATATTGGATGGGAAGTAAACAACGGCCTCAAAGTTGATTTCTGGAAGGATAGATGGCTTGATGGAGGTCATCCTCTAATATATAGAGCCAAGCAGCAAGATCAAAATTTTGATAAGGTTTGTGTAGCTGATTTTGTGACTAAAATGGGTGACTGAGATTTTAATAAACTTGGAGCCTTGTTGTTTGATGGGAAGTTACTTAGCATACGTGCAAGACCTCTTCCTTTTGTAATGGAAGGAGATGATAGGATTTCTTGGTTTGGAAATTCAAGAAAAGCATTTAATGTTGCTGAGATATATAGAATCTTGAGAGAAACAACTACATGTGAGAGCTCCTTTCAATGGGACATAGTATGGAAATGGAACTTGTTAACTTCTAGTTGAATTAGTAAGTTTACTAATATTTCCCCTATCTGCTACAGGTGTGGAGTGAATGAGGAGAATGTATTGCATGTATTACATGACTGTAGTTTGGCACATGATGTTTGGCTGGATTTGTTAACTGATCTCCAAGCTACTGATTTCTTTAGGATGCAGGAAAAGGATTGGTGGTATATTAATTTAAGAGATCACTCAATTTATCATCATGGAATTGAGTGGTGTATTGTGTTTGGGGTCACTGTGTGGATGCTTTGGAATTGGTGTAACAAATTTTTGTTTGAACAACATTTCTTCTTGCCTCCAGAACCAGATAGGATCATTATTAATTATGCAAGAGATATTTAAAAAGCTTTTGAGAACAGTGGGGTAATGTGCTTTAAAATATGGAGAGATGTTTGTTGGATTAGGCCAGATGTAAGATGGTGCAAATTGAATTTCAATGGGGCAGTAAGGAGTCCAAATGGGGAGGCTGGTTGTAGTGGATTGGTCAGAAATAGTCTTGGGGAGTTTTTAGGAGGCTATATGAAAAGAATTGGAAGGTGTTTTGCATACCAAGCTGAATTATGTGGTGTGATTTTTGGATTGCAACTTTTAAAGAAGTTGAGGTATGATAGAGTTGTTATTGAAGGTGACTCGAAGGTTGTAATTTCTCTTACTGAGAGAGCATCGAATGGGGATGTCATGGATTCAAGAATAAGTAAAACTCTCCAAAATGAATTGCAGGGACAATGGTTTCTGAAAGTTTGTCATTGCTTTAGGGAGAGTAACAGATGTGCAGACTAGATTGCTTCTAGGAGTTTTTCTCAAGATTTTGTCGTACATTAGTTTGATGAGCCTCCTCTAGGTTTAGGTGAATTGATGCATAGGGATAAGAGAGGCGTTTCTTGGCCTAGATTGATTGGTGTATAGTTTTTTTTTTGTTTTGATTTGTTGGGTGTTTAGGCCCCTTTGATTACAAAAGAAAAATTATATACAAAACCTTGCTACATTTGGTATAAAATGACAACATGAATAAGAATGAGAATAGGAATGAGAATAGGAAGAGATCTTTCTAGAAAGTAACTTTATAATTCAAATGTATGTTTGGTACATCAATAGAAAAATAAAAATGTTTAAAAATAAAAAGTAAAAAAATAACTAAATAACATAAATGCCTCTTTAAAAAGTGTTTAAAAATAAATTTACCATTAATTTTTTATTCCAGGAAAATAACCACTTTCCTTATCTTTTTTTGAGGAAAATTAGTTCCCACAAAATAGGGAAAGTAACTTTCCTCGGAACCTTCCTTCTTGCATACCAAATTCATTTAAATAGAAACTTTCTTTACCATTCCTTTTCCAAAAGATAGCTTCCAAAGTATCAAACATAACCTTAGTCTTTTGACTTTTCATCAAGTTACTTTTTTTAATTTTTAATATATAGCACATAAATTTTCTCTTTTTTTAACTTCATTATTTTACTTAGCGAAAATGCTCATATAGAATTAAAGTTATGTTATGCTCTTCTAAAACCCAAGTTCCATGCCAAATAGAGAATTGATTAATGGAGCTAAACATAAATTTGATTACATATGTTACGATCTTCTAAGACCGAAGCTTCATGCCATACAGAGACCAAAATATATATGCAGAAAATTCCTTTTTTTTTTTTTGGCTCATCGATTTCTGCATGTGTATTATTTACTGTTCATGTATCGTTTATGCATGTGTATAATTTACCGATCACTTTTTTGTTCATTGATGTATCATTCATGCAGAAATAATTATTTGGATTAGAAAAGTCTTTCATGCCTCTAAATAAGAAAAAATAGAAACAATTATAGTTGAATAATAATGACCAAAACATAATAGATATTTCATGGAGCAATAATTGATCTTCATACCACGAATTCCTTCGGCCTTAACTTCGCAATCCTGACATAGTTTGGATCAACAAGAGGGGGACGAAAATGGAGAAATTTTAATTGATAAAAGAACATGTGGAGGAAAAAGATTTTAATATTCCTTTATTTGGCTTAATAAGAGAAAAGAAAATAATAATACTTAGACCATTGTTTATTTTAAAATTTTTATTAATGTAACTTTAAAAAAAATTATTAGGTTGATTTTATATATAATCTCTTTAGTAGAAAGGTGAACAGTCGAGCGTTAAGAAGGAGAAGTTCTTGGCAATAAGTATTTTATATCTAGCATCTTCAATAATTTGTGTAATTAATTTCTCCATCACCTTGTCTTTTAAATGCATTCTCAATTCAAGCACCGCCACATTTCAGAAAATTCAAAACCTCACACAGTAATTATTCTGGGAATCAGCATTCCGGGATTAAATGAAGATACAAGCTGTGGCAAGGAATGATGGGCTGTGGAGAAAGATGGCTCCGCCGACGGAATGGATTTTAAGTCACACGGATAATTTTAAAATAATAAAAATTATTGAGACTAATTTAATCATGGTAATTTTTGGATGCAATTGCAGCCTTCTCTAGATCCCCAACATTTGAAATGAAAGGATAGGAGAAAAGGGAAGATGAGGGATAGAAGGAAAAGGGAAAGAAGGGAATACTCATCCTCCTCTCAATTTTTTTAAATCAAACGGGAGGAAGCAAATCCTCTTCGTCAAATCACTCCAACCAAATAAGCCCTAATAGGAAACCCCAAAAAGGGATCGTTAATAAATTCATACAGCACGAGACTTCTCAATAAAGATGATCTGATATACAAAATTGCCGGGAAAAAAAAAAGATGACGACATAAAGTGATCTGAAAGAAACGTGTATCGCTGACATTCCCTACAAAAGTAAATCTTCCCAAGACAACACGATTCAAGCAAACAGAATTTCCACTAAAAAATAATTACCATGTCCACAAAAAAATATTCAGAAAAATGAAGCAACAAACTAACCCCACTAAAATCAGCGGTAGCGACGAAGGGAAAGAGTGTTGTTTCTCTTCCAGGTAGCCCTGCGGGATGGGCGAGCTTTGTGGTAGAGGTGTCCTCTACCCCGTAAGCCTCTGTATTTCTTACCAGCAGAAGTGAGACCACGCAGTTCCCTGTGTTTGTGGACGGGATTGCAGAGCCAATTAATCCTTGGATCATTTCTGATAGCATTGTGAGCAACATCCACCAGGATTATCTCATAATATTTATAAGTCGAATCCTGTATTAGCATTGTAGAATTAGAACCATTGGCAAGTGATCCAGAACCAAGGTTCAATTTCAGAACGAATATTAACCAACCTCATTCACCCAGTAAGAATTGAGGACCCTAAGGCCACCCAGCTTCCGTCCAGCTCACTCCTCAGCCACTGACCTCTTGCTCCTCTGAAATTTCAGTTGGGTAACACCTTGATTTGTGGGCTTCCCATATACAATACCTTTGGCAACTGGTCTCTTCCGGCCACCCCTCTGAACACGAACACGATAAATCACATAACCCTGCATATATTGTAATATTGAACATTACTAGATCATGCAATTAAAGCAAAATGTACAGAAGCGAATGACTTATTAATGCCAAAAAAAAAAAGAAATTAATTACAATATAACAAAAATATTTTAGAAAATCAAGGAATTGGAAACAAAGGAACACTTAATTAAAATGACAAATGTGTCAGATCGAGACAAAAGCAAAACTGATATTGTCACACCCGAAAATGCAACGCAGATGGCGCGGAAAAAGAAATGAGAAAATCGGCCCACACGACGGAAGGCCGATTTCAGAGGAGTCGCCACCAAAATTTTAAGGAAAACTTTGTAAAACCAAATAAAAAAACAAAAAGGATAAGGATTGGTCTGCGAATCAGAGTTGGGTTTGGGAGTACGATTGTGAGTGGGGAAGGTGTTAGGCACCCCCACAACACCCGTTCCGAAGAACGGTTACCTTAGGTTGATCATACAATTTTTATGGCTTTTAGAAAATTATTTTGGTTGCTCTTTTACCATTCTCATGCAAAAATAAATATAAAAATAAGAAAAATGAAGGAATGAAAAATAATGAATGAAATGAAAATATGAAGGACTTGAAAAAATAAATTGGTAAATATTTATTAAATGAAGAGAAAAAACACCAAATAAATCAGAAAAATATTTATTTATTTACAAAGGTGGACTTGACCCAGAATGAGAGTCTGGGGCCTACATACCCTGCGATAGGGATCAAAGTTGACGTAGTTCGGACCAAAAAAGCACGTCACTGGGTTAATATTTTTTATTTTATATATTCTTTGAAAAGAGAAATTTATGGAAAATAATTTATCTTTTCACAAAGAAAACAATTTTTAGAATTGGTTGGTGTGTTTTAGTTTGTGAAAAACATATTAATCTCCATTATTTGCTCTTTTCATTTATTTATTTTTGGTTTAATCAATTTTTAAAAGAGAAGATATATTTTTCCTCAATTTAGAAAATATGATTAAAATCTTGTGTGAGTTGAACATTTTTATTTAAAAATAAAATATTTAAAAGCAATTTATTTTTACATAATAAAATCAATTGGCTCATGTGGTGATTTTATCACTCACATTTACCTATTGATACCTAAGTGTCCACGGTGGTGTCACTCGAGACAAAAGGCATAAAAAGTTCAAAAAAAAAAAATAATTCTTTGTACAAATTGCTTTTATTCCCCTTTGGTGGAGATGTTTATTTATTTATTTATTTTTTTAGATAATAAAATAAAACACATAGACCCTTTTTGCACCTGTTTAATAAGACTAGATTCGAAAATGTGATTATTGCAGGTATTTTGAAGAATAATGATCAGCATATGAGGCGACTTTATCACTCTCAAGTTACTGATCCTTATTTTAATACCTACAGTGTCATCACTCGAGACAAGCAAGTGAAAAGAATACAAATAAATAATTTTTGTTTAAATGATTTCCATCTATTTATTTCAAATTATGAGATAAAAATGTAATTGGAGAGTATCCCTTTCTTTTTTTTTTTTTTTAGAAAATGATAATAAAGTTGGAAAAGCGAAATAATATTTTTCTCTTGACTATTTTTTTTCTCTCTCTTTTTTTCCTTTTTAATTTCTTTTTTTCCTAAAGGTGAAACGGTTATTGGAACCTTAGTTTTCACAAAAGTGGCCCCACACATAGACATGGCAGGCAAACCACATGGGCCCAAATTTCAATCCCAGGTAAAGCACCTAGGCCCAGTTTCACTCACCCAAATTTAATCACTCCATTCCAAACACGTTCACGGACCATAACAAAAAAAAAAAAAACCAAAAACGAAATAGGTTCGGACCCAAAATCCATGAGCCCAAGATGCATCAATATTACCCCATCAAGTGTCTTTTCCTAACCAAGTGCCACACGTCACAAGCCCAAGTCAAGAAACCATATTGATGGGCTCCAAATCCAGGAGCCTCCCTGAAACTTGTCCAATCCAACCAAAGACTGAGGGATTCAACTAAAGATACCACATTACTATTACAATTCCTACGTGACAGCAAAGAGTGGGACGTTGAAATAGCTAAATAAATTTGCTTTGCCAAGAACCAACTAATCAGGCATCCCACTAGCTCCAAAACCAGATTCATACCATGGTTCATAATGTCCTGCTTAAACAAGGATTATCTGCAGCATACTATACAACAATCAGGTCAATGCCTAGGCTAAGAAGGTCATGACCATATACCTCGGGGCATACTTGACAAGCACATTACGCAACATCACAACCTTTGAAAGAAAAAGAAATTCAGGACAATCAGACTTGACACCCGAGCGTGAGCAACATTTTGAAGTAAGTGATGTTTCTTTCCTAATCAAACAACTCAATTCGAACACAACATTGGCCACACGCAGACATTTAGCACCATGACAGTATCTTCTAAGAGGATAGATTTTCCTAAGCTACACAGAGCATGTACCCAGCAAGAATCACAGTTAACTAAGAGAAATTACATGGATGACGAGATGAAATTCTCGTCATTCAATCCATTGCTATGTATAAGCCACACAGAGGATACAATCCGAAACACATGGGGACAGTAAATATCATTCCTAAATGGCATCATTCATTACTTTAAGATTGGAAATTCAAAATATAGATTACTCGTAAAGCCCCCGGTACCTTGCACTGAGTATTTCACTGCCTCTTCCACTCGGATTCCCGGTCTCCCCTTTGCGCCAATTTGCCTCACAATCCCTCGTAGCACCCTTCTGTGAGCTCACCCGAATCCTCCTTTAATCTTCTTTCCCCTCACGCTCGCGGCTCCGTTGGTCCCTTTGTTTGAAACTCCTCTGTCTTTTCTCTAGGGCTTTTCCGTGTCCAGAAAATCCCCCCCCGAAAAACCCCCCTCAGTTCTGGAGCTACGCCCCTTTTTATAGCATTTCGCGAGTGGAAAAGAAAGGTGTCTTCGAGCGCGTGGTTGCCTTATCAGCCTCGCTTCCGTGCGCCGGTGACCCTGCTTTACTGACAAAACAGGGCGGTTCTCTATTTCCTTCCTATTTTCAGCTTTTCGCCCGAGCCCCCTGTTCTCTGCGCACATCCCTCTGCTTTTCTCGGTTTCGTGTACGCCTTCGGTTCTGGTCTCCCTGCAGCTTTCTCCTTCGAGACAGTCTGCTGCTTCCCTTCCTTGCCTTCTTTTCGGTATGCTTTTCCCAGAATCCGGCGGCTCCCTCTGCTTCCTTTTTCTTTCTCACGGTCAGCTTTTGGCTCTGCTCCTCTTTTTTCCTTTCTCGTGGTCAACGTCTCCTCCGGTGTGATCCCTCCTTTCCCCTCTGCCCGCGGCCAGTCTCCCTCTCACGCCTTGCTCCCACTGAGCCCTAAAGGGCTCCCCCTGTGCCGAGCCCTAAAGGGCTCCCTCTACCTTCGTTCACGAGCCCTCACTTGGGGCTCGTGATGTGGGCTGAAGCATTTCAGCCCAAGTTTAGCCCAAAACTTTTTGTTAAGTTTTTTTTTTTGGCCCAATTTTATTTTTATCTTTTTTTTTTGTTTTGTTGTTTTTTTTTACAACAATTTTTTGTTTGTTTTTTTTTTCATTTTAATTTAATTATTATTATTATTATTATTTTTGTTATTATATATATTTTCCATCTATTATTATTAATTTTTTATTATTTATTATTTTTTTATATTTATTATTATTATTATTATTTTATAAAAATGCCCGGACAAAATGGGGTGTTCACAGTTGCCCCTCTTTACTAGTTTCTTATGTGAGAACGAGGAAAATGCAGTTTTGGAGTTCTCTCATAAGGAGCGAGTAAAGATTAGAACACGAATTTTGTCCGAGCAAAACACACAAAGACCACACGAATTTTGTCCGAGCAAAACACACAAAGATTCTCTTGCCCCTGACACAAAGAGATGCAATATGACATGAATCTAGAGCACACCAAACTCTATTTTGGGTATGAGTGATTTAATGGTGGATGAATATTTTGACGCAAGACAATGCAAACGTGAACTGGGACTCGACTAAACAAATTGAACTGGACTTAAATAGATGAACAAACGAACAATTAATTCGAGCTAGAGTCCAACTAATGTAAGATGCAATAATGTGACACAAATGGGTAGCTATGTCAACAACTATGTCAGCTAGACTGGGACCGATGCCGTAGGCCGATGAAGTGACTAAAATGGATGCTGACAAAAACAAAACGTGCTGACAAGATCCAAACAAAATACCATGTTGATGAGTTGCCCCTCTTCATATGTTTTCTAAGAAAGAAGATCACGAAATGATATTCGTACTTAAAAACAGATAAAGAAAGAAACATGTATTTTGCTTGGGGGTGAGGGGCCTAACGCCAGCCAGGGCTTTGACAGAATTTCAAAGGGGGCCTGACGCCAGCCAGGGCTTTGACAGAAATTTAAATGACAGAAATTAAAAAGGGGCCTGACGCCAGCCAGGGCTTTGACAGAAATTTAAAGGGAGCCTGACGCCGGCCAAGGCTTTGACAGAAATTTAAATGACGGAAATTTAAAAGGGGGCCTGACGCCAGCCAGGGCTTTGACAGAAATTTAAATGACGGAAATTTAAAGGGGGTCTGACGCCAGCCAGGGCTTTGACAGAAATTTAAAAGGGGCCTGACGCCAGCCAGGGCTTTGACAGAAATTTAAAATGACGGAAATTTAAAGGGGGCCTGACGCCAGCCAGGGCTTTGACAGAAATTTAAAAGGGGCCTGACGCCAGCCAGGGCTTTGACCGAAATTTAAATGACGAAAATTTAAAGGGGGCCTGACGCCTGCCAGGGCTTTGATAGAAATTTAAAAGGGGCCTGACGCCAGCCAGGGCTTTGACAGAAATTTAAAAGGGGCCTGACGCCAGCCAGGGCTTTGACAGAAATTTAAAATGACGGAAATTTAAAGGGGGCCTGACGCCAGCCAGGGCTTTGACAGAAATTTAAAAGGGGCCTGACGCCAGCCAGGGCTTTGACCGAAATTTAAATGACGGAAATTTAAAGGGGGCCTGACGCCAGCCAGGGCTTTGACAGAAATTTAAATGACGGAAATTAAAAGGGGGGCCTGACGCCAGCCAGGGCTTTGAAATGCAATTTTGTCTTTTCTTTCTCTCTTTCCCCCCCTTTTTTTTTATTATTATTATTATTTGTGTTATTGTTATGGTGATTTGCCCCAATTTGCGAGCAGTGGAAAATGTATGTACAATGCGAATTTATGAAATGGCAAATGCACTTGATTTGTTGCCCCAAGATTAGGAATGCAATAAAATTGGACTTATCTTTCAATTTTGTTGTTTTGATGCAGATCATCATCGTTCTAGATAAAGGAATCCAGTTAACCCTACGACTCTTAAATGCGCCATGACCGTAAGTGACGATGAAGAACCACCCAGTTGGGTTATCTCAGAATGAAGCGCTCTGGAGCATCCACAGATTATTTCCTCATATTCCTCACTCAGATTCTAGGAACTTCCCTATTCCCCTTGTACTAAACACCATTAGAGTTCAATCACGATTGTCCCCACGATGTATGCCATCAAGTAACATTTTTTTTTTATTCGTTTGAGGAACTAATACAGCAACTGATCAAAAGGAGAGCAATAAAAAGCAATAATCAAGGAAAAATAGTGGAAAGTTGAATTATGGGGTGAACGACCAACTGAACAGGAGATCTCAAAACAAGAAGAAATGCGAAAATGAAAGATGATGCCTTCACATTGGTCCCTTAAGCCTCCAGGTGATTAGCTTGCATTGCTTTTGGACACGCCTTACAGGACGTCTGACTGATGATCATGCCGCTCTTGCCATTTACCCTTAGCCACTAACAGCTTATAACCTCATTCCGTTTTCTTTTCCTGGCTTGGATGACTCTTTTCTATTGCTTAGGCTGCCTTTTTCAGGTTTTCAACCTAGCAATCTTCTTCTTCTTCTTCTTCTTCTTTCTTTTTTTTTTTCTCTTCTCTTTTTTTTTTTGTACTCTAATTTTTGCCTAGGCCGCCTTTTCCGGTTTTCAACCTGGCGAGTTCTTTTTTTTTTTTGTTAGGCATAATACATCTTGACAGAGTCCGCATTGATAGGCCTTGCCAATTCCTGTCCATCAATGTCCATCAAAACAAGCGCACCCCCCGAAAAAGCCTGCTTCACCACGTAAGGACCCTCGTATGATGGGGCCCATTTTCCTCGGTTGTCCTCTTGATTTGGAAGAATTTTCCTTAACACCAATTCTCCTGGCTCAAACCTTCTAGGGCGAAGCCTTTTATTGAATGCCCTAGCCATTCTTTGTTGATAAAGTTGCCCATGACACATGGCGATCAATCGTTTTTCTTCAATCATATTCAATTGTTCGTATCGAGTTTTAATCCAATCTTCTTCCTCGACATCGGATTCTATCATGACTCGCAATGATGGAATCTCCACCTCGATTGGTGTTACTGCCTCCATCCCATACACCAGGGAGTAAGGCGCAGCCCCTGTTGATGTGCGAGCTGTGGTACGATACCCATGGAGAGCGTACGGAAGCATTTCATGCCAATCCTTGTAGGTGATGGTCATCTTTGCAATGATCTTCTTAACATTTTTATTAGCCGCCTCCACTGCCCCATTCATTTGTGGGCGATATGGTGCAGAATTATGATGCTTGATTTTGAATTGCTCACACAGCTTCTTTACCTCAGCACCGTTCAAATTGGGAGCGTTATCTGTGATGATCTTCTCGGGCAAACCATACCGGCAGATGATATTTGACCGCAAGAAGCGAACAAAAGCCTTCTGGGTTACACTGGGCAGAGAGATTGCTTCAACCCACTTGGTGAAATAGTCAATAGCTACAAGGATGAAGCGATGACCATTCGTGGCTTTGGGATTAATAGGACCAATCACGTCAATTCCCCACATAGAAAAGGGCCATGGAGCCACGAGGTTATGTAAAGGGTGTGGCGGAGCATTAATGCGGTCAGCATAGATTTGACATTTGTGACATTTTTTCACGTATTCGATGCAGTCTTTCTCCAGCGTCAGCCAAAAATATCCACACCTTTGTATTTGTCTAGTCATGGTATGGCCATTTGCGTGAGTTCCACATATTCCATTATGAACCTCAGCCATTACCCTTTTTGCCTCAGGTGAATCTATACATCTAAGCAATGTTCCGTCGTGGGCCTGCTTGTACAAAACTTCTTTGCTAAGAAAGAAGCTCATTGAGAGGCGCCGGAGGATTTTCTTGTCATTATCTGTTGCCCCAGTAGGGTATTCTCTATGTTTGATGTAAGACTTAATATCGTGAAACCAAGGTTGTCCGTCGGATTCCTCTTCTATACTCAAGCAATGTGCGGGAGTATTTCTAACTTCAACACGAATCGGCTGGACATGAACCCCGCAATCTAGCTTAATCATGACAGCGAGAGTTGCCAACGCATCTGCGAATTGATTTTTATCACGAGTCATGTGAGTAAACTTGATTTCTTCAAATTTCTTGCTCAACTCCGTCAAATAATTCTGGTAGGGGATTAGTTTTGGGTCCTTTGTTTGCCATGCTCCTGTCACTTGATAGATTATGAGCGCCGAATCTCCAAAAACTTCAAGTTCCTTGACACCCAGGGATAAGGCAGCCTGCAACCCACTAACACAAGCCTCATATTCTGCCACATTATTTGTGCATCGAAATCGAGTTTAATGGCGATGGGAAATTGTTTCCCTTCAGGGGACACTATTACTGCTCCCACCCCGCATCCATGCATATTGGCTACACCATCGAAGTACATTGTCCACTTGGCATCCTCTAATTCGTCTTCTACCATCAAAATGTCTTCGTCCGGAAATTTGAAGTCTAGTGGTGAACTCTCATCCAGTGGATTCCCAGCTAAATGGTCAGCAATAATGCTTCCTTTTATTGACTTACGAGTCACATACTTTACATCATATTCAGAGAGTATCACCTGCCACTTTGACACCCTACCTGACACGTAAGGACTTTCAAAAATATATTTAATCGGATCCAATCGAGAGATCAACCAAGTGACATGATATAACATGTACTGTCTTAGTCGTCGTGTGACCCATACTAACCCACAACATGTCTTCTCAATGACTGGATATCGTGATTCACAACCATTGAATTTCTTGCACAAGTAGTAAATGGCATGCTCCTTTTTGCCAGACTTGTCTTGTTGTCCTAACATTGCACCCATGGAAGCTGGCAAGATGGTTAGATAGAGAATCAAAGGCTGACCTGGTGTAGGGGGTGCCAAGACCGGAGGGTTCAACAAATATTCCTTTATCTTCTCGAATGCTTGTTGGCA
Organism: Adenanthera pavonina; assembly: GCA_026686845.1. NCBI lineage: Eukaryota > Viridiplantae > Streptophyta > Magnoliopsida > Fabales > Fabaceae > Adenanthera > Adenanthera pavonina. Next base: position 24,610,835 of record JAIVEN010000022.1, on the reverse strand, counting down.
ATCTTCATCCCACTTCCCAGGATTTCCTTTTCTCAACAACCGAAATATTGGCTCACAGGTAGCAGTCAGGTTTGCAATAAACCGGGCTATGTAATTCAAATGACCCAAGAAACTTCGTACATCTTTCTCTGTTTGGGGTGGAGGCATATCACGAATTGCCTTTACTTTATCTGGATCAACTTCTATTCCTCTACTGCTGACGATGAAGCCTAGTAGCTTACAAGACGTAGCCCCAAACACGCACTTGTTAGGATTTAAGCGAAGCTTGTATTTTCGTAGTCTTTCAAACAATTTTCGAAGAACCGCCACGTGGCTTTCTTCTTGCGCTGACTTTGCCACCATATCATCCACGTAAACCTCCAGTTCTTTATGCATCATATCATGGAATAACGCTACCATAGCTCGCTGGTAAGTTGCACCTGCATTTTTTAAACCGAACGGCATCACTTTGTAACAAAATGTTCCCCATAGGGTAGTAAAAGTGGTTTTCTCCTTATCCTCCGGGTTCATGGGGATTTGATTGTATCCTGAATACCCATCCATGAATGAATACCTATAACCCCTTGCCGTGTTGTCAACTAGCACATCGATATGTGGTAGAGGAAAATGATCCTTAGGACTGGCTTTATTCAAATCCCGATAGTCCACGCACATCCTAATACGGCCATCCTTCTTGGGTACTGGTACTATGTTTGCAACCCATTGTGGGTATTTAGCAACATCTAAGAAACCAGCGTCCCATTGTTTCTTCACTTCTTCCTTGATCTGAAGAGACGTCTCAGGGCTCATCCTCCTTAGCTTCTGTTTCTTTGGCTTAAAGTCAGGGAACAGAGGAAGTTTGTGCGAGGCGATGTTGGGATCAAGTCCTGGCATATCTTGGTATGACCAAGCAAACACATCCAGGTATTCTCGAAATAAATTTATCATCTTCTTTTTCTCGGGATTATCAACCATCCTTAATTCTTTCTTATCTTCTTCAGTTCCCATGTTAATCATCTCTATGACTTCTTCATGTGGGACGAAGCCATTTTCCGAGGGTTTGATGAGCTTTGCAAATGTATGAGGTAATTCAACTAGCGCAACATTTTCCTCTGTCTCGTAGTCCAACGTATCCATAGCAATGCGAGTGTCATCCCATTGGGGCTCGAGAGCCTCTGTGTCAGACAGGATTCCCGAGACTTCTAATTCCCTGGGAAGCAGCAAACACGACAGAAGTAAACAATGAAGCAGGAAGCAGTGCGAATAATTATTTAGAAGGGGGATCAAAGTAACAGGATTAGAACATAACGAAATATATGGATATGAGGGGAAGAGAGGGGACAATATGAAATGTTGCTTTGCATTAAATCCTCAGATAAAAAAAGGTTCCAAAAGCCCTGAATACCACGTTTTCAAAAGAAGCCATAATTAAAAGACTCTAAAATATTACTCTAATGACACGACATCGGGGGCTATCTCAGATTCCCAGTTTTTTAGTGCCTTCCCAAGGGTATCATACTGAATCCAATGTCCTTTTCCATAACCTCCTTCCTCTTTTTCCGCTATAGAAATGGAGTCATTCATGTTGACTGTCTCAGAGGCTTGTGGGAATGTCTCTCTGATATGAGGAATTTTTGATCTTCCTTGTGACTTCCCTTGGCCTAACTTTGTTTGTTCAGCCAAAAGGGTCTCCAATGGGGGATCATATCCCAACCCTTGACGTCCCTGATTACCGGAGAGTTTGATTGGCTCCTTTATTCCTTGTAAATTAGCTCCAAGCCCTTGCCCTTCCTTGTACCCATCATGCTTCATCATCTTGGTGACTACTTGTTGCACGTCTTTACTCGGCTGTTCACTTTCCACAATCTCAAAGCTGTGATAGAAATTGCTGGCTGTCCGCTCCACATTTTCAACATAAGGTACGGCGCTTGGCTTGCTAATCATGAGCTCCTCTTCCCCTTTAATGGTAATAAGTAGGCCGTCCTTGACAAATTTGACCCTATGGTGTAGGGTAGATGGTATAGCTCTCGCGTCATGGATCCAAGGTCATCCCAAGAGCATAGTGTACGCAGCATCAATATTCATGACATGGAATTGTACGGAAAAGATGCTTGGCCCAATCTCAAGTGGAAGATGGACCTCCCCAAATACTTCTCTCCTTGCTCCATCAAAAGCTCTTGCAATTAGATCACTATGCCTTATAGTAGACATGTCCACCGGAAGCTCTTGTAAAGTGGCTAGTGGCAGGACATTGAGAGCAGATCCATTATCAATTAGAACCTTTGCGATCACATACCCGTGACACTTTAATGTAATGTGCAGAGCTTTTGGTCACCCCGCCGGAGTCTGAACAATTTCATCTTCATAGAAAGTGATTTGAGTGGCATTCTTTACAACATTAACCATGTGGACTACTCTCTCAGGAGTTATGTCCGGACGTACATATGCACTTTCTAACACCCTTTGGAGTGCCTTGCGATGGGCCTCCGAGCTCATGATGAGGGACATAATGGAGATTCGAGCCGGAGTTTTTGTGAGTTGTTCTACTATATCATACTCACTGTGCTTCATGATTTTTAAGAACTCATCAGCATCAATGCTCTTGTCCGTCACCACGTTAGATCTTGAACTCTCCTCTTTTTCCCGGCCATTTCTTATTGCTTTATCATTTTCCTTCGAATAGATGCGACCGCTCCTTGTAATCCCGTTTATTAGATCCTGGTTATTGACTTCCACCACTGGTTCTTCACTGGTTTCTCCTCCGACTGCGAGAAGCTCAGTCCTTAGGCCATATTTCCAGGGTACCGCATGATCACTAGCGTATGGGAACGGTGCTGGTACGTGAATAACCGCCACTGGCTCCTTCTCGCGTGTTGCTGCCTGAGCGCTTGAGTTTATGACCAGGAGGGATCCCGTCGAACTCGGGTTAAGTGTCAACTTGTTAATGAACGAAGGATGAGATTTCGCTATCTCTAAGGAAGGTAATTGCTCACTGCTTCCTGGGGTCGGAGCTTGCGCGTTGATCACAAGGAATGACCCCTTCGACTTGTCAATGAGTGGTGACCCGCTTTGTTCCTCTATCATGTATATGGATTTATCCCTTGATGTTCCCCTTTCAATTCTAATAACCCCAAGCATCATCATCTTTCGCACAACTTCCTTGAACACCTCACAACCCTCAATATCATGATCTACGTTTCCTCGATGATACTCACAAGAGTAGGGGTTGCAGTTATCGACTATACCCAGCTTTCCCTCATCATAAAGGACATGTCCCGCTTCCTCAAGGTGATTAAATATTTCTTTCATGGTAAATTGGAGCGCATTTGGGTCTTTAATCAGCATGACGTCTTCTTCAATCGCGCAGACTTGTTTTCCTTTATCATGCTCTGGTAGAGGATTGGAGACAATATTAGGATTGTTCTCCCGCCGCACGCTGATGTAATTGTTATCTAGAAGACTTAGAACATTCCTCCGAAAGGCATCACACCGGTCAATCGAATGTCCTTCCGCTCCCATATGATATTCGCAAGCTTCATTTGCATTATACCATGAAGGAAAAGGTGGTTGCCAAGGCCTTGCAGGACGGGGGCCCATGAGCTTCTTCTCCACCAATTCCTTGAACAGCTCCGACTTTGTGACGTTGAAATTAGGAAGGGGGCGGTCGTCCCTTGGGGGACGCATGGCTTTAGAATCCTTATTTGGTGGCGAGACCCAAGCTGGCTGACTGGGATTGGGATGAGGTTGTGGGACTGGTTGAGGATGCTGAAGAGGTGAGGCAAACGAAGCTCTAGGTTGGTAGGAAGTCTGTTGCATGCGTGCCTCATATGTGAAGTGTCGTGGATATCGGGGTTGCGAGTTATATGGAGAGGATTGTGGGTTATATGAAGGTCTGAATGATTGCTGGTAAGGATCTGGGATATGATTCACATCGCCGTCTTTCTTTTTAACGCCCTGTCCCTTTCTATTCTCAGGGTGCGCACTCTCCAACCTCCCATCCCTGATGTTTGTATCAATCCTTTCACCTACCTCAATGAGATCGGTGAAGTATTTAGCATGGGTTCCCAGCATGATTCTGAAGTAGGGCTCACCCAGCGTATCAATAAAGTAAGAACACAACTCAGACTCCATTAAAGGAGGCTGAACTTCTGAAGCCAAGGCTCGCCAACGCTGCGCGTACTCCTTGAAGGACTCAGCGGGTTTCTTTCTCAATCCTTTCAGCTGCTCCCTAGTAGGAGCGGAATTCAAATTGAATTGGTATTGTCTCATAAAGACATCCGTCAGATCTCTCCACTTCCTCAATTTGGAATGATCCAATTTCATGAACCAATGTAAAGCCGCTCCGGTGAGACTTTCATGAAAGAAATGGATGAGAAATTTCTCCTCCCTGGACCATACTGACATCCTGGTGCAATAAGTCTTCAGATGATAATGCGGGTCCCCATTACCATTATATTTATTGAAGTCCGGGATCTTAAACTCCTTCGGAATGACCACATCGGGAGCCAGGCATAGTTCATTCAAGTCAAGGGATTTATGTTCTGCTACTCCCTGTAGAGCCTGCAACTGGTCTCTCATTTCTGATACTTCTTCCTTCAAGCTAGTTTTACTTGTAGCCTCCCCACCTTGAGAATACCCATGATTAGGCTGATTTTGAGTCATGAATGCTGCGACGTTTTCTTGGTTATTGATATCATGGGTATATACATACCCTTGATCCCATTCCTGGAATCCTTGTCTACCCAATCCTGGGGTTGGGATAGGCGGAAGCCTATTCTGGTCGTTGCCAGTCACCTCAGGTATCCCTTCCGCATTCGTATCAAGTGGTTGGGTGTTGTTAGCATCATGTCTCCTCCCGTTTGCGTTCATGCTTTGAAGCATTTTCATCATTTCTCCCATCTGGGCATGTAAGCCACTAAGCTGGCCCTTCAACTCCCCTACTTCCTCCTCTAATCTTCGTTCTACATCAGAAAGATGACCTTCCAACGCCATTGCCTTTGTTCTTGCGCAAGTTAAATGGATCCTTTGTGGGTGTTGCGTAGGGTTAACTGGATTCTTTTTAATCGGAGCAATGTTTACCTACTTTTAAGAGACAAAAAATGAATTAAGTGTTTACCTTACCATTACTTAGACACCAGTGAATTACAAGAGGCGTTAGCATAAGTTTCTTGACATGGTGACTTTGGATCCTTGTCGGCATTTGTCGTAATTATCCACGAGACTCCCTCAAGTCCCCCCCGATACGTATTGTACTCGAGGGGTCATGAGGTTGACAATCAATTCATAAGAACTCAAGTTACTTTATAAATGATGTCTACAAATACGCAATATAAGTGAAATACAAGCCTCAAATTCATATGGTTCGATACATCGTCATAGATTGCCATTACATTACCAAGTTCGAGCTAAATCCCTCAATTCTTCTACAAGTTCTCTACATAACAAAAGGAAGTTTGACATTTCTATAGAAGTGTTAAATGGGTGGGATCCTTGTGCTGCTTGCTCATAAACATCAGCAAATCTAGGGATGCTGGAGTTCACCATCGTGATTAATCTCTCAGTGCGATCTCTCCACCTATCTGACTCCATTGCCTTCTCTGAGTAAAGTATCCTCCAGTCTTCCACTGCATCAGCACGTTGTTGCATTTGTTCAAGCAACCTCTGGATTGTAGCTGATGAATTTCCTTTGATGGCTGCTAACTCATTCACCTTATCCTCTAACCGCTTAGTGACCATTTCCAATTCCTGCGACGCACTCCTTAATGGTCGGAGCTCCCGTAGTTCTTTCTCGAGTGCATCCTTTTCTTTCACAACTTGCATCAACCGCCTCCGATTGTTCTTCATTTGTTGGTCATTCTCTTCCACATGCACATGCATATCCTTGATTGTTCGTTTGAGTTTTAAATTTTCCTCTTTCAATCTCTTTAATTCCATATTCATCTCGCGAGCTCCCTGTTTCTTCATTTCCTTCACTGCCTCTTGTAGGGCGACATACTCATTCTGCAGATGAATCTGAGCCTCTTTCTGTTCGTCGCCTGCTTTTACTAGCTTTTCCAGTTCCGCTTCCTTCCTTCTGAGCTGCTTGACTAATTTTGTGTTGACTTCCACCTTGTTACCACTGAGCAAAGGATCAGGAGGTGCAAAAGCTGGGTTGACTCCCTTAATCCGTTATGATAACCAGACTTGATATTCTTCTGTGGCATACATCCGGCGTGCACCCAATTCCAGCCGCCCCTTGTATATTACTTTGTTCCAAGCACTCACCACATTTTGACTTATCTTTATTGTTGAGTCGTCATGCTTGAATTGCACGGTATGAACCACGGCTTCCGACGGAACCCTCTGTGGAAAGGCATACTGTCTCAATAATAACGTGGGATTATAATTTATCACCCCTCGCGGACCCATTAGCACCACATTCAGAAAGTCCCCGCAACGATAGATTATTTCATCCTCCCACCACCACGCTAATCTCCATCGGACATTTTCTGCCATAAGTTGGCCAAAGACCTCGATCCATCCTTCACGATCATATCTAGCTTTTCCTTCTTGGTTTTTGAATGAAGCCAGAGGAGAAGAATTATCCTTTTCTCCTTCTTGGAGTCTCTTTCTGCATAGATGATTCATAATCCACACATACAGCAATTAGAGACAACATCTAATTCTTCCTCCCTTCTTGGCATGACAAAAGCTTAGGGTCATGTAGGTCTCTGACAATATTGCCGGTACTGGGTTCACCTGATGATGTTCTACCATATGAAACACACTAAAGGCATGCTTGTCAATCACCCCTTTTGCAAATGGAAACAAAATAATCCCATAGATGATCATGGCAAGTATCCGGTTATAGACTACCCAGTTCTCTTGCTCAGCTAACTCTTTCAGACGAGCCTCCATAAACTCCCTTGAGACTCCTTCTACACTCTTGGTAGAGATGAATTGCACCTTGTCTACGCTGATCTCCAAAAGCCTTGCTATCGTAGCGTTTGACGCCACGTATCCAGGGTACCTATAGACACGATCTCCCTTCTTTAGGGGTAAGGTTAAGAGTTCGCCATACTCCTCTATGGTCGGTGCGATCTGGAAATCAGGGAATGTGAAACATCTCAAGGTGTCATCCCAGTATTGCCCCAATACGGAAAGTGCCTGTGTCTGAATAGGTACATCGAGTAGCTCTAGTATGTCACCATATTTCTTTCTGAAGTCCGACAAAAGGTTACCCTTGACGCGTCGAGAAAATTCCTTCAGACTATCAACAGATTCCATAGCTGCTTCTAGCTTGATTCCTTTTCCAACATAAACTAACCCTGTTGGCCTCGAATCCATTGTCACCTTTGTGTCTTTAACTTATGCTAACTTTCCCTGATAATTCACTAGTTTCCTGAGTGACAAAAAAATAAAAAGATGAAGTAGAAAGAACCATGAATTGGATTGGTTAAAATATTATTAGGTCCCCGTTTAATAGTCATGCAATTTCATCTCCTAGGAGATCCTTATTGAATTCTCAAGGAGATAGAAACTAATCCTTGTATCATGAAGGACAAGGTCTCTCCATGAATAAGGCATAAAAATAATTGAGGGCCTATTAATATAATAACCATTCCACCGACGTAATCATAAATAAAATAAAAAATGCATGAGATATGATATGCTCCCCCATGTTCTATATTAGGTGTGTCCTAGGAGAGGATTCTTGGTTTTAATTGGTTGGGTCAACATCTAAGCTTCATCTACTATTGCGTGCAGGATTCAGGATGGTTCTATTTTCCAAAAGGGTTCCCAAGCTGCCCCCGTCATCAAGACAGGAACCCTATCCAGTAAACTTAATCCTTTGAGAGCTTTAATAGCCCTTCCCAGACTAAACTTAGCGAATAGATAACAACTGGGTGAGGTCTTCACAATGGTCTCTGGGAGCTTAATAGCCCCTCAAAGGCATTGTTACAAACTCCGACTATCCTAGGATACTCTCAGACCCGGGTATAGGGCCTATTATGTGTGTGAGGTTCGACGTGAGGGTGCACAGTGTGTGAAGGGAACACACAAACCTCATGACCCAAGCATTACCCAAATTCCCCACCTGCAGATAAAACAGCACACAAAGCAATACACAAATAGATAACAGTCGTCTACCCTAAGGTTTATTCCGCATGTTATCTATCCTAACACATGTTATTCAATTCTACAAATGCATTTAAAAGCATGTGAACAGATAGCATTACCAAACCTGTTATCTAGCCTAATCATGTGAGGCAAACAACATTAAAAAGGGCAACCAAACAAAACAAAGCCATAAAAATTTGCATAGTCAACCCATACAGGCTTGACTCTCAAAACTAGTCCCCAGTGGAGTCGCCAAACTGTCACACCCGGAAATGCGACGCGGATTGGCGCGGGAAATAGAAAAAAGAGGTGAAATCGGCCCGCCTGGCGGGAGGCCAGTCTCGGAGGGAGTCGCCACCAAAATTTTGAGGGAAATTTTGGAAAACCGGAAAACAAAAACAAAAAGGGACAAGAATTGGTCTGCGAATCAGAGTTGGGTTCGGGAGTACGATTGTGAGTGGGGAAGGTGTTAGGCACCCCCACAACACCCGTTCCGAAGAACAGTTACCTTAGGTTGATCATACAATTTTTATGGCTTTTAGAAAATTATTTTGGTTGCTCTTTTACCATTCTCATGCAAAAATAAATATAAAAATAAGAAAAATGAAGGAATGAAAAATAATGAATGAAATGAAAATATGAAGGACTTGAAAAAATAAATTGATAAATATTTATTAAATGAAGAGAAAAAACACCAAATAAATCAGAAAAATATTTTTTTATTTACAAAGGTGGACTTGACCCAGAATAAGAGTCTGGGGCCTACGTACCCTGCGATAGGGATCAAAGTTGACGTAGTTCGGACCAAAAAAGCACGTCACTGGGTTAATATTTTTTATTTTATATATTCTTTGAAAAGAGAAATTTATGGAAAATAATTTATCTTTTCACAAAGAAAACAATTTTTAGAATTGGTTGGTGTGTTTTAGTTTGTGAAAAACATATTAATCTCCATTATTTGCTCTTTTCATTTATTTATTTTTGGTTTAATCAATTTTTAAAAGAGAAGATATATTTTTCCTCAATTTAGAAAATATGATTAAAATCTTGTGTGAGTTGAACATTTTTATTTAAAAATAAAATATTTAAAAGCAATTTATTTTTACATAATAAAATCAATTGGCTCATGTGGTGATTTTATCACTCACATTTACCTATTGATACCTAAGTGTCCACGGTGGTGTCACTCGAGACAAAAGGCATAAAAAGTTCAAAAAAAAAAAATAATTCTTTGTACAAATTGCTTTTATTCCCCTTTGGTGGAGATGTTTATTTATTTATTTATTTTTTTAGATAATAAAATAAAACACATAGACCTTTTTTGCACCTGTTTAATAAGACTAGATTCGAAAATGTGATTATTGCAGGTATTTTGAAGAATAATGATCAGCATATGAGGCGACTTTATCACTCTCAAGTTACTGATCCTTATTTTAATACCTACAGTGTCATCACTCGAGACAAGCAAGTGAAAAGAATACAAATAAATAATTTTTGTTTAAATGATTTCCATCTATTTATTTCAAATTATGAGATAAAAATGTAATTGGAGAGTATCCCTTTCTTTTTTTTTTTTTTTAGAAAATGATAATAAAGTTGGAAAAGCGAAATAATATTTTTCTCTTGACTATTTTTTTTCTCTCTCTTTTTTTCCTTTTTAATTTCTTTTTTTCCTAAAGGTGAAACGGTTATTGGAACCTTAGTTTTCACAAAAGTGGCCCCACACATAGACATGGCAGGCAAACCACATGGGCCCAAATTTCAATCCCAGGTAAAGCACCTAGGCCCAGTTTCACTAACCCAAATTTAATCACTCCATTCCAAACACGTTCACGGACCATAACAAAAAAAAAAAAAAACCAAAAACGAAATAGGTTCGGACCCAAAATCCATGAGCCCAAGATGCATCAATATTACCCCATCAAGTGTCTTTTCCTAACCAAGTGCCACACATCACAAGCCCAAGTCAAGAAACCATATTGATGGGCTCCAAATCCAGGAGCCTCCCTGAAACTTGTCCAATCCAACCAAAGACTGAGGGATTCAACTAAAGATACCACATTACTATTACAATTCCTACGTGACAGCAAAGAGTGGGACGTTGAAATAGCTAAATAAATTTGCTTTGCCAAGAACCAACTAATCAGGCATCCCACTAGCTCCAAAACCAGATTCATACCATGGTTCATAATGTCCTGCTTAAACAAGGATTATCTGCAGCATACTATACAACAATCAGGTCAATGCCTAGGCTAAGAAGGTCATGACCATATACCTCGGGGCATACTTGACAAGCACATTACGCAACATCACAACCTTTGAAAGAAAAAGAAATTCAGGACAATCAGACTTGACACCCGAGCGTGAGCAACATTTTGAAGTAAGTGATGTTTCTTTCCTAATCAAACAACTCAATTCGAACACAACATTGGCCACACGCAGACATTTAGCACCATGACAGTATCTTCTAAGAGGATAGAATTTCCTAAGCTACACAGAGCGTGTACCCAGCAAGAATCACAGTTAACTAAGAGAAATTACATGGATGACGAGATGAAATTCTCGTCATTCAATCCATTGCTATGTATAAGCCACACAGAGGATACAATCCGAAACACATGGGGACAGTAAATATCATTCCTAAATGGCATCATTCATTACTTTAAGATTGGAAATTCAAAATATAGATTACTCGTAAAGCCCCCGGTACCTTGCACTGAGTATTTCACTGCCTCTTCCACTCAGATTCCCGGTCTCCCCTTTGCGCCAATTTGCCTCACAATCCCTCGTAGCACCCTTCTGTGAGCTCACCCGAATCCTCCTTTAATCTTCTTTCCCCTCACGCTCGCGGCTCCGTTGGTCCCTTTGTTTGAAACTCCTCTGTCTTTTCTCTAGGGCTTTTCCGTGTCCAGAAAATCCCCCCCCCGAAAAACCCCCCTCAGTTCTGGAGCTACGCCCCTTTTTATAGCATTTCGCGAGTGGAAAAGAAAGGTGTCTTCGAGCGCGTGGTTGCCTTATCAGCCTCGCTTCCGTGCGCCGGTGACCCTGCTTTACTGACAAAACAGGGCGGTTCTCTATTTCCTTCCTATTTTCAGCTTTTCGCCCGAGCCCCCTGTTCTCTGCGCACATCCCTCTGCTTTTCTCGGTTTCGTGTACGCCTTCGGTTCTGGTCTCCCTGCAGCTTTCTCCTTCGAGACAGTCTGCTGCTTCCCTTCCTTGCCTTCTTTTCGGTATGCTTTTCCCAGAATCCGGCGGCTCCCTCTGCTTCCTTTTTCTTTCTCACGGTCAGCTTTTGGCTCTGCTCCTCTTTTTTCCTTTCTCGTGGTCAACGTCTCCTCCGGTGTGATCCCTCCTTTCCCCTCTGCCCGCGGCCAGTCTCCCTCTCACGCCTTGCTCCCACTGAGCCCTAAAGGGCTCCCCCTGTGCCGAGCCCTAAAGGGCTCCCTCTACCTTCGTTCACGAGCCCTCACTTGGGGCTCGTGATGTGGGCTGAAGCATTTCAGCCCAAGTTTAGCCCAAAACTTTTTGTTAAGTTTTTTTTTTTGGCCCAATTTTATTTTTATCTTTTTTTTTTGTTTTGTTGTTTTTTTTTACAACAATTTTTTGTTTGTTTTTTTTTTTCATTTTAATTTAATTATTATTATTATTATTATTTTTGTTATTATATATATTTTCCATCTATTATTATTAATTTTTTATTATTTATTATTTTTTTATATTTATTATTATTATTATTATTTTATAAAAATGTCCGGACAAAATGGGGTGTTCACAGTTGCCCCTCTTTACTAGTTTCTTATGTGAGAACGAGGAAAATGCAGTTTTGGAGTTCTCTCATAAGGAGCGAGTAAAGATTAGAACACGAATTTTGTCCGAGCAAAACACACAAAGACCACACGAATTTTGTCCGAGCAAAACACACAAAGATTCTCTTGCCCCTGACACAAAGAGATGCAATATGACATGAATCTAGAGCACACCAAACTCTATTTTGGGTATGAGTGATTTAATGGTGGATGAATATTTTGACGCAAGACAATGCAAACGTGAACTGGGACTCGACTAAACAAATTGAACTGGACTTAAATAGATGAACAAACGAACAATTAATTCGAGCTAGAGTCCAACTAATGTAAGATGCAATAATGTGACACAAATGGGTAGCTATGTCAACAACTATGTCAGCTAGATTGGGACCGATGCCGTAGGCCGATGAAGTGACTAAAATGGATGCTGACAAAAACAAAACGTGCTGACAAGATCCAAACAAAATACCATGTTGATGAGTTGCCCCTCTTCATATGTTTTCTAAGAAAGAAGATCACGAAATGATATTCGTACTTAAAAACAGATAAAGAAAGAAACATGTATTTTGCTTGGGGGTGAGGGGCCTAACGCCAGCCAGGGCTTTGACAGAATTTCAAAGGGGGCCTGACGCCAGCCAGGGCTTTGACAGAAATTTAAATGACAGAAATTAAAAAGGGGCCTGACGCCAGCCAGGGCTTTGACAGAAATTTAAAGGGAGCCTGACGCCGGCCAAGGCTTTGACAGAAATTTAAATGACGGAAATTTAAAAGGGGGCCTGACGCCAGCCAGGGCTTTGACAGAAATTTAAATGACGGAAATTTAAAGGGGGCCTGACGCCAGCCAGGGCTTTGACAGAAATTTAAAAGGGGCCTGACGCCAGCCAGGGCTTTGACAGAAATTTAAAATGACGGAAATTTAAAGGGGGCCTGACGCCAGCCAGGGCTTTGACAGAAATTTAAAAGGGGCCTGACGCCAGCCAGGGCTTTGACCGAAATTTAAATGACGGAAATTTAAAGGGGGCCTGACGCCTGCCAGGGCTTTGATAGAAATTTAAAAGGGGCCTGACGCCAGCCAGGGCTTTGACAGAAATTTAAAAGGGGCCTGACGCCAGCCAGGGCTTTGACAGAAATTTAAAATGACGGAAATTTAAAGGGGGCCTGACGCCAGCCAGGGCTTTGACAGAAATTTAAAAGGGGCCTGACGCCAGCCAGGGCTTTGACCGAAATTTAAATGACGGAAATTTAAAGGGGGCCTGACGCCAGCTAGGGCTTTGACAGAAATTTAAATGACGGAAATTAAAAGGGGGGCCTGACGCCAGCCAGGGCTTTGAAATGCAATTTTGTCTTTTCTTTCTCTCTTTCCCCCCCTTTTTTTTTATTATTATTATTATTTGTGTTATTGTTATGGTGATTTGCCCCAATTTGCGAGCAGTGGAAAATGTATGTACAATGCGAATTTATGAAATGGCAAATGCACTTGATTTGTTGCCCCAAGATTAGGAATGCAATAAAATTGGACTTATCTTTCAATTTTGTTGTTTTGATGCAGATCATCATCGTTCTAGATAAAGGAATCCAGTTAACCCTACGACTCTTAAATGCGCCATGACCGTAAGTGACGATGAAGAACCACCCAGTTGGGTTATCTCAGAATGAAGCGCTCTGGAGCATCCACAGATTATTTCCTCATATTCCTCACTCAGATTCTAGGAACTTCCCTATTCCCCTTGTACTAAACACCATTAGAGTTCAATCACGATTGTCCCCACGATGTATGCCATCAAGTAACATTTTTTTTTTATTCGTTTGAGGAACTAATACAGCAACTGATCAAAAGGAGAGCAATAAAAAGCAATAATCAAGGAAAAATAGTGGAAAGTTGAATTATGGGGTGAACGACCAACTGAACAGGAGATCTCAAAACAAGAAGAAATGCGAAAATGAAAGATGATGCCTTCACATTGGTCCCTTAAGCCTCCAGGTGATTAGCTTGCATTGCTTTTGGACACGCCTTACAGGACGTCTGACTGATGATCATGCCGCTCTTGCCATTTACCCTTAGCCACTAACAGCTTATAACCTCATTCCGTTTTCTTTTCCTGGCTTGGATGACTCTTTTCTATTGCTTAGGCTGCCTTTTCAGGTTTTCAACCTAGCAATCTTCTTCTTCTTCTTCTTCTTCTTTCTTTTTTTTTTTCTCTTCTCTTTTTTTTTTTGTACTCTAATTTTTGCCTAGGCCGCCTTTTCCGGTTTTCAACCTGGCGAGTTCTTTTTTTTTTTTTTTTGTTAGGCATAATACATCTTGACAGAGTCCGCATTGATAGGCCTTGCCAATTCCTATCCATCAATGTCCATCAAAACAAGCGCACCCCCCGAAAAAGCCTGCTTCACCACGTAAGGACCCTCGTATGATGGGGCCCATTTTCCTCGGTTGTCCTCTTGATTTGGAAGAATTTTCCTTAACACCAATTCTCCTGGCTCAAACCTTCTAGGGCGAAGCCTTTTATTGAATGCCCTAGCCATTCTTTGTTGATAAAGTTGCCCATGACACATGGCGATCAATCGTTTTTCTTCAATCATATTCAATTGTTCGTATCGAGTTTTAATCCAATCTTCTTCCTCGACATCGGATTCTATCATGACTCGCAATGATGGAATCTCCACCTCGATTGGTGTTACTGCCTCCATCCCATACACCAGGGAGTAAGGCGCAGCCCCTGTTGATGTGCGAGCTGTGGTACGATACCCATGGAGAGCGTATGGAAGCATTTCATGCCAATCCTTGTAGGTGATGGTCATCTTTGCAATGATCTTCTTAACTTGGGCTGAAATGCTTTAGCCCAAAACTTTTTGTTAAGTTTTGTTTTTTTGGCCCAATTTTATTTTTATCTTTTTTTTTTTGTTTTGTTGTTTTTTTTTTTTACAACAATTTTTTGTTTGTTTTTTTTTCTTTCATTTTAATTTAATTATTATTATTATTTTTTTTTTGTTATTATATATATTTTCCATCTATTATTATTAATTTTTTATTATTTATTATTTTTTTATATTTATTATTATTATTATTATTATTATTTTATAAAAATGTCCGGACAAAATGGGGTGTTCACGGATATAAAGACAATTCGCTCAGTCAGATGATCTGACTGTTATCTTAAATATAGCTGCTCTCAGGAAGCATCCAATCATTATACATATGCAATGATGCATATGCATCAAGGCGCTCCTGAACCAGCGCCTTATCAAGATATACCAAAAAAATTAGCTCATTCAATTGTGCAACATTTGTATGGTATCATGACAATCCTGATGGTTCAAATTACAGATGATACTGCACTTTCTCTGACAACTGATAAAAAATATTGACTTACCCTTGGGATCTGGCAAATGATGGGTTGGCACAAGAAATTAACATCACTCCTAATTGCTGTACACATCCTAATACCTAAACCTACTAACTAAATGCTTCTCACACCCTAAAAGCCATTTTCGAATCTTTTGTTTAAGGTTTGGATCAATTTGAGTCATTTCCACGAAAATAGACTGTTCATTACCTGCTTAGCTTTGTAACCCAAGAGACGTGCCTTGTCAGGACGAGTAGGCCTTGTCAAACGGACAATATAGAAGGTTGCTGCCGATACTCCCAGCACCTTACCCTCTGCAGGAATCTAATGATATCAGACTGTTTCTTGCGCCAAAGCTCGGACACATACTTGTAGGGACCTGTAGCCACCAAAAGTAGAAAAAAATAAAATCAAGTATTACATCTGTTTTGACTTCCATCACCACATATAATTTTCACAAAACAGCCAAATAATATAATAGCAAGATATCCAATCTAATAATCAAATATCAGCTTTCCAGTTTCCAGGGTCAAAGTTCATGTGAACTGATAAAAAATAGGTCTTAGAAAAAGATGGACGTTGCATATTTGTCCATAATTCCATCAATTTTTAAAGAGAAGGTATTCAAACAACCAAATTTTAATTGTTTGTACATGAGACATGGTGCGGCTAACGACTACAGATTGCAAAACTAAGAAAAAAAAACTAAAAACTTCCTCATATTCTACCTCCAAAACAAATTTTCATTTACTACATTTTCGCAGACATTTGCTGCATCCATAATTTTTTTAGTCGTTACTATGCAGAATTTATCTCAATTCCTACGAAAAATTGAATAAATTGACTCCAAAGAAACGAAGCAAAGAAAAAACAACTCCAACCAAATGAAGCTAGCTATTAAAAGTCCTACGAAACGAAAGTCAGCACAGCAAATCCTTAATAAAAAATAAAATATTGACGCAAGAGATATAATGAAGCGAACTTGAAATGAGATTGAACAGACGAAATTATAAAACAAACCACAGCATTTTCAGCCACCAAAAAATAATGAAAGCATGAATAAAATTAAACAGAAAAAGAAAATGCATTGCAGCACTCGGGCATAGACGAAATCAAGAACCATGAACAGTAGAGAAAATCAACAGCCCTTCGCATTCACAAAACTGAAAAACAATAGAACACAGGGGAGAAGATTAGCCGTACCCATCGAAGCAGAGTGACCTACGACCCTCAATTACCAAAACGAGAATTAGGGGTTTTAAGACAGCCATTGTTTTTTGTGGGATTTTAAGACAGCCATTTGCTGAAGAGAAGTTTCGAAGGAAGATTGGGCCTCAGTCCTAAAAAACCAGATTGGGCTAGATGTAGCCCATTAACTAGTAACCCCGAGAGTACTCATTGGGCTTCTCAAGTTCTGATAAATTTTAGGACAGGTTGGTAACACAAAAAATTTGACTATGAATAATTAATTTTATTTGATTATGGTTTTCCTAGAATGAGTTAATTTTATATTATACTGTGTTATGTTATATAAGGCATATTTCTAAAAAATTTTATATTTTACAATATAAGATATTTTAGGGGTTAGGTAGTATAATTAATTTTTTGTTTCCGCAATTGCCTTTGACAAAGTACTAAGAGATTAGTTATTAGAAAAAAATAATTAATGTAGAAAAATACTAAATAATGATAAATGAGAATAATTTAGGAAATTATGAAAAATTTTTCAGTTATTAATTATTATCCTTCTACTGTGTGTTGTGACTAAAAGTGTCTTATAATTTAAAATGGAAGGAGTGCCTTATAGTAGTATCTTGAAAGTCTTTTAAAAACAAATAAGAGAGAAATGATCTTTTGCTTATAAGAGGCTTTTATTTTTATTTTATATATTCAGGAAAATTCATAATGTTATCATTATATCAAACATATTTATATTTATATCCTCCACATTATAAAAAATCACCCGA
The DNA here is from genome assembly GCA_026686845.1 of Adenanthera pavonina. Classification (NCBI taxonomy): domain Eukaryota; kingdom Viridiplantae; phylum Streptophyta; class Magnoliopsida; order Fabales; family Fabaceae; genus Adenanthera; species Adenanthera pavonina. The sequence continues at coordinate 24,593,639 of JAIVEN010000022.1, read as the reverse complement.
AACCACATATAAATACTTTAGTGTCTTTTTTTTTTTTGGACTATGAGGTAGACATTTGGATCTTCTCCTGTGAAAAAATCTCTCAAATAATCTCTCCAAGTAAATTTCTACTTTCCATGTGATCTGAAGGTTGCAAAACATATATATATATATATATATGGAAAAAAGGAAATAGTTGAACAAGCAGCGAAAAGGATTCAAAGTACATGGAAGGTAGAGATTTGATTAAAAATGTGCCTCGAGACATTTTTTATTGAAGAGATGTCTTAATAAGAGAGAATCCAAATCCAAAAAGTAGTGGTTTGCTTTTCCTATTTAAGAAAGAGCTGCTTTACTGTACTTGTTTATGGTTGATGTATTCACTTTTTTTTTTAGCTTATTTATTTATACATGTCTATTATATCAGTCACTAGTTACAAAATTTCTAACCCTCTCCGTCTCCGATTATATTTTAAGACAATCTTGGTGTCGAAACGAAAGAGCATAACCTCTTTGCATACGCAATGAATAGGACTCCTAATTAAGCTTTGTGAAGGCATTAATGTTGTTCAAACATGTTTATTTACTTGAATTTGTTGTCTCGGTAACCTTATAGTTATAGATATGGCTACTTTTAATAAACCTTTTTTTTTATAAAAATTACTTTTGCATATACAATTGATTTGCAAAATACTCCGTGATGAATTTTAAGAAATAGTTGTAAATATATGAAAGAATATCACATGGTTACATAATAGAGACAAATATATTGGGCTTAAAATTGAATAACAATTGTCTGTTGAACAACTAAATTATGCTCCAGCTATTTCATTGTCAAAGTAGTTCATCATCATCACTAAATTTGTAATCCACACTCTTCTTCTTCTTTTTCCATTCACCACTCATCGGTTTTGATTTCATTGAAGAAACATCACCACCACTGTTCACTTCCCTACCTAGCTCCCCATCTCTGGCAATGTCGTCCCTATTTCATGATCAAAGGAAATAAACTCCTAAGCATACATTGAAAAAGCAAACTTTGGCAGTACATTTAGAAACTTTGACCAAAATGAGTATACGTACAATCAAAACGTGTTTTCTGTGTCCTACACAGAATTAAGTATCTAGGAACGAGTTGACCAAAATACATAATTATTTCACAATACTGGATTAACCATTTAGTTGTAAAAATGAATCAGATAGTTATAAATCATAACCAATAGAATTACAATATAAAGGGCCAGAAATAAATACATATATCAAACAATGAGATATATAGCTACACGAGCAAGCAATTCCATTTGTACCTTTCCTCCCGTTTCTCAATTTCATGCTTCCTCTTGAGATTAGCTTTCCGAGCTTCAAACTGCTCTCTACTCATAACTGGAGGTAGAGCATTCATGCCATTCACGCTCATACTGAACTCAGCAGGATCCCTTGACATGGAGCAAAATTTATCTCATGAGTTAGCATTGTGAAGAAGAATGGAGCCTTGTAGCTATATATAAAATGATACTCACTCCAATCTTTTTTATTAGTCACTTTCTAAAAGTTTTTTATGGTTCTAAATATAAGTCACTTTTCATAGATTTTTGAAATATTAATTACTTTATTTAAAAAATATCCTTATTTAATTATAAGAGAGAAAGTTAATTGTTTAAATTTGTGATATTTATTACGGGTAAAAATGAAAATGATATTACTTTTAAGATAATTTTAATAATATCACAAACTTTTATTAATTCTGATGAGATAGTTAAAAATGACTTATATTAAAGATTGAAGGGAATTCATTCAAATAATGTTTTTCTTTCTCTCTTTTTTTTTGTTTTGGGGGGGGGGGGGATGAAAGGCTATGGTTACATCATATAGAAGGAAAATGAAATAAATAGGGTGTTGTAATGTGTTTTTATTAACTCAATCAACTTTTTGCAGCCTCATGAAGGATTACTAAACAAGAAAAATTGATCATTGAAAAGCCAATTTGTACATTTAATTGCTTGATGTAATTGAAAATGATATTTCAATTATTCCCCATGAATTTTTTAATTTCTTCCATTAGACTTACTCCTATTTGATTTGAGGAATTTGAAAGGGTGTCAGGGAGACAAAAGGAAAAATTTTTTATTCTAATTTTTTTCTAAGCAAAATAAGGGAAAAGAAACATTTTCTCTTCCTTCCTCTTCCCATTCTAAAGAGAAGAGAAAAAGTGCTCCCAACCCTTATTTGATTTAAAATAAAAAATAAGAATGCAAAATCAAACTAAAACGAACCCTCCACAAACAAATTTTCCAACATCCTCAATTCACTCGGTCCACAATTCCAACAGCCTATAATGCCTTGGACATTAGTAGCTTCCCTGAAAGAGACACACTCGTATGATACTGCTATTCTTCTTTTCCAACATATTTTGAAACATTTCGAAATATTTGAACACTTGACAATAACTCGAGCGTAATGAAGATAGCTATTGATTTTTAATTTGAATCGAAAACAATAACGTTTATGTAATTTATGATTCTTGATAATTTGTTACAGATATCATTATTTCACAATACCCTTTTCATTTGATAATTTGTAAATGTCTATATTCCACAAATCCTTCAAGCATGTCTGACATGACAAACAAACCATATGTCTGAAATAAATTTGTACCATTGGCCTTTGTAGTCCAAAAATACTCCACAACAATGCAATAGCTTATATAAAATCTTGACTATATTAATAAGACTAAGTTTATGCTTCAAATGCTTGTTCAAAACTTTTATTTACACAATTCATCTTTCGCATGTTAATCTATCAAACATAAATATAATTATATACGTATATTTCGCATCCCATATCTTAAAATTTTAATATATGTAACATTCAAAATATCGTATGCGTTGGTGTGTCTTATAGTGGGTGCAGGGGGAGAGGGAGAGGGAGAGAGAGAGATGAGGGGGTGGCAAAGTGCTAAATTTTGATTTTTCAAAGTACACTAATACAGTTGGTCTATTAAAATACCTTGGGTGTGGAACAGGCAACATGCAATTCTGCATGCCAAAGGGATCATGAGACATAACATCCCCAAAAGGCATGTCTAAGGGGCCTAAGCCTAAGCCGTAATTCATTATTTGCACAGCGTCAGCATATGGTGCCACAAATCCTTCCGTGCCAGGTTGCATGCCATTCCAGTACAGATTATAGCCAGGAGGCGAGACCATAGGCATCATATATTTCTCTCCTCCAAAGTCCTGTGGAGTTGTCCACTGAAAGTCTGCAAAGATAAACCCAAACCTTAATTTAAAATGACCAACAAACAATATGAATAGGAGACACAAGCGTCCCTATGTTCCACTAATGTTCCAGTATATCTGTATATGAAAGGGGTATAAAGCTTCCCTATTTTTTCCACAAAGCTCCCAAACAATGGATTCCATTTCATTCCATCCAATATCCTAAATGTTCCAATATTAGAGTAAGATCTTAGAAAGAAATATTACATAGACAGACATCTATCAGATACAGGCATAGACAAAGGGGAGAGAGAGAGAGAGAGCAAGAGACTTACCATTTGCAGGTAAACGGGCTTTCTCCTTTCCACTTTGCTTCACTTTGCAAAATTATTTTAAAAAAATAAAATTTATTGATACTGGCCTCAGATAAAATATAAACAGAGAATACTTTTTTCTGCTCCAATCACAAGTCTAATAATTATCCTCGCATCATCAACATATTCACATTCATTCACACAACTTCCTCCATCACTACCCTTTCTCCCATCCCCATTCTAATTTAAAAAGGTTAAAAAACAACTTGGCACCAATCTACATTACCTGCCTCACTAGGAGCCAACTTTTGTTGCATTTCTTCCTCAACCAGCTGAGCATTACCCTGTGAAGCTGGTTCCTTTACACTCACTGACTCATCAGTAGCTTCAGATACATCAGCAGCACTTATGGCCATTACTTCGTCTAACATCTGCGGATCAGAGAGAGCCTTTCTATCATTGGCTGCCTCCTGTACTTCTGATTTTCCTTCACTAGAAGGGGATACCTTTCGCTCTCCCTTAGACAGAGCAGATGAGCAAGGAGAAGGAATCTTAAGCTGTGGACAAGGAGCAGACTCCATATCTGAAAAATCCAACAAGGAGCAGACCATAGGCATCATATTTTTTATTTCCCTTCCATCTGCGGCTGCCATATGCATTGATCTCGGAATGCCAGTGGGTGGCTTCACTCTTTTAAGGTCATAATTTGGATCACCATTTGTAGGGCAGTCTTGAATAAAATGTCCTAAACAAGAGAAAGGAAGTATTCTAAGCATATTGGCATTGATACCCACCATTTTGCACAGGGAAACAAAAGCACTTTTTAATACATACCAGGCACCTTGCATCTGTGGCACGCATAGCCCGGTGGAGGTGTTTTCTTCTTAGGCTGTGGACAAGGAGCAGACTCCATATCTGAAAAATCCAAACCAGGGAAACGATGTAAATAATGACAAGCTAATAACTGATAACAGTCAAAGAGTCACATTATAACAGTTTCAACAACCTTGAACTCGAAATTTGCTCCCAGCATTTTCAGCATTAGTACTAGTAGTTCCTGTCTCCATTATGCGCCTAATTACGTCTCTCGTTGTCTGATTTGGTAAAAGATCATCTGCAAGTATATGAGCTGCTCTACAAACGCAAATGCAATTGGAGATAATGTAGTCCCTGATACCTGGGGTGAATTTTAAAATAACGATTTACATCCTCAGCATGATTCTCATCTTTGGAAACCATACAATATAAGTTCATCAAAACTTACATTTGTCACAGAAACTTTTCAAACAACACTTGCTTGCTATTACAGCATCTTTCATCACATCCTTGCACAATGGGCACCGGAGCTCAGGTAGTATATCACTAACAGAGCATGTTGATGGTAAGCCTTCTATTTCTTTCTCAAAAGCAGCCCTTTTTTATGAAGAAAGAAGGAAATTAATTTCATGCCTACAATTGAATGAAATAACAGATTATAACAGGGATCAAGGTACTCACTCGTTTGGCTTCAAAAAAGCTTCATGAGCAGTTGGTAAAGCATAAGAACCATCTGCGGCTGCCATATGCATTGATCTCGGAATGCCAGTGGGTGGCTTCACTCCTTTAAGGTCATAATTTGGATCACCATTTGTAGGGCAGTGCTGAATAAAATGTCCTAAACAAGAGAAAGGAAGTATTCTAAGCACATTGGCATTGATACCCACCATTTTGCACAGAGAAACAAAAGCACTTTTTAATACATACCAGGCACCTTGCATCTGTGGCACACATAGCCCAGTGGAGGTGTTTTCTTCTGCAACCCTGCCCAACCCCAGCAAGAATCAGTAAACATCACTTTATTCAAAGCAGTAAGAAACTTAAAAAGAAAGATTTGAAAATAGGCTAAGAGAATCAACAAAACCATGTCCAATCCGTCTATCCATTCCCCTTCCAAATTCTGTACTGGGGCCAAAACCATCAAGACCACGAGCTTGTCTAACTATAGTTACATACAGCCATCCAGGAACTCGACGAATTAACACTGAGGTATTTTTAGGAATCAACATTGCTTCATCAAGATATTCTAAAATTACAAAGAGATAGAGCCACTTTAAATCGTTGCAAATGTATATTGTTCATCAAGCAAAAACATAAAACACACTAGAACGCTGCAAAGTTGGACGCATTAAATTCCCACTAGTAAATTGCAGCCTAATTACTTCAGAACATTCTAGCCAATAACACATGCCTCTTGTTTGAGTCATTTCCCTTTTCTTTTTGCTTAAGGAGGGTACTAATCTTTTATCATTCCAGTTTGAAAATTGATAGAATTCAATCAGTAAGATAGTATTTCTTCTAGAATTAAAAAGGGCACGAGGTAAATTCAATAATCTTAACCATGAGTCCATGAGACACCCTCCTGAAAGCCAGAATACAAAACCAGCCAAGAGTATAAAACAAATGAAACCACGGAAATAACCAGGATTTTTAAATTTAAAATTAATCTAAAATTAATCATTGAACCCTGCAGGCCTAATTCAAGACAATAGTTTAATTAAAATCAGAACTAACCTTCATTGGTCTGGGCGTTGGAGACCACAAGGTGGCAATCTTTACCTTTGTCTAAATGTTTAGACTGAAAAATTTTTTCTTTCAGCGTAGAAATAGTGATAGAAGGAAAGTGCCAAGGAATTGAATTATAATCTTTTTCACTTTTAAATTTATAATACAGGGCCATGATATAATTTTCTTACAATCTAAAGAACAGGATCTCACCGACACTATAGCCGGAAACAGACAAACTATAATCAAAGGCCTCTGTAATATGAGGGCCTGATACGAAACTCCCAAAAAAATAAAAAAAAAAATCAAGCAGTACAATATTCAAGCTTAGTTTTCTTCTTTCTTTTCTCCTATTGTCAATTACTCAGACTGGATCGAACAAGTTGAACCGCCAAAAAGGGGAGCTCTCTTAGAATCTTTGCGTGCAGCCAGATCCAGTGTCTTCTACGGAAAAAAATTGCAACACTTCTCAGATTCTACAAAATCTGAACTCCGTCAAGCGTCTTAGAAGCATCCAAAGGCATAAATCAGAGTACAAAGATCGTCAGCCTCTATGGATCGGATGAACACTAGAGAGATCTAAACCAGAAGTAGCCGTCTCAAATTAGTAGCCGCAACAATCCGAACGGAAAGGATCCATTCCTGATAAATCGACCCGACGAGCCGCGAGAATAGAACCTTTGGACGAACCTTCGATCTGGTGGGCGACGATCAAGCCGTCAGACTAGAATTGCGAAACCCCTTGCTGCGGTCAAAGAAAATCTGAAGTGACGAAGAAAACAAACAACCAATTTAAAAGTAGGCGGATTCTTGATGCCAAAGGAAAGAATAATATAAAATATCCAAGATTTTTCCAAGTTTAATTTTATTATTTTATTGTTGACTTCTTTTTTTCTCCTTCTTTACTATTTCAAGTTTATTTTTATTACACGCAACTATGTATTAGGGCCAAAATTTTAAATTAACTAAAAATTAGGATTAATTGTTTATTTAATTATAATATAAGACCAAATATTTTTAAATAAAATTAAAAAATTATGAGATTATCAAAATACTCCGAAACTCTCCTCAATCTCCCTCACTATTATTAACCACCGGTCAATAATCACCGATGACTGGTCCACAATGACTAGTTATGAGTTGCAAAATTATAAAAGAGAATTGTAAATTATGAATAAAAAGTTGTAAATCTCTAGAGTCATTTTGATTCTAATATAGTCAAAATCTGATTACTCAATATTAAAATTATGAACATAAGTTAAAAAATTAGAACATAAATATTACAAAATATAAGTAAAAATTTGTAAATATTTATACCCCATTTAATGCTTATAAAGTTAAAAATTCGATTGCTCCATATTAAAATTTAAAAAATAAGTTGTAAAATCAAAATATGAGAGTTGTAAAATGTAAGTAAAAAGTTGTAAATATCTTGACTCAATTTAATGCTTATAAAGTTAAAATCTGATTGCTTCATATTAAAATTCAAAAAATAAATTGTAAAATTAAAACATGAGAGTTGTAACATATGAATAAGAAGTTGCAAATACCAAAACCTAATTTAATTAATGCTTATAAAGTTAAAATATAATTACTTCATATTAAAATTTGAAAAATAAGTTATAAAATCAGAACATGAGAGTTACAGAATGTAAGTAAAAAGTTACAAATTCTTAGAGTTAATTTGATACTTATAAAATTAAAATTTAGTTAGACCATGTTAAAATTTGAATAATAAGTTATAAAATTAGAATATGGAAGTCGTAAAATCAAAACATAGGAGTTATAAATCTCTGGAGTCAATTTAATACTTATAAAGTTAAAATCTAATTGCTGCAAATTAAAATTTTAAAAATAAGTTGCAAAATCAAAACAGGGGAGTTACAAAATGTGAGTAAGAAGTTACAAATTCCTAGAGTCACTTCAATGCTAATAAAGTTAAAAACCTATTACTTTATAAGCATCAAATTGGTTTGTTCTTAACAAGGTCTAGTTTTATTCCTAATAAGAACAATGATTTGAACTTTATAAGTATCAAATTGGGTTTAGATATTTATAACTTCTTACTTGTATTTTACAACTCACCTATGTTAGCTCAACGGGCTTCCCAAAAGGGGGGTAAATTTGGAAAATTAAAATTTTTTTACAAAGACAAAATACAATAATGATACTAAAAAGGTAACTGAAAACAGAGTATAAGAAATAAAGAGTAAAGGGAAGAGAACTCAGTAATTTATTCTGATTCGGTCTATTCCACTTGACCTACGTCCAGTTCTCAAACCACCACTTGAGATTTTTCTATTATCTCTTGCAAGATTCGAATAGGTTCTTGCAATGACCACAGTACAACACTAGCCCGAACTTTGAACTGAAACAAGTTCTCTCACTCTTCTCACTCAAGAGTAAGACCATCTCCCTTAGTGTAACCTCACATTAAATACTCTCTACAAGTGTGTAGATATTTTACAAAATAAAAACTCTCTCAGAAGAGTTGATATGAATGTTAAGATACAATGAATGAGCAAAACAGTGTATAAGAAATAAAGAGTAAAGGGAAGAGAACTCAGTAATATATATTGGTTCGGTCTATTCCACTTGACCTACGTCCAGTCCTCAAACCACCACTTGAGATTTTTTCACTATCTCTTGCAAAATTTAAATAGGTTCTTGCAATAACCGCATTACAACACTAGCCTAAACTTTGGACTGTAACAAGTTCTCTCACTCTTCTCATTCAAGAGTAAGACTATCTCCCATAGTATAATCTCACACTAAATACTCTCTACAAGTGTGTAGATATTTTACAGAATAAAAACTCTCTCAGAAGAGTTGATATGAATGTTAAGATACAATGAATAAGCAAAACAGAGTATAAGAAATAAAGAGTAAAGGGAAGAGAACTTAGTAATTTATCTTGGTTCGGTCTATTCCACTTGACTTACGTTCAGTCCTCAAGCCACCACTTCAGATTTTTCCACTATCTCCTACAAAATTTGAATAGGTTCTTGCAATGATCACAGTACAACACCAGCCTAAACTTTGGACTAAAACAAGTTCTCTTACTCTTCTCATTCAAGAGTAAGACTATCTCCCGTAGTATAATCTCACACTAAATACTCTCTACAAGTGTGTAGATATTTTACAGAATAAAAACTCTCTCAGAAGAGTTGATATGAATGTTAAGATACAATGAATAAGCAAAACAGAGTATAAGAAATAAAGAGTAAAGGGAAGAGAACTTAGTAATTTATCTTGGTTCGGTCTATTCCACTTGACCTACGTCCAGTCCTCAAACCACCACTTGAGATTTTTCCACTATCTCTTGCAAAATTTAAATAGGTTCTTGCAATAACCGCATTACAACACTAGCCTAAACTTTGGACTGTAACAAGTTCTCTCACTCTTCTCATTCAAGAGTAAGACTATCTCCCGTAGTATAATCTCACACTAAATACTCTCTACAAGTGTGTAGATATTTTACAGAATAAAAACTCTCTCAGAAGAGTTGATATGAATGTTAAGATACAATGAATAAGCAAAACAGAGTATAAGAAATAAAGAGTAAAGGGAAGAGAACTTAGTAATTTATCTTGGTTCGGTCTATTCCACTTGACCTACGTTCAGTCCTCAAGCCACCACTTCAGATTTTTCCACTATCTCCTACAAAATTTGAATAGGTTCTTGCAATGATCACAGTACAACACCAGCCTAAACTTTGGACTAAAACAAGTTCTCTTACTCTTCTCATTCAAGAGTAAGACTATCTCCCGTAGTATAATCTCACACTAAATACTCTCTACAAGTGTGTAGATATTTTACAGAATGAAAACTCTTTCAGAATAGTAGATATGAAGGTTAAGATACAATGAATGAGCAAAACAGATGGTAGGTAAGCTTTGAATGAATCAATAAATGAATCAACAGAGTTTTAGCGTGTATATTGTTTTTCTCATTACCCAACAACTTAAATGAGGTAATATTTATAGTCTTGGAGCAGAACTATTCATTGAAAACAAAAATTAGTCATTACTCTTAGTAAAATAACCATTCAACTACCGCATTAAATGCATCTGATAGAGGTTATGCGGATAACCTTATCAGGTTATGCAAATAACGAGTAATTGTTTGTCTTTATTTTCAACGTAGAGCTTTTTGTTATGCGGATAGCCTAATTAAATTATGCGGATAATGTACTACCCAGGATCAGAATGATTAAGTTTTAGCTCAAAATCATTTTTATTAAAACCACTTAGTTATTAAGATAATGTTAAGTTTTTCTTAAACAGAGTTTTTGTGAAACTTAGGTTATCAGGATAACCTCCTAAGGTTATGTGGATAACCTGTTTTGCTAAAGAAAAGCTATTTAGTTCTGTAACATAAGTTATGTGAATAACCTCCCTAGGTTATGCGGATAACCTACTTACTCAAGAGAAGTTTAAGTATTCTAAAATATAGGTTATGCGGATAACTTTTTAACAAAGAAGAGTCCAAGTGCTCTGTAACACACATTATGCGGATAACCTCCCTAAATTATGGGAATAATGGGCTGTATAGTAGCACTTGCTTTCACTGTTTACTTCCTTATGTGGATAAAATGCTTACCTTATCAGGATAACCACTTGTATAGACTTGAGAACTTGATCCTCAAGTTGTGTTATGCGGATAACCTCAATTCCTTTTTCATGAAATTGAAGAATGGACTTTGGAAAAGTTTTGAGATTTAGTTTTTATCCCATAACCTTTAATGATTATGCGTATAAGGTAAAATATTTTCTTGAAAATAGGGTAGATACTTAGAAACATCTTTGAAATTGAAATCTTATCCCCATAAGCTAAAATATTTTCATGAAAACCAATTGAATACTTAGAATTAGTTTGAAATTGAAGCTTTATCCTTATAAGATAGCTCTTTTTTTTAAAACCATTTTGAAATCATGAGCTAATCATTAATCATTCAATTAGTTATTTCATTTAATGTTAGGTGAATTGAAATTCAAAGCTTAACTACATTCTTTCATAAATAGTTTCTTAAAGCATGTGAAACAACTCTTCAATCTTCAAGAAACTCCAACTTTGTTCTTTATTTCTCTTGTGTTCCTTTGATATTGGATCTCCAAACTGATTTGTTTTAGAATTATCAAAACATTTGAATTAACACCCTATTCTAATTTTACAACTTATTTTTTAAATTTTAACATGGAGTAATCGAATTTTAACATTATAAGCATCAAATTGACTTCAAAGTTTTGCAATTTCTTACTCACACTTTGCATCTTTTATGTTCTGATTTTACATCTTATTTTCTAAATTTTAACATAGAGCAATCAAATTTTAACTTTATAAACATCAAATTGGATCCAAGTATTTGCAACTTTTACTCATATTTTGTAATTCCCATATTTTGATTTTAGAACTTGTTTTTCAAATTTTAATATGGAGGAATCAGATTTTAACTTTATAAACATCAAATTGGGTTCAAATATTTGTAACTTTTTACTCACATTTTACAACTTTTATGTTCTGATTTTTCAATTAATTTTCATAATTTTATCATCAATTAATTAGATTTTAATCATATTAGAATCAATATGGCTTTAAGGATTTAAAATTTTTTACTTATATTTTACAATTCTCCTATTCTGATATTGCAACTTATAACTACTCACCGTTGACCGGTCACCAATGACTATTGACATGCGTTGATCGGTCACTAGTGGCCGTTTGACCGTGACTGCCGGCCGATCAACCATTGGTCCCGAGTTAATTGGTCACCGGCGCCCATTGATTGGTGGTTAACGATAATGGGAGAGGTGGAGGAGAATTTTAGGGGCATTTTGGTAATTTCACAATTTTTTAAATTTTATTTAAAAATATTTGGTCATTTATTGTAATTAAATAAATAGTTTATCCCAATTTTTAATTAATTTAAGATCTTAGTCCTAATATATAATTCTTCATTTTATTCTTTTATTCATCTTGACTTTAACATTTGAATATTTTTTTAAGAAAAAAATTACAGTTAGAAACCAAAATAATATATTTATTATAAAATAAGACTCTCTAAGACTATTTTTTCAATTTTATTATTTAGTATTTCAAATTTTAATACTTTTTTATTAGTTAAAGTACTTCTTTATAAATGACTCAGTGTAATGTTATTTAAGTGTAATTTGCCATTTTTTTAACTTGGAGGTTAAGTTAGATTTTATTTTATTTCATGTAGGTTTAAATCATTATATCTATCTACATCTATTTATTATCTATCTATTCTTTATTATATCAATCAGAATTCCAAAACACAAAGTAAAAAATTTAGAATTTTATTAATTTGTATATTGCTATAAAATAATAAATGTTACAGAGATAAAAAGATAAGAGAGAATTTGAGGCAAACAAAATAATGAGATTCCACATTCACTTAAGTATGTATAATGCTCTGTGCATGACTTTTATTTACAGGGTTCTGAACATAAATAACTATCCTAAAGTTAGGATGGCATAAATAAGCACATTAATCTACATAATGGCACTTTTAATCATAAAAAACTCAATTAAAAGATGTTATGAAGGGGAAGACATTAAAATATAAAATGTACTTCTTAAATTAACTCTTTGAATACCAAATCGTGTTGCTTAATGGAAGAGCTTCTAGAGCTTAGGTTGCAAAAGTAAGGAAGCTTAAATGTGAAATCAATCTTGTTGGAAAAATAAATTCAAATTAGTCTAGAGTGGATTTTCGTAATATTTAAATATTAATAATTTATAACCTATAATATAGTCCAATATTAATATTTATAGCCTTTATTATATAGTTCAATATAAGTAGTTGGAATATTCACATGTTTTTTTTAAATACTTGTTCATGAATCAAGTTTGAAGGTACTTTCTCCTAAAGTTTTGAGGATTTGAGATGCTTTGGGAAAAATTTATGTCATGAGCTAATTGTAATTGACTATGAGAATTAAAAATCGTATAAAACTTTTAAATTCAATAGAATTTGCAGTTTAAATTAGATTAAGAGTGGAAATAGATTAGGTTTCTATTAGAGGCTTACAACCTAACTTATATAAAGTCTCACTTGACTTAACTTATTTAGTTAAATAGGCTAGATTCAAACTATAGACAATCTCTATTTAAGTAAAGTCTAGTATAAAGTCTATTCAGTTAAGTCTATTTAAATTAATTTTTAATATATGCTACATAATATAATTTATTTAAATTAATTTTATCAATTAAATTAAATTAATTTTAATTTAATTATAAAAAATATAAAATTACTTATATAAATTCTTAAATAAATTCTTAAGTTAGCACAATTCAAATGATATGAAAACCTATGAAATATATTTTGCAAAGTATCCACCCTATATTTTATAGATTCTCTCATCCCTTTTTGGTGTGCAATAGCCAGTATGGGACTTCCCATTTTCCCATTTTTTGAATAATCTTTCCAATTGTTCACACTTCAACTCAATACCATTTTCTCCTGGCAGGTACCATATATCTTCATCAAAGTGGGTCTTGGAGTCATCGATTCTCTCGTCACTCTACCGTTCTTAGATTTATTAGGTTTGGTTTAATTTATAATTGTTTTATGAGAAAATTCTGTTACTTAATTAACAAATTTGTTACGTTGTTTTTGGCATATGATTATGGGTTCTTAGTTGCATTGTTACTATATTAATATATGAAAAGTCACACATCAACTCTTTTACCAAGGAAAAGAGGTGTATGGGTCTATAAAAATAAGGAGGTTAGCTCCTCTCTCACTCTCACTCTGGGTTATTAAAACATATGAATTATAAAATAAATACAGTTGAACCATGTATTTAGTGAATAAAAGTTTAAAATTTGAAGCCTTTTATTAATTAAAGTTGATGATTTTTTTTATTTTTTTTAATAGACTTTTAAATAAGTTTTAGATCAAATCAAACTTTTAGAAGGATTAGAAATAGACTCACAAGCCATGCCGTTTAAGTTTATAATGTATGCTTCACTTATTTACAGAAAATCTAGTATGAGACCTAGCATATTTCTAACCCTAATGACACCTATTATTTAAATGAGTTTGTGGTTATCTCTAATCATGATATTGGCTTATAAATTCTCAATTCTTGAACCTAGCTAGTTTTTTCAAATGAGATTAACGCAATATATATATATATATATATATCTGATTCTCTTTGTTTATTTATTTGCAAAACAGTGATTCATCTTTCTAAAATAAATAAATAAATATTTATTTATTTATCTATCTATCTATTTATACTTTACGTCTTTACATTTGAGGAAATAGATCGTGTCTATTATATTAGTTGGATGAAAATAAAAATAAGATTTCTTTAACCAATCCTGAGATCTAAACAATTTTTCTGGCCTGAGAGTAAGACAAACTTATTTGAGAAGACATTGTATGAATATTAATTGGCCGAAGAAGCAAAATTTCCAAGTCCTACAAACAACTGGATAAAAATGACTGGATCAACACTAGAACAAGAGCAGAGCTTCTTAGATGAAGCTAAAACAGACATTTTTTGGGCCTGAGAAACAGACATATATTTTACAGGATCCAAATTATTACATCCTTCAACTACATAGTTTCCAGTGTATTCGAAATTCCCAATCGGCCGTTCACGTTCGCTCGTTCCCACAGCTCGATCCACCTTCAGGTTCCAGTAGCAAGGGTGAGTACAAGTCTACCTATGCTTGCGCTTATGCCTTCCTTCCTCCTCCCAATCTGCCTGTGGCGACGGCGATGGAGACGGCTCGTACCTTGACGGCCTCCTTTTGAAATGCCGTTCATCATCGCTAGACTCGTAATCTACACTCTTCTTCCTTCCACCGCTCGTCGGAACGACCTTCCCTAACCCCGATTTGTAATCGTCATAATATCCATTCGACACTGACTTGGGATGCGCCGAAGTAGTCGATCCACTGGGTGCTTCAGCAGAAGATGACGTGGCGAGCTTTCTCTTCTTGGAGACTTCGCCCTCAGGGAAGCTTATGCGAGAGAAGACGCTGGCCTTATGCTTGCGATCTGCAGCCGCCGTGGCGGTGGAAGAGATCTTCGTCACCAGCTCAGAGGAGGGCCACGATGAGGACTCCGACTGGTGATGGCGATGGTGATGCCTCTCATGGTCAGGGCAGCCATACTCTTGGTCCAAATCACGGTCACGATCATTGTCGTAATCACGATCAGGATCGCGATCGTGGTGATGCTCAGATTTCCTTTTTGCCGGACGTGAAGGTTCGACCTCACGCGAAGGTCGATCTGGCGATAATCGCTCCAAACGACTACGGTGGTGGTGGTTGTAAGCGGTACTCGATGAGGGAGGAATAGCCTTCTGCACAAACACAAAAAGAATGCCATAAGTTACTTAGAGCAATGTTCTAGAAACTCTGTATTTTTATATATTTTTTATTCTTAACTTCTTATTAGCCTTTTTGCAACTCACAAAAGGGCAATAAACCAAACGCGAAGTTATGTTATACCCCCTAACGAATGCAAGTGACTTTTTTTTTTTTTTGATGAAGAATGCAGGTGACTTTGAAGTTTTAACATTAATGTACATGGCCCTAGGGCTTGCTTTCACCATTTGAAAAATAAAATCCAGTTTGATGCATATAATAAAATAAAATTACATTAAATTAAACATAACTTTCATTTTAATATGAAAAATAATTCTTGTAATCTTATTTTCAAAAATAACAAAATCATTAAATAATAAAAAATTATTAATAACTACATCATTTCCAACACCCCAACTTTTTTTTATTAGAAATTAATATTAAATAAATTTAATAATACTACAGAACAGGGAAGTCCGCAAGCACAAATACATGACCAACACGCCTAATATATAGCACTTGTTCATTTTGTTAGCTCAACTTCACAAGTAGAGCAATGGAAGCCAATTAGCTTTTTTATACGGCTAAAGAGCGTAGGAAGCCCAACTATCATCACCGTACGACATTCAATCAAGTTCAACAGCCCAGTCTTCGCCTTTTTCTCTAACTTCAACCCCAGCGTTGATTCCATTAAATTAATTAAATTAAAAAAAATAACAACAACATCATGCAAATCTCCCACTCATCACCAATTTCCCCCCAAAAACCCAGTATTAAATTACTAAGCATCTACTAATTTTATGTATGAACCTAATAACGTCAAGGTTTTGTTTCAATAAACTTTTAAACCATTTGGTTGTTAACCATAGAAATATGGCAGAACATATCGGGTCGTCGTTGCTCCCTCCACAACCACGAGCAACCAAAATTGAACGTGGGATTATCCAGTGCAATCGGTATTCTTTTGCGGGGAGTGATGTTTCTTACCAAACTTTCAAAAAAAGAACTCAAAAAGGCAAATGTTGCACAAGTCCACAGGAAAAAAGAGAAATTACAAACATAAAAAGTACATACAGGTTTTGATTTCATTGAAGAAACATCCCCACCACTGTTCACTTCCCTACCAATCTCCCGATCTTTGGCAATGTCCCTGTTTAATGATGAAAGAAAATAAACTCGTTAACGTACAATCAAAAACCAAACTGAAGACAAGCCAAGATGCACAAATGCATAGGTTATCACAGTACATTCAAAACATGCTTTCTCTGTCCATAACTGAACATGTTGGTAACTAAATTGATGAGACAATATCACAATGACAAGGAAAAAAATATATCCTACACAGAAATATGTAGGATTAAGTTGACCAAAATTCATCAGTTAGTAGCCATGTCCATTATTCAGGCACAAAAGGAGTGAGCTACAAATCAAATTCTATGGCATTAACTCATAAACTAACACCATTTCAAACAACCATCTAGAACTCCTCCGACATCTACAATTTCACTCAAGGATTTTGCTACAATGTTTATATGGCAGAGCTCTACAACATCACGGGCAGGCAAAAAACGTGAAAAATAATGAAATAGCTTATCTAGCAGTTCCAATTGTACCTTTCCCCCCGTCTCTCAATTTCACGCTTCCTCCTGAGATCAGCTTTCCGAGCTTCAAACTGCTCTCTACTCATAATTGGAGGAGGAGCATTCATGACATTCATGCCCATACTCAACTCCGCAAGATCCCTTAACATGTAACAAGATATATCTCATGAGTCAGCATGTGAAAAAGAATGTAGCCTTGTATCTAGCATCTACATATGGAATAAGACACGTATACAAGTTTCTAACAAATGCAAATTCACTCCAGACCAAAGTCCCAGCAAGCTATAACGCCAAGGACATTAGTAGCATTCAAAACAGAGACGTACCCATATTGGATAGATATATGATATGATACACATAATAGACTATAACATTCTTATCACTACCCCTTTTTTCCAATATGCTTTGAAACAATTCAAAAATCAAAATACACCCATACGTTTCGAAACACTCAGAGAAAACTCAAGAGCTTAATAACAAATATTGATAATAAGTTTGAACCAAAAATTACAGTTTCAATTTGTTATATTTTAGGTAATTTGCTATGAACATCTTTATTTCACATTTGAAATTTTTGTTTAAAACTCATTTTGTTCTTATATTCTTTGCTTTTTCACTTGTTAATTTGTTAATATACCTCTCATACTCATATATTAAAATTTAAAATATTGTCATACCACACACGTTGTATCATGAGATATCTTATAAATATACCAATATCGGTGCTTCTTAGAATAGCAGACAGAGATACAGGAAAGTGATGGTGTGCTAAATTTTGATTTTCCAAAGCATACTAATACAATTAGTCTATTAAATACCTTGGAGGTGGAACAACAGGCATCATGTAATTCTGCATGCCAAAGGGATCATGAGGCATAACACCCCCAAAAGGCATGTCTAAGGGGCCTAAGCCATAATTCATCATCTGCATTGCACCTGGATATGGCGCAACAAATCCTTCCATGCCAGGTTGCATGCCATTCCAGTATGGATTGTAACCCGGAGGCGGGGCCATAGGCATCATATAATTCTCAGCTCCATAGTCATGTGGAGCTTTCCACTGAAAGTCTGCAAGACATATCCAAAATTTAACTTAAAATGACTTGCAAAAAATATGAATAAGAGGTACAAGCTTCCATATTTTCCATTAAAGTCCCACGATAAGAATAGAAGGTACAAAGCTTCCCCATTTTCCACCAAATGTTCCAGTATTTTATGCACAAGATCTTGAAAGAAATATTAGAGACAGACAATTAATAGAAACAGGCACAGAGAAAGGAAAGAGCAGCAGATTTACCATTTGCAGGTAAACGAGTTTTCTTCTTCTTCTTTTTCTTTGCTGCAAAATTAAAACAATTAATTTAATTAATGATACTGAATTTAATTACTGATACTGGCATCAGATAAAAAATAAACGGAAGAGGTTTGTATATCCTAATCACAGGTGTCTTCATTATTTTCTCATTATCATCATATCCATATTCATTCACATAACCTTCCCCACTACCACCCTTTCTCCCTTCCCCATTCCAATTTTTTAAAAGGTATAAAAACAACTGGACACCAATCTACATTACCTGCCTCACTAGGAGCCACCCTTTGTTGCACTTCTTCCTCAACCAGCTGAGCACTACCTTGTGAAGCAGGTTCCTTTACACTCATTGACTCGTGAGTTGCTTCAGATACATCAGCCGCTCTTGTGGCCTTCACTTCATCTAACATCTTCTGTGGAGCAGATAAAGCCTTTCTATCATCAGCTGCCTCCTGTATTTTTATTTTTCCTTCATTAGAAGGTGAAACCTTTTGTTCTCCTTTAGACACAGCAGATGAGGTCGGAGAAGGAATCTTAGGCTGTGGACAGCGAGCAGACTCCATATCTGAAGAAACCAAACCCGGGAAACAATGTAAATGACAAACTAATAACTGACAATAGTCAGAGAGTAGCATCATAACGGTTTCAATAACCTTGAACTTGAAATGTGCTCCCAGCATTTTCAGCACTAGTAGTGCCTGTCTCCATTATGCGACTAATTAGGTCTCTTGTTGTCAGATTTGGTAAAAGATCATCAGCAAGTATGTTAGCTGCTCCACAAACGCAAATGGATTTGGAAATAATGTAGTCCCTGATACCTGGGGAGAATTTAAAAACAGCAATTAACATCCTCAACCTGATAATCATCTTTGAAAACCATACAAGTATATGAAACTTACACTTGTCACAGAAACTTTTGAAACAACATTTGCTTGTTAAAACAGCATCTTTCATCACATCCTTGCACAATGGGCACCGAAGTTCAGGTGGTATATCACTAACAGAGCGTGTTGATGGTAAGCCTTCTATTTCTTTCTCAAAAGCAGCCCTTTTTATAAAGAAAGATGGCAATCAATTTCATGCCTACAAATGAATGAAATAACAGATCAGAAAAAAATCAAGATACTCACTCGTTTGGCTTCAAAACAGCAACATCACCAGTTGGTAAAGCATAAGAACCATCTGCAGCTGCCATAAGCATTGATCTCGGAATACCAGTGGGTGGCTTCACTTTTTTAAGGTCGTAATTTGGATCACCATTTGTAGGGCAGTGCTGAATAAAATGTCCTAATCAAAAGAAAGGAAGTATTAAGCACATGGCATTGCTACCCACCATTTTGTACAGGGAAATAGGAGCATTTTTAAATACATACCAGGCACCTTGCATCTGTGACACACATAACCTGGAGGAGGTGTTTTCTGCTGTAACCCTGCCCAGCCCCAGCAAGACTAACTAAACATCAAATTGTTCAAAGCAATAGGCCATTATAAAAAGAGAATAGGCTAAGAAAATTACCATAACCACGTCCGCCTCCCATCCGTCCACCCATACCCCTTCCAAAACCTCTACTGAGACCATAGCCGTCAGGACCTTGTCTGCATACCAAATACAAACTCCACAATATCATAAGAACTTCGGTACAAAAAATAAATTTAAAAAAAAAATCAGAAGAATAATAGCAGAAGTATTTTTTTCTGAGAGCCAAATAAAGATGGAAATTCACCGTTGCCAATCCAAGGCTGGGGTATCAATCAAAGCCCTAATCTTACTGTCCTCATCAGCTCTATTTGTTGTCGGAGGAACCTCTGGGATTACGTTGCTTGATTGAACAGGTAATACATCGGGAATTGCATACAACTCATTGCCAAATTCATCCCATTCAGAGTCTTCAGGCTGTTATTAAGCACTTAATTTCATCATGAATGCAACAGAAATGTTTGAAATGAAAAGAAAATCATAAAAGAAGACAATTACATATTTCACGGCAGTGGTATCAACAGCTGGTATGCCACTCTTTTCAGGCTCAGTTTCCACCACCCTATTGTCCAACTTTTCCCTGAAAAGTGCAGAAGAAATAGCAACTCAAGAAAAGATCAAATATAACAGTAAAAACTGCAAGGAAAAAAAACAGTATTTTACGCAGATCGTGAAGATGAAAGTTTCCAGAATCTGTAATGAAGAACTTGCATACAAAATGAAATGATCTATCGGTAAAAATCAAACAGTTATTGAGATTTTAGGTTTGAGATAGTACTCTTGTTCAGTAACTATTGGTAAACGGGGCCGTCCAGGAACTCGACGAATTAACACTGAAGTATTTTTAGGAATCAACATTGCTTCATCAAGATATTCTGAAATTCCAAAGAGACAGAACCACTATAAAACACCATATATATAATCATAAATCCATACTAGAATCCCGCAAAGTTGGACGCATGAAATTCCTACAAGTAGCTTGCAGCCTAATTACATCAGAAATCAAGAATCCATGCCTCATATCTCAGTCATTTCCCTTTATAATTTTGTTTAAGTATGGCAATAAATTCTGATCATTTCTGTTTGAAAATAGATAGAATTCAATCCATGAGGAAGTTTTTCTTCTAAGATTAAAAAATAAAAGACACATGGTAAATACTGTAACTTTTATCCCAGAAACACCCTCCTGAAATCCAGATTACAGAGCTAATAGCGTAAAACTACTACAACCACCGAAAAAATCAGATTTTTATATTTAAAATTAATCATTAGACCCAGAGCCCCAAGACAATGTAGTTTAACTAAAATCAGAACCAACCTTCATTGGTCTGGGCGTTGGTGACCACAAGGTCGAAATCAGTACCCTTGCCTAAATGCTTGGATTCAAAAATTTTTTCTTTCAATGTAGCAACAGAGATGAAAGGACCGTCCATAGGAATTGAATCATAATCTCTTGCACTCTTAAATTTATAATACACCGCCATGGTATATTTCTCTTTCAATCTAAAAAAAGAGAAGAAATAACAGCAACACAATAGCCAAAAATAAATAACTATATTCAAAGGCCTCGATAAAACGAGCGCCTGATATCAAACTCCTAAGAAATCAGTACAATATTCAAGCTCTTTTCCTTTTTTCTTTTCTTTTTTCTCCTATTGTCAATTACGCAGATAGGATCGAACAAATCGAACCGCCAGAACGGTGAGCTCTCGTAAATTCTTTTCGTGCAGCCAGACGCCAAGTCTTCTTCGCAAAAATATTGCAGCTTTCAGATTCTAGAAAATTTGAACTCCGTCAAGCGTCCAAGTTTACAAGCCTCCAAAAGCACAAATCAGAGTGCTAAGATCGTCGGCGTCCATGGATCGGATGAAAATTAGAGGGATCTAGAACAGAAGTAACCCTCTCGGATCAGCAGCCCCAGCACCCGAACGGAAAGGAATAATCATAGAGAACCAGAGTCTGTTTCGGAAGAAATCGACCCGACGAGCCAGGGAATCGAACCTCGGATCGAACCTGCGATCTGATCGGTGAAGATCGAACCTTCCGATGAGAATCGGGAAACCCCTCCGCTGCGCCCAGAGAGAATCTGAAGTGATGCAGGAAACACCCAATCAATCGAAGAGTGGTATGGAACAGATTGGCGAATTCTCGACGATGAGGTATAGGGTTAGGAAAGTGGACAGACAGAAAAGGGGTAAGGGGAGAGAGTATGCTTATTAATTTAATTTTTAAATTTAAATTTAAATTTATTTAAATTTAAATTATTATATTAAAAAAAATGCACGATTTTTTTTTTTTATAAACAACACCCTACTCTTCTGGAGCGCGCGAGTGAGTGTCACTTCTACTCGCTCTTTGATTTATTTTGTCATGTTCGGACTTGTACTCTTTGATTGGGTGCTGGGGCTACGATATGACCGAATTTAAATTGTGTTTTTTTTCTTACCAAAAATTTTAAGTTTGAATTGTGTTATTTATAAATGTAAATGGCGTGCTTTTTATAAATCACTATCTATTTATCCATCTATCTATCTATATATTTGTAATATTCTTTTAAACCACCTAGTGTTCTACCAATTAGGGCTAAACATGGACTAGACTAGATTGATCTTAAATCTACAGTCTGATCTGAATAAGAATTTGATTGTACAAGACAATCTTGATCTAGTCCTTGGTATAGCAAATCAGTAACCTAGACTGAGGTGGACTTAGTTTAATGGACTAGAGACCAAGTTGGATTTGGTTTAGGTCACTCTATCCATTATTTTTCAAACGGTACAATTACAACATTTAAGGGAAAAAATATCTAATCCTAAATTAAACTAAATAAAAATTCATGAAGACTAAAAATTTCATCAACTTTATAGAAGCTTAATATATAATATTTTTTCACCAAATTCCAAATATAATAATATCATCAGTTTATCATAGCATCCCAAGTTGACACCACCAATAGCAAAATTCAATATAACAATTAACAATCACACTATCACAAGTTCAACAATATTAAGAAAACTCCGACATAACATATAAACACAACATCAATTCATCAATAATGACAAAGAAGTGATAAGGAGCTTTTATCATCATCTTTTTCATCTTCTTCTACCTCTGTCATATCTCTCTTCTTCATTACTGGAACATTAGAACAAAAAAAAGATTTAATTATTATCCTGTTTAAAAGAAATAATTAATATATACTCAATTCATTTAATTTCAATACTAAAGAGTATAAAGTATAGACAATGAGGAATAAACATCAACTACAACTATAATAAAATTAAAATACTTATAAAAAATGAGAAGTATGGAGTTGAAAGAAAACATTACCATCACAATCAATAATAATACAATATCAAACTATATCCATGATATCATTCTGTCCAACTTCAGTTATAGTTAAACCATCTAAAAAAGAAAATGAATAATTAAAGTACCAAGACTAGTATGTTGGTGATTGAATAAATATTTGTAAGTAATAAATTTAAAATGAGAATAGAAGTATGGATTTGAAAGATTACCAAAATCAATATGTTGACCACATATTTGTCTCCTCAAAGTTATCAAATTCACAAAACTTTGAGGCAAATTCTGAGAGAAATTCCAGGAAGAATCCAATTTTGGGTACAAATGAGTGTCTCGGTCATTTTTTATGACAATGAACTTCTATAAGAGTCAACTATACATCATCTAGTGCTAAATACATATTCTGAGGCTACTATAGAAATTGATATAGCCAATACATCATGAGCCATCTTAAAGAGCACTTTATACTTGCTAAACCATCTTCAAGGCTATTGTGAAAAGGCAGGTCTCAAATAATACAACAAAACAAACAAAGTTACTTAATTAATTATTCAAGATTTAGGATGTTACTAAACCATTGTCAGTTAAAACCTCAATTAAACAATAACTTAGAACACCTACAATTTAAAACTCACACTTAAATAGAGCAATATCACAACGGGGAAAGCTCAGCCAAATTAATCATTCCTAATGTACTTAATCAATATATTAAAGCATAAACAAGCAATGGAAACCAAATTCATGCATGTAACCCAAATTGCCTAATTGGTAACAATCAAGTGAACATGAAACTAATTAGAGGCTAAAGAGGAATGAGATCAATGAAGAGAGAAACCAAACCAGAACATTATTGCATTGATCATCTATAGATTTAGATTAAGCATTGGGTTCATAACTTGCTGCTAGTTACAAGAGAAATATAGTGACCCATGGCTGAACAAGAAATTTCGCACCGAGTCCCTCTTTGGACGAGTTATATATATGCACGTACACAGACACACACACACACACACACACACACACACATAAATATCATTCTCTTTGATCACCCAACAATAGAATCGAGATGGAAAAATGGGAAATTTGGGAATGATCAAGCACTAATAGAAACAATAATAGAGATGCAAAAATGAAACCATTTTTCCTTAAATCTCAATAGCATGTTCAAACAAGAGATAAGGGTATGCTTACATATATGCAACTTTAGAGGTTTGTCGGACAAGAGCCAAGGACAAGCAAGCAAGCCAAACTTGAACTTGGAGTCTTAGACTATTGAACACCCGAACAAATAAAGCAAGCAAGCCAAAGAGACCAAGATGTGATTGGGGCCATTAGATAAAGCACCAGAGGGGAGATGTTGATGGTTGAGAGTGGAGACAACACTGACAGAAGCAATGGTGGCTTGAGATAGGGATGATTAGGTTAGGGTTCGAAAATTCCCTCACTCTTGTCTCTCTTAATCTAAGCTAGTGGCTATTGGCTAGGGTTTGATCAAAATAGAGGGAGTGATTTAGTGAAAGAGAGTAAGAGGCAATCTGGACACAAAAACAATGTCGTGTGAGCAAGGGAAAAAATATATGTATATATCACCAGATCGGGTTTAGTTTGGTAGACCGAAGGCTCAAATTGAAACCCAGTCTAGCCTTATTAGTCAACCTGGCTTGGTATGTTGGTTACTGTCATCTGGTTTTTTTTCCTAGTCCAGGTCAAATCGAGTTAATTCGGTCTAGACTGGGTTGACCGGGTTCTAAGCTTTTTTGTTCAACCATGTTGCCACTACTTTAGACTTCAACTAATCCAAATCAAGTGTTATCATGTTTAAGACATTATACTTAAGCAACCTTAATCCCTTTTACTAAGACCCACGCCATAGGGTATATATGGATGCAATATTTTTGTTCAAATAGGTTGCAGACATGTCAAAGGACCTTTTTGTAATTTGCATGAAAAAATTGACTTCAAATTAAACAAGTGAATTCTTGGATACTTTATAGTAATTTTCCCAAATACAAGTATACAAATATGAGTGGAAAAGATAAAAGGTAAAGTTATACATTCAGAAAGATTACAAGTATAATGAAAATATAAACTCTAATCATGACTAAAAATTAAAAGCAAATAAAAAGGGTAGAGGAAAACATAAACTGATTCTAGGAACTAGCTCTCTATAGAGCAAGTGTAGTGTTGATGAAGAACATTGATGCCTGATAGCTTAAGGAGGTTGATTACATGACTAAATATTGAGCACTTAGGTTTAAACCTAGTAATTTGAGTGGGTCGGGTGTAAAATGGGTTGGGTCCAAAAGCCTAATGTTGAAGATAAGCCCTATTTTGCAAAGTCGCATAGGGCATTAACTTATAAGCTAGCTCATGGGCTTTAAGCTTTTTTTTTCCTGCCTTGGTTTTGTCATTCCTAAAATAAATTTTCCCTATCAGTTAAAAAAGTTAGGTGATGGACATCTTTTTCAACCAGGCTATATCTAGTTTCCCTCTATTGGAGAGAATCCATTATTCTCTTGAATAGATATCATTTTTGTTTTTTCTTGCCAACATCTACATAGAAATAGAAATAGATGCTAGAATTGTGATAACCAATTAAACCAATGGACCAAGACAGTAAAAAACATCAAATACCAAATGCTTTACCTAATTGAAAAGGAACCAAACAATAAAAACCAATTAAATTCACTCCACCTCTTTCATTCAACACACAAGTTTGAAGACCAACAGAGGGAGGATTGAACTTAAAGTAAAAGGAAAGGCTAGAAGGGAGCTGTGGTGTAGGACAAAGATGTTGACTCCGTCTCTCAAAGCGTGAAGCAGAAGATTGAACAAGCCAGATCAAACCCAAGCTGAAGCTAAATCATTATCAATGGACCGAAGAAAAAGAAGATTGAACTCGAAGACTCTATGGACGTGTGGTGTGATGTGGCTATATGGGAAGACTTTGGGTTTGTGGACTCCTAGACTATAGGACGTGGGTGGGACAACCGTGCTGGAAATTGTGACGTTGAAGCTACCACCGAGTGTACCACTGTGTTGGATCAAAGGAAGGACCGATTCTAAAGACGAAAGAGTGAAATTTTGGGGTGGGGTTTTGGATTAGGAAATTTGGGAATGGGAATGAAGGTGTAGAACTAAAGTGAAGGTTGAAGAATCGAAGGACTTGCTATTGCATGCCTCATGTGTGACTGACTCAGGTTCATTTTTTTCAAAATTTTTTTAATAAAAATGGGCTAGCTAATGGCCCGTCCAGCCTAGCCTATTTTTTTATTGTGCCTAATGGGCCTAGGCAAAAAAGACCGATTTTAATATGGGCTCTAAAATTTGAAACCCAACCCATTGATTTCTTTGGGCTAATCGGGTTAATCCATTGGTCCTAACCCATTTTGCTGGCTCTACTTGAGTTAATGCAATGACATTCTGTGATTGATTGAGATTTGTAGTAAGGAAAATTACATATAAATACCTTCAGGAACAAAAAATACAAAAATATACCATATACTTGCGAAATCTATGAGATACCAAAGTACCAAATTATAAATACTTTTATTGCATGAAAAGACTTTGCCCCCCTTCTTTTCCTTCCTCCTACACTGGTCGACCATTAGAAGTCAACCAACACACATTTTAAAATGGGTTGCAAATTTATGAATATCTATTGCAAATATATAATACTCAGTTGTAAATATATGAAAATTGGTTATAAATCTAATTTATCTATTATAACTATTGTAAGACTCTTAACCAAGTTTAATTTTTTTTTTTTAAATCTATGGCAAAGCTGGATTTATATGCATGTGCCTAGGTAAAAAAAATAATGATGTATTGTATACTAGTTTAAACTTAACAAGGTAAACCCAAATAAATTTGCCATTGATACACATGAATTTGCAATTGATTCACCTATATTTACAACTGATCTACTATATTTTCTAAGTCAAGTTTGTAAAGTTTAATATAATATAAGTTTTGATGATGATAAATATAGAGTAATAAGGAACAAATGCATTATATGTATCTGACATATATAATGTTCCTTAAAGAAGTAAAATACATATTAGCATGCATTTAATTATGGTTATAATACATATATTATGCTATGTGTAAATATATCCATTGTACTTTTACAATGAATAACATAAGTTGGATATATAAACTGGACTAATTACTTGGTTTGTAAGTGTAATATATTAAATGTAGGTTGATCCAAGTAAAAAAAGTGAGCATTAGAATACAGAAACGTAAATCAATATCATGCCTTACTTAAGAAAGAAGAAAAGAAATGATGCTCCAAAAATGGAAGATCAGAAGGGAGTATGCCAAGAAGGAAATAACCAAGTGAAAGTGGAACTCAACATTTGAAGACCTAGTCACTAGGTATATTTTGTTTCCACTTAAGTCTTAAAGTGTGATTAATCTTTGAAATTACTTAATCTTTTTCCATATGTTTTAAATGAGTTAGATTAAATAAATCTGATGTTAACATATATTAGATTTGAAAAACTTTGACTGACTGACGAATTTTGAGAAGTGAAAATTCTTATGTTTTGTGAAAATATGAACTTTGTTGATTGAAATTTGAAGTTCCAGAGATATTACCTCTAACAGATGAATTTCAAGTGTTGAAATTCAAATTTCGAGTCAAGCATAGTTAGTAAAATGTGCAAAATTTGTCTGAAATCATGACAAAGTTCGTCTGATAATTAAGCACTAAAATGGTTCAAAAGTATTCTCTCTGATAGACAAATTTTAGATTTCAAAATTCAAACTTTAGAATAAAACTCTATGATTTACAATTATATTTGATTAATTTAAGAAGTTTTGGGTATCAAAGTAATATATCTTTACTTTTAAACATAGTGAAATATGATTTTCAAGAATCTAGAATTTGACCTTTAATTAGTGTTTTAATACATCTCTCAAAATGCATATGGATTTAATATAAAACTTAGTTCATATGAAACTAGACTTAATAAGCTTTTCAAAGACGGTTATTTCACTCAAAATAAAGGTCATATGAAAAAGCTATGGTCATTTAAAGTTGAGTAGTGAGATATGAATTTTCAGTTTTAACCTCTTATCATTATTTTGATCATATCTCACAGAATACATTTGTTTTTGAAGTGAAACTTCTTTCATTTGAAAGTAGACATTGAGAGCTTTCCAACCATAGGTCATTTTCTTAATTTGGAGTTAAAATGAGAGAGTTATAGTTTCTGCAAAACTATCTACAGTGCAAAGTTTGAAGTTACGGAGGTTTTGCTGCGATAGATGAATTTTGGGCCTCTGAAATTCGAATTTCGAATAGAACCTTGGTGCAAAGTTGAGTTTACCACTGACAGACAAATTTTGACTTCTGAAATTCAAACTTCAAGTGTAACAGACGAATTTTGGCTTTCAAAATTCAAATTTCGAAACACTAGAATATGAAAATACTTCTAGAAAAGCCAACAGACGAATTTTCATATCTAAAATTTGAACTTCAAGTATAACAGACGAATTTTGGCTTAAAAAATTTAAATTTTGAATCTCCAGAATGTGGAATTACTTCTAGAATAGTTAACAGATGGATTTCCACATCCAAAATTTGAATTTCGAAAGGAAGAACTTGTGCCATATTGAGTTGCTCACTGACAGACAAATTTTGGGCATTAAAATTTGAACTTCAAAGGCATTATAGCAATATGGAACAACTGTTCACACTTACCAGAAGTATTTTAAATTTGAAAATTCATATGTTCCAACATAGAAACATTTGTCAAGATGAAAATTCGAATTTCAGATTTGAACAGACGAGCTTTGAAGTTCAACGCTAAAGACTTTAACTTATGGTCTCTTTGAAATTCATCTGTTAACATCCAAAATTCGAATTTCATAATGTCAGAAACATTAAATGCGGTTGGTAAATGGCTAATTTTGTAGAGTAATCGTTGGGTAATGTCTCTAACGGCTAGATCTTGTATCTAACGTCTAATTATACCAAAAAACTATAAATAGAACATCATTTGAACTTATGGATAACAATCTTAAGAGAGTTTATGCGAAAATGCTGCAACAATTTGTAAAATCTTTTTATCTCAACATTGGTTGAAAAACCCACCTTAATAGAGTGAACTTTCAATGTATTATCTACTATTCAAGAGAGTTTTCATCTTGTAAACATTTCTTTCTACATATTCTGGGTAGAATCTTAGTGTGGGGAAACACTAAGAGATTTACACATCTTGAAAGGGTATGGAGAGAGTGGCTTCACAAGTGCCTACTGAAACTTGTGGGAATATAATAAGGCTTCATAGGTGCCCGAATCAAACCTGTGGGATATAGTAGAAAATCTCAAGTGGTGACTTGGGGACTGAATGTAGGCCAAGTGGTTGGGCTGAACCAGTATAAATTGTTGTGTATTGTTCTTCATCTTCTTTGTTCAGTTGCTGTACATAACTCTCTTTGTTTATCCCTGTTTTGCTACACTCTTAGTGAAATTGGGTTATGATCCAAAAGAGTAAAAATCTTGCGTCACCCAATTCACCCCCTCTTGGGTGACCAGCTAACCTAACAAAGTTAACAAAGTAAACTCATGTACATTCACAATTGATATGTATGAATTTGTAATTGATCCACCTATATTTACAACTTATCCATGTACAGAGACAAATCTAGAGCCTAGAACATGGTTGGATTAAAAATAAAAATTGTATGAAAAGTAGGGGGCTAAAAATTAATTTTTACATTTTTAACAAACAAAAATAAATGAACTATGAATAAAAGTTTGTAACATTAGGGGGAAGCACCCTGCTTGCCCCCTGTGTATTCGTCTCTATCCGTGTATATTTTATAAGTTTACAAAATAAAAGCAAATACATTTGCAATTGATACATATGAATTGGCACATAATCCACCTATATTTGTAATTAATCTACGTATATTTTCAAGTACATAACAAAAAGAACCCAAATACATTTGCAATTGATTTATATAAATTTACAACTGATATACCTATATTTACAATTGATTTACATACATTTTCACTTTGTGAAAATTATAAACTACCAAACCTACAATATTTTAAACAAAATAAAAAAAAATAGCAACAAAAACAAAAGAATTCGCTAAAGAAGATGAAGATGGGGTGTAGGTAGTGGAAGAGAAAGAAGAGGGAGGATAAAGCATCAGCAAGTGGGCTTAACTGGCAAGGGAGGGGAAAACACCACCACTCCTGATGCGTTGTCATCTTTCGTTGCTGACTAATGGTGCACCAGCTACCTTGCCTTCATCAGCGGTAAATAGCCCTCTAGCAATGTCAAGTAGACTCAATTCTCTTCCATCTCCTGGGGCTCTTCCTTCCACAACCTTTATTTCATTGGAATTTCCCTTACTGGAACTAAGCTCCCAATCTCCGCCTCCGTGTTCTCTCCCCTGGCACAATCATTAACTTTGGCATTGTCATCATGCGGCTTCCTCCAGTAGGGTATAGTCCCTTAGGAGACGCATTTTGTAAGGCAATGTTGAGGTACTTAAAGGCAAATTCGGTTTTGATATTGGACACATGCTACAATCTAAGTGGGTACAAAAATGTTGTCATTTCAAAGATAATGATGTTATGATCCTTAGGCGTAACACCTTAACTTTAGACCTCATATCCCATGTACAAGACATTATTTAATGTCCATTTAAGTTACTTTAGAACCTTGAATCATTGTAGTTACTGTTCATTTGGTAACCCCATTTTCTAGACTGGACTTTCAAAAATAATAACTAAACCTAGAAAAATCATGTGAAAGTAATTCAATTTTCTAAAAATAGCTTAAAACGTTCTTTATATGGAAAAAATATAAAATAGTATCTTTTACTTGCCAATTTGTACAATATTTAGCACGAAAATCATTATTTATATGGTTAATTTACACTTTTCCTAGAATTTATGACCTCTACTTTGAAAATTTATTTTTCATTCTATATAGAGCCGATTCATATATTCTTTTATACCATTGGAAAACTCTATATGTCTACTTTCCATTCACATTTATTTTTTTTATATTTATTCAATTTGTACATGCCATAACATCATTACAAATCCTCAAGGTCAAGACATTACTCAATTAAAACAGTTTTAGGAAAACTTATTATTTTATACTACTTTTCAAAGTAAGCAGTACTTATGGTAAAAATTTATAGTTTTCCAACTTTGTCCAGTTTTGAACCTTAATTTCAAAAATTCACCATAAATCATATACTTATCTAATTTAGGTGTTCTCTAGTTCTTTGAAAAAATTATTCTGTCTACTTTCTGAGTATATACAACACTAATATGGAATGCTCTATTTTGAATAGAGTATCCCTATTCTAACAATTACTGATCATCTTGGACAAATTTGCATTTCAAACTTCAAAACCATTATTATACAATATTTAAATGATTCAAACTTGTCCAAAACATATTCATAATATCATAAGAGGCCTAAAGGAACATAACTATAGGTAAATTTACATATAATTTTATACAAAATGCCAAAATAGCACATTATAACTTTCACAATTTGCTTAATTATCATAGTCCTCTTTAATCCTTTTATCCTTGCCTTGATCTTTGGCATAATTTGGTCCTATCATGGTTAATATTTGGGATGATGATGTTATGGAACCTCAGTAGCAAGCTCATATTTGTGCAAATATGTTATCATATATACTTAAAAACATACATCATGACATTTTCAATCAATCAATCACATAATGAGCTATATTGTCAATAAAAATTTTGGCAGAGTTTCTCCTTAGAAATGGAACATCTTGGGTCAAAAACCTTACTTAAAACAGTCAATTCTAGTCATAAAATATTACAACAACAACATAGCAATGACATTATATCATGGAAACAATATATAATAACAGAGCAAGAAAGTGAACTATGTTACCTTAGTGATCTCCCTTTATTTTCTAACTTGATTCCAATGCTTCCACTAATTTTCTTGAACTTCTCCAAGTTCTATAACAACATTAAACACTCACTCAAACTGCTGATTTTATGACTTACTTCATAAAGTCTCATTGGACCTTAAAATCCTATATAGTTTATCTTACCCTTTATTATGCAACTAATACTTATTTTTAAGGAATTCCATCCCGAGGAATCCATATTTTACATCATTTTCATGAAAATTCTCACTCTGTCATGACCTCCTGTTGTGGCCAAAACACATCCTAGAGGAAGAAGTGATGGATTTTCATGCAAAATCTTACTTTCTCAACTAGTTTATAGTTTCTACTAAGTTCCTTGCATGAAAACTCATTCCCTTCACTTCCCTAGGTCTGGTTGAAACTTTCTCTTGAGAAGGAGGAAAGGAGAACTTCATGAAACTATCTTAAACTACTTGAAAAACTAGTTTGAAATGGTAGAGAATCTTACCTCAGCCTTAAACTCCAAGTCTTCAAGCTTTCCTTTTCTCTTTTCCTTCTCTCTTCTTCATGCCAACTCTCTTCTTTCTAGTGCAAATTTTTGAACTCTCTTACTCCTCTTATGCAGCACTAAAGTCGACCAAAGAGAAAAGCAAAGATAAATATCCAAACTTACTCAATTACTTGGTTAAGTTAACTTTAACCTTGGTTAGTTAAATTCATTCCCTTCTTCATTAAGTTTTCTAAGAAAATAATTAAATATTCAATTCTCCATGTTCTGCTGAAAGTCACGCAACTTTTGGGGGAAAAAAATCCAAAATACTGCATATTTTTCCTAGTCCAAATATATCTTATATTGGTTTACTTTATGTTTGGATAGATGAAGTTAATTTTGCAGTATTTTGCTACTTTATAGATATATGATTAAATTATGTTGGAATCTGTATTTACTTTAATATCCTATCACAAAAAGTATCTATGTGGGATCCATGTACTTTTCTTTTTACTTTATCTGCTTTTATGGAGCTCATTGTACCTTTTTCTTTATACTGTGCATTTTACTATACTCGGCCATAAATTTTTCTACATACAGTATTCCATAGGATATGGTATGTTAAAGAGGTTCATTTGACCTAAATTTTGTAAAATTATGAAATTATTGCTAGGAGAGGCCAAAATGCAAAAAATTATTCTTTAGGGCCCTTTTTCATAATTGTATCTAGGGACCAAACTGCACACAATTTTTTTCCAGGGAGTAAATGAAAATTCATATCTTTTATTTCCTTGACCTAGAAATAACCTTATTACCCTTTTTCACATCTATTTCTATATCTCAGATTTTATTACATGTTTATACATTTTATGATATCCAAAAAATTAGGGATGTTACACTATATACATGCACTATGGTGGATCTAGATCTCAATATGGAGTGGGATAGGGGGAGATGATAGTAGGGTGGGGGAAGGAGATAATGGATCAAGAGTTGAAGGAAGGAGGACAGAGAGGGAGAAGGAGAAAAGTTGAAGGAGAAGAGAAAGGAGGAAAGAGAGAAAGCAAAATGAGGGAGGAAGGAGGAGGAAGAAAAAGGAGGAAGGGCAAAACCATCTTTTCAAGTGACAAAAATATTTGCAATTTGATACTTTAGTACCTTATAGTAATTTCATAAGTTCATGGTATGTTTTTGTAATTTTTTACTCCTTGAGATACTTATTTGTAATTTTCCTTTTGTAATATGTGTATTAGGGTAACATTTCTTGAAAAGTGTGGATTGAGAGTCTATATCTAAAGTGTGTAAAGCTAGAGAGAAAGCCAATTTTTCTTGTGCATGGCTTTTATATAGATGGCACTATGATAGTTTTTTCTAACTCCTCTTGTTATACACTTATCACATTTCTAACAGCCACTTTGTCACTTTTCCATTATCCAGCCATATATCCCACTGTGCATTTTTATGTTCTCCATTGACCTCAACATAACCTCCCCATTTTCCCAATCTAATAGCCTCTAGGTGTATCTAGAGTATGTAAAATTGGAAAGAGTCTATTTTTCTTGTGTTTAGTCTTTGTATAGGTGGCATTTTGATAGTTTTATCCAACTTCCAACATTATGCACATGCCACATTTTCAGGGAGCCACTTTGTTACTTTCTCATTATTTAGCCACATATCCCACTATGCATTTCCATTTTCTCCACTAATTTCAAGATAACTTTCCCATTCCCCCTAATATTCTAAGAGCCTAGTGAAAAGTTGGACACACTTATTTTAATTATATTAATAATCTTTAGGGCCAAAAAATCATCAAATGGGCTACATATATATATATATAGATATATTAGTAGGTTTAGCCCAATAAGTTATGGATCTAACAATATAATATAGATATTTTAGTTAAACTATGGTATTAATGCTTTTACATTATTCATGATTCATAAATAGTGCAATTTCCTGTCTATGTATATATATATTTTAAAATGATCATTCTATTAATTTAAAAAATATTTATAAATTTAGATTATAAATATCATTGGTTATTAAAATATATTATTTTTATAAGAAATTGTGTTATTTTTTAATTGTAATTAAATTATATGATTATTATATCATTAATAATGTGTATTTAATATATTTTTAAGATGAATTTTGATAATAAAGATATGAATCAATATCAATTTAATATATGATATAAAACTCAATACATTATTGTTTGTACATTATAGGAAGTTTAACAAATGTATTGTATAATTTATAATTTATAAATAGCATGACTTGTTATATATTTGATATTTTTAATTAATATTGATATCAATATATATTTTAATATGTATATATATAAAATAAAATTTGAAAATATCCCGTGAGTTGGAGGGTGCTAATAAGAAAGTTAAAAAAAAATCACATTTCTAGAGAATTTAAATGATAATTGTGAGATTAATAAGTATTTGAAATTTGAATTTAAATTTTAAAAAATGAAATCAAAACAATATGATGGAAGTAATACACAAAATCTAATAAATAAGCTAAATAAGCCTTATCATAAAGTTATATAAGTCACTAATTTGCACACAAAAGCCCAACATGAATTAAGATATTTGAGGGTAAAATGACAATTACAGACCAAAATTATAAATTAATTATAATTTTAGGCCAAAATATTTCAAAATTCTAAAAATAGACTTAAATCCTTCAATGATAAAAAATGGAATTGAAGTTAAGAAAGTACTAGAAGAGTAGAAGTATACAAGGGTAAGGTAAAGTCGAGTTGATAGTCAATTTGATACTTAATTTTTGTAAGGGTAAGATTGAGCCAACTTAACATACGAGGCTGAGATTGGCATGATCTTAAAAAGTATTTAAAAATAAAAAATAAATTAATTTTATTTATTAATAAAAATATAATTGTATTTATCTAAAATATATTTTCTTAAAAAATAATACTATAATTAAAAGTAAAATTTATTAAAATTATAAATATTTAATAATTATGTATTATTTTAACATAATATTAAGAAATCAATTTATTATATATGATGTATAAAAAAATATATGAAATTAATATTTATACATTTTTAAAAAATATATAAAATTATATATATACTAGGATCATGTGAGATCAGGTTTGACCTCAACTTGATGCCCAACTTGACTCAATTTCCTAGATCAACCTGGGATACCAGGTAAGACTAGGTTTATTGGGATACCGGGTTAGTTGAACACCCTTATGGAGGAGTGGTGTAAATATTTTCACAAGTTAGTGTCAAAATTAGGCTAATCAAAGTAAAATATTTTAGGCTTATTTTTATTACCCTATATAAAATCTTAGAAAATCAGTATGAAAATTTTTCATAAGTTAATGTCAAATTTGATAATATCAATATAAAAGCCTGAAAAGTGTGAAGCTTTATATAAAATTTAGCAACTTCAAGATTAATTTTTTATCATTCAAGGATCGTAGATATATTATTAGAATTTTGAAATATTTTGGTTTAAAATTGTAATTAATTTCTCATTTTTGTCTCTAACTATCATACCCCAATATTTGAATTTAAATCTATTAAAATCATTATTCAAAACTCTAAAATAAGTTGCATTGTTTAGTAACAGAGATTTTATATTATATATTTATTTGATGACAAATTTTTTTTTTTATATAATAACATATATATGAAGCTAAAATTAGTTATAAATAATGTAGGCTACCTTATGCGTGTACAAAGACCAAGTTACTAGTTAACTCGATACTCAATTTTTATGAAGTTGGGTTGAAACAAGTGAGCCTGATACATGAGAACGGGGTTAATCCGATCCTTAAAAATTATTTAAAAAATAAATACTAAATCAATCTTGTTTATTAGCAAAAGCATAATTGCATTCATTCAAAAGATATTTCCTTGAAAAATAATATTATGATTAAAAGCAACATTTTTTAAAATTATAAATATTCAATAATCATGCATTAATTTTACATAATATTAAGCAATCAATTTAACATTTTAAATAAAATTTAAAGATTCAAATCTTAAAAATATTCTTCATAATAATAAAGTTAATTTATTACATATGATATATTAAGAAAAACAATTATATGAAATTAATTAATATTTATAAAATTTTTAAAAAAATTAAAATTATATACATTGAACCGGGCGAGATCAGGTTTGTTCTTGCGACACCTTAATTTTGAAACAAAAATTTTGGTGCAAATTTATTAAGATTATCAAAATTAGTATCCTATTAGTCTAAATTTTCAAGAAAAGCTTTCGGATTCATATAAAACTCTAAGTCCAAAGTTCAAAACCCAACGTCCATGAGCTTCCCAAATTAAATCTATTGAGACGTTTAAATTACAATATTACCCAGTAAACCAAACAATTTATCATTTACCATATAAGTATCCACCTACTCAAATTCTTTTAAAAGACCACAAAGAAAAAGACATGTGAAAAGACAACTTGGAATCTAATTCTTTCTCAATATAATATTCCAAGATAACTTAATTTCAAACAAAATCCATACTCAATCATTAGAGTAGTCAAGGAAACAAATTTTGAGGCACCCACTCCATACATAATAATTTCATAAACATGATGCATAAGTTCAAGAGAAAGAAAATGTACCAATTAACTATTATAATTATCTCTATACGAGATAGGTAGGAGTATATTCCTCTAGTTGCTTTCCCTTACTGAAGCTATAGTCATTACCTAAAAAATATAAGACCACAATGTGAGATATCGATAACTAAGGGCAATAATTTTATACGAGGCTACTACCTATAAATGTATGAATGAGAAAGTATGAATATAAAATCATTCTACAAAAATATAAAATAACTATATAACAAACAAGTATATAACTATGCACTAGAAATGAGTTCTAACAACATACACCTTGGTAGCTTGCATGAAAGGTGCTACATTCCAAGGAATCTAATTTTATATAGTACCAAATCTGATTGGAAATCCATTCCACCCCATGTTGTATTCATTCAAGGAATTCATTCCCTTATTCAATTGCGAAATCTATTACACCCTTTATCATATGTGTTTGGAGAATCCATTCCACTCTTTAACAATTCTAGTAGGACTCACTTTGGCATCATGCACATTTCTAAGTGATACTACATCCCAAAGGATCCTAATCCACATTCAAGGGACTCACATTGATGGGACACACATCCTCAAGTAATACTGCATTTCAAGGAAGCCCAATCTATATTTAGGAGACTCACCTTAAGAGTATACACATTCTCAAGTGGTACTACATCCAAAGGTAGCCTAATGAACATTCAATAAACTCACGTTGGTAGCACACACATTCTCAAAGTGGTATTGCATCCCAAGATAGCTTAATCCACATTCAATAGACTCACTTTGGCAACACACATCCTCAAGTGGTATTACATCCTAGGGTAGTCTAATCCAAGCCGAGTTCGCATCTTGCATATCCACAAAAAAGTGGATTAGGGGGCCCCATGTATATGTACATATAAAGGATTCTGAAGGTAGACTAATTCATGGTCATATGCACTTATGCATTACAATAGTCCATAACAATAAGATATAATAGCAAGATCATTATCATGTATCATGAGTAGCACCACAAGTCACATTAACATAGTTTCTCATTGAACATAAATTTCATATATATCATTGATGCCTTCTATTATGAGTTTATAAGCAATATTGTCAAGAGAGTTATACACGAAGTAGTCATTCTCTAGCTAAGATCAACATACTAAAGAATCATGTGAAAATATCATTTTATATAATAAAGTACTATAATGTTACGATAAGAAGTTAAACCGGTTACCTCAAAAGCATGAATACAAATAGCACCACATATCGAGTAAGAGCCACTCAATAAAGTAAACTACTCGTGCCCAAGAGCTACAATATTTAAGAAAATGGTTACTTTACACTTTATCCATGAGAGTACATAGCCGATCTTCAAGAGTGCAAAGTCATGAATTTTATTTATCCAACTATTTCAACACAATTTTACAATTTAACATGCCCTAGAGATGTACTTAAATATCGACATAACTTCCATTTGCTTAAAACATACCAAGATAGTCATATCAAACCATAGCTTAAAACAAGTTCCTTATGAAAGAAACTAACATCAAATATCACAAAAGTTTTCATACTTTATTATTTATCATCCCAAAGGGTAAATATGTAGTTTCATCATTCAACTACAACAATTTTCTTCCTTAGCTAATTTTATACTTTATTGACACTTTTTTTGAGTTATATGTTCGAGCAAGTTGTTTATATAGCAAATCAAATCCAAATTTTACAAAACTTTACATAGATATTCTCCATATTCTAAATATGCATTTGATAAAAATTTTATAGCTCAATTACAAGGATTTCCAATTATTTCATAGTTCACAAATAATTGATAACTCACTAAAATCACATCTTTTAGTAAACTTTCTATATAGTAAGTCTAGTTCAAATTCTACCAAACTTTACATACTTCTTGGTATCTTAAAGAAGCTAAATACAATAATTTCTTGGTCAAATAACAAGCATTTCGAAAATCTCATTTCACCACTGAGGGTTCAACTATATTTGAAGATTTGAAGTTACAGATCATGTAAATCTCTCCATAAATTTACATTTATAACCTTGAATAGCTTTTAAATAAGATTGTTTAGTAAAACCCCTAACAATAATTGGACTTAGAGCTCACATGACAACAATAGTACCATTAAGCTACAAAAACTTGAAATGAGAAGAAAAATGAGAAAAATATTAAACTTACCTTAAAGATTTGCCACAAAACCACTTGGTAGGATACCTCATGAACCAATTTTTGGCCAAATCCTAGGAGGAGAACGATTGCAACTCAAGCAAATTGGAGAAAATGAGAGTTTGACGTCATTTGTATTTAAAACGCATAAAGGGAGCTATTTGAAAAGTGTTTTCCGGTTTGGGGTGCAAATATAAGTTTTACCGGACCTTCTTACAAGACATTTTCAAATTTGCCACCTAAATTACAATTTTCTCTAATATCAATCATTATTTATTTATTTATTATTATTATTATTAATTTTGTTTTTCTTATTTTTGGACCACAAATAATGATTAAATAACTTCAAATTTAAACTTTAAATATTTGGGTTATTACACTTTCCTTAAAGATAAATTACTATTCAATTATTTAAAAAACTTACTTAATCAAACTCCAAAATTATAATTTAAAAGCATGATGTTACGGATCTCAACTCTTGTCTAACCCATCCTAGTCACTAGGCAACCTGACTCGATAGACTACAGGCTTGATTAAACACCCATAACTCATCTCATATTCTGCAATATGCAATATATAAAACTCACTTCAGCTGATATTAATATTTATTATAGTAAATTATTCTATTCATAAGTAATTAATAATGAGACTTGTTCTTTAGGCTTTGTTGGGTGCATGAGAATCAGCAAATAGGAGTGGTAGAGTAAAATCATCATGTTGTCAATTTGGTGTGTAGGAAATGTGTCTCCTGGGAATGGTTGATTCCAGAGGCGGAGTTACGTGAGTGTGAGGGTGAGCATATGCACCCCCTCATTTGGGGAAAATTATAAGTAATGGGTATAAGTTTTATTAATTTGCACCTCCTGCCCTTTAAATTTTGATCACTCTCAAATTTTGATCCATATACATGTACAAATTTTAGATTTATAAAAATTGATATTAAGCCCAAACACTAATATTTTTCAAAAAAAAATATTATTTACCTTCTATTTATAAAATGAAATCACTTTCTTTCTTAAAAAAACACTAATACAAATTTAATCACTCACAAAAACCTAAAAGAAATATTTTCAATAGTATTAATAATGAGTTGATTATTCAATAATTTTAAAGTATAAAATCATATAAAAAAACAATAGTAAAGTACGTAATTATTTTTTTAATTATTTAAATATTATTTTTTAATTATTATTTTTAAAAGTATATTGCACCCTGACCTTTAGGTCCTAGATCCGCCATTGGTTGATTCCATTATACATGGGAATCTCAAATATTAGGGGGGACCATGGGAATGAGGATTATTGAGCATTTCTTTTTGTCGTGGTCACTTCTCACTTTTACCTCTCATGACACGTTAATGACAAGAGTCACACTAACAGTAGGAACAATGATTTTACCTCTCATAACTGACAATGTTCTCTGCTATGCTTCTCCTCCATGTGGAATCGCAACCCATGGCTTCCCACCCTCTTCTCCTTCATCTCCAACCATGGTGTTCACATCTACCCTACACGGCTTTGCAATAACATCATTGCAGAAGTCGTCGTAGTGGAAAAAGAATTGTGATAACAGGGCATTGTCTCCCTCTTCACAAATGGCAATGCTGGCTATAGACTTCTTACCCTAGATGGCTTGATTTGCATTGTCAGATCTAGAAACTTCTCACTCCCGATGAAGTCTGTTTGATGGTAGCGGATGATGATGATGATGTTGTTTTAATTTTTATTTTTTAAATTGGCTTGTCTGAGATGGATGTGGTTGGAGGAAAAAGATGGTGGTAGTTGTTGTCTAGAGGGAAAGAAAAAGGAGTTTTTTTTAACTAGAAGGAATTTGAATCATTTTGTATTTTTTTGTGTCTTTTTTTTTATATTTCCATTATCTTTTCTTGATATATCAAACATAAATTTAAAGCTTATTCCCATTTTCATTCCTATTATTATTCTCATTCCATAAAAAATCATTCTATATACTAAACGAAGCCTTAAATTCTTAAGAATATATAGAGAATCGTGTTTAGTATCTAACTTGAATTTGAATATTATTTATTGAGTTGTTTTATATATATAATTTGGGGTTTAATTTGCCGATAACAACTATAATAATAATAATAATTTTAAATTAACAACTAATAAGTGCTAATAATTATTGATCAACTTATCAAATGATGAAAAACAAGTTGCTTAACATTAAGTAAAACATTTCTTTCCAAAAAAAAAAAGTAAAACATATAAGAGGAAGTAGTAAATTGCAAAGAGGGGGATTTTTTTTTTTCAAAATTATTGACGGGGCAAAAAGCCGAAAGAATTACTAGGGACTGGGGT
Source organism: Adenanthera pavonina (assembly GCA_026686845.1). Classification (NCBI taxonomy): domain Eukaryota; kingdom Viridiplantae; phylum Streptophyta; class Magnoliopsida; order Fabales; family Fabaceae; genus Adenanthera; species Adenanthera pavonina. The sequence goes on along the minus strand of JAIVEN010000022.1, from coordinate 24,552,069 downwards.
TGGTGACCCCCTATTTTACATAAAAAACCAAAAATTTTCTCACAAAATTGAGCTGGGGAGTCAAAAAAAAAAAAATGGAACGTGCTGGTAGCATTGCCTGCAAGCTAATTTGCCACACCATTTTTTTCAATTATTAATGCAAATACGAGGGGATGCAAGTTTATAAATGCTTGTTTCGTGATTAAGAAAATTTTATAATATTTAAGTGATAATTTTTTTTAAGAGTAAAATACTACGATTACCTTTTTATTTTATCTCAATTACAAAACTCATTGTTTTTTTAATTCTGAAAACATATACTTTAGTCTAAATCCTAAACTCTATAAAGAACATTTTTTAAAAATTATAAAATAAATTCAAATTATATTGAAATATTTTTTATTTACTAATTTACCCTTCACTTTTCTAAACCCCTAATTCATCTAATTCACGGCCTCTCAATTGCACGACTTCAATTGATGGAACTTGGCGACGAGTTCTGATGACAAAAGCAACAAGAATAGGAAAGGTCGATTTTATGAGCATTCTCGTTTCAACCTATATGATTTTTCTTTTCCCAAATTGGAAAGGGTAGATTACAAAAATTTGAGAAATACAATCAAAACAGCACATTAGAGACTCTGTTTTTGCTTCGAACAGAAGCTATGCATCCTTGGGCTGTTTACTGGAGAATTCGAAGTTCCCTATTTGATGTGGGCAGTTTCTGATCCCATTTTTTCGATAATTTTCTTCCTCTCCGTGGGTACAAGCTAGTGAAAGGCCTACAATATTTGGGAAAGTAAATACGCTAAATGATATTTGTGGGGAGGGGCATAGTGATTGAAAAGAAAAGAACTATCAGTATGGCACGGTAATCATGAGGCATACACACACATATATAATGTAACTCTTAAACAATATTAATATTAAATAGGGGTATTTTTGTCCAGAAAAAAGTTTAACAATGTAATTTAACCGTCAATTAATAGTTAGATTAATGAAAATATAATCTCAATAATAGAAGAGATGTTTGTATAATATAATTTTTTATTTTAGAGGAGGTTTATATATGTTTTAAAGATAGAGGAAAACTCTCCGTAATTAAGGTAAGATAGAAAGGAGATCATCATATTTTACTATTTTATTAATGATTATAATTTAATTGTGTCTATAATTCATTCATGAATTCCATAACATATGTTGACATATACTAATGATAAGCAAGTCTTAAAAAATTGGATTGGCCAGTTTGACAGATTATACAATGAATTGGTACTAAATTTGGCCCGGACATAGATGATAATCGACCATTCTCAGAAACAGTGAGAATTGGTGAAAAACATGTCGAACCAGTTATGAACCGGTACAAAATCTGTTGAACCAATCAAATTTTTTAATTGTAAAAAAATTATTTTTTGTTTTTAAGATAAAATAATATTATTTTTTATATAAATTTTTTCTTTCTATATTATAATTATATAAGCATTATTATGATACTTAATTATTAATAATGATAAATTTATTTAACAAATAATATGAAAATGGAATAGAAATTAATTATTGTAAATTTAAAATATAATTATGAATGAATATTAACTTGTTTAAATTTTAATATTAGATTATGAAACTTTTAATAATATTTTTAATTTTTTATATAGTAAAAAAATAAAAAAAATTAATTTTATTACTATCAATTTACTTTTAACTAAATTATAATCAAACTATTAAATTTTAAACATATGCCTTGACGATTTCAATGTTGAGTTCCAATTTTTGTCCGTGATAAGTAGCAATGATTCTTTATATAAGATCATATTAGCTGAAAGGACTTCTTTTTCGGCCTAAAGAACCTATCGGCAATATATGTTTCATATTAAACAAATATTGGTTCAAACCCAAAACAGAACCACATATTGGGCCAAACCCATTACATGCATCCCGTGACTACCCAATATACCATTACCATCGCGTAACTCTCTAATTTTCTCCTCAAGGTTTTAATGAAGTTGATAAATAATTATGTCTCTTAAACATATTATTTTAGATTTAATTTTTAATTATGTATATAGAAAATAAGTTGTTGGGAAAAACAAAATTTATTTAGATGATTTTTACATTTTAAAGGAATTAATTTTCAACTATCGATTGAGAATACAAAAGAAAAGAAATTATCATAAACGTTAGATAATTTTTTCTAATCTCATAAATTTAATTGAAAAAAAAAATACTACCTACATCCTAAAATGGAATCTCGTGTAGTCACAAATTGACTATAAAGGATACAGTCAATATGATAATTATCAGTTTTTTATGAGAAAATATTAGATAAAATTATTTGCAATGACCAAGACATTAAAATACTTATGTTAAAAATATTAAAATCTTAAATATTTTGCAAGATTGAAGTTGTTATTAACGGATTTATTATTAAATTCTAATAATATATTATTAAAATTTAGAAAAAATAATTAACATAATCTTTTTTATATTTTTGTCCTTAGATATGATTTTTCAATAGTTTAATTTTTAATGTTAATTATCCTAATAATAAAATGGTTCAATCTTTTGATCTGAACAATTGATTGCATCCCTTACACTTATAGTCACATCACTAGCTGTAGATAGGGATGCCTTCCATCCTTCCCTACCTTATCATTGAGAAAGTAGCCTTATGTGGCTTATGTAATATAAGCTTTAACTTAAGTGCTCATTTAATCACTATGAATTAATGTAATATAATGTAAAAGATTTTATTTAATGTTTGGTTACTCCCAAAATTATGTTATTGTTATGTAATATGAGTGGCATCAAGCTCTAATTGACAGAAATTCTACTAACTTGATTTCATGTATTATACACATTCAATATGTTCTTTCATAAAGAATTAATATATCAAATGTCTTCTATTTTACCAAATAACTATTGATTATATTCATTGTAATAATTTTAGCATAAAACAAACCCCTTATTTTTTAGGACAAAACTTGTATGTTTTTTTTATATGCTTTTCATGTTATTTTTTAATTAAAATTTAGCATGTAGATATTTTTTAAGTTTAAAAAGATAATACTATTAGTATATGGTTAATGGCTAAATGTATTATATGAAAAAAAATCATATATTAACTTTTTATTAGAAAATAGCATGAAAAGCGTGTGAGAAAAAATATATAAATTTTTTTTCCTATTTTTTATGTACTGAACCAAAATATTAATAAAAAAGTACTTGAATTTTTTTTACCATAAAAAATTATGAAAAAAACTTGATTCTAAATTCAAACTTAACTTTAATTTATCTAAAACGTTTATGTCATCATCCATGATGTAATCCACAGTAAAAAATCAATTCTTAACAGCCGGAGCTGATATAACGCATGACATATATATATATATTCACTTAATTAGAAGACATAAATAGATGTATTTAGATCTCATACTAGGAATGTAAAAAAGAGTAGAATTAAAGTCTTGTTTAAAATTAAAGCATTAAGAAAAACACTTTTCATGCGTTCAATGCGTACCACCGACAACTGCTGGAAACAAATGCGCAGGACAAAGGAATATTCGACTGCAGAAATCATCAATTAAACAAAAATCAGCTTAGACCACAGATTTTCTCATTTTTTATATAATCGTCTTGGCACAAAAGCAACAATTTATATTGGTCAACATACCGAAAGGAAGGAAAAAGGACTTATTTAATAATATCAAGAAGAATCCACCATCATATTTCTCTGGTTTTGTTTTCATCAAAGCAAAATCCAGGGAATTTTCCAATCCACGTGACGACCTTCGTCCTTCCCAATTCCATTGCTCACGCATCTTTTTGAAAAACTTGCCCCACAATGACTAATACTAGTAACTTAACGTTAATGAAACTTAGCCATCAAAGGTCAAATCGTTTCATTTGAAAACCCTTTATGTTTCCGTCTGAAAGGTTTACCGTTGAAAAACCTACCTTTTCCCCCACACAAAGTCTCAAATCTTTTTCTATGGAAGCTTCCACCGTATTTCTGTACCCAGTCCCAGAGACATGTCTATAAATAAGCTTCATATTACGCCATCCAATGCATTAATCCATCGCAACAATTCATTCTCAAACGAATCAACACACCATGCATAAGAGCGCTTCTGGTTCGTACTTGGGTCCGGGAGGCTTGGACCTATCCCAAGCCTTCTTCAAGTCCATTCTTCACACTGCTCCTCCTTCTCCCACCAAGAGACATACCAAGATCTCCGTTATCGGAGTCGGCAACGTCGGCATGGCCATAGCCCAAACCATCCTCACTCAAGATATCACCGACGAGCTTGTCCTCATTGACACCTTGCCGGACAAGCTCCAAGGAGAGATGCTCGACTTGCAGCACGCAGCCGCGTTCCTGCCACGCACCAAGATCCACGCCTCTACTGATTACTCCATCACCGTTGGATCGGACCTCTGTATCGTCACCGCCGGGGCTCGACAGCGCGAGGGTGAGTCCAGGCTGAATCTGCTGCAGAGGAACCTGACCATATTTCAGAGTATCATTCCACCGCTGGCTCGTTACTCCCCAAACTCTGTTCTGCTTATCGTTTCGAACCCGGTAGACGTGTTAACTTACATTGCATGGAAACTTTCCGGGTTCCCCACAAACCGAGTCATCGGATCGGGCACCAACTTGGACTCTTCTAGGTTCAGATTCCTCATTGCTGATCATCTCGACGTCAATGCTCAGGACGTGCAGGTATATATCTTTACATCAACTTTTTCTTTCCTTCTTTCTTCCCTAATTGCAATGCTTTAATTAATATTCAAATTGGTCATATATATATATGAACTTGTGATTTTAATTTGCAGGCTTACATAGTAGGGGAACACGGGGACAGCTCGGTGGCTCTGTGGTCTAGCATTAGTATAGGGGGAGTGCCGGTGCTGAGCTTTCTGGAGAAGCAACAGATAGAGTACGAGAAAGAGACGTTGGAGAAGATACACAAGCAAGTGGTGGAGAGTGCTTATGAGGTGATTCGTCTGAAAGGATACACTTGTTGGGCCATTGGGTACTCGGTGGCTAGCTTGGCTCGAACCATTCTGAGAGACCAAAGGAAGATCCACCCAGTCTCGGTGCTGGCGAATGGGTTTCACGGCATCAATGTAGGTCAAGTGTTCTTGAGCTTGCCTGTACAGCTGGGAAGAGGAGGGGTATTAGGTGTCACCAATGTGCACCTCACAGAAGAGGAGGCTCAGAAGCTGAGGGACTCCGCTAGAACCATCCTGGAGGTGCAGACTCAGTTGGGCATCTGAATTTTCAAGTTATCAATTAATTAGTTTGTTATTTGGTTCGGTTTTTTTCTTCATCTTTTTTAGCTTTCATGCACGATGATCGATGTTGTTAAGTCTTGAGACGTATTTAATTTGTTTTTCTAATTAATAAGCTGGATTACTAATTTTCTATTATTATTAGTGCTTTTGTATCTTGATTGAGAAGGCAATCTCAATTTCGATGACAAAGAAAAAACAATGCCAATAAGGCAGTAACACTTTCAAAAGCGTAGATTATATATCTTGGAGATCGTGCGCTTCCTATAGAAAAGACAATTACAAGAAAACGTTGACCAAAAACCATGAAAAGCGTGTCATTTTTGGATACGTTTGTTTCGTATAGATAGGCAAGCAATTCTCTTCTCAAAGGATCCATGACTCTTGAAAAAAATTAAAAAAATTAATGGCTGCAATTCTATCAATAATAATAAAAGTTAAGGAACAAAACTAATTCAAATGCATGTACAGAGACTATCATATAACTTATATAAGTCATATATAATTATATAGCTCATATATATATATATATCTTAAATATAAATATATAACATATAACTTATATTACCTTTTTTAGCCGAGTATAACATATAAACTTAAATCTGTCACAAAAGATCTCAAACACTTTCTTAGTGCGTCTCCTTTGCTTTAGTTATACATAAAAAGCATATGGATTAGGACTATTAGGTAAAGTTATAAAGCTACTACTACTTCATCTAGACCAACTGAGGCGAATCCATCTTATGGAGATTAGAATGAACCCAAAAACTAATATTTTTAAGGAAGAATTACATATTAGGACTAAGATGTAGGATTAATTAAAAATTGGGACATACTGTTAATTTAATTACAATAAAGGATTAAATATAGTTAAATAAAATTAAAAAATTGTACAACTACCAGTCAATGGTGTTGACCGATGGTTGACTGGCCGATGGCCACGGTCAATGATCATTAGTGATCAGTCAATGTTGGTTAACGGTGACTGATGCCGGTTAATACTGGTCAACGGCAAATGGTTATCCAATTTATAACCGGTTATAAATCTTATATTTTGATTTTGCAACTTATTTTTCGAATTTTAATATGGAGTAATCAGATTTTAACTTTTTAAGCTTCAAATTGAGTCCACGTATTTGAAACTTCTTATTCATATTTTGCAACTTTCATCATCCCATGTTCTGATTTTGTAACTTATTTTCATAATTTTAACATGGAGTAATCAGATTTTAATCTTATTAGAGATTTGTAATTTTTTATTCATATTTTGCAACTCGCATGTTTTGATTTTGCAATTTATAGCCAGTTGTTGTTGACTAATTATTTGCTACCATTGACAAACACCCGTGACTATTGACCAATTACTGGTGATTGTTGACCGTGGCCACCAGCCAGTTAATCATCGGTCAATACAGTTGACAGGTTGTCGGTGGGGTAAATGGAGGGGTGTTTCAAAGGTATTTTAGTAATCACACAATTTTTTAATTTTATTTATCTGTATTTGGTCCTTTATTATAATTAAATAAACAGTAGGTCTTAATTTTTAATTAATCCTATATCTTGATCCTAATATGTAATTCCCTTTATTTTTAATGTAGTGTTTTGAAATGAAGCTTAAATTAGAATATGCTAAAGCTGAATGATTTTGGGTTTGTGAGGCAAGTACGTGGTTACTTTATATAGGCTTCAAGTTTTGAAGAAGGAAAAGATGGGAGGAGTGTGAAGCCAGAACATATTCATAAACTTAATTCAAAAAAGATGATAGCTGTGTTGCCAAGTAAAATTTTCTCGCGATAAACAACTAAGACAAAACTTTCAGTAACATAATTAAGGTCCAACTACACAAATACTGCAATGTTGTCTCTATCTTTATTTCTTCTCATTCCCTTGTACCAAACTGTGGCTTAGATCCAAATCTAACCCTAACTCTTAGACCATGTTTGGTACAATAAAGAGTGGTTTCAAGAGATGGAATATAAAAGAGAAATTCCCATATTTATATGTTTAGTAGGATGTATTTAGCTTTCTAAGAAATGTAGGCTTCCATCAAACAAAGGAAGCTTGTTTCCTTTATCAAAGGTTTGTAAACTAACTTTCTATAATTAATTACATATATTTTTTTAATTCAAAATAATAATATAAATTAATTCTTTTAAAAAATTTTTAATGGTTTAAAAAATTTATATCCTCTTACAAGTGCATAAAATGAAAATTAGTTTTAGATTAACAAGTGTAAAGGAAATTTTTCAATTTTTTTAAAAAAATATAATAATGAAAAATCAAGAAAAGAAGAAACGCATATTATTTTGATTTTGAAGTTATAAAAAAATATCATTTTTTACCAAAATTACTATTGTACATTACACTCATTAGTTATTGGCTAATAGGCTATTAGGAGAAAACAATGACTGAGGGGAAATTATTGGCATTTTCTACCCAAAAAAAATAAAAAGGATAATTTTTTATTTATAAAAATAAAATAAAAGTCTCCAATAATAAAATGTAAAGATAATATTGATAAGGAAAGGAACATGAAAGGGCTTTCATTTTAATTAAAAAATTGCTAAGAATTTTGAAGATGTAATTTGGGTATTTTAGTAAGGGGTATTTGTGTTATTTGGTTATTTCGATTCCTTTCTTTTCAAAGTTAATTATATCATGTCAAATTTTCAAGGTAACAAAAATATTTAATTTTTTCCATTCTACCAAACATATTTTTGGTTCAAAAATAGCCTTTCTGTAGAGACTTTTTTTTCCCTTTTTTTCTCCCTTTCCATTTCCCACAGAAATAGTTCAATCATACCAAACATAACCTTAATTAATAGCTTCATTTGTGTCAAGAGAAAAACTCATTGTTTATCAACTCGCACCATAAAATGCATGACATATTTCTTTTTCTTTTTTTGGTATTGAAAGGGGTCCAATTAATTCCCTAACAATGAGTCAAATATAATTAAGGGAAAAAAGGAAAACACTCAGACATGCATTCGACATACAATGTTTTTGAACCTATTCTATGACGCTTGTACATACACATTCCCAAATCAATTTGGATTCTCTCAATTTGTCTCAATTCTATTTTCTGGTGATTAGTTTGATATTTAACAATTCATATCAATTACAATTTCATTGAATGAAACTATGAGTTTTGGATAACATTCATTTTAGTTATTAATCTAGACCGTTAAATGTCAATCTAACAACTAAAGATTAAATTGAGAGAAACGTGCATTGAGGGGATTTAAATTCATTCCGAATCTGCCCTTCACTTCCAAGCTCAGATTTGCCATTCTATCAGCCAACCTGTTCGCCTCTCTTGCAACATGCTTAATCCGGTCCTCCCATTGTTTCACAACTCCCACCGTATATTGCATGACATAGTTTACTGTGAAGATCATAAATACACTCAATTTAATTTCTTACACGTGCTAGAAGTAGTAAAGTTTAGGATCTCCTGTGACTTCAGAGGATCCGCTTGAAGTTCTTATGTCTATTTATTTATTTTTATTTTTGGAAAAAATATGTAAAGATGTGTAACTTCACCAACTTCGCCAGTACTTTTCAACTTCAGAACATCCTATTTCTAACCACCACGTACAATAGTCAATTGCTAAAAACGAAAACACAAGACACCTAGAATATATTTGACTGTGGAAATCTTCAATTAAACAAACACAAACTTAGACCACAGATTTTGTGTATCCGTGGTTCCACAAAAACTAATAATCATCTTAGTCAATATACCAAAAAAAGAAAAAAAAAAGACTTGTTTAACAATATCAGGAAGAATATATCCTTATGTTTCTCCAGAGAAAACCTTCACTATTTTCAATATTATAATTAACTATATACTTCTCTATCTATTTTAAAATATAGGACGTATTTAGTGAAGAATAAATTTTCAAAATATATATAAATTACTCTGTGAAACTTAGTATCTATTTAATATTTTTTTTTCCATTTTTGCCTCCATTTATGATAGATATGTAAAGTAGATACTTAACTTTTTCCTATAGTGGAAAGATATTAAAAGAGATAGTACTCTTTTGGTTTTAAAATATAAGTTATATCTATCTATCTCACATTCATCAAGGAAATATTAATTCTTTTAAAATTTTTCATAGCTTTCCAAAATTCCCCTCATTAAATAAGGGTAAATGTGAATTATTCTTTCTCCTCATAACTTTTTTTTTTAATTTTTTTTCTCATAATTGAATACTATTATAAATAGGGATAAAATTGGAAATAATATATTAAATGATGACTAACTTTGATAAAGTAATTTATATTTTGAAACTTTAATTCCTACTAAATTTGTTATATATTTTGAAATGGAGGGAGTAGTAATTAAAATGTGATAATTTAATGAAGGTAATTTTAAAAAGTTATACTAATTTTTTAAAAAATTAAAATATACAGTTAATTTTAAATACATCAAAGTGAGGTAGTTAAATCTGCCAAGCAAAGTAACACATAAGAAACACAGCCAAAGAACCCCATTAAGAATCAAGCTTCATATTAATGAAACGTAACCAGCGGGGTTCGACACGATTCGTCAGAAAGGTTTTCCATTGAAAAATCACTACCTTCTCCTCCACACAAAGTTTCTCAGGCATTTTCTGCCGAGGCTTCCACACTCTTTCTCTGTCCTCAGTCCCAGAGACATGTCCATAAATATGCTTCATATGAAGCAATCTAATACATTAATCCATCACAACTAATACATTCTCAAACAAATTAACACAGCATGCATAAGAGTGCTTCTGGTTCGTACTTAGGTCCGGGAGGCTTGGACCTATCCCAAGCCTTCTTCAAGACCATTCTTCACGCTGCTCCTCCTTCTCCCACCAAGAGACATTCCAAGATCTCCGTTATCGGAGCCGGCAACGTCGGCATGGCCATAGCACAAACCATCCTCACTCAAGATATCACCGACGAGCTCGTCCTCGTTGACGCTGTGCTGGACAAGGTCCACGGGGAGATGCTCGACTTGCAGCATGCCGCCGCCTTTCTGCCTCGCACCAAAATCCAGGCCTCTACTGATTACTCCATCACCGTCGGATCCGACCTCTGCATTGTCACCGCCGGCGCCCGACAGATCGAGGGCGAGTCCAGGCTGAATCTGCTGCAGAGGAATTTGACCATGTTTCAGAGTATCATTCCACCGCTGGCTCGTTACTCCCCAAACTCTGTTCTGCTGATCGTTTCGAACCCTGTGGACGTGTTAACTTTCATTGCATGGAAACTTTCCGGGTTCCCCTCGAACCGAGTCATCGGTTCAGGCACCAACTTGGACTCTTCCAGGTTCAGATTCCTCATTGCAGATCATCTCGACGTCAATGCTCAGGACGTACAGGTTAACTTCTCATCAACTTTTTTTTTCCTTCCTTTTTTATATGTTTCAATTACAAGTGATTGAATATTAAAGCTGGTGATTTTAATCTGTAGGCTTATATAGTGGGGGAACATGGGGACAGCTCGGTGGCTCTGTGGTCGAGCATTAGTGTATGGGGAGTGCCGGTGCTGAGCTTTCTGGAGAAGCAACAGATAGAGTACGAGAAAGAGACGTTGGAGAAGATACACAAGCAAGTGGTGGAGAGTGCTTATGAGGTGATTCGTCTGAAAGGATACACTTGTTGGGCCATTGGGTACTCGGTGGCTAGCTTGGCTCGAACCATTCTGAGAGACCAAAGGAAGATACACCCAGTCTCGGTGCTGGCGAATGGTTTTTACGGCATCGAGGGAGGTCAAGTGTTCTTGAGCTTGCCTGTACAGCTGGGAAGAGAAGGGGTCTTGGGTGTCATAAATCTGCACCTCACGGAGGAGGAAGCTCAGAGGCTGAGGGAATCCGCTAGAACCATCCAGGAGGTGCAGACTCAATTAGGCATTTGAATTTTCAATCTATTAATTAGTTTAATTGTTAGCCTGTGATTTGTGTTTGAATAAAAGTCAGGTCATATAGTGACTTGTTATTTATTTGGTTAAGCTTTTTTTTTCTTTCTCATTCTTAGCTATATCACGTAAAATACACCTCTGTTTTGATGATGTTGCAGTCGTGACACGTATTTCTTTCTTTCTTGTTTTTTTTTTAAAATATTGTAAGATCGCTTGCTAATTTTTTTTTTAAATTTTTGGTGCATTTTTATCTAATCTGAGAAGACATTCTCAATTTCCATGACAAATAAAAATTAAATAATGCCAATGACACATCAAAAAGACGTAGATAATATTATCCAATAATTATAGATAGTGCTACAGTTTAAGGGCACTCATTAGAAATAGAGCGGATCATGACTAATGATTTAACATATCCATAATGCAGTTCAGATATTTTTTTTCCTAACCAAAACACATAGAATTTGAGGTCTCCACACCCAATTTGGCTTCTGCCTCTCTCATGGGACTCATTTTTCTTTTTCCTTTTTTTTTTTTTAATTTTTGAGACCAAAGCTTAGAGATAAAAAAGTAGAGTCAATGGAGTCATTAGACATGTATTTGTATAATTTTCTATATTTTTATATCTTTTCCCCCATTTCATAATTGTATGCTTGTAGAGATATCCAATTTTTACTCTATAACACCTTATTTTTGAAGAAAATTAAAAACTACATAAATACATTCTCTGCATGATTCCGGTGACTATTTTTTCATATGTAAGCTTTGATCTAAAAAAAAAGAATGAAAACAGAATAATTTGTGGCAGGAATTTGGTTGTTGAGAGGGAGAAAGAAAAAGAAATCTTTATTTAACATGTTTGATACATCATTTAAGCTACTTAGAGACAAAAATAGCCTTTTGGCAGAAAAATCTTCTCTCTCATTCACCCTTTTTATTCCTAACAAACGTTGTTTAATTAATTAGAGTACCTGAGTTCCTTACCGTAAGTAATTCAAATTCACGAGTATCTCCCGTAGGTTATTTTTTTATAAAATTTATTAAAATCATATAGAGTCCTATTTTGTTTTTCATAATCTATATTAATATAATTTTTAAAACCAACCATCTCCTCAAAAAAACCATCAAGATCCCCACCCAAAAAAAAAAAGAACCATCAAGATATTTGAAGAAGAATGGATGAAAAAAGAAAGGCAGTTTTAATGTTGTAAATATTGTAATAGAATTACGTGGATGTCCATTACAATTTTCTATATCCAGTTATAAGACTACGTTTTATGTCGAAAAAATTTTAAAATATTGAAAATTATTACGTAAAATGTAAAAAATGAAATACAAGTAAATATAATATATGAAATTTGATCATTTTAAATCCTCTCTAACAAAACCTCTCGCAATCCTCTCTCCGTTAACATTCTTACCATACATAAAATCTAATGGGTCCAGAAAAACCAAACTAAAAGCACTATAAAACTTTTTTTTTTCGGTGGGCTAAAAACATTAGAAAACACAAAAAAAATGCATACAATTTGCAGTTAGTTCTTTTTTCTTTTCTTTTTTTTTCTTATTATCGTGGGCAAATATTATTAAAAGCATCGAAGGCATACAATTTGCTATTATGTGTTTAGAACTATTTCACCATTGAAAATTGTTTTCAGAGGTTCAGCAAGCATGTTCGATCGTGTTTTTACAATTGGCAAGAAAAAAAAGAAACTCATCCACAGATGACACTTGCTATTGGAAGGACACCATTTCATGAAAATTTAGGATTGGAGAAAAAGTATCCAATGTTTGCCATCATGAAGCTAAAAGGGAAAATAGTGTGAACTTTGAGTCTTCTTCTAGCCATGGAGGACTTACATCTGTCGGCACGCCTAACAGGCAAGAGTTACCCCGTCTTCATGAACGAGTCCGCAGCTCCAAGTTCTTCTATTATAAGTTCAATTTCCTTTCACATCAAGCAATGACTTCTTTCATTTGGCTAAAGTTGTAATAATGTTAAAGCTACAAGAAAGTCGTTTTGCTGAACAAATTTTGAGTAGGTTAGGTTCTTGATTCTGTTTACAATAGAAATGGTTCTCCTAATTTATCTTAGTTTTGTTTTAATGTGCTGTTAAACTTTGAAACGAAATCTGAAATTAGAGAGAATTTATCAAATTAACCGTATGCATAGATTTTGACCCATGTCTACCCATAGCTAGTTTGATATTCTTGTGATTCAGTGAGTATTGTTATATATTTACGATCCAAATTTTGCGTCCAATGCTTTGCATAGATGCAAACCACACCTGTGCAAATTTGTTTGAGCTTTTGATTTATATCTAAAAGTCATGCAACTCATTTCTTAAACTTTGAGTAACGCACCAAAAGATATGTCTACTGAACTTGGAATGTTTTTAAGGGTGAGTTATCATCTCAAACATATCACTTTGGTTTGTCACTCAAGGTTACAAGAGATTTGAGGACTCCAGGACTAATCTTGTCAGCAAGGGCACCTGTCTCTGAAATAAGATAGGATTTCTCTTTCACAAGGCTCTGTAGTCTCTTGGCCTCAAAGTCAAGATGTGCTTGATCTGTTCCTATGATGGTATGAGCAGCATGAAATGGAATGCTGGCAAATACATCAGTTCCTGGAAACATCATCCATGTCTGTTCACCATAGTCATGGTTACAACAGGTGGCACACACCTCTTGGACCAAAGGCCTTGAATTGGTCCCCGCACCTCCCTTCATTATTGAATCAAGAGGAGATCGGATGCTGCTCTTTGTTGTCTTAGCCCTTTTCCTTAATACAGTAAGTGCTTCTCGGTTTCCATTTCTCAATTTGTCATTTTCAACCAACTGATTTCAGGCTAAAAGAAGATGTTCAGCTTCAATTTCCAGCTCTGTTAACTTCTTCTGGAACAGTTTCATGCTCTCGTCCATTTTTAGATAATATCTCCTTTTGGAGTCCCAATGGAAGAGGGGGAGTGACAGTGGTCTGCAAGTCGAGGGTGTTTTATGCTAAAAGGAAATTTCTATGCAAAAAATAAATAAGCTTAACTTTTACTTAAAGGAAAACAGGATCTTCCAAATAATCTTGGCATTACCAGATGAACCTTGCTTAAGGATTTAAAATAAAGTTTAGTTTAAAGTTAGTCTGATTACCAAGCATTAGCCTGGTCTGATGCCCAGCCTAAAGTATCTCTTGGACCATAGTTTCAAGCCCTTGTCCTGGACCAGGGGGGAATAAAAAAAGCCACTTAAAAATGTCATTTCTCTCACTAAAATTCGGAACTAACTATCCTGCAAAGTTGTATTTTTCTCACTAAAATGGATATAGCTTCAGTGTTCTTCATTGCATTTCTAATCACATTCACTATCCAAGACCACTGGAACTATTGTAGTGATCTGATAGGCCCCAGGTATGTTTTGTTTGGGATCTGATAAACTACACACCTCAACCTTATGCTAACTAGTGGACCTATAGTTACAACTGAATTGAGTTGAAGCATTTGTCTTTAAGTTAGTGCCAAAGTTAATCTAATATATCTAGATACATATGCTTATTTAGTAGGATTCATACGGTTAATTACTCTCTGTCCATTTATATTCTGTTGTAAGCTTCACAAGGCATGTGCAACTTAAGACATGGAACTAACCAAGTAACTAGGTACAGTAGGAATTTTGAGTTCTAGACAATTCATTTCTCTTTGATTGGAGCACAGAACTCTGAGATCTAAGCTTACATAGTGCTACTGAAAACTCATCTAAGGTCCACTTGGACATTCGTTTCAATTTGTATAATTCAAATAATATTTTGAAAAATGTTTCAAATTATCTTTTCAATTAAGAGAATTGATAACAAGCACCATTAATTCGATAGTACATTTTATTCATTTAATATCCAAAATCTTGAGAGGAAGCCATATTATGCTGCCAGTGCCAAGAACAACAACACACCATCATATTAATCTACAATTAGCCAATTCAATTAATCTTTTCTCACATTCACAACAGGTATAAATGCAATAGAACCCTAGAAATGCAACACAGGTCCTGTTCCTGCATCAATATCCTAATCAAGATGGCACTAATCAGTAGTTAAGTGAGTTCGATTAACACCAACAACCTTTTTCTAAAATTTTGTACATCAAACCTCCATATGCATTATGTTGAAACAAAGCCCAAAGGAAACAATCAATTACTATAATGAGTTTAGCTGGACTCATCAATCAAAACCCAGCAATTTTTTTTTTTGTTTTTTCAATGCCATTTAATAGGGTCTTCTGAGGCATTGATGATTGTATCAGATCACACTAATTTAGATATCGGAACAGTGGAAGTAACTCATATCAAGAACGAGAAGCAAGTAGACCAAGGACGTTGAGAATAGTAAATAGAAGAAGCAGCCTCACCAGTTATCCTAGAACATAACAGAGCACGAGGAATGACGAAGAGAAGGACCCGAATGAGCTACAGGCGAACAAGAGCAGAAAACGCTGAACAAGACGAGTGCGAGCGACGAACAGCCGGCGAAAGAGACGGTGAGGGTGAGGGAGAGTAGGTGCCAGCGTGGGATTAGCGTCAAGTTAGGTGAAGGGGTCGTGGTGGGCTGGTTTGGTGTGTTTCTTTCAGCCTATTTTTCTTGTTTCTTAATAACGCTAAGTGGTTTACCTTTATAAAAAAATTATGATTTTAAAAAAAAAGTGTGTTTGATCAAATATAAATTATTTTTTTTTAAAATAAGAAGTAAGTTAAATTATGATTTTGAAAAAGGAGAAAAAATTATTTTTCATTTAATAAAATATGAGTTTTGAAATAGAAGAAGTAAATTTACTTTATATTATACATCTAAAAATATTTTTAACTCTTATTATTTAAACAGATTTTTGTCAAACTTACTTTTGTAAAAAAGAATATCTAAACATAACAACTTACAACAAACTTACTTTATCTAAACTTCATTTTTATAGACTTCATTCATTTTAATTTAATTTTATAAAATTAAAAACCAAATAGACCCTAAATAACATCATGATGTGGAATGTCCGTGGTCTGTGCAATGCAACATTTTGGCATTATCTCAAGGCTTTGTGCCAAAAAGAAAACCCAAACATTGTTGCTCTTGTCGAAACTAGATGTGAACATGGCAAAGAGTATGAAATTTTGATCAACTCGGTTTTGATTCTCATTTTTGGGTGCTGAGTAAGGGGAGAGTTGGGGTCTAGTGGTCGCTTGGAAGAGTTCCTGTGGACAAATATCTATTGTGAGATATTCTAATAAAATGATTCACATGTGGTGTGAGCCAAAGGGAGGAATTGCCTTTGTTTGCTCCTTTATTTATGTAATACCTCATTCAAATTAGAGAAGGCACCTTGGGAAGATCTAATTGGCATGGCTGGAGTGATTTAGAGTCCATGGCTAATTGTGGGGGACTTCAATGATATAAAGAACTCAGGAAAAAAAAGGTGGTGCACTGATTAATTTTAACAAGTGTAAGGCTTTTGTACAATTTATTCATGATAATGAACTTATTGATTTGGGATTTAAAGGTCCTAGATTTACTTGGAAAGGTCCAAAATTAAATAGGTGGGAAAGAATTTATGAAAGGCTTGATAGAGCTTTGGGTAATGAAGGATGGATGTCTTCCTTTGAGTCAACTACTGTATTGGTGATGGCTAGAATGGCTGTTTCAGATCATAATCCCCTATTGGTCTCTATTAAAGACAATTCAAGTACAAAAAGACAAAGTAGACCGTTTCATTTTGAAGCCGCTTGGATCACTCATGACGACTTTGAGAGATTAATTAGGGGAAAATGGCTTAAACATGATGGTATTTGTGTAGCTTTGAAAAATTTAAAAGTTGAATTTAAAAAATGGAGTTTAGAAACTTTTGGTAGCATCCAGAAAACATAATTCTTGCTAGACTCAGAGGTATTCAGTAGGCACAGGCTTATCCATACTCAAGGTTTCTTTTGGAGTTAGAAAAGAATTTGAATAGTGAGCTTGAAGTTGTCCTTAATCAGGAAGAATTATTGTGGTTTCAAAAAGCTAGAATAGCCTGGGTGGAACAGGGTGACATAACACTCTGGTACTACCATTTGAAGACAAAAAACTAAAGAAGGGGAAATAAAATTCTATCTTTGAAAGACAATAGTGGACAATGGATCCAATCTCAAGAAAATTTAAAGAGTATGGTCATCACATATTTTAAATCTTTGTTTGAGGATGAATTGCTAGTCCAAGAGAAACTACAAACTTTGACTTCTCTTCCGATGGTGGAACAAGTTGCTTTGGAAGGTATGTGTTCTCTTCCTATTGCTTTGGAGATTACGAATGTAACATCCTAATTCTTACTAACTATAGAACTCATAAATTTCACATGCTTTGTGTCTATGTTTTTAGTTGGATTTTGGTTGAACTATGAACATGCATTATATGACATTAAAAATCGTATGGAATCTTTAGTAAAAACTAAATAAGTTGGATATGCTATTTAGAACCTATGAACATTTAAAATTTCATATGTCGTTATATACAAATCTACATAAAATTTGACTTAGTAGTCAACTATGAATATATACTGTATGACATCAGAAATCCTGTGAAGCTATAAGTTGAGCTTCTATGCCTTGGGAAACATGGTATTAGTGGTACTTAGGGACCAAATTGCAAAGAAAGTTAAATCATGGGTTTAAAGTAAAAATTTATGAAGTAGGCACTAAAAGACAAAATAATGGGACATAGATGTCATTTTTTCAAACAAATTATCTGCTTAGTATTTGACAGTACCGATTGTAGGAATAGAGTCAGAAAAATAATCGCTAGAAATTATCCTCTAATAAGCAGAACCAGAAAATGCATATATTAGATAGAAAAGAGGACCGAAGTTCTATAATTTAGAAATTTCTAAAAAATAGAAAATAAGTTTGTATTAGAAAACCCAGATATATTATGACGCAGAATAAGACACTGGATTTTTCTACGAAGTTTAAATAGCCATAGGATCAGTCTATGAATAATTGGATTAATTGGTGAATTAGAAAACGTATAAAGCTTAGTAACATGTCTAGATTCATTTTAGACAACCAGAATATTTTTAGTAATAAGATAACTGATATGACTCTAGTTTCAACAATAATATACAAATAAACTTAGAAACTAACATTATAATCTAATTAACTCTGTATGAGGAAATTAGTCAGTAATCAGGATATATTGACACTCCAAAACAATGTTCTAAGTCCCAAAATATATAATTATATTGCTGAATTTATTTTAGATCCTAAAACCCAGAATAAGGAAGAATTGGACCCGAAATCGGTAAAAGGAGCCCAAAAACCCATATACATTGAACTAAGGCCCAGAATGAGATATGTAAAACCCAAATTGCATAAAAGTATATTCCTTGAATTGATTAGACAAGAAAGTGACGAAAATTAAGAGGAAAAAGAAGCAAAAATCAATTTGAACTCTAACACACACATGGCACCATTTGAAGTAGACACATGTTAGAACCAAATAAAATATATTTTGGGTTGAAAATATCAAATAAAAACTTCTAGAAAAAGGGCAAGGTGGCAGCTTCATAAAATCCTCACATGATGAATTAAATAAATTAATATGGAATAATTAAGAGCCATTAGATCAAGATCTAATCTAAGGGTCATTATGTCTTCAATTCACCTATAAATAGAGGCTCCTCCTTTCCCCCATTTAGCCATCAAATTTCATTCAAGGTAGAGAGAGGTTAGAGTGAGAAGCTCTAGGAAAGAAGGTGTGATCTGAGGTTCTAAAGTTCTGAGAAATATTTCTTGGTAATATGCTTTTCCTTTTCTCCATTTATATTTTAGTTTAGCTATTTGATTTATTAAGAGTAGTCATTATGCTAGTAGAAACATGTTTTGGGGATTTGCCATGATGAAATATTGAATCAAAGTTGAGGTTTTGCTATAATAATGCTTTTAATGTCATGAGGATTGTTTGAACATGCATGATCATATAGAATATGATTTTTAGTTTGATTCTTAGTAATTATGGTTGTACTGTTATACTGCTGAAATTAAGTGTGGGAAAATGAATTGTCATATTACTGAGATTCTGTCCGAATCTCACCCCAATATCTAACATTTTTAGGCCCCGGTTCTGCCCAAGGAAATGAAATGACAAACTGATGAGGAGATGCTATCCAAGTTATTTTAGAATCATATTACGTTTTGTATTACATTACATAGGATTAGATGATATATTACATTACCCAATGTAAATTACAACGTTTTGATAATGAAATATTATGTCCCTATGCTTTGGCATTGAGATTTTTCCTATTCTTTGTTTATACTTCATTATTAACAGGATAGAGTCTATAAAATTCGTAATTTACTGTAGCAGTAAAGGTGTGAATCAACATTTTTACTTTAAAATAGACATCATAAGCTTTTCATAGAACTTGGAATCACCTCAGTACGATTTTTGTAGAATTAGTTATGAATTTTCAAAGTTCAGCAAAATTTTACAACCTAAGCTTAGTCTACGCGAAATTAAGGGCTCATTTGCTTCCAAATCACTTTATTTTGAACCTTAATCATGAAATAATGCATGCTTAATGGTTGCAAAGTAAGGTGTTACAACGAAAGCTATGTTCATTATGGGAACTTATAAAGCTCTGGGAGAAGATAGGTTTCCACCATTATTCTTCCAAAAAAATTGGAAAATTACTGGACCAGGGGTCATTGAATTTGTTTGTAAGGCCTTTCAAGGTATGATTGATCTAAGTGTTGTTAATAAAACCTTACTTATTCTTATACCTAAGGTTGAGTTCCCTAAGAGTATTACCTAATTTAGGCCTATCTCCTTATGTAATGTTGTTTACATGTGTCTCACTAAAGTTTTGGCTAATAGATTGAAACCTTTTATGGATAATTGGGTCTCTCCTTTTAGACTAGTTTTATTCTTGGTCAAAATATACAAGATAATATTATTATTAGTCAGGAAATTTTTCATACAATGAAGAATTTAGGAAGTAAAAGAGGATGGTGTGCTGTTAAAATTGACTTCAAAAAAGCTTATAACAAACTTAATTGGAAGTTTATTGAAAGTGTTCTCTTAGAAGTGGGGCTATAGAATTCTATTGTTGAACTAATCATGAATGTATAACAAATACTTCATTGAATGTTCTTTGGAATGGTGAAAAAATTGAATTTTTCCATCATTATAGGGGCCTTCAACAAGGTGACTCTATTTCTGCATAAATATTTGTTCTGTACATGGACAAACTTTCCCATGTTATTATGTGATGTTGTGAATGTGGGTACTTGGAAACCTTTTATAATTGGTAAGGGTGGGCCCTCAATCTCCCATCTTATGTTTGCCGATGACTTAATTTTGTTTGGGGAAGCTTCAATAAAACAAATGAATTGTTTTAGAGATGTTCTAGAAAATTTCTGTAACTCATCAGGATAAAAGGTTAATTTAGATAAATCTTGCATTTTTTCCCTTAGAAATGTCAAGAGGCAAGATAGATAGGTGTTTGCTAATGAGCTTGGCTTGAAAGTTTCCCTTGGCTTAGGAAATTATTTGGGGGTGCCTTTATATAGAGAAAGAAAGAGTAGAGAATCAATTAATTACATTATTGAGAAAATAAAGGTTAGGCTGGCAGGTTGGAAAGTAAGTGTTTGTCTATGGCAGGAAGAATTATCCTCGCCAATTCAGTCATAAGAGGGATTCCGATATATTCTAGGCAAAGTTGTAAGCTTCCTATTGGAATTTGTGATAAAATTGAAAAAATACAAAGAGATTTTGTTTAGGGTCATGACACAACTACAAGGAAAACTCATTTAGTGAAGTGGAAGGATTTGTGCAAACCTAAACTTAAAGGGGGATTGGGATTTAAAAATTTTGTGTATGAATCGGGCTTGTATTGCTAAACTTACTTGGAAAATGTGTTGTGATGACAAAAACCTTTGGGTGAAGGTTCGCAAAAGCAAATATAGGAACTCAAGAATTCAGGTAATAAATTTTCACTACAAGATGATTGACTCTACTTTGTGGAAGTCTATTTGCCAACATGCAGAGATCATTTATGAGGGGTCGAAATGTCTTAGTAGAGATGGAAGAACCACATATTTTTTTCAGGATAAGTGGATTGATGTTAATTTGAAATTGATTGATTACTGTGAAGGTAATGTTTCCTCTAGTGATTTGATGAGTATTACTGTTGATTGGATTAGGCAGGATAGTGAATTGGATTTAACTCGAATGAGGGTATTTTTAAAGAAGAAATCATCAATAAAATCCATGCAATTTAGCCCCCTTCATCAAATCTAGGAGATGATAGTAGAGCTTAGGCAAAGTCAGTGATAGGGGAACTTATTGTTAGAAAGGTGTATGGTATCATTTCTGAAGAAGAACAAATGAGGACTTCATATGGTCCATGGAAATGTATTTCAAAGTGGCAAGGTTTAGAGAGAATAATAGTATTCATGTGGCTGGCTATTCAAAATAAACTTTTAACAAATGATAGAAGAAGCAAATGGGTTGGGTCTAGTCCGTGGTGTGAGTTATGCTAAAAGAGTTTGGGATTCTCTTGTGGACAATACTTTCAAGAGTGATTTTTATACTCTACCTTTGAGGGGATGGTGCTTCTTTAATTTGAATAAGGAGGTTGGAAGAGATAAATCTAGAATATGGGCTGGTATATGTGTTATGGGATTTGGCAGCTTTGAAAATTGAGAAACTCTAGTATCTTTGATGCAAATTTTCACTGAAACCTACATCCTTCAATTGTTATTATTCAAAACTATATTAATTTCATTGTGCAGATTAACAATAGCTTGAAGAGAGATAATTTGATACAATAAAAAAGTCAAGACAAGTGGTGTTGTCCAACCATTGGATGGGTGAAACTCAACATTGATGGCTCTTGGCAACCTTCTTTCAACTTAGCAGGAGGTAGTGGGGTCATCAGAGATAATACAAGCTCTTGGAAACTTGGATTTTATCATAATTTAGGGACATGTGCAATTGAAGAAGCGGAATCACAAGCTATATTGATCAGACTTCAACTGGCATGGAAAGAAGGCTATAATAGGATCATTGTGGAATTTGATGCAACAAATATTGTCAACAGATTTAAAGACAATAGGTTTAATACCACAACAACTAGCACTATTATTTGCAAAATTCTTTTGATGCTAAAATACAATTGGGAAGTGAGATTTGAAGTTATAGGGAGGAAACCAAATATAGTAGCAAATGGACTTGCAAGAATGGGAGCAGCAGCGACAAGCCCTACACTTTATGTTCTAAGGAGTTGTCCTTCTTGCCTTTAGTCAGAGGTTTTTAATGATGTTACTAGGATAGATATCCCTTTTGTAGTTAGTTATTTTTTTTTTAATTCTAAGGGTTGTGCCTTTCGTTTTTTCAAAAAAAAAAATTTGTACAAGAGAAAAAAAAACAAAAAAAACATGTCAATCCGCCGAAGCTTGATTTTGGATCGGATCATGATCCATTGGGTACCTATATTTTTCTGTACGCCATTGTCATAACAAATAAATATTAACCAATAGAATTTGACATAATTAGGTGATAACTTTGTCCCTTAAACATGATGTTCATACTTCAATTGCTAACTGTACCCAAAAAATATTTTGTTCGAAGAAATAAAACCCATTTTAGTAATATTTACATTTCAAAAAAATTAGTTTTCAGTTGTTGATTAAAAATACATTTAGTGCCTAGTAAGAAATAAATATTAAAAATATTATCTTTTTATTATGTATGAATGTACTGTTAATTCATTTTTTATTAATTAATTTATTTTATGTATATTTTTAAAAATTCTAAGTTTTTGTGCAAATGTATTAAGCTAAACTAGTTTGTCCTAATTTTTTTTTTGGAAAATTAAACTTTTCGTCCTTACACGGATTTTGAAATAGATTCTTATAGTTCAAAATTCTTTTTAAATCACTTCCTTTTATTTACACAATTAGATTTGTTAGTCCTTGTATTTTGAAAAAAAAGGAGATTACTCCCTAATGTTTGTAAAAATTTGCATATGTAGCTAATAGATGATGATGTGGTAGATGACAAAATGACATGTCGGATTAATAATACAAACTAGGATATCACTATAACATTTTTGCAATCTAACTAAATACAGTGCAATGCCTAAGACTAAGACTATAAAGGGATTTTGTTCTTGAGAGGCAAATGCAAGAGACTAAGAACTAAGACTAAGAAAATAACAAAACACACTTGGAAATGAATTTGAAAACTTTGATAAATGTGTGGATTAGATGTGAAAACTTGGTTCAAGTCAAAATTAGGCAACGATGTGCATTACAAGACTATTTGTATATTCCTCGAGAGGAAGACTCAAAAGTTAGCATGAATTGGTTCACAATTAAATTTCAAGTTGAAATCCTCAATAAGGCATTTGAACATGTTCAATAGATATAAAAATATCACCAAAGCATTTGCACAAACACCTTGGGGGCATATGACTAATTGAAGCTATCTAGTTAACTTTGAATTGTTATTACTTCCCTTAGGCAAATAACCATGGTTCTGAAAATTGGACCAGACTGGTTGGTTCAACCGGGAACCGGCTTCTAGTCCGATCCAAAAAGAGAGAGTAACCGAAAATTGAATAAACCGGCTAAGAACCAGTCAACCCAACTTTGAGCCGGCCAAAATTGATAAAACTGGTGGGTTGACCAGTTCAAATGAGCTCACAAATTTTTTCCACTAAAAAGCTCCAACAAAGAAAAATGAAAGATAAGGAAGAAGAAGAGGATACAGAGAACTACTTGGATAATATGTGGAAGAGCAAAAGCTTACCATTGAATTAAAATGTGAAGTTATATACAGAACAAAAATAAAAATTGAAGAATCATAAAGCAAAAGACATGAGAAAGGAGATGTTAGTCACCTGTCATTGAAAAGAGGGTGGTGGATGCATGCCATCACATGTTGGTCACCTTGTTTCAATTGATACTAGAGGGCAGAGAGTTGCTCGACAGTGGCAGCTAAGAAGCCAAGCTCCAAAACGCTTCTCAGGCATCTTGGCCTATCATTCAAAATTTGGAAATATTATTAAATGTAATTGATAACTTTTTGAAATCCATTGCTTTTTCAATCTGTAGTCTATCTGTACGCATTTCTCTTCTTTTCCAAACAACCCCGCACTTTCCTCCCTCTCCCTCTCTGTAGACCACTTTCTAGTTTCTAGGCATTGAAAATAATGAAGTATGGCCTCTGCACCTTATTTTTATGATAAATTGATAATCACATCAATCTTCATTATTGATTATATATAACACTTTTGTTTTAATATTTCTAAATTTAAAAATTATTTATTTAATTATTTACAATTTTTATGATTATATTTTTATTTTTATATTCCTTTTAGTTTAATTTTTATTTTATTATTAATTGAATATTTTAATAATATACATATCTTACATTTTCCATATCTTTTTTTTTTCTTTTCGTTTTATCTCTCTCATCTTAATTGTGTAGATCAGAAGCATAAATAAAGTGAGTTATTTTTAACTTTATATGAGTGTGTATTTAAATTAAAAAACTCAATTATTTTGTAGTTGTATTTTCTTAAGTTTCATCTTTTCATGTTGGTTTTTTTTTTAAGAAATATTACTTTCTTTGCAATTAAATATTTCATTTTTGAATTTGGATGAATAATTATTTTATCTTTTAAGTGCATATTATTTAAAATATATTAATTTAATTACAACTGTCCAACCTCAGTTTGACCACAGTCAAATCATTAAACCTTAAACCAGTAATTTAATCGGTCCAGTTACCGGTTCAGTTTTCTTAACATTGCAAATAACAATCATTTCAACCCATTAACATGTGAATTTTGATTCAAGCATCATCCTAAACATCTCAATTTAACATCCAAATCATGTAATCAATAATGACCAACAAGTTAAATCAAGAGGACTAAGACAATCTTGGTAATTGAAATTTAGAAACTACTTTCCATTAACATAGTATTCAATTCAAAGCAACACAATTCACTCTCTTATGAGAGGTCCAATCTTTACAAACCATAATCAAGAGAGTTAAAGACCTAGAATCCTTTCTAAGCAACGCAATTAACAAGCCCTACAAGCTAATCAATCAAGCTAATCAAAAGGATATCACAAGAGAGTAGAAAAGAGAGTATTTCCCTTGAGAATCCATGAACAACCTAGTGTCTTCAACACCTCCTTCCTTTTCCTCCTTGAACTAGCCACTTGGATTCACTCTCTAGACATTGAACACGCTGAATACAAGGTGGAGAAGTGAGGAGAATGACTGAACATGAGCTTGACTGAAGTGAACAACAAGATAAAACTTAAAATCTCCTTTAATTGGTTGAAAACTTCAAATCGGCTTCAAAAAGAATTATGCAATTTCCACCTAGACCCAGCTTGATCTAGCGAAGAAGAGTGAAAAGAGGATGACATAAGAGTGAAATGATGGAAGGAATGAGACAAAATGATGGTGGTATGGTCAGATTTGATGGGAAAATGGAAGAAAGGGTGAGAAATTGGGAGAAAATGGAGAGGAGAAAGAGAAGAATGAAAGATGCTGGGAGGAGCATGAAAATGATGATATTTAGATCTGAAATGGGAGTGTCTTAATCCATTTCTAATGTTTCCACAAGGGTATGAAGTGTTAAAAGTAGTCTTAGCTCTTTGTTCCAACTTAGGTGACCTAAGATTTGAGATAATTGCAAGACAATTAAAATATCTCTTCAAAGCTTCCAAAAATGTCCTTCCACATTAATTCCAATGTCTTGCATGCATGTTATCTCCTATGATATCTTGACCTATAAATAAAAATATGACATATTAAAATACCTAGGTTATAAAATATAATAATGTACATTATGTGAATAAAGCCATGGTAAAAGGAAATAAAAACAATTCTTCCACATTAGAGGACCATTGAGCACGAAATTATAAATGGAAATTAAGGGGAAAACACTTTAAAAATGTTGAAAAATAAAGAAAAAAAATGCTTAAGAAAATAAGAAGAAAATATGCTTCATAGGAAAGTCAACTAAAATGTCTTTGTTGACCAAACTTTAACCGATTTTAGAATGAAACCCTAATTATTTTGACTAAATTTGGTAACTCAAATTAACCATATTTAAGTGTTCTAAACAATAATTGGATGATTAAATTCTAGATCATTAAGAAAAATTAAAATTAATTTCAAGTGAGATTTTAACTGCAGGTATTTTGGAAAAATGGAAAATAAGTGAATAATATATGAAAATAGTCACAACATGGAAAAAAGATCTAATTCTATGAGATGATTAATGACATTATATAAATGGTGGAATGGAAATTCCTCGAGAAAATCTAACCCAAAATCATATAGAAAACTCTAATTTAATTATCTGAAAAAAAACAAATTAAATATTTAATTAGCTAATCAATATGAAAAATGCACACATGAAAAGAATTAGTTACCAAATCCATGAAATATATTAAAATATCACAAAATAAGATTAAAACCTAGGATTTAATATGTTTTTTCTACAAATTACTTAAAACTAGCTAAAAGATGAAAATGCTTTAAAAATCACAAAATTGCCAAATTAATATGATAAAAATACTAGATTTAAAGGATAAAAATATAATAAAATATAATTATATCAATCAACCAAGTCCACATGGTAAAATATGGTTACATCGATCAACCAAGTCTAAAGTGGAAGAGCGGACTATTCTTGAAAGCTTGTCGTGGGCTTGGAATAATGGACTTCGTAGGATCATCATCTCTTCTAGTGCGAAGCTTTTGTGGCACATATGGTTGCCTCTGGTGTACCTGGGATTCTAAAATCCCAAATGCTACTTCTTTGGTCCAGGCTAGGTCTAACTCTGCGGGCTAGCTCGTGACCACGTCTTTCAGGGAACAAAAAATTCAATACCAATTATTAATATTAATATCAATATAAAATAATAAATTTATAGCAAATTATATATAGATTTTTTATTTTCTCTAAAGTCACATTATTTATATATGATATAAATTTTATTTCTCAAATTTGGTACTTTTTTTTTTGGCGTGAGTATTACCTAATTTCAACAAGAGAATTTATTAGGGGTAAACTTGGAACATTAATATACAGGAAACCCCATATCCTACGTCATTGAGTTGATATCTGCAGCCCCTTCTTGTCTTCTCCATTAGCATTGTTATATTACCATTTGATTCCTGGACCTCCAACTCCAACATCCTAACCAACTTCTTCGTGAAAGAACTGGCACAGTTGTAGTTTAAGAGGTGTGTGCTATTGCTTTTTTGTTATATAATCATTTAATCAAATTCTTTTGAAAATCTTGAAGTCAAATTTAAATGATTTATTGGCCAAAAAAAACTTAAATGATTTAGACGTATAGACACGTACGGTTGTAAAGAGAACCTTATGCAAAATTAATTAATTAATTAATCAATTATTTCTTTATTTATTATTTAGCTTTGAAGTCACGTTTTTTTAAAATAAATATAAAATATACCAATTTATCATTCACATAAAACACTCATAGGAGAGGTAGTGATCCAAAAAAGATGATTTATTATTTTAATACCTGTCATATATTTTATTTATTTTTTAAATTGTTAATATTAATCATTAATAAATTAATATTATTTTTTAATAACAATATTAAGAAAATAATTAAAAAATTCAAACTCGTTACGTTTAAGATTTGAAGTGGCAATCTGAATTCTTAATCATCAATCAAAAACTTCAGTTGATAAAAAAAAAAAATTCAAAACCACACAAATTCAACCGTCGCATTGTTTTAAGGGAAATTTTACCGTTGCATTTATTCAAAAATAAAGAAATTGTCTTCAGGTGAAAATTTACCGTTGCATTTATTTCGGAAGAAAGAAAGCCAAATTCTGTCGCATTTAAATACCCATGAAGCCAAATTCTGTTGCATTTAAATACCCATTTCCCCTGTTACTGTTGCTTTCTAGTGTGAGCTAGACGCAGTACTCGCAGACGCGCATATAGAAGCGATGACATTGGAGACCAAAAGCTTCAGAAACGAGAAAGCTTGAGAGATGGAGACGGCGAGGAGGGGGGAGGGGGGAGAGGGAGAGAGAGGGAACGAGAGAGACAGAGAGCAACTGGGAGTGAGATTGGAGAAAGAAATAGGCAGACAGAAGGTGAGGCCGTGAGAGGTGAGGAGATAGGAACAGAGACTCCGGCAGGGAAAAGCAGAGGAAAGGGCAAGAAATCGAGGAAGAAAGTGATAGAGATGGCATCGGAGGCAATGGTTCATAACTTCCAATTTTTATTTTGTTCCATGCTCTGATTTTTACTATGGGTTGCTAGACATGGTTTTATCTGAGTTGTAGGTATCCATTTTCAGTTATGTGGTTTGACTCTGATTAATTTCTCGGTCTGATTAATTTCTCGGTTTGAGCATATCCTCTAAAACGGGAGTTTTTGATTCACTCTTTTTCGTCCATGTGGTGCACATTTTTCATCCATGGTTGGCTTCGTTTGCATACATCATTGTTATTTGTTTTCTCTATTTCAGATTTTATACTTGGTTTGCTTGAGTCTTCATTTGTTTCTGATTGGTAATCAATCTCTATCTATATATTTCATATACATCAAGATATCTCATTCACACGCACAGGTGCTTCATCTATTTCATCTGAATCTTGAAAGAAGCCAGAGAGCAGGAAGCCTTCGAAAGGAAACCCTACCTCTTCCAACAGTGGCAGGGAGAGAGGTTTTGACTATGATCACCCTTCTACATGAACTAATTTCTCTTGCTTTTATTTATTTATTTACTTTCCATCAGTTTTTCTTTGTCTTACATGCATACATACCTACATACATACATACATACATGCAAGTGGTTCCAAATAAAGGACGCAGCTGAAAAAGCAAAAGAGGCATCCAACTCTGAAGGAGATCAAAATGTCACCATGACATGTTTCAGAACTTTTGGAGCACTTGAGCTAAGCCAATGTTTCTCTTTTATGGGGTATGATTCAAATTTGGGTTTTTCGATCTGATTGAACTATTAACCATTGTTTTACTTTGTTTTCTTTTTTTACTCTAACGCATCACTTTCATACCTCTTGATTCACCTATGTATTATTATTTGGTTGTTTCTTATTTTATTATTATTCAATATTGTCAAATAGATATCTTTCGATATGGTTAAATTGCACAGTTATATAACTATGTTGTGTGAAGTAATAAATAATTGAATTATGATACTTCAAGCAATTATCATAGTTGTTAACCCATGTTTCTAAGTTGTATGCCAACATTTTTCTTCTCTGTTACGTTAACTTCTCTGTTAAAATCTTTAATTATGTAATGTTAAATTTAATTGTTCTTGACACTCTAAAGATTGTTGATTAAAACTAAAAAGGAGTAGTTCAATTTTATCATGGTCGTGCATCAATTTTATCAAGCATATATCATAAATTTACACATAATATATTACTGTTTTTCTGGTAGTTCTATATTTTTGCCACTAACAATGTCTCAAAAATATGTTTTCTATTTTTCTGGTTATGTCCCAAAATAGAATATAACTATTGTTATTAAATTTAGTGCAGAAATTTTCTCTGTAAACTCTCCCTCATGGTGTCTTTGTTGTGGGAACAAGAATGGTTTCCATACACTGACTTAAATCCTACCATGTGTGGTTTCAAAAAGGATCGTGCATTCCACTGACATACACGAAAGGAGCTTGGAGATTAATTTCAAACCGGTACACAATTCTAATTTGTACTTCAAATTTAATCATTGATATCAGGGGCAGATTGGCATGCTGAAATGCAAAATACAATAAGGATGGCATTTTTTTTAACAATCTCATTCAAATTTTAAATTCTAGTTTATTCATTTTAAATTCTACGTTTATGGATTATTGGATTGTAAATTTTCGTGCAACTTAAAATTATCCTTTGGAGTTTTTTTTTTTTAAAAAAAGCTTCTTTTCTTTGAGTTTTCTTCAAGAAAAGAAAAGAAAAGAAGCAGTATTGAAGGCTGCAACTCCTTTCATTCTATTCACCACTGAGAGAAAGGGAGGAAAGTTACATGCCCTTATTTTCAACTCTAGTTGTCTAATGTAAGTCTGATTCAATAATTCCTGTTCTTTCTACCTCTCTCTGAGTATTTTCATACTCCTTTGTTTCATTCCCACCTTTGATTTTTGGGGACAACTCAGGAAATTTCACTTCAACTTAATGTGCTAAATAGTTTGCCTTTGACATGGATTTATCCCATGTTTGCCTTATCAATACTATGTTAATCATGTTTCATCCATAACATTCTTAGCTCTCTGATGAATACCAGTACCAGCATTTTCCATTATCAACTCTGCATGACATCCATCTTCTCATGATAATACCCCTGTCTTTCAAGAAGATTCGAGCAAGAAAGAAAGAAAACATGCTTCTTATCTGCCATGAGCCTAGGCCCTCCATAATGATTCTCAAAATCTGCCTGCCTCCCAGCCCTCCTTATTTTCCTCCATTTCTAGCAACACAAAATCCTTCTTATCTGCCACTACATGTGCTCCACTACTGCCCGCTGTCCTCAATCTGTAAACATGCTGAATACGTTGCTCACTTCACTTTCCTGATTGTCAATTTGGACTTTGTGGAATCCCTTTTGATCTCTGGATGGATAAATGTGTATACAGCAAGGGGAAAGGCAGATATTGGGTGTTTTGTCTGTACTCCATAGTCCTTTGGTGACTCTTGAATAAGGCATTTATTAATTTAAGAAGTTAGCTCAAATGATTAAAGTATGATTTTCAAGCGAGTGCAAAGTTTATTTTTAAGATTAGCTTTTATATCTGTACATGAATTACACCATTTTGTCTCTATTTTATTCCTTGTTTTTAAATTGGCCAGCACCTCTACTCAGTACATTAGTATCTTTATTAAAGTCTAATTTAGGAATTCCATTTTACATTGTCTCATGCTATGGTGCAATGAACATGTTTTTTAGATTTGAATGTATGCCATAGATGATAAATTGATTTCCAACTCTTGTACTATGTGTTTCAGCCTTTTGGGAAAAAAGTGGTTTTCTGTATGGGGGTATTGGAGCCTTTTGTGATGAAATGATTAAGAGTTCAATCTTTGACATTCTTATTATCCTAATTTCAGCACAAGGCATAATGCGTTTGTGCTTTGTCCACTCTTTAATCCCAAATGGTTTTTGCTTGATGGAGCATGTTAAGAGTTAATAAAATCATTCCTAAGCCTTCTCATAATAGTTTAATGTTTTGGGATCAAATGTTTTTTGAGAATGTGTTTTGTTGAAAAGTTTGTTTGACATCCAAATTCTGTTGATTTACTTAGTTCCCCAGAGAAGTATCAGTGCAAACTCTTGAATCTTGATCACGATTTTGCATCAAGAATTTATTACAATTTTATATGTCTATTTCAAATTGTTAATTTTTCTTTAAAATACTTCTCCCTCTTCTTTGTTTTTGATTCAAGGTCTGGCTATATTGGCCATTAAAAGCACTTACATTATAAAATATTTAACAGTAACCTGGATTTTAACTTGCTTTGCTTCAACCTTACAAGTATTAAAATGATCTTCACAAGAGGCGTCTAGATATGGACACATAATTTTTGTTGTCCCGTCTGCTGAACCAAGTAATAGTACTAAAGATGTAAGTAGGTAGGGTCTTGCTAACCATGTTGGTGCCCACCTAGTGAGGCCTTCATTGAGCTCAAAGCAATTGGTTTCTCTATTAGCTATAATTATCAGATGCTACAGCAGATGACAAGGTTTTGATTAATCTCCCAGTTCTTGGTTTCTGAGGTGGTTGGTTTAACTGCCTTGATACTGGTAATCTTTTGCTTTTCAATTTTCAGTTTTTTCAAGTCTTAAAACATGAATATGCTTTGTTAAAATTTAAATATAGGAAATCAGCATATTTTTAGACCCCACTATGAAATCCCCAATATTAAAACCTTTTCCTTTCTCTTCACTATCATTTTAGGCGGAGCATCTAAAATCCTAATTCTTAGCCTTAGGCTTCTCATAATTAACAATGACTTTTAGTCTTATCTTGATTAATATAATTTGTCCTGTTAGAATATATTTTTTAAAACGATCTCCTTTTAAATAGGGCATACACGTAACATCATCCTCAACTTCATTGTAACAAGAACCAATTATAAATTTTTATCATCTTTGAATTATATTTCTCATATGTTAAACTAGACTTTTGCTAGATCTTAAAACACTTGGAACTAATAACCAGTGTACTGGTTTCAAACTTCAAACCTAATAGAATGGAATTTGAAGTTATTGGCTTACAAGGGAGCTCCCTCAATAACCCTCCTAAATATGTTGCTAGCTTTATATCCGCACAAATGCTTTATTAAGTAAGTATCCACAATATATAATTTGAGATATGCTGTGAACAGAAATATTGTTCATGGATGCTTGCATCAATGAACATCC
This sequence comes from Adenanthera pavonina, assembly GCA_026686845.1. Classification (NCBI taxonomy): domain Eukaryota; kingdom Viridiplantae; phylum Streptophyta; class Magnoliopsida; order Fabales; family Fabaceae; genus Adenanthera; species Adenanthera pavonina. Next base: position 24,519,424 of record JAIVEN010000022.1, on the reverse strand, counting down.
AGCATTGCAATAAAAGGTAGTTATTGGCTTATAATGGAGCTCTCTCAATAAATCTCCTAAATATATTTATATTTCTAGCTTTATAGCCCTTTAGGTATGCTTATTTTTAGCCCTAGGTATGCTTTTGAAATGGGGTTTTTGATTCACTCCTTTCATGTGACGCACATTTTTCATCCATGGTAGCTTCGTTTGTATGCATCATTGTTATTTATTTTTTCTATTTTCAGATTTTATATGTGGTTCGCTTCAATTATTGTATGCATCATTTGTTTATTCTAATTACTGGTAATCTCTATCTATATTTTATACATTAAGATACCTAGATATATGTGATTCACATGTATAGGTGCTTCATCTATTTCATTCGTACAAACATCTTGAAAGATGCCAAAGAGCAAGAAACCATGAAAGAAAACCTTGTCTCTTCCAACAATGGCAAGGAGAAAGGTTTTTGGCCATAATTACCCTTCTTCATGATAAAATACTTTCTTGCTTCTATTTATTTATTTTCCATCAGTTTTTCTTCGTCTTACTATAAATACATGCATGCATGCATAAATATATGTAAATGCGTATTTAGTATATATGTAATATATATATGCATATATATACACACATATATACACTCACACACATATAGATACATATACATATTATGTACATATATGTATATGTGTGTATACATATATTTACCTACACACATATATGTATGTATCTATAGACATACACACACACACACACATATATACAAATACATATTATGTATATGTATTATATATGTGTATATACACACACACACACACACACATATATATAAGTATATATATAAGTATATATATGTACACATAAACAGATATATATACAAGTATATATATGTATACATATATACATGTATGTATATATACATATATATACACATATATACATATATATGTATTTGTACACACAAACTGATGATAAAAACCTAATCAGAAAAAGCTGAAGTCCTTGGTCTTATGCTGCTTTTTATGCTAATAAGAATGCAGAAATAGAACGAGAAACTCCAAGATTGGTTATTAATTACAAACCTCTTAATCAAGCCCTTCAGTGGAATAGGTATCCTATCACAAACAAGAAAGATCTTCTTAACCGCCTCTATTTAGCCAAAATATTTTCAAAATTTGACATGAAGTCTGGTTTTTGGCAGGTTCAAATTTTCAAAAAAGATCATTATAAAACTGCCTTTTGGACAATATGAATGGAATGTTATGCCTTTTGGATTAAAAAATACTCATTCTGAATTTCAATGAATCATGAATGAAATTTTTAATTCTTATACTAAATTTATCATCGTTTATATTGATGATGTTTTAGTTTTTTCCTAATCTATTGACCAACATTTCAAACATATATATTATCATAAATGTGGCCAAAATGAATGGTCTTGCTGTTTCAAAAGCAAAAGTCAGTCTTTTCCAAACAAAAATCCGATTTTTAGGACATCACATTTACTCCAATTCGCTGATAAATTTCCTAATCAAATCCTTGTCAAAATCCAACTACAATGTTTTTTAGGTCGCCTAAATTACATAGGAGATTTTGTCCCACAATTTAATAATCTTATCAAACCCTTTCATAATCATCTCAAGAAAAACCCATCGGTGTGGACACCCACACCCCAATTGTCAGACAAATCAAATCACAAGTTAAAGAGCTCCTGTGCCTTGCTTTACCCAGTCTGCATGCTCTTAAAATAGTGGAAACTAATGCCTTCGACATTGGATACGGAGAAATCCTCAAACAACACCTTGATAGGAAAGAAAGCATTATTGCTTTCACATCAAAGCACTATAATCCAACTCAACAAAATTAGTCAACCATAAAAAAAGAAATCTTAGCTATTGTTTTATGCATCACAAAATTCCAAAGTGATTTATTAAACTAAAAAATTTTTAGTCAGAGTCAATTGTAAATTTGCAAAAGAAGTTTTTCAAAAAGATGTTAAAACTATTGTATCAAAACATATTTTTGCCTGTTGGCAAGCCATACTAAGTGTTTTTGATTTTGACATTGAATATATAAGGGGCAATACAAACTCTCTTCTAGATGATCTCACCAGAAAATTTTTGCAAGGAAGGTAACAAATGCCTCCAAAGAAGGATAAAGGGAAAGTAAAAATAGATATGGCTCAAATATTAACTCAATTCTCAACCGGGTCTCCTACCCAAAACGTCGAGTCATAGACTCAAACTGGGTCATCCACCCAGAAATCAATATATACCTACACACATATATATATGTATGTATCTATAGACTTATACACACACATATACATACATATATATATATGTATAGATTGTCATTTGATAGACCAAGAAAATCTATGTCTCAAATATATGAAGATTGTAGGTCCACAGTAAGTGAATCCGCAAGATTCTCCTGTTCTTCACTACCACAACCTCCTTCTGTCATATATATGGCAGCCCCAAACAATCCTGAACCTAAACTTCAAAATACTTCCGTTTTAGGAATAAACAATTCTACAAACATCCTTCATGTAAACCATGAAACACAAGACGATTTAAGGTCAATTGAATCTCCTGATTATTCTGCATTAGGAGAACCAAGAGACATAAATGTCTTACAAAAGGACTTCAAAATCGACAAACCTTCTTTACAAAAGGAATTTTACTCTTCAGAAAATACTTTGAAAAGAGAATGGTTTTTTGAACATTTTCAAGGAATCAGAAGAAAACAAATTCAAGAACAGTTTTATTCATTTCTTGAAGGTTTACAAGAAAATCTTCCATTCTTTAACTGGTTTGAGGCTTATGCCGAGAATGAAAATTTGGATTATCCATACTTCACTGAAATAGATGTTGTAAAACAAGAATGGAAAACTTTTGATCAAACTGTTTCTTCTGAATTTCCTCCAGGAACGGTTCAAATTCCAGGTAAGGTTGACAACAATAACCAACCTATTTGAGCCTCTCCTTACAAATACAAACACACTTTTGAAGAAGTAAAACCTTCTGATATAAAGAATATTGTTGAACAAAACAATTATACTAACCTTTATTTACAAAGGATAGGTGATTGTTTAATTCAGCAAGCTGATTTTCAAACTAAAACAGAAATAGGAACTTCCTCTACAGAAACTTCTTCAATTCAAACACCCTTATTCAAACCCTTTGAATACACACCTCAACAGAAACTTGATTTACAAACGAAGTCAAAAAACAAAGTTATTGAACAAATAAGAAATAAAATGTCTCAAATTCAACTTCGTCAAACCATTATCCCAAAAACTCCCCCCTCTGCGTCATCCAAAAACTCTAAGGCCATATAAGTCCTTAAAAAAGATTCTGCAGTAGAATCAGAAGAAGAGCTTAGCCAAGCATCTTCACTTCAAATCAACCAACAAAATTGGAGGAAACCATCCAAATTATACTACAGTAGGGCAACCCCTCCAGATGTCCTTCTAGAAGAAAAGCCACACCAAAACTTTAAAGCTTTCAACTCTGACAACCTCTATGAATGGAACATAGACGGATTGAGTGAACCAGTTATCCTTCAAACCCTCCAACATATGACTATGGTAAGCAATGCTTATCAAACCCAAAACGATTACACAGATGAACAAATAACTGATCTTTTAGTTTCCGGATTTACTGGACAATTAAAAGGTTGGTGGGATTTTTACCTTTCTCCCAAGGATAGAGATACCATTTACTCTTCCATCAAAACTCAGGCAGATGGAACACCCATTCTGCACAATGACCAGGTAATTCCTGATTCTGCAAACCACCTTATTTTTACAATTATTAAACATTTTATTGGTGATCCTTCTTTATGGCAAGATAGGTCAGCAGAACTTTTATCAAATCTTAAGTGCAGAACATTATCTGATTTTAGATGGTATAAAGATACTTTCTTAAGTCGAGTTCTCACTATGGATGATTCTAATCAGCCATTTTGGAAAGAAAAGTTTTTAGCTGGATTACCAACTTCGCTTGGTAATAAAGTTAGAAACAAATTAAGAAACCCAAATGATGGCAAAATCCCTTATAAGAGTTTGACATATGGACAGTTAGTATCATATGTACAAAAAACTGCTCTAAAGATTTGTCAAGATAATAAGCTGCAAAGTCAACTTGCCAAAGAGAAAGCTTCCGATAAAAAGGAATTAGGAACCTTTTGTGAGCAATTTGGTTTCCCTCCTTGCAAACAATCCAAACCTCACAAAAAACCTAAGAAACCTTTTTTCAAAAAGGCTCAATACTATTCAAAACCCAAATTTGAGCCTAAACCAAACTTTGAGCCCATAAGAGAATTTGAATCCAAACCAAAGAAAAACATTGTTTGTTTTAAATGTTGTAGGCCGGGTCATATCTCAAAGTACTGCAGAATCACCCGAAAACTAAGAAACATCGAAATTGAGAAAGATGTTTTAGAAAAAATAAATAACATTCTTCTAGAAGAATCAGCATCAGAATCAGAAAAGGAATCTTCTGAAGATCTTAAATCTTTTCAAAATAATGATCTTCAAGAAAATTCATCTTCTGAAATAAATGTTATCAGTAGGGAACATGATCTCCTTATTGATATCATTAGCAAATTACCAGATTCTGAAAAGGGAGAATATCTTTCAAAATTCAAAGATATCCTTTCCAGCCCCTCTAGCAGTAAACCATTAGGTCAGAAGAACCCAACTAAATATGACCTTACCCAAACTCTAGCTAGGTTTAAACAAGAACCTAAACAAGCTACCATTTCTGACCTTCGGTTCGAAATACAAAATATTAAAACTGAAATTCGCCTTATTAAAGAGCAACAGCAAGTTCATAGGGAAGCTATATCCCAAATACAGGATATACAATTAAACCATCAAACTGATGAAGATAGTATTTCCAATGAGCCTAATCTTCCAGAACCCTTTTTAAACTTGATTACAAAGGTTTTAACACAAGTTTTATATTAAAGCTAAAATCATTATAAACAATGAATTTGCTTTGGAGGAAGATGTTTTATTTGATACAGGAGCAGAAGCTAACTGTTTCAGAGAGGGCATCATCCCAACGAAGTATTTTGAGAAAACAACTGAACGATTTAGAGGAGTTGAAAGAACTCTTTTACAAGTTCAGTATAAAATTTCAAATGTTGTTATTGAAAACGAAGGTTTCAAAGTAAAAACTCCTTTTATTTTGGTAAAAGGAATGGGATCTAGGATTATTCTTGGAGCCCCATTTGCTCATTTACTTAAACCTTATTTAACAGATGAAAATGGAATTTCTAAACAGCATTTGGGAAAAACAATCCTGTTTCCATTTATTCATACCCTTAAAATAAAAGAGTTAAACATTATATATTCCAAACAAAAGCAAATTAATTTTCTTAAACAAGAAATATCTTTTAAGAAAATTGAAGAGCAATTAATTTTGAAACCCATTCAAAATCAAATTTCGAAATGCTTGAAAGAAATTGTTCAAACTATTTGTTCAGATTTACCTAATGCTTTTTGGAACAGGAAAAGGCATATAGTAGATCTGCCTTACGAAAAGGATTTTAATGAAAAGCAAATTCCAACTAAAGCTCATCCAATTCAAATGAGTTCAGAGCATTTGCAAATTTGCATAAATGAAATCAATGATTTATTAGAAAAGAATTTGATCAGGAAATCCAGGAGTCCTTGGTCATGCGCTGCATTTTATGTCAATAATAGTGCAGAGCAAGAAAGAGGAATTCCTAGGTTAGTAATCAACTATAAACCTTTAAACAAGGTTTTACAATGGATCAGATATCCTATCCCAAACAAATCTGATTTGTTAAAAAGACTTTACTCTGCAAAATTATTTTCAAAATTTGACATGAAATCCGGATTTTGGCAAATCCAAATTGATGAAAAGGATAGGTATAAAATCGCTTTTACTGTACCATTTGGTCAGTATGAGTGGAATGTTATGCCCTTTGGTTTAAAAAACGCTTCCTCTGAATTTCAGAGGATTATGAATGATATATTTAATGATAATGATCAATTCATCATTGTATACATAGATGATGTTTTGATTTATTCTCATTCAATAGATCAACATTTCAAACATATTTATAAATTTATTAGAATTGCCAAAACCAATGGTTTAGCAGTTTCAAAAAAGAAGATAAGTCTTTTTCAAACAAAAATTAGATTTCTGGGACACTGGATATCTCAAGGATCTATTGTACCTATTGAAAGGTCTATAGAATTCGCTGACAAATTTCCAGATCATATTATTGACAAAACACAACTTCAAAGATTTTTGGGTTGTTTAAACTATGTTTCAGATTTTATTCCTCATTTGAGCAATTTTATCAAACCGCTCCATGAACGTGTAAAAATTAATCCTCCTCCTTGGACAGATGTTCATACAAACGTTGTCAAACAAATTAAATCTCAGGTTAAGCAACTTCCTTGCCTTAGCCTTCCAAATCCCTCTGCTCAAAAAATCGTTGAAACCGATGCTTCTGATATTGGTTATGGCGGCATTCTTAAACAAAGAATTAATGGTAAAGAACAAGTTATATCTTTTACCTCAAAACATTGGAATAATACTCAGCAGAATTATTCCACAATTAAAAAGGAAATTCTTGCAATAGTTCTTTGCATTTCAAAATTTCAATCTGATTTATTAAATCAAAAATTCTTACTCAGAATTGATTGTAAATCAGCCAAAGATGTTTTACAAAAGGATGTTAAAAATATAGCTTCTAAACAAATTTTTGCTAGATGGCAACCTATTTTAAGCATCTTTGATTTTGAAATTGAATTTGTAAAAGGTTCTTCAAATTCTCTTCCAGACTTTCTTACCCGAGAGTTCTTACAGGGAAAAGATCAAAAGTGAGTCAATGCCACCAAAAAAGAAAAAGGAGCCCAATAAAGAATTAAGCATCTTTCAGGATGCCCAACCAGCAGTCTCTAGTCAAGAACTTGAGGCTGTGATAAGAAACTTACTTCAGCAAAGTGGATCCCAAACACAAGGGTCCAACCCAGAAGTTAAACAGGAGTCATCCACTCCATCTGGATCATCAATCCAGCAAACTCAGACTGGGCCTTCAGCCCAACAACCCAAAACCTCCTCAAAAAAGACTATTGAAAATTATGACAAAGCATATTCACAAAAACAATTGCCTGAAACCACTTGGCAACAAGCTATCATTTCAAAACAAGATTATGATAGAGCAAACCAGCAGCCATTGATTTTAAAAAACCAACCCCAAAAGGCAATGGCATCTACCTCCCAAACTTCTAAAGCAATCATTCCTCAATTAAAGTAAAGTGCAGGAAATCTTAAACAAATGCCAGAACGGTGGTAGTCCGCACAGTCTAGACGGAGAATGAAAAGAAAGTAAGAGGCTTACAACGGGCTTACAACGAACTCTCTTCGAAAATCTAACTCTCAAAATTTGCTATGTCCCTTGAAAGGGACTTGACATGTCTATTTATAGACATTTTAAGTTTCATTCAATGGTTACAACTGATTTAAACCGACGGTTAGGATGAAATCTGATCTTCAGCATCTGACGGTCAGCATCTACCAGTATGGTCAACATCTGATGGTTAGGATCTTTCGGTCAGATTGTGAACAGTTCCAGTCAATGATTAGTCAATGGTCATGAATAGTAACTTTGACTCTTGTTTTTTTTTTTTAATCTTTTGCTAGGTTAATTGTGAAGGATTCTTCTTCGTTATCTGAATGAGTGCTGGATGATGGTTTGGATGATGATGGTTTTTGCTCACTTGTGAGAAGAATGAGAGCTTGTTTTAATTGGTGGATGCCAAGTAGGAATGTATCTAGTTCTTCTGGTTGAGAAACTTGCTTGTTTCTGAGGTGATTAACCACTATAGGTTATTTCTAAACCACATTTTGACTGCATTAATGTTTGCTCTACTTGGTTCAAAGTTCATATACCACCTGATATATGGTATTCTTTGGAGGATTGGGAGTTTGGTTGTTGGACTGCTATACTTGTAATGCCAGGCAAAAATCTAGGATATGGATAATTTGGAGAACCTTGTTAATCTTTGTTTGAAAGTCCTTAATTGGTTGTGGCAATATACCTTCGATAGGACCGAAAAAATCCCACCATTTAATAAACTATTATGGAAAGTTGTATGTGATCTTTCGGTTGAAGTAAATAAACCAGGTGTGGCTCCATTTTTTGTTTTGATACCAGGCATCAATGTAATTCCAGTAGTTATACCTAATGAGATAAAAAAGTTGAGAAAATTTTTTAGGTTTATCTAATCTTGGCCTTAATCTGAAAGAGTAAGGACTTTTAGTATTTGGATGGTTGTATGGGTATATGTGTTTCTGTCAGAGGGGTCAGGATGGTGTTTAATGACTACAGAATCAGTGTCCATGTGGATGAACTCATAGAATCTCTGAGTTTTATTTGGTGCTAATGGCTTAAAATGGAATCTTGAAGAAAATATTTTTTGAGGCAACATGGTTTAGATTCTTTTCAAAGAATTCTGGTTCAATTTGAATAATGGTCATTGGCTTGTCTAATTTAGGAATATAAGTAGTTTTGATTTTGGTTGGTTGGATAGTGGTAATGGCAGTTGGTTGGGCAACAGTAATAGTCTTTGATATTTTGGGTTAATGGTAATCTGTTTATTTCTAAGGTTCTCGATCATACGGGATAGAAGGTCTCCCTCATCATCTTCTTCCTCAATTGGGGAATGGGTTAATCCTCGGACAACTAAAGATTGGAGTGTTTCAATTGGGAAAGCATTATCTGGTTTGTGAGGTTTCTGCTTTTAGTTTAGCAGGAAAGCAAAATTGGTTTCTGGGTGGATGACCCAGTTTGAGTCTATAACTTAGGGTTTTGGGTAGGAGACCCGGTTGAGAATTGAGTTAATATTTGAGCTATATCTATTTTTGCTTTCCCTTTGTCCTTCTTTGGAGGCATTGTTACCTTCCCTGCAAAAATTCTTTGATGAGATAATTTAGAAGAGAGTTTGTATTTCCCCTTATATATTCAATGTCAAAATAAAAAACACTTAGTATGACTTGTCAATGGGTAAAAATCTATTTTGATGCAATAGTTTACAATCGACTCTAACTAAAAATTTTTGGTTTAATAAATCACTTTGGAATTTTGTGATGCATAAAACAATAGCTAAGATTTCTTTTTTGATGGTTGAATAATTTTGTTGAGTTAGATTCCAGTGCTTTGATGTGAAAGCAATAATGCTTTCTTTCCCATCAAGGTGTTGTTTGAGGATTCCTCCGTACCCAATGTCGGAGGCATTAGTTTCCACTATTTTAAGAGCACGCGGACTGGGTAAAGCAAGGCACGGGAGCTTTATAACTTGTGATTTAATTTGTCTGACAATTGTGATATGGGTGTCTGTCCACATTGGTGGATTTTTCTTGAGACGATCATGAAGGGGTTTGATAATTTAGGCAGCCTAAAAAATGTTGTAGTTGGGTTTTGTCAAGGATTTGATCAGTAAATTTATCAGCAAATTGGATAGATAGCTCTATCAATAGGAGTAATCATACCTTGATAGATATGATGTCCTAAAAATCGGATTTTTGTTTGAAAAAGACTGACCTTTTCTTTTAAAACAGCAAGACCATTCCTTTTGGCCACATTTACAAAGATATATATATGTTTGAAATGTTGGTCAATAATTGGGAAAAAACTAAAATATTATGAATATAAACGATGATAAATTTAGTGTAAGGATAAAAAATTTCATTCATGATTCATTGAAATTCAGAAGGAGCATTTTTTAATCCAAAAGACATAAACATTCCATTCATATTGTCCAAAAGGGAGAGAGTGAAGATGGTTTTATAACGATCTTTTTCAGAAATTTGAACCAGCCAAAAATCAGACTTCAGGTCAAATTTTGAAAAGATTTTGGCTAAATTGAGGAGGTTGAGAAGATCTTTCTTCTTTGGGATAGGATACCTAATCCACGGAAAGGCTTGATTTCTTCATTCTTATTAACATAAATTGGATAGGTCGTGCTTTGGTTGGAATTTATGTTTCTTGGAACTCCTTTTCATTAGGTAACTCTATAGAATGTCTTTTTCTTTCCCAAAAAGCATTTAGAAGATTTGAACATATAGATTTTTGAATTTGGTTTCAATATTTCTAAAAGAAATTTCTTCTTTCTGGAAATTAATTTGGTTTTCACTAAGAAGAATATTGTTAAGTTCTTTAACTATGAGTTTTTTAATAAATGCAAAAAGAATGAGTTTTCCTAAATATTCAATGATTACTCCATTTTCATCCATTTTGAAAGGGAAAAGTTTGGAGACAAAAGGTTTTCCTAAGGTAAAAGGGGTTTTAACCTGGTACCTTGGTTTTCTACAATGGCATTGGCTACTACTTTGTATTTTATTCCTAGTGGACTACCATTACAGGTATCAAGACATTCTTTGGTTTTCTCAAAATACAGTTAGAGGCTGCTCCTATATCAAATAAGGCTATTTCTTCGAGGACAAAATCATGGTTGATAATTATTTTGACTTTCATATAAAATTTTTGAAATTGTATTCTTGATATTAAATTAAGGAAAGGTTCAGAAAGTTCTTTCTCATTCTCTTCATTGGATTGGACTGGATCATTGGGTTTGGTAAATTTTATTTGTTCAATCATCTGGGCTTGTGTTTCTTGTTGAAGCTTAAGATTCTTGACCTCTATTTTGAGATTATTTATTTCATGCTGGAGGTCTTGGAGAGTGGTAGGTTTAGGTATATGGCTAAATCTTTTTAGTGTGTTAGTCAGGCTGTATTCGTTGGCTATTGTAGGGAGTTTTGGGGCTGAAGTTTGTGGTTTTGTATTTTCATCAAATGTTTCTTTTAATCTATTAAGATAATGTCGTTTTTCTTTGGAATTGGGTAAGGCACATATAACTTCAAGTAAGAAGTCTTGTTCTTTTGTGATTACATTAATTTCTTTATCTGAAGAAGAAATGTCATCACTTTGGGCTTGGTTAAAGGTTTCGGAGGGTGAAGATTCTTGGATCTTGGGTTAAGATTATCAAAGGATCTAGAGGATTGGTCATCATTATCTTCTTCCGAGGTGTTTACCATTTGATTATTAAGTTGTTGAAGGATAGATTCATCAAAGTCCGGGTTTTCCACACCTAAAACAAGTTATGTTCTTTTTAGGGAGATCAATTGGAGGTTTGGATATAAATTCTCCTTTTAGTTTGCGAGGTGGAATATTAGACTTATATTTTTGGTAGGAAGGTCTTCTTGATTTTCATTAACTAATATTTTTGTGGAGGTTTGGCTTTGTACTTATGTTTCTTACAAGGAGCAAATCCAAAAATTGCTCATAGAAGGATCCTAAATCTTTTTTATTTTGGGCTTTTTCTTTGGCTAATTGGTGGTCAATCTTATCATCTTGACAGATTTTTAAAGCAACCTTTTGAACATAAGCTATGAGTTGGCCATAACTTAGATGCTCATAAGGGATTGTTCTGTTGGCTTGGTTTTTTATTTTCTCTCTAACCTTATCTTCTAAGGATTTTGGGAGGCCGCCAAGAAATTTTTCTTTCCAAAATGGTTGCTGACTATCTTTACTAGTATAAACTTTGGTTAGGAAGGTATCTCTACACCACTTAAAATCAGCAAGAGTTCTACATTTGAGGTTTGAAAGGAGTTTGGCAGATTTATCTTTCCATAAAGAGGGATCTCCTATAAAATGTTGAACTATGGTAAAGATTAATATGTTAACAGCATCAGGGATATATTCTCCATTTTCCCTAATTGGTGTACCATCAGGTTCAACTTTTATGGCATTTAAAATTTGGAGTTTTTCTTTAGATGAAACATAATTATCCTACCATCCTTTGAGTTGTCTGGAAAATCCAGCAACAAGGATGTTGACAATAGCTTCTTCGGAATAGTTTTGTGAGGTTTGGTAGGCTGTGCTGACCATGGTCATGTGTTGGAGGGTGGTTAGTATGTTGTATTCAATTTAACCATCAATACTCCATTCATAAATATTATTGGCACTAAAATGTTTAAAGTTTTGGTCTAGGCATTCTTCAAGTAAGAGGTCAGGAGCAGTGGCTTTGGGATACTAATATTTTGAAGGAGTTCCCCAATTAAAAGATGTTTGGATAATTTGGGGAATGTCTTCAGGTTCGGAAGATAAAGTTGCTTTGGTTAAGACATTAATAGTATGAGATGAAGTTCTAGAAGCTTGTGGAGAATCTGGGATAACTAAAGTTTTATCTAATAATTTAAGTTGGTCATTTATTTTTTTGAGAAGATTGCTAGGATGATTTTCAAACTCCTTTTTGACCTTGACTAGAATATGAAATGGCTTAAATAATGGTGGTTCAATAATGGGTTTTGTTGAAGAATTGGTTGAAGGTGAAGATGTTGAAGGAACATCAAATGTTTTAGAAACAAGGTGTTCTCCTATGGTTTGGAGATGTTTATTGGTATAACTGTTTTGTTCCATAATATTTTGGATATCTTTTGGAGAAAAGGCTTCATTCGGTTTGTTTGAATTTAAAAAGGGCGGCCATAATTGGGGTTTGTTTCTCATCAGTGAGACGAGTAATTAAAATAGTTTTGGAGGGAGGAAATTCAAATTCTTAAAACATCTCCTTTAGAAGTTTGCCAAGATTTTTTTGGTTACATTGATCATGCTCGCAAATGGATATTCCAAATGGTTTTCCAAAGCGTAGGATTCGAACCACTGAAAAAATGGAATATTCATTTGGACCATTTCAAGAAAGTTGTAAAATTTTTCTTGAACTTGTTTCCTCATTTTTCCTTTGAAATTCTTAAAAAACCAATTTCTGGCAAGTTGATTTTCTTCTGCATAAAAATCCTTTTGTAGAAGAGGTTTATCTATCTGAAATTTGTTTGAAATAGTATTTACCTCTTCAAAAATTTCATGCAAGGAAGTGTAAGTCGAAGATGACATAGTTCTTTGTTCTTCCTCATCTCTTTGATAGGTTGGTCTAGGGATGTTAGAAGAAGTATCTAACCCGTGAAGGTGAATAGTGGATTGGACACTGGATGGAGGAATTCTACTTGGGATAGTTTGAGGTATTAAAGAGACATAATGCCTTGGTAATTTCGAGACTTTCTGTTATCATCATTTGATAGGACTATTCGAGTATCAATCCTAGAAGTTCCACTAAAGGACCTTCGACTTCTTTCAAAGGCTATGGCAATAGTTCCATTTAAACTTTGGGAAATAGATATGATTTCTGGAGTTGGCATTGGTATGGATGGAGAGGCTCTCTCCATTAACCATGGTTATGGTAGAATAATATCTTCCCATTTACTTATTTTTGGGATATGGACATGGGCTCTGGAACGATCAATTAAGAATACGGTTGTGCGACCAGACTCTTGGGGTATTTGAACATGAGAAGTTAAGGAATTCAAAAGTTTATAAGAGACTCTATAGATTAAGGCAACTGGGATAGATCCAGGCTTTATGCGAAATCTATTTAATTTTATATTTAATTTAAGAACATCCATGATATGTTCATCAGCTAAATGAACATTTTTGTTTGGATAACTATTAAAATAAATTGGTCCATCATGAAGGCCTGCTTCTACCATGCCTAGGAGACTGTCAGTGAATTTATCATGCCTATTATCTCTAAGGCAAAGAAGACAAGAAATGTTTAGTCCTCTTTTAACTAGAGGTTTGAAGGCAACTTGGACATATCCTATGTGTAAATAATCATGGCGTTTCCTATGTTGTTTGATAGGGTCAAGGGATAAAAGAGTAAATTCCTCTTTATCAGGTTTAGCGAGAATGACTTCTTCAACGGTTTTGATAATATAGTTAGATTTGGTGAAGAATCTTCCTTCTGGCTTATAGAGGAGGCTTTTATCAACTTGGGGAATAGTCCAGTCATCTATTTCTTGGTTATTGTTTTGGAAATGTATTTCTTTATTGAAATATTGGTTGCGGTAGTTGCTTCAGATTCATTGATGGAAGAAGAGCTAGGAATATCGGCGAGAAAGGGTAAGAGACTGAAACATTTTGTGACAAATCTCCCCTTTTGATATCATTACCATCAGGTTCCATAGAAATACAATGAAAGAAAGTGAGTCAAGAATTACTATTTAAATTAAATATTAACTTTCAACACTATTTTTAACAACTCAATCCTAGCCAACGATTTTAAAATGAAAATATACTATAGAACATCCATGCCTGTGAGTTTCTACCGAAGTCCGGACTTACATCCCTATCCACTGGGATTTACTGCCATAACCTCACAACATCATGAATATTTTATAGATATCAAATCATTAGTTCACTCATAGAATGAAACGTACTATCAGATTGAGCAAATAAATAGCATTAAAATTTTAATACTTAACTTGATAAAGTAAATCTTGACTAAAATTCCATCAATACATTCCTACTTCCCCTTTAGGCTCTGATACCAAGTGACGGGGAGAAGGGGCCCAGAGGGGAGTGGAGAAAGGAAAAGATGAGAAGTAGGAAGCAATTGGACTGTTCAAAGAAACGTTAGTATAACAATATAATAATGTATATGGAAATATATAAAACTTAAAAAGAAGAACATGAAAAATATGCAAGAAAATAAAATGCAGAAAGCTTAAAACAATGCTAGAACGGTGATAGTCCTCACAATCTAGACACTAAAAGTAAAGCGTAGAAAAGCTTAAACAAATGCCAGAACGACGATAGTCCACACAGTCTAGATGGATAACGAAAAGGTCAATGATAAAGCAAAGAGATGATTAATAGAAAATATTATTGAAAGAGAAAGTAACAGGCTTACAAAGGAATTCTCTTTGAAAATCTCTCTAACTCTCTCAAAATTTGCTATGTCCCTTGAAAGGGACTTGACATGTCTATTTATAGACATCTTAAGTTATATCCAATGGTTACAATTGATTTAATCTGATGGTTAGCGTGAAATCTGATCTTCAACATCCGATGGTCAGCATCTACCAGTACAGTCAGCATTTGAAGGTTAGGATCTTCCGGTCAAATTGTGAACAGTTCCAGTCAATGGTCAACTGTCGGTCAATGGTCAACTCATGAAGCATTCTTCTTTGTTATCTGAATAAGTGCTGGATGATGGTTTGGATGATGATAATTTTTGCTCATTTTTGAGAAGAAGGACTCTAACTCTCTCAAAATGTGGTTGACAAAAGTTTGCTTATCAGAGGTGGAGGCCAAGTAGAAATGTATCTGGTTTTTCTGGTTATGAAACTTGCTAGTTTCTGAGGTGATTAACCACTATGGGTTATTTCTGAACCACATTTTGACTGCATTAATGTTTGCTCTAGTTGGTTCAAAGTCTGCATACCACCTGATATATGGTATTCTTTGGAGGATTGACAGTCCGGTTGTTGGGCTGTTATACTTGTAATGCCAGGCAAAAATCCAGGATATGGATAATTTAGAGAAGAAATGTAGCAACACAGGAAAAGGATTATCAACAAGGTTAATTTTTGTTTGAAAGTGCTGCAAACCTTCTTTAATTGGTTGTGGCAATATATCTTTGATAGGATCGAAAAAATCTCACCATTTAATAAACCATTGTGGAAATTTGTATGTGATCTTTCGGTTGAAGTAAATGAACTAGGTGTGGTGCCATTGTTTGTTTTGATACCAAAAGGTATTATACTAGGCATCAATATAATCCCAGTAGTTATATCCAATGTGATCACAAAGTTGAGAAAATTTTTTAGGTTTATTTAGGTCTTGGCCCTAATATGAAGGAGTAAAGACTTTTAGTATTTGGATGGTTGTATGGATATATGTTTTTCTATCAGAGGGGTCAGGATGGTGTTTAATGGCTATAGAATTAGTGTCCACGAGGATGAACTCATAGAGTCTCTGAGTTTTGTTTGGTGCTAATGGCTTAAAATGGAATCCTGAAGAAAATATTTGTGAGACAACATGGTTTAGATTCTTTTCAAAGAATTCTGGTTCAATTTGAATAATGGTCATTGACTTATTTAATTTGGGAATATAAGTAGTTTTGTTTTTGTTTGGTTGGATAGTGATAATGGTAGTTGGTTGGGCAACAGTATTAGTCTTTGATCTTTCGGGTTAATGGTAAATCTGTTTATTTCTAAGGTTCTCAATCATAAGGGAAAACCAAATTAAGTAACCATTGAATATTTAGGAAAAACCCATTATTTTTGCATTTATCAAAAAACCCATACTTAAAGAACTTAACAATATTCTTCTTAGAGAAAACCAAATTAATTTCCTAAAAGAAGAAATTTCTTTTAGAAATATTGAAACCCAATTAGTCCAATCATGAATTCAAAAGAAGGTCCAAGAACTCCCTAACCATATTCAAAAATCCATATGTTCAGATCTTCAAAATGCTTTTTGGGAAAGAAAAAGACATTCTGTAGAGTTGCCTTATGAAAAGGAGTTCCAAGAAACACAAATTCCAACCAAAGCTTGACCTATCCAAATGAACCAAGAACTCCTTGAGTTTTGTCAAAGTGAAATCCAAGATCTTCTTGATAAAAAACTAATTAGAAATAGCCAAAGTCCTTGGTCTTGTGCTGCTTTTTATGTTAATAAGAGTACAGAAATAGAACAAGGAACTCCAAGATGAGTTATTAATTATAAATCTCTTAATCAAGCTCTTCAGTGGATTAGGTATCCTACCCCAAACAAAAATGATCTTCTCAACCTCCTTTATCTAGCCAAAATCTTTTCAAAATTTGACATGAAGCCTGGTTATTGACAGGTTCAAATTTTCGAAAAAGATCATTATAAAAACGCCTTCACTGTCCCTTTTAGACAATATGAATGGAATGTTATGCTTTTTGGATTAAAAAATGCTCCTTTGAATTTCAACAAATCATGAATGAAGTTTTTAATCCTTACACTAAATTTATCATCGTTTATATTGATGATGTTTTAGTTTTTTCCCAATCTATTGACTAACATTTCAAACATCTATATATCTTTGTAAATCTGGCCAAAAGGAATAGTCTTGCTGTTTCAAAAGCAAAGGTCAGTCTTTTTCAAACAAAAATCTGATTTTTAGGACATCATATTTATCAAGGTATGATTACTCCTATTGATAGAGCTATCCAATTTATTGATAAATTTCCTGATTAAATCCTTGACAAAACCCAACTATAACATTTTTTAGGTTGCCTAAATTACGTAGGAGATTTTGTCCCATAATTAAATAATCTTATCAAACCCCTTCATGATCGTCTCAAGAAAAACCACCGGTGTGGACAGACACCCACACCACAATTGTCAGAAAAATCAAATCGCAAGTTAAAGATCTCCTGTGCCTTGCTTTACCTAGTCCGCCTGCTCTTAAAATAGTGGAAACTGATGCGTCCGACATTGGGTACGAAGGAATCCTCAAACAGTGCCTTGATGGGAAAGAAAACATTATTGCTTTCACATCAAAGCACTAGAATCCAAGTGAACAAAATTATTCAACCATCAAAAAAGAAATCTTAGCTATTGTTTTATGCATCACAAATTTCCAGAGTAATTTATTAAACAAAAAATTTTTAGTCAGAGTGGATTGTAAATCTGCAAAAAAAAGTTTTACAAAAAGATGTTAAAACTATTGCATCAAAATAGATTTTTGCCCGTTAGCAAGCCATACTAAGTGTTTTTGATTTTGACATTGAATATATAAGAGGCAATCCAAACTCTCTTCCAGATTATCTCACTAGAGAATTTTTGCAGGGAATGTAACAATGCCTCCAAAGAAGGACAAAGGGAAAGCGAAAATAGATATGGCTCAAATATTAACTCAATTCTCAACCGGGTCTCTTACCCAAAACCCCGAGTCACAAACTCAAAGTAGAGAAACCAAGTCTAAAGAAACCAAAGCAGATTATGCTTTCCCAATTGAAACACTCTAAGCTTTAACTGTTCGAGGATTAACCCATTTACCAACCAAATCCTAGGCTAATATAGCTGAGGAAGAAGATGATGAGGGAGACCTTCTATCCGTCATGATCGAGAACTTTAGAAATATACATATTACCATTAACCTAAAATATCAAAGACATAGCTATGCCCAACCAACTACCATTACCACTATCCAACCAACCAAAATCAAAACTACTTATATTCCCAAATTAGACAAGGTAATGACCATTATTCAAATTGAACCAGAATTCTTTGAAAAGAATTTAAACCATGTTGCCTCAAAAATATTTTCTTCAGGATTCCATTTTAAGCCATTAGCTCCAAACAAAACTCAGAGATTCTATGAGTTCATCCTTGTGGACACTGATTCTATAGCCATTAAACACCATCCTGACCCCTCTGATAGAAAAACATATATCCATACAACCATCCAAATACTAAAAGTCTTTACTCCTTCAGATTGGGACCAAGACCTAAATAAACCTAAAAAATTTTCTCAATTTTTTTATCCCATTGGATATAACTACTGGGATTATATTGATGCCTAGTATAATACCTTTTGGTATCAAAACAAACAATGGCACCACGCCTAGTTCATTTACTTCAACCGAAAAATCACATACAAATTTCCACAATGGTTTATTAAATGGTGAGATTTTTTTGGTCCTATCGAAGATATATTACCACAACCAATTAAAGAAGGTTTGCAGCACTTTCAAACAAAGATTAACCTTGTTGATAATCCTTTTCCTATGTTGCTGCATTTCTAATCCAAATTATCCATATCCTGGATTTTTGCCTGGCATTACAAGTATAACAGTCCAACAACCAGACTCCGAATCCTCCAAAGAATATCATATATCAGGTGGTATGTGGACTTTGAACCAAGTAAAGCAAACATTAATGCAGTCAAAATGTGATTCAAAAATAACCCACAGTGGTTAATCACCTCAGAAACTAACAAGTTTCTCAACCAGAACAACCAGATACATTCATACTTGGCCTCCACCTCTGATAAACAAACTTTTGTCAACCAATTAAAACAAGCTCTCCTTTTTCTCGAAAATGAGCAAAAACCATCATCATCCAAACCATCATCCAGTACTCATTTAGATAATGAAGAAGAATGCTTCATAATTAACCTAGTAGAAGATTTAAAAAAAAAAAGAGTTGAAGATACTATTCATGAGTTGACCATTGACCGGAACTGTTCACAATCTGACCGAAAGATCCTGACCATCAGATGCTGACTGTACTAGTAGATGCTGACTGTCAGATGTTGAAGATCAGATTTCACCTTAACCATTGGATTAAATCAATTGTAACCATTGGATGTAACTTTGAAGGGACATAGCAAATTTTGAGAGTTAGAGAGATTTTTGAAGAAAGTTCCTTTGTAAGTCTCTTTCTCTTTCAATAATATTTTCCATTAACCATCTCTTTGCTTTATCATTAACCTTTTCATTCTCCATCTAGACTGTGTGGACTACTGCTATTTTGACATTTGTTTAAGCTTTCCTGCACTTCACTTTTATTGTCTAAACTGTGTGGACTACCACCATTCTGGCATTGTTTTAAGCTTTCTGTATTTTTTTCTTGCATATTTTTCATGTTCGTTTTTTGAAGTTTTATATACACATATATTTTGATAATATATGTATATATGTGTATGCATATATATGCATATACATATACATATATATGTATATATACATATATATGTATATATGTATACATGTGTACATATACATGTATATACACATATATGTGTATATATACACATACAAGTGTATATATGTGTACATATACTCATATGTATATACATATATATATATGAGTTACATATATGTGATACACATATATGTGTATATATATGTATACATATATGTACACATATACAATTGTATGCGCATACATATATGTAGACATATATATGTGTATAGTGTATATACACATATATACATACACATGTGTATATATCTGTAGGTGGTTCCAAATATCCCTATATCTACGCAGTTTTTTTTGAAGTATGTTGTTTGTTAGACAATATATGTTAAATGGATCCACCATGCCATAATCGTGCTATTGAGATGTTATTTGTGTTCTTAGTATAACACCTCTTTACTAGGCCCATTTCCCATGTATTTAATCCTTCTAAAGTCCATTTGTATCGTATTAGGATCTTGAATCACAATAAATGCCATAATAAAATTTTTCCAACTTTGGTTATTATTCATTTAATTGAATTTATTTATTCCAACCAAATTTTGAAAAATCATAACTAAATCAATAAAAATCATATGCATGTGATTTAAGTCTCTAAAGATAGCTTATAACTTTATTTACATGAGAAAAATATAAGTTAGAGCAATAACTGTACTGATCTATATAGCAAACTCTGTGAAATTTCACAATTTATACAAAAACTGTAAAATAATCATTTTAATTGGAATTAAATATAAAAATCCACCAACTATTGCACACACATCCAGTTTGGGTGTTCTTTAGACCATTGGAAAGTTCTTCCTGTCTACTTTTAAACCATATATATCATTCATATTCACATTACAATTGTCTCAAGAGTAGTAAGTTTCCTCCATTGGGTCAAAATAATCATTCATATCTTAATGCTTAGCAAAACAAAAGTGATGGCATTTACATAATCATAATTCCCCTTCATATCATGCTATACACTCATTAAGACATAAAGTAACATGAAAACTTGAAGAAACATTTCCAACATTATCTTTACAAATTTACATAAAAGTTCCAAGTTCATGGCCCATGCAAGCTTCACTAACTCAAATATTAAGCTCTTTCCCCATTCCTTTCTCTTCATGCGTAGTCTTGCCATAATTGCTACCTATTCATGGTTAATATATGGGAGGGTGAGATCTCAGTAGTTAACACCCAAACATGGCATCATATTATCATATTAAGCATATAACATCAAGGTAACATGTTTGAAACACATTATCATATTTGTATCATATAATTTCATAAAAATTTCATTTGGAAATTGGACATCTTGGGGTCACAATGCCCCTCAATCAACTCAGCCAATACACATAATTCATCACAAAACATCATTTTAAACACATGGCAAAGCAAGAAACTCATTGAAAACAAGTATGATAACATATTGCAAGTATAGGGATTTAACTACCTTATGATGCTTCCTTGCTTTCCAAACTTGGTCCACCACTTTTTAAGCTTTCCACAACCTTCTTGAACCTATCCACATCATCATTGAACCAATTTATTCATTGAATTCATGAGTTACATAATACATTATTCACTAAAACCCAAATTTTTCACTTAACTATCTTTGATTTTTGTTTGTATCACACTTGTTCTTAAGGTTTTGGACCATGGGGAATCTATTTTTGAGGTCAAAATCATGAAATTCCAACTCTAAATACTTCCCCTGTTCTGGTCGAAAATATCTCAAAGTGATTGGAAAAGATTTCCTTCAAATCAGTTCAAACCATTCATAGATTAATGCTTCTAGTGGTTAATCTAAGCTTTTCCCTAAGTTTATTGGTTCAAAACTCATCCCTATGCTAAAACCTCATTTTGGATGAAACCCTAAGGTAAAGAGGAAGCAAACTAATCTATAAAACATGCTTTAAAAACTATAATAGCAAGCTTAGGGTGGTAGGAAATAATCTTACCAACTTGATTCTCCAATTTCTCTTTGATTTCTCTTCCTTTTCTCCCTCCTTCTTCCTTCCTTTTCTTGCATTTTTTCCTGGTCTTTGGCTGCTGGTTTTCAAGCCTAAAATGGAGAAGAAGGTGATTAGGTGGCCTAAATAATAGTTAATCATGGTTAGTCATTTAAGCTAAACCATGGTTAATTTTTTGCCACCTTACTAAACCAATTTCCTCTAAAAAATTATTAAATAATTGGGGACTTTTGGCTACAACAAATCAATCATAAGAGAGAGGGAAATGTGTCAAAAAATTTTCCAATTTTTCCTAATCTAGATATATCGCCTTTTATAGTAAATTGACATTTTTGGGCTACAGGATTGTTCTAATTTTATTTTCATATTTCCCTAATTATCCTATCTCAAATGGTATCTCTGTATAGCCCATATCCTGTCCCAGTTACATTTTAACCATCGGTAGGGTCCATAATTTACTTTATCGGTTTACTGTTACTTTTGGACACTCGGCACTGATTATTTCTTTATTCTTGAACATTGACCCTCAGTGCCATATACCATTGGACTTCTCTCATCGAGGGCTTCGTTCTAACAGTAATTTTGCATATTTACAAAATTGTCTTTGACCTGGGGTTAAATTATAATTTTTGAAACTTTTAGATTTTAGATGTAATTTTTCCCTAGAGATTTTCTATTTCTTCCCGTAATTTTTATATGTTTTGGGATGTGGATCCCATTTTTATAATTTTTTAGGGAAAAAATATATTTTTCTCATTTTTCCTTCTAACCGGAAAAAATGACCTCTTTGCCCGTATTCACTCAAAATGGTGCTGTCCGTTTTCATGAATTCCTTATACATTTTGCATTATCATTGATTATATCCTTTTCCATTACATATTTAGTGAAATTTTGAATATTACACTTAATATTTCACTTTATCATTAGGTTTGATTTATCATATAAGTTAAAGTATGCATATTGTTTCTATTTTTTCCCTGGATATTTACTCAAAGCAACTATATTTTCATGTATTTCAAGAGAGACACACATTGACATTTATCCTCATGTTGTTTCCTTCCTTTCATATGCACCATTCTTGATAACAATTGTTATTAATTTTAGGAACAAGACTAATTGTCATTTTCATGCATGTAACTTAAATCTAATGTGTGATTCAAAAAGGATCATGCAGCCTCCCTTTTGTTCCATAGACGAAAGGAGCCTAGAGATTAATTTGTCAAATAGGTACACAATTCTAATTTGTTAGACAATAGGCTTGAAAAATGTAACACCTTACTCTAACCATATTTTCATACCAGAATTGGGTTGGGCACGGCCTTAGCCAAGGCAGTAGCGCAGTGGCCAAGCTTGTCCCACATCAGCAAATTGCTAATTTTTTTCACGAACTTTTCATGAGTATAATTTGGTCTCCGTATGGAGATTTTGGACATCCTACACTATTTTGGCCAAAACTCACCATTTACACTCTCTAATTGCCTATTTCATTGTGGACCATTCACACAGGTTCTAATTAACTCAACTAATTTGTCCAAAGAGATTTTACCCTAGAGAAGCATTCCTTCAGGATTTAACCCCCTTGATATTCGCCTAATAGGCTATATGCCCGAAACTCATATGCATGGCCCAAAACCATACTTGGTCCATCTCATCACCACACACATACAACCATTCATATACATAACCATACCACATTATCATCATTACCATCACATGTCATTCATTATCATCAATACTCTACATCTATCATCATCACAACATTATTGTTATCATATAGATTACAAACATGCTATCCTGCTTGGGACAACATATGACATAGATAATACACATACTATCGTTATTCGCAACGCCGGAGTGACTACGATTCCCTTATCTTCTCCCACTTGCAATATTAGTTATGGGACAGGGTGTGAGACAAAGTTTCAGTAACCAGGAACAACCATATGCAATATATACTAATCCACACAATCGTGTACATGGTGTAATGAAATGCAATATGTTCTCCCTCATATACTGCTAGAACTACAAGCTGTAGTCATCACAAGACATTTTGATAGATTCCGAGACATTAGTTGGTGAAGATCAGCGATTGATTCTAGGACATCACCAAGATCACCTTACACTAATGCAACCCGGCCAAAAGTTACACTAGTACTTGGACCGTAGCTCTCATTTCCCTGGACCACCATGAATTGGTGGTAATATGGATGCACTGCTACCTGGTTGTCCTAGTCATAGGAGAGGATTTAGTGACATGAATGTTTCATCATATCATCTTATCCACTACCATCTGGCTCTCTCAAGGAGGATTTAGTGGCAGGGATCTTTATCATATCATCATCATATATCAACATCAATCTCTCACTATGCAATTACATATTAATGATATCAATGTCATGCCAAGATGTCTCTAAACATGTATATCATCACAATTATCATATGGGGATGCTATAACATCATAAACACACATCATATAAAATCATCCTATCTCAACTAGTTGTGTGCTACCACGATATGTATAAAAACCATACACATATACAACCAAATCGTGGTATGAAAATGAACAAGCATTTATATGTATATATATAAATCAACATATATATTCACATAATCATAACACTCGGTTACATTAGGTTGTCAATACCACACACATGATTCCACAAACTTCTCGGATTGCCAACCGCAACTTGTACTCCTCTTGTCAACCAAATAATCACTACAATGCCATAATATTCACAATTAACATATATATAACTTGACCAAAATCTATAACTCAACCAAGTACGCTTAATCCAAGGTTCCAATACTCTTTTCATGTATCATTGAGCTCCTAAAGATCATTCAAATCATAACCAACCACACATAGTTCGGATTCCCAATTTCCTTAACCAAAAATAACTTAGGGTTATGCTTAAATGATACATACTCCTTCTAAAACTCATATCCAAGTATCATTAATACTAAATCACACTTCATTATTCTATTTCATCTATTTTAATCAGTTGATTTCCACCAAAACCAAAAACCCAAATATATACCAGAAAATCCAATTAAAAAACTGAAGAAAAATAGAGAAGAAGGATCAAGAATCACTTACCAACAATTTATCAAGTTTCTAGACTCTAGAAATCACCTCCAAGGGTTGAAAATCTCGAACCCTAATGCTACTCTTCGTCTCTTCCTCAGTTTTTCCTTTTGTTTGTCCGTCCAAAATGCTTTTGTTTTAAATTGATTTCCTGACTCTGGTTGTGGTGCCAATAAGATAGCCGCGACGTGAGTACTCGTGCTCTCGTCCTAAAAATTTAAAAGATCCCAAGTGTCTCTCACTGTGATGGCTCTGTTCCTTGTCGCGGCATGGCCCTTTGCTATTTTAAATTTCAGCTTTGTTCAATTTAGATCCTTCCTTCAGTCCTGGTTCCCTTGGTCCTGCACACATTATCAATTTTACTTTATTAGAGCTCAAGATAATGAGGGTTGTTATATTCTCCCCTCCTTATAAAAATTTCATCCTCAAATTCTAGATACTAAGCTCCAATTCTATAGTGGGGCATAACATCCAATGAAGTCATATGGGAGATAGAAGAATCCATGCGAAAGAGGTATCCAGAGACTTTTGCTTGAGGATGAAATTTTTATTCCTCAGCCGTTTCACCTTTACATCTAGAAATTGCAACAGCTTGACCTCAAAAGTCAAATCCTCTCATACTTCTTCATCATCAATTATATGAGATGGATCTGGATGATATTTCTTGAGTTGAGACACGTGGAACACATAATGTAATCCTGCAAGATTAGGCGGTAGCGCTACTCGATACGTTACTAGCCCAATTCGCTCCAAAATTTGATAGGGACCCATATACCACTAAGTGAGCTTCTTCGCTCAGATTGATCTCCCAACATCTGTAATAGGAGTGATCTTAAAAAATACATGGTCTCCAACATCAAACTTCAATGGTCTATGCCTTCTATCTGCATAACTCTTCTCCCAACAAATATTCTCTATTTGTTGAGAGGTTTGATCCACAATATTTAGGCCTGATAGACTTCGCTCACCAAGTCAACCTAACACAATGATGATATGCATTTTTGGCCATACAATGCTTCATGCAGAGCCATTTGTAAACTTGAGTGGCAATTGTTATTGTAGGCAAATTTAGCCAATGACATATATTGATCCCAATTGCCTTTATTCTCCAGGACATAAGCTCGCATCATGTCTTCTAGTGTTTGAATCGTTCTTTGATTCTGCCTATCAGATTGAGGATAATAAATAGGACTGAAATTTAGCTTCATCCCAAATCAGAATTAATAATGATTGGAATCCCATGTAATCTCACGATCTCATATATGTATACAGTTGGGCCAACTTTTCCATTGAAATGGTCTCTCGAATCAGCAGAAAATGGGCTAACTTCATCAATTTTATCTATAACTACCTATATTGCATCACAAAATCCATGGAGATGCTATCCTATTTGCCACTCAGGAATTTCCAGAGATTGCAACGAACCTACTGGCAATTAGTGCTCAATTTTCACGTTCTAACAAATTAGACATCTTGCCACATATTCTGCGATGTCCTTTTTCATGCATGACCACCAATATCCCTATTTCAAATCTTAGTACATCTTTGTGGTACCTGGGTGAATAGTATACCGACTCTTATGAACTTCCTCCAGAATAATTTCTCACAATCCTACAACATTTGGCACACAAATTTGACCACGGTATTGGATGATATCATCCTCTAGTATATCGAAGTCTTGGGTTTTTATCATTTCAATTCGTTCTCGAATACCTAAAAGATAGTTATCCCCCAGTTGAGCATAGCAAAGGCTTCTCAATTGATAGATCCCATCACTAGTACTCCAGGGTGGACATTGATGGATAACTTCATATCTCTCAGGCTTTCCAGCAATTGTTGTTCCCACATCATCATTGTAGCTATATGGATCGACTTTCTACTCAGTGTATTTGCCACCACATTGGCCTTCCTAGAATGATACTTCAAAGCAAATTCATAATCCTTCAAAAATTCTACCTATCTCTTTTGTCTCATGTTCAACTCCTTCTGGTCAAAAAGATACTTCAAACTTTTATGATTACTGATGTAATATTCTGAAATTTTTTTCTGAATATTCAAGGCTCAATATTTTAAAATCTATAAAGAATTTACAAAAATGGGTATACACTGTTTAGCATGAAATAGGATAAAGAGGTCAATTATCTCAGTTGGAAGGAAAAAGAAAAAAATGATGATTTTTCCCCTAGGAAGAAAAAAAGAAGAAATAAAAGAAAAAAAAAAGAAGGTGAAAAGGAAGGTAGTAGACGTAAGGGGAGATTAAGGAAAGTTTATGAATTTTGAGAAAAATTGCCCCTAAGACCCGAAAGTTTTAAAAATTGTAAATTGGCCCTAAGTCATGGGCATTTTTGTATATATGAAAAATTATAGTCAAAATGAAACTTTCAATGAGTTAAGTCCAATGAAGTATAATATGAAATTTATTAAAATCAAAGTAATATTTATTGAGTAATTAAGATTTAATATTAGTATTTTACCCTATAAAAGTCAGTTTGGACTGTAAGGAGAGACAGTAGTAGTTGAAGAAAAATTAGTGAGCCTTGATAAAATATATTTTGGATTGAAATAATGATTTTTGACCAAAAGTAATTGTTGGATAATCCTGTGCCAATATAACGATAATTTTGGCAAAAATACCTAATCGGTATAGATAAATTTAATCAATAAAGGGTATTTTGGTTCATAAAGATTATTTAAGCGATTGTTGGAAAAGCTTTATTAAAATTTAAGTAACTAAAGTTAAATAATAAAGTAACTAAGGTTAGGTTTTATTACTTAATTCCTTAACCACTCTTGTTAACCACTTAATCCATCTTCTTCAGCACATTTTCATGTCTGAAATAGAAAGGAAAAGGGTGAGAGAGCTCATGAATTTTGAAGACAAAAAGGAGAAGACAAAAGGCAAAGTTTGGTGCTCACAAGTTCAAGGTAATATCTTATGACCATTATCTTGTGTACCTTTTAGTTTGGAAGAGTTTTATGGCTTATTCTCTCCTATTTTTCCACTGAAAGTTTTTGCCTAGAGAGAGATAGTAGAGAGAGAAATGAAGGTATGGAGAAACTAAACTATGAAAAGTGTTATATAGGCCATAAGGTGCAAGAATATGCCATTAGATTACAAATTAATTGGGTAGTTATTTTTCTACAATTTATGGTAATTTTCTGCCTAATTAGGGTTCAATATAGGAAGGGAATTTCAAGTTTTTGACTCCAAAAATGGATTCCTTGGGTCTAAATTAGGTAGGAACAAATATGTTGTACATGGAATGCTTTATGGATAACAAAGTGCAAATTTTAGTTCAAGTGAGCACTTTATAAAGGAAATTGTATAATCAGTGGTTAATGACCATATTTTGTGATGCAAGAGGATTCAAAGAAGGGTTGCAAGACCAAAGAAGAGGTGTACAAGGTTTGAAAGTCATTGAAAATTCATAAGGTAGTTAACTAACCACATTGTGCCTATATATTATTATTGTTGTCAATATGCTTACTTGATGTAATTGTTGATTGTATTGATATTTTATGATAGATTAAATTGATTGGCTATGTTATTTAAAGGGTATTTGACCCTAGGAATGTTTATAATTTAAGGGGAGGTGCTGCCCAATTTTTTTAGAAAATGTTTGTGCACAAATGACTTTAAATGAAAGTTTAATGTATGTTTCATGAAAGTTTGTAATATATGATGATATATAACAATGTATGATAGTTACTACTGAGATTCTTTGAATCTCACCCCTTTCCAAATGTCTAGCAAATTTCAGGTTCAAGTTATGGCCAGATTACCCAAGAAAGGAAATGCAAGGAGAAGCAAGTTAATGCTCAAGATAATGATGCTTAGGTTGATACTATTATATGAGATGTTATGTAAAATTTTATGGGACATGATCATGCTATGTTTTCATGTTAACATGTTCTTATAGGTTGTTATGGAGTATTATGTAAGATAAAGGCAAGTTATGGCTATGTATGTATACATTAATGTGCATTTTGGAAAGTAGGAAGAATGCAAGAGACCTTTCTGAGTACTGTTGGGAATTCGTAGTATTGTATAGACTTAATATATTAAATATATGAGTGTTTTATATGTTTGAAAACTAGACATGTGTATCTTTCCATAGACATAAAGATCACTCAATTTGGAGTTATGTATGATTTATGGTGATTTTTCAAATTTATGGTCAGAATAAAACATTTTCAAAAATGACCATTGCTACAGTGAAGATAATATGAATTTACTATATAAATTGGCCAAGTAATTTCCCTGTTGAACCTTTTTACCATGTATATAATCTTTCAAGCTATATTTAGAGACTTAAACCATATTAATATGATTTTTCTTGATTTAGTTATGAATTTTTAAAGTTTACCGGGTGAAAAAAAGTTAACCAAAGGAATAGTATCCCAAATGAAATAAATTGGTTTAAGTTGTTTTATGTAATCAAGTCTCTAATTAAGTATTAATGGCCTTAAATATAGTTTAATACATGTGAAATGAGTCTAAGTACAAGGTGTGACAAGTGAACACCTCGAACTGAGTGCTATAGAGATGATACCTCAAACTCAAACACTATAGCCACTAACTCAAGGTTATGAGTAGGATAGTTTTCTTAATGAGGTTTCAACTGCCTTCAAGCATATGCCACAACTTTTCCCTGTTGCATTAACACACACCCTAGACCCTTCTTAGAGGCATCTGTGTACATTATGAATGGTTCAAATAGGTTAGGATAATTAGCACTGGGGTGGAATTTCAAATGAACCTTCAGTTCTTGGAATGCTCTCTCACACCTGTCATCACAAGTTGAGAGAATCCTTTGATGAACCTCCAGTAATAACTAGCTAATCCCAGAAAACTACAAATTTCGGTCATTGATTGCAGTCTCCCTCAATTCAATACTACTAGGATCCACCATCACTCCTTCCTCAGAAATCACATGGCCTAAAAATCTCACCTCCTATAGCTAAAACTCGCATTTACTGAGCTTGGCATATAGTTGGTGATCTTGTAACACTTGAGGCATAATCTAGACATGAAGTGCATGCTTTTCTTCACTCTTGGAGTATATCAAAATATCATCACTGAATACCACCACAAACTTGTCTAGATATGGCCAAAATGTCCTATTCATGTAATCCATGAAAATCGCCGAGGCATTGATCAACCAAAATGGCATCACAAGGAATTCATAATGCCTATATCGAGTTTGAAAAGTTGTTTTAGGCACATCCTTAGCACACACCTGAAGTTGATGGTATCCCAACCTCAAATCAATTTTTAGAGAAAACCAAGGCACCTGCTAATTGATCAATCAAATCATTGATCCGAGGCAAAGGATATTTGTTCTTGATTATTACCTTGTTTAACTGCCTGTAATCAATGCACAACCTGAGACTGCTATCCTTCTTCTTAACGAATAACACTGGGGCTCCCCAAGGTGAGACATTTAGTATGATGAAACCCCTTTTTAACAAATCTTCAATTTGCTTCTTGAGTTCTTTTAATTTAGATGGTGCCATTCCATACGGAGCCTTAAAAATAAGACTTGTCCTGGGCACCAAATCGATGGAAAACTCTATCTCTCATGGTGGTGGCATGCCGGTGATCTCCTTTGTAAACACCTGATTTTCACATACAACTGGAAACCCTTGATACTCTTTCTATACTTCTTTCTTCATTCACGTTAACAGAGAAGAAAACCAGAAACCCTTGACACCCTTTTTATAGGTACTTGTTGGCTTGGGCAAAGGACAGACAAACATTTTCATCTCTTTGGACACCAGGGATATTTATTGACAATGACACTATCTTCCTAGCACAGTCAATGGTAGACAGATTAGATCTATCTTAATGATGACATCAATCTCTTGCAATGGTAGATAGATTAGATCCACTGTAGTACTTTGATGTTCAAAAGAACTACACAATTCAGACAAGCTTGAGTAGTTCTTAATGAAATTCCCATGGTGTGGAAACTGACAATTCAAAAGGTAACTCCATTACCATATAATAGAGACACCATTAAGTTGGGTACTGCATCCGCTTCTTGTCTGGTTATCGCGAAAAATTTCCGGGCATCATGGGCCTTCTCATTGCATCATCATGCCTTGGCTTATGGCAACCCCATGAAATATGTCTAGGCTTCTCATAAATATAGCAAATCAAACATGGTCAATCACCATGGCTCATTCCACATTTCACACAAGGAGTTCAAGCATTGCCTAAAGCGTATTAAGAAGAAACTAAATCTTTTCCTGCAAATTTACTTTGACTGGGACTCCCTTGGTCAAAACCTCTTCTATAGAATTGCCCTTTGCCATACCGGCCTCTATTGGATTGATCTTTGTCGTGCATGCCTTTACCTTTGCCATGACGACCTCTATTATGATGGCCTTCATTAGAACCACCACTACCACTACTACTACCAGATCTGCATCCCTTACTAACACCTCTGTAGGTCCTAGATGAGAATAGGCTCGGATCATTGAATCCCTCTTTTCTTCCTTGGCTTCCCATATTCACTTGGAGAGAACATGCATCTTCGCACACAAGTCCTCGAAGGACATAAGTTCCACCATTGATAACTACTCCTTAATTTCTGGACGGGTTCTCTCAAACAATCGTTATGCCTTTCACTTGTCATCGGAGTGATTATTCAAGTAGGTGGAATATTTGGTTAGGTCCAGAAATTGATCAATGTAATCATTCGTCGACAAAATCTCCTATTGAAAAGCTAGAAACTCGGTCTCCTTTTGCATCATTAGGGTCAGAGGGAAGTAGTGTGCAAAGAATCTTTCTTTAAACTATTCCCAAGTCATCGGAGCATTCATGGATTCAACACTTGGGAGAACACTCCTCCACTAACCCTTAGCTTTCTTCTCAAATTTAAATACTGCCAGTTGCACCTTTTGCTTAGAGGTGCAATCCATCATACCAAATATAGTCTCCAATTGATCGACCTATTCCTCAGCCAATGCAGGGTCCATTTTATCTTCGAAAGCTAGAGGATTGAACTTTTGAAAGTCCTTTAGTTGGGAGGAGATGCCCCTTCTTTTAGTTTTTAGGGCTCTCTCAAATTCCACCTCATTTTCATCCTTATCATTATTGTCCTCTCTTACATTTAAATCAACACACATGCTAGCCCCTTCATTCACATTACTATACTCTTGTCGGTTCATTTGTTCTTGCAATATATTTAATGTCTCCCCCTGTGTGTTCATTCAATGTCTCACTGTTACTCAATCTTCCTCTATGAAACATTTTCTCCTAGACACAAGCAACAACATATTCAGTTATATGGCTCTGGATTAGTATTGTAATGGTAATATACATGTCTATGCAATTGAAATTATGCCAAGTATTACCACAAGCAGAGATAATGGTCTAAATCATTGCTTTGATACCAAAATGTAACACTCTACTCTAACACACTTCCATACTTCACCAAAAATTTTGAAAACTGGCTAAACCAAACAAGAACACCCTAACAACTCCGAGAACACCAAAACCTTGAAAAGCACTTAAA
The DNA here is from genome assembly GCA_026686845.1 of Adenanthera pavonina. Classification (NCBI taxonomy): domain Eukaryota; kingdom Viridiplantae; phylum Streptophyta; class Magnoliopsida; order Fabales; family Fabaceae; genus Adenanthera; species Adenanthera pavonina. The sequence goes on along the minus strand of JAIVEN010000022.1, from coordinate 24,487,253 downwards.
AGGCACTAGAACTAGACTGAGGCAGCGACCTGCTACAGTACCACCACTGCCTCAACTGGGCAATAGTGCTTGGTATCATGGCCAAGTTTTTGGCGTTGTGACACTAGCATTAGTTCCCATATGCAAATTACTGATTTTTGTTCAAACTTTTGATGCACATGATTCCATGCTCCGACCTCTAATGGACATGACTCCAACGTTTACAAGTCAATCTTATCTCAATCTATTCATAGACATCAGTTTCACTTAATTCGGTCTCCATATAGAGATATTAGAAACCTTACACCGTTTTGGCCAAAACTCACCACTTATAGTCTTCAATTGCCATGAAAAGCAATTTAGCCATTATAGACCATTCACACAAGTCCTAATTGACTCAGCCAATTTGCCCAAAGAGGTTTTACCCTAGAGAAACCATTCCTCCAAGATTTGACCCTCTTGAACCCCATATTCGCGTAATGGGCTATATGCCTAAAGCTCACATACATAGCCCAAAATCCCCCTTGGGCTTACACCTACAAACAATTAGACTCACAAGCACATGTACCAACAATAATGACCTATACCCAGGTCTATCTCATCATCACACACACACACAAACATTTATATACATAACCATAACGCATTATTATTACTACCATCACATGTCATTCATCATCATCAAAACTCTACGTCTATCATCATCACAACATCATTGTTATCATATAGATTACAAACATGCTATTCTTCTTAGCACAACATATCATACACATACTACCGTTGCATTGAAGATTCCCAAGGCTGGATTGACTACGATTCCCTTGTCTTCTCTAGGTTAATGCTAGAGCCTTCACCTGCAATGTTAGTCATGGAGGGGGTGTGAGACAAAATCTCAGTAACCGGGAACAATCATATGCAATATATACTAATCCACACAATCTTGCACATGGTGCAATGAAATGCAAATTGTATGCATGTTCTCCCTCATACACAGCTAGCACCATGAGTTGTCATCATCACAAGCATCTCCTTAATGGTTTGGGGATGCTATAACATGATAAACACATCATATACAATCATCCTATCTCAACTAGCCGTGTGCATACCACACAATATGTAGAAAAATCATACACATACATAACCAATATCATGGTATGAAAATGAACAAACATTTATATATATATAAATCAACATATATATTCACATAATCATAACACTCGGTTACCTTAGGTTGTCAATACCACACATATGATTCCACAAGCTTCTCGGATTGCCAAGCACAACTTGTACCCCTCTGGTCACCCAAATAGTCACTACAATGCCATAATATTCACAATTAACATATATATAACTTGACCAAAATCCATAACTCAACCAAGTATACTTAACCCATGGTTCCAATACCCTTTTCATACATAATTGAGCTCCTAAAGATCATTCAAATCATAACCAGCTACACATTTCGAATTCCTAATTTTTTCAACCAAAAATAACTTAGGGTTAGGCTTAAATGATATATATACTCCCTCTAAAACTCATATTCAAGTATCATTAACACTAAATCACACTTCATTAATCTCATTTCATCCATTTTAATCAGTGGATTTCGACCAAAACCAAAAAATCAAATATATACCTCAAAATCCAACTCAAAAACTAGAGAAAAATGGAGAGGGAGGATCAAGAATCACAATTACCAACAATTTATCAAACTTCTAGACTCCAAAAATCACCTCCAAGGGTCGAAAATCTCAAACCTTAACTATGATCTTCATCTCTCCATTCGTTTTTCCTTTCGCTCGTCCAGCCAAAATGCTTATGTCTTAACTTATTTCCTGACTCCCACTGTGACGCCAGCAAGTTTGCCGCCGTTCGAGTACTCTTAGCCTGAAAAATTTAAAAGATCCCAAGTGTCTCTCGCCACGGCAGCTCTGTTCCTTGTCGTGGCATGGCTCTTTGCTATTTCAAATTTTAGCTTTGTTCTATTTAGATCCTTCCTCCAATCTTGATTCCTCTGGTCCTGAACACATTATCAATTATACTTCATTAGCTAGAGACTAAGTTCGAGATAATATAATGAGGGTTGTTACGAAAAAAACACCCTTTTGTTTTGATTGATTTTTTAATATGTGATAGTCCTTTTATTTTCAACATGCTTATACAAGCCCTGAACATGCCACAAGCAAGCCAAAAAAAAAAAGTTCCCATCAATATAAAACACACAAAAAACAAAATAAAATAGAAAATGCACCTAGCATTTTTTTTATAAGCAAAAATAAAAAAACACACAAAAAAACAAGCAAGGAAGTAGCAAAACCAATCTTCCAATACCACTTCATAGCATAACGTGTTTCATGATGCTAATCTTATTATAAATCTTAAGATAAGATGCACCAAGTAGGAAGTCTTGTCTAGATGTTTGAAATTAATAAACAAGATTTGTCACCAAAGCAATAGGGTTTTATGGTTAAGTTAGAAATTTGGCCAATGTATACTAAAAACATCCTTTGCTCCCCTGGGAAATATCCCACTTGCAGTCGGATAATAATTCTAGGTGTCATTTGCTCCCCTGGGAAATAATATGTAACTCTTTCTTTTTTTTTTTTCTTTTTTTGGCATGAATGGGATTTTTATCACTCAAGTGAAAATTACAAGCAACCAAAATTAGATAGATTCTACAATGAAAAAAGTTGGAAGTCATTTGCAAATTCTGCATTTATTCTTGCTTTTTTCATGGGCTATATTGACCATATCATTGAAGAAGCTCTTGGGAAGATCAAAGAAGCTCTAGGTAAAGAATTCTTCCAATAATTCAGAACCTAATCTTTAAAAAAAAAATGTGTTCAATACTTTTATGTGTCTCTTCCTCACAATAAATCAAAATTTGCCTAATCAATTTAGCCATGATTATCCATTTAGGACAACCATTATATGATAATAACAAATGTGAACATTTTCAAAATATGAAAGACAGAGGATTTAGGAAGATCTATTAGCACGGATTTATGAATTTCACACATCAAGCATATAATAATTGTAGTAGTCCCCATATTTGAATCCTCTCTTGAGTATTATTTCAATCCTCTATAGGGAAGACGATCTTTAGTTGAGCAACAATGTTCCTAGGGCCTAAAAATATATGAGGATCCGACCTTTATATCCAAATGCCAAATCCTTTATAGGTTCCTAATGCTTAATCCCATCAAGATTAAGGAACAACAGTCAAGAAATTTCATCCAATCAAGATTCTATAAAATTACCCAAAAATGGTTCCATTATCATTAAGCTAAAAAAATAGAAATTAGAAACTTTTGGAACAAAGTATTCAATTCAGAAAAAAGAATAGCAAAATCACTATCATAGTAGCATTAAAAGCTAAATAGCAAAAATTACATGCCTTTTTTGTTTGGTCCAAAACAAAACCAATATCTCTCTAATTATCCTTGATTATATGAATTTGCAGTATAAAGATTATCTCTAATTATCCTGCATTAATATAAAAATTACTTGCAAATTACGAGGTAACTTACAACTTACACCAATTTGCAAGTTACTCACAGCAATTTACAACAGAAACTAACAAATTAAATTACACAAGAGTTTGACAATAACAAAAAATTACATCAAACCCAAGTAGCAAATAAGCAATTACAATCTTCTAAAAATTTCTATTTTCAGATTGAGGGAGTTACAGTTGGGGACTAGTATAGTGAATCAATTACAAAGAAGGATTTTAGCTGAAAAAATGTTAAAATTTAGAATATTGAGTAGTAAAATTGGAAGAATGAATAGTTATAGATCTTATTTTGTAATAGATTTATTATTTTGGTCCTTAACAGTAATTCCCCCTTTCAGATTTTAGAAGGTTGCATTTATATTTTTAGATTTTAGCAAATAACCTTAGTTTTGTTCTATCCAGATTTCAATTTCCAAGTTTCGAAATATTGCATTTATATATTGGTATATGGAAGATTGTTCTTTAATAAATCGAAATCCAAATTTCTAGATATCAACAAAGAACCATATTTCTATTTTTTTTTGGCAAAATCACATAATGGAGGAATTATTTCAAGCCAAATTTTCCTCTGATTATGTATATAATAACAATTCAATGCCGGTCTTGTACAATCAAATCAGAAGCACATATAGATACAAGTAATAGAGTATGGAGATATGATATGACACAAACTAGATGACTTTTTGTTGAACTTTCTATAACCACCACACATGAGCACGATGAGAACAACAGAAAAGAAATAGTGGAGTGAAGCTCTGTCGGGCTTATTCAAGGCAAACAAAGAGGATAGTGAGGGTGAGAAGGTAAGTGTGAGAACTAAAGGTACTGGTGATAGAAAGCGCAGTAGAGGGGTGGAGGGGTACGGTTGTGCTGATGGCAAGCATGGTCAGAGGATTTAAAATAAAAGAAGAGGGAAAGTAAGGTGGAGTAAAGTGAAGAAAGGTCGAGATATTTCGTAGTTGGGAGCGGGTTTTCATCCCAAAATTTTTTTATTTTTAAGGCCTTGGCTTGCTATTTTAGGAAAAAAAAAACTTATCTTCAAGGACATCTTTTAGGTGAGTCAAACAAAAATGGTTCTTTTGGTTATAGCCCACAAAATAAAATATTAAGAACTATTCAAATTAAAAGATTTAATTTGAATGATATCGAAAGTCCTGATTTATCCTAACGATAATGATCTTAATATTTTTCTTAGGATTTTGGGTTTAACAAAGAAATTCACTTCCAAGATAATTAACCAAGATGTAGATAAACTATACTCCTAATCGATAGAACCTTCTTTATAAACCTAATGGGAGATTCTTCACTAGATCTGATTACATCAAGATTGTTGAAGAAGTCACCCCTGTTAAACTTGACAAAGAAGAACTCATCCTTGTATTGTAAATATTTGTATATTTACATATAGGATTAAATGTTTATTGGCTTTTGTTTGCCTTAATGATGATAACTGTGGTCATGCAAGTGAAAGGGAATGAGGCTTGGAGGGAATGAAGAAAAGAGAAGGAAGAAGTAAGAGGCAAATAGACTGCTTTACAAGTTATAATAATGCAAGAATAGTGCTAGAACAGTGGTAATCCGAACAATCTGGACAAAGAACAAAGTAAAGGGCAATAAAACTAAAACTATGTCAAAATGGCAAAAGTCCACACACTCTAAACTATATATTTATAGGAAAAGGTTAATGAATACAAAAAAAAATGATAAAATCTTTACTAAAATGAAAGAGGAAAGAGCTTACAGCAAAAGGTTAATGAATACAAGGCTTTATATATATAGGGTTTTTAAGTTACATCCTGGCTAGGGTTCAATCTGACTTTCAGCATCTTATGGTCTGTAGTTAGCTATATGATTAGACTCCTACGAGTATAGAAAATGTCCTGGATTATTCCAGGAGTCGTACCCAAAGGAGGTTATGGTTCACTCAAAAAATTAATTTTAGTCAAGAGGAAAAATTTGTGAAAAGTCGAGAAAAGAGTAAAATAAGAATAAGAGAAATATAGAAAAGCAAATATGTTTTATGTAATTCAATCACAAAGAGTACTAAGGGATTTAATCAATAAACAATAGTCATAAACTCATAGCAAACTTTAATCAATCTTAGTTACACATAACCATAGTTTTCAATATCAATCTACTAACAAATTTAAAAAATATCAAGACAAATACTAAAGAAAAGAAGTAGTAGATGAAGAGAATGATCCAGCCTCACTATACCTTCAAATCTTCACGATCTGTTATCTGAATGCTCCCTCCAAGCTCTAGAGACTCCAAAACAGCTTCTGTAGGGTTTTAGAATCAGTGATTATGTGCCTAGTACGTTCAGAAAACCCTATATTTATAAACCACACGAGTTGCTTACTGAACAAGCCAGATAAAGGAAAATCAACATAAAATGTGGATGTTGTATAAGTATAAAATAAACACATCCAATCTCCTTGCACTTAAACCTTTTCTTGTCTTCAAGCAAAATGCTTAAAGAAAATTTTCTATGAAAAAAAGCTCACTTCCACCTATTCCTAAAAATTCAGAACAACCTACATCTTACCAATAGGAGAATAAGTGTAGTGTCCAACCAATAGGTATTTAGTCATATTCATGAAACTACAGTATGTGTGCTAACCATCATATAATCTGTGTCAACTACCAGCCAAACAAAAGGATTGAAAATTACAATACTTATTTAGTAACTTGCAACATATCAATCTAGAATCATATGAGTTTCAATTAAAGATCAAAGAGATCCTCATGAGTTTATAAATTCCCTTGTGCATCAATCCAGATCCATATGAATTTCCTTTTAATTGCAATGAGGTACTTCTTACTTTTTTTCTTTTATTTTCCCTACACATTTTGTGCTTCAATTTCATCAAGGGATCAATTTCTTTCTTGGGCCTTCATGCGCCCTTTTGATGCGAAGGTCTCGCACTTACTCAAGCTAAGATAACTTTGGCACAAAGATGCTTTTGGCATACTCATAGCTCATTTTGCACCATTTGACGCAAAGGACAATGCATTTTAGTGAAGTTCATAGTTTACTAAGCATAGGTAATACTCATTTTTTACACTTTTTACAACTTTTTCAATCATTTCTCACAAATAGTAATACTCATGAATTTTAATTGAAAATGTGTCACCTCAAAAATAAATATATAATCAGCTATCTTACTTACTCAACTACTTATTTAGACATTTCATATATGTGCTAATTATGCTCAAATTCTAGTTTTATGATTCCTTATTTATATTTAATTAGCTAGCATACTTACTCATTTAGAAGATTTAAGCTCAACTCTATGACCTTTCAAGTTAGCAAGCATCTTCAGATAAGTAGAAAATAGACAGTTATCAATTAAAAATTAAAATAAAAGAGAAAAATTTTCTTAGCTCAGTTCTAAAATTTTCCCCCCTAATTATTCATCCCTTACACTTAGCATAAACACCGTCTTCAGTGTTTAAAATGATAAACAAAATAAAGGAAAGAAAAGAAAACAAATACTCCCCTGAAATCATGTCGTTTATTCAACTTTCCAGAAATGTTCAATAGCTGCATCTTAGGTACTATTCTAATTATACATAAGTATCAAAGACTGAAAAGGTGAAGCAGATCTCAGAGTCGTTATGGTAGAGACTAGCTGTTTTGTATCAACTAATGCAACAATGCCTCAATAAGCAAGCCTATGCTCCTCATGTCTCTAGTCACATTCTTCTTGATCTCTTTGCATTTCAACAATTGTTTTTTCATCTGCACCACCTTCTTCCAAAGACACTTCAACATACTGTGCTTAGGTTCTGGATATAGATTCTATGTTGCTGGATGCTTTGGTGCTGGTTTCTCAACTAGTTGTTCTTGTGCCGCCTTAGCAATTTTGGGTTCTTCTAGAACTAGTCTTGAAGGACTTTCATGTCTTCTTCCCCAAACCCCTTTGACTTTTTTGTATCCCAGGGAGACAAGAGCCTTTTCAGATAGCACATCATTTTTAGTTGGAGTTCTGGCTACCTCTCCATGAACTTCAACTATTACTTTTTCTATTAGAATATTGATCAAGATAGGAAATGGGAAAGAAGTCTTTTTGTGTTTCGCTTGCACCACTTCTCTTATAAAGTGGATGATGATCAAAGCCAATGGTATTCCTGGGATATTGCCCATACTATGTGGATGCTCAAGATAGAACGGTGAATTGCACTTTATTTTGGCTGCTCGCTCTTGGTATCACATTGAAGCTCATAAGATATACAAGCAACCTATGAGGGATGGGTAGTGACTTGGCTTATATGGCTTGCCAGTTGGTGCCCCTAGTGAATGCCTAAGGGATTAGAAGATCAATCATTGATTGAATGATTGTCTAGGTAGGTCAGATAATATATAATTCTACTAGAATTAAAGATGAGACTTTGTTGTGAGAGTCTTAGGAATTATGATAGAAACTATTGCATAATAATGACTGGGACACCTTTTACTGACGACACTACCCACTACTCAGTTTTGCAAAGTTTATTTTCAATATTAGCATATAATTGCTTGATTAGATCGGGGCAGTGGTGTCCATATAGTAGTGGTGTCTATATAGTAGAAGAATCCCTTTCCATCCCAACCTTTGAAAGGATTGAATCACATGAAACTATTCTTCTATTAGTGGATGGATTGACTTCTGATAAATAAAGGCATTATCTTTTCTGACATTGTACCAAGGCTCATTTTATGCACTTGTAAATCTCTCAGGCTGAGGCTGAGGCTGGTCATCGGTTGATGATCTAGAATGATCATCAATTGGTGAGTAGCCATGGGCATAGATATTCTTCTACTATGTGAACTTCACTACCTCGACCTAATCAAGCAATTACATGCTAAAATTGAAAATAAAGATTCCAAAACTAAACAACACATAGTATCGTCAGTAAAAGGTGTCCTAGTTATTAGTATGCTAGAGTTTCTATCACAATTCCTAGGACTCTCATAATAGGGTCCGATCTTTAACTTTAGCAGAGATTGGATGTCATCTTACCCTACCTGGATAATCATTCAAGTAATGATTGATCTTTAGATCCCTTGGGCATCTATTAGTGGCACTAATTAGTAAGCCATATTAGCCAAGTTACTACCAATAGCCTAAACAAAGTATGATTCACCGATCTATATTTTCTCTGTAAAATGATGCATGGCATAGGCAATGTCCCAAGAATACTATTAGATCTAATCATCATCCGCTCTTTAAGAGAAGTGGTGCAGGGGAAATGCAAAAAGATTGTTTTCCTATTTCTTGTTTTGATCATTTTTCTAATAGAAAGAGTGGAAGTTAAAGTTCGATGTGCTATCTAAAAAGGCTCTTATCTCCCTAAAATACAAAAAAGTTGCAGGAGTTTAGAGAAGAAGACGTGAAGGGCCTGATGTGTCTATTTTATACATATAAAATATTCACATTTAAGCTCTAAATTGTATCTAAATATGTTTAAATTAGTGCATTTTAGCATGATTTGACATATTTTTGTGTTTCATGGAGTTATAGGCTTATTTGGAAGCATTCGGAGTAAAAATGTTACAAATCGTTCATGCTAAAAAGTTTTGATATCCTTTGGTATTTTAATCATAACTCTCACATATGAACTTTGATTAAGGTTATTTAAAATAATTTGGAAAGCTAAGCATAGATCTACAACTTTTATGTTTTGAGTTTTCCCAAATTTCAACTTTATCATAGTGAAAATCGAACTCAAAGTGTCAACATGAGCTGATAACGTTATAAAGCTGAAAGAAGCACTTTCCATACAACAGAGGCACCCGGCGCCAGGTCAAACCCATCCGATACTGGGTCAATGCGGATTTCACATTTTTCTGCATTTAAGAAGCACCCAGTGCCATATTAATTGATTTTATGGTCACCCGGCGCAGGGTCATGCAAAAGAGGTCCATAAGACACGTTTTTGACATATTTTCATGAATTTTTGGGCTTTTATGGGCTTCTAAATTTTTTCTATATAAGGAGACACGATAGAAACACAACGGAGGATTCAGAAATGCACTCAAAAGTCAGAAAACACGGTTATAAATGCATTTAGAAGCAACTAAGAGGCTCTTATAGAGAGAGAACAAGGAGATTTTGGGAGTATTAGTGATGGATTCCTTCTTCTCTAATATAGCTTTGTTTTTTTTTATTATTTTTACTATGATTTGAGATTTTAGTTTTGATTTAATTTCTATTTCCATGAGTAGCTAAATTTCCCAGTCGGGGATAGGGATGTAGCCTGATTGGAATGTATTGGATTTGTTTCTCTAGTTAAGACTTTTTGATTTATTCTTCAAGTTATATTTAATTTATCTTTTTATTATATTTATCTTTTTTGTTCGTTCATATGGATTTTATGCTTGATCCTCATAGAATCTAATTAATGGGTAAACTTGATAGACTGAGAGGTGAAGAGTGAACCTAGATTTAGAGAAATAAACATGAATAACTAATCTAGAGATAGAATTAGGAGTTCATGGTGATATATGTTGTAGTTTTCAAGATTTAATTGGAAAATTTAGTTGCGTGAGAGTGAATTGAATCCTAATTAAATAAAGACTAATTGACCAAGAGCTAATTAGGACGCTTTAGAAACAACAATCACTATAATTATGTAGAGTCAAACTAAGAAATAAAATCTAATTATCTCATAAGGTGAATCTTGATCCCTTGACGCTTCTAAAATTGAACCAAAACTCAAACTTCATTTTGTTTTCTATTTTTTTCCTTTTAAATTTGAATTCTCAATTTGATTATCACTTGCTTTTGGGATTAAGAGTTTGGAGTGATAAATTTACTACCTCCCTTGGGTTCGACCTCTGGAATACTCCGGAGACTTTTTATTACTGCGATCGACCCTGTATACTTGCAGGATCCCGATCAGGGCCTTTAAGACTAGTTCTAAAAGAACCAAAAATTGCTGAGGCGGCACAAGAACGGCCAGTTAAGAGAGCATCCAGCTGCATAAGGCTCACAACCATGACTTATGTGTAGCATACTAAAGTGTCTTTGGAGGAAGGTGGTGTGGATAAAAAAATAATTGCTGATATGCGAAGAGATCAAAAAGAATATGATCGGAGAGATAAGGAGCATAGGCTCGTTTACTGAGGCATTGCTACAGCAATTGTAACACCTTATACTTGGGCCCATTTACTATATATTAGACTCCAATTATGTTCATTATTATATGATTAGACACTTGATTGCATAAAAATAGTAAAACAAGAATTTTCAATTAATAGGTACTGTTTATTTAGTTAATTCCATTTTACCTGTCAAAATTTGAAAATTCATAATTAATTCTATAAAAACTGTATTGAAGTGATTCAAGTCTCTAAAAATTCATAAAAATATTCTTTACATGGGAAAAATAAGAAACAGGGCATTTTATTGCCTAATTTGTGCACTTTATTTCTCAAATACTTACTGTACATTTGGTCATTTTGAAACTTTTCAGATTTTGGCCTTATATTTTAAAATTCATAACTCATGATATCCTAAGCCAATTCATGCATTCTTTGTGTCATTGGAGAGCCCTATGTATCTACTTTTTAGATATATTGTTCTTATACATTTATTCTACTAGAATAAGGCATGGCATCCCTTGAAACGTCATTACCTCAACTCTTTTTTCATAGTATTGTTCCGCCTAGAATAATAGACAATGACATAGCCTTCCAAAATATGAAGTGTTTAATCTAAAGACAACCCCTTAGTATAATTTCATCACTCATGATTCTGTATAGAATCAAGTACTAGCTCAACCTATTCATTACCAAGGAGCCATTGGTCATGATGCCCTTCAAAGCATTCCTCCATTACTAGCACAATACTTAGGAGATCAAGATCTTAAACTTATCTTCTAGATTCATCCTGGTAGTCTTTAAAATAGTTCTATTGTTCTTTTGGATTTGGAGTTCTTAGTTTAGTTAAGGGAGCTACCTTTCTCTCTAAATGATTCCTCTAGCCCAGACTTACATATCATTATTCATAGTTTATTCTACCTTTTCATCTTGCGGTACAATTGCTTGCCAAGTAGAGCTACTTCTGAAGAGACCATTATGATTGGGTCACTTTTGGCTCAGGTAATCTTTTCTATTCAATGATTATCATATAATCATCATTACTAGCAATCACTTTAAGTCTTACATTTTCCTTTATAGGACTCTGATTATACTCAGGCCAATTTCCTATATCTGGGCCTTTAGTTATTTCTCTTTACTAACTCATCTCCCCTTAAGTCATATATTTGTGTTCCCCATCAACTTGTTTTATAACTACTTTTCCTTCATTAATTTCTTTTATTCCTTATTGGTCATTTACATTCATTATTGGAAACATTTTGCCACTGATATTACTTCATTTCATGTGTGGGAATACTTGCCTTTCTACTCATCATCACACACCGTTATATTTCATAGCTACTTTCTGCGTAGTGGCTGGGCATTTAGGAAAAGCCTTAGGTAAACATTCATACTAGCTACTAATTAATGAGGTTTCATATCTTTCTAAAATCATCATAGGTTATCTTCTTTTAAAGAACTATCAGTACTGTAGAACTTATCATCTTATTCTCTTTTGAGGTCTACTACAACCTCACATTTGATCTATTACAACCATAATATCTACTGCAATCTCTAAGTTCTATCAGGATCTTTATAACTCTACATCATCTTTTTACTGATAGGTAATTGCAATCAACCCTGAAATGATTCAAGACCTAAGAAAAATAAATTCTGTAAAACATCCTCAACTAATCCAGCAACTATCATTAGGCTAGGTTTCTATAAGGACTAGCAGTTAAACATTTAAAGGAAAAATACTTTAACTTTAAAATATATAATTTCTTGCAAATATTAGCTTAAATCTTTGCTCTAAGAGCCTAGACCATCAACTTTGATACAAAAAATGTAACACCTTATACTTAGACCCATTTTCCATATATTAGACTCCAATTATATCCATTATTATATGATTAGAAACTTGATTGCATAAAAATAGTAAAACAGAATTTTTCAATTAACAGGTACTGTTCATTTGGTTGATTTCATTTTACCTGTCGAACTTTAAAAAATTATAATTAATTCTATAAAGATTGTATTGAAATGATTCAAGTTTCTAAAAATATTTGAAAAACTCTTTATATTGAAAAAAAAAATAAGAAACAGAGCATTTTATGGCCCAATTCATACACTTTATTCCTCAAAATTTTATTACACATTTGGTCATTTTGAAACTTTTCAGGTTTTGGCCTTATATTTTAAAAATTATAACTCATGATATCCTGAGCCAAATGATGCATCCTTTGTATTATTAGAAAGCTCTATTTTTAGACAATATTTCTTATACATTTATTCTACTAGAATATGGTAGGACATTAACTTAAATCAATAGGGGTCAGAGTTCAATTTTAACTGGAATAGTTTAATAAAACTCACATATTTCTTATTATATAGCTCCAATTACTACCAAATCAATAACATCTTAAACCTAAGAAATAGAACTTTCCATACATCCAAATTACAAAATTTTTGGTGCACTACACGATTTTATATTGCCTTTTGAAACAACCATTACCTACAATGGAAGTTCTAGTTCCTTTTTCATATTTCCCTCTTCTAAACCCTAACTTCAAAAATTCATAACAATTTGTGAACACATCTAACTGAGGTCCTCTTTGAACTATTTCAAAGCTCCACTTGTCTACTTTAAGAGTATATATAACACATACACAAAATACCTTGTTTTGAATGGTGTACCTTTGCTCTGATTTTAGTTGGTCATCTTGGCAAAATCATATTATAACTCAACAAAATATACTTCATAAACCTAAAACTTCATCATTCATTGCTCCAAATCTATACATAACCTTATGCAAGGATCATAAAATGAAAACCATGCAAAATTACAGGCTCATAGCATAATACATGATTTTATACAATTTGCCAAAATAATGCATCCCAATTGGCTTCATTTATTCTAAAATTGTACTCCTCCTTTATCCAAATAGCATTACCTTAACCTTTGTCACATCTTGATCCTATCTAGGTTAGTCATTTGGAAAGAAATGAGATTAAAAAAAATCTCAGTAGTTATATCCATTTATACATATATATTATCATGGTATTTCATAAAATCATCAATGAAAATCATAAAATCATCTTATGTCATGCATTTTCATAAAAATTTGGCATGGTAACACTTTGAAAATTGGATATCCTAGGGTCATAAAAACCCTTCATACAACCCTCCAACAACACATTTACACACAAATCATTCAATCAAAAGCATGGCATATTTAAAAAATCATGGAGATTAAACTTAGCAATATCAGGCATAAATGGAAAAATACTTAGCAATGTTAGGCATAAATGGAAAAATAACTACCTAGAGGCTTTCCAAATCTTTCCAAACTTTGCACACTCTTTCCTTGATCTTTAATTGGCTCTTGGAACCTTATAGTATCATAAAATCAAGTCTCAATCCATTGGTTCCAACTCTTGCTTCACAAAGTGGTACTTAAACCTTAAAATTATATTTATTTATTGTTTGAGAATTTCTTGTATAATAAGCTTATTCTAACCTATTTTAGTCTCAAAGAATCTATTTTTGGGGCCAAAATCAAAAAATTTTCTTCATTTTACAAACCCCTAAATAGGTAGAAAATTAGGAAAAATTGTGGTAACTCATTAAACTTGTAAACCAATATCATGTTCTTATATCTTATGATCTATACTTCACTTTTCATGGTTTGATTTCTCAATGACTTCATCTTCTCTTTCTTCTTTCTCTCTCTAGGTGAAATTTCAGTGATGAAAATGAGAGAAAATAGCCCATAAAACTCTTCACAAACACTAGGATATACAAGAGAATAGGCACAAGAGAAAATAGCCTATATCTTTGGAAGTTTAAAGCCAAAACTTTGCCTTTTGCTTTGGCAATTTTCCCTAGGTTTTCCCATGACTTCGTGCTCTCCTTCCTTCACTATTTGTGTGTGGTTAAAATGGAGAAGATGATGTTAAATGGCTTAATATGATATCTATTCAATAAAGTTAACTAATTAACTTTTCCTTTAACTTTAATTGCTTTTTCTTTTAAAAAAATTTTCATAAAATTCCACTTGTATCCAATCTCAAAACCAGATATGATTATCCTTATTTTTTGGCCAAAAATTGTTTCATTAATTTTTATAGATCAAACTATTCTTTACTGATTAAATTTACTCATACTGATTAAATATTTTTGTCAAAATTGTCATTATATTGGTATAGGATTATCCAAATATAACTTTTGAACTAAAATTATCATCTTAACCCAAAATATATTTAATCAAGGTCCATTCAATGTCTTTGAATTGGCACTATCTTCTTTATAGTTTAAATTGACTTTTATCAAGTAAAATATCAATATTAAATCCTAATTGTCCAATAAATATTATTTTGATACTAATAAATTTCATACTATATTCTATTGGGTTAAACTCATTAAGAGCTTCATTTTGACTATAATTTTTCATATTTCCAAAAATTATCCTTTATTGAGTAATTTATAATTTTTAGAATTTTCAGGTCATTAGTTATAATTTTCTCCAAACTTTTTTTCACTTTTCTCCTCCACATAATTTTAACTTTTGAGAGATTAAAATGTAAAGAATTTTAATTCTTGAGGCCAAAACATAATTTTTTCATTTTTCCTTTTAACCAATGACATTTTCCTATTTTTTTTCTCTATATCAATGTATGTTGGATTTTTCTAAATCTTGCTACATTTTGGGATATGATTCATTATTTTACTTTCTAAAATTAATCCTTACCAGGAACTTCTTGGTTTAATTCCAACCAAGAACTAAACTCATTAAATTACTATTTTTTCCTTGAGCCAGGTAAAAATATAATTATTTATTTTTCTAGATACTTGCTTGAAATTTTCTCCATTGACCAATTTATTAATAATTTTTTCATAAAACTTCAAATTAGTCTATCTTTCAACCTCGACCCTCGGGTACATAATATTTATACCATTATGCTTAGTTCGTGATGGGTTTTCATTCACTTGGTATAATGCACATCTTTTTCAGCTCAGTTCTGGAATAATTTTTACTAAAAACCTTATAAAAAATTAATTTTAATTAGGGACAAAACATTATTCCTTTTAAAGACCACATAGGAAAGTAATTCCACTTGAGGACCGAGTGTATAACTTCATTGTCTCACTTTCTTTCCCATTTTTTATGCATTTTATAACATCCCGTAAAGATAGGGATATTATAGCAATTGATATAAAACAACTAGTCTCCACCACAACAACTTTATGATTGTTTAGTTCTTTTTTTTTTTCCTTCAGTTGCTCATTTCCTCTTCTTTTACTTTATCTTTATTTTTTTTTCTTGGTTGTCTTTTGATCTGCTTCACCTCTTCCTTATTTGAGACTTATGTATAATCAGAATAGTACATGTAATGCAGCAACTGAACATTTCTGGAAAGTTGAACAAATAATTTGATTTCATAGGAGTTTTAGCTTTCTTTCCTTTCCTTTACTTTGTTTATCATTTTGAACACTGAGGATAGTGTCTATGCTAAGTTTGGGGGGAGGAATAATTAGAAAAAAGAATTTCAGAGCTGAGCTAAGAAATTTTTTTGCTTTTATTTTAATTTTAATCGATACTTGTCTATTTTATACTTGTTTGAAAATCATGTACTTGTTTAATACTTATTTTCTACTTGCTACCTTGAAAGTCATGGAGTTGAGCTTTAAATTTTCTAAATAGGAGGTAGTTAGCCAATTAAATATAAATAAAGAATCATGAAACTAGAGTTTGAACACAATTAGCTAACATATGAAAGATGAAAATAAGTAGTTGAGTAAGATGAGGAGCATAGGTAGCATACTTAGGTATTGCTAGAGTAGTTGATACAAAATAGCCAACTTCCATCATAGTGACTCTAAGATCATTTAGTTCTCTTTTATCTATTGCTTATTTTCTTTCTTTAATTTTATCTTTTTTTTTGTTTTCTTTTGATCCGCTTTATCCCTTCCCTATTTGAGACTTATGTATAATTAGAATAGTACCTGTGATGTAGCTACTGAACATTTTCGGAAAGTTGAACAAATGATATGATTTCATGGGAATATTAGTGTCCTTTCATTTCCTCTATTTTGTTTATCATCTTAAACACTAAGAACAATGTTTATACTAAGTGTTGGGAGGAGGAATAATTAGAAAAAAGAATTTCAAAGCCGAGCTAAGAAAAATTTTCGCTTTTATTCTAATTTTTAATTGATAACAGCATATTTTCCACTTGTTTGAAGATGCTTGCTACCTTGAAAGTCTCGAGTTGAGCTTAAATTTTCTAAATGGGAGGTAGCCAGCCAATTAAATATAAATAAGGAATCATGAAACTAGAATTTGAACACAATTAGCTAGCATATAAAAGATGGAAATAAGTAGTCAAGTAGGATAGCTGATTATATATGTATTTTTGAACTTGCATATTTTCAATTAAAATTCATGAGTATTACTATTTATGAGAAATGATTTAGGAAGCTAAGATAAAAGAAAGAATGAAAAATTTATGCTGGCTCAACCTATGCCTAGTAACCTAGGGGCTTCACAAAAATGCATTGTCCTTTGTGTCAAATGGTGCAAAATGAGCTATAAATGTGCCAAATGCATTTTTGTGCCAAAGTTCTGTTAGCTTGAGTAACCAGGAGTACGCATAACAAATGTAAGACCTTCACGTCAAAAGGGCGCATGACAACTCAAGAAGGAAATTAATCCCTTGATAAAATTGAAGCACAAAATTTGCGGGAAAATGAAAGGAAAAAAAATGAGAAGTACCTCATTGCAATTAAAAGGAAATCATATGATACACGAGGGAATTTATAAACTCCTGAGGATCTATGTAATCTTTAATTAAAACTCATATGGTTCTAGAATGATGCGTTGCAAGTTCCTAAATAAGCATTGTAATTTTCAATCCTCTTGTTTGACTGGTTGTTGACACCGATTATATACTAGTTAGCACACACACACACACACACTATAGTTTCTTGAATATGACCAAATACCTATTGGTTCGACACTAAACTTATTCTCCAATATATATGTTACACTCTCTGTCTTGATAAGCAGCATGTTGTTTTGAATTATTAGGAATAGGTGGAAGTGAGCTTTTATATAGAAAAATTTCCTTGAGCTCAGGCTTAGTTTTTGTTTGAGGACAAGCAAATATTTAAATGTAGGGGGATTTGATGTGCCTATTTTATACCTATACAACACCCATATTTTATGTTGATTTTCCTTTAAAGATGCTGGGTTTTGATCTCTTTTTGGCATGATCCTATATAATTTAATATATATTTGCATTCAAAAAAGTTATGAAGAGTTTTGAGCATAATAAGGCCAAAAACACAAAGAAAATCATGTAATTACAAACTCAACTGATCTTTACTTATTTTCTCACCCATGGCCTAGTGAAAAGGCGAGAAAGAGCCCAGATTCGTACTCCTCTTAACATGAGTGTTCCTGAAAGATAAAGAGAAAGCTCTCTTAAGTGCAACTCATATTAGCGAGAAAAGTAGAGAGGAAACAAAATTTGGCTCACTATATTCACAAATTCAATAAAGGAGTATCTATGACCAATGCACTATCCTTAGAAAATGTCATCCAATGGATCTCAAAAGTGCCATATGTGCCTTAAAGAAATAGTGCAAAAATGGGCCACTTAGCTATATGATCCAGCACTCAAACACTATTTACTAGGAAATAAAAAGAATCAATGGGTCCTATAACATAAATACAGTAATCAGTATCCAACCATTGGTTAGTTCAAATAGTGCGTGGAAAGGCCAATAAAATGAGATAACTTTTTTTTTCAGCAGATAGTTTATGCTAGCAAAGAACCATAATAGACATTATTACATCAACATCAAGCACCTAATATAATGGCAAGCATGTGAGTATTCATATCAGTAACAACCAAATTATGGCCCACAAAGATCACATTAATAAATGAGTCAAAAGAAATAATAGAATTTTAGTAATATAGCTTAACACAAAACTTATCTGACATGTCACATGTGTCCTATAATTAGGCATTCTTCTGGACATCAAATAGTGACAATATATATCAACTCTATATCACTAACACACTCATTAGTTATCTTGCAAGATAGATTCCTTTCACTTCTACACTAGCATACAACAGGCATCATTGAATGCAAAGATCCTAGGCAATTAGCACATCAATTTGTAGTATAGACAGAATGAGCCATAGGGTAATTCTCATATTAGCACAAGCATGAGCAGTTCCAATATCATCAACTCAGGTACCTACTATTGTTATAATCTTGGTGATTTTCCTTTCTTACTAACAACAAGGTTCAAAGAGAATTAGAATCAAGAAGAAATAAAAAATGTAACTATCTTCGAGCAAGAATATCCACTTTATAGTGTATACTAGAAGAAGGGCCAAGAAAGACATACCTCGCAATTCGTTCAATAAAACCCAACAGAAAAGAAGACAAATACACTTCAATCACAAAGGGAATCAGTGGGAGAGTGAAGAAATGAGTTTCAAATAGTGAGGATTTGTTTTGGGGTCTAAAAAAGAGTGACAAATCAGAAACTCATGCTATACGAGTGCTCGCCACTGCTATCCACGGTGAAGAGCACTTGAATTCGAAAAAATTTGGTGGGATGAGATTGGTCCAATTTAAATTGTAGAAAAGAGGTGGGAGTAACAAAATAAAAATAGGATAAGCTGAAAACAACCTTAAGATGGTAGAGATGAGGGTTTTGTGATAAGATGGGCTAGAAATGGAGAAAAAACATGGAGGAGGCAATGGTTATAAGGTTTTAATGAAACAGGTTCATGGAACCCAATTTCACCCGATGCCGGGTGGAAATAAATGGATGGACCCGACACAGGGTCCTACCTTCTTTTCTTTTTCCCAAAAATTAGCTCCCAAAAATTTCAAAAATTCTCCCTGAAATACTAAAATATCCATTAAAGTTCCTATACTTCCCCCTCACACTTAAGACCATACATTATTATAATTAAAAATTGAAGAGGGGATAGAAACTTAGTTGAATTTTTTCCCTAAATTTTTTCTGAACCTTGCTTTTTGGCTTTGAGAAGAATTCCACACATGTGACCTAGAATGCAGAAATTAGTAATTTACAAAATAAAAGAAAAATAAAATAGAAAAATAAAGAAAAGGGAAGAAATATTGGGTCACCTCCTGACAAGTGTCAAATCTAATGTCTATAGCTAGACGAAGACATAGTGAGGATGTCAAACATCATCTAGAAGAATTAAGTGTGTTGCATCAATAGTATCTCTTTCACAATATATCTTCAACCTTTGCCTATTGACCACAAAGTGATTGCCATTAGGCCCTTGAACCTCAACAACACCATAGGAACACACCTTAGTAACTTCAAAGGGTCTTGACCACCTAGATTTCAATTTTCCTAGAAAAAATTTAAACCACCTAGATTTCAATTTTCTTGGAAAAAAATTTATGGCAAGAATTGAATAACAAAATGTTCTGCCCAACCTTAAATTCTCTTTTTAAAATCCTTTTGTCATGCCAAGTTTTGGTTCATTCCTTATAAATAAGGGCATTCTTAAAGGATTCCCATTTAATTTCATTAAACTCATTCAATTGGAGTAACTTTCTCTCACATGTATCTTTCAAGTCATAATTCAAAGTACTACAGCCCAATATGCACGATGCTTTAACTCTACAAGGAGGTGAGATGACTTACCATAAACCAATCTATAGGGAGACATTCCTAGAGGTGTTCTAAATGTAGTCATATAAGCCCATAATGTGTCATTTAGCTTTTGCAACCAATCTCTCCTAGATGCAGTAACAATCTTTTCTAGAATGTCTTTTAGCTCCCTATTAGACACTTAAACTTATGCACTAGTCTGAGGATGGTAAGTGACGCTAGTTTTAAGGTGACACCCATGTTTTTTTAGTAGAGATTTAAATTGATAATTTTGAAAAAGCACCCCATTATCAGAAATAGAAGTTCAAGGGACACCAAATCTAGCAAAAAGTTGTTTCACAAATTTAACCACGCTAGTAGTAGTATTATTACACAGTGCAACTGCTTTTACCCATTTAGTGACATAATCAACACCAACTAAAATATATAGGTTATCGTTAGAAGGAGGAAAAGGGTCCGTAAAGTCGAGCCACCAAACATTAAAGGGCTTAACTTCCAAAATTTCAGTCTGTGGCATCTTATGGCACTTGCTAATGGAACATGTTCTTTGGCACCTATCGTATTTTGTCATAAAACTTTGTGTATCTTTGAAAAGGTTAGGCCAATAAAATCTACTTTGAAGCACCTTTACAGCTATCTTATCAGGACCATGGTGTTCACCATGTGGGATAAGAATGACAATGTTCTAAAATAGGAGCCATCTCTACCTTTGGTACACATCTTCTTATAATACCATCTGCACATCGCTTAAAAAGCAATGGATCATCCCACATATAGTATCTTGTCTCTGCTAAAAATCTTTTCTTATAAAGAAAATTGAGATCCTCTAGAATAATATCTGCAACTAAAAAATTAGCTATGTCAGCAAACCATGGTACAAATAAGAGATCTATCACCCATAATTTTTCATCAAGAAACTCTTCATTAATTGGAACAACAATTTTAGGCATATGCTCTAATCTAGATAAATGGTCAACAACCAAATTTTTAGAGCCCTTTTTATCTCTTATTTCCCAATCAAATTCTTGTAAAACCAAAATCCATCTAATCAATTGAGGCTTGGCCTCCTTCTTTTGCATTAAATATTTAATAACTACATGATTAATGTAAATAACGACTTTGGAGAGAGCAAGATAAGATCTAAATTTATCCAAGGCACAAACCATAACCAAGAATTCTTTTTCAATTGTAGCATAATTAAGCTGTAAATCATCTAAGACCTTACTTGCATAATAAGTCACATGCAATTTCTTATCTTTTCTCTGTCCTAACACTACTCCAATGGCATAATCACTAGCATCGTACATCAGTTCAAAAGGAAGACTATAGTCAGGGGACACAATAATAGGAGCAAAAGTTAAAGGCTTTTTAAAATGATTGAAAGCATTCAAACAGTTATCATAAAAAACCAAAGGCACATCTGAGACAAGTAAATTGGTTAAAGGCTTAGAAATATTAGCAAAATCCTTGATCAAGCACCTATAGAAACCTACATGACCAAGAAAACTCCTAACAACTTTTTTCGTAGTATGAGAAGGTAGATTTTCTATAACTTCAACCTTAGCATGGTCTACCTCAATCCCTTTGGCAAAAACTTTATGCCCTAAAACTATACCTTGAGTCACCATAAAGTGACATTTTTCCCAATTAAGCACTAAATTTGTCTCCTTACATCTCTGTAAAACTCTTGCAAGATTAGATAGGTAGATATCATAAGAATGACCAAACACAAAAAAATCATCCATGAAAATTTCAATTATATCCTTAACCATATAAAACAAGATAGCCATCATGCACCATTGGAAGATGGTAGGGGCATTGCAGAGACTAAAAGGCATCCTTCTATAGGCGAAGGTGCCATAAAGATATATGAATGTGGTTTTTTCTTGATCTTCATGAGCAATAGGATTATAAAAATATCCTAAATAACCATCAAGGAAGTAGTAATAATCATGCCCAACCAAACTTTCGAGCATATTATTAACAAAAGCCAAGGGAAAGTGGTCTTTGTGTGTTACCCCCATTTAATTTCCTGTAATCAATACAGATACACCAACCTGTAACCATCCTTGTAGGAATCAATTCATTTTTATCATTGGGGAACACTATTATTCCTCCTTTCTTTGGATCAACCTACATAGGACTCATCTAGGAACTACCAAAAATTGGATAAATTATACCTACATCAATGAGCTTGGGAACCTTAGCGCACACAACTTCTTTTATATTAAGATTCAATTGTTGTTAATTCTACACATTTGGTGTATAATTTTTCTCCATTGAAATCCTGTGCACATAAATTAATAGACCAATATCCTTTATGTTAGAGATGCTCCATCCAATAGCAATTTATCGTTCATGTCACTACTTTTTTGAACTCCTTTCCATTCATGAGTGAAATTGCCATGGCTTCATCTTTGGGGTTTGTCTATGTGTTGCTAAGGAACTTTTCTAGATTCCTTTTAGCTACTAATTTAGCAAGATGAATCATCTAGACGTCCACATTATGGATTGCTGATTGAGTAGCATTATTAGTAGTGATCTAGCTAACCATAAATTGATCAAAATTTTTATTAATAGTTGTTTGACCAACCATAAATTAATCCAAATTTTTGTTAGTGGATACTTGACTAGTCATGATTTGAGAGAACATCTCCTCTAGCTGAGGGGTCTTTTTTATGGATTGTGCAGCTAACTGTGAGAGTGCCTGAGTCTTTTATTATTGAAATCCTGGTGGTACTAATGGCCTTTGAGCTCCCAGATTTTTCCAGAAAAAGTTTGGATGATTTCTCCACTCAGAATTATGTGTTAGAGAAAGGATAATTCTTCTTTTGTAATATTTGTAAATGTTCAGCCTTAGTGCCCATATAGTTAACTTCTGCATTACCATGAGTAGCATAAACACAAGCAGCAACAGCATGGTTATGACTACCCTAAGCAACATAAATATCTCCAAAAGGGTAAGTGGCATTGTTTTGCTATTGAAAAGGGAGATTAATATGTTGATTCAACTTTTCAAGCTATGCAAACATATCAGAGCCAGAGTTAATTTCAAGTACTAGTATTATAAGAGACTTGTAGAACAACTTAGCCACCATCATATCATTGAACCCATGGTGTGGACATTCATTTAGAAGATCTTTAAAGTAATCCTATGTGTCATAAAAAGACTCACCTTCCAACTACCCGAAAAGATAAATCTTGCTCCTCAGGTCTACAGTTCTTTGAGAAGACTAAAATTTAGCTATAAATACATCATAAATCTCCCTCCATGATGCCAAAGAGTCCACTGGTAAATTGAATAGCCATTGTTATGCATTATCTTTTAAGCAAATGTTGAAGCACCTTATTTTAAGTTCATCCACAATGAGGCTTTTAGGAGAAGACGATTGATCCTATTATAAAAGTCCTTTAGAAATGCCAATACATCCTTGCCCATTCACACATGAAATTGTGGTAGTAATTTTAAGTGTATGGCATGAATCTCATAGTTTTTGGCATTGTCAGTTAGCCTAATACACAATGGGTTGTCATAAAATGTAGGTTTATCTACATTTCTATAGAATACATGATTCAGATTATAAGGTGCTATTTAGTTATCGTCATGTTGATTATTGTTGTCATTGATGCCATCAAGATTGCCATTGTTCTCTCAACATTTAATGTTGTCTCTCTTCTTCTCCTAGCTTGGTTCGCCTTACAAACATGTTAAATTTCGTGATTAATAGGAGTAAATTCAAAAGCACTATTGATATTTTTAGATCTCAATAACATGTGAAAGAAAAATAAAAATCTAGGAAAAAAAAAAGAAAGACCAAAATAAAAAATAAGCAAATTTGTTAGCCTTCCTAGCAATGATGCCAAAAACTTGATTGGACTCTTAAAAGTATATAAGGTCAATTGCAATATAGAAAATATCCTGGAGTATTCCAGAAGTCATACCCAAGTGAAAAATAAATTAAGAATAAGAGTAATATAGAAAAGCAAATATGTTTTAGTGTAATTCAATCACTAACAGCGTTAGAGAATTGGGTTTCGTCTTCCTGGAACAACTAAAACTTACTCTTAATTTTACTCTTTTATAATTATAGTGATAGTTATTTGTAATTTGTCCTAATTACTTATCAGTCAATTAGTCCTTGTTTAATGAAGTTTTAATTCGCTTTTTCTCAACCAAAATTTCTAATTAAACCCCGAAACTATAACTTAATTCTATCTCTATAATCATTGTTTATGTCTATCTCTCTAGGTTTAGGTTCATTCTTCACCTTTCAATTTATTAAGCTTACCCACGAAAAATTTTATGGCGACCAGTCACAAAATTCACAAGAAAGCACAAAAGAAATAGATATAACTAACATGAATATATTGGAAGAATTTAATCAATAAACAAGAGTCATAATCTTAGAGTAAATTTTAATCAATCCCAGCTAGACTACATTTCTACCCTTAACTGAGAAAATTAGTTACAAATAACCAAGTTTTCAATGTCAATCCGATAACAAATTCCAAAAACATTAGGATAAATACTAAAGAAAGAGAAGTAGTAGATGAAGAGAATGATTCAGCCTTATTGTGCCTTAAAAGCTTCATGATCTATCATCAGAATGCTCCCTCTAAGCTCTAAAGACTCAATAACAACTTCTTTAGGGTTTTAGAATCAGTGATTGTGTGTTTAGTACAATCAGAAAACCCCATATTTATAAACCACGCAAGCTGCTTACTAAACAAGCCAGAGCTACGTCATAACCAACGTCACATGGTGTTAGCTCCATTGCCATTTAACCCACCTGGCACTAGGTACATCATATTTTTCTCTCTTTCTTAGCTCTTCATCTGGCATTGGCTGGATTTTTTTATTAGTGGACTTAGCGTTAGGTAAGTACGAAATCTGGGCTCCTTCTTACCCGGCCATGGGCGAAAAAATAAGTTGGGACCATATAAATTTGTAATTGCACAATTTTTCTTCATGTTTTTGGCCATATTACGCTTAAAATTCTTCGTAACTTTCCTAAGATGGAAATATACCTCAAATTATATAGGATCATGCAAAAAAGAGATAAAAAAAAAGTAGCATCTTTAAAGGAAAATCAACATAAAATATAGGCATTTTATAGGGTTAAAATTGTCACATCACTGTACAGCCTATATCTTGTTAGTGGTTAACTAGTGAATAGTATGAGTCTACATCCGGTTAGCAGTTACCTATACAATTTGCATCCATACACTCTAAACTAAAAGGGAATCTATTAATGAATATGAAAGGAAATGATAAAATCGTTACTAAAATGAAAGAGAGGCTTACAAAGAACTCTCCTTTAGTGAACCTTCCTTGACTCTCATACAATGCTTTATATATATTCTAAGTTACATCCTAGCTAGGGTTGATCTAATCTAATGAGTAGGGTCTAATCTAACTTTTAGCATCGAACGATGAGGGTTCAATCTAAGTTTCAGCATCTTATGGTCAGCAATTACCTGTACAGTCTACATCTAGTCAATGGTCAACTAATGAGTAGTACCATTAACTTTTTTTTTTTAATTCAATCATCCATGAGATTAATTGTGCTAAAGCAATCCTCCTCATTATCTACTTTCAAAGTTGCTTTAGATAATTGTTTTGAACACAAGATTTGCTTAATTTATTAATTGTATCTAATTCTTGTTAAAAAATGGCTCGTTTATGAAGTAATAAGCTATTGTGGATGATTGCTTCTAAGCAACAATTTAACTGCAGTTATGTTTTCCCTACTATGATCAAATTTGCATATTATTTGATATGCGAGATTCTTTAGAGAATAAGAAATCTTCTTGTTGGGGTTTTGCTTTTTATAGTGCTAGGAAAAAAATCATTGATATGGATAGTTTAGAGTAGAAATTTAGCAACAGTGGAAAAGAGTTGTCCGTACAAGGTCTATTTTGGTTTGGAAGTATTGTAAGCTTTATTTGATGTCCTTTGGTAAGATTTTTTCTGCATGACCAAAATAATCCCACAATTTAAAACCATTGAGGGAAACTGTAGGCTATTTTCTAGTTAAAATAGATGAACCATGTATGATAAAAATATTTATTTTAATGTCAAAAGGTATGATATCAAGCATTGACATAATCCTAGTAATTATACCCAATGGGATAAAAAAAAACTAAAAACACCTTTTGGGTTTTTTTGAATGGTTGTATGGGTGTAGGTCTCTCTGTCTGAAGGGTTTGAATAACGTATGTTGGCAACTCAATCAGTGTCTACAAGGATAAACTTGTAGTATCTTTGGGTTTTGTTTAATGCAAGAGGTTTGAAATTGAATCGAATTAAAAAAATTCTTGATGTGACATGGTTTAGATTTTTCACAAAAAATTCTGGTTCAATTTGGATTATGTTCATAGGTTTATCCAGCTTGGGGATGTGATTGGTTAGTTTAACAAGGCAAATAAGGGCAGTTTGGGAAAGAGTAATGGAAAAGATTTTTTCAGTTGACTGGTAATCCATTTATTTTTTAGGTTTTCAATCATCAGGGGCAAAAAGGTCTTCCTTATCATCTTCTTCTTTAATCTTAGCTATGTCTACCCAAGATTTATTTGGTAAATGATAGTCCTCAAATAACTAAGGCTTTGAGGGTTTCAATTTTTGCATAGGATTCTTTGATTTGGATTTTGGGTAGATGAACTAATTTGAGCATGTGACTAGAGGTTTCGGGTAGATACCTAGTTGAGAATTGGGTTAATTCCATCTTCACCTTTCCTTTATATTAGATGTCAAAATGAAAAACACTTATATGGCTTACCATCGGGTAAAAATTTATTTATAAAACATCTTTGTAATGCATAAGAAAATGATTACAATGTCTTTTTTGATAGTTGAACAATTTTGCTAGTTGGATTCCACTGTTTTTATGAAAGCAATAATGCTTTTCTTTTCCATCAAGATGTTGTTTAAGGATTCCTTCATACCTAATGTTTAAAGCATCAGTTTCCACTATTTTAAGTGTAAGTGGGTTGGCAGAACAAGACATGGAAGCTCTTTAATTTGTTATTTGATTTGTCTAACAATAGTGGTATGGGTGTCTGTCCAAGTGGGAAGATTTTTCTTGAGGTGATTATGAAGAAGACATGTTTAATATAGTTGTGGAACAAAGTATCTTACATAATTAGGCAACCAAAGAAATGTTGCCACTGAGTTTTATTAAGGATTTGGTCAAGAAATTTTTCGCAAATTAGATGGCTCTATCAATAAGAGTTACCATACCTCAATGAATATGATGTCCCAAAGACTAGTTTTTGTTTTTGAAACAGCAATGGTTCTTGTGGCCACATTTACAAAAATATAAATATGTTTAAAATGTTGATGAATGGACAAGGAAAAAATCAAAACATCATCAATATAATTCGTTGGAATTCAAAAGAAGCATTTTTAATCCAAAAGGCATATTCCATTCATAAATGGGACAGTGAAGACAATTTTGTAATGATCTTTTTTTGTTTTTTGTTTTTGCCAAAAACCAAATTTTATGTCAAATTTAGAAAAGATTTTGGCTAAGTAAAGATGATAAAGAAGATCTTTTTTGTTTGGGATAAGATACATAATCCACTGAAGAGATTAAGAAGTTTGGGTTCCTTCTTCTATTTCTACATTTTTATATTGACATAAAAAGTAGCACAAGACCAAGGACCACAACTTTTCCTAGTTAATTTTTTATCAAGGAGGTCTTGGATCTTCTTTTGGCAAAACTCAAGGAGCTCTTAATTCATCTAGATAAGTCTGGCTTTGGTTGTGATTTGATTTTCATGGAAATCTTTTTCATATGGTAATTCTATAGAATGTTTCTTTCTTTCGCAGAAAGCACTGGGAAATATCAGAACATATGGATTGTTTGTAACACCTTATATTAGATCCCGTTTTCCATGTATTAGATCATTTTAGATGTCTTTCATCATGGTTTAGATACTAGAATCATAATATAATAAAAACAAAATTTTTCAAAATTTGGGGTACTGTTCATTTGGCAATTTCTCTTTTACCCGATGAATATTGAAAATTCATAACTAAATATAGAAAATTCATCTTGAGGTAATTCAAGTCCCTAAAATTTTCTTAAATTCATATCTATATGGGAAGAATATAAAATAGTAACTTCATTAGGCCAATTTATATAGTAATTTCGTGGACATTTACTGTTCATTTAGTCATTCTTCTATTTTCCAGTTTTCTAACCTCAAATTTGAAAAATCATATTTCATTCTATTCTGTCCCAAATTATGTATACTCCATGTCATTGAAAAGATCTACATGTCTACTTATAGATATATTTTTCTTATATATTTATTTCACTTATACAGGGCATAACTTTAATTTAAATCACAAAAGGTCAGAATCCAACTCTTACTAGAACAGTTTTGGGAAAGCTTACATATCTCTTGTTCTATAACTCCAATCACTTCGAAATCAGTGGCATATGAATCTTAAGATATATATCTTTTTATGAACCACCGAATTTTTGGAGCTATGTATGATTTTGTGTTATCTTTTGAAATTTCTAATACTTAACTTTCAATTTCCCATTTTTCCAATATTGTCCTATTATGAGCCCTAACTTTAAAAATTCACCATTTAATGTATACAACTCCAAATGGTGTGTACTAAACAAACACGACTGGAAAATGCCCTGTTTCAGTCTACATTGCAATTTGCTTGCCAAAACCCTTGTAAATGAACTCATTTTGGCATGAAACTTGGTAGAACATAATTTAATATCACAATATCCAGAACTGAAAATTCTCATGCATTTTCTACAATATTGGCATAATATTCACTATTTTACAATTTCATACAAAAGCAAGACACCAACAACCATTCACATTATAACACAATGGCTTGCAACATCATTTTCTTCTTCATGCCTTTTGCTCCTTCCTTAACTCTTTTGCATTGGTTCTCCCTAGTATGGTTAGTCATTGAAGGGGGGTGAGATTAAAAGAATCTTAGTAGCAATCACTATTTATACAATCATATTATCACATTAAGCATATAATCATCATAAAATATCAAGTGGAAACTTTTAAACATTCATGCCATAATATTTTACAAAAATTTCAACAGAGTTTTATTTTGTATTTTGGACATCCCAGGGTCTCAAAACCCCTCAATTAACTCAGCCAACATTCTCAAAGCATCACAAATGATCATATCAAATAATAGGCAAGTAATCAAATTCATTGAAAATCACATGACAATATAAGGCAAGAATAAGTAAATTGCTACCTTTATGCTTTCTCTTACTCCTCCACTTGATACCAATGCTCCCACTAGCTTCCTTGGGCTTCTTCAAGTCCTAATGCATAACTACTCAAACTAATGGTTTCATGACTTTCTTCAAAAAATGTTTATGAAACCCTAATTCTTCAAAAATTCACCAAAAATTCATTCCTAGCTCCAACATGATGAATTATACCTCTATTCATGTAATTTTTCATGAGGAATCCAAATATGGCCTCAGAATTACCAAATTACATTTCTAACTTGGTTACTGTTCATTCCTAATTATACTTCAAAAACCTAAAAATTTCACTTTCTTAATCTTAAGCTTTTTCATGAAACCCTCACTTGTTCCTACAGTTTTTCACCATGAGGAACTCATTTTTGGCATAAAAAACATGAAATTCCAACTCTAAGTGTGAGCAGTAACTCATCCAAAATCATAGAAAATAGGAAGGAATTGATATACTTCATGATACATTAAACTACCAACATATTCAAGCTTTAAATGAGTATCCTAGAATTTCCCCCATGTTCTATGGTTGGAAAACTCTATTTCTTGCTAAATCATGCCATGGCTGAAAACCTAAGGGAGTGAAGAAGAAATTCTACTCCAAGAACCATACTTCAAAAACCACAGATAGCAAGCTTAGAGTGATAGAAGGCAAACTTACCAACTTGAGCTCTTGATTTTGCCTTAAGCTTTCTTCTCTTCCTTCTCTCTTTTCTCTCATCTTTCTGGCGTTTTTCCCTTCTTTTTTTTGCTGCTGCAACTCTCGTGGAAGTGAAGTGGAAAAGTGAGTGATTAAGTGGTTAATTATGTAGCTTAATCATAATTAACCTTTAATTAAAGTTACATTACTTTTTTGGTAAAAAAGTAACAACTTCTTGAGGAAGTTTTCAAACAAAACATGCTACCCCAAGCACGCAGAGAATAAATACTTTAAGTGTCCAAGATTGCTCAATTTTTCCTAGTCAAGATATATCTTGAACAGGGTAAAACCATATCAATAAAACTGCTTTTTATGGTAAATTAGAATTTTTGGGCTACAGGACTATTCTAATTTTATTTTTATATTTTTGTAATTATACTATTCCAAATTTTATCTGTGTATGGCGTATATCCTGTCCCAGTTTCTTTTTAACCATCAGTAGGGTCCACGGTTTACTTTATCGGTTTACTATTACTTTTAGACACTTGGCACTGATTATTTCTTTATCCTTGAACATTAACCCGCAGTATCATATACCATTGGACTTCTCTCGTCAAGGGCTTTGTTTTGACAGTAATTTTACATATTTACAAAACTACCCCTGACCCAGGGTTAAATTATAATTTCTGAAATTTTCAGGTCATTAGGTGTAATTTTCTCCAAGACATTTCTAATACTCACCCCACCTAAATTTCATGACTTTAGGGACATAGATGTTGCTTTCATAATTCTTTGGGGGAAAATATAATTTCTTATTTTTCCATCTGACCGGAAAAAATGACCTCTTTGCCTTTTTTTTACGCAAAATGATGTTTATCCGTTTCTGCAAAATTCCTATACATTTCTAGATATTTTAGCTTTCTTACGATGTTACAATTCCCTCCCTTTAAAATAAATTTCGTCCTCGTAATTTGGATATATACTTGTATCTCGTACTTTCTTTCTATTTATTGCTCAATTTTAGACATTTTTACTAGAGGAATACTCTCATATCTTATTTATATGACTTAAAAGTTAACTTTTTACTTTGATCTTATTCCTTTATTCATAGCATCTAAAAGATCTGGCTAATACCTTTCATGTTGGGAAATGTCGAGAACATCTTAATCTTATTTTATTTTAGGGGTGTCGAAAATTCTATATAACATACCCATTCTTAATCATCATTCTTGCTTTCTTAACTTTCTTTTCTTATTCATGCTAGTCTCTTCTTTGGCACCAAACATCATCCCTTTTCTTTACTTTTTATAACTTTATGCTATGTACATGAATAATCTTTCTATTAAGTATAAGCTGACCATATTAGCTTTGCTTGTATGGCACTTACAAGGCCATCTTTTCCTTCTTTCATTTTTCTTTACCTCAAGTTCACTTATCCTTTATTTCATTATCACTCAAGGTTCTTGGTGTTTTCATAATACTTATATGTTACAATCATAGAGATTATAACTCACTTTAATTTGTCATACTCCATATCTTGAAAGCATTACTCACTACTGCTATCGGTGGGAATATATTTTTCGTAAAAATTATAAAACATAGGCTACTATCCTCAACTCAACCCTGCTTTATTACTCATACCATGATCCATATTTTCTTTCATTATCATAGACCTTTTGGGTCATCATTGGATCAAGATTAACCATCTCAAGGGAGGAGGTTTAGCCTATTTCTTAATTCATAAAACTCATTTCTTATCTCTTTTTCCCCCAAAACTTTTTCTTCTAGTTAAGCAGTAAGACAATCTGAGAAAAATTTTTCACAATAAAATTTTTATAACATCTTACGGGACTTAGTAAGTTTCTTATCTTGTTCTGGTTTTCGGTCTCCCCCAGTCATAACTTTACTTACTTTATTAGGATTTACTGCGACCCTTAGGAGATTTTATAACTTACTGATCGTACTTCATGAGCTACATTTACTGAGTTTAGTAAGTCAATAATTTTATTTAAAATATTTTAAAAATTCTCAGTCATCTTTCATGCTCATTATAGATTCGAAGTATCTTAACACATCATTCTTGAGAACCACCATTACATTACTTATACTTTTACTCATATAATCTTAGCAAGTGCCTTATCCTAACTATCCGACTTCATCATAACTTCATAGTGCCCTTATCTAACAATTGTCACATCTTTCTTTCTTACTCTTTACATTTTTCTCGTCGTTCAATACTTTTTAGTAAGTTACTATCCAATAATGGCATTTCATCACCATCTTCATTTTCATTCATTGCTTATATTGCTTCTTTGCTCTTTACTCTTGTTTTTGTTAACTTAGAGTCTCAACTTACCATTCTGCCTTCATGTATAAACATATTCTCGAACAAAATACTTTTACTTACCTTAGCATAGCCTTTAGATTCTCTTAGCTTTTATGGGTTGGGGTTTTAATGATATTAAGGCAGTGGTCATTACTTTTCACTCTTTATCACTTCTTATATTTCTGTATTATCATTTTCATACATACTTTCCTTAACTGCTAAATCAAGGTTGATTAGTGGTTTGACATCTTGAGGGAGATTTCTCAACCCTTCAACAGTCTCTCGCTAACTCAGTTAGAATATAGCTTTTGGCCTCTCACTAATTTTAGCTCATTTGGGCATCACCCCAAGAGCTACCTTTCATCTGCCTCACCTTGGTGGCCTTTATCATGTGGAGGATTTCATTTTTCTTGACTCAATTGGGCTTCTCCCCAAGAGCTACCTCCCTTTTTCCCACCTTGGCAGCTAACGAAAGATTTCATTCATTATGAGATTTTCCGAGCATAAACATTTCTTTTAATAGCTAGATTTCATACCAAGATTAGCAATCTACCATCTCAAGGTTTCGTAATTCCCTAAATTGTTTGCCACTATTTTCTCCTTTCTTGCTTCATAATTTATACCTTGGACATCATACATACATTTTCTTCCTTTAACTCATATCTACATTTGCATTACTTTATACTTGCATCATATCTTGTTATACTGAACTGATGGGGTTTCAGTACTAATGGCAAGCCTATTATTGTCATATATTATCTCCATGACATCTCCTTTTGGATCTTTCTCTAGTTCCTTTTCTAAGACTTTTAATGCTTCAATTTCTTCTTTCTACAATAACATACTGCCTAAAACATATAAGCAATGAGATGATTTCCCAAAATATGATATACTTAATTGTAGAACTTGAAATCTGGTTATGATATCAAGTATTTCTCAACCTATTAACTCTCAGGGAGCCTATGATCATGATACCCTTCTAAAAATTTCTTCGCTTCTAATCCAATACTTAGGGAATGCAAAGCTAAAATATATCTTCCAAATCCCACATGACATTCATCGTAAATACTTTTAACATCTATTTGGATTTGAAGTCCTTGGTTTATTTTGGAAGAAACTACCATCCTCATTAAAGAATTTATCTAGCCCAGACTCATTGAAATTAATCTTAATTTATGGGCTAGTTAACCTCTTTCCTTGATCATACATTTATTTTTCTCATTTCCTTTCTCATGATTACTTCTTTTTCTAACATATCTTCTTTTATACATTAGTTTCTACCCATTGTTTCTTTCATAGCTACTTTTCTTTATTTCTATCATTCATTTCTTACTGGCCTCTTTCATTTATCACTGAAAACATCTCGTCAGAAAATTTACTTGTAGGTGGTGTACTTACTTCTCATATTCATTATCAACACCTACCATCACATTTCTTTGCTACTTTATGGTTCGTAGCTTGGTATTAGAGAAAAGTCTTATGTAAATTTTCATATCAGTTGCTGATTAATGAGGTTTTATATCCTTTTAAATCAATCATCCTAGGTCATTCTCTTTCAAAGAACTATCAAAATATTAGGGCTCATCAATCTTTCTCATCATCTCATTCTCTTTAGAAGTCTACTACAAACCCATAATTGGTCTACTATGACCATGAGATCTATTGTGATCTTAGAGCCCTACTAGGATCTTCTATGACCCTACATTATTTCTCAAGTGATAGGATCCGTCTGGATCTAACTCTGAAAGGTTTCATGACCTGGGAAACATTCTCATCTAAGCCAGCAACTACTGTCCTCAAGACTTATTCTGTTATATTATTAAAATAATTCTAGGCCATATTCTCATGAAATGATACTTCATACTTGTAGGAAAACTATAATCGAGAAGAGTATCTTTCTTTTCTTGCTACGATTATTTCATAGCTTCATTCTCTTTCTGCTTTTCTCACATTTGTCAACAGCAGCTTTTCTAACATTTATTAGGTAGCAGACATAAAACTTTGATACTTCAAATTACTTCTTATTATTCTATTTGCCTCTACCAGCATATTAAATCGCCTACTTCGTACTGGGACTTTCCTTTCCCTAATGATTGGCTTTATTCCTCTTCTTAACTTTTCTGTCTTCTACCTCCAGTCATCATACTATTATAACTAGGTGGAGTTCCGTACTAACTGTATGAATGTGGCTTTGTACGTACTTACTAACTAATCCATCGCTTATCGGAACATAATGATCTCATCTTCTTTCTTATCCCTAACTGACTGCAAGAAATATTTGTCATAAAAGATTACAAAATAATTTCCGCGTCAAGCGTATGTTCCGAGCTGGCAGGATCAACTTCGTATTAAGTCATCACCTATCTGCTTATTTCTCAAGTACATAAGTAGATAGCCTATAGGGCTTTCGTTTCAGAGGAATATCCCATTAACCTGAAAATCTTTTTGAAACTCAGTGTCCAGTCCTCAACCATTTATACTTCAAACCTTTCGTTAAATAAGGGAGGACATCATCTTTAGAACTAAGCTATTACATACTGCAGGTTAGCATAATCAATTTTTGTTCTCGTTGCCAGGTTCATTGGTATAACTTGGGGTTCCTGCTACTGATATTACCTCAAAGATGAAATTTCAACTCTGATTTCCTGAGGCTGTCTCTGAGTGTCTAAGGTTTGTTGTAACTTTTCAATAATCCTTTGCTGCTAATCTCATCTATTCATAATAACTTGCAAATGATCATCCTATGGTATCTTTTCTTGTTCAGGAGTCTCTACTCTTATTTATCTCCTGATGCGAACCACTTTGAATTCATTATAATCTATTCATAAGTATTTAATAACTATACTTAGAGAACACACATATATATAAACATAATACTTTTTCATAATCAAACTTTGTACATAAGCTCTTATAACCTCATTACATTATCATTTCTTTCCACTTTCTACTCATGACTACTTACAATACACTCAAAATTTGCAGTCATCATTGTTCTTCACCTTTATACATTTATATATGTTTACATATAATTTCTTTTATCATTCTATTCTGGAGGGACCAGAGCTACATTCACCTCCAATAAAAACTTTACTGAAATTCACTTCTGCATTCTCTTCAAAGTTCTCCTCGGAATCTTCTTTTTCTATGTCTATAATAGGATCCTCTTGTTCCAGTCAGATTGCCTCCAAATATGCCAGCTCTTTAATAAAATCTTGAAATGTTTCTGACATTTCTTCTTGGAGTCTAACTTTATGCAACATTAGCAGATGGGGGTATAGGGCTTCAGTCTTTTGGAGCCAGTACTTGATCATTAGCTCCTATTGGCTGATGATTTAACCTAATATCCCTTTGTATGCAATAAGCTACAGCATATTCTTCTAGACTGCCAAACAATGCACTGTCCAGCTTGGCTTTAACACAAGTCCAGAAGAAATCATTAGGGATTTCATTGACTAATGTATCAGTCCATCATGGCTCCGGATAATGTACCCCTGTACCTGCTAGAAAACCCTTGACCTTAGCAACTTCATATAGAAAATATAGCACATGCTTAGGTCCTTCAAGATATGCCTTACTTTTTTGTAAACACTTTTGAACACTCCGATATACCTTATCTTTCATATTAATCGGACTGTCATTACCAGAGTTATCTGGATCTAGTGAAAACCCAGCCTCATAGTTCCTACCTACTACAGCTTCAATTTCTGGTTTCTGAACTTGAGCAGGAAGATCTAAAACAACTTGCAATGGGACTTCTTTATCAGGTTCAGACCCAATTGAATGAGGTCTATCATTAACCTTGGGCTTGTCTAAACTTCCTATTGATAACTTGTTCGAGCTCATACTTTCTTCATTCTTTTCCATCTTTGGCATAGGGATCACCCATCTCTCATGGTCAGGATCCCAGCTATTGTTTGAAGAAACATCTTATCTGTCTCCATACACAATAGCAATTCTTGTCATTAAACCAATCCAAAGGAATATTAATAATTAACATATTTCTTTTTCTAAACATATCTATTTTAGCCCAAATATAATGCTTTGAGAGCCTAAACTTTTGGCTCTGATACCAAAAAGTATAACACCTTATATTATGGCTCATTTACCATGTAGTAGATCATTTTAGATATCTTTTATCATGATTTAGAGACTAGAATCATAATATAATAAAAACGGAATTTTTCAAAATTTGGGTACTGTTCATTTGGCAATTTCTCTTTTACTCGATAAATTTTGAAAATTCATAACTAAATCTAGAAAATTCATTTTGAGGTGATTCAAGTCTCAAAAATTTTATTAAATTCAGATATACATGGAAAAAATATAAAACAGTAACTTCATTGGGCCAATTTGTATAGTAATTTCGTGGACATTTACTGTTCATTTGGTCATTCTTCTATCTTCTAGTTTTTGAACCTCAAATTTGAAAAATCATATTTCATTATATTCTGTCCCAAATTATGCATACTCCATGTCTTTGAAAAGATCTACATGTCTACTTATAAACATATTTTTCTTATACATTTATTTCATTTACACAAAGCATAATTTTAATTTAAATCATAAAATGTCAGAATCCAACTCTTACTGGAACAGTTTTGGGAAAATTTACATATCTCTTGTTTTATAACTCCAATCACTTCGAAATCAGTGGCATATGAATCTTAAGACATAACATATAAACCATTGAATTTTTGGAGCTCTGTACAATTTTATGTTATCTTTTGAAATTTCTAATACTTAACTTTCAGCTTCCAATTTTCTCAATATTGTCCTATTAAAAATTCACCATTTAATGTATACAACTCCAAATGGTGTGAATTAGGTGTCATATTAAAGCTTGAAATGCCCTCTATCTGGTATAAAAATCCCATAAACCTAACCCCACATTAGGCATAGAAAAGGGTGAACTAAATAGACACGTCTGGAAAATGCCCTATTTCAGTCTACATTACAATTTGCTTGCCAAAACCTTTGTAAATGAACTCATTTTGGCATGAAACTTGGTAGAACATAACTTAATATCACAATATCTAGAATTGGAAATTATCATGCATTTTCTACAACATTGGCATAATATTCACTATTTTACAATTTCATACAAAGCCAAGAAACCAACAACCATTCACATTATAACACAATGGCTTGCAACATCATTTCCTTCTTCATGCCTTTTGCTCCTCCTTAACTCTTTTGCATTGGTTCTCCCTAGCATGGTTAGTTATTGAAGGGGGTGAAATTCAAATAATCTCAATAGCAATCACTATTCATGCAATCATATTATCACATTAAGCATATAATCATCATAAAACATCAAGTAGATACTTTTAAACATTCATGCCATAATATTTTACAAAAATAGTTAAGCTTAATTTCTAACCACTGGTATCTTATTATTCTCATTTCTATTATCAAGTTCTCATTATATATTCCTAACTTGATCAATAATCTATATAGGAATAAATAAAAATTTTAATTTCATTATACTCTAAAATTAAACTTTAGAAAAATACCTCCATACCTTACTTGAAGCTAGCCTTCCTTTTCCTTCTCTTTCACTCACTCTCTCTTTCTCTTCCTTGGCTCTCTCTTTCTCTCACTCACTCCCAACTCCAACTCTCAACTGGTAGTGTGCTGAAATGAGGAAATATGAGAGGTATTTATAGTGTTGATGTCTTGGCCAACAAGTGACGTCAATTCATTGTATATCTTCATTCAATGTATGCTATCCTAATTCAATGTAATTTATTGGGACCACAATTTATTGTATATCTTCATTCAGTATATGCTCATTATAATTTAATGTAATTTATTAGAACCACAATTTATTATATATCTTCATTCCTCATAATCTAAACAAAAAACCATATTAAAAATTCTAAATCATAGATGGAAATTTCCAAATGTTACACTCTTGAGTGCATTTCTAGATGTCCTCTTAATGTTTCTATCATGCCTCCTTATATAGAAAAAGTCTATAAGGCCATAAAAGCCTAAAATATCACGAAAACGTGTCACAAACGTATTTTTATGAAGTTTTGCTGTTTGACCCGGTGCCGAGTGGGCATAGGATCATCAAATATGGCACCAGGTGGTTTTGAAAGGTAGAAAAATGTGGCAAAGGAGTTGCTCATGTGCTGGCTGAGTTTGACTCGGTGCCAGGTGGATATTTGGCACAGAAAACTCTTCCGTTTAGCTTCAGACAAGTCACCAGCTCATATTAACATTTTGAGCTCAATTTTTTTCAGGATAATATTGGAGTTTGGAAAAACTCAAAACATGAAAGTTGTAGTTCTATGTCTTATATTTCTAACGAATCTTAAATCACCTCAATCAGAGTTGATATGTGTGAGTTATAGTCAAAATATCGAATGGTGTCGAAATATTTTAGTATGAACAATTTGTAACGTTTTTACTCTAAATACTTCCAAATGAACCTATAATACCATGAAACACAAAATTATGTAAAATCATGCTAAAATATACCAATGTAAATGTATTTAGATGTAATTTGGAGATCAAATGTGGGTATTTTATATGTATAAAATAGACACATCAGATTACATTTTGAAATCTAAAGTTTCAATGGATATTTTAGTGTTCAGCTACGTTCCTGCTTATGCAATAATAAAATCAAAGATGTGGTACATGTACACAAAATGCTGCATAAAAGATTTCTGTAACTAAGGTAAGTTTTAATGATTTTTTGACCCACCATACTTTTCATACCACTCAATGAAAAATGCTAAGTTGTTTTTTTTTTTCTAATTTTTTAATCAACATGGCCAATGTTCATTATTCATTTTCTTATTACCTACTGGAACAAGCTTAGGCGGTATAAGAACGGAGTGAAGTATGAGTAGTGATCAATTTTCGAACCCCTCTCCGGCAACTAATAAACAAAAGTTTTTGGTTTGTCATTATGCATTTTAGTCTTCGCCGTCCACTTGCCCACTAGTGTTCATGATTGTACAGTAACAAGTCATGTCGATAAAAGAAGAAAATGACAATGACAAGATCATGATCAGCCAATAAAGTCAATGTAAACTGTATTAATCTAATCTTAATATATAATTTAATAATAATGTGCTTAAGAACATATCTTATGTCATTTTCTCGATCCATATTTTCAGTCGGTGGAAATCGACATTTAAGGCAAATGGTTAAGATTTTCAAAGGGTTTGTCCAGAAATTAAGGTCAACTTTTACTACGGAATTTTGTCCATATTTGTTTTGAGAAGAACAATAGGAATGTGAATTCTTGGATTTACTCGAACGACTTGGTTAGAGTTGTCGTTCTCTGTAGAGATTTGGCCGAAAATAATGACATATTTTCTTCTTTAAAAAGATATATATGATCCTAACCAGTCAAAGCATTCACAATGTGATATATATTAAGAAACGTTAAATCACATGGATATATGGAATGTGTATAGGAAGGATGCGTTGACTTCTTAGTGGAATGCCAATTGGCTATGATTATGAAAGCCAATTGTATGCCTTTTGTCCATTACTTGCAGGGATTTCATAATTTGCAGGCTTTTTGGACATTTAGAGTTGAATGAAATGATTTAATGATTAATGGATGAAAACTTGACTATATTTTACCTTAAAATGATCAGCGATATTTAAGCTTCTAACGATGCCAAAAATATATGTGGACAAGTTCATAATTGCAAGCAGATCATCGATTTGATCGGTTCTTTTTTTTTTAAGTGGATAAAGATTTCATGATAAATTAACTTAAATGTTACAAAGTGGATTATTTACTTCTTTCAATACTTGATTTTTGTATCATTTAGATCAAATTGATTTCAGATATTATTATTTTATTTTTATTTTTTTATTTTAATTTGGAATGTTAGACTATGAAACAAACCATATAGAGTACTCTAAGTACTATGTTTGTTTAACTTAATCAATCCTCTGTATCCTAATGAAGGAAAACAACAAGAATTGAACATAAAAACTACAAGCTGATTTAACAAGCTAATTAATACATTCATTCGCCTCACAATTGATATGGCAAAAACATTTTTTTTTTACATGCTTGATGCAGAATATATATATATACACAATCTGAATAATCATTCATATTTGATTTGACTAACCTAAACATTGTGAAATAGGAAAGAAATGGCAGGTGTAGAGAATTTAGTTTGCAACAATTAGCTAGCTAGAACCGTTTTCATATGCGAAATCTGGCAACCACAATCAACCTTTCCAAACAATCTTATTCCCTACTCCTTTTATACTCTTTAATCTTAATTTGAACTCTTCAGATTAAATATGGTTGAATATAGATTTTATTTTATTTTTTTAAATTTTGACATCCTAATAATCATTTTTAAGTCAATAATTCTATTTTTTTTTTCATTCTACATTTTACATACTTCAAAACAAAAGAAATGAAAATTTTACAAAATGAGATATTTATATTTTGTCTGAAAGATTTAGAAACCAAAAAATAAAAAATAATAGCTGATCAGAAAATAGAGGAATATAATTTATTGGATCAGATAGATAAAAGTAAAGTAATTGCCCGGTTGAATTAGAAGGTTACAATTCTTCTCGATCAGTCACAGTTAAATGCATGGTCATATAGTTCTTTTCTGACGCAACTTTCATATAGACCATTATTCACTTAATTTAATCTTGCTCATAAAGCCATATAGGTTTTCTGATGTAAGTTTAAACAGGAGCACTAAGCTACAAACATTTTAAACTTGTGATACGCGTTTTGAGAGCTCATGGTAATAATTAATATATAAATATATAATACGTGGATGGATCTAGAAGAACCAGAGCATGGCCATGTGATCCCTCTGGACTCCAATTACAGCAACACTCTACCATCTTTAAGTATATCCATTTAAGTATATCCATTTTGAAGTAACTCTTCTATCTCTATTATAAAGTATTTTATATTAATTATATGCATATTAAAAAAATTATTTTTTACTTAAAATCAATGCAAAAAATATTATTATTTCTTATTTTATCTTTTTTAAATATCTCATTCTATTATCATTATAGAGTTATAAATGAAAAATAAAAAAAATTAAAAATAACAATAAATTAAAAAAAATATCTCCATCATCCTATATTTTATACTAAAAGACTTATCATGTAAAGGAAGTAACTTATTAATCAAAGGACCTTGGATGCATGTTTCTAGGTTCTGTATTTCCACGCAAAGTGACAATTGTCGTCCCTGCAACTTTCACATGCATGTCAGTTATCTGTGTTCTTCTTCAGACGCACTCACCATTTGTAATGAAAAAAGTTTGGACCGTTTAGGTTTCGTGGGCTTAAAATAGTTTTTATACACAATTTAGTGGCTGATTGAATTATCTTTTTGTAAAATATTTGTTAGAATAACTATAATTTATAAAAATAAAATTTAAATAAAAATAAAAAAAATTATCATAAATCTGTTTAGATTAAAAAAAATAATTAAAAACTATAGTTTAATTTATCAAAAAGTAAATCAAACAAGTCAAAGTGAACCACACAGGCTAAAAGTTAGAAATGTTTACAAATTATTGTACATCAATAGAATTGTCCCATCACATCAATCATTAATAGAACTCAAACCCACAGTTTAACAAGGGATATAATCGATTTTTACCAACTAGACTGACCTCTAATTTTGATATAATTATTTCTTTGTATTATTTTACATAAGTATCCAGTATTATGAATTTATCATATTTCAATTAAAGAATTTATTAGGATTTTGACTGATTAGATCGAATCAGGGAGAACTCGAATTCAAAATGACAATCTTCAACACTAAATATTTAACATAATTGTATATTTCTATAAAAGCCAAACTTGTGACCTCTAATTAATACTTCTAATTAAATTAATACAACTCTTGCTAGTTGAATAAAATGTTATTATCTCTTTGCGTTAATTAATAACACAGTTCAACCAAATTTCGAATTGGCAAGCAAAGGACTTGAGTGTCAGATGTATATGGAGCAAGAACACACGAGGTTTTGGCTTCCACATGACGTTTATAGAAACAGGAGATTCGATGGTGATTTGGCATCTCAAGGTTTCACTGAATAATAGTGGTACGTACTTCGTTAAGCACGAATTAGCAGCTCGTGACCTTCGCTTTCTTTAACACAAAATGCATCGACTTCAAGTGCTCAGTGACGGACACAAACAGAGTAATATAAAAAATTAATCCGAGTCCTTAATTAAACTGTACATATATAATCTGAGAAAAAGAAAAAGAAATATCCGAATTACTGTACACGAACTGAGAGTTGACAGCTAACTATATATGAAAGATATCATCCTCTCTCTATTTTCTTTTCTTTTTTTGTTTAGTCTTAATCAGAGAGCAATAATACGAAAAAGGTTAAATTCATAATTCAAGTAGATCTTATTTATTTAAATAAAATTTATTATTGAAATAGATTCCATACACTTCGTATTTTTATCTTTCAAAATTGACAAAAAATAGAAAAAAGAAATTAAAAACTATCCAAACTCTTTTCGAAATAAATCCCAGGCATGTTGCCTACCATTTTGCTGTGACAGCTTGTCATGACCTTTTCAATTGTCATCCAATGGGCGCTCACGAGAACCTCCTCATCAATTATTTAGTTTACTTAAATACGTATTTTATTTTAATTTTCTTTCCAATTTTAATTCAATCCATCTAATTCAAAACAAGACTATATGTATATATACTCTCCACTATTTTTTAAATGACTTAATTAACATTAACTTTTCATCCTGTTATTTATTTATTTAAAATTTAAGGTCAAACTAACAGCTCATTATTTAGATATCATTTATTTATTTAATGCTGTCAATGACCACTTAATTAAATTTAGTTCAAACTAGATACAATTCCGATGATATATTTTATAAAAAATATCAAAACTAAAAGTATATTAAATAAAACCCAAAAAAAAAATCACAAATCCTCTCCTATAAAAGCCCGATCATATCTCTCAAACTTCGCACCAATCAAAAGCCAAGATTCACAAAGCCCACACTTAAATTCTTGAACACATCTTGTGAAATGGCTTCCAAGTCTGCCCTTCTCCTCTGCCTCAACCTCCTCTTCTTCACGGTGGTAACCTCCACCTACGTCCCCTGCCCACCACCGCCACATCACAAACCTCCCAGACACTCAGACGTCCCAACAAAGCCACCTTCTTCTTCTTCAGGGAAGCAGCCAAGTTGCCCCGAGGACGCCCTTAAGTTCGGTGTGTGCGCCAATTTGCTGGGTCTGGTGAACGTTCAGCTCGGAAAGCCACCGAAGACCCCTTGCTGTACCCTAATTCAAGGGCTGGCTGACCTTGAAGCCGCCGTTTGCCTCTGCACTGCCCTTAAAGCCAATGTGTTAGGTCTCAACCTTAACGTTCCCATTAACTTGAGCTTGCTTCTTAACTATTGTGGAAAAGGGGTTCCCAAAGGGTTCCAGTGCGCTTAAATAGATCTATATTATCATATGAATAAAGAGGTTCTATATATAGTTTGCTATTTGTATAATGTGTTTGGAGTCTTAAACAACTTTATTTGGAAACTTCCAGAGTAAAGTTAGAATCTTGTTTTGTTTTTCCTACTTGATAATATATTGTATTGTTTGATGGTTGAAAGCCTCTCATCTTCCTCGTCATCATCCTATATATGTAATGTTTTGAATACTTGGTGAAAATTAAGTTGTATCAATAAAAAGTTTACATTTAGTAATTTATTATTCTCATCTGGATTTATATTTAATTAATAACAAGTGGTAAAAGTCTATTTCAGTCATCTGTCGTTTACACAATGATCACGAGACAAATGGATGGCTAGAATAAAAATGACAGAATACTTCAAGTTATGAATGGAAGACTGGGATGGACTCTAACCACCTAATTCAAATCTCCATTAGTTCTCCTATGTGAGATGATATTTTTTCCATTTATATTAACGGCATCAATAATTACACCAAAGAAGCAGCTTTTTGAATGAGACCACAAGTTCTTAAATATCACTATTGAATCGTCCTGTCCTCTTCCTTTTGTTCAATGGAATCCAGTACTGAAAGAAACGGAGGTTTTCACTTTTTTCGGCAAAAAGCGATATAAGATATTTGAATAAAATTAAAGAAACG
The DNA here is from genome assembly GCA_026686845.1 of Adenanthera pavonina. Lineage (NCBI taxonomy): Eukaryota > Viridiplantae > Streptophyta > Magnoliopsida > Fabales > Fabaceae > Adenanthera > Adenanthera pavonina. The sequence goes on along the minus strand of JAIVEN010000022.1, from coordinate 24,442,661 downwards.
CGTTGGGCTTTTTGCCCCATTTCTTACCTAAAAAAGAAAACAGAAACGAGTTTCTCTTTTAACAGTAAATTAATTACTAATTAATATAGTAGCACGGATAGAATAAGTGGAATTAAATAACACGTTCTAGACTTGGCAAAACATCAGGTAATCGATGGACAAAATTATGGGAAGCAATGAGGGAGAAAAAGAAGGAAACTGAATATATATATATATATATGTATATAGTAATGAGCAGCTGGTGATTTCTCGTGGAAGCTTTAAGGGAGAATTCATAAAATTTTATTATTTTATATGATTACTGATTAAGGAAGCTCTGAACTGCAGGGTTTTTAGGGGCAGCTTCATATGACTAGAAGGGCATGGTTAATTTGTTATGCCCACGTAATATATGATTACGTGGAAATGACTTGAAATTTCTATACTCATTTTGTTTTCTAATAAAAAATTAAGAATAAATTAATTCAATATTAAATATGAATTGAGATTGTTAATCTTTACAACATCCATAAAGAGGTTAGCTACACACAAATATGGAGAGATGCATGGATTTGTGATTTTTTTAGGTAGGAGATTGATTATTTATTAGTTATATATATACACTTCCATTTCATCACAATATAATGGGAAAATTGATGGGGACATTACTACTATGATATAAATTAGGTGATTAAAATGGAGAAAGCAGGTTTAAGTCATTTGTGATAGTAAAGTACCCACCAAGCTTGAAGAAGAATTCTACCGAACAAATATAAGATTAGCAATGTTATATGTAGTAAATATTAGGCATTGAAGAGACAACAAAAGCAAAGAATGAGGGTAACAGAAATGGGAATATTAATTAAGATTGGTATGTGGACATATAATCAAAGACAAGATTTGAAATGATTGTATATGAAGAAAATCTTGTATAGTGTGGATATGGGCAAATTAAGAAGGCCATTAGAGGCGTAAGTAAGAAGAGTGAATTATATGGTTTTTCATTGTAAAAGAAGTAGAAGAAAATGAAGAAGAATATTTAGGGAAGTTATTAGAAGCGATCTCATAGTAAATGACCTATCTTAAAGGTTTTTTATATATAGAGCACACATCATATAATCCATATAGTTATTCCTAGTTAATGGAGTTGTTGTACACTTCTATGTCATCACAATTATATTTAATTAATTTAATACTCTCTCCAGTCCCATTTATAAAATGAAAAAAACTACTTCACGAGTATTAAAGAAGAAAGTTGAAGTTAGTTAAAGATAATTAATTTATCTCACATTTTCAATTTTTTCTTAAAATTATCTCTCCTTAATTAATATCTCTCTCTCTCTATTCCTTCCAAAAATGCATCTCGTGACTCTCAATAGTATTAATAAAGAAAGATAATTTTAATAAAGAAAAATTAATGCAATATTAACCCTATTTTTTTTCTCATAAATAGAACTATCAAAAGGGAAAAAATTTTCTTTATAAATGGGACCAGATGAAGTATTATTTATTTATTACTCACACTTAACTCCCAAAATTTCTCTGCAAGTGTTATAGTTCCTCAAGCACTCACATAAATATCCGTCTCTCTCTTTTTCTTTGTTTTACTTGACTGCCTTCCAATCTTTGAATTTTTTTTTAACAGATGCCAAATGAAACAATCACATAATATGAATGATACTCAAGTAATGGAATGAATTATTAATATACCACAATGACAAATTTTCATATTGATATGGGGACTAAACCCACCCTTGGGAGAGTGTGGGGATTATTAGCCTTGCGTCTATAGCACTCCTACATAAGCTTTTATTTTTATTTAGAAACTTTGTACACACATAGTTTTTCTTGAACCAATGTCAAATGAAAAAAATACCTAACATGAACATCAGAGAGATTTAGTTGTTTTTATTTTTGTGAGAAAATATATAAATAAGCGTGACTTCATTTTTTAATCCAAAACTACATAGTATATTAGCTAGGTTTGTGAGTAATTTCTTCTTGTATACTTTTTTTCCATTCTCATTTAAATTTGAGACTTCTTTTTATCCCTTGCGCGCGCGCACACACACACATATATATAATTATTGACTGACAATGCTAGCTCAATTATATTAATTATATTATTTGCAATTTTATTCTGTTTTTGTCTCTCTAATTGTCGTTACCCGTTGTCGAGGAATACAGAACAAATGAAATGGAATATATGAGCTAGCAAGGTGACGCACCATTATTTATTAGATTTTATTCTGGATGTGTTAAATTTGGATTCTATTGAAATTAAGTTAAAATTTACGAGAAAAGTAGTAATTAACTGCTCATGATATGCAATCATATAAAGAAATTAAGTGAGATACATGTGGAGTGGAGCTAAGTTAAATTTATGCTTGATTAGCATATCAATAAATATATGCATAAAACACAAATGAAAATTAATGAGATGTCATAAAAATGGCCGGAATTTCATTAAAATATATTGTCATTTTTACATGAAAAATTTACAAAATTTCTATTGTCTAAAATTTTAAAATTATAGAATATATCTAAAATATGAAAGAGATAAAACTAAGATAATAAAAAGTGAACATTCAATTGATTAATTATTATACTAATTTAACTAGTGATCTCGAATTCAAACACTAGGTATACAACTGCATTAAATATATATTATGGAAAAATTTTGCTATCCTTGTGATTATATTCAATTTAACCTGAATTAGTCAAAATTTAAAATGATTATTATATATCTGGTGATTAATTAAAAAAAAATTAGGTTCTTACATATTTTCAAAATAAGCATTACACAAATGGTATGTAACATAAATGGTTTCAACGAGACTACGTGTCGTCCAAGTGAATTTGCATGGGGAGCTATACCACCATGTGCCAACTTGCTGCCATGAATCACCGGTTTGGCAAAAATACAATCGAGTGTGGGGACATACTCGGCACGTACCAATTCCGATTGGTTAGATTTAGGTGACACGTTAAAGTGAATAGTTGTTTTTTTAATCTCTCTCTCTTTTTTTTTTTTTGCCAGAATTGTTCAAATAAAGTTTTAACTTATATTTTTATAATTTTCACTTCTCGATCTGGCTACGTAATGTATACGTCCTAGGTATGTCCACGTGGCATTAGTTTTGGAATTTTCAGAATTTATTATTATTTTTTAACGAAATTACTCACTTAGCTCTGTACACATGGCTTCAATCTCGTCGGCTAGCTAAGTGGAGAAGTTAACTTAGAAACATGCGTTCTAATCTCTTTATAAATTATATTACACCAAAATCTCATTAATGACTTACGATTGGTGCTCTCTAAGCACATGGTCAAGAATCCTGGCAAAAAGATGTCGAATTATTTTTAAAAGAATGGAAAGAAGGCATGCCTAATCTCATGAAGAGAAGTTAGATATTGCGAGAAATGAGAAGAAAACAAGTGTACGTGTCTGTGAGACAACATCAACTGAGACTATTACACAGAACCCCAATTTACATCGGTTATTTTAGTCTTTTTAAATCGGTTTTAAAAGTAATGTAAAAGCAGACGATGTAGAAAAAACTATTTTTATATCGGTTTTTAAGCCGATGTAAAAGAATTGCATTTACATCGGTTTTGTGTTAAAAAACCGATATAGAAAAACTGCTTTTACATCAGTTTTTAATACAAAACTGATATAGAAAGATGGACTTTTTATATCAGTTTTATTAAAAAACCGATGTAACTTTGAATATTCATTTTTACACCCAAATAAGTGTAATCTATATCTAGACCTATATTTACAACCAAATTTTCAAAGTAGCTAAGCAAATTTTATAGCCATAATAGCTATAATGCCAAAAATGATTGTTGAGTGTGTATCTAAAGTGAGCTTTCACTAGAACCATATCCCAAAAGATGATTCAGTACAATTAATGGAAATTGTAAAATTCATATAAATCTCATACTAAAATATTATATTTCTAATATCATACTAAAATATCATTAACTATTCCCAAAATACGAAACTAAAATAAACCAACTCAAATAGTAAAACATATGGGTCTCTGCATCTTATCTATATACCAAAAATACTAAACTAGCCAGAATAAAGCAGCTATAGGTCTAGTAGTAAAATATTACATCTCTGTCATTGTCCTTAATTGCAGGAAGAGTAACCATGACGTTAGTGCTCCTAATTCCACTCCCTATATCCACATATGATAGGACAAAAAGTTGAGAGACTCTTCTTTAAATATCAAAAGCATTGTATATAACTATATATTCAACATAAATATTTCAAGGAATAGGACAAAAAATATATATATAAGGATTACAGTAATATAATTTTCATACTTACAAAAATCTCACACAAACAACAAGTGAAAAAATGTATAGCATGTAACTAAAATCAAGAAATATCAAACTTTATACATAGGAGATACAAGAATAAATCATGAAGTACTTCAAGCAACCAAATCCAGTTTGCACAATTTATCCCAACAACATCACCAAAGGTGGATTATTCATCATAAAGATATTTAAAAAAAAAAACTTACTCCTTTTGCTTGTGAGATACACAGCCAATGAGCCATTAAGTAAGGTTATGCTGAATATATTAAGTACAAAGGATTTAAGATTAGGCAATTCAACATAAGAATATTTCCAAATATGCACCAAGAAAAATAATCCATTCTAATTTTTCAGTTCTATAATGCTGTCATATATTGCCTTCAATTTGATCCACTATTACTAATTGCAAAGAAATAAGCATCATGGTGTCAGCTTGTTAAGGAAAAAAGCTTCAAATGTAATAATCTTAAAAATAGCCACTACAAGTAATCATGTAGTACAAAACTAGAAATTATTTAGACATACAACCAGGATATGTAGATCAGAAGTCAATATTATATATATATATTCTAGGATAACACTGCACCAAAAAGTATTACAGACTTGAGGAAAAAATATATTCAAAGCATCTAAGGTAAAAGTGATGAAAGTATTGCCTAATTAACACAATTAACTTACCTGACAGAAGCTTGCTATCAAAGTAATGGGAACCCAACCCTGTTCATCCATGTTGGATCTTAAAAACTCATCTTTCACTAGATTGGCATCACAATAAAAAATTCAAATTCTAAAGTGTTTATATATAAAAACAAACAATAGAATACATAATTGTTTTACCTAAAGTAATAATCAATTTGGTTCACAAGCATATTCGTCAGAGGAGGTTTTGTAACAGGGAGCAACATGGCAGGAGGAGGGCCATAAGCAATGAAAGGCGTGCCCCTGAATGGCTCTAATTGGGAAATAATAAAATTATGGAAGAAAGGACACAGTAAATGATCTTACATTATTTTATAGAAACAAAATTCTAAATAGAGAAAAGAAATTCACCTGGAAATCCCATGTGGCTATTGTTCCTTTAAGGGATTTCTCTTGGAGAGTGATCTAGAACCTCTGTTACCACATTACCATAGCTACTTGGCTACATAGGAAATACAGGAAAAGGGGGAGGTGGTGGTAGAGGATCTGGAACCCTTGAGATCAAATGAAATATCTTGTACATGGAAAAAAGTTGAGAGATTACTCTTCTTTAAATATCAACACAATTTTCGAAATGTCAACAGGTGAAAATTTTTATGATGTAGCTAAAATGTAAAAAAGAAAAGTTCATAGTTTGCTTAAACTGAGATTTCAATACTTTCTAAAGGAATCTGAAAGGACAACTATCATGTTGACCATAGATGCATTTGTTGCAAGAATAAAATCACTGCTAAAGAAGTTACATCTGCTCAAATGCCTCCAACATCATTCTAGCAGTTCCAAATCATAAGGTAAGAAATTGGGTTATCCACATTTCCAATTTTCCATATTGCTGTCAATATTTTCCATTCAGAGTAAATTGTGCAACTCATAAGTGAATTTTATGGTCAAAACCAGCAAAAAAACTCAATCGTCAACAAAGGATTGATTTTTACTCGGCAATCACAAGTATCCTCGCCACAAAGATGTCTTCAATCAAGAAAAAAAAAGTATATAATCTTTTGGGTGTTTGCAAAGCCTACATGTATACTAAACTCATCAGCATGTAGATCTCTAGTTCCAAGTGCATAGTTCTTCAATATGTAATGAAAAGCTCTAAATTATGACCAATATAAGAATATATGTTGTTGGCTGATGTTAGTAAAGATGGTTAGATCTTCCAGATCAAAGAATTAAAAATAGGATGCATGATAAAATTCTTAATTAAGCCAAAACACCCATCATAACTTATATTAACATGAGTCATGTCATAGCAAGAAATCCCAAAAGTGATTTCATACCATAAGATACCTAATCCCCAATATTTAAGATAGATGAAAACAACCACTCAAAGGCATTAGAAGACAACACTTCTTTCATGTGATAACTGTGGCAACAAACTCATGCCAAGTTAGGGAACCAAGTGTTTCTTTTGGAAAGACAACTCACACACCATAGCTACAATTATTGGGCACAATATAAACTCTCTAATAATATACCATGCCTAGGTCAATCATACATAGAGAAAAGGTAGGTAAGTAACCAAGTATAGATTCATTCCCTGGGAAAATAAGCCTGTTGAGCAAGTTAAAAGATTTTCTTCTGCATCTCCTATGGTTTTATTTCCATAATACTCTAGCAATTGTTACACAAAGGAAAAAAAGAATATAAACCAGCATTTACAGAAGAAAAGACAAAAAAAATCACCTGTAAAGAATGTAAGCCAGTAATGACACCGAAGTGAGCTTCTAAAGGGATGTCGTGAAGGGACATCGAAGTGAGCTTCTGAAGGGACGTTGACAGAGACGAAGGTAGAGGGCTGTGGGTTTTGGAGTGGAAAGAGAAAGAAAGACGTAGAGAGATGGAAATGAAGGAAATGAAGGCATAGTAGGCTATAGATGGAGACGAAAGTAAAGTATGAGTTTTCGATGGAGAAAGAGAAGAAACAGAGAGGGACGATGAAGACATGAGACCGTGTGGGAGGGAGAGAGAAAAAACAGCTTTTCAAGTGGAGGGAATGTCAAATTTTAAGACGTCTGGAGGAGGGGGATTTGAAGATTACATCAGTTTTTTTATATAAAAACTGATATAAATATTAAATAAATTAATATATATATTAAATGTATAAATATTATAAAAACCAATATATATCATATTTTTATAAAAAGTCTATATAAATGAAGTTACATCGGTTTTTTATAAAAAACCGATATAATATATGTTAAAAGGTATATTTAATTATACTTGTGTACAAATATTACAATATAAAAATCTAAGTAAATCATATAGTTTTATATAACTTAAATATTTTTATTTAGTTATAAAGAATTGAGATAGTAATATAGTAATTTTTATTTAGTTAAATATAATAAATCATATGATTATTTTAAAAGAATTATATTATTGCAAATTTATGTCGGTTTCTCAATAAAAAGTTGACATAAATACTAAAAATGAATATTAAAAAATGTATTAAAATATATTGTAATTTATTGTATTAGATAGTTATAATTTTCTTTAGTTCCATTAGTATAAATTTTGTTAGGATAAATATATTTACATCGGTTTTTAAAAAAATCGATTTAGAAAGATATAAATAAAGAAATTTATTTACAAAATTACCACCGGTCATCATTTTATATCAGTTTTATTTTAACCGATGTAAATAACCGATATTAAAAGCAAATTTTGTAGTAGTATGAATAACTTCAGTTTCAGATTAATGAATGGAAGTGATTCACGGATTGTACTGACCTGGTCACTGAGTTTGATGGTAACCATCCAAGTTATAACTTACAAGTCCAACAATGAAAATTCAATGTCTCAAAGGATCCATTACAAGTTACTAGAGGTCCAATAACTCAAGTCCAAACTAAAGCTGTGAGGGAAGTGTTATAAGGTTTGATCCAAAAATTATATGAAGATGAGCCCATGTTTGAGAAGCAAAAGACTTCTAAGCCCATTGTTGAAAAAAGAGTAATAACTCTAATTCAAGCCCAGGTTCCAAGTAAGACACAATTCCCGAATCAAAGCACAATAATAGATAAGCTTATTTAGTTGGGCATCTCAATTAATTAGTTTTAGGATAATTTTTCAGATTTATTTCATTTTTATTTTAATTGATTTGATTTGATTAAAGCTAGAATTTGTAATGACCATGTACATCATTTTAAGAAGGACTTTGTCTAATGATACAAGACCGGAGAGACTAGGACCTAAGGAAGGATCAAAATGGAGTAAATCGAAGAATAAAACCAGAGAGCATTGGCACCATGGTGGTGAATAGTAGAGCCGTGGTGAGGAATAGTAGAAGATCGTGCCTAGGCTGAACTTGAGAGCCCTGGCACTGTAGCAAACTTAAGTGGCGTCACTGCACCAATCGCGAAATTTGGTTAAATCAGACGTTGGAACCAGTCATGAACAGAAAGGAAAAATGGAGAGAAGATTACACGCTTTGTTAGGGTTTGATTTTTCCAACCTTGGGGGATCGATTTTGGGCAATTAGGAGCTCAAATCTTATTATTAAGTCATCCCTTAACCTTCCTTTGTGTTTTTCTTCAAGTTTCACTGAAGATTTTTCATGGATTTGGTTAGGGTTCCAATTTGGGTAAATTTTCCCCAATTAATTTGTGTATAAATGTGATCTAGAAGGGTGTTGGACGTTTCTATAGATTGACTATTGGTTTTATGATGTATAAATGGTATATCTCCTAAACCCTCAAATGTTGACATATTTGGGAATCCAAACTTGGGGAAGTATGATTATGATTCTAAGAGTTGTTTAGAAAGTTTCAATGCTCGGTTTTGCTTAATGAAACACTATTTTCCATTCAGGATATGCTTGAATTGATAAATGTGTAAGTTAAGATTGAGGAATTGTGACGGTAATGAGGAATTGATGTTATATAGGTTGTCTTATAGCTTGATTGGGATCTCTTGACTCTGGATTGTAATTGTGAAGCATTGGGTTAGTGGTGGTTGCACCATTTGGCCTACCGAGGTGTTGAGTGGATTTCACAATTGAGGTAACTAGGGTTTCCTTTTGTGCTGTGATATATGTTGAGTCATTTTCATATCATGATATGCATACTTTATATATATATATATATGTTTATAACATGATATGTCTTATTGCTCAGTTATAGTAGATCATATTCATATCATGATATGTGTAGCTACACAGCTAGTAAGTATCCATTCGTACCTCATTGTATCCGACCGCTTCTTTGGGATTGATTACTGTCCCCACAAATATTTTTTGTGTGCTTTGTCCTCACTCACACAACTCCTTCCCAGGAGGTCATCCATCCCAAAATTACTCCAAGTCAAGCACGCTTAACTGACAAATTCTTAAGGGATAGACTACCGAAAAGGTAGGTGCACCTTGTTGGTATAGGTAGTACCTATCAATTCCTTTAAGTTATCCATTAACCGTAAGTCTCATACCTATACAGTCTTTGGATCCCTCTCATTCCGATATGTATTTGATTTATTCATATGCCCTTCCCGCTTAGAAGTCTGCCAAGAGCCGCTCATTGTCCATGCCTTATCACTTTATCTCACCCCATTTTCTTGCATCAGCAATTACTCCCTGCCCTTATCAGCGCCTGGATGTCACATGCCCACCAACTTCTACTTGGTTCATCCTCAAACCATACCGTGCTGAGAGAGGCTGGGCTCTGATACCAACTGTAATGTCCGGCCGCTTCTTTGGGATTGATAACTGTCCCCACAAACCGACAAAAAAATTTTCAGTGTGCTTTATCCTCACTCACACAACTCCTTCCTAGGAGTTCATCCATCCCAAAATTGCTCCAGGTAAAGCACACTTAACTGAGGAGTTCTTAAGGGATAGACTACCGAAAAGGTAGGTGCACCTTATTGGTATAGGTAGTACCTATCAATTCATTTAAACTATCCTTTAACCGTATAATCCAATCCCTATATAGTCTTTGGATCCCTCTCATTCCAGTATATATTCGATTCATTCATATGCTCCTCCCGCTTAAAAGCCTGCCAGGAGCTGCTCATTATCCATGCCTCATCATTTTATCTCACCCCATTTTCTTGTACTGACGATCACTTCCCACCCTCATCAGTGCCCAGATGTCACAAATTACAATATATGTAAATTGTGATAACTGTTGATATGGAATGATGATTACACACCCCACGATATATTATATTCATTTATATGGCATGCTAGCACATTAGAAAGTGATATATGCTGACACGTTAGCGTGCATTGGGTATTGTCACATTGTGTATATTGTTGGGACATATGGTCAAGGTGACGATGCTTTATATACCACGTGGTATGCCAATCTACTAGATAGCACACGAGACCTAGTGTTCAAGCGGTGTGGCTTGTATATGTATATTTCAGTCACAAAATAGTCATCCTATGGCCGAGAGACTTAGGTGGCTATGAATTAGGGTGCACCTTCTCTAAATAGCCACCAATTCAGGTGGTTCAGGGGAAGGAGAGCCATGGTCCAACCTTTGGTGAAATGGTCTTTAGTCGAGTCGTGACAGTTGGGAGGAGAGCTAGGTGGTGACCCCTGAATTAGCCATCATGGGTCATTGGAAATGGGCCACTGGTTAAGGTTACCTTATCATGGTAACTAGCTCATGGTTCTAGCCATGTATTGATGGGATCGGTGTCTACATATCATGCAAATTGCATTAGTGATGATTTATATCTGTAACTAACATGAAAGTACAAATATGTGAATGTATGTGTTTACCTTTAATTACTGGGGCGTATGTCTCACCCCGTGCCTAACATTTCCAGATGAAGGATCTAGGTCTAGTAAGAATAAGGAAGGCTTAGGCAAAGAGGACTAAGAGTGCACTTGTGGGTGCTGAGGACTATGTTTCCCCATGTTGTTGATTTTCTCATTATTTCCAATAAAGTGCTACTAGTTTGTGCAGAGATTTATGAATTGATGTAGTTTGGGGCTTAAATGTTATGTGTTTATTGTTAATGCCTTTTTGGGTGCATTGGGTGGCCTAACTTGTGTTGATCGGCCTAAAACCCTATTAGTGTTGTATTAAATGTTGGCAATCTCATATGTATGCTATGTGATGTGCCCTTCTTGAATGTTAACTTGTATTGGACCTGAGGTTAATGTCTCTAACCCACCTTGGATCTGTACGTCTAGTTTGTGAGCATAGTGTGAGTCTTGGGCCCTTGGTTTTGTGAAATGGGTATACAGTCCATTAGTTTGAGTTGGGGTTCAGGGGGTCAAAGCCTAGAGGATTGATCTCTCCATGTTAGAACCTTCTTGGACAGGTTACTTTTGTCTGTTATAACCCATAGAAATGGTCTCTGCATGCCAATTGCTTATGGGTAGCTATTTGAGGTGTTGAGTTCTTTTTTTTTGGTAAAAAATGACCATTTTGGTGTCGGATATTTAGAATCTCCATACAGAGGTGTTTTGAGACATGATTGGTGTCTACGGTTAGAGGGGAAGTAAAGTGACATGTAAGAGTTAAAATCAGGTCAATCGAAGGTCAGAGCACGAAGTTATACGTGTCAGAAATTCAGTCGAAAAGTCAACAAGTTGCTGATATAGAATCTAATATTGGTGTCATGGCTCTATAACCGTGACCTTTGCAACATCCATATTTGGTCTCTTCCCAAAATTGTCTAGAAACATCTCAGGATACGACACCACATACATAACTGTGACGCCACCCCTCTATTCTACCTTTTCTTCTCTGTTTTGGTTGTGTTAGGCATATTAAGGCTTGTGAGTTTATTATGTGATATTTTGGTATCAGAGCAATAGCTTAGGTCATTGCTTCCCTTCTTATATGTCTAAGTTGGCACTTTACTTGGGTTGAATTTTGTACTCTCACCTTTCCTTGGTTCCTTGCTAAACTAACATCTTGATATCTAAATTGCGTTACTACTGTGTATGGGTTACCTATGACTCGACATGGTAAACCTAACAACAATAAACTCCTGAGGGAGATGCATGCAATGATTACTAAATTGAGCAACCATGTCTAGAGTCAAGGAGGTAATGACCAGGATATAGGAATGAATAGAACAATAGGAATATGCGGAAGTTGAGGAGGAGCCTCAAGGGGATGCTGAGATGTATGTTGACCTGAATGCTATAAGGGGAGAAGGTTCAGGGAATTAGAATTAGACCCCACAAAGGGAACGGGGCATATCTAAACAATTAAAAGACTTCAAAAAGTTCAACCCTCCTACTTTTGAAGAAAAGATGAACCCCACAATCGCTGGGGAGTGGATAGAATATTTTCGAGGTGTGTGAAGCTTGAATTTGGCTGTGGTAGAGGAATATGAAGCCTAAATTAGAAGCTTTGGGAAACAGGTTGACTTGGGACCACTTTAAGGAAAGGTTCTTTACCCATTACTTTCCTCCCGCATTGATGATATCGAAAAAAGCTAAGTCTTTTGCCTTTCGATAGAGGAACCTGTCGAAGAATGATTATATTGATAAGTTCCTTGATTTGGAAAAATACTCCACTTATCAGAAAAACCATCCAAGTGACATGTGGAAAACACAGTGGCTACTAGAGGGTGCTCAACCTAAGTTAAAAGAGTGATTATTTGTGATGGATCATACTTCATTCGAGGATCTTTATGCCAAGATGAGAATAGCAGCAAGGAGAATGAGAAAGTCCAAGGAAGCTAGGAGAAACTCCGTGGTTAGGGCCTTTTCTCATTTGGGCCCTATTGGTGGGTTAAGCAAGAGAGGTAGCCACAGTGGTAATAGCAGTAGTGCCAATGATGGCTCTTGGAGGCCGAGGGGCTTTTTAACAGAGGTGGTCGTAATAGAGGCGGCCTCAACAGAGGTGTTCAGACTAGAAGAAGTTCTAATTTCAGTAGGCCGAGCATCGGAGATATGGGGTCATCACAACCTAGTTCTACTAGCATCCTTGCACTGTGTGAGAAGTGCGGAATGTACCACGGAGTGCGCCCTTGTTTGATTTGTTATAACTATGGGAAACCGAGGCATGTTTCTTATGGTTGTACTGCCCCTGGGCAAGTAGGTCCTGTACAGAAGCCGACAATGCCAGGAAGGGTCTTTGCCATCACACAGCAAGAGGTGGATGCTACACCTAATATGATCCAAGGTACTCTAAAACTCAATGGTTTTACTATGCATACGTTATTTGATTCTAGTGCTTTGCATTCTTTTATTTCATTTGATTATGCATGGAAGTTGGGTATGGTAGCCATTAAGTTGCCTTCTGAGCTGTCTATCTTAACACCTACAAGAGTCTCTGTGAGGAACACTCAAGCATGTCTAAATTGTGTGGTACATTTTGAGAATCAGAGTACCACCCTAGACCTGACCTACTTACCCTTGAGTGAGATTAATGTTATTATCGGCTTGAGGCCAATAATGCTATCCGAGATTGTGCTAGGAAGACTGTGTCTTTACTAATGAATGTTCCTAGTTCTTGGGGTGGTGGAACAAGTCTTCACCTTTCTTATGCTCAAGAAGAAAAATATCCATGTAAAGGAAGTCAGGGGTTTTGGTGTTTTTCTCAGTACATGTAGAAGTGGAAGAAAGGTTGAAGAACATTTTGGTTATGCTTAATTATCCTGAGGTATCCCCTAAGGAAGTTTCTGGTTTACCCTCGGAGAGAGAATTGGAGTTCTCTATTGACTTGGTCCTTGGTACTGGTCCTATTTCTAAAGCTCCCTATCATATGTCACTAGCAGAGTTAGTAGAACTCAAGAAGCAAATTAAGGAGCTATTGGAAAAGGATTTCATGTACCCTAATGTTTCACCATGGGAAGCACTAGTATAGAATCTGATATCGGCACCGCGGCACTATAATTGTAGCTGCGATGCCATCTGTCTCAGGTCTCTTCCCAAAATGGTCCAGAAATGTCTCAGGCCATGGCACCACTCCTCTGTTCTGCCTTTTCTTCTCTGTTTTAGCTGTATTGGGCATATTAAGGCCTTATGAGTTTAGGGTGTAATAGGATTAAGATAATTTCATGGTTTTCTATTTGTATTCCAAAGGACCAATTATAAGCTTAGATTTAATTTAATTTATTTTAAATTCTATTAGATAGAACCTATCTTTATCTAATAGCCTTTAGAGGTTTTATTATGATTTAGTTTTCTTTTCCTATTTATAGACCTTGATAATAATATTTTTCTTCAAATCAATAATATTAAGAGTTTATTCAATTAGTGAGTATTACTAGTTTTTTGTATTCTTCTTAGAGTATATACTGACTTATCAAGAGAAATGATCTCTCTCTTGTAACATCCCCTTTGGAGTTCTTAGAATCCTCATATTCTATTGGGTTTTAGAGTTTTTTATCAACCATCCCTTAGAGGGTCCACATCAGTTGGTATCAAAGCTTAGATGAAGTTCATAGGTTACAACACGTCTCATTCATCCTAGTTACCATCAACACATCATCCTCAATTCCAGGTTCTGCTAAACGCACCCTTACTTCCATAATCCCAATTTCAGTCAGCCAAATGTGTCCTTTACTCCCAATTTCTATATCGTCATCTTCATCCGACATCATCTCACTCTTCAAGCTCATCATCATCTTTTGGTCTTCTACTCAGTATCTCCTACTCTCCAAACCAGTTTCAGCCTTCATCAGATTGCTACCCAAAATAATTTGTTCCTCTCATAGCTCTAGATTCATGCTCTTCCTTGCACAAAATCACGAACAACATCCTTCTCCTTTGCAAGTTAGATTCATCCTTCCTTCTTCCCCAATCACGTCAGTAGTTCACTCCTCTTTGTTATTACAATTTCTGTCCTTCGATATCAGAATCATCTCCTCCATTAGTATCGGTAAGCTTTGCCTCCTTCTTTTTCATTCATCAAAATCGTATTCCTTGATCATTCTCCCTCCCCTTCCAATTTGATTTTTTTTGCTATCTATCCATATTGTACCACACCTCACATCATAATCCCTCCTCTTCCAAATATTGCATTACTGCTAGAAGTTTTTTATTGCTAAAAATATTTGTTGCTGGAATTTATTCTTGCTTGCTGAAAATTATTGTTTGCTAAATAAAAAAAACAAAGAGAAAAGAAAAGAAAGAAAGAAGGGCCAAAAAAAAAAGAGCCAAGACTATAGAGAGTCTACATCCCTAGTTTTATTTTGAACTCCAAATTATACATTGATGGCTACATACACAAAATTCTCCTAATTAAGTCTCCTTGATTCTACAAAGATCACTACAAGATACTAGTGTGAGTGTTAAAAGGCATGAGAGTGTGAGCTCATTATTAGAAAAAGTCAAGAAAAGAGTGTAAATACGAGTGAATTTTTACACAAGAACTGAGTCAAGCATGTGAGAAGAGGGAGTGAGTTTCCTTTCACATATATTTTTGCTTACTTTTTACAGGTTGGTAAACATGTCCGAAAGTGAAACAAAACGTGATCCAAATTTGAAAGTTATCCTCAAAGCATATGAGAGCTGACATGGAAAGCATGAGACATGAAATTAGGGGCAAAAAGTCAAGATTCTCACCTCTTTGAAGAAGATGAAGTAAATTCAAAACATGGTTGCTCCTTCAAAAATAAATCCTCCTTCTAACAAGACAATGATTTAGGTAACATCAAGCTAAAAATTCCTTCTTTTCAAGGAAGGTGTGATCTTGATGCATATATTGAATAGGAAAGAAAAGTGGAGATGGTATTTGAATACCATGAATACCCAAAAGAAAAAAAAGTGAAACTTATAGCCATTGAATTCGCCAAATATGCTAGTGTATGGTGGGATCAATTACAATGAAATAGAAAATGATATGGTAAAGAGCCCGTCAACACGTGATGCAAGATGAAAACTCTTATACAGAAAAAATATATCCCTAACTATTATTTTTGTGATATACATATTACATTATTAGCTCTTGAACAGGGATCCATGTTCATTGATGAGTTTTACAAAAAGATGGGGCTATTCATGATCCGAGCTTATGTACAAGAAGATGTCGAGCAAACTATGTCTTGCTTTATTTGTGGGTTAAGATATGAAATCAGAGATAAAATTGAGCTTGAAAACTATGTTACCATGGAGGAATTACTCTACAAGGCAATCCATATTGAGAGGCAATTAAAGAACAAGAAGTCTAGCTCTTCTACCTACTAGAAAAATGATCTTGTCCACAAAGCAAAAGAAGTTAGAACAAATGAAAAACCTTAAAGGACCAAATCTACTATGAAGTCCAAAAATGATTGCAAAACCAAATTTGCTCCTTCAAAGAGTAAAACTGACACTTATGCTTCTAAACCTTAAGACACTCGTTGCTTTAGGTGTTAAGGATTTGGATATATCACTGCCCAATGTCCAAACAAGAAGAAAGTTTTACTACTTGATGGTGGACATATGAAATATTTAAGCTCCAATGAAGAAGATGGCCTAAAAACCCCTCCTCTATCTAATGTCTTAAAAGATGAATATGATCATTATATTGGTAGCGACATTTGTGCGACAAGGTGAGCTTTCAGCGTTCAACCAAAAGAAGAGCATAATGACAAAGGGAACTAATCTTCCATTCTAGATACTTCATCCAAGATAAGAAATGCAGTCTAGTTATCGATGGTGTTAGCTATACTAATGTGACTAGTGCCTTACTTGTTGAAAAATTGAATTTGCCTATCATTAAGCATCCTATGTCATATAAGTTGCAATGGTTGACTGATTGTGATAAAGTTAAAGTTTATAAGCAAGTTCCTTTTTCTTTCACTGTTGGGAAGTATACAGATGAGGCGCTATGTGACGTTGCACCTATGTTTGCTGGGCATTTGTTGCTTGGTCATCCATTGCAGTATGATAAATATGTCAATCATGATAGGCACAAGAATTTCTACCACTTCAAGTTCCATGGAAAGCAAGTTACACTTACTTCTCTACCACCTTTTGAAACGTATAAGGACTAATTGAAAATTCAAAATGAATACAAATCAAAAGATCAAAATAAGAGAGAAAAAGAGAAAAGTGAAATGAAAAATCAAAAAAATTATAGAAAAATGAAAAAAGAGAGAAGAGTAAAAAAGTGTGGAAAAAAGGAGAAGAAAGTGAGAAAGAGAGTAACAAAAATAACAAAGTGAACTTGTTAGCACAAAAAGGAGAGGTAAAAAGAGCATTGTATACGAGGTAAGAAATCTCTGTACTTCTGTACAAGGATGTTTGTTTATCTACTAACCAACTTGATTCCTCTATGTCTTCTAGTGTTTCTTCTCTGTTGTAGGAATTTGGAGATCTTTTTCTGGAAGAAATACCTAATGGCCTACAACCCCTAACAGGTATAAAACATCGCATTGATTTCATGCCTAGAGCTACCAATCCCAACCATCTAGCTTATAGAGCAAATATGAAGAAAACAAAAGAAATTCAACACCAAGTTGAAGAACACATAAGAAAGGGATTCGTGAGAGAAAGCTTGAGTCCTTGTATAATACCGGTCATTCTAATACCAAAGAAAGATGGCAAATGGTGAATGTGTGTGGATTGCAAAGTTATCAACAAAATAATGGAAAAAAATCGCTATCCTATCCCTAGATTAGATTATATGTTAGATGAATTGCATGGTGCATTCTTGTTTTCTAAAGTTGATCTTAGGAATGGATATCGCCAAATTATAATGAAAGAAGCTGATGAATTGAAAACTACTTTTAAAACTAAGTTTAGACCTTATGAATGGTTAGTTATGCATTTTGGTTTGACTAATACTCCTAGTACCTTCATGAGTCTCATGAATCATTCTTTTCATTCATTCATTAGAAAATTTGTTGTAGTTTATTTTGATGATATCTTAGTAAATAGCAAGAGTCTAGATGATCATGTTATGTATTTGCATGAAGTTTTCATTATTCTTAGGAAAAATAGGCTCTTGGCAAATCTTGAAAAATGTTCCTTTTGCTTGGATTTGGTTATCTTCCTTGGTTTTGTTATAGCAGCTCAAGGAATCCGAGTAGATGAAAACATGGTGAAAGTAATTCCAAAGTGGCCAACCCCAAGGAATGCAAATGAACTAAGGAGCTTTCATGGCTTAGGTAGCTTTTACCAAAGATTTGTTAAATATTTTTCTTCCATAGCTGCTCCTCTCAATGATCTAGTTAAGAATAATGTAACCTTTACGTAGGGTACGTTTAGGTAGTGTGAGGTCCATGAGAAAGTATTCAATACTTTGAAACACAACTTCACCAATGCACCACTCCTTGCACTTCCAGATTTTAATAAATTGTTTGAAATTAAACATGATGTATTCTGGTAAGGAACAAGGGTTGTTCTTATACAGGACAAAAGACCATAACTTACTTTAGTGAGAAACTTAGTGGACTAACTTACTACTCTACCTATGAGAAAGAACTTTATGCATGGAAGAGCATTAGAAACATGGCAACACTATTTATAACCAAAGGAGTTCATCATTCACTAAGATCATGAGAGTTTGAAAAATTTGAAATCACAAAGTAAGTTGAACAGGAAAAAAGCCTGGTTAATGGAATTTATTGATACATTCCCATACATCCTTAAGCATAAGCAAGGTAAAGATAATGTTGTGGTTGATGCACTTTCACAAAGATATTCTCTTTTAACTTCTTTACATGTAAAATTTATTAGTTTTGAATTGATTAAGGGATTGTACACTTCTTATTCAGATTTTACAACAATTTGGGAATCATGTGAAAAGCATAGATTCCATGATTTCAATAGATTTGATGGGTTTCTCTTTAAAAAAGACAAGTTATGCATTTCTCATTGTTATTTTGCGTAAATTACTTGTCAAAGAAACTTATGGTGGTAGGTTAATAGGACATTTTGAAATTCATAAGACTTTAGAAATTTTACATGAACACTTTTATTGGCCTTCTATGAAGCGTCATGTTTCTTTTGTGTGTCAAAGATGTGTTACTTGCAAGCATGTGAAATCTAGAGTTAATGCACATGGATTGTACACCCCCTTATTCATTCCCTAACAACCTTGAGCTGATATTTCTATGAATTTTGTGTTGGGATTACCAAATTCTCCCAGTGGTAAGGATAGCACTTTTGTTATGGTTGATAGATTTAGTAAGATAGCACACTTTATTGCATGTTCAAAAACTCATGATGCTATACATATTACTGATTTGTTTTTGAAAGATGTTGTGAGATTGCATGGCATTTCTAGAACAATTGTGAATGATAGAGATATTAAGTTCCTAAGTCACTTTTGGCACACTTTATGTGATAAATTAGGAACTAAACTTTTGTTTTTCACTATGTACACCCATAAACTAATGGTCAAATTAAAGTAGTGAATAAGACACCCACCACATTGTTGTGTGTCATAATTCAGAAAAATTTGAAGAATTGAGAACTTTGTTTGCCTCACTTAAAATTTGCATATATTAGGGTTATGCATTCAACTGCATCATATTCTCCTTTTGAGATTATGTATGGTTTCAACCCTATGATCCTATTGATATTTTGCCTCTACTTTGTAATGAGAAAGCTAATCTTCATAATAAAAGAAAAGTTGAGTTTGTGCAGGACCTTCATACTAAAGTAAAAGCTAACATTGAAAAGAGGAATGCAGAATATGCCCACCAAGCTAACATGGGTCACAGGAAAGTTGTTGTATTTGAAACCAGTGATTTAGTTTGGGTACATCTGAGAAAAAAGAAGATTTCTTGAACAAAGGAAATCAAAGCTGTAGCAATGTGGAGACGGATCTTTTCAAGTATTGGAGCAAGTTAATGACAATGCTTACAAACTTGATCTACCATATTCTTATAGGAATGTTAATGTTACCTTTAATCTTGCAAAATTATCTTTATATGATGCAACAGATTTGAGGGTGAATTCTTTCCAGGAGGGAAGGAATGATAGAGATCATCCAAGCATTAACCCACAAGTTCAACAATAGAGGTCCAATATCTCAAAAGATCCATTACAAACTATTGGAGGTCTAATGACTTAAGCCAAAACTAAAGCTATGAAGGAAGCATTACAAGATTTGATCTAAAAATTACATGAAAATAAGCTCATGTTTGAAGAGCAAAAGGCTTCTAAGCCTATTGTTGAAAAAAGAGTAACAATTCTAATTCAAGCCCAAGTTCCAAGTGAAGCCCAATTCCTGAATCAAAGCCCAATAACAAAAGAGCTTACTTAATTGGGCATCTCGATTAATTAGTTTTAGGATAATTTTTAGATTTATTTTATTTTAATTTTAATTGATTTAATTTGATTTAAATTAGGATTAGGATAATTTTGTAGTTTTTCTATTTGTTTTCAAGGGACGAATCAAAGGCTTAGATTTAATTTAATTTAGTTTAAATTTTATTACATAGAGCTTATCTTTATCTAATAGTCTATATAGGTTTCATTAGGATTTAGTTTTATTTCCTACTTATAGACCTTGGTAATACTATTTTTCTTCAAATCAATAATATTAAAAGTTTATTCAATATATATATATGCATGTCTCCGTTCATACCATGATATTGTTATGTGTATGCGTATGGCTTTTCTATAATCATAGTATGCACATGACTAGACAAGGTACTTGTATATGATGATGATTAGTGTGATATTGTGTATGTGCATATGTGATTGTAGCATCCCCATACCATTGCATACTAGCATGACCATGATGATACTAATGATGATGATTATATATATTGTTAGAGGCATACTAGCACGGCATAAGCATCATCACCACATGAGCATTGTGAGAAATGATGGATCGGTTGGCGATAATGGGATATGATATAATGATATATGATATGGTGAAATAAGGAAGGGATCCTTGTCGCTAAATCCTCTCTTATGGCCCGGAGAGCTAGCAGCAGTAAATTGCACCTTCCCTAAATCACCACCAATCCAAGGTGGCCCAAGGGAAGGAAAGCCATAATCCAAGTATTAGTGTGACCTTTGACCGGATGCACTAGTGTGAGGTAAGCTTAGTGATATCCTGAAATTAGTCTTCACCAACTGTTAGAAGGGAATAACCTATTTGAAATATCCTGTGATGACACTAACTCATGGTTCTAGTCATATTTAGGGAAACATGCATTTTATGACATTTGGCATTGCACTACATCATTTGCACATATGTGTGATATTAATGATATTATTATATATGTGTGTTTGTCCTAGTTATTGAGACTAGAGCTGCACAGGTTGCCCAATAGATTGACATGCCCAACCCGGTCCGAATAGAAACTGCCTGATAGACAGCAGCCCGAGGTATATTGGGCTAGCCTGACCTGATGAATCTTAATAGGGCAGGGTCGGGTTAAGGCTGGCATATAGGGTCAATATGCCTAGCCCTGCCCAAAGAAATTATCATTATTTTTTTTCCAATCTTGCTTACACTTGGTTATAATTATCATGTATTTGGTTAGTACTTGGAACTTGGTTACAATTTTATTCCATGTTATATTAGCTTCAACTTTTGTCTTTAAGGTTGAAATAATTAGATTTAATATTGTTGTTGCATAGTTGGATAAAACCTTTTGGTCTTTATGTTTTATACAGGTTTATTAGTTAGAGTTTATTGAGTTTGACATAAACATTGCTCACAAGTAACATCCCATGCATTATGATTAATGGTCATATATTAACTTGATTAGTTAGACTTTATTTCCTAGTTGGACAAAACCTTTTGGCCTTTATATTTCTATACAGGTTTATTAGTTAGACTTTATTGAGTTTGTGAAGCTGTGAAGGACAAGTGCTGCAATTATTGTATCTTGTAGCCACTATTCATGCTCTACTCCTATCCTTTACTCTTTCATACTTGCTAATTAATAGTTAGGCTATGAGATTTTTTTACTTTTACTTTTTTAGTTTTTCTAGAAAATGGATATTGGATAAGTGAATGTAATGGTTTGAGACTTATAAAGGCTTCAATTCTCACATATTTGATTGATAAATATATAATCTCACATGTATTTTGATATGGATATAATGCTTTCAAACTTAATGTTTTGAGACTTCTTTTATTATTATGGATTGTGGTAATGGATATAATGCTTTGAGACTTTTTTCATGCATTTTCATCTATTTTTTCCTCTTTTTTTTTTTTGCTTTGGCATATTTGGAAGTTGGTCCATTTTTCCATAATAACTAGACTTTTGCATATTTGAAATTTGGCTTTTTTTTTCCATTTTTTTGGTTGAATAAGTAGCTCGTTATGAACCAAAAAAGAATCATAAAAAAGTCTCTAGCCTGAAGTAGCCTAACCCTACTTTCCCAACTGTAACACCTTCCTTTCCTTTATATTTTTCCATATATTATAGTATGTACAATGTCCAAATAGCTCATATTAAAAGCTTGAACCATTAATAGAACCAAAATATTTGAATAAAAAAACGTGGTACTATTCATTTGGTTCTCAAGTTTTTTGGATGAATTTTGAAAAATCATAACTTAATCTAAAAAAATCGTATCAATGTGGTTCAAGTCTTTAAATGAAGCTATAAACATGATATACAATATAAAAATATGAAAACTTCTTTTAACCTAACTAATTAGTACAGGTTATTACTCAAACTTATACTATACAAATGGTCATTTCTCTCTTTTCCAGGATTTTGGCCATAACTTTAAAAATTCATATCTAACTCTATACTGAGCCAACTCATGCATTCTGTATGTCATTGGAAAGATATATATGTATAATTACTTTCACATTTTTCTTATACATTTATTTAGTCTAAACAAGGCACAACATTAATTTGATTCATTAGGGATCAAAACATCACTTTTACTGGGACAGTCTTGGGAAAACTTATATATCTCTCATTGTACAGCTCTAATTGAACTCAAACCAGTGGTATATTAACCTCACAAGATAAATATTTTCATAAATGTAAGCCACTAAATTTTTGGAGCTCTGTACGATTTTATACTCCCTTTCAAAGAGAAGTAATATATTCAGTAAAATTCGCAGCCTTCACATCACTGTCCAGTTTTGACCCTTAATTTCAAAAATATACTATAAATTGTACACATATCCAAATTGAGTGTTCTTTAGCTCATTGGAAAGCTTGTTCTCTCTAGTTTCAGATAATATATAAGACTTGGCTTACTTTCCCTGTATCAGTCAAATAGTATTAACTTTAATTTTATTACTACAAAATGAACTTCTAACAATATAACATGGCAAAGTAGAATTCATAACAAGCTCACATGATCATTCCATGTTTCAAATCCATGCCAAACATTTCATAATGCTCATAAGGACATAATAGTATAAGGATACATATCCATATGCATATACATAATTTTTATACATTATTTCAAAATATGGAATCATAGCTTGAAATTATCATCAAGCATCATTCTCTCTTTCATTCTTCTTGCCTTTTCTTTGGACTCCTTTGCCATAGTCTATACCTATCATTGGGATACTTGAGGGGATGAGATTGGGGGTAATCTCAGTAGCAAGTTACATTCCATGCAATTATGTCAATCATGTCAAATAAATTCACATTTGATCACATATAATCACATCAATCATCTTTAAACAATAAATTGCCATATTAATCATAAAAAAATTTGGCAGCATAATGGCTTAGAAAATAGACAACCCGGGGAATAAAACCCCTCATTTAATGGCCAAGACCAATCAAAGAAATCACAATTTCAATATGGAAACACAATTTAATCATAGAAAAACAATGAAAGAACATAAAGCAAGAATATGAAACTTAGCTACCTTGAAGCATTCCTTTGGCTTTTCCTCTTGAATCTAATGCTTCACCACTTGGTTCCACCTCCTTCAAGAACTTACTTGGGTTTTATCAATTCCTAATACACCATCAAACACCCACTTCATTCACTGGTTTCATGAGTTACTCCTTAAAGACTTCACAAAACCCTAAAATTTCATTTTCTTCACCTTAAGCTTTTTATTTAACCCCATACTTGCTCTTAAGGTTTTGGACCATGGTGAATCCAATTTTAGCATCAAATTAATGAAAATCAAACTCTTTCCCATCATATTAAACTGACTGAAACAAGGATTAGAAGAGGAAAGAAGTGATTTTCATTTTCTTACTTCCAAACATACCAAACCTTGTTCCTTTCACTTAATCTTAAGCTTTCTCTTTAATTTATGGCAAAAACTCACTTTCTTTCCTAACTCCACATTAAAATGGAAACTAAACAGCAAGAGGAGGGGAGAAAAGTTCAAAGAAACCATCTTAAACTACCCAAGAACTAAGCTAAATACCATAGAAATTACAAGTATAAGCTTACCAATTTTTTCCTTGAATTCCCTCCTCTTTTTCCTTCCTCCTTCACGTGCTCCCTCCTTTCTCTTAACTTGGCAGACCACTCCTTCCTCTTTCTCTCTAGTGTTTTCTCGGCCAAGTCTACGAGGGAGTATATATAATATCTCACTAATTACACTTGCTTTTTGGCTAATCATGATTAAGCAAGAAAACTTAATCATTAAGTCTTCCTTTTTCTTACCCATCAAGATTTCCCACTTGGACACATGGGCTGACATATGGCATCCTAATAAGGGGTACACTTGTCCAAAACACTACATAATTTTTCCAGTCCAGTAATACCCTGTGTTGGTTACTTTATACTTGGACCGGTAAAGTTACTTTTTTGCAGTGTAAATTCACTTTATTGATACAAAGTTAAAGTGAATTTGTATATGGTATTACTTTAATATACTACCTTTAAAAAGCTCATTTTGTGATGTCCAATAGTCTTTCTTTTTGACTTTTTGGCTTTTGCAGATCAAAAAGTAGCGTTATCAGTATAATGTTACTTTTTAACCTTTGGCACTGATTATTTCTTCATCCTTTAATATTAACACTCAGTGCCATATACGATTGGACTTCTCTCATCGACAGCTTCGTTTTGACAGTAATATTGCATATTAAAAAAATTACTCTTGACCTAGGATAAATTTATAATTTTTAAAATTTTCAAGTCATTAGGTGTAATTTTTTCCAAAATTCATAAAATTTGTTTCAATTCCACGTCCACCACCTTCACGTTTTCTTCCCATTCTCTTTTTTTTTCATCTTCTTTTTTTCTTTTTTTTATGGATAAAATGGTCATTTTTATAATTCTTAGGGGCAAAAATATAATTTCTCATTTTTCCATCCAATCAGGAAAAATGACCTCTTTGCTCTATTTCATGCAGAACGGTGTCTGCCCGTGTTTTGAAAATTCTCCATGCATTTTTAGTTATCTAATATTTTAGGGATGTTACAACATGTGGCATCTGGGCGCTGATGAGGGCGGGGAGAGATCGCCGATGCAAGAAATGGGGGTGAGATAAAATGATAAGACACGGACAAGGAGCGGCTCCTAGCAGGCTTCTAAGCGAGAGGGGCATATGAATGAATCAAATACATACCGAAACGAGAGGGATCCAAAGACTGTATAGGTATAGGACTATACGGTTAAGGATAGCTTAAAGGAATTGATAGGTACTACCTATACTAACAAGGTGTACCTTCCTTTTCGATAGCCTATCCCTTAAGAACTCCTCAGTTAAGCGTACTTGACCTGGAGCAATTTGGTGATGGGTGACCTCCTGGGAAGGAGGTATGTGAGTGAGGATGAAGCACACTGAAAGGGATTGTGTTGGTTTGTGGGGATAGCCATCAATCCCAATGAAGTGGCCGGACGTTACAAGTGGTATCAGAGCCTAGCCTCTCTCAGTACAGTATGGTTTGAGGATGAACCAAGCGGAAGCTGGTAGGCATGTGACATCCGGGCACTGATGAGGATGGGGAGTGATCATCGGTGCAAGAAATGGGGATGAGATAAAATGATAAGGTACGGACAAGGAGCGGCTCCTGGCAGGCTTTTAAGCGGGAGGGGCATATAAATGAATTGAATACATACTGGAACGAGAGGGATCCAAAGATTGTATAGGTATGGGACTATACGGTTAAGGATAGCTTAAAGGAATTGATAGGTACTACCTATACCAACAAGGTGTACCTACCTTTTCAGTAGCCTATCCCTTAAGAACTCCTCAGTTAAGTGTACTTGACCTGGAGCAATTTGGCGATGGGTGACCTCCTGAGAAGGAGTTGTGTGAGTGAGGACAAAGCACACCGAAAGGGCTTGTGTTGGTTTGTGGGGATAGTCGTCAATCCCAATGAAGCGGCCAGACGTTACACCAACCCTATTAAGACCAGGCTAAATGTTGGGCAAGATTGAGCATCAGGCCAGCCAACCTTGCCCATCCATGTCTTAGGGTCGGGTAACAAGCTAGTAGGCAGCCCAGTCTGACCCTGCGCATGTGCATCCCTAACTGAGACCTTGTCTCACACCCCCTCCCATGACTAACATTTCAGGTGAAGACTCTAGTACTAGTTCAGAGAAGACGAAGGAGTCGTAGGTCTTTCCGCATTTGGGAATTTCAAGAATAACTGGTAGTTTGTAATTTAGTTTATGTAAGATTGTGTCAAGTATGTTGTCGTTTGGTTGTATGTATGATTATCATGGGGTATTGCTTAGCATGTGATATGATGATGTTGATAGAATGATGATGACGATGATGTTTGGATGATGCAGATGATTATGTGATGGTATTGATGATAATGGATGATGTGTGCTACATTGGGTTTATGGATGTGTGATGATGGTTTAGACCCCGGTATAGATTAGCATTATTGGAGTGTGTGTGGTAAGCCAGAATAGCCATATGTGGGAGCCCAAAAGGTGGTTTTGGGCCTTATATGTGTGTTTTGGACATGTAACCTATTGCATGATTTTGGGGTTTAAAGGGGACAATTCTCAGAGGAGAGGTTTCTTCGGGGTAAAACCTCACTGGACAAGTTAGTTGAGCCAAATAGGACATGTGTGAATGGTCTTTAAGTGCTAAGCTACCATTAGTGACAAATAGAAGTGGTAAGTTGTGAGTTTTAGCCAAAAAATGGTCAATTAGGTTTCAGGCATCCAAAATGTAATACCTTACTCCCAAACACCTCTTGTCTTGACCAAAAACTCCAAAAACCAACCAAATACAACCCCAACATCTCATACTACCTTCCCAAAACCACAGAGCAGCCGAAAAATGCTAAAAAGACATTGAAAACTGGACTGGGGCCGCGACTGCTACAGTGCCGCTGTGGCTCTGACGCTTCACAAATTCTCACATGCCCACTGACTTGCTGGCGCCATGATGCCCCTGTGCTAATGAAAGATCAGCAAAATTCATTCTCCGGGGCAAACTTCTGATGCGCATAACTTTATGCTTCGAACTCTAATTGACCTAATTCCAACTCCTACAAGTCAATCTCGTCCTAATCTATCCGTAGACATCAATTTCACCTCAATCCATCTCCAAATGGAAATTTCCGACCCTCAACATCGTTTTGGCCACTTTTTGACTAAAAACTTAAAACTCACAACTCCCATTTGCCACTAAAGGCAAATTGACTATCTGGGACCATTCACACAGGTCTAAATCCACCAAACCAACTTGTCCAAAGAGATTTCACCTCAAAGGAATCACTCCTCTAAGATTTGATCCCCTTGAACCTCAATTGACAAAACGGGCTACAGGCCCTAAAACAGACTGACAAGGCCCAATTCCACCTTTGAGCTCACATATACCACAACTCATCACACACAGTACATACAACACGATTCCATATCCAAAACATACTAACAAAAACCATATCATTACAACCATCAGGATCCCTACATCCATTACAATCACATTATCCTACTTGGCACATGATACATATCCAAAATACACATACACTACATAGATCTAGTATTCCTACGTCCGATACTACTCCCTTATCTTCTTAGGACTAGTGCCAGAACCTTCACCTAAAAGGTTCATGGGAAAAGGATGTGAGACAATGTCTTAGTAACCAGGGATAACCATACACACACACACACACATACACACACATATATCTTATACAATCTCATGAATGCAATATGAAATGAAATGCATGTCTCCCTCGCACACAGCTAAAACCACGAGCTGTCGTCATAACATGACATTTCGTATAGGTGATTCTCTTCCAATAGTCAGTGAAGATTAATTCTGGGACATCACCAAGCTTACCTCCCACTGGTACACCTGGCCAAAGGTAGCACTAATGTTCGAATCGTGGTTCTCCTTCACCTTTCCAACCACAAAGTGGCAGCAGTTTAAGGAAGGTGTAGTCCACTATGTGCCTTTTACTCTTGGCCATAGGAGACGATTTAGTCACAGGAATCCCATTCTTATCCTCCCTTATCATATATTATATCATATCATTGTATATCATATCATCATCACCACCCAATCCATCATATATCACAATCTCACAATGTCATGTGGTGATGCTTATATCATATTATCATGTAATCATCATTATTATATATCACAATGTCATGCATGCATCATGTAATGTCACATTATCATCATCATCTCTAACCATCATCATAGTCATCATAATCATCATACCCTATGTGTCTAGTCGTGTGCATACCACAATATGAAAACAAACCATACACACACACATATCCATATCGTGGCATGAACGAAAACATGCATATATACACATATATACTAACATAACATACATATACAATATAAACACCCAGTTACCTCAAGTTGTCAATACCACACACATGGTTCCACAAGCTTTCTTGAATGCCAATCCCACAATTGGACTTCTCCGAGCAACTAAACAGCCTTTACAATATCATAATACCTCAATTAACACAATATACAACTTGATCAACAACCACAATTCAACCATTTAGGCCTAACACATGGTTCCAACACCACTTTCATGCATCTAAGCTCCTAGGGACTAATCAAACACTACTCAAACCCATATACTTCGGATTCCCAAAAGCCCCAACCGAAAACAACCTAAGGTTAAGCTCAAATCATGCATAGTCCTTTCAAAAATCACCCCTAAGCAACAAGAACACCAAATCACACTCCATTAACCCATTTCATCCATTTTAATCAGTTGGATTCGGCCGAAACCAAAGATCCCAACATATAGCTGAGAAAATCCAACTCAAAACCAAAGAAAATGGAGAGGGAGGCATAGAGATCACTTACCAACCAAGATCCAAGCTCTTGGATGCCAGAAAACACTCTTACTGGCCTGAAAACTCGAACTCTAGCACTGCTCCCTTGGTTCTCTTCTATTTCTTTTCCGTCTATTCATCCGAAATGATTCAGATTTAAGCAAAAATCTCGAATTCCACCGCGGCCCAGATAAGCTCACCAAGGCGTCGCTACGTTAGCCAGAAAAATATCTCTCTAGAGCTTACTCTCGTCGTGGTGGCCCTGCTCCTCGCCACGGCATGGAGCTCATTTTTCTCTACGTTGATTCTTCCTCCATCCTATTTCCTCTGATACTACATACAATGCCAAAAACTCTTGATTAGCTTAGGACCAAGTCAGGGACAATGTAATGAGTGTTGTTACACAAAATCTCCATACAGAGATGGATTCGAGTGAAATTGGTGCCTATGATAGATTGGGATAAGAGTGAGCTATAGGAGTTAAAATCAAGTCAATTGAAGATCAAAGCATAAAGTTATGCGCGTCGGATGTTCACCTAGAAAATCAATATTTTGCGTTTATGGATTCTAATATGGCCGTCACAGTGCCAGTCATCTCTGTCCGAAAAATTGTTCAACCCGAGAACACCCATGCCACAACAATTCTATAATGGTCGCGGCGCCATGCTCTGAACTTCTTGTTTTGCTTTGTTTGGCCAAATGTTCGGTGTTTTACGTGATGTGTGGGTATTTTGGTGTAGGGTGTTACAACTTTAGCGTCAAGTACTCTTCCACCAACATATGCTTGTGGTGATCCTTGCACTCCACCATACCACTCTCCAGGTCATCCCAAAACACCACACTTGAAACCTCACCCATTGAAAGTATCACCTCCTCTACTGCCACCAGTCATTGTCCTGCCAATCATTGTTACACCTCTTTCTATATCCCCTTTATCAGTGATAATATACGCACCACCAACGACACCTTCCCCCCTATATTATGATATTCCTTCTCTCTCTCTTCTAGTGACATGCCCCATCGATGCCCTAAAGCTAGGTTGTGTTTAGATGTGCTTGGAGGCCTTGTGCATATGGGAATTAAAAACCCAATTGAGAATTTATATGTTGTCTAATGATCCAATGTTTGCTTGAGCTTGAAGCAACCATATGCATTTGCATTGTTATTAGGCTTAAGCTTTTTAACCTCAATATATTTGTTCCTCTCACTCTTCAGTCCTTATTAGTTGTGGGAAGACTCGTCCTCCTGGTTTTGTTTGTCCACCTTTATACTAATCAACCATATATATAATATACATATGAATGAGGTATCTATATATCTAGCTAAGTTTTAGTAGATTTTAGATTATACTTATGAATCAACTATAAGTTGTATTATAGGGCGTTGGGTGTTTTAGTTTCCTTCTAAGGAAGGTCGTTTAATTTGTAATATACTATTTAATATAATATTCATAATTCATATATTAGCTCATAGCCTATGATCATAAAAAAATAGTAAATTAGCAACGGAAAAAAATTCCATCTCACGTTTGTCTCTCACTCATCACTGACTTTGTCGCTAAATTTAGTGATGGCAACTATCCATCGGAAGCACTCCCATCACTAGTTAGTCACAGATTGGTCAGAAAATTATTTAGTAACAGAATTTAGTGGCAAATAATTCCATCAATAAAACAAGGATAGCCCATTCCAGTCTTGTGATAGATTTAGTGATGAAATTTTCTATCACAAACATGTCCATCACTAAGCCGCCACTAATTCCATTGGACGTTAGTTATAATTATATTATAATATTAATATATTTCAATTCAAATTAGTTATATATTATAATTAGAATTTAAAAGTATAAGAAGCAAATAAATTAAAATTTAAAATTTTAATAACGTTAACTGATAATAATTAGAAAGATAAACTAATCTCTAATTATGTAATGTGATCAACCCTATATTTGGAGGAATTCTTATTAGGCTAAGTTAGTTGCTAATATATTTAACATATAAATTAATATTAATACTATATATTACTAATAATAATTGATGAAGTAATAACCTACTAAGACAATTATCAGTAGTTAGTCCAAGAGAATAATCAGTCCTGCTAGGATTAAGACTCTCAACTCAAACTCCTTTAAGTGTTGGTAGTATGGATATTTTTACATAGTATAAAAGTTTAACAGAGTAATGCCGCGTAGAGGAAGACAGCTTTTGATTTGTTAATCCATTTTCCTGAATAATAAGTAATGACAATATTTAGTAAATAAATATCAGTTAATCCTCTCTCATATCTCACTCTTTTTACTCTTCTTTATTCTCCCAACTATAACAGATTAAGCTTGTTGCATTTTCCTTCAAAGCCTATGGTGATCAAAATTACAATATTTTTTTAATGATTTTTTAGCAAATTCCTATTATATATATATATATAAATATTAAGCATATGTATAATACAATTTATTAAATGACATAATATATGATATATATATATATATTATATGATATCACATTACGAAAAATAACATAAAATAATATAATATTAATATATATGGATCAGAAACATTATATACATAATTATTGTCATTTCAAAATAAAAATCAAACTTAAAGGTTGGCTAGGAAAACAATTTTTTCTTACCAAAGAAAAAATATATTTACAGGAAAATTATTTAAGATTTAAAAATTAAAAATTATAATATAAATATATATATAAATAAAATATTTTGTGATATTAATAATTGAAAATAAAATATATGTGTGTTTGTATTTTTAAAAGTATACTGATTTATAAATATATATATATATATATCTGTGTGTGTGTATTAGTGTGTGGAAAAATAATATATATTTAATATTTCATATAAAAACTGCAGATACATTTCAGCACAACTGGCAAAATGGTGAATACAAAGGCACTGGGAGCAAGAGTCATGGATTTAAACCTAGGTGAAGGCACATTTGAAATGATTATATCACGTGACATGGTTAACGTGTGGTGGTGATGTGTCACGCACCCCGTGGTGACATAGCAATGATGTGGGAATTTAAAGCATTAAAAGCAATTTAGTTATCTTTAGTGTCAAAAAAATCTATCGCCAATCCATCATAGAGTTGGAATAACATTAACCTAATAATTCCATTGCTAACTCATGTAGTGACGGAATTTGCTATTGCTAATTATTGACAGAATGTAAAATTCCACTGCTAACAAATTAACCATGATGATATTAACAACCAAATAAATCTATCGCTATTCTATCACTAAATCATTAGTGATAGTCTTATCCATGTTTAGCGACGGATCAATTATGGAAATTTTTATCCCTAATTTAATTTTTTTTTTTGTATATGAAATATATTATCATCTCAACAGTAAGCTCATGCACTTAATTTATTCTTAAATTGCAATGATTAATGTAACAGCCTACCTCCAAACATCTCTAAGCTCGACCACAAACTTCAAAATCCAACCAAACACAACCCAAACATCTCAAAACAACTTCTTAAAACTTCAGAGTAGCGGAAAAACAACACAAAAACACCAGAAAGTAAGCTGGGACCGCAGTAGCTACAATACCACCGCGGCTCCAGACCTCCCCTATTTTACATACACTACTGGACATTCTAGCATCGTAGCCTACTTCCTGGCGTCGCGGTGCCCCCTGCTGGTTTTCTATACCAGCAACTTTCATACTCCGAGGGCGAACTTCCGAC
Organism: Adenanthera pavonina; assembly: GCA_026686845.1. Classification (NCBI taxonomy): domain Eukaryota; kingdom Viridiplantae; phylum Streptophyta; class Magnoliopsida; order Fabales; family Fabaceae; genus Adenanthera; species Adenanthera pavonina. Next base: position 24,409,968 of record JAIVEN010000022.1, on the reverse strand, counting down.
GTGCATAACTTTATACTCCAATCTTCGATTGACCTGATTCCAACTCCTACAAGTCAATCTAGTCTCAATCTATCCATAGACACCACTTTTACCTCAATCCAACTTCATATGGAGATTTTGGATATCAAACACCATTTTGACCACTTTTTTACCAAAACTCACAACTCACTACTTCCATTTGCCACCAAAGGCAATTCACCCACTCGGGACCATTAACATAGGTCCAAAATCACTCAAACAACTTATCCAAAGAGGTTTCACCTCAAAGGAACCCTTCCTCTGAGATTTGACCCCCTTGAACTCCTTTTAACAACAAGGGCTACAGGCCCTAAAACACACCAACGAAGCCCAAACACCCTTGAGGCTCACAAACACCACCACACAGACTCCTCAACACCCCAAGTCACACATACACCATCATTCATCATACACAACACATACAACACAATTCCATATACCTATCCATACATACAACATCCATTCATAACAATCCTTATCCATGTCATACATCTATTACAAAACATTCTATCCTACTTGGCACAAGTTACATTATCCAAATTTCACATGCTGCATAGACCTAATATCCCCACGTCCAATGCTCTTCACATGTCTTCTCCGAACTAGTGCCAGAACCGTCACCTAAAAGGTTAGTTCATGGGAGAGAGGTGTGAGACAATATCTTAGTAACTGAGAACAACCACACACATATATATACATATATCTCATACAATCCATGAATGAAATGTGAAATGAATGGAATGCATGTCTCCCTCGCACACAGATAGAACCACGGGCTATCATCATAACAGGATATTTCATATAGGTAATTCCCTTCCAAAAGTCGGTGAAGACTGATTCTGGGACATCACCAAGCTCACCTTACACTAATGCAACCCGACCAAAGGTTACACTAATACTCGAATCGTGGCTCTCCTTCCCCTGGACCACCTCGAATTGGTGGTGATTTAGGGAATGAGCAGTCCACTGCCGCCTAGCTCCCCTAGCCATAAAGGAGGATTTAGTGCATGGATCCCATCCTTATCCTCCCTAATCATATCTCGTATCATCATATTTCATATCATCATATATCATACCGTATCATCACCACCACCCAATCCACTATATATCACAATCTCATAATATTATGTAGTGATGCTCATATCATCATATAATCATCATCATCATATGTCACAATGTCATGCATGTATCATGTCATTATCACATTAACATCATCATCATAATCATCATATCATCATCTAGCTGTGTGCATATCACAATATGTAGAAAATAATACACATAAACACATCTATATCATGATATGAAAGAAACATCATATATATATACAAATATATGTACTATCATACCATACAAATAATACACTACAAACAAACACCCGGTTACCTCAAGTGTCAATACCATACACGCGGATTCCACGAACTTCTCGTGTTGTCTAACACGCTTGAACCCCTCTCAGGCTACCAAACAACCTTCGCAATATCACAATTCTTCAATTAACACAGCATACCATTTAGCCAAAACCACAATTTAACCACTTTATGCCTAAACCAAGGTTCCAACACCCCTTTCATGTATCATTAAGCTCCTAGGAACCATTCAAACACTAAACAATCACATACACTTCAGATTCCCAAGAGCCCTTACCAGAAACAACCTAGGGTTAAGCTCAAATCATACATAAACCCTTCAAAACTTGTACCCAAGCAACAAGAACACCAAAACACACTTTCTTAATCACATTTCATCCATTTCAATCGGTGGATTCCATCCCAAACCAGAAATCCCAACTAATAACCTAAAAACCCCAAATTTAAACCGAAGAAAATGGAGAGGAACGAGTAGGGATCACTTACCAACATGAATCCAAGCTTCTAAGGTCTGAAAATCACTCCCAATGGCCGAAAATCTCGAACCTTAGTATAGCTCGCGTGCTCTTCTCCATCACTCCCTTTGTTTCTTTCCTTCTGTTCGTCAGAAATATTTCTGATTTAAACCAAAAACCCGAGTCTCACCGCGGCCTCAAATAAGTCCATCGTGGCTCCACCGTGTTTCAGCTGAAACAACGCCACTGGACTTGCTTTCACCACAGCAACCCTACTTCTAGTCGCGGCGTGGAGCTTTTTCAGACTCCACTTGAACCTTCCTCCATCTTGCTTTTCTCCGGTTCTGCACACAATGCCAAAACAAAGTCATGAGGGGTGTTATAATTAAGTTGTGTAATTAATTTTTTTTTTTAGATTAAACTACTCGATATCCACAAATCACATTTGACTCCTACTAATCTAGGTCAAGTATGGTAGGACTATAAGGACAAGACCACAAAAGTGACAAAACTCTTCAAACGAGTATTTTACTTAGCTGTGTTCACAAACCACCCCATGGATATGCTTTATTCATAACAAAATTATCAAAACTAGGCTCAGTCAATTGGAATATGTATTATCCATGCAAGGGATCTTTCAATTGAGAAGATCCATCAACATAAGATCAAAAGAAAGAAAGGTCTATCCATTTTATTTAGTTATTCAGTTAAATTATGATTCGTACTCAAGGCTCGAACTTAAGACTATTGGTTAAACTAGCACAACCTCAAAACAGCTAAGCTATATGCTCATATTGGTGTAATTAATTATTGTTGTATTGCTCGCTGTTAGTATGGAACTTCAAAATCAAGTTATAAAGTTGTTATGTATGGTATATATATATATAGTAGGTCAAAAAAAATTTCTTTAGCATTTCTGTTGATTAAAGAACATGTTAAAATAAGTTTGACGATATATAAATTAGATGTATGTATGATAAAATATGTTTTTGCTGTAACATCCCGATTTTCAGGGCTATGCAAAAGGAAGATTATGATATGCCTAATAAGAATGTGAGAAAAGCATAGTTGGAAAAGATGTGGTATAATGATAAATGAATACGACAAGGGTTAAAATGGTCATTTTACACATTGGGCCTCAATTGTAATTATTTTAAAATGTTGGGTTCTTAAGTGTCAAAAAGTAAAAATTTGGGTCTTTTTAGATAAGTTCTAGAAATTTAAAAATTTATGGTATTTATGTTAAAATGGATCTCATGACATGCTGGATCCAATAGAATATATATTAAGTCCAAAGGGATAATATTGAAAAGAAATTGACTACAGAATATAGTAAAATTATGCAAAAAAAAAAAGACAAAGTAACATAGACCCCACAAATAAAGAAAAAGTAAAAAAGAAAAGTATCAGGGACCCACATAAATACAGTTTGGGATAGGATATTAAGTTAAATACACATCTGAAACTAGATTATTTCTGTGTACTTAAATGAATATACAATATTATAAAATACTATAAAAGTGTCTTTAACTGTTCAGATAAAAAGTAATCAGTACAATATATATTTGGATCAGGAAAAATATACAAAGGGCACTCTTTCTCTTCTCATTGGCCAAAATTTCCTCACATGCTTAAAAGGAATATTTTATTGTTTTCGGATAAACTTCCTTAAGAAGTTATCATTTTTGGACAAAATATCAAGGGACACTTGCAGGAATTTTGCAAGGCTTGGTGGTCTATGTAAACCCCTCCCTCTTGGAAGTAATAAGCATATGAACAAGAGGGAAAACTATACTAAAGTATTGAGAGGAGGAAGAAGGAAGAAGAAGAAGAAAAGGCAAGGAGCAAAGCTTGAGGACCAAGAACTCAAGTTTAAGGTAAGTTTCTTCTTCCAATCTAAGTTAATTTCCGTGAGTTTTGAGTTAGGGTAGTTAAGTTTTCTCCTCTCCTCCAAGGGTCTAGGGTTTGGCCAGGAAGGATTATGCATGGGGAAGTTGTTGTTTTCATGAACTAAGCTAAGGGAAGTATGAGTTAGTTGCAAGAAAGTAGGTTTGTATGAGTATTCATGATGGAAGAGTGAAATTACTCCACTTGCTCAACAAGAACTATGTTTTAGCCAAGAGACAAAGTGAGGAAGGAATGGGAATTTCATGAATGTAATGATAAAAATAGATTCCTCATGCAAAAATTAGTAAAAGAAAGGTAATGGTTTCAAGAATAAACCAAATATGCAAAATATGAATTTTTAGGACATATGATTCAGCTAAAAGAAAGGTGACCTTAGAGCTGGAATTTGATCATTCTAATGATTCCAATGAGTTCCTAGGGTCCAAATTAGTCAAGAAAGGCCAAGGGATTAAGGTTAAAAGCTAGTATGCAAAATGAGAAAAAGTTAGGGTTCAAGTGAACCTTAAATGAGTTCATTAAGAATAAGATGACTTAGCATGCTTATGTTGATGTTTTAAGGCTTGAAAAGATGCAAGGAAGTAATTGGGAAAAGATTCAAGCAAGTGGAATCCAAGTTTGAAGTATAAAAGTTAAAGTCTCCAAGTAGTATTCTTGCCTTACTTTTATGTCATCGCACAATGTTTATGCATGATTTATGAAATGATTATGCTATCATGTTGTTGCTAGGAACATTTTTATGACTGCCTAGCTATTTATTTGATGAAGGTTTTGCCTAGGATATCCTATTTTTGAGTCATTATGCTACCAAATTTTTCTAACCAACATAGTATTTTCATGCATTTTTAATGAATTGTGCAATGTTATGAATGTTTTTAATGTTATGTGTGATATAAATGCATGTACAAGTATACTACTAAGATGCTTAATCTCATCCTCCCAAGTACTAACCATACTAGGTGTAAAGCAAGTCAATGGATGAAAGCACAAGGGAGGAGAATTTGATGAAAAAGTAAGATAATGATCATGATTATTAATGATGTCTTGCAATAGCATGTCATGTAAAGTGATGATGTATGGCTAAGTTGACATGTATAATATGTCTAGTATAATGCCATATGATGTATGAAAAGGCATGTTATGTAACGTTTAACTATGAAATAAGTTAAGTTTGAACAGTTATGAATATTCCCTTTTATTGAAGGGTTATGATATGTTAACATTCAAAAAAGTCTAAGTACATTATTTTAAAAGAAATGAGTCAAAGTATGATTTCTCTAGTTAGAAGATATGTTAAGCTTTAAGCCAAGACAAAGTAAGTATGAATTGACTAAATATGATGTAAGTTATGGCTCAAAGAAGTTAAGAGTTAAAAACTAGACAGTTACAGGAAAACTGCAAATTTATTGTAAACACTATCTATGTTTGAAAGGATATATAAAATCATGCAATGCTCTAAAAATTTAGTGGTTTGCATGTAAAGATAGAGCTATATTTTAAGTTTAATTATATGCCACTAGTTTAAATGTATTTAAAAGCTATAGAGTGAAACATATGTATGTTTTCCTAAAACTAGTCCTATAGAAAATTATTTTGATGCTTGATGGTTTATGATGATACTCTGTTCTGTACAAGCAGAATAAATATACCAAATAAATATATTTAGAAAGTAAACATGTAGAACTTTCAAATAATGTAAAGAAAGTACAAAATAACCCTATGAATTATGATATATGAATTTTTTAAAGTTATGAGTTAGAATCTGAATAGAAACTGAAAATAGAAAATAAATAGTAAATTTAGATGAATAAACTGTACTAATAAACTTGTCTAAATTCTAGTTTCATATTTTTTCCATAAAGTTTGGGATGTACATGATTTTTTGAAACTTGAACCATAGTGAAACAATTTTTTTTTTTTACATTTAGTTATGATTTTTTAAATTTTATTAAGCAATAGAATAAATAGCGCACAAAAAGTGAATTTTACTATTTCAAGATTTTTAGTTGATTTAAGTTCTTAAAAGTCTTTTTCTAGTATCCAATTGAGGCATTATTCATAGAAAAAATATACAGAGATGAGATGTAACACTTAATATATAATTCATGCCAGTAGTTTCTTGTCCTAAAAGATAGTTATTATTTTAAATTATGGTTAGATAAGAATTCTCGATGCTTCTAAATCAAAATCAAAGCTATCCAACTATATATCTCCGTGTTTTCTGCAGGAAAAAAGAAAGAAAGAAAGAAAGAAAATATGGTTCCGCGTATGTTTGTTATAGAGAAGGTGCCGTCAGACGCGACAAAATAAGGTTCACGGGAGGGCATCGTTTTTGCAAGTTGGGACCATTTAAATTCTTCAAGTCAAATGTCAATTTCGGAGAACCAAAGCTCAATCCAAAGCTGAATGGAGTATGATTTTAAAGTTTTTAAGAATCTAGAAAGACAGAAAATAAAAAAAAAAGAACAAAAAGAAAAAAAATGTTCTATACATATTTTTATTACTCTAATTGAAATTTACAAGAATCTATTAGTGAACGTGAATATCATGTGTATTTTTTTTCATACTAATTTAATTCAAAGAAAATACTTCACCGGCACGTTGTGATTTCATACACGCCGAGAGACCTAATGAAAACCTACACCTATGACTATGAGAATATTTTGAGTTCAATAAGGGATCTTTGGTATTCTTATCGAAAAGTAACTTCTAGTTGGCTAGGGAGTAAACTTTTCAAAAAGTTAACTTTAAGAAAAGTTCATGCATTATTGCCTGCTTATTTATTTTTTTTATTTTTGTAAAATTTAAATTATTTTTAAAATAATTATATTATGTTTTGATGTTAAAGATATTAATACCTTTTTTTATTAAAAAATGGATTAAATAGTTAAAAATATTTTTAACAAAATATCACAAAGTGCTAGAAAAGTAAAACTTATCAAATTTTGCTTGGGAAGTAAAACTTCCTAAGTTAAGGTAAATTTTCTGAAAAGTTTCATATTTTTTTAAATCAAACAGTATATAATAATTTATTTTCCATAAAATTCTCCACTACTTTTCCCTTACCAAGCAACCCCTAAGTTTAGGAAGGGTAAGAGCTTCAAGCATGGCATATATCAATATGTTCCTTACCAAGCAACCCCTAAGATTAAGAAAGGCAAGAGCTTCAAGCATGGCACATGTCAACATGTTTTCGAAATATTTATAAGATCCTAAGTCAGGGACTTACACGAAATTTGAGAAAACAATAATTCGTACCAATAAATAATATATCTTGCTATCTATAATGTTATGAGTATAAATCCAAGGAGAAAACCATCCACAAAGACTAGTACATTAGGTAGGAAAACATCTTGGTCTTATAAACCCCACTTTTCATGTGAAACTCATAACAATATTATATATATATATATATACACATAATGAATCATGAATAGAACATATTTATCATTACTTCCCGAATTTACATTATCTTTTTAGATAAGACATGTCGTGAGAGGTTAAATCTAAAATTTCTAAGAAGCTATTTATAAATGACTTCGAGAAGAGGTATTTATATATATATATATATATATAAGTGTACAAGTGAAACACTATATTTCATTGGTTAATAACTCAGGTTAAGACCACACCTAATAACAACCAGCTGGTATATATATATAATGTTATTCATTTACAGTGAAGATACTATGTAGCAGAGCATTAATTTTTCGTCAACGTACCGTCAAACATCACTGTTATGTGGTGGAATTTCGACAAATTAAAGTGCAAAAGTTTTCAAACTTGAAATGATGCCATCATTTGTAGATTATCCTTTGCAAGTTGTGAGATCTCCGTAACATGGAATCTTTACTTTTGTAAAGTTTCAAATGAAAGTGTACCACCAATTCTTCTTTCCTTCTATCTTTTTCTATCGTATCACGGGATAAATAGTAATATTGCCAGACACCAGATATGTTCCTTCCATCGTCAATCAGTAATATTAATCAATTAATACACTCATCAGACAGCAAAGAAATAAAAAGTAGTTCCTTCATAATTTGTAAAATTACAACAACAAAAAGACATTCATATTTACATATATATGCTCCATCATACACTTGGAAGTTGAAAGGGGGAAACCTATATGTTAGTATTACGACCACATACATGTATATAAACAATATAATACTATAAATATATATTTCATACTTCCTCAAGTTGATTTCCATATATATATATATATATACTTGTTGAATTATATTGACGTACAAGCGATCTATTCGTATATAATTCGAGAATGAAAAGGGAAAAACCATTATTATTAAATATAGCAAGAACCTAGTGAAGTTCTCAATTGTTGTGATTCGATTCAGCCCTAAGCCCTAATATTCATCATTTTTGCTTATGCCTTCATTGGATTCTTTAATTTCCTCGTCTCACATGATGCATACAGATGCATACATACATCATAATATAATATATATATATATATATATGAATATATGACACCTTAGTCACGGATTTCAGGTTACATCTGATTCTCTACAATTTCTTTTTTTTTTTTTAATTAGTCATCGGAATGTCATGACAAATTTTTACAGAGGCTAGCTAGCAGCAGGTTCTTGTTTTTTGTGCTTTATTTTTTTTAAAAATATTTTCTTCACTGATTTTATTCTTCTTGTTGGACTGGAGAAGGCTTCACTGTGCCCAGTAATTAAGTTGAATACAGGATAGTAGTGGAATGAAGAGAACATGGAGATAAACAAACTAATAGAGAAATAAAACTATAACAGATCTGGGTTACAAAAATCATAAAGATTAAGAAGGATTTGTGGTCTCAAACACTAGATATCTTTGATATCTCTCTCCCCTTACAAATTGACGCAACGAGTAAATATATATGGGGAGATTATTCACCATAACCCCATGCACACCAATGAAGAACCACAAACAAGGAGTTTAATCATCCAAGGTACATAAATCATCATCATCATATGCTTAGACTAGAACTGCAAAGTAGAAAAACCAATTGAAAAAGCTACATCAAGAGAAGCCGAAGCTTATAATGAAGGAGACGATGGAGATACTTATCATGCACATTGGAAATCGCGAGGAACCTTGTGAGAGCAGACATTGAGGAGCAAGCTGAGGGAGAGAGGAATGTTGAGGTTGATGCCCAAAATGTTAGCCTTAATGGCAGTGCAGAGGCACACTGCAGCTTCAAGGTCAGCGAGTCCTTGAATCAGAGAGCAGCATGGGGTCACTGGTGGCTTCCCAAGAGTCACGTTAAGCAAACCGTTCAGCACATTAGCACATACCCCTAGTTTTAGGGCATCACGAGGGCACGTCCCACCCGACGGGCTTGGGTTCGGGTTCGGGTTCGGGTTCGGGTAGCCCGGGCACGAGCCACATGCACTCACAAGTGTGAAGAAGAGGAAATTGAGAACAAGGAAGAGAGCAAGAGAAGAAGATGCTTTGGAAGCCATGGATAAAGTTAATTTCACAAGTGCTTATTAGGAGACTGTTTGTGAAGAATGAAGATGGAGTTATATGAAGCGATAGGAGGGTTTATATAGTGAAGGTATGACGGAAAGAATAATATTTAAAAAATGTAATGGAAATTAGGATTTCGATCGAGAGCTAATTAAACGACCATGTGTGAACTAAGAACCTTTAGCTAGCACAGGAAAGCTGAAATTGGGTAGAATTTTGGATGTGGGGAAGGAATAGACAGATTGCCACATCGATTCTGTGGATTGATTTATCAATTTTAATTTTGCACCTGCCGATCCCGCGATGATCCATTTTTCACTTTAAAATTATAAATAAATGGAATCCACAGGTTTTTCCTCTGACGTTTTAGCGTGTGGACTTGCGTGCTGTCCTTCTTTCCTTTCGTAAGAGTCTTTTTAACCTTAAATATAAATGTGCGTAAATCCGATTTAAACCTGTCTCTTTTTTAACCTTTTTTTTCATAACATAAAAAGTGTTTATAAAAATATTTATAAATTATTCATCAACAAAATCTTCACTTTGATAGCAGGATCTGAACCCATTTCCTTATAAAATTATCCTTATGATATACTCCCTCCGGTCCCATTTATAAGATGTTATTTTGAAAATTTGTTTGGTCATATTTATAAGGTATTGTTTTATTTTTTTATTTGAATTTCTTTTTTTACCCTTCATTTAATAATTTTTTTTGTCTCATAAATTATTCCAGTCTTTAATTAGTAGGGATAAGATTGGAAGTTTATATTATTTTTTTATAAATTTAAGAGCATAATTATGTCTTCTTAATACCCGTGTAATGAAAAATAACATCTTATAAATGGGACCGAAGGGAGTATATGAATCAATCTTCATTCCGGTTTCTTTCTTAACTTTCAATCGTAAAAGTGGCATTCTTTTTTTTATATATAATTATCTAGTACATCAAATTTGAGCATTATCGCTTTACGTGGTATATTTTTTTCGCCAAAGGAAAAAGAAAGCACTTATTGTGGCAGGACACGAAAGCCTGCATTGTAATAGGACCGTTTTGTTAGACATTCGGACCCTCCACTACTATCTAGCAACTCGGAAAATAATGATGAGTGATTACTCGCAGAATTCCAGCCATTTTAATTACTTTATGTGTGTGTGTTTTTTTTATTTAATTTTATTGGACCCTCCAAAAACCACATGCTTGTTTACAGCATACCAAACTAAGTGATTTGGTCATTCCTTCTTTATTTCCTTTTCCAGAATCCAAACCAAAATCATGCATACCAAACTGGCCGTACATTAGTCAAATTTGTAGTGATTATAGTTTTTTTTTCTTACTTCACTCTCGAATCATCTTGATTGGTATTGTGTTGCGATTCTATTGGTAGTGATTAATATATTTCTTGGTACGTGAGCAATCTTCTAAGATTAATTGAAAATCAAGCCACACGAAAGATTACACAATTGGGTGCTTAACAGACATTAATGAGGATTTTCGATTGAGTTACTATTCTACTATATATATATGATTTTTTTTTACTTGGATTTTTATTAAACAAGGGAATTAATTATTCAACACATTTCAGCCAGCATAGCATTTGAGCCTCTGAGATGAAGCACAAACCCAAGATCTCCATGTGCATTGGGACTTGTTGTACTGAACTTTATTAGTGGAAACTTGGGGTTAAGATAATTTTCTATAATGTAATTAATGTAGTAATCACAACAATTATTACAATAAAATAAAATAATAATAGCCAAAGAGTCACGGGTTTCATCTATCCAAAAGGGGTCCACCAAAACAGGTTTCAGCTGATTCATCAATATCGAGGGTCTTGTAAACAATGTGCTCTCCCTGCTTTACATTTTTTTTATCTGAACCTCCCCCCTAATTAATTTCAGTTGAGTTGCAATCAGATAGCCCAGGGACAGCAAAACCCTCCGAACGAGTATTTAATGTAACTACATATATAATGCTTAAATTTAAAACTACTGATTAAACTAATACAGTTTTCCCATTATTGGGACCATATGGAGCCATCCAAAATTCCCACTTATAACAAATTACTAATTGAATCAAATGTTGTTAATAGAGATGTAGATCACAAGCAACATTAGATTGAAGATCAATTACGTGATTCGCAATGATTTTCTTTTTCATCAAATTGCGTCGACAAAGTCATTTCAAATAACGCACTTATCATGCATGACCCCCTTATTTCTCCTTTGAAAGCTCTGTTCACTATCAATCCGTGTATGGTCGACATGAAATATTTGACATATCATTATTAGTATCAATGTCACCATTAAATATTAAATTCATATGTCTTGGTTCATTCTTTAAACTACGTAATGAAACTTACCTGAAAATTTATGATAAATCACATTCTTCATTAATAATAAAACTCATTTCTTAGACTTTTTGCCATACTCAAAAAACTTACTTAACCTACTTAATTGGGTCAAAAACAAACTCTAGCAAATTTAATTTAGGAAAATCTTTGAAAAAAAAATGACGATTGCAATGCCCCAGTAGGAAGGCACAGACAAAGAAAAATCTGGATGCTTTGTTTTTCTGTCCTTGTTTGGTTTTCCGCCATTTTCTGAGTGGGAAGAATACTGTTGAATGAGTGGTGTCTTGATACTTCTCTCCTAATTGGGTTGCTAATTTCAGAATCCTAAATTTCGCCTTGAAAGCAAACGGTCCCTGAACTACTGAACAAAAGAAAAGCATAGTATTACTACTTTTATCACTTAGTGAATCCTCATATAGTATTTTTTTTGTTTTTTACTCTGATGTCAGAATATGGGAAGATTTAGCGATACCTCAAAATTTGAAACATGATTAATACTCCATCCGGTTCTATATATAGGATCTTTTGCCTTGGTTCTAAATATAAGACCATTTACAATATACGAGGTAGCATTTATTATACATTTCCAAAAAATACCCATATTTAATATATCCAAAGAGAAAGAAAAACATATTAAATAAAGGTAGTTTTGAAAAAATATTGGGATTTTTGTAGAAATCGAGATAGTTAATTAGTTTTAATTTCAATTATTAATCCCCGTGATTCGATTAAAAGAGTCTTATATTAAGGACCATAGGGAGTAATAATCAAGAACCTCATATCCCTCAACCAAACAGCAAAAAATTAATCCTTTTTGAAGCATAGAAATTGTCAAAGTAAACTTTTTCTCTTTTAACAAGATATTTTTCATACACATGATCAGAAAATAAAATACTAATAAATAGGATATTTAAAGGACATATCTATGAACAATCTAAATGGGGCAACATAGTTGCTCTAAATTATTGTCCCAACAATATCTAGATGGACCTACCTATCAACAATCTAGATGGGGCAACATCGTTGGAACCCACTAATTCTAATAATTTTGTTTTGAGCATGAACGGTGTGCTTATATTAATTAATTAACACAGGTGATAGGTCGCCGCGCCAATAAAAGGTTAACAGAATTTTACTTAACAACTTAGCCAAAGTAGCTAGCTAGTCATGTTTTTCAATGCAAGTTTTATACTTCTAACAAGCCCTACTTGCCAGATATCACTCGGTCTGACAATCTGAGTATAAAAAATTACATATTCATATGATTTGACTTTTAGAATTTATAAGAATGGCGAGTCTAACTTTTAATTAACCCTTTCATCATTAGAGTTTCACACACACACACAATATGGTGAGTTTAAAAGTTGAATCATTCGATGGAGAAATAATCATCTACAGTTGACATGCTGTTCTTATGGAAATTTTTTTGTATGGAGCACTCTTCAATAATACGATCTTATAATATATATCCAAGATAATTTTTTTATAAAGAATCACATAATTTTATTTTGAATTATAAATAATTTGAATCTTAAATTTTAAACAAAAATGATTTTCTTATCAAAATTTGAATGATATTAAATTCATTAGTATCAATATTAAAATATCTCAATACATGTCAATATAAAATCTATATAGCACTACTAATTCATAAGTGGTGCAACTCGTTCTATTAGATTCCATGCAATGTGTAACAACCTTCATCACACTATTTTGAATTTAGTCTCAAACGGGAAGTAAACTTAATAATGTGTACAAAACCGGATAAGGATCCAAATGAGATAAATCTGAAAATGGAGACAAGGAAGGGTCATGCCGCGGTAAGGTACAGGGCCATCACAGTGAGACACTCGTGAAAACTCAAAAATTTTCTAGGCTAAGAGCATTCGCGTCGCGGCAAACTTACTGGTTCCATAGCGAGAGTCACAAAATTTGTCTAAATTGGACGAGTGTCAATCAACAAATCAAAAAGAAAAATTGAAAGGAAAGAAGAAACTCCATTAAGGTTCGAGAATCTCAGTCTTGGGAGGTAATTTATGGCCTTTAGAAGCTTCAATCTTGGTTGGTAGGTGATCCCTAACCTCCTCTCCTCTCTTTTCTCTATGAATTTCGGTTGGAATCGATGGGAGTATGTTAGGTTTTCAAGTTGGGGATGAATCCACCAATTAAAATGTTTGGTTTGGTGTTGTATGAGTGTTATGTAGTATTAGAAAGCTTTGGGTATGAGTTTTGGTTGGATTGTAATGAATTTGAGTGGAACCCTAGCTTTGCATTGTGTGTGAGAGCTTGGGATCCAAAATGTATAGGATTAATTATGGTTTGAATGGTTGTATGGGGCTCATTGATGCACGAAAATGTTGTTGGAACCTTAGATTAAACTTGAATGGTTGAATTATGGATTTTGGATAATTATGCTTTATGTTAATTGAAGATGTTATGGTATTGTAGTGATTGTTAGGTTGATCAGAGAAGTCCCAGTCGTGGTTTGCAATCCGAAAGTTTGTGAGAACCATGTGTGTGGTATCAACAATTTAAGGTAAACAAGTGTTTGTAAGTTATGTGTTATATGTTGATATATATCTGTGTGTGTGTGTGTGTGTGTTCCTATTCATACCACGATATTGTTTGTATATGTGTATGGTTTTTCTACATATCATGGTATGCACACAGTTACTTGAGGTATAATGTTATATATGATGTGTATGTGTGATTTGTAGCATCCCACACCATTGCATGGTACCATAACCATGATGATTATGTACATATATTTAGAGGCATCTTAACATGGCATTAACATTATCACCATGGATGCATCTTGTGAGGTAGATGATGAGGTGATGATGAGATGTGATATGATGATGATATGAGAAATGATGATGATTGATATGATATAATATGATAATATAATGAAATATTCTTGCCACTAAATCCTCTCCTATGGCCAAGAGAGCTAGGTGGCAGTGGAATTGGGGATGCACCCTCCCTAAATCACCACCAATTCAGGTGGTCCAGGGGAAGGAGAACCACGGTCCAATCACTAATGTAATTTTTGGCCGAGTGGCATTAGTGTGAGGCTAGCTTGGTGATGTCCCGGAATCAATCTTCACCGATTGTTAGAAAAGAATCATCTATTTGAAATGTCTTGTGATAACGGTAGCATGTGGTTCTAACTGTATACAAGGGAGAACATGTATACCATTTCATTTTGCATTTCATTACACCAAATGCACGATTATTTGGATTATTGATATAGGTTACCTATGATTATGTTCCCGGTTACTGAGAGTTTGTCTCACACCCCCTCCCATGACTAACATTTTAGGTGAAAGCTCTGGTACTAGTCTAGAGAAGACAAAAGAGTCATAGCCTCTTCAGCGTCGAGAATATCCAAGTCAATGGTAGTTTGTGATTGTTTATGTTATGAATTGTGCCAAGTAAGATAGTATGTTTGTAATTGATATGAGGACAATGATGTTTAGATTATGATAGATGTATAATGTTGATAATGATCAATGAGATATGATGATATTGATGATGATGTGGTGTGGATGTATTCACATGTTGATGTATGTGTACAATGCTGATTTGGACCCAATATAGGTCAGTATTAATGGAATGTCTGTTTTCGAGCTGGATTAACAGGATGTGCGAGCCCATAAAGAGGTTTTAGGCCTAATATATGTGTTTTGGGAATATAGTGAAATGACTCTATGCATCATTTTAAAAATGACTTTGTTTAATGATACAGGACCATAGGGATCAAGACTCGAGGAAGAATAAATAGAGCAAGTTGGAGAAAGGAGACAGAGAGCACTGGTGCTGCAATGAGGAACAGTAGCACCGCGATTGAAGAAAGAAAGAATGCCTTGCCATCGAGACTAGAAGCAATGGCACCACGGCCAACAAGAGACAGAAATCATTGGCAAAGCAGCGAACTTAACTGGCATCGCGGCAAGTGATGCTGAATCAGTTTAAATCAGAAGACGAAATCAGTCACGAGCAAAAAAGAACATGGAGGAAGGACACCATCCTCTACTAAGGTTTGTGTAAAGTTTAGTATGATATGAGTTTTGATGATGACAAATATATAGTAATAAGGAACAAATCCATCATATGAATCTGACATATATAATGTTCCTTAAAGAAGTAAAATGTACATTAGCATGTATTTAATTATAGTTATAATGCATATATCATGCCATGTACAAATATATCCATTGTACTTTTACAATGAATAATATAAGTTGGATATATAAACTGGACTAACTACTTGGTTTGTAAGTGTAATATATTAAATATAGGATGGTCCAAGTAAGAAGAATGAGCATTAGAATATAGAAATGGAAATCAATATCATGCCTCACTTAAGAAAGAAGAAGAGAAAGGATACTCTAAAAATGGAAAATCAGAAGGGAACATGACAAGAAGGAAATGACCAAGTGGAAGTGGAACTCAACATTTGAAGACCTAGTTACTAGGTATATTTTATTTTCACTTAGATCTTAAGATGAGATTAATCTTTGAAAATTACTGAATCTTGTTACCATATGTTTTAAATGAGTTAAATTAAGTAAATCTAATGTTAGCATACGTTAAAGTTGAAAAACACTTACTAACAAACGAATTTTGAAGTTAATGCTTGAATATTTTATTGAAAATTTGAACTTTGCTGATTAAAATTCAAAGTTCCAGGGGTATCACCTCGGACAGATGAATTTCAGGTTGTTGAAATTCGAATTTCGAGTCGAATATAATTTGTGAAAAATGGAAAATTCATCTAAAGTCATGTCAAAGTTCGTCTAATATTAAAGTGCAAAAATAGTTCAAAGTTAGTTTCTCTGATAGACGAATTTTGAATTTTAAAATCTAAACTTTAGAATGAAACTAAATGATTTGCAAGTTCATTTAATTAGCTCAAAAAGTTTTGGTTATCAAAGTAATATATCATTGCCTTTAAACATAGTGAAATCTGATTTTCAAGAATCTAGAGTTTAACCTTTGATTAGTATTTTTAAGACATCTCTCAAAATACATATGGATTTGATATAAAACTTATTTCATATGAAACTAGACTTAATAAGCTTTTCAAAGAATGTTATTTCACTAAAAATAAAGGTCATATAAAAAAGTTATGGTCATTTAAAGTTGAGTAATGAGAAATGGATTTTCAATTTTGACCTCTTATCATTATTTTGATCATGTCTCACATAATACGTTTGTTGTTAAAGTGAAAATTTTTTCATTTGAAAGTAGACATTAAGAGATTTCCAACCATAGGTCATTTGCTTAATTTGGAGTCAAAATGAGAGAGTTATAGCTTCTACAAAATTGTCTACTGTGTAAAATTTGAAGTTACAGAGATTCTGCCACTGATAGACAAATTTCAGGCCTTCAAAATTTGAATTTTGAAGAGAACCTTTGTGCCATGTTGAGCTTGCCACTGATAGATGAATTTCGGCTTTTGAAATTCGAATTTCAAGTCTAACAGACAAATTCTGGGTTTCAAAATTCGAATTTCAAATCTCTAGAATGTGAAAATGCTTCTGGAACAGCAAACAGACGAATTTTCACATTCAAAATTTGAATTTCGAAGAGCAGAACTGTGCTATATTGAGCTGAGCTCTAACAGATGAATTTTAGGCCTCCAAAATTTGAATTTTAAGTGCAATGTAGTAATATGAGAAAACTACATTATGCTTCTGGACCCCCCTTATTTCTCCTTTGAAAGCTCTGTTCACACTTAACAGAAGCACTTTAAAACTTGAAAATTTGTATGTTCTAATATGGGAAATATTTTAAAGGATCAAAATTTAAATTTTTCTTTTGAACAGATGAATTTTGAAGTTCAATGTTAAAGTCTTTAACTTATGGTCTCTACAAAATTCGTCTGTTGACACCCCAAAATTCAAACTTTGGATGTCAAACATATTAAATGTGGTTGATGAATGGATAGTTTTACAAAGTAATCATTAGGTAACGTCTCTAATAGATTAATCTTGTATCTAATGTCTAGTTACATCATAAATCTATAAATAGAACATCATTTAAAGTTATAGGTAACAATCTTAAGAGAGTTTATGTGAAAATGTTGTCCATATACACAAAATCCTTCTGTGTCAGCATCCTTTGAAAAACTTACCTCAATAAAGTGAGCTTTCAACTCTCCAAGACAATTTTCATTCTATAAACATTTCTTTCTACATATTTTGGGTAGAATCTTAGTGTAGGAAAACACTAAGGGATTTACACATCTTATAAGAGTGTGGGGAGAGTAGCTTTACAAGTGCTTACTGAAACTTGTGGGATGTAATGAGGTTTCACAGGTGCCCAAATCAAACCTATGGGATATGGTGGAAAATCCCAAGTGGTGGCTTGGGAACTGGATGTAGATCATCTGGTTGGGCTGAACCAATATAAATTGTTGTGCATTATTCTTCATCTTCTCTATTCAATTGCTGCATTCAACTCTCTCAGTTCATCCCTGTTTTGCTGCATACTTGGTGAAATTGGGTTGTGATTCAAAAAAGGGGAAAATCTTGCATCACCCAATTCACCCCCCTCTTTGGTGATCAGTCAAACCTAACAGTTTGATCTTTCTAACCTTAGGGGTTCAATTTCTAGCAACTAGGAGCTCAAATCTTGTTAGTAAGTCATCCTTTAACCTCCCTCTACGTTTTTCTTCAAGTTTCACCAAAGATTTTTTATAGATTTGGTTAGGGTTCTGATTTAGGTAAGTTTCCACTTATTAAATTATGCATAAACGTGATCTAGAGGCATTGTTGGATGTTTCTATGGATTGGGTGTTGATTTTTTGATGTTTAAGTGGTATATCTCCTAAATCCTAACCTTCAAATATTGACATATTTGGGAATCTGAACTTGGGGAAGTATAATTATGATTTTAAGAGTTGTTTAGAGTGTTTTGATGCTTGGGTTTGCTTAACGAAGCACTATTTTCCATTCGGGATATGCTTGAATTGATAAATATGTATGTTAAGGTTAAGGAATTGTGATAGTAAAAAGGAACTAATGTTATATAGGTTATCCTATAGCTTGATTGTGGTCTCTTGGCTGCGGATTGTAATTGTGAAGCATTGAGGTTGATGGTGATTGCTCCTTTGTGAAGCATAACCAAGGTTTCCTTTTGCATTGTGATATATGTTTAGTCATTTTCATATCATGATATGCGTACTTTATGTATATACATGTGTTTTACCTTTTCATGTCCTGATATGTCTTATAGCCCAGTTATGCTTGATCATTTTCATATCATGATATGTACGACTACATGGCTAGTAAGTATCCATCCCTACCTCATTGTATAATGAAATGGAAATATGATGTTAATGATTATGATACATGTAAATTGTAATAACTGTTGAAATGGAATGATGATTATGCACCCCACGATATATTGTATACCTTCATATGGCATGCTAACACATTAGAAAGTGATATATGTTAACATGTTAACATGCATTGGGCATTGTCACATTGTGTACATTATTGGGACATATGGTCTGGGTGATGCTCTATATACCACATGGTATGCCAATCCGGTAAATAGCACACGAGGCCTTGTGTTCAGGTGATACAGCTTGTTTATGTATATTCCAATCACTAAATAATCGTCCCACAGCTGGCAAACTCAGGTAGCTGTAAATTGGGGTGCACTTTCTCTAAATGGCCACTAATTTGGGTGGTTTGGGGGAAGGAGAGCCATGGTCCAACCTTTAGTGCAATAGCCTGTGGCCGGGTCATGACCATTGGGAGGAAAGCGAGGTGGTGACCCCAGAATCGGCCATCACGGGTGATTGAAAGAGGACCACTAGTTAAGGTTACCTTAAGATTGTAACTAACTCGTAGTTCTAACCGTGTATTGATGGGATTGGTATATGCATATCATACATATTGCATGGGTGATGATTTTTATCTGTTATTAACATGAAAGAATGAATATGTGTATGTATGTGTTTACCCCTAGTTATTAGGATGTATGTCTCACCTCATGGCTAACATTTCCAAGTAAAGGATCTAGCTCTAGCAAGGACAAAGAAGGCTTAGGCAAAGAGAATTGAGAGTGCACTTGTGGGTGTCAAGGACTATGTTTCCCTATGTTGTTGATTTTTCTATTATTTCCAGTAAAATGCTACTATTTTATATAGAGGTTTATGGATTAATGTAATTTAAGGCCTAAATGTTGTGTGATCATTGTTGATCCCTTTCTAGGTGCATTGGGTGGCCTAACTTGTGTTGATGGGCCTAAAACCATATTAGTGTTGCATTAAATGTTGGCAATACATTATGTGATGTGCCGCTCTTAAATGTTAGCCTGCATTGGACCTATGATTAATGTCTCTAGCCCACCTTGGATCTATATGTCTAGTTTATGAGCCTAGTATGGGTCTTGGGCCCTTGGTTTTGTGAAAAGAACATATAGTTTATTAGTTTGAGTTAGGGTTTAACGAGGTCAAAACCTAGAAAACTAGTCTCTTCAAGTTAGAACCTTCTTGGACATATCCCTTATGTCTCTTATGACCTGTAGAAATGGTCTCGGCATGCCAATTGTTCATGGGTGACTATTAGAGGTGTTGAATTCTTGTTTTTGGTCAAAAGTGACCAGTTAGGTTTTGGATGTCCAAAATCTCCATATGGAGGTGTATTGAGACATGGTTAATGTCTACGATTAGAAGGGAAGTAGAGTGACCTGTAGGATTTGAAATTAGGTCAATTAGAGGTCGAAGTACAAAATTGTGTGTGTCAGCAGATCTTCAAAAAATTAGCAAGGTGTTGAGTTGTTGTCAGCTAATGGCACGATTCATCTCGGGTCCCTTCCTAGATTCACCTAGAAATATCTCAAACCGTAGCGCTATAGTGCTAGCCACGGCACCACCCCTCTATTTTGTCTTTTCTTCCCTAATTTCTGTGACAATTGGCGTAGTAGGACCTTGTGAGTTTAGGGTGTGACATATAGCCTATTATGAGTATTTAGGGTTCAAATAGTCAAATCTCGAAAGAGTGGATTCTCCAGGGTGAATCCTCCTTGGAAGGGTTAATTGTATCAAACAGGACATGTATGAATAGTTCTTAGGTGCCAAATTGCCTTTGGTGGCAATTGGAGGAGTTTGGTTGTGAGTTTTGACCAAAAAGTGAGCAAAGCGGTCATGGATGTCCAAAATCTCCATACAGAGATGGATTAAGATGAAACTGGTGTCTACAGTTAGATTGGGATGAGATTGACTTGTAGAAGTTAAAATCAGGTCAATCGAGGGTCGAAGCACAAAGTTATGCTTATCATAAGTGTTGAATCAAGGGCTTTGATGATTCCAAACCAACTAGAGCTTGGAAGGAAGATATTAAAGGTGTACAAAAGATCTCAAGTGAAGAAATCCAAGAAAAACAAATATAAAATTAGATATAGGATTTCTTACTGTATTCAAAATGAGTAAAAGACTTTGATCTTGCAAAAGAATGTTTTTAAAAATGTGGTTTTACGATAATTCATGAAGTATTTGAAAAATATCCACTAATAGATGAACTTTGAAGTATTAAACTTGATTTGTTACTTTGAAAATTCAAACTTTGGTATCTGAAATTCAAACTTCGGAGTAAAAATATGTTAGTTAGAAAAGAGGTCTCTCTGACAGACGAATTTCATCCTTGAAAATTCGAATTTCAGATAAAGCACAAATTATGAAAAAAATGAAAAATTCGTCTGAAAATATAGAAAAGTTCATCTGAAAGTAAATTTTAGAAAAATTTTTAAATTAGTTCTCTGACAGATGAACTTTGACATTGAAAATTTGAACTCTGGAAACATAGTTTACAAGACTGTTATGATAGTCTTCTGACATACGAATTTTAGTATTCAGAAATTCGAACTTTGAATTGGGTCTGATAAGAGATCTCCCTAACAGACAAATTTTGGTATTTGAAAATTTGAATTTCAAAAAGAAAAACTATTGTACCATATTAAGATGCCCACTAACAGATGAATTTTGGGTACCAAAATTCGAACTTCGAAGGTACTATAGCGATATGAAACAACTGTTTACACTTAACAAAAGAACTTTAAACTTGAAGATTCATATGTTTTAACATAGAAACATTTACCAAAGATGAAAGTTCAAACTTTGCTTTAGAACAGATGAACTTTAAGTTACAACGTTAAAGTCTTTAGCTTACAGACTCTATGAAATTCATCTGTTGACACACCAAAATTTGAATTTTGAATGTCAGACACATTAAATGCGGTTGGTAACCGGGTAGTTTTTCAGAGGAATCATTGGGTAACGTCTCTAATGGCTAGATCTTGTCTCTAACATATAATTAAGACAAAAATCTATAAATATAACTTCATTTGAAGAAGTAGGTAATGATTTTTACAATATATATACAGAAACTCTGCTAAATTCTTGAGTCAAAGTCTTCTGTTCTCATATACTTTATATCTTGTACTTCAACTTTCATATACACTGTAAATTAGAGAGTTCAATTACTGTAATCGATCTTATTTTCATCTGGAAGAAAGATTTTCTTGTGAGGAAATTTCACAAGGGATTTGAAAAGCACTTACCTAAAGTGCAAAGAGTGAGATTGTAAGCTCTTGGAACAAAGCATCAAGTTGTACTGAGACATTGCAAGAAGCCCAATGAATTCTTGCAAGATAGTGGAAAATCTCAAGTGGTAGCTTGAGGACTGGACGTAGGTCAAGAGAAAGAGACCGAACTAGGATAAATTTTTGTGTCTTCTCTTCCTTTACCTTGTTTTTCACTTGGTTATATTTTATACTCCATTTTTGCTGTCACTCTTGCTTTCACCACTCTCTTATACTTTTGTAAAAAATTTTAATCTTCACAATTCACTCCCCTCTTGGGAAGCCAGCATATCTAAAAGTGGTATCAAAGTCTAGACTCCCAAACAAAGGATCTAACAATCCAAGAAATTCAATGGCTGGCTTTGGAGAGAGTATTTTACCTGAGGGAAACAACACGAACAGACCACCTGGCTTCAGTGGAGAACACTATGGATACTGAAAGATGAGAATGTAAATCTATCTCCAGTCCATTGATCTGGACATCTAGTTTGTCATCCAGAAGGGAGATTTTGTCCCAATGAAGCTGCAGGATGATGGGAAATACAAGGAGAAGTAAGAAGATGAGTGGAATGAGGAAGATAAGAGAAAAGTCTTACTGAACTTTAAGGCAAAACACTGCCTGGTTAATGCATTAAACTATGATGAATTCTACAGAGTATCACAATGTTCTACAGCTAAAGGCATGTAGGACACTCTAAAAATTACTCATGAAGGAACCACTGGAGTAAGGGAGAACAAATTGAACTCATGCATTAGTGAGTATAAAAGGTTCAGAATGGTGGAAGGTGAAAGTATCAAAGAGAGATTCACCCTCATTGTGAATCAACTAAGGAGTCTCGACAAGGAGTATACTCAGCCAGAGAAAGTTAGAAAAATCCTTAAAGCTCTTCCTCTGGATTGGCAACTAAAAGTAATGGCAATAGAAGAGGCCAGAGGAGAGTCAATGGCTTCTGTCACAGCACTCTTTGGTAGCCTTGAAGAGTATGAAGGAAAAATGAAGTTCCTCAAGGAAGCAGGTCAAGATAGGAAAAAGAAAGGCCTTGCTTTAAAAACTGCAGAAGAGAAAGAAAAAGAATCTGATGATGGTGATGAACTAGATAAAGAGACTCGGGCCATGATGGTCAGAAAATTCGGAAGGTTCTATAACAAGAAAAAAAAATAAAAGATTCTTCAAGAAAGGAGCAGTTGGAGATAACAAGAAATAAGAAAAAGAGCATGTCACATGCTATGAATGCAAAAAGTAAGGGCACATCAAATGAAATTATCTACAATTCCTAAAGAAGCAAGAGAAGGAAAAGAAAGCTACTGACAAAGGCAAGAAGAAAAGGGCATACATCTGATCAATCTGGGGCAATAGCTCAGATGAAGAAGATGATGATGATAAAGAAATTACCAATATCTACTTGATGGCACTTGCATCTGAAAAGACTCTAAGCTCATCCAACAGTGATCATGAAAATGAGGTATATGAATCTGAACCTTCCTATTCTGAATTACTTGATGTATTTCATGATCTGCATGATGAGTTCATTAAGACTGCTAAAGAACTAAAACAGGCTAGGAAAAATATTAGCAAGTTAGAATCTAAGTGTAAAATTTCTAACAATGCATCTTTGCATAGAGCTAAATCTGCTTGTTGTACATCATGTATTGAATTAAAGCAAACTAATGAATATATGTTGAAGAGCATGGCTAGACTTACTAAGGGCACAGATATGTTGTTTGCTTTAATGGAAATCAAAGAATTGTACAAAGAAAAAATGGCATTAGCTATGATCCTTGTGCAGTCAAAGAAAAGATTAAAAAAAAAAATCAAAATCTGTATATGAGTCATTTTGTGCATGCTGATGGACATTAAAAGAAAAATCACACTTCAAAATGCAGTGAATCCTATGTCCAACCAAAATATGTGAAACAAAAGTATTATCTGCATTGTTTTCTTCTTGTATCACAATCTAGCAGTCCCTTTACCACCTGTCACTTCTATAACAAGAAGGGACATGTTTCCAGTTCATGTTTGTTGAAGAAAAATGAGCTTGACAGGAAGGTAGAATGGGTTCCTAAAGGTACATTTGTATCTAGGGAAAAAGCCACTAACAAAAAAGGACCCAAGTAGATTTGGGTACCTAAAAAGAAAATTTGAACTTTGTTTTGCAAATTTGTCTTAGAGCAAGAAAAAGCAACAAATGGTACATGGACAGTGCTTGCTCAAGCCATATGACTGGTGATAAGGAGAAGTTCATCATCCTTAGAGACAAGAAAGGAGGAAAGGTGATCTTTGGAGGTGACCAATATGGTAAAATAGTTGGTATTGGCATTGTGGGCAAGAATCCTAAAACATCCATAGAAGATGCACTGTTTGTAATTGACCTTAACCACAACCTGCTAAGTATGAATCAAACATATGACAAAGGGAACTGGGTACTGTTTGACTCAAAATTCTGCCTGGTCATCTAAAAAAGTGATTGTAAAATAATCCTCAGGGATCAAAGGGATGGTAACTGCTATACCATTGATCTTGATGAACTTCCTTCCTTAGACTCTGTCTATTTAATTAGTCAAGATAATGATAGTTGGTTGTGGCATAGAAGACTGGCACATGTTAACATAAACTAGCTATCAAACTAATTAAAAATGATTTAATCAATATTTTACCAAAAATCTCATTTGAAAAAGAACAAAGAATGTGATGCATGCCTCAAAAGAAAACAAATCGAATTATCTTTCAAATCTAAAATATAGTCACCACATCTAGACCACTGCAATTATTACATATGGACTTGATAGGTCCATCTAGAGTAAAAAGCATTGGTGGAAACTTGTATATTCTTGTGACTGTGGATGATTACTCTAGATTTACCTATACTTTGTTTCTATCTTCCAAAAGTGAAACATTTGATGCATTTGTAACCTTGGCTAAGAAAGTACAAAATGAGAAAGGTATTTCTATTGTGTCTATCAGGTCTGATCATAGAGGAGAATTTGAAAATTCACGTTTTTTGGAGTACTATAATGAACATGGAATTGATCACAACTTCTCAGCACCAAGAACTCCTCAGCAAAATAGAGTGGTGGAAAGAAACAACAAAACAATTAGAGAAATGACAAGAGCAATGCTAAATGAAAAGGAACTCCCTCAAGTATTCTGGGTTGATGCAGTAAACACAGCAAGTTTTATCATTAGTAAAGCCTACATCAGACCAATTCTAGGAAAGACTCCTTATGAGCTGTACAAAGGGAGGAAGCCAAACCTTTTCACCTCTGCATGTATTCAGCTGTAAATGTTTCATCCACAATAATGGAAAGGAGCATCTGGGTAAGTTTGAAGTCAAATCTGATGAAGGTATATTTCTTGGCTATTCTAGTAAGAGTAAAGCATATAGAGTCTTTAATAAAAATACTAGATCAATAGAAGAAACTGTGCATGTTGTGTTTATTAAAAATGAAATGATTTCCAAGCATGTCATTGATGAAGATGATCTTATCTCCAACTTTAAGAACTTAAATCTTTCTAAAGAAGATAAAATTGAACCTCCAAAAATATCTGAATCTATTAACGTAAAGGGAGATATTCGGGAGAAAGATCTTGAGTATGAGAACAATGAGGAAATGTCTCAAGAACTCCCTAGAGCTTAGAAATATCAAAGAAATCACCCAGTTGATCAAATGATTAGGGATGTTCAGGAGAAAGTTAAAACCAAAAAACAACTTAGGGATCAAATGATCAATTGTTCTTTTATTTCCCAAATTGAACCTAAGTGTACTGAAAAAGCCTTAACTGATGAATACTAGATTCTAGCCATGCAAGATGAACTAAATCAGTTTGAATGAAATCAAGTTTGGGATTTAGTGCCCAGACTTGAAAATCACCCTATTATTGGCACTAAATAGGTTTTTAGAAATAAACTTGATGAATCTGGAACAATTATTAGAAATAAAGCAAGATTAGTTGTCAAAGGATATAATCAAGAAAAAGATATTGATTTGGAGGAAACTTTTACTCTAGTTGCAAGATTGGAAGCAATTAGAATTCTATTGGCCTATGTATGCATGAAAAACATAGTGTTATTTCAAATTGATGTGAAAAGTGCTTTTTTGAATGGATATATCATGGAAGAGGTTTATGTTGATCAACCTTCAGGCTTTAAGAACTCAACAAAATCAAATCATATTTATAAACTAAAGAAAGCTCTCTATGGATTAAAACAAGCTCCTAGAGCATGGTATGAAAGACTAAGCAATTTTCTAACAGAAAAGGGATTCATTAGAGGAAAAGTAGATACAACTCTGCTCACCAAGAAAGAAAACAAAGACTTACCTATTGTTCAAATTTATGTTGATGATAATATATTTGGTGCTACTAATGAATCTCTTTGCAAGAATTTCTCCAAGCTAATGCAAGGTGAATTTGAAATGTCAATGATGGGTGAGCTTAACTTCGTCCTTAGATTGCAAATTAAGTAATATGATGATGGCATTCTCCTCAATCAATCAAAACATCTAAAAGAGTTGCTGAAAAAGTTTGGCATGAAAAAAGCCAAGTCAATGGGAACTCCTATAGCTACTGCAACTAAGCTTGATATGGATAAAGGAGGAAAGACCTTTGACATAACTCAATATAAGAGAATGATTAGATCCCTGCCATACCTAATAGCTAGTAGACTTGACATTTTGTTCAGTGTGTGTATGTGTGCAAGGTTCCAATCATGTCCCAAAGAATCGCATGCCACGACTATGAAACAAATCTTCAGATATCTAATTAGAACATCACATATGGGACTTTTATATCCAAATGGCAACAGAGAAGAACTCAAGGGATATATTGATGCTGACTTTGCTGGATCCAAAACTGACAAAAAAAACACAAGTGGAACATGTCAGTTCCTTGGACGATCCTTGGTCTTATGGTTCAGCAAGAAGCAGAACAGTATGGCTTTCTCCACTGCAAAAGCTAAATATGTTGCAGCTGGCAGCTGTTGTGCTCAAGTCCTTTGGATGAAGCAGCAGCTTAAAGATCTTGAGATTGAGATGAAGGGAATACTAATAATGTGTGACAATCAAAGTGCTATCAACATCGCAAAGAATCCTATCATGCATTCAAGGACAAAGCTTATTGAAGTTAGACATCACTTTATAAAGGATCATGTTCTGAAAGGAGACATCAGATTGGAATACATCCCTACCAAAGATCAAGTTGCTGACATTCTGATCAAGCCTCTTGTAGAAGATAGATAATGCAAGATCAAAAGGGAATTAGGTATGGTAAATACCAATGAACTGTAAGTAAATCCTTATATCCATTTATTTAAAATTTCTGACATTGGATTAATACTAACTTTAGCATCAGAGTGAGTTTGATATAAGTTACAGGTGCCCCTTATAAGTTTAAGTGACAACAAATCTAAATAATGGAGCTAATCAAACCTACACAATCAAAAGATGCTAAAGGAAGCTGAAAATTTGAACTTCTAGACCAGTTCTGTAAGTTCAAAGATTTGAAATTCTTATTTTAGATGATTATTAGACGAATTTTCATGTTGAATTGTGTTTTTGAAAGAATTAGCATGCTCAATATTCGAACTTAGATGCTAATCAGACAAATTTCAGTTGGTTACACGCTGTAACAGTCCTCTCTTAACCCTCGAAATTCGTCTATTGAAAAGTGGAAATTCAAATTTCAAAAATAAAATGCTAATGTTATCTCTGTTCAAAAAGATTGTTATACAAATTTTTATATCTCAAAATACACTTTTTAGAAACTCTTTACAAAATTTTGAAATTCGAATTTTTGAATCAAAATTCGTCTGTTGAAACATGTTCTCATAATTAGGTCTCTATAAGACAAACTTTCACAGGTAAAATTCGTCTGTTTCTTGTATTGTTCATGGTTGCTTATTGTTTGAATCTCATGAAGTTTGAACGTTGTTGAAACAAAGTTCGTCTATTCACTTCTTGTTCTCAGAACTAAGTTTCTGTCAGATGAACTTCAAGATGAAAATTCATCTGTCAGTAAGCCTCGTCATATGGGTTAACTTGTAACTGCTTGAAATTTGAATTTTAACCTTTCAAAATTTGTCTGTTTAACGGTTACATATGTTAAAACCAAAGGTCTTCCTCTGAATAGACGCAACCTTATTTGTCTCTCTCTCAAGTTTGTTCAAATCCTCTCTTCAATTCCCATCAACTCTGTTCACGAATCTTCATTTCTCACCATTTAAACTTCTTTTCGCACCTTATAAACTCATTCGTAGCATCTTTCTAAATCATTCACCTATGAGAATGGCAAGAGTTAAAATTCCAAAAGTTGAGAAAGAAGAGTCACGATCAAAGAGATATGTCAAATCCCAATATGCCTCCAAAGAAGGTGAAACTCATAAAAGGAATGGCGAATCCAGCAAGGCAACTCCTTCCAAGAGGTAGAAAACAACTCCTAAAGTAGACTCGAAGAAATCTGCTCCTACTCCCTCGAAGAAATCTGAGCCTGCTATTCCTGTTGCTCCTATCTCTCCTGCCTCATCTTCCTCCTCTAGCACTGAATCTGGAGAATACCAGCTAACATTGCTGCCATTGTGGAGCACTGCTTATATTCTGTGAGAGTATATTACCAAATTTCTCAGTAAAAAGGTAATCAAATCTCACTGCGTAAATTTAGAAGACTTCCTGATTTCTAACAACTTTGATGCCGGGCTTTGGGTGATTAGATACAAGAACTTGTTAGAAATTTTGGAAAGATATAATGATAAGGTTATGAAGACCCGGTATGCCTCCCTGAAGTATAATAGCAAGAAAAAGAAATAGGAAGTAAATTTAAGATCAAGGGCCATATGGATGACAGATAAGACCTTCAATGAAGTACTAGAAATTCCAGGGCAAGATGGATTGAAAATTGACATCCCTACCTCAAAATACATGGATGAAGCTGAGGCTGCAGAAGAGGAAGGAAGGGCTTTCCTAAACTACAAAAAAAGTACAATTCTGAACACATTGTTCAAAAGAAAAAAGAACAGGCTACCTCTAAGTTTGCTTAAGCCTACTGACCTTAGTGCCCAAGTCAGAATCCTACACTACATTGTGTCTAGGATTATTTTCAACAAATGAGGCAGTTTTAATCTGATCACAAGGGCTGAAGCACATGTGATTGCAGTAATCATGTGTGGCAAGTTAATCAATATAGGTCATATCATCCTCCAACACATGATCAAAGCAAGAGATCAGAGGAAAGATTCCACCCTACCATATGCCTCAATCATCTCCAAGATACTTCAGTATGTCAGGATCCAACATCTAGAAAAAGGAAAAGGGAAGCTTACTAAAATCTTTAAAGAAAAAGAACTACAAATGATGGGGATAGAAAAGAAGGATGGAAGATAGATTAGCAAGTGAGCTGGAAAAATAGAAGATCTTTTCTTTGAAGAAGATGTCTCCCAAAAACAAGTAGGAACCTCTGAGGCTGCTCCAAAATTCATGCCTCAGCCTTTTCAGCCTATCGCATCTCCATCTCAGCCCACTTCGACACATATGTCATCCACTCCCTTTACTTGGGCAAAGCCAACCAAGATCACTGAGCTATATGACAACATGTCTGCACTCATGCTAAGTATTAGGGATGAGCAAAATACCAAATTTGCTCATTTGCAAGATCAGATTCATCAGTTGGTAATGAATATGAAAGTGGTTGCTAATGCAAATGAGAAAATCATAAGTGTCATTCCCTCCACATCAACTCCACCTCATCCAGGATTCTCTGAGCCTATCAGGTCTCCTACTCCTGAGCC
Source organism: Adenanthera pavonina (assembly GCA_026686845.1). Classification (NCBI taxonomy): domain Eukaryota; kingdom Viridiplantae; phylum Streptophyta; class Magnoliopsida; order Fabales; family Fabaceae; genus Adenanthera; species Adenanthera pavonina. Next base: position 24,380,029 of record JAIVEN010000022.1, on the reverse strand, counting down.
TCCAAGTCCTTTCGTGCTAGCCTCCCCTGAACCAGATGTTGATGTACATGCTACTGAGGCTGCTAGCACCATGGCCACTCAACAGGCCTTCAATAATGGAGCAAGCCCTGGTCCTTTCTTGGACTATGGCATGGAGGAAGAGGCTCCTCAAAAACCAAGCTCCCATAAGCCTATTGCTGAAGATGCTCATGATTCAATTCTTTCTATCAAGAATCTGAGCAAGTGGAGAAACTGGTGGCAGCCATCTCTACCACACCATTCCATACAAGCAAGCCCAAAGATTAAGGGTTGAATAAATGTTTCATCCTTCTGCTCCTGCTCCCTCACCTCTTTTTGCCTATGGTCTCTCGAACGAACGAAGGGCTCAATTGGCTATTTCTAGACAAGAAATGCAAGAGCTTCTTGAAGTCTTTGATGATGAGAACACAAGCCCTGAAGTTTTTGTACCTCTTCCAAAGCTTAATCCTGATCTGCCTTTTGTTCCTATGCCTCTTAAAGCAATTCCAGTATCCCAGATACCTCCTCCTGCTATACATGTTCAAATTCCTAATGATGCCAAAAAGGGGGAGAAGTCATCTGAGTAAACTGGAAAATCTACTGCAAAATCATCTGGCAAAGCCTACAGCAAGAAGCCCAAGCCCAAGAAGAAGTGATTAGATCTTAGGATTGTTTGGTCTTTCCTGTAATGTTGTTTTATGAATGATAATCTTGCTTTTGAATTATGTGTTTGCAATGTCATATCTCTGTACTGAAACTATGAATGAATTAATGAGATTCCCTATTTGATCTATTGTACATGATGCACTTATCTTCGAATTTTAATGTATATGTTGAGGGGGAGCTCTTTGAAGCAAACCCAAGTACTAATCCAGTTTACAAGTTATTTTGTTATCATCAAAAAGGGGGAGAATGTTGAATCAAGTGTTTTGATGATTCCAAACTAACTAGAGCTTGGAAGGAAGATATCAAAGGTATACAAAAGATCTCAAGTGAAGAAATCAAAGAAAAACAAGTATAAGATTAAATATAGGATTTCTTACTGTATTCAAAATGAGTAAAAGACTTTGATCTTGCAAAAGAATCTTTAAAAAAATATGGTTTACGATAATTCATGAAGTATTTAAAAAATACCCACTAACAGACGAACTTTGAAGTGTTAAATTCGATTTGTTACTTTGAAATTTTGAACTTTGGTATCTGAAATTCACACTTCGGAGTGAAAATATATTAGTCAGAAAAGAGATCCCTCTGATAGACGAATTTCATCCTTGAAAATTCGAATTTCGAATAAAGCACAAATTATGAAAAAAATAAAAAATTTGTCTGAAGATATGGTAAAGTTCATTTGAAAGTAAAGTTTAAAAAAATTTTTGAGTTAGTTCTCTAACAGACGAACTTTGACTTTAAAAATTTGAACTTTGGAAACATAGTTTGCAAGACTGTTATGATAGTCTTCTGACATACGAATTTTAGTATTTAGAAATTTGAACTTTGAATTAAGTCTGATAAGAGATCTATCTGACAAAAAAACTTTGATATTTGAAAATTCGAATTTTGAAAAGAAGAATTATTGTACCATATTGAGATACACACTGACAGACGAATTTTGGATACCAAAATTCAAACTTTGAAGGCATTGTAGTAATATGGAATAACTGTTCACACTTACCAGAAGAACTTTAAACTTGAAAATTCGTATGTTCTAACATAAAAACATTTGTCAAAGATGAAAGTTTGAACTTTGCTTTAGAACAGATGAACTTTGAGTTACAACGTTAAAGTCTTTAGCTTATGGACTCTGTGAAATTCGTCTGTTAACGCACCAAAATTGAATTTGAATGTCAGACGCATTAAATGCAGTTGGTAAATAGATAGTTTTTTAGAGTAACTGTTGGGTAACGTCTCTAACGGCTAGATCTTGTCTCTAACGTATAGTTAAGATAAAAATCTGTAAATATAACTTCATTTGAAAATATAGGTAACGATTTTTACAATATATATACAAAAACTCTGCTAAATTCTTAAGTCAAAAGTCTTCTGCTTTCACATACTTTATATCATATACTTCAACTTTCATATACACTGTAAATTAGAGAATTCAATTACTGTAATTGATCTTATCTTCATCTGGAAGAAAGATTTTCTTGTGAGGGAATTTCACAAGGGATTTGAGAAGCACTTATCTAAAGTGTAAAGAGTGAGATTGTAAGCTCTTGGAACAGAGCATCAAGTTGTACTGAAACATTACAAGAAGCCTAATGAATTTTTGCAAGATAGTGGAAAATCTCAAGTGTTAGCTTGAGGATTGGACGTAGGTTAAGAGAAAAAGACCGAACCAAAATAAATTTTTGTGTCTTCTCTTCCTTTACCTTGTTTTTCACTTGGTTATATTTTATACTCTATTTTTGCTGTCACTCTTGCTTTCACCACTCTCTTATACTTTTGCAGAAAATTTTAATCTTCTCAATCCTCCCCCCCCCTCTTGGGAAGCTAGCATATCTAACAAGAAGTTCACCTAAAAATCAACAAATTGCTTATATAAATACTGATATGGGCACCGTGGCACAAGAAGACAAGTCGCAACGCCAGTTGCCTCTATTTCAAAAAGCTTCCAACCCGAGAGCTTTCATGCGACAGTGATACTGTAGCAACCATAGTGATACTGGAGCAACCACAGTGCCACATCCTGATCTCCTTGTGTTGATTGGTTTGGCTAGTTTTTCAGGATTTTAAGAGATTGGTGGAAGTTTGTTTTGGTAGGGTGTTACATAATGTGTGGGAGCTTTCTAGTTATTACAATAAAATTTTTCATCTTATAACTTAACTAATGAAAAAACTAACAACTTACACATCTTTAATTAAGATATTAAAATTATATCCTATAAATAATGAAGAGACTAACAAAGAATAATGGAAGTTGCTATATAATATCAATTAGAAGAAAATACATTTTAGTCTTTAAAAATTCATTGATCAACTATTTGAATGGAGAATCTTAAAAATACAATATTTAAAGTTTTTGACTAAGGATGGTGGGAGACTGAGTTGGACTATGTTTAATATCAGCCCATAATCTAGTCTTGTAGTAGGTCGGGTCTAGTCTAGGAAACCATGATCTGGTCTGGTCTGGTTTGGCTAGGTTAGTTGGTCAAACTGGTCTAGCTCGTGCTAGACTAGTAGGTTCCTGGACTACCCTTTTTTAATGTTTGGACTTCTTTTTTTTTTTTAACAACCAATGTCTAAGCTTTTTTTTTTTTTAAACAAAATGACCAAACCAAACCCAAAATGACCAATCAACATTTGGACTTTTTCATCAAAATGAGCATTCAAATAATTAAGCCCAAAATGACCATTCTGAAAGAAAAGATGAGGGACATGGATATATAAAATTGCCAACCAATGCGACAATCAATTCAAAATGAACATTCAAGCCTAAAATGACCATTCAAAGTGTAATCCTACGCTCACAAATGTTTTGTTTCTGTTCTATAGAGTCCAAACTTACCAGAGATGCAGATTAATCTGAAATAGCATTAATGACTAAAATACATCTTGTGTAATATGAAAATTGAAGAAGAGGACTTAGGGTTTGCAAGCATATAAGCCTTATTGTGTAATACGACGTTGTTTCATTATAATATTAAAAAAACAAAACAAACCCTCAAACCGGGTCAGACCAAATTGGTTTGAAAAGGTTCATCCTGAACCAGGTTGCTTCAGGTTTGATCGGGTTAACCAAGTCTAGGTTTCTTTCCCCACCCCTATTTTTGACTGGTTAGTCCTAGACAATTAAGACAAGTTTATATTACTTATTGTTTGCATTTTTTTTTTAAATCTCATTTTCAGCAGTTACATAAATGGAACAAATAACATTTTAACTTTTATTTTGATTTTCAATTCTAACTACATCTAGTGTTTTAATTTTTTTATTTCTTAATTACCTACATTTTCTAGCATAAATTTTGTTCTCCTCCTCTTCTTTTTTTTTCAATAGTGTATAATTTTAGGATATATTTTAGAACACATGCAAAAAAAATATATAAATTTCGTATGAATTTTAAAGGAAAAAGTTTGACATTAATTTTAAACACAAACACTGCTTCCTAAGATAGGTCACGAATATTGTTTAGAAAATGAGTTGTAGAATAGTTAATATTATAGTTTAATATAAATTGTATTTACTATCATATTAATAATGATGATTACATTTCCTCTATTAGAAATCCCAAAAAAATGTCAAATTACTAACTTAATTTGTTTCTGCTTGTTCCGGCCCAAATATCAATCTGGGAAAGAAAGCCCAAAACCAAAATAGGTCTTTCATTTCTGTTATTTGTCGAAAAGACAAACTATATGGATTAGCCACGTGTAAATATGGAATTCACCAAACTTAACACACTTTTAATACTCCCTTCACTCCAAAATATACTCCCCCATCAATGGGGGGTACTTCCTCCATTCTTTAGTATATAAATCACTCTCAAATATCTTATTAAAATCATAAAAAATTTGTTATATTATCAAAACTATCTTAAAAATAATGTAGTTTCTATTTTTACTCCCTAATAAATACCACAAATTTAAATAATTTACTTTTTCTCTCATGATTAAATAAGGTTATTTTTTAAATAAAGTAATTAATGTTTTAAAAATATAGAGAATGTGGCTTATATATAGAATCACAAAAATCTTCTAAAACGTGAATAATGAAAAGAATCGAGGGAGTATGTTTGAGGTGGTGGGACACTATGAAACTTTGGTTTTGTTAGAAGCAACTTTTTGAGGCCAAAACCTTGGTCAGTCACCTCAAACATGTACAAAATCTTTTATAAATTTTTTCCTTGATGGGTTTTTTATTTTTAACCATCAGATTGGGTTTAGTTAAGTATTTATGATTTTTTTCTCCAACAATAATACCATTTATAAATTAACTCTACAACTAATTTAACTCTCTTTTCAAGAAAAGAAAAAGGTCATTGAAATTAATAAAGGGTATTTTTGGAAGAATAATGATTTTTCTTACAAAATTAAGACTTTCAACTATCTTTTATCACCTTAATTAATCTGTGTAATTTTTTTAAAAGTTCTTATAAATTGGGACAGAGGTAGTAGGTCATTTTCAATTACGTACTCCCTCTGTTTCCTATTATAAATCATGTTTTACAAGAATTTAAATATACAAAATATAAGTCACTTTGTAAATATTAAATATTCATTCCATATTTGCCCCTTATTAAATAATTACAATGGAAAGAGATTAAGAAAAAAATAATTAAGATAAGTATAATTTAATAAGGGTAATATGTTAGCTCTGTTGACTTCCCAGAATAGGGGTAAATTGGAAAGTTTGAAATTTTCTGTAAAATTATAAAAGAGCAGTAAAAGCAAAAGTTGCAAAAAAAAATAGAGTGCAGAATATAATAAAGCAGTAAGTAAGGTAGAGGAAAGAAAGACACAAAGAATTATCCAAGTTCAGTCTCTTCCTCTTGACCTATGTCCAGTCATCAAGCTACCACTTGAGATTTTTCACTATCTTGCAAGAATTGATGGGCTTCTTACAATACCACAGTACAACTTTGTGTTCTGTTCTAAGAACTTACATATTCTCACTCTGCACTTTAGCTAAGTGCTTCCCAAGTCTTTTGTGAAATCTCCTCACAAGAAAATATTTCTTCCAGATGAAGATAAGATTATTTACAATAAGAGAAACTCTCTACTATAGAGTATGTTTGACAATTGAAGAGCAATAAATGAAGTGTGAAAGAATTTAAGACTTTGTCTAATGATTTTGACAGAGTTTCATTATATACAACGTAAAATTTTTCTTTTCACAACTTCAAATGAAATTCTATTTATAGATTTTTATCTTAACTATATATTAGAAACAAAATCTAGCCATTAGAGACTTTACCCAATGGTTATTCTGCAAAACTAGTTATCCATCAACCACATTTAATGCGTTTAACATCCAAAGTTCAAATTTTGAGATGTCAACAGATGAATTTCGCAAAAATCATAAGTTAAAGACTTTAATGTTGAACTTCAAAGTTTGTCTATTCAAAGGTGAAATTCAAATTTTGAACTTAACAAATATTTCTCATGTTAGAACATACGAATTTTCAAATTTAAAGTGCTTCTGATAAGTAGAAACAGTTGTTCTATATTACTATAGTGCATTCAAAATTCGAATTTTGGGGATCCAAAATTCATCTATCAATAAGCAACTTCATATGGCACAAAAGTTTTTTTTTTTTAAATTCAAATTTTGAGCCTTCAAAGTTTATCTATCAGAGAGATCTCTTATCAAATTTATACATTTTCATTCCAAAGTTTAAATTTTCAAAGTCAAAGTTTGTCTGTCAGAGAAATATTTAATCAAACTTATTCATTTTCATTCTAAAGTTTAAATTTTCAAAACTAAAGTTCGTCTGTCAGAAAGATCTCTTATCAGACTTATACGTTTTCATTCCAAAGTTCGAATTTTCAAAACCAAAGTTCGTCTATCAGAGTAACTGACTTAAAACTCTTTTTACACTCTAATTTTCAAATAAACTTTGATATAACTTTAGACGAATTTTTCATTTTTCACAAATTATACTTGACTCGAAATTCAAATTTTAACAGATTGAAATTCGTCTGTTATAGACAACATCTCTGTAACTTTGAATTTAAATTATCAAAGTTCAAATTTTTAAAGATACATATGAAGTTTAACAGTTCAATGTTCGTCTGTTAGTAAATATTTTTTAAATTTATCATAAATTAACATAGGATAGTTGAAAAATACTTATTTAAAAACCAATGGGTGCCAGATCAAAGCATTTTACTCTGTGAACACTGTGAGAAATCCTACAAACTAATCTTATACCATTTCTTCCTGGATTTCTTCACTCGAGTTCTCTTATACTCTTTTAATATCTTCTTTCCAAGCTTCGGTTATTTGAAATCATCAAAAACCTTTGATTCAACATAATAGTGGAAAGTTATTGTAAATTTTACAAAGTTCAAGAATTTTAATTACTTTTTTTGTATGTGTAAAATGGTTAAAAGTGACTTATAAGAACAGATAAAGTATTAAAAAAGAAAGTTAAAAGTTAGTTAGATCATTTAATTCGTTAAAACATTTTCTTTTATTTTTCCTTATTACCCTTATTAATTGCATTAAATTCTAATATTCCATGTGAACCATTGACCATTTATCTCTCTTCTCTTAATTGTAGACTAGGGGCATAAATAAAAGAAAATAATTAATGCTACAACCATCTCCCAAAATGACTTATATTATCAATCGAATGGAATAGTATAAAATTAGATGTATTTTTTGGTGTGTTAAATAAAATAAAAAAATAAGTTGTTCATAAGTTGTAAATAGTATGACTTTCTATAAATCTTATATTGTAGATTGATGATTGGAATTAAAAATTTTGATGCAATAAGTGGCTGCTAGCTAACACTATAATGTAGTGCATGTATATTAGTTGCTAATATATACTAATTACTAATGTAACAATTTTTTCAAGTTTTTATAATAGTTATTCAAATTTTAGATAAAATATATGACACAAATTAAGAATGAAAGTCCTATTTTCCTATTAATTTTCTCAAATTTATAAATTTTTTTATATTTAAATTAAGAAAATTATTTTTTAAAAAAAAGGCTTTTTAACAAAATGGACAAGCCAACGGCCTACCAAGTCCCTTGCAGTATGGTTCCAGAAAAAAAGTCCCTATTAATTAACAAAATTTTTTTATATCGTTTGCTTGCCATATTAATTAACAATTCTCGTTTAACCTAGCTAGGTCTCGATGAGTCTGACTAAGTAGAAATATATAACGAACAACTTGCACTTGTACAATTAATATTGTATATATATATAGTTATGCATGGGGTTGCCCGTAAAGACTCTTACAAATTGGATACTATTATTTATGTAACAAATTGCAAAAGAAAAATTATTATTATTGAGAAGGGAATCAGGAACCCAAGTCATGCAAGCGTGTATAAAAGGAGAAAGCTTCAGATGGAAAACCATATCATATTTAATTGAGAGCCTTTGGCAAGTAGTTTGATATGTGAAACTACAGTACTTTCAGTTTAGCCCAAGCCGTCACCTTAATTTCATTTCAAATATGGTGCAAATACATAGAGCCAACCCTCGTTAACATGAAAAAAAGTGAATTTACATGAAAATTGAGTTTAGTTACCAATTATAAGTGACAAGTGACGTACGCCAACGTTAACCCCATTTCCATAAAGTGAAAATTGAGAAGGAAGGAAAGATATGATTTCTGTGTGGAAATTAGGAGACAAAAATTGGCAAGAAGTCGAAGCAGCTTATTGCTATCTGGAATTCAAAACCCCATTTCCATAAGCTCCTTTGAATACAAAAAGGAGGTTGTGCAGAGAAAAGAAATTCTACAGTTTTGGGGAGGAAGAGGGAAAGAAAAAGGGTACTCCAGATAGGGTTTGGCAAAATTGGTTAGTGGTACGTACCCGCTAATAATAATAATAATAATATATGGGAAAAAGGGAAAGGGTGTTTTGGTGTGTCATGGAAGAACATTCTCAAAGGAGATTGGATTTGGTGTCATGCGTAGAATGTATAGACAATCTCAACCATTCATTTAAGTACCACTTAATATTTCTAAAATTTAAAAGAGAAGTTTTGAAAAACCAAATTGCATATTTAGAGTAAATAAATTATAAATTATTAAAAAAAAGATTAAAAACTAAGGGAACAATTGAAAATATTTAGCAAATGAAATTGTATTTTTTCATAGTAAAAATTTAAAAATTAAGTTGTAAATTTAAAGTAAGTAAAAGTAAAATTGTAAACTACTAGAACCATTTAAATTACCAAACCATGGGAAAGGAGGAGGGAAGCTTTAAGGCCATTTTAATAATTTGATTGTTGCTTTTCCTTTAGTAATATGATAAAATTTCCAAAGTATGACCTCCCCTACCATCTGTCATAAACATATTTCATATAAAAAAAATTTGCCAAAAGACCCAAAAATTTAAAAACATATTTTAATAAAATATTTTTATAGGATGTTTCGTTGAGAAATAACAGAAAAGAGAGATTAAGGTGGAAAACAGAAGAAAATCAGATTTTTAGATTCCTACTTTCCAATGTATTTTATCTCTAAATTATACAATACTTATACCATAAAAATTCTCAAAAATCCTTGAACTAATAAAGCTGAAAATTGCAAATATAAACTATAAACTCGTGCTTATCTTTGAAATAAAATGCAAACTATTCAAAATTAATTTGAACGAACTATATATAAAATTTCTCATTGTTAAGTTTTTTTTTAATAAAATTTAAAACATTATTTAATCTTTCAATAAAAAGATTATTTTACTTTTCTCGGGTTGAAATTAATGACACCCCGTTCAAAAGAAACGAAAAGGCAAGGCCCATTATAAGGTATAACTGGGCTTTGATAAGTCCAATATTTAGGTGGTCATTTAGGCGGAAGCTCATGTGTTGTTCCATTCCATTTAACTGATCAGGCCCACTAATGAAAATTTAACCCTCATCCATTCCAACAATGATAGTTATGAAGTTCATTAAAAAAATCACAGTTAACAAAGAGTACCTTCTCTTACAATTATATTTATTTTGAATTAATACTTTTTATATTTACTACATATGCACGGTAAAAAAATTAAATATTAGTTAATTAATATAAATTAGTCCCCTTTTTAAATTCAAAACTATAAAATTATATGATGAAAAAATAATTATGCAAAATAAAAATTTTTTACCAATAAAAATAAAAACTAGTTCAGAAAATACATTTTCGAAGGTTAACCAACTGAAACATAATACCTTATTTATAGTTAATAAGCATATGCATTGTCATAAATTTCATACATTCTAATGAACGGTCATATTTATGAAAGGTCACATTCTAATTTCATACATTATATTTTTCATAAATATGACAGATGTACGTAGGGTTTGAACCTTTCATTTCAATATAATGAAAGGTCATATTTAGCATGAAAAAATTATTTTTGTGAAAATAAAAAGGAAAGGAAGAGGGGGATGGGGAAGATGTTTTTATAAAAAGACTATTTTTTGCCCCTGCAAAATTTAAATAATATGTATTAAATATATTCAAATTTATGCACCAAAAGTTACTCATTACTAGTAAACCAAGAATAGGTAGTAGGCGGCTTTATATGGACCGATGACAGTCGCGGTAGGGACATGTGTGAATCTGAATTATTCTATAATTAAAAGTCATATTTAATAGGAATGAGTTATTTTTTTATAGAAATAAAAAAAATTAGATAGGAGATAATTTAATATCTTCTAATTCGGGACATGTTCTTTTGCTGTTGTGGTATTTTGGTATAGCAGTTTTTGTATAGGCCATTTGCCCGATATATATTGATTTTTTAGCTTGATATTATTTTTCAACTTCCTTCAAAAAAAGAAGAAAATGATACACTTTCATGAAAAGGCTATTTGTTACTCTTTGAATTATAGTGTGTACCGTGACACACAAGGATATTTCTTCTTCGTCTTCTTCTTCTTTTTTATTTTTATATTTTTTATAAAAGTACTACTTTCGTACTTAGCATATATGGCCAAAGTTATGCATCCCTAGGTACTGATTATTGAATCAAGAATCAGGTAGTCGGTGGCGTTAATGGACCATGAACCAGGATAATATATATATACACGCACATGTAAATACATATATCTATATACACAAAAAAAAATACATATATCTTTATGTATCTGACCTCTTATATTCACAAAAATAATTATACAATATTTATTAAATAAACATAAAAAGGAAATATAATAGGTGCAAATAATAAAACACAGATCATACATAGTTATATTATATCACTTTTTTTTAGTATACAACCATATTATCTGTTCACACGAATCTGCTAGCTAGTGTTTTACTCCAAAGAAGAAAACTTAAATTGGTGCGTCATTTTCTACGCGGATTCGAAATCTGTTAGGATCCAATTATCTTAGGGATTAGGAATGAAGCAAATCACTAACATCAATACAGATCAATCATATTTCTCTTATTCAAATACTCCATCCAGTTATATATATAGAATCTTTTGTCCTGTTCCTAAATATAAGACCCTTTACAATGTAATATTTAGTATACATTTCCAAAAAATATTCCTATTTAATATATTTAAAGAGAAAAAATAAAAAATTAAATAAGGGTAATTTAAAAAAAATGTGATTTTCGGATAAATCAAGGTAGTTAATTAGTTTAAATTCCAATTCTTAATTCACTTGATTCAATTAAAATGATCTTATGTTAAGGACCAGAAGAAGTATATTATAAGAGTTTTCAACCAATTCACATTTTTTAAAAAAAATTAATTATAAACCTTAAACTTCTAAAAAAAACTAACATTCCATTTTTAATCTTATTTACCAAGTTTCACTCTTCAAGATACGAAATAGTTACTAAATCAATGGAGATAAAAAAAATATACTGGTACTAAAAATTAATATAGTACTTTATATTTTCAACCAACTAAAAATAAAAAAAAATCGCAGTATAGATAAGAGGGAGTATATGATTATCCATGCCTTAATATTATTTCCTAATTAACATTTCAAGCATCTTCAGATGTTACTTCGTGACTTGCGCGGGGTCAGCGATCTCTCTCCTTCGAGTTGGGTTGTTTAAGAGACCAACACGCCACCTTTATTTTTCTTCTCTCTTTTTGGCTCCTTTGGGACGGAGCATCTGTTTTGTGTGTGGATGATTCAGTGATTCCTTACTAAAAAAAAATCTCTTTTTTAGAGACATATTTCTTTTGAGGATATATTTGTCACATTAGCGTTTTTTGCTTGGCATATCAACTATCATTATATTTTTAGAGGGCCAAGAGTCGTAAAAGTCTTTTCGGTAAAATTTTTTATTCTCTGGATCCTTGGCTCTCAAGAAAATATAATAATAGTGAAGATTAGTTTAATTAATAAGGTTGTTACTTATACTTCACAACAATGTGAATTTGAATCCCGAAAATACAATACACATTTTTTCCTCCTTTATCATAGGTTTTTTCCATTTTAATAATTTATAAGTATTTATGTAAATACCTTTTGAATCCTAAAATTTGACCTGATAAGCCCATATGACCTAAACTTTTGAAAAATAAATAGTACTTACAATACAATTAAATTAATTTATCTATAATAACTTTTAGGTTTTTAACCACCTTATCATGCAAATAGAATGAATAAAAATAATGCTTCTTGCTTCTTTCAACTCTCCTATTTTTCAGTTTTAAAAGAAACTCAGATTTGATATAACACATATTTGGAAAATATGAGGAGATTTTTTGGACAATACCATATATATAAATGTATGGGTTTTTTAACAAAAAAAAATCGGTTTTAAAAAAAGAAGAAAAATGTTTTTTATTTGTTTTGCATGGTATAATGAGGTGATTAAGCATATTATAAATAAAATTAATCTCCTTCCATGTAATTACTTTTCAATAAGTTAATTTATATTGGTGCCACTGCGCAGGGGAGAGGAAATTCTTATTATATTTTTAAATCTGAGCGATTCAAAAAAAAACTTTTTTATTGAAATGATTAAAAAAAATTTAGCATAAAATTAAGAGATAAAATTAACTCTTTTTTTTTGTTAATATTTACATAAATTTCTAAGTCATTTTTTTGTGACAATTTCTAAGCCATTTTTATTAGCAGCCCATTGCGTTTTAGACAATAGATGGAAACTGCTTTCCAACATCCAACAAATTTTCATAGTATGTCAAGTTGTCAACTCCTTGCTAGAAATGACACGAATCAAATCCAGATTCCAAATTCAATCCATCATCCACTTCCCTAATCAAATTATGACACATATATTATGCCTCAATTATTGCTTTATTTAATAACTAATTTCCAAGTCAACTTTTTCTTATCAAACTTGTATAACTATATAATCTACATACATATACATATATATATATATACATATGTATTTGGCATTTTTTTTCTTTCCACATTGGAAATAAAGAAATAATAATGACAAATGAGGGTGCATCATGAGGACTGTATAAAATAAAGTAAGGGAATATTCTCACAAATTCTGTCATGTTGCAATTAATATTCTAGTATTTTCATGCGTGCATCTAGATAAAGATGCACCATAGACTTTGATTGATAATTTGATGCATTTTCTGGTTCTCTCTATATCTAATTAATTATATACTTTAATACTTCATCATCTTCACTAAATTTTTTCTTCTTTCAGTACAATTTCATTCTCATCATCAAACGTTTTCATTTAACCACGTCCCCTTGAAGAATGCCTTTCTTCTGAAATTAAGGAACTAGATCTCATATTAGTTTCCGCATCACATGAAGTTTGAAAAAACGATCGCCGCGTCGTTCACAATTTTGGAAACAGTGAGGTTTGCTGTAAAGTTTATAAAGTTCATTTAGATATAGAGTAAATCCATCAAGTGATGTTAATGGACAGAAATATATAACTTAAATAACTTGAACTGAAAGCTTATTAACTCATAAAGAAATGATAATAATAATAATCATAATAATAATAATAATATATATAGAGAGAAAGAGAGAGAGATGAGTTGTATATAGTTATGATTCATGACTTAATCAAAAGCAGAAGTTTTTATCTCCATCTATTAACTAAGTGACAATTTGAAAGTCACAATCTCTGGTGATAACTAATAAGTAGGTTTTGCCGTCCAAGATATAAGTTATCATTGAGAAATTAAATTGGAATATATATATATATATATGTATATATGTATTGCATACCAACATTCACTTTTTATTTTTTCTAAAATCATTTAATATCTGGTTATCACATTAAATTCTAACTAATTTGGATCGAGCCACATTAGGTGTCAAATGGGAGAAATTCTCTAAAAGATGTCTTTTGCATTTATACAGTTTCAAATATGAGATATTATACTTAATCAACTCTAATTCCTCTCACTAGGATTAACCTCCGTTCCTCATATCAACATTCTCATTAATCATATATATACATGTGTAATTATACTTCTAATTATGGATAATGAATCGATGAAGACGATTTCATTTTGCCTACGATATCAGTATTATCTGACGCGTGGATGGACTTCTCTCTCTTCCATTATCGTATCATGCGTATAGAAAAATGAGAAGTAGAAAGGTCTCAAATATTAAATAATTGATGTATTAACTTTTTAAAGGCTATTATTGAGTCACAACCACGTGTACGTCATCTAAGGGAAAAGGCTCTTCCAATAACACGAAAGGCCAATTAATGACCACCTGGAAAGCCAACTCACAATAATTATTACAACCATGTTTAATTAGATTAATAATATACGTGATCAATCAGAGCACGTTGACGGGAGTATAATGGCTCTCACCTTCCTTAAATAAGTAATTATGAATTAATTTTTAATATTTGCATATAAAATAAAGGGGGAATTACATTTTGGGACCAAGATCTCAAATTAATTACAAAACAGATTTTTTTACTACTTGTTCTTCTAATTTTACAACTCAGTCTCCCATTTTTACCATTGGATTTTAGTTAAAAATCCTTCTTTGTGATTAATTTGAGATCTTGGTCCCAAAATGTGATTCCCCCTAAAATAAACTTAGTTGGGTGGAATTGACTCTCTACCCTCTCTTGTTCTAAATATAAGGTATTTTATCTTAATTTTAAATAATCCCTCAAATCCCATTTATAAGGGGAAAAAACTGCTTTACAAATATTAAAAAAGAAAGTTGAAGTTAGTTAAAAATAATTAATTTATCTCACATTTCAATTTCTTCCAAAGTTACCACTACTTAATTAATTTCTCTCAAAACTCTTTCTAAAAGTGCACTTCATGACTCTCATTAGTGTTAATAAAGGAGAATAATTTTGATAAAAATAAATTAATGCAATATTAATTTTTTTCCCCTTATAAATAGAACCATCAAAAGAAAAAAAATTTCCCTTATAAATAGAATCGGAGGGAGTATAAAACTATTTATAATATATGATATAATATTTATTATGGTTTTAAAAAAAATGACCATATTTAACGGATCTCAAAGAAATAGAGAAAGAAATTAAATAATGGTAGTTTTGGAAAAATATAGTGATTTTTTAATAAATTAAGATAATGAATTAACTTTAACTCATATTCTTAATCTGTGTAATTCGATTAAAAAGATTTCATGTTTAGAATTAGAAGAAATATTTTTGATGCCACACAAGGGTTTAGTTTATGTTGCTAGCAACAAGAGATACCCCAATTCTAAGAAGAAGAAAAAAGTGATCAATAATTTGAGACAAATGGAGTGGGGGTCTCTCCTATGAGACCCCATCCTCCCACAGTCTTGTCAGGACAGGAATTCATCTTTTTAATTTTTTTAAATAAAAAATTATAGATAAAAAGTAAATTTTTTAGAAATCACGTAGATATATGTTTTGTATAGTTTTAAATTTTATATTTATTAAAATATATTATACAGTAAAAACTGAATCAAACTAGATCTTTACAGTTTACAGTATTATGTAGTTTTTTTTAGTAATTAAGAAAAAAATACTAAACAAATTCAAAACAATACAAAATATATATTTATATAATTCTTGAACAATCTACTTTTTATTAGTAATTTAAGAAAAGGGGGGAATTGCCACGGCAGGACCGTGGCCGTTGAGGTCTCTGCAAGAGAGACCCCGAGACAAAGAAAGGTCGAAATATGTAAATTTGAGCCCGTTACGTTAAAATATAAAATAAAGGCGGGGAATTACTTTTTTTACAAACAAAATAACAAATTTATTCCTCCCTCTAATTTTTAATATAAGATCATTTTAACATAATCACACGGATTAAGAATTGAAATTAAAACTAATTAACCACCTCGATTTCTCCAAAAATCCTAACATTTTTCCAAAACTACCTTTATTTAATATCTTTTTCTTTCTCTTTGAATACATTAAATAGGGGTATTTTTTAGAAATGTATAATAAATACTACATCGTATATTGTAAAGGGTCTTATATTTAGGATCATGACAAAAGATCCTATATATAGGATCGGAGGTAGTATAAAGTGTGACATATTACTACTTATTCCCTTAATTTTACTACTTAATATTTTAGATTTTAATACTTTTTATTAGTTAATGTCTTACTTTGTAATTAATTTACTCTACTGATTTCTAACTATAATTCCCCTGATAAAAATTTTTTTGATTTGACCCCTTAATTATAAGAACCACAAAAAGGTGGTTTCTTTGCTTTTTTATGAGGTTTTATTCGTGGATTTTTTAGTTTCTATTCTCTCCATTAATGATTAATTAATTAATATATTTAATTAGATTAGTCAAAATTCAAACCGTCGGTATCCAAAAGAATTAATCAAAATTGTGGTGGAAATTAAGTGGCTTTAGTCATCACATGTAGTAATTAATATCCAAAAGAATTAATCAAAATTGTGGTGGAAATTAAGTGGCTTTAGTCATCACATGTAGTAATTAATCTTCGCATAATACATTTATAGCGGGGGCATCCGGTCGCTTTTAGAGTGTGTATGAAATGATCTATGGAAAGAAAAGAGTCTAAAATATAAGATGCATGTGATAAAAACAAAAACACAGTTAATTAGACTAATGAAAAGAAAAAGCTAACAAATAAAAATAATTACATAGTACGTAGTATTTAAAGTTCATTTTGATTAACACCTTAGCTTATTCGTCCCTAATTTTCAATAATATTAAAGGTCTGAAATGAAGTAAAGGGGTACAATAAGCAAATTATAAAATATGGAAAGATACAAATATCAAACTTACTACGAAAATTAAAGTTATCATTGTTAAAATTATTTAAAAAAATATAGCTAAAATCACAATTTTAGGTTGTGTTAATATATTATCATATGATATGTTATATGTACTTAAATTATACTTCCTCCGATCCATATTATAAAATATTTTATATCAATTACACGTATATTAAGAAAATCATTTTTTTACCTGAAATCAATGCAAAAAGTATCCATATTTCCTATTTTACTCTTATTAAATGCTCAATTCTATTGATATTGTAGGATTATAAATGAGGAGTATGGAAGCATTAAAGATAAGGATAAAATGAAAAAAAATTATTTAATGCCATATATTTTGGATAAAAAAACTTATCATATAAAATGCTTTATAATATGAATCGGAGGGAGTACATTGTAAAATTTTACATTTGGTTTAACCATGACAATATCTCGACTTTCAGTTAGTCCAAAGTCCTTTTTTATTAAATTAAACTTAATTTTTTATATATTTAACTTCAACTTTTTAAGAGATATATAACATATATATGCATGAAAATTTCTTCAAATCTAATATGAGATACTTAACTATATATGAATATATATATATATATAATTTACACACTTTAAAACATTTGTGCTGCAAAATCTAATTGAATATATATATGTTCCTAAACTTATATTCATAAACACCTTTCTCTCTAATAAGAACTAGTATGTTTGGTTGATTTTAGGGATTAATTGGATGCCATCTAGGAAACAAGGAAACTGATAAAGATCAAATCTTCGACAACATAAGAGCATAAAAACAAATATTAAAATCATAATAAAAGAAGCATGTGTAATATCCTACCTTCAAACACGTCTACACTTGATCAAAACCTTCAAAACCCAACCAAACACAATTTAAACATCTTAAAACAACCTTGCAAAACTTCATAACAGCGAAAACGAACCAAACAACATCAAAATCTGGGCTGAGACTGCGGCCGTAACAGTATCACCGTGGCTCCATACCTCTCCTATTTTACATTGCTACTGGATTCTCTGGTGCCGCGACGCCCTTTACTAGTTTTCCACACCAGCAAAATCCAATACTGAGCGAACTTTTGACGCATTAGTTTTATGTTCCGACCTTCGATTGACTTGATTCCAACTCCTACAAGTCAATCTAGTCCTAAACTAATAATTGACACCAACTTTACCTCAATCCAACTCCATATGGAGAATCTGGACACCCAACACCATTTTAGCCACTTTTTAACCAAAACATACCATCCATACTTCCCATTTGCCACCAAAGGCAATTTAACCAACCCGGACCATTCACACAGATCCTAAACCACTTAACCAACTCGTTCAAAGAGATTTCACCTCAAAGGAATCACTCCTCTAAGATTTGACCCCCTCGAATCCCAATTAACAAAACGGGTTACAGGCCCTAAAACATACTAATGAAGCCCAAACACCCTTGGGGCTCACAAACACTACCACACAAACTCCTCAACACCCCCGAGCCACACATACACCACCATTTATCATACACAACCCATACAACACAATTCCACATACCTATCCATACATACAACATCCATTCAATCCACATCCATATCATACATTCATTGCAAAACCTTCTATCCTACTTGGTATAAGATACATATTCAAATTACACAAATACTATATATACCTAACACTCCCATGTCTAATGCTACTCCCTCGGCTTCTCAAGACTAGTACCAGAGCCGTTACCTAAAAGGTTAGTCATGGGAGAGGGGTGTGAGATAATGTCTCAGTAACCGAGAATAACCACCCACACACATATATATACATAAATCTCTTACAATACATGAATGCAATGTGAAATAAATAGAATGTATGTCTCCCTCGCACACAGCTAGAATCACGGGCTATCGTCATAACAGGATATTTCATTTAGGTAATTCCCTTCCAACAATCGGTGAAGACTGATTCCGGGACATCACCAAGCTCACCTCCCATTAGTGCACTCGGCTAAAGGTAACACTAATATTTGGACCGTGGCTCTCCTTCGCCTAGACTATCACGAATTAATGGTGATTTAAGAAAGGTGTAATCCACTGCGCGTCTTTCCTCTCCTGGCCATAGGAGGAGATTTAGCCGTAGGGATCTCATTCTTATCCTCCCTAACATATATATTCCATCCTTATCCTCCCTAACATATATATATTTCATCCTTATCCTCCCTACCATATATATATTCCATCATTATCCTCCCTAATATATATATTATCATATATCATATCGTCATCACATTATCACCACCTAATTCGCCATATATCACAATCTCACAATGCCATATAGTGATACTCATGTATCATCATATAATAATCATCATCATCTCAATGTCATGCTATGCATCATGTCATATCATATCAATATCATCATCACATATGTAATCATCATCATAATCAACATGTTGTGCACATACCACGATATATGAAAAATAGTACAGACAACCACATCTATATCGTGGTATGAAATAAACATGTATATATACACCAATATACATACTATCATACAATACAAATAATACAATACAAACAAACACCATGTTACCTTAATTGTCGTTATCACATGCACACAGTTTCCACAAGCTTCTTGAGTTGTCCAACATGCTTGAACCCCCCTCAGGCTACCAAACAATTTTCACAATATCACAATTCTTCAATTAACACAATATACCATTTAGCCAAAACCACAATTCAACTACTTTAGGCCTAACCCAAGGTTCCAACACTCCTTTAATACATCAATAAGCTCTTGAGGACCATTCAAACACTACTCAACCACATACACTTCAGATTCCTAAGAGTCCTAATCGAAAACAACCTAGGGTTAAGCTCAAATCATTTATAAACCTTTCAAAACTCACATCCAAGCAACAAAAACACAAAAATACACTTCCTTAACCCCATATAATCCATTTCAATTGGTGGATTTCAGCCCAAATCGAAAATCTCGACACATAATCGAAAAATCCCAAATTCAACAAAAGAAAAATAGAAAGGGAGGAGTAGAAATCACTTACCAACTTGAATCCAAGCTCATGAGATCCAAAAATCACTTCCAAAGCTCAGAAATCTTGAACCCTAGCACAGCTCTTACATTCTTCTCCATCGCTCCCTTCGTTTCTTTCTTTCTGTTTGTCCGAAATGTTTCTAATTTAAACTAGAACCCAAGTCTCGCGCAGCCTCAGATAAGTCCACCATGGCTCCACCATGTTTCAGCTAAAACAACGTCATTGGACTTGCTCTCACCGCAACGGCCCTACTTCTTGCCACGACGTGGAGCTCAATTTTTCTCCACTTGAGCCTTCCTCCATCCTGTTTTCTCCGGTCCTGCACACAATACCAAAACAAAGTCATGAGGGGTGTATAGCATGCATATACTTGTATTAAAAATAAAAGAAGAAAGCATGTAATATCTCCAAGGAAAAGAAAGAAACTTCATTTTTCTTTTTGTAAAGGGAAAAAACAAATTAATGATTGACCACCTAAAACATCTAATATGTGATACTTACCTATATATATAAAACGCGCAAATGCACATGTGGACACGAGGACGTTATATTTAGTTTTAAAATATATTGAATTAAAAAGGAATCTCATCATTAACTCTCTCCCCCTGTTTAAAAAAACTTATATCAAATAATATTAATTAAAATTAATTTAAATTGAAAAAAATTTTAAAAAAAGTGGGGCCCACCTAAAATAATGGGAAAATATAAATCCACCTATAAAAAATGAATGAATAAAGAAAACATATGACTCAATAAAAAAAGAAAACAAAAAAAATAAAGAGGGGCACGGATCCCAATAAATGAAGCCGCATTATGCCGTTAATACACGGTGCGAGTTCATTCTACTTTTAATTATGTATAGATTCACACATTTAAATCATTTGTGTTACAAAATCTAATTAAATATATATATGCTCCTAGAGTTATATTGATAAACATCTTTAGCTCTAATAAGAACTGGTGTTTGATTGATTTAGGGATTAATTGGATGCCATAGGAAAAAAGGAAAACTGATAAAATGAGGATTAGATCCCCCACAACATAGGAATTAACTTAAACGAAAAACAAATATTAAAATCATAATAACAGAAGTATACATATCCTTGCATTGAAAGTTAACATGTGATATCTCCGAGGATAAGAAACAGACTTTCATTTTTCTTTCTGTAAAGGGGGAAAAACAAAATAATATATAAATTTGACCGCTACAAAATTATCATAGAATGCATTGAACTCTAACTAGAAATGGCTCTTATATAGCAAAAAGTTTGAGAATGAGCAGTACCGTTTATTGTCTAATAATATTGCAATTTCTTATAAATTTTATTTTATATTAGACTTATTTTCCCATGTGTTGCATGGAGTCTAAAAACCGCATTATTTATAGCTTATAATTGGTGTAGCTTCTATAAAATACAGATTTTATATATATTATGTTAATAAATTAGACTAGATGTGAGCCTTGTAAATTGCCTTGAAATTTGAGGAATGAATTGCATATATCTTCTTATAAATTTATGTTG
Organism: Adenanthera pavonina; assembly: GCA_026686845.1. Lineage (NCBI taxonomy): Eukaryota > Viridiplantae > Streptophyta > Magnoliopsida > Fabales > Fabaceae > Adenanthera > Adenanthera pavonina. The sequence continues at coordinate 24,358,644 of JAIVEN010000022.1, read as the reverse complement.
TCTGTGTGTATATATTGATCCTCGTATTGTATTTGGCGATGAGGAATAATGCATAGGCAACAAAACCATAGTAAAACAAGAGGTGGTGTATATCTTCTTATAAATTTTATATAGGGGGTCCCAAATTGTCTTTCTCCCAAAATGTTAATCTCAAATAGTGAAGAAGTTGATCAGTTTGTTATATATAGGTATCACAAAGCTCCTTTCAGGTTTAGATGAGAGAGCTCTCAATTCCATCGATGTTTTTGGATGGATCCATCATGTATATTATTCTTTTTGTTAATGGAAGAGACAATAAAAAAATTTAGGGAAAGTTAACGTCTAGCATTTAAATTTAACAAAAATTATATATTTGTTACCTTATCTTAAAAAATGTAAATTATTCCTTAAAGTTAATATCAAGGACTTTAAGATTTTCTAATGTTGTTTTTTAATCAAATTTAGGCCCTTAGATATAAGTTTTTTTTTTTTACTGAATTTCATGTGGAGAACGCAATTACAAATTAAGAACAGGTGAAATTTAAAGATAAAGTATATATTTCTTAATTTAGCCTTTCCAAGAGTTACCTTATCAATTTCGGTCAGTCTTTTAATTTAAATATTAATTATTTCTCAGTTTATTCTTTCACAAGTGAAATCATGATTAATAATACCTTTCACATATGCTTATTTCTCAATTTGATAAAAGAATAGGGGCTGAATTAAGCTAGCTATACCAATCTATATGGCACAAAATTAGGGACCCAATTGAAAAGTTTCTTATCTATGACGGACTAAATTTTAAAATAAACATTGACGTAGGACCACAATAAAATTTACTCTATCTAAATTCCACGTGTTCAGCTTATTCATTCCAAACCAGCCAATACCTGACCGTGGTTTTGTCACTAACCTGTCATATATATCATTTCATATATTATTTATTTATTATTTGATATAATAATTCAAACAGTACGCATGACACAATTTTAAAATCCTAGCTTGCCCTCACCTTCTGGTAGGGGACTTAAAAGTTAAAACCTCAGGTCCCTTGTGCCATACCAACTTAACGATTCCTTTCCTCGTCTCGTACTCTATCCAACACAATTAGCTCTCTTCGTCAAACCATGTCTGAAACCATACCAGATGCCTGGGATTTCAAGGGTCGTCCTGCTCTCAGATCCAAGTCTGGCGGTTGGACTGCGGCCGCCATGATCCTAGGTCCATCTCACACACCTTCCTTAACTTCTGCTACTATACAAATACATATACATACAAATATATTGGTTTTTCTTACTTCAGTTTTGCACTTACCTTGGATAGACAAGTCGCTCAACTAGGTTGTCTGGTTTTTTCTGTGTTAATCTGATCAGGTGGAGAAGCATGCGAGAGAATGACGACGCTGGGGATTGTGGTGAATTTGGTTACATATTTGACGGGAACTATGCATCTGGGAAATGCTTCGTCTGCTAACATAGTCACCAACTTCTTGGGCACCTCCTTCATGTTGTGTTTGCTCGGTGGTTTTGTGGCCGACACGTTTCTCGGCAGGTCTGACCCAGATTCAACCTTTTTATCTTTTTTATTTCTGTTCCTTTTAATTATTTTCATACGGTGATTATTAATTAATGATTTAATATTTCGTTTCAATCCTTTCTTTGTCGACAGATACCTCACTATAGCCATTTTCGCAACCGTCCAAGCAACTGTAAGACATCACTCCTATGTTAATTTAACGGCTAATCATAGTTGCACGTTTGTTCGATTGTGTCTCTGTACTTTTATGCATAAAGATTCCAGTACTTCCTTGGAACAATATATAGTTTGACATCTTCGAATAAGTTAGTATAACGACGTTAACTGGCTTGGTGATTAACGACGTACGTCTCCATCTGAAATGAAAAAAAATAATAGTATACAAAAGCAAAGATGAATGTATGAATTCCAACCCTACTCATCTATTATTGATTATTGAATAATAGGGCGTTACAATCTTGACGATATCAACCATAATCCCAAGTCTTCATCCTCCAAAATGCAAGCCTACAGTCACAGGAGGCTCACCATGTGTACCAGCAAACAACACGCAGCTAATGGTTCTCTATTTAGCTCTCTACATCACAGCCCTTGGCACTGGCGGCCTGAAATCCAGCGTCTCTGGGTTCGGGTCGGATCAGTTCAACGATTCCAACGAATCCGAGAAGAAGCAGATGGTAAAGTTCTTCAACTGGTTCTTCTTCTTCATAAACGTAGGATCCCTAGTTGCAGTGACAGTGCTCGTGTACATTCAAGATCACGTTGGAAGAGAATGGGGATATGGGATATGTGCGTGTGCCATTATGATTGCTCTTCTTGTGTTCTTGTCGGGTACGCGGAAGTACCGGTTCAAGGAACTGGTGGGTAGTCCGTTGACGCAGATTGCGTCGGTGTTCGTCGCCACCTGGAGGAAGAGAGACTTGGAGTTGCCGTCTGATTCATCGTTGCTGTTTAATGTGAATGATATTGCTGATGGACAAGGGAAGAAGAAGCAGGTTTTGCCTCATAGCAAGCAGTTCCGGTAACATATCTCTTATCCTTTTAGTGTTTTTGTTGTTGTTTAATTAATTGTTGTCGTTGAAACAATTTTCTCTTAATAATTACTAATCAATTGATTGATTTAAGTTCCTTAGTTTACTTCAAAAAATTTTCATAATATAATAAAATTATCATTTAAACTCCTTTATCTATATTCTTTCTTCCCCTTTTTTTTTAATATTTTCCTTCCCTTCCTCTCTTTTTCTCCAATTCCTTGGGATGAGTTTGTCATGGCTTACATGTGCCTCCCCTAGTAAAAGACTTGTTAGATATTTTTTTTCGTTGTTTAATCATTAGAGTTGAAACAATTTTCCCTCACTAACTTTCACTTTTCATCCCATTTCTTCTCCAAAATATCTTAATAATTAATTGGGATAAGTAATTCACGGCTTATATACACCTTCACTAGTAAAAGACTAGTTAATTAGATATATGTTATTATGCGGTGGAGGGGTCCGGTTCCCAAATCTCAAAAAGAAAAAATAATAGTAACTAATTAATCTCACTGTCTTCCTCTCTAGTCCCCATCAATCTTAAACAATTGGTCCCCTTTCTCTCAATTCAATCATTTCTTATACTTTTTCTGAATTTTGGGTGCAAATGATTGTGCCATTCACATTAAAAAAAGTGTTGTCCTTTAGCTTAATAATTAAGAAGCTAACATTGTACATGCATAAAACCTTTCAATGAACAACTTTAATTAGGGTTAATTTCGTGAAAGCGTAAATGATTGACTAATTGAGCCAATATGTATATATAAAGGTTTACATTAGCTTGGGTGGTTGGAGATGTGTTCATATATATCAAGAAAATAACAGATAGGTTTGCTAGAAATGAACTTAATTATTTGAAGGGCGGGCCTCTCTATATGTTGAATATAATCATGACCGTTCACCTTGTTATCTTGCAATCAAAGGCTTAAATTAATGGCTATCAAGTCGTTCAGGCTCGTTGATTCAAAGTTTTTATAAACACATCAATGGCTTATAATGAATTAGTATGCTTTATTAATTTAAATAATAATTATAGCCACAATAAGGACAAAAATCAGAAAGACGTTTCTTTGTCTATCCTCTGTCGGTACTATTTTTTATAAGAGGGAAACTTCGAGAAAATAACATACTTATCTACTTCATGCGCAGTATACATGTATATGCTTTTTGTAGAATCTTTCAGTTCTTGAAAAAAAAAATGGTTGGTAGTAATTGGCAGATTCTGAGTAGATTTTCACGCGTCATTTATCTTGCATGAAACACTTTCTAAGATTCCCCACCTCTCTAAATAGACTTGTTTAGGATAATTACAAAATTTAGTCGTTCTAATCTGGGACATATGAGGTTAAAAACAAAACCAAAGGGTTGAGCATATATAATATATATATATATATACATGCATAGATAAAGATAAAGATTCTGATTTAATTTTAATACTTTTAACTCCAAATTATGATGTACAGGTTCTTGGACAAGGCAGCAATAAAGGACCCAGGAATGCCTGGAGAAATGATGACAGAGAAGAAGTGGTATCTGTCAACCCTAACTGATGTAGAAGAAGTGAAACTGGTAATAAGAATGCTTCCCATATGGGCCACCACCATCCTCTTTTGGACAGTCCACGCACAAATGACCACATTCGCAGTGTCACAAGCAACCACCATGGACCGCCACATCGGTAAATCCTTCGAGATCCCGCCTGCATCGCTCACCGTCTTCCTCGTCGGAACCATTCTCCTCACCGTCCCAATCTACGACAGAATCATCGTTCCGATCACCAGAAAACTGCTCAACAACCCCAACGGGATGAGTCCACTGCAACGCATAGGGGTCGGCCTGGTATTTTCAATCCTGGGCATGTCAGCAGCGGCACTCACAGAGATCAAACGGCTACGATCGGCAAAATCGCACGGGTTGACGAACAATCCGCACGCCGAGATTCCGCTGAGTGTTTTCCGGTTGATCCCGCAGTTTATGTTGGTGGGGTCAGGGGAAGCATTTACGTATATAGGACAGTTGGATTTCTTCCTGAGAGAGTGTCCGAAAGGGATGAAGACGATGAGCACAGGGCTGTTCTTGAGCACTTTGTCTCTGGGGTTTTTCTTCAGCTCAGTGTTGGTGACGATAGTGCACAGGGTGACAGGTCACAAGAGGCCATGGCTAGCAGACAACCTTAACCAAGGGAAGCTCTACAACTTCTATTGGGCTTGTAGCTATTTTGTGTACTTTGAATTTTGTGGTATTCTTGGTTTGTGCAAAATGGTATGTGTACAAGGACAAGAGGCTCGCCGAGGAAGGCATAGAAACAGAAATGGAGGAACAAGATGCTGCTGCTTTTCATGCATAGATCGAATAGAATGAGTCCGATCGAATTCTCTCATGTCGACGTGCTCATCTTTTTTGGTTTTTTTTTCTTTTTTCTTTTTTCTTTTTTAACCTTTTTGTGTGTATCTTAATATGGTAAGCATTTTCAACTCTAATCTAGAATAGAAGAAAAGGGCAAAGCATTTTCAGTGACCCTTGCACTTTTAAGGGAAGAGACTGATTTTCAACTGTCGGTTGGATAGGCATGTGCTGCTAAAAGAGAAAGGGCGAAGCATTTGGTTACATGTGGGTCATGGGAATTTAGATTCGGTGGTTAGCGTGATGCAAAGTATCACGTGTATGTATGTATCAATAAAGACACTTCATGTCAACCAAAAAAAAAACCAGTAAAGACACTTTCTTTTGAATGTACAAGCTTCTTTTCCTTTTTTCTTTTTTCCCCTCTTTATTTCTTTTTCTTTTTCAAATAATTTCTCTCATAATTTCCGTATACATGCGCTGATGAGGAAGATTAGAGTCAATAATGTTAAATTTACTTCTAAATTCTAAATTCTAAATAAACTTTAGAGGATCATGACTTGTTTTTAAGGTAAATAGTAAATAGAGGACGAAGACTTTCGTCATAAAAATATGAATTCAGATTTATAAATCTACCAATGATAGAATAACCTGGCCTGAAAAAAATAATGATACAATAGCTCTGAATAATACATTATCCATTCTATATATATATATATATAATATTTCAAGCTTAAATTAAAATATCAAATTGTTTAATGTTATTAATAGGTTGATTTAACACAATTAAATACAATTATTAAGGTAATAACAACAATCAAAGGGTCAAAATTTTGTACTTCACTTGATAGTCATTGCAGCAGAAGAATAATATATACTAATTTCTCAAACTATTATGCTTCTCTCCATATTAAATAATAAAAAAACAGTAAGAAACAAAAGTAAGAACCTGTTTGGTATTTTGAATGAAGTAAAATGAAAATACAAATAGGAAAAGAAAAAAAAAACTGAGTATAAGAATAACATATGTCTCTTATACTTTTAGATAAAAGAAAGTGATAGAAAAATGAAGTCCAAGACAATATATATATATAAAGATAAATTTATTACTAAATAATGATAACATGTCATAAATATTATATATTTTATTTTTTTTATATAAATATAATATTTTATATTCATTCACCAAACGGGGCATTCTGAACTAGCCCAAAAATTCTCATGGTAAGGATATTTTAATCAAGGCCCAATGTTAAAAGTTGACATGTTTTCTTATTGATAAGCGAAGATAACCATAACCAATATTATGTTTGTTAATAATTGCCAACACATATAAAGTTCATAATCTCAAATCTAATAAGTGAATGTGAGATATAACACGATTGGTCGAAAATAGTCCAACAGTTAAACAAAAATTTGACAATCTTCTGACACAAAAAGAAATAATTAAAATTATATACTTAAGATGTAACATGTTCCTTGCATAAAATTAGACACAAAAATAAAATGCTTCCGTTTATTGAATAATAATTGCTATTCCGCTTCCATCCAAAGAAAACAACACAAACTGAGTACAGCTATAAATCTGTGCATTGAATAAGAAAAGATTCACTCAATCAAGAATCACGGACCATAGACAAAGGTTCAAAACAAAAGACCGTTTACCAAAAATAAAATAAAATCAGGAATCTGACAAATTATAAAATTTGCTTTAATGCAACCGCAGAATCAATACTAAATCATGTTTCGTGGAAAGTAAGCCAGTGTGGGAGAACATGGTAAGCAGAATATTGAGAGAAGGAAGCACGTGAAGGTCCTTTAAAGTTTGGGATAATGAGATGTTGTTATTTAAGGACTCTAGTCTTGTGCTGAAAATGGGAAGCAAGCTCTAGAGAATTAAAAAGATGGTTCAAACCCATTTGAATTAACATATCCAGAAACGTCTAAAAATCATTAGTTCAATATAGAAATCCAATGATAGGAGGGCCTCTGTGCAATTAACACCGAATAAACAATTCATGAGAGGTATGATCATGGGAATGAATAAGGATTTCTTCTAAGTTTCGTGGTTTTAATTTTATTTTTATTTTTTAATGGTACAGGGTATTATAATTTGAACAAAAAAATCTACAAGGTTCAACCAATAAAGTCTTAGTACAGTTAGAAAATAATTATATCTCTTAAATATATTATCCTAGGTTTGATCCCTAACTGCATATAGAAAAGAGTTCATTCGGAGATACAAAAGCTGCTTTAGTAATTTATATGGGAATATGCCGAAAAAAATGACAAGGGTCTCAATCTCAAGAAAGGGAACAAGAGAGCATCAATCAAAGCCAACAATGTGTTTTGCGGCTTTCAAGGTTGCATTTGGTAGCATAACCATCTTCGAGATTATTGTTCAAAAAACTGAGCCCAACAAGGCAACATTTGTATTTTAGACAGAATTAGGGAAAAGCAATTAGGCAACAGTTTCTCATCTCTTACTCATATGCCAAACTGATTTATTATTTGAACAAAAAAAGCTGTTATTTGGGTTATAAAAAAACAAAAAGCTGTTATTTGCGTTTAGGAAGTAGAAGTTTAAGGAATGGAAAGTTTATGACGTGTCCATTTGTAAAACCACCAGTCTTGCATGACAACTAGCAAGAATTCTTGTGTTTCTTCGTTTAAATGGGACTTCACTAAAAAAACCTAATTCTATCTGCAAGAAAGAGGCGAAAGAACATACAACAAACAAGCTAGGTTTTTCATGACATATCTTGGAACTTGCGTAATTTGATTATGCATTACCATAAACTAGACATGTTATATTATACTCCATCCGGTCCTATAGATAGAATCTTATGCCCTGATCCTAAATATAAGACCATTTACAATATACAAGATAATATTTATCATACATTTTCAAAAAAATGTTCATATTTAATGTATCCAAAAAGAAATAGAAAGAAATTACATAGGGGTAGTATTAGAAAAATGTTGAAATTTTTGAAAAAATTGAGATAGTTAATTAGTTTTAATTCTAATTTTTAATCCATGTGATTCGGTTAAAAGAATCTTCTATTAAGAATCAGAGAGTATATTATATGTTAGTCTAAAATGAATCACACTATTTATTTATGACTTTTAAATAGTATTATTTGCTATATATTTTACATTGATGCTAGTAATATTTTCAGAAATCCCAAGGTTTGAAAAAAGACCTTAGTCACAACTCCCTTGCCTCTTTGGCAGGATAGAAACTATTAAAACTCAGAGAGACACTCCCTTTCGAATGCACCAAACTGTTAAAACAAAAAAAAAAAAAAACCGTAGTGTGACGATGATGCCGTATTAAAGTTGTTCTTGCGAAATGTACACTACAGTATTGAACATTTAAATTTGTTCTTTGGCCTAAAGATAATTCTAAAAAAGTCTTTCCCCAGAAATTTGATCCTCTAAACTCCTCGGTTTTTTTTTATTATATATCTTCATAAGTATTGAGTACCTTGGACCAAAGCTTAAGGGGAAAATCCAAGATCACTTAACCCGGTCCGCAACAATATTAATAGAAAGCACATAAACCTATATAAAATATAAAATTTGCAATAAGCCGCATGATTCACAAATTATAAGTAGAATAGCTCATATTTTAGACCTTGTGCAATGTGGAGCCTAATGTGGTGTGTGCGTGCGTAATGATTAACGAACTTAAATATTCACGATGGATAATACTTATTGTCATCTATTTCTAAAAAAATACAGAGAAAAAATTAATGCTTTGGCCAAGGCAGCAACTATATTTATGCAATAGATCAACGAGAACGAACCGTACATTAGGTGGATAACACAATTAAATACTAACAAGAATATTCTTAAAAAAAATTAAAAGCATAGTACTACATTTTATGATAACTACCTTCTCTAAGCTTCGTTCTTTTCTCAAGTACTCAGCAGGATCAAATCATGAAAGCCTTAACATATTTGAGATTATGACAAGGACCAAAACTCTGGAGAGCTATAGATACATATTTGAGTAAATGCTTCTGAGGTCAGGGAAAAAATACATGCCCAGGTGCTAGAGAGGCTACTGGAAATAATCCCATATTTGCTAAGCAACTATAAGAAAAAGAGTTGCGTTAGTTTAGCTGCCAGTTTCCCCCTTGTTCTGGTTTTATCAACTTCAGGTCACCAACAACAAAAGGGCAAAATCTGCCACAAAGCTTGCTTATTCAGAAGTATAGAGCCCCATTTCCAGAGGTTCGAAAAGTCTACTGTCCCTTTCATTCTGTCTTAATACACTGCCACGTATAAAGGTTTGCCTTCATTACCAATAACTGCAACAGTAATGTCATGTCATTGTCACAGGTTGGCTACATTTTAGTGCAATAATTATGCCTCAGGACCTAAGAGTTGTCCAAGACAAAACTCAGGTGAAAGGTTTCTCGATATTTGACATTAGATTTTCCAATCAGCATAACAAGTAAGAGAAACCTTTGAAATATTCAACCATGTACTGTAAAACTACATAAAAAAAATATTATATATTTTGATTGATTGGAGAATATAATAACAAACACCTATCAGAGAATGGTTTCGAAAAGAATGCCAATGTTACCTGAACTATAGAATCAAGATGCATCCAAAGCAAATACCAAGTCTCCATTAAATTGACCAAATATATCTGGGCATTCATCCCATTTTCCTTGCTCTCTGGCTTCCCAATACCCGCCTACATAACGATACGTTCCATTTTCGCCTTCTCTCTGAAACCATCTAGGCTTCCAGCCATTTTCTTGTATTTTCCTCGACTGCACACAAAGGAGATATATTCATCAGAAAAAGTGGAAAAAGATTTCAAAAGAATAGTATTGAGTTTAAGCTACTGCACATTTTGGTTGCACCAATTCCAAATTACAGGATCATACAGAATATAGTATCAACGCTGAATAAGAATGGGAATGTTTAAGAATATATATATAGTGAGGATAATATTCGTGGGTCAAAATTACACACAATTCAGGTCACAGTTTCCGAACACAGCAGAGACCGGAAGTATTTGTCAATATAGTTCTGATTCAAAATAAAGATCAACTTGCATAGATGACATTACGCTCAATTTACAACTGAAATAAACTGCCTTGACCCAAAAATAAATAATCAGAAAATGCTAGAATGAAACACAAAAATATAGAAAGCAAAAGTCCAGTTGAAAAGGAACCATGCGTATATCAAGGCTTTAGAAATATATTAATCTATCAACAAACAAGTGATGTCAACATTGTCAGGGCACTGCAATACTAGTATACTTAATGAGAAAAGCAATTCAGAATTGAAGTGCGAGATCGAAACATACCACTCTTTGCCTCTTTTCCAATCTTTGTTTCTCCAAATTAGCTTTCTCATATTCACCATTCTCTAGATGCCGCTGATCTGGCCTCAGCCTGGAATCCGTGGGCGGGAGCTTCTCCTTTAATCCGTGATCAAATACCCGGGATCAGACAAAGCTATAAAAAACAATTAGAGATGCCTAATAAGAAAATGGAAACGCACATAAAATCATCATTTAATGCATCATCACTACCTTCAGTCCTGGTACAAGCTCGTTCAGAGAGAGAGCAAACGATGTCAAATTGTACCGAGTAAGGTTAGCAGGAGGCTTAGTCCTTTTCCACAACATCGATGCATCTGATGAAGTGAAATCTTTTGACTTGACATTCCCATCACCAGGAACATAGTACATACTGTCATCCCACTTGCCAAATAATGCAGCAACTTTTTTCCCCGTAACATCTTCAACAAATCCATGCACCTAGTCAGACACATATCAACGAGTGAGGTAGTATTAAACAAGATAAAAAGTAGAAGATTTTATGTTTTGGAAATTTGAGAAAGGGAATGGGGCAAGAGTAAAGGCGGGAAAAATTATAGTAGTAGGTTTCAAGAAACTTGATATGGCAAGCAAAACAGCGTAAATTTTAGGTTAGATAGATGAAGCTGCAAAAGATAGAAGAAAAATTACTAGTAGTTTGCAGAACGGAACCCCGGAACCCTTACCTGGTGTGGATTGCGGTCAAGAATAGACTGCTCTTTAAACTTAAGTCTGCATGAATACTGGCGATTACCCCGTATGTCCATGTTTCCGTGATGATCACAATATATTTTACCAAGGATAAGATTATAAATTGTTGTGGTGACCTAACAAGAGCAACAATATTAACAAACATAACGACATAAAAAATCAAAAAAAAAAAAAGTAGTACAACTTTCAAAGCCTTAAATACACCCCTATGACTGGGCAGCACATAGTCTAGGTAACCAGAATGGTTCTAGCAATGCACACCTTACTCCACTGAAATATTTCACCGTCATCAAATTCTAGGGTCAAAACTCCTACTGGGTCAAGCTGAATTGACCTGCCCCAAAACTTTGAATGAATGTTGCTGTCGCCCCAAAACTTCCATCCTCTACCTTCACAGTGGCAGGCAATGAGTGTTGGATGATGACTGACCTGTTAAGTTGATTGTTACACAATTATCTTAAGAATAATTAGGCATGTGAAGAGAACGTAATTTTCCATGCATATCGGTACATAGTTGGCACAGCAAAATTATGTATTATTAATGAAAAATGCATATTGCTTGCATTTCCTGATCTCTCACAGAAGTCTCATGAATCTGTTAAATTCTTGATTTGTTTTATCATTTTAGAAAACCCAAGAAAATTGGCTTAGATCAGGCATCAGCGTACAGAAAGGGAGTTAGTGACCACATAAATATGGCACTTCCTTATCAAGAGCTATATGACTAACACCACTCCTTTTATGGCCTGTTTGGCCAAGCTTCTGGTAAAAAATATGAAGTGTTTAGCCAAGCTTTTGATTAAGATAGAGTTATTCTATGTTTAGTAGGAGTAGAAATCTACACTCCATTTTATCATCTATAAATGAAATGCTGCTTCCATTTAATTTAATAAATTCAAGAAAGATAAAAATTGGAGCTCATCCTTCGCATAAGCAAAGTATTATTTTAAGAAAACATTAACCCCAAAAAAAAAACAAAAAACAAAAACAATAACTTCGGGGCAAAATCGTTAATTACGAATTGCGATACCTCTTACGTTTCGGACATACCCACTTAAATGCACGCCCTTTTAAGTAATTTGATAGAAAAAGGCAAAATGCAACTTTTTCAGAAAGAGCAGCCAAATATAATAAAACATTGATAAGAGTGCTAGACTTTAATTAAAGAGAATCCGTTTCAAAAGAAAACAAAAAAATCCACAACAGTCTCAAATGTTGACAGCAAAAAAATCCACAACAGTCTCAAATGTTGACAGCAATCTAAGAAAATTTATTTTCTCTGAAAGAATAACATGTTAACATTGCAAAACTGTTCATAATAGTTGCAGCCCAAGGCTAAGTTGGATGGATCTTCATTTTTTACTCGCTTTCAAATGAAAGCTATCAAGTATTTTTACATAACTTTTTAAGCAAATTTTTAATGAAATGTCAAGTTTTTTAAAAAAATAATAATGTTTTGTAAAGGAAAATTTTTGAACTATTGACATTCAAAATATAACTCAACCACAAATCAATTATTAAACCATTAGTCAAAAATTCACAGCAGCGCTTCATAATTGCATATATCTAAGAATAACTCTGCATCATTAATCCATAAGGCACTATACCTTCTCAGAAAAGAAGTGAATTCCTTTCTCAGGATAATCAGCTTCATAAGTTTCCCCTAACAAAGGATTAAAGGGTTTACAGTGACGACCTTCAGATGATGCATATCCAGAAACTGCAAATGCAGCAACATTCAGTGCCCGGAGGAGACGGTTTCCCTGAAAAAGAAACTCACAGTTTCATATTTAACAGCATAAAAATGAAGTAACATTTTACACTCATGATCAGCAACCAATTTACCAAAGAAATATGTAAACTATGGAAAAAAGACACATGTTCCTAAAGATTGCCAAATCATTTGTACAAGGATCCTCCCAAAAATTGCCTCAAACTCAAATTAATTGAATTTAGAAAGGACCACCATGTAGAAGCAGACACAGCACTTGACTATGATGTTACTGATCAAAACAATCACTAGTTTAAGACAACTCTCACATAAAGCCGAACACATATCTGTGAAACATTCAAGCAACTGCCCAAAAAGTATGCTACACCTAAATGAATCGTTGTTCAAAAAACATTTAATCGATACTTCTATGCACCAAAGTTAAATCACTTACAAAAAGAAACTATGACCTCTACATTACCAAATTCAACAATGAGTCTAACTCCTGCACGAACACACTCGCTTAAGAAAAACAAAATGTTTGATTGCAACAGTATAACTAAACACTTCAAAACTGCAGATATAAAAAATATTTCATATTCCCAATTCCCAGATAGAACAACATGAGTAGCAGCAGCCTTATCCCAAAAAAAATATATTTAATAATCCCAAATAAACAACTAAAATTAATGAAAATTGAAGAGCAATGGATGTAATCAAAGAAAAGATCAACAAAGAGAAAATTTCATTTACTAAATGCGGTTTGAAAATTATATACAAGACATTAATTTTAAATTGTGTTATTAGTTGGCATTCCAAGACTAGAAAATGGCACAATCGAGAGCAAGATGTGTCTTACTGATTTTCCATACTCATAAGCTCGGTCCAAAAGATACGAGTATTCGAGGTCCTCACAACATTTCTGAAGGGAAGATATTGGCTCATTAAAGTATACTGGAAGACAAATGCGTGAGAGATCCTTTCCCACATTGTCTTTGATCATTGACCAAAGACTAACACCCTTCTCTTTCTCAACAGGATCAGGAAGCTTTCTTCGTCTTGCTACCTGAGGAAAACTAGAATTATAGACGACCTTCTTGGGCTGAATTTTCTCCTCACCAATGCATTGTGCATCACTTTCCCTAGACTTGTCCACTGGAATCAGAGGTCCTGTTGACCCACACCTAAAACCAGGCTCCGCAAAGGACTCTGTAGTATCATAGTATGAGATTTCATCTTCGTCTGACACTTCTTCCATTTCCTGTTTCTCAATATCTTCAGATGATTCAGTTGTACTGCATTCTGAACAACAAAAGAATATGAAGAAGACTTCACTTAGGGACACAATAAGATCATATGCATAAAAGGCTGCAAAACAAGTTCCATGTAAATAGTTTTACCCAAAGGCACGTTCATATTTATCAAGATACAAATTAACCCTTCAAATTTATGAACAGCATTGAACCACTACAGTCAAGGTTCTTAGTAGCAGTTCGCATCCATAATTCTGATTACAAAATTACTAATGAGAATAATTCCACAACCACATCAGGTTGTGATTGCAATCTATAATGACTATACTTTTCCATATTTTGTTACACTTTCTTGTAGAGACCACAATCGCAATTTACAGCCTTGATCACAGTACCCAATGAAGAGAGAAAATTGAAATATTAGATGAAGCACAGATTTAAAGATGTGCAAGACCCGTACCTCAAGTTCACTCAGTAAATATCTCACATACTAAGTAAACCGTACATCAGAAGTCAACAAGTAGAGACATAAAAGCCAGGATTTACCAACAGTATTAATTTAACCAAAAAAAGATGCATCGGCAGTCATAGCCAATCAGGTAAATTACAGATCACTAATTCAGCTGCAAACAAAGATTTCCAACAGGTTAAGATCTTAAAGATTAATAAAACTAATAAATGACAATTCAGAGGATAGAGAAAACCCCTGCGTTTATAAAAATGGCGGTGGAATATTATAAAAATGGTGGCGGAATATGGAATATATAATCATAAGAAGTAAAATTCAAACCCTTCAAATTAGACAAGGCAGAACATTGGGGTTCATGTGCTAATGACATTCACCAATTACTTTCCATTTCAATAATTCATGACATGTTTGTACAAACTACCTGATGTCAGCAATATTCTTGATGTTCATATAAGACAGGACCTTAGGCCCCTATGTCAACATAGTACATGACAAAGGTTCTTTATATAATCACATGCTAATGAGACTACTTCAAAAAGGAAGAAAAGTAACAGCATATGCATGAAGAGTACCACTATACTTTCCACGTACTAAACTTGAGAATTCATGCTTATTTAACTGGTATTCACCATCATGGATCCCAGAGGGCTCAGGTTCAATATTAGCCGCCTGTTTAGAATTAATAAAAGAAAAATATTTTGTAAGTCACATACAAAGGAACCATTAGATGCATTTTAAAGTAAAAATAGACAGAATATAAAATGTTAAAAAAGATCATTCAATAACAATCAAGAATAGATGTGGAAAAAAGATAAGAAATGGGAATAAGTGGAGAACACTGCACAGAATGATAGCATCTGTGAGGCGGTAGATTGAAGAGTTCATAAATCAAGTCCTCAGACAACGTGACTTCTGACATGATTGTTGAAAGACACTTTACAAAAAGCACCATGATAGCAATAAGCACAACCACTTGAACCATTAGAACCTAACGCATATTACGTGGCCCAACTTAAAACAACAATGCAAATTACCAGCTTTGATTTGAATTGCACAAATCAATTTGGTTACTTATGTCATATCAAGACAGATAATAGAGCCACATATTTCTTAAGCAGACATCCATGCAATAAGCACAAGATTTAAGTAATTCATCATATACAGAAGAGATTAAATAAAAATTCAAGACTGTAATTGGAAGTAAAAACACTCAAACCTTCATCTTGGAGAGAATACAGCAACATTTATCTGGTTGAATTACCTTCTGAAGTTATATTTATTATCATATTGGAAGTTGGAAACTACCACGAACAAAAAGAATTAAGGGCAAGAAGAAAAATAAACATCAGTTGCCGCAATAGTTAGCAAATGCAACATCCATGAGAAAAGTCTCGCAACGTTTACTGCAATCAAATTTAATATCACCTCATAGTAATTTAAAGTTTGCAATAAAATTAACTGAAGAGCTGAAAAGAAAAGTTAACAAAAGCAAAAGTGAATAATAGAGCCGTTAGACATAATGTCTCATTATAAAAAGTTAAGGAGAAAGACAGCACATAATGATCGAGATGACTGGGTACTAGTACAAACAAGGTGAGACCCGCCACAAGAAAATGAACATAAGAAATCAACTTAAAGTCAACATGTTGTGACACATTTTGTAATTTAGAGAACCGTTAAATTCTCCGTCAAATCCATAATTGTAGTAGTGTTGTGCAAGGAGAAACTAATATGACAATGACTTTGGTTTTATAAAGAATCGAACATGGAGAATGTAACAAGTATTTCCACATGTACAGTAAGTTTGTTCAAGTATCAGGGATACATTTTTAGGTGATATCACATCACAGTAAACAAAATCCTTAATGAAATGCATGTAGTTTCCAGTCCATGGCCTAAAAGACATCTTCAAAACAAACAGTCAAACAAACAAATATAATAGTAGTAATAATGATGATGATGATGAAGATGTTATGCATTAAAATACCTCCAACTGCCTTATTGTATCAAGCAAATTAGACCGCTCTTCACAAAGAATTTTAAGTTGCCCTTGCATTCTTGAAAACTCAGAGAGCATTATTTGCTCACACTCCTTCACAACGTTCTCAGGAGTTCCCTCCTCAAGCAAGCGCTTTTTCAGGCTCTCAATTGATAGAGATATATCGGTGGGTACAAGGGAAATATCATCATTCAGTGATCTAAGTGGATGCAAGGTACGAGTTGATTCCAATGCTTGTATCCACGCTACCCGATCTTTCCTCGAATCAGTTCTCAGATGTAGAGTCTTGGTAGCAGTAAAGATATAGAACCGTCGATCGTCTGATTTGCTCTCTCTAAATGACGAAACCTGCCAAACATTCACACAAGATATCATCTAAAGTTTAGAAGAATCAGGATTTTACAGGAAAACAGCCGATTCTATTTAAGATAACTTTCGAGAAATTCTGAGTATCAAATTAAGTAATAGAAAAATGAAATGCTAAGGAAACTATCAGAAGATTAATGAACATTTACTAAAGTCCACGTGACTTGAATTCGAAATTCATAAGCAGGAGATAACGTGGGGAGTGGGGAGGACAGCACACCATAGAAAAACACTGCGATAAAAGATTACGAATTGAACTAAGCATTTTTAACATGCCGAGTCATGGATAAGTAAGAAGACCCTGAAAACCTCTAAAAATAAAAACCCAAAATTTCCCAGCCGTAAGAGGTAA
The DNA here is from genome assembly GCA_026686845.1 of Adenanthera pavonina. NCBI lineage: Eukaryota > Viridiplantae > Streptophyta > Magnoliopsida > Fabales > Fabaceae > Adenanthera > Adenanthera pavonina. The sequence continues at coordinate 24,341,541 of JAIVEN010000022.1, read as the reverse complement.
ACCACAAAAAACTTGATATTAATTCCGGCGGCGAATGACGCAGCTAGAAAATTCAAGTAAACGGAATGAGAAGAGAGTGTGGGTTCTTGAACAGTAGGAACACAGACCCTCTTATCCGCTACTAAAAGAGGAACCATAAAACGTTAAATTTGAAGTGCAGGACATACCCCACATATTGCTGTGTTCGTCAAATCCACGTATATTTATTTCTATTTTAATAATAAAATAATAAGAAGAATAATAATAAGAATACCAATAATAATTAATACTGAATGTATTTTATTTTATTTTAAAAATATATATCAATCACAGTTCATTCCACTTCAAAACACAGGCTTATAAATCCAATGCAAAATCAGCAACTGGAAATTTTTTTTCTCGCTTCCTTGTCCTCAAAATCCACACCTGCTTTGAAGTTGCTTAAAGTAACGCAGCTTACGCAACGCAACATACTTCAAATAACGTCAAAGGCATTATAGCAAACCCCGAGACGCAACGACGACACACACCAGGATCCAAGATCCAAGATCCCTAATTATCTACCGTTCGATTAATCACCACACTGTTGCCATTAATTCTTCTTCTCTCCTAAGAGTTAACGCCTTCTAATTTTCTATTGCCGTTCTGTCGAGGTCATAAGCCAAGTAATACTAGCTAGTACTAATAAAAATATGATAGCAACTCCCAGTTTACTTTCTCAAACCATTGACCAGTAACAGTAACAGTAACAGAAGCGCAAAGCTTTACACAAAGGAAGAAGGTGAATAGATATGAGTAGTCATTTACTCATTTTTCAAGTTTTGTGAGGCGACGGGATGTGAAATTAGGTCGGATTAGCAGAAAAATGGCCAAATGCAGGTATGAGGGAAGAAATAAGAGCTCAAATTTAACCAATGTGGCAATGCCAATGAAGGAGATGATGTGACCGCAAGTTAATGCCTAGGGCTACGATGCAGGCTATCCCGACCCTCAGTCACCTGCTGATGTGACCCACTCTACATTAACAAGTAGTTAAAACTGCAAAACAAGGATGGAAAAGTTGAATTTCGAAATTGAAATCATAACAAAACCCAGGAGAGAGAGAATATCACAAGCGAATAATGGTAGAAACCATCGGTTTTTAAGCCATTGTTGCTCAGACATCCAAGCTTCTTTACCTTTTTTATTTTCTGTGATAAAAAGAAGCAGTTTGGGAATTTTCATGACGCAATTTGTTTCTCGGTATCCAGCCCTAAAAGTAAATATTTAAAAAAAGAACAGGAAGAGAAAAAAACAGAAAAGAAAACAGTAATCGTATTTGAAATCAAAACGTTGCTCCTACGGGAAACTCGCAGTGAACTAGCGCGAAAAAAGTTAACACCCACTGGCCAGGCGTCTCTTGAAAGACATTTTTCTTCAGGAGAAACAAAGATAAAGAAGCGATTAAAGTACCCAAGTACGTACGTACCTTCAGATGGACTACGCCAGAGGCAGATTTCTGGTTTTTCCGACGCACGGTACTCCCGCTGTCCATCCTCGCTAATCGGTTGGTGGAGATTTCCCCAATCAATCTGACGTCGTCGCTCGGCGTGAGGAGATTGAGATTTTCCGGCCACCGGCTCTTGGCGTACGAAAGGACGCCATTCCTCAAGAGAAACCAACGGGATCTCCATCCTTTGCTGTAATTGGTCCACTTATAGAGGATCCCGGCCACGGTGGCCTCCGATCCCCGAGCTCGTCCGGCGGCATTGCCGTCTGATCCAACCGCAGCGAGACTCGCAGGCAGACTCCTAGTCCTGGAAAGCGACGCCTCCGGAGATTGATTCCCGATTCCCGGACTCTCCAGTGAGATACAGCAAAGAGGATGCATTTCCTTCACCCGCATTTTGACTCCCAACGATTTGCTTCTTTCCGCTCACGAGTTTTTCAATTCTCCATTGGAAATGCCACAAGGTGATGAGGATACGCCCGCTTCACTAAGTAGAGCTCTGAAGCTCTGAGCGAGAGAGGGAGATCGAAGATCGAAAGGTTAATTAATAAGGAAGGAAGGAGGTTACATTGTATATGAAATCAGCACAAAGTAAATAAAGGTAGCTTGAATTGATGGGAAAGTGTGATAAAAATAAAAAAATAAATAATGGGAATAGAGAAGAGAGAGGCTCTTTGGTGAACGAAAGTGAGGGGAAGAGTGAAGGAGAAGGAGAGTTATATAGACGGAGGGAGAACGCAAATGAAGGAAGGAAGAGGGGTGAGGTGTTGGGTGCAGCAGGTGGGTAATAAAGGAGGTGCCAGAATCGTAATTAAGAGCGGCTCCTCCTTCTCCTTCACCTTTTCCTTCTTCGTCTTCGTCTTGGTTAGTCTGCACCTTCTGCTACCTCCTCCTCTTCTTTCGCCTTTTAACTTTTCAAATTGGTGGGAGCTGAGAAGAGACTCGGAGAGAGAGATAGAGAAGAGATAACGCGAGTAAATGGGAGGAGGGGGTGTGATATCGGTAAAATATCGGGGCGAGTGGGAAAGGAAGAGGACAGATAGTTGAACGAAGAGAACAGAACACAGTGGCAGTCGATGGTCATGAGTCGGAAACTGAAGCCCCTAATAATAAATGTCATTTACTGCGTAATCATGATTCTTTTCTTCATATTTTTCTCCGCTTTTTCCTTTAAAAAAAAGAAATTACATGGAAGATTTGGATTTTGTAAAATTAAAATAATAAATAATTATCGGAAAATTTTAAATTTTAAATTTTATTAAATAATAAATATTAATATTAATATTTATTTCCAACATTAAAAAATACGAATTAATTAAATTTCTTTTTAAGTTGCCATTTTTTTATTTAAAAAGGTACAGCTTAAACTTTTCTGACAAAAAAATTAAAATCATTTCTAACAAGCACAGGCATTTTTGTTATTGTAAGAGCATCTTATGTTTGCTTAGATCAAAAATTAAGTTCTTGAATAATTTAAGAAGAGAATTCTTCAATGTCATTTTTTTCCAATTTCTCAAATACTCGAGTGTTAGCATCCAATTGTACTAAACGTCTAGTGGCCTGAAAAAAAAAATTGTACTTGTACTAACCTTTTTGTCATGATTTCTTTCAATTTTGATTTTTCAAACTGTGTTGGCCCACTCTCTTTTATGTTTTTGGATGGTAAAACTCTCGAAATTTTAGCTTTCTACGGAGTAATAATCTTATAAAAAATATGAAAGTTGGTTTAATGGGTAAAAAAACAACTCTTATCTTATAAAAAAATGATTTCAAATCCCACCTTCCATATGAAAACTTTACTATTAGTTAGTTTTTTTTTCCCAAATACTATTAGCTAGTAATATGTTTGTAGCCCTATAATCGGATATATATATATATATAAACTTTTTACTAATTAAAGTATCAATATAAAATTATAGAAAATCCAATGTGATACATGAAACGTATATCTTAATTTTTATTATAAAAACACAATAAGTTTAACTTTTTGAAAAATATATTAATCATTTTTACTTAATTACAAAATATATATATATATATAATTTCTTGAAAAATTGGTTTTAATTGGGGAAATAAAACTTTCTAAGTAAAATCTAGGGAAGTTTTACTTCCTAAGTTATTTATAATAATTTTTTAAATATACCATTATCATTTTAATATTTTTAAGAAAAATGGGAATATAGTATTTATGTTATTAATCTTAAAACATAATATATTTATTTAAAAAATAAATTAAACTTTTCGATAATTAAAAAAATAAAACAAGCAAGTTATAATAAAACTTTTTAGAAAATTAACCTCATAGGAAATATAATTTTTTTAGAAATTACTTCATAGAAAATATACTAAACGTCCCAAGGACTTACTTTCTCTAATAGAGCTTTTTAAGATAAAACTATGTTATCTGAGCTCTATTATTATTCTGGTCCTCTCTAATTCTAATTTTGTATTTATTTTTGAAATATGCATCATATTAAATAAATAGATTGAATTATTTTAGCTTGACCCTTTACCCATTTATATATTTCCCATGGCTACAAGCCTACAACTTTGTCTTCTGAGCCCTGTAAATGTGTTGTATTTTTTTTTTCCCATGTTTTCTAGATTGAATTGAAAAACTAGATCTTTTGCAATATTAAAATTCATTTACTTGAAAATTTCACATTGTTCAGTAAAAGGATGAAATCTTTCATGTGCACAAAACAAACTTGAATATTGATTTAAAAACATTTTTTGGGCCAAGGATTTAAAAACATTTGTAGCAATAAATTTTTACCAAAGGACTACCTTTTGCAGAGTCAACACTCTATCAACGGGGTAAAAAGAATGTCATTTAAGATCAATGATAAGAAATAATTCCAACACCCCATAGGAAAATTTAGTTCTGGCCGCCAAAGAAAAAAAAATAGAATTGCGTTCTTGATCAACGGAGGAGTTTTCATCCCGCATCTTCACAAATATGTATATTTCACATAGGGTGTATTTGGTTCAATTAAAGAGATTAGAGAGGAGGGGATTAGAATTTTTAATGAAAAAATTGGAGGGAAAGAGATGGGAGGGGTTTTAAAATTTTTTTATTTAGTGGGATCAGAGATGAGGTGATTAGAGGGATTTTAATGAAATATTATTTGGTTTAGAAATATATTAAGTTATAATTATTTAATCTTCTAAAAAGAATCCCCAATTTGGGGCATTTTAAAATGGGGATGAGAAAGAGAATTAATTCCCCTCCAATTTTATGAATAAAATAAAGAGAGAGAATTTATTTTGTTTCAATCTCCTCCCCTTTCTTTAAATATCCTCCAAAAAAAAAATTTCAACCAAACACACCCTAACCCTTTCTCCGAAATAGTGCCTAAATCGTTTCACCTTTCATGCAGGCTACAACTTACCTGGTAAGGTATATATTTTGTTACCGTATGACTGTTATAGTTACGGCTACCATTTACTGAGGCTTCGGTTGCCGACTGCCCTGTCTATTTTAGAATTTTATTTGAAATCACTGGAAATTTGACAAAACAAATGTGCAATCATTTTCTTCATTAATCTATGGGTCTGTTACATTCATAGCCTTTTATGACAAAATATTTTAAATATTAAAATTATTTTAAAACTTTCTATACTAAAATATTGAAAATTATGTGAATTATAATACAAAATTTTAAATGATTGACCAAGAAATTAGATTTAAATTTTGTGAAGTTTAATATTTTCTTCAAATAAATATTTGATCTTGAAAAATGACTGGCGTAGCTGGAGATGATAGGTTGATATGAATGCATTTTTTATCTGCGGTTTCAAATCTTATGGTATTTATTTTTTTATTTACTATAAATTTCATTTTTATTTGATTCGAATATGATATTTTGACCTTTTTAAATTTTAATTTTTTTGCTAAATTAATATTATTTTAATTTTAGTCTATCACTTTTTTAAAAGAAAAATATATCAAATTAAAATAGTCAATAAAAAACTTAGTGAAATCTCTTGGTAATTTAATTTTAATATTAAATAACTTATAATTTTTCAGAAAAATCAATTTTGAGAAATTTTATATGGTAGAAAATAAAATGAAAGTGAAAAAGATGTAAATGAAACTCAAGATAAAACTATATTTATATCCGACTAAAAATTGAATTAAATCTAATGGATCAACTTAAAATTATGGGAGCTTGGAATCTTTTCTCACAATTTCTCTAAATACATGTATGAAAATGTGAAGTAAAATAAATTTATGAGTTGGGAATATAGAAGAACAAAGATTCATATGAAAAGCCAGAGGTTTGAATCATTGCAATAATAAAAAATATGTATATGAAAATGTGTTCATAAATGCTGAAAAATATAAACAAACATAAGAGTTAACAATAAAAACACAAGAAAATATAAGTAAAAGTAGATCAGATTGAATGTTGGATGTTACTAATTGATTAAAGATGTAGGACGGCGCCTCTTCCTTGCTTGCCTCCCTCTTTATATATAGAGCTCTAGTTTTGCCAAATCTCTGAGCTTTCACTTTCTCCGCTTTCCACAAATTTAGAAGTCACTTGTCGCCTGTCCTACAGCCTTGTAATAAGTCGTGTACCAATACATTTTCCACATTTTCAGCTTCCTAATCCTCATACAGTGGCTCACACCCTTTACTTGGAGCTCGAGACTGCCATTTTATATTTTTAAATACTTAATGAATAAGAAAGAATTTTATAAAAGCACAACTAATTTAATTATTCCAATAATCTTTACGCCAAAAACTCATAAATAACTTCTTAAAATTCCTTTGAGCTTGACCCAATGTGTAATTGGATTAGTTTATCTATAATTGATTATAAGGATAAGTGAGTATTCATAATTAATTATGAGAATAAGTGATTACGTCAAAAGTAATTTATATTTGAATGCTTTTACTTCATAAGTGATTTTGAGAGAGAAAATATGTTTGGATTTTAGAGTTTAGGTGATTATTGGGTGGATAATGAGAATGAGAAGTGAAATAAGTAATTATGAAAAGATAAATGATTATCATAAGTAGAAAAAATCAGTTTCTCCCATAATTACTTATTTCAGATATAAGTGCTTATTAAAAAATTAGTTTGGTGTGTAGTGCATGTTTGAATCCATAAAAAAAGTGTTTATGGAGGAAAAAAGTGATTATTATCAGTTCCCAAATGCACCCGAGGATAAAATAATCACTTATAGTCATTTAAATGATTATCTTCATAAGTTACTTTTTTTTTTACTTATGATAATCACCTATCATTCCATAATTACTTATTTTCTTTTTTTCTTCTTATTATCCACCCAATAATCACTTAAACTACTAAAATTCAAACACATTTCTTTTCTCAAAATTACTTATGAAGTAAAAATATCCAAACCTAAATCACTTTTGATATAATCACTTATTCTCATAATCTATTATGAATAATCACTTATACATAAATCAATCCAAACACACCTGTATTTGGCAACTTTGCAAAATAAACAATTATGAGTCCTTATAACCACTTATTTTTGCTATCCAATTAAGCTCATTGGTGCAAACAAATATTAATATATCAATATTCAATATAGCATATAAATGTGAACTTTCTAAAACTCATAATAATATAAGCATAGAAACGCTATTATAATTTTTAAGAACATTATTTTATATTTTAGGGATATTACTATACAAGTGTAACTAAATATCTTGTTCTCATGCTATTCACGTGATAAATAATAATTTAGTAGTTTTTAAAAATTATACTTATTTTTTCAAAATTTAAACCTTGCTTATATATATATATATATAAAGATTGAAGGGATAAAAAAAGCTTGCGTTCAGCCAAAAACGTGTGGAAAAATGTTAAAATCTAAAAAAAAAATTGCAAAGAACCTAAGAGGGATTGTATTATTTATAGCTTTTTAGTATGGCTCCCTTCTCTTTAGTTTTTATATTTTATGTTGTTGTCATTATTTTTTTGATACTACTATCTATTATTCAATGCTATCTGACCAAATTTGCATATTGTCAAACTCAATTGAGGATAAATCTTTATATGTGGCTTTTAAATCCTCAACTTCACTTGAGGAAATCGGTACGAGCTTACTTGAATAGAATCTGTTCTATAAGAATATTACACACTATTATATATTTTAAGGACAATAGTATTTTGTACATTAGGGTGGTTATTAACTTATTATATGTGTCATGTTGTTAATTCGATCATCATTTTTAAAAACAACTTCTTATGACAAATTTTATTAGGACATTAATTAAAGTCTTAGATATGTTGCCATATAAAAATAACCTATCTTTTTTTTACTTTCGTCATAATATCTCAATTTCTTAATATAAGGAACGATTAAAAAAGTTTCTATATTTTAAAATATAAAGAACGCATTAAGTTTATTTAATATATTTAATAATTTTTTTAAAAATACTCCTAATTTATATGGTATTTTTTTAAAAAAACTAGTAGTACAATTTATTTATATTAATTACATAATATAAAAATTATTAACATTAAATAAGAATATTTTTAAAAATTATTTTATATTTCAGATAAATTGATTACTTTTTTTAATCTATATAATTTTATTTTTTATCCATCATATTAAAAAATAGTAGGAATAACTTGATTTTCAGTTGTTAGCCAGTCTAGCTTGAGTAAAAATGTCACTTTTCCCTAGCCTTGTAGTTTATGATCCACGAACCGAACAGTAAGCTTTTCTAAAACTTTTCTTTTACACCCATAAGGTATCCCCTGTATATTTACCAAGAGTATATTTAAATTTAAAACCGAAAACATTAGAGAGACTCCATTTGAGATTACGAAGAAGATAGAAACTATCAAATCAAAAAATGTGGTGAGCTTTGTATATTACATTAAATCTAAAATAAGTTTTATTATTTATGTCTAGTAAATAGTATAATTTTCTATACATTTTACTCCTTCCATTCCATTTTTTTTGTACCGTCAGTTTCCAAAAAAATTTATTTTATAGTTTTCACACATATATATGAAGGAAGTCAAATGATATATATTGGTATAAAATTTAATAATATTATATTAAAATATTCTTAACATAAAAAAAAATAAAAAAATAATTAATTCTTTATCAAAATTTTAAAGCAACAAATATTTTAAAAAATTACAAAACCTTTAAAGTGATAATTTTTACAAACCGAACGGAGGGGTGTGCATTTGGTTTTTTAGTTCAGTTCAGTCTAAGGATCGAATGCATTGAAAACCAAAATGATGATTAAAAAAATAAAAAAACTGAACCGAACCATAATACTTGATAAAACTGAACTGAACTAAACCAAAATAATTCGGCTCGATTCAGTTTTTACAATTCTATTTAGAATTTTGGTTGAAGCAAAATAGCCTCTAATTCTAAAGGCCTTCAAAACATCAAAAAAAAAATCAGAATTATATATATTCCAATATCTTATCTAAATAACTTTGAAAATTATTCCTATATAAAAAATACAAAAAAAATCTAGAAAAATATTAATTTCAATAACAACATCATTCATAATAATGTTTTTACATTGAATTGAAAAATAACATTGAAAAAATTGTAACGCCATTCTAAATAATATTAAGAAATCCAAATCAAAATCCATTCTGAAGAGCATCATGAAAATTAGGAAAAAAAATTAAAAATACTATATCTTGCATAAAAATTCTTCAAAAGCATAACATTATATTAAATTAAACACTTAATACACTCAAAGGACTTTGTCTCCTCACAACTTACATTAAACAAAGAAAAATCAAATAAACAATTCGGATTAATCACTACCAAAATTATATATAGAAGATGAAGAAAAATTACCTCAATAATAATCATCTATAATATGTCACCAGTTGATTTCAAAATAATTTTTTACAAATCTACAAATAAATAAAAGTAAAGTTATATGAATAGGTTATAACAGATTAAATGTAAGTGAATAGTATATAAAACTATCATGATTGTTATAAATAGTAAGCAAAATAATACCTCTCTATCTTTTGAACATTCTTAAAGCTTCTTCTACTTTATGAATTGAAAGGGAATGTCCAAGCTAATCTTGAGCACATATAAGAGATTGTACAATTTTTGGAGTTAAAAAGCTTCTAAATACATCTAAAATTTGTCTTTTAGTATTAAATATAGACTCAAAAGCAACTGTGGAAATTGGGATAGACAAAACATCTGTTGCTAATCATGAAAGGATAGGGAATCTAGGGCTAATCAACTTCCATCAACTTAAAATGTCAAAATCACCTTTATTGATTTCAATTTCTTCATTTAAATATCTTTCAACTTTTGTTCTACTAGTTCTTCCACTAGGGTATTCACTCATGATTTTTTTTTCTCTGATTCAACAATTTTCCTACCTTCACAAAAGGTCATTAACATCAAAACTAGCTTGTTTGTTCTCGAAAAGTTGTTCCTATTGGACTTTTTCGGTATCTGTGGGCGAAATATTTTCTTTGTATTCATAATCCAAAGAAAATAGCACATCTTTCACTTATATTCCCAACTGTTCGCCAACTTCATTAGCATATATTTTATAAAATGCATATTGCACCCACTTCAATTTATATCAAGGATCAAGAATAATAACAACATAAATAAGTTGATTCATCTTTAAAGGATCTCCCCAATACTTGTCATTTTTTTTTTCATTTTAGTAGCCATTAAAGCTAACTCCTAATCATCACTTTTTTTCTATTCATCTAAAAGGTGATATATCATATAAATCTCATGAAAAAAGCCATTAGATGTAACAAATAAAGAACCAAAATTATACAAGGTCAACCCATAAAAATGACTCAAAAACATCATCATCCTTCTAATACTTACCCAATCATCAGTAGTAGGCACCTCATCCCCAAATTCAAAATCAATTCGAAAGTACGGATCTTTATTTTCAAACCTTCGAAATGCTACCTCAAATTTTTGGGCTATCTCCAACATAAGATGAGTGGAGTTCCCCTAGTAGAAACATCTAGCCTCAACAATTGTTTACTTTGAATGTTTTCATCTTGGCAACTATAATTAAACTTCTTTATCCTAAGAAGAAACTACCTAACAAAATGAACAACCTCTATAACTTTTTTCACAAAACTTCATATTTCTTTCAGTCCATCAATAACAATTAAATTGATTATGTAAACAACACTTGTTATATGTAGGAACTTACATTTCATAACAGAATAGCCCCAATTACTAATCTTTTCTTTTAAGTATAAAATGGTAACACCATTCAAACTTGTATTGTCCATCGTAATAGTGAACACTTTATCAATTCCCCACTTAAGCAAACATTTTTCAATTTCTATTATGATATCCCTCCCTTTATGACTAGATATTGGAATGAAATTTAAAATCCTCTTATTAATTTCCATTGATCATCAATAAAATGGGCTATGCTGCCCATATAATTGATTCTTTGAATGAAAGCCCAAGTGTCTGTAGTGAGACAAAGCATTTATTTATTATTAATCAAATATTCCTTGAACTTAATTTTTTCATCCATGTAAATTCCAAAACAATCACGAGACATGGTCCATCTAGAGGGGACCTTAAACTTAGATTGAGCAATAGACATAAATCGCTTAAACCTTATCCCCTCAACAAATTTGAAAGGTAGTTCATCTGTAATGATCATATACGATAAGACTTTTCTATTAGCTTCTTGATCATATTTCCAACTAGCAAGGATTGTTTCATCTTCTACATTATAATTCAAGTGTTTGTATAGGTTCTTTAGGGGGAGGCAGTTTTTCACAAATACTAATATGGTTCTTGAGTGCAATAATACCATTCTTTTTGGAATCACAAAAAAATTGTTTTTCACAGTAATTGCACTTACCTTTAGTATTCCCATCCTCATTGATAAATCTAGTAAATGATCTTAAACTACTGATCTTGACCTCATGAGTTTTCTTTTGTCTTTTTGAATGGCACCCGTAGTTGCCTTAGATGTTGGGGGTCGACTACTCTTGTTAACATCTCCAATTTGAGTAGCCCCATTAGTTTGCCCTTGGGAAGACGGTGAACAACAATATATTATTACAATTAAATATAATAAGAACTAGACTTCCTCAATGGAATCATAACCGCCATATAGGATTATGCATATATAGGATATGGTCATCAATCCAGTGATTACATGTTCAGCAATTTGTAATGATTTTATAATTAAAACATGTACTACTGCTGAACACACATGCAGTATTAGGTCTGCTACATAAAGGTAGACTTGAAAAACATATGTAAGCCTCTTAAATATCAATTTTATATGCCCCACAGTTAAGAGAATAGATGAAGATAAAAAACTTTTAATGCCACCATCATAGATATGGAGAGTAATCATAGATTTTTTTTTTATAAAATATATTTATTCTCTAAAGTATATAAGCACAATTATTAATTTTCAAATAATACAATAAAAAAATTTATAAATTTAAAAGCTTCCACTTATTACCCACAAATAGAATTAAGCATTTATGTGCTTTATTCCAAATTTATTGTTATTTTTAGATTTTCAATACATCAATATTTTTCTAACATCACCCTCATCTTATTAAATTCTATGTAGGTGGGTCATTTAATTTAATGTATGTTATTAAATGAAGATATTTTAATCAAATTCTTTATAAAATTTAACATAATCAATGATTTTTTAGTGAACGTGAACAAATTTAAACAATAAAAAAAGGAATAGAATGAATAACATATACTTCTAGGATCCATAATATAAGTCATGTTTTAGAAATTTCACACATATTAAGAAAATGAGCTAAAAGTTAATTAACTCATTAAATTTGTCAAAATGTTATAGTTGTTTCTACAATTGTCCTTATTAAATACATTAAATTTTAATTATTTTTTTCTCTCACTTCTTAATTAAAACTAAGGCAAAATAGAAAAAAAATATTAATTAATCATGTAATACACAAACATAATTTATATTTTAAATCAAAATAACTTTTATATGATTTACTCTTTCCGTCCAATAATATAAAGCAACATTTGTGATTTTGCGGATATTAAGAAATAAAAATAACTTCCTTAAATTCTTCAAAAAAATCCAAGCATTTCTATTTTAACCCTATTAAATACTCATCTTTTTATAATTCAAACAGAATGTATAATAATATACTCCTTCTGTTCCTTAATATAAGGGACAAAAAACAAAATCACACAGATTAAGGAAAGTAATAAATTTGTCTAAAATATAAAATAGTTTTAAAAAACGACCTCATTTAATATTAATAACTTTATATCATGTAATTAATACAAATGGGAAAATACTATATTAATTAGGGATATTTTTGGAAAAAGTTATTAAATACACAAGACAAACTCCCATGTCCCTTATATTTTGAAACATAGAAATTCATCCAATTGTCACTTATTTAAGGAACAGAGGAAGTACATTATATTAATGAAGGATAAAAGTGACAAATATGACCATGTTGTCTTCTATTATAAGACAAAAAAAAACCTTATTTATTACTCTATCTAATTCTTAATATAAGATCATTTTAACCGAATCACGTGGATTAAGAAAGAAAGTTAAAACTAATTAACTACTTCGATTTCTCCAAAAATTTTAATATTTTTCTAAAATTATTCTTATTTAATCTCTCTTTTTTTCTCTTTAAATATATTAAATAGAGGTATTTTTTAAAAATATATAATAAATATTATCTCATATATTGTAAAGTGTTTTATATTTGGAATTAGAATAAAATACCCTATATATAGAACCGGAGGAAGTACCTTATAATATGAGACTAGGAAATTATATTATAAATTGGAGGAGTACAATGATGATGATTAATTTTTGAGGATTCACATGTTGAACTGATAATAAGCGGCTAAATTTGGTAAGAATGATTCTAATTTTGTTGCTTGCTAGTTGGGACTTATGGATCTAAATCTTTATCGTCCTAAGGCTCCAAAAAAAAAATCTTTACCGTACTGTTGTTACTTCAACGTATACATACGAAGCAAAGAGTACATATATTTTTATTTACATATTTAATAATTTAATAATTCTATAAGAAGCCATGGTTCATAAATACAAATTAAGATTAATTTCGTTAATATTAATTTAAAGAAAGATGCTTTTGTCTAAATTATAAGACACAAATGTTTGTATTAGATAATTTTTTTCCACCAATACCTCTCATTAAATTAGAGAGTTAATGAAAGTTTGACATTAATTAAGGAAAATTTGTGATTTATAAGAATTAGTCATTGAAAGCAATTCTTAAGAAAATATGTTTTATAATAAATTTAATTAGTTCAACTAACATTTTTATTAATATGAATGAGGGATTAATTATTTATTTTTTATATTTAAAATAAAAGGATTTGATAGTAGGATTTGACTTGCATTGGGTTTTTTTAGTTCCTTTCTTATTATTTTTTGTGACAATATTTTAATATTCTTAAATTAAATCTAATAACACAAGACCCATAACTTTTTAAACTTTATACAAATTACACTGACTTACTTATTATTTTATTTTATTCAAAAAAACCGCCGAGTGTAATTTAATTACTACCTCCATTTTTAAATGATAAGATACTTGAAATTGTATCACACATGGTAAAAACAGTAATTAAAATTAGTGAAGTGTCCAGATTTTTTTTAAAACATTACTGAACATTTCCAAACTACCCGTAAACATTAAAAAAGAGAGATACTAGTATATTTATTAAGTGAAATTATGAAAGGTATTTTTGGAAAATGCTAATTCTTACAAAAAAAAATTTCCACATTATGAAACAGAAAATTTTTTTAAAATAAAGTCTTACAATTTGAAGGGAAAAATATATTTTAGGACCCCTATATAAAAATATTTTTTTTAAAGACCCGATTTAAAAACTTATTACTCATATAAATTGAATTTTCAATTTGAATCAATTAAATTTTTACCTTTTACTGTTTATTTATTAATATTTTACTTTTAAAATCTCTTTTTTTCCTAATTTGAAGAAGAGGAGAATTATTCCACGCTTCGCACTTTATTTACTTTTGTTGTTACCTGCTAAAAATGCTTTGGAATTCGGTCCACTTTACCGTCAAAAAGATGGAGATGGTCCTCACTCTCATGCTCCTTACACCCTAAAATTGCAACAAACTAGGCTCAACCTCTGTACAGGCTATATACAAACATTTTGAGAAGGACATAACTTTAACAGACTTATACTAATTACTACTACTTAAAAAAATATAACATTTTCAAATTTAATACATCTCTCTAATTTTATCCATGTTCGTAATTAAGTTCCCCACAATGTGTGCCCTTTAAAAAATGTTATTATTGGTCTTAAATTGAACATAACTTTAACAGACTTATACTGCCTCTGTTTTATAATTTTTGTTATTTTAGATCTTTTATTTTGTTTCAAAAATTTTTTTATTTTAAAATTTCAAGTATGACCAGTTTCTTTTTAATTATAACTTTATTTATTATCAATAATATTTTTATCCTTATCTCTCTTAATTACAAAATAAGGGGTTAAAACTATACTTCTCTCTTTCTAAAATTTTTGTTGTTTTAAAATTTTAATGTTTGATTTTTCAGTTATATCTTTATTTATTATTATTATTATTATTTCTTTTATTCTTTCTTTCTCTTAGTTATAATATAAATAAATTAAATGAGGATATTTTTATTAATATATACTGTAATTAATGATTTCTTAATTTATATATAAAAAGTTTTGAAACAAATCGAGTATACCATTACCTTAAATAGTAAAATTATCCGGTGGAGGAATTTTTTTTAAAAAAAATCTACTAGAAGAGGACATGTTAGAAGGGTATGTGAGTGGCCAAATTTGGCTGATCTGTGGATATGGTAGCCAACATAGAAGAAACATAGATTTTCAAACTTCCGCATTAATTAAGGTAATAAAATAAAGGAATCTAAAAAGCAAAAGTAGAATAAAGAAAATCAAAATTATGGAAAATTTCATCTTAGTCCTTTTCTCCTTTAGAGTTCATCCTAAATCTGGGTTAATTAGCACAATATACGTGCCTTTTTGTTTTTGTTTTCTGACTTTATTCATATTGAATCTGTATTCTCGTGAGATATAATTTCTTATTCAAAATCTAGTTTAATTAAATTTTAAACAAGAGATTATCTATTTCCATGAGCAGCCTTTGAACTTTGAGGATCAATTGAAAAGAAACAAAATTAATCAAATTAATAAATTGCAAAAAAAAAAAACACTTATCCCAAAAGATAATAGTGTCATGTCTTTGTGAGACCAAAGCTATCCACTTATCTCTAAGCCATCTGTCCGCATTAGGGTGTCTTAATGCCCCATGCCATTTCATGTGTAGGCCCCCATTTAAAGCTCAATATATTAGTTAGTCCAAATCAGAAGTCTCTTCTTTGCATTATTATTTTCTTTAAAAAAGAAGGGTTAGCTAGCTGCCACTGTCACTTTGTGAAGCACTTAAAATGTTACTTTCCCACTCTATAATTCAAGATCTCACTCAAACAAACAAGTCTCCAAAATTTAGTCTCTTTCTTCCTTCCTTTTGAAGGCTACTTGCTTCATTGTTTGACATGGGAATAGTTTATTTTGTTTTACGCAATCCATAATATGCTGACATGGCTAACAGAAGTTTAGAATTTTAAGTTTAATTGATAAGGATACAACTTATATCTCATAATAATGTAAATTGAAATCTCGCTATCAATATAAGCAATTCATTAGCTGGTAATATATAAATATCTATGGAAGCATCTTTTAAATCATAACATCTATCTATATAATTCAAGTCACCCAAATTCTTCCTTAAAAAGAAAAGCTAATTTCGTGCTAACCTTTTTCTTTATTACTATCATATTTGTTTGTTTGTTTACTGCAAAGATGTGTTTATTTGTTGATTTTTCTTCTTTTCTTACTATGATGTGATGTGATGCTACCTTAGAGTTTATCCTTAAGACTTTATAAATGTTATTTACTGCACATTATTTGATGGGAACTGCATTATCCCTATAAGATTACAAATAAATCAAATCAAATCAAGAAATTAATCATTTAAAGGATAATTAAGATACGCATATCTTTATTAATTAGATGAAAAATGAAAAGGAGTGATAGAAATAGTGATTACTCCTTGACTTCTCAAAAGCTATATATATATATATATGTACATTAATAATAGGTGGTGTACAATGTAGGATGTGTACATTAATTAAAATTGTCCCTTCATCCACGACATGGTTGCCCCTTTATTATCTCTTCTTCTTTTATCTTTTTGACCAATCCCCAGCTTACATAGATCTCACTGTTCAGAAGGTTCTGTTCAAAGGTCTTCGGTTCTTGGATCTTACCCCATTCCAGACTGCTCCAGCCATGAAGTTTGCTCATTGACAGCAAATAGTTAACTAAGCATGATTGTGATGTATATATAACCCGGAAATACCAACCCAAGAAAAATCCAAATTATTGGGTTCTTCAGTGATTTTGTGAATAAAAATATCTTTAATACTTTTAAATAAAAAATAGTAAAAGATACTATTACTGTTAAGTAATAATAATTTATGTATAATAGATCTTCTTTTTTTTGGTGAATTAGGAGCGAATCTCCATTAGTAGTAGGAGCTAATTTTTCTTAAAGTCTTAATGGTAAAGGGTAGATAATTTCTAACTAAATTTCCTTCATACATAAAGGTTATAAATTGAACCTGTCCCAGATACCTGCTTAATTAAGGAAAGAATAATTTCTATCACTCATGTTAACTTGAGTTAATTAAATACTGTTGGTTTTAAATCTACAAAAAATAATCTTTTTCCTTCGAAGGTACCAAAGGGGGCCAAACAATTGAAACTATGCATAAGACTCACTTCCTTTCTTTAAAATTGTATCTCCTCAGTGATACAGTCAATTTGCCATCATAAAACATTTCGATTTATTTTCTGACTAGTGGATCATTAAATAAAAGAACAAAGACAAAAGCTAGATCTATTAATTAATAGACAAGTCGCTTAAGTAAATCCTATTCAATCTTTGTAATACCAATGATTTGATGTGCGATTTAAGTGAATTAAATAGGTATCTTAATGTTGGCCAAAATAATATAAAATTATTGTGAACCCGACCCCTGTGTACATGAGAACTAACCGTCTTATTCTTACATGGTTTGTTGAGCTTTTATTAATAAATTTCTATTGCTCTATTGATGGCATAAGACGTCCTTTTGAAAAGTGTTGGAGATGGGGGTGTGTTGTTTATTAGTTCTGGCTAAATCATAGTATATTTATATATTAGGTATTGTATGTGTATTTGGCGGCACAAGTGTGTGGGTGCATCATTTTAGTCACATGGGAGGGTGTAATTAATCTTCATATATTTATTATGTATATTGCTTTATGCATGATATGTTGGGTGATCTAATGATGCTAGAAGGAGCATGACGCCTAGAGCTAGGAAACAACATTACAAATAGAAAAATCCTAAACTTTTCTTGACCTTATAAACGTACAGATCAATTTGATTCACTCTGTACGATATTTTGCACTCTTGATGAAGAATTCTCAAATTGCAGTAGTGATCCTGGTCGTGAAAATATATATGAGAAATATATCTTGGAAGTTGTTTGTATATATAAAAATGTGGTTGTATATTACAAGTCACTAAAGCAGCTTCTTAGTCCTTGTGCTCCTCTGAAATATTGTAAATAATATTCTTGCTTCTAATTCAAACATGTGTCCCTTCTTTTCAACGCGGTATCATGAGAGCCATAGTCAAGGGTTTGATATGTTTAGGAAACACACTTTACAGAAGCCATGTGTTAGAGGCGATTGTTGGGTAGGCCAAAAAATCTTGCTCCGATGAGATCCGGTCATCGGTCAAAATTAGATCGAACCATGACATTTAGACTAATTAAGCAGAAACAATTGTGTTCTAACTATTTAGTTATAGCTTTTAGCCTAATAGTAACGTTGGATCCAACGCAACCTAAATACCGATAAAAATGATGAGGAGATATATGTAGAAATTGGCGTGTGAGGTGATCTAAACCATTGTGAAGAAACCCAAAAACTTGATAGAGAAGCAAAGCAAAAAGGCAGTGAATTGCACATGGTGTGGAACGGGATTGAGATTTGAGGCTGCATGGAGATTTTCAAAGATCAGAACCAAGAAGAGTGATCACCCACTGAGGTGGGGCATATAGATTCAGATGAGCTTAACCCATATAATGATATGATATGAAATATATTTATATTTTTCTGCATAATTTTGAAGGACGAAACTAAATATGAACGAAAGCAACAAATAACAATCAAATCCATGTTTCTAAAGTACCAGTCAATGAACAATTACACAGTTCTGTGGGAGATATTGATCACAACTTCCAGTTGGGAAACAACTCATTAAAGCACTAACAAGTAGGAACAAGAGGCCCCTCCCACAGCTACTGGTGTCCTCTACGAATGAAGCAAATATAAATATATATATTTATTTACCTTCAATATAATTTCAAATTTAATTATTAATGTCATATCAATACCTTGCCTAACCTGCTCATCCTCATGTGCCTGCCCATACTGTAGTTGTGTAAAGATTTTCAAAATGGAGGTGGATTCTCTCTCAGTTTAATTTATTTGCTAGTTGATTGATTTGAAGTTTGTAGGTGTGTGAAATGGAAAAAATCAAGATGATATTGGTGATTTTATATGTTGACCAATTAGTGCATACCATGATTGAAGTTGGCGAGGTGGGGCACATGCTGAGTAATAAACACACTAACGCTTAGATGGTTGTAGGATTTAGATAAATCCAAGCTAATCTAGATCCAATCAGAATCGTTTTGAGCCATAAGTTTTATCATCAAATATTTAACATGACTGTATTATCTGATGAAATGAAATCAAGACATTTGATTAAAGCTAGTACAACCTCCAACCAGTTGAAAAACATTCTATGATAATGATAAAATAGTTTTTATATAGCTAATGAATATAGATTTAGTTGTGAAGATGCAACACATATTCTATAAAGGTCAAAGATTTGAATTAATTATACTGCTAATATGAGAATATTGTTAGTGAAGTAATATGTAAATATCTCTATAAGCACTTTTTATACTGTAAAACCTGCTCTAACATGGTGAGCCCTCACCATTTAATTAACTTAAACTTTTATTTAAAAAATAATTTTTGAATAAAGAAAAAAACAAGTAAAAACAAAAGTGGACTCGGTATATATATTTTTCTTCTTCATATCATTCCCATGCCCATGTGCGAAACATTTTATCATGTACTTAACTGAAAAGATTTTATGTTATTTGTTGCGTGGGAGATGTACAATTGCAAAATGCAATTATGTGTCCGATTAGCACCAAGTTGTAACACATAAGGAAGCAACGAGGTACTTCTTTTGAGACAAGACCTGTTCCAACCATACAATTGTGCATTTGAAGAGAAATATATACATTCTCTTTTTATCTCTTTGATCAATAAATTCAAATTTAGGATTGTAAAGAGTGTCCACACATTTTTTAGTTATACTAACTTATTCTTTTTATTATCACTTTTTGAATTAATCTTCTATATTTATTTTTGTGATTGCAGAGGGTCCAATATACTACCGTAGATCTGTACACATTTAATTTTGTTGTATATAGACATATAGCCTCGGGCACAATATAGCTGGGGACAGAATTCTGCAGTGATGGGTTGGGCCACATGATATCGTACATTATATATATATACGTCATAGGGTAAAAATGAAAATTAATTTGATTTAGTTTCATATATAAATAAATAAGGTTCTACTTACCCACCAAATTTGAACACCGGAAAACACGACCATTGTGTGTCTCTGTAAGCTTCTGATTCTGCACAATATTTTAATAATTTGGCACTTTGTCAGGGAGGATCAAAATTTAAGAGGAAAGTTGAGGATCTCGCGTAGAATCTACTTAGCTGTACTGTGACTCCCATTTCAATATTATTATAGTCTTCCCCATTCTCAGTGTAAACTCTCTTTTTTGGATTACAATCTAGTTATATATATATATATATTTATTTATCAAATAATTAAGATACTATAGTCATATTTAACTCTAACTGATCAGATTGAGTTGGAGAAGAATATAACAAATAAAAAAAAAGCTCTCCCAATAAATAATTAACACAACTTAATACTCAAGACTCAAATTTGAGGTAATTGATTAAAGTAATACAATTTTTTACATATGGTTGGTGGTAATTATAAATTTTAATACACGTAAGCCAAGGGTAAGGTGGGAGGTTCAAGATGATGCTTGAAGAGTAGTATCACTGGGAAGTATTGTGATGGTACCGTTTGATAATTTGATTTTCCAGGTGGGTGTCAGTGGTGTTTGTTTCTTCTCGTCTCTGAATACGTCTGCACAAGTGCTCTGTGATTCATGGCAAAACTGGAAAGACATGTAAAACCCACCAGTTTCTGCCTTCAATGCCCATTTTGATCAAGTGGTCCTCTCTTTGCTTTTTCAGAATCTGAGGTCATTATTCATCAACATGGGTCCATTCCCATTTTCATGTTCCAGTTCCTCCCCCAATCCCTTCAACCCTCTCCTCCTAATCTGTACGAATCACCTCAGAAAAGCATCACATGACTGCATCATCAATAATTAATATATACATATATATATATATATCGAAGCTATATATATGGCTAGGGCTGCAGTCACAGTTCACAATCCATGGCCCTGAATATGTTCAGATGGATTGACTGGTCTAACATATATATCAGAAGCTTTATGATGAATTGTCCAGACCTCACACAGAAACCAAAATAGGTGCTGTACGAAAGAATGCGATTGCCACACCACGTTATGATCACAAACGGGGCTCTTCTTCTCTGTTTAAAACACAAAAACTGACACAAACACGTACATACATACATACATATATATATATATATATTATATGAAGTCACTGAGTATTATAAATGAAACGGTGACGCATATAAACGAATTGTTGTGTTGTGTTGTTTTGGATATTCGAATATTTGAAGGCGAATCTTGGAGTTGACGAGAGAGTTGAATTATTCACTGCATGTATATGGAATGGAATATCATCAATCTTCACCGTTATTACTTACAGAAACGAGCTAGTTGCAGAATGCCAGTGTCTCATTATTCAGATAACAATCATGAAAGGAGAGAAGGAGGGGTGTCCCACGTACGAAGATCCAACTACCCAAACTTTGAGCAACAATTCCATGAATTAATGCACAGAGGTAGGTCCCTTTGAGTTTTATGTTTTTCACTTTCCACCATTATCCCACTATTGTTTTACTGGTACGAAGACTAATCATTCTCTTCAAGCTTTTCAGGTTCTCATCGCTCAATTCTCTATACCCATGATATATCTAAAAGTCACAATAGATTCTAACTAATCTGAACGAAAGAAGGAGTTTTGTCAATGTTGAGCGGACAAATTATAATCACGAGAAGATAAAATGAAAGGCTTATCTGAAGTGATTGATATCATTGAAATTCTAGCAAAGGAACAGCCCCACCTGTCCAATTCAAATGAACCCTAATGAATTAATATCATTAACCTTTGACTCTTGAATCTTCTGGTGGTGTGTTGCAGATTTCCAATGATGGTGCCAGCACATATACATTATAACAAAAACAATCATCGTCGGCGATGATTTAGCTAGTTAATTTATGAATCTTTTTTCAAACCAGAAAGGAAGCGTAAGTAGTAAATATAGTATATCAATCGGTCAACCAATTCCATCTCATCATCATAAAGCCTATCCCATACTATAGGGACTGGTCCTACAACTTTTCCTTTTTAAATTGATGTCACTCTCAAAATAACCAGCTAGCTAGCCCACATGATTTTCGTCTCAAACTTTACCCATTGGCCATTGAATTAATGTAATCCCTTCTGAAACTTGTTAACGAACAGCGTTTCCCAACCTGGGATTATAAACAAAGGTCAAGATATTTGCAGGAAATGTCAGAAAAGATAACGAATTTGAAGTTTTGAGGAAGAAGGAGATCTGTGGTGGTGGAGACCAGATTGTCTTTTGTATAAGTATATATGTCTGTAAAAATATTAGAAATGTCTGACAGAAGCAGCAAGCATTGCACATGGCAAAAAGAAATGCTCGTTGTTTTTGTCAGCATACATACATACCTATTCTATGGTGTTTGAATGGAAAATTTCTGGACAAAAAGCTGTAAAGAAACGGTGTACAGTTCTGCTGTACCATGAATGCTATGATATATGTCTGGTTTGTCCACTTTTATCTCTATATATGCATAATGCCTTGGATGGGAGAGGAGGTATTTATAAAAGAGATGATTTAAACGTAAAGTTATATACATATATATATGTATATCATTAAACACAGCAATGAAATACCAAAGCAACTCTCAAAATACCATTAAATATCTGAATGAATTCATCTTATTAATTACTCAGAAAGATAAGTATCGAAGAGAAAGAAAGGAAGAAGGAACAGTGGCCTGCACAGACAAAAGCAGATAGGGAAGTCGGACGGAAGAAATTTAAAGGAATGAAGGGACTATATATATATATATATATAGTGTGTATAAAAGAAACTCAATCTCTTCATGCTTTAGGAAAAAGTATATAATTTCTCAACCTAGCTAAATCACCGAGAGAAAGAAAACACTTTCTCTACCTTCAATTATTTCCAACCTTTCAAAGTTCTGTACCAAAGAATTCCTATGAGTTGACAAATCCAAAATAAATCTACGTACCCAGCATCTCTTCTTTTTCTTTAAACTTTTTCACTGTTTTGTGTAACCTCTTAACATTTTTTATTTCATGACAAGTCACCCTGCACTCACAATGTTACCCACTCATTATTGCTCTCTGACAACTAGCTAGGGCGACCGAAGTTTTCGTCTTTGTTTTTTTTTAATTCTTGTTTTCTTTTATGTAGATAAGCTAAAGGTCTTTAAAAAAAATGTAGATAAGTTAAAAGGATCACTATCATTAATTTAGTAAATCTCCTATGTATTACACACATTATTCATGATTTATGAATAATGTGATTTGTATACAGTTTTTTTTTTTTTTACATATTGATTTATTATATAAACAATTTATATAATATTTATTATTTACTTTCATTATTATAAATTATTAGTATTAATTTTTATTCCTTTTATCATTTTCCATTAGTAAGAATCTATGATAATTTTTTATGTTACATCTTTATTGCTTTTACTTTTAGTAGGATAAGACTCGCTCGTTTATTGTTTTTACTTTTCATTCCTGATCATAATTCTGCATATTTAATGTAGTAGAAATGGTTAGAAATCATCTCCAATCTCAGATCTTACATCAAGTTAAAATGAATTGAACCATCAGTGAGAAGTGTGCGCGTGAATGTAGGCAAATAGGACATTTCACCACTTTTTTTTTTGGCCAATGGCATTCCACAACTTGAGTACCAAGTTTTACCATTTGGTGTTGGTAAAAAAAAAAAAAAAGAATTAGGTCTCTCCCTCTCACTCTCTCTCTCTTTCCTGAAATGAAGTGGGAGAATGAGGTGTCGGATCCTTTACAATTTGTTTATTTAATCGTTATAGATATTTTAAAAAAAAATGAAAAATATCGTACATATTGTTATTCTTTGAGTCTCTAAATTCCTATAAAATTTTCCAAAAAAAAAAAAGTCAAGAGTGTACTGGACTTCTATAATCATGAAAGTAGCTAGGCCCTTTAATCTTTAATAAAAATGGAAGAAGGACCTATAAAAATAGGCCCAACAAAAGACTTGTTCCTATCTTTTGTTTTTTTGTTGGGGGGGGGGGGGGGTGGGGGGAGGTGTTTGGTTTTGGTGTGGTGTTGAATATTGACCATGCCTTGTACTTGTTAGTTGATAGACTCTTGAAAGTTATGAGTATTCATAAGGGTATCGATAAATTTGGATTTTTTTAATTAGTATATCTGACTTTAATATATAAAAGGAAAATTACATCTAAAGACTAATAGAGAATCAGTAATAAATAAAGGCTTTTAACTAATAGTATAAAGTGATAAAAATTGGAAGGTTGAGAAGTAAAGTTAGGAAAATAAGTAGTAACAAGGTCTTATTTTATAATAAACTTGTTATTTTTGCCCTAAAATGTGATTCCCCAATAAAAGATTAGTGCATTTTATTGAGGATGCTTGTTCCTATGAATCCATTTATTATGCAAATGTCCCTTGTTGCATATATTATCTAAGCATAATATATTAAGTTGCTCTAGTCCTAAATATAGGACATTTTTTAGAAGAAATTTTTTGCCCAAAATATAGGACAACATAGGAAATTATCTAGTACATTAATTATTTTTTTCTATTCACACTTTTGGTCTATAATTAATATATGAAAAATAAATATTATGAAAAATATATAGATACATGGTGAAAAATATTATAATTTTTTAAAGAAATTTAATTATCCAACTTTATTTTCTTACAAAATATAAAGTAGTTAAACATATTCTATATTTAGAATCAGGGGTATGTGTTTGGAAAGAATATATATATTTATATAAAGCATCATAACTCATACTATTTTGTATTTTCATTTTGCCTAAATCTCTGTGATGATCATCAGTATGATAATGGGATTTGTATAGAATAGGGTTGTCGGTCAGGCCCAGAAGCTAAAATTAATGATGAGTGTGTTCTTCTTTAAGCATGACACTATTATTATTAATTCTGGTAATTTCTTTGAATACAAGTAATATTAATATTAACAGCATCATTCTTTCCCATGCTTTTTCATGTGGGGCCGGTCTTCCCCTTGTAACTTGAAAATGGATCACCTGAAGTGCCTAATTCCTAAATTTTCCTAAATTAAAGCAATTCCAGCCCTTGGATTTTATGTTTGTCCTGGATAGAAGCAATTCAACAAAACCACGTCAAAATCAAATGCATCGGAGACAAAGATGGAGGATGATTTCAAAGGGATGAACAGAAGAAGCTAGCAAACATAAATCTAAAAGGAATGGCCGAACAGATGGATAATCTGCCAAATCTAGTGAACATGATTTTGATGTCAAGGATGGAGGACGACATATAATGTCAGACGAAACTAGAGAGATGAGGGTATTTTGGGAAAGAATGTATAGGAATGGTCATTCCTTTGATTTTTGGAAGGAATGGCCATTTAGATTTGTGGTAATCAAGACTCTATAGGTAAAGCCATGTTTGCAACCAGATGACTCAAGTTGATGGAATTCCAACAGAATTCCATTCCTTTCCGATAAGATTCTAAACACCAAACGTCACCAAAGTATTTCAACTTGAAAGACTTCATAAATGTTTTTTGAAGCAACGTGTGCCCACATGCATATATATATATATATATATATATTTTAACTGTCATTGTTGTAGGCGAAAGGCAAATTAAATATATTTTTCTATGCATTATAACGAGTGTAAAAAATAAGTGTCCGTTTGAATTATTTTTTTATAAAAAGTCTTTTAGAATAATTAAAATTTATAAAAATAAAATTTAGATTAAAATAGAGAAATTTATCAAAAATCTGTTTGAATAAAAAAAATTATAATTAAAAATTATGGTTTGTCTTACGAAAATATAAACCAAACAGGTCTTAAATAGTGTTGTGATAACTGAAAAAGGAATAAATAGTGGTGGGCATAACTCGTAAATAATGTAACTTATTACAATGTTTTAAAAATTTTCTATTTCAAAGTATTTGTCATTTGAAGTCATACACACACATTAATAAAATAATTAAATAGTATAGATTGTAGTAAAATCTAACAGTATTTAATTAAAATACCACTATTTAACTGAAGGAGAGGAACAAAGAGAGCATATATATATATATATATAGTCGTCTTTCATTTGAAAAATATTTGAATTATTTGAAATTATTAATTATAAAAATATCAATATTATAAATATATATTCTTAAAACTAATAGTGTGTTTAGATTTACTTTTTATAATTAATTAATTATAAGTATTAATATCAATTATGTGGAAGTAAAAGCAATTATTTATTACTTCTTCATAATCAATTATTGTTTTTCAAACAGGTACTAAAAGCATTACATCAGGAGGCCAATGCATAGATCAGGCCAATTTATTTTGCTTCACCATGAATACTAACTGCATTCGGCTTTATAATTATTAATAATAAGCCCAATGCTCAGCCCAATATATAATAAACCCAACTTTGTACAAATGAGTCAAGTAGGATCAGGGTGACTGAGTTGGCACTTAGGCAAGTCACACAACTCTACTAGGCTTCGTGCTACTCATCACTTAAAAGAAAATTTGGATTTTCCAGTTTTAATTTAAATTGTTTAGATTTAAATTATTTTATTTTATTTTTTAATGATAATATCTTTTTTTTAAAAAAATATCTTTATTTTACATTCTACATATAATAAAATAAAGATATATTAAAAATATAATATTAAAATTAAATTAAATTTGAATTATTCAATTTTAACCTAGACAGGTTAGATGATTAATGAGCATTCGGTGATGCAGATTCGTGCCCTATGCTATAAATATAATATCTTGGTTAGTGTTTTTTTTTTTAAATTTATTATGCATTGGACATAAAGAAACTTCAGACAAGGCCATTCCTCTTTCACATATTAATGACTAGTTGACAACACACGGGGACAATTTTCTGGTTGAGAGATGTTATGAAATCAATATTAATTATTTTAAAAATACTCCCTTTAGTTCTTAATATTAAATTATTTTAATCAAATCACATGAATTAAGAATGAGTTGAAATTAATTAATTATCTTGATTTTTTCAAAAATCTCAATATTTTTCCAGAATTACCTTTATTTAATTTCTTTCTCTTTTTCTTTACATATATTAAATAGGGACATTTTTTAAAAATGTATAATAAATACTACCTTATATATTGTAAATGGTCTTATATTCAGGATTAGGACAAAATGTGATTATCAAACTGATGAACACTCCATGCTCATCATTCAGGTAAGATTTGGACCCTCCAATTTTAATTTAGATGGTCTAGATTTATAGTTTTTTATTTTATATTTTTTTACATAATAACAATATTTTTTTTTTAAAGGTAATAGTTAAAAAGTTATATCTATTTTAAATTCTACATCTAATAAAATAAAAATATATTAAAAATATAATAATAAAATATAATTAAATTCGGACTATTCAGATTAAATCTGGACGATGCAAAAGCCCAATGTTCAAGTGATGAGCACCGAAAGTGCTCTTTGTTAGAAACACAATCTAGTTTACCCATGTAGCCTAAGATCCACTCACTTTCACAATTATAAATGACCTCACTCAATATCGCCTTTCCTCTCTGGCCAACAAAGCCGTTAGTATCTAATCTTATCTAAGATCTTTTTGGAGATCTCCATCTAGCGTATATTTCTATTAAATCCTAAGGCACTATTTGTTCCAACAGGGGAGAGGGGAGAGGGGAGAGAAGGAGAGGGATTTTAATTTTCCCTTATTTAGATTTGTTGAAAGAAAAGAGAGAGGAGGAATTTATTTATTTGTCCTCTAAATTCCCTTACTTTGGAAGGGAAGGGGAGGGGAGGGAAATCCTCATACTTATTAAACCATATAGGGAAAAATCTCAATTTTCCCTTCCCCCTCCTTCTTTCATAATCCTTCTAACTAAATAGAGGGTAAGATACTGTTTGGTTTAATAGAGGGAAGGAAAGAGATTTTAATGGAGGAAGGAAAGCAGAGGGGAGGGGAAGGAAGTGGAGAGATTTTAAATTTTTCTTATTTGGATATGTTAGAGGGGAGAAAAGGAGAGATATTTGCTTATTTTTTCTTTAAATACCCCCACTTATGGAGAAGAGGGGTAGGAGGGGAAGGAAAGGAAAGTTCATTAAAATTTTCCTTTTCATTAAAATTTTTCCTTTCTCCTCTCTTACTTATTGAATCAAATAAAGAAAAATCTCAATTTTTTCCCTCTCCTCCTATTTATTGAATCAAACGAGAGAAAATTTTAATTTTTTCTTCATTTCCCTCAAAATCCCCCCAACTTATGGAAGGGAGGGGTCGAAAGGAAATGGAAGGAAAATTCATTAAAGTTTTTCTTTCCTTCCCTCTGCTTATTGAATCAAATGAGGAACAATATCAACTTTTTCTTCTCTCCCCTTCTACTTATTGAATCAAATGAGAAAAAATCTTAATTTTTTCTTCCATAACCTCAAAATCCCTCCGACCATACAGAGTGTAAGTGTCACCTTCATAGACTTCATTTTTATGTCTTCTGCCATATTATTCATCTCTTCTACGAACCAAAGGAGAAGATGGAAGAGATGCCTCCAACCAAATACTATATAAAGAAATCTAAAGGGATAATTTTTTTTTGTAATGAAAATGGTAGTTAGGGAGAGCACTCCTAGAACTACCGACAGGGCACCAAATTCCAGCTGTTGGGAGATTCATTCTGTACCTTTGGCCGCCTCTACAGGCACCTTGGGCCTTCAGAATGGGTCAACCACTGGACACCTATCAGGATTTATTAATTGCCTCTAGATGATAGGAGATTTCCCCACATGGAGTTGCCACTAACGCAGTTACTATATAAAGAAATCTAAAGTGATCATTTTGTTTTTGTAAAGAAAATGAGAATTAGGGAGGGCACTCTCAGAACTACCGGTAGGGTATCAAATTCCAGCTACTGGGAATTCATCATGTACCTTTGGTCACCTCTAAGGGTAGTTACCTTGGACCTTGAGAATGAGCCAACCACTGGACACCCATTAGGACTTACTGATTGCCTCTGAGTGGTGGGGAATCTCCCCACAATAGAGTTGCCACCAACGCAGGACTTGAGCAGTCAAGGGAAGACTCGAACCCATTAATATGGGGAGTGAGAGCCTTAATCTGGATTTCAGGACCATTTATACCAACCTATGTCGACTATTTAAAGGGATCATTAAACACATCTAAAGCGAACACGGAATAGAATGGGCAATGTGGACCTTCCTGCCACGTGGTTTTCATTCAACCATCACGTGCTTTCTTGCTTTTATAAATTGGCCCATCGTTGGCCCATTACACTTGGCCCACTCACTCACTAAGTCCTTTTCCACTTGCCCCTTCTTGATATTATCGTTTTTCTTTCATAAATAACTCTTCACATAGATTATTGGACTACACAACCGGAGGGACCAGCTGAATTTTTAATGGCAAGGCATGATAGTAATTCCAGTCTCCAATATACATAAGCACTATTTCTAATAGATTGAGATCTTTTATTTTGTTTTTTATTTTGGAACTTTAATTGAATATAAAAAGAATGAGAGTTGAAAGAAAAAGATAAGGAGCGACATAGATGACGTGATGCGAATGCAACTATTATATCAAAATAAATAAATTTAATTTCCTGGATTGAATTCAGCCAAATATCACAAATTACACATAATAAAAATTCAAATTTATTAAGTCCTATTTGGTATAACTAATTCATGGAAAAGGATTCCTTTCTCATGACATAAAAATCAAAGTATGCAATATCTATTATATCTTTATTTTTATTATTCAACTACAATTATCCTTTTGCAAAATACTTATATGATTTTCCTTATGTACTTTTCGTGTTATTTTCCAATTAGAAGTTAACATATGGATTTTTTTAATATTTTATAGATTTAGTCATTAATTATATACTAAAAGTATTAACTTCTTAAACTTAAAAAAATTTAAAAGGTCTACATATTAAATTTTTATTGGAGAATAGTATCAACAGCATGTAAGGAAAAAGATATAAGTTTAGTCCTTATCTTTTTTATTACTCTTTTTAGTCCAAGACATAAAAAAACATTTTAGATCAATAAATTTAACTTTTTAGTTTCATTCCTTTTTATATAATTTTTTGGTGTCCAATACTATTGGTTCATAACAATTAGAAGTACATCTTCTTATGTAATTTTTCCATTATGCCATGTTTGGTAAAAATTAGTTATTTTAAGGGAAATGGAAAGGGAGAAGAAAATGGAAAGAAGGGTTCTATAAAAAGATCATATTGTATTCATAGGAATTTTGAATGATAAGTTTCAAATAAATTTTACAAAAATTTCTTCATCATTCTTCTTTTCAAGAACTTCCTTTTATATGTATCAAACTTGGCCTTAATCTTACTCAAGAGAAATAAAATTATTTTTTGTTGGACCCGGTCATTATTGATAATTTCATTGTATTTTATTTTGTGTGCAAAAGGAATCCTGATATTAAAAAATTCAATGAAAAGAGGAAATGTGTCATAACTAGACTTGGTAAGGAGGGGTGAGAGAAGGGTCATAATCATCATGAAACCACCTTGGTTGGACTAATGATTAGATGTTCAAAATGTGCCATTTATAATAATAACAACACAAAAAATGATTAATGGAGAAGCAAGCCCCTCCTGATCTCTTTTCACATAACAGAAAATTATACCTTCCACTTTTTATTGCTAGATTTGCTTCCTCTCTTTCTCTTGACTCATTTCATTCCCAACACTCACTTTTCAACTGTCACCCCTAAATCTGTTTCCTACTTCAACCCAGTTATCCCAAGTCATTGTTTGTTCCTTATTCTCACTTGAGTCCCACATTTGCAATTCAAAAAACATCGTTATTAATATTTATATCAATATCAAACATAAGATTTACAGTAAATCACAATCTTTACAAATTATAAATAATGCTATTCATTCTTCAAATTTCATACAATACAGAGGATCCACTTTATTTGTGATACTAGCAATGATGAAATTAAACAATATTATCACAAGGATTAAGTTACAATTTATTACTATACCCTGTCATTGGATTCTTTAATTAGAATGTATTAAATGTATAATTTTTCCATATTATTGTAATTAAAAAGCTGCTCAGTTGTTTACCATTACCAATACAACATTATTAGTTTTTACTAGCGATACCATGCCTAAATTAAGATGAAATGGAATAGTATTAGCAAAAGTTTAAAAATGGCATATAATTAATAAGTGAATATTATAACATCAAACAATTAACGGAAAAGCTTCTACAGCCAATAGTCAAGCCAACTAAGTCTACTTTTCTAAAGTTATTTTTGAACTCAACACTTTCTTTTTTTCGTTAAACTGTCAATTTTTCTTCTTGCTTTTTTTTTTGGAAAAAATTATGATTAATTATAGAGTTTACATGTAATCAGATTTTATTATGTTTGAACTCTGAAGCAATAACTTTATCAAGTTGTCCATTGAGATTCTAAGATTTGGCGTCAAATGTTCTTCTTGGTCGACACAATTGACTATGCCAAATATAAGATTAAATTGAGATGCGTCCACACATCTATATATCTACATGCTTTTTCTATTAACTGATCGATATCGGTCATGTTTTAGAAGAATTTAAATATATAAAATATAAGTCATTTTGTAAATAGTAAATATTTATTTTTATATTTGTTCCTCATTAAATAATTATGGTGAAAGGAGATTAAAATATAAATAATTTAATAAGAGTAATATTAAAAAGTTTAGTAAATTTTATAAAGTTACAAAATTTTAACTATTTTTGTTAATATATATATAAATGATTAAAAATAACTTAAAATAGGAAATATGAGAGTATAATATAAAATTTATAAGAAAATATAGTACAATTCATCTCCTATATTTCATGCAAAGCAGAATTCTACAAATTATTTTTGGACCAATATTCAATGCGAAAATCACCTAATGCTGATAATATCTAAATGGTTGATTGTTTTGCTTATCTACACTTTATAGGCTTGGTTTGGTTTTTTTGGTTCGGTTTTAGGTAAAAATTAAACCAAACCAAATCAATTGATTTGAGACTTATTGAAACTCTTTTGGTTTTGTTTTTAATCGGTTTGGTTTGGTTCAGTTTAATTTGAATTATGTTAAATTGAGTTTTAAAAAAAAATTATCATCTTCTTCAAAAAATTAAATTAAATATTTCATATATAAGATACTTTATGAATATAAATTATATCTAAATATTTTATTAAAATATGAATATTTTATTTATTTTATTTATTTTTTTACATATTTATTTATTTATTTTGATAGATTCACATCATTAATTATAACAATACACTTATTTATATTTTTTCTTTCAAATTAATAAATGTTTTGTAATCTTATTCATGAAATTTTTTACTTAAAAGACTTGTATTAATGGATAGTATAAAAAGAAAGTATCTTAGATAAATATAGTATTTATATTTAAAAAATAAAAAAATATAGTAGATTTGGTTCGATTTGGTTTAGGTTTTAAAGACTTAAAATCAAAACAAACCAAATAAAGCTAGTTCTAGAACAAGAAAAAATCAAAATAAACTTTATTTCAATTTGGTTTTGATCGATTTATGTCGATTTTGTTTGATTTAATCGGTTTGAATCGATTTTGAACACGCTTACTTATGTATGCATATATAATATATATATTTCTCAACTGAGGGAGAGTGAAATCTGATCAAGCGACAAACACTTCCAATGCAATTTGACACAAAATCACACATGCCTTGCAAATATTTCTTTTAAGTAACACGAAGTGAAAAAATCATCTAGCACAAGTGATATATCCCAAACTTGGTTTGAACTACAAGTTGTATGTGGCAACAATAAAAGAAGGGGTGGGAGAAAAGGCTGGCAAAGTTTCCAACCTCCACTTGCCCACCTTCCAACCCCTATCATCTTGGTTTTGTACTTACTTTCATTAATGGAGCAAAATACTATAATTTAACCCAAAGGTTAGCCTCCTGTTTTTCATTTTTTTAATTCCTTGATTTCCTCAATGCAATTGTCTCCTCTCGTTTTTTTTAAATTAATAAATAGCCCATGTAGTAGGGGGTAGCACTAATTCTGAACCCAATAAAATAATAATAGTATACTCTCAGCAAGTAGAAGGCAAGAAAACTTGCCGTTTTGATTACAATCCTAGTTCTAGTTCTACGGCTATTTAATGTATTCTTTATTATACGTCTCCCGCTTTCTATTCCATTTCTATTCCCTCACTTCTTCAAACTTCCATGACAGATTCCTTCTACCTTCTCACTCCCCTCTTGTTTGGTGAAGTGGCTACTTCATCTCAACATTTTTTTTTATATATTATCATTATAATAATATTCACGCATAACACCATCGCATTCACCACATAGTAATATTCAGTTTGACTAAAGGTCAAACTCTGAGACCAAATCTTATTCGTTTGTGACTATTATTCTATATATATATATCTTCTTCTCTTGCATGTGTGTAATTAAGAACATGTTAGAGTCTGCCTACCGGAAAAAAAAAAAAAAGAATAACATATATAAGTTAGAGTCAACCAGATGGGAGTTATTACATTTTACTGTTCCATTTAATCTTCTACCAGAAGATGCAACGTGGAGATAATTACTAACGGTTGCTTTGATTTCAAGCACCAAATAATTTCGTCCACCATTAATAGTTAGCAGTAGATGGCAAGTGTAAAGCTTTTATTACAAAATAACTCCACTTTATTGCCATCTCAACTCAATTTGCATTCTGTACCAAAAAAATAAAAAACCAATAACGCTAACCGTAAATATAGCGTAACGTCACTCAAGGTATAGTAATAATAAATAAGTGAAACCGTACAAATGTGAGATATAGAAACCTAATTTTCTTTCTCTCATATTTAAACGAAATTAACGGCCTCATATAACTGAGACAAATCTGTACCCACAGAACCCAGGATTCAATGGGTCAGCCCTAGAAGTGTGGACACTAGCCATGCAAAAGGACGCCATATATATATATATAATTATACTCAGAGAAATTAATTAACCTGAATCTGAATCATGACATTTTGTTTTCCTACTGAATCGAATTTGTTTTCATCAATGTGAGCCAAACGAAGGAGAAGACAAGACAAATCACTAAACGATAACTCCAAAATCATCAAAAGGGCAGTACGGTAATTTCCTAACCTCACACGGAGTAAAATCCATTTATTATCGCCATTCATCTTCTTGTCCTTTCTCACTCACCTTCACCTCACGCCCCTGATTCTTTCCTTCTCTTTCTCTGTTGTTAGTGTTAACATGAGACCTCTGACCAAACAAAACCCAGTTTCCCTCCCAGAACTCTAGAGAGAGAGTAAGGCCGTGTTTGGCTTTCGCGGTTTCGCCCCCCAATTGAAGTCCGTTCTTATGGCGAGCGGATGGGTTAAGTCGTTGCACTGTAAATCAAGAGCCTTTGAAGACGTTTACCACCCAAAACCCAAGATCCTCATACCCAGTGCTAGTTGCAGAAAGAGTGTTGAGAATATCAAAGACGTCGTCGTCGTTAAAGCTTCTAAGCCTAAGCCCAGAAATATTCCTCAACCCAAACACCACCTAGACAAGCATCCCAGTTCAAGATACCCACAACGAGCAACCAAACCTCAATCCCCTCTTAATCCTACCGTTGTGAATCGGTCCCGTAGTAGCAGTTCCACGCGCCCTGCGCGTGCGCCGGACTCTTTCTTCCCGGCCCTGACGGAGCTACCCGTGGGGCATCCGTCGCGGAATGTCGTGGAGATTATATTTCATACTAGCTGGGGTCCGAAGGCATTTTCGGGTCGGATGGAGATGATTTTCAAGGTTCAGAATGGCTCCAAAACGGTGTCGCGGTTCGAGGAGTATCGCGAGACGGTGAAGGCGAAGGCTCGGGCCGGGTCCGGTGGTCCGACGGAGGGGAGCAATTGGGAGGAAGAGAATGCGCGGTGCGTGGCGGACGGGAATGAGATGATGCGTTTTCATTGCTTGGGTCAGGCCTCGGGCGGTGGACCTTATTATGCTGGAGGCGGCGGAGGTTGTGGGTGGTCGTTCCCCGGAGGAAAAGGATCGGCAATCTGCACATTTGCCGGCAGTGGCGAGGCCCATGAGAGCTCAGGCGGAGGGAGGGGACGAAAAGCGATGCTGGTGTGCCGGGTCCTAGCGGGTCGGGTGTCGAAGCAAGTAGGGTTCATGGACTCGTTGTTGGATGGCCGAGTCGGGTACGACTCGGTGAGTGGGGACAACGGCGAGTTGTTAGTGTTTGATTCGCGTGCCGTGTTACCGTGTTTCCTCGTAATCTATAAATTGTAAAAAAAGAGAGAAAAAATATTTACATTTTCAAATCTCTTAACTTTTAGTTTATTTTTTTTTAATTGGGTTGTATGTATTTGGAGGTTTTGAACCTCTCTTGCTTGCATTTTAAATATCATCACATCAACACGATTTTTTTTTTATTTTTCCCTTTTCGATTTTATTACTACGAGAGTTGTGTGTAATTATGAAAAATTCGGTATGCTGGATTCTAATTGAAATGTATAATGTTAGTTTCATTCAAAATTCAACTCTATATTCTCTAAGGCTGATGAGTCTCTAAATTATTTTTAGTCGAAATAAGTTTCTAAAATTCAACTCACCTGACCTTATTTGTAGGGAAAAATATTAGTTTCATAATTGCAATACTAATGGGAGATAATTGTAGGGTCATTCATTAGTATTTAAGTTTCTTTCAGAAAAAGTATGTTTATTGGGAGAAATTATTATTTTTCTTTGCTAAGCTGGTTCTTCGGAGAAAACAATAAAGAGCTTGAAAGAAACAACATATGGGCCTGAAGAAGAGATGAACTTTAAGATAAAGCCCAAAAGATGACTTTTGTTGGTAAAAGCCCAAAAGGGTGATGGGTTCTTAAAATAATTGGATGGTTTTGTTGGCACTACAAAGCATTTGCCTCAAGCCCTTAACGAGGCCGTGATTAATGTACAACTAGTTCAGGTAAACGACGAATTTCTCTCCGAGTTTCATCTCAGTCGAGCTTCAGGATGATACTCCAGCAACACATACAAGGGCTTCCCATTCAACCGTTCACGACCCTGCACAAATTAACACCATTCATTATTTTTTGCTTATAACCATTGGGTATTTAGTATTATTGACAACTACTTCAGATTCAAGAATTGTGAGGTTCCATTTAATATTTGAAGTTGAGATCTTACTTAGAGGAAATTGAATCCCTTTTACTTGATTATGAAGCTAACAAAACATGTGATGAAAACAAAACCCTAACATACCTTTAATTCTGGTAATTCAATCACACAGGCACATTCAACCACTTCTGCTCCCACACGTTCTGCACAACAACTAACACTTCATTAACACACACCTCCCAATATCTAACTACCTTCTTGTGTGTGTACACACACACACAACTCCATCAACAAAGGTGAGAATGCATGGAGGTTACCTAATAAATCCATAGCTGCACAGAGAGTTCCACCGGTTGCAATCAAATCATCAACCAACAGAGCTCGATCGCCGACTTCTACAGCTCCGACGTGCATCTCCAGACGATCCCTTCCATACTCCAATATGTAGTCTTGAGATATCACTTTCCCTGCCATCCCCACCACCACACCTTTTACTTTTCATTACCACATATCTTTCTGTGTGTTAACAAGTGTGGTTATATGAAAACGTACCAGGCAACTTCTTTGGTTTTCTCATGGGTACAAATTTGGCTCCTATGGCCAGTGCAATGGGAGGACCAAATATAAAACCTCTAGCTTCTATTCCTACCAAAAAAAAAAAACAAAACAGATGTGCCTCTGTTGCATTGGAAAATATGCTTTTCGCCAGGTGATGTAAAATTGAAATTGACAAGAATATGAAATTGGAATTGACCCAAAAACCAAACTATAAAATATATACATAAACTAGATGTGGGTCTTGTACTTTTTATATGAAGTAACAAAAAGAAAACTATGAAAGGAGTTATATTGTTCACGACTCCTTAAATTTTTATGATATATATTGACAGTCACTGATTGGAGAATATATTAATAAAAGGTTGATGCAAGTATAAGCATTAGTACACAGATTAAAAAACCATATCATTATGTTCTCCCTTAGAGATTAAATTATGCTTATTCAGAAAAAAAACTCCAAAAAGCTTGAGCTGAATCAGCATGCAATCACCTGAATCAGCATGCTAGTGGTAGAACATAAAGCAGAAAACCACAAAAGCACACATAGAAAGATGTATATATCCATATCATCTAAAACATTTAAAGGAAAAAATTAATAAAAATTGAAGCACATTGCAACATTTTTTGCAGCAATTGGTTGTTTGAAGCTGGAACAAGGTAGATTTGAATTTGAAGAGGGGATTTAAGAACTTAGAACAAGAAAGAGAAGGGAACGAAGAAGAGAGAATAAATGAGGCACTGTAGATGATGTCACCCTAAACAGTGAAATGTGGGCCACAAGTATAATGGAGCCAAATAAAACTGGTCCATTTGAAACTTGCATAAAGAAGGAGAAGGAGGAGGGGGGAAGGGGGGGTCCATTTTCCACAACATGATTCTGATACACTTACATACCCACTAAGAGAGAAGCAAAATATAAGCAAAAAAGAGATTTATAAACTTCAGAAAGCAATCAATGGCATAACCCACTAACCCCAGCTCATAGTCAAACCATAAATCAATCCAAACCCAAAACCTACAGTAACTTCCATCCCTCATAGCTTATGCACTATGCAGAGCAATAAATTTGATTGGTTGGAAGTCGCATTGTTCATAGTTTATGTGCGGCTTTCTCTAACTTTTAAAAGTATATTGATGATGATATTAAAAATTTCTGCGTATTTTTCTAAATTTCTCTCCAGCATGGACCCTACCCACCATCAAGTTAATTACAGCGATGAACCTACCCTGACCCTTAAGAAAAACGGAGGATTTAAATCAAGTTGTTGTTGTTGTTGTTTACCTGCAACAACAGAGATGTTTTTGCCTTTATACCGTTCAACGAACAAATCGATTGTGTCCTTGAAGGCTTTGGGATCGAGCAGTAGAGTAGTGATGTCTTGGAACATAATACCTGCCATTGCAGACATTAGCAAGCAAACTGAGAAGAAAAGTACATGAAGACCAGAAACAGAGCAAAGCTCGAAGAAGAAAACAGGAATCTTGAACCTCGCGAAGATATACATCGTTCCTCTGAAGAAAAGATTCAAAAAAAAAAAACAGAGGTGGAGAAAGAAACTAAATTTTAAAGAAGAAACAGAATAGCAAAGAAGAAGAAGGGGGACAAACCGGGTTTAGGAAAATTGGGGACGACACGAATCTTAGTTCTGATGCCATAGATACGAGGGTCCTCGTCTGTGTAATCCGACATTGTATAGTGGGAAAAAGGAGAAGCAATTTGAGAGCCAAACAGGAGAAGCGAGGACAAATACTAAAAGAGAAAGGATGAAATAGAATACAGATGAGGGTGGAGTGCTGAAGAGAGAGGGAGAAAAGAGAGGGGATATCTATAGCAGAGGAGGCCACTCACTCTGGTTTCTTCAAGATCCTGTTACTTTGAGTGGTAGATCTTTTGGACAGTTAAGAAAGAGAGGTATCCTTCAAAAAATCAATATTCCAATATATGTATATTAAAATATACGAAAATACGTGCTATTCACTACAAACCGTGCAACTTATCTCATATTTCATATAATATTAAGGAATTATTCATACTCATAAGAAAACAAAAAAGAAAAAAAGAAAAGGACTTTTTTCTTTTGTGTGAAATACGTAAAGAGATGTTAAAACAAGAGGAGGAATCACAAGTTTCCACTCTTGTCTAACTCTAATCTCTTATATATGTTTAGAAAATTTTTTTTTTTCAAATTTTTCAAAGAAAACTTAAATAATTTAAATTTTATTTTTATTTAGAGATAATTAAAAGCTAAATTCAAATTTAAATAATTCATGTGAAATATATGCCTCAAATGTGGAAAATTCAATTCCAAAATGTAATTGGATGTAATTTTTTGTTTAAATAAAGTAAAGTATATTTTCTTGTCGTAAACTAAGAGTATTTCCTCTTGCAGCAATATATATTAAATTATATACTTATAAAATATAATCATTCTTCAATTTTTATAGGTTTAATCAAAATAATTAATGTATCATTATGTGATATGATATAAAATTTATGAATGTACTGCAAATAGGACTCTCCAATCAGACTGTAAACCCACTAACTATAGGTTGGGAGCCAAGGGAGCATATGGATTGAAGCGAGAATGCAGAATCAGTGTGGATCATTTGGGTGGGTTGCTTTCAAATCTGTACACAGTAATAATCCTGTGTCCCCTGATCAGATTAGGTGCCTCTAAAGCAGCATATGTGGACCATCTAGATTAAATTAGAACAGTACAGATTTTATATATAATTTTTTTTAAAAAACAAATGTTTTTTATTTTAAAGGGAATATCATAAAAAAATAAAAATAATCTTATGAGTATAGTTTTGAAAAAAAATTGATTATTTATAAAAAAATTAGAAGAAAATACTCATTTCAATCCATATTACAAGAGTTTTAGAAGAACCCTTATTTAGTCTAAAATATAAAAAATTATGTAATTTTTAGTAAGAGTTTACCTTTTTTTTTCCCTATTGATTATTATCTTGTAAGTTGGAAAAAAAGGAAAGATGATAAATTTTTAAAATAACTTTTATTGGTAATTAATAAGAGTAAAATTGGGATGTTGGGTTTTTTTTAGAATTTTAAGATATGCAACTAATTTTTCTTAATAAATATGAAACAATTAGAAATCACATATAATATGAATCTTAGAGAGAGTATAAAATTTGTACTATTCAATCAAATGAAGAGGCTATCAAAACTAAGGTATTAAAAATCGGACTAGCATTAAACCAAATGAGATAATGATTTAAGATTCAATGGTCGGATTGAGATCAGACCGGTTAGGAATAAATTAATATATTTTAAATAATGCAGATAAAAAATATAAAAGATATTTATTCATAATCATGAAATTAACATTCAATCTAAGATGAAAAATAAATTTAATAATTTTTTTAATTTTATATATTATATAGAAAATTTAAAATATTATTAATAAATTTTATAATCTAATATTAAAATCTAAACAAGTTAATATTCATCTATAATTATATTTTGAATTCAAAATAGTCAATTGATATTCTATTTTCATATTATTTGTTAAGTAAATTTATCATTATTAATAATTATGTATCATAATAATACTTATATAATGTTATAATATAGAAAAAAAATTTATACAAAAAATAATGCTATTTAGCACTATTATTTTATTTTAAAAATAAAAAAATAAAAAAATATACATAAAAAAGGTCAAATCGGTTCAAAACTAGTTTTGTACTGGTTTTTGACTGGTTCGTGATCAGTTCATACTGATTCTGAAAAGCTCTAATTTTTACCTCTGATCAGATCAGACCAGACGCTGGTTCCCAGTCGAATTGGCTAGTCCAGTTTTTCATGCCATGAACAAAACAACATTATTTAAAATTCTTTTCTAGGAAAACATTATTTAAAATTCTATAAAATAAATTAATGATATTTAAAATATTTAACCCTCAAAATTATTTTGAACTAAAAAATAAGTTTGAATTCTTTTGAAAATTTCAATATAACTTAATATTTAAAAATATTTTAAATTTATAATTTTTTTACCTATATTATTGAATACTTGATGACATTATTAGGAATAAGAGCCATTCTCCAAACCATATTGTTCCATCTTCCTAAGCGTTATCTTGGCTGTGACTCAATGGAGGCTCTCAATTAGATTTGGAGGGAGCTAGCTAGGGCTGCAGGAATCGCCCGCTGACCAATATTAATTTAATGAGACAAGAGATTTAAGGATGCAATAATGGTACCTATAATCATGTTTTAAGAAAATATCGGCGCTAATTGGGTAGTTAATGAAGCTCATGACATGGAGATGAAGTTTATGATCCTGATGGGACCATCTTTAGGATGTGGTATAATGAGAGCTGTGCTGCTCATCCACGTTGATTTCTTGATGGCCTTAGCCATACCATACCAGCCATACCATACCTCCAGTATTTTTTTTTTTTAATGGTTTATTTGGTTGGAGCGAAATGGGGGGAAGGAAAAAGAATTAAAATTTTCCCTCCCTCCCCTTATATATTTTCTCCCTAAATTACCTTAAATTAGGATAATTTGGGGGGGAAAATGTGTTATTGTGTCCAAAATGATCAAAATACCCTTCATTTTTTCATTACTCATCTACATAATATACTGGTCAGTCTTGTTCTTATATTAACTTAAATAAATTAAGGATATAATAGTCAAATTATAATTATTTTCCTTCATAATCTAAACGAGGTAAAATTAAAATTCTTCCACTAAAACTCCTCATTTTTCTTTCAAATGAGATAGAATTAAAATTTCTTTTTTTCTCTCCTATTTCTTTCTCTTTATTAAAATTCCTTCCCTCTCATTCCCTCCTTCGAACCAACAGACCCTAAATGGAATTTGGTCGCCATGAGGTTAAGATAGAAACGGGGTAAGCATCCCATGGATGTTGATTTGACCAAGTAACTTTGAGAGCGTCGTCTTGTGAGTTGTGTAAGGTCAAAAATAAAATCAAAATTAAGTGGACCTATTTAATTCTTCACTGCTTAAATTAACATAAAACTTATTCTCTATGTTAACAAAGCTGTTTAATTTCAGTAAATAAAACAAGGAGAAAAGAATGAAAGATTTTATATATATCAAAAGACGTGAGAATCTGACCTCTACCTCCTTATGCAATATGGTGATTTTTATGGGGAATGCATCATTAGCTGGGGCTAAGGCTACCATCTATCTTTCAGTTTCCCCAAATCATATTTTTAAGTCATAAATATATTCCTCCCTTTAATACTATTAAATATAGAACATTTTATTATCATTTTAAATATAAAATTTTTATAACATATATTGTTATATTTATTATATATTTTAAAAAATATCTCTATTTAATATATTTTTAAAAAATTAAATAAAAAATTAAATAAAAATAATCTTAAAAAATATTAAAAATTTTAGAAAAATTGAAATAATTAATTAATTTTAATAATTATTCTTAATTAATGTAATTCAATTTAAAGAATAAAGATAAAAACTATCAATATATAAAATAAAATTTGTAACAATTTTATTTATAATAAGCTATGAATAATATGATGTATTTTTTAAACTATATATAATGCATAAATATACATATATATGGTATCTAAAATAACAGTATATTATTAATATGAAAAAATAACTCTTGTATCTATATTTTAAAAAGTAATAAAAATATTACATTGAAAAAAGAATAACAGTTTTCAAGTTTCAAAGAGCTAAAATTGCAAGACAAAGAGACTTATTAATTACTAGACAATGCTTGGTGGCATATTCTCTAGCATCTTTTGCACGTCCTTTCAAGACCCACTATATATATATATATAATTACTTTTATCTCTGGTTTCTAAATCTGATAGTGAAAAGATTGGTGCTCCGTCGCATTTATGGACACGGTCAAACTCATCAATTGTGGAGTGACGTTCATTTTTCCATATTTGAAATATATTACTTCTCTGTCATTCTGATAGAAGCCATGGACTTTCACAGCTACAATTAAATATATTTATAAAAAATAATAATAAAGCTCAGCTTTTTTTTTTGGGAGATAAAGATTAGTTTTTTATTAGTGTTTCTAAAATGCTTGTTCTAATTCTAATGTTTTGAGATCTAACTCACATAAATTTTTATTAAAAAAATGTGGTGGTAAAAAAAACCATACACACAGTGCTAAAGTTTACAAATTAAATTTTCTTAACTTTTAATAGTTGATAAGGAACCTCCTAAACTTCTAAGTCTATGCAAATAACCCACCAACGTAATTAGTCTAATTTCACTAACAGAGCATATCATATATATATATATATATGTTACTATATGGCCTCGTAAACTATTTTCTTCTTCTTCTTTTTTTTTGCAGATAACCTCCTCAAATTTTGAATTCCATACAGATAACCCCCTCAACTTCAAACAATGTGCAAATAATCCTTCTGCACATTACATTCCACTAGTAAATAACAAGAAAATTAATGAGAAGAAAGTTACCTAAATAAACATATAAGTTTAAGAGGGTCCATTGTCAAGATTTAGAAATCAGAAAAATTATATGCACATATATCTAAAGTTTAGGAGATTGTGTGTGAGAGAGACATATCATAATAATTATCCTAAGTCTGGTTTGGTACAATGGAAACATTTTTAAAAAAATAGGAATGAAACAAAAATGAGAATGCTAAAACATGTTTGCTTTGTTAGAAAAAATATATGAAATTTTAATGTAAGTTAATATTTTATATGGTAGAAATAAGAAATAAATCAAGATAAATAAAATGCAAGTGACAAATACGTCTTTATACAAAAAATGAAAACTCAAAAAGCAGGGACATTTTTAACTTTTCTTCCGCATTCCCGAATGAACAGTACCATTTAACTATGGAAATATTGGAGCATTTGACTCCTACCTTGATTCCTACTTGCCTATATGGTTTCCTTATCGATGTACCAAACTGGGTAATTACCAACTTCTCCAATTTTCTCTGTACTTTCCATTATACCAAACAGAGCTAGGCCTGGGAGGGAATATGGAGAGATAAGAGAGAAGGTGGGGCTGGAAAAGTGAAGTGAGGAGATCTTGGAAGATCATGAAATGGAAGTAAAGGACAGCAAGTAGGTACACAAATACATGGACACATCAGTCTCTTGTTTTGTTTTTCATGCAAGGATTCTGCGGCACCGCCAGACTATTGCTGATAGCGACGACGACAACGAGGAAACCATATTCTTTTCCCCACAAACAAACAAACAATCAACCTCACGCATTCTATGAATCTAATACTGTTCCCTACAACAAACAAGAGACTCACAAAACAAGCCAAACCTTGGTGGGCTTAATCTTATTGCCCAGAAAATAGGTGGGGTTTATGTTCTTGAAATGGATCCATGAAACTGTATATGCTTATAGTTGATTACAACTATATATATTACCGAATGACAAGAAAATAGTGATTTTTTTTTGGCAGAATTTTCACTTGCATGGAATAGAATTAGAGAGAAGTACTTTTCATGGATTTCGAACAAGTTTGTAGGCCAACAATTGTTTTTCATTGGTGCAAGGTCAAAAAACTTTAAAGTTTTGTAGCCAATATTTTATTAATTAATTTTTTTAATGATTTATCACGGTGTAAATGTACTTTTGATAAGGGAACGGTGCTCCAC
This sequence comes from Adenanthera pavonina, assembly GCA_026686845.1. Classification (NCBI taxonomy): domain Eukaryota; kingdom Viridiplantae; phylum Streptophyta; class Magnoliopsida; order Fabales; family Fabaceae; genus Adenanthera; species Adenanthera pavonina. The sequence continues at coordinate 24,296,952 of JAIVEN010000022.1, read as the reverse complement.
ATACGTTAAAGCCAGGCCGAAAGAAAAAAAGAAAAAGACCTTAGAAGTTAATTAACTGCCTGATCATTGGTAATCAGTTACATTTAATCCTCGAGACAACAAATGGCTTCCTTCTTCTCTTTTTAATCTAACATACTCATAGTCGAGAATACACTTTTTGACAAAAGTTTTACATTAGAAGATCACTAAGTATATAATGAGTCTTGTACACTGCTTGGAATCTGAAAAATGAACATTACTGTTCGTGGCTGATAAACAATTTGACATGCTCCTAATTTTTTATATTATATATAAATGTATAGATATTGTTTCTTCTTTGATTAGCTAAGAAATTAAATTTATTAACTTTTTATCTTTAAAAGTGAGCATAGAGTCTATATATGATATTTTATTATTATTTCATGCACTCGCATTCTCGTCCTAATAAATTTTAAGATTAAATCTAATGGCTATGTTACATATACTCCCAACATCCCAACAATTTCATATATATATCTTAATGAAATTTTATTACATCTGGTCCATTTTTACTCATATACATTTATTCTATTCCAATATTCGACACAAGTTATAGATTAGTTATTAAATAAATAATGGGTAAAAAATAATAAACCAGTATATGATATCTTATATTATAAGTTATGGCGAAGAAAAAATCTCTTAGCACACCTTATAAAATGGATAGGATGAAGTATATAACCCTAGCAATAGTGGTTGTGAATGTATAAATAATAATCAATCAGACATACAAAAGTAGAATCCTGTTATTACTAATAAAAAGTTGATTTAGCGACGGATTTAATTCGGAGACAAATTTTAATCCGTCCCCATTTGAGATGGAAACCCTGATGAATTTTTTAGTTAACTTATTCAACTTTTATTTTAAAAAAGTGATGAAAAACTAATGGAGACAGATTTAAAGACATAAACTAGCCATAACTAGAATAGTCATAACTAAATCCAACTCTAATTCAGACAGATCTCAAATAAAATTAGTTGAATTTATTTAAAAAAATATATTTAGAGATGAATATTTTTAATATTTAGAGATAAAATAAATCGTCTCTGTTTAAATTTTAGAAATAGATTTAGAGACAATTTTTCTTTAAAAAAAGTTAGAGACCAAACTAATCGTCTCAGAAACCGTCTCTATTCCATTTTAGAAATGGACCTGGAGGTGCTTTTGGAATTGTTTCTTTAAAGTTAGAGATGGACTATTATGCGTCGCTGAAACCGTCTCTATTGTGTTCTTGAGAAGGATCTAGACACGGATTGTTTAATAGTTAGAGATGGACAATATACATACATACATACATTCATGATATATGGTAGGTTTATTATGCATTTACTATTTATTTCTGGTTCTACAAATTTTTATTTTTATTTTCTTCTCTCCTGTACAATTTACAGATCAGACTAATCGAATTTTCGTAACTGAAAAGGATTCCAAATATGAATGATGACTAAACCTTTCTTTCATAAAACAATCATGAGTCCAAAGTTTAACTTTTTCTGGAAAATTTTCACCTCGTATCATAATTGATGGAGGACTTCAAAAATATTGCCATCATCTATAATAATGTTCCAAAGAGTTTAATTTTTCTTGGAGAATCAAACTTTCTTTCTATCATTGGGTTTATAAAGAATTTGGAATTAAAGTGACCTACCAATTAAAAAGCGTTTCATTTTACATAGAAAAGTTTTATATGATATGAATAAATAAATAATAATGTAATGATTTAGCTTGTGTATAATTTTTTAAATAAAAGTTCAATTTAATACTCAAAATTTATTTATCCCAGTCAAAATTATCTTTCAATTTTTTTGCCGTAAAAATGATCATTCAATTAAGTAAAACTCATGATCACTAAATAATTTTTGTAGTTGGAACATAAATGATCGTTGATATAACTATTAAATTCATTATTTGAATTGTTCATGTGACTTTTTTCTTTAAAATGACATTATCTTGACAATTAATCATTCAATGATGTGAATTTTTCCTAAACAACAATATTTTGAACAAAACAATTATGTGTATGAATTTTTATTTATGCCAGATCAATTAATTGATTCAATAATTTCAAATTTATCGAAATATTATTGTATTAGCTGCTCACTACTGAATTACCTGAACTTGAGAACAGTTGATCCATTTATGAGCATCGCCGAGCTGTGTTGCATCAATTACTGTACCTGAACCTTTACATCTGACACGACAGCAAGAAGAAGCCTCATCTCACTAGCTTCGTATCTGACAGAGTCACATCAAAATTCAATCATGGTTATTGATATATGTTATTCATGGATTTAATTTACTGGTTTAGGAAAATTTGTGGGGAACTACCTGCAGGAGAAAGTGAGGATGGTAAAGTGGAGGCAAATGCTGCAGCAACAATTTAAACTTCTTTTTGTTCTTCTTATCAGAGTCATGAACTGAACACGGAGTGAATAACTTGTCGTTTGTCAGAATCTGAAGCCAGTTAGGAATGGAGTTGGTGGAGTTAAAACCAACATGAGAATGAAGGAGAGACCAAACACAAAGCAAAAGCTCAATGACAGTACAACTTATGAGCATGTTATTCAGAATCCAACGGGATAAGAGCATCAAAGATTACCATATTGTGTGTTTCTTATCACCATAACTGTTTTATTTTATATTTATATTTGATTGATTGGGTGAGTTTTTGTGGAAACTTTCTGTTGTTTTGAACCAAAACAAGTGGTGTTGTAGATATGCTTTAGAATATATATGTGTGTGTGTGTGTGTGAGAAAAAAGTGAAGAGATTTAATGTGAGTGTGATTCACGAAAGAGAATCAGGTATAATAGTAAAACTTACCAATATGGCCATACCCAATCAGCTACTTATTATTATTATTATTATTTGCCAACAGTATTATTATTATTGTTATTATTTACCTTTTTTGAAATTGAATATAGTGTGATGTGCTTCAATAAGAATTCCAATGATATGAATGCTGTATTAACTGTGGATGATGATATGAGTGACTGTCTACGTATCTTTTACTCACTTTTAACCTTTTTTGTGAAATTTTATTTTTTTATTTGTATTTTTTTAAGGAACAAAATATATAGTTAAAAGTCAGAAACCAGGCATTAACGTTGGAGGTGAATTGCACTATGTCATTGTGCGTGGACTTAAAGAAGACTTTCTGGGTTTTTTTTGTTTTTTTTATTATATTGGACTCATTTTGGACTGTTGTCCAGAAACAGTGCTGGGTTGTACTAACTGAATCATGGCTTATAACTTTTTTTCCTCTGAAAAATATATATATTACGCCTTGCCTTACTTCGCGCTCGTATGAAAATTTTAGTTCTTTTAAAAAAAATTATGTCGAATTTGAAATAATAAATAATAATCATCTCAATAAACAGTGAAAAATAAGAAAATAACCATACTCATCAGTTTTATTTTAGCACTATAACTATAATTAATTTCAATGCCCATGGAAAATGTAAAATTTCTTAAAAGTGGAACGTACTTGGAAAAAGTTAATAAAAATGGATGAACTGTTCTTTTATAAAAGTTTATCAACAAAGATTGTATTAAAAATTTTAATTTTACATATTACATCAATACACTATTGTTCGAACTACAATTTGTGGGCCAAGCCCAAATAAATCAGAGTCATTTTAAGAATTCTTAAGCCCAATGTTAGCGCATTTGCTATGTTTCCAAGGACTGATGCTTGTATATAGTTTCATTTCCATCTCAAGCTTTGTCAAGTTAAATTCTCAACTTATGAATTTATTTCCATTCATATGTTATTAATTAATACATATATTTGGGAAAATTGTGATAAAGAATCCCAATAACTCATGTGTTTGATTCTGGAGTCAGGTTATTGACAAAGTTGAAGTTTATACTTTTGGCACGTCTATAATCGACAATTCACAAAAAAATTATAGAAACAACTTTTCTGATTAATTTTTAACTTTGATCTCTATAATTTAAGGTTTATAATTGGATTTTTCTGCTTATAAATTTTTTAATTTATTTCCTATCGTAAATGTTTTATATATTTGTTAAATTTTATTATTATAATTAACTATTTGTTGTCTTAAATAAAGCACAACTTATAATGAATCACATTGTTTATGACTAATAAATAGTATTATTTTTTATAAGTTTTATTATTATTATTATTATTATTATTATACAAGTTATGTAATATATAGAAAAATATTGACAAAATTTAACAATATTAACACAGTTATAAATTATAAACATTCAATTAAGAATTTTAAAATTACAAAATTGAATTAATTATTAAGTAAAATTACAAGGATTAAAAGTGTAATTTTAATTTCCGTACTTTATGACCAATTATGTGTTGGCTGTCTGTTGTACTTAGAAATAATTCCGTGCATGACAAGCTAGCTGTGAAGTTGGAGAAGGAAACCTCAAAAATCTAAAATGCCCTTATAAGCATTGTGCTTGTGCTATGAATTAAAAAATAAATAAATTACCCAAATTTTATACTAGATTCATGCAAAAGTGCTGAACTCATTCTAATTAATTACCATGCAAAAAAATAAAAAAAAATAATATGTATTTTACATGTGTATTTTTATTCTATAATACTCCTTTTAGTCCTAAATATATGATTTTTTACCCTAATTCTAAATATAGAATCCTTAACAGTATATGAGGTAGTATTTATTATACATTCAAAAATATCCTTATTTAATGTATTCCAAAGAGAGACAAATAGATTAAATAAGAGTAATTTTAGAAAAAATGTTGTAATTTATGAAAAAATGGAGACAGTTAAATAACTTTAACTTTTACTTTTAATTCACGTATTTTGATTAAAGTGATATCATATTAAAAATTAGAGGGAATATTTGGCCAAGCATGTAACACAATGCATCCAAAGGACACATCTTTGTTGCTCCACTCTTCGAGGAAGAGTTTTGGGAGTGTCTTTTTTTTTTTTTATATATACCTGATATCTTGAATTTATCTCCTTTTAATAGAAAAATTTATTGAGATCTAGATTAATTTAAATTAAGTTAAATAAAATTTTTTTAAATAATAAATTTCATCACTAAATATTTAATACGAGTAATTTCAATCTCAAAAAACTTGAGACTTTTGAAGTGTGTGACACAACTTCTTTGCCTGTATCAAGTGGTGGTTGGGACTGTCCTTTTGTATGACTTGCATGGGCTTCCAACTTTCCAACCCCATTCGCATTTATTTTAACTCTTTATTTATTGTGGCTTCTTACTTCTTAACCCCTTTTTAGAAAATTTATTATGTACTCATCACGATAATAAGCGTTGAATACTCATCACTAATTTGGACTATCTAATTGTCCAGATTTTATTTTATTTTCAATATCTTTTTATTTTATTAGATATAGAATGTAAAATAAAAATAATTTTATAATTGTTAGTATTTAAAAAAAATGATGTTATTATTTTAAAAAATCAAAATAAAAAATTTTAAATTTGGATCATACAAATTAAAATTAGATAATCCATAAATGAGCGATGAACATGATGAAGCACTGAATAAAGTTGTTCTTTTTATTGGGTCAAAAAGGAAAGAAAGAAAGAAAGAAATTCTTTCAATATTAGAAAAAGGACACATTCTTATTTTTTTATTTTATTTTTTGACCTGCCTTCTCATTTTTTTCATTTTAAGGAACTTACAAGATAACGTACTTAAGACAGTTCGGTAGATGACCCAACAAAAAAGAAACACGGTTAGATTTTGATTTAATATGCCAACATGAAATGAAAGAATAAACTCTTAAAATTATCTTTACACACCATGCATGGTCTAAACTAGTAGATTGAAGGAACAGGTGTCCTCTCTAATATATATATATATATATATATATATACACACATATAAATTTTAGTTTTGGCTCTAAGATGGATCCCAATGTATTAAATATTAAGATAAGATTAGGACTAAAGATACAGTATTAAGAGATGTTTAAATTTTTAAACATTTGAATTATCAGAAAGGAAAATAAGAAAGTCAAATGTTTAGGGCAGTAGGTGGGAGCCAATGGCTGCTGAAATGGCTTTGCGTTCGGATTCAGAGCTCATCCCCTAGGATGAGGACCAGGAGATCATCCCTAAAACGGCGTCGTTTTAAGCTCTAGGGAGCGATCTCAGCCGTTCAAGAAGAACTAATTGTGGCCGTCCGTGGATTTATAAATATTTCATTAATCCTGCGCCCGTAACTGGGCCGTTGAACTAAAACTGATCTGTACCGTCCGTAATTCATTGAATCTGGACCATTGGATGGTAAAGTTAATTTGCTTTCTTCCCCGAAAACGCAAAACTTTGAACGGCGGCTGGAAAATGGAGTTTTCCATGCCATATCAAATCGCGGAAGTCCACATCCGTCGTCGACATCGCCTATGACACAATAAGCACCACCCTCGACCACCATGTGGCCTTCGCCGGCGCGCCATTGCGGTCTCAACATCGTTCATCCCTTCTCACGACTCCTCTCGACTCAATGAAGACAATGCATGCCATCACCGTTCCATCAGTCCAAAAATTATTACCGTCGATCACCTTGGACCACCATGCTTAGATGCTCAATCGCCGTTCCTCCCCCATGTTTTGGTGGTACTCGCATTAGAACACATAACCCCAAGGTTAAAACTTCAAAGGCTAGGCTCGCCGTCTCTCCCCCTGTCGCCATCTACCCCAACCACGGCCCTTCAGGTAGTTGAACGCCGGAGACAAACAAATGAAAGAGGAAATGCCCAAACCCCTAATTAAAATGGACGTCCACGATTATTTTTGCTTAAACAGTTGAGATCACTTTATAACGAACAAACGACGTCGTTTGAGAATGAACTCGTAGTACTCATCCTATGGAATGAACTCTGGATCCGTGTACGCGATGCTCAGAGGGCTCAACCAACTCTCTACTTCAATCAATGGCATGCGGTTTTAGTTACAACTTAGAACCTCGAACCTAACGAAGCCCCATAGCTACAAGGCCACATTTTGATTCTTCGATTATAAATAAATCCCTTTATATAATATACCCAGATCTAGGAATTGCAGAAGCATCGCTTCAAATTTTGCTTTATCACTGTGAGGCGTATTTACTCACGAGGAGCAAGCTTTATGCTAGCATTGGAGTTTCCTCACAGGTTGGATTGACATAATCGCTCCCTTCTCTTTCTTCCTTGGAGACACCGAAGCTCATTGTTGTGTTAGGGGGGCCTGGTCTCTATTGGTTTGCTCCGTCTGTCTTCGTTTCTATGGGCTCTGTACACTCTGTCCATTGTATTAATATCCTGTCGCACAAAGTCTGAAGGTTTTCCTTCCACATCTGCAGTTTATAATTTTCTTGTATCGGGTCCTTCTTCGGTTTTGAGTATTGGTGTCAATGGCCAATGCATCTGGGTTCTTTACCCCTTCAGTTCCTAACCTGAGAGGGAGGGTTCAGCCTGCCGTGGGTATTAATCGATTTGGGATTTTCTCTTTTGAACGAATCTCCAAGAAAGTATTTTGCCTTAGTGCCGTAGAAAGCGCGGAAAAGCATGCTTCAAGTGCTTCAAAGCCTTCTGAAGCTCGGATACCCAGGTGAGTTTATTTTCAATTAGTTAGAGTAAATGGTTTGGCCCTACTTGGCATATGTGCAGTTAAGGTAGACATTTTGTTTCCCGGTTTGTAACTTAACTCACAATCTACGTCTAATATTAGCAAGCTGTTTGAAAGTCATGGAACCTGGAGGCGAGAATCCTACCCAACTATTGATGCTTACACACAGGGTTTTTAATTTTGTTGAACTCGTGCCTTTGAAATCTTGTGCCGTAGTTAGCACGGGTATAGATTCGATGCTTCTTTGTTAAGGTTGGAAACGTATAGCGCGGCACTTTGTTAACATGTCTTAGCAACCATTTTTGGATTTGAAACAAAAGAAAAGTCATGAAAAAACTAGCAAGGGGTGAAATTACATGAGTTGTAGAAAAATAAGAATATGGTTTAGGAACTGAAGAACAACTAAAGAGAGTTATCGGTGAAATGCTATGGTTGACTGCATAGCCTCGGATGAAGGGTTTGAGATTGTAAAAGTAAAAAAAGAGGGCCTGGACTGCCCTTTTTATTTACACTTATTGGTTGTCCATATTTGTTCAGTAACTTGTTTTAAATAAGATCTCTGTTTAGAAAAGCTATTTTGCTAAAAGGATCTGCCTTTACCGAGGGGGTAGTTTTGATCTTAAAGATAACTACACCCTTGTCTTCCTTACTTTGAACTAGATATGCTTGAGAGGTGTGATGCTGAGATGCAAGTTTTTAGCATCTGAAAACACATTCTAAAGAATTCTTTCATCTTGCTTTACTCCTGCTCTTAGAAATTATTTCTAATCTAGCATTATAGGGATGAAGGAGGTAGATTATTTTCAGCATTTCTTCATTGTAGATAATATTAAGTCATTTGTATTATATTTTTAGAATTGCATGGAGTTTCAAAATATTTAGACAAGAAGAAAAAATGAATAGAAGCATGAAACTACTTTCTCCTTATCATTAATTTTTCAATCCATTTGACTGGAGAACTTTTACTTTGATTTTAAATGATACTCTTATCTTGGTGATGAACAGATTCATATCCATAGCCAGCCATAGCTTCTTTCCCTCTTGTTGTGTATTGGCATTTTATTATTTGATTATAAATTTCTTTGCTCCAATGTTATTTCAATGTCCTCAAACATTTATAAAGGTCCACTGCCTAGTTTTTCATCACAGCATGGAATAATTTACCGAGTGGTAACATATTATGTTATTAATAACTTGTAATGGACTGATCATGAGCTTCATATTACTTGGCCTACATACATACATACATACATACATATTGTTAGGAGGAACAGTCAGTTGTTTATATTATTTGGGATGACAATCAGATTTCTCTAGTTTGTTTTTTTGTTTTTTTGCCTATTTATAGAATTAATATCTTTATAGGCTTGTCAGTAAAGGCTGCAAGTTAGTTGGATGTGGTTCCGCTGTGCCAGCTCTTCAAATTTCTAATGATGAACTTGCCAAAATAGTTGATACTTCTGATGAATGGATAGCAACTCGCACTGGAATTCGTAATCGACATGTTCTTTCAGGTTGGTTTCTGGAATTATTCCATGGTAATGGTATAGATAAGATAGCTAGAATGGTTAGGTTACATCGCCTGCTTCAAGCATAGGCTCTTGATGGCAATTGTTTGGGGATTTAGATCTGAAATTGGATATGTCATGGTTTGTTCTACTGAAAGTCTTGTTTGGTTTATGGTGAAGTTTGGTTTTATGGAGCTTTGTCAGCTTTATGAATCCATTACTGTTACATGAGGTAATGCCAAGTATATTCAGTCAGGGCTCGCTCAAAACCTTGTTTGAAGTTTTACCAAAATGAGATGGTGCTGGCTTATGTTAACTTGCTATTATGTTGCAGGCGGGGAGAACTTAACAACTTTAGCTGTTGAGGCAGCTAGGAAAGCTCTCCTGATGGCAGAGGTTGATCCTGATGATGTTGACCTAGTATTGATGTGCACATCTACCCCAGAGGATCTTTTTGGGAATGGTCCTCAGGTATGGGTTAAGGACATAATTGATCCTTATGCTGTATTAGATTCATAATTTTTTAAGCATTATATTGATTTTTCTTGTATCAGTAACATATGTGTTCTTCACTTATACCCAAAAGAAATTTAAAAGAATAACATATGTGTTTTTCAATGAAAGATTATTATTCATCAATTTACGTTTCAATTTGGAGAAAATTTTTTTTCTTGCATCCATTTCAAAGAGATATGACAATGCATTATTTATGCACTTATACGGCAGGGGAAAGTGTTGGTTGGTTACGGATGACTTGTTCTGTACCCACATGCTTGTGTTAACTCAGATTATTATTTGGCTGACGTGTACTTTTCTCTACTTAATTACATTGAAGGCTTCCTAGTAAGGGTACTTTTAGCTTGGTCGGATTATGGGCTTCTCAAGCCAATCTTAGTTTTATATCTAGCGAAACTTAGTGCTATATGTTTGAGGTCTTCCCTTGTTAGTTAGCGAGTACAACTAATATCATTGTCTTCTGATGAGAATCTTACTTAGTCTAGTCCTGCGGAGACTAAAGAAAAGAGTGAATAATATTGTTGGAAAGGTTAAGGAATATACTTATGCTGTACTATATTTACTACGAGGAAAAACTGAACAACATTAGAAACAAACAATGTAAGACTAAATTAAAAGCAATTTAGCCCCTACAACTATTTTCACTTGTTCTAAAAAGTACTCTGAAACCAGTTCAGCTTGATTGAAACTATAGTTGAACCAATGTTTTAAATGCTTTCTAAAAGCATGCTTATTAGTAGTCAATCGTCATAGTTATTTATGGGACAAGCATCTTCTTATCTCTTTTGGAAACCATGTTACCAAGAAAGTGACAGGATTTGGAGTCAAATTGGTAATAGGCAGAATTTATTAGATCATTCCAGTTTTTTTCCCCGACAAAATACCACTGCTTTTATATCCGCTTAAAGTGCTTGCATCTTTTTTTATTTTATTTTTTATTTTTTTAAGTGCTTGTAGCTTTTAAGTATGCTGCACTTTCCATTGTTGGACTCCTACCAGAAAACTGTTGTGCCTTGACTATATTTGTTATGGAACTAGTTTTCTATCAAGAATTTTTCTAACTGATGTTGAATGTAGTTTTTTTTTTATTAACATAGAAAAATAATCTGTATTGTTTTATAGACACATTTTAAGTAATTGTTGGAGTGTTTGAACGATTGTTGTATTGCAGACTCCCTCCTACAAATGATTGAATCTTTTTTGAGTGACGAAAGTATTCAAACTTCTGTCTGAATGCTTAGGGACTGTATTGTCATAATTTACTCGTGTACTCTTGTATTCTTTTTTTTCTTGTCATAATTGTCTATTACTCTATTATGATTTTCAGATCCAAACACAACTTGGCTGCAAAAAATCATTGGCTTATGACATTACTGCTGCATGCAGTGGATTTTTGCTGGGTTTAATATCAGCAGCTTGTCACATCAGGGGTATGAATTGGTATTAATGAGGTCTCGTTAACTGCCAAATCTGATGAAACTCAATTTCTTTTCTCTATGTGAGTGCAGGGGGAGGATTTCAGAATGTTCTAGTAGTTGGGGCTGATGGTCTTTCAAGATTTGTTGACTGGACGGACAGAGGGACGTGTATTCTTTTTGGGGATGCTGCTGGTGCTGTACTAGTACAGGTAATTGAATATCTTCCTGTCATCATATAGCATCAGCCATCAGCAACAAATATCAATTATCAATTTGGATCGTGTTTGCTGGTTAATAGTTTGTGGGACGCTGCTTATTGTCTTCTCAGTGAATTCTGAGAGTAGCTTGAAAGGCAAGGTTTGGACATTCTTGTGGTATAAAGTTTAGAATGAAAGTGAACTGCTGTGCTAATCCTTGAGCTGCCTGTTTAAGATTGTAAATAAAATATTACCTAAAACTTCTGACTTCTGAGGCGAAGTCTGTTGTTCAGCATGCCTTTTGTGAACTGATATAATTGTTTCTCATAATTTATGGATAACATTGACCTTTCTTTAGTAGAAGAATGAAAGCAAAAAATGACAGTAAACTTATACCGTTTTCCTGAAGAAGCAGAAGTATTTACAGCAAAGGCATCTTCGGTGGTTTTGATCTGATGTTTTCTGCTTTCATTTCAGGCCTGCAGCAGTGACGAAGATGGTTTATTTGGTTTTGATGTGAATAGTGATGGCTCTGGTCAAAGGTATTTACTTTTCATATTCATGAATGAAGAACTGTTCTTGTCTGTGTAGAAGCTATGTAATTAAGCCTCCTTAACACTTCATGCAGGCATTTGAATGCTGCCATCAAAGAAAATGAAACAAATAATGCATTGGATTCAAATGGTTGTGTGTTAGGCTTTCCACCCAAGCAGTCCTCCTATTCCTGCATTCAAATGAATGGCAAAGAAGTATTTCGGTTTGCTGTGCGATGCGTGCCACAGTCAATTGAATCAGCCCTTGAAAAGGCTGGCCTCCCTGCATCTAGCATCGATTGGTTACTTCTCCATCAGGTATTGGAAAATGATCCCCAGAAAAAAACAAAAAGATTTATACTTGCATGAAGTTTTGACACGCAATGATATCTTCTCCATCATGGATATACTAGCTGTTCATTTGTGCTATGCCTTTGTCTGCAAGTTGAGTTGAAAATTCAATTCAATATGTAGTACACATCTATCATAAACTCACTTGGTTACTAAATGCAGGCAAATCAGAGGATTATTGATGCAGTTGCGACGAGGTTAGAAGTGCCACCAGAGAGGGTGATATCCAATCTGGGAAATTATGGGAACACAAGTGCAGCTTCCATACCTCTGGCTTTAGATGAAGCAGTTCGAAGTGGGAAGATCAAGGCAGGCCATACCATTGCTGCTGCTGGCTTTGGTGCTGGTCTTACATGGGGATCAGCCATTATTCGATGGGGCTAAGAATCACGACGCAGGTGAAGGTGAGCATATAGCAATTGCAGTTCTCAAAAACCCCACCGCCTTTTTTTTGCCCAAAAAAAAGAGAGAAAAATTTCTTCTTTTTGCAGAAACAAGTTTATGGGATAACAGTAACACCGAGCAATTCCTCATTTGCTATTTATTTGTTCTGCAATTTTACTTCCTCTTTGGTTGTGGCACCTGAATAAACCATTAATTTTTTTTCTTTTTATCAATTGATTTTCACATCTCAAGGGTGTTGTGTGGACTGTTGAAAGACGTTTTAATTTTTATCTTAGCAGCACATTGAGGGTGATCTCTTATCTTCATTTTAATGTTGAAGCACTAGTTAATAACTTATTTTCCTTTTTTATTTCCCTGCTAATTATGGAAAAATTGTAGTGGCTATGGCAGTTCCTTTTCTTTTTAACCGTTTTTCTTGTCTAACACAACTATCACTTATACTGACCTTAAGCTTTCTTTAGTTGGAAGGAAAGGGAAAAAAATGGGGGGATTATAATTTTATTTTTTTTCTGTCTGAACTGGATTGTGCCTTCAGGAAAGAAAAGGAATATGGAAGGGAAATATTTGTGGATCCTAAACGCTGTAATCCTTCCATACTTCCATAGATGGATGGACTGGAAAAGAGAGTAGAGTAAATGTGGTTCACCAAACTGAGCCCAACCACCACAACAACCCAAACACCACCCCCCCCCCCCGGCGGCGGGGGAAACAAAATCGTTCTGTGCAGCCTATACATCTTAGTTAAAAAAAACATCTATGGATTGAATATTGATAGGATAGCACTGGTTATGTTTAAATAATTATTTAAAATAATAAACATTTGTTCATTTTTATTTTTTTTATGAAACCAAACAAAAGAAAAAAAAACACGCTGTTAATCTAATGATATAAAAGTGTTAAACTTCTCTACTAAATAACCTCAAAAAAAAAAAATCTTTGTTCTAAGCATTTCTTGATGAAAGATTGTTCGGCCCCTCCCACCCTTCGTCTCTCCTCTAAAATTTATGATCAGACTGATTCACAAGAGTATATATTTTATTGTATTTCATAAATTGTTCAAATATTTTTTTCCCCTTTTTCTAATTTTGGTTTCCCAACATATTAAACTTCTCTCCTTGCTTTTTCTTCACTAATTATGACTTGCTTAAAAATATGTACTATTTTATGTTTATTTTTAGGAATGTCTAATTACATACTTCCTCTCATCTATATTATAATGTGTCTTATAAGATTTTTCTCAATTCATAATATAAGATGTCAAGTAGTGATTTATTATTTTTATTCCTTATTTATTTTATTATTAGTCTTATAATTTGTGATATATTTAATGAAAATGAGTGGAATAAAAGGGAATCAAAGCTAAGTTGTAGTACTCCATCGCATAGAGTCCTTATATTTTAATGATGATTATATTTTCTAATTAATAGGGATAATAATGATATTTTTGGGTTTTTTTTATAACTTTAAGAATATAATAAAATTTTTTTAAGATGTATGAAATTATTAGTAGTATCTTATATTATGGATTGGAGAGAATATGTCTTCTCTTTATTATTAAAATAAATACTAACAAGCTAAAGGTGAGATGGAGACATTTGTAAATAGACAAGAATAGGCATACCAATGCTATAGATTTGATTCGAGTTTAATATTTTTTGAGTTATACAAGGGGAATGCCCCTTTATTGATGTAAATTGATTTGAGTTTTCGAATATGATTACTTCACTTTAAAAAAGAAAACAAAAACTTGAAAATTCTGTTAAATTCGAAATAAAAACAAAATATATCCTAGTATAATATTTACTTTTTGATTAAAAATATGATTTATTTAAACTTTCATTTCAATATTATTTATTTTGTATTGAGAAACATAAATTTAATTTATTTTAAAATTTGAAAGTGAAATTCATATTTGTTATCAAATTATATATTTAATGCATATTATATTACATAAGTAATAAAAATAAAAACATTTAGATCTAAGTAGATACAATTTTACCTTAATTTTTATTATAAGAAATATTGGTATAGTATATCTTTTTTTTTTAATTTCAAACTCTTTCAAACAAGTTCACATTGGGTGCTCATGGTCATCACTGAGATGAGATTGTCAAAATTTAAAGTTTTTAATTTTTATTTGTTAAATGATATGATCATATTTTTTAAAAAAATGCGATAATTATAAAATTATCTTTATTTTAAATTCTACATCTAATAAAATAAAAAAATATTAAATTTAAAAATAAAATAATTAAAATAATAATAAATCATGTACTTAGGTACTTTAAGTATTTCTCAAAGAAAGAATAATGTTCCTAATAAAATGTTAAACATAATTATTAATTAATTAATTAATCTAAATGTCAAAGACACTGATAATCATTAGTTACGTACTTAGGTTACTAAAAAAGCATTGACTTGTGGCTTTATTCTTTGGGTGAATAATAATCAGATACCATAATATTCTTAATAATTGCTTCAATGTGCTTTCATGGGACTCTTTGCTTAATCTGGATATATCTTAGTTGTCCCACCTGAATTTACTATTTCTTCTTTTTTAGCATCCTCTCACGTGGGACTGCATCAGAAAATTATGTAAACCCTAACAATTATTATTATTATTTCAAACCCTCGGGCTAATCACATGCATATTTTATTATTCACATTAAAATATGCACTATATTTATACATGTACATTATTATCAATGTCTTGTACTAGCAATCACTGCCAAAATGTGCTGGTTTTGTCTAGTTTGTATATTGATGATTTGCTATTAAAAGTAACTATATATGTACGGATATTTTCATATATACTGATATTTCAAACCTTGGGCCTAATCACAACTAAAAATATCTCCTTCTTTTGTGTCCAACACAATCACCTAATCTTCTAACATAATTTTTTTATTTATAAAATTCAAACTTTATATATCTACTTAAGAGATGATGAGTTTCTAATTTACTTGATTTAACTGTCATTTGTTTCAAGATAATATATTTATCAATTAAATGTTATCAATTTTTTTTGGCTACCGAGCAGAAATATTATATTAACATGAAAATAAAAAGGTTACATGACAAGTTGAGGATAGGGAGATAATATCCGATACAACAGGTGCAAGGAGAGAAGGAGGTATAGCAGGCAAAGTTCGTAACTTCACAAGAAACCTAGAAGGAACATAAAACAAAACCCTATATGAACTTAGTGAAAGCAGTAAGATACTAGCAAGATAAAACCATCCCTTTCGAATCGCTTAAAGTACCTGTAAACGTTGTAACTTTGCTGATGTAGGATGAAAATTCTTTTGGTATAGACAGTAGTCATTTTCCCATATGCTTAAGATGACACCACAATATGATTTGGAGATTACTCGAATCTGCACTATAGAAGTAGAGGATTGAATTGAAACAAATTAATTGGCATGAAGGAAGGGTGGAGGAACTTATGGCATGTTTGGTAGGATGGAGCTATTTTGAAGGAAATGGAAAGAGAGAAGAAAATGGAGATAAAGATTCCATGAAAATGCTATATTTTATTCATAGAATATTTGAATGTTGTGTACCAAACAAATTTTACAAGGATTTCTCTCTCATTCTCTCATTCAAGAAATTCCTTTCATTTGTACCAAACCTAGCCTTAGTGCAGTTGTTGCTGGCATCGAAATGTGGCTGGTTGTAACATTTCCAGTGGAGTCAGCTTTTTCCTTGCAAAGATTAACGTATTCCAAGCACACCATATAGAATCTAAGGTGTAAAAAGGAAGTAGTAATAGCCAGTGACACTGATTCCTATGAGAATTCCATTGTAAACACCAATAATGAAGCCAAGCTGTCATATCTCGTTGAGAAGCATTCGTTGCTTGTAGACCTAACGACGAGGCAAACCATAGAGCTCAAGAAAAATCACAAAAAAGAAAAAGATGGTCATAGAATTCAGTGTCTTGACCGCAAAACCCACAAAACTCTAAACATGATAGATGATGAGAACAAAGAGTATGAGATGAAGGAAGTGCATTTCACAATAACCGCCAAAGGAAAGTGCGCATCCAAGGAGAGATTGGCAGCTTCCATAATAAACACCAACAAGGATTTCTATTAATGAGCATTGTAGCCAAAGAAGTCTGAAGCAACAACCAATATCCATCACAAACTTTATAACTACTAATAGAGTTGCCAGTTCATGCTAAAACATCCTTGCAAGGAAGAATGGAGAAACCACGATAAAGGATGTTCAAGTAATCTGCAAGTGAGTTTAAGCAATGTGGTAGAGGCAAATTCCATTGCTTCTGTGAGTGTAGTATAAGGTCTACCACCTTTTGAATGGAAGAAGATGAAACCAACTGCGAAAGCCAAAGCCTATTAAGATGCATAATAGATGTCCTATCTCTAATCTTCCAATACAAATGGTTAGTAATAAGAGATCTATATCTGGCATTAATTTTCCAGATAGAAGATGATTTAGAAGAAAGATTGTAATTATGATAATTAGAGAAATAAATAGGTCATAAAACTTGATTTAAAAAGGAAGAATCATTTGAAATTAATCACCAAGCATGTTTTGCAATAAGAGCAGCGTTAAAAGAGGAAACATCTAACATATTCAATCCACTAGATGCACGAAGAAGACAAAGATCCATCCAATGAAGTAAATGAATCCGCCTACCTGAAGTTTAGGTTTAACATCCTAAACCCTAGAACCTAAAAATGGACACAAACATGTAGAGAAAGAGAGGGAAGATGAGACAGTAGAATGGCGCCACGGTGAGATATGAATTTGGGATACTCCCAGATTGGAAATAGCAAGGCATGGCACTGCGGCCATTATTCTCGCACTATGGCGCCACTAGTAGTATTAGCATAAGCTGTTTACTGATATCGTTGACTAACTTGCAACTTGCATAACTCTTTACTATGACCTCCAATTCACTCTATTCCTTAGTTAACTATAGACAGCAACCATAACTCATAACTCCTTTGTATGGAGATTTTGGACATTCGAACCGAAATTGTCGTTTTTTGGGCCAAAACAAGTTATAAACCACTTTAAATCTCAAGCTATCAACTAAACATTTGCTTGAACACTCCTAACAAGAACAACTACCCCAAAGGTCATGTGCAAGAGATTACTTCCTTGCGAAATCATTCCATCAGGTTTTGACCCCCTTGAACTTGTTTCGCACCAAAGATTTATGTACCTAATTTGCACATCAAGGAATCATGATCCAAACCAAACCAACAATTCAACCAAACACATTAGAAGGGAAATGGAACCATTGGTTCCCGACCCTAAAGAACAAGATAACAATATTTTGGACACCATAATCACATGTAGAACATACTTGCCACACATCAAGCCACATATTTAGTCATGAATCCAAAACCTCACAAACAATCAATCATGAAGTGTAATGGAGTATAGAAGGGTTATACAACAATCCAACCCATGGAATACACAACAATGCTACATTTAATATTACATAAAACTAAAAATGACACTTTACTTAAGAAAACAACAACAAGGACAAACAAGAGGGGTACAGCCCCAACACTTATGAGTATGCTATCAATCTTCCAAGTGCTAAGTCTACTTAGCTTTGTCCTTACTAGTATTGTATCCTTCACCTGGAATTGTTAGCTACAGAGTGAGACATGCGCCTAGTAACCAGAAATTTTACAACATATACATATAAACATGTTTTCAAAACAACATTCGGATATAATGTTCAAAATGAATGCAATGTACATGATATGTGGACACAGTCCCTATCAATACACAACTAGAACCATGAACTAGTTACCATGACAAGGTAACCTCAACCAGTGGCCCCTTCCAACTAGAGCTGACAATCCGGGCCGGGCCCAAATCGGGCCTGGCCTAAAAGCTCAGATTGCCAAATGGGCTCTGCTTGTAAAGCCAGAGCTTGTATGGCACGGCCCGTGGGCCCGTATATTTTTAAAAAATATTTTTCATATATTTTTTTAAAATTTTTCATATAATTTTTTAAATTAATACAACTAATTATCACTATTATTCACAAAAAATTAACTTATTATTTAAATTTTACAATTTATACATTATTAATTAATAAAATAGTACATTTTTTAATATTTTAAATAAAAAAAGAAAAAAAAGAAAAACGGGCCAATAGGGCCGGCCCGCCACGGGCCAGGCCCAAAAAACTCATTTTCCCTTCGGTCCTATGATTTTAAAGCCCAACCCACCCGTTTTATCGGGTTATTCGGGCTGGCCCATCAGGCCTGACCCATTTTGCCGGCTCTACTTCCAACGACCCGTAACGGCCAATTCCGGGATCACTACCAAGCTCTCTTCCCAATAGTCATGACCTAGCCAAATATTATTGCATAAAAAGGTTGAACCATGACTTTTCTTCCTTTGAACCACCCGAATTGGTGGCTATTTAGAAAAGGTGCACCCCAGTCTACAACTACCTAAGTCTCTCGGCCATAGGATGACTGTTTAATAACTGGAATAACACAAGTCGCACTGCCAGAACACCAAGCTTTATGCGCCATTTAGCGGATTGACATACCACGTGATATTTAGAGCATCATCACCCAATGTCCATATGTCTTAACAATATACAGCCAATAACAATACCTGATATATGCTAACATATCAACATATGTTATTCTCTATTGTGTTAGCATGCCATATGAACATGTATGACAATTCATAGAGTGCATAATATACATCAACATGTCAATATCCATCATACTTATACATTTCCTGATCACTATAGCCAATTGCAATTTCATTATAATTTAGAGTAAAGAAAAGAAACGTACTAACTATGTGACCATACATATCATGATATGAAAAAAGACAACCATAATCCATGCTAACATGCATATCATGATATGAAAGAGCAAGACATATATTATAACGAATTAAACATATATAATGAAATGAAGAACACAAGAAATATATCCCAGTTACTTAAATCGTCTTAACTCACTTGACACCCCAATAAGCTGATGAATTTCGCAACCACTTAATGCTTCCAAAACACCCTTAGAGTTAGGGAATCTTAATTAAGCAAGTATCCAACATACACATTACCAAAATCTCATTACCAACATAATTTCTGAACCCTCAAAGATTACAACTTAAACCCAAACACATACTCAACCAAATCCTGACTCCAGTGCCGCACTTATACATAAAATACCCCAAAATATCTATTCAAAGGTACAACCCAAAAAAATCATACATCATGAAGATCCTTGTGATTAGAGGCTAGGTTTTATAAAGACAACCTCCCAGCACACAAAAATTCACCACCTATTGCTTGAGAACATCAAATCATACCATAATAACACATTCTTGATCATTTTAATAGGTGGAAAACTATCCAAAATGACATCCCACTCATAACCAAGGATTTACCCACCAAAACATGTAGAAAGAAGAAGATAAAGAGTAGAAATCCATTTACCACACAAGATTTGAGCCTCCAAGTCCAGAAACTGAGCAATTAAGCCAGAAATTAGAAATCCTAGCAGATCTCCTTCAATTTGCTCTGTTTTCTCCTTCCTCCGCCTATTGGTTCATGTTTTAGTTTATCTAGATTATATGACTGGTGCCACAGTGCCAAGCAAGCTCATTACAGCGCGAGTACTCACTAACTCAGCCCAAGTCTAATTTTCAGCATCTCTTACCGTGGTGCTACTAAAGCTTGCCGCAGTGTCACTGCTTTCTACCTCCTTTTTCCCCTTTTGCTTAATTGACTCTCTTCTCCTAGTCCTAATTCCTCTGATCCTACACAAAACTTGTGTTATCCTTCCTGTAGTGGATAATTAGGATCATTACAACGTTCCTTAGAAAAAATTAGCTATCACCTGTTCAAGTTTATGACATAATGGCTTTGGTAAACAAAAGCATGAAAGCAAATATGCCAAAATCAAAGCCACTATAGATTGAATCAAAGTCAAGCACCCTACATATTACAGCATACTACTTTTCCATGCTTGAAATTTTTGCTCAATTTTGTCAATGACATTCCTCAGCCAAGCATTGGTAGCTGACATGTCATCTACATAAGATCCCAAATATTTCCCCATACAAGAATGAAATGGTATTCCAATTAATTGAGATAACTCCATCTTTAGATTATAAGGAACCAAAGGACTAAAGACCAAGCTAGACTTTTGCAAATTAATAGATTGACCCTATATATAAGAGTATTGAGCCAATATATCTTTCACGGGTCCATAATCCTTTGAAGTAGCCCGAGTGAACAACAAAGTATCATCATCATACATTAAGGGTCCATTTGGTTACTAGAATGATTGGAAATGGAATGAAATAGAATATTGATCACATGGATTTGTTAGGTATGATATTAAAAGTATTGAAAATAAATTTATTCTTATATTTTATTAAATACAAATTAAAATTGAAAAGACATAAATATCCCCTCTATTTATTTATTTATTTATTTTTCTCCTTATTTCTCGTAGTTCAAACTCCTTCCCCCTTCTTTCTAATCTCCGCCATTAGTCACTATCGTTAGCCACCACACCACCATTGCCACACCCCTTCCTTTATCCTCCTACGACTACTTCCATCTCCTCTCAACAACAAAATAGATTGAGTGAAAAAAAAAACTCACACACAGATTCAGCATAAAGAAAACAAACAAAGGAATGATGAGAGGAAGTCGTCATCACTGCTACCATTCACGAGTGAGAGGGACAATAAGAGGGTGTCATTTGTGAGTTCAGATTTGGCATTTGTGAGTTCAAATCCAGCATTTGTGACTTCATCTGTGTTTGAGAAATGGACGATTGATCGAGAAAAGATGTAGAGATGGTGGCTAGAGTGAAGTGACGACAAGGAAAGACTACAAATCAAAGGAGATGGATAATGGAGAGTAGCGATGAAGGAAGACATCTGCAATGAAAAGGGAGGTTGAAGCCAATGGTGGATGGAAGGGTGGAACAACATGGGAAGATGAAGGAGATAGGGAGGGATAGAAGGGTCAATTAATCGATGTCTGACATGTGAGAATTCTTAGTCATGAGGTTCAAGGTGGGTGAGGTGAATCCTTGATCAATGGGCACATGTGGTCAACAGGAATCAAGATTCGTACCTCAAAAACAGACCAAACATGACAAGGTGGAAATAGATATCTTATTCCTACTCATTCCGTCTACTTAGAAATGAACCAAACGTGCTCTAAGTGTGTAATAGGTAATGAAAGGATTTAGCAAGACTTATTCATTTCTAGAGCCCAATTTGTTGAGCATGATGAATCGTGACAGAAAGAACATTAGCCCCCACAAAAAGATAAGGAGATAGCAGATCTCCTTGACAAAGTTCTTGTATAGGATAAATAATCGACTAAGGAGCACCATTGATGATGACTTTGTAGGAAGCCATAGAAAAACATTGTGTTAAAATATAAACCCAGTGAGGTGGAAAGCCCATCCGGGAAAAGAACTACTTCAAAAACTCCTAGGACATCTTGTCATAAGACTTAGCAATATCAAGTTTAGGAGCACACCATCCATTTAGCTTTTCTAGATGAATGAATACGATGCAAACATTTAGCGAATTAAATGTTATCCAACATTCAAATGGTTGGTATAATCACAATAAAGAAATTTTATACTCCCTCCGGTCCTATATATAGGATCTTTTGTCCTGGTCCTAAATATAAGACCATTTACAATATACGAGGTAATATTTATTATACATTTCCAGAAAAATGTCCCTATTTAATGTATCCAAAGAGAAAAAGAGAGAAATTAAATAAAGGTAGTTTTAGAAAAATGTTGGGATTTTCAGAAAAATCGAGGTAGTTAATTAGTTTTAATTCCAATTCTTAATCCATGTGATTCGGTTAAAATGGTCTTATATTAAGGACTAGAGGGAGTAAATGAATACTGATTTATATAATTTCTGAAACAATTTTTTTAAAAAAATTATCTGAAATTCAAAGAGAAAAATATCTCAAGAAAAACGTATCGATATGATAGAGATGAGTCTTATCTCTCTAGTACGGGTTTGGCACAAATATAGGGCCAACAAAAAAATTGTAAACATAAGCTTGTTTTTATAACAAAATCATATGTATATATAAACTTATACTTTAAAATGTAAACTTTTGAGTTATAATAATCCTTAACAAGAATATATTAGAAATCTTGTGGCCAAGTGATTAAAAGTTGAAATCTTAGCACTCCAACTTTTTCATTAAAATTAGTAAATTACAACACAAGACATATATAATAGATTTATATGTCTTGCACATGATTAGCCGTTGGGTTCTGATATCATTTTGAGTTTTTACATGTGATTGTGCTTTGAGCTTATCCATTATTTCACAATATGTAGTTTAATTTACTTAATTAGGATTGTCATAAGCTTAATTATATACCCTCATCTTTGTTTGTTCCTCACAGGATTTCTTATTATACTTTAATATATTCCTATTTTTTCCATCAGAAACAAACAAACACACACACACACACACATACAGAATATATTCACGATAACCTACACCAGACAAGAAACTCAAGCATGGATTCCAAGGAACTGCACACATATAAATAAATAAATATGGTTAAATTTCGGCAGGTATTAATATTATATCATATCCTGCGCCTTATCCATAACTCTCTTGCTGAAACTGCAAATACAGGCCAATATCAGCAAATTAAAAACTTGAAAGAAGACACACTATTTATGGCTCCACATCCACTTGTTTTTTTTTTCTTAATAATTATTTGGTATTTGATACTATCAGATCAAATTTGAGTATTATTAGATTCAAATTATGAGGGATAGCTCTTTTAACATAATTTTTTTTTATTCATAAGGCTCAAATTCGAGATCTTGTTTAAAGAATATTGAGTCTCTTCCCATTCAACCAGTTGTCATTGATCATGATCTCCACTTTTTTTTATCTCATCAGCATATTTATTATAAACAATAGGGAAACTCATACACTATGTTCAATTTGCTCTATTCCATTTCCAATGCATGTCCTTATGTCATCATTTATGTGAATGCACAACCCATAAACTAATTTTGAGATTTTTTAATGCAATTTGTGTGTACTCCATTTGTTTCAAAATAATTGTCATTTTACAATTTTTTTCACAACAACTGTCACTTTACAATTTTTAAGAGTGTATTTATTATATTTGAACAAATTTACCCTTCATTAATAATAATGAAGGAAGATAGAAACATTAAGGAGTACTACATAATTAATAAGCATATTAGAGTAAAATGCAATCAAACTTTGTTTACTTTTAGACTCTTTATTAGCTTTCTTAATTTGCATATATAACTTTAAAGTGACAATTATTTTGAAATAAAGGGTGTATATATATATATATATATATATAAAGCCATGTTGGTCCACTTGGAGTTCAAAACCTGAATTAAGTGCCATAATTAAGAAACTGCTCTTAATAGGTAAACAATCATAGAGATAAAACTTAAAAATCTAAAGCACTCACGAAACTCGAGACCTTATGCTTACCTGCAAATTCTGATAATTGATAACACATGCATGCAACTATGCAATTTGACCACTTGACCATGAAACCACATTGATTATATAACCAAATTTCATAAAATAGGTTATCTTCAATCATGCAGCCATACATATATATGTATATATATTCAGTGGGTGTCTGTGTGTTATATGCTAATTAATATGTCAGACTAGTCGTCCGTTTTGGTCTCCATATTTGCACTTCAACTTGTGATATGTTTTTGTTTTTTATTTACAATGAATCAAAAGTTAGAACGTTGTAATTGGTTGCTATAAAAATATTCTAAGACGGAAACAGACAAAAAGAAGTCGAAAATAATTGATCTGACTAAGACACAAGTAGTCGATCGGATCATGGCTAATCGAAAAATAACCTTTCAAATACGTTACAACTCACAATATTAATATAATTAGTGCCGTGAATTGTGTCGAATGATAAAAATAACTTTACATGTCCCATATGGATTTCAAAAAATAAGATTTTTTAGCATATTCCATCATTTCTTCTTAATTTTTCAGACATCATGTCAAATATTTATAGGGAAAAGAATATATCTTTTTTTTTAAAAAAAAATTAATACATGGAAAAGAAATAAAGCTTTAGATTTAGATCCATGTGCAGAATTTCATCTGAAAGATTCTCAAAAACTCTCCACACAAAGCCGAAACTGAGAAAACCCAAAAATGAGAGTCTAACTTTTTAATTAAACCCCAAAAGATCTTCATTCAGAAAAGATTAGCATGCACATGCATACATATAAATAAGAATATACATATATATAGATATAAATATTCCCAGCTTGATGCCAAATTCATGTCTGAGTGGACTGATAACTTCGATATATATATATATATATAGAGAGAGAGAGAGAGAGTGTGTGTGTGTGTATGAGAAAAGACAAAAGCGAAATGGTTGGGCATCATGATTACCTATATGTAGGCATATATGGTTAATTGATTTGGCAATAACGAGTATAACAGAAAGAAATTGTCTGCTTTTTCAATAACGTGTATATATGGAGGGATGAAAAAATAATAGGGATAAAATATTTTTTCTTATTAAGTTTGGATGAGGATTGAAAATAAATTCGGGAGAAAACTCATTTATTTTAGAAAGGTTATACATAATATCCTTATTACTAATTAATATGATTAATCTATGTTATATGAATAAAAATAATTTCTATAAATGATATTTCCATAAAACTTCAATAAGGTGGCGGCCGGTCACCTATGACTGGTGGCAGCAACAGTCGTCGGATAGCAGAGGGTGATAGCTAGTAAGTATGGTTGGTAAAAGATTGTTACTTACGGTGAAAGGTAATGTCAATATATATATAATTTATTTTATTTGGGTAATTTAAAAAAACAAGTTTTTTTTTTAAAATTCGAGGGGAAAAACATGTGGGCCCATATGTTTTTTTCTCCACTTTTCCTTCCTCCTTATTTTCCTCTACTATTCAAATAGAGAATAATATGTTTTCTCCGCTATTTTCTTCAATACTTTTCTCTTTTCCTATTTTTTCCACAAGAGAAGGGGTAAGTGAAATTTGATAATTGAATTGTATTAAGGATTCCAAAATTTGTGTCTCTTCTCACAGATGAAAACTCACTCATAGAAACGTGCAACTTGGACCGTGCACCCCCGAAAACATACATACACACACACACATATATTTGTTCAACGTAATATATTGAATAATGAGGCTGGGTGTTGCTGTTAGTAAGGGTGTGCAAAAGACCAAGTAGAATGAGGTTGATATAATCAATTTGATAACTGATCTTGATCTTTGTGAAGTTAGGCCACATTAGGCTAACCTGGTATTCGAGACTAGATTTGGTCTCATCCTTAAAAATTGTTTTAAGAAGATAAAAAATAAATTAATTTTATTTAATAACAAAACTAAAATTACATTCATTCAAAATATGTTTATTTAAAAAATAATATTAGAATCAAAAGTCACGTTTTTTCAAAATT
Organism: Adenanthera pavonina; assembly: GCA_026686845.1. Classification (NCBI taxonomy): domain Eukaryota; kingdom Viridiplantae; phylum Streptophyta; class Magnoliopsida; order Fabales; family Fabaceae; genus Adenanthera; species Adenanthera pavonina. Next base: position 24,270,906 of record JAIVEN010000022.1, on the reverse strand, counting down.
ATAAATACTAAATAGTCATGTATTAATTTTATATAATATTAAGAAATTAATTTAAAATTTTGAATAAAATTAAAATATTGAAATCTTAAAAATATTCATAATAATGATAAAGTTAATTTATAAAATTTAATGTATCAGAAAAATAATCACAAGAAATTAATTAATATTTATAAATTTTTTAAAAAATAAAATCATATGTCTATATCAAGTCGGTGCAATTGGATTTGATCTCGACTTAATATCCAAACCTGGCCTAGTTTACGGGTCAACCCCAACTATAATCCGACCGACCAGACTAGCTGCACACTCTCACGTATTCGATGATGGCTAATTATCACTTTTAACCTTATAGAAAGTGATAAAAAATTAAATATAAAATCTCATACAGATTACAAAATTTTATTCTACGTTTTTCGCTTATAATTTAATTAGAAAGCTAGTAGAGATAGAGAGTTACTTAATTATTATTCACTAATATATATATATATATATATATAATGTATTGCTATAAATAGAGGGAAAAGACATGCCCACTGTGAGCGAGTGAGAAAGCCCAAACATAAGTACTAACAAAGAAGCTAAAAGTTCACAAATGTCCCCGATGAATAATGTCGTGCGTCCGTTATGTTGGTGTTAATATTATTTTGATATTGTGTAGGTATTTATTTGATATTGATGATATTATTTGATTTGTAATCTCTGATTTATAATTTCTAAATATCTTTTCTGTATTTATTAAGTTGTCTTATTTCTTCTGTATATATACTCTTGTATCTAATTCTTTGAAATACATACAATTTTTTTCTTCAATATATTTTCCACTCTTTTATTTACAACAGTTGGTATGCATCGTTCATTGTTGGGATTAAAAAACAAATAGCATGATTATTTTAAATAATGTACAATTGTTTAGTCAATTTAATTATTTAATTTAAAATAAAACTATTTTCCTGGCCAAAAATAAAAGGATGCGAATACGTGCATCCGCGGGCATTATGGTATGTGGTGACACTAACCTGCTCGTGTTTACTGTTTAGTACGCAGGTACGGTATCTCACTCACTGGACCCTGCTGGTTCCCCTGCAACATTTGTCGATGCCACGTCATCAAGTACGCCAGTGCCAGCCTGGATGACCTTGTCCTCCCTCTGGGGTCCACGTGGCCCTGTCTTTTTCCATCGCGACGACTATCCTCCTTCCCAGTCCCCACCAAAAGGTGCCTCTCGCTTTTTTTCCTTTTTCTAATTGTTCGCCTTTCTCTTTTTTATCCTCTCTTCTTCCCTATTTCTTTGTTTCTTTACTGCGTATATCTTCCATTAATAATTAATGTCTTATACTTCTTCCTCAATTACAAAAATATAATAAGATACTGGCACAGTTAATAGGTAAATGGATCTTTAAACATGTTATTCTAAATTTAATTTTTAATTATATATATGGAAAATACATTAAAAAAGATAAAATTTACTTTAGTAATCTCTAAGTCTTTAAGAGATTATATTTCTTATCAGTTAAAAATATCCTTGGTATTCAAAAAAATGAAAATTGTCTCTTCCTATAAATTTTATTGAATAATGAATATGTAATTGTGTAAAATATCATTGAAATTATAAATTTTCTTCAATTTTAGAATATATACTTTAATTTTTTTTCAAAAATTTTATTGAAATATCATTTATTATTGATAATGGCTTCATTTACATAAAATCAAATTTAAAATACTTATATATGAGTTTTAAATTTAAAAACAAAATAATTCTATAAGAAATATTTTTTTTTACAAATAAGAAATCAAATTAAAATTGTTTCATATGCGGTGAAATAATTCAAAGGTAAAAATTGGATAGCAAACAATTCTAAAAGTGTCAAAGTTTAAATATTTGGAATTGATTTTACAAAGTGATGGAGAAATTGATGGAGATGTTATACATAGAATACAAGTTGGGTGGTTAAAGTAGAGAAAATTTTCCGAGGTTACTTGTGACCGTAAGGTACCTACAAAACTTAAAGGGAAATTTTATTGAACTGTTATAAGGCCAGCAATACTATATGGTAGTAAATATTGAGCTTTGAAATGACACTAAGAGCATAAGATGAGAGTAGTATAAATGAGAATATTAAGATGAATGTGTGGTTATATAAAAATGGATAAGATAAGAAATGATTATACACAAGAGAAAATTGGAGTAGCATTTATTAAAGAAAAAATGGTTGAAAATTGTTTAAGACGGTTTGGACATGTACAAAGAAAAGGATAAAAGAAACCAGTAAGTAGATTTGATTAAATGGCTTGGAGCCCTAACAAAAGAAGTAAAAAAAATCAAGAATGATACTAAGAGAAGTTATAATGCGTGATATCTTAATCAATGATTTATCTAAAAATATGGTATTTGATAGAGCCCATTAGCGTTGTATGATTCATATAGTCGACTCCACCTAATAGGATAAAATTAATCTTGTTGTTGTGCAGTGAAATAAAATGGAGCATCAGGGAGCATTAGGGCCACCTGAGGGTAGAGCGGGATGTTGATAGAATTCAAACAGTCTTGTTGAAACAAAAAAACGTTTATAGGAAGCTTCAATTTTAGAGATAGCTAGAACTCCAAATCCATGCAAAGCATGGAGAGTTTCATGTATATTTAATTAAATTGTATAAATAAATGATAGAATGATTATAAATATGATATGTTTTTAGCATTTTTTAATTATATAATGATCATAACAAAAAAAAATTATTAACATGTATAACATATATGTTGTGTAATAGAAATACTATTATAATAAGTTATTAAAAATTTCTCTTTACAAAATTGTGTTAATTTTAAAATTAAGCGAATAAATTAAAATGATAATATTATTGCTTTCAGATAAATACAATTCAATTACTTTTGAATCCAAATCAGAATTAAAATCTAAATCATATTCTCTAACGTAGTGATTGTATTGCAATGGCATTAGAGCCTTGTTGTTTCAATTTTTTTAATGAAAAAGTCATTTTTTTATATGAAAAATCACTTTTAAAATTTTGCAGTTTGTTTATTTAAACTTTTGAAAATAATCAAAATATAAAAAAGAAGTAGTTTTATGATTATTTTGAAAAGCTACTTTGAGTAATAATTTTTTAGCTTGAAAAAACAATGATTACACTATATTAGAGAGAAATGAGAAAGAGGAAAAGATGTTAAAATCTAGATGTGGTAAATGGGCCCCCCCATCTAAGACGGGCGGGCCTGCCATAGGCTCGTGTTTTGGGCCGGGTGGAGCGAGCTGAGGCACCCATAAGGGCGGATCTGGAAATCCCCAACCCGTCATGCCATACACGGGCTGGCAGGTCAAACGGACCAGCCTGTTTTTTTTTTTTCTATTTTTTTATTAAATCATAAAATTTCTCCTTTTTTTTTTACTCTTTTTGTTTGGCTAGTCCCATTTTCCCCTTACTTGGTTAAATTATTAATTTCTTATTCACTATCATGAATTAAATAAATACATTCATGAAATCTTTTATAGACTTGATGCATAAAGTCTTAAAGCATAATATATTAATACATTAATATGGTAATACCAAAAGTAACATTTAATTCAATAAAATAAAATACAATTAAAATTAAAATATAGAAAAGATTGAGAAAGAAAATGATGCTTAAACCTTTTTTTTTAGTTTCTATTTTTTTAGATATATTTATATAGAGTAAAAAAAATAAAAATATTTATATAAAAAAAGGGAGTCAGCCCGCGGGTTAGGTGGGCTGGGAGAGCGGGCCAAGTTTTTTACCCCCATCATAAAGTATCTCAATTTTTTCAGCTCGCCTCGCCATTTTTAGAGGGCTAAGCGGGCTGACTCGCGTACTTTAACCCATTTTACCGACTCTATTAAAATCTAACTTTAAAAAATTTCAAAATGAACAAGATTTCTCCGAAGAGAATATTACAATATAACTCCTATACTTTTTCAATTTAAGAAGTGGTTATTTTATTTTAACCAAACACAATAATTTCATCCTTTCATAAAATCTCTAAACAATTAATCACTTTTTGAAATAATATAAAAATTAGTTTTTTAAAAACCTTAAACAAACAGGTTATCTAAAAACGATCTTATAATTGTGCAAAAAGATCTACATAATATATATAGATCTCATCAAATAATAGAACTTTGACAATCAAATCGTGATTTCTTTATATTTATCATTATATTAAATTTTAAATAAATGAAAACATATATAATTAGGAAATAGATATTATTTGAGACAATCAAATCTCGATTTTTTTAGAAATATATATTTAATTTTCATTTTTATATTTATCATTATATCAATTTTTTTAAAACATGAAAATATACATAATTAGGAAATAAATATTATTTAGAACACTGTGTTTGAAAGCTGGCAAGGGAGAGCAAAGAATATGTGCGACCAAATTTTTCCATAGTTAGCATAATGGTGTATAAGTATGAAATCACGATATGTCATACTTTTAACATTTACTTTATAATATATAATATATTAATATAACATAATGGGTTCAAATATTTACCCTAGAAAGAAAGTTACATGTATTATTTTTTTATATATATTTTTTGTTATCAAAGCATTTTTTATTTTTTATTACATGAAAAATGTTTGAACACTTGATTACTACGCGCACTTCACGCACCCGTCCCAACTTTATCCTGTCACTTGAGCTGTTTCCAAGTGACTCAACGCATTAATTTTTTCTTAAATATAACATGAATATGCCTAGTTTTTACAAACAAATAAATGGAGTAATTATCAAATTAATTAAGTTACGTATATATATATATATATACACACACACTCACACACACACACATATATATATATAAGTTGTTCCAAAATATAGGGGATATTTGTAAATTTGTTTTGTTTCAAAATGTAAGAGACAAATGATTTTTATAAATTAATATATTTTTTTAATTGTACCCTTAATTAAAATAGACTTATTATTATGATATATGAGTTAAAGGAGAGTTAAGTAAGAATAATATTAAATGATGGCATGTGTGGAAATTTTTTTTATGACATATTTAAGATGCTTAATTATTTTCTTAATTTTAATGATTTAGATATTTATTTCTTATATTTTAGAATGGAGAAAATAAGATTTTAACTAAAATTTAATTTTTATTTCAACAAAAAATAATAAAAATAAATAATTGTATTTAAGCCTAATTTTATTTGTTTTAAATAAATATTTCTATTATATCATTTTGGCTATACATGCCAAAACTTTCATTATTCGTTGTTACTGAATTTTTGTGAGTTAAATTACATTGAAAAATATTTAAATTTCTGGAACTTGACATAGAAATTAAAATTTTTTTTATATTATAAAAAAATTTAAATTTACAGAGAAAATAAGAAAAAGGTGTTTTTTTTCGGCCGACAAAAACAGTAGTTCGTACATTTAAAAAGTAACACATTTTTTGGCCAAGAATAAGAGAAACTATCTTATCTATGGGCCTAGAGCTGGTAAAGTGGGCTGGAGCCCGCAGGCCGGCCCGCTTAGCCCGCCAAAAATGGCGGAGTGGGTTGAAAAAATTGAGATACTTTATAATGGGGGTCAAAAACTTGGCCCGCCCCTCCAGCCCGCCACTTTAAGCTGGCCAGCCCGCCTGGCCCGCGGGCTGGCCCGCTTTTTTTTTTAAATATTTTTATATTTTTTTTACTCTATATAATTATATCTAAAAAAAATAAAAACTAAAAAAAAAGTGTTTAAGCATCATTTTCTTTCTTAATCTTTCTTATATTTTAATTTTAGTTGTATTTTATTTTGTTGAACTAAATGTTACTTGTGGTATTACCATATTAATGTATTAATATATTATGCTTTAAGACTTTATGCATTAAATCAATAAAAGATTTCATGAATATAGTTATTTTATTCATGATAGTGAATAAAAAATTAATAATTTAACTAAATAGGGGAAAAAAGGACTAGCAAAAAAAAAAGCAAAAAAAAAGGAAAAATTTTATGATTTAACAAAAAAATATAAAAAAATAGAAAAAAAAAACGGGCTGGCCCGTTTGGCCCGCCAGCCCGTGTATGGCGGGGCGGGCTGGGGATTTCCATGCCAGCCCTTATGGGGGCCTCAGCCCGCCCCGCCCCGCCCAAAAGGTGGGCCTATGACGGGCCGACCCGTTTACCACCTCTATATGGACCTTTCTAGATGGTAGTCATGGTACCACTGGTCAACTGCATATCCCGGCGGATGCACGCCTTAACTGTGTTCATCTATATTGAAGATCCGTGTATTGCTCCCCAAAACAAACAACGAACTAATTCTCCCTCTTTTAAGATATCTGAAACTAACTAGCGAACTACTTGAACAGCCAAAGGCTAAATCTTATAGTTTGGATTGATGAAAAAAATAAGTGGAAAAAATATAAATGAAAGGTTAGTTTATATTTATTTTTATTATTTTTTTAATTTTCTCCTATCCCATTTTTCCCCCTGACAACGTCTATAAAAGTCTACAACTTCATATTTAAAAAAAATAAAAGAAAGAAAAAAAGAAAGGTTGCCAGCTAGGATGATGGGCCACGTGACACCATACCGGATCCCTGCGATTCCATGTGTGAAATCTTCTGTTCTTTTTTTCATTGGTTCGTTTTTTTTTATCAGAAAGCGACTTTCAACTAAAATTCACCACATCATATGGGATGCATGAAAAATATTTGCAAACGAACAGTAAAATAAAAAATTTAATTTATTTAACTTAAAAATTTTTAAGTCATAATTAAAAAAATATTTTCAGTTCCTGTCCTTTTACATAATGCCACCTCATGTCTCCTTATTTTTCTATCTTTTCCCTTACCCACGCGGATCCATCCCTGTGCAACACTTTCTCTTCCCCCAAAAATTACAAACTTAAACGTTATAATTTTTTTCAGGCAAAAAAAAAAATACCAATTTTTGTTTTAACCACTAGGAAAAAATTAATAAATGATATATTATTTAGAAAAAAAGACATTTGAGGATTTGATTAAAAAGAAAATTTCTATAGGACTTTGAAAATTGTAAATCCCAAAAAATAATTTAGGTTCTTGATTGAAGAAAATTTTTTTTTCCAAGTGGATAAAACTACCCATGCAAATGCTAAAAAAGATTGTGATGAATTAAAAAAATTTCAAACATCACTTGGAAATTTTAATTATTATAGTTGAATATTTTTCTTCAAAACTATTTTTTCTATACTAACGGTAGGGGTAGGGGTAGGGGTAGGGGTAGGGGAGGGGTAGGGGGGAAATACATGGACTCAGCCAAACAACTCGATCTAACTTGGAGTGGTCTGGCTCGAAAATAACCTAATCTTAATAGTTTGAGACAAAAAACTTGATGTTTGGGTCGAGCTAGTTGACTGGGTCAGACCAAGTTTGAAGCTATCCTTTTAGACCAAGTGGTCTAGCCTAGTCTAATGTATACATGTACATATATAATTCTTTTTCTCAAATAATGATAGCCTATGATATTATACATTTTGAACCCTAAAACCAGTTGCATTTTAGCTTCTCACACCCATTTCAACAACACTTTGCAACCTCTTCTCCATTTTGAAGCTTTACCACTCCATGGAAGAAAGTTCAAAGCTTCAAGCAAGTTCAAAATCATGAACGACTTCTACTTCATTCTTCATCGTCGGGGGGTTTTGCTTCATTCGACCTCGTTAGCAAGTTTGTCATTGTCATCATAATAGCTTTGTTTGTCATCATTACTGGGTTCATCCTCTTTGCATCAATGCCCAGATTTGATGTATTTTTGTTCTAGTTCATAAAATCAAATCTAGTTTTTTCCTTTTCACCTTGATTAATTCCCTTCTTAGTCTCGAATCTGCTTCAAATTTGACTCTTTTATAGTTTTTTCCTATGATTTGTGAGAATATATTATAGTAGGTATTGATCTTAGCTCAAAATTTTGCTGCTATGATGTTTAAGAATATGCTGATATGCTCTGTTGTTTATTGCTTGAAATTTAGTAAACTTTGGATGTATTAGTTTGATTCCTGTTAATTATATATATATATATATATATATGCTTGCACATTTGTTTATGTGTGTGTAATTATCATTTGCGTTTTTAGATTGCAGCTTTGGTTGTTAAATTAGTGGAAAGTGAGATTGTAAAAGTCTAAGAACTAAATCTGGTTTACTGGATTTTTCTTTTGTTAGAATGGATGGGTTAATTTTATTTTCCAGGCTAGTGTTTAACAATTTTTGTTGGAGTATTATTTTTTTTGGAAAAAGGCTAATAATTTTTCTATTTAAGCCAAATTAACTAAGAAAAAAAAGAGTTTAAATGAAAAAAAAGAAAAAAGTCCGTAGACTCGATCCAACTTGATTTGGTCTGGTTTGACCCGATCTAGTCTTGAACCTGATTGGACCAAACTAGACCACGTGTTCATAAAAATGAACCTGACCCCCTACAAGACCGAGCTTCGGGTTGCTACTCAACTCGGTCCAACCTAGTCTACCCCCACCCCTAACTAAGGGATTGCTTGATATGTGGTAAATAATGATAGAAAGTTAAATTTCACATGAAGTAAATAAATTACCCTTATTTGGTTTGGTTAGCAAAAAATGTAAAACTTCTTGGGAAGTCAAACTTAACTTGAAAGGTCATACTTCTCAAACAAAATCATGGAAAATTCTACTGCCTGTAATAATTTTCCAAAAACATCCTTAATCTCTTTAAAAAATTGCTTCCTCCGATCCAAAATATAAGTGATATTTGACTAATTGCACATGAATCAAGAAACATAATTTTATTTATTAAATCTATAAAAAATATTATTTTCCAATAGTACCCCTATTTAATACATTGCATTTAAAATTTTACTTCCTCCGATCCTTAATGTAAGTCACTTCTAACTAACTCATCAAAACCAAGAAAAATTTCTTATATCATTAAAATTCTCTTAAAATTAATATGTTTTCCATCTTTAGCCTCTAATAAATACTACAAATTCTAATAATCCACATTCTCTCTCATGATTAAATAGGGCCATTTTGGAAACAAAATAATTAATACTTCAAAAACTCATAGAAGGTGCTTTACAATTAGGATAATAAAAAGTTTCTAGAATGTGACTAATAAAAAGGACCAGAGGGAGTATCTCTCTTACATTTAATTGTAGATAAGGGCAAAATAGAAAAAAAAAATTAATGGCCCAGACATTACCAAATGAAACTTATATTTTGATAAAAAAAATTTTTTGGAAGAGAACTTATATTTTGGACTAAAGGGAGTGTCACACCCTAAATTCACAAGACCTTACTAAGCCATTCAACGCAACAAAATAGAGAAGAGAAAACAGAACAGAGGGGTACCGCCACAGCCAGGCCCAAAAAGCTTTTAATCTCTGTCACAGACTGTGGCCTTTCCTATTTCAATACTGTATCCACTTTACTAGGATCCATTGTCATACCATCGATCGAAATCATATGCCCCAAAAACTTCACTTGCTTTAAACAGAATTCATACTTGCTCAACTTAGCATACAACTGATGGTCTCTTAACACCTGCAACTGTATGAAGATGTTGCTCATGCTCCTCCTCTCTCCTGGTGTAAATGAGAATATCATGAATGAATACAACCACAAACTTATCCAGGTAAGGCCGAAATACCCGGTTTATATAGTCTATGAAAATAGCAGGGGTATTAGTTAGCCTAAAGGGTATCATAAGGAACTCATAGTGCCCATACTAGGTCCGAAAAGCGGTTTTAGGCACATTTGCCACATGCACTCTAAGTTGATGATATCCGGACCTCAAGTCAATTTTCGAAAACGTAGATGCACCAGCCAACTGATCAATTAAGTCATCAATAAGTGGAAACAGGTACTTGTTTTTAATAGTCAACTGATTAATTTGCTATTAGTTAATGCACAACTGCAGACTCCCATCCTTCTTTTTGACAGACAACACTAGTGCTCCCCATGGGGAAACATTAGGCCGAATAAAGCCATTCTCCAACAACTCCTGAATTTGTTTCTTGAGTTCTACCAACTCTGCTAATGACATGCGGTAGGGAGCTTTAGAAATATGACCAGTAGCAGGGACCAGGTCAATAGAGAACTCCAATTCTCTCTCCGAGGGCAAACCATAAATTTCCTTAGGGAATACCTTAGGATAATTACACACAATCGGAATATTCTCCAATCCTTCTTCTACTTCCATCTGTACTGAGAAAAACACCAAAAATCCCTAACATCCCTTACACGGACATTTTCCTGCTTGAGCATGAGAAAGGTGGAGATCTATTCCACCTCCCCGAGAATCAGGAACATTCATTGGTAAAGGTATTGTCTTCCTAGCATAATCCATGATAGCATTATTGGCCTCAAGCCAATCCATACTGATGATAACATCAATCCCTCTCAAAGGCAAACAAATCAAATCTAGGGTGGTACTTTGATTCTCAAAACGTACTACACAGTTCAAACATGCTCGAGTGGTTCTCACAGAGACTCCCGTTGGTGTCGAGATGGACAGTTCAAAGGGCAACTTAATGGCCATCATATCCAACTTCTGTGCATAGTCAAAAGAAATAAAAGAGTGCAAAGCACCTGAGTCAAATAATGCATGAATAGTAAAGCCATTAAATTTTAGAGTACCTTGGATCATATTAGGTGCAGCATCAACCTCTTGCTATGTGATGGCAAAGACCCTTCTTGGCATTGTTGGCTTCCGAGTAGGACCCACTTACTTAGGGGCAGTACAACGATGGGAAATATCCCTTGACTTCCCACAGTTGTAACAAATCAAATAGGGGCTCGCTGTGGAGCATTCCACACTTCTCACATGGTGCAGGGAGCAAGTAGATTTAGGTTGTGATGACCCTATATCTCCTCTGCTAGGCCCACTGAAATTAGAGCCTCCTCTAGTCAGAATGCCTCTGTTGAGGCTGTCCCTTTTACAACCTCCTCTGTTAAAAGAGCCCCTCTGCCTGTAAGAGCCACCACTGCCACTATTGCTATTACCACTCTGGCCACCTCTCTTGCTCATCCCACCAATAGGCGAAATGTGAAAAAGCCCTAACTATGGAGTTCCTTCTAGCTTCCTCAGACTCCCTCATCCTCCTTACTACTATTCTCATTTTAGCACAAAGATCCACGAATGATGTGTAATCTACCACCGACAATCGCTCCTTTAACTCAGGTCGAGTACCCTCTAGTAGCCACTGTGCTTTCTACTTGTCATCTGGATTGTTTTTCAGATAAGTGGATGTGAACACCCCATTTTGTCCGGTCCTATACATAAAAAAATATTTTTTAAATAAAAATTGATGCAAATCTCCTTTTATTATCAATTTGAAGTCAAATCTCATAAAATAAAGAAAAATATAAATAAAATAAAATAAATAATGACATATTCTCCAATTCCAATCCTCTGTTAGGATTTTCAGAAGGAAAATATAAAAATAAATTGTTTTAAGACTTTCCTTTGATTTGAATGAAAAATCCGTTGAGAATTTCTCAAAAAGATTGTTCTATAAATTCAGTTTCCTTTATTTTAAGAATCTCAAAATCCTATCCCTTTATTTTTTACTTTTTCAAAAATCCAATCCTTTTCAGGATTCAAAAAATATAATAAAGAAACTTAAGGTTAAAAATTCATTTAATCTTAAACTTAGTTAACCTTATAATGACTAAATTATAAAAGAAAAAGGAAAAGGGGATTTTCTTTTAATTAAAAAAACAAAACAAAAAACAAAAAAACAAAAAACAAAAAAAGGAAATGGAGTGAAACGCAGGCATCACTTTGCGTTTCACTCCCCCACAATTTTGCCCTAACCCCAAAGGGGCCCGAGGGTTCAGGCATGAGTCAGAGGAGCAGGAAACAGAGAGATGGCCATGGAAAGAAGGGAGAGAGAAAAGCATAGGGGGAGACGTGCACGAAAGAAAAAGGAAGGGAGCCGCGCGTGAGGAAAAAGCTGAACATGATGGAGATAAAAGGAAGGGAGCCGCGAGTGAAGGGAAGGAGGAGAGAAGGAGACGAGAAACAGAGGGAGCCGCGGGTGAGGGGAAGGAGGAAAGAAGGAGACGAGAAACAGAGGGAGCCGCGGGTGAGGGGAAAGAGGAGAGAAGGAGACGAGAAATAGAGGGAGCCGCGGGTGAGGGGAAGGAGCAGAGAAGGAGATGAGAAACAGAGGTGACCGCGGGTGGTGAAGAAGAAAATAAAGGAAGGAGAGAGCCGCAAGGGAGAAAACGAAGCAGAGGGAGCTCTGGGTAGAAGAGCCACGAAGAGAGCAAAGGAAGGGAGCCGAAGGAAGAGGTGGTGGTGCGAATGAAAGAAAGAGAGGCACTGAGGGCTCAAGCATGAGTCGGAGGGACAAACCAGAGGGAGCCGTGAAGAGATCAGAGTGGGTGGAATATGAAGGGAGAGAGAGGTGAATAAGAAAAGATAGAGGGAGTCACGTTTGAGAGGAAGCTTGGGGATAAGGGTGGAGGCGTGTGCGAGCCTAGTGAAGGAGACAGAGTGAGCCGAGGGCGTGAAGAAGGAAGGGAGAGAGAGGCTAGGGCGTCAGAGAAGATGAAGAACGCGCGGGGAGGAGAAGTCGAGACATCCAGAGAACACCTGGGTAATGATTTCACATTCTTTTTTTTTTTTGGCTTGATGCTGCAATCTTAGTTGTTTTGGGAAAGATTCCTATTGGAGAGGTGGTTGGGCATGAAGTTTTAACTTGTTCCACATTAGAATCTTTGGTCAATAAACATTTTACTCACTTATAGCTCTTATGATGTTATGTGCTGTCTGGGATCCTTTCTGGCTTTTGCATTTAGTGTTCATGATAAGAAACACAATTTTTGTTCTATAGTTCTTTAAATCTTGCCTACCAAATGTCTAATAAAATGTCCCAATGGCGGTTCATTTGTTTATAATACAGGGAAAAGTTTAATCAAAACCTATGCTTTTGATTGTTTAGTGTCTTTGTTCATTATTACCATTAAGTTGAGAGGACGACTTCAAGGTTCAAATGCCTCTTGATGTCTCATCCTGTAGTGATCCTTGAATGTGATTTTCCTTTATCCTTGGATGTCTGACTTGCTCATGAAAAAATGGATTCTCGTGCATATACTTGTTCGACCAAGAGCTTACAATACTTTGTGATAAACTATTGACCCATTGTTTGCCTCTTGATAAGACTCATGATTGACTATTTTGGTTGATACCTGTCCTGTTTTGTATGCAAAGTTTTGTTTTTAAATCTTCTGTTAACGTTCTAGCAAATGTGAGCAATCTCACTATGTCTTCAGTCGTTACCTATCGTTGATGGTTTTGGTGTTTCCCTTTGACCCTGATGCGTTATGGTAGGAGTTTTACCTGATGACTTTTGTGATATTGTTCTTTGATCTTTCATATGATCCTATTTTCATATTTGTTGGAGTTATGTGCCCAGCAAATATTATTTTTGCTGAACTACAAATGGTAACCTTTAGAGTCACGGCTATTTCATACTTTTGTCCCTTTGCATGGGGGTTACATACATGGGAGAACTTCATTGCTGATGTAAAATGTCAAGCCATGTGGAGCAAGCATTTGATGGGAGACAAGGGGAGTGCTCATTTCTTTCAATTCATTATATTATTTTACCCATGATATGATTATGTTAAGTATTCATGCACTCGTATGCTTATGTAGGTGCACACACATTGATAAATTGTATTTGGTGGTCTTTCTTTTATAATCTTTATTTTTATTGGTTATTGGTTTCTTTTCTTTTCGCTTTTAGAATTTGTCACGAGGGATTCAGTCTCTGTGAACAAATAGTTAATATGTCAGTCAATTATACCATGAGTAAGGAGTTACCATGGTATTAGACTTGGTGTTTGAACAATTTTGGGTTCCAATGACTTTCTTTATTTTCCTTTTAAAATTGAAAATAAATAATAAAAGTAGTCCAAATAAGCACTCTCTATTTTCCTCCAAAATTTTCTTGTAGTTCTTTTGGTTCCGAGTGGCAACACCGTGAGCAACTGAGTATCAATCCGCAAATTGTGAGTGATAAAGTCACTACAATTAAAGGTTGGTTTTGTTTTAAAGTTGATTTATGAAGGTAAAAAGTAACAAATAAATAAGATCTTATTTTATAAAAGAAAAGTTGTTGTATATTATATTTGGTAAATATATATATATATATAATAGTCATTTTTCTTAATTCTTTTAATGTTTTTTTTTCTGGTGTGTCTAAAATGAAAATGTGTTAGCATGGTTGTATTTATTCCTATTTTTATAATAAAACAAGGAAACAAAAATGACTTTTGTAAAATAAGGAATTAAATTATTTATCTTTCTCAATTTTATCCTATAAGTCCTTCTTACACCTTTGTGCTCCGGGTGCTAACACCGTGGGTATCTAGGTATCAATCTGCGGATTGTGAGTAATAAAGTCACCATATGTGCTATTTAATTTTGTTTAGAAGTTGATTTTGAAAAATAAAATGTATGTGGCAGTTTCACCTTAAATTCTTTTTAGTACCATTTTAAGTTTAAAAAAAAAGCAAAATTTAATTGCTTTCTTTCCATTTTCACAATCTAAAACAAGAAAATTCAACTAATTTATAATAATAATAATGATAATAATAATAATAAAATAAAAAATATATCGAATGTAGCAATTTATCTTAACTTCTTTTTTTTGAATAAATAAAAAGATAATAATAATAAAGGGGATTCTCTGATTGCATTTTTCATTTCACCATTTGAAATAAGAAAAAAAACCATTTAAAAAAAATTATTCGTCTTCCTCCAAACTTTTGTCTTTTTCACTTACCTGCCTCGAGTGGTAACGCTGTGAGTATTTAGGTGTCGATCACTTGTGAGGGAAAAAATCACCACATATAATCATTATTTCTCCTTGAAAACACATATAGCAATCATATTTTCAATATAACTTTCTTTTCAATAAATAGATGTGTTGAGAAGGTCTTATTTATTTCATAAAAAAGAAGCAAAAAATAATTTATTTAAATTATTAGTTTCCCTTCAAATCTTTTTTATTCTTTACACCTATTTGTCATGAGTGACATCACCGTGAATATTTAGGTATCAATGAGCAGATTGTGAGTGATAAAGTCACCACATGAGTTAAATGATTTTATTTTGTAAAAATAAAATTCTGTTCCAATTTTCCTTCTCAAATTAACAATGAAATATTCAAGGTCACATAATTTTTCTACATTGAGGAAAAACATATATTCTTCTTTTAAAATTGATTTTCTTTTGAAAAAATGAAAAAGAAAAAATAAGAATTAATGGTAAGAGGAAATAATAGAAATTAATTTGTCTTTTATAAACTAAAACACATCAACTAATTCTACAAATTGTTTTCTTTGTGGAAAGACAAATTATTTTCTATAAACCTCTCTTTTCAAAAAAATAATACATCAACTCAATAACACACATTTCTAGCCCGAACTACATTAACTTTGATCCCTATCGCAGGATACGTAGGCTTCAGACTCTAATTCTGGGTTAAGTCCACTTTTTGTAAATAAATAATATTTTTCTCTTATTTTACTTTTCCCAACTTCTCATATTTTCACTTTATTCTTTATTTTCATTTTTACATTTTTCTTATTTTTATTTCTGCATGTGAATGGTTAAAGGTCAATCAAAATAATTTTTTTAAAGCCATAAAAATTGCATGATCAACTTAAGGTAACCGTTCTAAGGAACGGGTGTTGTGGGGGTGCCTAACACTTTCCCCACTCACAATCGTACTCCCGAACCCAACTCTGATTCACAGACCATTCTTGTCCTTTTATTTCGGTTTTCCAAATTTCCCTTAAAATTTTGGTTGCGACTCCCTCCAAAATCGGCCTTCATCGTGTGAGCCTATTTCTCCCTTTTTCTTTCATTTCCCGCGCCATCCGCGTCGCATTTTCGGGTGTGACAGTGGAGTATTTCTCCAAATCGAGGAACTTGTCAATATAATCATCCTCTGATAGGTACATCTGTTGAAAGGCAAAAAACTTTGCTTCTTTTTGCATCATTAATGCTGGAGGAAAATAATGGGCAAAGAACCTTTCCTTAAAATGATCACACGTCAACCTATTTCCCAAAGCCTCTAATTCAGGCTTCACACTCCTCCACTATTGTTTTTCCTTCTTTTCAAGCTTGAAGGAGGCCAAGTGAACTTTTTGATCCGAACTATAATCTATCACTTCAAAAATGGTTTCCAGTTGTTCAATCCACTCCTCGGTAATAGTGGGGTCCATCTTTCCTTCAAAAGCAGGAAGGTTGAGTTTTCTAAAATCTTTCAGTTGTTAAGAGATGCCCCGTTCCCTTTAGGGGGCCTGATTCTGATTTCTTGAACCTTCTCCCCTTGTAGCGTTCAGGTCCAAATACATCTTAGCCTCCCCTTGAGGCTCCTCCTTAACTTCCTCATATTCCTGCTGATCCATCTTTTCTTGCATTCTGCTAATTGCCTCCTCTTGACTCCAGACACGGTCACTCAATCCAATAATCATTGCATGTATCTCTCTCAGGAGTTCATTGTTGTTAGGCCTGTGTCGAGCTATAGGTAACCTATACACAGTATAACACAATTCAGATATCCAAATGTTAGTCTAGCAAGAAACTAAGGAGTGGTGAGAGTACAAAACATAATCCAAGTAAAGTGCCAATTAACATAGTACAAAAGAGGAGCCATGGCCCAAAACCAGGCTTTGATACCAAAATGTCACACCCTAAACTCACAAGGCCTTATCAAGCCATCTAATGTAGTGAAACAAAGAAGAGAAGACATAACAGAGGGGTGGTGCTGCGGCCATCATTGTTGCGTCGTGGCTCAAGATACTTCTAGTGAAGTGACCCAAGATGTATGGCGCTGGGGCCATGGTTATGGCGCCATGGCTCCATCAGCTGACAAAAACTTAATTGTTTGCTAACTTTTCGATCAGACTTTTGACAGGCACAACTTTGTGTTCCAACCCTTGATTGACTTGATTTTGACTCCTACATGTCATTTTACTTCTGCTCTAACTGTAGACATTAGCAATGTGTCAAAATACCTTCATATGGAGATTTTAGATATCCGACACCGAATTGGTCACTTTTCCCCAACAACAAGAACTCAACACCTCCAATAGCCTCCCATGGGCAATTGGTGTGCCAAGGCTATTTCTACAAGTCAAAAGAGACATGAGTAACATATCCAAAAAGGTTCTAACTTGATGAGACCACTTCCCTAGGTTTTGACCCCCTTGATCCCCAACACAATTAATGGACTTTGTGCCTATTTCACAAAACCAAGTGCCCAAGATCCACACTAGGACAACTACCATACATACAAATTTAAAGTAGGCTAGGGCTATCAACCATGGGTCCAATACAAGCTAACATTCAAGTTCACATAACATGCATAAGATCATACCAACATTTAGATCATTACAAATAGGGTTCAGGTCCATTAACACCAATGAGACCACCTAATTCACCCAAGATGGGTCCAACTAGGTACATACTACATTCAGTCTCCAAATTACATTAATCCATAATCCCTACATAAAATCATGGCAGCTTATTGGAATTAATGAAAATTAACAACATGGGGAACATAGTCCCTGGCACCCACAAGTATACTCTCAGTCCTCCTTGCCCAAGCTCTCCTTGCCCTTACTAGAGTTAGATCATTCACCTGGAAATGTTAGTCATGAGGTGAGACATACGTCCCGGTAACCCAGGGTGAATACATACATACACATATTCATACTCTCATTTCAATACTAATAATAAATCATCGCTAATACAATATTCAGGATATGTAGACTCTAATCCCATCAATACATGGTTAGAACCATGAGTTAGTTACCATGACAAAGTAACCTTAACCAATGGCCCCCTTTCAATGACCCGTAAAGATCGATTCCGGGGTCACCACCCAGTTCTCCTTCCAATAGTCATGACCTAGCAAAGGCCATTACACCAAAGGTTGGACCATGACTCTTCTTCCCTTAAACCACCTGAATTAGTGGCTATTTAGAGAAAGTGCACCCCAATTCACAGCCACCTAAATCTCCCGGCCATAGGATGGCTATTTAGTGACTGGAATATACATATACAAGCTGCACCTCCTGAACACAAGATATCATGTGCTATTTAGCGGATTGGCATACCTTGTGGTATATAGAGCATTGTCACCCAAACTATATGTCCCAACAATATATGTAATGTGACAATGTCGAATGCATTTTAACATGTCAACATATATCACTCTCAAATGTGCTAGCATGTCATATAGAGGTATACAATACATCGTGGGGTGCGTAATCATCATTCCACATCAACAGTCATTACCATTCACACGTATCATAAGCATTAACATTATATTACCATTTTTGTATAATGAGTTAGAGATAAGTACTTACTAGCCGTGTAGTTGCACATATCATGATATGAATATGATCAACCTTAACCAAGCTAAAAGACATATCATGATATGAAAAAGTAAAATATATATATATATATATATAAAGTATGCATATCATGATATGAAAATAACTGAACATATATCACACACAAATAGAAAACCCCAGATACCTCAACCGTCAAACCCACTCGAGACCTCGGTAGGCCAAATGAAGCAACCACCACCAATCTAATGCTTTACAATTACAATCTGGAGCCAAAAGGTCACAATCATGTTATAGGACAACCTATATAACATCAATTCCATATTACTATCACAATATTTCAACCTTAGTATATATATTTATCAGCTCAAACATATGCTGAAATGGAAAATAGTGCTTCATTAAGCACACCTAAGCATCAAAACACTCTAAACAACTCTTAGAATCATAATCATACTTTCCCAAGTTTGGATTTCCAAATATGTCAACATTTGAGGATTAGGGTTTGGGAGATATACCACTTAAACATCATAAAATCAACACCAAATCCATAGAAATGTCCAACAACACCTCTAATTCACATTTATGTATAATTTAATCAGTGGAAACTTACCCAAATCAGAACTCTAACCAAATCCATGAAAAATCTTAGGTGAAACTTGAAGAAAAACGCAGAGGGAGGTTAAGAGATGACTTATCAAGAAGGTTTGAGCTCTAAAATGCTAGAAATCAAACCCCAAGGCCAAGAAGATCAAACCCTAGCAGAGAAATCTGTTATCCCTCCATTTTTCTGTTAGTTTGCGTCTAGTTTCATCTTCTGATTTGAATTGGTTTAGACATGCTCACCGCGACTTATCTAAGTAGGTTGCGGCACCAATGCTCTCTAGTTCTCTGTGGCCACAGTGCTACTATTCCTTGCAGCGGCGCAAATGCTCTTTGTCTTCTCTCTCCAACTTGTTCCGTTTTGATCCTTCCTCTGGTCCTAATCCTTCTGGTCCTATATCATTTGACAGGGTCTTTCTTAAAATGATGTTCAGGGTGATTACAGGGAGTATAAAATAAAAAAGACATTTATGTTATTAATATTAAAATATAATATATTTATTTGCAAAGTAATTTAAATTTTGTAAAAAATAAAAAATTAACCAAGCATGGTATGCATGAACTTCCCTAGAAATTAACTTTTTTGAAAGCATACTTTCCAAGAACAAACTTTTTAAGAAGTATACTAAGTGACCCCTAAAATATAGAGTGCTAAAAACTATCATAATCTTTTGAGAATTTTTTACACATCACTTAAAAATTTTGGTTATCCCAGTTGGAATTTATTTCAAAACTACTTTTATCACACTAAAATATGAAAATTTGTTATGAGTTATGATAATAAGTTGTGGTGAAAAAAATTTCATATTTCTGATTGAAAAATTTCCTAGTAGAGTAACCAAAATTTCTAAGTAAGGTTTGGAAAATTCCAACTACTAATAACTGTTTAAGCACTAAGAATTTCAATATAAAAGAAACAGAGTTTTAAAAAAAAAAGTTGCATGTGGTGTAACTAAAATATTCAAGTGACATTTAAAAGACTTGTGAGTGATTAAAATTGTTTTCAACATTCCATTCTTTAGTGTAGAAAATATAGTTTGCAAAGAAATTCCAACTACGGTAATTAATCTTTCTTATTAATGTTAGAAAATTTTACAACTGACTACAATTGTTTTAAGCACTCCATATTTCAGGGTTTTTTTGGTAATCAGGAATTTTTTTTTTTGGTTTCTTTTTTTTCTCTATATTTATTCAATTGAAGAAAAATATGTTCATTTTAATTCAATGAAAAATTTAATAATAAAAAAATTAATATTTGATATAAATAATTCCTGGAAATATTTCTGTCACCGACGAGTGCCAGCTTTGCGTGAAAGCGACCGGAGCGCAAAATTTGTTCGTCCTTGCGATGTGGGGCCCACTCTGACGCATGTCCATGTCATCGATGTGTTTACAGGTGTCACTGCTTCAAGACTCTACTAAATCCCCCAACTCTGCTAGGCGGGACCAATCGGCCACACCAGAATCTTTTTAATGCCTTAATCTATCAATATATAATGTAGTAACATAGGACATTTTCTAATCACTCTATTTATAGTTTAACTTGCCAATAATATAACTTTATATGTAGATTTTATATTATATATTACATTAAAGCACCTAATAAATATTAAGACTTATTTTTTTTCATTTAATGGATATATATATAAACATATCTTTTTCATATTTATTTACTTATAACATAAAATTTTTAACAAAATGCAATTAAGTTATGAATACTATAAGTTCTTCTTTAAATTTCATGCATTGTATGAGGCATACACTAATTTAATATAAAATATAAAATTATATGAGAAATTTTATCTTGTAAAATATTCTTTTTTTTCCAGGCCTTGTAAAATATTCTATGTGAAAATAATAGCTAGCATGAAATTAAAAATAGCCAATGAACCAATAACATCTTACATAATTAATAGATAATTGGAGATATTAATCATGCTATTTTGGGTTTGATAGGCTTCGAAGGGATTATATAGTAACAAATAAAAACACTATATAAAAATTAGATTTTCTATATATATATATATATGTAAAAAGAAAATAAGTGCTGATATTTATATAATATAATTTAATTGAGTGGAAAAAACAATAAACAGTTACATAATTAACAGAATCGAAATCTATGAGATTGTGGTAAAATTCAAACTACCTCAGTTGGCACGTCTACCCATACCCTTGAACATATAAATACCTAAACCCTTAGCTTGTTTGTTCTTCTTTCCTCTTCATTTTTTATGGTCTCGTTCATTTATTTTCTTCTTTCCAGTTTCTAGGTACGGTGGTTTCTTTCTCCATTTTCTGTTTTGTTCCTCCTGCCCAAGAATCTTTCTCAAAACCATTCTTTCTCGCCATCGCTATACATCTTCCTCCTATCTCCTACCTTCTTGTTTTACTTCACGATATCTCCTACCTTCTTGTTTTGCTTCACGATCGAAGAAATTAATTGCAGACTCAAGAAGAACCAATAAATCAGGTGCGCCTCGTGAAAGGATTCTTAATCTTATGTCATTGTGTTGTTTTATGCATACATATAAATCTTGTCTTAAATTGAAAGTTTCTTTTTCTGGAATAAAGATCCGTCCACGATCTGTGTCCCTTGTTATATATCTCTTAAGAACTTTTTCTTTTTAGATTCTTTTCTATCTGAGTCTTTATGCATCGCTTCAGCCCGGTACGTGCATATGGCGGCAAGGTTTCTGTAAGAAAGGAAGTTTTTGTTTTTGGTTTTGATGGATTCAGCTTGAACGATCGCTTTTGGCCTTGTTTAGTTTATTTTTATGGTTGATGTTGAGATTGAGATCCATTTTCAATGGTTTCAGACGACATTTTGTTCCCTGACTTACGTTTTATATTTCGTCTAATTAATTATGTCAAATTTTATTTATCACGCAGTTTAGAAAAGAAAAAAGGTTTGTTTTTTTCTGAGTGCCGTATGCATTAAACAATGATTTGACAGCCCTTTTAGTAAAGTTTTCTCCATGACTCTTTCTATCACGACCATGTCCATAAACAAAAGGTTGAAATTTTGTCCGTTGGTCTACTTTTCATTGATGTGGCCAAATAACCAGAGGGAAAAACACATGACCCATGACTTGAACCATTTGTTTCTCACCGCCGACCATTCCCAGAATTTTCCCGGAAAACTGATCTCAACATTAGGGAGATGGTGACCGTAACAGGAAACAAGTATTCTAGGATTTGTTATTACATACGGTAATAAAATTATATACCATAATATGTTTATAAGTGGACTCTCAATGGCGATGGAAACAAATATATAGGCTCAAATAAGTGACGATATGAAAATGCATTCTATGTAATGTTTCCTGTGTTCGAGATAGAGTTCTAGTCAAAATAATCTGGATAATCCAGCATAAACCAGTACGGATCAAAATATCTACATTTGTTTTCCAACTCTGGGTGTGTTATCAATAATTCGACCATTATGATTACATCAACATTTCCCTCGAAAATTGTTGGGGAACTTTTGTACTGTACTAAATGTTTTTTTGTCTCCATATGCTTGTGCGTGTTTGCTTGCTTCTAATTATCTAGGAGCTGGCATTCGTGAATTGACAGCTATTTTAACTTGGGCAATCTTCTTATCTGTAATATTAATCCAGTACTATTTTTCATGGAGAGGAAAAGTACAGGGAAAAAAAAGTTCATTGATGCATGTGCAGTTTTGTTATGCGCAACATCTTTTACAGATATTTTATTTTGACCCCACATATAGCAGTAGAATCAGAAACTCTTAAAGTAACATCAATCCATTTGTACTCTGAAATGTGTCTCAAATATACGCAGGATGACTTGCTCATAGATTTTATATTAGATATTGATTGATAGAAAATTCTGTTGAGTTTTCAGAATTAATGTTCAACTTCAACACAGCACTTCTCTTTCCTTGGTCATTCATTGAGAAATACTTCTGTACAATCATATGCCATTCATTATTCTTATTCTTTAATGTTCTGTACAGATAGATAGTTCTTCATTCTCTGGGTTGCAGAAGCTGTTCATTACCGATATATATGCTTCATATTCTTCCTCGCAGCTTATTGCTTTCCCTGTAACTTTGGCATTGTGTGTCATGAAAAGTTTCAAGGCAAGCAAGCTAGAGGTCGATGGACTTCTTACCCAGTAGTGGCAGTGACAAGAAGACACTGAAGCGGTGGTTTTTCATTGAAAAAGTGATGGATAAATCAACAAAGTAGAGCAAATCAAAGAGTGAAAGATTAATTACAGTGATGGATATGAAGTCGTCTCATGCTTCTCCTGTTCTTACCGATCCTGTCCCCATCAACAAGTCGAGACTAGGAATGCATTCTAGTCTCATTTGTTACTCCCAGCAAGATTCACCTCTCTCAATCTCTCCTGTTAAGTATTCCAGAAGCAGTTCCAGAAAAAGCTCAGGCAGTCTTGATGATGTTCGCTCCAATGGTTGGCTCGACGCCATGATGGCCTCCTCACCTCCTAGGAAGAAGCAGACCAAGGGCTTCAACTCGCACATCGATATCGAGGAAGACTATCGCTCCTGGTTGGTATGTCATTCACCTCATTTCTGTATCAACGCATTGAATGACTCAGACTGTAAAATTCTGCAACCCCTTAATCCTTTCCCTTTTACTTTCCCAGCTTGATTATCCATCAGCACTGGAGCGTTTCGAGGAAATGATTGAGCATGCGAAGAATAAGAAGATTGCCATGTTCCTAGACTACGACGGCACTCTTTCACCAATAGTCGATGATCCAGATTGCGCTTTCATGTCTGAATCTGTAAGCATTGGAATGTGGTATATACTGACTTGGGATCATATAAGCTGATTAGTAGTTTAGTTAATTCTTCCTCTTTTGGTTTCAAATTTGAACATGGTCAGATGCGAGCAGTAGTGAGAAGTGTGGCGAAGTGTTTCCCGACGGCAATCATCAGTGGAAGAAGCCATGACAAGGTGTCAAGAACAGTACTGTGAAAAATTGGCGAGTGTTTCTTTTGAGACACGGATTTATGTTTGTACCAAAAGAAAATGATGATGGTTGTAACTTTCAGGTTTATGATTTAGTAAAACTAACGGAACTGTACTACGCTGGTAGTCATGGAATGGACATTATTGGACCTGCCTGCCACACTCCGTCCAATAACCATCCAAACTGTGTCAAGTCCACTGATCACCAGGTGAGCATCAGTAATATTAATTGAAGAGAAAAAATGGCTTAACGTGGATGAATGGGTTCAGAGAGCCTGATCACTCTGTCTCTGTTTCCTTGTGTTTAAATTAACGCGGCAGGGAAAGGAGATAACTCTGTTTCAACCTGCGAGAGAGTTCCTGCCTATGATTGATGAGGTAGAGATTCAGTATTTTTGAACCCAGTGAAAAAATTAAGCAAAGAAATGCAAGATTTGAAGGTACTGTACATGCAGGTTTTTAAAAGGCTCGTGGAGATCACTAAAGACATAAAAGGTGCAAAAGTTGAGAACCACAAGTTTTGCGTTTCTGTACATTACCGTAATGTAGAAGAAAATGTAAGTACCTGTAATTAATTACCTGAAGGAGTTAGTTAATCTTGTTATCTCATGTTTTTGTCTCTTACGATATTAGTTGACTACTGCAGAATTGGACAGCAATTGGACAACTTGTGCATGACGTGTTAAAAAATTACCCTCTTTTACGTTCAACACATGGACGGAAGGTACCATCATGTTTGTGGCTAGTTAAGGATTGTGTTTGATAGATTTGATTTTATGCTTTTGTATTAATTAATTAATTAATATTGATTGATATTGAGGTGCATTTTTGTTGTGGGGATGGCAGGTTTTAGAGGTTCGTCCTGTGATTGATTGGAATAAAGGAAAAGCAGTTGAATTTTTACTCGAGTCTCTGGGTAATAATAACAGTAACAGTAATCCTCAGTCCAATTTATTAGTTTTATTTCAGAAGATTTTTTTTATCTAAAATATAAGTTCCATTTAATAATGTCTAGGGTATAAAATATTTTTTTCTTATTTTATTCTTATATGTAATTAAATGTGAGAGAAGTACTTTTTTTTGCCTCATTTTATTTATTTTTAAAAATTTTGACATAAGGATTAAGAATAGTAATAAGTAACCTCAAGAATAATGTAATTTTACTAAATTGTCTTTAATTATTATACTTATTTACTATTCATATTATTGGGTTCTTGAAATAATATATAATTAAATGCTTAAGGGTATAGGTAGAAAAGAATAATTAATTCTTTATTGATTTTCTAAAACAATGGATAAAATGAGATATTTAAAATTTTTTAAAATGATACATAAAATGGGAAGAAGGGAATAGTGAATGATATGAGAATTATGTAAATTTTGAATGCAATATATTAAATAAAGGTAATATTAAAAAATAATATATTTTTTAATAAATTTAATGATCAAAACTACCATTTTTTTTTATTTCTGTGTCATTAGTTAAACTAGCCTTATATTTTTAACAAGAGGAAATCATATTAAATATCTTTCTGTTAATTAAGTTGATATATATGTGTGTGCGCGCTCGTGTAGATTGTGAAGTGGAATGGGTGTGATGTGTAGGGTTAAGTGAAGGGAACGACGTGCTTGCCATCTACATTGGAGATGATAAGACCGATGAAGATGCATTCAAGGTAAATATAAAAATAATAATGTACTAACTTGGTAGGGATTTTTATTTTTTATTTTGTGGGTTGATTTAATTAATTACATAAAATTTAGTAATGAATTAATTAATTATGTGTAGGTTCTGCGAGAGAGCAGGGGAGGCTCTGGGATTTTAGTTTCGTCGTCGAGGAAGCAAAGCAATGCCTTCTATTCTCTACGGGACCCAACTGAGGTTTTGTGTGCTTCCCTCCTCTCCCCCTTCTTTTTGCTCCAAACAAAATTAACTTGCAATTCTCATATTTTTCCTATCAATTATTTTTTTTCTTTTATAAAAATGTCAATAATGTATGATTTGTAGAGGAAATCGCGTTCTGATTGTTCAACAAGGGACTTATCAAATTTGAATTATACAAATTTTAAAAATAAAAATTCAATGAAACATGAAAGATTTAGTCATAAAATCACCTTTTACTTGAAAAAAGTACTTTTAGGACAGTTTGTTTAAGTTTTTTTTAAAAGAAAATCATTTTCTTTCAGTAGAAAAGCACTTTTAAAATATTTTAAGAAATTTCTTTAAGCTTTTAAAAATAATAAGCATATAAAAAAATTCTGATTATTTTGAGAAGCTATTTTGAATAGTTTTTGTTTGCTAAAAATCACTTTTTAAATAAAAAGAGGTTTTTAACAATTGTCAATAAATACAAAATATCTTCTGCTTTTTCATAAAATCCCTAAAGTCTAAATAATAAATCACTTTTTTTGGCCAAAAAAAAATAAATCACTTCTTCAAAGTTTAAACAAATTGGCCCGTATTTAGAAGCTATATAAATAGGTTTTCAGAATAATTAGAAATATGCTTTTCTTAGATTATTTTCAAGAGCTTAAACAAACATCTTAAATTTTTTTAAAAAATCTTTTTCTTAAGTGAGTTTTCATTAAAAAAAATTAAACAAACAGGACCTTTGATCAGGATGATCAAATAGATGTGGAAGGAATCCATTTGCTTAAGCTAACCAACCTCGGTTCTGCCACATTTAATTTAAGTAAAAGAAAGAAGAAAATATGACTCGAGGTATAATTTTATTGAAAATAAAAAAATATAATTTAAATATAAAACTTGAATTTTTAAGATTATTTTCTAAATCATAAAAAAAAACTCAATAAAGCTCTATTATTATTATTATTCGCATGCTATAAATGGTGCGGATTTTCTTATTGATCTCTATAACTGTTGCGTTTCTAATCATTTTGGTTCCACGCAAAACTGCCTATATGTATTTTCTTAAAAATTTAAATTTAAAGGGCCTTGGCCCAATACCAGATGCTGAGGCAGGACCCAGTTTCTAAATTTAAATTTTTTTATGAAATAAATTTCAATTTAAATTTTGATTTAATGGTTGATTAAAATTGGATCCAAATTGTGGTCCGTGGGTGCAGGTAATGAAATTTCTGCAACTGTTGGTGAAATGGAAAAGGCAACAGGAAAACCAGAACCAATTGAAGGGGCATTCCTTTTAAGATTATATTTATATTTTTGGCCACAGAGATAGAGATCTCATTCATTTTCTTCATTCTTATTTACTTCCTCTCCCTATAGTCTTCATAAGCATATCAAAGTTATATTTCCTTGAAGCTACTGGTTTTTTTGTTCATCTAAATATTACAAGATCATTAATTATTAATTTGTATTTTTTGGAATTTCTCTGTGTTTTTTTAAAAAAATTTTTAGGTCAATATTATCACACACCTTCCAAAAAAGTATTAATTTAATTTTTTTAAATATTGTACACATCTTTCTAATATTTAAGTTCTATTGAAATGTTGAAGAAATTATAACAAAATTACATGGAGCCTAATAAACGTAATAAATGTATTTACACTGTAAAAAGAATGAAAAATATAGAAAAATAAAATAACATGAATAGAATCAAGAGGACGATTTTCATTCACTTGAATGCTTAATATTTAGTACATAATTTTCATTTATAGACCTTTAGCATAAACAATAGACCTTTAAATTACAATGATGCACATAAAAAAATTAAAACATGATACATAAATTATTTGTGATTATTAGAACATATACCATCAAGCACGAATAAAGTTAATTATTTAAGTATAATGAAGATTCCCATAAGGAAAAATTAAACATTTAGTTCCTCAACTTTCACTCAGTAGTGCGTAATTCAGTCCCTGAACTATAATTTTTTTTAAATAAATCCTTGAATTCTACCTCCATTAAAACGTTGATTCTCAAACTACTTAACCGTTAGAATTTTCATCACTGGGCATCACAGCTGGCCTTACATCGTTTAAGGAAGGCCGATTTGGCCAACAGATTTATGATCTGGATACCATATATATATAGGCATATTACCGACAAACAAAGCAAAAATATTCTTTATTAGCATGCCACACAGGAGGAGAAGTAAGAGCGAGGAAGAAAATGACAATGTGGGTGGTGTTCAATTAATTACCACAAGCTGTCAAAGGAGAATCGAAAAAGCTAAGGAGGAGGAGAAGCCAAGCCAATGAGGATGAATTGAACAAGCACATGCTTCATAACGCCTTATATTATATAGACACAAACAAATGTCTGCAGAAATGCTCTTAAAAATCTGCAGAGAAGGGAAAATTTTAGAAGAGATGGGAAGAAAGCTTTTTTATATAAATATGAATGTGATCTTGAATCCAAACATCTAATCAATAGATGATAGATATTTTTGACCTGTAACAATGCAATATTAAATTCTAATTCTAATTCTAATATTATTCAAATAATTGGATTGATTTTAAAATAACATCCATTTCAAGCTTTGACAAATATATAAAAACTAATTTCAATGCAAATAATATTAATATATATTCATTCTTTTAAAACTTAATATTAAATAACTTTGACGTCAATATACATGAATAATACATATTCTACGAATAGAAAAGGCAAACTTTGACAAATGAACAACACAGGTTTTTAGTTACTCCATGCAACGGTAATGCTCGCAACTTTTAGAATATAGGGAATATATTTGCCTTTTCACAATTTATGTTGCTTTTCTTCTATAATCACGTGAAGCGTCAATATTACAAAGAGATAGATGTCCTTTTTTATCAAGTGTTCGTGCATTACCACATTGCAATCAATTAAGGAACCTACCTGCACGTATGGCAATTTCTTTCTTGTATTTTATCACTTATCATACTGACTACATTGCCAATAACTCAGTGTACTCTGTTCAGCTCTGTTTCTATACCAAGAAACAGAGGTGAAGCCAAAAAGACAAAACTACTTCCACATCGTATTGAGTGATGATATTTCAAATGCACATAACTACTCAATGCATAATTATTCGAGGTTTTAACTTCTCAAGTGTGAAGTGTTTACAAACTTGCTTGTGCGTATATAACCTTCATTGCATGAGTATTGTGTCCTTTATCTCTCTCTCTCTCTATATATTGTATACATATATGTCTATACACTCACAGAGAGAAATATTTATATACAATAAGCTTATTTAAACCTTTCCCTTTTCAAGCATTTCATGAAAGCAAGTGTGCGTGTACAAGAGGTGTGAAGTATATGTTAATGGTTTGCCTCCACTTTTGTCTCTCCTCGTCTTTGTCTCCTCCTCCTCCAAAACCAACTTCAAGCCCATTGAATGCCTAGTCTCCCTGTCTGAGTTCGATAAGGGCAAAACAGGTCGGGATTTGCCTACATGTAATCATAGTTTCCATGTTGGCTACATTTGTATGTGGTTCAAGAGCTACTCCATATGCCCCATTTGTAGGGTTCCTGTTGAACCCGCACCCACGGACGGCAGCCTACCTAAAGTGATGATAACTGTGTGTGAATCGGAATAAGCATACACTTCATGCCTCATATACATCACCCACATCATCATTTTCTTCCTTTCTCTGACGTCTTCTCCTGCGTGGCATGCTAATAAAAAATACTTTTGCTTGGTTAGCAATTTGTTTGTATATATGGTATCCAGATCATAAATCTGTTAGCCAAGTCAGCCTTCCTTAAATGATGTTAGGCCAGCTGCGATGCCCAGGGGCAAAAATTCTAACAGTTAAATAGTTTTGGGGATTGGCGTTTTAGTGGAGCCAGATTTCAGGGATTTATTTAAAAAAAATTATAGTTCAGGGACTGAATTACAAATTGTTTGAAAGTTGAGGGACTAAATGTTTATTTTTCCCTTTGCCTAATATATTTGACAAAATCTATTATTTTTTCACTTTGTAATTGGCATTGGGCTTTGTATTTTTTTTTCTCATATTTTCTCTGTTTTTTTAAAAAAAATCATTCAAGAAAAAAGTTTCAAAACCCTTTTCATTGTGGGCTGTGTAATTCTAGTGTTTAAGTCCTCTGAAATAATAGGCCCTATATCAGTTATCGATCAGCCCAAATCCTCCTGCCCACGAAATTGCGATGATGGTCATACAATAGGCCCAGCTTGTAACTTCAAACAGAGTGCAAAGAAAGAGAAGTTCCAAAAGGCACAAGCAAACCAGAAAAGTCGAACTAGAAAGACAAATTCCCAAAGGATAATCAAATATTGCAAGGAGAATGCGAAAATGACTTCTTCTGGATATAGCGATATATAGCCTCGAAAATATCAAACTCAATCTTCACAAATATAAAACACATAATAATTATGTCAAATAAATCATTTGATTCATTTCTTTAAGGAGGATTATGAGGTTGTTCTAAATTCTTCTTTCCCTCACCCTCACCAAAACTATGATGCATTTAAAATTTTGGTATCCATATATTTTTTCTTGTCCTAAATATAGATTTTTTACTTTAATTTGGAATATAAGACCATTTAAAATAATATTTATTATATATTATTAAAAAAATACACTATTTAATTAATGAAAGAATGAAAAAAATTCAATAAAAATAGTTTTGGTTTTGGAAGAAACTTTTATTTTTATAAAAATTAAGATAACTAACTAATTTTAATTTACATTTAAAATTTAATTAAAAATATTTCATACTAAGAATACGAGGGAGTATGTGATAAGAATATAAGAAAATTATCTCTTATACTTGTAAAAGTTGGCATATCTATACTGCTGTAATACTATTAATATAATAACTATTTTTAAAATTGTGCATGAAACAATTATGCTTCCTCTGCATGGGTAACTTTTAATTTAGTTACACTTACATTACAATCATGTGGGATAAGACTTTTCTCTAATGCTATATTATATTCAAAATTATCATCTAACTAAACCATTTTGATATTATTATTTTCCTAATAATAATTTTCTCTTTTTTTTTTTTTCTCTTTTCTTTTCTTTTCTTTTTTTCTTTTTTTCTTTTTTAAAACGTTATAAAGCTCAGCGACTTGTATAGTGGTTTCACAGGGACACAACCTTGTATCCTGTACAACTGAAGTTGGAACTTGTAAGCCCGGAAATGTCGCTCACCTTGCCGACTCCGCCTTCTGCTTCGCTCGCATCTTCATCACGCATTCAGGTATTATGTTACACTCTTCTTATCAATTTTCTCATTCCTTAGCTCATTCTCATTCTTACAGGGGATTTGATTTGATTTGACTTCAGGGAGGATCGAGATTTTCAGCTGCTTCCCCACCTCCCTCCTCTCTAATCTTCAAATCTCACAGATTCTTCCCTCCAATCCGTGCTTCCACTGGATCCTCTCCCTCCCTCGACACCGGTACGTACTCTCTCTCTTTTTATATGCTTGGCATGATATGTATACTAAACCAATTTTACTTCCAGGTTTGATCACTGAATTGGATGCTGTGTCAGCCTTCAGTGAGATAGTCCCTGACACTGTCATTTTTGATGATTTCGAAAGGTAGCTTTGTCTTAACATACTCCTTTCCTTTATTCTCCTTTGTTGATGACTATGGATTTCAAATCATTTATTCAATTCAATCATGCTTAATTCGATGTTGTTTTTTGCTGATGAATTCACTTAAAGGTTTCCTCCGACGGCTGCTACAGTCAGTTCGTCGCTTCTCCTGGGTATATGTGGCCTTCCAGACACAATATTTAGGGTCAGCTTGTTATCTTTTAAAATGAGTCAGATTTCAGAAAGTTACATATGTACTTTGGTCTGATTAATTACATCGTCTTTTGTGCAGAATGCTGTGGATATGGCTTTGGTAGATTCCAAATGTTTCGCGCTTGAAAGTTCTGACGCAAGGTTGCCTTGTTTCTTCAACAAGGTGTTTTTCATCGTAGTGGCTCACTTGCTACAATTTTATTTTTCAATTAATTGTTATCAAAAGATCTTGATATAACAATAACTTGAAATCACATTTCCTCTTGTAATTTTCTCAACGAATTGGTTTTGCAATTGTAGGCTTTAGTGAATGTTGGGGGTGATCTAGCAAAACTAGTCCCTGGTCGTGTTTCAACTGAAGTGGATGCACGCCTGGCTTATGACACGCATGGCATTATCAGAAAGGTAATAAATTGATTTTGTTTCAATACAAATGCATATGCACCTCCATCGGTGAACTAGGGAGGAAGAATTACTGGGGATAAATATAACATCAAAAGTCTGATTGCTCTGCTTCTTGAACATGATATTTAATTATTTATAATTATATTTATAATGTTGAAGGCGATAGGGGATTCTTTGCCTTCTCTCTGCCATGTCAAATCCGAACTCTTCCAAAACAGATCTAACTGTGAAATGTCTTCCCTATCCCTGAATAAATGCCATAGTACTTTGTACATAAAGAAAAATGCTAATATTTTGAGGGTGTTGGTACAAGAAATTGTGCGTAGATATTCTGCATTAATTGATAGAGAGCATCATGGTCATGTCAGCAATGCCAAAATTCAATAGAGAAGTGTTATTTCTCTTTGAAATTCTGTAAACACAAGTTTTTGACAATCAATTACTCTTGATCAGTTTAGATGATGTAACAAAAGTCATACATTTTGTGACTTCTCAATCTCAACCCGGACTAGAATTATATAATTTTCACCTCCATGGAACATCTTGTCTTGTGTCATGACTCATGCTGCGATTTAATGCTACTGGCTATCAAATTTTGCAGGTGCATGACCTTTTGAAGCTGTATAATGATATTAATGTTCCTCCTCAACGTCTATTATTTAAAATTCCTGCAACTTGGCAAGTAAGTGATAATGCAAATTGAATTTTTATGATGGTAAATGATTACTCTTCATGTGCTATTCGATTTATGGCTTATTTATTTATTTTTTGTTTTTAGGGAATAGAGGCTGCAAAGTTGCTAGAATCTGAGGGTATACAAACACATTTGACTTTTGTTTTCAGGTATTCCCAAGAGTGTTTATTGAAAACTTGAGGATCATAAATGATACATCACTTTATTAGAAGTGCTTGAAAACATGTCTAGTGCATATTTTATCTGTCTTGACTTTTGAATAGTTTCTTTGTGCTGTAAATTTCAGTTTTAAAAGGGGGAAGTAAATGATGACGAGATTTACAAATTTTTCATTCTATATGGAGATGCATGATTTATTTGACAAAAAATATTGCTTTCTAGCAAGTGGTAATTGTATTTACCAATTGTTTTTTCTCACTTGATGTTCATGTTCTCTCCCCAAGGCCACCAGAGTTTTCAAATTGGATGCTGCTTGGTAACTAACCAGAAACCACCAAGGCAAAAGGGGGGTGCCCTATGTTGGTTGCTTAATTGTATCAAGAACTACATTCTCCTTCACCTTTGATATCTTTATACTAAAGATAACAAAATGATGTGGTCCATATATCGTGTTAATGTACTCAAATTCTTGCATCGACATAAGGCTGATTATGGGGAGAATCTGATATCTTTGTTCCAAAGCAATGATGATTCTGGACTAGTTTCTAATTGGTTGACGCTTTTCTGCATGACACAGAAGCAATCCTAAATCTTAATCTTCATGAATGAAAGAAAATGGTTCCTCGAAAATGACATCTGGAGGATGTAAATTTAAACAAAGCACTGATATAAAAACCATAAATAACAAAATAGGCATATTAATCTCAAATTGTTTGAGAACATCATTCTGTGCCATTTTTCCTTGTTGCATCATATGTTTAGCAAAAGACTGGTTGCTTTTCCTTTGTAGAGCATAAGCTGCTTTGAAGTGGGTGTTTATTTGTGCAATGACTCCTTTGTTTGGACTAGTAATCTAATGGTTCATGCCTTATAGGACAATATCATGCTCCCTAATTAGAAATTTTGTGATTTGTTTTTTGTTTTCTGATTGTATACAAAGACAAAAAAGAAGCATTTACTTTGATAAAAATCACAGGTTGAATATTGAAATAGGAATTTTCTTCTGGTTCTTTTCCAAAGCTACAAGTTTGCATCTATTGTCTTGTTGTTTTTCCTAGTTGATTCCAGCATTTTTCTCCCCGACATTCCTAGTCATTTGATAAATTCTTCTTTTTCTTCAGCTTTGCTCAAGCTGCTGCTGCAGCCCAAGCTGGTGCTTCTGTTATTCAAATTTTTGTTGGTCGCCTTAGGGTAATTTCTACCTTCCATGAATGAGAACAACATTCGTTGATCATTGTTTTACAATCTTTTTTGTAATATCATCTTTCAGGACTGGGCACGCAATCATTCAGGAGACTGGGAGATAGCATCTGCTCAAGCAAGAGGAGAAGATCCTGGTTTGGCTTTGGTTAGTTATGCAAAATTGTAATTCTGCATAGAAGTTGATTTTTTTCCTGGTGTAAAATCACACCTATACAATACTTCTGGGGTTCTTCTTGGTTTACTCAACTCCAGTGATAAGTGCCTACAGTAAAAATAGTAATGACGTTCTCTTAGCGTTATTATTATTGTAGGTGACAAAGGCTTACAATTATATTCATAAATATGGACACAAGTCAAAGTTGATGGCAGCAGCTGTTCGCAACAAGCAGGACTTATTGAGTCTTCTGGGGTATTGAAATACGTCCTACCCTGATATCTGATTTAAAAGCGGATATGAGTTTGAGTTTGAGTTTGATTTTATAGAAAAATGAATGAACTCTTTGCTTTTTGTTGCTCCTTGAATAGGGTTGACTATATCGTAGCACCGTTGAAGGTATTGCAGTCTCTTAAAGAATCTGTTACTACTCCTGATGAGAAGTACTCTTTTATTAGAAGGCTGTCTCCTCAGTCTGCTGCTACCTACACATTTAGAGATGAAGAGGTATGAATTTAGCGCTGAATGCTATTTAGCTTTTCCTTTTATAAGCTTGGGATTTTGGATTTGGAACTGCAAAATTAGGATGGTTCTAGTATAAAAAATAGGTTTCTTCCTCCTATTTACAATATATAATGTTGATGTCCACTGGTCTTTATGGCACATTAAGAACAATTTCAAAATGCTGCTTGTCTTTAGTTTACTCCATTGTTTTAGAGCATGGTAGTAAGTCAGATTTTATACCAGCTAAGTAACAGCACATAAATGTCTGTTTCTGAGTAGCATCTTTGTATGATTGATTTGAATGACAGCACATTGGCAAAGGCAACCACATCGTTTCTTGAATATTTTCTCCTTATGGAACAAATGAAAGGGCCAAAGTGCACTTTATTTTACCTACTGGGGGAGATGGACTGTCATTTTCCTATTCTTAGCCTCGGTTTGAATGAGGGGAAACAGGGAAGACGGGAAAATTCAGAGAGAAAATAAGAGGGAACCTAGTTCCTCCTTATTTTCTCTCAAAATATTTTCCTTCCCCTATTTTCCCTTCGTTCCAAACAAAGCTTTAATCTTTTTTCCTTTTTCTTATTACTAGAATGCAATTCAGATTTCACTATTTGAGAGTCAGAGATATCCTTTATATTGTTGTGATAATTAGCATGGAAAATAAACAAATAAAGGAATGAGTCTTATTTTATTTTTCTCTTAAATCTTAAAATATTTTAGATGTTATATCTAGTGAAACACAAATTCTTCTCACTTTATTGGTGTGGAAAATGTATTCTTATTTTACTTGAAGATTTGTTTGTTATTTGTTAAGATCATTGCATTACCGGACTGGTAGCAAAACGTGGAGAACGTTCTCTCTCTCAAAAAAAAAGAAAAAAAGTCATGGAGAACATTACCTATCATTTAGGACCCCTCTTAAGGCTATCCCAATATCTATTAGGCGTCATTAAATTTCTCAATGATCACCTGGAACTGCAGAACTTTTTTCTCAATAACTTTTGCGTACAACAATTTACTTAGACTCTGATCGTGGAGAAGGGGAGCATTCGTAGCTATCATGTTCTATTGAGTGTGTGGTTGTTAACTATTATGGTTGTGTGTGCGTACCCCTAACTTTTTTCTGAGTGGAAAGGGGAATGTATTAACAATCAAAAACTATGTACAAGTCATGGAGGCCAAGAGACAAAAAATCAGGCCTCGAAAGGTTGTGCGTACCCCCAACTTAGTCCTAAGCTAAGTTGGATGCATTGGAAAGAAAAAGGCCATTATATCTTAGACTTGAGATTAAGGTTTTGTTTTAAATGAGGGAAAAATACGGATAGGGGGACTAAGAGGGAAAATGAGGGGAAAATAGGGGAAGGGGGACTAAGAGAAAATAAGGGAGAACTTAGATAAGGAGTGTCTAGGTTATTTTCCTCCTAGTTTTCTTCTTGTCCCTATTTTCTGTTTATCCAAACGAAGGTAAAAGATGAGGAGTTGCTGTGAAATTTTAGTGGTGGCCAGATTTGCTAAATAATGAAATTGCTTTGCTAACTGATTTCTATTTATATTCAGCTTGTTAAGTGGGACCAAATGAGCCTTGCTTCAGCTATGGGGCCAGCAGCTGTGCAGCTTCTTGCTGCTGGGCTGGATAGCAATGCTGATCAAGCGAAGCGAGTGGAGGAGTTATTTGGGAAGATTTGGCCACCCCCAAATGTATGAATTGGACCCCTTACTCGCTCAGTACTTTTTATTTTCACTGAATAATTAATTATAAAGCATCTTCGCTGCATAGCATCCTTTTTCGTTTCGGCCTCTTTTAAATCTCAAGTCATTTTCCTCCCATGTAAATCCAGTTCCTGGAGAACGCTTGTTATCAACATTTTTTTTTTCTTGTATTAGTAGAAATTCTGTTCATTATTTTGTTTTTTAATTTGCAATTTGAGGACCTGTATTGTGAACTGTGTGTCTGGATCTGAAAATTTCGTGCACGGCATGCCCGAAGCCCGAAAAGGTCCGAAAGGTCAATTATACTATATCAATGATCATCTCAAATATCCGGAGGGT
Source organism: Adenanthera pavonina (assembly GCA_026686845.1). Classification (NCBI taxonomy): domain Eukaryota; kingdom Viridiplantae; phylum Streptophyta; class Magnoliopsida; order Fabales; family Fabaceae; genus Adenanthera; species Adenanthera pavonina. The sequence goes on along the minus strand of JAIVEN010000022.1, from coordinate 24,234,093 downwards.
AAATTATTATACTATATCAATTATCATCTCAAATAAAAGTAGCAATGAGGATGTAAAAAAAAAAGTAGTATAAGTAGTAAAATCAAGCACACCGATGTGATTATGACCCATCAGGAAATTAATCTTCTTACAAGGCTTCACCCCTGAAACTGGTGTGAAAATGCCTTAGACACACCAAATTAGTCTGATAGGCATACCAAGTTAGGGTTTGTTTGAATTATTTTTTTATAAAAAGTCTGTGAAAATAATTATAGTTTATAAAAATAATTTAGATAAAAGTAGAAAAATTTATCATAAATATATTTGAATTAAAAAAAATGATGAGTAAAAACTATTGTTTGATTTATTAAAAGGTGAATTAAATATGTCCTTTCCAGTTGCATCTGAATGAACAACATTCTTTAAGTCAGAGCTGCCTCTGTCGTCTTTCAGTTTCATGGAATGTCCAGAAAGTGCACGTTCCGTTTTAAACATCAGAAAACACTCACTCTGGGGTCATTATTGTACCCTCTGAATAAACATCAGAAAAATGAATGCTTAATTGATTACTCCCTCTTGTGGAATATGAATATGTAAGACGCCTTCTAAAATAAATTTTTTGTTCAAAATATAAGATATATTATAGTATTAATTATTTTTTTTAACTCTGCTCTTGTCTTGGTTAATGGGAGCTAAGTAATGCATTATAGAAAATTTGGTTCTATTAATTAAATTTTCATTCACGTGGTTTTTAACCTAAAAAGAGATTGGTTACTCATTGGTTAGTTTTGGAGAGTTTCAAACTGAGTTTTGTAAAACTAATTAATGTAATTTTAGATATTAGTTGTGATTAAGGGTAAAATTGAAAATATACACAATTTTTTTTATAAGATTAACGGAAATACTAATTTTTTAAAAAATGTATAAATTAGTTAGAAGTGTCAATATTTATGACCCAAAAAAATAATATTTTATGAAGGATGCCGTGAGGGCAGCTGTTGTGGACTGATTGATTTGGTGTCCTATTTTATTCACACTACATTACTATGATAGCCAAAGGCTCAGGCTAAACCATTGTCTTGGTTCATGCGCCTCCATGACCCGGTGATGCCCATGACTCTTTTAGACTACGCCAATTATCTACTAATTCACAGTAAATGCACAAATAATCTTAAAAATGTGTTGAATAGCATGAATTTGGGAGTTAATACTAAGAGGGCACTTTAAGATCTTTACATGGACCCACATCTTGGCCTTTGTTGAGTGCATTTCACAGATTTTAATAAACAGATTTGGAGTTTTCCACAGCAAATAATGGTAGTAGTAGTAGTAATTTGTAGTTTAAAGATATTGAATTTTAGTGTCAAGTGGAAGACTGGAAGTAGAATAAGATTACATCATTTTTATGAAAAAAAATACAGTATGAACCCGTAAACTATTATAGTGAACTCAGAATTTATATTTAAATTTCAGAATCGTAATGGAGCAATAGGTTAGTTGAGCCACGTCCTCTCTCTCTCTGTATACCCAAAATAATGAAATATAAGATGGAGCCCGACCTAATTAACGGGTGGGTTTTGGGATATAAAAGTATAACTGAATCCGTAAAATATGAAGATGCACAAAAAGCCCCAACCAGAAAGTTTCCAAATTCTTGATGCATATTGCATAACGAGGTGGCCAGTGCTCTGTCTCAATGAACTTTGTTTTTAATTAATTAATTGGACGAAGTTTTTATTTTCTTGGGCTCTGCAATGCATTTCTCTCAAAATATGGGATGGCAGATCGGTCTTTGGACTTTCATCAATCCTCCCCTTAAGAAGAAACAAAAGGAAAAGAAAACACAACCAGATACATGGTTCATCTATGTTATCCCTCAGTTTTCTTTTATCTCTATTTTCACCCATATCCAAATGAAACCTAAAGTTTTAAGTTCAATCATTTAATTGTTTCCAAGTTTCAGTCAAACTAATTTGTTTGCCATTGATGTTGATGAAGTTAATGAATTCCTTAACATGTCATCTTTAACCTTAATATGATCAGAGGGCCGAACCACGTGACACTGAACTGAAGTGCATTATATTATTGTTAATATCATTCTGGACAACTAACTGAGGATTTTGAGCCACTTGATGTTTTTTTTTTTGGTCAAGAAATTTGCACAGAGTTTGAAAAACTATGTGCCTTGTTTTATTGAATTTAATAAAAGATACTGTTGCATAAGAAATAAATAATTAAATCACCACAATAAAAAAGATAGTCAAATATTTTAAATATATGACAATTTTTTTTTTCATAAATATTCTTATTTAATATTTTCACTTAACTCTTTTTTAACTCATACTTCATAAAAATAAATCTACTTTAATTGAGGATAAACTTAAAAAAATTCATTAATTACTCAGATAAAAATCATGTCTTTTATATTTTGAAATAAAACAAACTTAAAAATGTCTTATACATTATGAAATAGAGATAGTAATAAAATACAAAAATAACAAAAAAGCATTAAAAGAATTTCTAATGTAAACTAAATGTATTAAACAAATTACTATTCATAAGCCATAGATTCCCAGATTATATTGATAGATGTTTAACATTATGGCTGGTGACACTGAAATTCTATTTTTTTTCCAATTAAACTTATTCTCTATGTTAAATTCTTAAATATTGAGTTGAGATTCGAAGGCAGCTACATTAATTTTTGAATTACGACCAAATGAAGAGCTCACAAATTGGAGTGATGTTTTCCCTTGGAAAATGGCGGACTTGTCTTTCTCTTCCAAAAATTGTATGTCCCTTCAAAAGTGAATCCAAATTCCAAATGAATTTCTCAATTTACTTTATAATTTACAGTTTCAAAAGACAAATATATATACTGTATAAAATTCAATCGATATCCATATTTATAAAAATTTGAAAGGGGGTCAATGTTATTCGTTATTTTCAAAGCAATACTAGCTTGCATTCAGCTGAATGGCTGTTTACTATTTTTCCCCTCGCTTTGGAGATTACTGTGTACACCAAATTGAAATTTGTCCAGGTTTAGAAACAAATAAACATTCTCAGCATTAAATATAAAATATAAAATTCATAATAATTACATCATTAATAATTTGTGATATTGATTAAAAAATAATTTATGAATGTGATTCATTGCCTTGGAACTAGGATCTATGTAATACTCCCTCTATATCAGTTTATAGTGTACTTTTAACTATTGCACACAAACTAAGACAATAATTAGTAACTAAAAAATTTTTTTATCTTTTCTCAAATTATCCTCATTAAATGCATTGGGAATGAAAAATTTTAATAATAAAAAAATATTTAAACATATTAATTAGGGGCAATTTTGAAAAGAAAAAAAGTACACTTTGTAATATGTGAAGTGCACTATATTATGAAACATAAATTTTTTTAAAAAGTACACTATATAGCGAAAATGATGAATTATATATAATCCAAATAAATGTATTTTAATTTTTAAATTGATAATATCAGTAAGATATTCATACTGAAATGTATAATATTTATTTACATAATAAAAATAATAAATCTTACATGCAATCTATATCCATTTCCATTTTCATTAAAAAAAATAATAAATATTCTAAGCATCAAATTAAAAAATATAGATAATAAATTTTATTCCCCATGTCAACGTCGCTCTCACATATGATGTCTGCGAAGCAAGAAAATCTTTAAAATTCAAATTTATGCTCCGAGGTCCAACACAAAGCCAACCAATATTATCTGTCCCTTGTTGCCAAATTAATTACATTTGCCAGTTAGCAGACAATACAACAAAAAGCCTGAAATAGAGCCGTTTTCTCTTTCGGTCCCATCTGTGTAACTTTCCTACCCTTCTCTGCACAGTCAGTCTTCACACTACTGAACCTCTTCTTCTTCCTCCTACCTCTTCTGATTATGTAACTACTCACAGAAAAAAGCTCGCAAAATTTGGTCTTTTTGCAATCTGCATACAATGGCTTTCTTAAGTGCTCTTCTTCTTTGTCTCATCAACATTTGCTTCCTTTTGAGCTTATCTTCTGCCTTAGATCCTCTTGTTTCCTACAATTTCGTTGTCTCTTACACTACTGCCTCTCCTCTTGGAGTCCCTCAACAGGTTCGTTTCTGAGATCTAACACATTCCTTTTACCTAACTTCACTTACTATTTTTACTTTATCTTTTCATGTGGGGGGGTGCTTACTTCCGCTCCAGTCACACGGGCTTCACTTTTAATCTTCTAAAGTTTTAAACTTCACTTGTAGTTGCAGATCTGCATTGTGATAGTTGAATCTGAACTTAAAGGGAGATTATATCTGGGCTATTTTGCAGGTCATTGCTATCAACGACAAGTTTCCTGGTCCTACTATCAACGTGACCACAAATAACAATGTTGTTGTCAATGTTCGAAACAAACTAGACGAGAATCTTCTCATTCATTGGTAAAAAAACTGAACTTTGGCATTTGAATATGCTGACAAAACAAAGTACTGAAGATCATTAGCTGAATTTATGGATTTTTCACTGGTGAGACAGGTCAGGGATTCAGCAAAGGCGAACCTCATGGCAAGACGGAGTTCTTGGCACGAACTGTCCCATTCCTCCAAAGTGGAACTGGACATACCAGTTTCAGGTAAAGGATCAGATTGGAAGTTTTTTCTACTTTCCATCTTTGAATTTCCAGAGAGCAGCTGGTGGGTTTGGGGGTTTCATCATAAACAACAGACCCATCATTCCTATTCCTTTTGACACTCCACATGGTGACATTGTCATGTTCATTGGAGATTGGTACACTCGGAATCACTCGGTTAGTGTTGGCTGGTTTACTTATTCCTGAATTTTCCTGCCGGTTACACACTGGTGACTCTGTTTGTTCCTAATTACTAGTACAACGTTGAAATGTAGGATTTAAGGAAGGACCTTGATGCAGGGAAAGATCTTGGGATGCCAGATGGTGTTCTTATCAATGGGAAAGGTCCTTATAGATATAATGATACACTTGTTCCTGATGGCATTGAATGTGAAACAATTGAAGTCAAACCTGGTGCGTTCTTGGAAGATATTTTGTCTTAAATTCGCTACTTTATGCATCACAGGATCGGTCTTTTAGTGAATTGAGTTCCGGTTGAGTGTATAGACGTCCATATAATGTCCTTATGTAGTGTGTTTTATACTTGGAATTTTGTATGCACTAATGTCCTGAGAGAGCAAGGTGAATTTACTTATGTCAAATGTGTATATAGCTCAATCAATTTTCAAATTTATTTCTGAAAGCTAAAAAATCTCCTGTCAGGTATCACCCAGAAGGATTTTAAGCCCTTTTGTCCATTTTTCTGACGCAACACCTTTGTTAATGAGGTTACTTAGAATCCTGCATGGGGGTTTAAATACTGAAAAGTGATAGTTGAGGGTGAAATCTTTTGATTTTCAAAGTTAAGGAGGTGTTTGCAAATGACTTAAAGTTGACCGGAGATAATTACATTTTTCCCTTAATAATCCTTTGACTGGCTCTGCTGCATCAAGTTAAACTGACATCATTTTGGAAGCATGAATACATAATGGTGGGAGAGTTGATAGCTAGGGGCTACAACCTTTCTGATAATTCAATATATTGAATAAAACTGTGATAATGTTGAACAGGAAAGACTTACAGGATTCGTGTCCACAATGTTGGAGTATCGACAAGTCTGAATTTCAGGATCCAGGGTCATAACCTGCTTCTGGCAGAAACTGAGGGATCTTACACGGTGCAACAGAACTACACGAGCTTAGACATACATGTCGGACAATCTTATTCTTTTCTGCTAACTACAGATCAGAATGCAAGTACGGATTACTACATTGTAGCAAGTGCCAGGTTTGTAAATGAATCTCGTTGGCAAAGAGTAACTGGAGTTGCCATCCTTCACTATACCAATTCCAAGGGAAAAGCAGCTGGTCCTCTTCCAGATGCTCCAGATGATGAATATGACAAAACCTTCTCAATGAACCAGGCCAGATCCATCAGGTCTCTAAATTATTATAATTCCACTAAGATTGCTTACCTGCAGATGCTTCAAATCAGAGAAGTACTTAATTGAATTTAAGTTATATGATCACTTTCATTTCATTTTAGTGTTTGTCTTCAATGTCATCCTCATGTTAAGCTAAGAGATAAGTGATGTGATCTAATGTGAAGCTGATGTGGGATTCGACTAAAATGTCAATTGATTTAAGTAAAAGAAAATCATTACTCAATACTTACTTCTTCAGAATTCTGTGATTAACTGGGCAGATGGAATGTATCAGCAAGCGGGGCTCGCCCAAATCCACAAGGGTCTTTCAGATATGGTTCTATCAATGTGACTGATGTTTATGTGATAAGAAATAAGCCGCCGGAGAAGATTAAAAGCAAGAGGCAAGCTACGCTCAGCGGAATCTCCTTTGTCAATCCTGCCACTCCAATTAGGCTAGCTGACCAGTTCAGATTGAAGGGAATCTACAAACTTGATTTTCCGACCCAGCCTCTCACCGGACCTCCTCGCACAGAAACATCAGTAATCAATGGAACTTACAGAGGATTCATGGAAATCATACTGCAGAACAATGACACCAAGATGCATACCTACCACTTGAGTGGATATGCATTTTTTGTTGTTGGGTAGTCACAAAGTTCCTCCCCTTCACCTAGTTACTTCATATTTACATTTGGCATCTTCCATTTGGGATGCTTAATAAGAAAAAAGAAAAAAGCTTGAGTATAACTTTCATATCTTTGCATATACAAATAAATAACACTTAAAATTGTGGGTGGGTGCAGGATGGATTATGGTGAGTGGTCTAATAATAGCAGGGGCACTTATAATAAATGGGATGGAATAGCTCGAACTACAACACAGGTACGTTCTCCATCCTCAACACTAAAGAGTTTCATACATCTGATAAAAGGTCATTATTATGATTCTCTACAAGCTTTGATCATATATGTATATGTTCATGAAGGTATATCCTGGAGCATGGACAGCAATTTTAGTGTCCCTGGACAACGTTGGAGTTTGGAACCTGAGAACAGAGAACCTTGATTCATGGTACCTGGGTCAGGAAACATATGTGAGAGTTGTGAATCCTGAGGCTACCAACAAGACCGAGTTTCCACTCCCAGAAAATGCCCTCTTCTGTGGTGCCCTAAGTAAAATGCAGAAGTATGTTCCTATCTATGACCATGATCTCTTTATTTGGATCTCATGCATTATACGGAGTATACGAAATGAATCATGCTATTCGCGATATAAATTTTATATTTTAGATTGATGATATTAATTGATTGACTGATATTGATATATTGATTGATGTGTAGTGAGTCAAATAGTTGAGGTATCTATAGGTTTGAGGACCAAAAGGTGTATGTATATATATATATATATATATATCTTCTTTAATTGTTTTATGCTAAAATTTGAATTCTTTGTTTCAGGCCACAAGACATTTCTTCAGCTGCATCATCAATCAATGAGAATAGCAGGAAGGTGTTCTTCAGTTCTCTGATATTTGTATGTGGCATATCCTTCATTTTCCAGTGATCCTACCTACTTTCTAGGGAATCCTTGGTGAGGTTTTTGGTTGAGTTTTTCTTTTTTTCCCCCACAATTGTGAGTATATTAACGTTGCAGTGGTTCTGACTTTGTATTTATTCATTCCTGGTTTACTTTAATTGATTAGGACTTGTAATTCTTTTAATGCCTGTAATTTAGGTTCCCATGACAGACACTTTAATCAAATTATTATTATTTTTATTGAGATTTAATCAAATTATTAATACATGCTAGCGAACCTGGTTTCAAGCGATGAAAAGATTTACAAGTCTATATTTAATATAAACTAATTGTATCAAATAATTAAATAAATACATAACATGTTCATTTATTTAATAATCAAGAACTCCTCATAAAATTAATTAGATTTCTGTATAATTAATTAATATTATTAAGTACAATTAATCAGTATACATTTAATTATAATATTATAATGATAAATTAAATTAATAAAAGAAAAAGACAAAATGTTGGTCAATATGTAATATTAGTTAGTAATTGTTATGTCATAATTGAAGAACGAATTCTAAGATTCATAGGGTATCATGGCTGATATTGGCATTAAGATTTTTCTAATTTTCAACTTTGTATGAAGGGATGAAAAATCTATCCCAATTGCTCATCGTTCTATCATAATATTATTTGTTTCCTTCACAGAATACAAATCGTCCACATAATTTTCTGCGTCACGTAGTTGAGGCCGGAAGGCAGAAGAAAGAAAGATGGAGTCATGGAGCTGAGAAAACGAAAGATACGAACGAAATTCTGGGTTGGTTCTGAATACCAAAATACAAGTGGCAACTCCCCTTTTTACTCCCTTCCATCCTATTAATAGGAAAAATTTTCGTCCTTTTATATAAGGAAAAAATGATCTAATAATGCATTGATTTCTTTTTTTTAAAATTATCCTTCATTAAAGCTTTTCAAAAAGGAATTAATGATGCATAAAATACATTAATAATTTAAGTTAGTATTAAATTAAGTAAAAATAATTTTGAAAGAAATATAAATTATAAGACAAATTAATTAGTTTTAACTGACTAAAACTAATTTTTTAATACTTGTGAAGTACTTTCTCTGATATTTAATATAATATCATTTTAATTCAATCATTTGAATTAAGAATGAGAGTAAAGTTAATTAACTATCTCAATTTCTTTGAAAATCCAAATATTTTTTTAAAACTACCTATATTTAATCTTTCTCTATTTGGTTGAGATATATTAAATATGAGCGTTTTTTGAAAATATATAATGAATACTATCTTGTATGCTATAAAGGGTCCTTATTTAAGACTAAGGTAAAAAGCTCTATATTTAGGATCAAAGAGAGTAATTTTTTCCCAAATAAATGCAACTGGAGGAAATATAAAAGAATAGTGAAATGGACTTGGGCCTAGAGTAATGATTGGCCCAATACATCAATAGTCAAAGGTGTGAGGGACTGCCTTTTTTTTTAATGAAAGGTTACGAAACAATCACACAAAACATAAAAGGCCTGGACTCTCCGTATATCTAACTCCGTTAATCGTCTACAGCAAAGAACTCGTACAGATTTTCATCCAAAAAAAAAAAAGATCTTGTACAGATGCAAAATAAGTGCAGAAAGATTTATAATTCAAATTGCATAGATACATTACTTTGCTCCTTTGTCTTCGGATAGCGTACATATGAAATTTAGCATTTTGAATCACACTAAGAAATCCGAACAAACATATTTTTGACAAAATGATCTAATAGGACCCAAGAATTTTGAAATTAAAAAAATGGTTTAAACATTATGCCATAAAATAACAAAATTCATAACCCAATACAAGTCAACTATATCATATTTTCAAACTATTCATAAGAAAATAGCTTCCTATATAAATTATCTAACAACAATAGATAGTAGAATTTGTTTTTGGCATACAGGTCCTTCGTTGCATATTCATGCCAACAAGTTTATCACAAAATTGGGCTTAATTAATAATATCAAATCTCCCATTACTTTACGATCCTTCATTATGGATCTGATTTATTATATGATACAGAAAGAGAAACATACTTCCCTACCGTTCTTCAATTGCTTTTGTTCGTTCAAGATTTACGTTTCCCCTTTCCTTTGTTCTTTCCATTGTATATTTTCACTTAAGAGGAAGAAAACCTTTTATTATTATTATTATTTCCCTATCCTGTTGAGCATTACTTAGATGTGCTTATATAATTTCTTGCTTTGCTCTTTTTTTTTTTAATTAATGGCAACTGTATGTTGTCTCTGCTTTGTTGACTTATTTTATTTCTTATAATAGTGAATTAAATGGTGTGCCCATGCATTGCATGGAACTTTGTATAAGCATATCACACTTTAAATTTGTAAATTATATAGTTTACTATAGGTTTATATTTTTGGGATAAAGCACTTTTTGGTCATCAATGTTTTTCCAAATTTTCATATTAGTCTTTATGTTTTTATTTTGGCTAAATGGCTCATTATAATTTTATATTTCTAAAGAGTTGGTCTTAATATTTCAAAACTTAGTAATTTAATCCAACTATCCTCCATGATGGTATTAATGTTGTTAAAATTGATATGATGTGAGTAATAGTTATTTGAATTTGACTGACATGTAGATTATTAAAATTAACGAGACTATTTTTTTAAAATATAGAGATATAGCAGTAAAAATTTAAATCATTAGTGGATATTTGCATTTTTTTAAAAAAAACATAGTCCAGTCAGCCACAATAATCTATTTATAAATTCAAGTCGGCTAGCTAGGTGTTAGCAATATCATCTCAATTTTAACCTTGATAATATTATTTTGGAGCACAAAGGGGTTAAATTATTGAGTTTTGGAAATATTAAAGATTAATTCTTTAATGATATAAAATTGTAAAAAGCTATTTAGTCAAAATGAAAACAGAGACCAATATGAAAATTTATAAAAACTTTAAGGACCAAAAAGTACTTTATTCTTATATTTTTTATACAACTATTTGATATCTATTGCTATTGACAATGTGATAGGTCTTCCAACGATATATATATATATATATATATATATTTTGTTTACAAGATATGAATTCTCAATTTTACTTAAAAAATATCAAGGGCTTATTTGGTAGAGTTTTTGAAAATAGTTTTTCTATTTTCAAAAACAGAAAAATAAAAAAACTTATTTGGTAAACCTATTTTTTATAAACTATTCTGAATAATAAAAAAATAAAAGAATAGAAAACTCATAACATTTTTAAGGTGTTTTGTAGTTTTTGTTCTGAAAAATATAAAAAAAGATGAAAAACACCCGTTTTACTAATGGTAAAGTTATAAATTTTGAATAACTCATATATTACTCACTAGTTATAATTTTGAGAACAATTATTCCAATAAATTTTTTTATTTTATTATTTTCAAAACTTATTCTCAAAAACAGTTTTAAAAAAAATAAAATAATTACCAGCCTATAGCCCATTTGATCCACATTTTGGACACTAGAATGTTGCTCCAAACAGAGATTTAGCTTGTTGACCAAGAAAAAAAAAATAGAGCTTCATTTTATGAGAACAAGGGAATAACAGCAAGCTCAACACAGAAGGAGGGAATACTTTTTGTTTGGTTAAAAAAAATTATATATGTAATATATTATAAATAAGAAAATAGTACAACTCATATGTAAATAAAGGAAAATGAAGGAAACCTAGATAGATAGATAGGAGGTTCTCTATATAAAAAAATAGAGATATTAAAAGCTAAGATGAAAAACGCTCATGATGAAGAACACCCACTAAATAATAACTTAGGGTTCATTTGGTATAATTTTTGGAAAATAACTTCTTAGCAATTGTATTTGCTAAAAGGTTCATATATAATCTGTTTATTTTATTTTATATTTTTTTTGAGAAATTTAAATAATTTTTTAAATAAATATGTGATATTTTAATTGTAAATACAAAAATGCTTATCTATTAAAAAAATTAATTAAAAAAATAAAGATCTTTTTAGGAAAATATCACAAAATGCTCGGGAAGTAAAACTTCTTTGGATTTTAAAACTTCTCGAGTTAAACTTAACTTTGTAAGAACTTCTAAATTTTTTTTGAGCTTAGCAACATCAACCAATTTAATTTTAGTAGATTTAACTTTCCTCCCCCACTTCTTTCATGCCAAGTGAATCCATTAAAAAATTCAATCTCTTAGTAATATTCTTCCTCAGCACTAAAAACTAATCTCTTTTAGATAGTACCCTAAAGGCCTTCCCCACTTAACAACTTAAGTGAAAAAAAACATATATAAATGGATTGGAATTATTTGGATTATTATGTGAAGAGCAATATGCAGTAAGTGCGGATCTTGTCGGGTGCAGATTTCTGGAGGTGAAGGGAACAAATCTGATGGGTGTTTTCCGCATCTTCAGGCTTTATTCTTCATTTGGGTCCCTTCCTCCCCACCATGTATTTCCCATCTTCTTCACCACACACCCACTTCCCTCCATTTTCTTCTTAATATACCTTTCTTGTTTTAAAAAAAATATAAATTTTAACTTCTCTAAAATTAATGAACCAATTTGAAGATTCCAGGTCCCAGCAAGCAGTGTTCGGTGTTCCTATTCCAATCACATGTAAAGAGCAGTAAATCTCCGGAATCAACAGCACTTGCTTGGAATCTTCTCTTGGGGAAAAACAATACAGAAAAAAAGAAAAAAGTTAAGCTCTCCAAACGGAAATTTAACGTAGTTGCATACTAGGATTCCAACTCAAGGCAATCTATTTAATTACCACAGCCCTATGGTTGAACTACACACTTATTGATTAGGACAACAGGATATATATATATATATATATATATTAATGGCACTTAAAAGCAAGGTATTAAAAATCGGGCTGAACCGGATGAGGCAACGGTTTAAGGTTCAGTAGTCGGATTGGAGTCGGACCAGTTGTGAATAAATTAATATATTTTTAATAATATAGATAAAAAATATAAAAGATATTTATCCATGATTATAAAATTAACATTTATTCTAAAATAAAAAGTAAATTTAATAATATATAGAAAATTAAAAATATTATTAATATATTTTACAACCTAATATTAAAATTTAAATAAGTTAATATTCATCTATAATTATATTTTGAATTCAAAATAGTTAATTGATATTCTATTTTCATATTATTTGTTAAGTAAATTTATCATTATTAATAATTATGTATCATAATAATACTTATAACATATTATAATATAAAAAGAAAAAAATTTATACTAAAAATAATACTACTTAGTACTAAAACTAATGTTATTTTATTTTAAAAAATATTTTAAAAAATTAAAAAAAAAGTCCAGAACTGTTTAATCCAGTTTTGTACCAGTTTTTTTTATCAATTTTTGACCGGTTCGCACCGGTTCTGAAAACTCCTGATTTGCATCTGTGACTAGACTGGACCAGGAGTTGGTTTCCTATGTTCGACCAATCTCGTCTGGTTTGGTTTTTTGTTTCATGGCTTAAAAGACCATAAAATCCAAATTTTTATAGAGGATCAAAGTTATCACTCATATTTTTTAAAAAGCAAAAGGATTCCTTTGGTCTCTTAAATTTACACTGAGTTCTATTTTAATCATTTCATTTTATTAAGTTTTATTTTTATCGTTTAACTTTTAAAACAAAAGTAAAAGTTTTTTTTTCTCTTAACATTTTATTAAGTTTTATTTTAATCGTTTAACTTTTAAAGCAAAAATAAAAGTTTCTTTTCTCTTAACATGGTTAATTGATTTAACAGAAAATTTTTATGTGTAGTTTTTGAAGTTAACTAAGCAATAAAAAAACTCTAACTTACCATTATCATTATTTACTTATTAATTTTATCTTACTTTTAAAGTGTTTTTAAATTCTTAATATCAATTATTAGAATATTAAAAAAACCTAGATTTACTATATATACACACAAATTTGTGCCAACAACAAAAAAATTATTTTTTAAATGGCTGTCCAATTGCAATCTTACGCTAATACAAGAGTTAGTTAATGATTAATATTTAGAACATTCTAAAATTACAATTTGTTTAATATATGCATTAATGCTACTCTTTTCATAACTTGTTTAGTGTGACATAGAAAATTTTTGAGAGCTTACATTCGATTTCTATTTTTTTCCACACAATACATAAAATAAAAAATTAATTTGATTTAATTGGGGGACAAAATAAATATAAAATTTTTTAAAATTCATTTAAATATTTTTACTGAGTTTTTCTTTAAAAATTACAAATTTAATGCTTTTCTTTGTTGAGTTGGTTAGCCGTGTTAAACAAATGAAGTCTTTGATTATATTTTAAAAATTAAAGTATAAAAAAGAAACTTAATAAAATTAAATGATGAAATTGAAACTTGATGTATAATCAAAACGTTTAAGTAATATTAAAAAAACTATATAATTTTGATAGTAACTACTTCTTTAATATAATACCATTTTAACCGAATCACGCAGATTAATAATTAGAATTAAAATTAATTAACTATCTTAATTTTTTTAAAAATATTAATATTTTTTAAAAATTATCTTTATTTAATCTCTCTTTTTTTCTCTTTGAATATATTAAATAGAGATATTTTTTTAAAAATATATAATAAAATTACCTATAAATAATTTTATATTTAGGAGTAAAATAAAAAATTTTATATATAGGATTGGAGGAAGTAATAATAATGTTAAAAAGTTTGAGTGAGAACTTTGATCTTCACATAAAAAATTGATTTTTGAGACCTTTAAGAGTCATTACTCTGCCGTGGCAAGGAGTCATTATTCTACTTAAATACATCTTAAAAAAAAAACCCTTAATAGTGAGGGAGAAAAAAACACGTAATAGACGTTGGGCACATTCCTCAACAGTTTGGGTCTTGACTTTTGGCAGTAATTGCTTGAACGAATAAGAAGATATATAACGGATGAGGAGACGAAGCGACAAACCTTGTCTTTTCCTAAATAATAATGCACCCTATGAACTAGGCTATAATTAATTTGCATTTTTCTTTTCACTAATACTATTGGTTGAAACAATAGCATTATAATTAACTTATCTGATAGATCCTCTCTCAGAGACCTATTATAAGTGACTGTTAATCATTTTATATACATTAAAAAAATAATTAAAATTTTTAAATTTTATAAAATTTATCATAATTTTTATTATTATCCTTATTAAATTATATATATCTTAATTATTTTTTTCTTAATTTCTTTTCATCATAATTATTTAATTAAGGCTAAACATGAAAATGAACATTTAATATTTTAAAAAATAACTTGTATTTTACATACTTATATTTTTTTAAAATATGACTTATAATATATATATATATAAAGAGATAAAAGAGAGTATCATATAAGCCTTTTCTGAAATCTATATTAATTAAAAATAAATTTAAGTATTGATTCAACTCTAACACTTAAAATAAGTAAACACTGCACGTACACACGTTCTTAAGTACTAGATTAATATCTCTCTGCACCATCAGAATCCATTACACAACAACACACTAGTTACTGGAGTCATTTTGATTGATCATAATGATACAAGATAGTTAATCATGGATGGACTGAATAGTTAATTAGCTGCGAAAATTCAGAGACAAAGATATTAAAAGTTCTGCCAACCAACCAGAGAACTACATGCACATCACAGAAGTACTAGTGATAGTATATTTATGCACATCAGATCAGATGATGATCATGAGCTTCCCCAACAGATTGAAAAGATCACAGAGCTGTAGATTAATTAATAGGGAGAGACACCAACATTAGCTGAAGAGAAAAAGCCATCTTTCATGCAGACGTCGACCTCCCCTTCCTGGACACGAAGAAAAGACACAAGAGATCGATCACTGAGGCTGCCACATATATAAAGATGCATTATTGTTGTGTCTGAAACAAAGCGCAGGATTTAAGAAGAGGGTGCACAATAAGTTACCTGCTGGCACACATTTGTCTTCTTCACAGTCTGATCAGGCATGAGACCGTAGTGTATGTGAGGGAAGTGGGCCCACTGACACATGCATACAAACACATCCATCACGCACTAGAAGATGCCCAAATCAACTATATGCAAAAATGCAAATTCTCCCATATGTATAATTTTCCCTTTTGGTTCTACATTTCAGTTTTCAAACTATAGCTATGTAGCTAGCTAGTACTTGCTTTGGTCTAATTGGAAATAGAGGTGACCGACCATTATCTGTGCTGATTTTAGAATCAATTTCAAATCAAATCTTCAACTGTAAGCTAATTGGTTGCAGTTTCTTTTCCCTTTTATAAGATAATATGACGATAATATTGTCATGAGATCATTGAAATGAATTTTAAAATAAAAAAAAAACTTCAGCTTTCTATAAGTAAAGCCCATGATGTTGACTTTTTTCTTTCAAAATAAGTTTTAGACTAAAACTAATATTTTTTTCTGTAAGCCAAATGAAGGTCATTATGACTGGCACTGCTAAAGCTTATAAACATTATCTTCGTAACATTAATCTTTAATATTTTTATACAATAAAACCTAAAATTAGAAATGATTTTACCGTTGGTTCCTACCTTAGCATTAGAATTAGAATGTAATAAAGAAAACAAAAGAGACCTAAATTAATTATTAGAACCCTAGCTAGGAGTATATGTTTATTTATTTATTTATTTGTTAGGGTATAGCTAGGTAGGTTGATGGGGATATATCTTACATTCTTGGCAGCTGCGCTGAAGGCTTCTCTGTGGGTTATATCAGGATTGACAGACTTGATGCGTTGGATCTCGTCCCTGCATGTGGACCATCCAAATTTGCTTCAATTTAAATATGCAGATAATGAATAAAAAGTTTTTAATTAATCATTAAGCAAGATTTAAGATATATTGAGAGAGAACAATCTATGTGTATTCTTTACACAAAATACTCACTTAATGAAGCGGTTGTAGGCAGATGGGACTCTCTGCCTCTTCTCAGGGGCTGCAAATTATAACACATCCAAACACACATCAGATTCATTTTCTTTGACCTTTAGTTGCTACCTTGTATATAATATTTACTCTTAATATTTTTTGCCCCCATCTTCTCATCATTATTGCTTTCAATATGGCCAAAAAGGAAACAATTAACATGGCCACTGATACTGTTATTATGAGTTTCAAGCTAGCTACTATACTTGTGGAGGAGAGTCCGGGCTCCCTCTCTCTCTCCCCCTATGTATATATATATATATAAAATCATAATCATCAGCATACAATTATTCCCTCTTCCCCTCTTGCGTTACTGACCAGAAACCCCAAGAACAACAACCTAGCTGTTCAATTCCTCCAATATGCATTCTTCAAAGATCTTGTAACTGTCCAAAATGGAAACAAAATTTACAAAGGAAAGCTGTTACTGATACACACTATATATATTGCATAATTACAGTAGTGAGCAGGCCGCCCTGTTCTTACCGAGCTAGGGTTGTTGTTTTTCTTTAGGCCATATACTTATACACTTAGAAGCGAGTAGGGTTTCGTTGATGATTGCAATTGGACCAGAATACATTCAATATGAACTCATTCCAGAATCTAAACTATGGTAAATTTAGCAGATGATCGAACGAGAAGCGAAACACTGGGTCCTTTTGAAGGAAAGATTAAACTTGATTATCAGATGAGATATATGCAGAGAAGAGGAGAAATTAATCTTACGTCTATTCATGAGGGGTGGGCGAGGAAGCTCATCAGCTGCAACCCTAGGAGTAGGAGGCATAGAGAAGTAATGGTTTGATGGGTTCGGCATCTCCTCCTGCCACAAAAATTAGCAATTACAAGTGGCGATAAGGGTTTCTTACAGCCTTCTCTCTATCTATTCATATATTTATTAATTGTTGATTAATTGATATATCAAGCAGGAGAAAGAGGAGTTCAAACTGAAATTGATTATTGAGGCAATGCATACACGTAATAAAATACCAGGAGGTTAAGAGACGGAGGCGGAGAGAAGAAAGAGTGAGGCAAGTGAAATTGATTGGCCGATGGCAGAAGCAATCCTCTCATGTTCACTATTACTGGCAGCAGGTTGGTGCAATGGCCGCATCGCACAGTCACTGTCTTGAACAAGCTCGTGCAAGGAACACTCACCTGAAATTAATATCAGCAAAATAACATAGCCATAAAGAGATGACACTGCATGCTTCCAGTAATTATGGTAACACCATATATAAATAAAGCAGTATAGGAAAAAAAGAAAGAATTCAAAAGAGGGGTAGGAAAAGCAGTCCTGGAGAAAGAATAAAGAAAGAGGAACCCTAGGGCGTGAAAATGATAATTAGGGAAGAAAATAAAGAATCATACAGCGAGGACAGTGTCACAAAGGTTGCAGTGGACATAACAAAGCTGGTCGGAAGAAGGAAAGTGGTCCAGCTGGGATAAGGTGGAGGCAGTAGTAGTAGTGAAAGTAGAAGAGGATGACATCTTGGGTATCCCCTTTTTTCCTTTATCTTATAAAACCAAAAACTTTGATTGATGGATTGGTCTCTCTTGATTGATGATAGATTGACAGCTTAACTACCCACCAGCCACACCCTTGCCCCTTGGATAGATATAATGCTTTTCTTGATGATGAGGTTCAGACCTCAGGGACTCTCTCAGAAAAGCAGTGTCATGAGAGGGAAAGAAAGAGAGAGGCTGAGATATATAAGACGAAGAAAAGCCACGCCTTCCTCTCTTTATTCTTCAAGCCCAAGTTTATACGATGAATATAACATGTATGTATGTATGTATAATGTATGTATGTATATGTCATGTATGTATTCACATCTATCGATCATATCATAGAAGCATGTGCGGTTGGCATTCCCGATATGTGTGGCGTGGAGAGAGAGAGAGAGGAGAGAGAGGCGAGAGATGTGGGGGAGAGAAGGTAGAAAGGGACATGTGCATGAACTGGTGATATAGCTTTCACACTCACCTGTTGTTTTCAGCAGTTAAAAGAGAGGGCTGTCCTATGGAGTGATACCAGCAAAAATATTCAGGCCAAAAAAATATTAACAGCAAAAATATTTAAATTACAAGTAATAATATCCTACTACACATAATATATATTATATGGATAAAGTCAATGGATATACACTAATTAAACCAGCTCTTACAAGTGATGGTGAAGTTTAGGAACATACCTAATTTGGTAAATTTTTATGAATTTATTATACAGTAGGGTATATATATATATATATATATATATCACATTACATCTTCCTCCTCCGCCTCCGAAGGGTTGGCTCTTCTAATCTAGTCTCCACCCAGAGCAAGTAAGACTAGAGGAAGAGAAGCTCCATATATATAAAACATCAAAGTACAGTGCATTATTAACAGTATTACAAATAAAAGTTTCTCTTTGTGATTTGACTACTCCACATCGCTGGCCCTACACAGACTGATATATTATTCAAGTCAGTGAAATAAAACACGAAAAATCACTGTGAGCAGACTAGCTAGCTAGCCTCTTGCTGTTTGCTGCATTGTACTTGACTACTAAATATATCTATTTCTTTTAGGCTTATGTAAGCCAATATGGTTAGAATCTTTTTCCCTTCCTTCCATCTCATTAACTTTTGTAAGGTTACCATTTCAAATTCAGCCAACCACCTTTGGGTAGCTAGAGGAAATCCATGTTTATCCCTATTGGAATATCACCTTACTCCATGCCTATTGAGATGCTAATGAATATCCTAGACTGATTAGTTAGAGCAACTCATGATCTTCATGTTCAATTAATGGATTTGGATAGACAGTATCTAATCTCCTTTGCTTTCTTGTTTCTGTTACGTTCAAGTGTACCTTTGTCTTTTGTTAAAAGAACAAAAAAACCAACCACAACCATGCCTCGTCGTCTTCTTTAGATTGAAAAGTTCATGTGATTCGAATTTCATGAGCTCATCTATGATAAAGTAGACCTAAGAACTGAAATAATATTTATAAAGACACAAGCAGATTATTTATCAATCAAATTCTTTTTTCAATATAAATTTTTTTACCAGAATATTAATATAAAATTTCAAACCTACACTTTTATAAGATATAATATTCTCTCTAATCCTCAATATAAAATCATTTTAACCGAATTATGCGGATTAAGAATGAGAGTTAAAGTTAATCAATTATCTCAACTTCTTAAAAAATTCTAACATTTTTTTAAAAAATATAATAAATACTACCTCGTATATTATAAAAAATCTTATATTTAAAAATTAAGATAAAAGACTTTATATATAAGATGAGAGAGAGTACATCTTTATTAAATTTAGATAAACTTTTTTATAAGATATAATATATCCTCATCAAATTTGGATCAATTTTAATTGTCTTCCATCCTTTGATATTAATGAAATTGATGGTCATCGTCATTCATTCTAGTTGGATTCATTAAATTAAGGGAGATCAGAACTATCACCATCAATGTAAACAGAAAGCCCAAAGGGTTCGCTCTTCCCCAGGAAGGCAGTGGTGGGTGTGGTCAGTGATTGGCAAATGGGGATGGTCAAGTGCAACTTATAGGTATAGTGAATTATTATTATGATTATCAAATTAAATAAACGCAATTTGAATGAAGGGAGAGACTAGTACAGCTTGTTTAGGACATATAGCATCAGCTAGATCGTCCTATTCGCAATCTACCTAACATCAAACTTGTTTAAACGAAAGCCGCACTTTGGGCGCTGCGATCCAAGAAAGTAGTCAGAGCAATATCTAATAAAAGATAATCATTTGGTCTTACGAATATAAGGAAAAAATGCATGCTGTACATGGATAGGCGATTGGGATCATTAAATTTATTATAAATAAAAATTTATTTTCAAAAGTACTCCCATTTAGTAATCTAAAACTCATATGTACTACCTTCTTCTTTTCTTAAGTGTTGTTTATAATTTTATTATATAGATTAAAACATAATTAATATTACATTTAACTTTTAAGATGACGGATCAACGTACAAGTAAAAAACTAATAATTAATATTTTTTTAAAATTTTAAAATGATAAATAAAGAGAAATAATTTTTTTTAAAATGTGATAGATAAAAAAAAATAGAAGAAATAATTAATAATTCACTACTATTTTTTCCTTTCATGTGTAAATTAATTAAGGGGCAATATAGAAAAAAATTAAATACATTAAACAATCTACATTTGTATATTATATTTTAGATCAAGGTAGATTTCTCCAAAATTTCTTATATTCGAGATTGAAGGGAGTACTCCCTTTGTTCCTTTTATAAGAAACTTTTGGGTGAGGTTTTTTGTTCTTTTTTTTTTATAAGAAACCAACTTCCATTGTCCCAAGTATTACATGAAAATTTCCTATTTTACCCTTCTTCCTTAATTATTGTGTGAAAGAAATTATTAAGTAAAATTGGGATTATAATTAATTGAGACTCAATTAAATATGAGCAATTTTGGAAAGATTTTTTATATTATAACATATTAATTAGATTTAACTGTTTTCCTTGGTCTTAATGAATTAGTTATTTATTTCTTATAAAAAGGATTAGAGGTAGTAAATATGGTAAATTCTATACACATTTATATTTTTATATTATCTACTTTCTGAATATATAAATATGTAAATTACTTCCTTCGTCCCATTTTATTTCTCACTTTAAAGTTTTTCACATAGACCAATAAAAGTTTTAAATAACGTAGATTATAGTAAAATTTAATAATATTTTACTAAAATATTCTTGGATTAAATGCTAAAAGAAGACTCATATTCCATTTACCATTATTTTTAATGAAGGGTAAAAAAGTAAAGAAGATAATTAATGCTTCATTGGTAATGTAAAATAACAAATAAATTGAGACATTTAAAATTCTCTAAAACAACAAATAAAATAGGACGGAGGGAGTATCTAATTTGTTCTTCATTTAGAGTGTAACTATAATTGGTACAAGAATATTCTCAATGCTACAATCCAATCCTTTTCACATGTGCATTTTAATCAAATTACGTGAATTAAGATATGTAGTTAAAATTAGTTAAAAGCTTTGATTTTATAAAAAAATTATTATAATATTTATGAAATACCTTTAATAAAAACCATTATCCTATATCACGTATTAATGCTTATAGAAAGAGAGTTAAAATTGTAGAGAATTTGTGAAAATTATACATTAATACTTCACTAAATTTTGCAAAGATTCTTAAATTAAGGACCATGGAGATCTTCTTAAACGGTTCTTATATTAAAGAGAAGAGAATATTATCATAAACTACACATTGTAACAGTGTTAGGAACTCAATTTAAATTTTTTTCCTCTTTAGAACTTTCTGATTCAATTAAAATTAATTCAATCCAGTCTAGCAAAATTAGTATTCATATTAATATTAACAACTTCACTGGCTAAATCCATATGAAGAATTAGTTTCGCATCTACTCAATATTTATATAATGCATAACTATAATACGCTAAAAAATATACCATCGCTTAAGGACATCATATTAATCAGTGAATAACTAAGAGCATTTTGAAAGAAAAAAGTTCATTTCATGAAGCATGAAAATTTATAACTATCAATTTGAAATAAAATTATCTTTGCAGAGTAAATTTGCAAGTACTATTTTATCCAACGATATGTAAAATTTTTTGCCGGCGATTCATAATCATACTGAAGAAACAGAGCTAGATAAGAAGAATATATATATATATATATATATAGAATGAAGAAGCTTTAAAACCAAAATAAAAAATATCAAACAGGGGCAACGGAAAAGAGAAGAGGCGGTATATTAAAGATAAAGAAAGCTATAAAGCAATAGGGAAAAAAAGCATAAATGAATTTTCCAACATCAAAATCCTAAATATAATCATATTTACAGAGAGTGGACACACTTAACAGAAGTTGCATTGCAAGGTACAATATTAATATCAATATATCAATCTATAATAAAATGTATATCAAATTATAATGCTCATTATAAGTTTATAATAGTACTCCCTCCATTTTCAAAGTATAAGTAATTTTTAAGGATTAAATTATTTAAAATATAAGTTATTTTATCAAATATTTACAGTATTTAAAATTTTTTTTTCATTTTGCACCTCTTGAAAATAATCAGAAATTATAGTAGAGAAAAATTAAGAGAAATATAATTAAAATGGGTTACAATTTAATAAAAGTAATTTTGGAAAGTGACAATAACTTTTGAAAAATTCAAGGATTCTAATTAATTTTAATCAACTATCTTGGTATGTGTGAAGTACTTTGTTCGATTTTTTTTATTAATCACATTTTAAAAGTTTTGTATGGTCTTAAATAAATATCACTTTTCATAAGTTTTTAGAGCATTAATTGTTTTATTTTCTAAATGTCTCATTTATGAGTAAGAGAGAGAGTGAATTATTTGAATTTATGGTATATTTATTAGGAATAAGGATATAAATTATATCAATTTTAAGACAATTTTAATATTTTAATAAATTATTTTTGGTTTTGATAAAGTAGTTGAAGATGACTTACATTAAGGATCAGTGAAAGTATAATTAAAAGTAACTTATATTTATTTGAAACGGAGAAAATAAAATGAATGAATAATACCACTTATTTTCCTTTTTCAAATCATCAATATATCAATGTACTTCCTCTTGTCCTTATTATTATGAGAGCTCTTTAACTATATTATAGTTTAAGAAAATTTGTTAATTTTAGTTAATATTCTTAAAAGTTTTAAAAATTATAACAACTTTTTAAGATTACCTTCGAAAAAAGTCATCATTCTTTCTCATTTTTAATTGTTTTTCACCATATGAAGGAGAACCTTGGAGAGTGGCAATTGAAGCAGTGAAATTTAGTAATGGCAACATTGAAAAAGTTATTGAATGCTTCATAAATTTTATAAAGAAGAACCAAGTAATTTTTCAGAAGGACCTTTATAACAACAAGAGGACAAGTATATTTGTGTGTGTATATATATTTATATATGTAAGCTACGTTATTTATAAGTGGTGATTATGACTCATGCAATAAACAAGATTTTTACCTCAAGTGAGTGCAGACGTGTTGAACACTACAAGGCTACAAGACTAGGTGGCGGTAAGAAGGCTATTTATTAAAGATAATGAAGAGGTAAGAATAGGATGAAGTAGGCAGCAGATGTGGAAGACTATGTATATATATAAAGCAAAGTGGGAAGTAGAGAATAAAGACGCTGAGGCATATTGGATTGGCAGCGTTAGGTGGTCTAAAGTGTGGTTGTATCCCTGTTACTTCTGTAACCATCCTCTCCTCATATCCATCCTCAAGCACGAAACACGAGTCCTCTCTTTTCTCTCCTTCTACCCCGTGCCTGCTCCATGTTTGATATTTTGAAAGTACAAATCTTTTTTGAAATTGAAAGTCAGTCGGTATATTTTAAATACAGATATATATATATATATATTTATTTATATATGAATTTAAAACAAGTCAAACGAAGGGAATCCATGTTTGATATTTGTCATATAGCTATGAAACACTGACGGTGGGAGGTTGGGAATGAATCGATGCATGTAATCGTGCAGAGTAATTATATATGTTTATTACATAGATGTTGAAAAGAAGGGAATATAAGAAAAAGGGGGAAAGACAGTGTAAAAAAGGGAAGATGGAGCTATTGGTTACCGTAAGTGGGGCAGCTGAGGATCTTTCAAATCAATGTCATGAAGCAGATTTGGAGATAAGACAGTAAAAACCCATAAAGTCATAAATCGATAATGTGCTTTGCTATTCTTCTTTTTACATTGTCCACTCTGCTGTCTCCTTTTGTCCTCCCTTCTCTTTATAATATATCAATGGATAGTTTCATGAGGTACAAAGTAATAAAATAAAGAAAATAGTTTTATAATTAAAGATCATTTATGTTTCTAAATAAATAATAATAGTAAAAACTATTATTAAATAATCATAAGAACATAAAAAATATTATTTCATATTTTTATATAATAATATATTATTATGGCATAATAATATTAATAAGCTGGCTTTTAACTTTTAACTATGCTAAGCACTACCCAAAAAACAAAAAGCATTTTAATGATGGTATTTCATCGGTAGTTATGACAAACCGCCATTATAAAGGTATAGAACAATGACTTAACAGCAATTTTAACCAAGCGACATATTAATGGTGATTTAAATTTGGGCATTTAGTACTAGCTTATATTGGCACAAGTAATAGGGGTTCTTATATTTTTTAAGTAAGTAGGGTGTTTGAATTCTAACTCTTATATGTGAAACAACTTAGTTGAAAAGGGTCGCCCTTCGTATATTGATGAAGAGTAGTCTTTATTGATAATGGAGATACTTCTAGTCACATGAAAAAACAAATCCACATTTTGTAGTGATTAAGACAAGAATCATGGTTAATATAAGTTTATTTTAGATGTAATCATTGCTACATGAGAAGTTAGAAGTAAACTAATAATAGGAAGATTAGTCCTTCCTATATATTGGCAGAGAATATTCTTAGTCATATAAAAAATTAGACATTAGTGGTGGTTAAGAAAAAGAATTACACTGCCATCCAATGTTAGCTCAGGTGGTAAGAATATGGTGGGATTTGAGTAGAGGTCAATGTTTCAAACTTTCATGATGTATCTAAAAAAAAAAATTACATGTAATGTAAGTGCATTTAGCAGTAGTTACAATATAACCAATGGTAGGCCTACTTGTAGCTTAGAGGGGTTATTGCCACCACTAAATCTAGGGAAATTACATGTTATACCTCTAAGTTAATTTTAGTATTTTGGCCCTATTAACCTCAATATTTTGACCGTACTAGCTCAAGTTTTGAATATATTTTGGTTCAAAATTTTCTTTTGGTACATGGTTCAAAATCTTGTGAGTTATTAAGCCAAATAAGCACAATGTTGAGGTAATTAATTTGTAAGAGGAGAGCCTAACTAATTCAAAACCTCAAATAACTTTTATTAAAAAATGTTATTTTATTTTTCTAAAGCCTAAATAGTAAGGAAGAGAGTTAAGAGGCCATTAGACTAAATTCCCTTTAGATTAGGTCGCTCCTACTGACCTAGTTGTTCTAGGTCCACCACTAAATATAATTATCACTATATGAGAAGATAGAAGTCAACAAATATTATGAAAATTACTTTTTACTGTTGGAAGGGGATACTTTTAGCTTGTCATATAAAGAAAAAAAAAATGCACAATTAGTGGTGGTTAAGAAAAGAATCACGCTTATAGCTTATTTAGTTCAATTAGTGGCGGGTAAGGAATGGTAATGATGATTACATTGTAACTGTGTTCGAATTGGCTTTTATCCCTGAATCACCATTACATATCTATTATGAAATCCCTCAAATAAGGTAATTAATCTCCAAGCCTCTCAAATAGATGAGGCTTCCCCATTCCCACCATGTTAAATACTATGTGAAAAGACCAAAAAGTACCCTTCAGCCTTCGTAAAACCTTCATCTTCATCGAGCTAATGCCATTCTCTATCTTTAACATTGAGAATATATATGTATATATATCATTTCACCTTTTTTAGTTTTTCATCCATTTCCTCTCATTCTTCACCATCTTGAGCTTTTTCTCACTTTCAAGTGGGACTCAAGGGTGCAGCCAACTGTAAATTGGAAGGGGGGAGGGGCAAAGGGGAAACAATGAAGCTCTAAGGAGAAAAAATAGAATGACACATGCAAATGTCATTTGCCTATAGCTCTTCTCACTTCTCTAGAGCCCTTTTAGTCATTGAAAACTTAGGCCTTGTTTCATACAATGGAAAGGGAATAAAAATTTGGAAAAAATTTACTTTTAAGAAAGCGTGTGACAGAAAAAGTCTTTTTGCCTATAGATTTGTAGAAAAATGGAATGCTTTGTAGACATTTCCCGAAAAGAAAAAGATGAACCACTGCCACACCCTAACAATAATTGCTCTACAAAAAAAGTAAATAACTGTGATGAACTTGAAGCTATGATGGTGTTGATGACGGTCTTCCCTAACATGAAGATCAACCAACTAACATGAATCTTGATGAAGCCATTATCCTTAAAACCTAGGAAGTAGTTAAGGGACTAGAGAAGCTTGAAGGTACTTCTATTGGTGGTATGCTCACATTCAAAGATAAACTCTTAGGAGGAGAGGATTTATAAGAGGAGAAGGAAGTTACTCTTTACGAAGGAGATGTCACAATAGAACATAATGAAGCCATTCCTTCCATCAATTTCTCTACTAGAATGATTAAGCTTCTCAACAAGAGCCTGAGATTTGCTGTGGTTGTAAAACTCCTCAATCGACGTATTAACTACAACACCCTTAAGGAAAGACTGATTTCTATGGCAGCCTTTGGGATACATTCAGCTTATTGATCTTGAAGCAGACTGTTTTATTGTCAAATTCAAAGATGACCTTAACTGTCAGGCTGCTTTCATCAATGGTCCTTGGGTTGTCTAAGGACATGACCTAACAATTCAATCATGGACTCTCTTATTCAATCCTCAAACTCATACCATCACTCAGATTTTGGGTTGGGTTTGTTTGCCAGGACTTCCAGTTAGATATTATCATAAAAACATAGTTCGTGCGATTGGGCACTTACTTGGAGTAGTAGTTTGAGTAGATTACAATACAGAGTCTAGTGACAGAGGAAAATTTGCTAGAACGACTATGATGATCAATTTAACAAAACCTTTGGTTTCTAAAATCAAAGTTGATGGACTCACAATCTTTGTTGAAAATGAAGGCTTACCTTCGATTTGTTTTACTTGTGGCTATTATGGACACACACAAGACATTTGCCTAGAGAAGATGAAGTATTGTAATGCTGCATCCTCAGCCCTTTCTATGCAAGCTCAGTCTTTTGTTGCTCAAGGTTCACCAGTGGTGCATGCTAATAATAACACTGCTTATGGGGAGTGGATGCACGCGTCAAGGAGAAGCAGGAGGATAGAGAAAACTGTAAAAAAGGTACAATCTGCCAGTACGAATAAGGGTACGACAATGGGCTCCTGATTTACGTTACTTAACACCACTTAAGGTATGGAGGACTTTATTGAGCAAATAGGACAAATTAGCGAATGATTTCATACAAACACAAAGACCACTTTGAGGTGCAGCCATGGAAATCACCAAAGACAAAAGGGCACAAATTGAAGACAGAGAAGAAGGCTATTCCTACCTTTGTGCTAAAAGGAGACTCTCACATTACTCAAGATAGCATTTTTTAGTTGATGGCTCATAAGACATTAAAGAGTCCCTCAATCCTAGCATATGATAAGAACATTATTGTGACTATTGGAAAACAGGCTAACATAATTAGGCCTGAAAGTTCTTTGGGCTAGGCTAAATCCTCTAATTATTATTCAAATTTCCCTTCACTTCGTGAAGCTAACCTGGGCTCTACGACCATGAATCCTAAGCCCATAAATCTAAGATTATCTAAGGGAGTTAAATTGAGTTCTAGGCTTAAGAGTTAGAATCTTTAGGCTAGGAACTTAGATCCCTTACTGAGCCCTTCATATGGTACACATGGGGCCATTTCTTAAAGACTACAAGAGTATTCTTTTGACCTTGAAGATGTTAACGTTACTGGTTCAACGGATAAGGATGATTTTGTGGAGTACTCAGATCTTGAGCATTAAATTTTATCTTTGATTATGTCTAATTTAGTTTGGAATTGCTAAGGGGCAGCTACGAATAAATTTCATTTGGTTCTTAAATCCTTTATTCAAGGATATAAACCTAAGATTGTTGTCTTGGTGAAGCCTCAAATTTCAGGACCCCAAGCTGACAAAGTTATTAAGAAAATTGGTCTTAGCCGCTCACATCATGTAGAAGCTTTAGGTTTCTTAGGTGGTATTCGGATCTTTTGGACTGATGATGTGGAAATTTATATTCTTGCTAACCATACCCAATTCATTCACAATTCTGTCATTTGGTTTTTTGTGGGAAAAAAACTTCTTATTCACTGCAAGCTATAGGAGCCCTACTTGTTTTACTAGAGAATCTCTTTGGCGAGATCACTCTTGTATTATGCTTAACAATCATCATTAGCCATGGATTTTAAGTGGTAATTTAATGCTAATCTTTTCAGTGATGATAGAAAAGAAGGTGTCATAACTCATATCCTATCTGTCCCTTCTTTCAGAATTTTATTGATCTTCATAGTTTTGTTGACTTGGGCTTTGTTGGCCCAAAATACATATAGAGAAGGGGTGCTTTATTTGTCAGATTAGATAGGGCTTTATCTGGCCTTGAATGGACTAACTTATTCCCTCTTTTGGTGGTCCATCATTTTCCCAAGATTGGGTCTGATCATAGGCCTTTATTGATCAAGTCGGGTCTTGACAGTAGTGGGCATGCTTCTCATGGGATTTTAAATTTTTTGCTACTAGGTTATGTCATCTAGATTTTGGCCACATGGTGAAATATTGTTGGGCTAAGAACAAAGATCTTCTGGACAACTTAAAAAACTTTAGAACCCAAGCCTAGAATTGGAATATTGACGTGTTTAGTAATATTGGCACTTAGAAACAATGCTTGCGCTCTTGTTTGACTAGTTTATAGAAGAAAATTGAAACTTGTCCTTTCTCCCCTTCTCTCATCGATCTCGAATAGGATCTCTTAGAAAAGTATGAACATTCATGTCTTCGAGAAGAACTCTTATGGCTGCAAAAATCTCACTCCTGATGGTTACATTTGAGTGATTAGAATACATTTTATTTCCACGTGAAAACCCTGATTCACAAATGCAAGAACTGAATTTCTTCATTGAAAGACAATGATGGTTATTGGATCTTCAATGACACTCAGCTTAATGCTATGGCGAGAGATTACTTTAGGAGTCTTTATTATGTCGATGACTTCTCTTCTGTGCCATCTTTTCTTAAAGTTGCTTTCCCTTCCCCTTTAGATTCCTCACTCTATGCTCTGAGTCATCCTATTAATTTAGAAGAGACTCGTATTGCTCTTTTTGATATAGGCCCTTTAAAATTGCCTGGTTTTGATGGTGTGCATGCTCTTTCTTATCATCATCAATGGGATACTATAGGAATTACACTTTATAATTT
The DNA here is from genome assembly GCA_026686845.1 of Adenanthera pavonina. Classification (NCBI taxonomy): domain Eukaryota; kingdom Viridiplantae; phylum Streptophyta; class Magnoliopsida; order Fabales; family Fabaceae; genus Adenanthera; species Adenanthera pavonina. Next base: position 24,204,498 of record JAIVEN010000022.1, on the reverse strand, counting down.
TGTCAAAAATCTTTTTGAAGGTGATTCCTTGAGCCTTAAGATAAACTGAACCCTTGTTGCCCTCATCCTTAAGGTCACTACTCCTCAGTATTTGAAAGAATTCAAACCAGTTAGTTTATGTAATGTTGCCTATAAAATGGTCACAAAAATTATAGATAATCATCTAAAACCATTCTTGCTTGAGTTGAAAGTGTAGTTGGAATGCCTAAGAGAAGGGTGAATTCAACTTTTAAAATTTTCCGTACAAAGAGAATAAAACAATGCAACAGTACAAAAATACAAAAATAGAGCAAGATAGCAAAAATCAAAATAGCTAGGGAATAGATCATCAAACACAAGTATTTATCTTGGTTCAGTCTCTTCACTTAACCTATATCCAGTTCCAAAGTTTTCACTTGAGATTTATATACTATCCTTACAAGATTTAAATGGGTTTTTGCAAAAACCACAATACAACTTTTAGCTCAAACTAGAGCTACTCAATTTCTCTTCTTATACCTAACAAGTGTGTTTACAAACTCTCTTAGTGTTTCCCATACTAAGACACTTCTATCCAATGTGGAAATAAAGATTGCAATAATTAATATCTCTCTTTAAGAATGGATAAAACAAATGATGAGCAATAAAAACTCTTCAAGAGGTTGGTAGTGCTTTAAATGTGAGCAGTAATGATTTTTGTAGAATTTAGGTATAATCTCACTTAATGTTGTTACCCACCATCTTAAATAGGATTCTATATATAGATTTTAGGGAAATCTATCCATTAGAGACAATAACTAGTCATTACTAAGCTTGCTTTAATGTTCACATGCTGCATTTAATGCCTGTTAGAGCTTGGTAGACAAGTTAGGTAGGTTGGTAAGATAAGTTAACTAGTTGTTAGACACATCTCTTAATGTTGAACCAGGTTGTAATGACAAGGTATACACCTTGTCAAGAAATTGAGCATTATTTCAAGTTCCAGAAGCAAATCTCATGAGTGATTTCTTGACAACCTACCATAGTTGTAAGGACAAGCTATTAACTAGAGGAAACCCAGAAGCTTTGAGTTCAAGATTGGTAGAACTAGCTTCCTTTGATGTTACTCCTTTTTATGACAAGCTTAAATCAATCAAAATTGGGTTTTTAAAGATTAACCTTGGTAGGATAAGCAGAAGTCTTGTTGTGACAAGCTTATTGAAGAAAGGTTAGATTGCTTTCTGTAAAGCCATGATTTCATGACATCTTAGGGGGTTTGTTATGAAATCGAGTTTAACTCGAGAGGCTTCTTTTCCCTTTTCAAAGACTTTTCATGACAAGTTAGGTACAATGTTGTGACAAGCTGTAAAACAATGAACACATCATTGTGAAAACCCATGATTTTATGGCATCCCAAGGACCTTGGTTGAACAAATTCCTTACCAAAGGCAAAAACAAATCCAAAGCCTAGTGGTTGATAGGAAATCCATCTAAGGTTGGTAGAAAAACATAGTTTTAGTATGAAAACACGTTTGAAAACCATGAACTTGCTACTAAAACTTTAAATACATGCCTATTTAAGATTGATGGCAATAAGATTAAGTAAGTGTAAAGCTCTTCCACCTTAAAACTAGGACAAGGACAAAAAAATAAAGAATTCTTCACAAATTCCACAGCTTAATGTCCTTCCTTTACTTGGTCAACATTCTTTCAAGATTATGACTCCCTTTGAATCAATCTTATCAGCTCTAGGAGTTTTGGAAATCATTAAAATCTTCTTTTTATCTAATATGAGTTGATTCTCCCTTTCCAAACTAGTTTCATCAAGGGAAGAAATATTGTTGATAATATTATTATTGCTCAAGAACTTCTTCATTCTATGACGCTTAAAATATGGAAACATGGTTGGTTAGCAATTAAGGTTGATCTTGAGAAGGCCTTTGATAGATTGAGATGGGATTTCATAGAGGATACTTTGAACGATGTGGGGATTCCCAATAATTTGGTCAAACTTATACTTCAGTGTATCGCCATTGCTTCTTTCCAAGTCCTATGAAATGGTAAACCTACTGATTCTTTTAATCTTATGCGAGGTATAAGGCAAGGAAATCCTCTTTTGCCATATATTTTTGTTCTTTGTATAGAACATCTTTCTCAAATGATTATGGTAGAAGTTAAGAAGAGCGAGTAGGAACCAATTAAATTAACAAGATGTGGCCCTCTTCTATCTCATCATTTTTTTGTTGACGATCTTATCATCTTTAGCACAACTGATGAGAGTAGCATCAATTCTATGAAGAGAGTTCTTTCTCAATTTTGCTTGGCCTCTAGAATAAGTCAAGCCAAAACAAAAATTTACTTCTTTAAAAATGTTTGTTCTTCTTATGCCTTAGCTATATGCAATTCTTTTGGTTATCAAAGAACTGAGGAGCTAGGTAAGTATCTGGATGTACCTCTTTTTTGTAGGTGAAAAAGCAAACCTATAACTATCTGATTGAGAGGGGTCCAACAGAAGTTGACGGGTTGGAAGGTGAGATCTCTTTTTTTTGCTGGTCACTTTATGTTGGCCAAATCTATCTTGTCTTCCATCCCTTTTTATGCTATGCAATCTACTATGCTTCCATCTTCATGCATCCAGAAACTTGAAAAGTTGATTAGGCAATTTGTTTGGGGTTCAACTAATGCTCATAGTAGTATTAATCTCCCCAATTGGAATGATATGTATCAACCATTGTGTAATGATGGTTGTGGCTTGAAGAGACTTAAGGGTCAAAACCATGCTTTCTCTTAAAGCTTGCTTTTAAGCTTGTTGCAAATCTTGACCTTCTTTGGGTTCAAATTTTGAGAACAAAATATGGTTGAGGTGATACTGTAATTGTCCTTTTTAAAACTAAAGCTGGTTCTTATCTGTGGAAAAGTATTGCTAAAACTTGGGAGGATACTCATCTTCATATTGCTTGGAATCTAGGTAATGGTTCCAAAGTTAAATTTTGGAGTGACAACTGGATTGGTGAATTGGGACCTCTGAAGAACCTTGTTATCTATGACATCTTTGATGATGATCTTTCTACACCTGTTGCTCATTATTATGATGGTCATACTGGGTGGAAATGGAGTCTCTTCCATCATCTTCTTCCCCCACACACTCTTAACTAGATTGCTGTTGTTACTAGCCCAATTGATAGTGATGATCCTGACTCCAACTATTGGAGTCATAACCGCTTAGACTCTTTCTCTGTTGCTTTAGCCTTTAAAGCCCATGAAGAGGAGAATTGGAATGAATCTAGTCCCAAATAAGATTCCATTTGGAAATTGCCCAGTGCACAGTGAGTTAGGACCTTCTTTTAGCTTGCTGCAAGAGGATGATTACTCAATAATGTTGAGAAATACCGCAGGAAATTAGCACAAGACCCTTTATGTCAGATTTGTAAGGATGGTTGTGAGGATGTTGACCATGTCATTTGTTAATGCTCTATTGCCTGTTCTATTTGGAGTACTCTGGTTCCTCTAGAGCATCTTTGAAGTTTTCAATAAGCCTTTTTAGACTTGGTTATTTGAGAATCTTCACATCAAATGGGTTGATCTCTCTTGGCGCCTCTTCTTTGGTATCACTTGTTGGTATTTATGACAAATCAGGAACCAGACTCTCTTTATTGATGAGGACTTTACTATTGCAGGAATTCTTGTTCATATATGCTCTTTGGTTAATCACAATAGACATGCCTTAATGGTCTTACATTTTTTATAATGCCCAGTTCTTTCCTTTTTCTGGCTTTCCTTTGAGTCGTTGTACAGTCTTCTATAGTTTTAATTGAATTTCTTCTTTCCATTCCAAAAATTTTGAAAAAGTTAGTGATTTCTTGGTTTGATTCTATGGAAGGGAAAAAGTGTAGGAATCTAACGACGGAGTCAAAACCTTTAATCTTTCCATTGATAAGATGATCAAATTATACTGTTCACTATAGAATGGAGAAGAAAAAGTAAAAAAAAATGCCATTGCTTTTTGAGTTCTTCTTTTTTATGAGGGTATTTATGTCATTTATATTTTATTTATCTTTATTTTTTCTTATTTCTATAATATCAAACATCACTTTATGTTGGGATTCCATTTATTTTTTTAGAATACCAAACAATATTTAATCATTTCCATTCTCATTCTCTTAAAACATTCCCATTGTACCAACCTTGAATTTTTCTAACTAATTTTGGGAGGAGTTATTTATATAGAAAATTTTTTATTTGAAAATTATTTTCAAGGACTCTATGCCCGAAAATTTAAACTAAACAACAAATATATTTCAGAGTTTCAAATTAATTCTTTTTTTTATTGAGTCAAATTAAATATTATTAAAATTCAATATAAAATATATCTTAGAATTATGAACTACAGTTTTCCTATAACTTTTTTTGGGTGAGAACTACCTACGAATGACGAGATTTTTAAATAGAAGAAATCTCATTTAATGTGATATTTTTTACTTATAAGACTCGTCGCAACCTTTCTTAATAAACATCAAGTATGTTACACCATTGGTAAATTTCCCTCAATTTAATCCAGTTTATCTGTCCATAATTTTTTCCTTCTTTTTGGTGAAAATAACTTTGTTTTTTCGTTTGTTCAAGCAAAGGCTTTGTCAGCAGTCACATTGGAAGCTAGCCCAGATTCTACATTGGGCTAAATATGTGCTTCAGAGGCCCAAAACTACTGTTGATAACCCACGAGAAGAAGAGTGACGTGACATCTCCAATATCAGATAACGCTGCAATGCTTTTGGCTACATTTCACCATTGCCGTTCCCTCCAAAGATGAACCAGTGAACTGCTGCTACAGCTCTGCTTCACCCTCCTCCTTTCTTCTCTCGCGATGATGGCTCTGAATTCAGTGTCCCCACTCTCTATTAAATCTCTTTACGTCTCTTCTACTTCAAAGGCTCCTTCGAAGCCTTTTTCTCCGGTCTGCCAAATCAACTCAAACACCGGTTAGTGCATAACTTCTTATTTGTACGTTCAATTTGTCCAGTTCATTGAAATAGGGAAGATGGTTCTGATTTTGAGGCTGAGACACAGTGGATTGGCTTCTGTTGCTGCAGATTCTAAGAAATGGGGAAAACTGGTTTCTGCCACATTGGCTGCGGCGGTAATTACCTTCGGCTCTGACCTAACTGCTCTCGCTGATCTCAACAAATACGAGGCTGAAATAAGGGGTGAATTTGGGATAGGATCTGCTGCTCAGTTTGGTTCTGCCGACCTCAGGTTCGTTTCTTGAGAAATTCTGGATAGCCTCCTACTTTTCGTGATGCGAAACCAAAACATCTGAATATGTCGTTTTGATTTGTGTTTATTTTGCAGGAAAGCTGTCCATGTGAACGAAAATTTCAGGTAATGACCCAACCTTCCCTTGTGATTTATTTCGTGGCAGAGCCAAGGCTCTAGCTGGAAGCAACTGTATTGTATTTTGCTTGATCATTATAGTCATTGGCTGAAATTTTAATTCGTTTTTCAAGCTTGATAATAAATCTTGTGTATTCATTCTAGTTTGTTTCTGTTTTGAACTTTTTTCAAAGAAACTTGATTTTGAATATTAAATTTATGAAGTTCATATGAAAATTATTGATCTTGTTTGAATGTTTCCAAGTTTTTTTTTTCATATTCTGTTAAAAAGTATTCTTTTATTATCTGTTATTTAAATAAAATATTTGAAATTACAAGTATAAATTTATTTTTTTCCCTTCATTTAAATGGCAATTGATAAAATATAGCACAGCTAATACATGACTGCACTTTAAAAAATGACGAGTCAATAACTTGACATTTAAGATTGAAGTGATCTATTGATGTATTATCTCTTTTTCAGCTGTCCGTTATCCCTTTATCAAAATGTTCACTCTCTGCATTTTCAGTCATTCAACTAGTAAAAGACAAATGTATTTTCAATAAAAAACATTAGAATTTTCAATAATAGCTTTACAGCATATTACTTGGAATCTAACAGAGCTGGAATTTAATGAAGACCCTGTATTTATGATCATTCTAAATGATTGATACAGGAGAGCCAATTTCACAGCTGCTGATATGAGGGAATCCGATTTCAGCGGTTCAACTTTTAACGGTGCATACCTTGAGAAAGCTGTTGCATACAAGGCAAATTTTACAGGTATGTATGCATGTTGTAAATGCAAAGGTTATGACTTCACTTTCATGTTTGAATAGCTTCCCGAGAATCATTACTTCACACTCACACACACAGTTTCTTCATGGAATATAAACATGCCATGCCCCATAAACAAAGATGTAAAAGAAAAAACAAAAGTAAGATGACTTTGGGGTATGGGGAAGACTTGGGAGGAGCCTACTTACCAAAAAGTACGATTACGAAACAGAGTCAAGAAACTTGATAGTATTGCTTAAAGATTGTTTGGTTTGTGCTCAATCCAAAAAAAAGAAAAGAAAATAATAATCATAAAAGTAAATAAATAAATAAATAAAAGTATGCTGACAAACGGAGATAGTTATATATCTTTTTTTATTTTCTAAAAAAGGGTTTACTTCTCTGCCATTACTGTGGAGAATTATTAATTTTTTAATTGTTTTTAACAAAATCAACGGTCAAAAATAAATTTTTGTTCCTTAAATATTTTCCAAATTTTCCCTAAAACTTCTGTTTGTTCCAATCATATTGTTAAAGTTTATATGCATTATCTCCATACTTATATATCTCCCCGAATTATTAAATACATGGCATATGTGTGCTACACTTAGCTCAGTTAAAATTCAAATTCCTATCTTTCACCGAGAAAAAAAAATAAAATCAATCAAATACCTATACATGCAATAAATGCCTCAATATTGACCATTAACTACTGGTTTCATGCGAAGCCTCACTAGTTTACAAATCCTCCATTCTTGCAATGTCTTAGAATCCATTGCACAACTAATTCTACCTTTCCCAATAGCCCATCTTCACCACTTTTTGCTTGGTCACCACCAACAACTACATCCTCCCAAAGCTTTTCCATCAGTAAACAATCACTAATTAGTCCTCTTCATAGAACTGAGGTTTGCCAAGAGAAATGGAGCAAATGCAAATGGGGGAAGCAGCTCACAACCCAGCAAATACTACACGATCTCCCTTTGACATAAATGTTTCACACTGGTATACCAAAAAAAAAAAAAGTCTCTGGCTCGGTGATCAGCAGATCCAAATTCAAAATTCAAATGGCGGGTTTGTAAAAAAAAAGAGGTTGGACACTGAACTTGGCTGTCTTTGAGAATGGGTTGGATGCATACTTTGAGGATGAAGATGTTGAGTGGTTGAAAAGGCTGGGAAACTAACCAAGTGAAGTTAGACATTTGGGTTAATTAATTGAACATCAGAGAATTAAAATTATTGACTCTAATCCTATTTATTCTTCAAAGATGTTTGAGTGGGAAAGCTGTGTTGATGAGGAAGAAGAATAAAGCTTGATAGAAACTGATCAATGCATTTAGGCGGATTCCAGAAAGCCCTTGATTTGCAGTTTGGTAAAGATCTTTAAAGATTTTGCAACATTGGATGGGTTCTGAAAACCAAGGGAGCCAACTGGTCACATATATGCTGTTGGAAAGTGAAAAACAAAAAAGAAAGAAGAGAAACAATGAGCAGACAAACATCCTGCTAGGTAAAATAAGAAAAAATATGAAGGCTTATAAGTGTGGAGAGGCCGAATCCTAGATGCCTTAGGCATTTTGGATACAGGGTTACCCGTCAACATCAAGCCCACATGAAACAAGGTTGAATAATCATTTTGAATCATTACTCTCCGATGAGGACTTGGACCGGGCCCATCTAGCTTTCAACATATGCTACGTATCCTACTTCTTTTAGACACATGGGTGATGTTAACAAAGAGCATACAATTTTAAAATTTTAGGGATATGGTTTCGGGCAAAACTGAAGCATTCAGAAAACTTAAGGGACAAAAACTTTTTCATTTTTGCCTTGATGATGTCATATGGTCTAAAGATTATCTGAAGTTTCTAGTTCTATGATGAATGATGAAACAATGCTTTAATTTTCAACGATTTTCGTTTGAGTTCTCTTATGTTATATTTATATTTCCGAGTTCTATTACTCAGCAATGAATTATCGTTACTGTTTTTATTAAATTTTATTTTGACATTCTGCAGGTGCTGACTTAAGTGATACATTGATGGATCGCATGGTAAATTAATCAGTCATGAATTTTGTAGTTTTATCAATGTTCTTCTTTGATATTAATTATCTTATGTTTTTTTGGGTCTCTAGGTTCTCAATGAAGCTATTCTCACAAATGCCATTCTAGTTAGAACAGTCCTCACACGTAGTGACCTTGGAGGTGCCCTCATTGAAGGGGCCGACTTTAGTGATGCCGTTTTGGACCTTTCCCAAAAGCAGGTAACACCTTTGACTGTATTTTCACCGCTTGGTACATAAATCTCAACCGTCCTAGTACTAATGATTTATGTGAATCTTGATCCAGATTCATTTAAACCCACAAGGAAGCATTTCATTTATAATTTTTACTTCCATATCATGGGTAGCATAAATTCCATAAAACAAAGTGACCACAAATGGAAGAGTCGATTACAATTGATTTTACATGTACTTGCCAGATTTCTGATAATGCTTAAGGAAAAAGACTCTTGCTTTGTGTAGGCTCTGTGCAAGTATGCAAATGGCACAAATCCTGTGACTGGAGTAAGCACGAGAGCGAGCTTGGGTTGTGGGAACAAAAAACGAAATGCTTATGGTTCCCCATCGTCTCCATTGTTAAGTGCTCCCGCTCAGAAGCTGCTTGATCGAGATGGGTACTGTGATGAATCAACGGGTCTCTGCGATGCAAAATAGTTTACTTGGAGTATTATATTGTTACGCGGCTATATCCATGTTGTGTACATACATGTAATATTAGAGATCCCAATTGAAAGCATCTGAGGGCTTTGGGAGTACATATCGACTGAAAACAAAATTATATCAACTACACTAATCAGCTGGAGTCAGTTATTCTATTATTAAGTTAAAATTTCTTGCACTGTCATCTATAGACTTGATGATTTTTCTATGAAGTCTCTTCCATGAATTTTCACTTGCCAAGGTTTGGTTTTTGATAGTCCAATAATGTTGTGTGGTTTATGTAGGCAATCTCACTTAATGGAATAAGACTTGTTATTGTTGTTGTTTATTGCCATGGATGTGTACAGATATATTTCTCAATTTGTGTTCTTCCCATGATTTTTGTAGAAGTTTCTAACTGTACAAATCCATTGTATTCTGTAGAACGCTTTGAAGATAGATGCTTGGGAGAACAAACTGTACCTAACCCTTAATAAAACAAACACTGGATGATCAGTTCATGTGGGTCATTTACACATCAGAATAGCAAGGCTGAAGCATGATACTCTTAATAATTACCCCACGTCTTTCTCCAGTTGATGTCAATAACGGTGCCAAGAGGTCACATATGGTTCGGTGTGCAAGATAATCCATGTATTATTTATAAATCAGCAACATGAAATACTAATTCAAACACATTATTTCAGAACAACCGAAGGAAGTAACTTGCAAGTTTTATCAAGTCAGATCCCTTTATCGAGCCTTATAAAGTGGTGAGTGTTCATTAAAATCCGTTAAACTTTCTGTACGCGTCTGTGATGATATAACAGAGTCCTTAGAAGCGAAGCTCAAGTTAAGGGAAAGTAACTTTGCGAGTTGAACATTGCAGAGACACAAGCTAGTGATGCTCACAAGCACTTACTGAAGAAGAAACCAATCAAGTTGCTTGGTCTTTACTTCTCTCCTCTTTTTCTTGTAGTATTGTAAAAGGACATTCTTGTAATTTCACCCTAATTCCTTTCTCAAGTGGATCCCCAAACTAACCAAAAAGAGGGAAACATCAATAATAAACCGAGAATCTCTTGTCTCCTTTACGGCTGTTACCCAGACATTGGAATTAGGGACTGTGTCGTGTTGGCGTGACATATGTTTTTTGGTGCTCGTTTCGCTACATAATTTGGACCACCATGATGAAATATTAACACCCACTTCATGTGCTTTCGTCACCGCAAAGTTTTCTCTATCATGATTTGGGACCTCGCACTTCGATCCATACATTTATAGCTGTGTTTCAAACTTTCAACTTTTAATTGAAATTAAGATATATACTACACTTGATCACGTACATCTACGTATTGCTGCTCTTGTTTTGAGTTCTTGTACATTACTATATGTAATTACGAATACTATATATATGGTACAAAAAGAAGAACAATGATGGTTGCATTTTGGTCGTTCATGTATTCTACTCAACTCGCATATGATGATCAAAAAGAACAAAAGGGGAAGAGGCTGATGAGTTGAAACATGATAGTATGTGAATGTATTGTATAGGTGGAGAATTAATGAAACTTACAAATTAAATAATAAATCTAAATGGGGACTAAAATTAAAGTCCCTTTTGTTATTGTGATTACAGACAAAAGAAGTGTTAAATAATTAGAGCGAGGGACAGAAGGAGTAGAATTGTGAGTCCAGGAAGTATGGAGGTTCAGAGTTTGTGGAACTGAGAAGGTTAATGATGCCATTGGTTTTTCCTTCACATGGTTAATAATGTTATCTTAGTCAACAAACAAGAGCAATTTTTAATAAGCTTCAATCATTCAGTTCACGCTGTGCCGCATGCGACAACGCGCATGGTCTTCTTGTTTAGGTTTTCAGAGCCAACACAAGTCAAATATAATCTCTCTCTCTCTCTCTCTTAAAATACCCTCTGGTCCATAAAAATTGTTACTTTCAGATTTTTGAGATTTTTTTACAATATTTGTTATTCAAAAATTTCAATGAAACATTAATTACTTGTTTTACTATTTTGCCTTTAATTAATATCAAATAGATACCATTTAAGAATGTATTTAAATTAATGTCATTTTGTTAAAATATTACTATTAAATTTTATAATATTTTATATTATTTAATGATTTTCTTAATTGTATAAAAACCTTAAAATGACAATTTTTATATATTGGAGGGAGTAAGTGAAGAAAGAGGGATAAGAATCCTCTATAATTTCAAAAACAAATATATATACTAGTTAAGTAAAAATGATTCAATATCTTTTAAATAAGGCTTTGGATTCGAGTACATTGTGAAAGTTAAAAAATTATATTAGGAAGTTAATCTCATTTGGGACTTGGTTTGACTCAAATTTGGATTAGTTTAGTATAATACCACATATCTGATAATTGTTACATATATATATATATATATGATGAATGTATGTAACGATAAGATATGAATCCTGTGTTTATATAGTGATTTTCTTTTATATTATTTTCTCTTTAAACATGTGAATGCATGAATGTAAATGGTCGAATTTAAAAGAAACATCCTAATGGGTAATAAAGTGGAGGTATATATAATAGAAGTCAAAGTAGCTAGCCAGCTAGGTTAAATTTGTGAAGGGGTTTAAATTTCCTTTTTGAGCCATGCATGGAATGATCCTTGAGGCAAGCATGCTGGTCTCTCATTCTCTCTGCCTCTCAGTCTCAAGGCTTAGCTACCTAAGAGTTGGAAACATGAATCAAATCATAAGTTGAAAGTAGCACGCCTAATGATTATGTCGTGTGTGAGTGTGCCATTGCTTAAAAGGGATTTTGAGTTGTTGACTTACAATTCCTCCAATGACACCCACATGATATTATTATCCACTTCACCATTCTTGTTCCCCTTCAATTACACTTCCACATATATTCCCTAATCTGGTGCTTAACATTTGCTTTACTTTGCCTGCGAGTCAGCATTATATATACATACCCACTCACAAATCCAAGTTCAACGGATTCGTCAGAATTCAGAAGAGACAAACATATATATATATATATATATATATATATAGATAGCTCTTCGTTGATACCTCGTCAGTTGAATCTCCAAGAGCTTTAGATGCATGCATGTTTGTTTTTGCAGAAGAAGGCCATCTTCGCACACACAGGTATGTCGAGACTTTCAGTCTGGACTACGGGCAACACTCTCATGCATGGTAATTAATTATATAGAATGTCACTACATATATATACAGTTTAATCTTTAAACTGTCTTAATTAGAAAAACTCAAGGGGGGAGAACACAGAAACGAAATGAGTTGATTTATGAACTGGGGATTGAGCTAATTCTAGTTCTTCATTTAGTTTTAGACATTACTGTTGCATACTTGCTTTGCTTTTTTCTTTCGAGCATCTCAATTGTACAGCAGCATAAACTCATATAATATATGTACACTATTCTTGAATGTTCCTTTTTGTTTTGGTTAATTTGGTTCAGATCACCATGTACCCTCAGGCCTCGGTTTGGTCCTCCAAATAAAAAATAGACGCAGGGATAATTTTTTTTTAAATATATATATATATATATAATATTTTAGTAGTTATTTTTTTATAGTTTTAATTATCTTATATATTGGTTTTTCATTCCTAAGTCTAAGTACTAAGCAAAGCTGCCAGATACCCACAAACGTGCTTGAGTAGGATTTGTACTATAATTTTGAATCTGCTGTATATTCAAAATGATAGTGATACTTAAAAATGTGATTCTGCTTGCAGGTCTACATATCTTATCATCATACTAATCACTTCTTTTATTTTTATCTTTTCGAATGCACTATATATATATATATATATATTTACTTTAAGAGATTTGAATTAGAGAGAGATAAAAAGAGAATGGTGAATTCTACCTCGGTATATTTGGACTCCACAAAAATGGGGCCCTACTATTTTTCTTTCCTATTTTTCTCTACTTCATCCCGTAAAGTATTTTATAGGAGATCAAAATTATAGACTACAAGTAAGGTCTGCACATGGAGTTCAGATACATGTAATTTCTGTGTGCTTGTTTGGCTTTTAATATAGAGTTTTTATTTTTTTGGCCATAATTTAATATCGAGTATTATACTTAGGAAGTAGTATTAATAAAGAAGATAGCATAAATATGGAATTAATAAAAATAGATTAACCTTTCACCTTATATATAGCTAGGCGTCAGAGTTTCATAGTCTTAGGAAAAGACTTGATCCCAAAATTAACCCTTATTATCTCTCAGGATTATTTCTTATAACTACTTGAAATTCTAACATGTTGGTTTGATTAATGTTGTAAACCTTTCCTCACCCTTTGCCTCATATTTAAATTAGTACAACATATTGCCAAGAGTTTCACCACCTTTGCCCTCTGATTAAAAAGGAAAAAAAAAAAAAAGCTCCTGAATTAAATTCCAACCCGTAAATTTGCATTGGTATTTGTAAGAATATCTAATAATTAAACATATGACGTTAGTACATAATAATAATAATAATAATAATAATAGACATAGTAAAATTTTTTCTAGTGCAAGAGTTTAATTTCCTTCAATTGACAGTCAAAATTTAATTATTTTGTGGTGTAAATATATCATTGAAATGGGTTTTACCTTTTCCAACAATATGTTTTTCATACATACAAGTAAAGAGACATAGTAAAGTTTTTGAAGCACTCAATTATATGTCGTGAAATTGTTAAAAACAATTACTTGCTCTTTTTTTATTAGAGGATAAGTACGTATGGAAAAAATTATATATATGACAGTTTTATAAAAATAATTAACCTATAACAAATAATTAAAATATAGAAAGATTGTTTTGTTTCAATTAATTTAGATTCATAATATGTACATTCTAGACTACAGTGAAGAGTTTTGACAAGGTGATGTTCTTTTATATACATTATATCATATATTTTATGTGTACAAATACATAGTCATTTTCACTTCAAAAACTCTCATTTTTATAAGCTATATGGATATTGAAACCAGCCAACCCAAAGGTGCGTAACATTATTTCAGTGCATTTAGATTCTCCAATAAGGCTCCAGAATTGGTTCTTAAACTTCGCAAATGCTGGCAAAATCAATTGGGTATTTCTGGCACCAAATACATTAATTTGTGGGAACTAAATACAATACAAGGGGTGAAAAATCAAAAAACAAAAACTTAGAATGGAAAATAACTTCTTAACATTCACAGAACTATATATATATATATATATATATATCCATCAACACTGGACCCCACAGTTCACATAGAAGCACTAATTTATTAGGGCTATAGGCTATAGGCATATCATATATTTGGTGCATCGATCTGATGGCCTAGTGTAAGTGCATACATTGGCCCCCAGATGAAGATCCAACTATATATAGATATATATTGGGTTTTATTATGTACAGACATTTGGAGCAATATTATACCTGAGTCCCCCGTCCTTAACTTTCCAACGTTAAGCTGCAAATTCCTATGATTAATTAGTATGCATCATTGATATTATCTAATTACTGTATATAAAACTGCTTCACTTCCACAGGTCAATGTTGCAGGTAGTGGATGCTGATGCAAATTCCTGCTCCAACTCCGACCTGGTCGACTGAGTCTCCATCATAGTAACTTGTTCAGACACAGCAACGACAGCATTGTTGGAACTATTATTGTAAGTTGTTTCCCTGGAAGCATGTTGGTCTTGACTCAGTTGAGAAGCGACAAACTTGTCGAACACTCTCCAATCAGTAATGACTTGATCATCCACCACCACGGCTTGATCAAAGAGGGACGAAGAATGCATGGTGGTGATTCCTCCATTATTGATATTGTTGTTGTTGTTTCTGTGATGATCAAAGGCATTACTGTAAATGGCAACCCTAGGGCTTTCAAGCTGAGGAAGTTGGAGGAAAGCATCGTGTGGGAGATTATTGATGCTGTACTGCAATTCCAACTCTTGCTTGCATGCATAGTAAGGAGGAGAAATATTATTATTATTATTACGCCTTGGGGATTCAAGCTCTTGCATGAAGGAGGCTTGCTCGTCGTACCAACATGGTGATTCATATTCTCCCATTTTTCGCACTGTCGTCATTCGCTTCTTGAACACTCTGCATACAACCCACCCTTCTTCCTGAAAACATGTTTATACAGGTTAATTAATCAGTTAGATCACAATTAACTATATGGGATTTTTAATCATAATATATATGAAGCTTAACTAGAATGAATTCTAGGAAGGGAGTACTGTTTTTGAATAGTTTACCGTATATTTTGCACATTAACGGCACAACATATTGAAATCGGAATTCATAAACTTATAGGATAGCAAATTTAAGACTATAAGGGGGCAAAAGTCTAAGTAGTTAAAAGGTTAAATCGTTCTTCTACATCATAGGTTTTTTTTTCTCACATTTTAATTCCTTTAGCTACTATTAAATCTTTCTTAGTTTGCAATTAAATCCTACATTAGTTATGTTCCATCTTTACACTCTAAATGTGCATGATTTGAATAAATCGCCGAAATTATTTATATATCATACTTTGAGTTGATATTTTCTTTCATTAACTAGCTACTTTGTTCCTTTATTAACATAAATAGCATTTTTTTAGTATGTCAATATAACATATGGTTTGCTGACATTGCAGATTACACTAAAATTTTTAAGGACTTAATTTGTGGACCTGTACTTAAAAATTTTAAAAATAATGAGACCAGAAAAAATTAAAAATTAAATGAACCTATAAGATGCAATATAGAATAATTTTTTTGGCCAGGCAATATAGAATAATTTAATTTAACCAGATGACTCTTCATACAAAAAAATATATATTTCAATAAATGGTCGAGACATCTGAATGGTCTGTGTGTGTGTGTGGTCCAAAATTTAATTATTGAGACAACGAATTAATTTATATTATATGGTTAGGAAGACAGAAGTATGCTAATTGGGTTTGAATGTTGAATTTTGTGTTTCAGCTGTAGTATAAGGTTGCTTATTGTCAAGTCAAGTTTGTGAATCAAACTATATTAATTAGCTAGACATTACAATTCGCAGTTTTAAATGTCTCAAACAAATGGTCAATATACTCATCATAAAATCAGTAGAACAAGGACTCAATTGACGAGAAAATGAAGAAAAGGAACTGAAATACTTACCTGAGGAGTTGCATTTTCATTAGTTTCAAGGCGATACTCATGCATGATCCAGTCAGACTTCTGTCCATTAGGAGCTCGTCCTTTGTAAAACACAAGAGTCTTCCTCATACCAATCAGGCAATGCCTTGAATAGATTGCTTTGTCTCTTCCTGTGGCTTTCCAGAATCCTGCTTTTGTTGCTCTATTCGTCCGAGTTCCTGTTGGGTACTTCTTATCTTTATGGCTAAAGAAATACCATTCATTTTGTTCTTCGCTTCCTATTCTGCATAATTCTTTCAAGTCCAACAACATGTGTGTGAATTTACAGTGTATATATATATATATATATATTATAACTATAATGTTTAATTATGGTCATCTTATACTTATGTTTCAAAGTTTGGAGAGACCTTGAAGATCCCATGGCTCAATTTTGTAGAGATCGACATCTTTGATGACATCAAGATCAATCCTTTTTGAAGCTATCTTTTTTCTAAGGTAGTAATCGACAAGTTCTTCATCAGTCGGATGGAATCGAAATCCTGGAGGAACATGGGAAAATGTATTCATATCTGCTGCCTGATAAGTTTCAAAACCTGCATTTGAAATTGAAGAATAATGAGCATTTCTTGTGATACATCATATGAATCTTGCTTTATCTTGGAATGATGTAAAGTTGATATATTGAATATTGATTGTAAACTTTTACCCCTAAACGATGAGTTCAAAACCTTCTTATCACGTTGTTTAATAACATCCCTCAAATTCTACAATTAGGCTGACCCCAAACAAATTCATTTCATACTTATAAAAGCTTAATTCTTTCTTCCAAAAAAAAATAAACAAAGTTCTTTTATATCACATGTACGACGTTAAATCAATGAAATCGGTCTTCATAAGACCTCCGGCTGATAAACGGATACAGAAGGCCAAAAGGAAAAGGAAAAGAGAAATTAAGATAGATAGAGAGATACAGAGATAGAGAGGAGGAGAGAGAGAAGGATGAAATTAACAAAAAGAAACAATAATAAGAAAGCACTGCTTATATATTTGAGAACTTCTAAATGTAAACAGCGAATCTCTTTTTCGATGAAGTAGAAAAAAATAGATTACGTTTCTATTTGGTATATGATTGAAGATGGAATATATGTACACTTAGTGTAATGCAATAATGCGGTATATAAGCCGAGAGAGTGATGTTGGTAATATAAAGCATCGACCAAACATTTTTCAAACGTAAAACATGACTTGGAACTTGGAAGCAGATTATATAACCAGTTTGAGAAAGAAATGTTTTCACCTGCTGAAAGAAAAACAATAATACACAGTCTGTTGAAGTTAATTAATATCAAACAAAACTAATTAATAGCGTTTGGTGTTAAACCATAAAAGATGTGGGGAAAAGTGAAAGCAAACATGATTTAGAGGTTGGTACTGACGAGATATAAACTACAACCGAAACCCAGATCAAAGTCATGTCACAGATTCTCTCTGACATTTGGCATTTGACTAGGGCTTCTCTCTTGTCTTCTAGTTGTCTGTCGCACTTAAACATATGCATTTGACTCTCAACAAAAAACCATATCCACCGTTTTCGAGCTCAGTTTTATAATATAGTACTAAAGATGAATCACGAAGAGAAACAAACCCAGATGATGCAAATATATAGAAAGAGAGAAAAGAACGACCTTGATATATTGCAGTCCCCAGAATGAAATAACTCCAAATAGAATTGTTGGGCAGATCTGATCAAGACAACCTCGTTTTGCAGCACTAATTCGTGGGATATGTATGGCAGATGAGTGAAGAAACTTTTTGATGTTGCGTTTGCAATTGCATTGACAGGCTTAATTATAGTAGTTTGTTGGAATCCAGCATAAACAGACAAAAAACAAATTGAAGCGCGGAAAGAAAGAAAGACACAGGAAAGGAAACACACGCACAGAAGAAGACAATGATAAAGTGGGGAATTAATGAAAAGTGATGATGTCCTCGGGAATTGAGCTGAATCTTGGTGTCTCTCTCATGAAGTGTCTATAGTGGTGAGAGAGATCAGATCCCGAGGATGACTCTAAAGAGAAGGTAAAGCTAGGGAAGGTTCAGGAATGGGAAATAGAGACGAGATAGGGTTAAATAGCTAGGAAGCAAAAGCTCAATGAAGAAGGAAGGATATAGAGATAACCCTACTAATAAACCATCCTTCTCAATAGTTTCTCTCTCCTTCTCTTTGTGTTAGAGAGAAAGAGAGATGTGAAGCTCTAGCACCACCCACCAGCAACTGATGGAGACGAGACAGGGAAAGATTGATGTAGTGGCTAGCTGGGGCTGGATCAGAAAGAGAATATGTATGTTAGAAAAAGATCAGACGGTGAGAGGGGACGAATGGGAGAGGTCTTTAATCAAGGACAAAACTCATATATAATATAAATATAAATATAAATATAGAATATAGAATATAGAATATTGGAGCGTATAATTATGTAATGCATAATGATGATGATGATATATAGGCAATCGATGGAGGATATTTTTTTTTTGGGTGGTGACTCTTATAGGTTACAAGATGGATCTTTCGCTCCCACCAAAAGTTTCTCGCTTCTTCTTCTATTATTTACTGTTGCCTCGCCTTTTTCCTCTTGAGTCCAGACACTGCGTGGTGTACACGATCAGATTTAATTAATTTATAGCATATACTAATCATATTAATAAGGATAGTTCTTCTAGATGCTGCATCCCAATTAATTCTTTCCCATCTCTATATAATTTGTATGTTAATTGCATATAATTTGTATTCATTAACCATAGTAACAGTCAATTCCATATATATTAACCATCGTCACCATTACCTCAGCTAGCAGCTAAAATTGAATGCATTATTATTATTATTAGTATTATTATTATATGAATGCATTATATATGAATTTGTTGACGATTTCATGTATCGATGGTGTGTAATGCTATTCTGATCATTTCAACATTTGAATCCTATATACGTAAAATGCAGTGCAAGTGTCGCTGTAAGCAGACCAAAACTATGGAAGAGTTGGGGAATAAGTTAGGGAACGACGTCGTAGCTTTTGCTCTGAAAATCAGTGGGAGCGAGGGAACACACAAATTCCTTTTTCTATATTAAGGAACAGTTTGAACTGAAAAAGTGCAAATAAATAAATAAATAAGGAAGGGACAAGTGGCGTCTGGTGTTAAGGTTTTTAGAGAGGAAATATAAAAAAAAAAAAAAAAATAATAATAATAATATTATTATTATTCTTTTTTTCAGTCAGATGCAGCAACCGCACGCGGCCTCTGGTTGGTTGGGAATTATTAGTTATTATTATTAATATTTAGAATTATTAACTATGGTCCTAAAGGCTGCACGGGCTGGGGCCCCACACGGACCGACCTTGGACAATACGAAAGCGACACCTCTCCAAATAAATACATTCCCTTGTCCTCACACAAAATGTATATTCTCATTTTTCTCGGAGTCAGAATTCTGGAGAATAGCCTTAAAAAAGGATCCCATTCCGCTACGGTGGGCTCTGGGCCCCACGGCCCATTCTATTCAGCCCAAATTCCTCTACCCATAAAATAATATTGTAAAAACATCTACTTATTCACAAAGCATAGGTTTATCCTGTCCTGTCGTCATACGGACATGTATTTTGACAAATGAATTTCGGGGAAATTGCAGTAGGAAAAATATTTATATTTCCATTATATCTAAGGATAAGGATCTGAAAAATTTTAATTTGGATTTCAAAAATTCTAATTAAAACGTAAAAACATCCATTAAAGATTTGAAAATTTTTATTTAAACAAATATCCACCCTAGACCTAAAAATTTGTTTACATGAAAATTTTCAGGTTTTTATTGAATATTTTTACATCTCAGTTGAAAATTTTCGTATTCAAATTGAAAATTTTCAAATCCTTAATTGCCATAAAAACATAAATATTTTCTCTAACTATTATGAAATTGCAACTTCTGCCTGAGTTGCTGAATTGTGTAAATTTGTTTTATAATTTTTATATTTTATGATGATTTATTTATCTATGACTTTTTAATCTAACCAGGAATATTTTCGTCACCACTAGGAACTAATTTTCTTTAGAGACTATGGAGGTAAGGGGTAGATCTCTTTTTAATTAAATTTGTTTTATACACACAAAGTCTTACCATAGTTGGTACAGAGCTAAATAACAAATCTTATTTTAATAATTTTTATGCCTCGAAGGATTGGTATATAAAAACCTCTATCACTCATACAAGTTAGATTTACCTATGGTATTATTTTATTATTTTTAAAGCATTTATACAAAAATATGAAATCTTGATCAGAATTTTTTGCCTTTTTCATTTCGTGACTCAACTGTGGAGGAGGGGGATTAACATCATCTCAACATCTAAAGAATGAGAGGTGGTGTGAAGTGGACGGTGACAAGTAAAAAAAAGTGAAGTAAAAGTCTCACATGTGATTTCGGCTTTTGTCACCGCCCTCAACCATCCATCTTTCTGAAACTCATCAACGCACAGGCTTTCTCTTCTTTGATATTTCTAACCAAAAATTTATAGTTATCACACTTATTTAAAATAAAATATGATAAAAATTTATATTAAAGTAATTTTTTATGAATAATTATGTGATTCTTGCAATTCAATATCTCTTGACTAAAATCTACAACTAAACCCTAGGTTTAATCTTTTCCTTTTTTGGGTGCGTGCGTGCGTGTGTGTGTCATTTTTTCATTGGAATTTATTGTTTTTCTGGGAATGATTAGTTATGTAAGAAAAGGCAAGAGGGAGTGAGTTGGATGGGAATGATTGCTGATACAGACACATTATTTTTAGGGTTCCCCACGTTCCACTTCCACCAAAAGAATAGGCAGGCAAGGCAACTCAACTCAACTCGATTAAATTTGGCTTATCCTACACACCTTGTCAGTTAAACTATTATTCTCCCGTGTTCCTTTTTTACTTTTTCTCATAAAATATAGTCCTGGATAACAAAGTCCAACATTTTTATATCCAACCCAATTTAATATATACACAATGGATAATGTTATTTGCAGCCGGTCATGTAGCCACTGAGTAATTCTTTCCATTTGTTGGAGATCGGAGATGAATATATATATATATCTGTGTGTGTTGGAATTAATAGGATGTATAGAAGTAAAGGTTGGACAATGGCTGGCTAGGAGTACAAGTAGGGCATACGCTATTAGACGCGGAGAGAAAGTGTGTGTGTGTGTGTGTGTGAGTGTTGTATATGGGAATAGAGCTAGCTGATTTCATCAACAGATACAAGTAACTTGTTACCTTCTTTACTTTCCAAGCAATTCCCCAGCTTAAGTAATTTCTTTTACTCTTCATTTTAAATGAGAGAAAAATATGAAAAAGAGGAAAATTCGAGAAGAAAACAAAAGAAAATCTAGACACTGATCCATTGTCTAAATCTCTCCATCCTCTTAATTAATCTTCTCCATAAATGTAATTCCTGCATAATATTGATCCTATATATATATATGTATGTATGTATACAATAAGTTACTATACTACATATTATTCCCACAGTGGATTCCATAAGTTGATCAGAAAGAAACAAAAAGAGGAGTTAGAGGTGGTTAGAGTTTGAGTCCGGTTGTTGAGTTGAGGTGAGAAAGTACATGAGTCTTTACACACGCAGCACAAACCATTTGCTCTACTTGTCTCCAAAAATGATTAGAGCAGACTATATATATATATATATATATATATAGATGCACGTGATCAAATTTATCTGAAGCTTTTTGTTATGTTTCAGCTGAGAAGAGCAAATTGCACTTTGTTCCTAATAAATGTTCTCACCCACCTCCCCACCTGCCGTGTATTTTTCGTCTCTCATTTCCATTGGAGATTCAACTCACATCTCCATCTTCTTTTTACCTATCTCATTCTCTTTACATTTACCCTTATGTAGATCCAAATTCAATTAATAAAGCAAAAGGCGTGTTTATTATATTTATTCAATTGGAAACCGAATTTGATAAACTAATTATTATCCGCAAAGCACACGTAACTTGTAAAGATCCCACCAAATGAGAATCAGTAAAATGGAGTGTCTTTTATCTGCTTGCTGCAACTCAGCTCACTTTTCGCAGGGTGCGACTGTTTCTTCCACTATCTTATCCAGAATTTAATTTACACTTAGGCCATGTTTGGTACTACGATAGAATGAGAAAGGAAATATGGGAATGGGAGAAGGATAAGGGAATGGAAAGGGAATTTTTTTAGTCCAAAACTTGTTTGATGATTGGGAATAGGAAATGGAATCATGTTTAAATGAAGATATCATGTTTCCTCATCTAAATAAGAGGCTTCCTCTTTCCTTTGACTGCTAGAAAAATTAAATTTAGTGAGAAGGGATGAGTTCACCTATTTTTCGCTAAATGTTGTAAATAACAAAAGAATGAGCGATAAATTATAAGTTCATAACCAATGTTAAATTTAGTGAAAAAATTAACCAAGAGTATCCTATATCATGCTAAATTAGATATAATTAATGAGAAATTATTTATTTATCACTAAATTATTATAAATAGCGAAGAATATAGGGAGGTCTATTTCCCTCGTTAAATTTTTTTAAATTAAGATTAATGGATTAAAATTATTTTATTGAAAATTTAATTTTAATTAATTAAAAATGTTTTTTTTAAATAATTAAGTTATAAAATTATTTTTATCAAATGATTATTTTAAATTAGTAAAAATAGATAAAATAATTTTTATAACTTGTTGCCAAAAAATGAAATTGAAGATTCATTTATTACAAAATTCAGAATATATTAATATCAACTTAAGTTACTAAAAGACTTAATTTTGATTAATTTGTGTAACTTCATGCCAAAAAATATTCATATAAATATAAGTATATAAATAAAGTATTTTATGATATTAATAATCATAAATAAAATATATATGTATTTTTTAATAATACATTGATTTATAAATAAATATATATATGTATATTAGTATGAAGATAAATAATATATATTTGATATTTCATATAAAGACTATAAATATATTTTAATTCAACTGATAAATAAGTGAATATAAACTCTCAAATGTCAAACAAGAGAACAATTATTTATGCTCACCTATTACCTTTTTCCTAAATTTATTTTTGCTCACCTATTCCCTTCCCCTGTTCATTTCTCCTTCCTACCAAACGGGCCTTAATTCATTTAATTTAATGAATGTGTTCTAGTGTGAGGATCAGTATTACATCTAGTAAAGAAACCTTGCAAGACAGTCATAATTAAAATTAACGTAATCATCCCAATGTATGGCACTAGGGGATCATAATTAATCTAATAAAGAAATCAACCACCAGATGCATCATATCCAGCACTGAATTAATAGGAAGACCAGTTAGCTTAGTTAGTTTCGTAGCAACATATTATCTCCGCCTAGAAAGGCCTCGAGAAAATATAATGCTGAAGTTTTCGTATTGATTCAAATTGGTGGAAACAATTATTCGGAACCATCATAACAGCCAATACAAGAAAACCTAAAGACCATACATATTTTAGGGAATGAAAAATGTAAGGATCGTTTAAAGTTCTCTATTGTTAAGTTACTGTAAAGTTTGAACAGAAAGTGATACATAGAATAAAAATGAATCCGGATCTCCTAAAGTCTATTTTTTACTCCGAAGTTTTTAGTGGATCGGAAAAGAAAAATAAGGCAAAAAAAAAACCCTCATTCAGATTTATTCTTTCTGTTGTTTTATCTCTAAACTCTACAAAGATTTTATACATAAAAGAGCTTTAAAAATTTATATATGAGAGTTGTTTTATTCTGTTATTAGTTTTTTATATTATATTATAGTTCAAAGAGAGAGACACATAGAGCAGATTTGTTCAAAATTACCTTTTTTTTCCTGTTATTTTCTTTTTCATCTTTTTGAATTTTATGAAAAGAATATAAAATATAAAATTCACGATAAGTTTTGTAAGGTTCACAATTTGTGAACAATCCCATTAATTTCTGATACTTTGAGCAATATATAGGAGCCCACTTAATCAATATCAATATAAAAGAAAAAATTATAAAGAGTTGTATTTTTTTTTTTTATCAAGCCATCTAATATTTAGTAGTCACTCCAACTTAAGTTAGCATAGCCTCTACTAGCTAAGTTACATGCTTGTTGGTAGAACTATACTATTAACCAGCCATAAATTATGATTTATTTTCAGTCCTATGCAAATGCACAAAACCTACTTTAGTTAGATTATTGGAAAAAATATAAAGATGATTGATTTAACATTTAAAAAGCACCCCAAAAAATTAAACTAAACAAACGATAAATGATTCATTGGACATTTGGCTTCATAGACATTAACTATAAATAGTTTCACATGATTGTGACTTTAATTAAAAAAATGTTATAGAATCAACGAAATCCTAACATAGTTGGTAGATACTTTGATCCTTTAAACATATTATCTTGAATTCAATCACTAACCATGTGAATAAAAAAATTTTATTGGGAAAGGTAAATCCCAAACGACCATAGCAGCATGATATGAATATGCATTTGAACCTTGTCTTGTCCTTTCTGGTTTTCAGATGACGTGCCACTTATAAATGATTGGTCAAATCTAATTAAAATAACAACGATTTACTTCATGGTTGACATGCACATTGGTTTGTTACTGCCTCTGTTCATTCTTCCTAGTCCTTGCGAGCCACATCCACCACGGCTAAAGCCTCCTCTTGATTAGTTTTGAAAATTGTGAAACTGCATGTTCAAGTCTGAAGTTGTCCTGTGAGTGCATAACTAGATGTGCCAAAGTAGTCCCAATATTCAAATTATTGAAGCTCTGCAGTTGTTTAAGCTAATTTATATAGGTGAGCAACGTTGCTTGATGCTCAACCCATGAAAGATCTTCTTTTTCTGAAAGCTTACAAACAACGGGATTATAATGAATGTTAAGTACCACAAAATTTGTGTAACAAGATTGTTATTAGAGATAGGATTGCCAGCTAACGTCAAATTGCTCAAAATAGTCTTCATTTTGGCAAGATACTCGTCCATTTTCAAGGATCCTTTTTGAGTGCACTGCAACTCATTTTGTAGTAAGTTTATCCTTGCACGGGATGGGTGCCAGAAATATCACGGGCTTCCTTCTAGAGTTCACTTGGTGTTTTGCAATCCAAAATCTGTGCTGGTGTCATATATAGCCCCATACTGCCACCCAAATAATAGTTGTTCAATTGCTGCCCAGTCTTCAAATGCTGGTTCGGTTTCAGCTCGTCACCTTCAATGATATACTCTTGCGGACATTTTTTTGTCCCAAGAACGTAGTCTTCCAATCGATGTCCTTGAACGTATATACTCTAATGTAGGTAAGTTAACTCTTTCTTAAATAATTAGGCAATTATTAGTCCTAATTAAAAAATCAATTATGACTTGCCAAATGGCTCTCAAATATTACAAAATATGGAGTCATCAAATTCTCAATTCATTCATTAGGGACAATTTAAATCAATATTGTTATCACTTAGTGTAAGGAAATTGAGATATTAAAATGTGCATCTTACCAATTATAATTTTGATTTTGCTAAAGACCATATGTCTAAGTTGTAAGTTAAGTAATGCTTGGTCACTCTTCTTATTCCCAACCTAGTTCATTACTAGAAAAAAATAATTTAACGAGAAACAAATCTCTCATTAAATATATTTTCTCCATCGTTAAATTGAAAATAACGAAGAATAAAGTCAATCGCTAATTTAATGGTTAGAAATGACATCGTTAAATTTAGAGAGGTATGAGCTAATTCCATTGCTAAATTAGCGAGGAATCTAATCCCTTTCTAAATTTAGAGAGAGACTCATTCTTCACTATTTCCTTGCTATTCAACGTGCCACTGCCATGTCGCCACATGATCATGCCACGTCATATAATGATTTTAAATATTCAGTGCCTTTGTATTCATCCTTTTGCCATTGAACTAGAATGTATTTGTAATTTTTATATGAAATATTAAATATATTATTTATCTATACACTAATACACATATATTTATAAATTAATATATTATTAAAAAATACAAGGATATTTTACTTTTAATTATTAATATCATAAAATACTTTATATTTTAAATTTTGTAGTAAATGAATTTTCAATTTCATTTTTTACCAACAAGTTATAAAAATTAATTTAACTAATTTTATTAATTTAAAATAATCATCTGATAAAAATAATTTTATAAATTTGACTATTAAAAAATATTTTTAATTAATTAAAATTAAATTTTTAATAAAATAATTTAATTCACTAAAATTAATTTAAAAAAATTTAGTAAGGCAAATAGACCTCGTTAGATTTCTCGCTATTTATAATAATTTAGTAAGTAATAAAAAATACCTTACTAGTTCATCACTATTTGTATTAATATAGTTATGAATAAAAAGTTCCTTACTAATTATATCTAATTTAACAAAGTAAAGGATATTCCTTTCTAAATTTAATAGTAGCTATGAACTTACAATTTCTCACTAATTTTCTCTCGATTTAGATCATTTAGCGATGAATGAATAATCCATTTTTAAATTTTTTTGCTAAATTTAATTTTTTTAGTAGTGGTTATAGTCGAACCTTCTGATCTTATTTCTTTATCTCAATACTTCTTCCTTTTTGTTGGATGCTATTGGAGAAACATGGCTTTTATACTAGTTTAGGCACACAATTGAATGGTTAGTACTGGGCCACATGTAGACTTATAGTTGAGAGGGGACAAACGCAAATGTTGCCTGATCAACTACTTGAAGTTTATAAATATTGAGTAAAAAATGGTGATATTATGCCGGAATGAAATTTTAAACCCATTAAACTTATTGAATTTAATGAACCCAAAATTCACAAATATATGTTTTAATATTATTTGATATTTCAGTTTAAACTCATTACATAAATATACTAAATTAATCCCTAATTTTGATCAATGGAAGTTTCACTTTAGTCTTTTAATTTTATCAAATTTCATTATAATTCTTTAACATTTAAAATGCAGTGAAAAAAATGCTTGTTCCAAGTTATAAAATAATGTAGTACAAAAAATCCTAATTTTTAATCCAACATATAACTCAATATATTCAAAAGCTAACCCACCAATGTATTATATAAAATGGAATATATTGATATTGTAGAATTTTTCTTATAGAATTATCACTCATTTTACATGTCCAAAAAAAAATTTGGCCCGAACTCTATGAATATATTTTAATATCCCTAGCTATAATGCAAGGGATTTTTCTAATTTACAATTTAAAAAAAAAACGTGAGGATCCGGACTTGAACAACAGACTTGGAAGTAATAGGTCAACTGCTGGGCACAGAAACACATGCAAATGAGCATCATTAACAGTTTTGTTTGTTGGCAAATGAAATGAGATGTGGGAGAGAACTAATAATAACTATATGAAATGCTTTTTCTCTTTTTAATAATATTAATTAATATTTGTGGATCGTGGTCGTGGCTCCTCAGGGAGTGTAATTGGATTGCCTCGTTGGGAATGGCAAAAGCAAAAGGAAGATGAAATAAACAAAAATCATCATGTGAGAAGCACCACAGAGAGCGTAGCATAATAGCTTTTGGTTTATGTGTCTCCTTCAATATAATACTGCCAATTATGGCAGTTATAATAAGATTAAGAAATGAGAACAAACTGAGCTTTGGCAGGGTGGACTCTGAAATCATTACCCTCTTCCTTCATTTTATCCATCGTTCTCAGTTTAATTTTATAATCATGTGCCTAGCACCACCCACTAATTAAAATTTTATTTAAATTTAGGTTAATTTTTCTGCTCATTCCAAGTACATGCATAAATAGATCAGCATTCAAGTGGTCCTAATTGAAATATACCCCTAATTATTAATAAGTTTTATAAAATAATATTAAAATATAAATAAGTTAATATTGATCTATAATCATATTTAAAATTTAAAATAGTTAATTTATATTATATTTTTATATTACTTGTTAAGTAAATTTATTATTATTAATAATTATGCATAATAATAATACTTATATAATATTATAATATAGAAAAAAATTTATGCAAAAATAATTTTACTTAATATTAAAAATAATGTTATTTTATCTTAAAAACTAAAAAAAAAAAATAAAGCTGACATATTCAATTAGTTTTGTACCAGTTCATGACCGATTAGACCAATTTTTTACCGATTCTAAGGATAGCTAGTTGTAATCTATGATCTGATTGGATCTGATACCGTTTCTCCAGTTCAACTGATCGAACTGGCCGGTCCGGTCTGATTTTTTGTTCCTTGATTTTTAAAGAGTTCAAATAATTTGAAATTAAGAGATTCCATATTAACTTTATACATACCATCATATATTAACTAGTGATCAATCTTATTTCTTTATATCAAATTAATCATTAACCAACATATTTTATCAATCTATAATCATAAAAAATGCAGCTTTCTATATCGAGCTTTGTGCTTTTTTTATATTTTATATATTTTCAACTTTTTTTCACAAGTTTTAGTATATTTCTTCAAACTTATTATTAATATTAGTTTCACATGAGTGTTTATATGATTTGCAGGTATTTTATTACAAAATTTATTTAGTTGTTATTCATAAAAATCATTTTTGTACTATTATATATATATATATATATATTTTCTAAAGTTATAGTCTTTCTCGTGCATTAAAGAGATCTAGTTTTATATAACATAAGAATCATAAAGTAGCGCGTAAGATCTTGGGAAAGAACTGAATCACAATTGACATAAAAATTAATTTAAAAATACCATTGTCAAAAAAATATATTAACGGTACCAAACACATCACAAACAATAGATAAAAAAAATCACATTGATAAGTAACGTGTAGCTAGCTATTACATATTTCTAGAATGACATCATTTTTACGCCATTTTATATTTGTAATTTTTTTCATATATCTGCTATAGATCATGGGTGAACCATATTTCTTTTCTTTGAAACTTTCTTTTAGTTGTTCCATTATAAAAGTATCGATACAATTAGTAATTAAAAAGCTAGAGATAAGGAAATTGGAGTATTTAATTTGTCTATAGGAATTTAAACAAGATAGAAATTTATGATGGAAGTATACTATATTAATAAATATACTTCTAGCCTTATAATGTCATATAAAGTTTGTTCTTAATTTTGCTCATTAATAAATCTTATAAGAGATTGTGGATTAATTAATTAGGCATTGAGAAATGCTGATAATTGGAAGTGTAATTGAATCATAAACCATGTAATTGTACTGACAACGAAGAAGGAAGAGCGTATAATTGGCGGCTATAAAGTGGCCTAATTTTCATTTCTATTTGATTAATTAGTCTTATACCAATTTTTATTTGATAACTTTTAAGAGAAAATAGTTGCAGCGACGTAATCTAATCTAGCCCATATTGGCCCAAAAAACAATTCTAATCTAGCCCATAACCTATCATGGCAATTCGTAGTGATACATGCAAAATTAAGAAAATAGTTCCATAGTCTTTTTTTTTTTTTTAGCATTGGAAGTTTGGTATGAAGAGATTAAGAATGAAAAGAAAAGAACCAAAATAGGTCCATTTTAGAAAACTACTTTCTATAGTCCAAATGGAGAGAGTACACTTTCTTTGTTTGATGGAAGTACTAATTTCTTGGAAGCCTAGCTAGATGATGTCTACTAAGCACATCAAGTTAAGTGCTTCTGTCTTCTTATTCTTTTTGTTGAAACACTTTTGATGCATACCACTAAAAGAAAATAGGAAAGAATTTTGATACTTGAAGCTTTTTGCACAACAATTTCTTCCTTGCTCTGTTGCTTGCAAAATCTACATTGCACTTAAACCAACATTGTTTTTCGAATCATCGATCCCTCTTGTTTTAATGTGAGCAAGGATGAAACTTGTTCTCTTTCCTCTCTTCTCCTTTTCTTCTTCTCTCATACTGTTTTGTTTTCTGATCTCTTTGACTTGCTTGGCCCTTCTCTTTTTGGCTTGTCAAGTAAGCAAATTCTTGACTCCTCAAGTCTATATGAAGGAAAGACAGTCAGTTTTAATTTCTTCATTACACAAAGGTATTTATTTATACAAAAGACTCAACTTATTTTTTTTCACAAACTCCCATTAAAATGTGGTAACATGCTTCCTTAAATTAAGCATGAACCATTTTACTACATCAAAACAAAATTTAACTTTTCACGTAAATAGAAGCTAATATTAACTTCCTATAACCAAAGGGGAAAATTGACTATATTACAAAGTATGAAATTCCAATAATACCCTTTCATGTATGACCAAAAAATCAAGCACTATAACCCTGGTTTGATGGGTGCATTTCCCCTGCATCATAGCCACCGCACGCGGCCCTGCAAGCCTCCTCCATGGCCACGGCGGAGACGCCACTGTTGCACATGTTGGCGAATGCCCTCATGTGCTTCATCCCATACTGTGTCAGTGACCCACACTCTCTTTCAAACATCCTCAGCATTTCCTTCAAACATGTCCAGTCATCCACAAGGGGCAAACCAGGTCCTCTCACAGAATCCAACACTGAAGAACCTTTTCCTGCTCCGCA
Source organism: Adenanthera pavonina (assembly GCA_026686845.1). NCBI lineage: Eukaryota > Viridiplantae > Streptophyta > Magnoliopsida > Fabales > Fabaceae > Adenanthera > Adenanthera pavonina. The sequence goes on along the minus strand of JAIVEN010000022.1, from coordinate 24,173,931 downwards.
CAGGAATTTTCCAATCAATTCCACGCTCCGGTCTAAATGCTCTCTGTGCTTCTCTGTCTCGATAATCTGCTTCAACATTTTCATCTTCTTCTCTGGTTCATGTTCTGATCTATTATACTGCAAGAGAATAGCAAGAATAAGTTTGTATTCTTAATGAGAATCAATTGCTTTTAATGTTTTCATGGAAGTTAACATTCGTAGTCGTACCATTTGCCACATGAAGTAGAGATCTGCGTCTCTCTGGGTAACTACTTGCATTTGAGGTTGAAGCTTAACGTTGTAAGGAGGGAAGTTGACGGAGGCAGGATCAAAACCTAGGAATAGATAAATCTTTTCACTTTTTATGTTGGTATCACCATACTCCATCACATGTGAACCAAAGGCGTAGTTATTGACATTCGAAGTTCGCTTCTTTACCTGCACAAGAAGAAGAAGAAGAAAAATCAGTCTGGTTTGTTCTTGTTGGTCTCTGCTTCTTCACAGAACATGACAGGAAATTATTAACATGTTCAGAAATGAAGATCTTACGGCCTGATATTGTTGTTGAAGGGTTTCAGTTTTGAGATTGTGAGACTCTGCATCTTCCATCCAAGCAACACTGAACAGATCGCCTAAGCAAGTTTGGTATTCTGGTGGTGGAGAAGGATCCATGCCTGGACAGTAAGTTCCCCAACTAAGTTCTTGAGCATTAGACGCTGTGGTCACATAAACATTAATATCTCTGGGCATTATTCCCTCAAATATGCTTCCACTTTCACAAGATTCCACATATATAACCTACACAGGCATCCAAACACCTCATTAATATCCAATCCTCATTCATGAAGTTCAAAATCTTGTGTGATGCAGATTCATTGCGGAAAGTGGTTTTGTTTACCATCTCCTCGTAACACCCAGATGCGTGCTTCTTCTTCAGAACTTCTATCAAGTCCATTGCATAAAGGTTGGGCATGTTTGGCATCCCTGCAATATACAGTTGAATTATATGTATGGGGATAATCAGTAAAAGGTATTAAGGAAGAAGACAACGAAGTTAGGTTACGTTAGGTAGAAATGAGTAATTCTTTTAAGAAAATTGAAATAAAGGACTTCCATGAAAAAAAATTATTATTGGTCCCTAAAAAGCATGAATCTTATATACCAAACAGGTTACACAAGAATATTTTATGTTATTTTTCCCATATACCTAGCATAGCAGAACTTACCGAGAACGCCGGGGCCTCCATGATCGGAGTAATAGATGAAGATTCTGTCGTTAGGTTTACTGTTGATGACCTTCCCGCTTCCACCCTTCAACTTGGTCTTGTCTCCAAGAATTACAGCGTACAGATTCTGAGTTGTCACGTTCTCACCAGTGTAATCCTACCGCCAATTACACATTACTTGTATTCAATTTTCCGTGACATCCCCTCTTAATAACATAATTATCTGTAATTTGATTTTTAATCTTGATATTATTTATTAGGAATATATTTAAAGAAATCAACAGGTGACATCACATCATGATAATGTTGTTATCAGTAGTAATCTGGGACTTGACTAGTGAGCAAAGGATGGCCTTGTTTACTTAAACATGTTAGAACGTTGGATTCCAAGTTGCTTTATCAATAAGGTGCTTATTCCCACTAATCTCACTATACCCCACTAATGACTGAAAATTAAGTTTTATAATTTAAAAAAAGAGATTGGTTCATCAGTCACATTGTCAATATAACTTTCCACCACTGAAAGTAATATGCCCACAGATATTTTGATCTGTGGCAACCAATTACTTAAATCCTAGTTTTCCTTTAAAAAATTAACCAATTACACGTAATACATGAAAGAATTTTTTTTTCTTCCCTCATACGCATGATAAAAAGCGAGATTCTTCTAGCAAACACTCAAAATATTTCAGGGTTGTTTGATAATATTTTTTCCCCAATCTATTGATTTGCACGGAGGTGAAACCTTTCCCATTTTTATTAACACACTGAAAAATCATAAATATCATTGATATATATATAATAAAATCTGGAACTTTGATAAATATATACACATATATATATAAAACAAGCTATAATATTCATAAATTATGAATAATATAACTAACATTTTATAAAGAAAAATATGACTCATTTATAAAAATAATGTCTACTTTCTTTTAAAAAAGAAGACATGTCAGCATACTTTGAGTTCATATTAAGTTTAAATAGCTTTTTTCTTATAAAAAAATTAAATGGCTTTTTTTTTTGGCTGTAGACAAAAAAGCTTAGGTGAATTATATTGGCAGCGTGATTTGAAATGGTATCCTTAAATTAAATAGTTTCGTTGATGTCCTTAAACTAATATGGGTCAACTTTTTATCAATTAAACTGATCTTTGATAAATTAAATAGCTTTAATTAGCTGGAGAAGTTGATTAAAAGTTTTCTGTAATAAGAAGCAAAAGGAAAGACAGAAAGAAAGAGAAAGAGAAGAAGAACCTTGGGAACACCAGCATAGACGTCTTCTCCCTGAGGATGGTTGATTATAATACCAGGCCTGGGATTGAAGGTTGAATCAGCAATATCATCATACATAAACACCACTATGTTTTCTTCTTTCACCCCTCCTTTTCTCAGCAACTGATACGCATGACACACATCTGCCTGTTCTTCATTCCAGCAATTAATTAATTATATATTTGAAATTAAATCGACGAAGAACTGCAGAAAAAAGAGAAGAAAAAAAAATAAAGTTGCAAAAAAAGTGACTAACTTGATGCCTGTAGTTGCCGTAGCCGGAAGAACCGGCCACCAGAACCGCCCAACGAGTTCCCTGAGAATAATCCGCCTCCGTCGGCATTTCTAATCTCACGTTTGACTCATCCCACTCCGGCGGCACCCTCGCTCCTTCACCTTCTCTCACAACACTTTTCATTTGCAGCATCACTAATATCATCATCAGCCTCACGTAACTATACACCTCCATGTGCCTCCTCGACTTCAACACTCCATCCATCTCTCACCTCTATGACCAACGAACTATTCCCAGAACTTCTGAAACCATGCAGGTTCACGTCCACGCGCCTGAGAATATATAAGATGGTGGTGGTGGTGGTTGTTTTCTCTGTTCTGTTTTCTTGTTTCAGAAATTGTCTCCTATTTATATTTTGCAGCGAGAAACAGTTCGTCCTAGCTAGTTGCAACTGGTTTCTGGTTTGGTTTAAATGATGGTGTTGGTTTTGTCTTCTCTCTCTCTTTTTTTTTATTATTATTGTGGCCATTGCACCAACTTTTGTTTAGTAAAGCAGAGTATATAACACTTGATAAGAAAGATTATAATAATATAAATATATTTACTCATTCTAACATTTATGTGTAAAACAAGTTAAGAAAAACCTATCTTTTATCTTAATAATTAGTTTTTAGTGTATCATATGATAAAAATAAAAAATAAATTCACACTTAAAATAGACCACCTATTAAATTAGGTATTCCCTTAATGATATTTTGAGTCTTTGATGTGACGTTAGGTGTATAATATTTGATTGTTCTTATCACTTTCTTATTTAGTATTCGCATGAAATGACACTATTCATTAAACAAAGGTTTTGCCGCTACACCTGTATTCGGGAAATGCACGCAACTACCCTTAGAGGACTTTCCAACTTTGATTTCTAATTCACAATATTTAATCATTGGGTACGCATTAATAATAATGGAAAAAGAATCTAATGATATTGGACCTATTGAGTTAAAAAAAATAATAATAATAAAAAAAATGTTATCTTTTTCATAATTGATTTAGTTTTAGTTCCCACGCGTATCTCATGTTGTTATAATTTATAAATTACATGTAGGTTCCTTTTGTATTCCATATCTATAATTAAGAGCTTGATGGAGTAAGATATAAATTTTGACTAAATTATATTAACATTTTAAAATATATTAATTTAAATTATATATTATATTTAATTAACTTTAAAAATAAATTTCATTATTCTTTTCCCTTAGAAATTGTTTACAAATTTTTTTAAAAATGCAATTATTTCATGTTTTTATTGCTGCATTACTAATATTAAAATATTGCAACTGCAGAGGAAAAACTTGGTAAAAAGGATTTAATTTGAATTTAAATGCATAATATTTTGAAGGAAAAATATATTCTCAATCCTTTAACTCTACATAAAATTTCATTTTGATCCTTTAACTTTATTTTGTTTCCTTCTAATTCCTTAATTTTTAAAATATATTCAAATTAAACCTTTCCTCCCTTTAACATCGTTAAAGGAAAATGCCAATAAATCATCCCATAATGCTGATGGAGCATTTTTTAATCTTTAAATATTTATCAACTCATTTTTTAACAATGAAAAAAATTCGGACTAAAAAAATATATATATATGTATTAAAAAAATTAGAAAAAAAAAAAGCTCTTCAACATCCTCTTCTCCGAAGCGTCTTCTCCTGTGGGCATTTTTGATGGTGATGGACCACGGGGTCACTTCGTGGATAAAAGAGTGAGAGAGTTAATGGCTACATTCTTCTAATGTGACTAACCGGAGAAGCTCAACCACACCTCGCTTGATCCAGATTTTGACAGCTCAAATTTTTTAGGTTTTTTTGTAGTTATTCATTTATAAATTTTTTTAAAAAATTTAACTCATAATAAATTTATAAATAATGAAATATATATTGATATTAATGAATTGGCTATTAAAATTAATATGTTAGCATTAAAAAAATGCTTTAGTGCTTTACCAATATTTTTCATTAACTATGTGAATAGTATTAGAGAAAGGGAAGTTTTTTACTGCATTTTAAAAATTAAAAAATTGGAAAGAAACTAAATAAAGTTGAACGACTATAATAAAACCTAGTGTTAAATTAATCAAGGGAGGAAAAGTGTGATTTTGCTCATTTTAAAAAAATAAAAAAGGCTCATATGGTATATTGAACAATAAATTTACAGTCATTTTACCAATGCAACAAATTTTATGGAACTATAACATGTTGATTGCTTTTCTTTTTATATTAAAAATATAATAAAAAATTATATCATATAAAAAGTATTCCATGCCAAAAATAAATTAGAAGAGATTTTTAAAATAAAAAATATCAACTATAATTTAAATTTTTTTTAAAATTATATTCCTATTGTTTCTTAATATAAAATCACATAAATTAATAAAAGTAATAAATTTTTTTAGAATATAAAATAGTTTTAAAAAATATACTCATTTAATAACTTTTAAATTATGTAATTAATACAAATGAATTGTACTATTAATTTTTAAAAAAAATTTCATCTTAATTAGGAATATTTTTTAAGAAAATTATTAAATATATCAGATAAATTTGTATCCCTTATATTTTGAAATATAAAAACTCTTATTTTTTCTTATATTAAAAAATAGTGAGAGTAATTCATTGAAGAACTATAAAAAATCATATATAATTCATCAACGCGTACCTTTTATACTAGAGAGGCCGTATTTGGAGAGAGTCTTCTTGTTACGCCTTCTTGTTCATTTGCATCAAATTAATCTGAAAATTAAAAACCTCAAAATCATAATTTAAAGATATTTTGTGTGAATTCAATGGCTCCACTTTTTTTTTTTTCAAGAAGAAGATCACGTTAACCAAATAAAAAAAAGACTGTATTAAAATAAAAACAAAGTTGTCCCAGAAAATGAAAAGTAAACAGACAAACGAATGTAGTCAAGTTGGGAAAGATATTTATAATGAGAGCAAATTATAGCCGTTCGTGATATATATATTTTAATAATTCTTACTAATGGAGGGTTGAATTAATCTATTAATTTTGATTGCTGTCCTTAATGAATGACAATGACAGTAATAAGTAATAAGAAGCGTTGGGTAGTGTTTTCTGTTTTATTGTTCTAAAAATAGTTTTAAAAATAAAAAAATTTATTTGAATAATTGTTCTCAAAATCATAATTAATAAATGATAGATGAATTATTTAAAATTTATAACTTTATTATTAATGAGGTGAATGTTTCTCACATTTCCTTGTATTTTTCAGAATAAAAACTATAAAATAATTTAAAGGTATTTTGAGTTTTCTATTCTTTTATTTTTCTATTTTTCAGAACAGTTTATAAAAAACAGATTTATCAGACAAATTTTCTGAGTTTTTTATTTTTAAAAATAGAAAAACTATTTTCAGAAACAGAATCAAACAGTCCTGAAATTGCAAGGCACAACTGTTTTCTTCAGAGATTTTTTAATAAATAAATAAATAATAATCCAGGCGTTTAGGTAGCAGAATGTCTTCATCAACTTGTAAAAAAAATCCAGTTTAGGGGCCGCTAATAGCCTAATATGTGGTTTATATTTATGACTGGTGAGCGATTTAGACCGTAACATGACAGGTTTGCTCATTCTCCAGCTGCTATTTTAGATATTTATCATCTAATTAAACGCAGCTCTGTACAATTTGCATAAAGGATGAGAAATTTTTAATTTATACACAATTTAGTTGAAAACAACAAAAAATAACATAGTTTAATGGTAAATTAATAATTTAATATTTTAAAAAAGCATTCTCTTTATTAATTTGATCTTCCGAAAATAACATCTTAATTATTAAAAGTTCATTTTCTCACTTAATTTATCTTCGAAAATTGAAATCTTTCAATTTAATCATCAATTATTTTTTCCTGAATCAAAAAATTTGTGACTCTTTCGGGGATCATTTTGATTAAAACTTTTTAAGAAATTAAGTTGAAAAACTTTGCTCAAATTGACCAGAGAATAGCTTTTAAAAATTATATAAAAAATTGATCTTTCAACAACTAAATTACTAATTCATTCTGATTTCAAAAAGAATAACAATAATAATATGCAGATTTTTTTTTGGGAAGATATTATGCAGACATCAAAATCATAAGATATATACCACAATCAGTATACAAATAGATAAATCCGCACTAAAAAAATAGTCATAAATAGTATGGCAATTGAATTTGCAAGGGCTATCAGCAAAAAATTTTAATTATATTCCCGTGTTCCTTTTCACAAGGAGCTTCTCTTTATCAGGAACGCAAGAGATACAACAAGCTTTCTCAAATTTTCTAACTAAAAAATCATTCCAAGACTAAAAACAACTTATCAGTATTTCCTCCTCCATGAGTTCCACTTCAGTTTAAGCTGATACCACAAAGGGGGTATTCCCAGAATCCCTCGTGCAAGCCTTGGATCGAACACATCAAATTGCACCCGTTTTAGAGAATCCAATATGACCTGTGCGGGCACTGCGGGTAGAAGTACTGAAACAGCTTCAGAAGGTACACTTTCAGCTAACTTTCTGGCTTTCTGTAAATGTGCATGTGCAACTGAGGCTATCTCCAAAACTGCATCACAAAGATCCTCACGAGAATCCATGCGCATCTCTTCCCGACCCCTCTGCTTAACTAATAATCCATGCTTGGATGCCACCTCAGCTGGTATATAAGAAAAATGGCGGTTGCGACTGGCATGATAAGGCAGCGATTTAAGTAGCAAAAGAATGCCACTTGCCTTGCCAATATGTGAGGCTGCATGATCAGCTGCTGTAGACCTGATACCACCAGCTTGAAGTGTCAAGTACAGAATAGTTGATGCTGTGCCCTCAGAATATTTCTCCAGTTCTTCAATGGTTTCAGGCATGTCAGAAGCCTCTCTTCTCGCATCATTGATCCGAGCTTCAACAGATCGTTTCAACCATATTTTACTAAGTTTGGTTTCAGCTATAACGGATGAAAGGGCCTGTGCAGTTGGATGTTCTATCAATTTATTGGCATATATTTTGTCTACGGCTTCTTGCCACCATACCAGGCGCATGAGACCAATCCTGGGATCAGAAGCAACATCCATAGCTCTAGCTGTTTCAACATTCAAGGCACGCAGAGCAAATGCAGCCTTCCGCATGGATGGAGGGAGTTCAAGAAGACATAGATAGTGATGATAATCATAGCTTCGTACTTGTTGTGCGCAATAGGAGAAAGCTGCCCTTAAGCTACTAGATGCAGAAGCACCATTCATTAAATCCTCACCTGAGTGCCCACAGATAAAAAGATACATGATAACAATGATACTATAAAAGCAAGAATAAATGATGCAGCTCAGAAGTCCTGCTGATGATGAATTAAAAATTTATGATAAAAGACAAGAGAAAGACCAAGAAGTTAAACAAACAAGAAAAGACGGGTACCAATAAAAACTAAAATTCAAGCAGCTACATAAAATGTCAAGAACCAAACGTTCTGCAACATGGGCAAGTGTAACCACATCAACATAATCAAGCCAAGCATAACCCATGTTAAGCACTATGACTAGTAGGGATGGAAACAGGCTAGCCATGCTTTGGCTAACAGGGTAGGCCATACTACAGCTAAACAGACCAGGCCTGTATTATAGACCTCAAGTTTGAACCTAGCTTGATAGCCTATATAAGGCACTTTTTAGGCTCAAGCTCAATCTTTAAAGAGCTTGACTTGGCCTGAAACTTATTTAAAAGCTCATTAGTTAAAGTAGGCATTCAAACAGGCTTCAAGAGCTAGGCCTTGAAGGCTTAAAATAGGCCAGAAAAATAAGACATTCTAAAAATTACATCATTGACAGCACCCAGATAAGCCAACAAAAGTTCAACCAAGGACAAAGTTATCAAGGGTGAACGAAAATGCATCCACTAGCCACAGCTTGATTGACAAAATGAACTGTTAAGAAACACTTTATTCTAAGAGCTTAAGTTTCTAAAAGAAAGACCAAAGAATAATGTAAACTATACAATTATACACCCCAAGGCAAATGTCTTTATGGCCTAGAGTATAGACAAAACACCAGTCGATCATAGAAATCATTTAAAAATAATATGTCATGCTAACAGCTGCAGTATGATTCTCAGATAGTCTATGCTACAAAAAGAATAGTATAACAAAACAAATATTTATTGAAACAAGATGGAAAACTCAGAAATTAAGATAATCAAATTCCAGATAGGAACACAAGTGTGCTAAGTAGCCACAATTGTTGAAACATCACTGCAATGGCAAAGACCAAAATTTATTAACAATGTCTAGTCGCAATTCTAGATAGAGGACTATCATAATTCATATTTAGAACTTCTCTTACATAATAAAAGGAAACTAATCTTTGTCCATGATCTCTTCTACTTCTTTCAGTCCTTTAAGGTACATGGGTAAATCAAATCAAGTGTAAGTAAAACTTACCTTTTTTAAACTCATTAATAGTCATATCACACTACACCAGAGTGGTAATAAATTTCTACCACAATTGCAAATCCAGATCCTTCAGATAGTTAATTAAAGCGAAGCTAGGAAAGGCCATTTATAGAACTCATTTTCTGAAAGTCAAAACGCCTTCAGGTTCAGATTTACCTTACAAACCAAATAGAAACACCTAAACAAATCATAAGACATATCAAACCTTAAAAGCATATCTTCTGAGTGATAAATTGCTGCTAACTGTAACAGTTACAACCACCGGCAAAAGATATCACAACCCAGATATTCGTCAATTAAATTTGGTAATAGAGCTTAGAAATGCACAAAGAAAAAGAATACCTTGAGTTATACATCAGAAATTGCACATGGCTTGGTTAAAAATATGAGCTTTGACATTTTACTAGCAAAAATCCAGGCCCTCTCTAAAACCCATATAGAAATAGCACAAAAAAGTCAAACTTTGATTCCATTTTGAATTGTCATGTTATCGATGCAGCAAATAGAGTGTCAACCAATGTTTTAAAACCTGGACACGTCATTGAACCAAAAATATCACCAAGTCACAATTTTCACAGTTTAACCGGTTAAACTGGCAGTCGAACCGGTTGATGTTGATGCAGCAATAGATCCTTGTTCAGATGACATTTTCTACAATACAAGATTATCAATTCTCCACTAGGCATGCCATGAACTAGCCTAAACCATATTATTTATAAATTATAAACAATGCAACTCATTCTTATTTCAAATCATATTGTCTATAAGCTCTGAATAATATAATCTACATTTTAGATCTCATGGAGCATAAATCTAATTTGTCATGGAACATAAAAGGGATTCCTATATATATCTTTCTCATTATCTTTCTATGTTTGATAGTTTAATTCTTATGCTTTTGTGCTTCATTCCTATTATAAATAGCTATATTAGAAACCCCCGTACATTAACTTCATGCTCATCAAATTTGAAAATCTCTTAAGTCTGACATGTGAATTTATTCTAATGCAGCTATATCTCAAGTCTGCTCCAAATGCAACATTTCCAGTGACATTTTCTAAAATGCCCACAACAAAGACATTATATTGAGAGTATAAATTTCAGAAACCTTGATTAAATTAGCCAGACCTGTTATCCCAGTTGCCAAGAAACTATGTAGCATTGACACGGATACGTGTATTGGGTACGATACTGCATGATATGAAAGATACGACAATTTTTAAAATTTTAGGATATGGGTGTGAGAGATATTTATATATATATAATATTATTTATATAATTATTTATATGTATATTTAATAAATTTACTTATTAAGATAAAAATGAGTATTAAATATTCTAAAAAGTATAGTATAAATGTTAAAATAAACCATAAAATATTTATAACAATTTTAAATAGCCCTATTTTAATGTAAAAATTTGAAGTGGTACAGATAGATACAAAGTGATATGGATAGATATGTATGTACAAGTACACTACGCGTATTGTATCGTGTATCGGATACGGGTGTGTCTACTTTTTTGAAGTATCAGTGCTGCATAGCCAATAAACCAAGATACTCTGTGATAAGGAAATAGATGTGTAACACTTGTCTGATTCAATCCAAGAGCTTGTCCTGCAGTAAATTATTAAATAGCCACTTTAGACTCTCAACAAGCACAAACAAGAAAAGCAAGCACAAATGCCATAATGCACTCACCAGAACCTTTTTCTGTCTAACAACACAGACTGAATCCTTCCCTCAGACGCCAATTGCAGTAATCCCAGCAGATTTAACAGCCTTAAAAGCGTACTCTATTTTTGCATTTAGAAAAGCCACAGTCAAGAATTAAAAACCCTTCAGACTAAAACCCATGCCCGTGGAAACCTTAAGGCCATTACCTTAGGCCCTCAAAATAGTAATTTCTTATACCACTCATTTATTAAAGACCAAACCGATTGAATATGGAAGTACGTGTGAGTTAGGTGGGTAATGGTAGTTTTTGGAGCATTCACTTGAATTTTGAAGTCTTGAATCAGTGGGCAAATGCAATTTTTAATTTTTTTTATTTACATCCCAAAAGTTTAAAACTTTATATTAGAATTACAGGTATTGAGAGAAGAGTTAATGGTAGAACTTAATACCTTATAGAAACGTTAAACTATATGAAAAGATTATATTCTTTTTCAAATGCATGCATTGTTTATAAAATATAATTGACAATACATGTGACAATTGCTATTGTTGAAATAAAATTTTCAACATTAAAATTGCTTAAATCCTATTTGAGATCAACTATGTAATAAGATAAATTGAATGAATTAAGCATGTTATCAATTGAGAGTGAAATACTAAAACCACTTAATTATAAAACTCTGACAAATGGTTTTGCAACTTAGAAAGCAAAAAAAATATGTTGATTGATGAATTACATTACATTTGATCCTCTAATAATTTTGCCTAAAGCCCCACACTTTTTAGACATGGCCTTGGCCCAGCAGTAAATATTTTGCTTGAATTTGAGCTTTATTTCAGTCTGACTTGTTTGAGAAATGATATTATCCTGTATTCTTAATATTAAGGTACCTCTTTCTTATCTCTTGTTTATGCTAGCTGCATGCTCGTATTCTTTTATAACTTCCTCTATTTCTCTTGAATGATACTACTTTACCTGCAACTTAGAAAGCAAAAAGGATGATATGATGATTGATGAATTATATTACATTGGATCCTCTAATAATTTTGCCTAAGACCCTAGAGTTACTAGACACGGCCTCACATATAATGTTCAAAGTCCAAACAAAATTTACAATTTAGTTATAATGTAATTCCATTTTTTCAAACCAATATAATTTGATGCCATGAAATCCAAATGATCAGGACGTTCATCCACGATTAAACATAGTCAAATACTTTTTTTGTTCAATATTATACAGATTTTATCAAAGAAAAGCAGCTTGTAGATAAAATATTGGCCAATACATATATACAAACATGAGACAACAAAAAAAAAAAAAGTTCTCATTCTTTTCACCATATCCAGAAAAACAAAGACTTCAAATAACAGAATAGCCATGAGAAGAGTAATTATAGAAATAAGCATAAAAAACTACAATATATGCAATTAATGTCCACAGAATATAGTTAGCATATGGAAAGGTAATCCCTTTCGACATGATAGGGATGCAAAGAATAATTAAAGTATTAAACACCTAGAAACAAATGGAAATCAATAAAAAATCTATAAGTATCCATTTGACATTACTGTATTTGGCTAAATAAGGGGGATAACAGTCTGCGCAATTAAACTTACAAGAAACACACTAAAAAAAATAGAGCTCAAGCGCTAATCAATTGAGTAAACTACTAAACCACTTTAGAAGAGGGGAAATGGAAAGCAGAAAAAGATAGGTTAGATCCCAACCAGGATCCCCACTTGGAAATTTAGTTTATCACATTTGGGATTTGGAAATTTAGTTCATTTCACTTGGGAATATCCAAATGGGGTCATGGCTGGAAAATCTTTTTCTCACAAGGTCCTAACTTGTCTTTGTCCCAAATGGGAAGGCAGGGAACAAATTACATATCACATCACAAAATAAAATAAATTGACAGCTACCAATCACCAGTACCAAGGCAATCAGCGTAGCAATATGCTGTTATGGAGTCAAGTAACAAAACTAACCCAGCAAAAGTTACACAGATTTTACAGTTCTTGCATGCCAGACTCCTTTTGCTTAGTTCATGACTGATATCGACAGAACCTTAATCTATCTTTACCAATGAGAACAAGTAGTGCACAAAGTAAAATGATTGATTCCTCGTAACAACCAACTTGAATTATGTTTTCACTAAATTGGATGATTAATTTCTTTATTAACAACTGCCTTAGTTTGATGATGTTATACAATAAGAATGATTAATTTTGAACATCACTCTTATTATATAGGATTCTAAATGGAGGCAAAAAGAGTGAAACATAATGCCTATGATAAAGACCAATATAGTCCCTCCCTATGTTCCATTAAATAATGGAAGCAGAGTTTAATCGCTATGATCTATTAGTAAATTCGGTCTTTTATTCGATGCATGATCTGTATCTAACATGAACAACAATTTTCATGGTTCTGCAAAATATCTGCAGTCATGGTTCTGCATTATTTTACAAAAAATCAAGATAGAAAACAACATTGTAATCAGCCGAACAAAACATCAAACTAAACATCATTCCAGCAACATCACAAGCAAATTGTCTCCAATTGTTGCAGAGGGACGAGATATTCTAACGATAGGAGTTTAAATGTCAATTGTCAAAGATATTATTCTTCTAGTGGCTTCACTCACCTCAGAGCTTGAGACACGAAGCTTGGGGCTGGGGGAGACGTGAAGCCCACAGAGGAAGAAGAAGGGGAGAATTGGAATTTGCCGAGGGAAGACGACACGACGGAAAGAAAAGCCGCAGGGACACACACGGCACCAACGGAGGAAGACGGAGTAAAGGAAGGCGTTGGTGTTGCAGGGCACAATTCGGCAATGGATGCTACGAGCGATTTTGTGGGTTTCCCTCAATTTAGGTTAACAAATTTTTCCTTTTTTACCATCTTTCTTTTTGTCTCACTTTAATTTAATTATATAGTAATTATATTGCAAATACATTTATAATTTATTATCATTATAATTTTAGGCTAAATTCAACAAAAAACCGTTTCAATTCCCAGAAGTTCAAAGTTATTCCACTTGGTTTAACTTCCTAAATCGGTTTAAAAATATAAAATAAGTTAGTAATATATTACTCCAAACGGTTTGACCATTGAAACTATCCAATCCTATAAATATTGATTCACTTAATACTAGATTTTATTAATAACAATCTTTTTTATCTATTTGCACTATAGTATGGCTATGGCTTACTAGTGTCTTGAACAACTACTTTAATCATATAAAAGCTAATTGGCCAAAAACCTTTGTATTTATTGTGAATAGCAATGTAAAAAGTGATTTAGAGAAATAAAAAAGAAAATAAAGTAGATAAGTGTAATTATGTTGTTAGATCATGATAAGAATCCAAAGGAAAAATCAATTCTAAATAAGTTTCCTTTTACAGTTGTGTAAACTCTTATTTCCTTCGTCTCATATTATAAGTTACCATTAAAGATTTTTCTTATCATATAATATAAAATAACATGTAGTAATTTGTCATTTTTGTTCCTTATTTATTGTATTATTAGTATTATAATTTATGTTATAATTAATAAAATAAGTGAAATTAATAGGGATAAAACTAAAAATTTTGATTTTTTTAAAAATTTAAGGATATAATAAACATTTTTTAATATGTATGAAACCCTCTTATTGTTTTATAATATAGAACTAAGAGAGAATTTATCTAAAGAATTATATACAACTATTGTGACCAAGAGACTTTTACATGTCTCTTAAAATGTATTATCTTTGTTTTTTAATCTAAAGGATAAAAGACAAAATTACACCGATTAAGAAAAGTAATAAATTTGTCTAAAATATAAAGTAGTTTTAAAAAAATGCCTTTATTTAATGTTAATAACTTTTACATTATACAATTAATACAAATAAATTGTACTGCTAGTTTTTGGAAAAAATATCATCTCGATTAAGGATATTTTTTGAAAAATAAAAATTATTAAATACACCAGAAAAACTCTATATATTCCTTTTATCTTGAAATATAGAAACTCTTTCAATTGTCATTTGTATTATGGAATGGAGGGATCAATGGATTTAGTTTTCAATGAAAATTAGTATTTTACTAAGTTTATTAATGTATTATAAATATCTTCTTATTCTTGATATTAACATATACTATCTTCGGTCTTAAATGCTCCATATATTTCAAAAATAATTGTTATTTTGGAGTTTCGCATGTAAATTAATAAAGTTACTAAATAATTTAGTAATTAGCAAAATATAAGTTTATTTTATTATAATTGTCCCATATTATAATATGTTTTAAAAACTCACATAAATTAAGATTAAGGAATATAGTTAATAGTTTAAAGCATTAATTTAGTAAAAAAAAATTACTATATTTTCAAAAATGTCCTTCATTAATTTTATTGACTTTTCTTTTGAAAAGAAAATTGTGTTAGTTGTAAAGTAAATTTATAAAGGCTATTATTGAAAAAAGCACATAAATATTCCACTAAATCCTATAAAATATTTTATATTGATAGGACAAAAGAAAGTTTATAAAATATCTTATAATATGATATGGATAAAGTATTAATTTGTTAATTGTTAATTTTCTAATTCTCTAATACGATTTTTCTAATCTCTAGTTAAAAAATTTTCAATTGCTTTTGTGTTAAAATTGAAAAAGACAATAAAATAATTTGTAGGTAGAATTAAAAAAAAATTATCATCCATATCCTGCACAATATAAGATAATACTCAAAACCCAAAAAATCTTGATGAGCTATGCATTTTTTATGTGGATACATTCAGAAAATTTTAATATTACTTTTTATTTCATTTTTCTCCTTCTTAAACTTTTTTGTTGGTTCTATTCTTGAATTTTACTTGATATTTTTATTTTGATTTTACAATTCATTATGAGATGCATCACATTTTCAACTACTTAAAAAGTCATAATAATATATTTTTTCATTGTAATTTCATAGTTTTGATGGCTAAAAAAAATTAAGTTTTAATGGAATTACGTCATATATATGGAACATAAATGGAATTCAAGTATAATTTTTTTTTAACAAATAATTTAATACTCGGAGGAAACATTAAAAAATAAGCCTAATAAATGAGTATTACTTAGGGTTTCGTAAGACTTTTAAGTAGTTAAGGCAGTCTAAGACCCCAAAATATATATATTAATGAATATATGCAACAATAATGTAATAAAAAGAAAAGAAAACAAAAGACATAAAAATAAGAAATGAGAATACTATTTTTATGTATAAGTTAATAAATTTTTCATTCTGATACAATTTTATTGTTAAATGTTTTTATTGACATTTTAATTTTATCTCAATTAATTCTTGTTTAACTAAATTTATTTTATTCCAAAAATCTTTTTAATAATTTTCATCATCTATCTTTCTCAAACTGTCAAACTAAAATTACTACAAATGCATTTTTTCACTTCTTTTTTATGAATTGAAAGAAAAAAAATATTTATATTGATTATATTATCTATTATAAGTGAAATACTAAGATTATTCAATTATAAACTTTGATAATTAATTTCACAACTTATAAAGTTAAATACATACACACACACATATATATATATATATATATAAATTGATAAGTTATGATACACTAAATCTTTTTAATAACTTTATCTTAAGGGCTCATTTGGTTCTTTTACAGCCTCCCATGTAAAGATAATAACATCACCTGAGTTTTGAGCGTTTGGTTGGATATTTCATATGTGATCTGGATTACTTAAGTGATCCTGTAGAGGTGATCCGGATTACATAATATTTTCTATGTGAAGGTCATTATATAGATGTAATGAGATGTAAATAAACATTAATATTCTAATAAAAACAAATGTTGATAAATTCACTTCTTAAACTAACGTCATTTCACTTTTATTCTTATTTTTTAATATAAAAAATATCATTACATCATAATTTATATCCTACCAAACAAATCCGCATGTAATCACTATCCTATCACATTACATTACATTACCATAATTGAATCAACCGGACCCTTAAGTCTCAAAACTTCTTTAACACGGTAAAACCTTTTTCCTTTGCATTGAAATATGAACCCTAAATTAGAATAAAATTGCAATATGGCCTTGGGGCAGAAGTTGCATACCTACTTGAAAGAAAACAACCTTCGGGCGAGAAAGTAGTGATATGATGATCATAACCTCCTCCAAAAGTGATCTTAGTAACTAATTGGCATAGGCGTTGAGGAAAAATGGATTGGCAAAAGATCCAGAGTTGATGCCATTGTGCAATGGTGAAATGAGGTCAAGTGGCCAGCTAGGGTTCTTGAGATGAGGTGAGGCGAAGGAGGTGATTGCGCAATAATGAAGCGATAAAGGCAACTAGGGTTTTTGAGATAAGGTGAGGGAGGAGATGTAAGCAACTACTGCGAACAGAGGCCAATTTTACTAACAAGTTAATAAAATTAAAATTAATTATATAATTATTTATATTACATTATATATTATATTATTATATTTTAGGTGAAAGTATACATTTGATCCCTCAATTTTGAAGTAGATTTTATTTTAATCCTTTAATTTTTAAAAGATTCATTACAATTCTTTAATTTTAAAGATGTGGCAAAAAAAATTTCTGAATTTAACACCGTTAAACAAGTTAATAAAAAATTTATTTAAATTCATCTAATTACTATTATTATACATTAATTAATATAATAATTATAATTATCATTTTTAGGCTCAAAATAAATAATTAGTACCTTAGAAAAATAAAAAAGGTTAAAAAATATGTTAATTCAAGACATTAAAAATTATAACATTAGAATAAATTATTTTTAAAATATTGTGATAAAATGTTTATAATTATTATATTAAAATGAATAATTTTTATTTATTTTGGATAAGTTGACAAATTGAAATATTTAACTTGAGAATATAAAGTATAAAAAATAAATATTTATTTTTTATAATAAAAATATTTTATTGTCTTAAAATAAATATTTAAAACCTAAAAATAAAAATATTTATTTTATTAACATATTTTTAAAATAGTAAATATTTAAGCTTTAAAATTATTTTTATTATACTTTTTATATTAATTAATACATAATAATATTAATAATGTCACTTTTAAATAGATAAAATATCATTTTCTGTTAGTTTATTTAATGATGTTAAGAATTAAAAAGATTTTAATTACATATTAATAATTAAAAAATTAATATAAAATATAATAAAATTAAAAGATCAAAAGTACATTTTAACCTATTTTATATAAATTTATATATAAACCAGTTTGACTTAGCAAGCTTTAAGGTGGGCTTTAAAAAGAAACTTAACCTATTTACTTATAAGCCTGGTCCCTTCATGAAAGACTCGAGGCCCAAGCAGGGCCTTAACTGGGCCATGGCATAGTAGGAGCCTGACTTATTTTCACCGGAGGAGAAACTCTCACTTTTGTATTTTTTTAATATTTTTCCGAAATTCCTAATCTCCTATTAAGACTTCTTTCGTAAAATGAAATAAAATGGAATGAAAAGAAATAACTTTTAATTGTGAAATATCATATATGTCCCTAAAAATAATAAAAAAAAAATGGTAGTTGAGTAAAGAATACATGAATATAAGAAAATATTTCACATATCAATCGCCATATAATGAAAAAGGATTCCTTTTTAAATGATGGTGGGAAGATATCATTCACCAAAAAGAGTACAATGAAAAGGATTCATTTTCCTTGACGGTAACTATTCGAGTAACCAAACAGTGTCTTGAAGAAGCGCCTCCCACCACAATGCTGTACCAACAATCATGGACTAGAACAAAATAATACTTCACAGACCAAAAGATAAGATATTGTTAAATTAATGGCAATTTATAATGCTCACATGATTGAATTTATGTCAAAGCATTCTTTAAGATCATAGAAAATCCAGGTCTAAGTCACTGTAGGCAATTTGCTCAGTCTCTTAAGCTTCAACATCTAATTTATACATGTCATCTTCCCCAAGAATTAGCTGCAATTTCCATAGTTGATGATCATTCTATGCCTTTACAAAATTTAGCAAAAAATGATCCATGCAGAGACATTAAACTTCACTAGCCTCCAATAAACTATTCGCTCACCTATACCCAGCTGAGAATGCGATGCAATGTATAACTAGACTGAGATGAAAAGGCAGGGAAAAAAAAAAGTAAATCTCTTCTTAATTGAGAAGGAACAAGTATATAACAAATAGACTATCAGAACAAACCCAGACGCAAAGATAGAAAAACACCTCATAGCTCAATATCTGGCAATCCCACTAAGAAAGAACTTGGATCATTAGAACCAAGCAGTGGAATATACTCCGATCCCCTCACACGAACACTGAAGCAAGCTGCAGAAGAAAGAACTCAAAGTTAAATTAAAAGAGCAAAAAGTTAAATATAGGAGAAGACTTTGTACAATATTTTCACACGCTCTCTCTCTCTTCATTGTTGGGATAAGGAGAAAGAGCTGCCTAGCATTGATTTTAGAAAACAAATTAAATTTCATAATCTCAACATGAAAGGGTAGGCAAAGAGTATGTAGAAATCATCTTCACATTTCATGTACTAGGTGATATAGAAGTCATGCTTAACCTAAAATATTAAAGTTCTAGGAGTGCCATGAGATTTAGATTTTGATCTACGCAATGGCATTGTCACAACAATACCGATAACAACATCATCTTTGTCATCAAGGTGTAACATTGCCACTCATCCACTAGACCAAAATGCAATAGTTAGAGTATGAAAGGAATACAGTGACATTCATCGCCCACTTCATGCAATAATTTAAAAGATCCCAGTTAGAGTTCAGGGAGTTGAGATGAGTGCAATGAATCAATGTGACAGTTGCTATGAGAGCAATCAATGAATGTGAAAGTGACAATGAACCCCGTATTTTGGTTGATTGATTCAGCCAAGCAGAAACCACACTTGCTTAATGAGTTATCTTCATTATTTGATAAGATACAATCTAACTCACACAGGAATGGATCCATGGTTCCTCATCAGAAACAAACTGCAATAGTATGCTTAAAAAAGAATCCCATTCGCTTAAGTTTAGCCATGAATGTTTTTCATGGGTTTATGTAAATCCTGATCATAAAATTTCTTAAACAGAAAAAGGGATAATGGGATATCCAATTTCTTTTCCAATTAACTTTATAAATTTTTCTATTTGTACCCCCCAACTAAGATTCTATGGCATTTAACTGAAAAATAGATGAATATTAGTCATGAAAACAGATTTCTGGGAAAGAAACTGCCAACACATTACCGTTCTCTATTTTCATGACACTTTGGAGCATTGTATCCATCTTTTTTTTCATATCAGAACTATCATCCATAATTGGTACTACCAGGGTTAGATCCCTGTATATATCACGTACGAATCTGCATATCTTTTCAGCAAATTCAAGCTCACCATCTGATATTCGACCAATTGCCAAACGCATTAGCTCTCCAGTCAAGTCTGCAAGCTGCAAAATGAGAGTGAGCATTTCCATTGAAGGAGAAGGAGGACGATAACTAAATTACAAGCATATTGTATCTTTATACCGTCAATAGATCAACAAAATATTTAATAAAAAAAATTAAAACGTAAAGAAAGAAAGGCCAATAAATCAAGAACATCCGAAAGAATAAGTAGAATTGGATCTTTTGCATCATTCTTGAATCTTCTATTCCACTAGTAACTCTACCACCTTTTTCCTGCAATTTATCTTATTTGTAAATAAATAAAAGTAAATGTTAACACCATAAAAAATTACCCCTAAAAGATAGTCAAGAATATTTATCTGCAGAGGCTCAAGAGATGGATCACTGAGTGGCAATAAAGTAGAATTTATCTCATCAAGTTTCAAAAGACTTCCAGTTTTGCAGAAATTGCAGAATGTTGCTGCTTCAATATACTCTTGTATCTGTCAAATCCAAGACATGTATTAGAAGAAACTGAGAAATAGCAAGTCTATCCTTAACAAGGAAGGTAATAAAGTATACCCCAGGTGAGTATGCTCTCCTAAGCTTCCAAAAGTCAGATCCTTGCAATTCTTTGACTAGTCGAGACATGTGTTGATCTGCGACGGCTGCTAAGTCCTTTTCTGCTTTCTCAAGAACTTCTTCTCTATTATATTTACTCATGCTAATTAACATAGAATATGTCAACATGAGTAGGAATAATAATGAGTTCTACATGGAAAAATTTCTAGCATTTCATGTAAGAAGAAGGAGATGAAAAGGGAGAAAAGCAAGTTACCGGTGCACTTGAAAAATGACCTTTTTGCTGTTCATTGTAACATCACGACTCGCTTTAACCACTCTTTCCCGTTTGTCATTCTACACAAATAACTTTATAGGCATTAAAATAACTGGAAGCAGTTTCTGCCCCTACACCACCCACAACAACAACAAAACTCTTCAAACACATAATTTTCAAAATATAGAAAGATCATAACTGGCTAACTTTAGAAGATTCATGGTCATTCTGAGAGCCTGAGGTTTCAAATTGAAAAGAGAGACAAAGAATGGAAACATAACTTTTATTAGAGAATTATTTACAAGAATCTCACACTAACAACTCTACTAAAGCAACAAACTAGGAGAATCTCCTTATATCAACATTAATATTCAAATCGTGACTCCAACATACGTTAGGTCCTTAATTTATAGTGATGCGAACTGCCTACTGCATCATAAACTGAATCTAACAAATAGCTACTAAAAACTAGGAGATAAACAAGGAAGTGGCAATCACACTAACAGCCTTCAATGTTCCCCTTGACCAAGTCCATCATTCTTCTCACGCATCTTATATTTCCCTCTAGAATATGTGAGAAGTGGAGGACCAATAACAATACCCCCTTCCTCAAAAACTGCCCTGTCCTCAAGGCAGAAAGAAGGAAATTGTGTTGCTAATAGGTCATAGTTTTTCCAAATTGCTTTATGAAGAGGATGAACGTGCCCCTACACTACTAGCTCCAAAGCTGGTTAGCCAGCTTCCCTCACCCAGCAACAACAACAACATTAACCTTATTCTACTATGTGGGGTCAGCTACACGGATCATACGACGCCATTGTACTCTATCAAACGCCATCTTCTCAGATAAATCATTTCTTTCCCTCACCCAACAGTGAGAAAGAATTTTTTCTGGTTGCAGCTGCATTTCCCAATTTGTAGTAATTGGTAGGTTGGCCAGTGGTGTAGAAGGAACTTGTCCTTTTGCAGGGCCTAACAAGGAAACATGATAAATGGGATGAACGTTTGATGAAGAGGGAGCAGCAACGCAAATGCTACTAGTCATACCTTGCAAATGATAGTTTAAGGACCAAAGAAACAAGGAGAGAAAACTCCTCATATCACCTCTTGGCCAAAGAAAGTTGCCTATATGGTTGAACTAGCAGAAAAACAGCACCTTCCACTTCAAAAGACAGCCCACAATGTTTAAAGTTAGCTTGAGCTTTTAAAAGGTTATCTCAAATGACCTTCAGCATTCATCTCACTCAATGAAGTTGTTCTTCTAGTTCAGCCAGCCGTGTTTCACACCACGCAAAAAGATGTAGCATTGGGGGATCTCTCACAAACATTATTTTGAAAGGTGTAGTACTGATGGATGTATTAAAACCACTGTTGAAGGAGTATTCAGTCCAGGCCAAAAATTTAATCCATCTGTTTTGTTGTTCATACAACTTGTAACAGTCATATGAATATTATGAATGAAGCAAATTTTTCTACAAAGGGGAATTGTGCTCCAAAGTATCATATATAGAAATCTAAGATCACTAATGCATCCCTACTCCCAAAAAAAGGCAACAGTGGGGTAAAATGAAATTTTAGGTAAACCTTATCAGCAACTCTGAAAGTGGCACAAGATATAATGGGCTTCAATAATCAATACAATAGGCAACCATGAAGACAAGCAAGAATATTAAATTATCTCTTGACTTAAGTATCCAAAAGAGTCAATTCTTGATCGATCCAACTCTTAAATTAAAAAATCATTTAAATATGATACTAGAGAACATTTAAAAAAGAGGAATTTGTAAGTTTTAGCAGTTTTTTCCCCCCAATCAACTATTCCTATATTTCCACAACTAACTGGATCAAAAACTAAATGAGAACACCACTAATCATTTAAAAAGGGATTTGTCCTTTTACAAGGCGTAATAAGGAGACATGACGAATGGGATGAACCTTTGATGAAGCAGGGAGTTCCAACTCATATGCTACTAGTCCTACCTTGCAAATGATAGTATAAGGACCAAAGAAAAGTGGAAAAAGCTTCTCGTATCACCTCTTGGCCAAAGAAAGTTGCAAGTATAGTTGAACTAGCAGAAAAACAGCATCTTGCACTTTAAATGACAGTTCACGATGTTTAGAGTTAGCTTGAGCTTTTAGAAGGTTATCTCAAATAATCTTCAGCATTTTAGCTCATTCAATGAGTTGTTCTTCTAGTTCAGACAGCAGTGTTTCACCGCAAAACAAAAGGATGTAGCACTGAGGGATCTTTCACAAACACTGTTTTGAAAGGTGTGGTGCTGATGGATGTATGAAACCAGTGTTGAGGGAGTATTTAGGGGAAGTTTACTCCAAAGTATCATATATAGAAATCTAAGATCACTGTATGATGGAAGTGGGAGGAGGGAGGTGGAGGTGGAAATGGAAATAAAAATTAAGGATTTTGGTACACCAAATTTTCAGCTCCCTGGAACTCCACTTTCAGCAAAATGCCTTGAACCCATTTCCATCCTACCCCCCATGGAACTCATCTGACTTCCATGGAAGTCATTTTTTTTACCAGTTTACCCTCACCCCCCCCCCCCCCCAAAATTGACTCATACCCTCATCATCGTACTCAGAGCACCGTGGACACCGTCCCCTCACCACCTATGTCAGAGCGCTGCCATCCCTTAGAGCTTCCACCGCCATTAGTCTAGTTCCACCGCTGTCTCACATTTTGGTTCTGTCTTTGTCAACCGATTGTTCACCATCACCTCCGTTACACATCCCTTTATCGATGAGAAGCTTTCAACTCCTCCATTTTTGAAATCGGATCTGCGATGGTGAGAGGCTACCACCACAGCTTAAACATTGACAATGAAGAGGATGATGGTAGGCAACGGTGCTATAGAGGATGACAGTTGATCTCCAACCATCAAGCGTCACAGATCCGATTTGGGAATTTCTTCAATGACTTGACCAATAGCAATAGTCATCTCTGTTGTCTACACCTCCAAGCTTCCAACGGCGTTGGATCTCCATTGCTCCCTATGTTCTTCGATTTGCTTATTTTTTATTTTTTAGGTTGTAAATGGGTGTTTGCTGTAAATATGAGTTGATGTTCTGGTGGTGGTCCTTGCTGTGGTGCATAGTGGTCCATGGTGGAAGGATTTGGGAAGACATCAGTGGTGGGTCTGGTCTGACAAAGAGTGAGGGGGAGATTTTTTTTTGCTCAGGGCTATTATAGTCTTTTTATTTTATTTTTATAGTTTAGAAATAAAAATTATACTATATTTCCATTATCATACCAAACAAACTTTTAAACCCCATTCCAACCTACATTTCTATTTCCACTTCCACTTCCTTCAAGATCACTTCTATGAACCAAACGGGGTCTAATGCATCCCTACTCCGAAAAAAGGCAACAGTGGGATAAAATAAAATTTTAGGTAAACCTTATCAGTAACTCCGAAAGTGGCACAGGACATAATGGGCTTCAGTAATCAATAAAACACAAGTGGCAACCATGAAAACAAACAAGAATACTAAATTATCTCTTAAATGTCCACAAGAGTTAATTCTTGACCAATCCAACTCAGATTAAATTAAAATCATTTAAATATCGTAATAGAAAACAAGTAAAAAATAGGACTTCCTAAGTTTTAGTAGTTTTTTTTGGCCCAATGAACTATTCCTTAATTTCCACAACTAAATCGCACAAAAACTAAATGAGAACACCACTAATCATTTCGTCCAATTAGAACTATCGCAGTCTTCAACTAAAAGGTTAATTATGAAATTCTAACACAAGAACATTGTCATTGTTTAAGGGGGTCACAAGAGACAAAAAAGAAGCATTACAAGGTCATTCAGATATTCTGCATATTTGGCAAAAGCATCCTTCGTGGAGGAACCGGTGGCCATTGTTCTGGCCCTTTTTGCCGAGCTCTGCAAGTTGGCCCCTGCAACTACAGAAAACACAGGATTGAAACTGAAATTACAAAGCACAGGAAACACACAGAAAGAAAGAGAAGGAAAGAGAAATACTTTGATGGAGGCGCTGAGATTTGGAAGCCATGAGAGAAATTCTGTGAAGTGAAGAAAAGGAATACAACATGAGTCTGTTGAAGGACACCTACACCCTCCAGCACATTCCCTGGTTTTAACGTGTCAGTATTTTCCTCTTGGATTTTCAGTTTTTCAAAGATGGATCCTTTTCTTGGGCCAAAAAAAAAAAGGAAGAAGAAGATGGATCCTTGTCGTTTATGATTAAGAGTAGAAACAAACCAAACCAGACCTGCAATATAAACCTAAAGCCTAAGCTTGGCCAATTAGTTTGTATTAGGCTTTTTTTTCAGGCTCAGGCCTAAGCTTTTAAAAAGCTAGGAAATCCTACTAAAACATTAGAGTATTGTCAATTCTTCCATGTCTTACAAATCAACATCATCACAAGCTTTCCATTCAAAACTCC
Organism: Adenanthera pavonina; assembly: GCA_026686845.1. Taxonomy (NCBI): domain Eukaryota; kingdom Viridiplantae; phylum Streptophyta; class Magnoliopsida; order Fabales; family Fabaceae; genus Adenanthera; species Adenanthera pavonina. The sequence continues at coordinate 24,148,350 of JAIVEN010000022.1, read as the reverse complement.
AAACAAGATTGGCCACATAGTATTCCAAATGAAGCAATTACAAAATATTAGAGTATCTAAAGATTGAAGCATGTCAAATTGAAATTTATTATGAGAAGTCATCATTTAGCCTCTTTTTAGGTGGAAAAAGAACCCTACACATGCAGAAAATGGAAGAAATTTCCTGCATAACTTCGTATAGGTAGTTAAATGCCAACATTAATGCTTGTGGGAGAAAAAATTGAACACAATTAATGAAGATTCAGAATATGTTTAGTGAATTAAAGTAGCAATACATTACTCAAATTAAGTTTTGCATATATACATATACACACACGTCAGATGCAGAAAAAAAAAGTTTTAAGAAACACTACTGATATGAATCTAGAAGGCTCTTTAAATGCATTATGATCAATCTCAAATGAAGGTCTTATTTTTGGAAAGCCCAATGATTAGAGCTATAATTCTTCTTCAAAACCATGATCCAGTAGAAGCCCAATTAGAAGAATGACCCAAGCTATTTGGGATTAGTTTAGGATAAATTATATTTTAGATTTAATTTGAATTATTTTATTTATCTTATTCTTTTTGAATTTATTTGATTTAGATTAGGATAAATAATTTGTGGATTCCTATTTTTATTCAAAAAAACCAATCACATGTTTAGATTTAATTTAATTTAGTTAAAGTAAACTTATCTTTGTCTAATTGAATTAAGAATTCTAGTAGGAATTAGTATTTTACTTTTCTATTTAAAACTCTTTATTATAACGTCTTTTTCTAGAGATCAATAGTATTCAGAGTTTATTCAATTAATGAGTTTCATCAGTTCTTTGTGTTCTTTTGAGAATACACCTGACTAATTAAGAGTTTGATCTACTCTTGTGGCGTCTTTTATAGCTAGAGTTCTCTGAGGCAGGTTCTCATTGAGTTCTAGTTTGATCAACCCGTTTGAGTCAAGTTTCCGTATTGCTGTCCTCTGTATTTTCTGGGTTCCTGAGACATGTTACTCGTGGGGTCCATATCAACTACTCTTCACATAATTACATCACCTTAACTACTACAAATTACTTTCCACAACCTAATCTGATGCATAAATGGTATCAAGTCAAATGGTTCTGCCATTCAATCCAAATTCCAATTAAATCACCAAAACAACACACGATTAATGTTTATCCATTCATGGAGGAAGAATATCTAAATTAAATGCTAATTCAAACAAACAACACACAATTACAATTATAAGTTCATAATAATATGAACGAGTTTATTTGGTCATGACACAACACACAAATACATTAATTTGAATACAGTCAAGCTAGACCCATCCAACAATTCAATAAATGAAAATTGAAGAGTGGAAGGATAAAAACCTAAAAGGTAATATGAAAAGAGACAGAACCAATAATCAAGTCTTCAGTATGATACTCTTCTTGTTCAGGTGTCTCCCACACAATGATAAAAAAAAAAAAATTAGCATGTTACACAATAGAACTAGCCAAATAAACATATATAACTAGCAAAACGGAAAAAAAAGAAAGATTGCATTGAAGGTTCTTACCTTATGTTTTGAAGTGTAGAAAGCTAATTATATATAATATTGAAGTGTAGAAAATCTCCAGTTGTATTTTAATAAAAAAATATCCACATAAATATTTTAAATTAGACAACAAATCAGATTCAGACACACACATGTGTGCATGTTGCTTGGAGCAATTTGGCTTCCTTATAGCAACACAGGCTATATAAATTCACTTGTTGCTGAAAAAAAAAAGAAAAGAAAAAGAAGCTAAAATGATGGGGTCTGGTCCAACAAAGGCTTCTACTACTCCATCTATTCTACCTGCTTGGTCCCCATTATAACTTAAAGGTTTGCTTTAAGATCAAGCAGACAAAAAGGGGACAAAAAAAAGACACATCTCTTTTCACAGTTTTTCTGGGTTGGAAAAATAATACAGGAAAGGACCACAACCCATCACACGAAGTATTTCAAATTTAGAATAGCTTAAGTAATTGTAAGTTACCCTGAAGGATTATGTGGAAACAAATACATCAAAGCAAACTAGGTGTGCTCGCCTTTCATCCTATAACACTAAGGGTGGAAACAGGCTAGGTTAGGTCAAAGTTTAATTAAATAGGCAAAGCCTACATTATAGGCCTTAGGCCTGAGCTTGGCTTGATAACCTACATAAAGGCATTTTTTTAGGCTCAAACTTGAGTATTTAAAAAGTCTAGCATAATTTGAAGCCTATTTAAAGGCCTACTAGTTTTAGTAGGCCTTTAAATATGCTTGAAAGCCCAAGCCTTGAAGACTTGAAATAGGCCAAAAAAATAAGACATTCTAAAAATTACATCAAGCATCTTTGACAGCACCCAGATAAGCCAACAAAAGTTCAACCAAGCACAAAGTTATTATAAGGGTGAACATAAAGGCATCCACAGGCCATAGCTTGATTGACAAAATGAACTGTTAAGAAACACCTCATTCTAAGAGCTTAAGTTTCTAAAAGAAAGACCCAAGAATAATGTAAATTATATTATTGTACACCCCAATGCAAGTGTCTTTAGGGCCTAGAGTGTAGACAAAACACCAGCCGGTCATAAAAATCATTTAAAAAAAAAATCTGTTATGCTAACAAATGCAATATGATTCTAAGATGGTCTATGCTAGAAAAAGAACAGTGTAACAAAACAAATATTTATTGAAACAAGATGGAAAACTCAGAAATTAAGATAATCAAATTCTAGATAGGAACACAAGTGTGCTAAGTAGCCACAATTGTTGAAACATCACTGCAATGGCAAAGCCCAAAATTTATTAACAATGTCTAGTTGTAATCCTAGATAGAGGATTATCATAATTCATATTTAGAACTCCTCTTACATAATACAAGGAAACTAAACTTTGTCCATGATCTCTTCTACTTCTTGCAGTCCTTTTAGGTACATGGGTAAATCAAATCAAGTGTAAGTAAAACTTACTTTCTTCTAAACTCATTAGTGGTCATATCATACTACACCAGAGTGGTCATAAATTTCTACCACAATTGCAAATCCAGATCCTTCAGATGGTTGATTAAAGCAAAGCTACAATAGGCCATCTATAGAATCCATTTTTTGAAAGTCAAAACGCCTTCAGGTTCAGTTTTACCTTACAAACCAAATAGAAATATCTAAACAAATCATAAGAAATAATAAACCTAAAAAGCAGATCTTTTTTTTTTTTTTGCCACACCTTAAAAGCAGATCTTCTGAGTGACAAATCGCTGCTAACAGGAACAGTTACAACCACCTGCAAAAGATATCACAACCCACATATTCGTCAATTAAATTTTGTTATAGAGCATAGAAGTGCACAAAGATAAAGAATCCCTTAACTTGTACATCAGAAACTGCACATGGCTTGGTTAAAAATATGAGCTTTGACGTTTTACTAGCAAAAATTCAGGTTCTCTCTGAAACCAATATAGAAACAGCACAAAAAAGTCAAACTTTGATTCCATTTTGAATTGTCATGTTCTCAATGCAGTAAATAGAGTGTCAACCAATGTTTTAAAACCCAGACCAGTCGATAAATCGGAAATATCACTATATCACAATTTTCATGGTTCAACCGGTTAGATCAGCAATCTAATTGAATGATATCAATGCAGAAGTAGATCCTTGTTTAGATGACATTTTCTACAATACAAGAGTATCAATTCTCCACTAGGCATGTCATAAACTAGCCTAAACCATATTATTTATAAATTATAAACAATGCAACTCATTCTTATTTCAAATCATATTGTTTATAAGCAGTGAATAATATTATTTACATTTTAGATCTCATGGAGCATAAATCTAATTGGTCATGAAACATAAAAGGGATTCCTATATATATCTTTCTCATTATCTTTCTATGTTTGATAGTTTAATTCTTATGCTTTTGTGGTTCATTCCTATTATAAATAGCTAAATTAGAAACCCCAGCACATTAACTTCTGCCTCATCAATTTTGAAAATCTCTTAAGTCTGACATGTGAATTTATTCTAATGCAACTATATCTCAAGTCTTCTCCAAATGCAACATTTCCAGTGACATTTTCTAAAATGCCCACAACAAAGACATGATATTGAGAGTATAAATTTCAAAAACCTCGATTAAATCAGCCAGACCTGTTATCCCAGTTGCCAATAAACCAAGATACTCTGTGATAGGAAATAGATGTGCTTGTCTGACTCAATCCAAGAGCTTGTCCTGCAGTAAATTATTAAATAGCAACTTTAGACTCTCAACAAGCACAAATGACATAGTGCACTCACCAGAACCTTTTTCTGTCTAACAACACAGACTGAATCCTTCCCTCGGACACCAATTGAGGTAATCCCAGCAGATTTAACAGCCTTTAAAGCGTACTTTATTTTTGCATTTAGAAAAGCCACAGTCGAGAATTAAAAACCCTTCAGACTAAAACCCATGCTCGTGGAAACCTTAAGGCCATTGCCTTAGGCCCCCAAAGTAGTAATTTCTTATACCACTCATTTATTAAAGACCAAACCCATTGAATATGGAAGTACGTGTAAGTTAAGTGGGTAATGGTAGTTTTTGGAGCATTCATTTGAATTTTGAAGTCTTGAATCAGTCGACAAATGCAATTTTTAATTTTTTTTATTCACATCTCAAAAGTTTAAAACTTTATATTAGAATTACAGGTATTGAGAGAAGAGTTAATGGAAGAAATTAATACCTCATAGAAATGTTAAACTATATGAAAAGATTATATTCTTTTTCAAATGCATGCATTGTTTATAAAATATAATTGACAATCCATGTGACAATTGCTATTGTTGAAATAAAATTTTCAAAACTAAAATTGCTTAAATCCTATTTGGGATCAACTATGTAATAACATAGATTGAATGAATTAAGCATGTTATCAATTGAGAGTGAAATACTAAAACTACTTAATTATAAAACTTTGACAAATGGTTTTGCAACTTAGAAAGCAAAAAGAATGATATGATGATTGATGAATTACATTACATTTGATCCTCTAATAATTTTGCCTAAAGCCCCACACTTTTTAGACATGGCCTTGGCCCAGCAGTAAATATTTTGCTTGAATTTGAGCTTTATTTCAGTCTGACTTGTTTGAGAAATGATATTATCCTGTATTCTTAATATTAAGGTACCTCTTTCTTATCTCTTGTTTATGCTAGCTGCCATGCTCGTACTCCTTTATAACTTCCTCTATTTCTCTTGAATGATACTAGTTTACCTATTAAACTTGTTCTTCTACATGAAAAATGGTTTTGCAACTTAGAAAGCAAAAAGAATGATATGATAATTGATGAATTATATTACATTGGATCACCCCAGAGTTTCTAGACATGGCATCGCACATAATGTTCAAAGTTCAAACAAAATTTACGATTTAGTTAAAATTTAATTCCATTTTTTCAAACCAATATAATTTTTTGCCATAAAATCCAAATGATCAGGACGTTCATCCACTATTAAACATACTTGAATACTTTTTTTGTTCAATATTATAAACATTTTATCAAAGAAAAGCAGCTTATAGATAAAATATTGGCCAATACATATACACAAACATGAAAAGCCAAAAAAAAAAAATCTCATTTCTTTTCACCATATCCAGAAAAACAAAGACTTCAAATAACAAGTTAGCCATAAGAAGAGTAATTATAGAAATAAGCATAAAAAACTACACCATATGCAATTAATGTCCATAGAATATAGTTAGCATATGGAAAGGTAATCCCTTTCGACATGATAGCGATACAAAGAATAATTAAAGTATTAAACAACTAGAAACACAAATGGAAATCAATAAAAAAACCTATAAGTATCCATTTGACATTACTGTATTCGGTTAAATAAGGGGGATAACAGTCTGAGCAATTAAACTTACAAGAAACACACTAAAAACAATAGAGCTCAAGCACTAATCAATTGAGTAAACTACTAAACCACTTCAGAAGAGGGGAAATGGGAAGCAGAAAAAGATAAGTTAGATCCCAACCAGGATCCCCACTTGGAAATTTAGTTTATCACATTTGGGATTTGGAAATTTAGTTCATTTCACTTGGGAATATCCAAATGGGGTCATGGCTGGAAAATCTTTTTCTCACAAGGTCCTAACTTGTCTTTGTCCCAAATGGGAAGGCAGGGAACAAATTACATATCACATCACAAAATAAAATAAATTGACAGCTACCAATCACCAGTACCAAGGCAATCAGCGTAGCAATATGCTGTTATGGAGTCAAGTAACAAAACTAACCCAGCAAAAGTTACACAGATTTTACAGTTCTTGCATGCCAGACTCCTTTTGCTTAGTTCATGACTGATATCGACAGAACCTTAATCTATCTTTACCAATGAGAACAAGTAGTGCACAAAGTAAAATGATTGATTCCTCGTAACAACCAACTTGAATTATGTTTTCACTAAATTGGATGATTAATTTCTTTCTTAACAACTGCCTTAGTTTGATGATGTTATACAATAAGAATGATTAATTTTGAACATCACTCTTATTATATAGGATTCTAAATGGAGGCAAAAAGAGTGAAACATAATGCCTATGATAAAGACCAATATAGTCCCTCCCTATGTTCCATTAAATAATGGAAGCAGAGTTTAATCGCTATGATCTATTAGTAAATTCGGTCTTTTATTCGATGCATGATCTGTATCTAACATGAACAACAATTTTCATGGTTCTGCAAAATATCTGCAGTCATGGTTCTGCATTATTTTACAAAAAATCAAGATAGAAAACAACATTGTAATCAGCCGAACAAAACATCAAACTAAACATCATTCCAGCAACATCACAAGCAAATTGTCTCCAATTGTTGCAGAGGGACGAGATATTCTAACGATAGGAGTTTAAATGTCAATTGTCAAAGATATTATTCTTCTTGTGGCTTCACTCACCTCAGAGCTTGAGACACGAAGCTTGGAGCTGGGGGAGACGTGAAGCCCGCAGAGGAAGAAGAGGGGGAGAATTGGAATTTGCCGAGGGAAGACGGTACAACGGAAAAAAGTGCCGCAGGGATGCACACGGCAACAACGGAGGAAGACGGAGGAAAGGAAGGCGATGGTGTTACAGGGCACAATTCGGCAAATGGAGGCTGCAAGCGATCTGTGGATTTCCTTCAGTTTAGGTAAACCAATTTTTTTTTTTTTTTTTTTTGGGTTTTTGCCAACTTTCTTTTTACTTTACTTTAATTTAATTATCTAGTAATAATAATATAATTTACTATAATTATAATTATATTATTATTAGGCTAACTGCTTCAATTCCAAAAACATAGGAAGATTCAAAGGTTAGTTCAAAGTGTCAGGTTAGTTCAAAGTGTTAGGAATCTGATTTAATTCTCTAAAATGGCCCAAAGATATAAAATAAACCAGTAATATGTCTCGGTAATAGTCCCACCAATTCGCCAATCAGTCCAATCTCAAGAACATTAATTCACTTAATGCTATTTTATTATTTACAATTTTTTTATCTAATTGTAACATAATGTGACTATGGCTTGCAAGTGATTTGAGAAACTACTTCAATTGCATAAAAGCTTATTAGCCAATTCCTTTGTAAGTATTGTGAATGATAATATAAAAGGTGAATTAGAGAAATAAAAGAGAAAATAAAGTAGATAAATGTAACTATGTTGCTCTCTATCCAGATTTATAAATGAAAAAGATCCTGATATGAATCCAAACAAAAAATCAACTCTAAGTAAGTTTCCTTTGGCAAGCATGCAAACTTCTACTCCCATAGTCTCATATTATAAAATACCATTAAAGATTTTTCTTATTTTGTGATATAAAACAACATATAATAATTTATTATTTTTATTTTTCATTTATTATATTATTAGTATTATAATTTGCTTTATATTTAATAAAACGAGTTAAATTAATAGAGGTAAAATTGAAAAGTTTAACTTTTTTAAAAATTTAAGAATATAATAAATGTTTCTTAATACACGTGAAACCCCTCACATTATTTTATAATATAGGGAGGAGAGAGTATTTATCTAGAGAGTCATATACAACTATTGTGACCTATTATTATTAAATAGATCTAACATATTTAACTAAGTAGACCAGGCTCATGAACAGGCCTATTTAGTTAAATAAACCCTACCATAAAACTTATCAAGTTATGCCTATTATTATTATTATTAGTTTTATGAATTTTCTTATTTCTTTGATGGATTGAAATAAAGGTAGGGACAGCTGGTGTATATACTTAGACATCCTTCCACACTGCTTTTTGTATTATCACATTTTTGTGGACGAGAGTAAGTAAATTAATATGTGAGAAGCCGCATATTAATATGATTACAAGAGAAGATAGGTGTATGAGGCTTATAAAAGTAAAGAGAGTAGCTATTTTTCTATTGTGTTACTCAAACACATGGCATAAGATAAATATATATATGGATCATGCATTTGATGACTAAAAGTTTAAAGTTTAAAGTTTTTTCTCCAAATTAAAGTTGATAATTTTTTTTACTTTGCTTTTTAATAGGGCTTTAAATAGGTTTTTAGGTTAGACCATGCTTATAGAAGACATGATTTGAGCCTAAAATAAAGCCTTATATAGGGTAATATACCAGATTTAAGCTTTAGATTTATAATATGGGCCTAACCTATTTAACTAAAACATAATATAGTTTAGCTTATTTCCACCCCTAGTTCTAACAAATCCTCACCATCACAATTTCGATTTTTAGCTTAAAAGTCGATTATAGTCCACTCTAGTTCAACTCTTAAAATGACCTATTTATGTAAATAGGCTTGCTTGTAGATATGTTAAATAGGCCAGACCTTATACAAGCCATGCTATAGGTTCCTAATATAGGTCTGGCTTATTTCCATTCAACGTCAAGTAAATGAAAATCATACTGGATTTGTCTAAGACAACACCTTTAGGAAACTCGTAAACAAAACCATTTCTCAATGGACGAAATCTACATAATGATAGAGGAATACTTCTACAAATATAATCTTATATCCAAAGTTGGCAGAAAATAAAATGAGTTTATCTATTATGAGTTACAACTATGTCACTTGGTGAGGTCATCTTCTTTTATATGACTAACTTACATATTCTTTAATCTCTTTTTATTGGGTGCTTACACACCATTTTATACATGCATTTATCAAAATCAATATTTGTAAAATTGATAAAGATATTATACATAGTATACAAGTTTGGTGGTTAAAGTGAAGAAAAGTTTCATGAATTATTTGTGATTGCAAGGTGTTTACTAAGTTTAAAGGGAAATTTTATTGAACTACTATAAGGTCAACAATGCTATATGATAGTGAATGTTGAGTTTTGAACGGTTAATAAGAACATAAGATGGGAGTAGCATAAATAATAATGTTAAGGTGGATGTGTGACTATACATGAATGAATAAGATGAGAAATGATTATATACGAGGAAAAATTGGAATAATAGTTATTAAGACGAAAATTGTGGAAAATAATTTAAGGTGGCCTGGAAGTGTATAAAGCAAATGACCAAAGGAGCCGGTGAGGAGAGTTGATTAAATGACTTTTAATTCTATAAAAGGATGTAAAAGGAGACCAAGAAAGACACTAATTAGGGGAGATTATATGAGATCTAATTAGGGAAGGTTATAAGATGAGATCTCTTAATAAATGATTTATCTGAAAAAATGATTTTTTTTGTAGAGTCCAGTGGCTTCATATAATTCATATAGATGACCTCACTTAGTGGCATAAAACTAATGTTATTATTGTTGTATCAAAATCAATATTTGTGTGGTCCACATGGTGTTAATCAGAATGGGCCCATGTATATTAACTTAATACGTTCAAAAAAATTTAGAGATTATACCCCAATAAGAGCTAGTAACAATATAAAAATTAAGGAAAATTAAGCTTTTTGTCCTTGAACTTTCCACTTGTTTTGATATCAATCAATGAACTATTTTTTTTTAACAAGCTCCCTAATATATTACATGTTATGTATGTTAATCCCCCAACTTTAAATTGTTAGGAAATAGATACATAAGGGTGCCATATGGCCAGACAAAGGGTGACGGTGCTAATGTGGCTAACAGTGGTGGTGACATGGACACCACTTGGATTAGTGGTTGATTATGTGGGAAAAAAGTGGGTTTATGTTGCAAAAAAAGAAAGAACGGAAAAAGAAAAATGAAAAAGATGAAGAGAGAAGTGGCATCTGTACATCCAATATATGTCATAAAGTAGAAATCGCTAAAGTAGAGAAGTCAAAGTTATGGACAGTTGAAGAAAAGAGAAGTGGCTGAACGGGAAAGGTGAAGCATTTGTTGTAGAAGACAAAGTTCTATGACTTTTGAAGCTTTACGAAGGTAAGAGTGAGAAGGAAAACCTATCAACAGTAGTGGTTAAGAGTGTCGTCGAAGCTTTGCAATAGGAAGGAGAAAGCTTTGAGTAGAAAGTGAACAAGGATAAGTTTGAATTTCTGTCAGCATCAAAGAGAATAAGCCTAAAAGTTGTGGAAGTTGCTGCTATTTGGTAAGTGTAAGACCTTTTCTTTTAGATGTAAAAAAGCAAAGTCTGTGAATGAGGTAAAAACAACAAGGAGACATGGGAACCTTTTCAGATGTTAAAAATTTAGTGTGTTGATGTATGTGAGTTGAAGCTTTTGTCAATAGCACTATTGGAATGCCAGAGTATAAAGTGGGAATCTTTCGGGATGAAAAATACAAGTTACAGAGAGGGAATTTTTTTGGGAAATTGTTTGGTAGATAAAGTAAAGTAATGACAAAGTGGAATTGGTTGATAAAATATGGTAATAACCACCTATGAGGCACCATATATATATTTGCAAGCGTTTGTGCTTTGTTTTTGGTGAAATAAGCCTTTATCCTTATGTATATATTTGTATATTTGTGTGTGGGGGTTAGAAAGCTTTGCAACTTGATGGATATGTGAAGTAGTCCCAATAAACTTTTCCTAGAACTAGACCCCACCATTCTTGAATATGTGAAGTGGTCCCAATGAATAAACCTTTTTTCTTTCAAAATTTAATAGTAGATCTCCTTAAACTTGAATAAGTTTAATTACTAACCATTGTGGACTCTGATCATGCTCGAGCTTATACATGAGCTTTCTTAACAAGTGATATGATTTCTAATGCATATATTACTTATGTTACCTAATGCATACATCTAGGTCAACATAATGATGCACTGGTTCACTATTTGTTGATAGTGAAAATAAAATGGATAATGACTGTTTTCATCAATATGTTGATCTAGATGTCACTAATGGCATTACACAAGCACAAGAAAGTTCTGTAAACGAATGACATTATGTAGCTGCATTAGAAAATTCAAATCCCAATGATTTGATACATAAAGATTCAAATCCCAATTGTTTATGCTTGAACAGTCTCTTGTGTCAGACTATGAATAAGATGAAGTGCAATTTGTAGGAGAATCTAATTTACAGGATGATGTTATCTCTCATGGGTGCATTCAATATAACACAAGTGAAATGTGCATGAACTTTGAGTTTAAACTTGGGATGGAGTTTAAGTGCCTTGAAGAGTTTAAGGGAGCTATTAGGGAGTATGCATTACTCCATGAGTATGATTTAAAGTTTGTGAAAAATGATAAAGTCAAGTGTAGGGTGGTATGTCAGAGTGAGTGAGTTTTTGTTGTTTGTCAATAAGGTTAGTGGAACACTGACTTATAAGATTAAGACATTCAACTCAAAGCATAAATGTGGGATCACATTTACTTTAAAGATGGCAACCTTTAAATGTGTTGTAGGCAAAATAGCAAAGACTATGAGATTAAACAAAAAATAAGGCTAACTGATATTATCTCTTTAATTAAAGACACTTATTTTGCTACCATTATGCTACATGTTGCATACAACTTCTCTAGATTCTTTTCTAAGTGAGAAATTCCAATGTGTGCTCGATGCCTATAGTAGTAATCCCTATTGTACTATCTCAAATTTTGCATCCCACTACTTTGATCCATGCTTGAAAAGGCCATTAAGTCTGAGACATGAAATTCATAGTAAATTGGTATAGAACTCTTTCTACATTGTTGCATTCCAAGTTCAGTGAATAATACTAAATTTATAGTATTAATAAAATCAAATAAATTACATTAATACTCTCATTGTTCATCATAATATATATGCAACCAATCATGAGTATCATCGGTTCATAAGTTTTATGATGTGGGCCCATATAGAAATCAACATACACTAAGCAAACCAATGGTTGAAGATGACTATCAATAGCAAGATTAATACGTTTTAACTATTTCAGTACTTGAAGCTTTAAATTGCCCCTAGAAAGCATAATTTTACCTAATTAAACTCTAACATCTCAAGAAAGGTACAACCTCAAGTTTCTTCAATTCACACCAATAATAACACATATATATATATATGCCATTAAAACTTAATGTTATCTAAGCATTTCTCTACCCCTACCTACCATGTCTCTTTGCATTTGTTAGAATTTGTAGAATTTTAACATTCGCAAGATTGTAGTATACATGTATGCAACCATACAGTATAGGTATTGCTAATATTTACTAGATTACAGTGATAATGAGAAAACTACCATGCCTAACATGCATTGAAGTCCATCTATTAACAATGAAGAGGATACATGTTAGTAATTGAGAAGAAAAAAGGGCTACAATTCCAATTAACCATATGATACAACCTAATTTTCTATTTACATACTCTATTATGATTTGTGTCAATTTGCAAACTTGATTCCTTGTAGGAAAAATATAGATAAAGTTAACTTTTTAAGAAGATTATTACTTTAGGATGTCAAAATTTAAACCAAAATATCATGAAGTGATAAATGATAATGTGAAATAGCAAGTGAGGAATGTAACATCCCTCTATTTCTGCATGCATTTGTATGATTGGATGATGATATGATATGATATAAATTTCTCTGGAATGATGTGTGATGTTTAAGGAAGCTTAAAAATATAACTAAACAGGTTAAAGGTCTAAAATAGTATAAAAAGATCAAACAGTAAAAAGGCAAAACAGTCATTTTGTTAACAGGTAAGGGTAAAATAGTCATTTTAGTAAAGTAGAGAGAGAAAATAATATTAAAATACTCCAATATAGGATAAAAAAAAAGTAATACAAGATATATGGGTCCGAAGAGGAAATGTATAGGAATAGTAAATGGGTTCCATGTAAATATTAAATATCGACCGAGTAAGATGAATAATAAAAAGTAAGTAAGGCAAGTAGACCTCACATGATAAAGAACATAGAAAGAATACATGATATAATAGGAAATGCAAATAAAAGTACACAACTTGAAGCTAATTGGATATGTAAAAATACAATATAGTAATTTCTCTCTCTTCTCTTGATTTGACTCAAATTTATTGGACAAAAATGCCATTCCACACTTCTCTCACAATGGCCAAAATATCTAGAGATAAAAGAGGGAAATTGCTCAAATTAATGAAGATTAATCTCAAGCCATCGGATCAAAAACCAATCCAAGGGCCAAGGTTTACTCTTTGTGCCTAGAAATACCCATGACCCCCCTCCTATTCTCCTTGCTCATATCAGAACACCAAGAGGGTGTAGGAGGGAGGATGTTGGCATGAAGAGAGAGAGAGAGAGACAGAGAGAGAAAGTGAAGCCAAGGAGAGGAAGAAGAAAAGGAAGACGAAGGAAAAGGAAAGGAAGAGAAAGTAAGAGGCAAGGTTCCAAAGGTAATTCTACTCTCTTCTAGTATTCCTTCTCATTCATTTTGTCCAAGTTTAGCTAGGGTATTGAAGCATTTTCCTCCTCCTTGCATGGTCCCTTAGTCTCGGCCAAAGCAAAAAAGATTAGCTAGGGCTTATGTTTCATTTAGCCAATTATTACAATAGGTTTGTGAAGTTGATTGATGACCTAAATGCATGAAGGAATGGTTAAAAGATTGAGTTTTTCCATCTTGGGTTTTAAAGGAGTGTGTCTTGGCTAAAGTGAGAATGAGATCCTAGGATTGGACTTTGATGAAAGTAATGGTTGTAATGAGTTCCTAGGATACAAAATAGTGAAAAAAAGATCAAAGGATCAAGGTTATAAGTTTGTTCACAAAAGGTCAAAAGTTTAGGACCATATATGCATATTAAGTCCTTATTGTGATATCAAGTTATTTAATAAAGATTATTGCTGGTAATAGGCCCTAAACAAGCTAAGGAAGTGAACCAAGTCAAGTGAAAGGCAAATTGAAGTGAAAAGATCGTAAAGCACAAAGGAAATCTCTTGTTATTGTCTCTATGTTATTGCTAATGATGTCTTACATGTTTATATATTATGAAAATGTTGTCATGTTATTGTTATGACTATTTCTATGATTGGTTGGCTATTTATTTGATGAGGATTAAGCCTGAGATATCCTGTTTTTAAGCCATTATACTACCAAATTTTTGTTAGACAACATTGATGTTTTATGAAACCATATAATGTTTTCAAATGTTTTAAATGTGTTGTGATGATATAATGGCATGTCCAAGTTGACTACTAAGATTTCCCAATCTCATTCCCATAGTTTCCCAAATGATAGGGCCAAGTAATACCATAGGAAAGCATGTGTCTAAGAGGATTGAAGAAGAAGAATGATCTGCCAAAAATTATTACTAGAAACTATTTTGTCTGTAAATACTACCTATTTTGAATAGCTATGTAAAATCAAACAATACTTAAAAATTTCAGGTGTTTGTATGTATAATTATAGTCATATCTTATGGACAATCTCCACTAGTTTGGACGCAATTGAAGTTATATAATGGAAGTTATACATATTTTCTAAAACTATTCCAATATAACTTATTTTTGACCCCTGAAGGTTTAGATTAGCATTCTATCTAGTAGATAATTTAAAGAATGTACAATACTTATATGGTTAGAAAGTAGATACATAGAGCTTTCTAATGATGCTAAAAATACATGAATTGACTCTGTATGTTATGAGATATGGATATTCAAAATTATGGTTCAGATTTTAAATAAAAACTGGAAGCAGAAAATGAATAGTAAAATTTATTGAATAAAATGTAAGAATCTGAGCAATAATGTTCCAGTTTCTAATTTTTCTCATGTAATTCAAGATGTGAATGATTTTTAGAGATTGAATTACTAAGAAATGATTTTTGTATATTTAGTTATGATTTTTGAAAGTTCATTATGCAATTTACGATAACAGTACTAAAAACAGTTTTGATAGTTTTAAAATTTTAATTGGTTTAAGTTCTTAAAGAGCTTTGTATTGCTTCCAAATGAAGCAATTTACATGGAAAATGTATTGAAATATAAGATGTAATAAGGAAAGTGACAAAAATGGAACCACAAGGTAAAAATGCAAAGAGGCCTGCAAAACACACTTAATTTCAGTCTCAATTGAACTCCAAACAATTTATAAAGAATAATCACAAATATCATTAAAATCGAGGCTTAAGCCACATTGTTGGCTTTCTTACTATGTTGGCTTGTCTAATTAGGCTCCGTGCAAATACAATATAATCTTGACATGTGCCTTTTTGTTATCTTGATTTTGCCAAGTGTATATAAGTTTTATTTATTTATTTTTTTCAATTTCTAATTCTAATCCCATGTATATTCATTATCTGGTAAGGTATGGGGCCACTTATCTTGAATTTTTTCGAATATAATAAGTTGTCTTCATTCCTTCATTCATTGGTTAGGTGTGGGACCCACTTGTGCTCACAATTTTCAAACCCAAAATATTCTCTGAGACCCATTTATTATATAAATTATTCAATTGGAATTAAGGTTTTCTTTTTCATTTCTTTGTAACCAAACAAATTATAAAAAAATATCTTTTAGGCCAGTATGTCCAATTTAAGAGTTTTTTTTTTCAAATTTTGTGTGAAATTATTGTGCCTTTTGAAAATTTATTCATAACTACTATATATTAATACCCAAACAAAATTATATATTAATCTTTCAAAATTAGTGTGCCCTCTAAAAATTTAGTGAGAAATCATAGCTATTAATCATAACTATATCTTAATTAAAATTTTGTTCATTTCTACCATATCTTAACATTGTGTAGTCATCATTAACAATGTAATAATTAGTTATTTTATTAAATAATAAAACTTTGTTGGTTCACATCTTAATTAAATAATTAAAAAACTAATCCATATATTTTGTTTAATTATCATCCATTGTATTGATATCAATTGTATTATTAAATTTTAATGGAGATACTACAACAAAAATAGCTTTCATTAGCTTTTATTTTACAATTTTATTGGCATTTAAAAAATATCATATGCTTGAGTGCAAATAAAGGGGTGGCATTTTTTGTTGGTGTTTATACAAATGCCAACTAAGAAGGCTGCTTTAGTTAAACAAACATCAATAAATGAAGCCTTTTTAGTTGGCTACAATCGCCAACTTTTTTCTTTCTTTTTTTTTTTTTGAAAAAGCAATCCAATTGTTCCCAACACCGTAGTTCCTCTTCCAAATTCACTAGAATCTTTACACAGAAAAATATAAGAGAAACAATAGAAAATTGTGCAAATTAAATCTTGAATAAGCATAACAAATCAACCAGGAACCAATTACCAAATAGAAATTACTACAAATGCAAATATGGAAGGAGGATGAATGCAAAAAATATCATATTACACTAAGCAACAAGAGGAAAAAATAAATTACCAAACCCCTAATTAATTTTTTTGTGCTCCTTTTAGGGCTGTATAGTATATTTACAAAACAGATCTGACTAAAATAATGTACACTACATCATCAAATTCTTCAAATGAGGAAAAAAAAGGTTGTAGAGGTGTGTTGTTAGGTTTGAGACGAAGAGCTTCAAGGACATTTTTTAAGATGAAGATGTGCTTTGTATTGTCCCAGAATTTGCGCACTCTTATACGATATCATTGGTTCTTCCCAATGGCGGTTATCACTCAACGCAAAAGCCGGCTTTGCGAATCAAATTTGGGGAAGGATGAGTCGATGAGGACTGTGAGGAAGGATAGGATGCGGTGAGTTCAAAAGTGGATGATGGAGAAGAGAGAGGTTGAGCAATGCATGATGATGGAGAAAAGAGACCTAGAGAGATTAGTGATGATGATGGAGAAGAGAGAGGCTGAGAGAAGATGCATGATGATAATGGAGAAGAGAGAGGCCGAGAGTTCAAAGGCGGTGGTTTTAGAGAGAGAAGATGATGTTCAGGGGCATTGGTGCCTTTTGGTTTCAGATAGAGAGAATATGATGTTCAGGGGTAGTGGTTCAAAAGGCACGTGATGATGGTGGTAAGGAATAGGAAAAAGTAAAAGAAAAGAAAGAGAGAGAGTAAAGTAAGAACTGTTGGATATTTTTAATCAACTATTAAAATTCTTGATCTGTGCCTTATATTTTTTTAAAATAAAGTTAGTGAAACTTTTTCTTAGCGTTTATTTAAAAAATGCCAACTAAAGGTCATAATTTAGTTGGCATTTATTTAGGAAACGCAACTAAAGGCTTTAGTTGGCCTTTTTTTTTTATAGAACCGTCAACTAAAATATGACCTTTAACTAGCATTTGTAAAATAAATGCCAAGAAAAATATTTTTTTATTTGCATTTTGTTAACAAAAACCAACTAAAATCCTTTTTATTGGTATTTTCTTAACAAATGCCAACTATTGAACACCAATATAATCTATTTCTGGTGTACTGAGATAATAGAGATGGTATAATGGGTTAAAAATTATATTATGCAATGAAGGATTTGTCAAGATTCAAATTGATAGCATTCCCTCCAATCCCTCGAATATTCAATTTCAAATTATTTTAGATTTTAAGATTTCTATTTGTAACATCCCCATATTTTTGCAAACAGCTGAATGATTAGATGATTATGTGAAATGATATGAAATTATCCCAAAATGATATGTGATGTTTGGGGATGCTTAGAAGTATAATTAAATAGGTTAAAGGCCCAAAATAGCATAAAATAAGCAAAATAGTTATTTTAATAAATGTAAGAGCAAAATAATCATTTAAGAAAAGTAGAGAAAGAAAAATAATATTATAGTACTCTAGTGTAGGGTGAAAGTACAAGTGATATAAGATATATGGGCTTGGAGAGGAAAAAGTATAAGTATAATAGTATACAGGTCTCACGTGAATTGTAAATTTCAACCGAGTAAAATAAATGGTAAAAAGTAAAGATAAGTGAATCTCACATGAAAAGTAAAGAGAAAAAGATAATGAGTCCCACAAATAAAGTACATAGAAAGAATACAGGATAAAATGTAAAATCCAGATTAAAGTACACAAACTAGAGTCAAATGGATATGTAAAATGGCAAGTTGGTAAATTCTCTCTTTTCTCCTAGGAGACCAAAATTTTAAGGACCAAAATGCCCTCCCAAACTTCTATCACAATGGAAAAAATATCTATGTGCAAAAGGGGAAAATTACATAAAATAATTAAGGATAAATTCAAACCATTGGATTATAATTAAATCCAAGGGTCAAGATCACTCTAAAAACTCTATAAATAGAGCCCTCCATCCCTCCCTTCATTGCTAATTTACACAACACCAAGAGGGGTGTAGGGATGAGAGTGAGGCCATGAGAATTAGAGAGAAAAGAAGGGAGTGACCAAGAGAGAGAGAGAAGGAAAGAGAGGAAGAGGAAGAGAGAAAGAGGAGAATGAATGAAGGAAGGGAAGCAAGGATCCCATGCTCAACATGTAATGTTCATTTTCTTATCTCTTTAGCATCCTTTCCTCTTCCATTTGGCATGAGCTTAGTAGGGTTTTGAAGCAATTTCTTCCTCCTTCCATGGCCTTGTGAGTCTCGGCCATGGGCAAGTCTTTCGGACCAAAGGTTTTGTTCATGAAGCCAAGTAGAAGAATAAGTTTTTGGGGTTGCATATTGCTTAGAATGCACGAAAGATTATTTCAAATATTTAGTTTTTCATGATGGGTTTGTAAGGGCCATGTCACAGCCAAGATATGATGTGCATGAGGGAAGGAGTTTTTCATGAAACTAATGATTTCAATGAATTTCTAGGATGCAAAATAGGCAAGAAATGTCAAGGAATTCATTATAGAAGTTAGCTTATAAAAGGTCAAAAGTTAAAGCCACCTATGTATACCTAGTGTCCCTTGGTGTTATTAAGTTATTAAGTAAAGTTTATTGATGTTAATAGGCTCCAAACAAGTTAAGGAAGCAAGCCAAGTAAGTAAAAAGACAAGGTTGAAGTAAAGGATTTGTAAAGCTTCGAGGTAATCTCTTGCTATGTCTTTATGTTATTGCACAATGACATTTTACATGTTATCAAAATGTTGACATGTTGTTGCTATGAATATTTTTGTGGCTAATTAGCTATTTATTTGATAAGGGCTAACCTTAGGATGTCCTATTTTTCAGCTGTTATGTTGCTGGATTTTCATTAAACAACATAGATGTTTTATATGTTTTATGAAACCATATAATGTTTTATATATTTTAAATGTGATATAATGATGTATTGGTATGTGTAAGTGTATTATTGAGATTTCCAAATCTCATATCCCTAGTTTCCCAATGTTAGGACCAAGCAATGGCAAAGGAAAGCATGTTAGTAGGGAAGATTGATGATGCTAGAACTGTTTACTGGAAACTGTTTGTTGTTGTGAATTCTATTTATTTTGGAAGGCTGTATAAATTGGAATATTGCTCCAAAAATTTAGATATTTTATGTATGATTAGAGTTATGTGATGTGAACAAATTGACACTGGTTGGAATACAATTGGAGTTTTATAATAAAAGTTATGATTATTTTCCCAAAATTATTCCAATGAAGGTTATATTCGACCCCTAAAGGCTTATGTTAACATTCTAACCAGTAGGCATACAATAAATGTACAATGTTTATACAGTTAGAAAGCATACACATAGATCTTTCAAATGATACTAAGATTGCATGAATTAGCTCTATATGCTATGACATATGCTTGCCCAAATTTATGACTCAGAATATAGATAGAAACTAGAAGTTCAAAATGAATAGTAAATTTTAATGAATAAACTATATAAATCTGAGTGATAACTTTCCAATTTCATCTTTTTTTCCATAAAATTCAAGATGTACACAATTGTTAGAGACATGAACCATTGAGAAATGATTTTTGTGAATTTAATTATGATTTTTGAAAATTCACTACATAGTTTGCTATACAATATACAAAAAACAGTTTTTAACAGTTTTAAGTTTTAAATTGGTTCAAGTTTTCAATGACCTTTTTCATGCTTTAAAAGTAATCAATTTACAAGGGAAACAGATTGAAGTATAAGATGTAATACTATTTCTATTCTAGGTTTAATCAAATATCATTCCCTCTTTCTTTTGATTTCAAATTCAAATTCAAATTTCAATTACTTACTCATCTGACGAGTTTTCTCACCAAGTGCATCTAAGTATGGAAAATCAATTTCAAATTAGTGCACAACATTCGCCCCAAAATTTGAAATAGCAATCAGATACCTCTACACCTACTCTCTATTTATACATGCTCTGGCCCATCTTAGATACCACCAACTTCTATTCCTTCCTTTTTCTATTCCTCTATATTTTGATCCATTGGTTTTTTTTTTCCAAATCATCACCTCCTATTTGTTTGGCTGTTCATTCTTCTCATTCACTGATATGCTAGATATGGCAGATGTGGTAGATGAAGACTATTACCTCCTCAAAGATCTAGACAGTTTGAGGGAAACTTGGACAATCATTGTTAGGTTTTGGTGAAGATAGACTATTGTTAATCAAAACGGCTCTAGAAGCTTCTCGTCAATTAGTATGGTGCTTGAAGAGGAGGAGATATATTGATATATTCTTTCTATATTATTGTTACTTTTTTAGATTTTTAATGCTAATTTTAAACTCATTTCTGATTGTGCTTTTGTAATGTTCTATAATAGGGGACTAAAATACAAGCTACCATTAGGCAAAACTCTTTGGTCAAGACATATCAAAAGGAACTTGTGGGAAAAAAATGCTATCTGATTGAAAATTTCAAGCTGTCTAATAACAAAGTTCAATATCGTGCCACAAGCCATCCTTTCTGGGTCATTTTAATATGATTACTTTTGTTCAACCAAAGAGGTGGCACTTCCCACATGATGTCATACTTTTGTTCTAATAGGTAAAGCTTAGTTCTATTTCGTGTACTTCAAATTCTCTAGCAATGCAACATCTATTTAATATATTGTTGATATTATGAGATCATTAGTTACTCATGAGCTTTGGCCGGCTAGATGAATTTCATAGAAATCATCAAAGCCACAAAAGACTTTGTTGTAGTCTCATTGACCATGAGTAAGCTCAACTTTAATGATTATAGTTTGCTTTTTAAGGTATTGGCACATATTTCTGAGTATAATTTGAGTTCTTTTTCACTTCATCAATAGAAATAATTTTATAAATGTTGTCTTCTTTGGAGAGTACGCATATGATGCTTATTACTCAAAAGAAGAAAATATGGAACCCCCTATAGTTATAGTCTTGGAACATGCTTATTTGAAACTGAATAATGGTAATCTTATGTCATTTAATTCAATTAGTTTGAATGTTGTTGGTATCTATACTTATGCCAGAGTCCTATGTCTAAGAGTATTTGAAATTGTCAACTCATGGTCTGCAACTAGAGTTTTGTTCAATTTAGATATTCCAGAAGTCATAGATCACATAGCAAGGTCTTAATGCACTCTATTTGGTTAAATAGTATAACATCTAGATATATATTGTGTGTTTATTTTAATCTCATTCAATGTGTGGAATTAAAGTAGGTTGCCATTGCCCACCTCCTCCACCTCATTTGAGACTTCAATGTCTACCCAAGAGATTCTGCCCTACCAAAGTCCAAGTGGTGCTACAAGTCTTTTGATCTATCCAAGAAGACACACAATATGCTAGCTTTTATTGAAATGCCAAGTACAACATACTTCATTCTTGTCTTGCTTTTGATTCTTTCCTCTGCCTCATTTGTGCCTCAATTAATGAGTAATGTTTTCTTAGAGTACATTTGCTATGATTATGGCTACAATTCAAAAGGTCGAGATTAACTTTGACTAGATGTATGATGGATGCACTAACTGTTATGCCAAATTGAAGTTGAAGAATAATATATTCCATTGTTTTGGATACAAGAAGGATTCTTCTGCTATTGAGCCAAAGTTAGAGTCATTCCCATTTATTTAAGCTCATCTTGCATGATGTTTCACAACCCTCCATATCTATTTCATTTCCTTCACAATTCACCCTTTGCTTGCAAGTTTAGAGTCTACTATTATGTGACTGATGACATTGGCAATACCTCAGTTGTGTTGTTTGACTACTTAACCATGAAATTGCTCGACGTTTCTATCACACCTTAACCTTTAACCTTATTTCCCATGTAATATAACTTATTTAAAGTCTATTTAAAGTATTTAGACAACAAGAATCACTAAGGAAACTAAATCAGAAAAATAAAAATTTTCAAATTCACTATTTATTTGGTACTCCAATTTTTTAGAGCAACTTTGAAAAATCATAACTAATTTTCAAAAAATCATTTGATATTGATTTAAGTCTCTAAAAATAGTTTAAAATATCTTCTACATAGAAAAAAAAGATGAAACTGGAATTTTAATGCTTCAATTTGTATTAGAAAATCCCATGAAAATTACTATTTATATGCTAAATTTCAGTTTTTTTTCCAGCTTTTTGCCTTAATTTTGAAAATTCATAATAAATCGTACATTTATCCAAAGTGTTCTTTAGCTCTTTAGAAATCTTATTCTATTTACTTTCCATCCATATATAACATTTAGCCATTCTACCATATTCGTCCAAACAATGTTTGGTTTACTATCTGGTGTTTAGATTAGATATTTTCATGCAATACTTTGCAAAACAAATTATATAGCATATTTATAAACTCATAACTTATCCAATCTAAGTATCAAACATCTTAAAATATCTAGAGGCACATAATAATATGAAAGTACGGCCTCATATATTCATATACAATTTTAACATAAAATAGCAAAGAGATATAAAGCTAGATGAAATAAAACTTTAATCATCCATGTTCCTTCCCTTGCTCTTTGCCTCCATTGGATCCTTGCCATATCTTGAGCCTATGATGTTAGTATTTGGGTGATAAGATTTTGGAAATCCTAGTAGTTAGTCACATCTTTCACATTTATATTATCATGCATGCTATAAAATCTCAAAAACATTGTAAAAATCATATCGAAATAAATCACCATATTGTTCATAAAAAAAATTGGTAGCATAATAGCTTAGAAATTGGACATCTCAAGCAATAGCTCTCTCATAAAAGTAGCCAAAACCAGTCTCAAACATCATAAAAATAATATGGCATGTCATCATGCATAATAAAATATAGTAAGATAATAAAATGTAAGAAAATGTAACTATACTACCTTATGAAA
This sequence comes from Adenanthera pavonina, assembly GCA_026686845.1. Classification (NCBI taxonomy): domain Eukaryota; kingdom Viridiplantae; phylum Streptophyta; class Magnoliopsida; order Fabales; family Fabaceae; genus Adenanthera; species Adenanthera pavonina. Next base: position 24,124,888 of record JAIVEN010000022.1, on the reverse strand, counting down.
CTTTATGCCTTTTCTCTTCGATTCAACCTTTTCAAGGATTTTCTTGAGCTTCCTCAAACCCTAAAACATCATCCAATATCCACTAAATCAACTAAAAATAAGAGTTGATTCATAAAGTCTCATTAAAACCCTAAAAATTCATAAACTTTATTTTTTATTTTTTCTTGAATCCAATAGTTGTTCTTTACTAATTTGAACTCAATGATTCCATTTTCAATTTCAAAATCATGAAAATTCAACTCCTTCCTACCCTAATAAGCTGGCCAAAAAACAGGGGTTTAGGAGACAAAAGAGTTTTCCCAAAACTTGCTTCCAAACATACTCAAATCCACTTTTCTTACATTTTCTCACATTTTCTCTATATTTTCATGCATGAAAACATTTCTTTCTTCAACTTGAAGAAAAGAGGAGGAGAACTTTGCAAACCACCTCTAAACTACATAAATCTTGAAGAAAAATTAAAAGAGATCAAGAGAGAAATCTTTTACTGATTTTCTTGAATTTTCTTCCTCCTTTTTCTTCTCTTCTTCTTCATATTTTCTCCTTCCTTTCTCACTATTTTCATACCTCTCTTCCTCTCCTTTTCTCATGCTAAGGTTGGCTAAGGGAGGATTATGCATAGAAAAATAAAACCAATCACTTTTTGCTATGCAATCTTCATGAAATTTCTTGAATTCTCCTAGAAAATGGCATAAATAATTAAATAATGTAATTTTATCATGTGTTGCTTGTTGGTTATGAATTCAAGGGTATTTTGGTCCAAAAATACTATATATTTTATTTATCCAGATATATCATGGACTAGTCTGAACAATTAAAGCTATTTTTGCAATATTTTATTACTTTAGGGATACTGGTTATAACTATATTGGGATCTATATTTTTCTTAATATCTTGTGCCAAATAGTCTAAATGTGGGCCTCATACATTCTTTTTTACTTTATCTACCATTTTGTGAAGCCTATAGTGCCTTTTTTCTGGGCATTGTGCATTTTTTAACGCTTGGTACAAAATTTTTTTTTCCATATAAATTCAATTAACCTCAATGCATCATACCACTGGGTCTGACTCGTCACAAACTTTGTTTTAACATAAAATTTGCATAATTTCAACATTACCCTTGATTAGGGAAAAATTATAATTTTTAAAACTTTCAAGTACTTTTCTATAATTTTTCACATGGACTAAAATGCAATAAATTCTTTTTCAAGGGTTAAAATATAATTTTTATTTTTCATTTCCTTGACCCAAAAATTAACCTTTTTGCCATTTTTCACATCTATTCTTGTATTTCAAAATTTTCCATTTCTAAATACTTTCTATACTATTTAGAAAATTCAGGATATTATAGTTACTACCAAAGAGTTGAAGAAGAAGCTACAATAGGTAATAACAGATATTTGGTTTTAACTAATATATTTCTTTAATACTGTAGTACACTGATTAGTCTTCTATATAGTAGTCATTTCCTAGGAATTTTGAAAAGTTAGTTGGCCAAAAGGTGATTTTAAAGGTAAAGTTGAATGGTAAAAATGTCAATAAAAATTTTTATAGCTGCTTTGTCTTGGACTATAACAATGAAGAAGATCAAGTGAAGAGATTCACATATTCAATTAAAGATGTAATTAATCTTTTTTAAGAAGCCTAATTGATACATTATGACTAAAAATCCACTGATACTATTTTCTTGATTTAAACTTGTATAATATATATAGTATTCGAGGAGAAAATGGTAAAACAATTATTTAAGGTGGCTTGGGTATGTACAAATAAGAGGATGAAATGAGCTAATAAGGAGAGCTGATCAAATGGCTTGGAGTCCTATCAAGAGGCGTTAAGGATAACCAAGAAGATATAGTGTTTGATAGAGTCTATTGGCGTTGAATAATCCATGTAGCTGATCCTACTTAGTAGGATAAAGTTAATGTTATTGTTGTTGTAAACTTGTATAGTATTCCTAGCCATTGGGTAGTGATGTGATCTCAAATCCTCTTATACTTGAATCAAGCTCTCTTAAAGAAGATAGTGATGCCATGTGCTCTACTTTAGTTAGGTTATCTGCATCCCTAAATAGTTATGACTTTGATTAGTTGGATTTTGATGAGATGACCATTGCCAAATTTGTCACACCTTTGTTGTCACATCCCTAAAATGTTAGTAACTAAAAATGTATATGAAATTTACAAAAATGGACAGATACCGTTTTACGTGAAATAGGGCCAATATGTCATTTTTCCTGATTGTATAGAAAAATGAGAAATTATATTTTTGCCCCTAAGAATTATGGAAATGATAATTTTATCCCCAAGCATATCAAATATTTTGGCAAAATTACACCTAATGGCCCAAAAATTTTAAAAATTATAAATTTATCCCAGGTCAAGGGTAGTTTTTTTAATATGCAATATTACTATCAAAATGAAGTTGTCAACGAGAGAAGTCCAATGGTATATGGCACTGAGTGTTAATATTCAAAGATGAAGAAATAATCAGTGCCGAAGGTTAAAAAGTAACTTTATACCTATAAAGCTGTTTTTTTTATCTGTAAAAGCCAAAAAGTCAAAAAGAAAGGCTATTGGACATCACAAAAGGAGCTTTTTAAAGATAATATATTAAAGTAATACCATATACAAATTCACTTTAAATTTGTATCAATAAAGTGAATTTACACTGTAAAAAGTAACTTTACCGGTCCAGGTATTAAGTAACCAACACAGGATATTACTGGACTGGGAAAAGTATGCAGTGTCTTGGACAAGTGTACCCCTCATTTAGGACGCCACATGGTAGTTCATGGATTGAAGTTGGAATGCTTGATGGTTAAGAAAATGTAAGACTTATTTATTAAGTTTTCTTAATTAATTAAGGATTAGCAAAAGTAATCTTAATTAATTGCCTTTATATATACTTTCTCCTCCATCATTTGTATGAGACACACATTTAGAAAAGAGAGGATGAGTGATCTGAGTAATTGGAGGAAAGGAAGGCTACGTAGGAGAAGGAAAAAAGAGACGAACAAGGGAATGAAAATCCAAGAAAGAAAGGTATGTTTGCAAATTTGCAATTTTCAAGTCTTCCACTATAGTTTCTTGGTAGTTTGAGCTAGTTTCTTTGAAATTTCTCCTCCTTTACTTGCTGTCCAATCTTGGCTTAAGCATGATAATAAGAGGGAAGGAGTTTTTAAGCCATAAAATTAAGAGAAAGCATGAGATTTTTTTAAAGGAAACAAGTATGGTATGTTTTAAGCAAGTTTGTGAAAGAACCATTCTTTTTCCTTTGGAGCAGATTTTTGGCCAGATCATTTAACTGTCTTAAGGTTGAAATTTCATTAATTTGATGGCAAAAATGAATTCCCCATGATGAAAAACCTTAAAGACAAGGGTTGGCTCAAAGATTAGGCTTTAGATAAAAAAATTGAGTCTTTAGGGTTTTAAATAAGACTTTATGAAGTAGCTCCTTGTTCTAACTGATTGAGCAAGCGTTTAATGATGTTAAGGGACTTGAGCAAGCCTAAGGAGGTAGTGGAAGTATTAGATTCAAGAGGAAGAGCCAAAGGAATGCTTCAAGGTAGCTAAGTTTCATATTCTTGGTTTATGTTCTTTCATTGTCTTTCTACGATTAAATTGTGTTTCCATATTGAAATTATGATTTCTTTGATTGGTCTTGGCTGTAAAATGAGGGGTTTTATTCCCCAGGATGTCCATTTTCTAAGTCATTATGCTGCCAAATTTTTTATGATCAATGTGGCAATTTATTGTGTAAAGGTGATTGATGTGATTATATGTGATCAAATGTGAGTTTATTTGACATGATTGACATAATTGCATGGAATGTAATTTTCTATTGAGATTACCCCCCAATCTCACCCCCTCAAGTATCCCAAATGATAGGCACAGGCTATGGTAAAGGAGTCCAAAGAAAAGGCAAGGAGAATGAAGAAGAGAATGATGCTTGATGGTATTTTCAAGCTATAAGTGTATATTTTGAAATTATGTATAAAACCATGTATATGCTTTTAGATCTGTGCCATTGTGCTATTATGTCCTTATTAGCATTATGAGATGCTTGGCATGGATTTGAATCATGGAATGATCATGTGAGCTTATTATGAAGTCTACTTTGCCATGTTATATTGCTAGAAGTTTATTTTATAGTAATGAAAGTAAAGTCAATATTGTTTAATTGAAACAGGGAAAGTAAGTCAAGTGTTTATATTCCCTGAAACTAGAGAGAACAAGCTTTCCAATGAGCTAAAGAACACATAATTTGGATATATGTACGATTTATAGTGTAATTTTAAAGTTCAGGATCAAAACTGGACAGTGATGTGAAGGCTGCGAATTTTACTAAATATATTACTTCTCTTTGAAAAGTGATATAAAATTGTACAAAGCTCCAATAGTTTAGTGGATTACATTTATGAAAATATTTATCTTTTGAGGTTAATATGCCACTGGTTTGAGTTCAATTGGAACTGTACAATGAGAGATATAAAAGTTTTCCCAAGACTATTCCATAAAAAGTGATGTTCTAATCCCTAGTGATTCAAATTGATGCTGTGCCCTGTCTAGATTAAATAAATGTATAAGAAAAATATGAAGATAAGTAGACATATATATATATATATTTCCAATGGCATATAGAATACATGATTTGACTTAGTATAGAGTTATATATGAATTTTGAAAGTTATGGCCAAAATCCTAAAAAAGAAAGAAATTACCATTTGGATAGTGTAAGTTTGAGTAATAAACTATATGAATTGTTCAGGTTAAAGGAAATTTGTATATTTTTATCTTGTATATCATGTTTCTAGCTTCATTTAGAGACTTGAACCACATTGATACGATTTTTCTGGATTAAGTTATGATTTTTCAAAATTCATCCAGAAAACTTGAGAACCAAATGAATAGTACCATGTTTTTTTTATTTAGATATTTTGGTTCTATTAATGGTTCAAACTCTTAATATGAGCTAATTGAACATTGTACATACTATAATATATGGGAAAATATAGATAAAAGTAAGGTGTTACATCTGTAGTTCAAGGCAAAAGGTGCATAAGTGAATGCCAAGCAATTAGGATAGTAGACATGTGCACACCCATTTTGTGCACAAATAAACCCAAAAAAATTATGAAGCAAGAAAAGGAAGATTCATAAGGCAAATCCCTTAGGCATTGCTGTTTATCTAATATGGGATTGATTAATTAGGTGCAGCATTAAACATGCAATTTAGCTCTTTATGGTTTGAAGCCCATTTGTGTAAGTTTTATGAATATATTGGGAGTTAGTATAATTTAGGCACAGACTTTAGCAAGGATGTGAGCTTTGTAGGTTTTTGGATGAAAACCTATATGTGTTTGTGTTATCAATATTTTGGATTTTGGATGTAAGTATGAAATATGTACAACTATGCTATGGGCAAAATTTCAATGGTCTTTTGTAATTAATATAACTTATCTTGTAATGAGAAAAAGTGGGCCAAGAATGATATAATTGATGATATGCATATTCTATCTTTGTTAGACTATTCCGATTTGTGCTCTCTATTGGCAATGCCCATTTTTTTCTATTCATTCCATTTGAAGACCCATTATTAATTTTGCTTTATTAGACTGCAATGAAAAATAAATACAAGTATAGAATAGTAATATAGAAAAGAGAAACCTCAATGTTTGTAACTCATAAGTAGGGTGCAAATATTTAGTGGACCTTGATTACTTATTAGCTAAATAAATTTTATGCGGTTTTACTATTAATCCAAACTTATAAATTATAAGTGGAAAGCTTTTGCATATGATTTAAAAATTTTAGAACTTTTGGAACAAGAAATTGGTGTATGTAACCCTTTGTAACAATGTACAAGACAAGTTGGACTGAGTACTATTGAAAAGAAAATAATAAAAAAGATATACAAATTTTATTTGGTTTTACTATTAATCCTAAATTATAAATTTATAAATTATAAGTGGAAAGCTTTTGCATATAATTTAAAAAATCCTAGACTTTTTGAACAAGCAATTGGTGTATGTAATCCTTCCAACAATATAGAAGACATATTGTACTAAGTACTACTGATAAGACATTAATAAAAAAGATTTAAAAAAATAAACAATGAATGGAAGGCATTTAATGCAGTAGATAGTAATGATAACTATGCATTCAATCTTAAGAAGTACTTACATTTTGGGGAAAACAAAGAAATGCTATGATTGTTTGATACACTAATTAGGTCAATCAGAAGGTTAGAAACTAGCTAAGAAAATTGGGATTTTCCTTGCTACAATTTCTTGTCCAACAAAATCTAAAGTTAGGATTCAACAATTAATGCTACCATAGTATGCCATACTTCTGATGTCAAAATTACATTGCCGAACAAATACTATTTGTTTTCATCAAACAAAAATATGTCCTAAATAAAAATCATTTAATCTTTAATAAAAAAAATTAAATCACAGCCTAAACTAAGATTACAAGTTCAATCACATGAATCATTTGGCTCAAAAATTTTCTTTCACTTTCCCTCCATGAAAATTGCTCCAAACATTGGGAACATTTTATTTCTTTTACCTTTCACCCATATGATTTCTTCACCTTCAAGTCTATTAGAGAAAGTTCATAATAGTATCTAGTTAAAAATGATTGAAGTCTATCAACCTAACTTGAGGAAAGCAAAGATTCAATATCATTGAAGTTGGATGAATCATCCCTTATGGAGTTCGAAAATCAATTGTTTCCTTCTTAGCTAAGTTAACATCAACTTCATCAAATGTTCACAAATTAGTAGGTATGATCTTTTTCTTTAGAAGCTCATAACTTTAGAGTGGAAGAAATTTGTTCATCACCTTTATGTTTATTTTGCTTTTCTTATGGTTGTACTACACGCACTCCATTAATTTGTAATGCCTTAGCAAATCATAGAGGGGTTAGTACCATTAGGTTTTTGACCTTTCATTGATACAACTATGTGCTGTTAGATAAGCTAGCTTCCTAAGAGGGGGGTGAATTGAGAAGATTAAAATTTTTTTCTGCAAAACGTCAAGATCGTGAAGAAAGCAAAGTGTGATGGTAAAACAAAGTATAAATGAATAAACAGTAAAGGTAGCAGTAGGGGAGAGAAGACTCAGATATTTATCCTGGTTCGATCTCTCAACTTGACCTACGTCCAGTCCCCAAGTTACCACTTGAGATTTTCCATTATTTTGCAAGAATTCAGTAGACTTCTTGAAAATGCCTCAGTACAAAGTTGATGCTTTGTTTCTAGACCTCACACTTTCTCTCTTTGCACTCTCACTAAGTGCTTCCCTTCACACGAAAATCTTTCTTCCAGATGAAGATAAGATTGTTTACAATGAATAAACTCTCTTAATCAGAGTGTATATGAAAGTTAAAGTACAAAGAATGAAGTATGTGAGAGTAAGAGATTTTGAATAGATGATTTGACAGAGTTTTAGTATATACAAAGTAATTTCATTACCTACATCTTCAAATAAAGTTCTATTTATAGATTTCTGCCCCAACTATAAGTTAGAGACAAGATCTAGCCGTTAGAGATGTTACCCAACAGTTACTTTAAGAAACTATCTATTTACCAACCGCATTTAATGCTTTTGACACTCAAAGTTCAAATTTCTGTTGGTCAATAGACGAATTTCACAGAAACTGAAAGCTATAGCTTTTAACGTTGAACTCCCGAAGTTTGTCTGTTATAAAGCAAAATTTGAATTTTCATCTTTAGAAAATGATTTTATGTTGGAACATACGAATTTTCATGTTGAAAGTCTTTCTGTTAAGTGTGAACAGTAATTTCATTTTGCTACAGTGCCTTCGGAATTCGAATTTTGGAACCCAAAATTCGTTTGTCAGAAGTTGGTTCAATGAGGTAAAATAGTTCATCAATTCGAAATTCAAATTTTCAAAGAGCAAAGTTCGTTTGTCAGAGAGACCTCTTTTCAGACTTACTTTAAAGTTCGAATTTCTGAATACTGTCATTCATATGTTAACATATCATTATAACAGACTCAGAAGCCTTGTTTCTGAAATTCGAAGTTTCATGTTCAAAGTTCATCTGTTAGTGAGCAATTTTAAAGCTCTATCTAAACTTGGTTTCAGATGAACTTTGACATATTCTCAGACGAAATTTTCAATTTTCATAAGTTATATTTTATCTGAAATTCGAATTTTCAAAAGCTAAAGTTCATCTGTCAGAGAAAGCTCTTTTCAGACACTTATCAAAATTCGAATTTCTCAAGTCAAAATTCATCTGTCAGAGAAGCCTCTTTTCAGACTTGTTCATTTTCAATATGAAATTCAAATTTCCAAAGCCGAAATTCAAATTTTCAAAACAGCAGATCAGTATAAACCTTTCAAACTTCATCTGTTGGTGGGTGTAATTCAAATATACCTTGAATTAACATAGAATCAAGGTTTTAAAACATCTTTTCACTAAATCAAAGTCTTTTACTCAAATTAAAACGCTACTAAACATTCTACATCTATTCTTGCATTGATTTTTCTAGAATTCCTTCACTTGAAACCTTTTGTGGATCTTTAATATCTTTATTCCAAGCTTTTGAAGGTTAATTTGGAATCATTAAAACACTTGATTCAACATTCTCTCCCTTTTTGATGATGACAAAACAACTTACAAACTGGATTAGTACTTGGGTTTGCTTTAACAAGCTCCCCCTCAACATATGCATTATAATTCAAAAGATATCATGTATATTAGATCAAGTAAAGAGATTTATTAAATCATTCAAAGTCCAACAAGAACAGTTCATTGCAACCAAGGAATTCTTTCATTTCATCAAATGTCACTTTACAAGAAACAACAAATATTACAGAATACAGAAACACAAAACACAAACAACAGAAACAAAATACAACACTACAAGAGGACCCAAGCATAAGTTCTAATCACTTTTTCTTTGACTTGGTCTTCTTGCTGTAAGTTTTTTCAGAAGGCTCTACAGCAGACTTTCCAGTTTGCTCACTCTGCTCCCCCTTTTTGGCATCATCAGGAAGGTGAGCAAAATCAGCAGGAGGAGAGATCTAAGACACTGGAATAGCTTGAAGAGGCACAGGGACAAATAGCATTTTTGGATTGAGCTTTGGCAAGAACCCAGAAACTTTAGAACTTGTGTCTTCATCTTCATCATCATAAATCTCAAAAAGTTCAGAAATTTCTTGCCTTGTAACTGCCAATTACGCCCTTCTTTCCTCTAAGAAACCAAAATATATAATAGATGAAGGAGCAGGAGGAGGAAACATTTCTTCAAGCCTTCTTCTCTGAGCTTGCAAGAGAGCATTGTGTGCAATGGCTTCCAAATTAACAAAAGGCACAATGCTCCTTTCTTCATTTAAGGCAGCCTGCATGAATGGTGAAGTGAAGATGGTTGCCATTAATCTTTTTACTTGCTCAGATTCTTGCTGGGACAGGATTTACTCTTGAGCATCTGCTGGAATGGGGTCATGAGAGCTTGAATCCTGAGAGCCTTCTTCTTCCATACCATAGTCCAAGGGAGGACTAGGACTTGCCTCATTGCTAGAGGCATGTGGTGTGTTCAGTGTACCAGCAACCTCAGTGTCATGTACACCATCATCAGGCTCAGGAGATGCTAGCATAAAGGGACTTGGACGCATAGGGGTTGGAGACTTAGCAAGCTCAGAGAATCCTGGTTGAGGTGGAGCTGATGTAGCAGGAATGACACTCCTTATATCTTCATATGCATTAGCTACTACCTTCATGTTTTTTGCCAACTGGTGGATCTGATCTTGTAGATGAGCAAGCTTGGCATTTTTCTCATCCCTAATGCTGAGTATGAGTATAGACAAACTATCATACAACTCAGTGATCTTGGTTGGCTTGACATGAGGGAGGGAATTAATGGAATTGGAGCTTGAGCAGGCCGAGATGGGGATGGGACAAGCTGAGAAGGCTGAGGTGTAGGTCTTGCAGGAGCCTCAGAGGTACCTTCTTGCTGTAGGGAGGCATCTTCATCAAAGAAAAGATCTTCAGATTTTCCAGCTCCCTTTCCAATCCATCTTCCATCTTTCTTCTCTATCCCTATCCTTTGCAGCTCTTCTTCCTTGAATATCTCAGTAGGCTTTCCTTTCCCTTTCTCAAGATGCTGAATTCTGGCATATTGAAGGATCCTAGAGATGATTGCTGCATAAGGAAGTGTAGAGTCTTTCCTCTGATCCCTAGCCTTGAACATGCGTTGGAGAATGAGATGTCCCATGTTGATAAGCTTCCCATGCATGATTGCTACCATTACATGTGCCTATGCCCTTGTGATTAGATTGAAGTTACCTCCTTTGTTGAAGACAATCCTAGACACTATGTAGTGCAGGATTCTCTCTTGAGCACTGAGGTCAGTAAGCTTCAACAAACTTATTGGTGACCTATTTTCCTTTCTTCTGAACAAAGTGTTCAGGATTGTGCTCTCCTTGTAGTTCAAAAAGGGGCCACTTTCTTCATCAGCAGTCTCTGCCTCATCCATATACTCAGAAGCAGTGATGTCAATCTTAAGGCCATCTTACCCTGGAATTTCTAATACCTCGTTAAGAGTTTCATTTGTGAGCTAGATGGTCCTTGATCTCAGATTGACCTCCCACTTCTTCTTCTTGTTGTTGTACTTCAGGGAAGCATACCATGTCTTAACCACTTCATCATCATATCTCTCTAGTATCTCTAACAGATTCTTATATCTTAGCATCCATAGTCCAGTATTAAAATTGTTAGAGAATAAGAAATCTTCTATGTTCACACAATGAGGCTTGATTACCTTTTTACTCACAAAGTTGGTCGTGTATTCCTCCTGAATCTGAGGAGTGCTCCATAATGGCATTGTTGTGAGTTGGTATTCTCCAGATTCAGTACTGGAGGTGGAAGTGGAAGCAACAGCAGCAGTAGCAGGAACAGGAATCGAAGGCTCTATTTTCTTCGGTGAAGAAGGTGCAGCTTTCTTTGATTCAGCCTTTGGAGTTGTTTTTTACCATTTGGAGGGAGTTGCCTTGCTTGATTCGGCTTTTCTCTTCGGTTTTTCACCCTCCTTTGAGGCATATTGGGATTTAACCGTTCTCTTTGGTTGTGCCTCTCCTTTTCCAACTTCTGGATTAAACTCTTGCCATTTTTATGGATGAATGTTTCAGAATGAAGCTGAGAATGGGTTTATAAGATGCGAAAAGGAGTTTAAACGATGGGAAAAGAAGATTTACGGTCAGAATTGAAGAGCATTGAAGAGAGAATTTGAACAGACTTAAAGAAGAGATGAATAAGGTTGCGTCTGTGCAGAGGAAAACTGTTGATTTTAACGTGTGTAACCGCAGGACAGACAAATTTTGAGGGGTTAAAATTCAAACTTCGAGCAGTTAAAAGTTAAACCATTCAACAAAACTTACTGACAGATGAATTTTCTTCTGAAAGTTCATCTGATAGAGGCTTGATCCAAGCAGTACAAGATGAACAGACAAACTTTGTTTGAACAAAGTTCAAATTTTGAAGAACAGGCATCAAGCAATAATCAATGCAACAAACAACATACGAATTATGCTTATGGAAATTCGTCTTTTAGAGATTCAACATTGTGAGCATGTTTTAACAGATGAATTTTGAATCAGAAATTCGAATTTCTATACTTTGTAAAGGTTTTTCAACATGCGTATGTTAAGAAATAGACATTTGTATAATCATCATGTTGGACAAAGATAACATTGAAACTTTTATTTTTGAAAATTTTAACTTTCAAAGACCAACAGACAAATTTCGAGGGACCACCGAGAACTGTTATAATGTAAACCAAGCTGAAGTTCATCTGATGGGTATTTAAATTCGAATGTTGAGCATGCTGACTTGTTCAAGAACACAATTTATCAAGGAAATTCATTTAACACATAACTAAAATGCGAATTTCAATTTTTAAAAACTTACAGAATGGATCCAGAACTCAGATTTCTTGCTGTCTCTTTCACTTTTTGACTATTCCATTCTGATTTGCTCCATTTTTCAGATCTATTGTCATTTAAACTCATGAGGAGCACCTACAACTTACATTAAACTTACTCCGATGCTAAAGTTAGAATTAAATCAATGTTAGAAATTCTAAAACAGATTGATGCAGAAATTTACTTACAGTTCATTGAGGATTTACCATACCCAATTCTCTCCTAATTTTACAATGCCTATCTTCTGACAGATGCTTTGTCAAGATGTCAGGAACTTGATCTTCTATTGGGATGTATTCTAATCTGATTTCTTCTTTCAGAACATGATCCCTTATGAAGTGGTGCCTAACTTCAATATGCTTCATCCTTGAATGCATGACTGGAATCTTTGTGATGTTAATGGCACTTTGGTTGTCACACATTATAGGTATTTCTTTCATCTCAATCTCAAGATCTTCAAGCTGCTGTTTTATCCAGATGACTTGGGCACAATAGCTTCCAGCTGCAACATATTTAGCTTCTGCTGTGGATAAGGCCACACTATTTTGCTTCCTGCTAAACCATGAAACCAAGGATCCTCCAAGAAACTGACATGTTCCACTTGTGCTTTTTTTGTCAGTTTTGGATCCTGCAAAGTCAGCATCAATGTATCCTTTCAAATCTTCTCTATTACCCTTAGGATACCAAAGACTCATCTGTGATGTTCCAATTAGATATCTGAAAATACGTTTCACAGCAGTTGCATGGATTTCTTTGGAGCATGATTGTAATCTTGCACACATGCAGACACTGAACATAATGTTGGTCTGCTGGCAGTTAGGTATAGCAGAGATCCAATCATTCTTCTATACTAGGTTATGTCAAACATTTTACCCTCTTCATCCATATCCAGTTTGGTTGCAGTAGCCATAGGTGTTCTCATTGGTTTAGCATTCTCTATACCAAACTTTTTCAGCAATTCTTTCAGATACTTGGATTGATTGAGAAAGATATCATCATCACATTGCTTAATTTGCAATCCAATGAAGAAGTTGAGCTCACCCATCATGGACATTTCGAATTCTCCTTGCATTAGCTTAGAAAAATTCTTGCAAAGAGATTCACTAGTAGCACCGAATATAATATCATCAACATAGATTTGAACAATAAGTAAATCTTTATTTTCTTTCTTAGTAAATAAAGTTGTATCTACTTTTCCTCTGTTGAACCCTTTTTCAATTAGAAAATTACTTAACCTTTCATACCATGCTCTAGGGGCTTGCTTTAAACCGTAAAGGGCTTTCTTTAGTTTATAAACATGGTTTGGTTTTGTAGAGTCCTCAAATCCTGGAGGTTGGTCTACATAAACTTCTTTCATGATATATCCATTAAGAAAAGCACTCTTCACATCCATTTGATATAACATAATATTTTTCATGCAGGCATATACTAACAGAATTCTAATTGCTTCTAATCTAGCCACTGGAGCAAAGGTTTCTTCAAAATCAATACCTTCTTCTTAATTATATCCTTTTACAACCAGTCTAGCTTTATTTCTGATTATTGATTCTGATTCATCAAGTTTATGTCTAAAGACCTATTTAGTGCCAATGACAGGATGATTTTTAGGTCTGGGCACTAAATCCCAAACTTGATTTCTTTCAAACTGATTTAACTCATCTTGCATAGCTAAAATCCAGTATTCATCAGTTAAGGCTTCCTCAGTACATTTAGGTTCAATTTGAGAAATGAAAGCACAATTTATCATTTGATCCCTTAACTGTTTTCTGGTTTTAACTTTCTTTTGAACATCCCTCATCACTTGATCAGCAGGATGATTCCTTTAATATCTCCAAGCTCTAGGGAGTTTTTGAGACATTTCTTCATTATATTCATCCTCAAAGTCTTTCTCCTGAATATCTTCCTCTATGTTAATAGATTCAAATATTTTTGGAGGTTTAATTTTACCTTCATCAGAAAGATCTAAATTTTTAAAGTTTGAAATAAGATCATCCTCATCAGTGACATATTTGGAAACAGTTTCATTTTCAATAAATACTACATGCACAGATTCTTCTACTAATTTAGACTTCTTATTAAAAACTCTATATGCCTTACTTCTACTAGAATAGCTCAGAAATATACCTTAATCAGATTTGGCATCAAACTTACCCAGATTCTCCTTTTCATTGTTGTGGATGAAGTACTTGCAGCCCAACACATGTAGATGTGAGAGATTTGACTTTCTTCCTTTGTACAACTCATAAAGAGTCTTTCCAAGGATTGGTCTGATGTAGGCTCTATTTATGATGTAGCTTGCTATGTTTACTGCATCAGCCCAGAATACTTGAGAGAGTTCCTTTTCATTCAGCATTGCTCTAGCCATCTCTCCAATTATTCTGTTCTTTCTTTCCACTACTCCATTTTGTTGAGGAGTTCTTGGAGCTGAAAAGTTGTGATCAATTCCATGCTCATCACAATACTCCAGAAAGTATGAATTCTCAAACTCTCCTCCATGATCTGACCTGATAGACATAATAGAAATACCTTTCTCTTTTTGCACTTTCTTAACTAAGGTTACAAATGCATCAAACGTATCACTCTTAGAAGGAATAAACAGTGTCCAGGTAAATCTAGAGTAGTCATCCATAATTACAAGCACATACAGATTTCCACCAATGCTTTTTACCCTAGATGGACCAATTAGATCCATATGTAAAAGTTCTAGTGGTCTAGTTGTGGTGACTATGTTTTTAGACTTAAAAGAAGATTTAGTTTGTTTTCCTCTTAGGCATGCATCACATTCTTTGTCTTTTTCAAAAGTGATTTTTGGTAGGCCAGTGACTAACTCATTTTTAACCAGTTTTAATAGTTGATTCATGTTAACATAAGCTAATCTTCTATGCCACAACCAACTATCATTATCTTGGCTAATCAAACAGACAGAATCTAAGGTAGGAAGTTCATCAAGATCAATAGTATGGCAATTATCATCCCTTTCAGCTTTGAGGATTACTTTGTGATCACTTTTTCTGATGACCCGGCAGAACTTTGAGTTAAACAGTACCTAGTTTCCTTTGTCACATGTCTGACTCACACTTAGCAGATTGTGGTTGAGGCCAATTACAAACAACACCTCTTTAATGGATGTTTCAAGATTCTTCCCCACAATGCCAATGCCAACTATTTTTCCATATTGATCACCTCCAAATGTCACATTTCCTCCTTTCTTGTCTCTAAGAATGATGAACTTTTCCTTATCACCGGTCATGTGACTTGAGCAAGCACTGTCCATATACGATTTATTGCTCTTTCTAGCTTTAAGACAAACCTGCAAAACAAAGTTCATATTTTCTATTTAGGTACCCAAATTTGCTTGGGTCTTTTTCTATCAGTAGTCTTTTCCCTAGATACAGATGTACCTTTGGGAACCAATTTAACCTTCCTATCAAGTCCATTTTTCTTTAAAGCACATGAACTGGAAATATGTCCCTTCTTGTTACAGAAGTGACAGGTGGTGAGGGGACTGCTGGATTGAGATGCAGGAAGAAAATAATGCAGATAATATTTTGTTTTGCATGCCTTGGTTGATCATAAGATTCAATGTGTCATGAAATATGTTCTTTCTTTCTATTGCCACTAGCATGCACAAAATGTCTCATATATACATTCTGATTCTTTTTCTTAATCTTTTCTTTGATTGCACAAGGATCATAGCTAAGTCCAGCCTTTCCCTGTGATATTCTTTAACTTCCTATTAAAGCAAAAAATATATCTTTACCTTTAGTAAGCCTAGACATGCTCTTTACTAGATAGTCATTGGTCTACTTTAATTCAATGCATGGTTTATAGCAAGCAGATTCAGCAATAGGTAGAGAAGCAATTTCAGAGATGTTGCATTGAGATTCTAGTTTGTTAATCTTTTTCTTAGCTTGCTTTAATTCCTTGGCAACCTTAACAAAATCATCATGCAATTCATGAAATGCATCCAGTAATTCAGAATAGGAAGGTTCAAATTCATATACCTCATCTTCTTGACCACTGTTGCATGGGATTTCAGCTTCTTCTGAGGCAAGTGCCATCAAACAGATATTAGCAATTTCATCTTCATCATCTTATTCCTCATCTGAGCTGTTGCCCCATATTGATGAGATGTAAGCTCTTTTCTTTTTGCCTTTGTCTACAGCTTTCTTTTCTTTCTCTTACTTCTTGAGGAATTGTGGATAATCCCATTTGATATGTCCCTATTTTTTGCACTCATAGCAAGTGACAGGTTCTTTTAGTTCTCTCTTGCTATCTCCAGCTGCTCCTTTCTTGAAGATTTTCTTGTTTCTCTTGCTATAGAATCTTCTAAATTTTCATCTTTAGAAAATGATTTTATGTTGGAACATATGAATTTTCATGTTGAAAGTCTTTCTATTAAGTGTGACCAGTAATTTTATTTTGCTACAGTACCTTTGAAATTTGAATTTTGGAACCCAAAATTCGTCTATCAGAAGCTGGTTCAATGAGGCAAAATAGTTCATCAATTCAAAATTTGAATTTTCAAAGGGCAAAGTTCGTCTGTCAGAGAGACCTCTTTTCAGACTTACTTTAAAGTTCAAATTTCTGAATACTGTCATTCATATGTTAACATATCATTATAACAGACTCAGAAGCCTTATTTCTTAAATTCGAAGTTTCATGTTCAAAGTTCGTTTGTGAGTAAGCAATTTTGAAGCTCTATCTAAACTTGGTTTCAGATGAACTTTGACATATTCTCAGAAGAATTTTTCAATTTTTATAAGTTACATTTTATCTGAAATTCAAATTTTCAAAAGCCAAAGTTCATCTGTTAGAGAAAGCTCTTTTCAGACACGTATCAAAATTCGAATTTCTCAAGTCAAAATTCGTCTGTC
Organism: Adenanthera pavonina; assembly: GCA_026686845.1. Lineage (NCBI taxonomy): Eukaryota > Viridiplantae > Streptophyta > Magnoliopsida > Fabales > Fabaceae > Adenanthera > Adenanthera pavonina. Next base: position 24,108,060 of record JAIVEN010000022.1, on the reverse strand, counting down.
AGAGAAGCCTCTTTTCAGACTTGTTCATTTTCAATACGAAATTCAAATTTCCAAAGCCGAAATTCGAATTTTCAAAACAGCAAATCAGTATAAACCTTTCAAACTTCGTCTGTTGGTGGGTGTAATTCAAATATACCTTGAATTAACATAGAATCAAGGTTTTAAAATATCTTTTCACCAAATCAAAGTATTTTACTCAAATTAAAACATTACAAAATATTCTACATCTATTCGTACACTGATTTTTCTAGAATTCCTTCACTTGAAACATTTTGTGTATCTTTGATATCTTTATTCCAAGCTTTTGAAGGTTGATTTGGAATCATCAAAACACTTGATTCAACATTTGCTTCCCCAATGATAGTAAATATTATATTGATCAAGATGTTCAAGAGAAGGATGACAAGTCATAAACTATATTCTGTGTATCAATTCTTCCAAGAAAACAATTCCCCTAATGATTTTGGTAGATAACTATCTTTAAACTTCAAGTGATTGACTATAATATGACTATGTAATTCTATTCTTTTGTATTGAGATAGATATTATTCCTTATATCCCAACAACAGTATTTAATGATAAACAATTCACACAGCCAAGTATAAGCACTTTGGAAAATGCCCTCAATGTCGAAAAACACTTGAAGACATTACAAATGTGGGGAAGAATTTAATTGACAACTTTAATGTTATAGAGCATACATGTTCTGATATTTTCTACTGTACATACTACTTTTAACTTTCTTAAAAGGTCATAGACTCTTTTGGTTGCCCAAAATACACCGTAGGACAAATGTAAGAGGAACTTGTCATCTTTAATTTTTACCAAATGAAATATAAATGTACAAGATAACATGATTTAGTTGACTACACATGGCAAAGACACTAATAACTTTGTTCCATTTACACTGTTATAGATATTACCTAACCTTCCTTCTCAATAGCCGCTGCATCTTATCAAGGTCAACATGTTCAAATAACATTTGATTTTAGGATTAGAAGTAAAAGGCCAATCCACAGTTCTACTATCCCACATCAAATAGGTTTGCCAAGTTCCCTTTCAACTTTTTACTTAAATATCACTTTATATTGCAAATTGGCCATCATTTTAATTTTACAATTTTTTTCTATTTTGCACTACTATAGAACATTAACACAGCTTTTTTTTTTATTATTTGTCACTTCATTTATACACTTTAGATTTATTGTTTAACACAACTTAATGTAATATAGATTGGGACAAATAGAAGCATCATTTCAATTTTTGTAGTTTACTTTTAATCTTCCACACCAAAGAGGAACTTGTCATCTTTAATTTTTAACAAATCAACTATAAAATCTACAAGACAATATGCTTTAGTGGATTACAATGCAAGGAAGAACTAATAATTTGGTTCCATTTGCATTTATGAAGATGCTATTGAAACTACTTTCCCACCTCCTATTGCATCCACTCAAGGTCAACCTCTTCCAGCAAGATTTGTTTCTAGTAATGGAACTAAGAGATCAATCCATAGTTTTGTTGTTACACAGCAAACATGTTTGCTAAGTTCTCTTTCGAATCTTCACTTAAGTTTCAGTTTATACTATAAATTGTTGAACATTTAAATTTTACATGTTTACAATTTCCTATTACCATAGAATATTAACAGAACTTTTTTTATTATCTATCATTTCATTTGTACACTTTAGATTGATTGTTTAAACTTAATATAATATAGATTGTCACAAATAGAAGCATCATTTCAATTTGTGCATTTTAGTTTCAATCTTCCATGCCAAATAGGAACTTAGCATCTTTAATTTTTACCAAAGCAAATAAACCTGAATAGGACAACATGCTTCAATGCACTATAATACAAGAATATCATTTTAAAATTTTGTTTTATTTGGAGATGCTATTGAACCTTCTTTCACACTTGATGCTATATCCAGTCAAGGTCAACCTCTTCTAGCAAGATTTATTTCTAGGAATAGAACTAAGAGGTTAATTCATGATTTTGTTGTCCCTCAACAGCTAGATTTGCCAAGTTCTCTTTTGAATCTTCACTTAAATATTAGTTTATACTACAAAATGGTGACCAATTTAAGTTTACATGTTTAGTATTTATTGTAACTACAGAACATATGCACAAATTTTTTAATTATCTTTCCAACCAGGTAACGCAAGCACTTTATATTAAAAAAAATCTTATTTACTGTCCTTAAATATATGTTATAGAAAAACAGCCATTAATTTTAAACTTATTCATAAACTATAGTCCATGTCAAGTTGTTGTCATGTCAAAATAGACCTTTATTCTATGTTCACCATTCTTAACAGATCATAATGTGCTAATTGATGAAAACTAAGAAATTGATCCACAAATTCAAATGAGGAAATAACTCTAAACTCATATGCAAATTGTGGTACATGTTTACTATAAATCAATGAATCCAAACTCTAGTTGTTTCTTTATGATGTTCAGTTAGTGTAATTATGATGTACTGAACCATTTTTACCATTTTAACAGGCTACTTGGATAAAGGTTACCTAACTTACACTTGTAAATTTTGTGGAGCATGCATGTGGTACAATGAATTAAAAAGGGCCTTCAAACTACAGCTCCATCATTCTTCCTTTGTTGTGATAATGGTAGAATTCAATTGCCACCAATGCTAGAGCTACCCCCTTATGTGAAGAAGTTATGCTTTGACAAAAGGTCACTTGAATCCAAGAAATTCTTGTCAAATGTTTGGAGTTACAATAATATGTTCTCATTCATATCCATGGGAGGACAAATTAACCATTCAATTAACTCAAGCAAATGTCATTATAGTTTTGTCTTATTAAGATAGAATTATCACATGATTGGCAACCTATTACCACCTTAAGGTCAAAAACTGATGTACTCTCAGTTATATATATTTGATACAGAGAATAAAATACCAGTCTTTCCACTTTTATCATTATAATTGAAATAGATCATTTAGATGAGCTCTTTTTTCTTAATGAACATTACATTTACTGCAACAAGCATCAGAAAAATGACAAGATTGACCCAGAAATTGTGCGCAATACTATGCATGAATTAGATACAGTGGTTATATGTGAAAGAGTATAGGTTGGCCTTGAGTATGCTTCAAGCAAATGACCAATTGGATATCAAGCTATGCCTTCTATCCAAATGAGACAAAGATGGATAGACTTACAACTTACCCTCTTCATATGAGGTTCCAGCCTTGGTAGTTAGAGATTTGGACATGTCATACAATGTAAGAGACATCATTGTTGGAAAAAGATCAAGAGAATTAAAGAAAATCAATGAAACTTATATAGCGTATCTACCTTTGGGTGAAGATAGGTATCAAAATGACATCCTACACAAAGGTTCAGACTTGTAGGAAGAACACAAAAGAGAAAGGGTGACAATCAAAGAGTATCTTGCTTATAAATTGATGTATAAGTACAATGAAGTCTCATTACTATTATTAGGCAAGAAATTACTACAATAGTTCATTGTTGACAATTATACAATGATGGAATCACAACGCCTCCAATTCATCAGAACACATGAAAAAGAGCTACGTGTGGACATGTATCAAGGTATATTTGAAGCTATCATTAAAGGAGACACAATTGCTTTATCAATTGATAAGTGAGTAATGTTACCATCATTCTTTACAAGAGGTGCGAGATACTTAATCCAGATCTACCAAGATGCAATGGCAATTTGTCACTGGGTTGGATTTCCTAACCTTTTTCTCACCTTTACATGCAATCCAGGCTGGTTAAAATTAAAAAGCTATTTTGAAGAGAACTCACTCAGCTCGTCTGAAATAGTAGAAAACATATGCAGGGTATTTAAAATAAAGTTACAGCTTCTGCTGGCTACCATAAAAAAGAAAAATATCTTTAAGAAAGTACGCACAAGCAAGTTTCTCCCCTTCAATTCACTTAAATCATGATGCCATTCTTACTTTTCTTTTTTATTCTCTATATTAGGATATTATATTATGACAATGACCTACAAATTTCACTTGAATCATGGTTAATTGTTTCATTGCAAAAATTTACACAATAGAATTCCAGAAAAGAGGACTTCCCCATACACACATACTCCTTTTTGTTGATAAACCTGACAAGATCAAAACACCTGAACAAGTTGACAAAGTGATCAAAGCAAAAATTCCAGAGAAAGATAAGTCTCCCATCTTGTATAAACTTGTGCAGAATTTTATGATCTATGGACCTTGTGGAAGTTGAAATCCTAAGTCCCTTGCATGAGGGATAAAAAATGTAGTAAATATTTCCTAAAAAAGTACCACACTCACACAACTCTTGATAAAAAAAAAGATACCTAACTTATCAAGGAGGGGAAGATGGAAAATATGTTGAAAAAAATAGCATACCATTGGACAACTGATTAGTTGTCCCTTATAATTCTTAGTTGCTTATGATGTTCCAAACTCACATTGATGTTGAAAAGACAAACCAATCCATAGCAATAAAGCATTTATTCAAATATGTTAGCAAGGGAAATGATTGGGTCATTGTAACACTGTGCCAAAATGATTTTGGAGAAGACAACAACAATGTGATTGATGAAATCAAGCAATACTATGACTGTCGTTACATCTCTACCTATGGAGCATCTTGGAGGATATTTGGTTTTGATACAAATCATAAATATCCATTGGTAGAAAGGTTTAGTTTCCACTTACCACGGTAGCAATCCATAGTTATAAAGCAATAGATGACCTTCCTAAGTTGCTTGAAACGCAAACAATCAAAGAATCAACATTCCTTGCTTGGATGATTTGCAGTGGAAATAATACAACAGTAAGAACTCTTACTCATGTAGAGTTTCCACATTTTTTTTGTCTGCAACTGTAAAAAGCGAGAATAGAGGCTTAGAAAGAAAGGATTTTCTATTGGAAGATTGCATTATGTTCCACCATCAACAAGTGAGCTAGATCATCTCAGAATCTTGCTCAACAAGGTTAAGGATCCAAAGTCATTTGATGATATCAAGACAGTCAACAACATTGTCTATCCTTCATTTAGAGAAGCATGCTATACACTAGGATTGCTTGGTGATGACCAGGAATACATTGATGCAATCAAAGAAGCATCAATTTGGGCTTCAAGGTATTATCTCTGTAAGTTATTTGCAAGCATGCTGCTATCAAATTGCTTGAGTAGACCAGATTTTGTTTGGAAGGAAACATCTATCTTGCTGTTTGAAGATCCCTACTATATTCCATGTGCCAATGAGAACTATGCAGGTACACATGTTAAACTAAATTATCCAAACCCAAATTTAAATTTCTAGCCCAGATTTTGCCCCATGTGTATCATATTTCAGTTTCGATTCCATAAAACAAGTGCCAAAACTGAATCATTGGGTACTGACTGACTACTTCACAAACACTTTCTTATATATCATTGTCAAATATATCAATTAGTATTGAAAATAAACATTTTAGATTTAAAAAAAATGTTGCTTCAAACTAATTAAAACTTCCTTACTTTTCTAGAAAATCTAAAACACCTAAACAAAATTCAAAGCCAATTATTCTCAATAATTAATTCACAAACACATTTTACAGATTTGTATGAATAAATCTTATATTGCAAGTAGTAAGCCTTCTGTCATTTGGAGTAAAAAATATAAAGATATCAGTACCTAAAAAAATTTACTACTCCATTGATATGCACATATAGAAAAGAATTTTTTTCCAACAAGATTCTTTGGGTTCACATGAGGATGTATTGTTTTAACTGCATATATTATTTCAAATTCTAACGTATATCTGTCATCGATAATTCTCAAATGCCATTATTTCAGTTTGAACTCTATAAAACAAATGATAAAATTGAATCATTAAGTATTGAATAGCTACTTCACAAAGACTTTCTTATATACATAGTTAAGTATATTAGCTAGTATCGAAAATAAACCCTTTAGATTTAAAAAAAAATTACTTCAAATTGATTAAAACTTCCTTACTCTTTCAAACAATCAAAACCACCTACAAGAAATTCAAAGCCAATTATTCTCAATAATTAATTCACAAAGATGTTTTACAAATTTGTATGAATAAATCTTATATTGCAAGAAGTAAGCCTTTTGTCATTTAGAGTAAAAAAATATAAAGATATTAGTACCTAAAAAAATTTACTACTCCACTGACATGCAAATCTACAAAAGAATTTTTTTTAAACAAAATTTTTTAGGTTCACATGGGATGGTTCTATTCCACTGCATAATGCATGTGTATCATCAATAATCACATGTACCATTATTTAATGTCTATATGTATTTAATCTTTAGATCTGCCCATCACATTTGACGAAAGGGAAACTACTACACTATTAGACATCCAAAAAAATTGCAAAAGAATGGTAGAAGTTCACAGCAATACTTACAAGTCAAGACTAACATGGACTTTACTTTGACAGGATCCTTTAATTACTTGATCTTGGATAAACTAAATGTTGATAGACATGCCTTACAACTTGAGTCTGAGTAGCTAATGTCATCCCTAACTTCAAAATAGAAGATAATATTTGGCACAGTTGTACAACAAACAAAGTCCCCTATATAGAAATTCTTCTTTGTCTATGGGTATAGAGGAACAGGAAAAACATTCTTATGGAATGCTTTGTCATCCACACTCAAAGCAAAAGGGAATATAGTCTAATCAATATTGCATCAAGTGGCATTGCAGCAACATTGCTACTAGGAGGAAGGACAACACATTCTAGATTTATAATCCCTATTGAAATCCCTAAAGAATCAATCTGTAATGTAAAGCAAAATTATCACTGGGCTGACTTACTTAGAAAGACAAAGCTCATCATCTAGGATGAAGCACTAATGCTGGAGAAACATACAATTGAAGCTTTTGATAGGTCCATACATGACATAATGAGATCTAAGATCCTTAATAGCTACGACCTACCTTTTAGTTGTAAATGTGTTGTCATGGGAGGAAACTTCTGCCAAATACTTCATGTCATCCCCAAAGCAACAAGAGTTGACATATTGAACAATACAATTAATTCATTATATCTCTAGAACCATTATGAACTTTTCTAGCTAGCAATCAATATGAGATTGCAAATCATCTAGAAGAGCTACTATCCAAACTAGTTGAAACAATTCTCTTAGTGGCTACTTGACATAGGTAGTGGTAAAATAAATAAAAACCTCAAAGGATGACATCAATGAAATTGAAATCCCACATAAGTTATTAATAACTCAGTAAAATAACCCTTTAAAAGGTATTATGTCTGTTGTTTATCTTTGTTGGGAATCTCAGTACACGTGCAGCGGAATAACACAACTGAATCCCTTCCGTGGATTCGTCAATGTTGTTTAAATCAAGATGTAGAAGAGTGTACTACCATTGGTGTGTGTCTTTTTGGTTCTTTTCACTATCAGACCCTAAGAACTAACTCGTTTGATCAGTTCCTTCTACTAGTATCCATACAAACGGTGAATCCAACTCAAACAGCGTGCTAGCACCACTGTTCGTGAACGTTCGTACGTTTCTCTCTCTGTGCATCCATACACTTTCTTTCTCTAAGTGTGTGGCCGTTTTCTCTCTAAGGTGGGAGAAGACTCTCTTAATTCTATATATAATAACCCTAGCCTCTATTCTTATATAAATATGGTTTATTATTATTTGATTAATTTAAATCAATTATTTAAATTAAATCAAATATAATTAAACAGATTAGTTTAAATTTAAATATATCTAATAGATTAAATCTAAACTAATTATTTAATCTAAATCCATAATCAAATCTAAATCAAATTCAAATTATTAGTTTAAATTTAAATCTATCACATAGAATTAAATTTAAAACTAATTCATTTAAATTGATTAAATAATATATATATTTTGAAATATATATTTAATATATCAAATATATATAATATATATTGAATTCCATAAGATATATATCAAATATATTTATAAAATTCCTTCACCCTAAAGTAAACGTTAATTTTATCGAATTTAGACACATCTTACATTCAATGAATCTAGACATTTTAGCTTGAATTAGTTCGTTCTTGTGTGCGACCCTGTAGGCCCATATGACGTTGATAGTTGGCCAATTACACTATTATACCCACACTATTATATGAGATCAGTGATCTGATGCAATCTATTATACAACCCTATCACATCCCTTTTTGTCTCACGATATATAGGTCAAGTTTGAGGCATGAAAATGTCATCCTCATCTTACTCGACCATCACTTTCTCAATCTCTGATCAGAGTAACAGAACAAATGGAAACCCTTCCATTCGAGCACGGCCATGCATTTTTCAGTCTCATTCATCGAGGACCACAGATATATCTCTCAATTAATTAGAGGGACAAATTTCATCTTGATCATTCATCTTCCTCTACATGAATTCCATTGTACCCGATCATAGCCTTTTTTATCTCCCTATTAAATGTGTAACTTTTGACTATGCCAAAGTATGGTGTTCCTCATGTAGGAAGCCATGGTGATCTTTAGCCTGAAGGCTCACTGACATGGTTACATATATGAGATATACTTATGACTTAATCCATGTAGCTATCTCATGATGGATCGATCTAACGTCTGTTCCCTAAAATGTGCTTTTGATTTTGATTTGTATCTTCATACATAATTAACTCATAATTATCAATCAAAATCATACTAGCCTTAGTTCATCATTGTTCCCAGAAATGAATGACTAGGGACGTTTAACATAAAATGATTTTGTTAGTTAGACTGGCTTTCCAAGAGGGGGTGAATTGGGAAGCTTGAAAATTTTCTGCAAGATATCAAAGAGGTGAAGAATGTAATATATGAAGGTAAAATAGAGTATAAATAAATAACAGTGAGAGTAGCAGAAAAGAGAAGAAGACTCAAAAATTTATCCTAGTTCGGTCTCTCCACTTGACCTACGTCCAGTCCCCAAGTTACCACTTGAGATTTTCCACTATTCTGCAAGAATTCAGTGGGCTTCTTGCAAATGCCACAGTACAACTTGTGTGCTCTGTTCTCTAGAGCTTCTCTCAATCCCTTTCTGCACTTTCACAAAGTGCTTCCTAATCCCTTGTGATATCCCCTCACAAGAAAATCTATCTTCCAGATGAAGATTAGATTGTTTACAAAGATTAAACTCTCTTAATCAGAGTAAATATGAAAGTTGAAGTGCAAATATTGAAGTGTGAGAGTATGAAGCTTTGAGTAAATGATTTGGTAGAGTTTCAGTATATACAAAGTTTAATTCGTTACCCACAATTTCAAATGATGTTATATTTATAGATTTAGGTCCCAACTATTTGTTAGAGACAAAATCTATCCGTTGGAGAAGTTATCCAACGGTTACTCTGAAAAACTATCCGTTAACCAACCGCATTTAATGCTTTTAACATACTGAAATTCGAATTTCGGTTGGTCAATAGACGAATTTCGCAGATACCGAAGGTTAACAGCTTCAACGTTGAAAGACCGAAGTTTGTCTGTCATGAAGTGAAATTCGAATTTTGAAACCTAGAAAATATTTCCATGTTGTGACATACGAATTTTCAAGTAGAAAGTTTTTCTGTTAAGTGTGAACAGTGTTTTCAATTTGCTACAGTGTCTTCGAAATTCAAATTTTGGAACACCAAAATTCGTCTGTCCGCAGCAGGCTCAAAAAGCACAGTAATTCATTTACTTCGAAATTTGAATTTTCAAAGAGTGAAATTCGTCTATCAGAGAGACCTCTTTTCAGACTTACTTTAACATTCAAATTTATAAACACTGTCATTCGTATGTCAACATCTCATTGTAACAGACTCACATCCTTAGCTTCTGAAATTCAAATTTTCATGTTCAAAGTTCGTCTGTTAGTAAGCAATTTTGAAACTCAATATAATCTTGATTTCAGATGAACTTTGACACTATTTTAGACGGATTTTCTTAGTTTTCATAAGTTACATTTTGTCTGAAATTCGAATTTTCAAAACCTAAAGTTCGTCTATTGCCAAAAGCTTCTTTCAGATACTTATGAAAATTCAAATTTTGGAAAATTAAAATTCATCTGTCAGAGAAGCATCTCTTCAGACTTATTCACTTTTAACTCGAAATTCGAATTTCCAAAGCTAAAATTAGAATTTCTATCATGACAGTTCAATATAAACCTTTCAAACTTCATCTGTTGGTGGGTGTTTTTCAAATATTCCATGATTTAACACAGAATCAAGTTTTTAAAACTTCTTGCCACCAAATCAAAGCCTTGAACTCAAAATAAAATAAGACTAAACATCCTACAACAAACTTTGCACAGATTTCTCCAGGATTTCTTCACTTGACCTCTTTGAGCACCTTTGATATCTTTATTCCAAGCTTTTAAGAGTTGATTTGGAATCATCAAAACTTCTTGATTCAACAGATTTATCCAAGGATATTATTATAAATAAAAATATGCAAACAATATAATAATGTAATAAAAGAAAAAACACCTTTTTTCATAATGAAGTACAATATTCATAATACAATGATTTGCCTAGACCACAATCTCCAACAATCTTGATCTTTGCCACAACTTATCAAACCCAACTTACTTTACTAATAAGGTAATACTTGCACCAAATATTGACATTGTAGCACATTTAAATGACTTCATTTGTTTATCGCTGGCCAAGGAAAGCATTGATTTCTTTAGTTCAAATTCCATCTACGAGACATGTTGTGTTCTAATTCATTTGAGAACCTATATCCTATAGAATTCTTGAATAGCATTAGTTGTTTTAGCAAGCGTCCTCATAAGCTAACACTCAAAGTTAGTGCCCCAATGATATTTTTGAGGAATATTGATCAATCATCTGGCCTCTGCAATGGTACTCATCGATGAATCACTGGACTTGGTAACCATGTCATTGAAGTTGAAATATTGAGTGGATTGCATACAAACCAAAAAGTCATCATCCATCGAATGGACATGAATCCCTCAAAGTCATGATGGTTATTCAAGATACAAAGAAGACAATTCCCCATCACTCTTTCATTTGTGATGACAATCAATAAGAGCTAGGGACAATCTCTTCAGCATGTTGGCATCTACTTGCCAAAGCTTGTAATTACTCATTGCCAACTTTATGTGGCTTCATCTAGAACCAAAAGAATCGATGGTCTCAAAATCTTGATCCATGACTATGAAAATAGAACAATAGACAAAACAATTAATGTTGTCTACCTAGAAGTATTCCAAAATTTGATGACATCTTATCCATCAAAGATATTATCCAATTAAGGTGTGCATCTAATTGATTGTACTAATAATTCAGTTGCATAACTCATATAGTCTAGTTTAGTTTTAAATCCATCATCTATAATTAAATTTATTTGCAGGTGTATGATATTTATTTATATTTAGTAGCTTGAATTGAGTCAAAACACCAATGCACAAAAGGAGCTAACCAACATGACAACACAATATAGTAAATATTTTATATCACTAATATCTTCTTTATCCTTAATTCAATACCAGTCTCAATTAATAAGTTGTAATCAATTGCTTTGCAAATATGTATACCACACTGCAACATAACACAAAGGCCATAACTTTCATCACATTATTCTTACATTTTTACTTTCATCACATCAACATCTTTATTATTAAATAGTCCTCCACAATTTGATCTTAGCCCAATTTAGATTCCCTCATTTCGGTTGCTTTGTTTCCCTCGTTCCTATTGTCTAAAATTCAAATTAGTATCAATTTTATTTAGTTAACATCAATTTCTACTTCCATGTAGGTTTGAATGGTTCCAGCAAAACAAGCAACTACTTTGTTCAAAATCAACACCTTCATTCACAACTTTTTGTTAATATTATATTGTAGTTTAGTTCTTGACTAATATTTTTAGTTGTCAATTGATACCTCATGCTGTCATAGTTTTGAGCAACTATAAGAGCAACTATAATACTAATACTAAACTTATATAGTCACCTTCATAATATTATTAGTATATATTGCTTCACTTTAAACTTGACCATAGTATTAAAAAACTTAACCATTCCAGCAAGTCAGTTTTATTTGCCTCAAATAAAATCAAATCAAATGGACTACTCAACTTGAAACATCTATGTTCCTACTAATACAACCTCACATTCCAATCATTTAGGATTTATGATATTGTCATAACCACGTACATAATCAAAATCATTCGAAATTCGGAAGTTCATCTTAAAGTTAACATTGATGCAGTCCATCGTAATAGCCACATTTACACTCGATAATATACACCTAGCTGTTAGGCCTGCTAGCTTCCCAAAAGGGAGGTGAATTGGGAAGTTCAAAATTCTTCTGCAAAAGTGTCATATAACAGTGTTGGTAGAAGTTTACAGAAAACAGAGTACAGAAAGTATAAAGCAAATACAAGGTAATGGAGGAGAGGACACAAAAATTTATCCTGGTTTGTTCTGATCCACTTGACCTACATTCAGTCCTTAAGCCACCACTTAAGATTTTTTCACTATCTGCTAAAATTCAATGAGCTCCTTGCAATGCTTCAGTATAAGTTTATGCTTTGTTCTAAGAGCTCTCAAATCAACACTCTGCACTCTTACAAAGTATTTTCCAAATTTCCTTGTGAAACCCCTCACAAGAAATCATTCTTCCAGATGAAGAAAAGATTTTATACAGAAAGAACACTCTCTAAATTAGAGTAAATGCAACAGTTGAAGTGCAGTAAATAATATGTGTGAGAGAAAAGGCTTTGACTAGTGACTTCAGCAAAGTTTCAGTATGTACAGCATAAAATTGTTGCCTACAGCTTCAAATAAAGTTCTATTTATAGATTTATGATTAAACTAGTCATTAGACATAAGATCTAGCTGTTAGAGATGTTAACCAATGGTTACTCTGCAAAACTAACCATTCACTAACCGTATTTAATGCATCTGACACACTGAAATTTGAATTTTGGGTATCAACAGACGAATTTCACATAGACCATAAGCTAAAAACTTCAACGTTGAACTTCCAAAATTTATCTGTTCAAGAGTGAAATTCGAATTTTGAATTTGTCAAATATATCCAATGTTGAAACATACAAATTTTCATATTCAAAGTGCATCTATTGAGTATGAATAGCTGTCTCATGTTTTTGCAATGCACTCAAAATTTGAATTTTAGAAGTCAAAATTCATCTGTCAGTGGCTAGCTCAACATGGCACAAAAGTTATACTCTTTAAAATTCAAATTTTGCACTTTAAAGTTCGTCTGTCAGAGATATGCTCTAACAAGACTCACAAGTTGTTATTTCAAAATTTGAATTTTGAATTTCAAAATTCGTCTGTCAGAGGGACTGACTTTAAACTCTTTTTACACTTTAATATCATTCAAATTTTGATAAGTCTTCAAATAAATTTTGCACATTTTACTAACTATGCTTAACTTGAAATTCGAATTTCAGAACTTGAAATTCGTCTGATAGAGATGATAACTCTGGAACTTCAAATTTTGGCAAGCAAAGTTTGAATTTTGCACAAAACATATAAGAATTAATAGCAAAGTTTGTATGTTAGTTAGTGTTTTCAAAATCTTACATATGTTAACATAGGATAACTATGAAAACACTTGTTTAAATGATGTGGGAACATAAATAAGTAAAAAATCAAAGCCTTTTATTCTGTGTACTTTGTGAGAAATCCTAACAACTAAATCTTCACATATATTTCATTGGATTTCTTCACTTCTATGCTCTTACACTCCTTTGATATTCTCCTTCCAAACTCTAGTTGTTTGAAATCATCAAAACACATGATTTAACACTAGGCATATAAATCATATAACTATTCATACAACAGTACATTATAAACTTAAGCCATAGTATCAAAAGTACATGACTAGCACAACCTAAAAAATATATCAACACAATCCAAAAAAAAAAAGTTGCATTATAGCCTTGTGAAAAGCATTAATGTTCCAAGTATGTTATGCTTCTCTAAACACAGTCTTAACCAGCCAAACGCCTCATTTGCAACACTTACCCCGTAGCTAGCTTCATAATCACCTTAGTCTTGCCATTATAATTGGTGAGCTTCACCTATAATCATACATAAAAAGAACAACTTCAAATACAGGTGTAACACATATCAAAAACAAAACATCTTAGACTTTTGCAATCATACCAGACACCTAACACACATAAGTTGAGTATATTGTAACAATAAGTCCATGGTGGTGAACATTGTCTAATGCATTTGCCATTTTCCTTGCAATGTCATCAAAGAATTCATAGCTTACTTGTTACTACTTCAGTCACACATAACACAAAAGAAATTAGCCAACAGAGATCAATAACCCCTAATCATAGGACCTATCACAACATAACAATACTTATTATATATCTTTAATGTAAAACTCCAAGTGCACAGCATATTCTGGATCCTCAGTGCAGTCAATCAATCCATGATAATTCTTCAAGAAACCATACATGTCTACAAATAGCCAAAAACAAAAAAAAAATTGACTCAGCATATCAACATCAACAAATGAGAATACTAGTTACAAAATACCACTAGAGATAAATCTAACAAGCTACAAAAGAAAACAATAAAGCAAACAACACCACCATTGGGGGGAGACTGAATAGGCATGGCATGAGTAATCTCATCAGGTGTGACAAGATTAAATGAATATAAAGGAAGATGAGCTTGACACTCATCAATATCTATCCATGTAAATATCAACATACTATAACTTTCCTTCCCACTATGAGCCCTTATGTTCTTCCTCACACCAAAATTACTGAGATAATAGCATACACCTTCCTCCATCTTATTATCAAGATAAGTAGCCAAAACACTATAACCAATTGAGCCCTTAATTTTCATTGCTTGCAGTTTAATAGAAGAAGTATTTCATTTTTGGACACAGAAAAATACAAACAAGCAAACTAAAGGAAAGACAATAATATATTTCCATTGTAGAAGTCCACGTAACATGACATACCTCCTTATCCATAAACACCATGTTACATCTCGATAACCTATTTGAACATCCACCTAAGGACTTGTAATACTCATGCATTAGTCGACATAGACCTTCCATACTCTATCCTTATAAGAAAGCTCAGATATCAGGCTATAATCTCTTGATGCCATCTAAAACCAACGAGTTCTACAACAAGGAAAAACAACAATGCAGACAACCAAATATAATAGCAAACAACCACAAAAGACAAAAGGAAGTCACCATTCTATAACTACTCCCATAAATGCACTTATCATTATAACTACTTTCATCCACCATAAATGACAACAAGGGCTTCCATACCCACCACAAATCCAAGTAATGCTTTTACTTTAGCCAAAATTTATTACACTTATACATGTATACGATGCTATGACAACCACTCTATTATAAATCTATTATCCTACCTTGAATGTGAAATAGCCTAAACAAGTTTTTCACTTTTAAAAAAAGAATAATACACCCCCCACACATGGCATGGAGGAGAGATTTCTTGTAACACCTTACTTTTAGGCTCATTTCCCATGAATTAGACTCCTTTTAAGTCTGATTATACTTGATCCTAAGCTTGAATCACAAAAAATGAAAATCAGAATTTCCAAAATTTTTTATTACTGTTCATATGGTAGTTTTCACTTTGCCAACTGAATTTTGAAAATTCATAACTAATTCTAGAAAAATCATTTCATAGTGATTCAAGTCTCTAAAAATAGATAAAAAAAATCTTATATACATGGGGAAAATATGAAACATAGCATTATCTTGACCAATTTATACAGTTTATTTCTCAAACATTTACTATACATTCGGTCATTTTCTCTTTCTCACGATTTGTCCTTATTTTTAAAAATTCATATCTCACTCTACCCTGAGTCAATTTATGTATTCCTTATGTCATTGGAAAGCCCTGTGAGTCTACTTTCTAGAAATATTTTTCTTGTACATTTATTCAACTTGTATAGGGCATGACATTAACTTAACTATTATGGGTCAAAACAATATCTCCATTGGAACAGTTTCAGGAGAAATTACATAACTCCTTCTTTATAGCTCCAAATGTTTTAAAACCAGTGACATTCATTCCCTAAGACTTGGATCTTTCCATAAATGCAAATCACTGAATTTTTGGAGCTATACACGATTTTATAGTGCTTTTTAAAAAATCCAGTGTTCGCAGTGTAAGTTTCAGTTTTTCCAATACTGTCCAATTTTGAATCCTAACTTCAAAATTTCATTATAAATCATATACTTGTCCAATTTAGGTGTTCTTTAGCTCTATGAAAAGCTTGTTATGTCTAATTTAAGATAATGTATAACACTTATATAGGATGCTCTGTTTCAAATAGAGTTCCCCTACTCAAATCAATACTAGTCATCTTGTTCATAATTATGCCATAACCCATATAATAAACTTCATAAACCTCATGCATCAATATTTATTGTTCCAAATCCACACAT
This sequence comes from Adenanthera pavonina, assembly GCA_026686845.1. Lineage (NCBI taxonomy): Eukaryota > Viridiplantae > Streptophyta > Magnoliopsida > Fabales > Fabaceae > Adenanthera > Adenanthera pavonina. The sequence continues at coordinate 24,091,600 of JAIVEN010000022.1, read as the reverse complement.
AACATCATAAGAGGACTTTAAGGAACATAATCATGTATAATTACAGAATTTCATCTCATACATACATGATACATATTTTCTCAACTTATCATTATAACTTGCAAAATCAAGTAATTATCCATCATCTTTTTCATTTCCCTTGCATTTGTTTGAATACTTCCATGTCCTTGCCCTAACATAGTTAATATTTAGAAAGGAATGAGATTCAAAGAATCTCAGTGGTTACACCTATGCAAGCATATTATCATAGCATCTCATAAAATCATCAATGGTAATCATAAAATCATAAATTCATATTATGCCATACAATTTCATAAAAATTTTGGCATGGTAACACCTTAGAAAATGGACATCCTATGAGTCATAAAACCCTTCAAATAACCAGCCAACAATGTAAATTCATTACAAAGTATCCAAACAAATATATGGCATAGTTATAGAATCATGAAAATCAAGCATGATAACATTAGGCATAAATGGGAAAATAACTACCTTCTTGCATTCCAATGATCTCCAAACTTTGTGGACACTTTCATTGATCTTAAAAAACTTTCTTGGACCCTAATATAACACAATTTAAGGTCATTAGCCACTAATTTGATGAACACCTTCACAAAGTATACATACTTGGACTAAAAATTCCATTTTGCTTTTCCTGAGGTATTTCTTGTACAACACACTTATGTTGACATAATTTGGACCCAAGGAATCCATTTTTGAGGTCAAAAACTTGAAATTCCTTTCTCATATTAAACCCTAAATAGGCAGAAAATTCACAAAAATGTAGAAAAATATCTACCCGATTAATTTACAATCCAATGGTATATCCATAATTCTTGAAGCCTATACATCACTTTTTATGGATTAATTTCTTCATGGCTTCATTTTTTCTCTCTACTCTCTCTCTAGACAGAAAATTACAGAGGTGAAAGAGGAGAAAATGCTCCATAAAACACCACAATACTCAAGTATGTACAGGGTGGTGACCATAGAGATTTACCTTAGAAGTTTGAGGACCAAACTTTTCTTATTGATCTTGCTTCTTGTCTCCAATTTTTTTTCATGCTTCTCTCCTCTTCTTGCTGCAGTTTCAGATGTGAATGGAGGTGGAAATGAAGGCTAATCACTTAACTCAAGGCTTTTAGGAAAGATATCTAATGGCAAGTTTAATCATGATTAATCTTTTTAACTTTGGTTACTTTATAACATAAAAGCTTTTTACATAATTCTATTTGTATCCCATCTTCTCATTCAGACATATCTCACCCCATTTTTTTGCAAAAAATTGCTTTATGAAGTGTAATGGATCAAAATATTCTTTACCGATTAAATTTACCCGTACCGATTAAGTATTTTTGCCAAAACTGTCATTAAATTGGTATAGGATTATCCAACAATTACTTTTAGTCCAAAATCATTATTTTGATCCAAAATATATTTTAGCAAGGCCCACAAATTTTTCTTGAATTACTACTGCCTCTTCTTACAGTCCAAACTGACTTTTATTGGGTAAAATATTAATATTAAACCCTAATTACCCAATAAATGTTATTTTGATCTTAATAAATTTTATACTATATTCCATTGGGCTTATCTCATTGATAGATTCATTTTGACTATAATTTTTCATATTTACAAAAATGCCCTTGACCCAGGCTAATTTATAATTTTTAGAACTTTTGAGTCATTAACTGTAATTTTTTCAAACTTATTTTCTCTTTTTCCCCTTCACGTTGAGTCATTCTTAAGGGACCAACCTACAAATATTCTTAATTCTTGGGGTCAAAATTTAATTTTCTTATTTTTCAATTTAACTTGGAAAAAAGACCTCTTTGCCCATTATGACGCTTAACAGTGACTCTCCGTTTTTTTCAATTCCTTTTACATTTTACGATGTCAACTTTTTCATTTTTAGGCCTTCAATTCATTATTTACATTTTACTTCTAATTTGGGAAAAAACTGTTTTACCCTTAAGCCGAGACAAAAAAGTAATTATCCATTCTTTCGGGCACTTTCTTGTAGTTTTACCCAAATACCAAATTTTTTATTATTTCTTTCTTACTATTCACACTAACTTCAAATTGGTATATCTCTTAACCTGAACCTCCCGGCTACACAATACTTATACCGTTGCGCTCAGCTTGGAGCGGGCTTTCATTCAAGAGGTATATTACATTTTTTTCGGGGTAAGTTCTGGAATTAATTTTTACTAAGCGCCTTATGGAAAATTAATTGCAATTAAGGACCGAACATAACTTTTTCAGAAAATTAGATGAGAAATTAATTCATTCTAAAGCCCGATTATATATAGCATTTTCATCTCGTTTCATTTCTCATCTTTTATTCATTTTATAACATCTCATAAAAATAGGGATATTATATTTCTAGTTTCAATATAATCAAAATAATAGCTTCAAAGAGGATTCAATAGAGATTTCTCAATGGTTTCATTCTTGTGTGAGTTTCTAGCTATAAATGCAACAAATTTATAAATAAAAAAAGAACTATAACAATTAAATTTAATTCATAAAGCTTATAATTCATTTTAAGTTTGCTTACAGGTTTGAATAATTCCTAGTGTAATTGCAAATAACTCCATAATTTTTCTTAAGTTAATAAGATCACAAAAATTATGTGAAATAGACCCAGAAGGGAAGATAAAAGAGGATGGAAGGGAAGCACTTATGATGGAGATCCTACAATCGAACAAACAAGAAGAAGGGAAGCTGAAGGATAATCATCAAGTAGGGAACCTCCAGTGAAGAATCTGAAAAATAACGAATAAGGAGAAGGAAACACATGACGGAGAAAAGGAATCAATCGATAAAGTGAAACCTGAGATGAGGTACTCGTAACGGAGACAACTTGCTTTGACCTCTTCCCTAATTGTCTTGCCATATGGAACCCTTAGGGAACTATTTCCTAATGGTTCAAATTTAGGGGATTAACATTCATAACATCCAATATATTAGGGAGCTCGTTAAAAAAAAAAGTTCAAGAATTGATATTATGACATCCTTGTTTTACATGTATGTTTTACATGTATATATTTTATGACCAAAGGATGTTATGAATGATATTAAATTGTTCTAGATTAAGTTATGATAATTAAGAATATTGGATAATTAATTAAATATTTTTAAAGCTCGAAATATCATTAAAAATATCAAAAATGGATTCAAAAGGACAAAACAGCCAATTTACCAAAAGATAAGCGTAAAATGATCATTCTACAATATAAGAGAGAGAAAATAATATTATAATATTTCAGTGCAAGCTATGAGTACAAGTGATACTATATATATGAGCCTAGAGAAGGAAAAGTTTAAGTCTGGTAAAAGAGGATCCCATGTAAAAAGTAAGCAAGACATATGGACCTCATATGAAAAAATAAAGAGAAAAAAGTAATAGATCTTATATATAAAGTAAATAGAAAGAATATAGAGTATAATAGAAAACCCAGATAAAAAAGTACTCAAAGCAGAGCCAAAATATTTATGCAAAAATTAAAAAGTACAACCTCTCTCATTGCCTATCTTTGACTGAAAATGGGGGGAAAAAATTGGACAATTTTTCCCTACACCATTCTCTCACAAATGGGAAAATATCGAAGAGTAAGAATGTAAGTAAAATAAAATAATTAAGAAGAATTCATGGCCTTTGGATCAAAATGAAATCTAATGGTCCATACTCACTAACTTTTCCTATAAATACCCCTAAGCTCCCCTCCCTCTTTGCTAATTTGGTTGAAGGCTTACGAAGGTTAGAGAGAGGGGTGGGAAGGCATGCTAGAGAGAGAGAGAGTGGCCGAGAAAGGGAAAGGAGGAAGGAGAGGAAGAGAGGAAGAAGGACAAGGAAGAGAGGAACAAAAGGAATGCTAGAAGAGGTCTCAAAGTGGTATTTTTCTTCTTTCATTTAGCATGATTTGGTCTAGGGTTTGAATTAATTTCTCCTCTTTCCATGGTCCCATAGTGTCTCGGCCAAAGCTAGGGCTTTGAGGCAAAGTATTGTGTTTCATTTAAACAATGTTTAGAACAAGTTAGGGATGCTAAATGAGGCATAGAATGCATGAAAGATTTAAGTTTTCCTTTAGGGTTCATGAAGGGTCATTCTCAACCAAAATAAGAAGGGAGGGAGTGAGTTTTTTATTAAACTAATACCTCCTTTGGTCTCCTAGCATACTAAATAGCCAAAAAAGGTTAAGAGATGCATTGTGAAACTTAGTTTCCAAAATATCAAAGTTCTGGGTCACTAGAGTATGCATAATTTATATAATGCTATCAAGTTGATTAAAAGATGTTTAATGACACTCCTAGGCTCTAATTAAGTTAAGGAATTAGCCCAAATCAAGAAGGGAGCAAGGTTGAAAAGTTAAAACTCTAAGGTAGTCTCTTGCCCTTACTTAATGTTATTGCTTATAAATGTTCTACATACTATTATGATTTGTAAATGATACCATGTTGCATTTATGAATATTTTTCTATGATTCGTGGCTATTTTATGTTAAAGGCTAAGCCCCAAGATGCTCATTTATTAAACTGTTATGCTGCTGTATTTTCGTTAGACAACACAGAAGTTTTTTATGTTTTAATTGAAGTATGCTATGTTTTATATGCTTTCAAATGATTTTGTGATAACATGATGGCATGTGTAAATTAGCTACTGAGATTCTCCAATCTTAGCCCATAATTAACCAATTATAGGGCCAAGTCATAGCAACGTGAAGCACATAGAGCATGAAGAATGATGTTAATGGAACATTGCTGGAAACTGTTTATGTTTTGTTTATATTGCTTATTTTGATTGATTGTATATATTTGAATGTCTCTAAAAATTCAGTGGTTTGTAAGACTGGATAAAGCAATGTCTCAGGAACATTTGGGCATTGATTTTATTTGAGTTTATATAATTAAAGTTATGCATGTTTTGCTAAGATTACTCCAATGTAAGTTATTTCTAACCCTTAATGGTTCATTTTAATGATTTGACCAGTAGAAGTAGAATAAATATAGAATAAAAATATGCTTACAAAGACACATGTAAAGATTTTGAAAGATGTTGAGTATGCATGAAATAGCTTTGTATTTTGTGAGAAATGAATTTTTTAAAGTTAAGGTTCAGTTTTTGGACAAAAGTAGGAATGCAAAAATGAGTAGTAAAGTTTATACAATAAATTGTACAAATATGAGCATCTATTTTTTAGTTTCATATTTTTCCCATGAACTTTAAGATATGAATGATTGTTAGAGACTTGAACCATTGAGAAATAGTTTTTCTACAATTATTTATGAATTTTGAAAGTTTGCTGCGAGGTAAGTTGTGAATTTTGTGAAAATAGTTCTAAGCAATTCTAAAATTTTGATTGGTTTAGGCTTTTAAATAGCCTTTTATGTATTAAAAGTAAACAATTTTCATGGGAAATAACTTAAAATGTAAAATGTAAAAGATATCAAAACTAGTGTAAAGTTTAGGGATGAAAAACTTAATTTTCTCTAAAAATTAATATATTTTGATAACAAGCAGCACATGAGAATTCTTGAATTATATAATATTTTGGCTGTTTATGAAAAATCTTCATGTCTTCAATGGATATCTATATGAATTATCAATAAATTTCTGCATCTAAATGATTCAGGATGATTTAATTGATCATACCTTTAGATGGATAATCATTGAAAGTCTAAAATACTCTTGTTCCTACAATAATAGTTTTTTTTTTAATATGAATCATTTTTAATTAAAATTTTAATTTATAAATAATAAAAAAATACATGACTAATCAATTTTTAGGCCATAATGAATTATCCATAATAAGACGCAACAATTTTTCAATTAAGCTTGCAATTGATTTTTTTGGGTATAATTGATTATCCAAAATGTTAGTCTATTTGACAAAATTCCTAAATAATTGATTTTGGTTTAAAAAAGTTGAGTATTTCCCTACAAAAACTAATCCAAACATGATCAGTATGAAAGTGTTTTGGGATTTTGATTCTAAAAAGCATTTTGATGATACTATTTCTAAAGAACTATAGTGGCCGTCTCTTTCTCTGATTTTGTATAAGGAATAAGGGCATTTTGCAATTGCATGTAGTATTTAGTACAATAGTAATAAAAATAAATTTATTCTCTCCCTCATACACTCAGTTATGCCTAGCACGTCGATTCACATACTACTACAAAAAGTAGCTATCTTATCAGATCTTATTCTTCCCTACAGTAACACAGTCCATCTATGATTAACATAAATGTCTTATTATGTTATGCCTTTTGTTATTTGCTCTATTTTATAATTTTTTTATGCTCAAGCAGTCCATCTTGATCAACAAGTAGAAGAGTGAAAGAGAAGATGAAGTGGTGTCTCTCATTCTAAGATTAGAGTCCGAAAAGGTAGTAGATTTACAACAAAGGTAATCGATTTACAATTTTCTTGCCTTTTTTTTTACTCTCCCTATTTTCTTTGTTCAATTTTCTAGTCTCTCTATTTTCCAGTTGCAATTTTCCCAGTTGAAGGTGGCAAACTTACAATTTTACTCACTCCATTTTATACTCTCTAATTTCTTTACTCAACTTTATCTCCTTTTCAGCTGCTTTGAGTTGGGATTTCAAGAGTTTTCCAGTTGAACTGTTGAAGGTAACAAACACTTTGTTTTACTCTCTATTATACTCTCTTTGTTTTCTTTACTCAACTTTATACTTGCTCTTATAAGATTGGGTGTACATATTTAAATTTCACGTAATTTTTCTCAATGCTGATTAAGCAAAACCCATAAAAGTGATTGTAAAAAAAGGAAAAAAAAAAGACTTGGTTGGAGTTCATTCTCTAAGCAATAAATATTTGTATCAGCAAACTTTAGGTTTACTACAATTTTTTTTTTCAATTATTAGTGAACTTCAAGTTTTCTATCATATATTTTTCACTTACAATCTCAATATGACATCCAATATAATAATATTTTGTGAAAATAAATAAATTTATTTGAAAAATATGATATGTCATTAATAACAAAATTTCCTTCATAAGTAATAATAATATGATATATCTCTTCCAAGGACTTTATTAAATATAAAACAATATCATCAACAACCACTTTCAAATAAGAGAGATATTCTCCATATTGAATACCATCTATGTAATATAGTTTTCATCATAAATTTTTTCCAAATCATAGATTAAGAGCTATCCAATTCTTTAAAATCTAAGTTAAATTTGCTATCTACTACATTTCAAGAATTATAGTTGAATATATCTTATCATTTTATATGTTATTACTTATTAACAAAATACTTCAAAATTGCTACTCTTGAGCACATTTAAAGTATATCTATGAGTCATGGTGTAACATCCTTATCTTTTAATCGATATTATTAGAGGGTAAACTAAAAAAAAAAAAGTAGTACAAAAATAATTGTGGTGAAATACTAATAACAAAGGAATTCCTTGTAAAAGCAAAGTTTTTTTTTCTCTTGTAAAATCTTAACCTAGAATAAAGACATCTTTGATTTTATCATTTCCATAAACTCTTAAATAAAAAATGAATAACCCATAAGTGTCCATGAAATGTATAATTTTGGTTGAGAAATAGGGGTGTGCCGCAGAGTGAACAGGGTGTGCTATTGCACATATCTACACCAGCAATTTTTGCTATTTTTATAAAAAAAAAATTCCTAACTTTCAATGCACACAACTCATAATACAAACTTCTAATTTACGCGATTCTAAAGCTTACAAGTCATACTAAAAGTTCCCTAACTACGGGCACAAACTACACTTCAAAATTTCTTCACATCAATATTTGGATCTCAAGACTGAAATGATCACTTTTAGGCTAAAGTTTGGTTCCAACACACCCCCAACCTAAATTATCAATCATTTGACCACCAAACATATTTATAAAAGTTTCAAATGACCTAATAACTCTACCCAGGAAGTTGTACCCCAAGAAAACTACTCCCTTAGGATTTGATCCCTTGAACCTCAAATACTACCAAAAGTAATATGCCCAAAAGCCAATATTTGAGCCTAATACTTGAAACAACCATTTAGACATATTGTACTATACATAATACACTTGGATATCCCATCACCATGTGTAAAACCAATCCAAAACATTAAATCCAAAATTACACCTATGGTGATCTTGCAACAAGCTACCCATGACATACCAAACGCTAGATATTACTTTAGGGCTTAATGATAACCCTATTAACATAACTTAGACATATTACACATGCACACACCATCGGTTCATGCATCAGTAAGCCAAAATGATAAATTCAACTCACCTTCATTATTTTTAAACATAAGAACTATGAATTAAGTTATAATTCTTTATATGTATTATTCATCATATGTAATCATTTAAAACATCTCAAACCTTTCTCAAATCACTCATCAATTTCATCAAGTCAGTACAAACCTCATGATAAGAGTATTACATCTCAATAGCACATGGTTCTTGTACTTGGCATTTATACATAATATATGACTAATAAGTAAAGTTTCATATCTAATACCAACCATTAATATAATGCAAACATTATATCCCTATAAGGTTAATGGAGCTTTACTCCTCAATCTCCTCCCTTTCCAGAACTAAAGCCTTCACCTAAAAATGTTAACTATAAGGGGAGAGATGTGAATTCGAGTAACCAAAGTTAACCATAACAAAGAGTGTTTAATAATGCAAGTTTATATGCATAAAGTTCATAATGTAAAATGCGATGTGCATGATATGTAATGAAACTCACAACAATCATGGCTAGAACCATGAGCTAATTACCATAACAAGGTAACCCCAATAAGTAGTTCCCTTCAACAACTAGTAAAGGTTGATTTTGGGGCAACCATTAAGCTCATCTCTCACTAGTCATAACCTAGCCAAAGGTCATTATACTGATAGTCGAATCATGGCTCTCCTTCTCATGAATCACTCAAATTAGTGGCTACTTAAAGAATACACATCCCCAATCCACAGCCACCTATGTCTCCCATTTAAAGGATGACAATTTAGTGACATGGATATTACAAGCCTCACCATTTGTGTACAAAGGCCTCATGTGTAATTTAGTATATTGGTATACCACGTGGTATTCAATAATATCATCACTCAGCCAAAGCATGCCCAATCATGTATAATAACCAGTGACAATGCTTATATGCCATGCTAACATGTTATCTTATTCTATATATCATCATGCTATCATTACACAATCATACAAAGCATAAGTGTGGAGATACACAATAAATCTTGTCAGATGATAACTAATTACAATTTCTAACTCATATATATAGTCATTTCCAATTATTACTTGTCATAACTAAAAGAGGGAAAGTAGAAGTGACTTACTAGTTGTGCTAAATGTGCATTTCATGATATGAAAAATTCTAAACATATATCTAAAACACAAGTTACTCCTCAATTACCTCAACACGACCAAACGTGAAACCCATATTGTGGCAAGCTGTTCAAGTGATCCAAACTACACACAATTCATGAGAAATTATTAGTAAGCAATCATACAAGCCCAGTAAGCCCCAAGAAATTCTAAATAAAACTACAAGTGCCCAATATGATCACTAAATACAAAACCAACAAATACACATGCCTTAAAGTACAATGGAAAACACCACACTCTATTTAAATCACTTACCAATAGTTCCCATGGATTTCAAGCAACCCCACAAGTGCAAACAAATCAAAATTTTAATCTTCAAGCCCTATCAACACCAAATTTCAAAAATTCCATTAGTTAACATACGAGTAAAAACTTCAAGTTAGAAAATATACTCTTAATCTACTCTAAATTCAATGAAACTTGGTATACCACTTATTTAGCACTCAATTGAACCAATGATAAAAGATTTTCAGTCCAAGAACCAACAAGTTTGGATTTTCAACTCCACACCTAGGGTTCCAAGTGAAAATTTGCATATAAACTTTCCACCACTAAAAACTCAACAAATCTCTCAAGTACCTAAGCCAAGAGAAAGGTTCTAAACACTCCATAGCATCAAAAGTATCAAGAAAATCGCTCCCTACTATTGAATATTTACTCAAACAACACCAAAACCAGAATTGAACCTTAAAAGATTTGAAATTGAGGAGAGATGAGAAAAATCACTTACTTGATGATTCCAAGCCTTAATCTTTCGTAGAAACACATTCTCAAACCTCTGAGAACCACCCCAAGTTGCCACACCACAACACCCTAACTCCTCCCATTTGAAAATGCTGAAAACATTGGGTTTTTATAGCTGATCTACAACACTTGTTGTGGCACACAATGACCTTGCTGTGGTACAATGTTTGTTTTTTTTCTAGCATGTGATCTTGACTTTGGAACCTCAACTTGAATTACAGACTTCGAAAAATAGCAAATAAGGGACTTTTTGAAAAACTTGAGATGTCTATTTTCCAATGTAAAAAGTTCTACTTCAAAATAATATCATTTGATCCTTAAATTGGCTAATTTCAAAAGTTACTGAATTTTCATTGAAAGAATATTATATTATGCTTTTTGCGACTAACGCTCTATTAAACCACTTTAAAGCACCACCAAATCTTTTCTAACTAACTTTAATATATGAGAGGTCATTGGAATTCACTTAATCACATGTCACACCACTTCAAACTGAATTTTGGCCCATTGGAATTCCAAATTTTTCTATATAAATAAATTTCCAAACTATTTGAATTTTGTCAAACCATTTAAATCAATTCTTTTAACCCATATTAGCATTTGATCTTCTTTTGATAAATCTCTTAATCTTGTGGGATGTTACACATGGAGTGGTTAAATTTTCTTTCATATATTTCCTTGATATCACTACATTAGAAAAAATTACATTGTAAGAATACATACTTTTCCTCTTATAAATTATTTTAATATTAAATGCAATAAATTAAAATCAACATCAATTACTTATAATAAGTTACTCATAAAACTAAGTGTAATTAATGAAATCATTTCTAATAAATCATTTGTTTAGTTCATGTGTCACATGAATATATATAATTTTTTCAAGATATTATAAGTAAATAATGAACTTAAAATATACAATATATGCGTAGATTACTTTACAGAATTTTTAAATCAGTATCTATGCAGTTACAAAAGCAACAACAAATTTTTCATGCACAAAAGGCCAAAAGAACTTGTCTTTGAATTAAAATTAGTACTTATGCACATGCTATGTGTAACACCTTACTTTTATCTATATTTTTCCATATATTATAATATGTACAATGTCCAATTAGCTCATATTAAGAGTTTAAACCATTAATAGAATCAAAATATTTAAATAAAAAAAATATGGTACTATTCATTTGGTTCTCAAGTTTTCTGGATGAATTTTAAAAAATCATAACTTAATCCAGAAAAATCATATCAATATGGTTCAAGTCTCTAAATGAAGCTAGAAACATGATATACAAGATAAAAATATGAAAATTTCTTTTAACCTGACCAATTAGTACAGTTTATTGCTCAAACTTACACTATATAAATGGTCATTTCTCTCTTTTTCAGGATTTTGGCCATAATTTTAAAAATTCATATCTAACTCTATACTGAGCCAAATCATATATTCTACATGCCACTAGAAATATATATATATATATATATGTTTACTTATCTTTATATTTTTCTTATACATTTATTTAGTCCAGATAGGGCACAACATCAATTTGAATCACTAAGGATCAGAACATCACTTTTTTCTAGAATAGTCTTGGGAAAACTTCTATATCTCTCATTGTACAGCTCCAATTGAACTCAAACCAGTGGTATATTAACCTTAAAAGATAAATATTTTCATAAATATAAGTCACTGAATTTTTGAAGCTCTGTACGATTTTATATCACTTTTCAAAGAGAAGTAATATATTCACTAAAATTCACAGCCTTCACATCACTGTCCAGTTTTGATCCTGAATTTTAAAATTACACTATAAATTGTACATATATCCAAATTACGTGTTCTTTAGCTCATTAGAAAACTTGTTCTCTCTAGTTTCAGGATATAACACTTGACTTACTTTCCCTATCTCAGTCAAACAATGTTGACTTTATTTTTATTGCTACAAAATGAACTTCTAGAAATATAACATGGTAAAGTAGACTTCATAATAAGCTCACATAAACATTCCATGTTTCAAATCCATGCCAAACATTTCATAATGCTCATAAGGACATAATAGCACAATGGCACAGATCTAAAAGCATATACATGGTTTTATACATAATTTCAAATTATACACTCAGCTTGAAACCACCATCAAGCATCATTCTCTTCTTCATTCTCCTTGCCTTTTCTTTGGACTTCTTTGCCATAACTTGTGCCTATCATTTGGGATAATTGAGGGGATGAGATTGGGGGCAATCTCAATAACAAGTTACATTTCATGCAATTATGTCAATCATGTCAAATAACTCACATTTGATCACATTTAATCACATCAATCATATTTAAACAATAAATTGCCACATTGGTCATAAAAAATTCGGCAGCATAACGACTTAGAAAACGGATATCCCGGGGAATAAAACCCCTCATTTTACAGCCAAAACCAATCAAAGAAATCACAATTTAATCATAGAGAGACAATGAAAGAACATAAAGTAAGAATATGAAACTTAGCTACCTTTGGTGCTTGTACTTGGCTTTCCTCTTTAAACCAAAGCTTCCTCTAGTTTTCCCAACTTTTTCAAGTCCCTAAATATCATTAAACACATGCTCAAGCCACCGATTTCATGGCTAATCACAAAAAGTTCTCATAAAACTCTTAAAAGCCTTAAATTCCCAAACTCTTTATCTTAAGCTCTATCTTTGAGCCAACCCTTGTTTTTAAGGTTTTTCATTATGGAAAATTCATTTTTGCCATCAAATTAATGAAAATTCCAACCTTAAGACACTCAAATGATTTGGTCAAGAATCTGCTCCAAAGGAAAAAGAATGGTTCTTTCACAAACTTGCTTAAAATATACTATACTTGTTTCCTTTAGAAAAATCTCATGCTTTCTCTTAATTTTATGGTTAAAAACAACTTTTCTTCTCATTAATCATGCTTGGCCAGATTGGATAGCAAGTGAAGGAGGAGAAATTTCAAAAAAACTAGCTCAAACTACCAAGACAAGATACTAGAACACTTGTAAGTCATAAGAGAAATACTTACAAATTTTCTTAGATTTTCTTCCAATTTTTTTCTATTTTTTCTTCCTTCCTCATGTGGCTGCCCTTCCTTTCTTCAACTTGCAGACTTCTTTTCCTTTCTTCTTTGCTATATGGTCGGCCAAGACATGGGAAAGGAAGGAGTATATGTAAATTTTCCAACCAATGAAAAATTGCCACTTAATGTTCTTGAAATCTCTATAGAAAATGATATAATTAATTGCATAATATAATTTCTTCATGTGCAGCTTGTTGGCCACGAAATAGGGAGTATTTTGATCCAAAAATTTCAGATATTTACTTATCCAAATATATCCTGAACTAGTCTGGACCAATAAAGCTACTTTAGCAGTATATTTTACTATTATTGGGATACTAATTATAATTATATTGGGATATAAAATTACCATAATATACTTATCCAATTGGTCCAAATATAAGACCCACACATTTTTCTTGAATGAATACTGGCTCTTCCTACAGTCCAGACTGACCTTTATTGGGTAAGACATTAATATTAAATCATAATTATCCAATAAATATTATTTTGATCTTAACAAATTTCATATTATATTCCAATGGTCTTAACTCATTGAGAGCTTTATTTTGACTATAATTTTTCATATTCACAAAAATGCTCTTGACCCGGGACAAATTTATAATTGCCAAAACTTTCGGGTCATTAGTTATCTAACATTTTAGGGATGTTACACCATGGCACCAACAAATTTCTCAAGCTAAAACAAAACCTAACCTTATGCTTGGTTGAGAAGAGAAAATGGGAGGGAGAGAAAATAAAGAGAAGATAAAAGTGGATGGAGGGGAATGAGGTTTTCTCTCCTTATGCTTGGTTGAATAGGAAAAAAAAAGAGAGAAGAGAAAATTGAATAATTTAACAAGGACAATAATAATCCTAATATTTGTATGAAAATATTTGCTTATATAATATAAACTTATTAATTTATTTTTCTACTATATTATTCTTATTATTTCCATGATATAATACTGAATGGAATTAAAATATAGTTTTAATCTTAAACTTAATTTATAATTTTGTCCAATTTTTTTTTATTTTAGAAATCATAAAATAATTTTAAAATCTAAAAGATATGGCATATCAATATTTATATCACAGAGGCTAGTGTATAATGAGAAGATGAGAGGAAGGAAAAAAAGCGGGAAAGAAAGAAAAAGCAAGAATGTAAAAAAACATGTAGGTAATTTTGGAAGAAAAGCTTTTTGTTCAAAATTCCTAATTTTTTGAGAGTAAAGTTAGGGGAAAAAATGTGAAATGCACGTATCATTTTCTACTGCTTTTCTCTTTCTCCCACTTTACTATTCCGTATTCAAGTAGGGGAAAAATGCATTTTCCCTTATATTTTCTCCTCCACTTTTTTCTCCCCTCATATTTTCTCCTTATTCAAGTAAGGGGTAAAGGAACATACTTTAAAGCTTAAAACATATATATAACTTGCATTTACAATAGCAAAGGCAATTTTCTGATGCAAAACTCAAGCCAAAGAGTCAATGCTTTAAGTCAAAACAAAATTTATGCAGTAAAAGCAATTTTTCAAGCAAGCCAAAGTCAAATGAACATGCTTTTGGATTACCTAAACCACATGGTAGACTAAATCAAACATTATCATACATGAAAATAGGCATAGGAAATATTCTTTTTTTTTTTTAATTCAAGACTACAACCTTTAGCATATAATCAATTCGCATATAAAAAAACCATAAAACAACTAATGCTAAATGTGAATGAACATAACACAAATTTCTCTAAATATATTTAGTTTGCACCTAAATTACCACAATAAAATATGTAATTACTTGTTCATCTTTTTATTTCATAACCACTTTTGTTAATTTTTTCAAATTCCCATGGTCATTTTGGCTTCATAATCATTTTTTAATTTACTCTTAATAAATTAATAGTCAATTGTCAATATGATTTCCAGCCATGCATATTGTAACCATTGTCCAATCATAATTTTATTTCAATGTTCATGACAAAATATCATCATTTCAATAACTTAGGCAAGATAATCATTTTTAACAGCCAGAACGAATCATTATTGACTTTCAATTGTTAATTTTATATAATGCTTATATGTGGTCATATCCTTACTTATAATCATATTCAATTTTAGAAAAATTTCCTTAGTTTTTGGTAGCATGAATTTCCACAAGCTATTAGTATTCATAACTATAGTGAATATATTTTTTAAAATTGTGATTTTTTTCATTTCATGCCCTGAGATATATCAATTATTGGTTTTAGGACCATGAAAAAATATCATTTATGGCTATTAAATCATCAAAGTAGAAAAGTGGTAAAATATTTTCTACAAAGTCATATCATTCTTTGAGACCATATAGTGATCTTTTATAAAATTAAAAGTAATTGACCTCTAACCAACTAATCAAAAGATTTAAAGTAATATGGCTGCTAGCTATCTATTTTGGCTTCCTGATCATTTTTTATTTTACTCTTAATAAATTAATAGTCAATTGTCAATATGATTTCCAGCCATGCATATTGTAACCATTGTCCAATCATAATTTTATTTCAATGTTCATGACAAAATATCATCATTTCAATAACTTAGGCAAGATAATCATTTTTAACAGCCAGAACGAATCATTATTGACTTTCAATTGTTAATTTTATATAATGCTTATATGTGGTCATGTCCTTACTTATAATCATATTCAATTTTAGAAAAATTTCCTTAGTTTTTGGTAGCATGAATTTCCACAAGCTATTAGTATTCATAACTATAGTGAATATATTTTTTAAAATTGTGATTTTTTTCATTTCATGCCCTGAGATATATCAATTATTGGTTTTAGGACCATGAAAAAATATCATTTATGGCTATTAAATCATCAAAGTAGAAAAGTGGTAAAATATTTTCTACAAATTCATATCATTCTTTGAGACCATATAGTGATCTTTTATAAAATTAAAAGTAATTGACCTCAGACCATCTAATCAAAAGATTTAAAGTAATATGGCTGCTAGCTATCTATTTTGGCTTCCTGATCATTTTTTATTTTACTCTTAATAAATTAATAGTCAATTGTCAATATGATTTCCAGCCATGCATATTGTAACCATTGTCCAATCATAATTTTATTTCAATGTTCATGACAAAATATCATCATTTCAATAACTTAGGCAAGATAATCATTTTTAATAGCCAGAACGAATCATTATTGACTTTCAATTGTTAATTTTATATAATGCTTATATGTGGTCATGTCCTTACTTATAATCATATTCAATTTTAGAAAAATTTCCTTAGTTTTTGGTAGCATGAATTTCCACAAGCTATTAGTATTCATAACTATAGTGAATATATTTTTTAAAATTGTGATTTTTTTCATTTCATGCCCTGAGATATATCAATTATTGGTTTTAGGACCATGAAAAAATATCATTTATGGCTATTAAATCATCAAAGTAGAAAAGTGGTAAAATATTTTCTACAAATTCATATCATTCTTTGAGACCATATAGTGATCTTTTATAAAATTAAAAGTAATTGACCTCAGACCATCTAATCAAAAGATTAAAAATAATATGACTGCTGGCTATCTATTCATATATATATATATATATAATAAATTTATCAATTGATATTACATTGACAATAATATGTAATTTCATTATAAGTAAGAATAAATCTGAAACTTTTGAATAATAAAGTATGCAAAAGTAAGAACACAAGAGAAATGCTTATACCTCCATGTGATGAATGAGAATCATCAAGTGATCTTTCCTCTTGTGCTAATTCTATAAACTTGTGCTAATAATATGTTATGAAACTTAAAGCAATATGAAAATATAAGAAAGTTAGAGAAAGTTAGAGAGAAGACAAGAGAATTAGGGAGAAAGATTAAGTAACATTTCATTCCCATAAAATGTACAAATACATAATACATGCCTTCTATTTGTAAATATCCAATCATTAAAGGTTATCAAAAAGTTATAAAGACATAAATAAGAATATTAATATGCATAATGATATACTAATATTTTTTTAGGTTATAGATCATTAACTTTGAGAAAACTCCTAAATAATCATTCAATAGAAAGGTTATGTATTGTGTAATCATTAACATTGTAAAAGTTATTGAATTTAAGGCATTAAAAGAAGAAAATATCATTAATAGAGAGTTATTGATATCAATATAATACATATAATATTTACAATATATTTGACTAAATAATTTTATGTAAAGTCACAATTTTTTCAATTCCTTCCCCTCCTCCGACTCCCAATAAGAAAGTGAGGGGGCATAGTGTTCTTTTTTTTTTGTTATTTAGTTTGAAAAAAGATATAGGGGTTAATTTTCCAACAAGAAATCTAAACAAACATCGCAATTCATTTTTCCTCTTAAAAACAACACAATTCATAATAACATCCATAACCTTCTCAAAGACTATCCAGCCAAAAATAAAATATGGTTTTTTAGGAGAAGCTTCGAGAACCCCCACCACCTAGCCAGAAGTCTCTGCCTCCTAGGAATTTCCCTTTTTCCACTACTTGCAAGTTGATACATGATATATTGTGTCCTACTTCTTGTTTCATTAGAATCAAAACCAAAAACATTAACATCGCCGCCATTCCCCGATGGCTAACGAAGCCAAGGCCAAAGATAATGCTGCTTTCTCCTCTAGTGATTTCACTGCTACTATCCATCACTTCTTCGACAATATCACTCTTTCCCTCGATAACCATATCCTCTATTCGAATCGATCTGCCTCTTATGCCTCCCTTCACAAATACTGTGAAGCCTTAGCCGACACCAAGAAGATTGTTGAGCTCAAGCTTGATTTGTCTAAGGGTTATAGTCATCTTGGCACTACTCATCTTGGTCTCGACCAACACGATAAGGCCATTGTTGCTTACAACAAAGGCCTCAAGATTAACCCCAATAACGAACCTCTTAAATCCAGTTTGGATGATGCTCGTGCGGTAGTTACTGCTACTTCGAGGTCTTGTTCGATGCTAACACCGAATAACCCTTTCGGAGTGGCTTTCTCTAGACCCGAGATGTGGGCGAGGCTTACTGCTAATCCCACCACTAGAGCCTATCTTCAGCAACCTGATTTCTTGAGGATGAAGTAGGATATTCAAAAAAATCCCAACAATTTGAACTTGTATTTGAAGGATCAAAGAATCATGCAAGCTCTTAGGGTTTTGCTCAATCTGAAAATTCGCTTCCCAATCAAGGACGTTGATATGCCTGAGTCTTCACCTTCGCCTCCTCCACTTAAGAGAAAGAGACCTGCTGAAGTAGAGCCTGAGAAAGAGGAGAAGTAGCCGGAGCCCATGGGCTAGATAGAAGAAGAGAAGGAAGTGAAGGAAAGGAAGGCTTAGGCTTAGAGGGAAAAGGAAGCTGGTAATTCAGCTTACAAAAAAAAAGACTTTGAAATATCAATTCAGCATTACTCAAAGGCATTGGAATTAGATGATGAGAATATATCGTATCTCACAAACCTTGTTGCTGTATACTTGGAGATGGGAAAGATAAGTTGATTCACTTTTATAGTTTGATTAGACGCAATTCATTTATATTCAAGATGAAATGCCGTGATTGATTGCTTTATTGGGTAGAATTTATTAATGCTTTAGTTTGGCCTGTTAGTGTATAGGAAGGTCACCACCTATGAATTTTCAGAATGATTATGCAAATTCTTTAATTTATAAGCAAGGAGTATAAATGTGATACAGTAGAGTCTATCTCATTAGATAATGTGCCTTATAAATATTGTCTTTGTGGCTAAGGATGTCTTTAGATTGCTTACGACTGTAAATAGGGTCTTATTTTATTTTCTATAGAATTTATTTGATTATTTGATATCAGACGAGGTCTTCGCATTTTGTTTTAACTACTGACTGGTCCTTGAATGCTGAACATTTTCTAGTTTGAAGAATGCATGAAAGATTATGATAAGGCAGTTAAAAGGGAAAGAGAACTGAGATCAGACTTCAAGATGATTGCAAGAGCTTTGACATGGAAGGGAACAGCCTTGGTCAAACTGGTGAAATGCTCAAAGGATTATGAACCTGCCATTGAAACTTTCCAAAAAGCACTAATAGAGCATCGCAATCCTGACACATTGAAGAAACTGAATGAAGCTGAGAAAGCTAAGAAGGAACTTGAACAGCAAGAATACTTTAATCCAAAACTTGCTAATGAGGAGCGTGAAAAAGGTATCCCTTTTTGAATGCTGCCTTTGCTTCTCCATCTCATATAAGAATATTTGATTCATATAAAATGGAACACGTTTAGTTATATACTTAGTGCAATCGTCATCATGCAGGTAATGAATTTTTCAAAAAGTAAAAGTATCCCAAGGGTATGAAGTGTTACACAAAGTCTTTAAGAAGAAATCCTAAGGATCCTAGGGTAATAATATACTTATTAAGTAGAGTTGATAATTGTGATTTAAAGCAAATGCTTACTCTGATCTGTTTAAATACTCTATTTCTTTCAGACATATAGTAACAAAGCTGCATGCTACACAAAACTTGGGGCAATGCCTGAGGGTGTAAAGGATACAAACAAATGCATTGAGC
Organism: Adenanthera pavonina; assembly: GCA_026686845.1. Lineage (NCBI taxonomy): Eukaryota > Viridiplantae > Streptophyta > Magnoliopsida > Fabales > Fabaceae > Adenanthera > Adenanthera pavonina. The sequence continues at coordinate 24,071,829 of JAIVEN010000022.1, read as the reverse complement.
TTGATCCAACCTTCTCAAAAGGTTATTCTAGAAAAGGGGCTATATAATTTTTCATGAAAGAATATGACAAAGCTTTGGAAACATATCAGGAGGGATTGAAACATGACCTTAACAATCAGGAGCTGCTTGATGGCATAAGAAGGTATTATCATAAGGTTCTTCCCGCAGGTGTATAACTTGTATATACAATACAATTAATTAATCAACTTATCATCTCATATCCATTTTAGATGTATAGAACAAATAAATAAGGCCAGCCGTGGGGATTTAACACCTAAGGAGTTGAAGGAGAGACAGGTGTGACTTACTGCCATTTTTTCAAAACCTTTATAGCTGAAACCAAGATAGTGGAATTTTATTAATTTATTTGTTTTAAAATTTGTTGTGTTCTTGCTTGCAGGCCAAAGCAATGCAAGACCCAGAGATACAGAACATCCTCCAAAACCTTGTTATGAGACAGATATGCTCCCTAATGTGTTGCTCCTATTGATTTTTCCGGTGAATTGCATTATGGTAAAATGTAACATGAAGGAGCTGTGCTAATGAGAGATGGGGATGTATGTAGGTATTAACTGATTTCTAGGAAAATCCCAAGGCTGCCCAGGAGCATACAAAGAACCTAATGGTGATGAACAAGATCCAAAAGTTGGTTAGTGTTGGGATTATCCAAATTAGGTAATTTGGATGGAAGTGCGCAAGAGCCTTCCACGGTGACTTCACGAAGATGTATCAGACAAAGGAAAAGAAAATTACTACTGGGAATTTCCTAGTTGGCATTATGTTTTTGCAATGTTTCAAGTCAATCCACATAATTTATGAAGTTCGAGTGCCTCAAATTGTAACATTGTTCTTTGGACAAAAAGGAAAAACTGTAATATTTGTCCATTCTTTACTCTTTATTTGTATGTGTCTGAAAAGATTGTCATTGATATAATAATTTTTGGGTCCTCAAGCTTTGGGATTCTGAGGATAGAAAATTGTATATTGCTTATAGAAATAGAACATACTTATATAGGGGATTAATGATACAAAGTAATAATCATTATATCTCTCAAAATTAGGAAAAAATAATTACCTCTAATCTGACCCTATAAAATACATTAATGACTAAAAGTAAAAAATAATTCTAGATCATATTTGCAGTAATCATTAAATTAGGAAATTAAAGAGGGACTAAAATCAGATTTCACCAAAGCTGGAGAGTAAATGTCAATCATTCCCAGCTTGCAAATTAGTTCCTCAAATCTAGCTTTCGTAAGGGCCTTAGTAAGTAAATTAGCAGCTTGTCCTTTGATAGGCATATAGAGAAGATCTATAATTTTTTAATCAATTTTCTCCTTGACGAAGTGCCTATCAATCTTCACATGTTTTGTTTGATCATGATGAATTGGGCTATTGGCAATCCCAATAGTGGTCATACTGTCACAGTACACCTTCATCTCACCTTGAACAACAATATGTAACTCATCCAAGACCCTTTTAATCCACATTCTTTCACAAATCCCAAGAGCTAATGCCCTATATTTAGCCTCAGCACTACTTTTAGCCATAACGGTTGTTTCTTGCTTCGCCATGTAACAAGATTCCTCCAGTCAAAGGTATAGTAACATGTGGTTGATCTCTTCTCATCCATAACCAATCTGGAGTAGTATGGGTTTCTACCTCCCTTGAGTCTCCCTTTTTGAAGAATAAACCTTGCCCTGGGTCATCTTAAGATATCTCAAAATTCTGTAAACTGCTTCCAGATGTTCTTGTTAAGGATTGCTCATGAATTGACTTACCACACTGACTAGGAAACTTATGTCAGGTCTAGTGTGGGATAAATTGATCAATTTCCTTGCAAGCCTCTAATATCTACCATTCTCAACTGGGTTCCCTTCTCTCTTGCAACTTAGCTTGTATGTTGAGTCCATTGGAGTCTCTATTGCTTTAGCTCCAATCATTCCAATCTCCTTAAGTAAATCTAAAGTATATTTTCTTTGTGATGCTGATATCCCTTTCTTGGTTCTAGCAACTTCCATCCCAAGAAAGTATTGTAGATTACTAAGATCCTTAACTTCAAATTCTTTCACAAAGGATTCCTTCAAGTATCTAATCCCTTCAACATCATCAACTATAATGACAATGTCATCTATGTAAAGAATGAGAACCACTATTTTTCCAAGGGAATTTTGATGAACAAACAAGGTATGGTCTGTTTGGCATTGATAGTAGCCAAGTTTCTTCACAGCCTTGGTAAATCTCTCGAACCATGCTCTTGGTGATTGCTTTTAGGCCATATAGGGACTTCCTCAATTTGCACACCCTAGTGCCACTTTTATTCTCTAAACCTAGTGGCAAATCCATATATACTTCTTCCAAATCTCCATTCAAGAAGGCATTCTTCACATCCAATTGATGTAAAGGCCAACATTAATTTGCTGAAATTGAAAGAAGAATCTTGATATTTTTGCATTTAGCCACAGGAGCAAATGTCTCTTGGTAATCAATACCATATGTCTGAGTAAATCCCTTAGCTATAAGCCTCGCCTTATACCTGCTAACACTACCATTAGGATTATACTTGATGGTGAACACCCATTTACATCCCATGGTTGTCTTTCCAGGTGGCAGATTTATAACTTGCCATATTTGATTTTTCTCAAAAGCTTTAAGTTCATCATCAACAACTTCTTTCCACTTAGGATTCTTCATAGCTTCTTGGAAATTCTCAGGTATTGTTTCAGCAGACAATCTGACTATGAATGAGTGAAACTTTGGAGATAACTTTTCATTAGAAATAAAATTACCAATAGGATGTCTAGTGCATAATCGTACTCTTTTCCTCAATGCAATAGGCAAGTCCATCTCCTCATAATTCAAACCTTAGTTGGATTCATGACCTTGCTTGGAAGGATTGATGGATTCTCCAATCTCTTGAACTAGTTTAGGATCTGATTGTTTTTCAGCTGCTACTACTCCTTTCCTTTGAGAATAAACTTTGATCTCATTAGTATTAGGCCATTTTCCCCTAGTTTTAGCACCTTGTTCCTGTCTAGAATTGTTAGGTTCTGTCTGAGAGGGTTCAGAAACAGGTCTGGAAAGTGTATTTGGTATAGGCCGTGATTGATCAAGATTCTCCAGGTACACAACAGAGTCAAGTTCAATTGCTAGATGAATGGTTTCTGGTCTTTGTAAGGTGTTTTGGTGAAGTTTGGAGTCAAGTGTCAGTAAGGACATGTTAGTGACATTTTGAACCCCCATTTCATCACCCAAAAGAAGCCATTCACTCTCACTTATCTCCCCTTGAATGGGTTTTTTTTTTTGGAAAATATGGCTAATTCTAAAAAAAGGAGACATTCAAGGTAACAAAATATTTGTGAAGTGTAGGAGAATAGCACATATACCCTTTTTGTGTAAAGGAGTATCCAACAAAGACACACTTGATAGCTTGAGAATATAATTTCACTGCATGGTCATTATGAACAAAGGCAATACATCCAAAAATCTTTTGAGGTAAAGAATTGAGAGACAGAACTGAGGGATAGATCCTTTTAAGAATCTGTAAAGGTATTTTGAATCCCAAAGGTTTGGATGGCATTTTATTTATCAAGTATACTGCAGTAAGAATAGCATTCCCCCAAAGATAACTTGGATCACTATAGGTGAGCATCATAGACCTGGCAACTTCTAGTAGGTGTCTATTTTCTCTTTTAGCAACACCATTTTGTTATGGTGTGTTAACACAAGAAGTTTGATGGATGATTCCATTTTGGGCCATGAATTGATTGAAGATACTACTGAGGTATTCCTTAGCATTATCACTCCTTAGAATTGGAATCTTGACATCAAATTAATTTAGAATAAGAGAGTGAAAATCCTTAAAGATTTGAAAGACTTTAGATTTTTCTCTCATCAGATATACCCAAGTAAGTCTAGGATGATCATTAATAAATGTAACAAACCACTTAGCATTCTTATGAGTTTTCATTTTGGAGGGTCCCCAAATGTCACTGTGAATGAGAGTGAAAGGTTTTGAAGGCATATGAGGATGAGAAGGGTAAGAGGTTCTAGTATGCTTTGCAAGTTCATAAAATTCACATTGAAAGGAAATATTCTTTTCATTGAACCATTCTGGATACATCTATTTCATATAAGAGAAATTAGGATGGCCTAATCGATAATGCCATAGAGTGACATTATCTTCTTTATTCAAATGAGAAATGACATTATTGCTGACTTCATAAACCTGCAGACTCTTGATATAATATAATCCATCAAACTCCCTAGCAATTCCAATGCTCTTCCCCAGCTTCAAATCCTGGAAAATACAGCCATTGCCATCAAAGTTAGCACTACATCCAAGAATTTTAATGAGTTTACTCATAGATAGCAAATTATAATCTAATCCCGGAGCATATAAAACATTTTCTAATATCAAGTCCTTAGTGAGAACAACAGTACCAGTACCATAAACTTTAATCACTTGACCATTTGCAACTTTAACATACTTATCCTCATGGCAAGGTTTTAGATCTTTAATTAAAGAAATATCACCTATCATGTGCTCATTGGCTCTTGAATCCACTAGCCAGATGTTGTGATGAGGAAATTTAGTACTTAGTGCATCATGGATTTTACCTGCTTGAGCTATGTTACTAGTTGCCATAATGTTCTCTGGTTTTGATTCAAATTGACTAAGAATTTTCCTTAGTACAACAATCTCCTCCTTGCCAATTTCCTGCCTCAATTTTTTCCACACCAGCAGCAATAGAACCCTTGCTCTCAGGCGTAGGTTTCTATCTTTGATTTTGTGGCTTCCCATGAAGTTTCCAACAGTTCTCCTTGGTATGTCCACTCTTCTTACAGTGGTCACACTACCTTCCTATCTTTCTCTTATTCAGATCACCAAAATTTTTAGCAACTAAGGCTGACGCTTCAGGCACTAGTTGAACAGCAGGAGAAGAACCTTGAACAAGCAACTTCTTGCTCCCTTCGCACTTCACAAAGTTCACAACTTCCTTGAGTCGTGGGAGAGGTTTTGTAGCCATTACCCTCCCATGAACTTCTTCGTATGTAGGATTTAACCCAAGCAAAAATTCATAAATTCTCTCCCTTTCCACCAACTTTCGATAACAATTCAAATCACCAGTACACAGCCATTCTTGAGGCTCATATAGGTCTAGTTGCTGGCACAGCTTCATTAAGGTTGTATAGTACAATGTCACAGTCTTTTCACCTTACACCATGTGACAAAGAGTGTGCTTAATATGAAAAATGGCCGTAGTATTTTCAATAGTTGCGTCGGTGGTTTTTGCATCCTCCTAAATTTCTCGAGCAGTAGTGGTAAGGACAAACTGCTCACTTATGTTAGCAGTCACTGAATTCACAAGCCAGCTCATAACTTGATTATTCTCTGCCTTCCATGTTTCGAACTCAAGATCATCATGATTAGGTCTAGCCGCCTCACCATTCAAGTATTTCTCCTTCCCACTACCTCTTACGAACATCAAAATGCCGTGAGAACGCTACAAATAATTATTTCCATTGAGACGGTGATTAATAATTACTTGCTATGATCCATTGCTGCCGTTTTGGATAAGAGAGGCCACAAAAGTACCTCCAGTGTTGCTCTGCTCATTATTCAAAGATCCAGAATCAGACGACACAGACCCTTACTTCTCCTTAGTTGTGTGCATCATATCAAAACTACCAAACTGCACCATCCTTACTGAGTCTAATTAGGGTTATGATACCATGCAACAAATTGAGGATGGAAATTTGTATATTGCTCATAGAAACAGTACATACTTATAGGGGATTAATGATACAAAGTAATAATCATCATATTCTTCAAAATCAAGAAAAAATAATTACCTCTAATCTGACCCTATAAAATACATTAATGACTAAAAGTAAAAAATAATTCTAGATCATATTTGCAGTAATCATTAAATCAGGAAATTAAAGAGGGACTAAAATCAGATTTCACCGGTAGATTCAAATTTAATGAACTTCATATTACTTGCGCAGTTGTGGTCCTCACATTAATTTTGGGGTTTTTGGTCTTTGACTTCGTTGGTGTTGGATTGAGAGGGGATAAGTAGATCTCGGTTCCAAATGGAAGTGCTTATTAGAGCTTCCTCCAAATGAGTTTGTTAGATAAATTAGGGAAGAACTATATTGAAACTGAAATAATTTTCGTATCCTTGTTTTAAAAAAGTTAAAAATAATTTTTTTATTATATCAGTGGTTATAGATCAGATTTTAGCATATGCTACCTAAGTTAAAAATAGGAATTATTATTGGATAATAATGATAAGATTATATTAAGTATTACTAAAAAGGGGAATTATCAAGCATTTAATTTAATTTGACTGGTAGAGGTTGAATTTTGAATTCATAGAATGAAGCCCTATTAAATATTTGGTGTTAAATTAATTTATGATAAATTTTATAGAATGATTTTTTATCATTGTTTTATAATAATTACATGATTCCATTATTTTCTAAGATTTTGAATTTGATTCTTCAAAATAAAATTGAACACCTTGTAATTGTTTCTATTTTCATTATATCAAAAATTCTAATTAAAGATGTATTTTTATTATAAAAATAAATTGGATAAATGTATAATTAGAATTAAAAACTATTTTTGTAGTCTTTGAAAATATTTTGGCTCCATGTTTTATTAACATAGTTAAAATTAATAGTTAATGGGCTAAAAAAATTATTATATGTTAAAAATTTAGAAATTAAAAAAATTAAATAAAATTAAGGAATTAAACATGAAATCCTGCGTCTACCTTAAAAAAAATATAAATAAAAAAAAAAACTTAAAACAAAGCAAAATCCCAGAAAACATCCATAACCTTCTCGAATCTGGATTACCAAAAAGAAAATGCGTTTTATGGGAGAACCTTCGAGAACCCCCCACGACCCAGAAGTCTCTGGCTCCTTGTAGGTTTCCTCTTTGTCACTCCTGATACTTCATATATGGTGGCTTTCTGGCTGCTTCATCCCAATCAAAACTAATCACTAACATCATCATCGTCATCGAACTCCAATGGCTGACGAAGCCAAGGCCAAAGGTAATGCAGCTTTCTCCTCCGGTGATTTCACCGCTGCCATCCGTTACTTCTCCGACGCCATAGCTCTTTCTCCCGATAACCATGTCCTCTATTCGAATCGATCCGCCTCTTACGCTTCCCTTAACAAATACTCCGAAGCCTTAGCCGACGCCAAGAAGACCGTCCAGGTCAAGCCCGATTGGTCCAAGGGCTACAGTCGTCTCGGCGCTGCTCATCTTGGTCTCAGCCAACACGATGAAGCTATTGCTGCTTACAGCAAGGGCCTCGAGATCGACCCCAATAATGAACCTCTTAAATCCGGCTTGGCTGATGCTCGTGCGGCGGCTGCTGCTGCTTCGAGGTCTCGTTCGACGCCAACACCGAATAACCCTTTCGGAGAGGCTTTCTCTGGACCCGAGATGTGGGCGAGGCTTACTGCTGATCCCACCACTAGAGCCTATCTTCAGCAACCTGATTTCGTGAAGATGATGCAGGATATTCAGAAGAATCCCAACAATTTGAACTTGTATTTGAAGGATCAAAGAATCATGCAATCTCTTGGGGTTTTACTCAATCTGAAAATTCGCTCCCCAACCGAGGACGCTGATATGCCTGAGTCTTCACCTTCGCCTCCTCCACCAGAGAGAAAGAGACCTGCTGAAGCAGAGCCTGCGAAGGAAGAGAAGCAGCCGGAGCCTGAGCCGGAGCCTATGGACTTGACAGAAGAAAAGAAGGAAGCGAAGGAATGGAAGGCTCAGGCTCAGAGGGAAAAGGAAGCTGGCAATACGGCTTATAAAAAGAAGGATTTTGAAACAGCAATCCAGCATTACTCAAAGGCTTTGGAATTCGATGATGAGGATATATCATATCTCACAAACCGTGCTGCTGTGTACTTGGAAATGGGGAAGGTAAGTCAGTTCGTTTATATAATTTTTTACTGGACGCAATTAATTTCAAATCCATGTGAAATGCTGTTGTTTGTTGGACTGAAGTGACTAATGCTAGTTTGGCCTGTAATTGTCTAGGAAAGTCACTGCCTATAAAGTTTAAAAATGATTTTGCAGATTCTTTATTTTATATACGGGTGAACAAGGTTAAGTGTGATATGGTAGTATCCATCTCATCAAATAATGTGGCTGAGGAGTTTAGAGATTTTTGTTGACTTGACGTTGTAAATTCGTAAGATTTGTTTATAGGGGATGTCTTTAGGTCCTTACGGTGTAAATAGGGTCTTCTTTTATTTTCTATTCCATTTAGTTGCCATCAAACTAGGTTTTTGCATTCTGCGTCCTTACAACTAGCCCACGAATACTGAACATTTTTCCAGTTCGAAGAATGCATAAAAGATTGTGACAAGGCTGTTGAAAGGGGAAGAGAACTGAGGTCAGACTTCAAGATGATAGCAAGAGCTTTGACAAGGAAGGGAACTGCCTTGGTTAAGCTGGCGAAATGCTCAAAGGATTATGAACCCGCCATTGAGACTTTCCAAAAAGCTCTAACAGAGCATCGCAATCCTGACACATTAAAGAAACTGAATGAAGCTGAGAAAGCTAAGAAGGAACTTGAACAGCAAGAATACTTTGATCCAAAACTGGCTGATGAGGAGCGTGAAAAAGGTATCTTCCTTTCTAGGATGCCACCCCTGCTTCTTCTTCTCCTGTAACAAGTGTCTGCTTTATATAGAGAGAAAAACTTACTTTTCGTTATGTACTTACTGCTATCGTCAATATGCAGGTAATGAATTCTTCAAGCAGCAAAAGTATCCTGAGGCTGTGAAGTGTTACACAGAGTCTTTAAGAAGGAACCCTGATGATCCTAAGGTAATAATTACAAATACTTATTAAGTTTGGTAATTGCAATTTACTGCAAACACAGGCTCTGATCTGTTTACATACTCCATTTCTTTCAGACATATAGTAACAGAGCTGCATGCTACACAAAACTTGGGGCAATGCCTGAGGGTTTGAAGGATGCAGACAAATGCATTGAGCTTCATCCAACCTTCTCAAAAGGTTATTCTAGAAAAGGTGCCATACAGTTTTTCATGAAAGAATATGACAAAGCTTTGGAAACATATCAGGAGGGATTGAAACATGACCCTAACAATCAGGAGCTGCTTGATGGCATAAAAAGGTATTGTCTTAGGCTTCATCCCTGCTGTTTGTTCGCTGTGTTGTGCGCTGTCTACCTTGTATATACACTACAATTAAGTAATCATTTTATCATCTCATATCCGTTTCAGATGTGTAGAACAAATTAATAAGGCTAGCCGTGGGGATTTAACACCTGAGGAGTTGAAGGAGAGACAGGTGTGACTTACTGCCATTTTTTCAAAACATTTATAGCTGAAACCATGGCAGCTGGAATTTTATTGATTTTTTGTTCTAAAATTTGTGATCTTGCTTGCAGGCCAAGGCCATGCAGGACCCGGAGATACAGAACATCCTCCAAGACCCTGTTATGAGACAGGTATGCTTCCCCACCCCTCTTGATTTTCCCTGTGTATGGCATTAGGGTAATAAACTAATATGAATGAGCTGTGCTAATCTGCTATGGGGGTGTATGCAGGTATTAATTGATTTCCAGGAAAATCCCAAGGCTGCCCAGGAGCATACAAAGAACCCAATGGTGATGAACAAGATCCAGAAGCTGGTCAGCGCTGGGATTGTCCAGATTAAGTAAATTGGATGCCAGTGCAGAAGAGAGGCTTGGTTCCACTGGGACTCGTATTTAACTTGGATTGGATCTGAAAAGGGGAAAGAAAAATTACTGCTGGAAATTTCCGAGTTGGGTTTCTGTTTTTGCATTGTTAAGTTAATTCACATAGATTTATGTATTTTGATTGCCTCAAACTCTAATCTTGTTTTTTTCGGTCGAAGAACAAAAACTCTAATGTTTGTCCATTCTTCGCCCTTCATTTGTGCGTGCCTTAAAGCTTTCTATAAAAACTCGTTTGAGTCTTCAAGCTTTAGGATTCAAATTTGAGGAACTTCAGATTACTTGAGTAGTCGTGGTGCTTTCATGGAAGTCTTTTGCAGATTATATACGGTTCTAACATCGGAATTTGGGGTTTTGGCTTTGGAATAAGTGTTTGCCTGTCGAAGGGGGAATAAATTTTAAAATAATCATGATTTATAAAAATAAAATTTGGATAAAAATATGATGGATAAAAGTAAGAAAGTTTATTATAAATTTATTTGGGTAAAAAAAGTAAAAATGATGGTGGGAAATTATGATTTAATTTATAAAACTGTAAATAAAATAGTTACCAAGTAATTCTTGATTGCCAATGGAATTGTTAATTTGATCTCCCTCCTGATGTGGTTGACAGATAAGATAGAAAATAAATGAAATAATAAGCAAGTAATTTTTGTATATTTTTGTGAAGTTTGAAATTGGCATTATTGTTAAAAAAAATTTTCCATCTGTGGTTTGAAAGTTGTCATGCATCTTTTGCCCACAAGTAATATGAACATTTTTCTTTCAATAATTAAGAAAATAAAAGAAACTAAAAATCTTAATTTAGGACTCTTTTCACATATTTTAAAAGTTTTTTATAGATATATTATAATGTTTAGAAATGTTATTTATATTTTACTGCTAATTGTTTATTTTTTAATCCTATAAATTGTTATTGGAGATAATTTTTTTAGTTTTGTTTTAATTAGTTTCACTTTTTCATTTAATAATGATGGAAAGCTCTATTTAATAAGGATTACATTATTATAATAAATAGGAATAAAAAATATTTAGTTCTTTTTTTATGAAAATTTTAAAAATATAGCTAATTTTTTTAATTTATATAAAGTAGTTGGACGTGAGATATGAGAAATTCAAGACATAAGGAATTAAGAGGGAGTACGTACATGAAAGCATGTTTAGTGAGTTATGATGTTAAAAGGGTAATGTTATTTACATTGCCGGATTCCGTTTGAGCCAGAATCCTGGTTCAGGAATTTCAGATTGGGCCGTGTGGTCCATAGAAAAGTATTTCAAAATTTTATTTGGTTGAATTAGAATGGAATAATGAATATAAATATGTTGGATACAGTATCAAAGAATGGTGAACAAAATTTACTTTTATCTAAAGAAAAATAAAAATAGCAGTGAAATGACCATTTTGCCACTAAAGCCAAAAAAATTCCGCCCTCCCCTCGTTGTTCTTCCCTACCACCGATCATCATATTTCCAGTAGCCCAGATCAACACACAGGGAAAACAAAATAATCATAGAAAAATGCTGATGGTCAAGCGGGATTGAGCACAAATCAACAGTAATGGTGTGGTATGCGAGATATCCAGATGCCCACAAATGTGTCAAGCGTTGACCGCACCAGCAAGCCTGTTAGGATTCCAAATGCTTGCAACCCAAACGTGTCGCGAACATTGTATGGGTTCGATGGATCGAGTACAGATAGAAAGCTTGGAAGATAGAGGTCGACGCCACGAGGGAGGAGGGTTACCATTGAGGGAAGAGGCCGATGGTGGTGGCGGAGATGAAGAGGGAGGATGGCGTGGGGAACGTTGAAGGAGCAATGAAGAAGAGGATGAAAATTCAGTATGGATAGGTATATTGGGATCAGTAGCACTCGTGATCCCAAATATTTGGCATTGAGGATTACCAAAGGAAATGAGATGCCCATGTTTTTGGCCCACCAAAAATTATCCCTCTAATTATTTAGGTAATGTTAACTAAATCATGAATATTAAGAAAAGTAATTATACACTCAATGTTATAAAAAATGTAAATTATTTTCTAATTTACTCCTATTTACTCCATTAATATGCCTCCTTTTATACATTAATTTGTAAATCATCATTTTCAAGGGTAATTTGACAACCAATGACATTTTGAAATATAATTTCAAATCTCTCCAAACCCGGCCAATCAGACATGCTTGCCTCTCACTAATTTGAAGTGGCGTCAATCTTCCTGGTTGTGGTGATTCAAAGGGATGTGGGCCTTTTTCCATTTTATGAGGAGAGGTCACCAAATGGACTGCAGGAATGTTCAATAAATGAAAGAACAAGTTCCTATGGTAGCTTTTAAAAACAAGAGACAAACGGTAGAAGTAGAAAAAAAATGTAGTTAATATTATATATTGCTCTATATTTTGGATCAAGTAAGCTTTCAGAAGATATTTTATATTTAGGAGTGAAGAGAGTATATTTGGAAATGCAATTACGATTCCTATTTCAAAAGCCTCCTAGAATTGAACCAAACGTCCCTGAAACTTTCAACTCAAATCCTACAGGCAACATCACCAATGTCCAACTCGACTAGGAGTTGTAATGGACAATTCTTGAGAAATCTTTATGAGGAACTTCGGTGTCCAACGTATTTTTTTATAAGGAGTATTTAATTGATTGAAGTATGGGTATGAAATAAATCCATCATTCATCACAGTACTACTGAATGTGTTTGGTGCCTCGGGAATTCAGTGTATTTTCTTGTAGAAACCATAACACTGCTGCTTCAAGAAATTCGTGGCCAATTTCAATACACGTTAAGAATAAAGATGGATTAGAATGACGATAGCTTTACACGCCTGACTTTCCGTTCCTTGTTTTCCCGAAAGATTAAATAAGGATTTACCTTAGGCCCTAAGTCAATTCTCTCCAACTTGAAGTGAAAAACACTTTCCTTGTTCTGAAAAAAATAAAAAACAAAAAAAATCACTTTTATGAATTGCCTTGAGACTTCTTTTTTTTTTTTTGGGAAAAAATAGGATTGGGGCTTTTAATGTATAAGATGTTTGACACTTAATCATCAACACACCAGTAAGATTCATCCATCAGTTTCAGTTCATACTTCGTTGATTTGATTTTGAATGTTGTAACAGAATATATACAGGAAAAAATTCCTAAATGTATATTTTTTTTGCAGATGATATAATTTTAATTGAGGACTCAAGAGAAGAGATCAATTCTAAACTAAAGTTATGGAAACACACTTTAAAATCAAAAGGTTTCCATTTGAGTAAAAATAAAATAAAATATACGCATTACAAATTTAGTAAGAGATCAATTAGAAATGATTCGGAGATAAAAATTGGAAAGCAAATCATTCCAGAAGTGTCAAAATTCAAATATTTGAGATTGATTTTACAAAGTAATGGTGAGATTTATGAGGATGTTATGCATAGGATACAGGTTGGATGGTTAAAGTGGAGAAAAACTTCAGGGGTTATTTGTGACTGTAAAGTACAAGCTTAAAGGGAAATTTTATTAAATTGCTATAAGGCCAGCAGTACTATATGGCATTAAGAGCATGTTTGGATTAAATTATAAGTGATTATGGAGTAGAGAAAAGTGATTATGCAGCCAGTAAACAAACACAATTCAAATCAAAATAATTACTTATGACCATTTAAGTGATTATTTCCATAAGCTGCTTTTTCCAACTTATGATAATCACTTATATCTCATAATCACTTATTTCACTTTTTCTTCTCATTATCCACCAAATAATCACTTAAAACCCAACATCCAAACACATTTCTTTTCTCAAAATCACTTATGGGTTAAAAATATCCAAACACAATTTACTTTTGACATAATCACTTATTCTCATAATCAATTATAAATAATCAATTATCCTCATAATCACTTATATATAATCTAACCCAAACACACACTAAATGTTGGGCTTTGAAAGGACATCAAGAGCATAAGATGAGAGTAGCGAAGATGTGAATGTTAAAATAGATGTGTGACCATACAAGAATAAATAAGATAAAAAATGATAATATAAAAGGAAAAATCGAAGTAGCACCTATCGAAGAGAAAATAGTGAAAAATAGTTTAAGGTGATTTACGAATATACAAAGAAGAAGACAAAAATAACCTGTAAGAAAAGTTGATCAAATGACGTGAAACTCTATCCAAAAGTATAGAGGACCAAGAATGACACTCAGAGAAGTTACAAGGCGTGATCTCTTGATTAATGATTTATTTGAAGAGATGATATTTGATAGAGTCTATCGGTGTCATATGATTCATATAGTTAACCCCACTCAATGGAATAAGACTACTGTTGTTGTTGTTGATACTGAGAAAGGAAAATGACAATAAAGAATAAATCAAAACAAAAAATTTATCTATTGGACATAATACAAATTGTTGTAAAAATGTTCCTTGTCAGGAGGAGACAAAGGAAATACATTAAGCAGCAACTTCCTGCTCCTTTGAGGAGAGTTGGTTTTGGATGTGCTGAGGCACAACATCAAACTTGGCTAATTGCATTGTGTAGGACGCCCGACCCTTGGTCATCCCCCTGAGTGTACTGACATACTGAAACATTTCAGCAAGGGGAACCAGGGCATCAACCACCTGCGATCAGAAGGAAGGAACAACGGGTGAGTCCAACTCTCAATAATAGTAATGCTCCAAATAAAATAGAAAGCGAATCATCAATGACTCCATTTAAACCCATCACTCATTTGTCCTAACTACGATATTTAATGTTCAGATGAATGTATACATTCATGCGACAAAACCTTTTTTTTTTTTTTGGGTAGGTGCCGCCCCCCCCCCGGGGGGGGGGGGGGTGGTGGTGTTTGTTGGGTGTTGGGGTTGTTGATTCTAAATCTTATCCTTTGTCATTCCATAATCTGTATTTTGCCTTGTTCTCTTCATGGAAGACTCAAGGGTGGGAGTGTAAGTGGGATGATATCGGGTACAACTTTAATTCCCCATTCTTGCATCTTCCAGTGTTGCCTCAGAAGTCAAAACTTATAATTGTGCACAAAATACACATCCATTTGGTAGGAATTACATAGAAGGGGAAAGATGAGGTGGTATCAAGGTTAGATTCTTAGTACTGTAATTACAACCACAATAGTTGCCTAAAATTCTGACATTTTCAACGCCCCCCAAAAAAAAAGTACTTGGGCAACACCAAGTCAACTTTCTACAAAAACTAAATCGGGATATTGACAACAAGGCAGCTGAACTGACTATTATCATTTATCATCCCTCCTGTTAGAGACAAACAGACACCTAATGTTGACAGAAGTGTTAGCATATGTACTCTCTAGTCATCCCTCAAATTTAATAGAATAATCCAATGCAGAGAACCAGGTTGAATGACATACCTTAAGGCCACCAGGCTTGTCACCAAAACTGTTGATCTGGCCTCTTCTTGAGTTGAGATCACCAATTACATCTCCTAGATGATCTTCAGGAGTAACCACTTCAACTTTCATCACAGGTTCAAGCATCCTTGGCCCAGCTTTTCTCATTCCTTCCCGAAAAGCTCCTCTTGCGGCCAACTGGAATGCCAGGACACTTGAATCTACATCATGGTAAGAACCATCTACAAGTGCTGCACGGACATCAACAACTGGAAATCCAGCAAGTACCCCATTGCACATACACTCCTCCAATCCTTTCATCACTCCCGGAATGTATTCTTTTGGTACAGCACCTCCTTTGATCTCACTCTTGAATTCATATCCACTACCTGGCTCCATGGGTTCAAACCGAATTGTGACATCAGCAAATTGACCTTGTCCACCCGACTGTTTCTTGTGCACATACTTCACTTCTGAGATTTTGGAAATGCTTTCCCTGTAGTTTACTTGGGGTGCACCAACATTAGCTTCCACCTACATTCAACAATTTAGACAATCATTATACAAAGATAATAGTAATATAAAAAAAGATAAAGGGTACAAAAAGGAAATGAAAATAATTGTCTCACCATGTGAATAATCAAATAAAAAGGCAAGGAAAATAATACAAATTAGCACATAATAATACTTAATCAGAGGACGGGCATAGATATTATCAATGTTTAGAAGTCATGTCTCAACTGCATAACTACTTTATACAGTACTTTCTTCCTCCCTTCCCATTCCGTGGATTTCATGACAGGTTCCATGACAATCAAATGAGTACAAAGCACAGATAGATCACAGCTCTATACATAACAATTCCTATTATTTGTAACTATTTCATGCACAAATCAGGGCAAGAGGGTTAAATATTTAAAAGACAAAAATAATGACTTAATAAAACATATTGATTGATAATAAAAAATTTAACCTTAAATTCTCTCTTGAGTCGGTCAACAATGATTTCAAGATGCAATTCTCCCATTCCTTCAATCACCGTTTGGTTAATCTCCTCATCCCTTGAGAAGTGGAAGGAAGGGTCTTCCTGGGCGAGCTTAATTAAACCATTTGCCATCTTGTCAACATCAGCTTTAGTTTTGGGTTCAATTGCAACCTTTATCACAGGATCAGGAAAGTCCATGCGCTCAAGCACAATAGGACTATCAGGGTCACACAATGTTTCACCTGTAATCGTATCTTTTAAACCTGCAAGAGCAATAATATCACCTGCTAAAGCTACTTTAACATCCTCCCTGCTGTTTGCATGCATTTCTAGAAGTCTACCAATTCTCTCCTTTTTCCCTTTGTTTGCATTGAGTACATAAGACCCTGCAGTTAGCTTTCCAGCATAGACCCTCACAAATGTCAGGGAACCGACAAAAGGATCACTCATGATCTTAAAAGCTAGTCCAGAAAATGGTTCATCATCACTAGCTTTCCTTTCTATTGTCACTTCTGGGTTTTCAGGGTCTGTTCCCTTCATTGGTGGCAAGTCAAGTGATGATGGTAGATAATCCACAACAGCATCAAGCAGTGGCTGGACCCCCTTGTTTTTGAAAGCTGAGCCACACAATACTGGCACAAATTTTCCTGATATGGTTCCCTTCCTAATTAATTTTTTTATGGTTTCTTCATCTGTTTCAATTCCTTCAAGGTAGTTCTCCATTGCTTCATCATCCAACTCAACCACTGTTTCAATCATCTGTGATCGATAATCCTGAGCCTGCTCTTGAAGATCAGCTGGAATGTCTTCATAGGTAAACTTGGCACCTAGCTCTTCTCCAGACCAAATTATAGCTTTCATTCTCACAAGATCAACAACTCCCTGAAAGTTATCTTCTGAACCAATTGGTATCTGAATTACAAGTGGTTTAGCACCCAAATTTGTCACTATCATATCTCTTGTCCGGAAAAAGTTTGCTCCAAGGCGGTCCATCTTATTAACAAAACAAATTCGTGGGACTCCATATTTATCAGCTTGTCTCCACACAGTTTCTGATTGTGGTTCCACACCAGCAACACTATCAAACAAGCATATAGCTCCATCCAACACCCTAAGAGCCCGCTCAACTTCCAGGGTGAAGTCAACATGACCAGGAGTATCGATTATGTTAATCCGGTGCTTATTCCAAAATGTAGTGGTTGCAGCAGAAGTTATGGTAATCCCTCTTTCTTGTTCTTGTTCCATCCAGTCCATCGTAGCTGTTCCCTCATGTACTTCTCCAATTTTGTAGTTTCTTCCTGTATAGTAGAGTATCCGCTCGGTTGTGGTTGTCTTTCCAGCATCAATGTGAGCCATGATTCCAATGTTGCGATAATCTTTCAACGGAATAGCTCGACTTGGATCTAGGGAGAAATTCAAGAGGCCATCATGTTTGTGTTAGTTGATATATTGTCACTTTTAAAAGATAAATGCAAACTATTCTAAAATTCAATAGAATAAGATGGCACCATTGGTATCATGAAGATGAAAACCATTATTTTATAGACAAGTTAAAAAGCCATGCCACTTGTAACGGCCAAGTTGAAACAATTTCTAAATGTTCAAGTACGTATCTATGTCCCCAGCCGTTGCTATCTGTGGCCACAGGAGTACTTTCCTCTCCAGAGAAATCCAGAGACCGACTTTTCAGATAACTTTCAATAGATAAAATGAAAATCCAAGTATATGTAGAAATTTCAAAATGTTTTGACGTTTCACGTCTACAGAACTGCTAAATATATTAAACAGGAAAATATAACCAACTTGAAACATCCCAATTGCGTGACAAGAATAGATTAGAAGGAAGAGGATCGCAATGTTCAATGTATTGTAATCACAAACCTTCACTTCGATTCGTTCAATAAACTATAAAGTAAAGGAGACTATAATTCAAATATATAAAGGCAGATATCAATATGAAATTAATTTAATTTAATTACCCAAGCAGAATAGAGTTAGGAGAAGAAAGAAAGAGACAGAGTAAGCACAAGTAGTTCAAACATCAAAGATGACTGAAAGCAGGGAAAGAGACCTTCAGCGGCCATGGCGAAAACAGATAAGTTTCTTCTGCTCCGTTGCCGTAAATTAGAAAGCTGTGAAGATTTAGACTTAACTGGCAAAGTTCCAAAGAACTGAGAAAGGGAAGATGAAGTGAGAGAACGAGAAGGTCTTGGGCGAACACCCATGAAGCGAAGTGGAGAGAGAGGGGTTAGCTTCCTGTTAGACCCATTGAAATTGCAGAGAGACGAAGCCGAAGCTGTCGTTACTCTGAAAGACTCCGCCGCCATATTTTCCGTCGAGAGAGTGCGTTTAATCGATTGTGTGTTGCGCCCCTTCTCTCTTCCTCCCTTCGGGTGGTATTAGAGATAACGTTATTCTAGTAAACGTACAGTGAGCTTCCCCCAGGCAATCTCGAGTGTTCGTTTTATTCTTTTTCATTAATTAAAATATTAATAATTAATTTTACCATTGGGACGCCCTGTTTAGAAGAAACCATCAAACCACACAATAGCCTCACATGTTTTTTTTTCTTTTTCTTTGAGTTATTTCTTTTCCATGGAGACAGATGAAAGCATCGTGGAAACAGCTTAGCCAGGAATACCCAAGGCTGTTATTATTATTGGATCTCAAATCCAAGGTTTTTTTTTTTCGAACTTCTGCGGATGTCCCCACTGGAACAAGTTTGTAACTTCATGGAACAAATTATTAATACATGTATCAAAATATGAGATTTAATTTTCGTACCAATATCAATATGTCAAAATAAAATTAAAAAAAAAAAAGGTTCTTATTTCCATTGAAAGAATGGTTTGCTTGGAATGTGAAAGGAAGCCATGGCTGACAAAAGGAGGGGTTTTGAAGTTATTTATTGGCTTTTATGGAGAGCTAGGAATGAGCAGATTTTTTATAATAAAATTACTTCCTCTTCAAATATCATTGAGCATGTGAATGGTATAATGCAATGTATGAGAATTGCTCATGAGAATCTCAATATGACGTGCATGAGGGCTAGGTCTTTGAGCATTACATGTGGGATGAATGCTGCTAATGAATTTGATGTTAAGGTCATGGTAGATGGAGCATGGGCAAGGAACTCTAGAAGCGTAGCGTGTGGAGGTGTTGTCTCGAGCAGGTTAGGAGAACGCATAGAAGGGGTTCATGGTATGGCTTTAGAGGGGAGACAACCTTACGGTAAAATTGTAGGCATGTTTTCTTGGTTTAAAACGTGTCTAGGATAGATGGTGGAGAAGAATTCTAATGACGACTGATTGCTTCGAAGCTTTCGAGCTTGTGATGGGATCTATTAATGTTTTGCATGAATAGTATAGTTTGATTGTTGATATTCAGCAGATGATGCAGAGAGAATGGTTCATTCAATTGACACGTGTCATGAGACAGCATTCGGGAAGCTGATATTTTAGCAAAGAGAGCCCTTTGACTTTCCTATGGGACTGCACCTCATTTTTGGAGAGTCACTTGATAGAATTATATGTTTTGATCAAGTAATATAGTATTCTCTTATCTTTTTTTTTTGTTTTGTTTGCTGTTTTTCCTTTCATAAAAAAATAAAATAAAAAAGTTAGAATCAGTTATATTAGTATTTATAGATTATAAATAGTATAATTTATTTTTCAAACTATTTTATATAATATACGGTGTAATATTTTTTGTTAATAATAAGAAAGATTAGAGAAGCAGCGATGGTTGAAAGGTAAGGCACTCAGAAAAACACATAGGCATAGCAATCTTATCCTGCTAGCTATTTTCTTTTTTTCTTTTTTATTTTGTTTCTTCTTCTTCCTCTTATTTTTTCCTCCTCTATTAATTTGTGGATAAGCTGATTTGTGACTTACAAGTCGTATCATGGAGTGTGTTTTTGCCAGCAGCTAAAAAGTGATGTGCTCTCCATGCACGGAAGCAATTATTTGATTGTCCTTTATTTTGTTAGTAAGACTAATATATATATATATATATATTTATCCTATGTGGAATTATAGCCAAAAAAACACAGATGCCATGCTGTTTATTCCTTTGGTATATTCCTTCAAATGTTTACGTCAATAAATACAGCGGCTATCCACTCAAAGGGTTTAGCAGATTGACGGCCTATTTCATTCTATTTCGCTATAAGTGAATGGAATGAAATGATAATCATTATAAATTTATTTGATATGATATTATAGAGATAAAAATATATTTAAAAATAAAATTAATTAAATAAAAATAAATGTAAATAAACTAAAAGAGACATGCTTAATTTGATTCCTAATAGGTTTAAGAATGAGATTTCGGATCTTATTCAAAAGGTTAGACTGTTTGGTTACACAATAAAATGAGAATTAGACTCCATATAAAATGAGGGCACCCAAAAAATAGAGAATAAAGATTACTGATTATTATCTTTCCTCATTCGCTCTTTTAATTATTTTAACTAGTCTTTTTACAAAATTGAAAATTAAATAGTAGTACAAAGTATTCTCTTTTATCAGTACTCCTTTCTCCAATTTTATTTATTCTTTAAAAGATTTTAAATGTCCCAAATTATTTATTATTTTATATTATCAATAAAATATTAGTTAATTTTTTACTGTTTTATCTTTCAATAAAAATAATAGAAGGTAAAATATAAGTAATTTTTAAAAATTTACTTCAAAAATATTTTATCAAAATATTTTTAAATTTTACTATAATTTAAACTATTTAATAATGGCATTTGTCTGTAAGTAAAAATTTAAAATAACCGATAAAATAGTATCATAGAGTAACTATCACAAATATTTGAATTTAATTTAATTTAATTAATAGCTCTTATTGCCTAACTTTTGTTGAATTCATAGCATATCCTGTGAATCAATCATTTCCCAAATCCCAAACAAATATATAAAAAGGGAAAATTCATTTCAGAACCCTCCAAACAAGAATATTTTTAAATTAAGAACTATAAAATTTAAAATCCTTAAAAAGAATCTAAGTTCTTATAGGTAATAAAAAAAGTCTTTGACTAAAATACCCCTTCCTATTTCCCTCCTCTCCTCTCTATCTTACCGGTGCTGGCGCTGGCAACATCACCAAAGGTCCAATCACCGGCGACATCATCGGAGGTTTGGTCATTAGAGGTTTAGTCGCCGATGATAGTACTGGATTAGTGAAATATTCTCACATGGAAAAATAGTTATTAGCCCTTGAAAATTTAATTATCTCCACTTAGGGAATTAGTTATCACCAATTGGAAATTTAATTATTCTTACTTACGAAATTTGTTATCCATACTTGAAAATTTAGTTTTTTTCACTTAAAAATTTAGTTATTCCTACTTAAGAAATTAGTTATCGCCAGTTGAAAATTTAATTATTCGCACGTGGAAATTTAGTTACTCTCACTTGAGAAATTGATTATCCCCACTCTAAATTTTCAAGTGTGTATAACAAAATTTCCCAAATGAGAATAACTAAATTCCCAATTAGAGATAACTAAATTTTTCAAGTGTGAAAAAATAAATTTCTGAAGTGGATAACTAAATTTCCAACTAACAATAACTAAATTTTCAAATTGAGATAACTAAATTTCCAAGTGTGGATAATAAATTTCCCAAATGAGAAAAACTAAATTTCCAATTGGTGATAACTAATTGTTTAAGTGGGGATAACTAAATTTCTAAGTAGAAATAATTAAATTTTCAAATATAGATAACAAATTTTTCAAGTGAAAATAATTAAATTTCTAATTGACAATAACTAATTTTTCAAGTAGAGATAACTAAATTTTCAAGTGGTAATAACTATTTTTTTTAGGTGAGAATATTTCACTATTAAGACACTGTCGCTAGCCACTGGAGATCTAGCAACTGGACCCCCGATAACCAAATTTTTAGAAATGTCGCTGATGATTGGACCTATCACCAACGCCAGCGCCAGCGAGGTAGGGACAAAAGGAGGAAAAAGGGAAGAAATATTTTAGTCAAAAGATTTTTTTTTTTTATTACTTATAAGAAATAGAATTTTTTAAAAATTTCAAATTTTATATTTCCTAATTTAAAAATGTTCTTGTTAGAATGTTCTATTTTCCTGTATAAAACTACGATTCCACGCTAATTTAGGTGTCCCTTCACATTGTCAATATTTTCTTTACTTTTACGCCAAGCGGCAGATCTCGAAGACCACAAGAATCTGCGTCTTTCTTTCTTTTTGAAGTATATGTTTTTCCCTCTTTTCAGACTCAAAAGAAGAAAAATAATATCCAGTATGTACAGTGTCGTTCTCTCAGTTCATTGATTACACTACCCTTCATGTGGACCCTGTTTGTGTGCTGTGTTCGTCGGTTTTCTACTTTTTCCCGGTAGGTCATAGAATTCCATAGATTTCACCATAAATCACCTTGAGAGGTTCTGTTGTTCAAGTTCATCCACATGTTTCAAGTTTCAACTTTATGTATCCCACTGTAATAATCTATGTTCCAGTTAAGGCTCTCCACAACTCTATATTATCGTTTAAATTAAGATTGCTTGTGGATCGTGACGTCGGAAATCAACTACGACCAAATTTAGTTCCCCTCAAAGTAAAGAAATTTAATGATTTTCAGACGAAGGAGAACTGCCATCTGCTCGTTAATTTGTCTTCTCTCTTCCAGTTATGTCATTAAACTAAACTAATTCTACATGTTTTCTTCAACTAGTAGTGTCTAAGACAGCTGTCCGCCATATGACAGAAGAAGAACAACCAATTATAAATGGTCACTGAACTGGATCAAAAAACTGAAAACTTGATGAAGCCGAGATAACATGACCAAAACAACAACCCTTATATATCAAACAGGATACAGAACCTTAGAAGCAAACCAAACCTCAGTCTTATACTGCACAATGGCCAAATCTAGGAAGACTTAAGCTTGATGTCTTGAAGCAAAGCGATTAACCAAAGCAAGTGCATTACTAGTGAGTTGAGCAACATTCACAACCCTGCGCCTAATCGTAGCCTTGAGGTTTCCATCAAAACGAGGACCAGCGAAGCCATCAAGACATGTGTCTTCGTCAGTAAGAGCAGAACTAACCCAAGTCTGCACGTTGCTCATGTGTTCCACGAAGCCTTGACCAAAGGGCCGACCAGATCGGCCTAACTCCCCAACAGATTGGCGAAGACGGTCCAAACTATCACCCATATTCTCTATGCAGTCCTGTACAGCTTTGTGTTCTCTGGACTTCATTCTTGTTTCTCGGCCCAACTTGTTGAGAAATGATTCGCATGATCGAGTCCTGGATATGCTGACGGACAAAGCAGCGATGGCGAGTTGTCGCTGGCTTTGGTGAATCACGCTTGCATAGCCTGAGAGAGATTGAACGCATAAAACGGGGTAGCGAGTGGCTCTGCACGAGGACCTGATGAAATCTGTTGGGTTCGAAGGTCTGGCTATGGCGGATTCTGCTGTGTGAATGAGGAGGTTCAGCAGCAGTAAAGAAATCCCAAATCTTGCCATGGCCAAAAAGCACATATTCAGATTTCAGTCCATTTTGTTCTGGTAGCTTCCATATATAAAGGAAGTACGGTGGTGACGGTCACGTGCCTCGTTCATTGAGCTGCTTTTTCTCTGTAATAGCTACCTAATAAAGGAAAAGACAGTTCGGGATTCAAATATTCTTTTACAAAAATCTAATTTAAAAATTCAAAACTTCGATAAACCGAATTTTTAACTTAAATTAACGGAATTTTTCATTTATATTATCTATTTATCAATATTTTCTTATAAAACTCCTTAGCTCTCTTTTTCCCACCTAATAAGGCAAGCAATTGTTCAATTTTTTTAGTTCTTTTCATCACCATCCTGATTACTCTCATTATGTGTTTCTGCTCTATACACTTAATGTTGATTTCATCACCTAAACCCACTGGATCTCTCAGGGATCAAAGCCTTAAGCCTTTTAACTGGTGGAATCACTGCCTTTCTGGCTATGTCTCCAGAAAATGAAAATTACAGTCATGGAATTAATTTTGGGAATCATTTCGTTCTGTGTTGAGAACTTCAGAATCATGAAAGGTACAAAGATAGAAATCATTGAATGGTGGTTGATTACGCGATTGCTTTGGATGGCTGGGATTAAAAGTTGTTCAAAAGGCATCGTGTTAAGTTCTTTTGGACCGTTGATGAGTTGAAGAGTTGAGATACTTGCACGGCGTACGAAGATTTGCTTCAGCACCAAATCCTGACACATAATATCGTCCGCTTCAGATTCTTTGTTAAAAATCATGTCCTTCCATTGCTTATTACTCTCGGCCTGCCATTACAGTCATACAGGCATTAGAGTGGGGTTATTTGCTTCGCCAGAAAAAAAAATGGATGTTAAATAAAATAGCATCGGTCATTATCCTAGTTGAGGTACTAGATTAAAATTTAATGGTCTAACAAAATAGAATTGATTGTAATTAAATTAATATGTTTCAAATATTATATATTTAAAAGATAAAAGAACCATCCAAAGTAAAAAAAAAAAAAAAGGAAGATCTAATTCTAAAGAAAATAATATCTTTTTTCTTTTAAAAATGAAAGAGAACATGCCTAAGAAGGTACCATTGCAAAATAATTGAGTTTTCATTCAAATCTAAAATTATATAAAGTTACAAATAGCATACTCCATAATTTTCATCCAAATCCATAATACTACTCGCAACCCTACAATAAAGTTAAATTAAAAGGACCAAATTTGAAATAAAAGTGTAAATAAATAATAGGTGTAACAAAGATTAAAAAAGATGTTTGCACATAAATAAAAAAAATTATATTCAAGAAATAAACAAAAAAAATTAGTAAAGATTGAAGAGAAAAGAATAAAAACTATAGGAGGGGAAGGGTATAGATCTTTATTATCAAGCATTTTTAAAACGATGATGTTTGAAATAAAAATATAGATAAATAATAGGTATCATAAAGATTAAAATAATATTATTACATAAAGAAAAAATATTCAATAAATAAATAAAAATGGAACAAAAATTGAAGAAAAAAATAAATGAAAAATAGCTAGAGAAGGGGAACAACATGAATATTTGTTATTAAGTGCTCTTAAGAGACATATTAAAACTAAATTAAAAGGACTAAGTTTAAAATTAAAATATAAATAAATAATAGGTATAACAAAGATTAAAATAATATTATCACATAAGATAAAAAATTCAAGAAATAAACAGAAAAAAAAAGAGTAAGGATTGAAGAAAAATAAACTGGGGAGAGAATTGGTATAACCTTTGCTATTAAGTATTTTTAAAAGCCATAAAATTAAGAATATCTTCTCACATAAAGAAAAAAAAATAATGAGAAAAATTCAAAAGAAGAATAAAACACAAATCATGAGCAAAGATTAAAAAAAATGAAAAAAAAAAAACTACTTTCTCCCTTACATCACAAGAGTTGGGCTTCTTGTTTTATTCACAAATGGGTTATTTTTATATGAAAGGTAAATAGTTGAAGTTTAAAATTTGGCTTAGTTGAGGCCATTCCAGTTTGCACCAGCTGGTTGGCTAAAACCGACCAAGCAGGGCAAATAAGACTGATTTCAATTAAATCGGATTTTAAACTTTAACTTCTTGGACCTTCCATCCATAAAAATAAAGGCCAACTTATGTAATGTAGAAAAAGTTGCTGCCACCCTGTCCTTTTTACAAGCCCATCTATAGAATTCTTCTCTTCTCCGATCAAATAGGAGTTGTGAAAAAGGAAGAAGCTAGTTTTTTTTTTTAATAACGTTTTCTTCATTCTTTACTCAATAATTTTTTTTACTTTTTTGAAAATTTTTTTTCTTATGTGAGAGGATATATATTATTTAATTATATTTTAATTTTAAATTTAATATTTTAAATTTAACTTTATTATGACTCTTAAAAGTATTTCATAACAAAGATTTACATTATTTTTAGTGAATTTTTTTTCTCAATCTTTGCTTTTTTTTGTTTATTTCTTGCAGATTTTTTTATATAATATCATTTTTAATCTTTATGATACATTTTATTGATCCATATTTTAATTTTATATGTTTAGAGAAGCTGATCATCTTGCCCGTACTCTTCAGATGTACACAAGATATATATAGTCTCTGGCCTTTTGTATCTTTAATTAATCTCCCACTTTACTGTAGAAAGGTAGTGGATGATGAGAGATTAATGTAATCTCTTGTTTTTTTGTTCTTTCTTTGTGAATAATAGATATGTTTTTCATTCAAAAAACTAAATTCCAAAATTACTACTACTAAATAGAAATTTTATGAGTAAGAATGATAAACTGACTGACCGCAACATCTTCCAGCGTCCTCTTACTGTGATATCCTGTAGTTAGGATCTAAACAACTTGCATTTGGTTGTAACTTTCATTAAAAAAGCTGAGTCGAAATTGGTAAATGGCAGTTTAAATAAAAATGGCTAAAATTAGTCAACAAATTAAGTTCACTAATGACATGATACGTTTGGTGCATAAAGTTCAATAATAAGCAGAACTAATTATAAAGGAAATGGAGAAATGCACCTAAGATCAAAAGTTATTTTTCCATTACTATACATTCTTGGTTGTGACTATCTTAATTAAAGCTAGTCTGGTAAGAATTTCGTTGTGTTGTTTATTTTCATAATAGTTCGGCTCTTGAAAATGTCATAATTGTTATCACATAATTGCAGTATTCATGCACAGAAATTCCTGTATTGATTTTAATAGTTGTAATGTTAAGGAAATCACATAGACATGGAGAATAGGAAGATGCATGACCTCAATATTGTCAATTATATTAGCAATTGGCAATGAATACATAAATAAATATAAGCCCCTTGAGGGAGAACTTCAAAATGTCTGATAAAAAATTGATGACAAACTATAATAGTGCTACTCATAGATGACTTTAAAATTTCTCAGAATCCAGAAAGTGCCATTACCTAAAGCTCGAACGAATTACTTCTTTTAAGAAAAAGTTAAATATAAAATTATCTCGAAAAATAAACTATATATTAACAATTTTTTGGCCAGTGTTAAAGACACATTAGCTGTTGACTCATCGAAGAATTTTGACTTTTTGACGGCTCATCTATTTTTAGTGTTTGTAATATACTAAAAAAATGGAAATTTGTGACAGAAACTTGTGGTGACGGAGTTAGCAAAATTTTTGGGTGATGAATTGTGTCGGTCACATTTTAATTTGTTGCAATTTCTTTTAGATGAATTTTGTGAAGGATTTGTGACATTGTGAAATTTCTACCACGAAATCTCCATGTGCCAGAGAAATAAGCATACATTTTGATAAGAAAAACTTCCCTCAACCACTTTATAACTTTCATTTTCTTTTAATTAAATCAAAAATTAATTAATTAATTAATTATAATTTGAGCTTTTATCAGAATTTTAGCCCATCAATGAAAAATTCCAACATTTCCCACTCACATATGATAGGATGATTAACATAGAATTTCTCAACTTCTCTTGGACTTTAATACTAGGTGATATGTCATGACTACGTGGGCATGATGTCAACTTTTGGTAGATCTTATACTTGAAATTCTATGACAAGTATATTTATTAACTACCCTTACATATGTATCATGTACTTAGATATGTGCATCAGATGCCCTAGATCCATCATATACACATTTCCACAGCAAATCTAACTCTTTTTGAGTTTTAACATAACCCGTATTGCCTTCTAATATGCTTAGCTTCCACACTTATGATATCACCCAGATGATTTCATAAGGACCAGGCTTCAGACAATAGTATAGTTGAGCATATTTCAGGTGATCTTTCTTTCGCCCATATATCATTTCGAGCAGAATTAGCCACTTTCCCAACAATAACCCTTTAGATTGAATTATCGTGATCATGGATATATGTTAAAGTAGCAAACACTGAATCATCTCTCCGTGACAATGTCAAAGTCATAAGGGTATCAATGAAAGGATTTGTATCTTTCCAGGACTTGCACAATAGTGAAGCAGGGATATATTCATTTGCTTCCCATTTGCGGTTCTCAAGCACATATAGTATGAATTATATGTTATGGTGTTCCTTTTATTTCATAAGGGCGTATGTCGATTTGATTTATTTGTTAACACCGTATAGATTTTAGTTTAGACTCACACAATGTCTAACCTAAAGTCAATTTTGGAGAATTTGTTATTTGTTTATAGGTATTTTGGATGGTAGATATTCATAATTTGATAAAATTTTTTTTATGTATTGGATCTTATCTCGACTCAATCTTTACTCTTGTCAAGATGACAATATTTTGTGTCTCTTCTCTACCATATCAACACTCTTGTTGCTTTACTGGTAAATACTAATGTCTCATCTTTGTACGTTTTTCTTGAGTATCAAAGGCAGTTGCTTTACTCTCTACCTCACGGGAACCAGATGATCCTCTCTCACCTCCCTCTTCACTCTCTACCTGGTGGCGATTAGACGGTCCTCTCTCACCTCCCTCTTCACTCCTTGCCCCACGGCTGAACGTCCTCTTTGGCCACTCTTTTTCAATCTAGTTCACCTCCTCCTTTTCCAATCTCCCATCACTGCTGTGGATTTGTTCTATAGTGATACATTTCAGATTGGATCTTGTATCTACTAGTTCTTCAGACCTATGACCGATTCTCACTGCCTTCACCGGATCTCCACTCTCGCTAAAGCCATTAGGAGGTTGACTCTTTCTATACATCTCTTTTGTTCAGTTTTTTAGTCTATACAGTCATGGCCCTTCCTTCATCTTCACGCCATATGCTCTTCAGTTATGAAAATCAACTATGTTTAATAAAACTATGAAACACACTAATACTTCTGTGTTTTGAATTGCTCTTTGAATGCTTTGTGGGCTATTTTGATGTGAGATTGATTAATACATTATTGATAGTAATCAGAGTTTTCATTTTCATACCTAAAAATAATTTCATTTATGAGCTAGATTTCAGATTTTGATCAAAATGATCAGAAAAGGGATCAGGCTTCTTTCTTGTTAGAGGTATTTCATTCAGTCATGCATATCTTATGATCATGTTATATTGTTTTGATGATCTAAATCAAGGAACTTGGGTTTTTCTTTATACAGGTTATTGAGTATATTCAATTTTTATAGGAGAAATTACAAATGTATATATGAGCAGTCTTTCCATGGGTAGAATCAGGAGCCAATGAAATTGATTCCTTGGGTAAAATCTTTGGAATGATGTTGTATATGCATGTGCCTAAGTCTCTGCATTTTACACCTTCATTATACGGAATGGTTTGGCAAATGCGTGATGTTTCATATTTATGTTCCTTTCTTGGATGTGCTATGATATGTTATTGGGAGATTCCCACAGATCTTAGAAGTTTGAGGTATAGGGAAGCATGAACCTTGAACATGGACCTGCACCTTATATAGATGGCCAATGTTGTCTAAGGATGCTATTAAACTAATTTTATTTGTGGGCCTTCCAGAACTGGAAGAATATTTTCATCTTGGATGTAAGCAAGGTTTTCTTTTCCTTTTTCTTCCCTTAAATGTGAAAGCATAGATTTTTTTTATATCTATATCTCCATTACAAGATTTTTATTGGTTGTATTAAATATGTTGTCTAGAGACATTATGGATAATTCTTGTTGAGAAACTTATCAATCATCAAAAGATAAGTCTTACAAATTATGTGGGAGATTTAAAGGATTAGAAGTTTATAGTATTGGAGTTTATTGCTGTATGGAAGTTTTATTGTTATTTCTTATTTATCTATAGTGATTTATTTTTTGTATTTAATCTCTGTCTCAAAGTATTATAAACATAAGAAAACAGGGGGCTTCCACAGTGTTCCTGTATGGGCAATTCTTCCCACTGATTCAACCTAAATGACAAATTAAAAGGTCTCCCTGGTTCAAGAGTTCCTAGTGATGGCATCGTTACATGGGGCTCAAGTTACATAAATGAGAGCATGGTAACTAGTGATTTGTACTTGTTTTACAGGAGGTGAATGCAACTGTCATTGGAGGTATAACAAATTTACATGGTGTCCTTCTCATTCAAGCTACCAAAATAGGATCGGATGCAGTCTTGAGTCAAATAATTTGAGATAACCCAGATGTCCAAGGCCCTCATTCAGAAATTTGCTGATTATGTAAGTAATCTGGTCATTGTTGTGTTTGACTACATCACACTTTGGGAACTTTTATGGTTCATTGGTGTTACTTTAATGTTGTATGCATCTTAGCATTGAATAATGCATTTTCCCCAGCTTATGGCTTGTAAAAAGCATTAGATTGTGAAACAGTTTTGAATAGTCTCATGTTTCTATGTTCTCTGCTGTTTGATTACTACAAATTCTCTTGAGGCATCCAGATTGACAGTTTAAACGTAAAATATTCACAACAATAATATCACACCTAGTTGGTCCATAATTTAGGCCCACATTGAGGTCTTTAAATTGGTTCCAATATTAGGTAATGGCTAATGCTTTTGTATTAGTACTTTATAGATGTTTTTACTGTTAAAGATTTTCTGTCATATGACCTAGTTGCATTTATTGTTCCCTTTTTTTATTGCTTGAAGGTACATTGCTGGGAGCTCTTGGAGCTTACCCTGAAGAATGGTTGCTAGAAAATAGAAATCATTTTGTTTTTGCCCTTAGGTTTTTAATATCTGTAGTGCTGATTGCATGCCCCTGTGCACTTGGCTTGGTAATGTCAACTGCTGTAATGGTAGCAATAAGGATTGGGGCTAACAATGGAGTATTGATTAAAGGAGGAGATGCCTTGGAAAGGGCTCAAATGGTGAAGTGCATGATCTTTGATCAAATTGGCACTTTAACTATGGGAAAAGCTACATTTACTACTGTTGAGTTTACATTTATCTACTCTTTGTCACTCTTTGTTAGTCCCTAAGATTTGGCAAGCGAGTTAGCATTCCTGGTCTTTTTTCACTTTGAATTATATTATGTTTTTACAGGCAAATGGAAAATAGGATTAGGAGGGTGGGTTCAATTTTGCCGTGTCAGATAGATTAGATAAAATGTATATTTCTTTTTCTGGTTTGGAAACAGAAATTCTGGAATAAAATGTAAAGTTTTATTCTAGAAATTAAATTGTAAATTTTTTTATTAATTGAATTGTAATTGTATGGTTAGAATGTATAATTTTTAATGTAATATATGCTTTTATTTTTTGTCAATGAGTTCAATAAAA
Organism: Adenanthera pavonina; assembly: GCA_026686845.1. Lineage (NCBI taxonomy): Eukaryota > Viridiplantae > Streptophyta > Magnoliopsida > Fabales > Fabaceae > Adenanthera > Adenanthera pavonina. The sequence goes on along the minus strand of JAIVEN010000022.1, from coordinate 24,040,523 downwards.
TATTATATATATGTATTTCTTTTTTTGAAAAAAAATTGGCTTTTGTTAGCATTTATTGCATTTATTTAAATAAATACCAACAAAAACCTATTTTTTTTAAAAAACCAAAAAAAAAAAGAAAAGTATGAAAGTGGGTACTTTAGTTGGAATTTTTATCAGAAACGCCAACTAAAGTTTTCCCTTTTTATCAGTGCTAGAATAGTTGACATTATTTAAATGACAATAAAAGTCAAAAATAAATGTCAATTATTTCTTTTTTGGTGTAGTAAATCTGCGAGATCAAGAATTGATTTCAATGATAATGAAAAATCAAAGAAACTACAACCAGTGTTGTAAAAATCAAACCCGACCAGCCAATTCAACTAGTTGGACTGGGTACCATTGCCATGTTTGGTCTGATAGAAGGGGAGGACTGGAGGCGTTTGGAACCAATGAGAATAGATGGTGAACCGGTCAAACTGCCTTGAACCGGTATGGTAGAATAGATGATATGGGTGGTTCAGGCAGCTCAAGAAAAAGAGACTGAGACCATATGCAAAATAACAAGATCCAAATAGCATAGAAGAATATGAAGGAGAAGGAGAAGGAGAAGGAGGAAGAAAAAGAAGGAAATAGCAACCACCAGTCAATAGTCATTCGATTCCTGAAGAAAATGTCTTCGTAAAGTTCTTGCCCAGAAAGACAAGGCGCCAGAACATTGTATTCGGAGAAAAAATAGATCAAGAACATGAGGATATGGCTGAACTAAACTAGAGCTTCGCCGATTAGCAGAGTAAATAGCAAGGTGATATTATGACTAGATTTTGAATGAAGATGGACTAAATCAAAACGTGCACTACAACATTTTTGCTCTACAGGAACATTTGAAAAAATGTTGCCATAGATATTAAAAATGTTGCTTAAAAGTATAAGCAACATTTTTCAAGTGTTACTCGAGTGTTGCTTATGCCAGCATTACCTATCACATTAGGTAACAGTTTTTTTAATTTTATGACAACAACTATGAAAAATGTTGCCTATACTATGGGGAATAGGCAACAGTTCTTCGGTGAACATATGACAACATTTTTTAAATGTTACCAACATATGTTACAGTTGACAAGTGTTGCCTAAATTTCAAATAGGTAACAATTTTTAACTGTAAGCATAGATTATAGGCAACATTTTAATCTTCCAATAAGCAACAATTTATAACTGTAAGCAAATATCATAGACAACACTTTAGATCCCCAATGAGCAACAATTTTCAACTGGAAGTAAAAATTATAAGCAACACTTTTAATTGTAACCATAACCCCATTTTCAATGCATTTGGCAGCTGTTGCTTAAAAGTTAAAGGCAACATTTTACAAATGTAACCTTAATTTAATCCTTTTTTAATCTAAAAAATGATAAAATGCTAAATTTCTTCTATAACACATTGAGAAAGAGAGAATTCAAGAATTACTAAATTGATCATCCATAACATACTATAATATGTTCTATAATTGTACTCGATAAGTACATAAATTTAAGTTCGAACATGAATCAGTGGTCTTCTAATATAACAACCAACAAAAAAACCAACTTATGATTATATACATATAGATTTGAGTTTCAAAACATGAATCCTAATTGTTTATAGATCAAAGTGATCAATGATGAATAGCATGACACCCATCATGTGTTACAACTCAATCCTCATTTGTACCGCCTCCATTAGGATCACCTTCTTGAATAAGAAAAAAATATAAATATCAGCTCAAAACTTGTTACATAATAATGTAGAAAATATAAACTTATGTATCAACTCAAGAAGACCAATGGTTTAATTAGCATATAATTAGTCATGTAATGGTTTATGATTGATGCACGAAATTGATAGCTGGATAAAGGGATTAGCCAATATGAATTGAATTGAAATTATTGGTTGAGGTGACTATCCCACCTTACAATTAAGATTCCATTGCCATTAAATTAAATTAAAATAAATGCAATTGGGAAAGCATGCCCAACTGTTTACCAGCATGACCAACATGTCACTATCCATCTTATACGTGTATATAAAACAGCAGCCCTTAATAATATCCATTCCATCTCTAAAGTGTTCAATTTTTCATTTGATTATTTCTCTTACCCTATGAGATTCTATAAATAGATCAATCCCATTATATTTTATACCAAGTCATAGTCATTGCAATTAAGAAACCCAAAGTGGTCACTGATTTTTATTGTTTCAATTAGTACATATTATAGATGAGATCAAGATTGGATTTGGAGCCACATGAACTTGAAAGACAAAAACTGAATATCACTCAAATTTATAGTCAAACTTCAAACAATCCCCTACACTCTAAGGTTCAATGATTAAAACAAGGATTCTAAGGGGAAGATTGACAATAAGATATTCCTAAGTTCAACATGAAATCCAATTCTCAAATCAACTCACAAAATTTCCTTCACTTGTTACTACCATGGACTTAAATCTTATTATAAAACAAACACCACCCAAACGAGCTATATGAGAATAAGAATTTTATAAGATATGAATATATCTAATGCTTCACTAGTCAAGTCACAAGTTTCATCAGACAACCACTGTACATGTTATAGTAAGTTAAAAGTATGCAGCAATTAAAAATCAAGCTTAAAATTAGTTGTGGTTATAGATATAAAGTAAAGTTACCTTTCCAAGAATTGGAACATTTGTTGATGTAGAAGAATGTGCACGAACATGTCCAATCACCTTTGGTGTACTATTAACATCTTCAGCTGATGATCTTAATAAATCTTCCAATGATTCTATATTGACTCCGGGGTTGCAATGTTGTAAAAAAGCCTTAAAAGCATTTCGTAATTTACCCATCTCATCTTTCACATCTACAAGTTCTTCTTTCAATGAAGTCACCTCTTCTTCATGTGCTTTTTTAATAGCATTAAGCTCTTTATTTCTCTTCAAGGTAGTTGGTGTAACCCTTCTCCCATAACAACACACTGATCCAAGGCGTTCCTTCCCAAAGACAGCTTGAAAAACATTCACATTACTTTCTTCAATGTCCTCAACCATATCTTGAAGTTGGGACTATAAAAAAATAAAATTAGATGTTATACCTTGAACAATGTCTATTGAAAAGATTAATTCAAGGACAATTTTCAACTTACAATTATATCATTAGTTTCTGTATCCAGTTCTTTTTCTTTATTGCCTTTTCGAGTTTCAACAAAAATTTCTGCTTGAGTAGGCTCTCTATTCTCCTTTGCTTGCTACAAAACAACAATTATAGGGTGAAATAAAATTTTTTAAAATATATATAGCACTATTTTCAAAATGCAACACTAATCTAAAATTAAAATAAGATATTGGCAATACCTTTCTTTCACGAATCATAGCAAAACTTTTTGGGCCCATTCGATGCCTCCATTTTTGCTGAGCTCTATTTCGAGTATTCCTTACACTAATTTCCTGCATAACAAGTTTAAAGAAATATGAAAATAAATAAATTATTTAAGATTGTAGCACATGTAGCAAAACCAACTATAAGTCTTACTTGTACAGTTTCGGAACTCCAATATTCACAAAGCTTCCTAAAATCTGATTCAGGCACCTTTGGAGGGTGATGTTTGAGTCTTTCTGTCAAGTTGGAATACTTCAAAAAATGATTCTTTCTAATTTTGCATTTATGACACCTCCAAGCATCTCTAACAGTAGTCTCTACCCAACCCTTTGCTTCATCCGACAAAATAAATTTTTTCTATAAAAACCATCATAATAAAACAAGATGAAGAAATCAAACACATCATATCCTAAATAAATACACATATACAATTCTATTACATACATACATTAGCATATACCCATATATCATTTTTATTGTTATATGGCATTTTTGTCCAATTTGGGTAAATCAATGGACAAAATGTTGAGTTTCTTCCCAATGTTCCCAAGAAGAAGCTTAAGTCAGATACTACTTTATTTGTGGGCCCAATAGGTTGACCTTCCGCATTAAAGGTCACTTCTTCACGCTCTTCCATTGTTCTTGCATGAATCTTTTTGCATGAAGTTTTTTCACGAGTTCTTTTTTTTGATATTCCTAATTTCAATTTAGAATCATCAACAAAATAAAAATAAGATTTAGTATTTGTAATCATTTTATAGATATAACCTAATAGAAATATATATATATTATGAAGAAAGAAGATAATTTACCTTCTATGGTTTCCTTATTTATGTTTGTTACTTCCTCTTCTTGATTGATATCTCCCTCAGCTTGTCCAACATTGTCCATAGCTTCTAGTTGCCTCAAGTCTTCCTCTCTATATCTTCTAGATGATGGTTGATTTTGATTCAACCATGCTAGAGGCTGATTTTGACACTTGCTTGGAGGTTTTTCTCCATTCAATGGCTTGGTTGCAACAATTTCTCTTAATTCTTGAAGTTGACTAGGATGTTTTTCTCCTCCTTGAGAATCCCCATAAACTCTGTTATAGTCACCAATAGACATTGAAGGGCATGTTAGGTTTCTTTTTACCTTTTTTTTCCTTTCTTGTATCCCATCTACCTCTTGATTCTTGAAGGGCATGTTGGAATATTTCTGATGAGCTTGCTTTTGATTCACATGTTGAGTTGTGAAAATGATTGTATCAATAGAAAGCTTTTCTTGATTTGAACATTGAGCACGTTTTTTCTGATTTTTGTTTGCTGCTATGTTGCTATCTAAGTTGCCATCCACCTCTTTAACTTTATCTTTGTTATTACCCCGTAATCTCTCATGTAATTTATCAATTTTCTCCCGCTTAACCTGCTGAAATTTCTTTGCCAACTCAGTACTTGACCTAGCTTCGAAAGGAAATTTGAGACTTCTTTTAGTAGGACTTTTTACTCTCTCCATTTTTGCTGAAATTTAGGTAACAATCATATTACCAATCGAAATAACAATCTTAATACTAGTCATAATAAAAAACTAAATATGAAAGTAATCAACTAAACAAATTGTTGTCACTTTTAATTCAAAACAAAACCAGACCACATTTTACTCAACAAGAACATAATTTTTCAGCAACAATTATGTCCTTAAAACAATGGGAAATTTATACCTTTTATGGATGCACCAATTATCTCTCTTTTCCGTTCAATTCAACAACCTAATTTGTTGTCATACTTCAATGCCTACATTTCAACACAGAAAGGATATATTAGTGCCTTAAATACAAGTGATAACACAACAAAGATATTATTATTTTATTAAAAGACATTAAAAACTATCATCAAATGCATTATACTAACATAATAGTAATATGAATATTTATTCATGATCACCTGATGATTACAAACTATCATAAAAAATAGAGTCATCAGTGCTTTCATTTTCACTTTCAAAAGTAGCCTCATCATTACTTTCATTTTCTTTTCATTGAACGTGAAATTCAGATAAAGGCTTTTCAATGATATCATCCGGTATATCTTCCCTAACCAAATCAACTTCACAATCATCTTTTAATATAGGAAGATTTATTGGGATCTCAAATGTTTCAAATAAATAAACTTCTTGGCCATTTGAATTAGAACTTTCCCCATGTCAAATGAATCACTTGGAAGTGCCTTCAAAACATAGTGCCTCTTTTTATTAAAGGGATCTTCAACAAAGAAGCATTGCTGCACTTGAGATGCTAATACAAATGAATCATCCTTGTACAACTTTTTATTAAAGTAAACACATGTCAACCCATATTTGTCTTCTTCATGCTCAAACCAATCACATTTGAACAACACATATTTAAAGTGACCATAATAATCTAACTCTATGATATCAGTTATTGCCCCATAGTAGGTCACACAAATTTTTTTTTGGATTTTCATCCTTTGCACTTTTGAAGCTTCGGGTTACTGCCACTAATGTCACACCACTATTTTGGGTTTTTCGCCTTGCATCACGTTGTCTTGTATGAAACCTGTATCCATTAATAACATAACCTGAATATCTTTTGGAAATGTCATTTGGTCCCTTAGACAACTCCTTTATCCAACTAGATATTCCCTCCTTCCTTACACGTGTTTCAAACCATTGAATGAAATCATCTCTTTGACTTTTAGCTTTGCTCCATTTACTTCTCTTTTGGTGATTATGAACCTCAGCCTCATGCTCCCTACAAAATAAATAGCCCATTTTGTAATACGAAAGAAATAAAAATTTCAATAGTTAAGATAAAATATCATATAGGTTGATGATAGTACCTAAAGTAATCTTGCACTTCATCACAATTGAATAAGATGTATCCATGAGCTTGGTTTTTTGACTTGTGATCAAGAGAAATTAGTTTCTCACTCCCAATAGGATGACCCATGTGAGGAGTATTATTGCTATTTCGTGTCATTCTATTTACCCGTGTGTCTACATCACTAGACAGATATCTTGAACAAAATGTTAGTGATTCCTTAGCCAAATATGCTTCAGCGATAGAACCTTCTGGGCGACTCTTATTACGAACAAAAGATTTTAAATCTCCCAAATATCTTTCCATATAATACATCCACCGAAATTGTACTGGTCCACCCAACCTAACCTCATTTGCAAGGTGAATAGGTAAGTGAACCATTATGTCAAAGAAACTTGGAGGGAATATTCTCTCAAGTTGGCAAAGCGTTTCTACAATCTCTGATTCCAAGTGATCCAAACTTTCCACTTCAATAACCTTCTGGCATAAACAACGAACGAAGGAACAAAGCCGAATTAGAGGAACAACAACTTGATGTGGGATTATCCCTCGTATTGCTACTTGTAGCAAGTAATGTAGTATAATATGGGCATCATGACTCTTGTACCCAGAAATTTTTCCTTCCACAACTTGCACACAACGTGAGATGTTGGAAGCAATACCATCAGGAAGTTTTACTGCCTTTAAAACACCACAAAGGATAGATTTCTCATGTTTGGTTAGGGAGAAACATGCTTTTGGGCGATGGGTCTTCTTACCATCACTTGATTCCTTCAAATGAAGTTTCTTTCTTATCCCCATATCTTTTAGGTCTAAACGAGCCCTGTCATGATCCTTTCTCTTTCCTTCAATCTCTAACAAAGTCCCAATTATATTATCACATATGTTCTTCTCTATGTGCATTACATCAAAATTATGGCGCAAAGTATTGTCCTTCCAATATGGCAATTGCTAAAAAATAGATTTTTTCTTCCATGGACCATCCCTTTTTTTCTTATCATTCCTTCCTAAGACATCAGGGATGTCTTTTAAGTCTTCTAAAATTCTTGTTGCATCTAACAAAGACGGTGCAGATCTATATTCTGGCTCTCCATTAAAAGAACTTGCATTTGATCTCCACTCGTGATTCGAATCCAAAAAGACACGATGACCCATATAGCAAAACTTATGACTATGTTTTAAGTAAGTAGAAGAAGTTGCATGATTACATGCAGGGCAAGCCAACTTCCCTTTAGTGCTCCAACCAGATAGCATAGCATATGCAGGAAAGTCACTAATAGTCCACAAAAGAGCTGCACGCATTTGAAATGTTTAATTTTTGGAAATATCATATGTTTCTACACCAATATCCCATAATAGCTTTAGCTTCTCAATAAGTGGTTGTAAATGCACATCAATTGCATTTCCAGGTGATCTCGGTCCAGGAATAAGCAATGACATTATACAACTCTCTGCTTTCAAGCATAAATTTGGTGGATAATTATATATTGTTAATATCACAGGACATGTGCTATGTGATAGGCTCATAGTCCTAAATGGATTAAACCCATCACTAGCTAACCCAAGCCTGATATTACGAGTATCAATAGCAAAATCTGGATTGCTTGCATCAAAGTCTCTCCATGATTGGCCATCAGCAGGATGTCTTAGCTTACCTTTGTTGGAACGCTGTTCTGCATGCCATCTTAATGAATCAGCAGTCTTGGAACACATAAAGAGCCTTTTCAATCTTGGAATTAAAGGAAAATGTCGTAGCACTTTGGCAGGAACTTTATGAGCCTTTTTTGACTCTTCAAGACCACAATGCACTTCAGGATATTCTATCCACCTTGATGCCCCACAAATATAACACAAGTCATCTTTCTCATGCTCTTTCCAAAACAACATGCAATTGTTGGGACATGTATCAATCTTTTTATAATCTAAACCCAAGTCTTTTATCATAGACTTTGTCTTATTGAAAGAGATAGGGATGTTCAAATCTGGCATGGCCTTTTTCAATAACTCTAGGAGAGCAGTGAAAGATGCATTGCTCCATCCATAGAGACATTTCAGCAAATACAATCGAATAGTGAACGATAAGGTTGAAAATTTTTTACAACCAGGATACAACTCTTCTTTTGCATCCTCAACTAGTTTATAAAATTTCTTTGCATCTTCATTTAAGCCTTCATATACTCCATCTGCTTGAGCCACATCTTTGAATGTCTCAAACAATAAGCCATCAATATCATCAAATGAAACATTACCATCACTATCACTATCAAGATCCATAGGACATAACTCTTCACCATGGTAAATCCACTCTGTGTAGCCTTCCACAAAACCCTTGCTTATCAAATGATCATATACTATATCTCTTTTTTCCCAACTATCATTGCAACATACAGTACAAGGGCACAAAATCTCTTCTCCATTAAACTTTCCTTTAGTGAATGCAACATCCAAAAAGTGTCTAACACCATGAATATACTCTTCACAATATCGAGGCAAGTCAATCCAATCCTTCTTTATCATGTTTGGTTTTCTAAACAAAAGCAAGTTTGCAAAAGAGAACTAATTAAAGGAATAAAACCACTAAGTTTACACACCAAAATTATTATAACTGTCGAATATCACTAAGTGGAAAATATGCAACACATTGATTAGATCTTAGGCACAATATAATTCATTGAGATGAAATTAAAGAGAGACTAGAAGATTATTGTCATCTAAAGATAGAAAAAGCGGGCAATGACAGTAAACAAGTTTGTAATTACTAGAGAAAGGTATTAACAGCTCAAGCATAACTATACTATCAACTTTGTATGCCTTAAGCCATTGTTAAATTACCTTGTGCATCATGATGCTTGATACATTAGGAGGGTTGTCTAATTCTTTTTACTTTTAAATTCAAGTTGGAGGTTGACCATAAGAAAGTCATATATATAACAATAATATAGTCTAGTTCCATTCACAGCAATATACACCACATCCAGAAGCATTTATCAATCCTCAGTCAACTCTGTGTTACCTAACTTAACAGTAACATCTTTTGATTTGAGCCTAGCTACCCTTCTCCTGATCCCCTTTTTCCCTCAACAAGACAGTCTTCAAGCCTTAACTTCAGCAAAACTAATGGTAGTAACAAACAGACGCAAACTAAATGTTAAGTAGACTCTTCTTCCCCTTCAAGAGTCTTATTTCTGTTATTCCCCTTCACTAATATATTTCTATTATCTGTGCTTCACTTGGAATATTTTTATTGAATTTGTGTTGCTAAGCTTGGTTATTATGAATATAATTTTGGATTTGTGTCATTGGCTATGTAGTTTATAACCTATATATAGAATCCCAACTCCAAAATTGCATCTAATTTATAAATCTCCCTCTGTTCCATGTAGTAATCTCACATAACCATGGGCCTAAATGTTTTCAATTCTATATTTTACTTTGTCCAACATCTCTTCTATATTTATTTGAATGAAACACTATCAGAGAAACAAAGTATTACTTCATTTTAGCTTTCTACTCCATTCTTTTTCTCCTCCCCTGTCTCTCTTTGTATCTATAGCACAAAGTAAACTTGAACCTCATAAAAATGAGAGCTAATAAAACAACAAAACAAAACGCTAATAAAAGTAGCTGTGAAGGCTCCATATTGTATTTAATCAGCAAAGCACATTTTAACCAACAGGAAAAAAAAATAAAGCAAAGGCCATTGGTTGTTTGAATTGGGATCCAAGAGAATAATGTACGTTTAGTTTTTAGGCCAAAAAAAATGCATGGGAGGGGTCCAACCATTTATATATATCTTTTGTATTAGTGTAGTGGGTGAAGATTATAATCACAAATTAACTACACTATATCCTATACTATAATAGTCACTTCACGAGAAAATGAGCCACATGCATTTGCCTGTACTTTGTTTATTATTATTAATTTTACATGCTAGTTGGTGCAATGAACTTTGATAGAATCATGCAGGAAAAAGAGAATTGTGTCCATATTGGTGGGTCCAACTAGTCATGGTGTGTCACAAACAAAACAAACAACTTCACCGACATCAAAAGTAATAGGCACAAATCAACTGTAGTTGGTTTACATGCCACTATAACATTCACCCACTTCAAAGGGAGACAAGAATGGACAAATCTACTAATTTATTCATCAATTGGCTATGGATAGTTCTTCACATTATTTGAAGCACATAGAAAAATCAGAATATAAAATGAATCAGCCCGCGACATAAATTAGTTGATTTGGGTATTGTTACCTGTTTTGAAAATTTGGGTATTTGGGTATTCTATCTTTTCAGATGGTGGCTTGAGATTAACCCACTCACGCTTCAAATGATGGCTTCAAATGGCGACACACAACCTTCAAACGATGGTGGTTGGAGCATCCATGAAAGACATCAGTTAGAGGCACCCAAAACAGCAAGAACGTTTAGAAATTCCCAAATCTTTCTGCACGAAACCCAATGAATCTAGATGAGAAAGCAACGAATAGAGAAAACAGTAGTGAAATTAAGAGAGGAGGCAACAAACGAAAGGAAGAGGAGGAAATCGAAATATAAGATGGTAGTGAACTGACGAGAAGAGCAAGCGTGATTGAGAGGTCGAAAGTCGGAACTGGAGAAAGAAAGCTCGTTAATTTCTTTTCCAATGTAAAGATGAAAATTCCTCTTGTTTTGTTAATACAATTAATAATTATTAAATTAATACAATTAACATATTTGCTAATATTACTGCCACACTAAAAAATTGGCGCTAGTTTTTCTCCAAAAAAAAAATTGGCACTAGTTTTTATTAAAAAAAAATTGAAACCAGTTAATAAAATTTATAAATTTGACAAATATTACCGCCACACTAAAAAGAATTGGCGCTAAATCTTGTATACAGGTTAGTTTTATTTTTTTTTGCCAAAAGTATAGAGATCAGTTGTTAAATGTTGCAACAAGCCTATTCTTATTGGTAACATTTTTCCTTCGTTACCTCTTCTAAAGCTATCATGCAACATAAAAAAATGTTGTCTATTTTAGAATAGGGAACATTTTTCAAGTGTTGTCAAGAAATTGTTGCTTAAAGTATCTATAAATAGGTAACATTGAAAGAAATGTTACCTATTCAGATAATAGGCAACATTTTTTTAACTGTTAAAGATAAAAGTGTTGCCGTAAGTTAAAAATGTTGTAGTGGTGGAAGGGAAAGAAATGAAAGAATCATCGGACAATGTCAATATCATAAAGGTGAGTGAGTCAAAAGTGGCTTTTAGCCTCCTTGTGCAGTGTATTTCTGGCATCCGGTACAATATTATGTGACTTTACTTCTATCCAATGCATAAATTTTAAGTAGTGTACATTTGAAAATGATCTCCCTCTTCTCCTTGGCATTATAATTTATTATGAATAATTAACAATATTACATAAATTCTATACATAAATTGCACTTGTTCCAATTTTTCATTATTAATATTATTTTTAATAAATATAATATTCCTTAATTACTTAGGGTGATTAATATAAAATTTATTTTTATCTTTTTTTTACTTATTTTATTTTTATATAGAATAATTATAACTATTATAAAAGTCTTATATTCAAGGTAGGTGGTCTAGACTTCATTTATTTTTTATATATAAATATTATATAAATATATTATTTTAATAATGACTTGTTCTATCCGGTTAAGAGTAAAGTAGTTAAACTATTAAATTTTAAACTAGTGTCTCGTCTGGTTCAATATTTAATCTGGTTTTAAGAACATTAACTACAATAGATTATTTAATTGATAAAGCTTGTCAATGGAGAAAAAAATAAAATCGAAAGAATCTCAGTTGTGCTGAAGAAATCAATGAAGAGAATGGAAGTTGCAATCGCTCAGGTGAGAATAGCGGGTGCGGGACAGTGGGTGCAATTAGACTGCACGAAGATAGACCCAGGAGTGAGATTGGCTGAGAAGCTTGAGGTGCAAAGATAGAGGGTGTGAGAAGTACAAACAGAAAGAGCAGGATTGATTGAGGGTGCTTGCTTGTGATGGAAGGAGAAAAGTCGTGAAGGGAACGATGAAGGAACGACTGAGCTTTGGATAGAGAAGAGCTGCGGAGGTGTGATTGAGGATCAAAGAAATGAAGGAATGGGGATGGGGATGGCGAGTTTCAGTGGAGAGAGGGTGGAAAAGGAAAATGGGCAGGGCAAGGTGAGAACACGAGTTGAAGGCAGGGTGTAACGGGTATTAGTTCAACTTTCTCAAACGGGCTTTTTAAGGAATCGATCTAGAAAGTTAACACTGCTGCTTTTAAATACAAAATTGCCACTGGTCATATATTTTATGTTGGTTCTTTAAATAACTGATCTAGATTACCAATGTAGAAATAATATTTTGTACTAGTGATAAGAGAGCAGAGTGTAGGAAGAACATCAACCAAGAGAAAATTAAGAATTTGATGAAGCCTATTCTTATTCCTGAACTTGGTCTCAAATCCATATCTGAAAACTGATGATGTTTGAAGCTGGAATTTGAACTTAATTATGGAAGTAATTGTTTGTTACCTATGTGCAAATATGACTATAGCAACATGTCAAAACTATACGGAATTCTCCTTATTAGTGAATGTTAATCATTGACAGTGAATTTTGAAACCAAGAAACAGGGCTTCTTAAATTTAAAACATCAGAAGTATTAAAAAGTGAGATCTCTTACTTTCGTGACTTTTTCTTTTTTGTTCCTTGGCCGCAATTTCTCTTGCTGACTTTCACTGATGCAGTTAGTTTATTCTGCATTTTGAGAATTTGACAGTGAAAACTAATAAGGTCTCTCACATCATCTTCTCATGTGTAATATATGATCCCTCTCTAAGTGACCTGCAGGATTGCATTCAGATACCATTTATTCTCATTCATATGTTTAGCTTGTTGAGTATTTTCAACTGTGTTTGTATCAAGACTCTTGTGTTTCTACTCTCTTTACATTTCTCATAGATGAAGATTCATTCACATGCAAGTTATAGCTGTAAAATGGCAAATTTGGCGAAATGAATGCTGTTTTTGCTCATCTGATAAGATTTGGTTTTACTTTTCTTGACAATGATGAAGGACTTCTGTCTATATATAAGTATCATGTGATTCTTGTTTCCTACCTGATTGGATACGCGTATTATGGAATGACTTATTTTTAGACTAAACCAATAAAGTTCGTATGAGAACACGTCAAGAAACTTTCGGTGGCATGGATTTCATCGTTAATTCGTCCACTTGTTTGTTCTTCACCTATTTCTGATAGATTATTTGTCCAAAATTTTTTCAATGGTACTTATTGGTGTCTATGATCTTCAAATGAGTGTTCGAATTCTCCACAGCGTTAAGTAGTGTAAGAAGGGGTTAAGAGAGAACGAGAATTCAAATGAAATAACATCTGAACGATGAACAGTCATTCTCGATATGTTTTCCAATTTTTTGTGAAATATTTCTCTCTACCTTTCTGAATCTCATTGAATTTTGAAGAGAATGCCTGAATTCTTGTTATTGGAGGCAAGCATCCTAGTCAATTGTCAAATTGAAATTATTAGATTTAATTTAGCAGTTAGACTTGATTTTTTTTTTTGCTTAATTTTGATATTTTCTTTATTTGAAAATATTCAGAAAGAAACTCAAAATAATATTTTAATTAGTAAATTAAAAATAGTTTTAAAATGTAACAGGTTTATTACCAACAAAAAATGTAAAAGGTTTAAAATGGAGAGAAATATTTAAATGGTGAAGATTGAGGTGATATAACTCTCTTATGAAAATGGGCTTTACATGCTTAAATCCGTATTAATAAGAGGTGGAGACTCTTAAACTCTATGATGATAAGGAGTAAGTAGATGTTTTATACTGTCAGCTATGTTAGGTAATTTTATGGTGTCCCTTAAGTTCAATTGCCCCAAAAAAAATTCCTTCAACTTATTTTAAATAAGCATGGGAAATTCAGTCTTCATATTAAAATTGGATGGTCTATATTTTATGTAATATTTTTTTTATTTTTATTTTAATATATACATAATGAAAAATAAAGATAATTTCCTAGTTTTAAAAATTTTTTAAAAAAATTAAAATAAAAAATAAAAACTGTATATCTGAATTGAACTATTTAAATCTCAACTCAAGATTAGATGAGCATGTGGTGGTTATTATTCTTGAAATGAGCATATGATTTGGTTCAACTTATGTTTCTGCTTTTAGTAGTCTTGTTTTTTCTTAAAATGATCTCGTGATCTAATTAGTAATCAATTTTTTATTATATATAACTAAAACTGTTTGCTGCTTAAGTATAAAAAAAAATGTTTGCTGCCTATATATGTTTCTAAATCGAAAGATATTTTATTTGTTTTAAAATATTATAAAGCATTGATGGTTTATGTTTTTAAAAATGAACAAAAAATCATTGATATGTATTTTAACGCATGTGAAAAAATTATCTACCTTCAAAATATAACGTAATCAAGGTCGAGTCCAATAGTCTTGTTTGCCAAAATAATTGATTCACTCATTATCTGGCTACCTTCAAAATATAACGTAGTCTTTTTTTTTTTCCTTGATGCTATCTTACAATAATACTGAATTCGAAAACGTACATTAGGTTAACCAAGTCAATCTCGTTATGTTATTTCCGTTTCAGCCTCCGCCAGAATTGGTAAACAGCTAGTCATCTCTCCGCCTTAGTTTTTTCATCATCTTCTGCCCCTAGTCTTTGTCCTTCATTACTTGCTGCTGACCTGATTTCTTTCTTTCTTTCATTCGTTAGAGCCATGTCTGGCCCTTTTCCTCTACAAGTTTGGGATAACATTCTTCACAGACTGCCCCCAAAATCTATTGTGAGATGCATGTCTGTTTGTAAATTCTGGAAATCCTTTATCCAAGAGCATCACTTCGTATCTCACCACCTTGAACATACCCTCCAAGCCAATCATCGTCATGGGTCTCTTTTAATTCAGCTATGTCCTCCAATGATGGAAAGGCACATTCAATGGAGCGAGATCCTTTATCTTGACGAATATTATTCACTATCTTCAGATAATCATCAGAAGACTGAGTACCTCCCAGTTCTGAAATTCCCATTCACCCAACCACACTCTCATTTGAGTAAGCATCGGACATTGATTGGCACTTGCAATGGTCTGGTATGTTTTGTTGAACCATTTCATAACAGTAATATTAAAGTTATTATTTGCAACCCGTCTATTCGAAGACATGTCGAGATTCCTACATCCAGAACCTTTATCAATCGGTCTCTTTTTGGGTTTGGTTATGATTCGAAGAACAAGGACTTTAAGGTAGTTAGAGCAGTGTGTTTTGGGGATAAGGACAAAACTGTTCCACAAGTTGAGGTTTACTCTCTGGCTTCTGGTTATTGGAGAAGCATCACTGATAGAGCTCCTCATTTCTCCTTCGCAAGAAAACATCCCAAATGTTTCCGAATGATGCAATTCATTGGGTAGTGAAAAAAAGTGAAAGTAATGATATTCAATATTCTCTTTTATCATTTGATATAATTAAAGAGACATTTAGTGAATTGATGTTAGGACACTGTTTGAAGGAGAGACCTTCCGAGGCATCTATTTTGGCAGGACCATTGGACTTACTTACTATTTGTACTCGTTATTCATGGCCTAATCACCAAACATTTTTAAGCGTTTGGGTGATGAAAGAATATGGTGTTACGGAATCATGGACTCAAATATTGCGTCTTTTTCCAAATTATTATGGGGACATATCAAGGGTATTAGCCCTTAGGCACAATGGGGAAATTGTGCTGAGACGTGATAATGGAGATATAATGTTACTTCAAGAAAAACATTCTGGATCAACTGAATCATCTGGGAATAGGGGGAACAAAAGGATGCTTTTGTTGGATGGTATATTGAGAGTTTGTTTTTGATAAACAAAAAATGTTACTAAAGGGAAGGTGTATCTTTGAGGACAAGAGATTGAAGAATACAGAGAATCATGTTTCATGGAGTCACAGACAGATAAAGAAAAAAAGGTGAAGTTTATATTTCTTGGTTAGTTCTCTGAAAATAGTTATTTTGCATGTCAGTACATTGTTCGGCGAGCAGTTGCACTGTTATTGGCTTGCATTTAATTATGGTCAGAAAACAAAAACCAAGAGTTCTGGGATGGTTGATTACTTTTTGGAACTAATTGATTGGCACAATAGTGTGATTTTTCAATAAAAATCCATAATTTTCTATGCTTTTGTCCTGAAATATCTTACTTCCTCCGTTACGCTATATAGTGCACTGTTCTGAGAAATTCATGTTTCAAAATATAGTGTATTGCGCGGATTACATTGTGTTTTTTTTATTGCCTTTCCAGTATTGCCCATAATAAATAAGCTTATATATTATACGGTTATCAATGTATTTAATGTAAAATCTTTAATAGTTTGGTCAAATCATAAATGAATGAATGAGAATTTCTCAAAAAATTTTACGTTTCACAATTATCAATGACTCATGGGAATTCGAAAAAAAGAATGAAGGAGAGAATAGATGCAATTTATTAATGTAAGAAGTATTATTAAATGAGGGTAATTTGGAAAATAATTGAAAAAAATTTCGGTTACTAATCATTATCTTGGTACGTGTGTGGTAGTTAAAAGTGCACTATAAACTGGAATAGAGGGAGTATATCATGACCTCTTATAGTCTACTTTATTTGATGTTATTAATGTTTAACTAGTTTGGGATGGCTTTCTTAATTGAGATATTATGATTATATTTTGGCCTCTGTTGCTTGTTTCATTAACAATACGTGTCAACAAAGAGAGGAATTCATTACAGCGGATTCTTAATTTTTTTGTGATAAAGTAATTGCAGCGTATTCTTAATGTGCCTAGCTTTATGCGTCTTTTGGGACTTGTTTTCTTTTTTGGGTGATTATAAGGAGGACCAACATGGGTCCAATAGTATATTGTCACAAATTCGACAAAATAGTAGATCCAATTTTGCAATGCGAACATCAAGGTTTCTTTCTATTTCGTTCTATTTGATAAAGCAAATGTAAAAACTGATAATAAAAGTCATTTATAATGTATGATTGATAATAAAGTTATATTGTACATGAGTGATACACAAATGTTGAATCAACATGAGAGGAAATATCAAATTGGAGGAATTACAGTTTCGTTTTCCATACATGAGGACAAAAAAGACGGTGCACATTTGGAATAACCGAATCTTCTTATGATCATTTGTTTAAGTAAAAGAAAATCAATGCATAAAATGTTCAAAATAAGTTTCTAAACAAATCATATTCCCTGAAGTTTCTCTACGAAATTAAAACTATAAGTCATATGGTGAAACATATCATACTCCTAAAAGAACTTGCCAAAGAGATGGGCCGGGGGGATGATTGCACGTTCGTGGTGGGAAAATGCTGGTTCAGGTGGCAAGATGCATTGGAGGTCTTGGGATCTAGCGATCTTGCTTTGTTTAAGGATTCAATTTTGGCTAAAACAGCGTGGAGGATATGTCAGAAACCTGAAGCAACTTGGGTTAAATTGCTGAAATCTATTTATTTCGCTAGAAGGAGTAGCGAAGAAGAGAGCAGAGAGCATTGGAGAGCATTGGAGAGCACCGGAGATGATCCTACAAAACTGGCCGGCAATGAGAGAGTTTTGCTACCCAGATATATATATAGATCTCAAAGTCCCTGGGTTTAGCATCTGCATACATCTCCGGCGCGATGCTCTCCAGACAAACAGATTTCGGTGATGACAGAGGAGGAAGAATGGTGAGGAAGAAGAGTGCGGTGGAGAGATCTGAGTGCCGTGAAGGCAGAAAGGACGATGGCAGCAGAACTCGATGGATGGCGGAGGACGCTGCCGCCTATCCTTCCATTCGTTGTTGGATCTGAGTGACGGAGTGGACAGTGAAGCATGGTGGCGATGGTGTGAAGGAGCCAGCAAAGAAAGATTTCAATGTTGCCTTCAAATATCCCAAGTATCCAGAGCATATCTCGTCCTCTTCTTCGCCAGTGAGATGCTGGCCGAAGGCACAGTATTGGGTGGAGGGCGTGGTGGGGTGCGACGGCGAGAGAAGTGGTTGATGAGGATCCTTTTGATTGAACCAAGGCATTATTGTTATTGTCATGGTCATTTATATCTATTTATGCTTGTTCCCGGTACATGGATTCAGCAATGACACCGTCCAACATAGGATGCTCAATCCATATTTTTGGGATTAGTCACTCCATATGGTTTCCCTATCCCACCTTTATGGAGCAACCAAACATCTTATCTTTGGAAATGGAGTCCTCATATCCATTCAATTTCCTACCAAAACTCAGGAATTGAACCAATGAGCCCTAAAATTTTTAAAATATTCCACTATACCCTTAAATGTGACCCCCACTGCAAACATTTTGACGTGTTGACCATTCAATTCTATCAAATGTCAGTCTTTAGTTCTCAATTAAAATAATTATAACTATAATAAAACTAAAGGTGGATATCATTATCATTAAATACTTGATTCAACTTGTATGAAGTTATTAACTTAACTAAGAGTCTCAAATTCGAGTATAGTAGGGCTTGATCCCGGGTGCAAACGCAAAAAAGGTAATCATAAAAAAATTCACAAAACACACAAGAAATATAATTGCAATTGAAAAAAAGCCAAATATATAAAACCATTGTCAATTTTTTACCCAAAACTATTTTTACTACTATCATACCAATGCCTATTGCCTAATGCATACTATTAGAGTGAATATAAATCAAATCTTCCACCCTTTTAGGTTTCAACTTGTTTCCTTTCATTGAAAGGATGAATGAGTAGGAACTTCAAGAAATCTATTTCTTGAAGTAGATAAAAGAAATATATTTTTTATGGGAAAATAAAATATAATATAATATTCTTTGGAGTAATTTTTATGATAAAAGAAAGGGAAAATTTGGGGGAGTGGGGGAGACCAAAAAATTAAAATATTTGGATAATGAGACTAAAGTTCACCTTATTTCCAAGTTAGGATAGTAATTTTCCTTGTAAAAATAAAAAAATTTTCCAAGTTATAATAGAATTTTTTTTTTTGTAACAAATGAGAATAGAAAAATTTTCTATTCTAACTTGAAAATTTTTTATTTTTATTTGGAAAAATTCTATTCTAACTTGGAAATTAACAATGTGAACCTTAGTCTCATTTTTCAAATATTTTTTTTGTACCAAAACCTAGTTTTCCCTAAAAGAAATCTATTTCTATTTTTATATTGATATGTAAATATAATTATTTTTTTTGAATGCCTTGAGGCATCTGCAAAAGAATTGAAATGTATCAACTTGGATCCTATAAGTATCATAGGTATCAAAAATTATTTTTTATTTTTATTTTTATTTTCAATAATAAAATGGATATTTCTCATATATGTATATAAAAAGTATCAATGCGTATCAATATTAGAGAAATATCAAATATGGATATATCAAATAATTTGAAGTATTGGTGCTTCATAGAAAGTATATATCATGAATAAAATTATAATTATAATCATAATAAAAAGAATTATAACCAAAATATCAGAAGTAGATTTATGTAATCTACGTAGATTTATAATCCAACGATAAAGAAAGAAATTAAAAAAAGAAAACAACCAAACACAACTAAATCAGCACTGCTACTCTGCTTGGACTTCCTTGTCCCACATTGTCCATATCCATGAGCTGTTGAAGCTCAAGTATAGGTGTAGCAATGAAATTAAATCCCAACTCTCCAAAGAGACTATAGCTAAAGCAAGATTGTATGCATATTGATTTACTTCTCTATAGATGTGCTTCACTTGAATCTCCCACTCATTCTTCACTAACTTTCTGTTTCTTTTCAGCTTTCGCTGCTTTGTATGGTCTAGTCCATTTTCATTGAAAAAAAAAATGCCCCTAGAGTTTGGAATCATTAAATCCCATTGTTATAGATGGGGATTAAATTTGAGGTCGTGGGGGAAAGGGTTAAGTTTGAGGAGAAACATTAAAAAAAAAATGATTCAAATAATATAGTAGAATAAAATTTCTGAAATGTGAAGCAATCTCCTCCATACTTGTCCTTCAAGAACCCTTAAAAGTTGCAGTTGTTGAATTTGGGTGGTCAATAGGCTTCAAATGCCACCGCCAGGCCCTTTATATATATATATATATATATATATATATAAAATTATCTGATTAGATTATATTTTAGTATTATTAAGTCTAAATGAGGTAGTTCTTTTAACAAGATTTTTTAATTCACAAAACTCAAATACGAGATCTTGTTTAAGAGGTGTTGAATCTTTTACCACTTAACTCAACTATAATTTATCATTATGACCTTATTTTATTTATTTGTTTTTAATGTTTGGTACGTTCATTTGTTATTATTATTTTTTGAAATAATATTTATACGAATTCAAATTCTCTACGTAATTTTAAGAATATATGTTAGACGTATACTCATCATTTAGATTTTTAAATAAATTTTAAAAAATAGTTTATATTTTATTTCAATTAAATATTATTATTAGACAAATTCATTAGCATTTTATGTTTATTTTACACTACATTTTCAAATAAAAATATAAAAATAAAGATAATAGAATTTGAAGTGTCCAAATATCAGCTCAATATTTAAACAAAATATACGTGAGGATAGCCATTAACTCATTATGGTTTTAACCATCAGCCATATATATACAACTATATATATAGGATAAAATATACTCTTATTTATTCAAAATATAAGTTCTATTTAACTAATTACATAGGAATCAATAAAAGTACTTTTACTCAATAAATCTATAAAAAAATACATGATTTTTCAATAACATCCCTATTTAATACATTACATTTAAAATTTGCTATATCTCTTACATTTAATTGTATATAAGCGCAAAATAGGAAAAAAATTAATATCCTAAAAATTATTAAATGGGATTTATACTTCGTACAAAAAAAAACTTTTAAAAAAGAAATTATATTTTGGATAAGGTGAAGTATATATATTCATTTAGAATATTAAAAAAATACGTCACATTTAAAATTCACTTTTTTTTTTGTAGAAAAGAAGTTAGGGACTATCCCTAAGCAGAGAGGGTAATATGATAAAGAGAACAATTCTCTTCCCCTCTATCGAAATCTAAAAACTGCCTACAATCAAACGATGGATGCCAAAACAGCACAAACTCGCTGTCGGCACCATGTGCAGCACATGCAAGACAATTGGCGCATTCGTTAGCTTCACTGAACACATGGTCAATCCTAATAGTTCAATCTTTGATGATAAGCTCCCTTATATTAGTAATAATATCCCTCCAAGGATGATCATCAAAGAAACTCTTGTTAATAAGATTAACTACCTCTATAAAATCACTGAAAATTAGAATTTTTTTAAAGCCGTTATTCCAGCAAAATTTGATACCTTTAAGAATCACCCAAAGTTTTGCGATGGTGGTGCTAGGCACAACTCCAAGCTTTCCATTGAAACCCATCATCTAATTCCCATTACAGTCCTTAACCACACCTACTATCATTGTTTTGCCTTGACTGTCCACAGAACCATCTATATCTATTCTGACCCATGATCTCTCAGGCGGTCTCCATTTGGAATACATCTCTTTGATGTTGGCTCCCATAGTAGTCTTCAAGGATGCCAAACTCATATCTTCAAGGGGTTCTTGGGTACTTAAAAGGTGATGTCCCACTTCTCTTGATTATCACCAGCATATAATCTACTGCTTTGCCTTTTCCATAAAAGCCAACACATGACCAAAGACTCTTTTCCTAGGAGCTTTTCTAGTGTAAGTACTATCAATCTTCTTGTTTGCATTCCATATAATCCATTCCTGCATAGGCAAAGAGAAAAAAAGCTTATCATATTGGGTGAAACTAATTTATCCCATCAAATTGACATTCTTTTAGACATTTGCCCCACGCATCAACACCCATTCTTTTGTGCGCAGATTTCTTTGCCTAGATGTCAGGAAAAGTGTTGAGTGAATATTTTGTTCTAACCCAACATTTTAATGTTATGAATTATATGGGTTGATTTTTCCATGTTTTCGGAATAAATCAATCCTGGTTTTTTTAGTTCTTTTTTTTTTGGGTCAATTTTTTGTTCTTTTCTAATTTTGTACTTTATTCCAAATTATTTTAATTTTTAAACATATTTAATAAATGCACATGAAAATTAAAATTTTTCACTCTTTATAGTTTGAATTTCCCTTTTCAGAATCTTCAATTTCACTCTTGTATATATACAAACATACACATATTTTTAAAAAAGAGATGCTCCTGTTCAGTGATAAAATATTTCTCTTTTCTTTCTAAAAATAATATTTATGAAAAACAAAGAGAAGGTAATTCTAATAATTGCTTTTGTTTTTTGTTTCTGGATACAGCAATCAGTTTTTCTTAATTTAGTGCCTGTTTGGATTTCAATTAGTTAACATGGTGTTTAGGTAGAATTGGTTTTAAAATGTGGTTATGATAAAAATTGGTTTTGAGTTAACATATTTATATTTAAATGATTTATTTAAAAATTAGTTTTGAAAAAAATTATTATGTTTGAATAATTTTAATCAAAAGTGCTTTTAGTGCAACAATTTTTCCCAAATTTTAATAAATAAATTTTCTTTTTTCAATATCTATTTAATATATTTATGTATATATGTTTCTCTTAAAAAATAAAGTTTAAAATTATTTTCTAGTATTTTATTTTTTTTTATTTCTATCATTTTGACTCATAATTTTTCTCAAACTTGAACTTAAACTCTATCCTATGATTAATTTAATTTTCTTAGACTAAAATTTAATCTATATTTTTTTAATTGGAAATATAGTTTATCTAATATAACATTTTTTGGAGGTCATGGTTCATGGAAATTAAAATTTTGAAAGGGTATTTTGGTCAATAGATATGAGAAATTTTATGAAAATTTTATTTTCTCAGTTTTCCTATTTTTTCTCATTTTTGTTGATCCATTTTTATCTAACTTTAAAATAAATATAGATGGGAACAAAGAAACAAAACGAAGAAGCATGTCCTGATCTACTTATACTGAAACTTTGTTTTGTCCTGAAAATAATTCTTTAATGTGAGCAAAAAAATGAACAAAACACATCTATAATACATCAAACCAAGTTTGCTCCAAACTTGGTTACCAACGTGTTGCCAAACAGGCACTTAGTCATTCAGCTAAAACCTAATTTATCCAAATCATGCCAACAAATAAGTGAATAATTCTTTCATGGACTAAGTTAAATATTCAATGGATATGTTTAAAGATACTATTTACATTAAAAAAAATGAAGAAGTTCAATGCTGCAATAAGGGATACAAATGCAGCTTTGCAGTTATACTCTTCCTTTTTTTATTCTTTTGAACAAATATACTCTTTTATTCTTTTTTGCTTTAAAAGTAAGGATTGTATCATTATTCAAAAATAGGTCTTTAAATATGCTAGTTATAATTTTTTTCTATTGAATAAGTATGCGTTAATTTAATTTTGCATGTCCATGCCACTATCACTTTAGTGTAAGGATTATGAGATATTACATTTTGAAAATGTACATATTCCAGATGAATCCAAATTCTGCTAAAGACTACGAGTTTTGTGGTATATGAGGAGTATGCTTAGATGAATCCTAATTCTGCTAAAGACTTCGAGTTTTGTGGCATAAGAGAAGCAATGCTTGGATGGCGGGAAAAGGCCGCAAGTCAAGAGGATCTTTATTTGATGATTAGGAAATAAATGCTGGACAAAAAAGGTTTATTCTCTTGTTCCTTTGTAACCTCATATAGCTGCCATCATTCTAAAACTTAATGTAGATTAGTCAAGTTTTCTATTAGGATTAATAAAAATCCAAATATCTGCACACATTGTGAATACTCTTTACAGTAAAAGAGTTGGATATGACATAATGTAATTGTAATAAAATTTCTTCTCTTAAAAAATCAGTACATATTATTTTTTAATTCTCTTTAATTTTTAGTTTTTTAAATATTCATCGGCTACTATATATTCAGTGGTAAAAGGGACATGGAGAGGGCAGTGGACGTGATGAAGAATGTTCCTAGACTCAACGTTGAATTAACGGTTCGAGAGCAAACCCTTCTTTCGGATACCTGCAAGAATTTGATTCTCCTTGGATGTGGTGGACAATTTTGTCCTCGATTGAATAGGAGCAGGAAGCTATAGGAAACATAAACAATTTGAAGGAGATAAAAGCATATAGGGGCAAAGCAAAAGGTTAACTGATCAAAACTTACAATGGTATTATAGAAGTTATTAATGAGAATCTTCTTCTCATGAGTTCAGGTTGTTGTGAAAGTGTCATATTATATACTGAAAGCATACTATCTTGAATATATGGAAAAAACTAAGGCAGACGACCAAAGCAAATTTTCCCAAGTTGACATTTATATTGATGTGGTCATTGCAAAGTTTCCCAAGAACCACTAGTGGAAAAAAGGCTTTCTAGAACGGTTAACCCATAGTTATAGAAATGGGGGTAATAGAAAGTCACACTTTTTAGAACGGTTGATTAACCGTTCTAGAAAGATATTTCTAGAACGGTTCACAAAAGCAACTGTTCTAGAAAGTGCAATTGAATAAGATTTTCTAGTACGGTTTGTTGTTTGACACCGTTCTAGAAGTTCCAATTTCTAGAACGGTGCTTAACCTAACCGTTCTAGAAATTTTTTTTTTTTTTATAAATGAACTCAATTTTGACATCCATCCTTCCTGTAACTACATTTATCCAAAATACTCTATATATGTAGCAGCTACTTTAAAGTTAGAAACTAAT
Organism: Adenanthera pavonina; assembly: GCA_026686845.1. Lineage (NCBI taxonomy): Eukaryota > Viridiplantae > Streptophyta > Magnoliopsida > Fabales > Fabaceae > Adenanthera > Adenanthera pavonina. The sequence continues at coordinate 24,015,539 of JAIVEN010000022.1, read as the reverse complement.
TATGACTCAACAAATATCTATATATATATATTGTGTGCATTCTAACTTCAAAAAACAATCATAAAGTTTTTCCATAACCCAACATTAAATCCAAAAAGCAATCATGTTTTTCCCTAACCCAACTATACAATCATGGACTCTAAAGATCATATTTTTGCCTACTTAAATCAAAAAGTTTTTGTTTGATCTTCTATATGTGCACCTTCCCCTAGCATAAACCCCTGCAGAAAATGTCATAGGTAAAGAATAATCAATATGTGATATAAATAATATTTATCTTGAAGATAAGAAATAGTTAAACATGGTGCATGACCATAGAATATAAGAATATATATTTAGATACAATTTAGTTGTACATAGTGTAAAACATATAACTGCATGCATATTTAATCTTATGAATAAAACACCACCACCAAGAAGAAGAATAAAAAGCTTTTGAACATGGCCATACATTACAAACCTTGTATAAGTCAAGTAAATCAAAACAGTGTCCATGATTGAACTCGATCTACACATGTCTGTAGATGTTCAGTAAAATACTTGTGAGAAATACAAAACATATATGCATGCCATTAAAAAGGCAAGCCTCATAATTGCTCCACACTTATGCAATCTCAAAATAGATGCATATATATATATAAATGACATCAAGTACATTAAAATTTAAGCAAAAACATGGTGAACTTAAACTCCTAGAAGCCAATTAAAACATGCAAATATTATGCATTGTAAAGAAAACACAAGATAAACTCATTGACCCTCATTCATTGAAAATAAAAAATAAAAGGGACATTTGCATACTTAACCATTTCAACACCTATCAATATGCATGTTACTAACTAAAACAATAAAACTTGCCAATCCAAGCTACTAATTATCCACTGATTTTCTCCAAGTTTTGTCCAATAATAAGTACAAAGACAATTTAAAGACAGAAAAATTATAGTAAGAATGACTACTAGTTTCAATCTTCAAATGTATAACCTAACCTTCAATGTGGAATGGCCTCTAGAAAATATTTTGCCCACTGGATCTTAACATTTTTAATTTCCTCTCCAGAAAAAGGTTCAATATTGTCAAATCTCTGCAAATTCAAAGCCTATTAAAACATGAATAACTCGCAAAGGAACCAAATGAAATAGTGAAAAATATAATTACCCCTTTGTATGAACCAACAATGCCTGAGGTGATAATATCAAGCATATGTTTCATAACATAGTAACCACACTCTGTGCTCCCTGGTTGTTTACGACACTACAAATGAACAAATAATAACCAAAATAAAAAATGGGGAAAATATTATTCCATAAAGAGCTAATGTTCAAAGTTTACCTTTGGGTACTCCCACATGACATCCTGCATCATATTTCGACGCTTACCTTTCATGACATGGTAAGTATCCAAAGCTCTGATAATCAAATACACGTAAGTACCCTTAGATGTGCTTGTAGCACTTCTTCACGACCCATTCCCTTTACTTTTAGCCCCCGAGTACCCTTACCTGCACATCTCCCCTCATGGCATGACATAGGAAGTCCAACAGCTTCTGCTTCTGACACATACTCAATACAAAACTCAATAGCTTCTTCGGAAACATATCTTTGAACAATAGATGCTTCAGGCCGTTGTGGATTCTTGACATACCCTTTTAGGATTTTCATATATCGCTCAAATGGATACATCCACCGCAAATAAATAGGGCCACATAGCCTTATCTCCCTCACTAGATGGACAATTAGATGTACCATGATATCGAAAAATGAAGGTGGAAAGTACATCTCAAGTTGACACAGGATAACAGCAGCATCATTCTCTAGTTCATCCAATTTTTTAGGGTCAATAACTTTGCTACATATAGCATTGAAAAAGAAGCATAGTTTGGTTATAGTGTATCTTAATTTTTTTTGGCAATATATCTCGAATAGCCACAGGTAATAGTTGTTGCATCAAGATGTGGCAATCATGAGACTTTAGACCTACTAATTTTAGATCTTTCATTGACACAAGCCGTTTAACATTCGAAGAATACCCTTGGGGCACTTTGACACCACGTAAACACTCACAAAAACTTCTTTTCTCATTTTTAGAGAGTGTATGACAAGCTGGGGGCAAGTAAGTCCTCTTACCTAATTCTTGCGGAGCCAACTCTACTCGTATTCCCATGGCAACCAAATCTCGTCTCGCATTTGTACTATCTTTGGTCTTGCCCTGTATGTTGAGAAGCGTGCCAATAAGACTATCACACACATTTTTCTCCACGTGTATCACATCAATACTATGCTTAACCTCGAGACTCCGCCAATATGGAAGACTAAAAAAGATAGATCTCTTTTTCCATAATTTTTTTTCAATTCCAAGCTTCTGAGTCTTACCAAAGATAACATTTAAGTCTTTCACTCGTTGATATACTTGCTCTGCAGTTAATGCCTCTGGTGCATTTCCATTCTCTTGTGATCCATTGAAAGCTTTTTTCAGTCTACGATACGGGTGGTTTCGTCTGAGAAATCTACGGTGACCAAGATACACTGTCTTCCTTCCATACTCAAGTTGATGGTAGCATGTGTCTTCTTCACAGATAGGGCATGCTTTATGCCCTTTAACACTGTATCCAGACAAGTTTCCATATGCCGGAAAGTCATTTATTGTGCAAAAGATCATGGCACGCATCTTAAAAGGCTCCTTGTAATAAGCATCAAATACATCAACACCTTCCTCCCACAACTTTTTCAAGTCTTCAATTAAAGGTCCCAAGTAAACATCTATGTCATTTTCCGGTTGTTTGGGGCCTGAAATCAACATAGATAACATGATGTACTTGCGTTTCATACATAGCCAAGGAGGAAGGTTATAAATCACTAAGAGAACAGGCCATGTACTATGTTGACTACTAAGGTTACCAAAAGGGTTCATTCCATCAGTACAAAGTCCAAGCCTAAGATTTCTTGGCTCATTGCCAAAGTCAGGAAACAATTGATTGATTGTCTTCCATTGAGGGGAATCAGCCGGATGTCGAAGCTTTCCATCACGTATCCTTTCATCTGCATGCCATCTCAAGTTCTTTGCATCCTTTGCATTAGCAAACAAGCGTTTAAACCTTGGAATTATTGGGAGATACCATAATACCTTTGCAGGAGGCCCTTCAATGATCATATCACAATTGGTGTCATTAACCTCTTTCACTTTGTAGCGTGATGTCCCACATTTTGGACATACATGTAGCCCTTCATACTCATCTCTGTACAATATACAGTCATTAGGACAAGCATGGATTTTTTATAATCTAGACCCATTGGACACAAGATTTTCTTCGCATCATAGTTTCGAACTGGTAATTCGTTACCTTCTGGAAGCATTTTTTTCAACAGCTCAAGCAATTCTGTAAAACTTTTATCACTCCACCCATTTCTCGCTTTCAAGTTGACCAATCTCAACACTGCTGATAACCGTGTAATTTTAGTGCATCCCGGGTACAAAGGCTTCTCTGCATCACTACACAAATTATCATATACCTATTCTTGCTCAAAGGGCTCTACTCCTGCATCATGGATCATGTCCTCTAGTCGATTATCCATATCTACATCAACTTCTGCCTGTTGGGATACACTAGGCATTTCTAATTTTTCACCATGCCATATCTATTGTGTATACCTCCTGTTAAACCCGTCACAAAGCAAATGCTCTCTAATTTCCACAATATTCAGTCGCCTCTCATTCAAGCATTTTACACAAGGACAATAAAACTTCCCATTACTATCAAGAACATTTCTTTGAGCAAATTCTAGAAACGCCTCTACCCCATTCTCATATTCATCACTTGTTCTTCTAGCATTCATCCAACTACGATCCATGACTGCCTTAAAGAAATTGGTGTTAATATGGGATAGTTTTTGTACACTAGAATGGAAAATAGTTTTAAACAAACAGCATTCATCCAACTACGATCCATCACTTAATGAATTTAATTGAAGAAGCAGAAACAAAAGACAATGTAGTTGTGAAAACCAAACACAACTTTACCTTTGTGTGTGTGTAAAGTGAGGAAATTCAGCAGAGGCTGGGAGTGGTCATGGCTCTTCTCCAAATCTGCATGCAGATAAGAAACAGAATAAGCACCCAGCTGAGTAACAAGAACAGAACAAGAATTTCACAGCCTCTATTGACTGAGAATTTTATAAGTTATGAGTAATCACAATGCAATACATACAATACATAGTTCATCCTAATATACAAACCCAACCTAACGAAAGCAATCAAATATAGAAGGTTCTCACACAATGTCATCATACTTTACTAGTTCTTATAAACTTATCCAGAAGCATGTTTGAAAAAAAAAATTAATGCTCACGTGTTTCTTACAAACAGCACTTCAAGACATCAGAGAATCCTAGGTCAGGAAGAGGGTAAACTTCAGCATATTTCAATGCGCTTTTCTTCTCAGTGCAGATTCAGAGATTCCATCTAGAGTTCAAATTTGAAAATGCCTCTCTGTCTTTCTTGCTGATACTGCATTTTAAGCATAAAAAATGAAGTGAGTGCAGAGGCATAGTAGAATGAAGAATAAAATAAAGAAATAAATTGTACTTGGCAATCCATTACACTCAAGCACATGCAATGATGTGAGTTAGTCACAATCAAAACATAAGAAAGAATATATAAACAAGCAGATTGAAGTGCATGAAATAAAGCTCCAAAGTGAGAGAATTATTAAATATAAGAATATATATGGAATAAAAAAGTACGAAAAAAGAGTGCTAAGAAAATTAAAAGTGAGTGTTTTACAAATTATTTTAGAAAATGTATAAAATTAAACACATCCATAAACTATGAATGAAACAAGAAGAAAGTCAGAAAACATTGTTCCAGTCACAATAAGACAAATAGTTTTGTTGTTTCTCAGAAAACACTGTTCAGTCAAATGTCATTTCAGCTCAGAAGCACTAAGAAAAATGACAACTTGCTTTCCTCGTGCTTCCTTCACTCGCAATTATATACATGCACTCTAGTTCTATTCCAATGTGTCAGCTTAATTATTAATTAGTAATAGTAATGCTATGTTTGGATTTTGTTGGATATACTATTCCATTAAAAATTAAATTTAATTAGGAGAATGGGGGCAGCAAAAAGTTAGCTTATCTAGGGACAAACTAACTTTTTATTAATATATATATATATAACCCAAAAAAAAAACATATAACGCAAAGATTAAAATGAACAGCTCCAATGAGTCAATAAGGGAACTCCATCAAATTCTATAACCAGGTCATTTTATTAAAAAAAATAAAAATATATAACCCAAAAAAAAACATTTTATTTTATTGAAGGATAATTTTCTTACGCACAATTTTTCTTTTTGATTTGTTGGGGGGGGTGTTATGACATCTCAGTGAAGAAACTCTACAAAACCTTCCTGACGGTATTTCTCTATGCAGATATCCATTTTTGGAAGAGCAACCAATTCCAATTGTATGGGAAGATATTGTAATAGAAATTGCTTCAGAAGTCTTAGTTGATCCATCAAATTCAAGGCAAAAAAATTGAAAACTATGAAATATATATATATATCCACCTCCATCCATCTTTGGAGGCCCCAAAAGTTGAGCAAGACTGTAACAAATCATATCTATATTTTGTTGTTGTTTGATCAGCCTAATCTCAGAAAGAGAGAAATTTCAGAAGCTTATCGAGGATTTTGTCCACCCAAAACTGATTCTTCGGGTGATCAATCACTTATCTCATGTCCTCATGTCTGGTAAAGTAAGGCTTTCCCAAAAACACTATTTTAATGGATTTTGTGCTCTAACTTGCAGAAACTAGTGGAAGAACTTATGAAAAAAATCGAAGCCACCTCAAAAAGGGAACTCTACGTCTGGCATGCTTATTATGTGAGTTTCTCCTTCCTCATCAAAATTTCAACTATATATATAATTATATATGATGCCAAATTAGTAATTCAATTCCATATACTTTCACTTCATAGGACAAAAGACTCCATACAAGAACTAAAGCTTTAAACAAATTAGCTAGCAAAGATATCCAAATCCTTCTAATCGCTGACAACATATTTACATGAATCACACCATATTCACTCATTTTTTCATATATGCAATGACTTACTGTTTTGGTAAATAAATAGACTGATATGCAATTCTCTGCAGAATTTGTGGCCAAGTTTATGAGCATGTACAGAAAGAGCTCTTTCAGCAAGCAGTTTGTTTGACTAGAATTGGATTTTGCTTCTCATCTTAACCTGCTAAATCAAAGGAAAAGAGGAAAACTTAACATCACAAAAATGCAGAATCCAAGATTCTCAATGAGGCAAGAGAGAAAGTGACAAAAAGAAATGAAGGTGTATCGGTCCATTTCATTTATTTAAACATATTATAGTTTTTTCTCTACCTTTCTCTTACCGCGCTTCATGCAGTCAATTATTTACAGCAGAGGATTTTGACTTGTTTTTTACTCCTACACATGACAAATAGACACGTAACAACCATTGGCCATTAACATGGAGTTTACTTGAGAATCTATTGTGACATGCTACAAAAGTGAGTTGAGGCATGAGTAATCAAAGGTAAAGCATAGCAAATTTTAAAGCAGAAACTTGCAGCTTTCACTCGATGTGCATGAGTAATAACTCTAAGAATCTAAACCCATAAATTCCTACAATTTCCTCAAATGCCACTTTTGTTATTCTTCCTCATAAGTAGTAAAACAGAGCAACAAAAAAAAAAGAAAAGCAAAATTGAGAACTGATCTCTCTCACATGGTGGTTTCACACTAGTGAGAAAAAATGCAGATTAAAATTTAAAATGAGGAATAGAATGTCGGCATTATAATAAGTGGTACAGAAATCGATTCTTATATTAATCAGGGGTAATAACTCTAACGCATCCTACCTAACCAACGAATCCAAAAGATAGCAGGTATCCTATTATTTTCTAGGATATACTATCAAATGGTATATGAGATATCCCTAGGTTCAAATGACTCCATTCAAATCTCTAATTCTGAAAAATGTTAATCATAACACAATAAAAAATATAATAAACATTGTTCTCATCTTGCATCACGTAACTTATTATCTAAAACAAACAAGCTGAGAACAAGATACTCCACCTAACCTAAAACAGATATTATGGTCATTTATGAAAAGATATGAATCTTTATTCTTAATATTGCCAACTGATCCAGCTGAACTAGCAAGTCACATGCAATTTCCTATAATATAGATTCAATGTACATATATTTTCAATTAATAGGATGTGATTCCCATTAACAGTAAAACACATCAAGAAGTACAAGCGGTAAAAAAAAATAAAAATAACAAAGCGAGCATATAATTATTGGATGATAGTACCCAAATGTGACTAGTTAAGACTTCAGAATATTTAACAAACCGAAGCTGAAATCACTGACAAGATAGCATGGTACAAAAAGAGAGTTGAACACATGTATTTAGATGCCAAAGATAATATCTAAAGCAGAAATGAAAGCATATATAACTTTTGTTATTCGCAAAGAGAAACCAATTTATGCTGACTGATGCTTTGCTACAGAAACTAATTTTGACTCCTTTTTCTACAGGGAAAAGTCAAGCACCAAATTCGGGCATTATGATGGACGGAGATGTTCAGCTATTGTCTTCACTTCCATCTCTTGAATCACATTTCTTCTAAAACGAATAGGTAAGTAGTTATGGTAATGGGAGTGATTCCACCTTAAACTATTTCTAATTTCTCTCTTTTTCTTTAAAGTTTTTACTCCTGCACATGACAAAATGTGATAGCACTAGCACATACTCCTACATGGGATAATTTTGACTCCTTTTCTTCTACAGTTGAATACATCAAATTCGAAAATGGTCCCTTTTTTTTGGAAAAAAACATAACTTCTCATTTCGGTGGCTTGAAAAAAAAATAACTGAAGAGTTCATGAGTTCAATGATCAACAGGCAATTGAAGATCCCTCCCTAAAACCTAAAACAAATAATAGAGATCCAAACAATTTTGATAGTTGGAGCATTTTCTTCCACACAGACTAGCTGTTTCGTAGGATATCCAGCAGGGCACAACAATAAATTTCTTTAATTTTCACCAAACTAGGATTCCAAAAGCAATAAGAAAATGGCTACAGTAATCTCCAAGAAACATTTAAACTTAAATGTACCTTAATTGGGACTATGGATCCTATGATCAATCAAATTTAAGAAAGAAACTCTTACGTGTGCGAGGCTTATCATATCATGATGGATAGAACAGTACATGCAATTCTTTTTTTTTTTCTAGCCATCAGTAGATGTAATTCATAAACATGAAGGGATTAGTGATATTTGACAATTAAAAGGGGCCCATGAAAGTGAGAGAGTAACAGAAGAATGAAGTCAGCCATTGGATAATACCAGCTTCCAAAAAAAAATAAAAAATTGAACACTTTAGTCAGAGAAGCACCCTACTAATGTTGTTTCAAAAGAGTAAACAAAAGGAGGGAATACCCACAGGAAGAGGAATTGAAAAATCACAATAACAGAGAAACCAAAGGATAACGAACTTACTTCCTCCTTGAAGAAGCATATATAGTTTTGACTCATAATGAAGTTGAGGATGCTTGGTCTTCACAGGTTCCTGACAAAACAAGTAAGAGAAAGAAACAATGAGTCAGTAATAGCATAAGTTGAAACTTTGAACTTGGTGGGGAACAAGCCATCATGAAAGCTGAAGGAGTCTGAACACAGAATCAGACAAGCTATATCACGTTTGATGCTCTCCAAAATAGTCTAATACCCAAACAACTATTAATATACAAATCCAGGACTTGCATCGAGGACTTATAAGCAAGCCTACTTTATGAACTCGTCGGAACACCAATAGTTTTTAAAAGCTTATGCTAATAGCTAAACTGGCCGAAAAAATGTCTACCAATTCTGAAGCATGAGAACAAGCATGCTGAATCATGACATGCAGACCAAATGCCAGACTAAAGCGATCCTTTCTTTCCTTTTCTTTTCTTATAGTGGCAAAATAGGGAAGGGGACTGCATATAGATAAATGAACAAAAGATGGCAAAACCCACAGTCAAAAACCAGTTGAACGATCACAACCTTCAATAAAAAGGGCCTGAACCAAGTAATGATGCACGCTTTGTGTTAAGGTTCTTAGTTCAAGCATAGCATTCAATCATGCTAGAAATAATCAAAACAGAAGACAAGATATGATTTTATCTCCGAAATCCCAATTAAACATGAGAGAATTTAAGACTACCTGTAAAAGCTTCTTGACATTGCATAGAACAAAACCCAAATTTGGGGGAGACAGCGCCGATGGTGTGTGATGTGTTGGTCAGCCGTTTCACGAGGGTGTACAATAGGGTTCGAAATTTGGGAATGGTAAAAATAGAAGAGAAGGTTTGGCCAAAAATATAGAGATGTGATGGAGAGAGCGACGGTGTGGTGGAGAGAGACCGAAGGTGAGTGGTAACGAGCCGAGTTGAAGAGAGCTAATGGTGAGGACTTTCCTGGAGAGCCAAACCAAATTGTGTCAATGGTTGCCAGAGTGCCGATGGCAAGTATTTTCACCGAGAGAGGGAACGCCGCTGATGAATATGGTTCCTTAGGGCTCTGCTTAGAAAAATTAGAGGAGAAGGGTTTGCCGCGAGGGAGCGTCTGAGTTTGCCGCGAGCGAGCGTATAGGTTTGGAAGATAGCGCCAAAAATTTCTATAAAGATAAAAATTTTTAGAGGACGGGTGGTTCTTGTTAACTGTACTGGAAAGTAAAAATTTCAAAATGAGCAAATCTCTACTAAACAAAAAAATTAAATATAAGACGGTGATTTAAGTGACCGCTCTAGAAAAAAAAAAGCTACGTATTTTATTTACAAAAATTACAAAAATGCCACCGGTGTTTTATTTTAGAACGGATTTGTTTTTGACCGTTCTAAACTTTAGTCTTAGTTCACCTTTTTTCCACTAGTGAACAAAAAACTGTGATATCAAGTCGTTCGTTTCATGTTTTACAAACGATCAATTTAAAGGTGATTCATTGGCAGTTTTAATAAGTGCAGCCGTTTACCTTGAGCTACAATTGGATGGATCCGCTTTGGCTTTCAAAAGAGACATGGAGAGGGCAACTACAACATAGAGGAAAATTGGGGACAAATAAAGCAATACCTTCATTTACTTTCCTTTTTTATATTTTTTTATCCTTAATTTTTTACTATTCAAATATCCTGATTCTTGTCATTTCATCAAATGAATACATTCCTATTTCAACAATTGTAGCCTGCTTGTGGGTTAATCATCAACAATTGATAAACATGTATTAGAAAACAAAGACTTTCAGTGTAACAACTTTTATTGTCATCACCAAAAATCATATTTTCAGCAATGATTTATTTTTGTCACGGTCAAAAGTCATACTTCTAGTGATAACATTTGTCTAACATCACTAAAGGTCTTACTTTTAGTGGAGACATTTGAGTTACCACTAAATACAACTTTCAATATTTTCTTTGGTCAAAGACAAGTGTGTTATATTTGTATAATTTTATTATAAGTAATTAGATATTCAACATATATTTTATCGTCAATATCTTTAGTTAAAGATAAAGTATTTTAGTATTTTCTTTTATATGAAATATTTTGAATATTTTGAAAGTACTTTGTCTCCACCTGAGATTGAAGACTTAAAAGATCCAAAATTGAAATCAATCCACATTTATCTTTACTTTTCCTTCATCTTAATTAATGAAATATGTTATTCTTATTAGAATAATTTAAAAGTTGGCTAGGAAAACAAATTTTTTCTTGCCAAAGAAAAACAAATATATTTATATGTAAGTTATTGAATATTTAAAAATTAAAAATTATAATATAAATATTCACATAAATATAAATATATAAATAAAATATTTTATGACATTAATAATTGAAAATAAAATATATGTGTATTTTTAATAATATATTGATTTATAAATATATATATATGTGTGTGTGTGTTAGTATATAAATAAACAATATATATATATATATTTAATATCTTATATAAAGATTGCACTTACATTTCAACTTAATTGGTAAAAAGGTGAATACAAAGACACTGGGAGCAAGACATTATGGGTTCAAACCTAGGTGAAGACACATTTGAAATGATTATATGATATGATGATGATGTGGTAGGGTCCCGATGGTGATGTGGCGCAGCCTGATAGTGTGGTTGCAATGGTGGCCAACAGACTTTCAGCAATGACTAAATGTCGTTACCAAATGTCAAACTTTCAGTGGCTACAATTTATATATTTAGCGACAACTCTTTTCCCCATTAAATGTCTAATTTTAGTGATGACATTTTTCGTCGTCGCTAAGCTTTTGGCAACAAGACTTGTGCTGACAACAAGGTTGCAACAAAAATGTCACTGCTAAAAATTTTTGGCAACGACTTTTAATCTTTCAGCAATAACTTTTGTCCCTGTCGAAAGTTAAATTTTTTGTAGTAATCTTATCGGTTCTCCAAAGTTTTGGTCGGTGATCCAATGGACGCTATGATGTTTGACTCCAACATATTAGTCAGTAAAAAACATGAAGAAATTGAAACATGAAGTATAAGTTAGATATAAGAGAGATTTGAGAGTTAAGCTAGGTATTTCTCTTTTAGTTAAAAGGAAAAAGGTTAGATATTCCTATTTTAGTGAGCTTGAACATGCAGAGATAAATCAAGTATATTCTCAATTGATTATTTAGATACATGATAGTGTTAAAAGTTCCCATTTATTATTATTTAAATAGTTTTTAATTCTGTGGTAGAGTTTGCCACCCAAAAGGTTAACTTGACTTGATCCAAATTAGTTTGAACCTCAATAAATACTCTAGTTGAAATGTGGTATGCTCATAATACCCGATACATATGCAAAAAAAAAAAGAAACTTTTAACTTTAAAGTGAATTTAATGAGGGAAGTTCTAGTTCTTGAGTTGTTTATAATAATTTTTCAATTATAACCTTATCATCTTAATTTTTTTTAAGAAAAATGGTATTTATGTCATTAACCTTAAAATATAATATATTTATTTAAAAAATAAATTAAACTTCCTAGAAAATCAAGTATGAAGAAAGCAAGTTAAAAGTAAACTTTTTGAAAAGTTAATTTATCTGAAAGTATAGTTCTCGTAAAGTTACTCCCTAAAAAGTATATCAAACAACCCCTAAGTTAATATAATAATAAAATATACTAGAATTTAAAATTTTAAAAATAGAGATGCATTATAGTAAAAATTAGAGAAATATAATAACATCAAAATAAATTAAATTTACTTGCTCTAAATAACATATATTTTAATTGAAAAAATATTATTAAAACCTTATTTATTAGTTTTCAATTGAAAAGTATCCTTCTGGCTTCAGTTAAGTATATTATATATAATAAAATTTCCTGCAACCAAGCTATCTTTTATTTATTATAAAATTACATATTTTCGTATTATCTGTCATTTTTAAAAAATTAAATCAGATATATATTTTCAGAACTTTATTTTATTTTATTACAATTTATAAGATTTATTTTTATTATCAAAGTAAATATATTTTTAAACATATATATTCAAAGCATTAAAAGATTACTAAAGGCAGATAAAATTTTTTAAAGAGGGTATATTTGTAATTTTAATTAAAGAACATTATATGCATATTATATATATATACACAGAGTGATATTAAGCGATATTGTTGAAGGGAGAAGAATATTGTATTTATTGTAAAATAATATAAAACTATGTTTTGAAACCTTTCGTCAATTACACTCCTACCTCGTTTGGTACAGCAGAAATAGTTTTGAAGGAATAGGAATGAGATCACATGAATGAGAATGATAAATGAGAATATGAATGAGAATGGCAAAGAGTGTTTGGTGTGCTGAGAGAAAAATATTAAATTTAACATAACTATGCATTAAATAATATGTAAATTTTAGGAATGAGAATATATGAATGTAAAATCACTAAAATAGCCATTCCTCAAGTATTAGGATTTTGCTTCTAGAACATTAAGTGGGGTAGTTTAGGCATTTCCTATTTGTTTCCCAAGCCTATAGTAACATTCCACCAACTCATGGGTGTCAAGATTTGGCAGACACGGATTTTCTAGGGATGAGTGTTGGAATGCTATTCGGTTGTAACAAACATGCTGACCACCAATTTCAACTAAGTTTCAACAAATTCACTGGTGTCAAATATGACTTTAGTTTTCAATATACCATTGCCTCTATTTACACGGGGGGAATAATTAACATTAGATATTTATATTATATTGATGGCAAAAAAATATTTATGTTATATTTAGACTATAATACACATTAGATATTTATATTATATTTAGTCCTATGTTAATGACTTAACAGTTTTGTTAATAGAATGACAATTAATCTATAAAAAAAAATGGTAAGGTTCTTTTATCAAGTTTTAAATGTTAAGAACATTATATGTATTTTAACTTTATATTTAAAGTAAAATATAATGGCATCTTCTCTATTTTATCTTAATTATAAAGACCCCTTCTTCTATTTGAAAAACTTATACATACCTCTCCTAAAAATAAAAATTGTGTCACACTAATCTCTCTTCTATTTTTAAAATTTTATTTCCATCCATCCTAAATATTAATGAGGTTTTAAATACCCTAATTTAATTTTTTGGTTCTAAAATACCCCAAATAAAAATGTTTATTTAATAATTTTATAAGTACATTATTAATACAACCTTAACCACCATGAAAAAAAAAAAAAAGAAAAGCGAAAAAACCAACAGTATGCCAATCAACTCGTTCATACCGAACATATTTCATTCAAAGCCAAAAAACCAACCTTAGGTCAATCAACTCGTTCATACTGAACATATATCATTCAAAGTGGATGGGCCATTAAATAGTCAAATCACACACACTTTCTCTCTCTTTCTCTCAAGTCATGGGACTTTGGGTCTCTTATGCGAGCCCCCTTATCCCTCTTGCCATGATTTCACTATGGCAAGTTTTTTATTTTTTTAAAATTAATACTTTTAGGGCTCATACAGATATATATATATATATATATTTGTAGTGTTAAATTTTTTAATATCTTGTTTCTCAATTATTGAACAACTACATGATTGCAAAGACCAAATTTTACTGTATAATATTTTTTAATTAAAAAATTTAAAATTTCACAAATACATAATTGCATGATTTTTGGGAAGTATATTTTTTATTTATAAATTTTAATTTTAAAAAAATAAAAAAAAATAAAAAATTCTGTCACAACAACACCGTGGCAAGGAGGGTCTCACTAGAGAGATCCCAGGCTCCAAATCATGCCCTCTGGTAAGAGAATAAACAATTGCAAAAGTAGTCTTAGAATCCCCATTGAGCCTAAAAAAAAAATATTTACCAATTAGAATCACCATCTAGAAATTTAATTAATCTTAGTTTGAAATTTAGTTTATGCCACTTGAGAATTTTCAAATAAGACCCTTATTGGGAAATATTTTTCTTCCTAGGTCCCAACATGTCTTTTTCCCGTTTCTGATGCAGGCAAGCTAGAAAGAATGGATCTAGCTCAAAACGTTAGAGAAAAGGTAGTTGAACATATAATCCAAAAGTTGTAGACAGTTGATTATTTACAAGACATATGAGGCCAAATGACGAGATCCAGAGCTAAGGTAATGAAAGAAGCCTTGAACGATGTGATCAATAAGCAATTTGAGATATAGCATTTACACTTAAGTGAATTTGAAATCTAAGAACACAAAAGTAGCATGATTATGTTATCATATATAGAAGTTTCATACTCAAGCCTAATATAAAGAGTTCACTTAAAGAGCATGTGACTCGGGGAATAATGAGTTTAATTATTGTGTTTAATTATTGTTAATTTCATTTTTATTAATTATGGGCCGAATTTTGTTGATTAATAAAACTCAATTAGTTAATTAATAGTCTTTTTTATAACCTATCTTGTAAATAAGCATCTCATGTGCTAAACATGTAATTTCATTAAGATGGTTGTGTCTTTATAAGGGTATATGTATTATTTTTATTATTTTATTCTGAAATTTTGCTATTTTGTTTTGAGGTTTTATTTTACTAGTTTCATTGGTCCATTAGGAGTGTTATTTAAGCCAAAAATCTTCTAATCCCATCAGGATTACTTGAACCCAAGTTAATTAGGTTTACTAAGCTTATAAGGTTAGATTTTTCCTTGCCTATTTAAGACTCTCTTTTGGTGTATGTTTTTCAAATTTTTTATGTATAAAGTTACAAACTTTATGAGTTCCTCTTGCATTCTTTGAGTGTTAGAGCGAAACTATGTAGTAGTTTCAAGTCCTTAATTTACTCAAGTCCATTCCTTGTTTTTCATTGAGTAATACACATCATATCTCTTCCTGTTTTTTCAATTTTTTGATCCTTTTTGTATTTTCCAGCTTCTTTTCGTTTGCTTCATTGCTTGAAATTTTAGTTGTCTTATGTCTTTTGTGTTGATTGTTGCTTAATTAAATTAGGACCTTTGAGAACTTTAATTTTGCATATTTTGTTTTCTGTAATTGCCACTTCTTTAAAACATGTTCCTTCGAATAAAAATATGGTTTTAATTTAACACTCGCATAAGAAAGAAAACTTTGAGTGGAAAATGGTAAGAGAAAAATTGCATTATATCTGTAAAAGCTTCAATTTAGTATGAAACACGAGTGCATTTACATTATTTAAGTGAAACGCATGAGGGAGTGTGGTGATGTCCATTTTCTCTTTGAATTTCACTAAACATTTCAGGTCCTCAAAACATGTCTGGTGGTATGAGGTGCAAATTCCAGATTTCAAGCTTTTCATGGACTCAATTAATGATTAACTCAAAAAATTGAGTATGAGATTAGATGTGATGTAAGCTTCCCTTTCTTATTCTAAGAAAAGTTGAGGTAAGAACCATGTGATATATTTTGATGGTGATGAAGAAGAGGTGGAAACTAAATTTAAGGAGAAAAAGGTACAACTAAGAAAAGCTAGACAAAACCGATGTCACACCTGGAAATGTGACACGAATGGCATGGAGAATGAAGAAAAATGAAAAAATCAGCCTCCATGATGGAGGCCAATTTCGTAGGAGTCACCACCAAAATTTTAAGGAAAATTTTGAAAAATCAAATAAAAAGGAAAGGATGGTTTGCAAATCAGAGTTGGGTTTAAAAGTATGATTGTGAGTAGGGAATATGTTAGGCACCCCCACAATACCCATTCTTAAGAACAATCACCTTAAGTTGATCATGCAATTTTTATGGTTTTTTTTTTAAAATTATTTTGATTGCCCTTTAATTATTCGCATGCAAAAAAATATATATATATATATATATATAAATAAGAAAAAAAGTAAAAATGAAAATATGAGAAATTGGGAAAAATAAAATAAGAGAAAAATATTATTTATTTACAAGGGTGGACTTGACCCAAAATTAGAGTCTAGGGCCTACATACCCTGTGATAGAGATCAAAGTTGACGTAGTTTAGACTATAAATACGTGTCACTGGGTTGATATATTTTATTATATATATTTTTTGAAAAGAATTTATCTTTCCACAAAAAAAAAAATTTTTCAAAATTGATTGGTCTGTTTTAATTTGTAAGAGATAAATTAATTTCGCTTATTTTCTATTATCATTTTTTTTAATTTTTCTTTTTTTTCAAAGAAAAATCAATTCCTAAAAGGGAGAATATATATTTTTCCTCAATGTAGAAGATATGATTAGAATTATATGTGATTTTGAATATTTTTATTGTTAATTTGAGAAGGAAAAATTTGAAATCAATTAGCTTATGTGACAACTTTATCACTCACAATTTACTGATTGATACCTAAATGTCGGTGGTGGTGCCACTCAAGGCACAAGGCATAATGACAAAAAGTTTGAAAGAAAACAAATAGTTTTACACGAATTATGGAAATAAATAGGATCCGCTTAGAACATGTTTATTTATTTTAAAAAAAAAGCATGTAGAAGAATTTAAAATATGATTATTATATAAATTTCCAAAGAGAAATAATCAACATATGTATATGTGGTGACTTTATCACTCACAAGTTGCTAATCGATACCTAAATACACACGGTATTACCACTCAAGATAAATAAATAAAGGGGATAAAATTGAGGAAAATAAATAAATAATTTTTTCTTTTTTTGCATAAATCATTTTTATCTCCTTGTTATATTATAAAAATGGGAATAAATATGAAAAAAATATTAAAAAGAATTTAAAATATGACTATGATATATGTATATATACTTCTTTTTTTTTACAAAATAAAATATATAAACAATTTTATTTTTACAAAACGAGATCTTATTTATCTGTTTATTTTTTTACCTTCTCAAAATCAACTTTAAAACAAAACCAACCATTAATTGTAGTGACTTTATCAATCACAATTTACTGATTGATACTTAAATGCCTATGGTATTACTACTCAGAAAAAAAGCTACAAAAAAAATTGGAGAAAAACACAAGACGCTTATTTTGACTATTTTTATTATTTATTTTTAATTTTAAAAGGAAAATAAAAAGAGCCATTGGAACCCAAAATTATTTGAACACTACGTCTAATACCATGGTAACTTCTTACTCATAATATAATTGATTGATACCTTATGAGCCCATGGAGACTTAGTCTCTCGGGGCAAACTCTAAAACTCTCATTCTCCCTTTTTTAAATTTAAGTAATTAATTAAGAAATTTTTTTTTCAAACACAGTGTTCCATAACATTTGTTTCAGGTATACTTGTATGCTTCTACATGAAAGGAACCACACTCACATGGGGAATGTAATCTCCAACTTCAATTTCTACCATTGTTTCACAGAATCAGCAAGCAATTTTTGGATGAAAGAGCAAGCAACTCATGGAATAAAGAAATGGATGAGATCATAAAATCATTATCGTCTATAAGTATTGTCTATTGACAAAAGCGCAACTACAACCTGAAAATACAGTTCCTCTAAAGGCCATGTTAAAGCCAAAGATGCAGTATATGACATTAACCACGTGAAAAGAAAAACTGCCATACCGATGAGACCAAGAATAACAATTCAGCTCCTATATCTTTTTTTCAACACAATGATCAATTAACACCATAACGTTGTCAACATTTTAATCTCATTCAAAAATTGTCCACCAAGCCAAAGACAATCTCAAGGATAGTAGGGTTGCCTTCTACTTGCCAAATTTGAACATAAAACAGGTACTAGACAAGACATCATACTAGTTGTTGTACAGCATGTATTCTTATCAAACAGATCCAACATTTGGTAAAAAGCCACCCATGCCCCGAGATCATGAAAGATAAGCATCACAAACAACTTAAAGCCAAAATTCTAAACTAAATCTCTAAGTCAAACGACACCCAAACCTTAATCAAAACAACCCCTACTTGAAATCCTATACATGCGTATCTCATAAACACAGAACATAATATCATTCTCAATGGAAAGAAATCCAGAAGCCCTGAACTTGAAATGCAACTATGAGCTAAATCATTAAGGTAAATAACGTCCCATTCCTAGTTGGAACACTCCATTGGCTCTAGACTAGCAAACGCCAGAGGCATACTTGAACAAAGAAACATAATAAACTGCATACCATATTAACATGCTAAAGAACAAAGTGAGATAAAAAATTCTGAATTCAAAGAGGACCCAAGCTAAGAGAGTATATGTATATCTCACAGATAAAACAGCATTTGAGTTATATAAAGAATTAAAGGAACTATAAACTAGAAAAGAAACCTGCGTTCATTTGGACAAAAGCCCCAATTTAACGTAATACATAATTCATGCATTCGGCCGTACAACAAAGTACTGAGAACTACATTTATATTCCAGGAACAAAATAGCCTTTGAATGATATAAGAACCTTGATCTCGAAACAACAGAAAATTGATTTTTTCATCACAACAAGAACAACTTGCCAAACACAGTTTAATGCTAATTACATACTAAAAAAGAACTCCCAAGTTCTAAAGAAACTCTATCATGACCAAATTAAATGAAAATTGAAAATTTAATCAACAGACTTCCAAGTGAAAGGCAAGGGAAGAAGGCAAAGCAGCAAAGAAAAAGTACAAAAAAAAAACTTCAACTCAACGGTTGAATTTCAAAACGAAGATTACCAATGATGATCCCTTTTGGACTTTGCAATTCAACTCTCCTTCGCAACTCTTGCTCTCGGTCTCTGAAACTCCGACCTCTACGATTTTTCTGTGTCTCCTCTAAAATCCTCTCTTTGTTCTCCCTCCTTTTTTTCTCTGGGGTTCCTCTTAGGGTTTTTCGGTGCCCAATTCCCCCCCTCTTGCAATTGCTTCCCAATCCATTTATAGGATCTCTACCAGTGGAAGAAAAGAGGCCTTTCGAGCACGTGACTGCTCCCTCCTTCATTTCTCAGTTCCAATTCCACGCTCGTCCCCTGTGCCCATTCTCGCCATCACGTTACCGTACTAGGTACTGAGTAGTGGTGGTGTTCCTTTGTCATTTTGTGGCCTTGCCCTTTATCTGGTGCCTTCGTCCCTTCTTTCACTCGGCTTCCCATTCTTGCCACTACCTTACCATACTAGGTACAGAGTACGGGAGGGAAATTAGCTGTCATCTTCTGGTACGGAGCTCTCCCTCATTCATCCACACTCGGGCTTGAACCCTAGCTCTTCTCTGCTCTTGCCCTCACTAGCCATTGCTCACTCTTTGGCTCCCTCAATTCTATCTCTTGCTTGAGCCTTCCTCTACTTCATGTCTCAGTCTCCCTCGACTTCTTGTACGCGGCTCCCTCTGACACGAGCTCATCCTGATTTCTCAGCCTTTCTCTCTCTGCCTTTGGCTCAGAGGCTCCCTCTACCCCGAGCCTCCTTTTGTGCCTGAGCCTTAAGGGCTCCTGTGTGTTTCTCCCCTCTGAGCCCTAAGGACTCCCTCTGCTTTATCCACGAGCCCCTCTCAATTAGGCTTGTGGATGCTTGGGCAACATTTCAGACCAAACATATATATTTTTATTTTATTTTTTTATTATTTACTATTTTTTGTTTTTTATTTTATTTATTATTTATTAATTTTTTTATTTAATTTATTTATTTTATTATTTTTTTAGTGTTTGGGTTTTGGATTAGAAGATTGAGCCACCTACATTCAACCCAAATTCCATTCTAACTGTATTTTTCTTTTTTCTTTTTGTCTTTTCTTTTTTTATTATTTTTTATTATTTATTTATTTATTTTTTATCCCTTATTTTATTTTATTTTCATTATTATTATTATTATTATTATTATTATTATTTTATCTATTTTTAGTTTTTATGTATAAAACCCGGACAAAATACGGTGTTCACAATCGACATGCAACTAGAAATAATCAAGAACACCAGAAGGATTCCTTTGCCAATACAAAAATAAAGATTCCCTCTTTCCAAGGGGAAACTAATTCTGATGCCTACTTAGTGTGGGAAAGGCATGTGGAACTTGTGTTTGAATGCAATTCATACTCTGAGAAAAGTAAGGTAAGATTGGCTACCATTAAGTTTATTAATCATGCTAATATTTGATGGAATTAGTTGTGTACTACCAAGAGAAGAATTGGAGAGGGTCTAGTTATGACATGGCACGAGATGAAAACAATTATGAGGAACCGATATGTACATAATCATTACCACAGGGATGTACATATGAAGCTTCAGAAACTAAAGCAAGGATCCATGTGTATGGAGGAGTATTACCAAGAGATGGAGATTTATATGATAAAAGTCAAAGTAGATGAAGATCCCTAGCAAACAATAGTGAGATTCCTTAGAGGATTGAATCCCAAGATTGCTACTGAGGTTGAAAAACAAAACTATCTCGATATGTAAGAGTTATTGCATAAGGCTATTAAGGTGGAAAGGCACTAGAAGGCAAAGTAGAAATTGAAATCATTTGCTGGTTCCAACATGGAGTACATATCATATGGAGGATCAAACAAAGAGTATAAGATGCCTTTCAAGTCCGAAAGTGAGACCATGCTAAAGAAGAAAAGCAAGTCGATGGCATCTACAAGTAACTTTTCTAAACCTTCCTCTTCTGATTCCTCTAAAATTAAGTGTTTTAAATGTCAAGGCTTTAGTCATGTTGTTGCACAATGTCCCAATAAGAGGACTATGATGATTCTTGAGAATGGTTATGAGACTAGTGAAAGTAGTGATAGAGAGAAAGATAAGACCAAAAAGAGCTCTCATGGAGATGATGGTTCTGATGTGGAGATAACTGATGCTGCATTTGGAGAAGTGCTAGTTTCGAGATGTGCTCTCAACATACATCCAAAGGAGGATCAAGAAAAAGAGCAACGTGAGAACTTGTTCCACACCAGATGTTTCATCAACAACAAGGTATATACTCTCATCATTGATAATGGTAGTTATAATAACTTAGCTAGTACCTTGTTAGTTGAAAAGCTAGGTTTGCCAATTGTGAGGCACCCCACATCTTATAATTTGTTATGATTTAATGAAAGTGGGGATGCTAAGGTGACTAGATAGGTGAAAGTAACATTTTCAACAGGTAGTTAATTTTAATGACGAAATATTGTGAGACGTTACACCTATGAATGCTAGTCATTTGTTGCTTGGTAGGCCTTGACAGTTTAACAGGAGGATTAAGTATGATGGTTATATGCATAACAACAAGACTATTGTACTAACACCTCTTAGTTCAATGTAGGCTCTTGACGATCAAAGAAGAATCACACAAGAGTGTTGTGTGAGAGAGAAAGAAAAGAAAGAGTGTGATAAAGAGAGAAAAGAGAGTAAGATGAAAAGAAAAAATAAAGAGAGAAAGTGAGAAAAAGAAAGAAAGTGTTGAGAGTAAGGTAACATTGTTTGCGGGAAGGTGAGAGATTAAGAGAGCGTTGTTTTGTGAGATGTCCTTTGTACTGATATATAAGGATGTGTATTTGACTATTTCTGACCTTGATAACTCTTCCATTTAGTGTTTTGAGTTTGTTGCGAGAATACAAAGGCTTCTTCCCCGAGGAGATACCAGATGGGTTGCCTCCCATTAGAAGCATCAAGCATAAAATTGATTTCATTCTTGAAGCAGCAATTCCAAATCGATCTACATATAGGGAAAATCCTAAGGAAACTAAGGAGATTCAGAGGCCAGTTGAGGAGTTGATGAAAAAGGGGTTCGTAAGAGAGCCTTAATCCATGTGTTGTTCCAGTAATTCTTGTGCCAAAAAAGAATGACAAATGACAAATGTGTATGGACTGCCAAGCTATCAACAAAATCATAGTTAAGTATAGATACCTCATTCCTAGACTTGATGACATGTTAGATGAGCTATATGGTGCATGTGCATTTTCTAAAATAGATCTTAGGAGTAGTTATCACGAGATTCACGTGAATGAGAAGGATGAGTGGAAGACTGCTTTTAAGACCAATTTTTGGTTGTATGAGTGGTTGGTCATACCCTTTGGCTTGACTAATGCCTTGAGTACCTTTATATGTCATATGAATCATGTGTTTTACCCTTACATGGGAAAATTTGTAGCAGTTTACTTCAATAATATCCTTGTGTTTTCCAAGAATCTAGATGAGCATATTGGGCATTTGTGTGTTATTTTTGTGATTTTGCATGAGAATAAGCTCTTTGCAAATCTAGAGCAGTGTTCTTTCTATTTGGATTCTGTTGTTTTTCTTAGCTTTATTGTAGGTGATGATGGTGTTCACGTGGATGCAAAGAAGGTGAAAGCAATCTGTGAATGGCCTACACCAAGGAATGTAAATGAAGTGAGGAGTTTCCATAGGCTAGCTAATTTCTATCAGAGATTTGTTCGGGACTTCTTAACCATTGCTACACCTCTAAATAAGCTAGTAAAGAAGAATGTGGTGTTTAAATGGGGTGAGGCATAAGAGAGGGCATTCCAAACTTTGAAAGATAAGTTAACTAATGTCCCTTTACTTGTTCTTCCTGACTTTTCTAAGGTTTTTTAGGTAAAATATGATGTATCTGGAATTGGAATTAGTGCTGTATTAATGCAAGATGATAGACCGATTGCATACTTTAGTAAAAATTTAAGTAGTGCATGGTTGAATTATTCTATCTATGATAAGGAGTTATATGTACTTAAAAGAACCTTAGAACATTGGCAACATTATTTGTGGTCTAGGGAGATTGTTTTGCATTCTGATCATAAAAACTTGAAATACCTTAAGACCTAGAATAAACTTAATAAGAAGCATGTTGTGTGGCTTGAATTTATTGAATCATTTCCTTACATTTTGAAACAGAAGCAGGGAAGGGAGAGTGTTGTTGCTGATACTTTAGGAGATATAGTCTCATTACATCTATTCAAGCTAAAGTGAGTGGTTTTGAATCTTTAAAAGGTATGTATGAATGTGATGTTGACTTTGCTGATGTTTAGAAACTGTGAATTATTGGTTCTTAAGTCCTACGGGGGTGGTTTAATGCGACATTTTGGGATTGAAAAGACTTTAACTATTTTGAAAGAGTATTTCTATTAGCCACATATGCGAAAAGATGTTATTTCTGTTTTTGATAAATGCCTTGTTTGTAAGCATGCTAAGTCTAGAGTGCATTTGCATGGTTTATACACTCCATTGTTTATTCCTTTGCATCTTTGGGTGGACATTTCTATGGCTTTTATGCTAGGATTGCCTAGGTCCTCTACAGGAAATGACAGTATCTTTGTTGTTGTTGATCAATTTAGCAAAATGGCTTATTTTATTGCCTATGCAAAAACTCATGATGATGTGCACATTTTTTATTTGTTCTTTAAGGAGGTTGTTAGATTGCATAGTTTACCCAAACCCATGTTAGTGATTGTAATGTTAAGTTTTATAGTCATTTTTTGCAAACTTTATAGGATAAATTAGGTACTAAGCTTGTGTTTTCTACTGTTGTACATTCCCATACTGATGGGTAAACTGAGGTTGTTAATAGAGCTTTGTCTTTGCTTTTGCATGCTATATTCCAAAAGAATCTTAAGAATTTGGAAAAATGTTTACCCTATGTTGAGTTTGCTTACAACCGTGTTATGTATTCTACCATTAATTTTTCTTATTTTGAGATAGTATATGGTTTTAATCCTTTGACTTCATTGGATTTACTTCCTTTACCTTCCCATGAGTTTACTAACCTTGATGGTGCGCAGAAAGCTAAATTTGTGCAGGATTTGCATACCAAGTTCAAGGCAAACATCAAGAAAAAAATGAACAATATGCTCACCAGACTAACAAAGGTTGTAGGAATGTTGTCTTTGAGCCCGATGATTGAGTATGGATTCATTTGTGTAAAGAAAGGTTTCTTGAACAAAGGAAATCTAAATTGCACCCACGTGATGATGGACTATTTCAAGTCTTGGAGCGGATAAATGATAATGCCTATAAGATAAACTAGCCTACTTCATATGGTAATGTAGGTGCAACTTTTAATGTCACTAACATTTCTCCTTATGACATTTTAGATTTGAGACGAATCCTTCTCAAGAGGGAGGGAATGATGCAACCAAGCTAGGAAGCATGGAGCTAGCTCAAAACAATGGAGAAAAGAAGGCTGAACATATGATCTAAAAGTGGAAGACAATTGATCCTTTATAAGGCATATGAGGCCCAATAACGTGATCCAGAGGTAAGGCAATAAAAGAGGTCTTAGATGGTATGATCAACAAGTAACTTGAGATGGAGTCTTTGCACTTAAGTGACTTTGAAGCCTAAAAGCACAAGAATAGTGTGATTATGTTCTTATATATAGAATTTTCATATTCAAGCCTAAAATCAAACCCAACATAAAGAGCTCATTTAAAGAGCATATGACTCACTGAAAGAGTATATGATTTGGGGATTAATGGGCTTAATTATTGTTAATTTTATTTTTATTAATTATGAGCTAAATTTTGTTGATTAATAAAGTCCAATTAGTTAGTTAGTAGTCTTTTTGATAGCACACATTGTAAATAAGCATATCATATGCCAAACATGTGATTTCATTAATGTTGTGGTATGTTTATAAAGGCTTAGGTACTATTTTTATTATTTTCTTCTGAATTTTCATTATTTTATTTTAAGGTTTTATTTTACTAGTTTTCTATATCCATTAGGAGTGTTATTTGAGTTCAAAGCCTCCTAATCGTATTAAGATTACTTGTACCTAAATTAATTAGGTTCCTAGGCTCATTAAGTTAGATTTTCCTTTGCCTATTTAAAACTCTCTTTTGGTGTACATTTTTCAGATTTTTGATGTATAAAGTTACAAACTTTGTGAGTTCCTCTAGTGTTTTTTAAGCACTAGAGCAAAAACTATGACTTATCAAGGATTAGTCAATCCTTGTGGCGACACCGAAACTAAGGTTTAAGGACTTATTCTTTTGGGTTCTATTCTACCTAGACCAACATCTTTCTTTTGTTTCTAATTCATTTTCCTTGTTGTGTTCATTGTTTGTGCATTTTTCGTTGTTCTTCTTTGCTATCTAGTTTGTAGCATCTTTTGTTTGCAACATTTTGAGTGTTTAACACATTAAAGTGGGTTCTTTAGACCAATTTCATAAAAGGTTCATCTATCAATTTCCCTCTTTCTTGTCTAACATTACTCGCTGTAGAGTCACAAGTAAAAATGCATTATCATATTTGTTTTTCAGGGATTTGGGGTCTCTCCTACCTCTTCTATGCTACGTCTCTCCTGCCACCATTTTTTGTTTTTGCTTATTTTAGACCAAAACTTACAGATGAAAAATAAATTTCTTGGAGTTATGCAGTCATGTAACTATGCAATTATTAATTTTTTTGTATGTTTTTATAGGTTATTTAGGCAAAAAAGTTATTGACTTTTTTTTCATCAAAAGTAGCGTACATATATATATATGGTTTAAGTGATAAACCCCTTGATCCTCTAAATCTTATCAAATCACCTAAAACTGAAATAATATCTAATCTTAATAGATATTGATATTTTAAATCATATTAGGATAAGATAGTGAGGATAAAAAAAAAGAAATAAGATAAAACAGTAAATAAACAATGGATGGGCCTGAAATAATGAAGCCTACATCCAACACTCCCCCTCAAACTAGAGAATAAATGTTGATCATTCGCAGCTTACTCTGAAGTTCTTCAAACTTGACTCTTGCTAGGGCTTTTGTCATAATATTAGCAACTTGGTCCCCTAAAGATATATCTGAGAGATCAATTACCCCTAAGTCTATTTTCTCTTTTATGAAGTGCCTGTCTATTTCCACATGCTTAGTTCGATCATGAAGAATTGGATTCTTAGCTATACCAATTGTAGCTATACCAATTGTAGCCATACACTTTAAAAGGAGTCTCTACTTCTATCTTCAATTCTTTTAGTAGTTTTGTGATCCATATTCCTTCACAAATCCCTTAAGTTTGCTCTATATTCAGCCTCTGCTAAACTTCTAGCCACTACTTGCTGTTTCTTACTTCTCTAGGTTATAATATTACTCCAAATGTAGGTACAATATCTTGAAGTAGATCTCCTATAAGTAGAACTTGCCCAATCTACATCTGTATATATCTCAACTCCTCATTGTCTTTCCTTAACAAAGAATAATCCTTTGCCTAGTGTCAGCTTAAGGTACTTTAAAATCCTATATGCTGCATCACGATGTTCTTCCTGAGGATTACTCATAAATTGACTTATAACGCTCACAGGAAAACATATATCAGGCCTAGTATGGGATAAGTAAATTAGTTTCCCAACTAGTCTTTGAAATCATACCTTATCTATAGGAGTACCATTGGTCTTCACGCCCAATTTGTATTAACTTCCATTGGAGTATCCACTAGCCTTGCTCCAAGCATCCCAAATTCTTGAAGTAAATCCAGCGTCTATTTCCTTTGAGATATGCTAATTCCATTTCTTGACCTTGCTATCTCCATGCCCATGAAGTATCGTAGATTACCAAGGTCTTTGACTTCGAATGCCTTTGCCAAATTCCTCTTCAACTTTATTATCTCATCCATATCATTCCCTGTAAGTATAATGTCCTCTACATAAACAATCAAAGCTGAAATTTTTTGACGCAGATGTTTGACAAATAGTGTATGATCTATTTGGCACTGAACATAACCAAGTCTCTTTAAAACCTGTGTGAATCTTTCGAACCAAGCCCTAAGAGATTGCTTCAACCTGTAGAGTGATTTATTGAGCCTACATACCTTATTCCCATTGTCTGATCTCCTCACACCTAAAGGAATTTCCATGTATACTTCTTCTTCAAGATGCCCATTCAGGAATGCATTTTTAACATCAAGTTGACACAAAGGCCAATCTAGCTTCGCAGCTAGAGAGAACAATACTTTAATTGTATTGAATTTTGCCACAAGAGCAAATGTCTCTTGATAATCTATCCCATGAGTTTGTGTGAACCCCTTTGCCACTCATCTGGCTTTATACCTACTAATGCTTCCATCAGGATTATATTTCATAGTAAATACACATTTACACCCTACTACCCTTTTTCCTTCAGGTAATTTAGTTATCTGCCATGTCTTGTTTTTCCTCAAGGCATTTAACTCCTCCACAATAGCCTCCTTCCACCTAGGGTCTGTGACAGCTTCTTGGAAACTTTCAGGAACTTTTTCTTTTTCAACATTTGCTATAAAGGTTCTCATGACAGGTGATAGCTTTTTATAAGTGACATACCTACTAATAGGGTGTTGTGTGCAGGACCTTCTTTCTTTTCTCAATGCAATTGGCCAATGTAGATCATCAAAACTTGTCTCAAGAATTGAATCTTGGCTCTGCCTTGGAGTAGGACTAGTCTTATCTTGCTGGGTCACCTCCTGTTCATATATGTTCCTTCTTGAATATGTCTGAATTTCCTACATGTTAGGTGATGTCACCCTTGTTTTAGTTACTTGTAAGTGTTTGCTGAAAAACGGTTCGGTTTTAGGTGGAGGTTCAAATCCAATATGGGTTTAGGGTAATAGGATCAATGGCTATGTTAGGAGTCTTGGGTTTAGGCACAAAAGCAGTAGGAATATTTTCACGAAGGGCATGTGCAATTTCAAGTGATATAGGTGGACTAGGTGGTGGCTGAGTTCTTGTAGTTTGCTATCCAGGGGTAGTATTCAGTTGATGATCAGACCCAAAATCACAAAGTAACCATTCACCCTTACTCTCCCCTTGAATGGATAGTTTAGGATAATATGGAACATGTTCAAGGAATTTACAATTTATGGAGACATAAAATTTATGAGTAACTGGACATAAACACTTATACCCCTTTTGGATAGGAGAATATCCCAAAAATATACACTTCATAGCCCTAGGTTCCAACTTATTCTCTACATCAACATGGACAAAAATTGTACAACCAAAAACTTTCTGAGGAATAGATGATACAAAAGGTGATTTGGGATAAAATTCACTGAATTTCTGGATGGGAGTGAAAAATTTGAGAACTTTAGAAGACATGTGATTAATTAAATAAGCATAAGTTAATATGGCATTCCCCCAATAAAAACTTGGAACATTATGAGTAAACATTAATGCCCTTGCTACTTCGAGTAAATGTCTACTCTTCCTTTTAGCAATCCCATTTTGCTATAGAGTATTAACACAAGAAGTTTGATGATGTATCTCATGCTCTTCTAAATAGGCTTTGAATGTTGAGTTAAGATACTCTTTCCCATTATCACTCCTCAAAATATTTATGTTAGTTTGAAACTGATTTTTGACAAATGCATGAAACTTTTTGAAAAGTAGGAAAACCTCAGACTTTTCTCTCATTAAGAAGACCCATGTCAAATGGGTATGATCATCAATGAATGTTACAAATCACTTAAATTTATCATTAGTTAATATCTTTGAAGGATCCCAAACATCACTATGGATAATGGAAAAAGGATGAGTAGGTTGGTAAGATTGTGGTGCGTAGCTATTTCGGACTTATTTTGAAAATTAGCAAACATCATAATGAAGATTCAAAATATCTTTATTAATAATTTCAGGAAACAAATACTTCATGTAATTGAAAGTACAGTGGCCTAACCTAAGGTGCCATAACATGACATCTTTATTTGATAGAGCAGAAAAAATAGAAATAGAATTAACTCCTTTATTGCTTGAATATCCTTCTAGATAGTAGAACCGATCCCATTCCTCAGCATTACCAATCTTCTTCCCTAAGGCCAAGTCCTGAAAATCACAACCAACATCATCAAAGATAATTAAGCATCTCAACTGTACAATAATTCTTTTAATAAACAGGAAGCTACACTTGATTTCAAGGATGTATAAAACATCCTTTAAGATGATTGTTTCAGAAATTGTAATTTTCCTTGTACCAAGTACTTTTGTATAGGTACCGTTAGCACCTTTCACTGTAGTATATTTAGAATAGGGTGTAAATTCACTAAATAGTTCTCTAAACCCTGTTATGTGGTCAGTAACTCCAGAATCAACAACCCAAACATTCTTGTTTTTCGCCATTGTATTATAAACAACGGTAAAAGAGGTACCTGCTTGTGCCAAAGTTAAAGAAGGAGTAAATTTCTCATTCTTATTCTCATTTGCTAAGTTCTGAATATGCTTATCAAGTAGGTTTCGCAGCAGGGATAATTGTCCAATGCCTATTGCTCCACTTCCAGAATCTGATCCTCCTACCATCAACCCATTGCTCTCACCTTTTTGTCTTTGTTTGTTGTTTGGGGGCTTCCCATGCAATTTCTAGCAAGTGTCTTTAGTGTGGCCACTTTTGTTGCAGTGATTACATCATTTGGTACCCTTTTTCGCTTCTGCTCACTATTCTGATTCCCCCTTACAACCATAGCCGAGATTCCAATGGTGATAGGATTAGGAGAGTATTGAACCATCTCTTTTTTTGCTTTCTTCATACTTCAGCATGTTAAACACATCATCAAGAGAAGGAAAAGGCTTCATACTCATGATTCTTGCTTGTACATCTTCATAGCTGTCATTAAGACCAAGTAGAAAGTTAAAAATTCTCTCTTCCTCTACAATCTGTCTATAGTAGGATTCATCTACATGACATGACCATTGACGAATCTCATATAGGTCTATTTGCTACCACACACGGTTTAGGGAGTTATAGTAAGGCATAGTACCCTTCTCCCCCTGTTTTAGATCCTTGAGAATTCATTTGAGTTGAAAGATTACAACTTTATTCTCCCTGAATGAATATGACTTCTTGGTTGTGTCCCAGATTTGTTTGGCAGTGGTTGCAAGTAGTTTTCACTTATGTTCAAATTCATGGAGTGCACCAGCCAAGTCATTACTATGTTGTTTTCTGCAACCCAAGTATCATATCCTGGTTCTCTTAGTGCTGGAGGCTTGGCTTCACATGTGAGATATTTCTATTTTCCTCTCCCTCTCACGAACATGAGAACAATGTGTGACCATTGGAGATAACTATTCCTATTCAATTTGTAGGGAATCATGGCTTGAGGGAGATTTTCTGGTAGACTACCGGAGGTTGACTGTCCACCCATGTCTCCCTTCTCGAGTTGCACATTGATTTGCACACTATGCCCAGGTTTTTGTAAGCCTTCACTTGTCCAAGGTGGTTGGTGACCTCTCCACTAGTCGTAAAGGCTCTGCCTGAGTTAGACAAGACCACCTCTTTATAATTGAATGCCATTGAGCCTTGATAGCTCACTGCTCTGATGCCATATAGGTTATTTAGGCAGAAAAGTTATTAACTTTTTTCATCAAAAGTAGCATACATATATATAGGGTTTAAGTGATAAACCCTTTGATCCTCTAAATCTTATCAAATCTCCTAAAACTAAAATAATAATCTATTCCAACAGTTTTTTCTTTATTTTTGCATGACTATATAACTCCAGAGATCTAGTTTCTACTTTATTATATTTTATTTTTAAAAATTTTAAAAATTAGACAATTACATAACTGGATGACTCTAGGAAGCTTATTTTTTTCTTCAAAAAACTTTAGTGGAAAAAGAAAAAGGAAAAGAAAAGAGAGAAAGAAGGCAGGAGAAACCCCTACCTAGTTTTTGGGTAGCGCTCCCTACACTTGCAAAATTTTCAAGACGATGAGGTTTTGACAGGGTTTGCTTTTTGGTAGTGGGGGTTAGTTCTACCAAAATTCTGCAATTTCTTGAACTCTACAAATGGAAACTCGATCTCGCTGCAATTTTGTTTTTTAATTTTTTATGAAAGTGAGACAATCCTAGAACCTTAATTTTCTTAGTATATTAAGTTACAAATGCTCTGTTTCATGTCTACTCTTCCAAATTTATTTGTTTGATAGCAAGAAATTCCTATGTCTTTCTTAATTACTTGTTCGACATGAATGCAAGAAGTTTTGGAATTATTGCTTAGGCAATGATGATAAATTATATAATGCAAAAAGTTTATTACTTTGAAACATTCTAGAGTTAACAATAATTAAGAGTTAGAGCTTGAATCGTCAAAAGAATTCCAAACAATAGGTAAATCATCATGTAGTCAAAGGTAGGGGAGTGTGACATCGTTGTTTGATGATCTTGTTCGGCGTTGATTAAAGCTTTTCATTATACTCATCAATGGGGAAACTTTTCTGGAGTGAATTCAATTATAGGATCATTGGGGCATCAGGTTTGCGAGAGTAATCGAATATTTTTTGTTAAAGGGGTAGATAAGTAACTTTAGTGTTATTATAATATAAATTTAATTTTCAAACAAATATTTTAGGATCTTGAAGAGAATATTCCTAACACAGTTCTAAATTAGAGTAAAGTGAAGGTTTAAAAAAAAAAGGGAAGACTCCTATAATTACAGTAAAATCAAAGGGACGTATTTGTAATTTACTCTTATATTTACATATGCACATTTGGTTTGGGTGGTTGTTGTCCCTATTCAAAGTATAATAATGAATGAAAACGCTAGGAAAAGCAATAAAGAATGATTGCTTCCATTTAATAATGTGTAAGCACCCGATGTTTTAAGTTATTCAAGGTTGAATTTTCTAAAGTCTTCGGTGTAACTCATCCTAGTTCTCATTGATCTTTTCTAATTTCGTACTTTACTTTTAATTATTTTGATTTGATAAACTTATCAATCAGTACGATACTAATATTCTTAAGTTATAAAAAATGCGTATAATTTTTTCTCTCATGGGAAATAAAAAAATAACACTATAACAACCTAACTAGGTATAAGGATCATGTAAAAATTTTTATTAGAAAAACTAGTAGTACTTCCGTGCAGTTGCATGTATATTGATTGAAGATTGATTTTATAGCCAATGGAGATTATTCTAATTAGCAATAATGTGATTTATATCTTATATAGTTGTAGATTTGAATTTCACTTCTAGTATGAGAATCTTATTAGTAGGTAATCTGCATGTATCTTAGAGGTTTTAATCTTGAAAGAATTAGTTTTTCACAGTTAAAGATACCCTTGATGTAAAAAAAGAAAAGAATCCATATATCAATTTTCTATATTTAATGAATAAATAAAATATAGGAAGTAAGTTTTATGCATAATATTTTGATTTTTTAATTTAGGATAATTTTCTCTCTATAATTTTTTTAATTTCACAAAAATTTTCTAATTAAAAATTTTAAAATATTTAAGCAATTCTAATTAGTGGGGAAACCCAGCAACACACGGAATAGTTAATATGAAAGAGCTTTGATTTTTAAAGAATCGAATGAGTCCACCCAACTCCTTGGCTCTTTCTGTTTCTCAGTTTCCAACTTTCATGAATTCAACATTTCACACTTGTCTTGTGATATTTGTCATGTGTTTCCCTACGACTGCTCCTTCCATTCTTTTTTCTCTCTCCTTTCTCTTCAATTTAATTAGCTGCTAAAATATAAGCCATCATAGATTATATCTAGTAAAACTGGATGTAATTTATAAGAATTTATCTCATACCCTATAAGAGTACGGATTTAAATTTTATTATCAATGTAAGAATCTTATCGGTAAATAATTTCCATTTATACCTACATATATATATATAATTAACTTATAGAAAGTTATTTGAGTTAAGAATATTAACAATTTATTTTGGATTTCATACAAAGCATAAGAAACATAATATAAGGCTATGTTTGGTATGCGGTAATATAATATGACTCAGGGAATGGAAATGGGTAAAAGAATGCATCAGCACATGTATTTGGTATGAAGGAGATGTGATTGCTGGGAATGCTTCACTCCATTAAACATGGGAATGGCGGCCAAACTCATGCCCATCAGCTTACCCAATATTGTGACACTTTTGCCCCCTCAATATAGACATCCACTATGGCCACCATTACTCTATCGTTGTCCATCAAAGTTGTTGCCTTCCCTTTGTCATTGTCCCTGTCAAAGTCACCACTATCCCTTTACAATTGTCCCTCTATCATCGACCCGAACTCCATCTGTCTTCTCGTTATTACCTCATTCTCCTCTCATTTCAGTCTCCGTCTAACCTCGGCATCACCTCTCATTTCACTCTCTCTCTCTCTCTCTCCTTGCCATCACAGTTGGTATAGTGAGCCGTTTTAGTCACCTAGATTTGGTTCACTATTGCAAGTTGTTCATTACCCAGATTTGTGAGCTTGATTTGTTTGATCTTTTTTTTAAATTGATTTGTTTGTGGGTGTCATGGAGGTGGCTGTCATCAGTGGAAGATGATGGTGGTGGATGTGCTAGTAGGGAAGAAGAAAGGAGGGAGGAGGGGAGTTTTGTTTTGTTTTAATTTAAGGGCATTTGAGTCATTTTACATTTTGTTATTTCTTTGTTTCTTTTATTCCCGTCATATTTTTTTCACATACTAAACATACATTTAAAA
The DNA here is from genome assembly GCA_026686845.1 of Adenanthera pavonina. Lineage (NCBI taxonomy): Eukaryota > Viridiplantae > Streptophyta > Magnoliopsida > Fabales > Fabaceae > Adenanthera > Adenanthera pavonina. The sequence continues at coordinate 23,981,737 of JAIVEN010000022.1, read as the reverse complement.
CTCATTCTTATTTCCAATTCTATTTCTATTCTCATTTTCATTCCATAAAAAATTATTCTGTATGCCAAACGAGATCTAAGGCCTATCTTTTTAGAATTCAAACTCACTGAATATGTTTTAGATTAAGATAAAAGAAATAATATGGGCTTTCTAATTGAAGCCTTCAATTTTGCCCCAAAAAAAAATAAAAGAAAAGAAAACCTTCAACAAGAGGACAAAAAGCTCTCTCGTGCAAGTGCAACACATATATCAATGATTATTTTATAATTATTCTGTATACCAAACGGAGTCAATGGCAAAAAAAAAATGCCATACGAGTAAACTAGTCAAATTGTTTTATTTTGATCATTTTGGAATCGTGAAAGAGGCCAAACTTTCTTGCATTCTATTGCACCTCAAAATTAAAATTTGTTTTTATTGAATTAATCAATGCATCCAGAAACAGGGGTGGAGGTAGACGAAAAAAGAAAAGTAATACTCTCTCTAATCCTTAATATAAAATCCTTTTAGTCAAATCATATAGATTAAGAAAATAAGTTAAAATTAGTTAACTCCCTCAATTTCTTTGAAAATCATAACAAAACTATTACTATTTAATCTATTTGTCTATTTCTATGGGATACATTAAATATGAAATTTTTTTTAGAAATATATAATAAATACTACCTCGTATATTATGAAGGATTCTATATTTATAATCAGAGTAAAATATTTTATATTTGGAATCGTAGGGAGTAATTTTTAGAGGGACTAATAAAATGAATGAAAAAAATAATAAACATCCTACTGATCTAGAAATAAGTAAAAATAAACAAAATAATCAAGAGACCATATATAACTTATGGGAAGTTTTTGGCTGGCCACTATGTTTGGAAAGTTAAGTTAAAATTATATCCCATATTTAGTATTTTTTTTAGACAAGCATCAAGGTTATTCTCAAATCAATAATTAAAGACCAATCTTTTTAAGGTGTAGAGATCACCAAAATAGATTTTATTTTTTCCAATAAAGCATTTTTTATACACATAGTCAGAAATTGAACATAAAACAATATACTTTAAGAGATATAACTATTTACTAATTATGTTAAGACTTTGTTTGGATACATATTATGGATTATAAATTTGTAACAAAGTTATATTAGATGTGAACTAATCCAAATCATGTCATACAGAATTTTATGAGGGTAAAATTTTCACTAACATTTTTTTATTTGGTTTGCCAACAAATGAAATACATGCTTGTGAAACTTAAAGATAGAAAGAAATTAAAAAACAGTGTCTCTTACTCCAGCCGAGAAAAACTATTATTCTAGGATTTTTCATACTAACAAGAAAGCCATTAAATGATCTAAAATATTATAAAATTTAATAACATTTTATCAAAATAATCTTAATTTAAATGCTTTCTTAAATGATTTACTCTCTCAAGTCTATATTATAAAATATTTTGTATAAAATACACGCATATTAATAAAATTAATTTTTCATATGAAATTTATAAAAAAAAAATATTGAAACTTCCTATTTTACCCTTAGTAAATACTCCATTATCATTGTAGAAACTAAGGAATTATACACAGCTTTCCATGGGTATAGTCTTTTCATGATCAGGGATAGAGGAGAATTAATAAGAAGGGTAAAATTGGAAAAATTGTATCTAACACCCTATAATGTAAACCGAAAATTTGTTATATAAAATATTTTATAATATAAATTGGAGGGAGTATTTGATATTAATAAAGAGTAAAACATTAAAATAACTAGTTAATATTTTATTAAAATTCTAAAATAATAAATATATTGAAATGTTTCTTGACTGCTAAAGTGATAATTTTTAATAAAAGAAGAGAGCAAATAGAATTCTACCCTTTTTTTTTTAATACAAACATCATAGTGTGACCCATGCAAGGAAAAAAACAAACTAGGTCATGTCAGACCTTAACAAATTTCTACAATCAAGAGGAAGATCATCTAAAATCCTGATATTAAAGCTATCATAAGTCACTTGATGAGCTAACCAATCAGCGTATTTATTCGCTTCTCTAAAATCATGATCAAAAGTGACTATCCAGTCCCACATGAGAAGATCTCTGATCTTGGCGATTGTACTTGAGAGGGGGTGGACTTGAGGTAAATCATGTTGGATGAGTGTAAGAGCTTCCAAAGAATCAGAGTAGACATTGACTTTAGTAAATTTATTTTCCCAGCAAAGATTAAGGCTTTTGAGAATGCCATAAAGCTCAGCAGTTGTACTAGGGTAGTAACCGAGATACTTGTAGAAGCCCTTTTTCTAGTTTCCTTGCTCGTTACGGATGAGACCTCCACAAAAGGCAATGCCATTTGCAATAACAAAGCTATCAGTATCTAATCTGACCCAGCCAGCTTTAGAAGGACACCATTTAGCTAAAGATCTATCCCGTTCCTAAAAGATAGAATTAATTCTTGATTTGAGTTTGAGATCGTTAATTATGGTTTAAGTGCTTTTGAAAACAATATCTTCATCAAGGGTCTCTTCAACATCCGAGTAAATGATTTGACATCTTGCTTTTCAAATGTTCCAGCAGACATGAGTAAAGAGTCTCTGCTAAGGGACTTTTCTAGTATTTGTATTTCCAGCCTCATTTTTTGCATTCCAAAGAATCCAATCCTGCATAGAAAGGGAAAATGAGATATTTAGTTTTGAACGTTTAAGATTTTTCAACCATACATCCTTAGATCTCTCACAGTCACACAGGATATGAATGGAGGAGTCAATGTTGTTACAGCCGAAAGGGCACGTTCTCTGGCAAATATCATGGCCATTGGTTCTGATGAAGTTAGTTTGAAGGTGATCCCAAGCAGCTTTCCAAAGAAATGATTTAATTTTTTCATAAGTGGACCATCTCCAAATTCTCGACCAAATTTCAGAGTTAGAATCATTTTCATGCCTTTCAATCACTTTGTAGGCCGATCTAATGGTGAAGTTACCATCAGTAGAAGTACGCCAACAAAGAATATCCTCATTCCCTTGAGGGTTGGGAGGTTGAACAAGGGAGATGAGCTTAGTCACATCAGAGTGAAGGTAGTGACTCATTTTGCTAATATTCTATGTGTGCAAAGCTAGGCGGAAGTCAGAGACTCTTGCATGAAGAACAACATCGGCATTACAGGTATATTTCACAAGTGGTTCGGGAAGAGGAGACCATTTGTCATACCAAAAGGAAATTTGGTTCCCTTTACCAACCTTCCAGCCAACATAACACATGAACTTGTCCCAAACTCTACAAATGCTCTTCCAAGTGTAGGAGGTTGAGCTGGGTTTATATATCATAGGGATAATGGGCTTGTTACACTTGTATTTATCATGCAGAATACGGACCCAAAGGCAGCTTGGTTCCGTGATGAGCTTCCAACAAAGTTTCATATCTCAATGCTTCCTTGATGCTTCTCTTTCATGATACAATCCCAAGAAAGAAGGTGCGGTTTATTTGACCCATTCGAAGAGTTCCAAAGAAAGTTATGGGAGCATTTTTCCAACTCACTAAGAATTTTATCAGGTAAGAGCATGGTTTGCATTGCGTAGTTAGGAAGCGTTGAGATATGGGAGGGCCATTAGTTGTAAGGCTAATGGACTTCCATTGATTTTTATCAATGCTACTAAGAATATTATGACTCAACCGTTCAATGCAAAGTATAAAGAGATAAGGAAAGAGAGCATCTCCCTATCTAATGCTATGAGAAGGAGTGAATTCAGAGGAAGGGTCCTCATGAATTTCAGAAGATTAGTGGAGTTGATACAATTCCTGAAGTGCTTCATGGATCTCCAATTGAACCCATTACCACCTACCCATTTCAAATGGTATAGATTTTAGTTTATTTTTTTCCTTTTCAAATGAAATTTCATAGAAAGACTAAAAAAAAAGAGGAATTTATGCTTTATAAAAATATCTTAAATCTGGACGGACCATCCGGATCTGGATTCTCTATTAGTTAATCATTGACCGGTAATGGGCGGGCGTGAGGTCACGCTGACTGAGATCTCGTGGGCATTGAATTGATTTTTCTCCTAGCCAGTGTGAAAGCCAGGAAAGCAAAGCTGTGAAAAGTATACGATTAGACGAAGGAGAGAGATAAATATTACTATAAATAAGGCATACACTAAAGAAAGCGCATCAGATCAGAAGAGATTCAGATATTCAGATAGTGAAACCAGAAGAGAAGAGAGAAAGAAAGAGGCAGAAAAATGAAGTCGTGCAGGATGTTGATGATCGCTTTGGCGGTGATGGTGGCCGTCACGACCTTGGCGGAGGCCCAAACGGTGCCGTCTTGTGCGCAAAAGCTGGTTCCATGTGTGGACTACATCAACTCCACCAACCCTCCCAGCTCCTGCTGTACTCCTATCAAGGAAGCCGTCGCCAATCAGCTCACCTGCCTCTGCAATCTCTACTCCACCCCCGGTTTACTTGAAAGTTTTGGCATTAACGTTACTCAGGCCGTCGAACTCAGCCACCGTTGCGGCGTCACAACCGATCTCTCCTCCTGCAAGGGTACTTACCACATTTCATCAACTCCATCGCCTCCTTCTTCAAAATTCTCTCAAATTTCGTGGTTTTCGACCGATTTCTTAATTTCTTCTACCTATCCAATTCTTTTCCGCTGCTTTCCGGATCGGTCTGTCTGCTTTAAAACTTGGAAGATCTTCTTCCTCAAATTATGATCGTTATCTGTTTCTCGTGAATATGCTAGCCTGGGATCCATAGGAATGCTTTACTCTTTTTAGTTTATTACCTATTGATGTGTGTTTTGCTGCAAAATACGAATACTTTGACATTAGAGCGTTTATTAATTTTGTCGTTATTTGTTGTGTTTCTGAATTTCAGCCCAAGCTCCACCGCCTTCATCGACGACGGGGACGCCACCAGGTAAAAATCTCTCTGTCTAACTTGCTGTTCATCTTTAATTTTCCACCCGAACAACATTGGTATAGTAGTAGTAGGTAGTGGTAATACGCAATCAAATAATATTTCGCTTGCGCGTTGAGCGTATGAATTGGAGAAAGCAGAGAGAAGAAAGGAAAGGAAAGATTCTCGGAGATTGTCCTGTCTGATTGCTGACAAAATTCTCGGAGACGCGAATCATCTTGGGTGCCCATTCACTTGCGTGAACGAGTTAGGAACTGATAATAAATATTAGAAAAAGAAATGCCACCAAGCCACCAACTCCAAATTCAAATCTATCGGCGAAAATTCAAGCTTCGATCGTCACGTTTTGACTCAAGATTATCCGTGATATAATTATATAGTGATACCACGCTTGAGCCACACCTCACCCACATTTTCAAGAGCTTCATTTCACCAGTTGAGAAAAAGAAAAAAACAAACAAGATGGAGAGCCTCCTGGATTTTAAATAGCAAACGCTTCCAATTTATAGGAGTCCATTAAGATGAACACACAGGGTTAAGGTGAGTTGTCCAGACTAGTAGGGTGATCCTGCTGAACAGAGCTGTTGACATAATTCGATGATTGCTTGTTTATTTACTAAGATGTTCTGGTTTTAACATCATGTTTTTAATGTATAAACAACTTTAGTTTGAAATTAAATCTCTTGGTTAATTTTGGTAAGAATTTCTTTCAAAAAGCACATTTCATTTGATTCCCATGATAAAGCAACAAGTTGCTCATCTACCGATGTCGGAAACAGAACAGTTTCCACCTAACTGTCAATGTAGTGGTAAAAGGAATTTTGACAATTTTTGTAAACCAAACTCGTACGAGATAATTCCAGGTGTACACATAAGCTTACACCTACCATATGTTATAACTCATCACACATTCCAAAAACCATCAATGCATTCTTTTTGGCTGATGAAGTACATTTATTCCTCTTGTTGCAGCAACACCGGGAGGAGACAGTGGAGCAGGCAGAGTGGCATTCACTGGGCTGTCTTTCCTACTCTTGTTTTGGGCTTCTGTGCTCTTTAATTAGGAAGGTGGTGGCCGTTTACGCTTAGGAGACTGCTACCTTTGTTGGAGTTGATATTTCTATTACATATGTATTTCCATGTCTATTCTGCTATATTTGCTTGCATTTACCTTTTTTTCCTCCTTCTTTTGGTTTGATTATCAAAACATCAGATGATTCATTTGGGGAAAAACTATATTTGTTCACACCTTTCATATGAAGTGATTCACCTTCTGTGTTCTCTTCCCTTTTAAAGCCAAGTTTGATTGTATTTTTCTGCTGGCGAACTGGGTGATTCCAGTTTACTGAATTCTTACGTTACGGTGTTATCGCAACGTGTGAGCTCAAAAAAATAAATAAATAAGTTCGCTGTAGCTTATCAATGCACAGTAACGACCTTAAGAGAAGTGACGATGGGGATTTGGGGATATTGGATGGGTGATACTATCAGTTTCACAAGTGTACCAGCCGTTTGCATAGTGATTCTAGTGACGTTCACACCTAGAAAAGGTAATTCGGGATTTTGCTGTACTTTCCTTATTATAAAATAAAAAGTTAGTTAAAAAATTTAATATTCTAAAAAATTATTACTCCATGCATTCTTTAATATAAGACCCTCTTAATCGAATCACGCGAATTAAGAATTGGAATTAAAACTAATTAACTACCTTGACTTCTCTAAAAATCCTAACAATCTTCCTCTCTTTCTCTTTGGGTACATTAAATAAGAATATTTTCGTGAAAATATATAATAAATACTACCTCGTATATTGTAAAGGGTCTTATATTTAGGACCAAGATAAAAGATCATATATATAGAACCGGAGGTAGTATAATTTTTTAAAATTACTCTTATTAAATTATAATTTATTTTAATTATATCTCTCTTAATCTCTCTCTATCATAACTTTTTTAAGTATTCCCAAAAATGATAGAAATGAAATCTAATATTAAATACTGTATAGATTTCATATAATAACTTATTATATTTTACTCCTTCCATTTTAGAATTAAAAAATAAATAAATATTAAAAAAATAGTCACACATAATAAATGTACTATAAAATTTTTTTTCCCACAAATACTCTCATTTAATTCTTCTCGTAAATTAAAATTGTAAATAACCATCCATCTCACTTAGCTCTCCTCATAAAAGTAACTCTACTTTAATTATACATAAAATTAGAAAAAATAAATTAATTAATCAAACAAAACTTATTTATCTCTTGTGTTTTGGAAAAAAAAATTGGGAAATGTCTCCAATATTCTAAAGCGAAGGAGTAAAATCATAATCTTTAAAAAATATTTTCTCCGTTCTTTAATATAAGTTACTTCTAATTAACTCATCAAAATTAAAAAAAATTTGTTACATTATTAAAATTATTTTAAAATTAATATATTTTCCATCTTTACCCTTTAATAAATACTACAAATTCAAACAATTTACATTTTTTCTCATGAATAAATAAGAATATTTTGAAAACAAAATAATTAATACTCCTAAAACTTATATAAGATGGCTTACATTTAAGACCATAAAAAACTTTTAAAATGTGACTAATAAAAAGAATTGGAAGAAGTATATCTTCTAATAGAAAAATAAAGGAAATATTTTTTCCCTTTCAAGTCAAGCACCATTACAAAAGATGCTAAACAAGTTTAAATTCAAACACAAAAGATTTTCAAATATCTCGAAGGCAACTTAAAGTTATTACTTTCGTATTAGCTCCTTAGCTTTTGCTTAATCAAAACGATTTTCGGATAAGATTTTGAATCTTCCAACGATCCAAGCCCTTCTCCAAGCTTTTTTCACATATCTCTTCCTTTGAAATCTTCAAAAATATTAAGATATTTTAAATAGAGGTGTGCATTCAGTTTTTTTGTTCAGTCTAAAAACTAAATAAACCAGAAATTGAAATGATGATTAAAAAAATAATTGAACCGAATCAAACCAAAATACTTGAGAGAACAAAACTGAACTGAACCAAAATATTTCGATTAGGTTCAATTTCTACAATTTGATTGAAAATTTTAATTAGAGTAAAATGGCACAAATCATAGAAAAAATATCTAAAAGCTTCCAAAACATTCAAAAATATACAATGGCATGTAAAACATTAAAAAAAAAAATAATTATATGCTTTCAAATATTTCATTCAACTGACATTGAAAAATATTCACATATAAAAATATAAAAAATCTAGAATAATATTAAAATTTAATAACAACATTATTCATTATAATATTTATGATATTAATTGAAAAATAATATTAAAAATTCATATCTATTACTGAAAAACATTAAGAAAATTATAAAAAAAAATTAAAAATATTACATTTTAATCTTATATAACCTCCAAAAGCATATCGTTATAATAAATTAAATAATCAATCAAAATAAAAATAGAAAAAATAGAAAATCCAGTTAGTTTAGTTCATTTAGATTTTTTAAAGTGAAAATTGAATCAAATCAATTTAACCGAAATTAAAAAAAAAACAAAAAATTAACCAAAGAGAACCAAATGACCAAATAAACTGAATCAAATAGACTAAACTTAATTTGGTTTAGTTTGATTTTATACACCCCAAGTAGAAGCTTTTTTTTTGAAATAGGAATACTAAATAAGAAAATGAATGATGATGGATCCTAAAAATATATTTGGCATAATAGAAAAAATAATAAAATTTTTTTGTTGATACACAGGAAAGAAAAAGAAAAATAATGAAATTTTATATGTATATTTAAATGATGGAATGGAAATTTTAACATATCAAAAGATCAAAATATTCCTAATTTTTTTGACCAAATGTCAAAATATTCCTAATTAAAAACAAGTTTTACAACAATCAGAAAAAATCTACACAGCTACAGTGAGAGGCTGTTGCGTATGCTAAAATGCACCTTTTATACCTTAGGTCAAGAAGTTATGTAAATGTGACAGACAGTGTATATATCTATTAAATTCTATATCAGTTACAGTAACAGCATCGGTTAAAGCTTTTATTGATGTAAAAAGCGGTAGAAAGTCTGGGGTGCTACACTTTGTACATCGGTTAATGGCTTAACCAATCTGACAACAGATATATAAAATCTTTCTACGTTAATTGAAAATTAATTGGATTAGGATGATAGTGTAATTGACACACGATAATTTTTTAACCATCCCAAATTTAAGAATTTCAGAAAAGTCATGCTTTTTCTTAGTTATAATTTTTGCAGCATTTTTATTAACGCCAATATTAAAAATCTCGCACTTCGATTACTGATTAGGTTATTTATCTTGATTTTTACAAGTATAAAATAAAGATAACAAAATAATTAAAATAACACTTTAGATTTTTTTTTCTATTCTCACTTAAGCCAATTTTTGTTGGAAGTGAATAGAAAAATCAACAACCTTACATATAACTTTCTTGATTCAACCTATCAAATATTCATACCTTTCTCAAGTGGAAGATCAATCTCTCTCTCTCATCATCATCATCAAGATATGAAATATATAAGAATACCTTAATTTTTGTTGATATATACAGATATGTGATTCTGACCAAATAATTATATTTTTTGTTGGTATTTTAGTTCATAAAGTACCTAGTAGTCCTATTGGACTTTGATTAATATGGGTAATATTTAATTAGTGATGATTATAAGTAGATTTTTGACTTTTGATATTTTGTAATATTCATGTAGACTATATTCATGTTAGAACCTTACCATATCTCTTCATATGATTATAATCCATATCAAATCTATTAATATACCTTTGATGGAGATTATATCTTTGTACATAAACCTGACACTACCGATGAAATATGTTAGAAGTTATCTATCCTTAGGAATAGGATTTTTGGTTAGTGATATTCATTTTCAATATTTATTGTTAATTTATATTCTTATGTTTATGCTATGAAAGGTAACTAATAGTTTGTTAAGCCTATTGCACCAATATTTTAAAATGGAAGACATATCGTATCTAATATTTATAAGATATGATACATATGATGTACTTTATGATATCTATTATTAATTTTTTTCTTTCAAAGTTTTAAAATGATTTAAGAGTTTATAAAAAAATTTAAGTTTTAGTTTCTTATTTCATATATATTTATATTGCTTTTAAAATACTTCTTTATAATGCAATAATAGAAAATGATTTTATTTTTACATTATAATGATCAATTTGTTTATTTTAATGAAAATTTTTATGGTTTAAAAAAAGAAAAATAAATTTTCATTTATTTTCAATTATTAAAATTGTTAACTAATAAATTATTTTTCTCATCAGTTATCACATTTACTCACCCAACTTCTCTTTATTAATAAGCATCCCAAATCATTTTTTTCAAATCATGATGGATAATGAATAATTAAAATTTTAAATAAAGTTATTTTATTAAAATATTTAGATTATCTTCTATATTTAATTAGATTTCATCATATTTCTTAGTATTATTAGGATTTATATTATCTATTATATTTGTTTCCTACTTTTATGTTAGCGTTTTAGATTATTTCATATTTTATATTTTTTTAAAATTTAGGTTAGATTATTCTATATATTTCTTTTACTTTAAATTTAAATTATTTCCATTTTAGTGAGGATCTTAGGTTCTCTAAATAATTTTAAAAATTTTTTCTTTACATATCTTGATGATGTCTTGATTGGATGGAGTTGATTTATTTTTAGTTACTCTTCCAATACTGAATATAAGTTATGTAACTACCTCACACAAAAAAAAGGATAATTATATTATAAAATTTAATTTATAAAAAATTAATATACTACATTATTTATATTTATTAATTATATTATCTCTCATATTTTTTTAAATATTTATCTCTCATCTATTAATTATGTATTAAGAGCATAAATAAAAAAAATAATTAATACACAAGATAATCCTATAAATCACTCCATATTTTAAATTAAACATTATTTTTAAAAGTTATATTATATTTAGAACCGAAAGAAATATCTTTTTGCTAGCTTAGTTTTTCCTTTTTCTCCCTCTTTTCTATTTTCCCTCCTCTTCTCATTTTATCATTTTCTTTAAAACTAGATATAATTTTTCCCCCAAAATTAGTTGGATTCAATGGTAAAGGATTCAGTAGCTTCAATAAAGTTTTGAGCTCGAGATGAAAAAACCATAATGAAAGATTAATTCTATTTGAATTCCACCGTACTCCAATTTGACCCGAAAGTTCATCTTTAAATAGTATTTCTTTCGTTCTATTATATAGTATATTTTTTTAAGAAGTTTATATTTTATAATATAATATACTTTATAGACTACGTAATGTAATTTTTTCTCTTTCCAAAATTACCTCTAATTAACATATCTAAATATTTGTTTATTATTAAAATATTTCATTCCCAATACATGAGAGTAATTTGAGAAAATGTGAAAAGTTTTATTAGTTATTAATTATTATTTTGATATCTATAAAATAGTTAAAAATACACTATAAATAAACTGAAATGGTGGAAGTATTTTCATGAAGATGGATGAGTAAATAGGAAAGTTGTGATTGGGAAGATAATGAATTTTTATTTTTTATTTTAATTTAATGTAAAATGTAGTATGGTTGGGGTGAGCACCTATTATCCGGTAGAAGCTACTAGAAGAGCCTCGTGAAGAAGTGGCAGTGCGAAGTGTGCTTCGAGTCGCCGGGTGTAAATAAAAGGGAAGGAAGGAAAGGGCTTTAGGTTGATGTTCTTTAACCCATTTTACATAGATTAGGGTAATCCAATACAATGGACGCCTCAAAAATCCGCCAATTAGAGCATTTCATTGAGCAGTGCAAATCTAATCCTTCCATCCTTAGCGATCCTTCCCTCTCTTTTTTCCGCGACTATCTCGAAAGGTAATAGGATTTCTCTGATTCGTTTCTATTTAATTTTGGTGGAGATGTCTGAGTTTCTTGTTTTAAAATTTTTTTTTCTTGGTTTATTTCAGTCTCGGCGCAAAGCTACCTCCATCTGCTCACCCCAATTCGGTATTTTATTTCTCTTGAATCTTTAGTTCTGTGGTTATCGATTATCTGCGTATGTGAATATATGTTTTTTTATCTTTTTTTGATAAGAAGCATGTGGAGAGCGATGACGACATAGAGGATATTGGAGGCGGACCAAGCAAGGTGGATGAAGACGAAGACGAAGATGAGATAATCGAATCTGATATTGAGCTAGAGGGTGAAACAGTTGAGCCTGATAATGATCCTCCACAGAAGGTTTTTTTATGAGCTCTTTCTTTATTTTGTTTTTATTCATCTAATTATATTACATCTTTTCTTTCCTATTAATTGAATATGTTACATTGCAGATGGGAGACCCCTCTATCGAGGTTACTGAAGAGAGTCGTGATGCTTCCCAATCAGCCAAAGCGAAAGCCATGGAAGCCATTTCGGAAGGTATTATTTTAGTATTGAAAGGCATAGACACACACGCATATATAGACATATATATGATTTGGTATATTTTGAAATGCAGCTAAGTTGGAAGAGGCGATTGATAATTTAACCGAGGCAATTTTGCTCAACCCTACCTCTGCAATTATGTATGCGACGAGAGGTATGATTCCAAAATGTGTTAGCATGATATTCTATTATTCTTTTATGAGCTAAAATAAATGCTCATTGGCTATGTTTACAGCTACGGTTTACATTAAAATGAAGAAACCCAATGCTGCAATCAGGGATGCAAATGCAGCTTTAGAGGTTATACTCTCACCTCTATGCTTTATGAGTAATGATTTTATCATTATTTGAGATGAAAATAGATCATTAAATGTGCTATTTATAATTTGAGAATTTCTTTTGAGTATGCATTTCACTATAACCTCTATATAGAAAGGGATAATAAGTTCCAGCTAATTTAATTTTATCTACCAATTTAATTTCATGCATTTATTACTTAGTGTAAGGATTATGAGATATTATATTTCGAGAATGCATATCTTTCAGATTAATCCTGATTCTGCTAAAGGCTACAAGTCCCGTGGTATAGCTCGAGCAATGCTTGGTCAGTGGGAAGAGGCTGCAAAGGATCTTCATTTGGCTTCAAAGTTAGATTATGATGAGGAAATAAATGCAGTACTAAAGAAGGTTTGTTTTCTTATTCCGTTATAATATTTTATTATGATTCTAAAGCTTAATAAGGATTAATTAATTCTTCATTAGGTTTGATGGAAGTACAAATATATGCACATATTATGAATCTAGTAAAGAAGTTGAATATATGATGTAATATGATTATAACAAAACCTTTCACCAGAAAGGGTTATGACAAAATATTTTGTAAATAATTGAAAAATGTTTGGTGAATGTTTAGTACGTTTTTTTTTTTTTAAATGGAAATAGACAAATAGAGGCATAGGCATTATAGATGGTTACAACTTACGAGTAATTGTCACCTGAATATGCCTTTGATGATAATAAAGCTGCAATTCTTAGTACCATTGAGGTAAGTTTGTGTTGTAAATGAAGTAACAAAAAGTAAGGGGAAAGGAAAATGGCCTTGTACAAAATAGACAAAAATGAGGCAATAAGAAAAGAACCGGATCTCTGGCCCTTTGGTTTCTTGAGAAGTTGTGAAACATGTATGCATGAGAATAAATTAGGTTCAAGTGAATTTATCATAATAATTTGTTAAAACAATATCAATTGGGCAGAAAAGAAGTGTGCTTTTTATAATATAATTGGCTTAATTCTGTACAAATGTGAACACATATATAGATTGCTTGATGTTTAAAATAGAGACAGTAAGGGGTTGCATGGGGAAGGAAAAGCCAGAGCTGTCCAAACTTGATTATTTCCCCTTCCCAGTTCTGTGGGACGCCCACTTTGCTTAATCACAAATATTAGAATGATTTTAGTCGTAAGATTTGAATGGAGGTTCAAGTTCTCTGTAGAATTTTTTTTTTGGCTCAGCTCTTCAGCAAGCATGCCTAGTAAAATTTACTTGCATATTCTCTTCTGTACCATGTGGCATTTTAACTTTTTCATGAGAATATGGTTGTTTAAATGGTTCAATTTATTTGCCATCTCATTGCTTTGTCTTGATTAAGTAGGTTGAGCCAAATGCTCACAAGATTGAGGAGCATCATCGGAAGTATGATAGGCTGAGGAAGGAAGGAGAGGATAAAAAAATTGAGCGTGAGAGACAACGTCGCCGTGCTGAAGCTCAGGTTCTTAATCTTAGTCTAATAGACGTTGAAGTGCTTAGCTTGCCTTCAATTTCCTTATAATTAAGCTGTTGCTATGCATATTGTTCTAGGCTGCATATGAGAAGACTAAGAAGCAAGAGCAATCATCTTCCAGCAGAACTACTGGAGGCATGCCAGGTGGCTTTCCTGCCGGGATGGGGGGAGGTTTTCCTGGAGGCATGCCAGGAGGGTTCCCTGGTGGCATGCCAGGAGGGGTGCCTGGAAATGTTGATTTTAGCCAAATTTTGAAAGTAAGTTGGTTTGAATTTGGTATATTCTTATGCTTTTCTGTTGCTTATAAAACTAGGAGACATGATGCAAGCCAAAGAAAAAAAAAATCAAGAGATGGTTTTCAGCCATTTAATATGATAATATATGCAAGCCTTTAATTATATTTTATTATTTCTTTTCAAATTTGTTTATGTTGGATAGAAAATAACTGTGTTCTAGGTATGTGTTTTATATTTTGTAACAGTTTTTTTCTTGTTCATTGTAATCTTAATTTCAATGGTCTCTCCACTTATCTCAGGATCCTGAGCTGATGACAGCATTTAGTGATCCGGAGGTCATGGCTGCTTTACAGGATGGTAATAATCAATTATGACAATTTTAGTTCCATCTCTTCATGTAGTAATTTGATATTTTTATATCCCATCTGGTGAAGTATCTAAGCATTAAATTCCACCACCTGTGTCTTCATTGAAACCTCAGAACACGTGCTGTTGTTTTTGCCTCTTGAATATTTGCAATTGAGTTCTATATGTTGGATTTGACCTTGGATTGTCTGCTGTTGCATGGAATTGGATGGGCGGTTATTATTAATTTGAATATGAATCCAAAATGCTGAAGGTAGTTAGAATGGGAAGCAATGAAATCTTTTTCGTACCCTGCATTTGAAACCATGCAAATCTAGTTTAAAAACGAAGGTTTTTCTTCTGTCTGCAAATCTTTGTTACCTTGCCTACTTGCCCAGTCATCAGAAAATATGATATTAGATTACCTGATTTACTTTGTTTCTGGGATCTATTTCATGATGTGACATCATTTTGAGATGGAACATTGGTTCTTAGACTTGTAAGATTAAAAAAATGGTAGCTATTACATTTGACAGACGTGTAATTTTGCTTTTCATGCCTCTAGAACTATTAAAATGGATTGGTACATTTGAGAAACATGAAATTTAACTTTTTGATCGGGTTGGATCTGGCCTCACTACTTCGGCACTGTTTTTCCAAATATTGACTGTAAATATATATTTTTTCTTGATTTTCTAGTTATAATGTCTGGATTTGGAAACTATTGTACCCTATCCTGTCCTTGGTCTTGCGATTTTTCTGTTAGTTGGTTCCCAATGATGATTGGTTTTGTTTAATTATCATTAACTTCAATTTCTCTTGTTGGTTTCCTCTTTGGGTTGGTTGCAGTTATGAAGAACCCTGCGAATTTGGCAAAACATCAGGCAAATCCTAAGGTGGCTCCAGTTATTACGAAAATGATGAGCAAATTTGGAGGCCCTAAGTAAAAATGTAGAAGTGGCTTGTCTGAGATGTGATTATTTCAGGCTTCTGGGGATACAAAATGTTTGGTTGTAGCCATGTTTATTTTTCTGTAATTCAGTTTTACAATCTCTTGGACTGTGAATTTTAAGGATGAAAGTAAACCTTTTTTCTGTCACTTGGACTGAACTTACGCTTGCCCCACAATACAGTCAGTGTCGGAAAATTGATATTGGCATTATTAATACGTAGTGTAGTTCTAAATTCCAACTCAAGGCGTGTTAGCTCTAAAATGAGTAGTAATCTGGATTGTGATAGATTTGGCCATCAAAAGTATTCCAAGCTCCCTATCCATGTTATGGGCTATCGGGGGTATGGTTTGTTTCCAGATTATTTTTTTGTCTCTTTTTTGAGGACCGGAGGAAAATACCAGGTCTCGAACCCTTGGAATTATGGTTGTTGACTAAAAACGTACTAGAAAGCCATGGAAGCGACTACTTATTTTTTGTTTACCTAGAGAAGACCAAAACCTCGAGATCTGGACCCAGGTTCTTGAACGGCCCTTTAGGGTCTATGCTTTTCTGGATTGAGATGAGCCCTTCATCATTTTCAAGTATGAACCAGAGAATCTATCTGCATTATTGTTATGATCTTAAGTATGCCGGAAGATAATTTGCCTGAGAGAGAACAAAAAACAATTGCAACAAAACAGGTTTAATGTTCTGTCCACCAGAGTATTCTACAGAAATGATATGCCAATTGAACTGTCACATTACGTTATTGACGTTCTCATCAAGATGTACTATATCAATTTGTGTCTGTGATTAAAGAATTAAGTGCATCAAATTAGTGTAAACCTGAGCCTGACGAAGATAGGCTATGGCTCTCATGTACGATAGGAAATTGCAAGTGTACGTGAAGAAAAATCACCATCTACTAAATGCCTGATTTGATGAGGTACTCCTGTTCATTTACGTGCTATTCGAACTTTATAACGTATTCTTTGAATTTTCCAACCAAAATCATCATCCCAAGAAGACAAAGGATGGGCCTGATATGGAAAAAATGTGGTTCAATTGTTATGTCTTGGAGTTGCTCTCGTAGTGTCGGGACACTGATTACGCTGTTGAAATTTTGGAATCGTAGTCCCAAATTCATTCGAATTTTCTCCTCTCTCAACGTGCTGAAGAAAACTAGAAATATTGCTTCTCTACGGTGCAAAGAAGAAAGCAAGAATATTCCATAACCGTAAGTTTCAACTTTTGAATTTCTTTAATCAGTCGGGTCACTCATCCTTAACGATCAGTCCATGGGGTTATTGCGTATTATCTGTCCAAGTGACGACTGCCTTACCCAATAATTGCGCAATTACAGTCTCAACTTGATATACCAATTTGTTCTTATTTTTTTTTATAACAATAAAATTTATGTGAGTTGGGTCTTAAGCACTCAATACTCAATGAATGCTCATAAATATATTTATAAATTACTCATTAATAAGATTTTTATATCAACAGTAGGATTTAAATCTATATTTTTTATAAAGTATGAGTCGCATCCTTACTAACAGAACCAACATTTATATAAAAATTTATGCACTAATTATATTCAAGTTTTATTTTTTTGGACTAGGAATTATATTTAAGTTTTAAGCCTTACGAAAGATAGCCTCCTTAATCATTATCCTCCAATAAATGTTGGCTTCAGGTGACCATAGAGTGAGGCACAAAATTATGCGAATTTGATTGATAAGCTTGAGAGTTAACTAGCCTTAACCCAAAGTGTTGGTGCCATGGAATAACATGTTACACTTTAGTCTCGCATCATCCATCTATGAAAATGTATACATCACGAAGGGTCTGTTTGATACAAAAATTTGACTTACATGCCCTTTTCTCGTTCCCCACCAAAATGTAATATTGGCCTTGTTCTCTTTTCTTGTCACTGGCGACTGCGTGCATTGGAGGTTTTGGCTGTATTCTTGTTAACCACATGTTTAACTTTCTAACTTTCAGAACTTTATACACTTTCAATCATAATCAAGAAACATTAAGAAACATTGAGTATTCATTCGTCCTTCTTTTTTAAGTAGAAAGAAGTTTAAATAAGTTGGGTCTCAAGAGTTCATTAAAATTAAGGTAGGTTTTAATACTCAAAAATACCTACAAAAATGCTGATAGATTATTTATTAATAAAATTTTCACATTGGTAATAAGATTTAAACCCACACACTTATAGATATGAGTTGCATTCTTATCAATTATACTAATTTTTGTACATCTTTGAATGAACACAGAATAAAAACTTTATATAGAAATCTTATCCCTTCTTTGTCTTTTTTTAAGGAAAAAGAAAAAAAGTTTTAAAACTGGGAACTGTGCTTTTATACTAACTGGTTACCAAGAAGCTGATGAGAGAATGAAGTCAGCTAGATTAATTGAAGAGTTGGTGGACCATACAGGCCCTTGATTATGGTTCGTGTCAGTATTAACAAGTCCATGACTGATTCGTGTTGAAGATTCTAATCCAAATTTGCGGTCTAATTGATATCCCGACATGCACGCATATTAATTACGATTCTGATTGCTCTTTGTAGTGTCTAATAATATTTCAGAAGAAAGGAAAGACTTGAGAAGCCTGAAGTTAATTTGTTGTCTAGCTACGTAAAATTTTGATCCATTTCATTTATTGTTATCTGCAGCATAACTTTCAATTCCTGGAGATATCTGTTACTTCAAGGACCATTCGTTCAGTTGGTACAATATGTGAATAAGTCAAGCCAATAATGCATTTATATCATGTTTATTTAATTTGTTATTTATGTGGATTGTTTAAGTTTTGAAATTATACAATCGTAAGAGGAGCATATCAAGATGAAGAAAACATGGGCCCGTTGAAAATTACTAGACAAATTAGGCAGGTTTTCTTGCACTACATAGAGTCTAAAAAAATCAGTTACACTATTTACGAATTCTAAGTATTAATATTCCAAATGGAAATTTTCATCAAACTTCCATTATGAACTTACGATGTGCCATCGTATCTTTGTTGCTATGACTATGAACATAGCTGTATAACAAATATCAGTCAAGTCAATCCTATCCCTCACGTACGATTTGTGTCAAGAGTTATGTCTTCTCTCTTCAGTTACATTAAGCATGGATAGTTTCACATAAGATATTAAAATCCGAACTAGTTATTGAATTAATTAAGATATTACTTCAAAATTTAATAGTTCAATTATGATTAAATTATAATAAAATTAATAGTGATAAAATTAATAATTATTTAATTTTATATGCCATATATTATTAAAAATATTATTAATAAGTTTCATAACTTAATATTTAAATTTAAATAAGTTAATATTCATTCATAATTATTTTTTGAACTCAAAAAAGTAAAATAATATTCTATTTTTATAATATTTATTAAGTAAATTTATTGTTGTTGATAATTATGTATCATAATAATGTTTACACAATATTATAATGTAGACAAAAATTTATACAAAAAATAATACTATTTAATACTAAAAATAATCATATTTTATTTTTAAAACTTTAAAAACATTAAAAAAATTATGATTGGTTTTCAACCGGTTTTCACTTATTCAAGCCTGATTTTACCAATTTTTAACTGATTCTCACTAGTTCTCAACTCTTCTCTTCTGATCCAACTCTTTTTCCAAACTAGACCTAACATCAATTTTCGGTCCAACTTATCTAACGGACTTGTCTAATATGGTTTTTAATACATTGATTTTAAGGCATCCAACGGTTATATCATTCATCCACACCATTATTTCTAGTAATCGCCCATACCCTATCATAATCTACCCTTATTAACGTGGTGATGACGAAATGGTTGAGTCAGATTGCATTTAACCCAGTGTACTTATGAGAAAAAAATGATCTTTTTTCATTTTTCTCCCTTTCAGACATGTTACATGTGGCTCTGCCGTTGGATCAACGAAACTCCAGAACACCCCATTTTAGTTCCCACATATCTTTCACAATATTCATATTTATATATTTTGATATAATATAATAAATAGGCAGGAAGGGGTGAGAAGGCTTGGCTTATATATATATATAGGTTTTGTGTCAGATTAGCAGCTAGCGTAGTGTGAGATTGGGTAATATGGGGAGGCAACCTTGCTGTGACAAACTTGAAGTGAAGAAAGGACCATGGACTGCTGAAGAAGACAAGAAGCTCATCAACTTCATTCTCACCAATGGTCACTGTTGCTGGCGAGCCGTTCCCAAGCTGGCTGGCCTTAGGCGTTGTGGCAAAAGCTGTAGGCTTCGTTGGACTAACTATCTTCGTCCTGACTTGAAGAGAGGCCTCCTCACTGAAGCAGAAGAGAAGCTCGTCATCGATCTCCATTCTCGCCTTGGGAACAGGTTAGGTTCTTTGCTTCTTTACTTTCTGACCTGTAAATGGTGATAAGTTTAGACATGCATGCTATGCCCACCAAATTTAGATTAATGATCACTTTCATATATAATTTGATTCCTTAAAAGGGTCATTATTTGGGCTGCATTATTAAAGTTGTCATGTAGAGATGCTAAATTGGAGCACAGAATAGGTACTAATTCAGTTATTTAATGGCAATCCACATGTTTAATCTCATATCAGTATAAAGCTTATGGGTTGCTCTGTGTCAGGTGGTCTATGATAGCTGCGAAATTACCTGGAAGAACAGACAATGAGATCAAAAACCATTGGAACACCCACATCAAGAAAAAGCTGCTCAAGATGGGTATTGATCCTGTCACTCATGAGCCTCTCAACAAAGAAGCTACTTCCCAGGATAATTCATCCCTTGCAGAGCAATTTTCACAATCTGATACTGACCATAGTCAGATTAAGCTTCTCAACTCAAAGGAGAATCTGATGTTATCGCCGACAGAAAATTTGTGTGGGGATGAACCACTTTTGCAAGACAGCAATCGTAGTGATGACCCTCTCTTGAACAACTTGTGCCTGGACGAAACTTTACTATTGGATGCATTATGGGACAGTATACCTGATTCACAGAATGACAATTATGACATGGCCCTGTCACCTTGGGAGAACGGTAGTGCTTCGTTGTTAGACTCTCAGGACTTTGGTGTTCGTGATTATGGTTTTAATTGGTTCAATGAGATTGATTCTAATGCACTGCAGACTCTAGGAATGGAGGAGAGGGGCATTAGCATGCAGGACATCTGGGCGTTAAAATTCACCTAGTAGGAGGTTCCTAATCATTTCCTCGTACGAGGTTCCTAATCATTCATCAATGAAATCTGCATATAAATACCAAACCATGTCATCTTATTTCCACTTTACATGCTGCCTTATAAATGTTGTAATGGTAGGAAACATGTTACAACAAGGGGAAATATCAGACTACTGATGGTTCTTGTGACCGTAGAAACTTTTGTAAATAGATGCGTACTTAAAAAATGTTAAACATAGAGCTTTACTTTTTATCAAATGCTTAATTCCCTTCCTTTTCTCTCGCTTTCT
Organism: Adenanthera pavonina; assembly: GCA_026686845.1. Taxonomy (NCBI): domain Eukaryota; kingdom Viridiplantae; phylum Streptophyta; class Magnoliopsida; order Fabales; family Fabaceae; genus Adenanthera; species Adenanthera pavonina. The sequence goes on along the minus strand of JAIVEN010000022.1, from coordinate 23,960,579 downwards.
GTGTGTCCCCAATTCCCCACCTTTTGCTCCTTAAACTTTATTTTCACTTTTCTAAAATAAGTCTTACAGCCACTAAGTTGTTATCAAGGAACAGTCCAACGATTGAGTATTAACACTCTTATCACGCTGCCGTCAAACTTAAAATATTCCCACTGAGAAGAGAAAAGTAGAGTTCACCCGACGAGCATAATCTATTCCTAGTTGGGTCGCTCAGGATGGATAAACATACAAAAAACCATAACCCTCATAGCTTTACTAAAATAGAAAACCTTATCTTTTGTATCTAATGAAATCCATTCAATGGAATATAAAACTTTCAACAAATTGAATTAGATAGCAATAAATTAAAGAGATGGAAGCTGCCATGTGCGAGCCAAAGTACAAAATTGTCTGTGATCAGCTTTTCACATCAACAAATACAAGCCATTTTGCCATTAGACATTCGACACCTCGCAACTGTAAAAAGTCAGATAATTTATTTTGCACTTATTTATTGATATAAGATTGAAGTGAGAGAACTCACTTTCTCATATCCATGGAAACTCATTTATTTTCATTGTCACTAACCAAGTGGCCTGATCACAGTATAGTATAATCCCAAACATAGTGGTAAGATTCTGTTCGCTGCTTCTGGGGCTGCAAATGTACGTGGCAAGAAAAAGATGCTTTAATTGGCAAGCTTTTCATAAATTAGGCTAAATGGACACCGCACTGTGCTTTGGAACAGTATCTTCTAATTATATTTGTTCACTTTAACGCCATTTGGCATAACCGAAGAAAAAGCACACTTAAGCAGGGAGTCTTTGCTTGTTAAACAAATGTCCCTTTCAAGCAACTTTCTGAATCACGATATCCATGGACTATCCAATAACTATCTGTTTTCTCTCTTTAGTAAAATATTTGTCCAATACAAATTAATCCCTACAAGTTAACCCTATATACATTAGTCCCTTTGATCATCTACTAACATTAAAATTTATTGAGGACGCTGACATGACACGTTAATTGTGCTATATCACAAATATCTGTTTTTCCTCAATTGTTTACTTCAATATTGCGTGGAGGGAAAAAACCACTGCGTCTCAATTTTAGTGTCGCTTTGCGTCCATGTTGGTGCAGAGATGATGAGTGTTCTGGCCAAAAGGACCCTCCACTGATCGCTGCCTTGACTTTACTTACAGGATTCTCACCAATTGATACTTTTTATTTGGCCAACAAACTAAAGTTATTCAGGAATAAGAGATTTTGGCATGCTAACAGGGCACTAAATGTGCATTACAAAGTTTTACTGTTGGCAAATGACGGGTAGACTAATAGTCTAACATGCATATAATTTAGAACTTCCAGGGGCTAACTTGTACAGTACTTGGGAAGAGAGGAAAGAACATTTTAGGACAAAATAGAACATATAGTCACAAATTAATACAACATTTGTCCAATTTCATTCATCTTAAAATCTCAAGGTGGTCACGGATACCTAACATTATCAAGAAGCCTGGAATCTCTGTTGTTCTCTTCTCTAATGTCCCTCTATTGCTCAGTAATGGAGCCCGAGGTAGGGACTCTCCTTTTAGTATTTTTTTTTTCATATAAGATTTTGCTTGACTTTTTCAGTTTTGTGAGCGCAGCAGAGAGACATCATGGAATATAGCAGCAAACAATCCAAATTTATTGTCAAATGGGATACTATTAAAGAAATGGCAATCCCATTCACCAGAGAGAGAAGCTGCAAAACCCGTAAGTGGGTGGGATAACTTACTATACCTGAAGTTGGGTTCTTCTAATCAGCCTCGTCAAATTGATTACACTCTTGAGGACCTAACATTAGAACTATGATAGAAGTGGAGGTTTGATCAAGAAATATCAATTGGCACAAGTTGGCAATTTCATGGGATTTGAAGCAAGTTTTGGTCCTTTATATAAGGTGTTTTAAAAGTTTATTGAAAAGCATTAACGATGTTTTTCCAGATTTACCCTTTACATGAATACTCTTTGTTGATTTTTAATTTTTAAAAGCTCAATGAAGCATTAATGTATAAGTAAATTTGGAAACATAAGTTATTAAAACACAAACAATCAGACACCAAAGACAGAACATAAACAGAAACATTAAAGACTGAACAAAATGAAGATTGTTTATCAAGTTAATCAACTACAAGTGCGTGCTCCTTACTCCTTAGAAGAGAAGCCCCGGGAATGAGAGCATCGTCAAGAGATTCATTCTTCTTATCAAAGCAGTAGACAGGAGCTTGCCACTTAGCATCCTCCAGTGCTGCTCCTACTTCAAATGTCATCACATGCGCCTGCCTACCTGTAAACATTAAGCAAACTGCTTTATCCCTAATTTTGTATTACCATATTCCTCTTCCTTTTCCTAATTCTGAAACAAATGACAATTCTAAAATTGAGATTAATGAATCATAAAAGGACCAGAAATAGAGGACATACCAGTGTAGAAGACCCAATGAACAGGCCTCTTGGAAACAACATCTTCATAGTACCAAATAAAGTCAACTTTCTCCCAAACATTGCACAGGAAGCCATCGACAGTTCGCTGACCCAAATAGTTAGCTCCATCCAACCAATTGGGGCGAAGAATGCCGACCTCGAGCTGAGCAGTTCTGCACTCCTTGGAGGAGTCCAAAGTGTAGAAGAAGGAGGTGCCGTTGTTCCATTCAAGGTCGTAGATAATCTTATCACTAAGCTGGTCCTGTATGATGTTGAAGTTGCGACCGTTGGACCAGTCGTACCAGAGATCGATCTTCTGGAGGGATCCACTGTAGTTCATGAATAAAATTGAGTGAAATTGGTGAGGCCAAGGGGTCGGAGTAGGCGTCGCCGTCGTGGAGGATAGAATCGGCAATAGAATGGAGGCAATGGACAAGGGCAAGAAGAGAAAGACGACGGTAAGCGTCAGAGCCATCGTCGTTTAGCCACAAGGGTGTCCTCACCTTACCCGAGAACGCGAGAAGTGCCGACGGGAAAATCAAATTCTATATATATGTGCATACTAATTATACTAATTAGTGCATGGTTGGTTCCTTTTTTTTTTTTTTTAACATAACCATGATTTTTAATTATAATTTTTTAAAAGATGTGCTTAGTCACACAGATGAAACATAAATTGACTTTTTAAAAAATAAAAAGTGAGTTAAACTGTAGTTTTGAAAAAGAAGGAAAAAAATTACTTTTCCTTTAACAAAACGTGGGTTTTGAAAAAGAGAAATAAATTTATTCTATATTATACATCTAAAAGTACGTTTAACCCCTATAATCCAAACAGATTTTTTGTCAAATTTACTTTTATAAAAAGAATATCCAAACATAACTTCAAACAAACTTAATTTATCTCAACTTCATTTTTACAAACTTCATTTATCTTAATTTAATTTTACAAAACGGAAAATCAAAGGGGCTTTAGATGTTGGTGTCATATCATACAAAGTTTTTAAGAATGAACCACATTATATAAATCACATGGCAGACCACGTGACATATGCAGAAATACTCTCCAATGTTTTAGGAACGTTAAATTAAGAATGGGATATCAAATTATTTATTATTATAAATGGAGACAGCATGTACTAATGCAATCAACAAGTCTTTAAAACTTAATATTTGACCAAGTTTAAACATAAATAATCATATTCATAATTATAGAATGCAAGAAAGACACCACTAACCATTTGAAATAGTTAGAATATAGTTGTGTTCTCTAAGTATGTTGTCCTGATCATACGTATAAAAAAAGATTTTGTTAAAAAAGACAAAAATATCCTTGGTCTTAAAAAAAATGCAAAATACTTCTTCTGGTCTCATTTATAAGATGTTATTATTTATTGCACAGTTATTAACGAGACATAATTTTACTGTTAAATTTATAAAAAATTATTATAAACTTCCAATCTTACTCCTATTGATTAAAAACTGAAATAGTTTACGAGATAAAAAAAGTTATTAAAGGAAAGATAAATAAAGAAATTTAAATGAAAAAAATAACACAACACTTTATAAATAGAATCAAATAAATTATCAAAATAACAACTCATAGATGAGACGGAGTAAGATACAAATGTTAAAGGGGTAAATAGGTATTTGTACAATTTTTAAGATATAAATATAACTAATTCCAAAATTTAAAAGGCTGTGAAAATTAATTATTAATTTAACTCATTTAGCAAATTAATTACCAAGCAATCAAAATAAGGATGCTACATCAAGGCTAATAATAAAAGAATTGAAAATTAAACTATAAGAGAAATGATAAGAAAGATCACATCAACAAATTATCATAATTCAGTCTCCCTTAGCCTACATCCAATCCCCTTGAATCTTGATAAATTTTTCTCCCTATAAATCAAATAATTACAAATATGATTTTCAAATTCACCACTAGGTATTTTCAAAATCATTTAAAACTTACTTAGGTGGTTGTCAAACTCACCAACAATTTTAAAATTTTTTTTAATCTCGCCTAGAACTTATATAATCAATGGGATTTTACTCAGTTCACCCTGAACTTATTTTCCTCACCAAGAATATTTTCACAATCTGATCTAGAATACCCTTATACAGAAGGGACTACAAGAATGCTCATTTTGAAACTCTCAATAGTAAGATGATGCTGAAGAATAAGTGTAGTGACAAATAAAATGAGCTGAAAGAAAAATGTTATGAGGAGATAATTTTCTGTTGAAACGCTCCCAAACTTTTGTCCTTCATTCACTATGCCCTTTTTTCTCGGTATCTATGTTCTTGCTGAATATCTTTTTATACCACTCCAAATTTTGGCCGTTGAAGAAAATAGCCGTTGTAAACATATCTTCAAGATTTTCTCCATAGTTAGTTTCCATATCAGTGAGCTCTCACAAATCAGACTCATCAAAGGGAAAAGAACGTTGGAGAACAGACAGGTGTGAAATTTTATTCGGTCGTCAGAGAGATTAACTACCTCCGTTGCAATTTCTTTCTTTGTTCTCTTTGATGATTTACGTTCATAATGTCTGCAAAACTTGCGCTGCTTGCTTCCAAAAACGAAATTGCTTTAGAGCATTTAATAAGTAAATGAGTAATAGCAAATGAATCCAAGACTGACCTTCTTGCTTCTAGAGAGACGAAATGCTTTCTTTGGAAGAATAATGTAAAACCCTTTATTATTATTATTATTTCTTCTCTCATGTTTATTATTTTTTATTTATAAAACACAGGGGCTTGTCAATAAGTATGAAGCAATAGAAAGAAGACAAAACAGATTCCTTACAAAATGTGATATTCTCACTAGGTTAAAAATAATTTTTCTTAATTGTTATTTTTGGTGAAAAGATTTGAACACTAAAAAGATTATGGTTGTGGTTATTAATCGCAAACAAAATTTATTATTTTTTAAAAAAATATAATTTTCATTGGCAATTATTATATTGAACTGCATGTCAAGAAATGGTCCTTTTTTATTAAAAAGGAAAAAGAAAAAACTAACTAAAACAAGATTGAAAGATTAGCCAAATTTGAGCAATTACTTCTTAACCAGATTCAACTGAACAATCATTATAAATTCAATAAAACATAAATATTTTAGAAATTACATTGTAAAAAGTTTTATAAAAAATCATTTTAACTTGCAATCATCGAAATGGCAAGCATAGAAAACAAGCAAATCAAAATATACAATCAGTGCCAAATAGGAAGCCCAGATCGTAACAAATGATGGTCCACTGATGCTGATCCATGCTCCAGATCCGACCTTCTCACACTTTTCAACCTCTCTTCCATCTCTGACAAACATCCACCATTAGAGAGTTATTTTGACAACATAAGTCCCTCATTAAATAAAAATGAGACTCTTAAAGTATATATAAGAGAGAAAAATTGACACATATCAAAGTATCTTTGGAGGAAAAAGTTATGTGAACTTAAATATTAGATATTTAATTAAATATTTAAATTACTTAATACTTACCATTGAAATCTTTTTCTTTTTATAAATTTTTCAATTTTGATTTTCACATGAATCATATTTTATCTTTTTTTTGTTAAAAAATGGGTCCATAATTACATATTAATCCCTAACGTTTTTAAAACTACTCATTAACTAGCTTTAATTAGATTTAATCATGATAATTTTAGTTTGGTTTTCCATCTATTTAAAAAAGAGTTCAGACAAGAGATTTTCAACAACTCGTTCAATTTTCTTTCTAGAACTTTTCTCTTTATTTTGTTTTATATTGTGAGATATTTCGAGTTGCTAAAAGTATCATTGGTTGGTAGTGTTTAGAATAATTTCTAAGGATGATTTACTAGATTCCTACAACAAATCTAGTAGTAGGAATAAATAATACTTTAAGGATAATGTATCATGTATTTTTGAGCACTCACAATTCCATTTTCTGCGTATAGTTCTGATAGCCACTATACTCAGCACCACTTCCGACACTCCTTGCTCCACACCGAGTAGTCCTCCACAATCGTAGTTCTTTGGTGCATCAGGTTTATGAAACCACCAAAGACAGCGAAGTCGCTGCCTCGTCATCTTTTGGACTGTAACACCTCTCAGTTGACGATGAAGGCACTGTCATAAGCAGAAGAACCGAAGGGTGTTGGCTGGGCAAATGAGACCACTGAGTCTTTCTACCTTTCTGGAACAAATCATGAAGGGGAAAAACAAGAAGAGATGAGAGAAAGTTGATGGAGATGGAGATGGAGAGGGAAGAGAAAGGGATGAGAGGAGCTGCCAAATCGAGATGGGGAGAGAAGAGAGAAGAGAGAAGAGATGAGATCAAGAGGAAATTGATTGAGATAGAAAGAAAATGACAAAGCAAAGGTCGAACAGAAAAAGTGGGAGGAGTGTGCTTTTGGGTAGAGAGCGGGAATACTGGGAATTAATTGGGACACTTGAATTTCTTTTTATCGACGGATATATTTACTTATCCGTGGTTTATGTTTTTTCTTAAAATAATTTTTTTTTATGATTGTTTAAATAATTGTAAAGAAAAAATTTTTTTCCTCAAACTTTTCTTTAGGATTATTTAAATAATTGCAAAAGAAAAAATTAACTTTTCTTTACATTTCTTTTAATAATTGCAAAGGAAAACTCGCCCACATTTCTATCTCTTTTTTTTAGTATTTACGTGTATAATTATCAACGTTTATATGCCAAGAAAAACTATTTCTATCTTAGTGTTTGTATCTTTGAAATATTATAAACCAATTGATTTTTTGTTTAACATCCTGCAGTCTCTTTAAACCATTTTGCACATACACCTCAAAGAATATGCTGATCATGCTCAAATAAAAATATATTTTCTTCAAAGTAATTATTTAAGTTAAGCTTGATTAATATAAAATTTGATATATATATATATATATAAAGTTCATTTAATCATTTTACCCTAATTTCTCGTGCATTAGTTTTCTTTTTATACAATATCTCACTATAGGAGTAATTGAGTTCAATAGAAACCTTAATTCATTTAACTCAATAAATAAATTCAAATTATTAATAAATTCTTTTAATATTATTTAAAATTTAATTTTTATTATCATCAAAATATTTTACATGTAACCTTGGGGCTAACACAGAATACAAAATTGCATTGATATACAAATAATTAAATAATTGATATGAGAAGGTTTTTTCTTAATCAATATACAAGGAATTATTCACAAAAAATCAAGAGTTACAACAGTTATATCATAATTTTTCAATTGTAATTGCTTTAAGAAAGAATTTTGTAGTTAGATATATTAATTAACTTATAAGTTAATTGTTAAAATTATGGTGCCCATAAAAGGTTATAATTTAGAAGAAATTTTAATTTTAAGTTGTAAATTCATTTGTTTTTAATTTTTGTCAATAAATTATATTTTGAGTTGTCAAACTTAAAATCCAGAGGGACCAAAATTTTCTTCTAGAATGTTGAATGTTCAATTTTTCTTAGCTGTGGAAAATTAATTAATAAAAAATATCTAAACACATCACAAAAAAGTTATAAAATTATTTATATGCGAAAGAAGATTAAAAAAAGTACATGAGTTAAAAAAAATCTAAATTCTAAGAGCATAACAAAAAATGCTATAAAATTAGTCATTTCTTTATGGTTCAAGATCTTAAGATTAAATTTATTGAGTTTAAGTTAAAATATAACATACAAAAAAATTACTAAATATCCTATTATGTAAGAGGTTTGGGTTTAGTAAGTAAAAAAAAATCTTAATTATAATTTATTGGACTTTTAAAGGTATGAAAGAAATCTTAGATCCAACTACATCATAATTTGGAGGGGCAAAAATACATACATGTTATAGTTTGGGTCTAATCTAATGTACAAATTTTTAAATTTGAGTTGAATGACCTTTAAGTCAAAATATTAAAAATACAAGAAAAATTTTTAAATCAAATTATGTGAGTGATTGAGTTTTCTAAGTTTATTGAGCTTAAATTATAATATTAAAGATAAAAAACCTCAAGTTTAATTATGTTTAAATTTATTCTAGTATGTTTAAAATACTAAAATTAATAGTAACAAAATGTCAAAATTCACTATATCTTTATGTAATTCTCCTCAAGTATTAGATGAATGGTCACCGATTATCTTTCAATAATAATTTATATTATGTTAAAATAAATAAAGTCAATATTGATGTGGGCATTAGAGGTTTTACTCTCACTGTTATTGCTCTGAGTCATATTAAAAAATAGATCTTTAAACATGTTGTTTATAGTTTTCCATGTTACTTGCATATGCTGCTATGTGCATGAAGGATTCCAAAATTGTTTAATCATGCATTTGAGTGTAAGAAGAGAAAGATAATAAATGAGTGCTAATTTAATTTTACCTATTTATGATGGACAATCTAAATCTACAATCTACATTATTATTATTATTATTATTATTATTATTATTATTATTATGTGCAAGGACTATGAGATATTGCTCTAATGATATGTATCTTTGTTATCGTTGGATGCTTTTGAAGATGGGAGAATAATAGAGTTTTATACTAGCATGTTTCTTCGAATTACATCCGATTGTATGGCTTGTGGCTGTACTTTATTATTTGGAAGTTTATAGATACTTGGAATAATTTTGCTATTATGTCTATAAAATTATTGGAATTTTGGACCCAGCCAATTTTTTTTTAATAAAAATGAGGGGAGGCCCAGCTTACCAAAGCCCATTGAACTTACAAATACGTTTTTAATATTATATATGTATTTATTTAAGGCCAATAAACCCACGTGTTTATCCATTTTAATTTATCTTTTCCTTCACTGTCTTCTTCTCTTCTTTTTCATTTTTCCATTTTCCCATCACTCTTTTTTTTTTTTTTCAAATTGCTTAATTTTAGTTAGGTTTTCTGTAATTCTCCCTCATCTCTATCCCTTACCCATTTTGTTTTCAATTTCTTAATTATCATGACCTTACCTTTTTTATTTTTTTATGGTCAAATTATTCTTTCTAATTATAATTTAAAGAAAAAATTACAATATTTTTTTATATGTTTTGCGTGATAAAAAAATTATAATCTATAAATATATTTATTTTACAAATTAACAACCATAAATTTTTATTTCATGAGATAATATTTTTCCCTTTAAAATATTATGAATTATTATTGACTGAATTATTATGATACTATATTAATTGGTAGTGAATATTATGCGTATACAAAATTATGTGCAGATATTTAAACTGTTGGATTCTTAGTTAATATAAAAAGTAATACTTGGTAAACTCTTCCTAGATGTATTTCTGGACTTTGAAGAAAAGAATAAAAAATATTATAAGTTAATTTTATTTATCTAAAAAATTTAAAATATATTTTATTTAGACACTATATTTTAAAATAACCTTTTTACTAAAATAAAAAATAGTTATAAAAAATTGTTCTTGACCCTGCTATTGCTTTAGAAGATTGACAACAATCAAAAGATTGATAATTCTAATTTTTTTTGTGCAATGATAATTCCCAAGGCTTTAAAAATTGAATCAGTCATTGAACTAGTTGAGATATTTTTCATGGTTCGCTAGTTAGATAGTTGTAACAAAAAAAAACTGAAGCCGTGAATAAAAACCATGAAAAGCCATCAATTTTGCTTCCATAACTTTTGTTACTCATCCTTTATTGTTTGTAACTCATGTAACCCCTACTTAATTGTTTGTAACTCCTTTTTAATTTCTTGACCCTCAGAAAGCAGTATAAATAGCGCCCTCGGTTGTGTCTCTATCATCAAGTTAAGCAATACATCATTATCTCTCATTTGAGTTTTTCTCCTAGCTACTGAGCCAGTTTTGACATCAGAGCTAGATTCTAGAGACGGAGAGTAATTGAAAAAATGACTTGAGATCGCAGTTTTCAAAGTTGATGGAAAAGCCATCATTGCTGTCTTCGAAACTCCAAGTTTTGGTCATTTTTTAGCCAAAACAATGTCACCATTGAGCTTAGAAGGCCAAAAAACCATGGTTTGGAAAGTCTTGTTGCAAACAGATTATCCATGTGTAAACACCAGTAGGCCACGCGCTTCCAACCCAGTCCATATGCCATCACATGCTAACAGAGGTTGAAGATGACCATGTCAACACTCAAGTGTCCAGCCAGTGACATATCAACCACCTGTTAAACGCCACGTGTCACCTTTGCCACATAAGAGCCCAAATCAACCACTTTTTTCTAAAATTGCATTTTGACCTTCAACTTTTATGAATTTTCACTTTTACCCTTATACTTCATAAAATTCCACTTTACTCCTTAATTTTTTGAAATTTCAGTTGACCCCTAAATTTTTAGAAATTACACCAAAGGCCCTATACTTTCCATATTTTCATATTAGCTTATAAACTTTTCAAAACTACCCATCTTCCCTATACTTTCTGAAATTTCACCTCCACCTCTAAACTTTCCAAAATATCATCTTGGTCCATTTTCAATCCTTCCCTCTTGAATATAGCCCTAAGCCTTCCCAAAGCCTTTTTAAACCCAAACTTCAACCCTAGCCTACAAAATACCTCCAAAACGCAAACCTATGTATGAAGTTGAGATTGAAGAGTTGAGAAATCGAGTTCAACAGCTACAAGAGCTTGTGAATGTTCAACAAACCCAGTTGAAGGAAAAAGGAAGGCAAAGAGAAAAAGATTCAGATAGTAGCAACACTTCATCAAATGGTAATCACCGCCATCGGAGACCAATTGTTTGCAGCAGTGATATCAAAGTTGAAATTCCAAACTTTGAAGGGAAGCTACAGCTAAATGAGTTTTCGCTTCAAATTGTTGAACTAGTATTTGAATATGAAGAGGTGCCTAAAAACCAAAAAGTTAAGATCATTGCCATTAAACTCAAGAAACATGCTTCCATATGGTGGAAAAATCTTAAGCGAAAGCAAGAACAAGAAAGGAAGAGTAAGATTCAAACATGGGAAAAGATGTGATGTGAGCTCACTCATAAGTTCCTTCATGAACTTTATTACCAGGATAGTTTTATTTAACTGCATAATCTATGCCAAAAGTCTGTCTGTAGAAGAATATACCAGGGAATTTGAAAAGCTCATGATGAAGTGTGATATCCAAGAAAAAGAGGAGCAAATGATAACTTGTTATCTTGGGATTGAACACTAACATCGTACATCTGATCCAGCTTTAGCAATATTGGGCTCTAGATTATGTCATTCATCTAGCAGTCCGAATCGAGAAGCAATTGCCTAAAATATTCTCCTACTAACTAGGTTCATCTACCAGAAGTCCTTTTGATTGTCGCAAACCACAAGTTTAGCAACCTAGTTCTTCGAATAAGCCTCCACTTAAGGTTGCCAGGGAATCTAGCTCCAAAACACTTAAGTGTTTCAAATGCCAAGGGTTTGGCCATATTGTTTCAAAATGTCTCGACCGTAAGGTTGTTACCATTATTGAATTTTAAGCTTATGCAATATCTAATGAAGAAAAAGAGTTTATCTTTGATGAGGAAGAGCTGGTACCTAAAAAGAAAAAGCCAGTGTATGATGAAGAATTTGTTTTTGCTGATTATGGAGAATCAATGATGATTAGACAAAGTTTGCATGCAGCATAAGTAAAAGAGGAACCATGGCTTCGGCATAATATCTTCCATATTCATTGCACAGCTCAAGCCAAAGTTTGTGATGTCATCATTAACAATGGAAGTTGTGAAAACATAGTTTCCAACTACATAGTGGAAAAGTTGAACTTGACTACTCAGGCTTATCCACATCCATACACGTTGCAGTGGCTTAACAACGGAAGTGAGGTAAAAGTCTCTAAGCGATATCTTGTTTCCATTTCAATTGGTAAGAAGTATCAAGATGAAGTTTGGTGTGATGTTATTCCTATGGATGCCTGTCATATTCTTTTGGGGAGAACTTAGAAATATGATCGTTGTGTTCTATACAATGGTTATGTAAATACTTATTCCTTTGTGAAGCATAGGGTGAAGATCAAGCCAACTTCACTTCCATCCAAAGCATAAAGGAATTCGAGCTACTAGTTTCTTTAATCACCAAGAAATAGCTCAAGGTGTCGAAGGTGGAAGCCCAAACCGTTGGTTTTGTTCTATTATTGGAGTCAAACAATGGATCTACTATTCCGTCAAAAGTTGAACAATTGTTTGCTGAATTATCAAACGGGATCTCAGATGAGATTCCTCTAGGATTGCTACCCATGCATGAGATCCAACACACAATGAACTTTGTTCTAGGAGCAGTAATTCCTAATTAGCCTACTTACAAGATGAGTCCACAAGAACATGTTGAGATTCAATGTCAAGATGATGAATTGTTGAAGAAAGGGTTGATTCGTGAAACTATTAGTCCTTATGTTGTGTTTGTACTCTTAATACCCAAGAAGGATGGGAGTTGGAGAATGTTCATTAACTGCCAAGCAATTAATAAGATCACCATCAAGTATCGGTTTTCAATTCCTCAGCTTGAGACATGTTAGACTAGTTGCATGGAGCTACTACTTTCCCCAAGATTGACCTTTAAAGTGGATACCACCAGATCCGAATTAGGCTGGGAAATGAATGGAAGACCATTTTTAAAACAAGAGATGGTTTGTATGAGTAGACTATGATGCCTTTTGGGTTAACAAATGCATATAGCACTTTCATGTGTTTGATGAATCAGGTACTTTTTGTTAGGATTGCTGGTTTCCCAAGAGCAAGGTAAATTGGAAAATTTAAAATTTTTCTACAAAAATGTAATTTCACAATGAAAACAAAAGTTTGTAGAAAAACAAAGTACAGTGAAAATGAATGTAAATGCAAGGTAAGGGAAAAGAGGACTTAGAAGTTTATCCTGGTTTAGTCTGATCCACTTGACTTAGGTTCAATTATCAAGCTAACACTTAATATTTTCACTATTAGTAAGAATTCAATGGGTTTCTTGCAATGCCTCAATACAAACTCATGCTCTATTCTTAAAGCACTCAAACTCTACATTCAATACTCTACAAGTGTTTCCTAATTCTCTTTGTGATTCTCTTCATAAAGAATCTTTCTTCCAGATGAAGAAAAAATTTTATACAGACTTAATACTCTCTAGAATGGAATGAATATGAAAATTAAAGTGCAATGAATGCTATGTATAGGTAAAAAGGCTTTGACATAGAGATTTAGCAGAGTAATTGCAAAGACAAGCTCAAATTCATTATTCACAACTTCAAATGAAGTTCTATTTATAGATTTGTAATTTAACTAGTCATTAGACACAAGATCTAGTAGTTAAAAAGTTTAACCAATGGTTATTTTGTAGAAATAGTCATTCACCAATCGCATTTAATATGTCTGACATGTCAAAATTTAAATTTTGGGGTACAACGGATGAATTTTGCAGAGATAGAAGGTTAAAGATTTCAATGTTGAACTTTAACATTTGTTTGTTCAAATGTGGCATTTGAATTTTAAGTTTGTTAAAGATATCTCATATTAGAATATACGAATTTTTATATTAAAAGTACATTTGTTGAATTTGAACAATTGTCTCACATTTTGATAGTGCACTCGAAATTCGAATTTCAAAAGCTGAAATTCATCTGTCAAAGACTTGTTCAATATAGCATAAAAGTTTTTCTCTGTGAAATTCGAATGTTGAACTACAAAGTTCACTTGTCAAAGGCGTGCTTTAACGCAACTCACAAGTTCTTATTTCAAAATTCGTATTTTAAAGTCTAAAGTTCGTCTGTCAGAAAAGGTGACTTTGAACTCTCTTTGAACTTCACCAACATTCGAATTTTGATTAAGTTTCATATAAATTTTGCACACATTCACTAATAATGCTTTGCTCGAAATTTGAATTTTATAATTGAAATTCGTCTATGAGATATAAAACCTTTGTATATTTGAATTTCACCAAATAAAATTTAATTTTTGCACAAAATACATATGATTCACTAACAAAATTTGTCTGTTAGTCTGTATTTTTTAAATTTAACATATACTAATATAGGATAACTATGAAATTACTTGTTTAAGTGCTGTGGTAATGAATATATGAGAATCAAAGTTTTTTACCCAGCATATAAAGTGAGAAATCCTAACAATAAAATCTTCACATGTTATTTATTAGATTTTTTCACTTTGTCATTTGTTACTTCTTTGATATTTTCCTTTCCAACATCTAGTTGTTTGGAATCATCAAAACTTTTGATTCATCATTCTCCCCCTTTTTGATGATAACAAAACAACTTGCAAACTGAATTAGTACTTGGGTTTGCTTCCAAGAGCTCCCCTTTAACATATACATTAAAATATGAATATTAATATAGCACATGTATTAGAGTTGAAACTGTAGGAGAATAGAAAAAAGAAATATGGAAACAAGTTGCATTGATTCATTGATACTTATAAATTTTGTACAGATATTCAACCAAATTTAAAACAAGTACATCAACAAGTACATTTATCATATAAAAGAAATACATCAGAATGAAGCACAAAATCCTATAAAGGTCCTAAAGATCTAAGCTCCTAGAAAGATCTCAACTCTAAGATTCTATAGCTTGTCATTCCTTCTTGGCCTTAAGCTTAATCTCCTTGTTGCCATATGTCTTTCCTGATTGCCCAGCAACAGTTTCTTCAGTTTGCCAGGTTTTCTTTCTACCTTTCATTGGCAAATTTGTAGTTGTTTACTTTGACAACATTCTTATTTTAAGCAAAAATCAAGAGGAGCACTTAGAGCATCTGCGGCAAGTGTTACAGACTCTTCGTGAGTAGAAACCCTATGCCAATTTGAAGAAATGTTCCTCCCTGACCAATTAAGTGATTTTTCTGGACTACATTATCACCACTGAGGGTGTTCGAGTTGACACAAGTAAAATTGAAGCCATTAATAGTTGGCCAACTTTGCAATCAATCCAGGATGTTTGAAGTTTCTATGGACTAGCATCTTTCTACAAGAGGTTTATCAGAAATTTTAGCTTCATTGTTGCACTACTCATAGATTGCATCAAAGGAGACAAATCTCAATGGATAAAGCAAGCTTAGAGGAGTTTTGATGAATTGATGAAGCATTTGATAGAAGCTCCTGTGTTAGCTTTTCTCGATTTTCACCAAGAGTTCAAGGTCAGTTTTGATGCCTCTAAAATTGGAATTGGTCCTGTATTGAGCCAAGAAGGACATCCAGTTACCTTCTTCAGTGAGAAACTTAATGATGCCAAGCTTAAATACTCTACCTATGATAAGGAGTTCTTGGCCATTGTTCTAACTCTACAACATTGGAATCATTATTTGCTGAACAAAGAGTTTATTCTCTACGTTGATCATGAAGCTCTTAAGCATTTAAATTCCCAATAGAAGATCAATTGTAGACATGCCACTTGGATCAACTTAATGTAGTCTTATCCATTCTGGCTCAAACACATGTAGTCTTATCCAGGCTGGAACTTTGAATTCTGTTACTGATGTGCTCAGTCGACATCATGCTTTGTTGTATACTCTTCAAGCAAAAATGGTTGGATTCAAAGTAATCAAAGAACTATAGCAAGATGATCCTGATTTCCTAGAAGTATGGAGTTCCATAGAGACACAACCTTTCCAACAGTTTCACAAACATAAAGATTTCTTATTTCGAGGAATGATCCTATACATTTCTTAATGCTCATTATAAGAACAATTATATGGGAGGCCCATAATGGAGCTTCATCTGGTTCCTTTGAGCGAGATAAAAGTATGCCCTTGATCAAAGAGAATTTCTATTAGCCAAAGTTTGAAAGAGACTTCAACATACACATCTAGAGGTGCAGAATTTGTCATTTGGCTAAATCCAAGAGCCAAAAACACTAGGTTAAACATGCCTCTTCTAGTCCCAGAAGCACCTTCGGAAGATGTGGCCATGGATTTTGTCATTGGATTACCCCAAATACAAAGGCTCAAAGAATCCATCATGGTTGTGGTAGATCGATTTTCAAAAATTGCACATTTCATTCCATGCCAAAAGACCAATGATGTTGTTCAAGTTGTAGATTTATACTTTAAGGAAATTGTTCGATACCATGGCATTCCTAAGATTATCACCTTTGATCGAGATGTTAAGTTCTTAAGCCATTTTTGGAGAACTCTATGGAAGAAAATGGGTACTAAACTTTAATTCAGTAGTGCTAGTTATCCTTAAACTAACGGACAAACTGAAGCAATTAACTAGGAATCCTACTCCGCAGCTTTGTTAGGAAGAACTTGAAACTGTGGAACCTTATCCTTGCCCAAGTTGAGTTTCCTTGCAACAATTCAATTAATGAAGCCACAGGGAAGTGTCCATTTGAAGTGGTTTATGGTGCCTATCCCCTTAGTCCACTAGATTTGACTCCTTTGACTGACAGGCAATATTATTGTGCTGACATGGACTAAAGGGCAAAAGAAATCAAGAAGCTACACAAGTAAGTCCAAGAGCAAATCTAGAAACAAAACTTAAGAGCGTGACAATCATTGGAGATAGCAAACCTTTAAAGTAGAAGACTTGGTTTAGATACATATGAGAAAAAACACTTTCCCAAGCAACCAAATGCAAAATTGTCTTCTAGAGCTAACGATCCGTTCAAGGTTGTGTAAAAGATAAACAAAAATGCCTACAAGGTAGAGTTACCAGGTGCCTATGGAGTCTCTGCCACCTTCAATATTGCTAACTAGTCTCCATACCTTGAGGACGATGCTAAATCTGACTTGAGGTTAAGTTCTATCCAACTTGGGGAGGATGTAACAAACGAAACTGAAACCGTGAATAAAAACCATGAAAAGCCATCAATTTTGAATCCATAACCTTTGTAACTGATCCTTAATTGCTTGTAACTCATGTAACCCCTACTTAATTATTTATAACTCCCTTTTAATTTCTTGCTTGGCATTGTGTATGAAAATGACCCTCAAAAAGCAGTATAAATAGGGCCTTGGGTTATGTCTCTATCATCTAGTTAAGCAACACATCATTATCTCTCATTTTATTTTTTCTCCTAGTTTCTGAGCCAATCGTGCTTGATCTATTTTAAACTAACTTAGGTTGGTATGAGTGATGGGGATTTCTGTCTTTTAAGCAAGTGATTAAGAGTTCAATTTTTATGAAGGGTATGTGAAGTAAACCTACTTAGAAGAAGTATATCATTTACTCTATGTACTTCAAAAAAAATTAATCTCTATTACTAATGAGATACTCTTGATCTCGACCAAAAAATTAATATATTTTTTATTTTATATATTAACATATGTGAGAGAGAGTTATTGCCATAACAAATGCAAGGGGAAAATATTGTGTTGTGAATTTTCTTCCATTGTTTTTAAAAGATTAATAACATGTATAAAATTTAGGTTGGTTGAGAGTTGAAGTCTTGAGGTTATGGAATTGGAATCAATAAATTGAATTATTTGTATTTAGCAAGTTAAAATCTAAATTTGGCTCAGCACATTTAACAATTCAAATATTAAATGACATATATATAGAGCTGGATAGTAAGTGTATCGATTTTAAAAATTGAATATTATTGTCATCCCTCAATGTGATTTTTCATTTATTGTATCTTGCTAGAGTTGAAGGATGAAGGTGACGGTAGTCTATTTGGCTTAAGAGATTTGAAGGGGAGATGAAGGAAAATTGTTGGTTCTATTTTTCTCCTAAATTAAATAAAAGGAGGGAGCATATTTTTCTTATTCTTAGATAGGAAAGAGAGGAGGGGACGGAAGAAAAAATGCTCCATTTCCCTTGTTCAATGTAAAAAAAAAAAAAAAGATGAAAAATTTCTTTACACTCTCATCTAGATCTCTCAAACCAAACAAGGGTAACTAGGTGGAGAAAATACTGCCACGATTATTCTTCGTGAATGACTTAAATCCTTCTTAATATAGCCTGTTGTTTCTGTGCCAAAGTGAGGATTGTAGCAAGTATGTATGCTGTGTCAGGAAAAAAAATGCAGAAAAGCAATTGTGATTATAGGAAAGAGAACGTTGCTGAAGTGGGTGGAGAAAGTAATAAGTATGTTAGGCATACAGAAGATGGTAGAAGGTGGGTGCAGAAGATGAGAAAAGGCCAGGTTAGCAATTAAAAGGTGAAGCTTGTTGGTCTATATAAGAAGGGAAGTACATTCACTTGTTTATACACCTAAATTCTATTTATATAGTTTTAAAATTTGGGTTAATTGCAACTCTCAGTTTTAACTGGTCATTTTGGTTGTTGACCAATTCATCTGAATTCACCAAAGTGAATTGGCTGGTCAGCTCTGACATTTAATAAATTGATAATTCCAATCTTTAATATGATAGAGGTGGAGAAGGGCCAAAACTTTTGGTGGGTAATTTTTGTCACAAGAGGCATCTTAAAAAAAGTTCATATATCTTTTCAATTAGTACTTTTAACTACATAGAGAAAAATTTGTTACAATCATTAAAATTATCTTAAAATTAATATATTTTTTATTTTTATTCTTAATAAATTTACAAATTCAAACAATTCATACTTTCTCTTTTTATTGAATATGTGTGGATATATAAGTTAGGAGGTAAGGGTTTTAAACTGTCACCCATATTAAATAATTTTGTCTAGTCTCAAAAGTCTAATTGAATAAAACAAAAAAAATTTTACTCTTCATTAAAAAAAATGAAATCTTTGGAATAAAGTAGCTAATACTACAAATTTTTTTTAAAAGTAACTGATATTTAGGACCATAAAAGTCTTTTAGAACATGACTAATAAAAATAACTAAAGGGAATATCACATTTTTTTAGTTTAACTTTCATTTTAAAATTTCAAGACCACATTAATTATTATTTTATCAATTATACTCTTATTTGTTATTTGAAATGTCAAAGATGACACAAATTGCTTTTTCTCTATTTATCCATTTAATTAAGAGCATATTAGAAACATTTTTAAAAATTTAGGGGAAATGACACTTGAGGACCAAAATTTTCAATTAATTCCATTTTAGGACAAAAAATTCGAAAATACCAAAAAAGGACAATAATCTCAAATTAATTAAAAATGTAAAAATGAAATGACCTAAATGCCCTTGTTAAAATATTTTACACTCAAGATCTATTTTTTACTACTCTTTTTCATAAATTTGACACTGAATATCTTCAAGTTTACACTGAACACATTGTGGAATATAAGTATAAAATTAAGGAAGTTTAGTGTCAAATTTATGAAAAAGAATAGTAAAAAGTAGATATTGAGTAGTAAAAAATAAAAGTTGAGTATAAAATTCTGAAACTTATCCAGTGTACAATCGGGGGTCTTAAGTGTCAAATCGTGGAACATGAGTAGTAAAACGCAGAAGACAAGTGTAAAATTCTGAGAATTGAATTTTTTATTGTGTCCAGTGTAAAATTGAGGAAGTTAAGTGTTAAATTTTAGAAGAAGAGTAGTAAAAAGTAAATATTGAGTGTAAAACGTTTTAACAATGGCATTTAGGTTATTTCGTATTTAGAATTTTGATCAATTTGATATCATGGTCTTTTTCTGGTATTTTTAAATTTTTTAGTCCTAAAATAGGATTAATTGAAAGTTTTGATCTTCACGTGTCATTTCCCCAAAAATTTAACATATTAATTATAGTTTTTAACCTATATGCTAAAACATCAAGCCATATATATAAAAGGAAATGGATGGAGTGTAATATGATTTTTTCTTTTTGGTGGGAAGCGTAATATGATTGTTCAATTATGATGCAGTATTTTGACCCTCAAAAAATTCCATGAATTATATGGGCATCTAGGAAGACAAATTACTCCGTCATTATTGATTCACCAAAAACGCTATACCTTAACGCAGCATCCCATCTATCAACAGGAATATATAAATCGAATCAATGCATATCTAGCGAAAGGGTTAGATACCAAAAGGGGAAATAAAAGCGATAAATAACTTTCCCAAGTTAGCAAATTGTTGGTCAGCAAAAGTAACAGATAAATCAACAAATATTTAACATCCTCCTCCAAAATAAATACAATTAAATTACATTTTATGTGTATTAATAAATATATACATGTAATTTCGAGATAGAAATTAATTAATGCACGGTATGTTAATGAATCATGAATTTTCAACTTCTTGTTAAAATAAAGAAAATTTAGGGAGAAAATTTTGGATTTTCCTCAGTTTACACTAAAAAAAATTCTTGAACACTCTTTATACTTAGAGCCCATTTAGTATGAAATGGAAATAAAAATGGAAAAACTTTCTCATATAAATATGAAAAACTATCTTTCTTAGAAAGTTATATTGCATTTAGCAAATACAATTAAAATACTTTCCATCACATATTTCTTTTTCTCTCAAATTTATTTTTTATATATGTTCCAAATGCAACCTAATTAAGGCTATGTTTGATAAGAAAAAATATTTTTAAAGAAAATGGAAAGAGAAAGTAAGAGAAAAAATAAGTTTCCATTAAAAGGCTATTTTTATTCCTAAAAAGCTTAAATAACGTATAGCAAACATATTATAAAAGGATTTTTCTTTCCTCTCCTTTTTTATAAAATCATTTTCATATTTACCAAACCTAGACAAAGGTTATTGATCAATTATAGAATTCAATTCAAAGACCAAAAGTCCAAAAATGGAACTACTTCTGATGGGGTTTATATTAAAAGAATTCTGTCCACACTATGTTAATTACATGCCCGACAAGAATTAACTTAGAAGGCTTCCATTGGATAAAGAATTAATTAAGACCCTAAATCCCTATCCAGGTGTTACTATTATTTAATTGAAAGAAGTTACTTACAATTGAATTAAACCTTTTTAATTAAATATAAATTAATGCTAGTAGAGTTTATGAATTAAATAAAAATTGAGATGGAATCAATTAATGAAGAAAACATAAACATAGGTATACTTGAAATGAGTTAAATTCATTAACCATAATTTAAGAGATAACAAAAGATATAAAGTACAAACCAAAACAAAGAAATTTTTTAGTATTTTGTCTATTCCTATTATAAGTCATATTTACTAAGAAATTAATAAAAAGTTTAGATATTTTCAAAAATTACTATAACTTTTCAAAATTACCCTTATCAAATTATAACCCATTTTAATTATATCTCTCTTAATCTTTTTCCACCATAACTCTTTTGAGTATTCCTAAAAATGATAAAATAAAAAATAAATATTAAATGTTGTATAGATCTGATAAAAAAATTTATATTTTAAAACATTAATTATCTAAAAATATGTTTTATAATAGGACACGTGGAAGGAGTATTGATCGAGATCCTGCAAGTATACAGGGTCTATCACAGTAATAAAAAGTCCCTGGAGTATTCTAGAGGTTGAACCTAAGCGAGGTTGTGATTTACTCAATTAAATAATTTTAGTTAAGACAAACGATTTGTGAAACATTAATCAAAGATTAAGCTAAGAGAAAAACAATAATAAAAGCAACTATTTGAACTTAATTCAATCACTGAGAGCATTAGAGAATTGAGTTTCATCTTCTCGAGACAACTAAAGTTACTTTTAAATTGACTCCTTCTATAATTATAGTGACAGTTATTTCTAAATTATCCTAATTACCTTTCAGTCAATTAGTCTGTATTCAATTAGATTTTAATTCACTCTCGTCCAACTAAAATCCCTAATTAAATCTTGAAGTTATAACTAAAGTTACCATAAACCCTTAATTCTATATCTAGAATTGTTGTTTATGTCTATCTCTCTAGGTCTAGGTTCGCTCTTCACCTTTCAATCTATCAAGTTTACCCACAGAATGAATTTCATGGTGGCAAATCATAAAATCCCCAATGAAGCATAAAAGAGATAGATATAATTAAACATAAATATATTGGAAGAATTCAATCAGAAACAAGAGTCAAAATTCAGAATAAATTCTAATAAATCCCAGTTAGACTACATCCCTATCCCTAACTGGAAAAATTAGTTACGCATAAATATTATTCTCAAAACAAAATAAGAATAAATTCCCAAATCATCATAATAAAATCTAAAGAAAGAAAAGTAGTAGATGAATAGAGTGATTCACCTTCACGACACATTCAATCCTCTCAAATTTACCTTCAAAATGCTCCCTCTAAACTCCAGAGAATTTGGAATAAGTCTTCTAGGGCTCAGAATAGTGATTCTTTCCTTTTTTTTCATTCTTAAAATCCTTATTTATATCCTCGGTATGACCTCGTGGATGAAATTTTAATATTGCTACTGAACACCTTCATCGGGCGCCGCATCATTCTTCCTTTAATTCAGCCAGCACTGGGTGAATTATATATTTGTTTACTTTTGCTTCTCACTCGCGCCGAGTAATATGCACATGTGGTTGACGCGCAGGGTCAACTCACGTTAATTGTTCCTCCACGCCTCCTCACCCGGCCACAGGTGAGGAGTATAATTAAGACTGGATGGGTTTTTTTCTTATGCTTTCTTGCCTTCCTCTTTCACTCTAAAATTCTCACATGCCCTCAAAATTTTCCCAAAATATAAATATATCTTAAATTATATAGAATCATGCAAAATTTATATCAAAACACAACATTTTTCAAGGAAAATAATATCAAATGTGGATATTTTGTAGGTATAAAATAGACATATCAAATCCCCCCACACTTGAACTTTTGATTGTCCTCAAGCAAACACTAAACATGAGATCAAAGAATTTTTTTACATAAAATTCACATCCACCTATTTCCAAAATTTAAGAACAACCCACTACCTATCCAGTCAAAGAGTATAATGTATATGTGGACTACTCAGCTCAATATCTAGCCAATAGGTTTTTAATCACATTCACAAAACCAATGGTGTGTGCCAACCAACCTATAATTAGTGTCAATAACCAGCCAGACAAGTAGATTGAAAATTACGATACTTATTTCAAAATTTGCAATACCTCAATTTAAAATCATATGAGAGCCAATTCAATAACAAGAGATCCTCAGGTTTCATTTTATGCACCAAAGCATTCCCCCCCCCCACCTTTTGTGCTTTAATTTTATCTAGGGATCATTGCTTTTCTTTGGTCGTCATCCGCCCTTTTAACGTGAAGGTCTTGCATTTGTGATGCATACTCCCGGTTACTCAGGCTAACATCACTTTGGCACAAAGATGCCTTCGGCTCACTCATAGCTCACTTTGCACCTTTTGACGTGAAGGCCTCACATTTGTGATGCGTACCCTCGATTACTTAGCACAGGTCAAACCAATGGAGTGGATAAATATATATATATATATATATTTTTTTTTTTTCACACATTTTTTTCAGCTTCCTGAGTCATGTCTCACACATAATAATGCTCATAAATTCTAATTGAAACCATGCAAGTTCAAAAATAAATTTATAATTCATTATCCCACTTATTTGACTACTTATTTTCATCTCTCAGAAGCTAGCTATTAGTGCACAATTTTGGGTTTCATGATTCCTTTCTTATTATCAATTAGTTGTCTATCTCACTTAGTTAACAATGAAGTTTAGACTCACGACTTTCAAGATAGCAAATGTACTTAAATAGTAGGATATAGATGGTTGTCAATTCTGTTGAATCAAGAGTTTTGATGATTGTAAAACAACACTCAAGAGCTTGAATTGAAAATATCAAAGGAGATCAAAGCTGTGTCAAGTGAAGACTTTATGAGTATTTGCTGTTAGATCTCTTGTAGGATCTTTAGTTTTTGTTATGATTGGGTAAAAGATTTTGATTTGAGAAAAAGATGTTTTCAAACCTTGATTTTGTGTTAAATCTTTACCTATTTGAAAAACACCCACAAACAGACGAAGGTTGAAAGATTAAGCTAAACTGTCAAGTTGGAAATTCGAACTTTGCCTTTGGAAGTTCGAACTTCGAGCTGAAACTGAATGAGTCTGAAGAGATGGCTCTCTGTCAGACGAATTTTGGCTGCTCAAAATTCGAATTTTCATCTAGTCTGAAAGAAGCCTTTCTGGTAACAGACGAACTTCACACTTTCAAAATTCGAATTTCAAGAAAAAATGAAGTTTGTGAAAACCAAAGAAATTCGTCTGAGACTATGATAAAATGCATCTGAAATCAAAATGAAATTGAGTTTGATAAATACTCTATGACAGACGAATTTTGAACTGCCAACATTCGAATTTTCATATAAGTCTGAAAAAAGCTTCTTTGTAACAGACGAACTTTAAGTCTCCAAAATTCAAATTTCAGACAAAACAAAATTTGAGAGAATAGAAGAAATACGTCTGATACTATGTTAAAGTTCATCTGAGATCAAGAATGATTTAAGTTTCAAAACTGCTCTCTGACAGACGAACTTTGAACATTGAAATTCGAATTTCAGAAGCAAAAATCTTAAGTCTGTTTAAGTGAAACAGCAACATTCGAATGATGAAATTAGTTTGGAAAGAGTCTCTCTGACAGACGAATTTCACCCTTTCAAAATTCGAATTTCGAGGGCACTGTAGCAAATTGAAAACACTGTTCACACTTAACCGAAAAAAGTTTTCTTCTTGAAAATTCGTATGTCACATTGTGAAAATGTTTTGTAAGTTTCAAAATTCGAATTTCACTTAATGAACAGACGAACTTCGTGTTGTAACGTTGGAAGCTTTAACCTTCGGTTCCTTCGAAATTCGTCTGTTGACCAGCCAAAATTCGAATTTCAGTATGTCAGAAACATTAAATGCGGTTGGTAAACGGATAGTTTTTCAGAGTAACCGTTGGATAACTTCTCCAACGGATAGATTAAAGTCTCTAACGGATATTTGAGACCTAAATCTATAAATACAACAACATTTGAAGTTGTGGGTAACAAAAAAAACAAGTGTGTACCGAATTTCTGCTAAATCTTTTCTCAAAAGCTTTTACCCTCTCAACTTCTATACTTGTACTGAAACTTTCATATCTACTCTTTCAAGAGAGTTATTTTATTGTAATCAATCTACTCTTCATCTGGAAGATAGATTTACTTGTGAGGGGTATTCACAAGGAAATTGGGAAGCACATAGTGAAAGTGCTTGGAGAGTTTGAGAGAGCTCAGAAACAGAGCATACTCATGTACTGTGGCCTTAGCAAGAAGCCCATTGAAATTCTTGTTGTATAGTGGATAAATCTCAAGAGGTGTCTTGAGGACTGGATGTAGGTCAAGTGAAAAGACCGAACCAGGATAAATTACTGAGTTTTCTTCTCCCTATCTTTACTTTTCTGCTTGCTCTGTTTTACGCATTGTTTTCATTATACTGTGATATCTTCACTTACTTTACTTTGTGCAGAAAAAATTCAATCTTCCCAATTCACCCCCCCTCTTGGGAAGTCAGTCTTGCTAACAAATTCAAAAGTAGAAATAAATGCAAAATAAATTAGAAAAAAAAATTTAGTTGCTTAATTTTTTTTTCTAATTTATGCTCCCCCCACACTTAGCACGAACACTGTCCTCAATATTAAACATGGTAAACAAGACAAGTGAAAAGAAAACTAATACTTCCCTAGCGTATGTTGGTGGTGGTACAATTTTCTACAATTGTTCTATAACTGCATCTCAGGTACTATTCTGGTTATACAAAAACTCAGAGGGAAGAGGTGAAGCAAATCAAAAGACAATCAAAAGGAAAAAAAATTCTACTTAATTACTAAAAAAATGAAAAAGAAAGGGAAAAATGTAAAGATAAAAAAAAATTAAATGATCTAAATCATCGTGGTGGAGGCTGTCTAGTTTGGATTAGCTGATGTAGTAACGCCTCAGTATGCTGCCGATGCTCCTCATCCCTTCGATCACGTTCGACTTGTTCTTGTCGCATTTCATCAATTATTTTCTCCATGCAGGTTATCTTCTTCAGAAGTCACTTCAGCAGGCTATACTTAGGTCATGGTTGCTGAACCTGGACAGCTGGTTGTGATGGTTCGGGGTCCTCAGCTGGTTATTCTGGGGCAGCCTTAGCTATATCATGTGCTTTGGGAACTAGTTGTGGGGGTCCCTCATCTCTTTTTCTCCAAACCCCATCCACTTTTATAGTACATCATTATCAATTGGTGTTCTGGCAACCTCCCCACTCACATCAACTCCCACAGCCTCCATCAGAACATTAATCAGGATAGTGAATAAGAAGGCCGTCTTTTTGCATTTGGCCTGGATGACTTTCCTGATAGAGTGGATGATGATATGGGCCAGTGGTATCCCTCGGATATTCCCTATACCGTGTGCCATCTTTTAAAGTAAGTACAAGTCAATGAATTATACTTCATTCAGGCTGCTTACGTGCGGTATGATGTTGAAGCTCATGAGATAGATGAGTAACCTGTGAGGAATGGCTAGTGGTTTTGTGAGAAGGGCTTGCCTTTGAGTATCCCTGGTGGACGCCCACTAGATCTAAAGATCATTCATGGCTTGAAGGATTGTCTAAGTGGGATCCAAAGAAATCCAGTCTCTAGTAGAGTTTAAAATAGGACCCTGTTGTAGGAGCCCTAAGAGCTGAGATAACCGCTCAGGTGTGATGATTAATGAAATCCCCTTGACGGATGGAACTATGCTCTATTCAGTTTTTGAGTCCTTATGTTCGGTGTTGGCATAGAATTGTTTAACCAAGTCAAGGTAGTGAGGTCCATACAATAAGAGAATGCCTCCACATCCAAGTCGTTGATATAATTGGCTCAAATGAAATTGGTCTTCAATTGCTGTATCGTCTTCTCATAAATGAATGGATTATCTTTCCTTGCATTGCACCAGGCTTCATTGTCCGCGCTTGTACATTGGTGTGAGTGAGGTGGAGGTAGAGGTGGATCAGCGGTGGAGTGAGATGAACTTGCCTTAGATGGGTTGCCACGAGAAGAGCTTCCTCTTGCCATATGTATACTTGAAAAACAAAGAGGAGGCTTTCTTTAAGTACATTTCTAATCAAGAAAGCAATCAGGAACCGAACTCACACATTATCTGGAGAAATGAGCAACTATATAACTAATGCAAAAGTAAAGTTCATAATCAACATTCACCCATTATATGCCAAAAGAAAAAAAATTTCAACCCTAGCAGTGATCCTATCCAGGAAGATAATAGGCATTATAAAACAAAAAGGGTGGACCATACCAGCATGTAGGGAAATATGCATATCAGTACCATCTAATGGGGTCCACAATGGAGTGGAAAATAGTCAGATCAGTATCCATGCAGATTACATTTATCTATACCAAAGTTTAGCAGGACCCCTAGGATAAGCAAGTCAAAAGACACAGGGTAGTACCTTTCACCTCAACAAGCAATAAGAACTGGGAATATACGCATGCATAAATGGAACACAGCTACCATACGAAAGGTAAATCAGAAACAGCATATAATCAATATAGCATGATTCGTTATCATGGCATAACAATTCTCAAAATTTCCAAGTAAAAGACATCAGCCTATTTGGATTTCTAATCTATAAAACCAAAAAAATATGCACTATAGAGACTGAGTTTGGTTCAAAATTTATGCAATATCAAACCTGAAGCCAAGATTCCCATAACCACAACAGTGATGGCATTGAAAGAAATCGAGGGAGTAAACATACTGTAAGCCTATATGATGTCAAAACTTAAAGATGTAATGCTTAAACTAAGATCCCTCTGCCTCAACCGTGAAAAGCCAGAGAAAACTTCACCCTAGATGCTAAGATGGCCACAACCACAGTAGAGGGGCTTGCAACTGAAAATCAATTGGTGGATCTTGAGAGGGAAGGGATTTAAACAGTGGAAAAGAGTATAAATAGGTGTAAAATGGAGAGGGGTGGCCGAAATCACTGTAGGGTGGTGGAAGATGGGCTTCCGATGAGAGGAAAGACGGAACTACAGGACGAAAATGGAGAGAACATCTTGCTGTTGAAGTTTACAAATTCTCAGGTTCAAAGAACCCGAGTCCATCCGGCGCCGGGTGGATCCAAATTCATGGATCCGGTGCCGAGTGATCTCCCCTTTTTTTTTTACATGGCGCCGGGTGAATCCAATTTAATGGATCCGACGCTGGGTCTGTCTCTTTTCCATGTCTCTCTCTAATTTTTTT
Source organism: Adenanthera pavonina (assembly GCA_026686845.1). Classification (NCBI taxonomy): domain Eukaryota; kingdom Viridiplantae; phylum Streptophyta; class Magnoliopsida; order Fabales; family Fabaceae; genus Adenanthera; species Adenanthera pavonina. The sequence continues at coordinate 23,932,141 of JAIVEN010000022.1, read as the reverse complement.
TTTCAAAAATTGTCAAAAAAATCCCTTTTACCATTGAAAAATTCCTTGAAGAGCTGACACTTTCCCCCATACTTAAAATTAAGCACTAAAATAAATTAAAAATAAGAAATTTGAGGAGGATTAGAAACTTCCCTAAATTGTTACTTAACCTTGTCATCTGGTTTGGAGAAGAAGTCCACACAAGTGGCTTAGAACCTAAAAATCAATATGAAACACATTGAAAGAAAATAGAAAAATAAAGAAAGGAAGAAAGATTGGGTTGCCTCCCAACAAGTGCTAAATTTAATGTCTATAGCTAGACGAAGTCGTGGCAAGGATGTCAAACTTCATTTAGAGGAACTAATTGTGGTGCATCAACCGATTCCCCTTCATAATAGATTTTGAGCCTCTGACCATTAAACACAAAGCGATTATCATCAGGCCCTTGAACTTCCACAACCCTATAAGAATGCACATCAGTAACTTCAAATGGTCCTGACCATCTGGATTTCAATTTTCCTAGAAAAAATTTAAGACGTGAATTGAATAACACTTTCTATCCAATCTTAATTCTCTCTTTATTATTCTTTTGTCATGCCAAGCCTTGGTTCTCTCCTTATAAATGCGAGCATTCTCAAAAGATTCCCATCTAATTTCATCCAGCTCAGTCACTTGGAGCAGCCATCTCTCACTTGCAGCTTTCAAGTCATAATTAAGATTATGTATAGCTCAATATGCATGATGCTCTAACTCTACAGGGAGGTGGCAAGACTTTCCATAGATCAATCTATAGGGAGACATTTCTAGAGGTGTTTTAAATGCAGTCTTATATGCCTACAATGCATCGTTTAATTTTTGTGACCAATCTTTCCTTGATGCATTAACAGTCTTCTCTAGAATGCCTTTGAGCTCCCTATTAGAAACTTCAACTTACCCACTAGTTTGAGGATGGAAAGTAGTGCTAGTTTTAAAGTGACACACATATTTCTTTAATAGGGATTTAAATTGATAATTTTGAAAATGCACCCCATTATCACAAATAAAAGCTTGAGGGACACCAAATCTAGCAAACAACTGTTTCACAAACTTAACCACACTAGCAGTAGTATTATTAGACAGTGCAACTGCTTCTAACCATTTAGTGACATAATCAACACTAACTAAAATATACAAGTTACCGTTAAAAGGAGGAAAGGGACCCATAAAATCAAGCCCCCAAACATCAAAGGGCTCAACTTCCAGAATTCCAGTTTGTGGCATCTCATGCCACTTATTAATGGAACTTGTCCTTTGGCACATGTCACATTTTGTCACAAAAGTTCGTGCATCCTTGAAAAGGGTAGGCCAATAAAATTCACTTTGCAACACCTTTGTAGCTGTCTTGTTAGGACCATGATGTCCACCATATGGAGAGGAATGACAGTGTTCTAAGATAGGAGTCATCTCCATCTCTGGTACACATCTTCTTATAATACCATATACACATCGCCTGAAAAGTAATTGATCATCCTAAAGATAGTGTCTGACCTCTGCTAAAAATCTCTTCCTCTGATGAAAATTTAGATCCTATGGAATAATGTCCGCAACTAAAAAATTAGTGATGTCAGCAAACCAAGGCAAAAATAACGAATCTAGCACTCACAATTTTTCATCAGGAAATTCCTCCTTAATGGGAATATCAAATTTACGCACATGCTTTAATCTTGACAAATGGTCAATAACCAAGTTTTCAAAGCCCTTTTTATCTTTAATTTCCCAATCAAATTCTTGGAAAAGTAAAATCCATCTTATCAGACGAGACTTGGCCTCCTTTTTTGCATAAAATATCTAATAGCTGCATGATCAATGCAAATAATGACCTTTGAAAGAGTAAGATAGGATCTGAATTTATCTAAAGAGCACAACACAGCCAAAAATTCTTTTTCAGTGGTAGCATAATGAGTTGTGTATCATCTAAGACCCTACTTGCTTAATAAATCACATGCAACTTCTTGTCTTTTCTTTGTCCTACTACTGCTCCGATAGCATAATCACTAGTGTCACACATCAGTTCAAAAGGAATGCTATAGTCAAGCTACACAACAATAGGAGTAGAAATTAAAGCATTTTTCAAATAATTGAAAGCATTCAAACAACTGTCATTAAAGATAAAAGACACATCTTGGACAAGTAGATTGGATAAAGGCTTAGCAATTTTAGCAAAATCCTTAATGAAGAGCCTATAAAAACCTGCATGTCCAAGGAAACTCCTAACAACTTTTATTGTTGTGGGAGGAGATAAGTTTTCTATAACCTCAACTTTAGCACGGTCTACCTCAATTCCTTTTGCAAAAATTTTGTGCCCCAAAACTATACCTTCAGTCACCATGAAGTGAAATTTTTCCCAATTGAGCACTAGATTTTTCTCCTTGCATCTCTACAAAACTCTTGCAAGATTAGACAAACAGATATCATAAGAGTGGCCAAACACAGAGAAATCATCTATGAAAACTTCAATTATATCCTCAACCATGTCAAAAAAAATAACCATCATGCACTGTTGAAAGGTAGCAGGTGCATTGCAAAGATCAAAAAGCATCCTTCTATAGGCAAAGGTGTCATAGGGACAAGTAAATGTGGTCTTTTCTTGATCTTCAGGGGAAATGGGGATCTAAAAGTATCCAGAACAGTTATCAAGGAAACAGTAATAGTCATGCCCAGCCAGTCTCTCGAGCATATTATCAACAAATGGCAAAGGGAAGTGGTCTTTGCGCGTCGCCTTATTTAATCTCCTATAATCAATACAGATATGCCAGCCAGTAACCGTTCTTGTAGGAATAAGTTCATTCTTCTCATTTGGAACCATTGTTATACCGTCCTTCTTTGGAACAACCTGCATTGGACTCACCCAAGAACTGTCAGCAATTGGATAAATTATACTTGCATTAATGAGCTTGAAAACCTTGGCGCGCACAACTTCTTTCATATTAGGATTCAATCGCCATTGATGCTAAACTTTTGGTGTAAAATTTTCCTCCATTAAAATCCTATGTACACAAAGTGAAGAGGTAATACCGTTTATGCCAGATATGCTCCAGCCAATAGCAGTTCTATGCTCCCTTAGAATTCTTAATAATTTTTCTTCTTGCTCAAAATTTAGATTAGCATAGACAATGAAAGGAAAACTACTAGAGTTGCCCAAAAATGCATATTTCAAATGAGATGGAAGTTATTTTAACTCAACTTAAGGGGGTGATTATTCAGAAGGTGGTATGAGTGACTTCCCTTGTCCTAATGCCTCAAATTTTCTAAATTGCGATGTAGATATAGGACATGAACCTTCCAATTTCCTCACAGAATCAATAAAATTAACTTCTTCCACTTGTTCATAAAGGTTCAATGCAATGCATGCTTCTAGAGGATCTTTATATAAATGTTTAGCAGCATGCTCTTCAACTAGCTTATGAATTATATCAACACTAAAGCAAGATGCTTCAGTTTCATGAAATTTCATAGCCCTTGAAAATTGAAATTCTTCCCGCTCATCACCTACTCTCAGAATTAATTTCCCATCAAGCACAACAGTTAACAAAAATGGCCATCCAAGAATTAAAGACACATATAAATCATCATCAGTGTCTAATACTATGAAATCAGCAGGAATAATAAGATTAGCAACTTTTACGAGCACATCCTCCATGATTCCCATTAGATATTGTATTGATCTATCAGCCAGTTGTAGGGTCATACCTATGGGCTTCAGCTCTATAACCTCGAGTTTCTTACACAAAGAATAGGGCAATAAATTTATACCGACTCTAAGATCATATAAACAATGTTTAACAAGTTGAGATCTGATAACACAAGGAATAGAGAAACTCACTGGATCCTTTAGCTTTTGTGGCAACTTCTTTTGCAAGATGGCACTACATTCTTCATTCAAAGGTACTAGAGTACAATCTTCTAGACTCTGCTTGTTAGATAATAGCTCCTTAAGAAATTTGACATAAGAAATCATATTCGATAGTACTTCAGCAAAGGTGATGTTGATGCGAAGCTTCTTAAATATATCTAGGAACTTCTTAAACTTGACATCCTGCATCTTCTTTTGAAGGCGTTGTGGAAAAGGAATAGAAGGAACATATGGTTTAACTTCAGGAGGTGCAGGATGCTCCTTAGTAACATCTTTGGAATTAAGTTCCTCATTGTCCTTCTCGTGCTCGCCCTTTTTCAAACTCTCATCTTTTTCCTTTGAATTTCATTCTTCTCTCACAACTTCTTTTAACTCCTTTCCACTTTTCAGTGTGATTGCCATAGCTTCTTCTTTAGGGTTCACCTCTGTGCTGCAAGGAAATTGTCCTAGATTCCTTTTAGCCACTACTTTAGCTAAGTGATTTATCTGAACTTCCATATTTCGAATTGCAGCTTTAGTGTCATTATTTGTAGTGACTTGGCTAGCCATAAATTGATCAAAATTCTTGTTTACCGCTGCTTGACTAACCATGAACTAATCCAGATTTTTGCTAATAGATGCTTGACCAGTTAAGATCTGGGACAACATATCCTCTAACTGTGAAGTCTTCCCTGTGGATGATGCAGGAAACTAAAGGAGTGCCTGAGTCTTATGTTGCTGAAATCTTGGTGGTACTGATGGATTTTTCCAAGAGAAGTTTAGATGATTTCGCCACCCAGTATTATAGGTGTTTGAATATGGATCATTTTTCCTTTGCATTAGTTGTGAACGTTCTGCATTGGGACCTATATAATTAACTTCTGCATTCCCTTCAATCATATGCACACATGCGTCAGCAGTATGAACCCTTTGCATGCAGAGCATGACTCTTTAGGAAGATTAGGATAACTACTCTGTTGTTGAAAAAGAAGATCCATGGGTTGATTTAACTTCTCTAGCTGTGCAGACACATCAGAGCCAGAGTTAACTTCATTGATAGGTACTCTCCTGCCTCGTACTCCCTTTTGTCTGGTCTGAGTTGCCACTTGATCATAGATATTCATCATCTCTTTGGCAGTCAAACTATCATCCCTTGCAGCAATGTCCACTAGAGACTGGGAGGTAGAGCACAAAGCATTATAGAACAGTTTAGCAAGCATTATATCTTGAAATCCATGGTGTGGACACTCATATAAGTAATCCTTGAATCGATCCCAAGCTTCATAGAACGGCTCGCCCTCCAGTTATGTAAAGAGATATATTTTATCCCTCAGGTCTACAGTCCTCTAAGGAGAGTAAAACTTGGCAATGAACGCATCATAGATCTCCCTCCATGATGTCAAGGAGTTTTCCGACAGATTAAGAATCCATCGTCGAGCATTATCCTTCATGCAAAAGTTGAAGCATCTTATTTTAAGTTTCTCTGAAGTCAGACCATTAGGAGGAAGTTGATCAATCTGGTTGTAAAAGTCCTTCAGGAAACCCAATGCATCTTCACCTATTCGACCATGAAAGTTCAACAGGGAGTTTAAGTGAGTAGTCTTAAACACATAATTCTTGGCATTGTCAGATAACCTGATACAGGATGGCTGTCATACACTACAGGCTTGTCTGCATCCCTCCAAAATAGACGATATGGATTTTGAACAATTGGATTTCTATGAGGGATTATTTGATCATCTTCAAGTGGATTATTGATGTCATCAAGATCGTCATTATTCACACGACTATTTTAAGCCATCTCTCTTCTTTTTGCTCGATTTGCCCTGCAAGTACGCTCAATTTCTAAATTAATATGAGTCAAATCAGAAGTACTATTTAGACTTTTGGATCTCAATAGCATGGGAGAAAAAAGTAAAATCAAGAAAATCAATGAGAGAAAAGAAAGACTAAAATTAATAATTCAGCAAATCGTTAGCCTCCCCGGCAACGCTGCCAAAAACTTGATCGGGATCCTGCAAGTATACAGAGTCAATCGTAATAATAAAAAGTCCTTGGAGTATTCCAAAGGTCAAACCCAAGGGAGGTTGTGATTTACTAAATTAAATAATTTCAGTCAAGACAAACGATTTGTGAAACGTTAATCAAAGATTAAGCTAAGAGAAAAATAATAATAAAAGCAATTATTTGAGTTTAATTCAGTCACTGAGAGCGTTAGGGAATTAGGTTTCATCTTCCTGGGACAACTAAAGTTACTCTTAAATTGATTCCTTCTATAATTATAGTGACAATCAATTCTAAATTATCCTAATTACGTTTCAGTTAATTAGTCTATATTTAATTAAGTTTTAATTCACTCTCGTACAACTAAAATCCTTAATTAAACCTTGAAGTTATAACTAAAGTCACCATAAACCCCTACTTCTATCTCTAGAATTGTTGTTTATGTCTATCTCTCTAGGTTTAAGTTTACTCTTCACCTTTCAGTCTATCAAGTTTACCCACAGGATAAATTTCATGGTGGCCAATCATAAAATCCCTAATGAAGCACAAAAGAGATAGATATAATTAAACATAAATATATTGGAAGAATTCAATCAGACACAAGAGTCATAATTCAGAGTAAACTCTAATAAATCCCAGTTAGACTACATCTCTATCCCTAATTAGGAAAATTAGTTACGCATAAATATTGTTCTCAAAATCAAAATAAAAATAAATTCCCAAATCATCATAATAAAATCTAAAGAAAAAAAAGTAGTAGATGAATAGAGTGATTCACCTTCACTACACCTTCAATTCTCTCAGATTTGCCTTCAAAACGCTTCCTCTAAATTCTAGAGAATTTGGAATAAGTCTTCTAGGGCTTAGAATAGTGATTCCTTCCTTTTTTTTCATTCTTAAAAATCCTTATTTATATCCTCTATACGACCTCGTGGATGAAATTTTAATATTGCTGCTGAATACCTTCACCCGGTGCCGTATGATTCTTCCTTTAATTTAGCTAGTGCCGGGGGAATTATATATTTGTTTGCTTTTGCTTCTCACCTGACGTCAGGTGATATGCACATGTGGTTGACCCGGTGCTGGGTCAACTTGCGTTAATTGTTCCTCCACGCCTCCTCACCCAGCCACAGGTGAGGAGTGTAATTAGGACTAGACGGGTTTTTTTCTTGTGCTTTCTTGTCTTTCTCTTTCACTCTAAAATTCTCACATGCCCTCAAAATTTCCCTGAAATGCAAATATATCTTAAATTATATAGAATCATGCAAAATTATATCAAAACTTAAATTTTTCAAGAAAAATAATATCAAATATAAATATTTTATAGATATAAAATAGACACATCAAATATCAGCATAGAAATTAATAGTGCAGAGATATCAACACTTTCAAATTCCTAAAGAGATAAAAAGCCGCAAAGTCAAAACATAATCATAACAACTGCAAGAAATGGGGTAGGAACTAGGAAGGTTGCTCAGAATTTCGATACAGAAAAATAAAATCCCTTCGACAAGAACTTGTCAGTGGTGACACCGGATAGATAAAAAAGAAAGAAAAAAGATTAGCACTCCACCAATATCAAGTGCTTTTTCAAGTATTAAATAATTATTATTTAAATCCTCCTACTAAAAACCATTTTGACATGTGTTATACTCGTCTTATAAATTCTTTGGGATCCTTATTCCTGCCCAACGTGGGACTTCGTTTTTAAACTAACTTTTAACATAATGGCTATGTTTTTGTGATTCCATTCACACCCGTGCTCTTCCTCTGTAAGTTCTACTTTTCCCTCTTTGTTAGATTTCTTTGTTTCTATGCCTATGTCTTCCAGGACAAATTGTGCTGGTTGCACTTCTGAGGAAGTCCCTGATTACATTGGATCTAGTGAATAAGAAGGGGTCATGACCTATTGACTTCCGTCGACACTATTCATCCTAAATCTCATCCGTTTCTATATTTGTTGTTAATCTTGCTCACTTTGTTTCACTTTCTTTCTTTGTCTAGGTTCAGTTGAACTCTTTCGTGCCTTATTTTCAAAGGCTGGATAACTGACTTGAAACTTGTCAACTAGATAATTCGTAGAATCTGGATCTTTTCAAGTGAGTACATGGAAAATAGTCTCTAGTGGAGAGAGTTTGTCCATTCATAAGTTAAATGACAGTTTTTCCCACTTTACTTTTTTTGTTTTATTTTATCTCTTGAATATCCGTTTAAACAAAGTGGAATAGTGACAGTTTTGGTTCAAATTCGCTTACAAAGGCTACTATTGTGGAGAAACATTTGATAGAAGAGTGAAGAATTAGCTTTTTTTTTTTTTTTGGTAGAGAACACCATGAAAGTTGGGCACTTGTGGATTAAATAACATCTTAGGATTGGCTTTCTGCTATAAGGAAATTCTGTAGTTACAAATTCAATTGTGTGCTAAAAGTGCATATGATAGGTAATGTGGAAAACTGCTCTTCACCAATCACCATAGACAAATCTTCCAAGTTAGCTTTGTGAAGCTCATATTGCGTTCTTCGTACACTTTTACTTGTTTGTCTACTTTTGTGAAGCTTATATTGCATTAATTCTTCTTACAGTTAAGTTTGCCGTTATTTTTTCCTTTTATTTTTTATTTCACATTTATTAATTAATTACATTTTAAGTCACCATTTGAGCTAGAATAAATAGTAATAGAAAAAAGCAATCACGTCTAGGGCTGCTTTTGGAAATAAATCTAATATTTTGATAAAGTTGAATATAATATTTTGATATAATTTAATATTTTAATTGGAGTATTAATTTTCTCTATCAACATTTCTCTACATACCTTTAATTCGTAAATATGAATATCAGAATATTTGCTAAAACTTTGAAGCTTTTCAAGTTTAATACAAATGTTTGTTTTTCAATTCCTTTTATGAATTAAAAAAATTATTTGTATTAAATAGACAATGAAAATCATTAAAAAGATGTTTGGAATGAAAGAAATTTAGTTTAAAAAAATATTAGTTGGAATAAAATTAAAATATCAATGAAGGCATAATTATTTTGTTTAAAATAAAAGACATATAACCATTACATCATATTAGAAAGAAAATTTATTAAGTCTCTTTTATTTTTTATATATTTTCTTTTTGTTAGATTATTTTTTTTAATTTACATCTCTATTATAATATATATATATATATAGTAGGAGGCTTTAGACGGTTTTAGTCTATCACTCTATCTAGAGTTAGAGCCGGAAAAATAGGTTTCAACTCGTGGGTTGACCCGTTTTGGCTCGTTTTATGGCAGTCCTAGGCTGAAAAAACAGAGCCCATATTGAGACGGTCTTTTTTCAGCTAGGACCGCTTAACCCGCTGGTTAAGCGGGGATTAGCCCGTTTAGCCCGCTTGTTTTTTTTTTCCTTCAAATTATCTTTTTTTTTCTTTATATATATTTTGTTTAATATTGAAACTTGAAATTAGAATTGTCTTATACTTAGAGTTGAAATTTCTCCATATTTCATATTTAATGTTGTTGGATTATAATACTTACATAAATAATAATTAATATGTATTAACATATTTTGATAAATTGATGGTTTATATGGTTTCTATTTCTAATTTAATTTGGACAAAACTTATATACTTTTCCTTATATATTTTTCATACTATTCATCAATTAAAATTTAACATGTAAACCTTTCAAATTTTTTTAAGTTTAAGAAGTTAAAAATTTTAATATATAATAAATGACTAAATCTACAATATATTAAAAAATAATCCACATATTATTCTTTAATTGGAAAACAATACTTAAAGCACATAAGAAAAAACATATAAGTATTTTCTATTTAATTAAGAATAAATTATGTTATTTTTTTATTATTCATATTAGTAATTTAGGTTATTATTCAAATATAAAAAATTAGAAATATATATATATATATATAATATTTGGCGGGCTGGCGGGCTAACCCATCACCCCACCTTGGCGGTCATGGGCTGAGCAAATCTTTGCTCGCCAGAAAACGGGCTGGCCTGCCCCCAACCCGTTTTCTGGTAGCCCGCCACGGGCCAACCCATTTTAGGGCGGGTGGCCCATTTCCCAGCTCTATCTAGAGTCACAGTTGGACAAGACTAATAGGCCCCTCTTGTAATCTTCTCTTTTTTCTTTTCAGAAAAAAGAAAAGGAAAATTTTATGCTATCCTTGACTAAGTAGCTAAAATTTGCACAGGATAGAATAAAAATTATAATTAGTCATATAGACAATGAAATTTGAATAAAAATAAAAAAATTTACTATAAATCTATTTAAATAAAAAAATAATAATTAAAAATTATGATTTGATTTCTAAAAATATAAATATAACATGCCCGAAGTGTGCTTGCAATATGAGATAAACTCATACGTAGTATTTTTGAATGGAAATCAACATATATAGGACTAGTCAAGTTATATAGACAATCAAGTGCTTGCAATATGAGAAAACGTCACACGTATTTTTAAATGGAAATCAACATGTATAAGACTAGTTAAGAAATTATATAAACCTAAAACTAAAGCAATAACAACTTTTTTTTTTTTACCAAATAGACCTGTGGGACTTGAAAAAACTACCGTGAATAACAAATTAAGCAATAACAATTTTGAAGCTTAGAAATTTAGTTCAAAAACAAGAATTAAAACAAGATGTGAGAGATCTTGTTTACATGTACGTTGCTGAGAGAAAAATAAATAAATATATATATATATATATATTAAATATCTACAGACCCACATGATTCTAAGATAATGATTCTAAGATAACTGCATTATTGATTTCAAATATGCTCATATCTGGCGTGATTGATTTCCCAGAATCAAATAATCACCATACATATTCTAGTCATAAAGAGCTGGGTGGGATAATCGCGAAGTGGGGATGGCAACTAGAGGTATCTTCATTTTAAGTACAATACCAAACTTCTCAGAAAGATCCAACTTGTGGCCTTCAGGTAATTTCCAGTCAAATGAATGCATCAGTGTTGCCAAGAAATACAAAAAAGTCCTCTCCGCCATGGCTATTCCTGCACACATTCTTCGTCCCGACCCAAACGGAAAGTAATTGAAGTCATTCCCACTGTAATCCCATTTAGCATCCAAGAACCTGGAAGGGTCAAAGTGAAGAGGATTGTCCCAAATGGAAGGGTCTCTATGTATGGCCCACACGTTCACGAACACACGAGAGCCTTTTGGGATTGTGTAACCTCCCACAGTGGTGGTTTCACTTGGACAATGAGGGACTAACAGTGGAAGAGCAGGGTGCAATCTCAGAGTTTCCTTCATAACGGCAAGTAAGTATGGAAGCTTATGAATATGAAACTCTTCTACCATGTTATCTCTTCCCACTTCACAGTCCAATTCTTCTTGGACTCTCTTCATCACCTCTGGATTGTTCAAAATATGACCCATCGCAAACTCAATTGAGTTTGAGGAAGTGTCACTCCCACCCACCACCATATCCTGTTCAAAAATTTTCACAATAAGATATCACATATTTTAAGAAAAATAAATTGTATAATGTAGAAAATTAAAATAAGTATATAAAAAAAATACCATGAGGAGGGCCTTAACGTGTATCAGGGAGAGTGGTGTCTTGGAATCTTCATCCTTCAATTTCAACAAGAACTGCAAGAAATCCTTACTCTCTTCTCCTTCGCTTCCACTCTCCGTATTCATCTTGATTCGCCGATCAATCATCTTCTCAAAGATCTGATCCAACCGCTTGGCCAAGACTATCATCTTTCGCTCTAAACCTTGCAAGTCAAACCATCCCAACCCGGGGAAAAAGTCCGATACGTTCGGCGTCCCCAATATCTCCGTAATGCCTGACACCACCTCCCTGAACTCCGCCCCCACGACGGTCCTCTCACCCCCTTCCACGGTCTCGCCCCACATCATGTTCGTGATCACGTTCAGCACCGTAAGAAATATCTGCTCCCCAATATTAACCGGAGACCCGATCCGACTGTATAGAAAGCCCACGGTTTTCCGGACCTCCCGGCGACGGAGGGTGTAAACGGAATCCAACGTGGGGTTGCTGAGCATCTTGAAGACACACACTTTCCTCAACATTCGCCACTCAGGTCCATAAGGGTTCGAAACTATATCTCTTCCACCGTAGGACGCTTTCTTACCAGCAACAGGCACGACGCGGTTAGCGAAAGTGACGTCATGGTCTTTGAGCACTTGGCGAGCCATTGAAGGGGAGGTGAGGACGAAGGCATATTTGGTCCCGAGCCGGAGCGTGAAGATAGGACCATAGGTTCGAGACAAAGTGGCCAAGAAGGAGTGAAGCTCGGGATCGAGGGATAGAAGGTTCCCGAACAAAGGGAGGCCAGGCGGACCTGGTGGTAGCTTGTAATTGGGTTTGAAGAAGAAGATCCAGGCGTACCATGTCACTGCAAAAATCGCCCATCCAGCAAGAAGGAGGAGAGTGCCAGGATCTTCAGAGATGTAATCCATATGACTGGCTAAGATTTTTGAGTTTCTCAACTCTGAAGGATTTTGTTAGAACTTGAGATTTTATTTATTGGGTCTGTGGAGATTCGGTGTAGGATTCTTGTTGCAGAGTGAAGCAAAAAGGACGAACACGAAATAACTTGTGTATGAGCTGGTATGGGAGGAGGAATGGAATCTTGAGCCGAGTGACATTTTTATTGTGGCCGAACAATAAGACAAATGCGCATTTTTTGGGTTCTGCGGTACTGGGAAGTGGGAATAACTCATGGCAGGTCATGGATCAATCAATTTATATATAAATGTAATATTATAGCGCCAGGTCTATCTCAATTCGTCACAGATGATATGACATCCCCAACACGCAAGTTTAATCCGGTTGACTTTGTTTGCACTGTTGTCCTGCAGGAGGCTGGTTTTGCAATATGCGGACTTAAATATGCCAAATAAACATATATGATCAGGCCAATTGGTTGCTACTCTTCGTTGTGCATCTCAAACAAGTTCTTCCATTTCTTCCATCCATGACTGATATTGTGATATTCATTCAGCACGGGATTGGATTATTTCTCTTTTTCAAAACAAAAAATTCCCAAGCTACTATTTGAATTTTCATTTGATACTCCTAAACGACCTTACTTTGATCAAGATGCATTATAGGGTTTGTTTAGCATCAAAATTTATTAACTTTTATATTTTCCTGGTAGCACATAGACAAGACAATCAAATTTAAAAAAAAAAAAACAAAAACGAAGAATGATTTTCAAAATTATACTATTTCCTTTTTTTTCTCTTCAACTAATTTTATAGGTTTATGAAAATTACACTATCTCAAAAATAGTTTTTTTTAACATGTACAAATTAGCAGTTATACAAGTAAATAATAAATAAAATAGAGTGAAGAGGCGGACTATTTTTTTTTCTGGGGTTGTTAAAAAATTACAGAGAAAAGTTGATATTTTTTTGTGATTTGTTTTTTTTAAAAATTATAAAAAATTTTTTAATATTTTATTTTATAAAAATCACACATATGATATCACTATTTATTTATGACAGTTGATAAGAAAGAATTTATCGGTGTCAGATGATTTATCTATTTTTCTTTTTCCACCTCTTCACTGCTAGTTCTCTCTCTCCCACGTGATGTTATTTGATTTTTCTCTTTACAAGAACTCCCTCACCGTGTTGTCATATCAAAACCCTGAGGACCTTTAGGTTTGCTTCTGTTCAAGATGTTCCAAGACTTTGGGAAGCTTGCCAGCGAGGTTGCTCTGTGCGAGAGTGAGACTAATGAGCGTGTCGAAAGGCCGATCTCTAGCGGAATAGATGAGGTTCAGGTGAATCATTTCTGTTTCTTCTTTTTTTTTTTTTTTTTTCTCAATAAGACTACATTTGGCCGTTCTGCCGTTGTTAAACAGCGGCCTACAAAAGTTATTTATTTTTTTCTTATAAAAAAAAGACTTTCCTCTATATTTGATTGTTTGACCGCAAAGGAAAACTGAGTTTCATTTGCTATTAACAATCGCAAACGAAATTTTCTTGACGTTCATATCCTTTACAAAAAAAGTTATTTTTTATGTAGTGTCAGTAATTCTTGTTCAATATTAGATCCACTTTTAGACAAGGTACTCTTTCCACTTCGTTATATTATATGATATACTTTTCTAATAATTCTAGTTCAATATTGGATCCACTTTTAGATAAGATATTTTCTCTATTTTACTATATAGTACACTTTTTTTAAAAATTTACATTTCAAAATATAGAGCATTCTACATAGTTATTAGTGTAATCTTTTTCTTCTTTTCAAAATCATCCCCGAGTAATTAGGCCTTATTAGAATTACTCCTTGTTTTCCCAATTCACTTAAAGTACCAAGTGTGTTACTGTTCATGATAATAGAGAAGGCGAAGACTCGAGCTCCAAATGTAGCTCCAAATATGTTATTGCGTCCATATAAGAGATCACGTTTTATTGAAAGTGCATGTGTCAAACTCCAAACCGCATTATTGGTTGGTGTAGACTGTGGAGAGAACTCATGAACTTCTTAAGCATGTCAAAGAAAAAAAAAAGGAATAAAGGGAGGGTAATAAGAAAATCATAATTAATGCTGAGACTGTATTAATTACTGTTAAATGAGGGTAATTAGGAAAATAATGTATAAATTTTTCAATTATTAACTACTATTTTGGTTCATGTGTAATAGGTAAAAGTGCATTATAAACTGGAAAGGAAGGAGTATAATATAATGATAATCGTATTTACTATTGAATCATTTAGGGTGTATTTGGATTGATTTATGTATAATTGATTACGAAAATATGTATTTATTTATAATAGATTATGAGAATAAGTAATTATGTCAAAAGTGATTTGTGTTTAAATATTTTTAGTTTATAAGTGATTTTAAAAAAAGAAATATGTTTGGATATTGAGGGTTTAAGTAATTATTGGGTAAATAATGAGAAGGAAAAGTGAAATAAATGATTATCATATGAAGAAAAAATCAGTTTTTTCCATAAGTACTTATTTAAGATATAAATGCTTATTAAAAAGCTATTTTTATTCGGTAATTTTAACACATAATCACTTATAGTATCTCATAATCACTTAATCTGAATATTCTGACAAGCACTTAAAGATTAAAATTCAATAATCGGATTGGGGTTGAAGATTGTTAAATTAGTGATAATTAAATATATTTAAATCATATATTTTAATTTGAAAATTGTATATAAATGCAATATTTTGCTTCACAATACAAATAACCCTTAATTTTGTACTTTAATTTGTTTTGCCCAAAAAAAAAAAAAGAGAGGCCTGTATTGCTTAAAATTTGCACGCGCTTTGAACGGGGAAGCTTCAAATCAAATATTAAAAAGTCGCGAGTTTTGGGACATCTAACTCATAACACTATATTTTACTCTTTTTATCCCTCATTTCTTAGTAATTTTGGTGATGTTTATTGGCTAATTGTGCTCAGTTAAATGATAATTGAATTAATTAGCCATTTTAGGAAATTATTTGATTTTTGAATTAATTATGGACATTAAGTGTTTAATTGTGATTATCTTAAGTATAGAATTTCTATGTGGTTTAATTCTTTCAATCATAATTAATTTTGCTTGATTAATGATATTATAATTGAATTATCTTGATGAGAATAGTGATTAAATTAGATTGTACTAAATGTCCTTTTTTTAATAACCAGATTTAGGGGTATTCATAAATAGGATGGAGTCGAACTTGATCCCTAAACGTTGCCCGACTCGATGAACATTGGGGCCATATTAGACCAATATTGAGTCAAGTATCGGGCTAACCCAATACTAACTATTTTTTAAGAAAAATAAAAAAAAATATTTAATAACAAAAAATATACTTATTTATATCTAAAAATATATTTTCTTCAAAAATAATGTTAAAAAATATTTTTAAAAATTATAAATATTTAATCATTATACATTATTTTTATAAAATATTAAGTTAAAAAATCAATTCAAAATTTAAAAAAAATTGAAACATTAAAATCTTAAAAAAGTTTTTATAATATTTATATATTAAATGTATTATATTATATATATAAAGGACAAAAATCCTTCAAAATCAATATATAAAATAATTGAAAAGAAAAAAAAAGATATATATATATACACGTCAGGTTGTGTAGGACCAACAACACTTGGCTTAAACCCCAACCTGGCCCCGAAATTGGTCAACCCCGGTTGACCCGATGTGGCTGAATTGAACCGAACCAATCGGGCCCCAAGCATTGTTATTTGACCCTAACTAGATTGTACTAAATAAAGGTGTTCATATGTTCGTTTTGGTTCGATTTTGGGTAAGAACAAAACTGAACAAAACCAATGGGTTTGGCATATTTTAGGTCCTATTTAATTTTCCTTTTAATCGATTTATTTTGGTTTTAAATTCAATTTGGTTCGGTTTGAATCATGCTAAAATGAATTTTTAAAAAAAAATTATAGCATTTTTTCCAAAAATTAAATTAAATATGTATCATATTAATACTTTATAAGTACAAATTATATCTAAATTATAATTTACTAAAACATTGATTTTTTATGTAAAAACTTTGTGAATCTTTTTTCATATAATTATTTACAGTAACACACTAATCTATATTCTCTTTCCATATATAACAAATATTTTGTAATCTTGTTCATAAGCCATTTTACTCGTTATAACCTATGAGATATATGTTAATGATATAGTATAAATATAGAATGTATTAAATAAAAAATAAAATCTATTAAATAAGTATATTATCAGTGCATAAAAAAATATTAATAGGTTCGATTAGGTTTCATTCAAGTTCTAAAGTTATAAAATCGAACCAAACTAAACTGAATCTGTTTTAAAAGTGAAAATATAACACCTTACTTTTATCTCATATCTAATATATTAGACTATATTAGAGTCCATTTATAATTGTTTAGGAACTTGAATCACGTAAAAATGAAAATAGAATTTTCAAAAATTGAGTATTCTTCATATGGTATTTTCCATTTAAACAATCAAATTTTAAAAATTCATAATTAATTTCACAAAAATCGAATGTAAATGATTTAAGTATCTAAAAATAATTTAAAATATTCTCTACATGGAAAAAATAAGGAACAGAGTATTGATCATGCCAATTAATACAGTATTCAATGTTTTAAAAACCGGACCGGATGTCAAACCAGAAATTTCACCGGGTCACGGTTTTTATGGTTCAACCGGTTGGACCGGTGGTCGAACCGGTTATGTAATAATTAAGTAAAAATAATATTATATATAATAATATATGTATAAAAATAAAATATCAAATTGTTAAGAAAATAAATTTAAGTAGTTTAAGTTTATAATAAGTTAATAAGCTCATATAGTAATAATATATATTAAATCATTGAAAGTAATATTAAAACACTTTAATATGATAATATTATATGACCATAATATTATAAAATGACTATACTCCCTCCCTTTCCAATTATAAAAAACAAATAATTATTTCATCTGTATCAAGGAAAAAATAGTTTTGGTAGTTAAATTTATTAATTGTACTACAATTTCAATTTTTTTTTCCAAAATTGCCAACATTAAAAGTCTGAAGTAAGACTAATTCATTATTAGTAATTATCAATACAGTCTTAATTACTCAAGGGTGTAAAAGAAAAATAATATTAACTACTCCACAAATTTTATCCATGTCTCTTATATTTTAGGATAAATAAAGAGTCTCAAAATTCTCTTATAATTTGGGATGGAGAGAGTATAATATAATGAAATTTTTCATTTTTATAACTATTAATTTTAAAATAAAATGAAAAATAGTGTTTTACTCTCTAATAATTTTTATAATTAATAATTTTGGTAAAAAAAATTAAATTTAAGTTAAATTTTACCCAATTTAAAAAACCATCCGGTTCTCTAAAAACCGCTCCGGTTCCCGGTTCAACTCCGGTTTCCGGCTCAAAAGCCGGTTCAAAGTGGTTCAATCCGTTTCAACCCCTAAAACGGTCCAAAGCTGAAAACCGAGTCGTTCTTCACACCGGGTGACGGTCCGACCGGTCCGACCGTCCGGTCCGGTTTGGTTTTCAAACCATTGACAGTATTTTATATGAAATTTACTGTTCAAATAGTCATTTTATATTTTCTCATAATTTTACTCTTAACTTTAAAAATTCATATTTTCTTCTAATCTAAGTCAAATCATGCATACTTTATATCATTTAAAAGTTCTATATGTTTACTTTCTAGACATAGTTGTTTTTTTGTACATTTATTCAACTTATACAATGTATAACACTAACTCAGACCATTGTGGGTTAGAATATTACTTTTACTCAAACAATTTTATGAAAATTAATATAACTCTTCTTTTATAACTCCAATTTCAAACTAGTGCTATCTTAAACCTAAGATATAAATCTTTCTATATATATAAATCACTAAATTTTTGGAGTTCTGTATGATTTTATATTGCTTTTTGAAAATTTTAATGTTCACTGTGAATGTTACAGTTTTTCCTATATTATCTAGTTTTGACCTCTAATTTCAAATATTCATTATAAATCATACACTTATTCAATTTAAGTGTTTTTTGACTCTATAGAAAGCTTATCTTGTCTACTTTCAGAATATACATAATACTAAAACTAATTGCCCTGTTTCAAATAGAATTCCTCTATTCAAACTATTACTAGTCATTTTGAATATAATCATGTCATGACTCACATAATAAGCCTTATAAACATAATACTTCATTATTCATTTCCCCAATTTCATACATAACATAATGAGAGGACTTAAAGGTACACGTTAACTAACAATGGAAACCTCATACATTCATATACAATTTTGAGCAGAGTTACATAATACAATGCCATAACTTCCTTATATAAGTTATGCTTCATCATCTTCTTCATTCTTCTTACTTTTTCCTTGGATACTTTCATGTTCTTGCCCTAGCATGATTAGTGTTTGAAGGGGTGAGATTATGAAATTTCTATAACGAGTCATATTTCAAGCAATTACATTATCATATATGTACAATACTTAAATCATAACATTTTCACCTATTTAAGCACATAATGAGTCATAATGCTTCATAAAAATTTTGACATAGTTTCCTTTTAGAAAAAGGACATCCTAGGGTTAAAACCCTTTTATAAAACAGCCAAAATCAATCTCATAATATCATAACAACAATATGACAATGGGATTACATCATAAAAATAATATGCAATAACATAAAGCAAGAAATAGACTATGCTATCTTAATTGCTTTCCTTTGCCTTCCAACTTGATTCCAATACTTCCACTAGCTTTCTTGGACTTCTTCAGGTCCTAATACACCACTAAACACTAACTTAGGCCACTCTTTCATGGACGTCAAACACAAATTGTGCATAAACCTTTAATTTTTCACTTTGCTTTTCTCTTAGTTTTTCTTTGAACCAATACTTATATTTAAGGTTTTGGACTATGAGGAATCCATTTTTAAGGTCAAAATCATGAAATTCCATCTCTATTTTAAACATTAGACTGACCAAAAATCATGGAAAATTAGATGAAAAAGACTTGCTTTTCAATACTTGCAACAACTTGTTAAATCATACTTTTGGTCACTTGTCTAAGCTTTTTCCTAAAATTATTTGGCAAAAACTCAATTCACTCTCTCTCTCTCTCTCTACATAGCCATGGCCGAAATTCTTAGAGAGAAAGGAGGAGAAATACTTCATGAAACCACTTAGAAATATAAGCTAGAAGGTATGGAGATTACCTTACACTTGGTTTTTTGAAACTTTCCTTCTTGCTTCCTCTTTTCTCTTCTCTTTTCCTCTCTTTTCTCTTATTTTTTTGGAGATTTTCTCTCTTGCCTTACTGTTGGTTTGTGTCATGCAGCATGAAAGGAATGAAGGCTTCTAACTAACTTTTAACCTTAAACTTAAATTATAAATTCATATTAACTCAATTAAATTCTAATCAATATTCCATTGAGATCGGCTCATTGAGAGCTCCATTTTGATCAAATTTCTAAAAATTTTGCAATTGCCCTTGACCAAGGAAAAATTATAATTTTTAATTGTTTTGAACCCTTTTTTATAATTTTTCCTAGGGACTTAATTGCAATAATTATTTCATTTTAAGGACTATATTGCTCCCTTGTGCTAAAATGAGAATTTCACATTTTATTGTCTAACATGGGAAATGATCCTTACCCTTAAATCGGGTCAAAAATGCAAATATTGATTCTTCTATATACTTTCTCATAATTTTCCCACAAAACCAATTTTTTAATAATTCTTTTTATTATTCTTTCAAATTGGTTTATTTTTTAATCTAGACCTTTTAGCTGCATAATACTTATATTGTTGTGCTCAACTCAAAGCTTCCATGCATCCAGTATATTGCATTAGCTCAGTTCTAGAATTAATTCTTGCTAAAAACCTCATAGAAAATTTATTCCAACTAAGGACCAAGTATAATTCCTTCTAAAAACTGGATTGGAAATTAATTCCAATGAAGGATCAAGTATAAGCAATTAGATCTCATTTCCTTTTTCATTTCTTCATACATTTTATGGTATCCATTGAAATTTGAGATATTATAGAAAAAACTGAAATAGACCATATTTAAGTTCGGTTTTGATCATTTTAAGTCAATTTGATTTGATTTAATTGGTTTGAATGGATATCGAACATCCTTAGTACTAAATGTCCTTTATACAAGAGTTTTTATCATTTAATCTTGGTCATCCATTCCATCTTTTAATCTTGACAATCTACTTTATCTTTTAATCTTGATAATTCATTTTGTCTTCTAATCTTGGCCATCTATCTTCTTCCTCTAATCCTAACCATCTATTTTATCTTTTAATTATAGTCATCCATTCCTTCTTCTAATCTTAGCCATCAACATTTCCCATTTATTTTCTCTTTCTATTTTTCCTTCTATTTTCAAAAGTCCCCATACTTTTTTGGACATTTTGGACTTTGATTTTTGATATTTGAACTTCATGACACATTTCTCACACACATTAAATTGTGACATATTAATTTTATGCACACATATTATTTGGACCTAGATTTCATTTAATAATGTTACATGAATTAAATGTTACATATTTCTTTAATCGGTCCAATTTCTTTTATGTTGGGTATGGCGCTTATTGAAAGATGTCTTTGAAGGATTTTAAAAGGGCAAATGTGGTAACTACCAAAGGAAAAAAAAACACATTATTTTCCTATTTTCTCTTTTATCTATCTTCTTATTGGTTTGTTCATTCTACTCTCCTCAGGACTTAATCTCCACCCTACATTCTCTCCATTTAATCTTAACAATCCACTCTTATCCTAGCTAGCTAATCTAATCTTGGTCACCACTTAACCCTAGTTGGAAAACCCTTCAATCTTGCCCTTCCTTTCCTAACTTCTTCCCCAAGAACTAATCCTTACCATTGATTCTTTCCACCACTAAACCTTGGTTGGCAGCATATAATTTAAGGGGGGTCAATTCACACCCCTCAATTTAGAAAAACTACATGTCATAATCCTTTTTTTTTACACCGTTGACCCTAATTTTTTGGTTCCACTAGACTTAAGTATTGTTTTTCTTATGCTTAAGCTCAAATTTTGAATATATTTGAATCCAAATTTTTTTAGATACATGGTTCAAAATATTTGCGAGGATTTTATTAAATCCAATAAATACAAAATTGAGGTGATATGTAAGAGAAGAACTTAACTAATTTAAATCTTCAAATAATTTTTATAAAAATTACTATTTATTTTTTCTAAAACCCAAATTAGTAAGGAAGAGAGTTGAGAAACTATCAAACTAAATCTTCTTCAGATTAGGTAGCACCCATTGACCTAGATTCTTAGGTCTGCCACTACTAGTTGGTGAGACCCTAAAACCTTGCCTTCACCCCTCAATCTCTCATTCTGACCTCTACATTTTCATTCATCCTCCTCCACCCTCTCCTCTCATCTCTTTTCTTTCATTTTCCCACATTTTCCCTTCATTTTCCTTCACCCATACACATACTTATACCATACACACTTCATTTCTACCATTCCCAACCATCATTTCTTCATTAAACCTCCATTTTCTCGCTTCTTTTCTTGATGGGCGAATTTCTCTTCATGGTTTGGAAAGAAGCTAGCTTAATGGAGGAGTAGAAGCTTGGTGGTGATTATGGAAGAAGGTTAGAATCAAAGGATAAGTGTTCATGGGCTACAAAGAGAATTGGGGAGTTTCTTACTTTCATGTTTAGTTTTTAGTCCAATCTTTGTCTAAATTTGATTCTATGGTTCGATTGATGTTAGATTGAAATTAGATTGGAAAATGTTGACTTTGATTATGGTTTTGTATTAAGGATTTATTCTATGGTTAGGTAGATCTTTAGTATGGAATTGTGATTAATGTTGGCATAGACCTTTGTGATGGATTGTATTATGTTTTTGATGGTTTCTAGGCATGGATTATGTTGTTAATTGATGGATAATGTGCTGTCATTTGACTACATTAGACTGTGTTAAGTATGTGGTCATGCATGATTTAGCTTAATATGTGTACTAAATGAGTTATTGGGTTAGTTGCTCACTTAATTGATCATTAGGTACCGTAATTGACAGCAACTTAATTGATCCAAATAGCCCTAATTAGTGAGTTTAATTAGCTTAAATAAGTGATCATGCATTAATCTAATATAGGTGGTCCAAACTAGACTTATTATTGTATGACATTTGCACCTTAGAAGGTTAGAGGTGGTTAAGTTAATTAGATTCTCTAACTACTTTCTATAATCCTAATAATTAAAATTGAATGAAGAAGGCCCAATTTCTAAGTCCAAATCCATGATCATTACTCTTCCATTATAGTTGGTTATTAGGTCCACTTATTTGTCTTTGTTAGCCTAATTGCATTGTTTTAGTTTAATTTAGTTTTAATTGCACTTTTAATTAATTGAAACCCCTCATTTTCAAAATTAATTCACTTTCTAATCACTTAATTAATTAATCTTAACCAATTACATTGCTACTTCTCATATTTGACCTAGTTGTACCAGTACATTGCATAATCTTAATTGAACCGAGATTAATTAATTTGATGCCCCTAGGACGCAAGTTGTCACTAGCCAACAATCTGATTCCAGCTCAAGTAGGTGATTGTGATAGTTTGCGATTTCCAAGATGAGTGTCCCAATATCATCCCTCAGATTGAAGGAATGATAGAGATTTTTTTAAGATGCACAACGAACAACATCAAATAAAGTATAAATGATTCGTGCTCATTCTAAATTCTCTAAATTTAATTTTTAAAGATTTAAATTTTATTTTATTTTTAATTTATATTTTTTAAAAAATTGATATTTAAAATTTTATTATTATTCTTTATCTTTCTTTAAATTAAAAAGATATTAAATTTTAATATAATAATAATAAAATTTATACAGTTTATATTACATTTGAATATTTAAAAAGATGCTATGCAGATCCACCAATTACCTTCTTCATATTACAAGTTTCGCTTTCAAAAGTTACTGTTATACCTTGATATTTATCACTTACGTTTTAAAAAATTATTACTTATACTTCCTCTTCTATTAGGTTCTAAATTCAATAAATTGGGTCTTTCTTCTTAATTCAAAAGTTACAAGTAAATTATGCACAATTAATCAATCATAAGTTCAATATTGTAATTATGGTCTAATAACATTTGATAACAGTAATCAAATAATTTGAGAGATTATCAAATTCACAAATAAAGAGTCATGCGTATCCGAATATGATCATAGTGAAATCATTGATGCATTAGAAAGTAAGAAGGGGAAGAGATTCAATCTGTATTACCCATTAACAGACAGACTTAGGAACAAGAGAATCAGAGCAAGCTCAATGGAGTTACCATGCGGTACTCTCAAAATTAGGTTATATCACAGAATAGTGACCATCCCACTATTATATAACCTCCAATAATTAATTAATTAATAACAAAATTCTCATTTCCTACTAAATCAATATTATGATAAGAAGCTCATTGACTGTTAAAATGGCTATAGGTTGAAGCTTTTACCCAATAGAATTGTGTGTTATCCAACCTATTATGAAATATACACAATTAATTACAATCCATTTTGGGTTTAATTAGTACTCAAACAAAACCGATTGTCCTATTAAGTCTATAAATATGTCCTAATAATTAATTAATGCTACTCCTATGGCCAAAAAAATAATTAATGCTAATTCACAATATTATTAATTAAAATTATTCCAACAATTTAATTTACCACGACATTCTAGTTTGGTTACATCTAAGTAGTCATAAACACTGAATCTTCATGAAATTTCCGCTTATGCTTCCCAATTATGGTGTGTGCTTCTGGAAACGGCATGCAGCTAATTGATAAAGAATGCAAGAACAATGAGAAGGAGAATAAAATGAAAAAAGTAACGCGACTAACCCTTGCTTATCAATATTTGTTAATTTTATATTTAACTAGCTATAAAATCATCTCCTTGAAGCTCAATGTGTCCTTTTCAATGACAAACTCGTATTTAGTATTTTGTCCATTGGAAACCACCAAACGCTTGGATTGATTGACAGGAGTCGTTTCAGCTTAACCATGGGTCTTGGGCTCGAGACGTGGGAATGTAGTAGCTTAGAGTGGTAGGAGCGTCCACCTTTGTGGTGCCTGTCAGGCTTTAAATTCGGATTAGTCTGGGTCATGTTGAAGTTCTCACAGGTTAAATGAGGTAGGCTATAGGATATCAGGTGCTCACTCAAAAAAAAAAATTATTCTATCCATTAGATATTGGTGCTGTGAGAGATGGGAGCTTTCTTCCATGCTCTCATTGGGAATGATGAGAAATCTAGGAATTATGTTATAGGAGGGTAAATTAGTAATTATATATTATTTTAATTTAAAAATTAAATTTAAAATATTTTAGAATATTTTTAACATGATGAAAAAATTGGATGAAAATATACATTTTTAAAGTAAAAAAAAGTTTTTATAATTAAGATAAAATAGAATGGATGTCAATATATTTTATTCCGCAATATTGTTTAAGCAAATTTTAAAAAGTTAATTTACCAAACTCTCCTATGTAAAGCGCGTTTGAAATGTAAGTATTGAACAAAATTCAAACTCTTATTATAATAAAAAAATGTTAATGTTATAGATGAAATAACAAGGTTTTTGAAAAAGTTGATCTTCGACAACATTTGAGGGTATTTGGCCAAAAATCAACGTGGGCCCGGCCTATTGAGTAAATGGTTAAAGTTGTGGACTGGGCCAAGGGCTCAAAAGAGGAATTCTTACTTAGACACATCAATAAAGCTCAAGGGGTCAGGCCCAAGGAAATCAATGGTTCCATCCCACAAATGAGGATCAAGGCGTGGCCTGAGAGCTCAGAAGAATCTTTTTTCCGCCTGAGAGAGCTAAAAGAATTTAAAGTAGGCCAAGTTGTGAATAGAGTCGCAGTAGCTAAGCTTGATGTACCGGTCCATTTAACCCAATAAAAATAATGAACCAGGCTTTAAAAATAGAGTCGGAATAGAAAACCGATTTTTGGGATTGGGCCCATTAAACTATGACTCGTACGAGCTAGCCTTGCAGGCCATAGGCCAACCTATTTGACCATTTTTTTTATCTTTTTAATATTAGTTTAAAAAGACCAAAAACTCTCCCCTCTATTCTAAACATCACACCTATTTCTATTACAATCCCATACCTTCCATTCTCAAACTTAAATTTGAAATTTCTCAATTCCAAATAAAAAAAAATTCAAATTATTATATTAATGAATGATGTATAAATTATAAAATTTAAACATTATCTTAATTTGCATGAATGATGGTAATAATTAATTATATTAATTTAAATATTTATGTGAGAAAAATAAAAATTATAAAAAAAATATTTTTAAAAAAATACATGCTTATTCTGCAAATCCGTTAAATATGAGTTAGGCTTAAAAAAAATAGGTAGGCTTGAAAATAGGCTTTTAGAAATTGCAAGCTCTAGGCGTGAGGGCTCAAAAGAATTTAAAGTGGTAGCATATTTGAAAGTTGTAGTTGAAAGAAAAGTGGTACAAGGAGTGTGATAGAAAGCGAAAATGGTAGTTTTGGGATCATGGAGCCTCAAAAGCAGTTAAAGATCTCAAACTCTCACGTGACTTTTTTAATGTTGATTTGTCTTAGAATCCCAAGACTAATAATATAAGAACCCTTCAAACAGTCATAAGGGATAAGATCATCATGTATTTTGGTATTTTATGTTCATTTTGTCTTCAAGAATATTTTCTGGTTAATTTATTTTTTCTTGAATATTCACATATTCGAGAACATTGCCATAAAGGACCTCATGACCCCATTTTCGATGGATTTCAGAAGTCAAATTTTCATGACATTGTTTTATCTGTGAGGTTTTTATTGATCCTGTCACGATTACACACAAGTGTTAAGTTTTATGAGCCTCACTGAAATTCCCAAAGAAAAAAAAAAGAGAAAATATCATCTCAACAAGTTTGAATTATGAATTAAGTTCTTATTTAATGATTAAATTTTTTTCTTAATATAAGCACCATTAAATTGAAAAATAATTTATAATTTTGCCAAAAAGGAGTTTAGTTTTGTTTTTCAAGTGTGCATAGGTTGAGAAAAAAGTGAGGATATATATACTGCAAGTTTGAGAAGATCTCTTCCTCTAGCTCATTATCATTAGTCGTATTCTTATGATCTAAATCCTCATCAATACTAAACACATTTATTACACAGTCGTGGTGCCTTTTCCTTTTTTCTTTTTTCTTTCTTTTTTTAATTTTTTAGAATAAAATGTACTAATAGGTATATAATTGTTGTACCTATTAGTACATTTTCTTTCAATATATGTTAAACAACTTTTTTTTTATATCATAACACAAAATCTTATTCTATTCTTCAACATAAATAACGAAATATAAAAAAGAGAAAATTATAAAAAGTCCCAAAAGATGAAAATAATTATTAGAAAGCCTCATAATTCTAAAAGATTACACACAAGTTTCATTTGTGTAAAATCCTAAAAAATAAATATAAAAAATTTATTGTTAAGTATAAAATCATGGACCATAAATATAAAATATTGAAACACGATTTTATACTCAATAGTAAAATTTTTTATACTCATTTTTCAAGATTTTACACTAATTGAATTTGGGTGTAGTCTAATATTAAAGTATGATTTTATACTCAATAATAAATTTTTTTATATTCATTTTCTAAGGTTTTGTATTAATGGGATTTGAATAAAATTTTTTAATAATTATTTTCATATTTTAAAACTTTTTTATGATTTTTTTTAAAAAAATATTTTTTTTTCTTTAGTTCGTATAGTAGTTAATAAAATGGTGTGATTTTCAAATAACCGATTTTTCTGGGAAAAAAAAAAACTCAACGATTTTCCAATCCCCACGCCTCCTACGAAACGAGCCTGGCGAGGAGCACTAATTTATCGCCGTGGTTTTCCATTTCCTCGGACTCTGTTTCCCCAAATCGCCGATCCCCTTAGTCATCGATTCCGACAACTTCAATCTATTCCTCCGACCTACTCACTAACAAGTTCTTTTCTTTTCGGATCCTCTTATCCTCTCGGCGCGCAGGTACCTTCTCTCCTCCTGATTATCTCATTTTTCTGCTCTATTCCTGCGTTTTGCTGCAGATAATAATGTTCGTTTTCTTTTCTTCCTTTAATTTTTCAGGGGATCCCAACTCTAGTATTCTCGTGATTACTTTCCGTGCTTTTAATTTAGGCTATGACTGTTTTTGTCATAAGATATAAAGTACTATACTTTTCTAGTTTTCACGAGGTGCATTCTAGTGTAAAAAGGGGAGTGACTTAGAGGCGAAGTTGTTGCCTTAACTTTCTCAAAACAATGCAACTGAAAATGGAATAAGAAATCCTGGAGAGTTGAAACGAATTGTTGGTGGTGAGTCTTTACAAGTTAATACCCATTATGGTTGTCATTTTTAATCTATTTGACACCCTTTTTACTTTGCCTACTTTATGTGTTTTAGGATCATATACTAGCTGATGTTGAAGATTCTATAATGGCTAAGCATTTACATTCAACTTCTGCTTTTTGAATTTAAGGATGATTGATCAGCATTGCTCAAGATACGAAGTAGCTTTTGGTGTTCTCATGCGCTTTTACTCCAGACATATATTGTGCCTCACTTAGAGGGATCTTGATAAGGATCTGCTTCAAAGGTTTTCACTTGGGACATTTCTCTGGAAATATTACATCCTTTGTAATTTTTAAGAAAGCAAGATCTCTCATTGTCACTTATGTTGTAATGACTAGTGCTTATTTTTTAAGAGGATGTGAGAATAGAGCAAGAATATTGTTGTTGGAATCTGTAACTCAGATTAGGTATGATAATTGATTGACTATTTCATGAACCAATTGCTTTAATCAAATTGTCCAAAGGAAGAATGCAAGAATCAATTAACGAATGGTGGTTTCTTTCATTTTTAATGCTTTTGGATCTTCTTGCTATCTGCTTATTTTAAAAGATTCATCCCTCACTCTCTCTTGCTCACACACACACAACACTCTCCCTATCTCACTGTACAAATTAATCTTTTTTGTAGTTTCTTAATTATTGTGGCTATTGCAAATTTCATACAATAGTGAAATGAATCTGACCATGCACCACTGCTGAAAATTGTTATTGATCTTATTCAATATCTTGAATCAAGAACTATACAATTTTCTTAATTAAAATGGTAAAAATTCCCATGTATTTGATAGCCTTAGCCTAGGTTCATCTTCAATCATTATTTAGTTTCTTCTCATTTTCTTAAAACTTATGCCTAGATTCCAAAGTTTTTTTTTTATAACAATCTCACTGTGTTTACCATGTGTTCTAAGATAATGGTTCGAGGAAGAGATGCCTGTTGGGAACACTGTGTTCTTGTTGATGCGACAAGACAGAAGGTCAGGTGTAATTATTGTCGACGGGAGTTCAGTGGAGGTGTATACAGGATGAAATTTCACTTGGCTCAAATAAAAAACAAGGATATTGTTCCCTGCACTGAAGTTCCAGCTGATGTACGGGACCATATTCTGAATATATTAAGCACTGCAAAGAAACAGAAGACTCTGAAGAAACAAAAGGTGGATCAAGTAGCTGCAGCAAATGGTCAACAGAATAGCTCTTCTGCTAGTGGTGGCTTCCATCCTAACAATGGATCTAATGGGCAGAATAACAGTGCTTGTCCATCTTTATTAATTCCACATCCCTCCACAAGTGCCCAGCCATTAGTGGATGATCCTCAAAATCAAAAGCAGGATGATGCTGATAAAAAGATTGCAATATTTTTCTTCCACAACTCTATTCCTTTAAGTGCAACTAAATCCATGTATTATCAACAGATGGTGGATGCTGTAGCCCAGTGTGGGGAAGGATACAGAGCCCCAAGTCATAAGAGATTGAAGTCTAGTCTCTGGGAAAAAGTGAAAGGTGATATTCATGATCACTATAAGAAATACAGAGATGAGTGGAAAGAAACAGGATGCACTATCTTGTGTGATAGCTGGTCTGATGGTAGGACAAGATCACTAATAGTATTTTCCATTGCATGTTTAAAGGGGACACTATTTTTTAAGCTCGTTGATGTTTCAGGTCATGAAGATGATGTTACTTACTTATTTGAATTGCTGGAGTCTGTTGTCTTGGAGGTTGGTGTAGAAAATGTTGTTCAGGTTATAACTAACACCACTGCTAGTTATGTTTACGTTGGAAGGCTTCTCATGGCAAAGTATAGTTCATTGTTTTGGTCTCCCTGTGCTGCTTCTTGTATTGATAAGATGTTAGAGGATATAAGTAGGCAAGATTGGGTTGGTACAGTACTCGAGGAGGCAAAAACTATTGCTCAATACATTTATAGTGATGCATGGGTTCTGAATATGATGAGAAAGTTCACTGCTGGAAAGGAATTGATCAGACCAAGAATTAATAGATTAGTTGCAAATTTCCTTTCCTTGAGGTCCATAGTGGTACAGGAAGATAATTTGAAGCATATGTTTTCACATAAAGAGTGGTTATCTTCCATATATAGCAGACGTCCAGATGCACAAGCCATTAAGTCACTGTTATTTTTAGATAGATTTTGGAAATATGCACATGAAGCTGTCAGTGTTTCTGAACCGCTGATTAAAATCCTAAGGATGGTTGACGGCGACATGCCCGCTATGGGTTATATATATGAAGGAATAGAGAGGGCGAAGGTTGTGATCAAGTCCTATCACAAGGGAGTCGAAGAGAAATACATGCCAGTCTGGGATATAATTGATGGGAGATGGAATATGCAACTTCATTCATCGTTACATGCCGCAGCAGCATTTCTTAGTCCTTCAATCTTCTACAGTCCAAACTTCAAAATGGATTCACGGATGAGGAATGGGTTTCAAGAAGTGATGCTCAAGATGGCCACTACAGATAAAGATAAAATGGAAATCACTAGAGAACATCCTGTTTACATCAATGCTCAAGGCGCACTTGGGACTGACTTTGCCATCTTGGGAAGAACGCTGAATGCGCCAGGTATGTGTCATCTTCAGCAGTCTAAGTCGTAAATTGAGTCATTGTTGGAATAGGGCTATACTTCTTTTTGCTACCTGGTCATCGTTGCATTAGTTGCATTCCATCAAGTGGTCTACGCCAAAATACTTGCAATTTGTCACATTCTGTCATTGAAATTTATTACGTGTTACTCATTTACTGATTTTTCTTACCATAATGGTTGCAGCCTGGATAAAGTGAACTTTTAAGTATAACGGAGATTATGAACAAGTAACATGTCAAATAGATGGGGTGGATTGTCTTTAGATTTTTGACAAGTTTGTGTGTGTTTTTGGACATTCTGGCTAAGTGTTTGTCTAAGTTGAACATGCATCCTGTTCTAAAACGCAAGTACTTGGTCAATTTTGTGGATCTCCAGGTGACTGGTGGGCAGGATATGGTTATGAAATCCCCACACTCCAGAAAGCTGCAATACGGATACTAAGTCAACCTTGTAGTTCGCATTGGTGCTGTTGGAATTGGAGCACTTTCGAGAGTATACATAACAAGAAACGTAACGGAGTGGAGCTGGAAAAATTGAGCGATTTGGTTTTTGTGCAGTGCAATCTTTGGTTAAATGCGATTTCCCAACGTAGGGAAGCAAAATTTAGACCTATTATCTTTGATGAAATTGATGTTAGTTATGAATGGTTCACTGAAATGGAATCTTCAGCCCCACTTTTGGATGATTCATGGTTAGACGATTTGCCTCTTGAATGCAAAGGAAGTTCATATAATTGTGAATAAAGGAAGGATATGTTACATGGTGTTGTATGATTTTGTATATTATATATGTATTATTAATTTTATGTACTTTTTATTATAACCATTGTACTTTGCATGATACAATTACTGAAGCCTCGTCCCCTTGTGTAAAGCGGTAGTGCAAAATTTAGAGAAGACAAATTAATGCTATTAAAAAAATCGATGAATTGATTGTACTTGTATGTTTGTTTTCAGTTTATTTAACCCTTTGATTTGTTCGTCTTAAAAACTAGCCAAATGGACAGGTGATGGTGTGGAAACTGGTAAATTTTGAAATACTTTATTTATTTAATGAAAAAACATTGTTCTTCAATCTTTTTTCTTCACAAACGTCTAAGAGCCCGTTTTCCTTTCCAAATTTTTAGATATGTTTGGTACACAAATTTTAGGAATTAAGAAAAGAAATTGAGAATATGATAAAAATGATTTTTGTATTCTTATATAAAAAAATAAAGATAAATAGACATCATTAAATAATAATAAAAATATAATTAATATTATATATAAAAAAAAACTTGTTTTCCATATAGCTAGAGTTGTTGGGTTTTTAATCTAAAAAAATCTATATTCATAAAATTTATATAAAGTTGCATCATTAATAAGCCAGGAATAATGGGATTCACCCAAGCTTGCTTGTAAGGTACAAGCTCCACTTTCTTTTTTTTTGGGTAAAATCTATTTCCCTTCTTTTGTCCTCGTAAAATTTATATAATGAAGAAGATAGGGACCAAAATCCGCTAAACTGCACTATCATGCCGAACAAAAACATGGCACGCGGATGACCTAGGGGACATTAATAATGGATGGAAACTCCTTCTCTATTTTTATTTTAAAATTAGACTAAAAAGTCAAAATATCCGGAGTCTGGACACAATCCAAAATAAGTCCAAAACAATCTGCATTGTTTATAATTTTTATATTGGACATTGATTTTTATAATTTTTTATGATTTTTATTTTAAAATTAAACTAAAAAGTCCATTTATTTTTATATCCAAAATAAGGCCACGCTGCATCCTTCCTCGTCTTATCTCGCTTTTCTTGAGGACAATGCAGGTGCCCTTTGCGTGATCTAAAGGGCATTCAAAGCTGGCACGCTTTGAATGATTATTGCTTAAACTCAAATCAAACTTTGTAAATGATTTAATCATATCGATTTAATAATATATTAGTTTGTGGGATGTCATGATCAAGGAGGGTCCACCTGACTGATTATTTTATTTCAATCCATCATTGAGTTCTAATTCCAAAAACGAAAATTTTTTATTTATAAAAATTAAAATATATAATATTTATTATATTATTCTTATTTGATTACCATTAAATTTTTAACTTCTTTTTTAATTTAAAAATATAAAAGAAATTTGATCTATAAATTCACTTACTTTATATTTTAACTCTACTTACTAAATAACCTGCTTTTTTGCCAAAAAGTAATGTAATTCAACTAAAGCAACAACGAAAGAAAGATGGTTAGGGGCTTAAGAAAATAGCAGACCAAACTTAGCCAATCCGCTGTTTATATCTATTTCAATCACGAGAGATATATAATGGATAAATGTGAGAACACACTCCCCATTTGACTACCAGCACAAATCGTAATTTAGTGTTTTTCCATGAGGGAAAGCACTCTGATTTCCCTTTTTAAACTCAATTTCAGTTATTTTCTTTTTTGAATTAAGAGAAAATAGCAACCGATACAGGAAGGGGAGGACAAGAGGCCACTACATTCCCCATTTATCTAATTTAACGATGAGATAATAGTAATTTGTAGGTAACTCCGTAAACAAGAAGAAATTGTACTAAATATTGTGCCCTAATCTAGTCAAGAAGTTTGCACACTTATTAGCTTCCTAATATACTTATTTTAAGGAGACGCTCCAACTTTTATCCTCTATTTGGATGAGAGAAAAATATGAGGAGAAAAAAATTTGGGAAGAAAATAAAAAAGAATTTAGACTTTTTTTTTATCTAGATTCTTTCTTATTTTTTCTTCCTAGTATTCTGCTTCCCATATTTTCTCCCCATTCAAAATTCTAATACATTCAATCAAAATCCTTACAATTTTTTTGTTGTTGCATTAACTCTAAAAATCATATTAAGGACTTTAGCAAAGTCCATTGCAACAGTCACTTTCCAAAATATTGCTCTTCCCAGCAAAGCTTAAAACCCTCCAAAATGTCATGAACCTCATATATGGTGGGGTTTGTTGGTCAAAGTTTTTTCATCAATCCCTTGATGCAGTTACCATGATGATCTCTTATAAGACATCCATCATCCACACGCAGCCTTCTTCCCCGATTGAATGACAAATCCATCAACATCCAACTTAACTGAATTAACCTCCGGTGGGCCAATTTCAGTTATTTTCCAATTTGTGTCATTTATGTAAGATTAGTGTTATGCTTAGAAATTTTTAATTTTATTTTTTGTGCAGAAATCATTTATTAGTTTTCCATCGATCTTTGGCTATATATATAAATGGATGAACAATTGAGATTGATTTTAATTAATAAATGAATGACTAAGATTGAGTTTAAAGAAAAAACTTTTAATGACACATTTAAGAGGGAATTTGATTCTGCCATAAAAGGGGAAGTAGCCACACCTTAAGGCATATTACATACCACAAAAGTACCCTGATGATCATGAATATTACAATCAACATTAAAAGGAACTAATGGAGGCTGCCGATAATTATTTGCCAATGATGCCAAATCAAATGAAGGAAAATCTTTGAAGCCTGCCACACCTTCACATTTTGACTTAGACAAATGCCTTCAAACCTATCAATGTACGCCAAGATCTTTCCAGGTTGCTTTCAAATTCTTGGCAAAATTTCTTTCAGAAATTTTATACAAGCCATTGGCTAATTAAATAGAAACAGCATTGACAATAAATTTATTGATATTTCCATGTCCGGTATCTGAGAGCAATGCCTATTTTCATCCCTAGTGCCCGCAAAGCCGCAGCAGATTAGCAACATAATTATATAATTTAATCTTTTTTTCTTGTTTTACAGAAATGATATACATGACAGCAAAATTGTTTTGAAATTTTGACTCGATCAAAATTCCCAAATTATTGTATTTTGTTAAATCGACGAAATCTCAACAATAGAGTAAATTATAATTCTAAATGATAACACATTAAATTACAATCATGTAACAAATATCAAGTCAACTCAACATTTCCATTAATTTAATATTATTTTAAAAATTGTATTAGTAAATAGTAATAGGTATAGAGAGAGTAAAGAATTATTATTAATATTAAATGTGAAATCGATAGCAAATTATCATACGAGTCACAAACTATTCAATTTCTTTTTGAGGTAAAGAAAGGAAAAAATTAAAAGCTTTTTATCAAAACAAGCAAAATGGAAAAATATTTTTCTTGTTACCAAAAAAATAATTTCTTTAAATAAAAAAAAATCCTCATCCAAAACCGTACGTTAATTATTATTATCTTCAACTTTTTTCTATTTTTTATTTTTGCTAGCCATCATTTTGAGGCAGGAGTCTGTCCAATCTTTCATTCAATAATCTAAAATAATGATTTTTGTTCAACTCAATTCTCAAAAAGGTTGAAAAAAGTTCTAATACTTTCGCTTCCACAACCAAACCCAACCACAAACCACCCCCACCGCGCCCGCCGGCCCCCCACCCCAAAAAAAAAAAACACAAAACATTCGCGCTGAAAGCCGCACAATTTTCTTTTGGTTTTTTTTTTTTTACCACTAACCAGTATCCACACAATTTTCACTTCCAATTGAAGATGGTTGTCAAGTGACTTGAACCTTATCGCACAAACTCAATTAAGTTTTTCCTCCTCCTCAAAAAGGCTTGAACAGAATTGATAAAGAAATAAATTTTGTAAGCTTAGGATATTTAGAAGGAGTAAAACAGTTGTTATTATTCAAATTGTCAGTTGGTATCTTTTTTGGTGTCCAAATTGTTTGGTATCTTCAATCAACCTATTAACTCATGTACAATGATATTAGAGACACTTCCTTAGTAAAGATAATAATGCCATAAAAAGAATATTATCAAATTTTTTTATTTGAAGATTCTATCAAATTAAATTATGTCACTTTATAGATGATATGGTTTTAGATGATAGTCTAAGGGAAAATGTTAAGGAACATTGGAATCAAAGGTTACCCTTAGTAGGAGCATATGATACTTGACAGATAAAGAAAAGTATTAAAAGCTATTTGTACCCACAAAATATTTACCCAAATTTAAGAAAATTTTATCAAACTACTATAAATTAAGGTGATTTAGATATATATAAAAAAATCATTAAAAGAGCATCTTAGAAGAGTTTATTATATGATTTTTATTATTATAAAAAGATATAAAGGAAAGCAAAAAAAAAAAGACAGTTAAAAGTTTTATAAAATAGGATCTCTTAATAAATAATATATTTAAAGAGTTGATTTTTTAGAATCTAATAATATTATATAATCCATGTAACTAGACTTTGTTATTGTTATTCTACCTTCATTTATGTATTTTGGTACATTTGTTTTAATTTTATATATTTTTTATTAAAATATTTTATATATTTATTGGGAGTTATTTTATATTTGAATTGAATAAAATTAAAAATTTAATCAATGATGCCAAAAATGCCGACTTGTCCTTTTGTTTGGCCCCCAAAACTGGCATCTGGCTCTAGATTCCACCGCCACACACGAACCTCGCGATGAAAACTAGATATTTTGACGTGTTAGTGTTGTCTTTCTACACCACAAAGATATTCCATTTATGACAAAGCAATCTCCACGGCTAGAGCCCCTAAAATGGACCAGAGCCCGCGGGCTGGCCCACTTAGTCGATAAAAAATGATAGGATAAATTAAAAAAATTGAGATACTTTATAATGAGAACAAAAAACTTGGCCCGCCCCGCCGGCACGTCTAGTCCGTGGGTTGACCTGTTTTTTTTTTTAAAATATTTTTATATTTTTTACTCTATATAATTATATCTAAAAAAAATAAAAACTAAAAGAAAAGCTTAAGCATAATTTTCTTTTTTCAATCTTTCATATATTTTAATTTTAATTATATTTTATTTTGTTAATATAAATGTTACTTATGGTATTACCATATTAATGTATTAATATATTATGCTTTAGGACTTTATGCACTAAACTGATAAAAAATTTTATGAATATAGTTATTTTATTCATGATAGTGAATAAGAAATTAATAATTTAATCAAGTATGAAAAAAAAGGGGCTAGTCAAATAAAAAAGTAAAAACAAATGAGGAATTTTATTATTTAACAAAAAAGTTTAAAAAAATAAAAAAAATGGGTTGGCCCGTTTGACCCGCCAACCTGTGTATGACGGGACGGACTAGGAATTTCCAGACCCACCCTTATGGGTGCCCCAACCCACCTGACGCCACCTAAAGGCAGGCCAGCCCATTTAAGGTGGGCTGACCCATTAACCACATCTATCCATGGCAAACCAATTACAGCGCACTATTCTTTATCTCCTATAAAAAATTATTATTACTAACACATATAATACATTATAAAATGAA
This sequence comes from Adenanthera pavonina, assembly GCA_026686845.1. Taxonomy (NCBI): domain Eukaryota; kingdom Viridiplantae; phylum Streptophyta; class Magnoliopsida; order Fabales; family Fabaceae; genus Adenanthera; species Adenanthera pavonina. The sequence goes on along the minus strand of JAIVEN010000022.1, from coordinate 23,895,382 downwards.
AAAAACATAAAAATCACAAAGATAAATACCAACTCCATCCAAAATTCGAAAATGCAAAAATAACAGAGGATAGTTTGTAGCTATTCGAAGTCAAACTTCCCTTTCCCTTTCCCTTTCTTATAAATTTCTTATGGCTCCATTCTTCCTTACGAAATCTGATATTCAAAATCTGATGGATTCCATAAATCAATGGGATACCCTCCCACTGGTCTTTCTTGCTTTGGGCAGCGTCTTCGCCGTCGCTTGGTACGTACGGATCTTCTTCACCAAACCCCGTTCCAACCCGCCTCCGGGTCCGCCTGGCCTTCCATTGTTCGGTAATCTTCTATCCCTCGATCCCGAGCTTCACTCCTACTTCGCCTCTTTGGCTCGAACCTATGGCCCCATCTTCTCCCTCCGACTCGGCGCCAAATACGGCATCGTTCTGTCCTCCCCTTCAATGGCTTGTCAAGTGCTCAAAGACCATGACGTCACTTTCGCCAACCGCGACGTCCCTGTTGCCGGCAGGTTAGCCACCTACGGCGGAAACGACATAGTTTGGACCCCTTATGGACCTGAGTGGCGAATGTTGAGAAAAGTGTGTGTGCTCAAGATGCTCAGCAACACCACCTTGGACTCCGTCTATCAGCTCCGACGCAATGAAGTCCGGAAAACCGTGGGATATCTGTACAGTCGGGTCGGGTCTCCGGTGCACCTTGGGGAGCAGATGTTTCTTACGGTGTTGAACGTGATCACCAACATGATGTGGGGTGGGACGGTGGAAGGGGATGAGAGGGCGGTTTTGGGAGCAGAGTTCAGGGAAGCTGTGGCGCACATGACGGAGCTGTTGGGGAAACCCAACCTGTCGGACTTCTTTTCGTGGTTGGCCCGGTTTGATGTGCAAGGTGTGGAGAAACAGATGCGAGTGTTGGTTCGGCGTTTCGATCAGATCTTTGAAAAGATAATTAATCAGAGGTCAAAGATGGATAGGGAGGGTGGAAGGCAAGAAGAAAGTAAGGATTTCTTGGAGTTCTTGTTGAAATTGAAAGATGAAGAGGATTCCAAAACACCACTCACTATGACCCACGTTAAGTCCCTCCTCATGGTATCTCTCCTTTACCCTTCTATTTTTTATAGTAATTAATAAAATTAATTATGATAAGTAAACCAAACTAAATGGCATTATCTGTTTTCAAAGTGATATAGAAGCTAAAAATGTTAAAAATAGAAAGCATAGCTATTTACCTGTGTAAAAAAAAAATCTAAAAGGCATCATTTTTACGTCTGTTCTTCATTTACTTGTGTCTTGTGAAGAACAAACATAGGTGAAAAAAAAGATAAAATTGGAATTATGTATGTTTTATTGATAAATCATTTCCTTGTGTCTTATGAAGAACAAACAAAAGTGAAAAAAAAAAGATAAAATTGGAATTATGTATGTTTTATTGATAAATAATTTACTTGTGTCTTATGAAGAACAAACATAAGTGAAAAAAAAAGATAAAATTGGAATTATGTATGTTTTATTGATAAATTTTCTATGCTCATTCTGTAAAAAAATAGACGTAGAAAATCTAAAACCTATAAAATTATTTATAAAAAATATTACCAATCAATTTTTATGTTTGTTATATTTAATTAACTGACGTTGATAAAACACATAAAAATTTATTTTATAATGTTATGGTTGCTTGGAATGGGAAAAACTAAACTTCTGTGAATGTATATGGTGAATATTATGGGCAGGACATGGTGGTAGGTGGAAGTGACACATCTTCCAACACAATCGAGTATGCAATAGCACATATCATAAACGATCCAGAGGTGTTGAGAAGAGTCCAAGAAGAATTGGACTGTGTAGTGGGAAGAGACAACATAGTAGAAGAGTTTCATATTCATAAGCTTCCATACTTACTCGCCGTTATGAAAGAAACTCTGAGATTGCACCCTGCTCTTCCACTGTTAGTCCCTCATTGTCCAAGTGAAACCACCACCGTGGGAGGCTACACAATCCCAAAAGGCTCTCGTGTGTTCGTGAACGTGTGGGCCATACATAGAGACCCTTCCATTTGGGACAATCCTCTTCACTTTGACCCTTCCAGGTTCTTGGACGCTAAATGGGATTTCAGTGGGAATGACTTCAATTATTTCCCATTTGGGTCTGGACGACGAATATGTGCGGGAATTGCCATGGCTGAGAGGACCTTTCTGTATTCTGTTGCAACACTGATGCATTCATTTGACTGGAAAACACCTCAAGACGAAAAGTTAGATATGTCTGAGAAATTTGGTATTGTGCTTAAGAAAAAAGTTCCTCTGGTTGCCATTCCTACGCCACGATTATCCAGCCCAGCTTTATATGAGTAGAATTTATGTTAGATTGATTAGGGGAATCAATCATGTTGAGCATATAGTATACTCGAAAAATGACAAGTCAATATTAAAATTATTAGCACTTATTTATATGTCTTTGTCCATGGTTCAATTATTGATCCATTGATATCCCTGGAGATCATGCCAAAATAATTTATTCCAAGATTCCTTCTTTCTTGAGTATTGTTTATTGGCTTCTGGCCGAAAAAAAAAAAACGATTAATTAGCTGACGACAATAGCCTAGTGGACGTATGATTTTGTCCTATTTTCTGGCCTTCAAGTTTGGAACAAGTTTTGCCTTCCAGTTGATTTTATAATTTTGCACTTCGTAATAGATAGCCGTATAGATATTTTCAACAGAAAATGTGAGTAAAAATTATAAACTAGATATAAATTTGTGCGTAAAAATTGTAGCACTTCATGTGTATAAACTGACGTATTTTTTTCCTATTGAAATTGTAATATATACTTGGTATATAAACAATGTTTAAAACTGATTGAATTGAACTGAACTAAGTTAAAAGAAATTGAATAAAATTGATTATACACATATATTGTATTTATTTTAATTTTATTTATCATATGATTATTTTTTATTAAAATATTTTTATAGTTTTTTGGGAATTATTTTATGTATAAATTAAATAAAAATTAAATATTTAATTAGTGATGCTAGAAATGTGGGCTTTTCGTTTTGCTTGGCCCATAAAAAGGAAAATTTTGTTGAAGGGCCAATATAGGCCAAATTTCTGAAGTCCCGTAAAAAGGATATTATTTAGAAGGAGCTGAGAAAAGAAATTAAATTTGAAAATACTATATTACATTTAGGAAATAAAAAACAACCCCAGATTGAAAATCACTAGTCTTAATCGAAAATGACAACCCTAAATTCAAATAGATCGGAACTTCCACTGCTTGCTATGTCAGCCGTGGGTGGCTCGTGACTTTTGGGGGGAATTCGAAACTATGGCAGTCAAGGTATATTCGTCTAACAATAAAAATATTTAGGCAATTTCTCAAAAATAAAAAAGATTTTGGCAATATGCTTACATATGATAAAAGCCCATCATAAAGATGTTTGACTTTTATAAATTCAACCTCCGCAAAAGCACTAAGATATTATCCCTTAATGTGATGCAGGTTCTGATATATTTGATTAACTAATTTTTCGACGAAAAAAGAGGAACAAACTGATCGCGAATACGGTCTTTTCAAAGGGTAGTATAGCCTTTTCAAATTTAATTTCTTTTCTTATAAGATCCATCAGAATCATTACATTTTTTATGAACTTTAGAATAAATATTGGTTTGTATTAGTCCTTCAACACAATTTTCTCACATAAAAAATGGCATGTGGCTCTAGATTCCACTTTCTTTTATATCTAACACTCTGAAGTTTTTGTGGGTTCTTAAAATATCCATTTCTTTACAATTTTAATAAAGCATTAATTTCTTTTGTTGTCTTTTACTATTTTACTTTCCATTTAATATGAAATGGAGCATTTAAATGAATATTTAAGTCAAAGGTATATCAAATTTTATAATAATATAAATTATTTATTTAATGACTTTTTAAATTTATGTAAAAAACAACTAAAATGACACATTTTACGAACAGGAGAGAGTAGTAGCAGCTTCGTTCCTCATGACATGTCTTTAAAGCTGCCCCAAAAAAAAAAGAAGATAAGCCTTTAAAGACTTAATCTTATGAATTTATACAAGACATTAAAAATTAGATTAATTATTTAACTAATTAAAATATTAATTTAAAATTTAATAGTTTAACCGTGATAAAATTTAAATTAAATCATTTATAAATAAAAATAAATTAATGTATTTTAAGTAATACAAGTAAAAAATATAAAAATTATTTATCCATAATTATAAAAGTAACATACAGACTAAATAAAATAATAGTCATTTACTATATTCATCCACTACAATTCTCCATAAATATCATTGGTTGATGAATAATTAAATTTATCAACGGTAAACACCATAAAGGACCGTATTCATCTATCATAAACATTCAATTAATGATCACGATAGAATTTATTCAAACGTTTAGTGATTAATAGCCAAACTATGCGGATCAGAACAATTAGCAACATCAAGTTCAACTCTAACAGCATTCAATGAAGTTAAAAGTGGGGCTCTGGATATTCATATATCTTCATGCTTGACAAAAATTAATATAATGAAAAATCAATAATACTTTCGTTTTAAATAATTTTTATTAAGTACATTTTTTAATTTTTTTAATTAATTTTTTTTTTAAATTAATGAGTGACTTTCCATATTCTCTAATTTTTTTTATCAGCATATTCACCACCCACCCACCACCATCTAATCTAATGATATCATTAATTCACCTTCATTAATTGAATGTGAAATTTGAAACAAAAGGTCATACCGTACGTATGGCATCTCTCTTCATCATTGTGGTAGATACAAAATTGAAGGCCTTCATTATTGTTATTTTCTTTCAAAACAAATGTCACTTTAAATTCACACACACACACACACACACACACACACACACACATATATATATATATATTAAGAAAATTAATAAATAAATTAGAAGTTAGTAAAATGCTATCCAAGGAATACTTGGGGCGTATCTTGTTCTAAAATATAAGGGAATTGTTTGGTGTATTTAATATATATTTTTTAAAAAATCTTAATTACAATTTATTATCATTAATTACATGATAAAAGTTATTAATATTAAATGATGATATTTTTTAAAATTATTTTACATTTTTGACAAATTTAATAATTCTAACTATTTTTCTTGGTCGGTGTGATTTAACTATTTGTCCTTTATATTAAGAAAGGGATAGGATATAAGTGTATTTTACTCTATACTCTTCATGTCATTATTAGAGTTAAACTTGTCAACAAAACAATTAATGTTATTGTGAAAATTATAAAGTGACCATTATTTTGAAATAAGAAAAAAAAAGACTAATCAATTATTTTGAAACAGATGAAGTATTATATAGTGCATTTTTTTTAGAAATTCATATTTCATAATATAGTGTACTTTACGAATTACATAATATATTTTTTTCTCTTTCCAAGATGACCCATAACTAGTATGCCTAAAAATTTGTTTATTATTAAAATGTTCCATTCCCAATGTATTTAATGCGGGTAATTTTAGAAAAAATGGAAAATATTTTTAATTACTAATTATTATCTTGATCCGTGTGCGGTGGTTGAAAGTGCACTATTAACTACAACAACAGAGAGAGTACTATTTAAAAAAAATTATTAAAACCTAAATCCCTTTCAGTCAAACTTCATCCGACGGCAGAGCTCAAAAACCCTAATCAAAAGTTTTTAGAAACCTTATCTTGCTCTCTTTAGTCATTGCCGCTACTTGAGAGAGATTGATAGATCACCTTTTGATTTGGAGCAAATAGTGTGCAATTCCTCTTCTTCCCTTAATCCATATATTATGGAGTGTTTTATTCTTCTTTCTTTATGTAATTTTCTGATAAAAAAGCATGTATAGTTTGGTGGTTGTAGGTTAGTTTTCTCTTAGAATTTCTCCTTTTTCCTCATTTTTTTAGTTTTCTTCTTCAAACTTGCTGGCTGTTCAAACTGTCAGTTTTATTGGTTTTATTCATTTCAAAACCGGTTCATCTGGTTGCAGGTTTGCTCCAGTTTATGCCTTCTTTCAAATAGGATTGGACCAGTGATCGGTGCACCAATTTTCTAATTGAATTGACCAATGTGATACAGTTGTTAATACTTTATCCAGTCTTTTTTAAGGTATTTTTCAGTCTTTTTTATAAGGTATTTTTCATAAACTTTTTCTAATTATTTTTATAAGTTACTACCTCTGGTTCTTTGATAAGAGACTTTCTAGAAATTTTTTCTGGTTCTTATTATAAGAAACATTATAATATTTAGTGAGATTTTTCCTATTTTTTTCTTATTATTTATTTCTTTTCATAAATTATTATTAGACATTTTGAATAAAAAAGATACTCTCATTAATCAAATGATATTTAATGCATTAATATATTAAATAGGAGTAAAAAATAAATATTTGATTTTTTTTTTAGAATTTTAAGAAGATAACTAACTTTCTTAATCTATGAAAAATAGTTAAAAATTTTTTATAAAAAAAATCAGAAGAAAAAGTATATTATAATATTTATTTTGTGGTAATTATTTACTTTTTAACCACGTAAATTGTCATTAGAATTGTTATATGATGAATGTTCTAAAATCAGGGATTGAAATTAAATGATGAAACCAGTGATCGAAATTAAATATTCGATATCAAAGTCAGACATAGATATGATGAACCGACTTATGCACTAATGGTGCTGATGTATATTCGATAGTCGACCTCATCTTTTTGATAAATTTCTTTCTCTCTTTGCTCCTATGTTCTGAAATCTGATATTCGACTATACATATATGATGATAGTGATAGGAAAATTTTTAATTATATTTTAAAAAATAAGAAATTGAAGAAAAATAAACTTAAGAAATCAAATAAAATCTAGTATGAAATTGTCGTTTTGCTTCTTTTTTTTTTAATATTATAGTTTGAAAAATGATGAAACCCGTGGTAGAAATTAAATATCCAATATCCAAAGATAAATTTCTGGGAGAAAGACGACCCCTATATAAAGATATTCTCTTTCAAAGATCTAGATTAAAATTTTAGTACTCCTGTAAACTGAATTTTCAACTCAAATCAATTAAATTCAACACTTATACTGTTCATTTGATAATATTTTTACATGGAGATCCTTAAGTTTCTTTCTCCCATAAATTTTTTTTTGGCTCTCCTTCCGTTGAAGTTCTGAAGTCTGAAATCTCAATATCAGTATCAGTTTTCTTTCAAAATCTGATGGATTCCATAAACCAATCGGATACTTCCTCACTTCTGTTTCTTGCTTTCTGCGGCATTTTCGCCGTCGCTTGGTACGCATGGATCTACTTCACCGAACCCCATTCCAAAACACCTCCAGGTCCACCAGGCCTCCCACTGTTCGGAAATCTTCTCTCCCTCGATCCCGAGCTTCATTCCTACTTCGCCTCTTTGGCTGGAACCTATGGCCCCATCTTCTCCCTCCGACTAGGCACCAAATACGGTGTTGTCGTGTCCTCCCCTTCAATGGCTCGTCAAGTGCTCAAAGACCACGACGTTACTTTCGCCAACCGTGACGTCCCTGTTGCCGGCAGGTTAGCCACCTACGGCGGAAAAGACATAGCTTGGACCCCTTATGGACCTGAGTGGCGAATGTTGAGAAAAGTGTGTGTGCTCAAGATGCTCAGCAACACCACCTTGGACTCCGTCTATCAGCTCCGACGCAATGAAGTCCGGAAAACCGTGGGATATCTGTACAGTCGGGTCGGGTCTCCGGTGCTCCTTGGGGAGCAGATGTTTCTTACGGTGTTGAACGTGATCACCAACATGATGTGGGGTGGGACGGTGGAAGGGGAAGAGAGGGCGGTTTTGGGAGCAGAGTGCAGGGAAGCTGTGGCGCACATGACGGAGCTGTTGGGGAAACCCAACCTGTCGGACTTCTTTTCGTGGTTGGCCTGGTTTGATGTGCAAGGTGTGGAGAAACAGATGCGAGTGTTGGTTCGGCGTTTCGATCAGATCTTTGAAAAGATAATTAATCGGAGGTCAAAGATGGATAAGGAGGGTGGAAGGCAAGAAGAAAGTAAGGATTTCTTGGAGTTCTTGTTGAAATTGAACGATGAAGAGGATTCCAAAACACCACTCACCATGACACACGTTAAGGCCCTCCTCATGGTATCTTTGTTTTTTAACTTTGAATTCTATTGAAACATATTTAATTTAATTTTTATAATTAAGTTAATTAAAATTGATTATAATAAATATTTTTTTTCAAAAAATTAGAATAAACAACTTAAAAATAATCTCTATCAAATACTCCCTTCTCCCTCAAATATTGTAAGAGGCAAATATAAGTCCCTCTTGGTCCAAAAGAAATATGATTTGTTTTATACATTTATATTTATTTATTTTTTTTCAATCGTACCATTTATTAAACTAAATGTGGATTAATATTTTTTATAATAGAAAAATTTAGGAGAAATTTAGTGGTATATAGATTAATTTAAAGATATTTTATGAAAATTTTTTAATTTGAAACTTAATTAAAATCATTAGTCTCTATATATGTGAATTAGTTTTTCATTATTTACATTTATGTGAGGGAAGGGAGTAATTTTATTAAAAATTAATAACTTTTTTATATCATGTGGGCAGGATATGGTGGTAGGTGGAAGTGATACATCTTCCAACACAATTGAGATTGCTATAGCTCATATCATAAATGAGCCAGAGGTGATGAAAAGAGTCCAAGAAGAATTGGACACTGTAGTGGGAAGAGATCACGTTGTAGAAGAGTCTCATATTCAGAAGCTACCATACTTGCTTGCCGTTATGAAAGAAACTCTAAGACTGCACCCTGCCCTTCCACTATTAATCCCTCATCGTCCAAGTGAAACCACCACCGTGGGAGGCTACACAATCCCAAAAGGCTCTCGTGTGTTCGTGAACGTGTGGGCCATACATAGAGACCCTTCCATTTGGGACAATCCTCTTCACTTTGATCCTTCCAGGTTCTTGGACGCTAAATGGGATTTCAGTGGGAATGACTTCAATTATTTCCCATTTGGGTCTGGACGACGAATATGTGCGGGAATTGCCATGGCTGAGAGGACCTTTCTGTATTCTGTTGCAACACTGATGCATTCATTTGACTGGAAAACACCTCAAGGCGAAAAGTTAGATATGTCTGAGAAATTTGGCATTGTACTTAAAAAGAAAGTGCCTCTGGTTGCCATCCCCACGCCACGATTATCAAACCCAGCTCTGTATGAATAGAGTATATGCTAATTTGTATTAAAAAAAAACAAGGAAAAACAATGTATGCTAATTGATTCAGGGGAATCATTAGTTGATAAAATTTTGTCAACAACTTTGGCCTTGATGATAGAGTCTTTGAAGATTAATTAACCTTGAGGTTATGTGCTCTAGTGCTTGTATCACAAAAAAAAAAAAAAACAAAAGAAACTATTTAAACTTTATCCTATATATATATATATACATGCAAATTTTAGAAAGTTAAGGGGGATAATTATTGCCCTTGGCTAAGTACAGAAAGAAAAAATAATTTGATAGTATCCATGACAAATATTATCCAACATATTTTGGGTTCTATGCATGCATAAGATGGCAAAGAAATGCTAATCGCATAACTGGTAAGAAATCTCTCACAACCAATAAAAAATTAGACTTGGATGAGAACCTTGAAATGAGTGAATGCAGGAGCTAAACAAATCAACGTCACCTTTCTTATCTTTCTTCCTCTAGAAATCTCAGTGATCCATCGTCCAAACTTTCTATTTCTAGCAGATTTCGGATCGAAATGGGGTCCTCACTTTAGGGCTGCATACCCAAACTCTCACCTAGAGATAGCCAATTGGATTTATGGAATTGAATAAAACCACTTAATTCGGATGACAGTCCAAAACCCTTGTCTCTTAATCTATATATCCATGTACACACTCACATCTCACCAATATGAGACTCAAGGCCCTCCATCTTTTAGTAAGAGTGCCAAGCATGTGAGACCTGCGTTTTTTCCACTCACATGCATGCTTATAAGTGGCAGATATGTAAGACCATTTGTTAGTGGGGTCAAAATTATTTTCCTATTCTTTTATATTTTATTGAAAATTTTTTACAATTTATCATTTAAATAAAATGTGTTTTAACTTTAAAATTAAATTAAATGAATTTAACCGGATAATAATATTTTTAATTTTCTATTCAAAATTTAGAAATATATTCAAATTTATAAAATTTAATATCAATGGATCCACATCTGTGAAGAAAGTGCATTAATAGAAAAGCATTTTAGTAAATACAAGGAGTTTTTTTTTTTCCTTTGAAATATAAGGGATTAATCATTCAAAAGCAAGAGTTTTGATGCTATATATTCTAGCTTTTTTTATTTATAAGTGGACAAAAAAGCACACTTTTTGGTCCCTCAATTTTTCAATTACGTTTCATTTTGATATCATAACTTTATTTTGTTTCTTTTTAATATTAATTATTAAAATTATAATTTAGAATTTTAATTCTAAGTTGCAATTGTTTGCTTTTAATTTGTGTAAATAAATTATATTTGATATGCCATGAAATGTTTATTAAAATCAATCTAATTAAATATTATTGCCACTATGGTGAATTGATGAGGATTTTTTTAATCCAATTCACTAGCTAATCTAGTTTGACCTATGTTGGCCCCTAATGAGATAAGCTTTTCCAAAAGCATTTTCTGCATTTATACAGTCTCAAATCCAATACATCGTATTTAAATGACGCTAATTCCTTTCACTAAAACTAACACCCTGTTGATATTGATCAGGATTTTATTGATACTTGAAATCATTGGCAGTCTTTGAAGTTGAAGCTTGGGGTCATTGGATTCTGGGCTACACTAAATATGGCTCCTGTTCGAGTTTGGAAGTTGAAGCTTGGGGGCTCTTACAAGGTTAATTTGAAAATAGTTTGGGAGAGGAGACTTCATAAAATTGAAGTTGAATTGGATGCTATCAATGTACTTCACTTGCTGACCAAGAATTAACGATCAAAGAATTGACTCATCTCCTCAACTTTGATGACCATCAAGCAATGGCTCCTAGTTAAATGTGAAATTAGAATTAAATATTTATCTTTTATCCTTTTACTTTAAAAAAAATGTGGAAAATTTTTATTCAAAACCTTGGGAGTATTTATTGTTTGCAAAATTAATCTCAAGTAATAGATTTCTCAAACCATAATTCTCCAACAACTTACAAAGGGTCTAAGCAAGTGAGCCAAAATACTTGGAGTCTTGAATAGGTGGGGACTATCGTTCGTTGCTCATCGCTGGAATGAGATCTATGCCATCCAGTTTCAATTTAGACAATTTAAATTTAAAGTGTTTTGTTTTATTTTTTAAATGATAACTTTTTTTAAAAAAAAGTAACAATTATAAAATTATTTTTATTTTATATTTTGCATCTAATAAAATAAAATTATCTTTAAAACATAATAATAAAATTAAAATAAATCTAGACAGTGAATCATTTAAGATGAGCACACGATTGTGATAAGTGATTTCTAACTTTAACTAACTTCTAACTTTTACATTGAAATTTCCCAGTGTAATTTTTGTAATAGACGCTATCCAACAACAAATTCAAGCTTTAACCGACTTCTATAATATAAGTTAGAGAGTACAGTTAATTTCGGTGGGAAAATATATTTTTTTAAAAAAGAGGGTGGCATAAGAAAGCATATTATATAATTACACTTTTTTCATTTGTTAGCTAGGTAGCCCAATTGGCCAAAAAAAAAGGCAAAAATTATTGGATGTAAGAAAAAATAATAATCGCACAGATATATGGTTCAGTGGTTCCATTTTCTCGATCGTTTGTAAGGGGTACGCCAAACTAATAATAGTATCTTGGATGATGCCTCACTAAGGTAGTGCTAATTGAATCAATTAACCTCACTAACCTTTCCTATATAAAGTCTTTTGGCTACTCTTCTTACTGCATCAGAAATCTCAATAGCAGTATCTTGGATGTTGCCTCTCGCAACTTTCCTTCAAAATCTGATGCATTCCATAATAAGCCAGTGGGATCCTTTCCCACTTCTGTTTCTTGCATTTTCCGGCATTTTTGCAGTCTCGTGGTATGCATGGGTCTATTTCTTTAAACACCATCCCAACATGCCCCCAGGTCCACCAGGCCTCCCCTTATTCGGAAATCTTCTGCCCCTCCATCCCCAAGTTCACTCCTACTTCACCTCTTTGTCTCAAACCTATGGCCCCATCTTCTCCCTCCGACTCGGCACCAAATATTGCATCGTCGTGTCCTCCCCTTCACTGGCACGTCAAGTGCTGAAAGACCATGACGTCACTTTCGCCAACCGTAGCGTCACTGTTGCCGGCAGTGTGGCGTTCTACGGTGGAACCGACATACTTTGGACCCCTTATGGATCCGAGTGGCGAACACTGAAAAGATTGTTTGTGCAATGGATTCTCAGCAGCACCACCTTAGATTCTGTCTGTATGCTCCGTCGCAAGGAGGTGCGGAAAACCGTGGGTTATCTGTATAATCGGGTGGGGTATCCATTGGATATCGGGGAGCAGATGTATCTTACGGTGTTTAACGTCATAACGAACATGATATGGGGTGGGACGGTGGAAGGGGATGAGAGGGCTTTGGTGGGAGCAGAGTTCAGGGAAGTGGTGGCGGGCATGGTAAAGCTTTTAGGGAAGCCGAACCTATCGGACTTCTTTCCCTGGTTGGCCGGGTTTGACTTGCAAGGGGTGGAGAAACAGATGCGTTTATTGGTTCGGCAGTTCGACGAGATCTTCGAGAAGATGATTAAGCAGCGGCTGAAGAAGAATAAGGAGATTGGAAGCCAAGCTGAAGAGAGTAAGGATTTCTTGGAGTACTTGTTGAAGTTGAAGGATGAAGAGGATTCCAAGACGCCGCTCACCATGACCCACGTTAAGGCCCTTCTGATGGTATCTTTCTGCTCTTATATACTAAATCCCAAGTCCTATATATATATGCTTCTGCGATAGAACTGTCAAGACAGGTTGAGCCCTCGTGGATGACTCATTTAACCAGCTATTTTGGTGAATTGGATGACGAGGACTCTCCTGCGGAGAGGGAAAGGTAAAATGAATCAGGAATGATGGGCACTTATCAATATAAAAAAATATGCCCATCTAGTTACGAATTTTAGAGATGGATTAAAATTTGTCACTATTAGAAATGAAAATAGAGACGGATAATGAATTTTTTTAGTAAAAAAACTTTTTTTCATATTAAAAATAATGGAAAAGTATTAGAGACGGAGTTTAAGACGAGTATATATTATTTCTAATAAAATCCGTCTCTAAATCTGTATCTAATAATATGATAGAGACAGACTTAGTAACAACTAATTTTTCATCGCTAAAATAAAAAAGTTCATCTCTATATCCATCTCTAAAAATATCCTATTATTTCTTGAAAATTGTTTAACATTTAGAGATGAATTTTGTGACGGATGTTTTTAATTTACTGTGATGGATAAAAATTTGTCACTAAACCTATTTCTATTTTTTTTTTGAGATGGATTTAGATACGTATTTTTAGTGAATGCAACAATAAATATCTTGCCCTAAATTCGTCTCTAATATCTATTTAGATATGAATTTAGAGACGCATTTGTAATGAACGCAACAACGGGTGTCTTGTCTGTCTCTAAATTAGTCTCTAATTCACATTTAGAGACGGATTTAGATACAGATTTTTTTTAAATTACTTCAATTTTATATAGTATTATTTTTTAATATTGTAATATGTTAATTTAAATTTTGAGAGATATTTTCAAAATTTGGGTATTTTTTAAATATTATAGTATGTTAAATGGATCAAACTCATGAGTTAACTAATTTAAGTTAAGTGAATTCTATTTCTAATCATATTAAAAGACATTTCAAAAAGCAACCTTAAACTAAACCACTAGAATCCTAAAACCTAATGTTTCTTTTATTTTTTTAGGAGCATGCTTGGTAGTTGATGGAAGAAGATCAAGAAATTGAGAATATAGGATGAGAATGAAAAATAAGAAATGAAGAAGAGAGGAGATATATAGAGAACTTTAAGATTAGAAATAGTAAAATGAAATTAAAGGAAGCGTTGAAGTTTTAAGAAATTTTAGACTAAAAGAGAACGTAAGTAATTTTATCATAGATGATATTTAATTGTCCTAGTAATTAACAAATATCTAGAATCAATTAATATTCAACAATATTTTTTATTTAATTAGTAATCCATATGTTGATAAATTTTTTATATTGGATATATCTGTAGAATTGATTTCAAAAAAAAGTTTATCTTTAATAATATCATTTGGTTTAAAATATCTAAGTAGATTATCTTAATTTTATTAATTTATTTTACTTTGAATTAATAAGTTAATTTTTAATTCTATTTCATGATAATAATTTCAAAAAATTGTGACAACAATAAATTTATTATAAACTTATTCATCATTAATTCTTTCTAAATCAACCTTCTTTTGAGAATTTACATCTACATTTTAAAATTAAAGTTAAAAGTAATAATGATACTAAAAAATAAATCAAATCAAAATCAAATAAAATTTCAATCATTTTTCATTAAGAATCCATAATTAAATTTATGGTGTAAATAATAAAAAGATATGTTCCTTTCTAAATTTAAAATGGATATATATAATACTTAACTAAGACTTTGGGTTAGATCATGGACTGACATAAAACTCGATCATATCTGGTTACCTCCCACCTCTAATATATATTAAGCATATATATAATATAATTTATTAAATAATATAAAATACGATATATATATATATATTATATAATATGACTATGCAAAAAATAACATAATAAAATATTAAAACATATGGATCATAAACATAATATATATAATTATTTTTATTTACAAATAAAAATTAAATTTAAAAGTCGGCTAGGAAAATAATTTTTTTATTTCCAAAGAAAAACAAATATATTTATAGAAAAATTATTTAAGATTTAAACAAAATAATATAAATATTTATATAAATATAAATATATATAAATAAAATATTTTATGATATTAATAATTGAATATAAAACATATGTGTATTTTTTAATAATATATTGACTTATAAATATATATGTTTATATATTAGTGTGTAGATAAATAATATATATTTAATATTACATATAGAGACTACAGAAACATTTCAGTTCAACTGGCAACATGATGACTATAAAGGTATTGGAAGTAAGAAGTCATGACTTCGAACCTGGGTGAGACATATTTGAAGCTATTAATATGATATGACACTACAAATGACATACCAGTGATGTGGCGTGGGCTTTGGGTTAGGGGTTGAAGTGGCTAATGATTATATTCTATTTTTATTATTTTATTTGATTATTTTTAACAATTTTGGTAACAAATTTTGATTGAGATTAGAGATGAATTTGTTCTAAATAGAGACGGATGAGTTAATCCCTCTCTAATTATTTAGCGACGCCACTTTTAGAGACGACTTAAATGTATCTCTAAATTCGTCTCTAATATATTAGAAGCGGATTTTGAATTATTTAGTGACAGATTTTGGCCATCTCTAAATACCTCTTTTTTTTATAGTGTATTAGACAGATTTTGTAAAATTAATTTATACATAAATTTGTGAAAGAAGGAAAGAAGATGGAGGTGGAGGGAAATTGGCAAAGATGTCGGTTTTAGAACTAATTAAATCAAACCAAGGTTCTTTTTTAGAAAATTTAGGATATATTCGGTTTTTTTAAAATGCAAGTTTGGCTCAATTTTCACTTGTTTTGCATCAGTTTGGATTAAACTTAAATTTTTTTTAAAAAAATTGTAATTATTAATATTTTTTCTTTTTTTCCTTTTTAAAATGTTTTAAAGTGGATAAAAAGAAGTTTTTATAATTTTAACAAAATATATTTACAAAATATTGGTTATAAAAAATATAAGATAATAATAATGACATTTAAAGATTTTATAAATTTACTTTTTAAAGAATTAAAATTCATTTTTTTATTTTTTAAAGTTATTATAAATTCATAATTTTTTTCAAAGTTATAATTTCTTTTTTTTTTAATTTAGACGTTACAAAAAAATCTAATATTAATGGGTATTATAAATAAAAAAATATATTAAATAACTATAATAAGTGTGATTCAAGTTTAGTTTAGATCTTAAGCTCTAAATCCGAACAGAACCAAACCAAATTAGTTATGTATTTCAAAAATAAAAGCACACCTTATTTTAGTTCAGTTTTGGTCCATTTAGTTTGGTTTAATAGGTTTGAATTGGTTTTGAATACCCTTCCTTCACTCCAATTGAAATGAAGTTGTCTTTAAAAATGTTTTTGATTAAAATGAAAAACATATTTGATTAATTTAACCTATAAGTTAAATGAGTTAGCCTGCCAAGTTTAGTGGAATGACTCATTCAACCTATCATAATTTTTTTGAAAAAAGAAAACCAAATCTCAAAATATTTCCCAGAATCCAAAATAACATATTGTAATATTAAAAAAGTCCTAAATATCTTTTCCAGTCCAGTTTTTATTACAATGCTTAAACCAAATTGAACTAAACTAAGTCGGTCATGTACTGCAAAAATCAAAACACACCTTATTTTAGTTCTGTCTTTTGTCAATTTATTTTAATTTAATTGGTTTGGATTGGTTTTAAATATCTTTGCCTAACTCCAATTGGATTGAAACTATCTTTGAAAATGTTTTTGAATAGAATCAAAAACATATTTGATTGATTTAACCTATAAGTTAAATGAGTTAGTTTACCAGTTTAGTAAAATGACCCATTCAACCTATCATAATTTAAAAAAAAAATCTAAAAATATTTCCCAGAATCCAACTTAACATATTGTAATATTAAAAAAATCCCAAATAAAATCTTTAAAAAACAACCCAAATTCCTAACATTCTAAACTAGATATTAAAAAAAAAATTGCACAAGATAGCTTGACTTTTCTTCCTCTATTCTAAAAAGTTACATGTCTTGTAATATATGGAAGGAGAAGCAATACTGGTTTTCTACACTTTGAAAACTCACTTGTGATTTACTTAGCATTCCAATCCCAATTACCATATCAGCAAGTGAATCAACTTTTAGCATTAACTCTTGAATTTTGAATAATTTTACAAGTTCTCTCCTTCCAGAAAATGTTCAAGATCTTATTTATACATGTAATTGGCTATATGATTTTGAATAAATGATACTGATAATTTTTTTTTTTTGGGCTGAATGATACAGTAATTTACTAATGCATTCATTTCTGTCGTTATTCTTGATGTTCTTGGATTTTAACTAGTTTTTAATCATTGCTAATTAGATTATATGTCTATGTTTATATTGTGTTCTACAATATATGCGGATTTGAATGGCAAAGATGGAGATATAGATATTAATTTTGGAGAGTGAAGTCTTTGGTTTTGACAAGTCTAGTTGAGACTTCTGGGTGTAGTATATTGGTAAATATTTTTTATGATGTAATGTTTGGGTAAGCATTTTATGTTGCATAATGGTTAAAAATCCAAAGAAGGAAAAAAAATTTGTTTGATATATTTTTGTAACTTAAGCATAATAAATATTTGAAATGATTTATTTATTCAAAAAATGTTGACTATTTGCAAAATCAACTGTAAGTATATCTTTTTAATAATTTTACAATAAAAGATGTGTTGCTTTTGAGAGATTGACTAAACAAATAACATACATATATCCAATAATTTTTTTCATCACTAATTAATTTATGTGGAAATTAAGGATATGATGGCAGGTGGAACTGACACAACTGCTAATACAATGGAGTTTGCGATGGCTCATATTTTAAACAATCCAGAGGTAATGAGAAGAGTTCAGGGAGAATTGGACATTGTAGTGGGAAGAGATAACATGGTAGAAGAGTCTCATGTTCAGAAGCTACCCTACTTGCATGCTGTGATGAAAGAAACCCTTAGATTGTACCCTGTTGGTCCACTCTTAGTCCCTCACTGCCCAAGTGAAACCACCACCGTGGGAGGCTTCACAATCCCGAAAGGCTCTCGTGTGTTCGTCAATGTGTGGGCTATCCATAGAGACCCTTCCATTTGGAACAATCCTCTTCACTTTGATCCTTCCAGGTTCTTGGATGCTCGATGCGATCACAGAGGGAACGACTTTAATTATATACCATTTGGATCGGGACGAAGAATCTGTGCAGGAATAGCCCTGGCTGAGAGGAACTTTCTGTATGTAGTTGCAACACTGATGCATTCTTTTGACTGGAAGGTACCTAAAGGCCATAAGTTGGATGTGTCTGAG
Organism: Adenanthera pavonina; assembly: GCA_026686845.1. Classification (NCBI taxonomy): domain Eukaryota; kingdom Viridiplantae; phylum Streptophyta; class Magnoliopsida; order Fabales; family Fabaceae; genus Adenanthera; species Adenanthera pavonina. The sequence continues at coordinate 23,877,074 of JAIVEN010000022.1, read as the reverse complement.
AAGTTTGGGATTCTACGGAAAAAGAAAAACCCTCTGGTTGCCATCCCCACACCACGATCCAACCCAGCCCTTTATGAGTAGAATATATGTATGTTAATTGATTCTGGGGAATCAATTGTATGTGTTGATATATATATATATATATATATGCAAGAGCATATATAGTTCAACATCACAAGTAATAAATAATACAGTTAGTACAACTTACTTATGCGGATGATTCTCCATGAAATATATGTTCTTTTTATGGACTCCATGAAATATATGTATTACATAGTATGAATTTGCAACCATTGGTTGCTATTCCACCACGTCGGCTACAAAATATGTGCATTATAAGAAACTTCCGTTTTGATTTAGCTCTGGTACCTAAGGCATATGGCTTCTCTTCACTTCCCTTCACATTCATTTCCTCTTAGTTCATATATGGACTATTAGATTAAATTTGAACAGTTTAGATTCAATATTTTATTAAGTGAATTTTTTTCATGTTTTCTCTACTATAGTTCTAAACTGTTCAAATAAGTTTTTAATATTTTTTATATTTTAAATTTTAATAATAGCTTTGTAAAATATTAAATCTGAACCATTTAAATTTGATTTGATGGTTCAGATGAGAAGTGGAGAAAATTTGAGTTTGAATCATAATATTTATCCATATTTTTATTTAAAATTTTTGTCTTTAAAATACTTTCTACCAAAAAAATAAAAATGCCTTTGACTCAACAAACCCTATTGGTAATCACCGGGAAAAAAAATTTCCTATTGGTTAATAAAACTAAATTTTTTTTTTCACAGCAACTAGAAGTGTTATTCAAAGAGAGGCTAGTCTTTCAACCAACAAATCCTCTCATTATAAAAATCAGTAATGACACACCCCTTCAGGTCTCCTAAACTTCCATAATCCCACTCTCGATATTTCTTTCTTCTCTCAATTTCCTCATTTCTTTATTTACTTTCTTCAATGAAGAAAGAAAGAGATCAGGTTGATCATCACTGCATCACCATGACCAACTTAACTGCTTGATGTTGCTTTCCCGGGCTGCAACTTCCTACGACTCCACCGCCTTCTCTTCTTCCCCCACCAACCAAGTGTTCAGTTCAAGACCAGTTTGGTGGCCACCATGCCAGCCACAAGAAGAGCAGGACAATGACCGAAGCAGCAGGTGAAGATAGTAATACCAATTATCTTCTCCAGGCTTCGTCGCTAGCTAAGTGCCTATTTGGTTTGGTTTTTTGGGTGCATAAATGCTTATTTAAGACCTATAATCAATTATATGAGCATTTTGCCAAACATCCCATGTATTTTAAATAATCACTTATATTCAAATAATCACTTATACAAATAAATAAAAAAATGTAGCTTATTATTTTGTAAATAATCACTTATACAGTTTTAAATTTGTTAACTAATTTTCTAACCAAAATGCCCATAACAAACATACTCATAGTCATACTCGAGCTTCGTTTTTCTCATGGCAAACTTGTCTGCGTGGTCATATCGTCTTTTCCTTTGATGGAAGTTCCATATTACATTCATAGTTATTCATAGAATTTAGCGATGAGAATATGTGTCTCTATATACTCACTTGGGAGTGATAGGAGCAATTGTGTAATTTTGTTTGAACCAATTAATATAATAATTCATATGTTTGATCATCGTAGGGAAGAAAAATCATATAAAAGGCATGTATTATTTTCATATTATTTAGAAATTAAAATTTTAATTAAAAATAATTAAAATTTTAATTAGTTATGTAATATTATTACTTATTAATGATTTTTAAAAAACTATTGTTTAAGAAACAAAAGGTATTTTAGACCTTTCTGTTAATTATTCTTCTAAAAATACTTTTTGATTTAAATCATCTAAACATATTTTATTTTGTCAAAATTATTTTTAAAATAAAAGTATCCAAACATAAATAACTTTTCACAAAATCAATTTTAACTAAAATAAATTTTGAAAATCAATTATATTTAGAATTAATTAATTACGTGAAATCTAATCCAAACACAAGGTTGAAACCTGGCAACCCGTTAGATTCAAATTCAGAAGGGGTTAATGTTACATTACATGGATGTTCAATCTTGAGTACTGGAGTTTGCTACAGGCAGGCTCTGGGTAGCCATCAAGGCCGTGGGCCCTTAGGTGGTGTGTGTATATGTGTATATATATATCATTTACCAAAAAAAAATGTGTATATATAATAAAATAAAAATATAAAAAATAATGTAATGAAAAGAAAAGATATAAAAAAAGTTAAGAAAGGAGAGAATTATTTTTATACATAACTTAAATAAATGTTTCTTTCTAATGCAACGCAATCACTATATGTCTTTATTGATATATATTTTAATTTTATCTCTTTTTTCGCCACTATAATTTAATTTTATCTCAATTAATCATTTTCTTAACTATTTTTTTTCATTTTAAAATATTTTTAATAATTTTTATCACATATCTCTCTCAAATAGTCATGTTGAGATTAATACAAATGGTTTTTTAATTTCTTTTATAAATTGAAAAAAAAACATTTATATTCATCTTGAAAAGTTTTAAAGTTTTAATGAATATTTTGATATTCATATTTAAAAATTAAAGGTACTAAGAGAAATGTTAACCAAAGAAATCAATACTTCAATTGAAAGATTAAAGGTACTAAGAGAAATGGTAACTGAAAAAATCAATACTTCAATTGAAAGATTAAACAATATCAAAATATTATATTTATTTCTTATAAAATAATTATTAATAATATTTATAAGGGTTGTCACTGCTAAAAAAGAGTTTTTAGTAATTTTATCTTTGGCCCAAAATTTCTTGACACGGCCTTTGAGGTCATATAAGGAGACACAAAACTCCAATTTCTAATAGCATCTAGTTTGGTAGAGGTATGGAGAAGAATAACATTTTGTTTTTGGGGTCTTCGATTAAAAAAATACCCATTGGGTATTGAAACTAATCTATTTTGGCTAAATTCTTTCATCTAGATCACTTTTTTTATTTTCTTATATTTTACAAATTTTTCAGGATTTTTCCATTTTCTTGAAAAATTTTGATTTGATTTTTTGCTATGAATTTACACATGATTTTTTAAATTTATGTGTTTCTTTATGTTTATTAGTTGATTTTATTAAGTTTTGATACTTTTAATTAAAGTTTTGGTAATTAGGGCTTCAATTTCTAGCCTTGAACTGAAATTAGGATCTTTTTATAATATTTTTATTTTAATCTATTTGAATACTATGTAGATTTCCCGGTCGGATTTTTTTTTATAAACTGGATGAAACGTTACTAGCTAAGATGAGCTGCTAAAAAAACAATGACACATGATATACTAGCAATCAACTTTAATGAATTTGCCAGTCCAAAGGAGACTGCACTATTTACGTACGTAAATATATATTTGTTACATAGACAAACAATTTCTAACCCAAGCAACTACTTCAACGTGATAATGTTTGCAGATAATATTTTTTTCTTTTTCTGCCAACCATGTTTATAGTGTTTTTTTAGCCAACACGTTTATACCTAACATCAGTTCACTATTTCCTTATCCATATCAAAATACGATTTTGTTACATTAGTATAATCCATTACATATTAAACCATCTTAGCGACAAGAATATGAATTACAATCCAAATAAACCGTGTCAAAGAAGTCAACTTGCTAGTTGCCACTTCTATTATTACTAAGGCAACGTAACGAATATGACAATCGATGGGAACTAGACTTTAGGTCGATTAAATAAGCTGGCTGCATATCAAAACACATTATTTTGAAGAGCATGATAAAATCATTCCTATAGTCGTTCTCGTATAAAAATGTACTCGTAAGACAACTAGACAAAATGGGATCTTAAATAACCAGTAATACATAAAAATAATTAAATAAAATAGACATGGGAGTGCTAACACCAATGGCAAGTCACATTATTTATAAGTTATAAATAATATAATTTCTCTCACAAGACCCAAGTGTAGATTTTAACAAAACTATCTCAGCAACAATGGATTGGCTTCGCTCGACTCAAAGCAAAATGCCTTAAATGATGCCAATTTTGTTGGCAACACCCAAAGCGTCATAATCTGAAGTCAACCGCTTCCTTTGTTCCATCAGGCCTGCATCATACAAATTATTGAGGTTGGTAAAGGCATCCGACATTAAAATAATCTTAAGTCCAATGTTTAAGAATAAGTATTCTCATATGATACTATTACATAACATCGTCATTTTAGTTGCGTTTCTTCTCCAGCATTCACCATTACGAGTCAATTTGTAAATATTCACTGTCAGAATAAGAGATTTCAGTTATCTGATGTGACATCTTATTATCTATTGATTTACTTTTAATTGATTAAAATATGAATATATATATATATATATATATATGCAGCTAGATGACAGTGCCATGTAATATCCCTTTGTATTACTCCAACATGAATCCATCTCTCACAGGGAGCAGACCAAAGTTGCCAAACCCAGCTTTGAGTTTTCATCACACTGGTACTCCAATTATTTGATTTCAAATTGTACAGCTTAGAATAATATCAAAGGTAATGCTAGATTACACCTTGCCAAAGAGACCAAATGTAAAAATTCTGTTAATAATTACCATGAAAGTATACACATGAAGTGGAGTATCTGATTGCAGAATTTGAAGCAACTGAACCCGTTGAAGGTTGAATGTTTATCCCTCCTTCACTTCTCCATACAAGATCATTGCCCCTGTGTGAACCACACATACGCATAAGCACAAAATAACCAACACAGCTCTATATCTAAAGTTTATCTTTCAAATAGAGAAGCAAAATACTTACATTGAAGTTGAACCAACCCAATCCCCCTCAAATTCACAATTGAAGACAGACGAATGGATGGTCGGGCATGCACACACAGCATAATAAATGTGCTATAAAATACACAAAATAACCAAGTTCTATATCTAATATTTATCTTTCAAATAGAGGAACAAAATACTTATATTAAAGTTGAACCAACCCAAACCCCTTCAAATTTTTAGTTGAAGATGTACAGGTGGATGGACAGACGGGCATGCGCACGTAATAAAAAGAAAATTGTGCAAACACTTCAATGTGCTATAAATATTATTATTTATAAAAAAAAAATCACAAATCCTCTAAATAGAATCTATAGCAAAATCACACTCAGAATAAAGCATGTCAAAACAACATCGACCTACTGACCATTCCAGTAAAGAGATGATCACATGTACAACAACACAACACATGCCCACGAAGCAGATCATGCCTCTAGAGAGCAAAAACACAAAAGATGGCAGCTTGAAAATCATTTTCATTTAATGTCCATAGTCTCTGAGAAGGACGATGGCACATTGCGATCTTCAGACATCTCTGGCAACATAGGTATCTCTGGTAAGGCATGCAATTCATTTGCATTTTCAAATAATTGCTTGCGGTAGACACTGTGTAAACGGCCAAAAAGTTGCTTCTTCAATGATTCAAAAGCTAGGTCCAGTCTCTGTAGTTGTTCCATCGCATTTATATTATACATGAACAAACCATAGTACAGATCAAAACTATCTCCAGCAGTGTTCTCTACCAAACTCAACAAAGTCTCATAGCCTTTTGTGTTGATGGGTGTTGCTTCCAACCCCAACTTTTCCAAAACCCTCCCTGTAGTGTGTGTGATAAATTGTGATCCAGCTGCATACCAATCATGCTCAGTACATGACATTTCAACCATTCGGCACCCTTCACTTGCAAAAATGTCAAGAAACCGATCACATCGAGACATTCTTAGTTCATCTTTTCCAACCCTCACTCTGTCAAAAACAAAGGCAAGATCTTTCCACCCTTTTTTCCCACTCTCAGGCCCAAACATAGGATGGGTGCAGATAATATCAAAATAAGGTGGCAAGTGATGAAGAAACAAGTTTCTAGGAAATTCTTTGACTGAAAGTACATCAACAAACAAAGTACTTCTCTTCAATCTCTGCACAGGCAAAGACTTGAGAACTTTCTCCATTGATAGAATGGAAGTGCAAATCACAATCACTTCCGGATGCTGTTCACAAAGATCATCTGTATCATTGAAATAAGAAACCCCCAGGTCCTGGGCCACGTCAGAGTAGTCTGATCGAGAGTATGCTAACACTTTATGGCCTTGGTGTACCATAGTTTTCGCAAGAAACTGACCAAAGTTGCCAAATCCAATTATTGCAATCTTAAGCTTCGAGTTCTCATCAAACTGGCTGGAATTATTTGACTTGAAGTTGTACATTTGAGCAACATCACAGCATCTGCAGAGTAAAATCAAATGAAATGCTAGATTAGACCTTGCTAAAACAACTAACAATACCATCCCCGTACCCTCAAAAAGGGAAAACAGAAAGGAGGCGCTTTAAATCCTCCCTATAAAATCTATTTACCATTTTTTTTCTGGCATTGAATGTTCCTATTCATGTATACAACAATAGCAAACATTTGATTTCTTGCTAGCCTCAGTTTTCATACTAGCTTTAAAAATCAAGCATAATTGTGTATCACTAGAAGCTTTTACCCTGTTTCTGATCACAAGAAGATTTAGCCAACGCAAAGTAAAACAGAAGAAACGGAACCTATAAATTAAAGTTGCTCTATAGTACACCAAAGGAAAAAAAAAACCACAATCCTTACTAATAGAATTCAAAGTTACCTTATATCTTTGAAGGATAGTTTTTGAGCGTTATTGAACACTGCATGGTTACTATTTTGCATCTTTCCAGCATTCTCAAATAACTGTTCTCTCACAACATCATGCAAACGTCCAATCAGTTGTTTCCTCAAAGCCTCAAAAGCCAAATCCAACCTCTCTAACATTTCCAAAGAATTCTTGTTGAACATAAACAGCCCATAATACAAATCAAAACTATCTCCTGATGTGTTCTTCACTAATTCCAACAAACTCTCATAACCCTTCGTATTTATCGGAGTTGACTCCAACTCGAACATTTCCAAAACCCTCCCAACAGTATGAGTAATGAACTGTGATCCTGCAGCATATCTATCATGATCAGCACAAGTCATCTCGACCATCCTACACCCTTCTCTAGCAAAAATGTTAAGGAACTTCTCGCAACGAGCAATTCTTGATTCTTCATCCCCAATTCGAACTTTATCGTACACAAATGTAAGACCACTCCATCCATGCCTGGCACTCTCAGGACCAAACATGGGATGTGAGCAAATAATGTCAAAATCACTGGGCAACACTTCCAGAAGCACATTCTTGGGGAACTCCTTCACTGAAAGCACATCCACAACCAACGTACTTCGCTTCAATCGTTGAAGAGGAAGAGATGACAACACTTGCTCAGTGGAAATTATTGATGTACACAGCAAAATAATCTCAGGGTGTTCTTCGCAAAGGTCATCGGGATTGGGGTAAAACAAGACACCAAGTTTATGAGCAACATCACTGTAATCAGAGCGAGAATGAGCCAAAACATCGTGTCCTTGGCGCGTTAAGGTCTTAGCAAGGAACTGACCAAAGTTGCCAAAACCAATAATGGCAATCTTGAGCTTCTGGGCATTCTTAAATTCAATGGCAAGTTTTGATTCATAGTCGTAGAGTTGAGCGGCGTCAATAGATTGAATATGAAGTGATTGGCGCAAGGTAAAACTCCGATTGTAAAAATGAAGGGAGGGAGATAAAGAGAAGTGGAGAGGGCGCTTGTGACTGAGAGGAGAAGATTGCAAGGAAGGTTTCAATTTTACTGGAGGTGGGTGAAAATTTGAGACAAAAAGCATGGCGAACTCTGCAGAGAAAAAAAAGACAGAGAAGCCCCAATTAACAAACTTCCAAGCGTGTTGGTAATGAAGAGTGAATGTGAATGCAAGACACAAATTCCAAGGACAAGAGACAATGAATTACGAGTGAGACAAGCCTGAAGAAGAAGAAGAGAATGCAAAGAATCATACTAGTACGAAACAATGTTTAAGAAAAAAGGCCAATGATACGCTTTGAAAGAGAAATCTTCGGAGCAATCAAGTTGATGGAGGAGAGTCTTTGTGGTAGTGGCGGCAGAGGCGCTGCGTCTGCAAGATTCCTCTAAATCTAGGCATCTATTGTTTGGCACAAAAGAAGGTCATGTCGTATAAAACAAAAACAGCAGATCCCCTGAATGAAAATATAAAAGATAACGCAATGTCACTAATTGGAACTTCACATGCTATTCCATCAAATAAGAGAGAGCTTGACAGCAAGTGGAGTCATTGAGTTCACCAAAGTCCCAACAAGTCACACAAAACATAGACTAATGTAATTGAAAATCAAATTTTCTTGAACACATTAATGGAACAAGGAAACTGATTAATCGCATATGAAATCATTATCAGGGTCACATAGGCATCAAAATAAAAAATTCTAAAGGGAGTCAGAGACCCAAAATCATACATTAATTTGATTCAATACCATGGACCAATTGATTCCACTAGTCTCAATATTTATTTGGATGTAACATCCCAGAGCAAACAAAAATTAACCTTCAACACCAACAGTACATAAATTATGAAATAAAGGAATAAAGACGGTCACACCAACATATAAAAAACCAGATCAGTCAGCTGGTCAGGAAAAAAAAAAGAAAGAAAGAAAGAACAGTCATTGAACCAATCAGGGCACTATCAAGATACTAGTTTAAAGTTCAATGGTCAGATTATGGTCAAACAAATCATGATTAAATTAATATTTTCAAATAACCACTAATCAACCTTAAAGAATTCAGAGTAAACAATTACTAATTAACCTTAATTTATGCAAACACAAACCCTAAACAATATTAAAGAATTACTGATAATTAGTAATCAAGAAAACATAACCCATCAACTTAATTCATTAGATTCATTAGATGCATACCAGGAGAGACAATTGATTCATCAAAAATATTAATTGGTCAACCGAAATATATAATTTTTTACTATCATTGGAAAGGAAAAGGCTAGGATCTGAGGAGGATGACCAAAAGTCTCTGCCTGGGAAAAAAAAAATGAAGATCTTGACAAATGCACTGGATCAAAGACAAAAGTTTTAAAACCAAGTGTCATAATAATGTAACTGCACTAAATGATTATGATTTGAAATTTCCTTATCAAACTTTTCTAGTAACTCTACAAAGAATTTTTAACAAGTCTATATAATAAAACATTTAATTACAAAAAATGAAAGAAAAATCAGCCACACTTCCAACAGTGCTCTTTTCCGATATGAATAAAAACAAACAATGTGACATTAAAGTTGACAATCTATAAATAATTTAAACAGGGATTACAGAAATTTGGAAGCAAAGTAGAGAACATCACCCTTATTCGCTCTTGAGAAACTAGAGCCCTCCCTCATTTGATTGTCAACTTGCTAATCACACTGGGCATATGTCTATCAAAGATTAACTGAATCTCTTCCACATTGTTAAACTATATCAAAAGAGTATATTATTTTTCAAATGCATGCATTGTTTATAAATTGGAAATACATGTGAGTTGTGACAATTGCTATTGTTTAAATAAATTTTTCAAAATTAAAATTGCTTAAATCCTATTTGAGATCAACTATGTAATAAGATAGATTGAATCAATTAAGCATGTTATCGATTGAGAGTGAAATACTAAAATTACTTAATTCTAAAACTTTGACAATTGGTTTGCAACTTGGAAAGCAAAAAAGAATGATATGAAGATTGATGAATTATATTACATTTGATCCTCTAATAATTTTGCCTAAAGCCCCAGAGTTTCTAGACATGGCCTTGGCCCAGCAGTAAATATTTTGCTTAAATTTGAGTTTTATTTCAGTTTGACTTATTTGAGAAATGATATTATCCTGTATTCTTAATATTAAGGTACCTCTTTCTTATCTCTTGTTTATACTAGCTGCCATCCTCGTACTCTTTCATAACTTCCTCTATTTCTCTTGAATGATACTAGTTTACCTGCTAGACTTGTTCCTCTACATGAAAAATGATTTTGCAACTTCGAAAGCAGAAAGAATGATATGATGATTGATGAATTATATTACATTGGATCCTCTAATAATTTTGCCTAAGACCCCAGAGTTTCTACTCACATATAATGTTCAAAGTTCGAACATAATTTACTATTTAGTTATAATTTAATTCCATTTTTTCAAACCAATATAATTTGATGCCATAAAATTCAAATGATCAGGACATTCATCCACTATTAAACATAGTCAAATACTTTTTTTATTCAATATTATACACATTTTATTAAATAAAAGCAGCTTGTAGATAAAATATTGGCCAATACATATATACAAACATGTAATGCCAAAAAAAAAAAGTCCTCATTTCTTTTCACCATATCCAGAAAAACAAAGACTTCAAATAACAGGTTAGCCATAAGAAGAGTAATTATAGAAATAAGCATAAAAAACTATAGTATATGCAATTAATGTCCACAGAATATAGTTAGCATATGGAAAGGTAATCCCTTTCGACATGATAGGGAAGCAGAGAATAATTAAAGTATTAAACACCTAGAAACACAAATGGAAATCATTAAAAAATCCATAAGCATCCATTTGACATTACTGTATTTGGTTAAATAAGGGGGATAACAGTCTGAACAATTAAACTTCCAAGAAACACACTAAAAAAAATAGAGCTCAAGCACCAATCAATTGAGCAAACTACTAAACCACTTTAGAAAAGGGGAAATGGGAAGCAGAAAAAGATAAGTTAGATCCCAACCAGGATCCCCACTTGGAAATTTAGTTTATCACATTTGGGATTTGGAAATTTAGTTCATTTCACTTGGGGATATCCAAATGGGGTCATGGCTGGAAAATCTTTTCTCACAAGGTCCTAACTTGTCTTTGTCCCAAATGGGAAGGTAGGGAACAAATTACATATCACATCACAAAATAAAATCAAATGACAGCTACCAATCACCAGTACCAAGGCAATCAGCGTAGCAATATTCTGTTATGGAGTCAAGCAACAAAACTAACTCAGCAAAAGTTACACAGATTTTACTGTTCTTGCATGCCAGACTCCTTTTGCCTAGTTCATGACTGATATCGATGGAACCTTAATCTATCTTTACTGATGGGAACAAGTAGTGCAGAAAGTAAAATGATTGATTCCTCGTAATAACCAACTTGAATTATGTTTTCACTAAATTGGATGATTAATTTCTTTGTTAACAACTGCCTTAGTGTGATGATGTTATACAATAAGAATGATGAATTTTGAACATCATTCTCATTATATATGATTCTAAATGGAGGCAAAAAGAGTGAAACATAATGCCTATGACAAAGAGTCCCTCCCTATGTTCCACTAAATAATGGAAGCAGAGTTTAATCGCTATGATCTATTAGTAAATTTAGACTTTTATTTGATGCATGATCTGTATCTAACATGAACAACAATTTTCATGGTTCTGCAAAATATCTGCAGTCATGGTTCTGCATGATTTAACAAAAAATCAAGATACAGAACAACATTGTAATCTGCCGAACAAAACATTAAACTCAACATCATTCCAACAACATCACAAGCAAATTGTCCCCAATTGTTGCAGAGGTACGAGATATTCCAACGATAGGAGTTTAAATGTCATTAGTCAAAGACATTATTCTTCAAGTGGCTTCACTCACCTCAGAGCTTGAGACACGGAGCTTGGAGTTGGGGGAGACGTGATGCCCGCAGAGGAAGAAGAAGAAGGGGAGAATTGGAATTTGCCGAGCGAAGATGGCACGACGAAAAGAAGAGCCGCAGGGACGCACACGGCACCAACGGAGGAAGACGGAGTAAAGGAAGGCGGTGGTGTGGCAGGGCAGAATTCGGCAATGGAGGCTGCGAGCGATTTGCGGATTTCCTTCAATTTAGGTTAACCAATTTTTTTTGGCCAACTTTATTTTCAGTTCACTTTAATTCAATGATATAGTAATTATATGATTTATTATAATTATAATTATATTGTTCTTAAGTTAAATTCAACTAAAACAGTTTTAATTCCCGACTCAAAGTTTTATTTAACGCAGTTCAACTCAGTTTAACTCCCTAAAATAGTTTAAAAATACAAAATAAGTTAGTAACTTGTCTGAGTAAAAATTTGACTAATTTGACCATGCAATCTATCCATCCCAAAAGCATTGATTCACTTAATGTTAAATTTTATTAATAACAATTATTTTTATCTAATTGCAATGTAGTGTTGTCCTGGATTGTAAGTGCTTTAAAAAACTACTTTAATTATATAAAAATTAATTGATCAAATTCTCTATAATTATTGTGAATGACAATATAAATAATAGTTTAGAGAAATTAAAGAGAAATTAAATTAGATAAATATAACTATATTACTCTCTTCATATATATATATAAATGGAAAAAATTCTTATAAGAATCCAAATAAAAAAATCAACACTAAATAAGTTTTTTTTTTAAGCATGCAAACTTATACTCTCTTCATTTTATAAGATAATATTAAAGATTTTTCTTATTTTATAATATAAAATAATATATAATAATTTATCATTTTTTCTTATTTATTGTATTATTAGTATTATAATTTGTATTATATTTAATAAAACAAGTGAAATTAATAATGATAAAATTAAAAATTTTGATTTTCTTAAAAGTTTAAACATATAATAAATATTTCATAATATATATAAAATCATAAAACGAATGAAAGATTTATCTAAAGAATCATATACCACTATTGTGACTAAGATACTCTTATATATTTCTTAAAATATACTCCCTCCATTATTCAATATTATGGACAAAAAAAATCACATATAGTAAGAAAAGTAATAAATTTGTCTTGAATACACCTATTAGTCCTTAATATAAAATATTTTTAACTGAACTGCACAAATTAAAAATAAAAGTTATAGTTGGTTAATTACTTCGATTTCTCCAAAAAACAATCACACTATTTTTTCAAAATTACTCTTATTTTATCTCTTTCTTTCTTTGAGATATATTAAATAGAGGTATTTTTTTAGAAAATATACAATAAATATTACCTCGTATATTGTAAATGGTCTTACATTTAGGATCAAGACAAAATACTCTATATTTATGACTAAAGGAAGTATAAAACAGTTCAAAAAAATATCATTATTTAATGTTAATAACTTTTATATATGTAATTAATACAACTTAATTGTATTATTAGTTTTTGGAAAAAATGTCATCTTAATTAGGGTATTTTTGTAAAAAAAATTATTAAATACACCAGACAAACTCTATATATCCCTTATATTTTAAAACATGAAAAATTTATCAATTATTTCTTATATTAAAGAATAGATGGAGTAATAAGTTTAGTTTTTAATCATAATTAATATTTTATTAAGTTTATTAATGACTTAAAAATATCTTCTAATTCGTGATATTAACATCTACTCTCTCCCATCTTAAATACTCTTTCTATTTCAAAAATAATTATTAATTTGGAATTATGGATGTAGATTAATAAAGTTACTAAATTACCTAGTAATTACTAAAATATAGGTGTATTTTTTCTTATAACACTCTTGTTAATTATTCTCCATATCCCATATTATAAGATGTTTTAAAAAATCACACAGATTGAAGAAGACAGATAGGGTTAGGTTAAGGCATTAATTTAGTAAAAAAAAATTACTATATTATAAAAAATGCCTTTCATTAATTTTATTTATTTTTCTTTTGAAAAAATAGTTGGGTTAGTTATAAAGTAAATTTATAAAGATTATTATTAAAAAAAACTCATAAATATTCCATTAAATCCTATAAAATGTCTTATATTAATGGAATAAATGAAAGTTTATAAAATATCTTATAATTTAGAATGAATTAAGTACTAATTAATTAATTAATAAGTTATTAATTGTAAATTTTCTAATTCTCTATACGAGTTTTCTCATCTCTAACTAAAAATTCTTTGGTCGTTTATATACTGAAATTAAAAATAATGATAAAATAATTTGTAAATAATATTAGAAATAATTATCATCTGTATCCTACACAAGATAAAATAATACCCAAAATAGAAAAAATCTTGATAAGCTATGCATTTTTTATATAGATACATTCCGAAAATTTTAATATTACTTTTTGTTTTATTTTCCTCCCTCTTAAACTTTTTTTATTGGCTTCATTCTTAAATTTTACTCGATATTTTTATTTTGATTTTACAATTTGTTATGAGGTACATCACATTTTCAACTACTTAAAAAGTCATAATAATATATTTTATTTTATTGTATTTTCACAACTTTGATGATTAAAAAAATTAAGTTTTAATGGAATTACATCATATATGGAACATGAATGGATTTCGATAAAAATGAAATTCAAATGTGATTTTTTTTTTAACAAATAATATAGTATTCAGAGTAAACATTCAAAACAAGCATAATAAATGAGAATGACTTAGGGCCATGAGACTTTTAAATACTTAAAGTAGGTGCCTAAGACCTCAATATATGTATATGTTGATAAATATATAAAAAAAATAATGTAATAAAAAGAAAACATATAAAATTAAGAAATGAGAATACTATTTTATCTATAAGTTAACAAATTTTCCTTTTCAATACAATTTTATTATTATATGGTTTTATTGATATTTTAATTTTATCCTGATTTATTTTTTTAACTAAATTTTTTATTCTAAAAGTCATTTTAATAATTTTCAGTTTTTCACCATCTATCTCTCTCAAAGTTTTAATCTACTAGTTTCTTAGCCCTCTCTCTTTTTGCTAATTTGAATTTTAGAAAAATAAAATAATATTTTTTATAAAATTTATTTGAGGATTTAAGTTAAATGTGTTTTCTTTTTACAAATGACCTCAAGATTATATTTATTGGACTTAATAAAATTCTTAAAAAATTTTGAACTACGTATAAAAAAAATTTGAATAAAAATATATTCAAAACTTGAATTTATAAATAAAAAATAAAATTTGAATATAATGAGTTAAAATATTAGAATTAATAATGTGAAAATGCTAAAAACTAATATTATAGCATGAAGTTTTCCATTTTTTCCAAATTGGGGTTAATTGACGCTAAATTACATGTATAAGCGTCACTAATGTATATGGAAAAAATTGCAAAGCAGGGAGCACAGCACCACAACCAAAATCAATTAATCCAACTTTTTAATTAGTAAAGCAGGGAAAAAATCAAAATACACATTAACCTTGGAGCAACACGGCGAAACAAATTGGTGATTGGGACTTCGCCGCTTGGGGTGGAAGCAAAGATGCAAAGTGGAAGTTGTGGAACACTGAAGATGCAAAGACGAAGCGAACACGCACGAATGAGTGGGTAGAGGCTGGAGTGAGGTCCCAATGCTGACGACAGGGACGGAAGTACCAGTCCGATTGAAGGAGGAGGCCAAGTTGAAGATTGGAACAGTGGAGTGCAAAGCTAGGGATTTCTATTTCCCTTCCACTTTCAGCCAAAGGATGCAACAATGATCAGATTAAGGATTAGTATAGATCGAGAGAGAGAGAGAGAGAGAGAATGGGGAAGCTTCCTCCGTTTTATGAGAGAACAAGCACGGCCACAAGAAGTTAGATGGGTAAACGACTATAAGGCTATGGTTGTTTCAGAGGGGAGAAATGATTTTAATGGGGGAAAGGGTAGGTATTTTAATTTTATCTTATTGGAAGAAAAATGAATGAATTTTAATGGTGGGGTTTTAATATTATCTAGTTTGGATTAGGAAAGGAAAAGAGGAAAAATAATTATAATTTGATTATTATATTTTTAATTTATTTAAGTTAATATTTTCTTTCTATATTAAAAAAAATTTTGTTTGAATATTAGATAAAGTTTTTAATCAGTAGAAAATACTCTTTTCTTTCTCAACATCAATCATGATTATATATATCTTCTTTTTTCCTCAACTTTAATCATGATTGTATATGTTAATATATGAATGTGTCTGTGTGTATTTATTAATCATGATTGTATATGTTAATATATGAATGTGTCTGTGTGTATTTATTACTTCATGTATGTATGTCTCTAAGATATTTCATATTTTAAAAGTGAAACCAAGAAGAGACGTGATAAGACTGATCAATATATTATGTGATTGAGTTATGAAAAAGTGAAAGACATTTTAATTATATTAGACACAATACCACATTTTTTTCCAAATTTGAGGAAAAAATATATAAGAGAAGGGGAGGAAAAAATTTTAGTAACATTTTTACTCCCCTCCTCCAATTATTTGATTGTGAAATAAGTGAAGGGGAGCCAAATTCCTCTCCATTCTTCCCCCCTATAGACCCTTACATTTCATATGCCTAGTTGGGAAATAACCCACGTGGGTTTTTAAATTTCTATTGAATAGGTTAAGGGTATGTTTAGCTTAACTAAGGATAAGGGAAGGAAAGAAATCTAATAAAGAGGATTAAAAGGTTTTCAAAAAAAAATTTTTTAGTGAAGTTGGAGGAGAAAGAATTACAAGATAATGATTCCTTGTTTGATTCAAAAAGTGAAGGGATAGAATCTGACGGACAAATTTACAATTCTATTCTAATATTTGATATTATTTATTTTCATATTGCAATTAAAAACAATTTTACCATTTATTGCACCCATCATTTTCATATTGCAATTAATGTCATACTTGTTCTTTTTAAAAAAAACAAGTTAATGCCAATACTCATAATGCAAATTTTTTTGGCCATTTTCATATTGCAATTAGTTGATTTTATTTTTATCATTTTCTAGCTAATTTACATGGAACTATAATTTCTAGCGATGGCATAAGGCTATGCAAACACTTAAATTCAATTAATCAATGGGTACAAAGTACTTGTTCAAAGCTAGCTTCTCTTAATCAATCTATAGTCCTACACAAGCACACAAACAGCCATGCACTAGCAGTAATTAGATTGCAACACCTAATGAATGTATCTAAGTACAATCATCAATACAAACTATTAATAAAAGGCAACCTTGTATGTAAAATATATATGTAGTAATTTATATTGTCATACATTATATAACAACTTAATTTATTAGGCTTTTAATCATATATTATATATCTAATAGAAAGAATTAAAAACCTAGAATAGTAAAACTTTTAAACTTTTCAAAATTTGGTTGCTCAACAGATAATAATTTAACTGAAAGTTTACTTTAATTAATAATAATCAAGCCAACCATACTGTAATTATCTGACTATTGTTCTAGAACACCTAAAATAAAGCCAGCAAGTAGAAATCATAACTAAAGCATATCACAATAATTTAATTACATTTATTTTAATACAAAATAATATCTTCCAATCTGTTTCCTCTTAGTTAACCACCTCCTTGCCTTTGTCTTTGCTTGTACTTGGCCCTAACATTGCTAATCGTTGGGTGTGAGATTTGGAGAAATCTCAGTAGTATATATATTCATTTATACAAATCATGCTCATAATCAAGTAGTTATGCAAACAACCAAATAACTCATATTTCATGCATCTATAAAAAAAATCTCAACAGAGTTTCCTTTTAATACTAGATATCCCTAGCATTTCAAAATATTTATATTGAAATAACTCATCCAATAATATCACATAACATCCATAATTAATTCACAGAAAATGCATGAAATAAATAATATACTACCTCCGCCGAAAAGTATTCTGAGCTAAACAGCTTGCCTTTGTTCTTGAATTTTTTAAGTACTTTACTTGAAGTTAACCTTTCTTTTTTTTTCTTCTCTTTCACTCACACTCTCTTTCTCTCTCTCGGCTTTCTCTTTCTCTCACTTACTCCCAACTCTCACTCTCAACTGCTGATGTGCTGAAATGAAGAAATAGAAGGAATATTTATAGTGTTGATGTCTTGGCTAGCAAGTGACATCAATTCATTGGATACATTCATTCAGTGTATGTTCATCATAATTCAATGTAATTAATTATATACCTTTATTCAATGTATGCTCATCATAACTCAATGTAACTTATTGAAAACACAATTCATTGTATACCTTCATTCAGTATATACTCATCATAATTCAATCTAACTTATTGAAACTACTATTCATTTTATACCTTCATTCAGTGTATACTCATCATAATTCAATGTAACTTATTGAAACCAATATTCATTATATACCTCTCTATTTAGTGTATGCTCATCAAAATTCAATGTAACTTATTGAAACCAAGATTCATTGTATATCTCCATTCAGTGTATACTCATCAAAATTCAATGTAACTTATTGAAATTATAATTCATTGTATACATTTTATTCAATGTATATATTCATTCCTCATATTCTAAACATAAATCGTATTAAAAATCATATATGGAAATTTATGGATGTTACACATTACAGTAATCCAGATCAAATCGTTACCTTTTTTTTTCTGAGTAAAATGTAATATCATTCAACTCAAAGAAGTATGTATAGAGAGTATGTACGGGGAACCAAGAAAACAAAATAAAGGACAAAAAGACAACTAATGCTCATGGCTTTCTTAGTATGATCAACCATGGAGCATATGGAAACAAAGATTCTTTCCATAGTAAATCTTTTGTTAGCAAAAATGGTCCTATTCCTAATCTGCTAGAGTTGCCAATAGGTTATCCCAAAAAATAGGTCTGTAGCATTACCATTAACACAAAACAAGACACACCAACATTGCAACACTACAGTCATTCAGATTGCAGCATTACTAGAAGAAGACTAGCTTCATTATAACTACAAATAGGAAGAAGAAAATTTAAGAAAAATAGCACACAGATCAGGCTACTAGATTGCAGCACTACTAGAAGAAGACATTCATACATGGCACGAGAGATATAGATGAGTAAGCAAGCAAATGAGAACACAGAGAGATCGATTTGATGGAACCAAGCTACAAAGGGGAAAAAAACATAGATTAGGCACAAATGGAGATGCGACTCTTAGCTAAGAAGGGAAGACAGGGACAACGAGGGCTGGCGAGTCCAAGCAATAGTAAGGGGCAGTGAGTCCAAGCTACAGCGAGGGATGGGAGATGGAGGGAGTGCGCAATCTCTAAGGTTGAGGAAGGGAGTGTCAAATAATGTAATGATGGCTGCACAGGGGGTTGCTTATTTTTTATCAATGGCATTGTTAGGATATTGTAAAAAATTGAGTTGCAAATTACTGAGAAAATTTCACATTATATTCTCTCCCTTTCAAAAATAGCAATTTGATGAAAATAAGTTTGAAGATGCAAAGGGGAAGGGAAGGTAAAAATTCCATCTCCTCCTCTCTAAATTTTTTATTCAAACAATCCCATTCCTTTCCCTTAAAAAATCTTGATCCAAATAGATCCTAAAACAAAAAATTATGGAACCCAATATCTAAAGGAAAAGAGAGAGACAATTTCCAAGCACAAACCATGTATAAAGTAGACAGATATTTCAAATATTTCTAGAAACTTGAAATGAATGATATTTTGAGCCCCAAAAAGATGAATGATACTAAAAATTATTTAGATTTAGCATGACTTGTGATAAATTTTTATATTATATTAATGTTATTGATAATAAATATATATTATCAAAAGATATTATTAATATTTAAAGCAGTTATATAATCAGTTCTCTATCCTCACAAGAGAGTTCAGATATCAGGCCATAATCCCTTGCTACCATTTCAAACAATCTTCTTGCACCCTAGCAAAATATATATGTGTGTGTATATATAGACCAACAAATATACTTCATTCATCTCATTTTATCTAAAGTTTAATGTTTCGACACAAAAATAAAAAAAAAAGTCATACATAACATAATAAATAATGTAATTTTACTAAATTACTTTTACTTATTACTCCTTTATGGAGTATGAAATTACAACAAAAAAACTCACTACAGATTTTTATCCTACGACAGCAGTTATAAAAGTGTTGCCTAAAATACCAACAGTTAACAATTTCCTTAGTATAATAATAGTCTTAACTTTAAATAATGAATATTAAATAATATATGAAAATTGTTGTCTAAAGTAAACGAGGCAACAATTTTTTACCTTATATCTTCTATTATTAAAATAAATAACAAATAATACATGTTGCCTATAGGTTTTTTATTTAAATAATGTGGGTAAATTGTTACCTAACATCAATGGCAATGATTTACCCAATAGATAACAAATATTGTTTGTTATCTATTTAAACAATATCAAATAATAGGTACAAACCTGTTGCCTATATTATTTTTGACAACAATTTTTGATCATTATTTAATATTCATTTTTTAAAGTTAAGGCTAATAGTTACACACAAAAAGAATCATTACCTATTCATAAACACTGTTATACATGTTGTAAAATTAATTGTTACCATAGGTTGAAATTATTATAATAAAGTGATAGATGGATTTATTTTTTTTTAAAGAGGTATCAAATTTGATCTCATTGTGTTATCTTAGGAAGAAATATTTTTCTCAAATATTCAATTGTATAATATATATTTATTAAATATTACCCTAAATTTTTGAGGTATAGTCAATGAATATTTATGCATAAAGGAGGCCATGAGCACCAAACATAATAGGGCCAAAATATAATGTGATAATGGATTATTTTGTGTAATGGTCCTAAATTGACAACATTTAAAAAATTGTTGCCTCAATTAGTTAGTTATAGTTGGAAAACAGTTACCATTAAAATTATAAGCAACAATTAAAAACTATTGGTATAGGTGACAATAATTGAAAACTATTGACAAATTGAGCACAATAAAATCATTGCCTATTGTCAATCATTGCATGTTTGTTCAACCGAGAACCGGTGCCAGGTTTGGTCCAGACATACGTGAAGACTAGCTGGTTCAGAAACCAATGTGAACTAGTGGAACCAGCTGAACATAATATTATTTTTTTAAACATTTATTTTTTTTTGACATCAAATAACATCACTTTTGGTACAAAATATTTTTTATATTATAATATTATATAAGCATTATTATGATATATAATTATTGAAAATTATGAATTTACTTAACAAATAATATAATAATGCATAATTAGTTGATTATTTTGAACTCAAAATATAATTACAAATGAATATTAACTTATTTAGATTTAAATATTTAGTTATGAAATTTATTAATAATTCACTTGTGTTGAATAATATATTGATAATTTAATTTCATTTAGCTTGAGGTTTTAATTAAATCATAGAATTTGTTTAAACTTGTGTTATTTGTTTAAAATATATTATTTTAATCACTATCAGTCTAACCTTGGTCAGATCACGGTTGAATCATTGAATCTTTATTAAATGTCTTGGCTAGTTTGGTTCTAACAACATTGGTTAAGAAGTAAGGGCAAAATAATTTGGAGAATATGAAGGGATACTACACTCATATTTTGTTTGAGTGATTTGGAGGACAGAGAGGTGAGAAAATTGAAATTTTTCTTTATTTGATTCAATAAATTTGAGGGAAAGAGGAGAGAAAATTTTAATTTTCTGTTATTTGATTCAATAATTTTGAAGAGAGGGAAAGAAAATTTCCTATTCGCCCCCTCCAAAAGTGAAGATAGATTTGCAGGGAAAGTGGAGAATCAAAATTTGTGAATTGACATCATTTTTTTTTATTATTATAAAATTGCCCTTGATTAAATTTATAATGAATAATGCATAATCTTTTGGGACAAAAATAATATATATGAGATTTATTATTAAGTAAAATGAAAAATGTTTATTTTTCTAAAATAAAAGAGGTGAATTATAATTAAAAAGAAAAAGAAAAGACAGAAAAACTTAATATGGATAAGATATAATTGTTGTTCAATTATTATTATTTTCCCTACCCTTTCCTCATGAATCAAAAAATGTAACAATAAAATCTTTTATCTCTAACAAACTCAGACAAGAAAAGATTAAAATGCCTCCCCTCCTATTTCTCCATTAAAATCCCTCATCTCCTCTCCCGGTCTTTCTTTCATTAAAATCCCTCTTCTCTTCTTCCTTCCCATCTGTTGAACCAAATACTATCTAAAAGAAAATGAAAGACTTAGGATATGATGCCATGATATGATCTGGAGACTTGCCCTAAGAAACCCAAGAAGTATAAAGTAGCAAAAGAAATTCAATCACATGAATTTAAAAGGTGATATGTTAGAACTTTAGAGGAACTTGTCTCTAAATCCCTACAGGATTGATTACTTCTTATAACAAATTGGATATATTATCAATAAAGTAGGAAATATGGGTTATAACCCATGGATTGGCTCGTTTAAGTTGTGAAAAATGTGCAGATTAATTTGCAAACTATGCAACACGTTTAAAACGAGTCAGAATCAACTCAGATCGTATAACCTATAGGTTAAACAAGTTAACCCATGAGTTGTATGAGTTAGCCCTTTTTTTTCTTTACAATATTTAGTAGGCACCTATGAGAGAAAGAAAAATTTGAAGCAAGTCCAAAATGAAAAAAAAAAAAAGACAATTCATGACTTATAAGAATACATAAGAAGTTGGATAAATAATAACACTAAAAAAATCCATAAAAATGTAATCAAAGAATAAATAAAAATTTAAAAAACTCCTATTACAAATAACAGTGACAGATTTTTTATCAAATTATTAACTCATAAAAATTTAAATTACTATATATATGATTTATCACACATTTGTCAATATAAGCTTACATATAATAATTTTTTATCCAATTTTTTAAAAATTAGATTGATTTATGTTAAAAAATTTGAAGAAAAAAAATATTGGCGGTTGCCCCATATGACCCACCAATCCATGACTAATGGGTTGAGTTGGGGTTTTCCCAACCCATCTAGGTTTAGTTAGATTAGGCCAATCCATTTTCTATACAACCATCTACGAGCTAATCTATTTAGGCTCAGCAAGCCCGTTTTTTAATCTCTAATTATTAAGAAAACACAAAAAAACTCAACATCTCAGTGAAGAAGCACCCAATATTATTAATCAACTTATCAAAAACAAGTCCAAATACATATAGATATGTAACAACACATAAAATCTCTAGAATAATTAGATAATCATATAAACCTTCTAGAATACCCTAACTTGCTATCAAACTAGATTATTCTAGAGAACACTAGACTTGAACACTAAATAAAAAGACAAGAACTTTCCTAAATTATACTAGATACTACTAAAATGTCTCCTACTTACAAGTTAAGAACAATCTTCTAGATTGATCCTAATCTTTCAAGCTAAGATTATATACTCTAGATGATATCTCACAAATTAGGAAATAATATCTATAGAGAATCACAAGCCAAAAACATCACTCTACTTAGACTCCCTAAAATCTTACCTAAATTATAATATGTTTGAAACTCAAATAGTCATAATAGATCTAAAACTCAAAACAATACTTTGAGCCTATGGAATACAAGGTTGAATTCAACAAATAGACAATTAAAATACTTGAATATTGAGCATTATTAAACGGATGACAATCTAGCTCAAAAGCACAATTAAAACACAAAAGATACCAAACATCATAATCTTAGACTATGTCTAGCTTGTGCTTTAAGTAATTTCTTCAATTCACATCTTGTAACTTGCAAGTAATTTCTTTAATCTACATCTTGTAACTTGTAAGATGTTTAAGATTCACTAGGATGTGCTCATGCCTCTTGAAACATGGTAGTTCAAGCTTCCTGGGCAAGGAAAGAACATCATACTTGCACTAATTAAAATAGCCATGTTTGATGTTGAGCTTAGACTTGTGTACATCTATTGAGCTTGAATTGGGACTTGGAAAGGCCATAGTTGTTTTCGGATTAAGTCTTAGAGTTGCCACCAATCCTTCAAGATAAATGGACTCTGTCTATATGTAATTAGGGATCCTTTAAAAGCCTTCAAGATCTCTATCATGCCACCTAAGAATGCATTTTCACTAGAAAAGGTGTTAGTCACAATAAATATGGTTTGGGGTAATGTGAATGCTACCCCCAAACTCACACTAAATAGTATATTTTGATTTTTTTTTTTAATCAAAACAACTGATATGTGGTAGTAATTTTGGATAAATTAGTATATCTTGTTTTATATTTATAGATTTGGTATTTTGTATTATATTGGCATTGATATTTGATACTATTTTTTTTCCTGAATATTCTCATGCATTAAACAAAGAAACCCAAAACGGGCCCACAGAAGCCCAAACCGAAACTCGACACAAGTACAAAACACTACTACAGGTTCAAAAAAAAAACAAAACAGAGGTACAGTACACCAAGAACAAATGAAACTCTTCCCACCAAAAAAAACAAAAGAACAAACGAAACTCTCAAGAGAACATAAACGGAGAATGAAACGCAAAAAGACGACTGTGCAAAAATCAAACTTCACCCCTCCATCGGACGGGGCCTGTTTCAGCGCGTGGATTTCTGTCGTTCCTTTTTTTTAACCATATTATCATGGTTTTTTTTTAAAACATAGCAATTTCATGATAAGAATAAAAATATTCATATTTTAATAATATGATAAACTCTAATTTAAACCTAAAACATTTCAACTGAGTTATTAAAATGTCTAATAAAAATTTAAAAAATTTCATATAATCTCAAAATTTTAGACGTGAAATTTTATTTTTAATAAAATTTTCTAAATTTTTATTGGATATTTTTATATTTCAATTGAATTTTTTCAGGTCTAAATTAAAATTTTTGTATCATAAAAATATAAATATTTTCTATAACTATTATGAAATTGCAATTTCTTTTTTTATAGATTTTTTATCATAATTTTGGCTGAATATATTTTTAGGTCTAAGTTAAAATTTTTTAGACCATAAAAATATAAATATGTTCCTTAGCTATCATGAAATTATAATTTTCCTTTTTTATATGTTTTTCATCACATTATTAACTGAATATATTTTTTATTATATTAACTTTACACAGTGGTTCTTCTTAAATAACTATATTCAAAATATTTAATCTTATAAATTTATTTAGAAAATTTTTGTAGTCCAATTCTAATATATATTTTTACTGATCTATAATATTTTTTTATAAGATATTTACTTGAAAAAATTTTGTATTTGAGTTAATTTTTTTATAAAAGTTAAGTTAGTTAATTTTTATAATATAATATCTTTGAATACATATGTAATAATGGTACTCAAATACAAAATTTGTCAAGTAAGTATTTTGATAAATAAATATTATAGTTCAATAAAAATATATATTAGAATTTGATTACAAAAATTTGCTAAATAAATTTATAATATTAGATTTTTTGAATATGGTTAGTTAAGAAGGACAACTGTTCAATGATAAATAAAGTTAATATGATGAAAAATATATTCAACCAAAAATGTGATGAAAAATATATAAAAAGGAGAAATTGCAATTTCATAAAAGTAAGAAAAAATATTTATGTTTTAATAACCCAAAAAATTGAGCTAATGCATCATGAATTACCCTCCATAGAAAATTATTAACTTTAGGGACAGTTTGAATATTCCACAGCTGCTTCCAAAACTTATGATTAAGTTGAAAGGAACTGCTAGGTCTCCTTGCATCCTCTACTTCCCTTCCTTTTTACTTTTAGTCATATCATTCCAGGTTTTCTAGTGAATTACATGTTCAGTTTCTTTCTAGCCCTGCCAGAATTTAGAACAAATTCTGTTAACATCTTCACAAGACTGCTTAGGAAAATTAAAACAGGACATAGGGTAAATAGGAACTGCACTAGCAACAGATTTTAGCAAAATCTCTTTACCAGCCTGAGGAAGCAGTTTCTGCTTCCAACCTTGAGCTTTCTAAGCAATTTCTGTTAGATGTATTTAATTTAATAATATTTAATTTGAATTTATTCAAATTATATCTTTATATTGTTTAATTAATTAAATATATCTTAACTTAATGTGGTCCTTATCTTCAAGAAAAAATATTGTTAGTTAAGCGATATTAGGGAATAAGGGATAAACTCAGTCTTTATTTTATCTTTATCTTTATTTGAATTCAAATTCAAATTTAAATTTAATAACCGATGATGGTCAAGGTTATTTAAATAGAGATAGACTAAATTGAGTTTAACATACGCTCTGGTTCCCCGACTAGTTGAGATTAAATCTCAGGCTCCATCACTGAGTCTCATAACTAGTTGGAAGAACTGTCTGCATAGATTATTTTCTGAGATTTCCTTCTAACTAATTTTATATGTGATTTCAGATCTAATATTTAGATTGAGTAACTCCAAACATATCTGCATCAGATCATCTAGCATGACGAGAGGTATTTATAAAGTCTTCTGCTGCTCTTATAATTTTATGAGAAAATTCAATATATGGAATTTATATTAAAATTGAATTTGTCTAACACGTGGTATCAGAGCCTTAATTATTTTTACCTGCATATATGTATTGTGATCTAATGTTGTGTAAATTTTTATCTATGAAGAATTAGCATAGCGTTGAAGTTGTAATTAAAGGTCTGAAATCTCGGTTTGATATTATGCGTGTTTAGACCAACCTAAATAAGGAATCATGTATCTGGATTGTTGTTATATATATATATATATATATATAAAAGAGCATGGTCTTTGCCTTGTATATGCGAGAAAAGGGAAATTCCAGAAGTATGTATATAGACATTCTAGGCTTGCAAAAATTGGGCTGAATACTTGTTTTAATTTCTGGAATCTTAGTTTTTGGGCTTCCAGATTTTCATAAAGTTTATTTTTGGGTTATTCCTTTTGTACTTGAATTTTCTAGGAATAAATTTAGCTCATATTTTGTGATTAAATTGTCTTTGAACTAGAATTTTATGATATTTAAATTTCCAGAACTTGTTCATTGGATCCAATGGGTTATTTTGCACGATACATGTATTGAATCGTAAATGTTGTTTGATTATTTATTTGTTGTATCATTTTAAATGTTTAGAAATTTGGATAATTAATTTTTGGGTTATTAAAATATTTTTGTAAAAATATTATTCTGTTATTTAATTTTTTAGAATTTGGAAAAATCTTATTTAGACAATTATAACACTGTTTTAATTTTTACAAAATACTTGAGTTATTTATTAGCCTAAAATTAATTTTCTAAAAAATTGTTGGACACATTGAATAAATAAAATAATGAGAGAATTTGTTTAATTATTTAATCACATGTTTGTTTGGTTGATTAAATTAATTATTTAAATTCTCATAATGATTGTGCATATATATGATTTTAATTGCTCATAATTTATGATATTTGTGATTAGCATGCATCTAATTAAATAATCAATGAATCATTTATAATTGTTGCATGCATTATTGTTTCAATAAAATCACATATGGATTTAAAATATCAATTCTAATTATATGTGTAATTGTAATTTATTTTTACCCACAGAGAGATAATTATAGTTATACATTTAATTAGGATGAAATAGAATGGCCTTATATTTTCTAAGTAGCCCATAGGTATTAGAAAATATGAATACATTCTAGTTTTATCAGGTTAATAGGACAAAATATTACACATTTATGATATAATCATATGGGGAGAATTTTTAATTAATTAGTCATATATATGATTTAATTGATTAATTAATTAAATGATTCTCATTGCATGATGCCTATATGATTAGCATGTATAGTTAAAGAGTCTTGTGATTCTAGATGTCCTTTAAGCATAATGATTCTAGATGTCTTGTGATTAGCATGTATAGTTAAAGAGTAGCCACAGCATCCTTACATGACTTAAAGACATCAATTCTAATTAAGTGTATAATTATAACATATCTTTAGCCACAGGTAGATAATTATAAATATATATACTTAATTAGGATGAAATAGAGATTGCCTTGTATTTTCTAAGTAGCCCACAGGTATTAAGAAGTATGAATGCCTTCTAGTTTCATCATAAATGATACATAAATTTATGCTATGCTGAAATCTTTGCCCACAGGTAGATTTAAGTGATACGAAATTTATGTTTAGTATGTGTTACATTAGTAAGCATACATTTTTGTTGAATGTGATAGATGATTGCCTCATATAGAATTGATGTAAGCATGTTTTAAGTTGAATCCTAAAAAAAAATGCAGTGTTATTATCATCTCTTGAATTGTTTGGTTAGAGAAAACTATAGAGTTCAAAGGAGAAAAACTTTAACTCTTTGGGAGATATTGACATAAAGTTCCTGTACTCATTAATGTTAGTATGAGATAATATTGTATGAATGATGGGAGTAATATAATTCTCTCAATACAATAATAATAAAATCTCAATGTAGAGCTAAATATTTGGGTACATAATTGATTTGAGGATGTCAATATCCATTTATAGGCAATGGTTGAAATTATGGTATAAGTCACTATTTAGTGTTCTAATTCTAAAATAATTCTCCGTAAAGTAAATAGACACTAAAGGTATGTAATTGACATATCATACAGATAAGAGACATGTTTCTCAAGATAAGAGAATTTCCATTGATCTTTATACACACAATCCTTAATTAGATATCTCATCAGTATGAGCTATTATAAATTTTTCATAATATGCATAAAGAGATATATAGAGTTAATATTTATTGGATATATGTGTGGAAAGGAAAATTATGCTTAAATTTGGATTAGAAGTGAGATTCTAATAAGGAATTTAGTTCCAAAGATAAACCATGAAGAAAGAGGCATATAAAGAGTAATTACCTCACAAAAGGGTCTTATTGGAGAATAATAGTTATACTCTTATCTTTAATATATATATATATATATATATTTAATCCCATTTAGTTAAAGCATATCAAGGATAAAAATTCTTCCTATTATGTGATAGAGGAAAATATTAATGTCTCCATTATAGAGAGTTAACAAGGTTTATAAAGAATGAGATTATTTAATCTCAAAACCACGTTAACTCTAATTCATATATGAAATGCATTAAAGATTAAGCAGATATATATATGCCTGGAAGAATTTAATTGCTAGAGATTGTAAATGCTAGTGTCGATTTTTTGTATTTATGTTCTAATTGTTTAAAATGATCCTTCCCTATTATTATTAATTTCTCACAATTCATAAATACTATTTGTTTTATAATTAAGATAAGACATATGATTCCTTAATAAGAATGTGAAGTAAAAGTAGAGAATTAATCCTATAAATGAGTTAATATGGTGAGATTAATTAAGGGAATGAAAGTTATTACAAGTACACTAGTGATGGATAAATTCACTCAAGACAACAATGTACATTTAAAATAAGGTTCCAATTTTTTTGTAATTAAATACATCTTTTGAAGCCCATAAGGTTGGAATATTATTTTAAATGACTTACTCTCATTAACTTGTCTTGTAAAGGTAAGAGTGAATGGAGATTGTTCCTGAAGTTTTCATTACATATTTAGATGAAAATGTAAAGAAACTTAAAGGATAAAAACTATAATATCTATCACATATAGGATATGTAGAGATTAGGAATGCCAAGTTCATTGAGGAATGTCATAATTAGTGGGAGTGATCAAATATATGATAAACCTATCAGGAATAATCACATAAAGATGAATGAAACCATTAATTATGATGAAATACTAGTTTTACATGAAAGTTATTTTTATAAGATGAATGTAAAATATAATAAAGTTTTGAAATCTAATTGGTTATGCTGAAAATTAAGAGTATCAATGTCTTGGATTCTATTAACTATTGAAAAGAAATATCATAAAGAATAAGATATATCTGAAGATAGTTATAAATGGAACTCTTATTATGCAACTTTAATCTTAATAATAGATTAAATTATGACCAATTATGATTGAGAATTTGGCAATCATTGGTAATTATATGGTGTATATTAAGAAACTTGATTAGAACATGAACATTAAGAATAATCTCATTTGTTCTCACATACAATGAAGTAAATTCCAAATTAAGATATGATTTCATGATAAATATGAGATATCTTAAGGCAAATAATATTTGGAAATTTGTATAATTGCTAGTGAAATTAAGAGAATTAGCCATAAATGGGTCTTTAAGATCACAAGGAATTCACTAATCAATATTATGTATTACAAATTAAAGACGATTTGCTAAATAGTTTTCTCTATAAAGAAAGGGATTAATGATAGTGAGATTTTCTCCTATATTGATAAATAATTCCTTCATTATTATCATGAATCTATATACTAATTGGAATATTATGAAAATTATCACTCTTATTATAACTATAAGAGAGAGATGAATGTGAAATAATGTGATGTGTTCAATAAATACTAAGGAGAATTTAATTAGGCAGTACTTCCCATGATAGTGGTAGTTGAAGTCTCATGATGTGATCACATTTTTTTGATAATGTTGAGAACATCATAGATCCTTGTTTATACCACTAGATTAGTGGGAGTTGGGTCATTTGTTTAATTTTAGTTATAGATGATATATTGCTTATGATAAATGACTAAAGATGTCACAAAATGTATGATAACTTTGTTCAAGAGCTATGATGTAAAAGATATATGTAAAATGTCCTTAGATATGTATAAAGAGATAATTCTTAAAATTTTTGAAATTATCATAAAGAACCTATAAGCACTTGAACATTCATGAATAAGGTATATTTGCCATATGTGACATCTATATTTGCCATATGTCCTTGATAAGATTTGGAAAGAGATGAGAATAATATTTCTTTCATGCTAGTAGTGAAAGGCATAATGTATGTCTAAATGTGCACATAAATTGACATAACCTTTGTGAAAGGAATATTATAAAGATTCCAAAGCAATTTATGCTTAGATAATAAATGATAAACTGCAAAGAATACTAGAAATTCATGCTTACATGTAAAAGATCAATAATTAGGAAAATACAGCATTTGTTCAATTTAGTAGGATAAGTTGACTTTAAAAAAGTCAATATCATGACACATTCTAATGCAAAATGAACAAATTATGTTATGGAGGAGTGCAAGATTACTAAGTAATAACTAATTGCTTACTTCCACCATAAATGCTGGATTTGATCTTTGATTTGAGGCAAGTTTACATAAATGTTGAATTTCATCTTGGGTTTCAAATTTGGGATTCGTTTGAGGGCATAAAGAAGTGTGTTGACCATATAAAGTGAAATGGTTATGTACCACATAAAGAGAAGATCCTTGATTAAGAGCATGCAATTAAAGAATATAAAGGATCATACACCTCATATGAGAAAGATCGCATTGTGGTGATCTAAATGAGGTGTGCTTAAGTGATGAAATTTGTATTTGTAGTTCATCAACTCAATATATATATTGTATACAATTCTGATGAGATTGATGAATATTAAGTCAGGAACCGAATAAACATTTAAGATTTATTCATAAAGATAATTTTTCATAAAGTAAGGATATTACTTGTGATATATAGAAGGTAATACTCACATGATTAGAGGACCTACTGCAATGATTCTTGTAGTATTGCTTAAATATTCCTTGATATATCAACTGACTAATCAAGATCGGACTAAGTAGGAGAATGTTGGATATATTTAATTTAATAATGTTTAATTTGAATTTATTCAAATTATATATTTATATTGTTTAATTAATTAAATATATCTTAACTTAATGTGGTCTTTATCTTCAAGAGAAGATATTGTTAATTGAGCGATTTTAGGGAATAAGGGATAAACTCAGTCTTGATTTTATCTTTATTTTTATTTGACTTCAAATTCAAATTTAAATTTAATAACCGATGATGTTCAAGATTATTTAAATAGAGGCAGACTGAGTTGAGTTTAACATACACTCTGGTTTCCCGACTAGTTGAGATTAAATCTCAGGCTCTATCACTAAGTCTCATAACTAGTTAGAAGAATTGTTTGCATAGATTATTTTCTGAGATTTCCTTCTAACTAATTTTATAAGTGATTTCAGATCTAATATTTAGATTGAGTAACTCCAAACATATTTGCATTAGATCATTTAGCATGGCGAGAGGTATTTATAAAGTCTTCCGCTACTCTTATAATTTTATGAAAAAATTTAATATATGAAATTTATATTAAAATTGAATTTGTCTAACAATTTCATCTCTAACATAGGCCATCGCCATAGCTTGAACCTTAGACTTAGGGCCTGTTTGGTATCACTACTGAAACTGAGGTTTGAGGGCAAAACCAAGTTTAACATAATATTGGGTCCGTTTAGCAAATTTTCACGTTTACGTTTTAAACTCATTTATCCTCGTAAACCATGTTTTCGAAGAAGGAGATGGAGAGCCGCTTTTCCGTTTGCTTCTTTAATTTTTATCTGTATTTATTTTAAAATCAGATAAAAATAGATCAATAAAAATGAGAAAAAATAAAAAAATTAAGAAACTAAAATTTCCATAAAATTTTTCCTATCTATTTACCAAAATTTCCCTTCAAAATTTTAATTTTTATAGATCATGACCTGCAAGAAAATATTATATCAGATATATTATGTTCTCAATTAAATAAATGTAGGTTAAATTTTAGTCCAAATAAATTAAATTAACCATGAGATAGAGTTTAAACTCAATTTAGAGAAAAATTATGAGTTTTGTCAAAACCAATTTTCAAATAAATCATCCAAACATAAACACGTCAGTACAAAACCAATTTTTATCGTAACTACGTTACAAAACCAATTTTACCAAAACGCATTCTTCACTAACTGAAAACCAAACGGGCCCTTACTCCACAGCATAGGAAGACCAATGTAGCTACCAGGTTCTTTCATGTCTCTAATAAGACTGTACACACCCTTTCAATGTGATCCTGTTATGAATATTTTCTAAGCTAGTCTTCTTTCTCTGCCTATTAGATTTATTTTGAAGCAATTGAATATTTTAATTTTTAATCAAAATATCATAATATCTCATTTAATTTAAATTTAATAATTACTATTTAAAGGTATATTTTATCAACTGAGATGCCAGGAATATCATATCAAGGTCTCATCCCAAGACACACTTGAAGAAATACGAAGTCTGACTCGGAAGATTGAAGATGGAGGAGCGGTCAGAAGAGAGAGGTTTCAAAGAAGCCTGGGATTTTGTGTATGAGGTTAAGACGAGGTTTGCACGTAAGGAGCAACATTACCAGCAGTTTCTTGATGCTCTGAAAAGCTTTATTTCTATGGGGTGTAATAATAGGAATGAGTTATATCGCACACTTTCTCATATCTTCAAAGACCATCCAGATCTGCTTCGCGCTTTTGAATATTTCCTGTTCTTTGGTGAGATCTGAATATTTCCTTTATTGGGAAATTAAGTTTGATGGATTTCATAATTTTTTACCTACACTATTTGAAATAGATTGTCTGAGAATTATATTGCTTGAGTATTATGTTTCATATTGCATGATTATGTTTATTTCTTGATTCTTGATTCGTCTTAAATTATGGATTCGTGTTGAAGTACAAGATATGGAAGTGATTCTTTTTATTTGAACTACAAAATACTCTAAAAGGAACATTTATTCCTAGGTGATTTTGTGTGGTTTCTATCATTTTTATTGTCTCATCTTCTTGCTCCTTTTGCAAGAATTTTACCCGTGATCAGAATTACCTCGTTCCTCTCTTAATTTAATGATATTAATTTCTAAATCATCAATCAATAATTTTTCTAACCAGTAAAGCTGTTGAAAATATTGGGATTCTCTCTAGTGTAGCTAATCTATCTATTATATATTATAAAGTATAGATTAAAAGCACAATGTATCACAATTTCAGACCTTCATATCATCATATTGATTATAAAAAAATTTGACTCAACATACTCCAATTAATATTTATTTACTTATATATACTTTTTTTTTAAAAAAAATTGATATAATGATAAATATAAAAATAAAAATCATATAATATATTTTGTGAAAGTCACGATTTGATTGTCTAGGTCTATAATTATATATATATATATAAGATAAAAATGAAAATAAAAATCATATATATATATTTGTGAAAAAAAATCACAATTTGATTTTCTAGATTTATAGTGAAATTTATATAAATATATGTTATGTGAGTTTCTTTATATCACTGTGAGATGAATTTTTTTAATTTGTTTTTAGTTTTAAAGGGACAAGATAAAATTTTATTGGATTATTGTTTGCAATGCAAACCACCAAATTGAATCAATCTATTGGCAAACTACCGTCCCTACGACCTTTTTGGTTATTGGTCTTGACTCTCCAGCACCCTTTTTTCCGTGGCTTAATTTATTCTTTAATTTTTTTGTGTTGATGTGGTTAATTTTTAATTTAGTTATCATACTTGGGGGTCCTGATATTGATATTGAAGATACTTGATTTATATTTCTTGTTATTAGTGGCACTGTATTTACATCATGCCATCCATAAATGTTTGATATATGTTAAATTTTGAATTTTATATTGTAAATCAATATGTTCAAACTCCCTTATTTTTATGAAATTGTGGGTATTTACCTTTTTTATATTTTATTATAAAAAGCGTAAATATTATATGTTTCCATTGTATTGTGTACATATTTTCATTATATTTTAAAAAATTTTAATCTAGAATATTTAATAGATTTTTAAATAAATGACAAATGTTTGACTTGCAATTTCTTGCAGTTGTCCAAAATATATTCAAGAGTTATGGTTAAAGATCTATTTCATAAATTTTATGGAAGAGTTCAAGGTCAGTGCTATTATTTTAAAAATTTTATTGTCCAAGAAAATATCAACAAAAAAAATACAATCTCATATGATTGCATTCAATTAATGTCCCTAAATTATGCTTGCTAAAACTTTGATCCCATTTGATGTTATTGAGTATATTCCTATAATACTTATACTCAAATTTAAAAGGTTTTCTGGACAATCGATATGTACCCACTTTTTAATAACAATTATTTTTTTAGATTCATTCTAATATTAGTTCAAATTGTTTTTGCACTTGTCTTTGTATTCACATTGATTTATTTTATAATTATTTATACTTTGTTATGTTAAAAATTAATGAAGTATAATCCACTACAAGTATTTAGGTTAAATTCTTTCACATTAGTTCATTTTGAATTTAACATTAGATCCCAACTAAGGCTTTAATCATTTTTCTGTCACTTTTTATTGAGTTGTTAATTTGAGTATTATAGTTTTTCAAATAACTTAATTATTATATCATTTTCATACCCATTCTACTATACTCATATTTATATAATTTGATTAGATATACATGAAACTTTCCGTGCAATGCACACTTTTCGAATTTTAGTTAGTTAATTTAGTTAAAACTGATTAGTTAATATAATGATAGTCTTAATTGATATAAAATGTCATTTATTATTATAGCGGAATTAGTGAATTTTTTCTTCACTCTCACTTTCTCTTTCACTTTCACCCCCACTTCACTCACCTCACCCAAGACCTCTAAGTCATGGGTTCACTTCAGTTTTGGATTAATTTATTGTATCAACCTTTCTCACTGTCACCTTCATCCTTTTTTAGGTTCATTGTAACTTATCTGCAAGTTAACTTCATTGGTTTGTATCTCACCATTTTTGGTGTATCATCCATCATCTTTAATTAATATATCATTGTTTATTTTCTATCTTCATTCATCTTTCATATTTCTGCATTGATACCTTTTTAGGAAGTTTGTTATAAAAAAAAAAAAAAACCTTTTTAGGAAGTGGACACGCCAATAAAGGATGATAGCGTATACCTGTCATATTTTATGTTATGATACACATAATATATTCTCTTTTCTTTTTGGCGAGAGGTACACATATATAATACATCGAAACATTATTTTACTATTTTTTTTCCTTTTTTCCAAAATGCTTCAAAAAAAAGTTAATGAAAAATCTATTTTTAATAGATTCGCATGAATATTTTTATGTTATTTTAGAAATATTTCCTTAAATCTCAACTTTTATAATATAAATTATTTTTGTGTATTAATTTATTGAATACATTCGTGATTACATATGTATAAGCGGCCGTGAAATTCATCTGCTTCTGCCGAACAGAAGCATTAAATCCAGTACCATACGTAAAATAAATAACCTCTATAGGTATCATTTGTTACTAGAACTTCATTTAGAATCCATGAAATTTAATGCCCTTACAATCGTTCAATGAAATCACATTAATTATTTTATGAATCATAAATAATTTAATTCATCCGCCAAATCATATACAATGTACAAAAAGAGAGTACAATAATTATTTTAATTATCAATTTGAATCGATTATTATTCGTGATTATTTTTTATAATCTTACTTCAATGATCCAAGTCGCATTCAAATTCAAAAAGCCTTTCCAACGGAACAAAGTGATAATAGGGAGGGTCATAAAGAGGGAGAGAGAAATATGGCCTTTTCATAACTGCAGCAATTTCCCCAACACGTGGCATAATAATAGAGAGATAAAGTACAATAGGAGATGATGAAGCAGAGAACCATTGTCAAGTCAACTACATTGACGGAAGCTGTTTTTTCTTCTTGTCCTTTCTTCAAGCTATCACCTTCCTCTCGTAATGGCTGCTTCACCGTTAGGGCATAGTTGGTACTTTCCTGTGAAGGAACTTCATTCTCAGAACTTGACTAGTGAAAATTGAGATTTTTCATGTGCATTCTATTAGGACAAATTTTCCAATGCTCAATTAGATATTAAGGGACTATTTGGTTTAATTATATGAAGGTAATGTAACGTAATATGATGAGATAATAATTATATGAGAGTTTGTTTGGTAGAATATAAATTATAATATAATGATATTAATTTTTTATATTAAAAAAATAAAAATAGAAGTGAAATGACCGTATTACCTTCAATCCTAGAAGTAAATTTGTCAACATTTATTTTTATAAGGGTATTAACATCTTTTTACACTTCATTATACTTATGTAAAGACCTTCACATGTAAAATGTTATGTAATCTGGATCACTTCTACAGAATTACTTAAGTAATCCGAATCACATGTGAAATGTCCAACCAAACGCTCAAAACTCAAGTGATGTAAAGCCTATTACATTTACATAGAAATTGTAAATAAACCAAACAAGTCCTAAAAGTTAACAAGTTTTTTTAGATGAAAGTTTGGGTGAGCTAGGATTTGAGGCCTAATCAAAGCCAAGGCAGGTCTTAGAATTTAAAGAAGTATTTATAGAGAGAATTGTAGATTACCCACTAACAAAATACTTACATATCAGCAAAATTTAAACTTATATTCTTGTATAATATAAGTTATATTCTTAACAATTAGATTAACTTTCATAAATAACATTAACAGGTTCCGTGCAAATTCAAGGTTTACATTATGAGATTAGTGATAAAGGTAAAACAGCACTGCAATCATATCCAAATTCAAAGCTTCTCAATTGGGTCAAGGAACTGTAATTAGAATATAAATACGCCTATGGGGTTTCTTTTTTGGCTCCAATGCTCTTCTTCGGTCACTGAGCAAGTTACCTATCTCTAGATGTCATACTGTTTACCTAACGTTAGAATGACTGGGACACCACATCAAGTAGACAGCCGATGCGATCGAATCTAGGCTTGATGCGCTCGGAGGGGTCCGTGATGCTAATTTTATCTCATCAGTATTAATTATATAAATGTCATAGATTTTCACTATGTGTGTTTTTAACTTTTTTTTTTTCTAAATGAGTTTTGCTTGCTCGAGATATGAGTAGATGAAAAATAATTAGCCTCACTCCTCCACACTTGTTCAAGAATTCAAAAGGTTGTTAAAATCATATAAAATTATAAAGAAATAAATTAATAGTTAAAAAAATTAATTAACACATCTCACTAGTGAAGTAACATTATGTTTTATTCTACTCATGTATAGTATATTGATATATTGATGGATTGATTTTAATTCATTGGCTAGAAATAATGATATTTTTATTATTTTTTTGAAAGACTAACTTGATAAGTATTAAGTATTAGATTTTAAGAAATGAAATTTTCATAAAAAAAATTTCAAGGCTAAATTTTAGAAAAATAATTCTACAACTAAATTATAAAATGATTTGTTTTTAAAGAAGTAACTTGCATCCTCTCACTTAGAAATTCAATTTTTTTTTCAAGTCCTATATTTAAAGAAAAAAAAACAACTGCCACATCAATAGTACTTTCTATTATACTTTTATTATGTAATATATTGATATTTTTTGGATTAAGCCACCCTTTATTTAATAATCACTTTGAACTAATTCAGGTTGAATATTGATGATATGTAATTGCTCAACTATGTAACTACTTCTTTTGATCTTTTTTATAAGAGACTTTTGTGAATGATTTTTTGGTCCTTAATATAAGGGTTTCTAGAAATTATCTGAATCATTAATATATTTTACTGAAAATGTCATTTATTTGGAATAATTATTATTAAATAAGGACATTTAATGAACTTTATTGAATAAAGGTAATTTTAGAAAATAATTAAAATTTTAGATAATTTTAATGAAACTAACTATTTTTAGTTAGATTACTTAATATGTGTGAAGGTGGTTAAAATGTTCTTATAAAATGTATAACTTAATTTTTTTCATATAAAATTAATATCAAATTAAATATTTTCTGCATATTGATGTAACATGTTAACTATTAATTTTTAATAATTAATATTTAAAGATATATTCTATCAATTATTGAGATGCGAGTATGATGACTACTACTAAGCACCATTTGCTTCTATTTTACCAACAAATTTGGTTTATTTATGGCTTGCTTAGTATAATTTTTGGGAAATAACTTTTCAATGTATTTCCTAGGAAATTAATTTTTCGAAAAATTAATATATAATCTACTTATTTTATTTTTTATTTTTTGTGAAGTTTAAATAATTTTTTAAATAAATATATGATATTTTAATTTTAAAGACATAAATAATTTATCTATTCAAATAATTAATTCAGGAATTAAGGATTCTTTTAGGAAAACATCATAAAATGTTCGGAAAGTAGAACTTTTTTAGGTTTTGATTGGGAAATTTTACTTCTCAAGTTAAGCTTAATTTCATGAGAACTTTTAATTTTTTTTTTTAACTAAACAACATTAATCAGTCTACCCCTTAATAAGTGTAACTTCCTTTTCCCACTTCTCTTATACTAAGTGAGCTCTTAGATTAAATTTAGATGGTCCATATCTTTTAATAATTGTTCAATGTTTTATATTTATTTTTTTAAAATGAAAAATACAAATTAAAAATAATCTATTAACAATAATTTTTTTAAAAATAATTTTTACAATAAAAATGAAATATAAGCGGTTTTCTAGCAAAAATATCATATCAAGACCTCATTCAATTAAACAACTTTATAAATGAAAACGTACTCTATTTTTTTTTTTTTACCAAAGAAACATACTCTACTGAGTTACCAAATAATATCACATCAAAGTCTCATCTCGCAAGTGCAAGGTTCAAAGAATCGGACTAAACATTGAACTCGTTAAAACATTAATTTAAGGTTTAACTGAAATTAAATTGGTGATAATAAATCTAATAATTTTTTAATTTTATACATTATATAGAAAATAAAAAAAATATTATTAATAAGTTTCATAACTTAATATTAAAATGTAAATAAGTTAATATTCATTTGTAAACATATTTTGAATTTAAAATAATTAATTAATATTTTTTCATATTATTTGTTAAGTAAATTTATCATTATTAATAATTATATATCATAATAATACTTATACTATAATACAGAAAGGAAAAAAATTATATAAAAATAATATTATTTTATTTTTAACAAAATAAAAAAAATTAAAATTTTTTAAATATTAAAAAATAATTTAAAAATAAATTATTTTGACCGGTTCAGCATCGAGTTTTCCACTAGTTCTGGCAAGGAGCAGTTGAGATTTATGATCGGACCAAATTTAGTACTGGGAACCAATTAAACCGGTCGGTACAGTCTAGTTTTTTGAGCATTGCCTAAGAAACACTTGAAGAAACACCAAGATTGGTTCAAAAGATTGAAGAGAAGCAGTCACAAAATATAAGAATATTAAAGTTTAAGGAAACCATGCAATTTTTGTTTGAAAAAATTATGTTTTGAAATAAAAAAAGTAAATATATTTAATTTCTGGTATCAAATCGATTTTTTCTGAAAAAATCGATTCAAGGTTAAAAAAATTTTATTCTCACCCCCAAAAAAATACCTTTGATCCTGAAAACCAAATATGTTTATTTTTTGGTCCAAAAACACAAATTTCCCTTTTTCTTTTTATTTTTACCATATATGCTATTTGAAATAGATAGTTCGAGAATTGTATTGCTCATTCGACACTACGAAATTATGCTTATTTCTTGACTTGATTCGTCTTAAATTATGGATTCGTGTTCAATTACAAGATATGGAAGTCATTCTTTTTTATTTAAACTATAATCAATCAATCAATCAATTAATTAATTAATACACTAAAAATGCATGATTCTCGATTGCCTCTTATTTGTGTAGTTTCCGTCTTCTTTTTTTTTCTTAATATATTGTTTCATCTTCGTTCTCCCTTTGCAAGATTTTTACTAGTGATCAGGATTACTTCGTTCCTCTCTCGATTGTCTAACATTAATTTCTGAATCACTTATTGCTTTTATTAGTCATTAAAGTCATTAAAACTATTTATGCCCAAAAAAACCTTAAATTATCATATTCACGGTATCATATTGTCTTGTGTCCAATGAGTAAACCCATAACCGTACAACTATGAATTTTAATTGGATAGTACTCCCTCTAGTTTTTAATATAAGTCCTTTTTAACTGAATCACGTGAATTAAAAATTAAAATTAAAATTAATTAACTAACTTGATTTTTTCAAAAATCTCAACATTTTTCTAAAATTACTCTTATTTAATCTCTTTCTCTTTTTCTTTAGATACATTAAATAGGGACATTTTTTAAAAATATATAATAAATACTACCTCGTATATTATAAATAGTCTTATATTTAGGATAGGACAAAAGATCCTATACATAAGAATGGAGGGAATATATTGAGGATACGGTTGTAAAGTTGATACCTGCAAGTGGTTCATTTCAAATAATGTCATCATTTAAAAGCATTTGTTTTTCTTTTTTTTTTTTAAATTTTTTTAATCAACACCAAATGAAAAACTTATCTAACACAAGTAGTACTCAAATGGTGAAATCTACTACTTATTTACACACCTACAGACACTTTTCACTCGTGTATTTTGCTTTGGCAATTTAGGTATTTTTGGTTCGGTACAGGGGATGGGAGAGAAAGAAAGAGATTTTAATGAAAAGAAGGGAGGAGAGAAAATTAATTTTAACATTTCTTTATTTGAGTTTGTTGGAAGAAAGGGGAGGGAAGAAATTTACCCACTTTCCCTTTAAATTCTCCACTTTTAGAGAAAAAGGGATAAAATTTCTCATCTCCTCCCCTTCTTCTGATCGAATTAAATAAGAGAAAATATCAATTTTTTATCCTCTCTTCTCAAATTTATTGAATTAAATGAGGATAATTTTAATTTTTTCCTCTTATTCCTTCCAAATCTCTCCAACCAAACAAAAGTGGTGAGAAATAATACTAGTTGAGTATTGTATGAATAAAAGAACACCAATTTCATCAATTGTAGTGATTAGAGAACTAAAAAATTAACAAAGCTCAAAGCATTTATATGTAGATAATGAAAGAAAGAGGGGACTACCTTGATCAATTCATCTGCTTCTTTTAAAGCTAATTATGCGAATTACATTGTACACATTAAATCCACGACTATACGTTAAAGAATATGTAATATTTGTTCCTAAAAACTTAATTTAGAATCATTGAATTTCAATGCCCTTTATAATCGTTCAATGAATCCCTA
Source organism: Adenanthera pavonina (assembly GCA_026686845.1). NCBI lineage: Eukaryota > Viridiplantae > Streptophyta > Magnoliopsida > Fabales > Fabaceae > Adenanthera > Adenanthera pavonina. The sequence goes on along the minus strand of JAIVEN010000022.1, from coordinate 23,835,336 downwards.
AATCACTCCTATGATTCATTCTCCCTCTTCTTTTACTTCTTACGTTCTCAAATTAAGCTTACTTAATAGTACCAATATCAATATCAAATATAAAATGTATCATAAATCATAAATACTTTGATTTTTTTTTCTTTTGATAAAATACTTTGATTTCATTTTTCAAATTTTATACGATGCACAAAAGTTTCTAATTATTTTAGTTTTCAATTTGAATCATCTATTATTATTGATCATGATATTTTATTATGATGCACTAATACGTTCCCTTTAAAAAAAAAATTGGTGATCTTGTTATGGAGGGTAGTACATAAATTTGGTTAACTTATTGATTTGAACTTTATTATTTTATTTTTTAATTTTACCTTTATAATAAAATTCTGCTCATTAAATTTTTTCAATATCTAATGTCAAACTTTGAATATATAGTTCTCTGATTAATTATGTAGTATTTTGATATTCAGAAACAAAATCAGTTATATAACTAACTCAGAAAAATTGATATTCAGAATACTATATTATTATATTATATAAATAATTTTAAAAAAATATATTTATATTTAATTTTTTATACATATATGTGTTATTATATTTGAATTAAAATATGATAACTAACTTACATAATAAAATTTAAATTATTTATAATAAAAAATATATTTATTTAAAAATAATTTATATTAATTAGTTTAATTTTGATTTTAACAGTATAAGTGTATAAAAATATAATAACTTAATAAGAATATAAGTGATTATGTGAAAATATAAATTTTGGTTCCCTAAAAAATATTAAAATAACAACCTGGATCTTCATCCCTTACGCTTAAATTCGGAAATTTGTATCGTATCGCATGGACGCGTATTCGTGGCTCAGCTTGCCATGTGACTTTTCCTGAAACTTTCACTATAAAACGCGGCCGCCACTTGCCCTCTTTGACGTCTGAGACTCCAACATCAACATCCTCTCTTCCTTCCTGTTGCTAGACATTTGATCAATTTAGGATCACAGGAAGGTTCTTCTCTTCAATCTCAGACTCACTCGCATCCATTTCCCTGAGATTCGATTCCCCAGATTGAGAGAATTTCGGGAACTAGGGTTTGATATCATTGTTTATATTTCTTTCCCATTTTCTTCTGAATTTGGAAAATGTCTCAGTTAAAGACGGTGGCACACATTGACGACATTCCATCCACTCCAGGGAAATTCAAGACCGACAAATCTCCGTACGTTCATCGCCTGAGAGTCTACTCTCCTCTTTCCAAACTCACTCTCTGGTCTTCCTTCTTCTTGGTCTTCATCCTTTTCTTCTTATTTTTCTCTCCTTCTTCTGCTCCGCCCGTCGCCCCGTCCCGTCGTGCCCTCAGCGACTCCTGGGGCGGACCCGATTGGGAGAAGCGAGTCAGCAAATCGGCGCGTAGGAGCTCTGCTTCTGGTTTCACTGTGCTCGTTACTGGGGCGGCGGGTTTTGTCGGCACCCACGTGTCGCTGGCGTTGAAGCGACGCGGTGACGGCGTCCTTGGGCTGGATAATTTCAACCGTTATTATGATCCGAACCTTAAACGCGCTCGCCAGAGGCTTCTTGAACGTGCTGGCGTCTTCGTCGTCGAAGGAGATATCAATGATTTGGCGCTTCTCCAGAAGCTTTTCGATGTTGTACCATTTACCCATGTAATGCACCTTGCTGCACAGGCGGGTGTACGGTACGCAATGCAGAATCCTAATTCTTATGTGCACAGCAACATCGCTGGGTTTGTGAATCTTCTTGAAGCATGCAAATCAGCGAATCCACAGCCTGCAATCGTGTGGGCGTCTTCTAGCTCCGTCTATGGGCTTAATTCGAAGGTACCGTTCTCGGAAAAAGACAGGACAGATCAACCAGCCAGTCTGTATGCTGCCACGAAGAAAGCTGGTGAAGAAATTGCGCACACTTACAATCATATATATGGTCTTTCAATTACTGGGTTGCGGTTTTTCACTGTATATGGTCCGTGGGGTCGCCCTGATATGGCCTATTTCTTCTTCACCAAAGATATTCTTAAAGGAAAGCAGATTACGATATTTGAGGCCCCTGGTCATGGAACAGTGGCAAGAGATTTCACCTACATTGACGATGTTGTGCAAGGCTGTTTGGGAGCTTTGGATACGGCGAAGAAAAGCACTGGCAGTGGTGGGAAGAAGAAGGGGCCTGCACAATTCAGAGTTTTCAATCTGGGTAACACGTCACCAGTGCCTGTGAGTGAGCTTGTGAGCATATTGGAGAAGCTTCTAAAAGTGAAGGCCAAGACGAAAGTGTTGCCAATGCCAAGAAATGGTGATGTTAAGTTCACACATGCTAATATTAGCTTGGCACACAGGGATCTTGGGTATAGACCTTCCACTGATTTGGAGACAGGACTCAGGAAGTTCGTAAAGTGGTACCTTAACATCTATTCCGGATCTAAGAAGAAAAGTTCTTGGTGATTCTTTTTTCATCATATTTTTTGTTTAAAGCCATTTTTTGAAATCTTGCATGTGCTCTTCATTACGCTTTTTACATTGGAGATGTTATCCCTGTAGTGCATTTTTTTGCTGTTGAAAAGAATATGATTGCAGGCTTACCGTTGTATTAAGGAAGAACTAGGATATTCGTCATTACATTTCCTCATATTTTACCTTGCTTACATCTTCTGCTGTGTGGTATTTTAGGCTAGCCCCGTTGTACGATCTTTATTTGAGAGATCAAATTGATGTTCATTATTTGTGGAGCCTGTCCTTCCTTGTAAGTTTTCCTTTCAGACCATTTTGAAAAGGAATTTTGCTAATGTAGCACCCATTGATCTCTAAACTATTATGCTTTCAGTGGTTGTGTATATTTGTTTTGTCACCTATTAGGCAGAATTTGTGCTTACGATTCGTTTCGATGTGCATTTGGTTTAAATTTTGCTAACTTGTGTCTTCTACCCCTTTGTTCTTATAGTGTGATGCATTGCCTATTTGCCTGCATACTGATGCAAGTATTGTTGATAGAGATGCAATTTCTCTTGGATTAGTCTTGTTACATTTGAATCCTTTTGCATGAATATATCTGGTCTGTCTGTTGATGAATGTTTGAAAATGGACCTGTTCTGAGCTATAACAATGGTGGACTTAAGATTTTGATCTGAAAAATGAAATGACATTTCTTCCACCAACGATGCTGTTTGGTACTATACTGTGGCTTATGCACAGATTAATGCGGTTTGTTGGCAGCAATTTCTGGTTGATGTGTCTATAACAAGTAAGGAAGCATGGATATTCTAAAAGAGACGAATTCATGAGCTAAAATGATAAAATATTTATCTGATCAGGTATGACATCGTGTTAAAAGAGTAATTAGGCGAGTTAAAAGAGTTTCCAGCCCAAAGGAAAAAAGTCTAGTTAAAAGAGTAGTTAGTCCTCGTCGTGAATCTTGACTTTCACTTTGGTATTATTATATTATTGATAATTCGAATTCAAGCTGTGTTGGATCTTAAATAGAGTAAAGTTCTCTTTGCATAATTTTGTTTCACTTCCGAAGTTCCGAATCTGAAAATTTATTTAGGAGACATTGGATTTCTTCTACTCAACATATCCGTCTGTTAGTTTTTGAATGCTTATTTTTAAATGACAGAAATATAAGGGTTACAATAATCAACTTGTCTGTTTGTATTTGATTTTGTTCTGAAATCATTTTCCTTATAAAATCCTTATTTCTTTCCTTTAAGTAAAATGTCGTTTGTTTGGTGGGGATTGGTGGGTGAGAGGCTATCATATTTACAAAACTTGTTTATCAGAGAGTGGTTGAGGAGGCTTACATTACTAGTTGAAGTTTGATTGTCAATTTGAGGTTAGTTGCTTTGGTTGTTGATGTTTGGCTATTAAGTTATAAATTTCCTTTTACACCGCAAGTAAGACTTCTCTAGGCATTTTAGTCCAGAATTGAACTTCATTGGGCCACAATATTGAAAAAAAAATTAAGGATATATTTATCCTTTTGTTAAATCAAATGTGTATCATATGTTTATCCAAAAAAAAATGTGTATCATATGATTTAACCTAGCACTAACTGCACAGAATATCGCTTGTAGCTTTTGAAGTAGTAAAACGAGGCAGAAAATGTTTCAGTTATAAGAAATTAAAGTTTAATTCACATAATGATAAATATAATTCAATCCGCAAATAAGGCATAATATTTTATAATTTTATTTATGAATTTTTTTTTAATTGATGGGTTAAGCAATTAATTTAAATTTTTATTAGTAATCTTTATTTAAATGAATATCTTTTGCCAGCTATTTAAGTGATTATATTGAGAAATAAAAATTTGTGCGCTGCTATTAGAAATCACGTGCATTTTTTTAGCTTTAAATTTTTTGGGTCTAATCTGATGCCAATTTTTTTTTAAAAAAACTCCGGTTAAATTTGTTTAGATCCAATCTTTGTACAATTTTTGTAATCCCTTTGTTAAATTAAAAAAAAAAAAAAAAAGGACATCAATATGTCTAGAATCGGGTCATCAGATAGAGTGAGGACACAGGAGTGACACCCACGTTACAATAATAAAATCAAGTGACTCAAGATCGAACGGCCGGGAAAGAGGTTGATGATAATTCTTTAACAAGTCATTCAGAAACATTTATACTTTGTTCCCATTAACTATTACATAAACTTTAAAATTCAAAACATATATAATTGATAAAAAAAATTGCAGCAACACAAGTGGACTAACGTGGGAAATAGTAATCACATCATTTATATTTAGATTACAGAAGAAAGTTGGCCTAAAATTTTTTAGTAATTCATAATTCTTTTTACCGGAGTTATATATTGAAGGTGATGTTAACACATAGCAATGTCTTTTTGTTTTTTTTACCAACGATGTTAATAATGTCCAGCACAAGTTTTTCGCAACACATTTTGATATGGAGCTTTGTAATCATCATACAAGATTAATTTGGTTTGTTTGCATCACATATTGCAGAATTACAAGCGTTGACTCTAGTGAAAAAAGGGGTAAAAAATATCCATATATATAACCCATTCGATTGCTGATACTAGCAAGTAGCAACACTTTTTTAGACACAGTAATATGAAAATTAAAAACCATAAAATGCAGTCAATCATAGCTTAACAGCGGTTCATTCTCTGTAGATGGAAAAAAAAACAGATAAGGAAGAATTGAGTAAAGCTAATTTAAGTATCATTCACTAGGATCTCAGCAAGCTACCTCATGACGGGCCCTATCAAGCAACCAGAAGAAGCGAAAGCTTGGAAGACTTAAAACACTCTCTAAGCAACCAGAGTGCTCGCAGTTGTTGATTCACTGCAAAATTTTGAGCCACATTAAAAACAATAATACAGTGAATAGCTCCATACAAGGAAAGCATCATCATATAGATGATTTGCAACTCAAACAATTATCGGATCCTCTACATTCATAACAGTAACAGTGAATGTAGATAGTGCATTTGAAAAGAAATAAAGAGCAAAGAGTGGATGAGCATAACGAGATGTGAGCTTCATACACAATCATATTATTTTATGTCATTCTCTTTCGGGATACATAAATGCAAGATTAGAGAGAATCCAATAAGAATATAACCATAAAGCCAGCAAAGAACCCGAATAAGATTTTCAATTAAAGCTAAGAAGAAAGAAGCAGCACTTCAGTACAGTATCCAGGACAAAAATTGAACAAATTTTCGTATGAATGTACATCTGCCCCAAAACCCACTAGAACTAATCATATGGTCGTTCCATCATTAGCCCTTATGGGCGAAAAGCTTTATAAAACTATCTATATAATAACATGAAGGGTTATAACTTCTTTTCGCCAGGCCCCATCTTTTTCTCTAAACATTTTCAAGTCCTTGAAAAACAAGTAACAAACAGATCATTATTACAGAGGACATGTTCAAGGTTTTGAATATGATTGAGAAGCAACTAAAAACAATACATAACTTGCTTTCAATAGAACTTTAAAAGTCTTGGGAAAATCATAAAATCTGAATCACTCAAGAATCTAGAAATTCTCAAAACATGTAATTGATTTTCATCAAGGCTGACGAAGTTCAGTGAGATGAAGGATGAATACAGTACTTTAGAGAAAGTATTATATTCATTCATAAGGAAGTATTGGTCGAATACTCGAATCTAAATTCCCAAAGCATAGCAGTGTTCCATATACACTTCCACCATATCATATTCACAAATGGTTTGCAAAGTGCTTACTATTTCCACACTGGTGGTAGCTTCTTAGTTTTCTTGTAATAGCGAGCAAGTCGGTGAATTCGGCTTTCGACAAGAATCAACCTGAACTTGGAGTCCTTGTCCTTCCTATTTCTCTCAAGATGTTTGCGAATTGAAACTGCCTTCTTGATCAAATGATAAAGATCCTCGGGAATTTCAGGCGCAAGTCCTGAAAATCAGTAATGAAAATTTTCCAATACCATAACACAAAAAGATACGGTACAGAAACAGTATAATACCGTGAGCTTTGAGAATGCGCAAGATCTTGTTGCCAGTGACGCTCTTGACCTGAGCAATACCGTGAGAGTCTCGGAGAATGACACCAATCTGCGAGGGAGTCAGACCCTTCTTCGCGAACTTGCATATATTTTCTTCAACCTAAATAAAGCAGAACTTCAAGCATTGCCGAAGAAACTATAGGATGTTAATCAGAAGGAGAGTTGTTGAGGTAGGATTACATCTTGCGCAGAGATCTTGAGCCAGCTATGCGGCGTTCTCTTGTAGGGCAACGCAGAAGCGGAGATACCCTTGCTGCGACACGAAATCAGGGAACGACAATCAGAAAAACAAGTTCTGAAAAGGAAAATGATTGGGAAAGATAAAACTGTACGAACCCTCGGCTATGCATACGACCCATCTTCTCAGCTTTGAGCTGCGCGGCCTTCGACTTTGATTCGAGATGCTCGTGAGTATAGATCACAGAGTAAACCTAGCAACCATGCGATTCTGATTAAAATATAAAGGAGCAGAAAAACGACGTCGTTTTATCATTCTTTATCATTTTTCAACTTTTTCTTATTTGCATTTTTTATTAAATTATATTAAATAGGTTTTTCTTGGCCAAAAAATAGGTTAAAAATTAAAATACTAGATGAATTATGATCATGATATAATTCATAACAAAATTTTAATTTATTAAAATATTTATTTTTTTAGACAAATTAACATATTGTTAAGAACATTATTAGTAACTAGATTTTTAAAAAAATATATTCGTTAAATAGTTTGCTTGTTTGATTTGAGTTGATTATAAATTCAAAAACATATTTTTTCAAAATTTTAATTTATTTTCTAATTTTTACTAAGAAAAGTCTAGTTTAAAAGATAATGTAAAAAGAAAACTTCTAGTTAAGAAACTCAAAAAATTAAAAAATCGTTGGAGGGAAAAAATATTATTCATTGAACAAACATTTCCAACCCAACTTTTCAGTTTTCACTAGTTAAAATATTTTCAACCCAATCTTTTAATTTTCAGCAATAAACTATACTACACATATATGTATACAAGTATTAACTACGATACAATAAGTTTTAAAATTTTAAAATAGGGTATAACAAATATATATATATATAATTATGTATATATTCAACAAATTAATACATAAAACTAAAAAATTGAGTTTTAAACAAATATTTTAAATGCAATATAGAAATATCTAAAACAAGAACTAAAAATTGAACTTTCCCTATAAGCTTTTAAGTCATTTTAAAATCTTTTGAAGAAAAACATAATAATATATATCATAAAGTATGACATATAGATACATTTTCTTTTTTCTAAGAATTAGTGGAATAAATGTAATAAATATTGATGACATATGTTACTAGATGAAAAATTTTTTTCCCTCAAAAGACCTTGGTTCTTATGAAGAATTTTAAATTTTGTGGTCTTTAATTGGAATATATTCCTATATAGTCCTTAATTGTCATTTTCCCAAAAATAAATTCGTATGCACTAGTTTTAAAAAAAAAATAAGTAGAATTGCTTTCAGAATGTTCAAATAGATATTAATATTAAAAATAGTTTTAAAATTAAAATTATGAAATTTTTATAATTATTGTAATAATAAGTTATAGGATATTTTTAAAAACTTGATCAAATAAAATTTTTTTATTTAATCGATACTTTATTATATTTAATCTTGTTCTGTGGTGAGTTGATCTCATCCAATATGACTCATAACAAATGTGAATCTTTTAAGCATGGGCAAGAGCATTAAAGGAATAAAAAGATCAATTGAAAAAAATAAGTTTTAACCTCTTCAATGCAATAGTTTTTTCTAATATTGTCAGAACCGGACTGGATATTGAGCTGAATAAGGCATTGGTTCAAGATTTAATGATTCCACCGAGGTCGAATCAGGGTTGGACCGGGAGTAATTAAAATAATATATTTAAAATAAATAATATAAATTTAAATAAATTTTATAACTTAATTAAAGTCTCAAACTAAATAATATTGAATTATTAATCTATTATTCACTACAAACAAATTATTAATAAGTTTCATAACTCAATATTTTAATTTAAATAAGTTAATATTCATCTATAATTATATTTTGAGTTCAAAATAATAAATTAATAATCTATTATTTATTAAGTAAATATATAATTTTTAATAGTTATATATTTTAATAATGCTTATATAATATTATAATATATAAAGAAAATATATTTTGTACTAAAAATGATGTTATTTTATCTTACAGATTAAATATATTTTGTACTAAAAATAAAAAAAATATTTAAAAAAAAAAAAAAAAACACAGAACCGGTTCTCATAGATTTTGAACAGTACCGATTGTGTAGCATGACCAGACCGGACCAGGTACCAATTCCCTGTCCGACCGGTCGAACTGACCAGTCTGATCCGATTTTGATAACAATGGTTTTTTCAATGCTTTATACTAAAGAGTAATCTTTTTTTTTTCAATGTTTTAAGTTGTAAACATATAGCAAATTAGTTATATTTCTCGTATAAGACACAACAACTAAGTTTATAATTTATGATCTAATATGGCGGACAAGCAAACCTACTCACGTATTAATTTTGAAAATTAGGGTTTAGACAATTGGACCAATTAATTCTAACTTTGTTCAAAGTTTGTATTTACCAATTCAGTAACTAGTACATTCCTATCGTAATTTAATTCTTCTATGATCAACATCTTCCCGCTTAATTCTATGACTTACATGTCTAAAAGTTGTAAATCTAAAAATTCAATATAGTATACACGTCAAATTAACAAAACCACCAATGTAAATCGTTTGAGAATCAAATATATATTATTTTCTTTTTACAATAATTAATCAAAATTGACGTGGATATTATTTTCGAAATTTGTGCCTCAATCACAAGTTAAGGGTTTATCTTGTGTTAAAATATTTGATCGTATATGGGAAGACAGTATTCTTTTACGCGAGCACACTGATAACAACATGTATCTATCTAGAACTTGTACCCTGTTCAATGTTGATGTGCCCTTCTATTTCAGTTCTAACTTCTAATTCATTAATTTATTCCACAATTTGAGATACCAAAATTTGTGCTATTCAGAACTCCCTCTAATCTTTAATATAAGACCCTTTAAACCGAATCACGTAGATAAAAAATTAGAATTAAAATTAATTAACTACCTCGATTTCTCCAAAAATCCTAATATTTTTTCAAAACTACCCTTATTTAATATTTCTCTTTCTCTTTAAATATATTAAATAAGAATATTTTTCTGGAAATGTATAATAAATACTACCCGTATATTGTAAAGGGTCTTATATTTAGGATTATAACAAAATATTCTATATATAAAATCAGAGGAGGGATTATAGAATGAATCATGAGTAAATATGTAACACAGATTCTACGTGTGACTCAGAGGATGCATAGATAAGCAATCTCCCTGACATAAGAGTTTTCCTTATCCACAGAAAATATCCAGAGTAATTTGTATCTTTTGCTCACTTGGATGGATAATCATTCCAATTTCTCTTTCTCATTTTCCCATACCATAAACGGTGCAGTTGGTAGGAAGGAATAGCTACTGTATGGAATGGAATCAGCTCCATTTCATTCCCATGTTATGTTTGGTCACATTTTGAACAGTTTCATTTGATTTCCACGGCAATGGCTATTCCACCAGGTTTGGGAATAGTGAATCCTCTGAGTATGTGATGGAATGAGCTCATTCATTGGAATAGCACATGAAATACCATACTGCCCTTTATTTTTTAAGGGCCACACATTTCTTTTTCTTTGCCCAGCGATGTTTCAAAACTTTGAATTTATCAGCCTTTTAGTGGGCATTCAAGAATTTTGTGCATCATTTAATATATATGATAATTTTAGTATTTAATACAGATATGTTAAAAAAATGGATATATAATTTTTAAATAAACTAAATTATTAAAAAAAATTTAAAAATTATGGAAAACAAAATTAAATATTTAATTATTTTTATCAAATATATATAAAATAAGTTTTTTAATACATATTTAGGCTAGGGGTATTATTGTCTAACTAAATATAAATATAATTTCATTCCATGACATATCAAACATACTTATCACATTCTATCAACCATCAGTCACATTTCCGTTCTCATTTTTATTTCCCATCCATATTCTCCCAAAATAATTCTGCAAACCAAACGAAGGATAATTGGGCTAGAAGTCTAGAACACTATCTGCCTACAAATGGTCCGTGAGGTACCAAATTTTGAATCTTTTCACCGAAACCGACGCTCTTCAGAATATGTATTCGACATTTTGTTCTAGTCGAACTAGAAACATGACCCCTAAACCTATCTAGCCAAAATAAATTATACGTACTACCTGTCAAGGTTCCTATATCTTTCCATCGAAATCAAGCAAATCAAGCCACTTGAAAAGCATCGATAACATATTGGACCAAAAAAAACAAAAAACAGAAGAGCATTGATCACATTGATACAATCGCCATAGCTCTTCCAACTTCCAAGAGGCCCCAAGCTTTTCTGTGTTTTAGTATAAAGATGCCACCAATGTCGAACTAAATAAGACTTGAAGAAATGAAGTTCAAAACTAAATAATATTACCAAAGAAGTTTATCCAGAAAAAACAGAACAATACCAAGCCCCTTCAAACTTGACTTAACAGAAAAAACTCAAGCCATGAAGAATGAGCTATTTTGAGGAAAATGGAAAATAAGAAGGAATGGGAGAGAGAGATTCCATGAAAAAGCTATTTTATATTTATAAAAAGTTTGAATAATGTGTACCAAACAAGTTTAAATGTTGTATGCTGAGTAAGATATTAAAAATCGAATTAATTATTAAACCAGTCAAGACACCGGTTCAAGATTTGGACCATGGTTGGACAGTTATTGAACCGGTAGTAAGTAAATTATACCTTCAATTCTACTCATAAAGCAGTTTTAACTTTTCACATGGATTAATGAAATTAATTAAAATAAGTTGACATCTTTAAATTTTTTTAAAAATTAATTTCTGAAGTTATTTTTATATCAATATTTCATTTCATATAAAAATGCATCTAAAATACTTTATATAATTTAGTGCTTGTTTGGAGTGTCCATTTGAAGCCAAATTTGGTACAGCGATGAGTTTGATGTATTTTTATTAGTATTTGACTATTTTTTCAAACTCCGTTGGAAACTCATTATGATGCTTAAATGAGTTTCTGGCAAAAGCAAATGGAACCCAGCCTCTTGGTTTGATTCTCAGTTACCAACGAGATCTACACCAGTTCATAGATCGGACTTCTGTCATCCTTTTGTGGCCTAAGTCTCACCCTTCTGACGTCTACACTGTTTAGGTATGTTCGGTTTGGAAGAATCATGAGCTTTTTTTTTTCTTTTTTTTCCCGAACTGGCTGGATTGAGTTAGAGATTAGTTGTGGCTTATATTCTATTATTGAATTAACTCCTTTGTTCCTTTTAAAATCTGAGTCACAAGAAAAATATCCAAGCTTGCCACAGTTCTTCTCATGAGTTCCATAGTCACCTCTCACTACAAATGCTTTGCAACACCTTCTACACATAAAAGGCTTCATTCCATGCTTTCTCTTGTAATGGGTCTGAAGTCTTTTTTTATTTTCAGTTTCGACGAATAATAATTTAAGTAGGAGATTGAGCGAGGATGATGAAGACGGTGAAGAGGATCAAAAACTGTGTAAGGAATGGGTGGTCACCGCATGGCTTGTTTGTTTAAGTGAAATTAGATTTAAAGGGGATAGGTGTATCAATTAAAATAAAGTGATATAAAAATTGATCAATAAAAATGAGAAAAAATGGGAACTAGAAAAATACAATTTTCATAAAATTCCTACTATTTAATGACTAAAATGCTCCTTCATAATTTTATTCTCTATAGATTATAACTTACAAGAAAATGTTACATCATATAAATTATATTTTTAATTAAATAAATATAAAATAAATCTTAGTCCAAAGAAATTAAATTATTCATGGGATAGAATTCAAACTCAAATTAAAAAAAAATTATAAGTCAAAATGATATAAATAAAAAAAATAAAATACTAAAAATAATTTAAAAAATTAACTTTTTTTAGAAAAACGTATGCACAAGCATGCAACACACATATGTATATATATTTATTAAATAGATATTGAAAAAAATTTATTTTTTAAAATTTGAAAGAAAATTATTACACTAAAAGCGCTTTTGATTAAAATCATCAAAATATAATCACTTTTATCATAATTGATTTTCAAATAAATTATTTAAACATAAACACATTAATCTAAAACAAATTTTTATCATAACTACGTTATAAAAATAATTCTACTAAAACTCATTTTTGACTAATTGAAAACCAAATAACCTCTTCTATAAAAGATCAAAATTTTCTTTAAAATCCTACTTTATAAATAAGATAGGAGGGAGTATTATATTTTTATATTAAAAATGTTAGACAAAAATTTAAAAAACTAAGATTTAAAAGAAAATTTTAAACAGTACTTAAACTGAAAATTTTAAAGTTAAAAGATAACAATAAAATTTAATTTAAGGAAAAGAAATCATGAAATTAAGGACTTTATAATTTACAAAATAATAATTAATTATTGAATATAGATTCATGATGAGAAAAATACAAATATAAATTTGGCTCTATTTAATATTTATTGGACATTTAAGATATAGTTGAGCCTTAAGACATGGAGAAAGTTGGAAATTATATTGGAAAATGAAAAATATAATAGAAAAGACTGAGAGTACGCACTTGCATTGGTGAGTGTGTGGAGAAAGGGCGGCCCAAGGTCAAGAAAACAAAAATCATCGCAGATTTTAAAAAGAATGAAATCTTAAAAAAGTTTTGAGAAAATTACAAAATATTACCCCAAAAGTTATATTTTTGAAGCTTTTCTTGAATATTATTTTAATTTGTCACCACAATTTGGAAATTTTCGTCTCTCTTTATGGTCTCCGGCACTCCATTGCTTCTTCATTGTTGCCAGTGTTCTCCTGTCATGGATAAGCCAGAAATCATTCAAGCCCGTTTCCCAGAACAGCATCCAAATTTTGAATTATTCTTTCTTATAGGTTCTTCATCGATCCTCTTCTCCGTTCTTCGCAGATCCTGTTCTACTCTCATTCCTTCTCATTTTTTCGTTTACAACCATCTTCTTCGTTTTTCTTGCAATTTTCATCTGTCTTCCTCTTTTTGTTCTTCTACAATTCTACTACTTCATTCTTTTCCGTTCCTTGACCTCTTTCTTCATGATTTTCAGTATTTCCTCTCATATTTATTTGTTCTTTTAGTCTTCTTTTTTTATGAGTTTCACCAGTTTTGTATTCAATACTCATCCGATTTTGTTGTTAATTCAGACTAGACAGGTGGACAGTAGCTAATCCAACTGGCCGATCCCATCCGATTTTTACTACATTGATGCTAAGTAATGTGTAGAAACAAATTTCCACCAATTTTACCACCTAACAAAATATAAATCTCCTCCTGTTATGAAATATATATACATATATATAAATCTCCCCTTGATATATTTGGCAGGATCCCATGGGAGATGACACCTTTTTGTTGTTTTATATATTTAATAAGATGAGGTTTTTACCTCGGCTTACACCTTTTACACAAATGCACACATCCAACCAAACAATAGGATACAAATTATAGCAGCCGCAGCTTCTGAACAAAAAAGCAGAGAAAATCTTATACCTCCTTAATTCCAAACGATAATCATACAATTCTAGTCAAAGGTTTCAATAAAGAGTTCAGACAGCTTGTCTAAAACCAACAAACATGTTGGTTTTAACTTTTAAGCGCTCATTCAAATCAGCGTAACAATAAAGGGGTGCCAGAGGGAATAGCCACTTGATTTAACTAGAATTTAATTATGACAGGCAGGCATAGACAAGAAACATAAAACACAACAGGACACATCAAACCGAAGGCACAAGGACACAACAAAGCGTGCACATATAAAAAGTTAAAATTAAAATTTATACACAAAACATAAATATGTAAGGACAGAAATAGAATAATCTCACGTGATCTTTCATCTAAATCCCTCTTCAACAAATCTTTATCTAATGTTCAAAATGGGTCCAATTTTGATATTTAAATACATCATTTGGCATTGCATTTCAATTGAATCAAACAAGATATTTTGTTTTTTTAAAAAAAGATAATTTACATTTATTCTGATCCAAAACATAGCTCTTTCTTGAAGAGCCTCACCTTCACAGGTAATTAGCACCACATGTAATATAAGATCCAAGTCTCTACAATTCATACACATGTATTAAGTGTGCTAAACCAAATATTCAATTCCCATTTATCACAACTAATATTGAGATCAAACTTTCACAATTAAAACATCCACTTAATGATCCAAGTGCCTTCGCAGAAAGGCAGAACTTGCAGCCATAAGCAGCCTAGTGCAGGACTGAAAAAGAAAAGGAATCCAGAAGGAGTGGCTAAGTCCCCCATTGACGGGGGCAAAGTCAGGAAATTTTGGTTGAAGGATGGTCTGTTAAGAACCAAGAGGAAGAGACTTTATGTGACATGATGGGATAACTTAAGGAGAGACGTGCTAAGGGAGTGACATGACTTGAAGTGGTTGGGACACCCAGGAATGCGACAAACCATGTCAAGAGAATTTAAAGCCCACATTCCTGTTTGACTCAAGCATCTAATAGAATATTCTACCCTCATTGAAATATATTACGAAATTCACAATTAATGCATGCTACCACAGCAACATCCAGTCCCTTTTTTCCTCAGGCTCAGGTCTGAATAGCAGCATCTTTCACCTTCATCTTTTCTTCACGTTATTGGACTTTGTATGCCCCTCCTCGGCACTAGGCTAAAGTGACTGCAAATATGGGAATGGTATCTATGTATTTGACAAACTATCCATAGACCTTTTACATCAAACTCCAGTCATACTTGTTTATGATGTATGTTAAGAGTGGACTGATAAAAACACTAAAGGCTGAAGGGGCTATCTGAAATAGGCCTCTTTCAAATTTCAAACACGGTGGGCACCATGCACACACCATGCCTGCACCAAATGAAATTGGCTATGCCATAGCCATGGTGTTATCCAACTGGTTCTGGCACAGGCATAGAGATAGTGCACACCATGCCTGCACCAAATGAAATAGGCAATGCCACAGCCATGGTGTTATCCAACTAGATGTAGCGTTGTACAATGCGCCATGAATATCTATGGTTACACTTGGTCAAAAAAAAAAAAAAGAATAACTACGGTTACACTTACACTACACTCTACACTATAGGATATAATGATTTGAGAAGATCAGCTTCCTTAGACCGAAATAAAGATTTCTTCAGTGATAGTTCAAAACAAAGCTTTAGAGAAACAGTAAAGGCAAAAATTTGGAGACATGGAGATTTTCTCGTGAAATCAAGCAAGAAGCCAGGAACTTTTGAGAATGCAAGAAGCAATCAACAACTTCTGAATTATCATACGAGATGTTATCTTAGTTACAACTAATAATGTATTCTTGATTAGTCTTTTGTATATTGCATTCTCCATTCTCATTTTCCCACAACAAGAGCTGCTTGCAACAAAATAGCACGTGGCAAAAGGCAAAGAAAAGGCCTCACAGGGCACTTTAAAAGGCTTGAAGTTAAGACAACATTAACAGTACTGCATAAGCACTCCAGAATAAGAATAACTTGAGTTATACCAAGAGTCATTACAATCACAATAAGATAATAATAAAAAATTCTATCCATCATTTACTACCTTGTTGTACTTCCCTCAAAATTCAAAACCAGGTTTGATATATATTAATAGGGAATCAAATTGTAGTTAAGGCCACTATTGTAATAACACAATAGAGGGGTATTATTGTAATATCAAGTCATTGGCTTTACGCCTCTATGTTAAAAGCATAGAGAATAACTGAGAAGACTTTTCATATCACATAATGAAGTTTTTTCCTCTCAGTTGCTCTCTCTCTCCCTCCCCCTCTACCCCCTCCTTTTTCTTTTCTTCCTCTTAAGTTGTTCCTCTCAAATTCCAATCCTTATCATTTGTATAACAAATGGTCAATGGTACCAGATGCAATGCAATCTCAAGATGTGATGAGAGATATTGAAAAAAGATTTCGATGAATGATGGGTCAACATGACAAAATGGCAGTGGATTAGAGGATTTTATTAGTCGAGCAGCAAATCAGTGGCTGGTTCTTAGCCATGGTAGACATGAATGGAGCACAAGCTTCAATGAAGGAGATCAAAGATTGATTCCATTCAATACTCAAACAGAGAGATGAACTTTTCCAAATGGTGATGAATTAGAGAATGTTAGCCATGTAAAAGGTGAATGAGCTCGAATAACTGATTCACATACAAAATGGATGAACAGAAATCAGGGTATTACTGTAATAGTAATTACTTGGCTCTATACTTAAGGATCCCATCAAGTTCGAGTGAAAAAACGACTGAAATTTTCAATAAATTCACTCTGTTCCGTTGATTGATCAACAATATAGATCTGTTCGTCCAAATCAATTGGACCACAAAGCCATACATTTACTCAAATTAATCATTGTTCCGCCTGTAATAGAGAGGATCCGGACTTGTTAAATGTAGAGGAAGGTATAGGAGAAGATTTTTGGCATAATGAAGTTTTTTTCTCCCAGCTACTGTGTCTTTCCTGCTCTCTTCTATTTTTCTTCCTAAATTTTTCCTCTCAAATTCTGATCACTATCATATACTGGAAGAATGGATTATATATAAATTTGCTAGACCATTAATTCATCAATCCAGATAAGCAACACTTACAGTGTGTATATAGAACATGTCATCATACAAAGCCAAAGCAAAGACAGAAAATTGAAGAAACACAGAGAACCAACGTTTCCATAAACTACCTACATTAGCTACATGACATAAATATGAGGACCCAAAATATTCAAGATAGGGGAAGAAAAGAAAAGAAAAGGAGATCAGCAGCATAGGCTGGTGAATTCGTCGACTACATGTAAAAATTCGAAAAAAAGGAGCCAAACCAATAACAGCACACATTTCGAATTCAAGACAAGAAAACCCAACAAAGGAAGGGAATCTATAAACAAGATATAGCCAATTACTCGAGAAAACATTGAAAGAGAAGAAAACCCACATGCGGGAGCATCTCACTTAGCCACCATTCTGGCTATGAAATCGTCATAACGGATCTTGCCATCGGAACCAACATCGACTTCCTTGATCCACTCATCAAACTCGGCGGGCTCGAGCTTCTCGCCAATGCTGGTGAGGATGTGTTTGAGCTCGGAGACGGAGACAAATCCGGTGGAGTCCTTGTCGAGAACCTTGAAGGCGTCGCGAAGCTGTTTGTCGAAAGGCTCCGCCTTCATGTGCTTGCCCATGAGCTCGAGAAACCGATTGAAATCGAAGGGGGCCGAGAGGTTCTCCTCGGCGATGATGGCCTTGAGTTGGGCTTGGGTGGGGTTTCCACCAAGGGAGCGCATGAGGATCCCGAGCTCGGAAGGAGCGATCCGTCCGTCGTTGTCGGTATCGAAGAGAGTGAAGGCTTCCTTCATGGAAGCAACTTGGTCGTCGCTCAGATCCTTGCCCATTGGACTTTGATTTCGTGTTTGGAAGCTTTCTCCTTCTTTGCCTGAGATGCTAATACGGGTGCGATGCCGGTGAAGACGGTGTAGGCAAATGAAATGCCTCGTCTTTTGTACTGCCAAAAATGGCTTGTCTTCTTTCCTTGGATTGGATCTCCTCACAGCTAGACGACGTCGTTTACAGAGGCTTAGCTGGTTCAGCCATTCAAGAAGTTAACGATTTTTTAAATTATTTTTTAATAAATATTTTCAGTACTATTCGCGTATTTCATATTTTTTTTAATTTCAAATTAAATTACTTAAAATTACTTTTAAAATTAATTCTATTTTGAATGAATGGAAGATGAATATTTAATCAATTATCGATATCAATTAATATAAAATACTTGAACCTGTAGCATATTCTACTTTTTACAAACCATGAAATGCATCTTATTGATGTATTAAAAATCATGTCCAATAATTATTAATATAAGTAATAAGAATTCAACATCCCTAAAATAAAATTTTAAATTTAAGCTTTATAAATAAAAAAAATCATACTAAAAAGGTTATTTAATTTAAGTTCAATAATATTTGAATCTGGTTCAATCAGATAATCATATCAAAGAAATCATGTTTAGTTATTATTAATTTTAATGAAATTTTAAAAAGTTTATCTAACTAAAATTTGAAAATAAATACATACTTAGAACATATGAGTGGGGATAAATCGAAATATATAGATAAAAATAAAAATAAATTGCTTCTTTTTACAACCAAACGATTTTTGTGATTATTGAAAGATAAGGTTTCATCAAACATATTAAAAGGTGAAAATTAGTACCTTTGTTTTGGTACAAAAATCAAAAGATTCTTGGGCCAAAGTAAAGTTGGGGAAACAGGCTTGACGCATCCCGTCCCGATTCCCGAATAAATTTATATTAAAGAAGGGAAAAGAGTGGATGATAATAGAGGGAGGGAAAAAATCGAGGTGAATATTGCAGGAAATGTCGGATCATTGGGAATTGGAATAATAAACATGTGGCAATTCTGATTTCTTTCTGTTATCACCAATTCACAATACTTGTAGAAAATTTAGTTTAATGTTTCTTAAGCTATTGATTTGGGAATTATGACCCGATTCTAAATCTACAATATTTTTTAAAATAATTTTTAATTTAAAATGCATGATATTTTATAAAATTGTCTAGTATTATAATTTTTTTATTCATATATCTAGCATATAACTAGCATGACATATAAGAAATAAATATTATGAAAAGTATGTGAAAAGTATGAGAGATAATATGATTAATAAAAATAAATAGTAAAAAAATATTTAAATTTATCAACAAATTTAATTATTAAACTTTTTTCTTAAAATATATAAAATAATTAAAAATATCTTATATTTAAGATATATGAGAGTAACATTTACCATAGGTTAATTTGTTTTATATTTGGGAATTATTTTGTTGCAATAGGTTCATTCTAGTTGTTTAGAAATTGTTTTGGATATTATGAGTTACTAAGGCACACATTTTTTGTGGATGAAAATGGAAACAATAGAACCCTTCTTATTGTCTTTTTGCATGCAGGGCTGTTTGGTTTGATTCACATTAAGGTATTCATATGGATGTATCCACTAATAACACTTTAAATGATCAGCTTGCGTTCCTTCTTGATAATGATGATACTAACTTTTTTTTTTGGGACCTTTATTGATTGTAAAGGAGTTTTCTTGCTCATATGTTATATTTGGATCCATAAAACATGAAGTTCTTTTTAGAGGAAGAAATCCAAACCATCTTTCCGTCATCTGTGCTGCAATAAAAATTCTACTTAGTTGAGCGATTGGAGAGTAATTGGTACGTCAGAACAAACAATTGAAAAAAAAAATTCAAAGCAAATGGTCTTTCAAGGCATTTTGAATGTTTAAGGCATATTTTAGGAGTCGCTTAGTATATTTTCCATAAAGTAGTTTCCAGAAAAATTTATTTCTCGAAAAGTAGACTTATTAAGAAGTTTATACTTTATATATAATATTTTAGTATTAAAGACATTAATACCTTTTTTATTAAAAAAATTAATTAAATAATTAATATAAAAAAATATCATAAGTTGTGAGGGAATTAGAACTTCCCAAAATTCTACTCGGAAAATAGAACTTCATAAATTAATCCCAACTTTCTAGGAAGTTGGGAATTTCCAAGGAAGTACAACTTCTCTATTAATTAAATATAGCAATTTAATTAGTAAGAGTGCATTTCAATTGTTAATGTTCATAATAAATCATAGTCTTCCATGTAGTTTAACCCAAATACTTAATTATGACGGTGGCAAGTATTTAACTTTAGTTTTTAATTATCCTAACAAACAACTTTTATTATTATTATTTTTTGGCAAAAAATAATGATGATATGTTTCTCACTAATTGAAATGATATATTTTGGGCTTTCGTTAGGCACGTATTACTAAGTGGGTGTTTGGTTCACCTTTCTATTAACTGGACCATAGTTTTTAACTGTGGTTTTTTAGTCTGATGTGTTTCGCTTTTAGAAACGTGAATTTTTCAAAAATGAAACAGGCCCTAAATAAACTTTTTTTGAACACACTAACTGACTGCCTTTTCTGTTTACAAAATCATCGTTAACTTTATTATATTTTTTAATTACAATAAAATAATGGTACATTCAGCATTAATTATACAGTTAATAACGTAGAGGACCATTGTAACATTCCTCTTTTTTCTTTGGCCAGTGTGAAACACACCGCGCTTTTGGTTTTTTCTCTTGCCTATGTACTCCGTTGCGGACAAGGTCTGAAACACCGGCTCACAGTCCATTAATGCCTCCGTCATTTTGACCATCGGCATCCTCTATTCCTTTATCGGCATCTATATTGTGTTCCTTGTGAACACCAGCCTTTATTTTTTTCTTCTACTCGTTCTCAAGCTGTGTCCTCTGTTTCTTCATCGACATCACAGGTAGCTTTTGAAACATCCACCATCGACGCCTCTGATGATGATTCCAGTGCACCCTCATTCTTATTTGTTTATATCTGTCATTGTCTTACTTAATCCGTGAGGCCGGTGTCATCGGTGATCTGCATCTCTGTATTTTTAGATCTAAGCTTGAAGGACATTGCTTGACCGGTGCTCGTCGATTTCCCAACATCGCATAGTGTGAAACATAAAACCCATGAACCCACGAACACTGTGTGCCACCGGTGAACCCACTGTAAGTCTCTCTTGCCTAGTCCTGCTAACAATCCTTCACTGGGTCAGCTAGCACATTTGACTTGCAAAGCTTCAAAAACTGATCATTTTCTTGTGGAATCTACGGTGTGTTTTGGAACCCATCATTTTATACAAAGTTACTCCTTACTGCTAATTTTTTTCTTGTGGAAATCTACATTATAATGTAACCCATCATTTTCGGGTGGCTAATTGTTTCTTGGGCTGATTAGTAGGTTCTTATGAAGAGATGAATGATTATTAAAGAGTGATGTACCCATAACTTTTGGGCTGGAGAGAGACTAGAGACAAAATACAAAGGCACACAGGGGCTAGCCAAGGCTACATTTTTTGTGGTTGGAGAAGAGACAGGGAAAGATTGTGGTTGGAGAGTTTTATTAAGGGGTTTCGAGCGTGAGAGGAGTGAAGGAAGTGTTTGGGTTTGTGTGAGAAGATCCCTAACCTCTGGAAGTTTTTCCTTTTGTTTTTCTCGTAATTTCTTCTATTTTTCTATTCTACATGTTTTTTTGTTTTGCCGTGTTAGTGTAGAATTCATAAACATCATGGAGATGAATGTAAGTAGGCATGTATTTATACCGTGTTAGACTTTGAAATTGAGGTCATCACAGGTCCTGGTGCTACTGCATTTACACAAATATTATCCTTTTCCCATTCCATTGCCAAGTTCTTTGTGACTTGGTTCATTGCTCCTAAATGAAACTATGCAGATTGGTTATCTTCATTTTTGAATTCTAATATAAGATGTGTCAATATCGAAGTATGATATGATATATAGTGTTTGAATGTAGTTTGAAGTATTGTATCATATCTATACTTCATTGCCATTACCCCTGCTATACTTCTACTTTAGAAGAGGTCCTGAAGGACATTTTGCATACTAGTAGACATGTTTCTCTCACTTATAGTTTCTAATGTATCAACTAACCACTGTAATCAAGAAAGGTTGGCATATCTTCTGTTTTTTCTCTATCCATTTTAGTTTTCCAATATATTGATTATCAATCTTATTATATGCTTCAACTTCCCTTTAGGCCTTTAAATTTGATTATATTGAAGTAAGTTTTGCATTGGGATTTTATAGGTCCAGAAAAAAAAATATGGTTATTGTTAAAGAGAATAACCCCACATGTGGACTTAGTGAATGCATTATTTTGATGATAAGGTGATATTTATAACGATGAGCAATAGGGGAAAAAAAAAGATTACATGAGATCACGATTCAACTGAGCTACTCATTAAATTATGCTTAGAACAATTTGGTAAGAACGAATGCATTGGAGATAATTTGTCAAAGAATGGGTGGAAAGCAGTTATGGCCGCTTTCAATGAAAAAGCAGAAAGAAATTTGACCAAGATGCAATTTAGAAACAAATGGGATAACCTTAAAAAAGAATCGTCTACACAGTACAAGTTATTTGCTAATGAAACAGGTTTATGATGGAGTCTAAAGTACAATACTTTTACTGTTCGAGATGATGGGTGGGCAAAGAAAGAACTAGTATGAAATAATAGTGTAATGACATTTTCTATATATATATTTGTATTTTTCTGATGTATATTAATTTAACTTTATTGTTTACATGCATGCAGGAAAATACACTATATAAGAGATACAGGTATAGTGGGCTTCCTTTTTTCAAGGAGTTGACAGTATTATTCAAGGATTTTACAGCATCTGGCATACATGCATGGTCACCTAATTCAGGTATTATACCAACTGCCATAGAAGAAGAGGATGATGTCTACCATCCAACCGTAGATGGCGTTAATGTTAAGGAAGGATCAGGTGATAGTGATGAAATCCTTGGTGGAGGGAGTGCCGAAAAAAGTGGGGGACTTAGTTCAAACATGCAAAACATCAATTTAATTAGTTCTCGTAGCACTGATCAAAGCTTAGGCAAGAGGAAGAGCGATGGATGTTATTGTGGTCAATAGAAGAAGAAAGGTGCACCCACATAGGAGATAGCTTCTGCAGTTAGTAGGATTGCAAGTACCTCCGAGAAGTGTACAAATATTCTTGCACCACCTGACACATCAATTGCAAAAATAGTTGTTGAAATTAAAAGAATCTCAGCTATTAGAAATGATAAAAATTAGCTTCCTCAATGTGTTGAGCTGATGTTATCGTCTGATAGAGCCAGAGAAACCTATGTTGCAATGAAAGATGATGAGGAAGCATTGCTTTGTTGGCTAAGATATAAAGTTTATGAGACATAGGCTATTATGTAGGCACTGTTGTGGATGACTATCATATAGTGCTCGTTGTAGTTATGTAGCTTGCATGTTTCTATGGTTGCTTTTATGTTGTGACTATTGTAGATGACTATCATGTACAGGTTGTTGTAGTTATGTAGCTTGGATGTTTCTATAGTTACTTTTGTGTTGTCGATGTTGTAGATGACTATCATGTACTGGTTATTGTAGTTATGTACCTTGGAGGTTTCTATAAATAAATTTTGTGTTATGGCTATTGTATTATACTATCATGTACTGCTTGTTGTAGTTATGTAACTACCACAAAGTTTATATAATGAACTTTGTGTAATTACTGCTATATAGTGACTATTGTAATTACATATGACTCTTTTCTATGGAAGGATATCATTAATATGATGATTATATTTAAATTTCCAGGTTTGTAGCATGGACGATGCACGGCGACGAGCTATTTTACACGATGACTTAATGGAGATTGAACAAGTCACTGCATTAATTGGCCAGTATATGGTAATGTATTTGTGTAAAGAGCTATGCAAAACTGATGAACAAACAGGGCATTCGTGGGTCTAAAACGTTTTGCATGGTCATCCAGCTCGATGTTATGAGATGTTTAGAATGGAAAATCGAGTATTTCATCAATTTTGTTTTGAATTAGGAAATTATGGGTTGAGAGAGATCGCATGTATGATTATTCAAGAAATGGTTGCCATGTTCTTATATACTGTTGGACATGGAGTGGGAAATAAGGTCATTCAAGAAAGGTTTCAACATTTGGGGATAACAGTGAGTAGGAATTTTCATAAAGTGTTGAAAGCGTGCATTCGTTTGTCACTAGAATACATAAAGTCGCAAGATCCCAAGTTTCGTGAGGTTCATAGAAAAATTCAAAATCATTACCCATTTTTCATTGATACTATAAGAGCTATTGATGGTACTCATATCCTGTGTGTGGTGCCTTCCCATAACCAAATCAAATTTATTGGAAGAAAAGGAATTGCAACACAAAATATGATGGCAGTATGTGATTGAGACATGTGTTTTATTTTTGTCTTGACCGGATGGGAGGGCACTGCACATGATGCTCGTATATTCAGTCACGCTCTAATACCTCCCAGCCTAAATTTCCCACATCCACCTCCAGGTTGGTTTTTTGTACCCCTGTATATTTAGTCTTATTTTTGTTTCTTCATTGACATCAGAAATACATGACAGTATTTTCATTGTTCATTAGGTAAATATTATTTAGTTGATCCTGGCTATCTAATGCCAACTGGATATCTTGGTCCATATAGACGTGAACTTTATCACCTTTTAGATTTTCAACGTTCGTCTCGTTTTGTAAACCCTAATGAAGTCTTCAATTATCATCATTCAAGTTTAAAGTATACAATAGAAAGGACCTTCGGGATTTGAAAGAATCAATTTGCAATTTTAGGCAAAATGCCAAACTACCATTTTGACACATAAGTCCAAATTGTCTGTGCAACAATGGCTATACATAACTTCATTAGAAAAAAATATATTATTCATTCTGATTTCTTACTTTATGAAGATGGCAACATAAGTGTTGACAATGGTGATCACAATCATGATGGTGAGGGTCCAAGCACATTTTCAGTTGTAGCTTCTTCAACAATGATGGATAACATTCGTGACCACTCAGAGGTTTAAATATATTTTATTAAATTATGAATATTAGTATTAATAATTTATAGATAATGTAGTATATTTATTATATTACACCCTTTAGTTATATCGGAAATTAGATTTTTTCACTTATATTTATTTCTGGTTATTAAAATTAATTATATTATTATTATGAAGCATACATCATTCAATTAGTTATATAATATTATATTATATAACTTATGTCCTTTTTCGTAATTATACATCTAAATATGGTTTATTAAACTATGAATATTAGTGTTAACAATTTATAATTAATGTAGTATATTTATTATATTACACCCTTTAGGTATACATGAAATTAGATTTTTTTCACTTATATTTATTTCTGGTAATGAAAAATAACTATATTATTATTATAAAGCATACATCATTCAATTAGTTATATAATATTGTATTATAAAACTTATGTCCTTTTTGATAATTATACATCTAAAAGTACTTTTAACTTTTATCATCCAAACATGTATCAATTTACCAAACTTATATTTTCAAAAAGAATATCCAAACATACTTTATTTCTACAAACTTACTTTTATCATAACTTTTATTTTACAAATTTAATTTATCTTAATTTAATTTTGTAAAACTGTGAACCAAATGGGTCCTAAAATGTGCGATGGACATTCAAAACTTGTCTTTTTAAGTGCTTTGTATGCCACCAAATTTAAAAAAAAAAAGTGCTTTGTAGGTTTTGGTTCCACAAATGTTATAACTTTTTTTTTTGGCTAGAAACAAATGTTAGAACTTGATCCTTAAGAATTCAGAAAAGTCACAAAAAAAAAATTATGACCGTTTCGAAGGAATCTTTAGAGCCTTGAGCTTATGTCTAAAGCAATAACTTATCAATTCTCTGACAAGCTATTTGGTTCAGATCATCCACAGGAGAAAAAAAAAAAGGCCATCTCCTAGAGTTTCATCATGTTCCTGTCTTCAGAGGCTAATTAAGAGAAATTTCTCTCAATCTATTTTTTTTATTTATAAAACTTAAACCGGTGATTTTACTTAAAAAATATTAAATTTTTTGCAACTCAACTAAATTATTGTCCATACTTTATTTGCTCCTACTTTCACGTTAGATTTGGGGTTACATATGTAGTTCTTTTCTATTATTATTAATATTATTTTCAGCCCAAAAATTTTTTGATAAAGTGAAGCCATACTTTGTTCAAGTTGGTAAACTACCCTCAACTACATTCAGCTTCCAATTGATGTAAGAAAGTAAAGAAACTCATGGGGTAAATGAAAATTCTCTTATGATATGTAGTATTGACTCATTGGAATATTGTCATTGCTCTCAGGAAGGGACCTACCCTGTGAGAAATAGGGGGGCTTTTTTATTAAAATGCATCAAATGAAAAAAATAAATATCAATATATACTATTTTCAAAAGTATTTACCAGAATACTATAAATTTGGGATCTGATAACAAATTGTAATGTGTCAGACCGACATCACACTTTATTTTTTAATTTTTTTTGGCCATTAGTGAAGTCGAACTAACACAGTCCGACTTTATTGACACTGCATTAGTCCAATCAAAACTAGACTGACGTAGCTAACATTTTCTTTTTGTTAAAAGTAACGTTGCCTTACTTGTGTCAGTCATCAATTGATGACTGACACAATTTTTTTTATTTTTATTATTTTTTAAAAAAAGTATCCTTTTTTTATTATATCAATAATTATAAAAATAAATATTTTAATAATTATTAGTATAATTATAATTATAAAATGAGTATTAATGAATAATTATTATAATTATTAAATTATTATTATGAATAATAATAATTGTTAAATAATATTATTATATTAATAAGTGAGTATTATAATAATTAAAAACATTTAAATGATAAAAAATTAATTTTTAAACAAACTATTTTTACAAATTAATTAGTAATTATTGAAGTTTAATTAATAAAGCTAAATTTTTGCATCAATTAAAGATAAAAATATTTCTTTTATAAAAAAAAAGATTATTTACCTTATATATAATGACTTCTCATACCACATCTTAGTTTTCTTTGAGCACGCTTTGGTCGTCTCTGTCTTATGAGTTCTTCATGTTGAGATTCAGGTGATTCGTTAGCAGTTGTAATTGGTGGGGTATTTAGATCAAATACGGGAGACTCAATATAAGGAATCGACTGCCGTGCGGCTTCATTTGATAGTCCACCTATTTCAAATTAGTAATTGTTACATTCAGGCTCAAAAAGTGGTGAATTCTCCAATAACAACATAAATGGCCCGAGTTGGTCTAAATTGTGCGAGCTTAATTGGGATACGGATAATGGTGACATACAATGGTATTTGGTAAAAATATTTGAAGAAGAAGCGATTTGGGGATTTTGTTCCTCTTCATCTCTCACCACATCATAATTTTGTTTCTCTTCTTCTTCAGCCGTAACTGGTGGTTGAGTTGACAAATAACCACCACGTTGCATACTTGGTCTTCCCTGAACAATCACTAGACATGGTAGCTTAACTGCAGGTGGGGCAGGTTGAGGGATCATATTGTGTTGTTGTTCTTTTAATGTCATTCTAATGTTTTGTTGGTCCCGTATAACCCTTTATTGATATTCTGTAGTTGGCATTGGCAAAGGGTCTTGAATACTTAGTTGAATTAATTCATTAGCTATATCGACCTGAAATCAACTATAAGATATTATTATATAATGATATTATTCATATAGAATAAAATGAAGACAGTGATTTTAGTTAGATAGTTACCGCAAAACCGGTTGCAGCACTAGCTAGGTGGATCCACCATCGAGTATGCATCCAATACCATCGCATGTACTTAGATGTCCAATCTAATGCCTCATGTGCCATGGGTGATTCAACAATAACATTATGCCACCCAAACCATAATTGAATATACTCCATGTGCTTTTGAATCCAATTTTCTGATGTCCTTCCTCTTAGCTGAATTGTGTGGCAATTCCCCAAATAAACTGGAGTGAGAGGTATTGGTTGTTGACAACCAAATTACCTAAGCACATGATCAGAATGATGCCATTCAATTATATGGAAGCATATCAGGGGGATTGAAGCTCGCCAGATTTGTGG
This sequence comes from Adenanthera pavonina, assembly GCA_026686845.1. NCBI lineage: Eukaryota > Viridiplantae > Streptophyta > Magnoliopsida > Fabales > Fabaceae > Adenanthera > Adenanthera pavonina. Next base: position 23,807,018 of record JAIVEN010000022.1, on the reverse strand, counting down.
TGACGCCAAGTAATATCTTGGAATTAATTGCTGCACTATTAAAGATTTATAAGGTTCTCAAACTATGTCTTCCTCCCCTATTGCATCAAGTAACTTTCTATGAGTATATAACACCCACTCAGTCGGATGAGGTTGTTGTCCTACATTCTTCCATCTATAATGACATGAAAAAACTTGTTAAAATTTGTATGATTAAAATAATAAGCTAAAATCAAATAGTTGGCATATAAATTAAGCATACCTAAATCACAAGGGTGGTATGGGAGGATAAATATCTATATGTGGATTTGGTAGTACAGGTCATTCTGGTGCCAACATTGGGAAATGATCCCATGCCCAGAGGTGGAGTAATGTCATACATCCACCTATCCCCTTCTCTGTTTCTTCCGTGGCATTGCATAATTCTCTGAATAAGTGCGACAATACTGCAGATCCCCAAAAATATTGGCTAGCACTTGAGAGATCCAAAAGCAATGGGAGATACATTAAATAAACCTTATGACTGGATCTATCTGGCATTAGAAATCCACCAATCAACCATAGTATGTATGCATGAGTGAATCTTTGTATTTGTAATTCATCTGCATCATCATTGTGGTTGGGAAAGTGTTCTGCTAGCCAAATAATCGGTATTCTCTGTCCATACATATACTCTACAGGTGGTATAATACAAAGTCCCATATGACAAACATTAGCTCAATCTAAATCTGTATTACCACATACAGGTGATCCATCACAAGGGAAGCCTAACTGAATTGTTATATCTTGTAAAGTTATTGTGCATTGTCCATGGGGTGTATGAAAAGTATTGATCTCAGGACGCCACCTCTCAACAAGTGCTGAAACCAAAGTCGGATTATACTCAAATTGGCATATTCTAGCAATGCTATAGAATCTGGTCTATATAAGATATGGCACAATTTGAATTGGTGGCTCAATTAGTCGCTCCTTATGCATGACTCGTCGAGTTTGAAGGATCCGATTTATTTGAAAAAGTGAAAATATAATTTCTAATGATTATGAATAATTGATACTTACATGTGAAAAAGATTACTTACATTTTTAGACCATACAGCTTCTAAAATATGCCGTGGTTGTAAATATAATAGTGAATTATCCTCTGGTCCAGGGTTGATCATGTCATGTGGCTATGCCATTTGAGAACCGTCTCTGCAGTGTTTGGAGTTAAAAATGAAAGTACAATCCAATGTAATCACATTAAAAAGCCCATGGAAACAATTACAAAAAATAATTTTCCATGCCTTGGACAATATAATAATGCCATATACATATATTTGAAAATTCTTAAATACATGGGGAAGTATACTAACTAATGTCTAGAAACTTGACATTGTGGACAAGTGGAACGATTATGACCTACTTGCCTACATAACCCACATATATTGGGTTGACCGATCATGGTCCAATCCATTTCATTACATTGCGAGTTGAACATGGACGACCTTTTTCTCAAATCATTGTGGGGTCTGGGATCAAAGGTGGAATATCAGTTTCTGGCTAATGCACCTCATCACCTATAGGGTGGAACTCATTACTCTAAGCAAGGCTCATGGTTTCTAACTTGAACACTGGATCCACAAATTGCAAATGGTCTACTTGTACGCGAGTACATGCTGCAATGACATGCATGCATAAATACTTTTGTACTTGAAATTCTCTATAGTCACATGTTTTTTCATTTAAGTTGACCTTACAATAACGACTAAATTGATAGAGTTGAATATTATATGGCTCATCAACCTCAAATAAGGTTTCTCTCCTATCATATATGCGGACAATGCATGCAGATGCAGCCTATGTTACTATTTCTAACTTTCTGTTCAATGTGTTAGAAAACACTTGCCCAACAGTTATTTGTGCATGCACTTATTGGGAGCATTTGACAAAATAGTTGTTGACCCTATACATGGTAACTTTCACAATACTAGTCATTGGCAAACTCCAAACACCTTTAAAGACACCATTCATGCATTCAACAAGATTAGTTGTCATGTGACCGTAACGTTGGTACCCACTGTCATATGCGAGAGACCATTTCTCTATTGGGATGTTGGCAATCCATGCCGCTGCAGGTGGATGAGTTAATGCTATCTCTTCCAATTATTGGTTAACATAATGACGCTCATATGCATAGCCTGCAAATAATTAGAAATTTATAGTTACTAATTTCATAATCACATGTTAATTTACATGAACAAAGCAATCGACACTCACCAATATTTATGAACTTATCCTTCAACCAGTTCACTCCATGTGCTTTGCGAAGGTTGGTGGCAAGATACCGTAGGCAAAAAACATGATATCCATGTGCAAGCCATCCTACTTGTTCATTTGCAATTGCAGACATGATTGAAGGATGTCTACTAGAAATTAGACATATCACGGTTCTCCTCTTAATGACACATTGGCGCACATGATATAAGAACCATGTCCAAGCACCTTTTGTCTCCCCTTCAGCAACAGCGAATGGAAATGGAACAACATTACGGTCATCATCCTATGTTATGGCCATAAGAAGTGTGCCTTTATATTTGTCGTACAGGAAAGTTCTATCAACTTAGATTATGGGTTTTAGGTGATCGAATGTATCGATACATGGTTTGAAAGCCCAAAATACACACTTAAACATGTCAAATGGCTACCCTTCAAAATTGGTTTGTGAACATGGTTTGTTTGAAATTTTAATATATGACCCAAGCATGAAATGTTGGACAGCAACTAACCACCTAGGTAGTAATGAGTATGAGCTCTCCCAATTACCAGAAGCAATAGCGAGCGCTAAATACTTTGCCTTCCATGCTTTTCTGTATGACATGGTGTAACCGAACATCAATTGCATTCGCTTAATTATTTGAGACAGTTTTACGCCCGGTTGATCAGTCACCATCACCACTATGGAAGATGAGATGACATCAGTATCCAACTTAAGATGATATTGAGTTAATAATGTGGCTAAACATGTATGAGACCCCACATATCTTGTGACCTTCTAGTCCATTCTATTTCATTTCCTACATGCCCTTAGTCTCCAATTACAACCATCTCCATAGTTTATGCCCCAATGTTCTTCATATTTGTTACTTGAATGATACGCGTTAAACGTATGATGAACTCGAACAGAGTAAAGTTTGGCTACAAGTCTTAGAGCATGAATATTATTAAAAATTTGACCAATTGAGAACTCTTGACTATTGTTCAAATGTAAAATAGCTTCCGTTCCTCTAAACTTATGATTCATAGCTAACTCACAATTTACAAGTGAAAAGAAATTAATTGCAAGCTCTTCGTGTTCATTTACATGCAACGTTGGGTCCGGGATATTATTACCCCCCTCGTAATTCTCATCATTAGCCTCATTTTCATTGTCATCATCATTGTTCTCACCTCCGACATTTATTAAAGAATTATACTCGTCCTCATTCTCAAAGTCATCCATAGTATCCTCAGTTGGATCAAGTGAACATGATAGTATATTATTGCCAACATCTGGGTAAGGATCAAATGGATGAAAATTTTCTAAGTTCATGCTAAGTCTTGATCTATGTTCTACTAAATCCACTTGATTACTACTCGATGGGAATGTATGTCTCACATAATCCCCCAGTGGTTGTGATTCAAGATGGTTGTCTACTTCCACGTTCGAAGTATAAGCATACAACTCTGCTCCTGTTAATTGAGTGGAATATTGTGAATTTATTTACCACATCCTTTGCATGTCAGAATCTTCTACCAAAATACATGATTGGTGCCGTGGTGGATTTATGTATACTGGACATCTATATACCAAATCTAACACAATTTCATTTGGAGGAAGTTGAAGTTTCTACCCAACGACTTGCTTTAATTGCATTAAGCTAATATTTGGATCAACACTTATCATTTTTATACTGTCGGACTCAAATGTTACCCCGTCTGAATCATTGAAAATTCGTCCTTTCGCATATACATAAACCCATTCTTTTTTACTGTCCATTCTTGTTCCTAAGATATAAAATTGTTTATCATTTACTAATAAACATGAAAATTATTAATTCACCCAAAAATAATATTACCACCAATATAAACTTTTATTTTCATTACCTACAATTTATTTATTATATTCTCAAATTAAAAAAATACTATTAATGGCAAATTAATTTGATAAATTGGTACAAATTGTTGTTCAAAATTTTCATAAAAAATTTAAATTTAAATTAAATATTGTTGTAAATATTGTTCTCATAAAAAAATTGTTGACCAAAAAATATTCATATCACTTTATTTTTTTAAGTGTTCAAATTATTATCTTTTATACATATCACATTAAAAAAAATATACTTCAATTCTGCCACAGTCTAAAGAAACTTAAATTTTATTGATAAATATAGTTAGATTGATAGCATTTACTATGTCTTATAATTATTTTTTATTATAAACTTGTATGTAATAAAATATTACTTAATATACATTTTATTATTTTTTATATTCTACATAATCACCCATTTATTATTTATTTTAATCATCATTCTTCTCATTTAATTTATTTTTAATATAAAATTTGATGTTCATTTAATTAATTAAAATTTGATTTTGGTTACATTAATTTGCTACTTCTTTTTTAAATGGTACTTATCATTTTCATTTTTTACAAAATAAATATATTTATATTTATCAATTTTTAACAATCTAATTTATATATTTTTAATATATAAATATATTTGATATATATTATTATATATGTACACGTGGGAAGGTGGGGGAGGGGTGTGTGTGTTTTTGAGTAGATATTGGACACATTTATAGGAGAGAGAATGAACATGGAGTTCAAAGGGTGTCAAGATTTGCTGTTCTTTTTTTTTTAATATATTATGAAAATATAGATCTTAACTCTAGTAGAATTATGGTAAATAATGATCAAAGTTAAAAAAAAAAAAAGAATATTGTCTATGTACAGTATTTTTTGATAATTTTTTGTTATATTTTCGCATATAATTTATTTATATGTAATATTTGGCTTAACTTTCTTAAAAAAAATATACTTTAATAAAGATATTTCACACATATTTATATATGTTTCACATATTATGTATCCAGATATCATCACACCACATATAAGAGAGCAAAACTTAGGGACCAAAAAAATATTTAATGCTAGGTTGTTGGGAGAAATTTTCTTGACATATAATATAATAGAGAAAAACTAATATAATGACCCAAAATCTAAACAACCTAGATATGGAAAACAAGTATATATCTGTAAATGATAAATATAAATTTAAATATCATAAAACTTGCATCACCATTAAATATACTTACCTTAAGAAAGTTAGAGAAAAAAATAAGTGATGATAAATATGAAGATTCTGAAAGATCTCTCCACTTAAAAGAAGCTCACGACTTTAATTGTGAAGCAATACCACTTCAAAAAAAGTCACGAACAGAACGATGCGGCAATATTTTCTTCAAAGAACTAGCAGTATAAGAGAGAAAATAAGACACAATTGTAAACTCAACGAATGCAGATATTGAAAGAGGATGCTGGAATGAAATGTAGCAAATGAAAGAATACTGAGAATCTTAAATAAACTATGAGATGATATTATATATTTTTTTATGCAGTTAGATTTCAATTTTTTTTACTGGACAAACAAGCATGCATGCCTATCTAGATTGACATAACACTCAGCGTTGTGTCAATTAATGCTGCATGAGGTAGTATTGTGTCAATCAATGTTGCTTCATGCAGCTTTAATTAAAGGAAAAAAAAGCTGCCCAATTGGGCAGTTTTAATAAAAAAAAATTCAATGTTGCCGCTTCAGTCAGTCTGACTGACGCGATGCGGACGTTAGCTACACAGCTAAACTAACTTAGTTGGGCGACTTTATATTTAAAAAAAAATAAAAAAAATTACGTCAGTCATCAATTTGATGAGTGACGGAAGTAAGGCTGCCTAGCAGCCTTACTTTAAAAAAAAAAAAAAGTAAGCTGCATCAACTTATATTTAAAAAAAAATAAAAAAATTGCGTCAGTCATCAATTGATAACTGACGCAAGTAAGTTGGGCAACCTTACTTTAAAAAATAAAAAATAAAAGTTAGCTGTGTCAGTCCAATCCGTCAGTCCAATTTTGACTGGACTGGCACAATATTAGTAAAGTCGGACTGTGTTTATCCAACTTTACTGATGACAAAAAAAAATTAAAAAATAAAGTGTGATGTGTCATACCGATTTATAAATCGGTCTGACACATTACGATTTGTTATCAAATTTGAAATTTATAGTATTCTGATAAATACTTTTAAAAATAGTGTATATTGGTATTTATTTTTTTCATTTGATGCATTTTAATTAAACAGCCGAAATAGGGGTTCCCCCAACCCCATAAAAAAAAAAAGAAATTGTTATGTATGTAGTTGATAGGTGTTTTATATTATTTTGGAGAAAACTACAAAGTCGGCTCCCTTATTTTTTGGTTAATTAGTTTTCTACCCCATAAAAGTTCTTATTAGTCTTCCTTTAATGCTTAATTATAAATTTTCACCCTCCTCTTAATTTTTTTGGGTTCCATCCCTAGTTGCTTTGTGTCATAGCATGGTAAAGAAATTAGGAATGACTAAAATATATGCAAAGAAATTTCTATTCCATAAGAAATCAACTCAGAAGAAAGCTTTTGTATGTCAAAATAAGTTTTCTTTGTTATCAACTCTATTAAAATAAGTTAGATAAGATGTCGGATTCCAAGCAACCACACCAAATATAACATTGAGCCACATTATTATTAATGATTTTGTGAAGAATGTGGATTTATCTTTCTCCATGTGGTATATGAACAAGGTAGATAATAATTTAAGAGTTCTTTTAATCATTATACTTATTTTTCTATCATTTAAATTACGTTGAAACATGTAGAAAAGTTTTAAAACAGGATAGAAGAAATTAAAACAAAAAAAGAATTACATCAAATCCAACAAATGTGTAGAAAAAGATTGAAAGAATAAAAAAAGTTGCACAAATTAAACTCAAGAAATTGTACTCTTACTATTCATAATTTATAAATTACATGACTCTCTATAAATTTTATATTTTACTTCTTCTTATTTAAAATATAAGTTCTATCTAACTAATTGCATAAGAATCAAGAAATCTACTTTTACTTATTAAATATTAAAAAATACATTATTTTCTAATAGTACCCCTATTTAATGTATTGTATTTAAAGCTTACTATCTCTCTTATATTTAATTGTAGATAAGGGCAAAATAAGAAAAACATTTAATGTCTTAGAAATAACCAAGTAGAATTTATATTTCAAACAAAAAAAACTTGTAAAAGAGGATTAATATTGTGGACCGGAGAAAGTATATTGTTGATATATTGATATTGATAATATTGAAATTAATTACATTTTAAAGTTTTTTGATAACATATTCCTTGCAAAGCACAATTTGCTTTGCATCAAAACGCCATAGTTTTAATTTGATCATTATCAGTTCAAAATGCATAAAACAAATAATTAGTAAAAACAAACTATAATAGACAAACACAAAGAAGACCTAGTGCTTTCAAGAGAGGGTAAGAGCACAACACAACAACATCTGGAGGGGGAAAAATTGAAAGTTGACAAGCACACTTCAAAATATCCAAATAACTGCAAAACCTACCAAAGGGTCAAAACCATTTTGATACAATCAATACTACTTTTTCTCATCAATGTATACTACAAATTTTCACACTATATTCTATCACCCGAACTCTCCAAATTGAAAGAATATAAATACACACACAATGTGATATTTGTGGTGGTTAGAAAAAATAAAAGATATCGACAAGGTCCTAGTATGATTGATAAATAACTGAGCCCTTTAGGTATATTGTTTTGGACTGTAATTATGAAAAAAAATTTTATTATGAGAGGTAAAATTTATTTTGATAATCTATATGTGTTGAAATAATTCACTTTTGGTTAGAGATAGTTTTGGTGCTTAAAAAAAAAAAAAGATAAGAGAGGATACTCCAATGGATAGAATCCATGGCTGAAGACAATGGGCCAAATTGTTAGAACTTCAGGTTAAAGGACACCCCAAAATTGACGGCTCAGATTTATTCTTCCCTAGACATGATTAAAGGATTAAAATGTCATTTTGATGTCAAGTAACTGTTTTATAAGACATGATTTAGATTCTTTGAAGTGAACTACATTAAGTGTAGAGAATGATAGAAAGGGAATAGTAAGCCCTACTTCTAACAATATGTAAGTTTCACACAAGTGGAGCCACCATTTTCTCTATAGAATATCCCCTTACTACACTTCAATGGATCCAATTCTGGCAAAACATCGTACAAAGAATCCAGTTTTACAAGCATTAATCGACCAACTTTAAGAAGCATGTGTTTCTTCTAGTTTTATTGACAATAATAATATATAGTGCTTTTGTGAGTTGCGGTTTTAATTAAAAGATAAAAGATTTAACATATTTTAAATAAGGTTTTAAGTTCAAAACTTGCAAATAAAAAAAAAATTATGTTGGAATAGCTTTTCCCTGAATAGAATCCAACTTGACCGAATTAATCAATAGTATTGGATATTGAATAATCATATCAACAAAAAAGAAATACTATAGTTGTTTCCAGCAGTTGAATCTTTGCAAGAGTAGCAATTTTTGCAGTCAACATAATAGTATAATCTAACTAAATGGAGAGAGTTTGCTTTACTCTTTGGTGGGGAATGGCCTGGGCTTGATTTTGGGCTAGGCTTATTTAATTCGGTCCTCCAAGAGAGAAGCATTGGCGGGCTTATCTCAAAGTTTTGATTATGTCGATCATAAAATAAAAACAAGAGGTTTTGATTACGTCATTGATTATGAAATTTACGGTGTTTTCACGTTTGTCAAAGTCACTAATTTCATTTCATAACAGAATTTGTTTGTACTTAGAATTACACCCTCCCTTTCAAATTGGAATCTGCTGATTGAAAGTTGGAAAATTATGAATTGAATGAGACAATACCCTACAGAGAGAGTTATATACCTAAATCTAAATGTAAATAATATGCAGGATTGTGATAGGTATTTTAGTCATATTTAATCTTTGTCAAGTGAATAAAGTGTCAGGTCCAAATTTTGATTCATCAGTAAAAAAAATATATATATACATGTATTATTATTGTCGCATGATTTGAATTTTCAATAAGAGTAGAGTTTTTTATTATTATTTTTTTTTATTTTTTTGAAAGAAAAAGTAGGTGTCAAAATTGAAATTAGATGAAGAAAGAAACGGGTTCTTTTTGCTTGCAACCGTACGTATGACTAACGCGATCAGTTAGCTAACTATCAACATCACATAAAAATAAAACAAAACCAATTTAGTTATTATTAGAAATGAAAAGTAATGATTTTCTTTAATCAAGATCTACCTGCACACATCCCCTTGAAGGCTTCACGGATAAAAATTGATAGCTTTTTGTAAACTTTCATATATCTACATTTAAATTCTCCTATTAACAAATTTATTAAACCTTTTATTCGGTAAAACAACACCTGATTTTTTGAAAAAAAAAACGTAAAATAGCGTTAATATCTATATATCCTTTCGACTTTAGTTTCTTTCTTTGAATGCTTCTTTCAGATCACCACAGATGTGAAAAGTAAAAAGGTGTAAAAAGAAAAAGAAAAACTATACATCAACTTTTAGAATTCCTGCAAACGAGGAAAGTGATATAATTAATTTGAAGAAAGTATTTCACATTAATATTATTGAGATGGTGAGGTAGCGTTACTAAAGTGCGGTACAGATAGATAGATAGAAAGATAGATTGGATGAATTTGAATTTTGGAAATGGTAGTTCTAGAAAATGGCAATCATATCATATCGAGAATGGTGGCGAGATTCGGAGTGGCGCCAATATGATTGAATGAGAGATGTCAATTTCAATTCCAACCTCCATAAATTAATAGTACTCCTAATCCCTCCCATGTGTCTTGACATTTTTTTTTTATTCACAGTGTACGGTACTATAGAGTATTTCGTCATTCTTGTCCTTATTTATGTTATTATTGGTATTGTAATTTTAATATATTTAATGAAATAAGTAAAATGAACCGTGGTAAAAATGATATTTTTGATTTTTTTTTTAAATTAAGAACGTAATAAATATTTATTAATATGCATGAAAGTGATCCAAATACCTTATAATATACTCCCTCTATTCCCTATTATAAGTCATATTTACATATCTCACACACACATATATATATATATATATAGGAAATTAGTTAAAAATCTTATATTTTAAAAAATTAATCTTATTTTTGAAAATTATCCTTATTAAATTATAACTCATTTAAAATGTATCTCTCTTAATCTTTCTTTACTATAACTCTTTTAGATATTCCTAATAGAGATAAAATAAAAAAAAATATTAAATGAAGTATAGATTTTATATCTTATATTTTAAAATTTTAATTTTTTAAAATATATATTTTATAATAAGAAATAGACGTAAGAACGACTTTGAACCGGAAGTAGCAAAAAAGAAAGACCGCAATCAGCAGTGTTGCCCTTTTCGTTACCACCAGTCAAGTTTCCCTAATAAACTGGCATTTCACTAATAACGGAGGAAAACGAAGGCCACCGTGGGATTCAATTCCTGACAAATTAATCACAATATCCATAAATTGTGAATATTACAACCTATTTTTTAAAACTCTATGCAATGCATAAAATGCACATTTTTTTTTCTTAATTAAGCCACCCTATACTTAGAAGTTATGATGAATTTTGACTAATTTAAATTGAGTTGGATTGAAATGCAAATGTGACAAATATGAATGCATGAATATAAAAAATCCCATGTTTAATCACACCAGATACTGATACCAGTGGCCCCTTTCTCATTTCCCACTTCAAATTTGTAAAGATCCCAAACCCCACTTTCTAAAGGGCCATTCAATATTAATCGTACGTTGAGGTTTTTAAATAAATATACACATCAGCACGGTGGTTCTTTTTCACCCACATCATACCTACGCTTCTCTTGCGTAATGCTAAGGGCAACATATATTACTATAAAGGATGGAAATCAATTTAATTTTTCATGCTTTGTAATGATGAGTAGGTGCTAATATTTAAGGTCTGGTTCAATGTCCTATATTTAAAGAGAATCCAATGTTATGAAACATAACTTTTTTTTTTCGAGTTTGGTAAAGTGGAAGAACTAAAGAGATTTTTCAAACTTGAAGAGGTTGGAGTAAGATTTGAAGCTTTCATTACGAAAAACAAATTATCATTAAAAAAAGAAAGTGAACAGAGATCTTACTCAGAGGTTATCCTATTATAATTATAATTTTTCAAATTTATGGAGGATATAGTCAAACCACGTGGGAGGCCTGCCATGTTCTGATCAGTGGCAGTGTTCCAAGTTAGGTCGAAAGGGAGACATATATATATATATATATATACTTCAGAGAAATACATTGAATTGTCTCTCTCACACACACACATATTCCGGTTGTAAATTAGGAATGTCTCCACTAGCAATATAGACAAATTAATTTTTCTTGAGAACCTACAATTCATACATAATAGCTGAGAATTAAGGTAGTTGAGTGTTGTCTCATTTTTTATACTAAATCAATGATTAAATTATTCATCAAGATAATTGAATGATTCCATATGCATGGCTGCATTGTTTTTAACTATTATTTTCCTAAGTTAAGCAATTGTTTCAATCTTGATCTTGAGACGACATTAACATTATCTGTCCATTTTGCACGAACCTCCTGCTAGCTCCACAATCTCATAATCATGATAGATTAATATCTGAGATTTTGATGATTACAAAATAAAGTCTTTAATTGTTTCTTGTGATTATCGTTTCCTATTTTAATGGTTGACTAAGTTGAATATTATTTACGAAGGAATATTGATTTTTTGAGCATTAATATGTGATTTGGTCTTATACGCATATAAGGAAATAAATTATACTGGATTTAGCTTAATGGAATAACAACTATTTTTTTTTTGGTGGGAAAAATAACAACTATGATTGATCGGGACGTTGCACAATTAGGACAGAAATCAAGAATGGAAAATAATCATTGGAACAATGGAAGAGTCATTCTCAAACGGTCATATAATGCTATCAAACTAGTAAGAGCATTGTTGAAATATCTTTGTATTATGATAAATTTTGGGTTAACTACCAAAACCCCGAAGCATTGTGTTTTCTCGTGTTAGCTAGTTTTGTGTGATCTGTAAAATTAACCCTATAGTTTGAGGTGATAACCTTGTGATCTTGGTGAACACGATTTACAATCTTCAATGTTACGGTGAGAAAAATCTCTTGAGAGTATTGTTAAGGGTCCTGGACTGGTCCGAACATGTATAAATTTCTTGTGTTCTACTTCTCTAACTCTTTATTTACTATTCTCAGCTAAATATATAATCTCCTCCGACACAAGTATCTGATAACTTTACATTTAAGTACTTCGTCGATCTTCTTCTTCACTGATTATGCTCTCGTTTTTTGCTTGGATGCTCATCCCAAAAATAAAGTTCAAAGGAAATGCAAAATTTCCCACTTTTTGAAAAAAAAAATTTACTTCCTTTTTATTCAACTTGAGATTATGTTATGTCGGTGCGTTGCATGTAGCTCAAAAGCTAATGACACTGTTTAAGAGTTCTAGACTTTGCGACTTGTTAATGATATATTTTCTGTAATATATGTTAGTCTCCAGGACAACTGTAGAAGTATGTATCATGGAACCGAGGAAAATTATAAATTTGTCACAGCATCCAATTGAAATTTATTTTCTCATGTTAAAAAAAATAAGGAAAATAAAAACAGAGAGTGAAACGTGGTAGGTCCATGGATACCCACATCATTATTCAATATTCAGTCTTTAAGGGACGGGTTGGTACTCTTTTTTTTTTTTTTTTAAATCATAGTTTTCAATCATCATATTTTAAAATATGGTTGATCAATTACAAATTATTTTTTAAAAAAATAAAAAAATGGGTTAAACTATAATTAAAAAAAAATTACATTTCTTTTAATAAAACATGAATTTAAAAAAAAAAATAAGTAAATTTATTTTATATTATACATCTAAAAGTACTTTTAACTATTATCATTTAAACAGATTTTTTATTAAACTTACTTTTACAAATAGAATATTCAAAAATAATAACTTACAATAAATTTATTTTATCTAACTTATTTATTTTAACTTAGTTTTACATGTGAGAGCACCAGCCCGCCTGAGTCTAACATTAAATGTGTTTCCATCTAATGGCAGCCATCCCCTCCGATTGCCTCGTGTCGTGTTACTTGCATTCGGTAAATCCTTTTCCCTCTAAAACCTGTTCAGACATGTATGAATATGAACCTATCTGTCACCAACCCATAAAGTTAAATTAATTCATAGTGCTCCTTCTCTGATAATGCTTCTCCTATTTTCCATTGACAAACTACAGAAAATTCAAACAAGGACAAACAAAGTCATACTGGGTGATCAAGAAGTTCAGAGGTAGAACTTGGGATTCACACTGATATGGCTGTCCTTGTTTCAGCTTCTGCTTGAAGAGGTTAAGAATTTTTGCACCAAAGTCAGATATGAACTCAGTTCATTCCCTGTTTCCCCTGGTTTTTCTATTGCTTTGGTCTCCAAGTCTGCAATCTGTTCAAGGAGATGCGGAGCTTAGAGCTTTGATGGGGTTGAAGTCGTCTCTGGATCCAGAGGGCAAGTTCCTTAGGTCTTGGACCAGTGATGGTGACCCATGTGGTGGTTCGTTTGAAGGGATAGCTTGCAACGAGCACAGGAAAGTGGCTAACATTTCGTTGCAGGGAAAGAGGCTCAAGGGATGGGTCTCGCCGGCAGTGGCTGAACTCAAGTGTTTGACAGGTTTATACCTGCACTATAACAATCTCTCTGGGGAGATCCCCAGAGAGATTTCAAATCTCACTGATTTGGTTGATCTCTATCTCGACGTAAATAATCTAACTGGAAACATTCCTCCTGAGCTCGGCAACATGCCTAATCTCCAAGGTTAGTATATTTTCTATTTACTGTTGCCTCAGATTATGTCTCAGTTTGGCCTTCCCACTTTTCCTAAAGGATTCTGTGGATAGGTATCATCATAACTGAAATGAAGGATAGATTATAAAGGGTAACAACTTCATTACTGAATCCTGATCCCCAAGAGTTCTACTAAGTTGGAGACCTTAAAAAGCAAATTTAGTGTTTGCAACTAATGATGGCGATCAATTTCCAGTGACCATAGATACCTATTATGGGGTTATTCCAGGTCTCAACTTGTATGTGGTTAATTTGATCCTACTTCACCCCTTATAGTTCTGGGAATTGTGCATATGCTTCAGGGGAAAAACAAAAATAATTTGATCAGACTTGTAAATACAAATCTGAGTCCAATGCTTGCTCAGATAACCGTTTAGGTGGTTGATGTACTTGAGTCATTTAGACATTAATGATATTTGGGAAGTCTTACGTGTCTTCATTGTATGAACCTAACATCAATCAAATCTGGAATGATTAGTTTGAAGTGAAGTGTCATCAATGAGCCAATTTGTGAAAAAGTTGTGCGCTTTGGTTTGTGCTCTGTATGCTAATCCTAGTTCATTTGGTCTCGATACTCTTTAGTGCTGCAGCTTGGTTATAACCAGCTGGTGGGGACTATACCAAAAGAAATGGGCTCCTTGAAGCAGCTTACAACCCTAGCTTTGCAATATAATAACTTAAAGGGTCAAATTCCTCTAAGCTTGGGGAACTTGGAGAAGCTAAGGATGCTAAATTTGAGCTTTAACAACTTCAATGGCGCAATCCCTGCAACACTTGCTGATCTTGTGAAGTTACAAGTTCTCGATATTCGAAACAATTCTCTATCAGGAACTGTTCCTTCTGGTAGGCCTCTATTTTTCTGTCCTTGTATCAAAATTTCACCTGATTAAATACCTTCTGCCATCCATACTCAAACCTGTCTTCTTGTTCTCCTTACTTCAATTTATACTGATTAATGTTTTGAAAACGAAAATGAAGGACTCAGGAGACTGAGGGATGGATTCCAAGGTGCAAATAACCTGGAATTATGTGGACATGGGTTTTCTACTTTGAAAGTTTGCAGCAACGACCAAAATTCAAACGCTAACCAGATTGACACTTCAAATCTATCCACAGGAGGTATTCCTCCAAAGGACCTTCCTGAGCCTGCAAATTTCCAGTTTCATTGTGACCAGATCCGTTGCTCAAAATCAAGAAGGCTTCCTCAAGCTTTCATTGCAGCAAGTGTAATAACTTTCATAATCATATTCTTATGTGCTGGACTTTTTACTTTCGCCAGATACCGCCGCCAAAAGCAGAGAATCAGAAATTCATCAGACTCTTCTGAAGGGAAACTTAGTCCTGATCAACCTAAAGAATCATACAAAAGAAGTCCATCGCCACTTGTAAATCTTGACTACTACAATGGATGGGATCCACTGGCTGATACTCAAAATGGAAGCAGATTATCCCATGAGTATCTAAACCGTTATAGGTTTAATGTGGATGAGGTTGAATCCGCTACACATTACTTCTCTGAGGCCAGCTTCCTAAGCAAGAGCAAGTTATCAGCAGTGTACAAAGGAATCCTCAGGGATGGTTCTCTTGTGGCTATTAGAAGCATTAAGGTGACATGCTGCAAGACTGAGGAAGCTGAATTTGTAAACGGGTTGAATTTAGTAACCTCATTGAGACATGAAAACCTAGTTAGGCTCAGAGGTTTCTGTTGCTCAATAAGCAGAGGAGAATGTTTCCTCATCTATGACTTCGCCCCCAAGGGTGACCTGTCTCAATATCTTGACATGGAAGATGGAAGTGGTCACGTTCTTGATTGGTCCAAAAGGGTGTCTATCATCAAGGGCATTGCAAAAGGTTAGCATTTCCCGACTACCAATATTCATTCTCTAAGCAAAGATGGTGCAAAATATTTTTTCCAGCAATTACCTATCAGCAATGTGCATTATCTTTCCCATTCATTTGCAAGCTAACTGTTTTTGATAATTTAACGATTCAATTAACTATGTGAACCTTTATAGTGTAGCGGATCTTTAAAAATATAAAATTAAATGAATTTCAAAGGTTAAAATGGCATCAGATGTGCTTTTCTAGGTTATCTTCCCTTGAAAAACTATATCCATGGAAACAAATGCAGTCCACCTCATAGATATATTTTCTTTAAGATTGCATTTAATGCTGCATCAGATGCAAGTTTAGATGACATCTAAGTCCTGACTCTGTTTGATTTGGCTATTCCCCTTTGATCAGGTATTGGATATCTACACAGCAATGAAACAAACAAACCCACAATAGTTCACCAAAATATTTCCGTTGAGAAAATTGTCCTTGACCATCAATTTAACCCTTTGATTATGGATGCTGGCCTCCCTAAGCTTCTTGCAGACGATGCTGTTTTCTCGGCTCTGAAAGTAAGTGCTGCCATGGGATACCTAGCTCCTGAATATATTACTACAGGGAGATTCACTGAGAAAAGTGACATATATGCATTTGGGGTTATTGTTCTTCAAGTTGTATCTGGGAAGAAAGCAATAGGTGGTTCAATCAGGATGGCAGTTGAGTCTTTCAGATTTGAAGATTTTGTTGACACGACTCTGAAGGGAAGATATGCTAAATCTGATGCAGCAGTGCTTGCAAAGCTTGCAGTGATGTGTACCCATGAGCTTCCTGACCAGAGGCCAACCACGGTGGAAGTGATTCAGGAGCTGAGTGCATTGCCTTCACAACATACTTCATGATCTGTAATGCTTACTATGGGAATTAAGAGACGTTGAAACACCTTTCAAATAAATGTAAATTGAAATGGAATTCTCTTGTTCAATACGCACAACTTGGCATTGTTGAATGGCATTTTTTTTTCCACTGTGAATCTGAGGGCTCTAGAGGTTATTATCGAGAACTGATACATTATAACAGTCTGAACTCAGCATAAGTACAACGATTTAACATAGTAACTAGACAAGGAAATAGGAAGAGGGTTCTTGAGGAAAAGCACTTGTTATCTGGAACTCCAGATCGAGAATTAAGTTAACTATTTGATTCAGTTCCAAAACACTTGTCATGTTAAGATCAGCACCACAGTAGTTTGAACATTGATTTCAAACTCAAACTTCTTATAGAAGATCAAGTAGACGACTTCTCTATATATTTTTTTTTGTTAACAAGCCAGATTAAAAGTGAGTGTTCTATATTGAGCTCTGTGTTTCTCTTTATTCTCTATTTTTTTCTTAAATTTCTTCTACTTAGTTTTTTTTTCTCTATTTGTTGTTTGAATTTTGAATTCATCACCACTAATACACCCTATAGCCCTAAAGTTTTATGGAACTTATATTTATCCTTGCATGGGAATAAAATCTAATTTAGTAAAAACTAAAAGCAACTTATCATATTTATTTTCAATGCACAGTGTTTAGTTAAAGGTATCTGCAAGGGGCTCCCTACCCTCCCTTTATTTAATTCAAAAAACAAAAAGAGGGAAGACTCTCATCCCTCCCCTCCAAAAATGGAGGATTTGGAGGGAGGATAAGTATTATAAATAAAGTAACCTTATTAATTTGTATTATTTATTTCTATTGTGTTCTTATTCTCAAATCTATCGTGTTTAAATTAATCTCACTAATTATGTTATTACCAAATTGTCCTAATTAAAATTTCATTTTTAATATTACAATAAAAATATTTAAGTTAATATTAACCATTATAATGAAATTATACAGTAAAATTGACCCAAGAAAATTTTTTAAAAAATACATCAATAATAAAAAATTATAATAAATAATGAGATTTATATAATAATTAAGGTGAAAAACACTGACATTCTAAAATAAGATAATGAAGAAATTGTAATATAACCATTTTTTAAAGAAATTCAATTTAATAAAGATATAATAGTTAATTTATTATATTATTTTTCCTATCCTTCCTTCCAAATCAAATAAAAAAACATTAAAATCCCTCTATTTCCCTTATTTGTAAGCAAACAAAAAAAAGGAAATATTAAATTGATTAAAATTCAGGCATCATTAATATCTTCAGGCGTCGCTGCGGATTGTTCATATTTTATGGTCTTGGACTTTTTTCTGATGCTGGTGTTTGGATCAACGCCACGATAAGCGGAGCGCACAAACAAAGACTCGAAAGTTCCAAGGGAGAGTCAAGTAAAATTACCTTTTTCCCATTCCCCACTTTTTTCCGAGGTTTCTATTATACATTTCAATGGGTTTACAGTTACATTTGTTATAATAAAATCTGATAGATTAGCGCAAGACAAGACAAGCAGAAAACTCCAAACGCTTGTAATTTTCTATGAACAATGGAAAAAGATGGATTCTTCAACGGGTTGCGTAAGTTAAATAGGAAACCCACATTCTTCCTAATCATCTGGTCTGGTCTGGTCGTTTTCTGTCTAAGGGCTAGTTTGGTTTCAAGTTTTGCAAAATTAAATCCAAATAAATGAATTTGGTAAAAATAAAGTTTAGTAAAAATAAACTTATTATAAGTTATTATATTTTGATATTACATAATTTAATAAAAAATCTGTTTGAATAATAAGAGTTAAAAGTATTTTTAGAGGTATGATATAAAATCAATATCTACTTCTTTTTCCAAAACCATGATTTAACTATATCACCTTTTTTCAAAACTATATTTTAACCTGTTTTTTATGTTTTAAAAGATAGTTCGTGTTTGGTCCAATATACTTTCTTAAAAAATTATGTTTAAAAGTCATACATTTTTTTTTTTAGAAAAGATCAACCAAACATGCTCTTAATAGACTAATTAAACATGTTTTTTTGCTACGTATACTTAGTAGGTTGTTATATTTGGTAACATATTAGTTCCCAAAATTGTCTGCAACAGTAAGATATTTTATTTTCTTACTATATATATTTTCCCAGTTATAAAGATGAAAAAAGTTATCCAAATAATAATGATTATATTATCATAATTTTTATTTAATAATATTTTCATTTTTTACAGAATAAAAATTTTAAAAAAAATACTCTCCATGTTTAAAATTCTTTATCAAGCCAATGACATAGGGTAACGGTAGTTGAATTGAACACTGTGTTCTTTGTTTTTTGTTTTTTGTTTTTTTGATGAAAATTGAACACTGTGTTCTATATGTTGTCAACTTGTCATGTGCAAACGAATCCATTTCTTTAATTATTATTATTATTATTTGGCCGGAAACGAATCCATTTTTAAAGGAAACAAAAGGATGTGCATCTCACACACAAAAGAAGACCTAACTCTCACATATCTTCATCAATCCGTTGACAAATTTAAAAGTGAGCTGTATTTAACTGTCACATATACATACTATACTATATATATACACACACATATATATACTCACACAGCCCACCATTTATTATTCAACATTTTGCACAACTTGTTCATGCTCTCTCCTGTTTCTGATCTTTCGTTGGGTTATATATATATATAGAGAGAGAGAGAGACTTAAATATAATCATGTTTTGATTTAGGCGTTCATTTTAATATTATGTGAGGCTAATCCATTATATATCATCTAAGTAAACATAAGGTAGCCAGAACTAAAAAAAGTTTGGAGATAAATCATATCCGTTATCCTTATCCGCTAATAACTAAGCACGTGTACAAACGAAGAACGTGATTAAATTGGTTTTATAATTAAGGTTTAATAAAATTGGCTTTCTGACTAAGAAAAAACTTATTTTTTTAATTTCAATTAGTTGAAATTTAAAAAAAAAATCACTCCCAATGCCAAATTGTAATTCCAAGTGGCACATACAAAATATCTATACATAAATCTGTGGAGCTTTGAGATTTTGAATTTGATTCCTTGTTCATATATCACGGACGAGGTGACTTCAAGTCTTCAACCCTTTACAAAAAAATCGTATTTCACTAATACCAATGCTCTCCATATGACCATCTCCATCTCACCTTCCACTAGACGTTCTCTTTTTAATTTTCATTTCATATATATTCCTTCTATTTTATTTTCTATTATAAATTATTTTTAACTATTTTACACTTATTAAAAAAAATTAGAATTTTTAAATAATATAATATTTATCATAATTTTTTAATATTATCCTTATTAAATTATATTTATCTTAATTATCTCTTTTCATTATAATTATTTAATAAAGGACAAACATAAAAATGAATATTTAATACTTATCAAGTAAATTATATTTTACATACTTAATAGAGGGTTTATATGTATAGACACACGTACACACAACTTCACGTAAATATTACATAGGAAAAATCACTAAAAAATTTTTAAAACATAAAAATATTTATTTGAAGGTTCTAATACTAAAAAATATTACACTTAAGTTCTATATTTTCAAAAAATAAGTATAAAAAATTTTATTATTAAATATAAAATCATGGAATATGAGTATAAAATATTATAACATAATTTTATATTTAACATTAAAGTTTTTTATATTTATTTTTCATGATTTTATACTTATTTTTTAAAATTTTACATTAATTTTGACCATAGAATTTGAGTGTAATATTTTGTAATGTTGATAAATATTTTGATAATTTGAAATTTAATAGTGGTTTTCTCTATTACATATATATATATATATGTATTTACACAACTTATCTATTTTTTCTACATTTTTCTAAAAAAAGTCTCTTCAGTTAATTGGTTCACCCAACTAAACTAGCAGTATTTAACTAAATTATGAAACCGAAACAAGCGTTTTTACAAATATATTAGAACATTTTTGAAGCTATAACCGTATTATCAACTGCAATACAAAACATACTCAAGATCATGAGAAAAGGGACTAACATAAAAAAAAAAAACCATAAAAGCTCCGATATTTTGATAAATAAATGTGAATTTCACGGGGGAAGCCCACCCACAAAAGGCAATTTGGAAACACGTAAAAGGAAAGATCCGAGAAAATGCGGGTAACAGTTTCAACTCTAAAACCAGACAAAATCAACAGTAAGCAGACGTAATCTCACACGTCGGATCGATGCAGATGATGTGTCACCCATTCGTTCTCCTCCAATTTGCTTATAAAAGCGTAGAAGATCCTCCTCTCGTCTCATTCATAACTAAAAAATCTTTACCAAACACACGCAGAAGAAAGCAATCTAAACAAATCAAGTGAATCATCAATCCTCAGAAGAAAAATGGAACTCGTTTGGTCTCCAGAATCTGCATCAAAAGCGTACCTCGATACTGTCAAATCTGTAAGCCTCAATTCTTGCGTCTTCCATTCTGTTCTGTTTGTATTTCTCTAACTTTTTCTTTTGGTTCAATTTCTCGTTTGATTGCGCAGTTTCAGGTATTCTGTGAATCAGGAGTGGCTGAGCTTGTGTCGGCGATGGCCGCCGGCTGGAACGCCCAGTTCATCGCGGAGACGTGGTCACAAGGAGGAGCGATCTCCACGAGCATAGGGTTAGCCATAGCGAGATCGCACACGGGAGGACGACACGTATGCATAGTTCCTGATGAACGGTCGGGATTGGAGTACGCGAAAAGCTTGGGGGAGGCCGGTGTGTCGTTGCCGGAGATAGTGGTGGGTGAGGCGGAGGAAGTGATGGATGATTTGGTGGGAATAGATTTCTTGGTGGTGGATTGCCAGCGAAAGGATTTCTCGAGGGCATTGAGATTGGCGAAATTGAGCGGGAAAGGAGGGGTTATGTTGTGCAAGAACGCGAACTCGAGACCGAGAACGGCGTCAAGATTTAGATGGAGGAGCGTGGTTGATGAGGGATCGTCGCGGCGCGTGGTTCGATCGGTATTTCTTCCGGTAGGGAAGGGACTTGACATCGCACATGTTTCCGCCGTGGGAGGGAATTCCGGCGGTAAGAGATGGATTAAGCACTTTGATCAGCGTTCAGGGGAGCTGCATGTTATCAGAAGATGAATTAAGACCTTGTTAGGCTCAGAAGTTTCTGTTGCTGAACGAGTAGAGGTCAATGTTTCCTTTTCTCAGCTCTGAAAGTAGAGCTGTGAATATATTACTGCTGGGAGATCACTGGAGAATCGTGACATATATGCCTTTGGGGTAATAATAATTAATAGGTGCATGGTTCAATAAGGATGGCAGGTGAGTCTTTCAGATTTGAAGATTTTGTTGACACAAATCTGAAGAGAAGTTATGCTAAATCTGAAGCAGCAATATTGCTTGCAAAGCTTGCAGTGATGTGCAACCATGTTGGAAATGATTCAGGAGCTGAGTGCATTGCCTTGCACATATTTGAATGGAATTCTCTGCTTTACTAAGCACAACTTGGCATTGTTATCTGTACATTTTGCTGTGAATCTAAGGGCTCTAATGGTTATTTTCGGGAATTAATACGTGTCATAGTCTTTTTCTCAGCACAAGTATTATGATTGGAAAACTAATCAGAACCTCTAATCTTGAGTAGTAATCAAGAACAGGACTCTTAACGAATAATCTAGAATTCCTAATCAAGAATCAACTTTTTTTTTGGGTTACAACTCAACTAGTTGATTTGGTTCCAAAATAACTTAAGGTCAACACCATAATACAAACACTGATCTCAAAAGCAAGCCTGATGGCGAAGGGTGGCCATCAAAATTTTATCAAGATACTCCCTCCCTCCCTCGCTAGCAAAATGTGGGAGATACTTTTAAATTTTGTTTCAAAATGTTAGGGACAAATAATTTTTATTGGATAAATTAATATATTTTCTTCTAATTTTATCTTTAATTAACATAAATTTATTATTACAAAGCATGGGTTAAGGGAGACTTAAAGTAAGAATATTAAATGAAGATATTTGTAGGAAAAAATTATTTTTTTCCTTGTGACATATTTAAAATATCTGATTGTTTTCTTTGTTATAATGAATAGTTATTTATTTTTTATATTTTAAAATGGAATGAGTAGTTTATATAATGCATTATGTCCAATAAATCTCCATAAAATTCAACGATGAGGTTTTTTTTTCGGGGGAAAGATGCAACAATGAATTAAATTTATTGATGTGTGGACTTAAATGTAGCTGAGTAAAAAATAAAGCAAGTAATTGGGTGGATCATGGAGGTGCATAGTATTGATCGATGTAAGTATGGGAATAATTTCAGGCAATGAACCATATGAAGGAGGTTAGTTTCACTAATATGGTGGATGTTTGGATTAACTTTTACATAATTGATTGTGAGAATAAGTGATTTTTTATAATTGATTTATGAGAATTAGTAATTATGTCAAAAGTTATTTATATTTGGATATTTTTAGTTTAGAAGTAATTTTGAGAAAATAAATGCGTTTGGATTTTTGGGTTTAAATGATTATTGGGTGAAAATGAAAAGGAGAAGTGAAATAAGTGATTATGAGAGAAGAAGTTATTATCATAAATAGAAAAAATCAGTTTCTTCTATATTTACTTATTTGAGGCATAATTACTCATTAAAAAGAGTTGTGTGTATATTAACTTAGTAAAATAAGAAATTATTTCCTCCTATAAATGATTATGACTTCAATCCAAATAGACTCTTAATCAAATTCTTAACCAATTAAAGCATGAAAGTTGCAACTCATATCACTGCAAATTTTTAAACTATCTCTAAATTAGTTATTAGTATTTATCTCTTTAAATTTAGATTTACGTAGTTCCAAATAATCAATCCCAATTAGCCAGGATCCTAACCCCTAGCTAGTTTGACTCTGACAAGCCATAGGAATAAAAAATATAATAAAATCCATACTAAAATGTCCCAAATCATAAAACAAAACGATTTACGAAAAAAAAAGAAAGAAAGAAAGAAAAAGGTTTTAGTGCAATTGAGGAATTCTACCACACTCATCTTTTATGTTGTGTTTGGTATGATAAATGAAAGGGGAGGGGAGGGGAGGGAGAGATTTTAATAGAGGGGAGGGAATGGAAGGAGAGATGAGTTATGGAGGGAAGGGGAGGGAAAGGAAGGGAAGGGGATTGAGAAGAGGGGAGGGGAGGAATTTAATGATTTGTTCTTTGATTTGGAAGGAGAGGTAAGGGAAGTTAATAATAATTTGACCATTTTACCTTTGAAATTAAAAAAATTTTCTATCATTTTTGTTTTAGTAATTATTTTCTTCTTATAAGAATATCAAAACCTTATTTTCTAATTAAAAAAAAATTTTGCACTCTATTTTGTGTTATCAGTGTAATTTCAATATTTAATAACATTATCAATTTTGGAATTTTTTTTCAATAAATGTGAAAAAAAAACTTCTTGAATTTTGACATTTAAAATCTTTAATATTTTTCTTCTTAGCCATATCATTCAAGAAAGGAACTATTTAAATTTCAATCAATAGATCATGCCTTAACTTTTTTCTGGAGCCTCCAAAGTACATTCTCTCCTACCAACCAAACATATTTTTCACTTTTAGAAAAAATCAAAGGCAACAAGAACAAAAAAGTTCCTATAAACCATATTTGGATAATAGACAAAGCATTAACTTATCTCCAAACTTCTTCCTGCATTCGTCACCCACCTTCTGCCAATACTTTGCTGATGATATGCCATATAGGCACATATTAGTTATCTAAGTAGAAGTGGAATTGATAAAGATACCTAATTATTGAAGGTTTATAGGTATAATAAAAATGAATCATAATGACTGCTTTCTAGCCTGTATCAACACATAATTTCTATCTTCCCTTCTTTATAATCATAATGACATCCAAGAATTCTTAAAAAAAAAATCCACGGGGAGGAGGGGATCCACAAGGGTGAGGATGTAATACAAAATTCATGCCAAAAGTTGTGCTCATCACAACAAAAGCCCACATCAACACTAGAGCCTGTTGGGATTAATTCAAACCACAAATATAGTCCTCATTAAAATAGTATGAAGACAATAGTTCTTTTGGGTTTCAAGTTCAGGAAGTCAATATTTATTGCACCTGCAATAAACACAAATATTCATGTAGCCACAAATGTTATGTTCATGCACATTTAGAAAGATATACCTCAGTAGTAAGTAGACAATATGAGAATTACAAAGTTTCACATAATATCTCGTTCCAAAATATCACTACTACAATACAGCAAAAAATTGGTTCCATATAGTACCTTGGTTCCAAATTAGTTCTAACACATAACACAACATTCTAACTATAACCAAGAATACTCCGTTACAAGGATTTGAAGAACCAAACACCATATCCATAATTATTACCTTGCGTAGTGGAGGTAGACATTCAACAACTGTCCTAAGCTTATCAACATCACTCATTAGGAAGTTATATATCCTTGGCAGCTTGTCACTATCACATCCACATTCAATTATCAAAGTACAAATTTCTTCCCCAGACATATGTGGTCTCTTGTAGTTGAAGCTCTCTATTTGTATCAGATTTCCTTCTCTTATTGCTTCATTTCCATCCCTTAATACTTCAGTGGCTTGTCTAATTGCTTCATTTCCTTCTCTAATTGCTGCTGCAACCTCAAATAATACCCCATGAATTCCACTATAATCAATGTTTTTTTCTGCTACTTTTCTTATCCTTTTACTATTCCTACTAGTCGCTATACCCGATTGCTCATTAACTGAAAAATTAGAATGATCATTACCAACATCAATACAAGGATCGAGACTCTCTAATGTCACCTTATTTTGTGACACAAGATGGTCAATTTCATTGACAGTGACATTATTAAAGTCTTGCTTGGTGGACGAATGATGCCGTCTCTTCATCTCAGTTGCAGTTTCAACTTTGTCTCCCATTACTCAATCATTTCCATACAATATAATCATTTTGTCATAATTTGGAATGGGGGTATTTGTCCAATGTGCTGCGACTGAAAAAAACAATTTCCACAAAATATCAAAAGTTACACAATATGAGAATTTAAACAAGTTTTGAATAAGAACATATTTATTACATAAAAAAAATGGAGTGACCCAACCTCTATCAAAGCATTCCAAACTTTGGGCTCCGCATTCCACATTTCAATTGATGGGTTCCAACCAAATCCACTCAAACCATTCTTGAAAATATCATAAGCTTCTGAAAAATTTTTCTTCAAGGTTTTCCACCTATTCTTTACCTTTTCCTTCTCAATTTTTTTGCCAAATTGTTCACTCAATTCTCTCACTATGTTATTATAAGCTTGAGTAGTGAATTGACCATTAACTTTCCTACCTATGTTATACTCATTCATGAATGCATCCAAAAGAGCATTATCCATAATTCTTGTCCAATTCATCAACTCTTTACTTGTGTCCTTCTTTGGTGCCATTCTACAAGATGTGTTGATTAGCCAATTTTATCAAGCAAAGATACATTAAGATACACATTAACCCAAGTTACACATGAAATCAAACTAAAAGTAACTAATTCAATCAAATTATACTATAAGGTTCAATCTCAAAGTAACTACTTGAATCAAGATAAACTGAAATAAAACAACAAAGTGAAGGAAATGAGTCTAGGTACAAATAAGTACATCAAATGCCAAAATTCAAAGGACTTATAAGTACATCAAACTGAAAAGTTCAAACTCAAGTAAAAAAATAAAACTAAGAATGACCACATCAATGAATAGTACATCAAATTTCAGTGTATTGATTATTTTCATAATCAATCCACATTTGATTAGCTATATTATCTATAATAAGCTCTCCCCGACCAGTTTCAGCATTGTCAATGCTTGGAGTATGATTATTGTCATTTGTTTTAGTTCGAGTTGCAAGTTCAACATCTACTTCAACTATAAAATCTTCATTAGGGTCTATGCTCATCAAGTAATTATATATGAAGAATGCAACATGCAACAATTATCAATTTTTGAGCTTTGACTCCATAAGTTGGCTTAGCTGAACTGGACAAAATTTTAAATCTCTTTTTCAATACACCAAAGCTTGTTCAATTGAATTATGCAATGATGCATGCTAAAGATTAAATAATTCTCTATGGTTTTCAAGTGGATTTCTTGCTAAATATTCTTTCAAATGATACCGAACTCCCTTATAAGGTGTAACAAGCCTACTTGTTAACATAAAGCTAGCATCTACAAGATATTATTTCCCTATAGAATCAATAAAAGAAATTACTAATATGGTTCTAAAATACCATTATTTTTATTCAAATAATCTTATAATCATGTCCAAAATAGTTACCTGGGGAAATTTTAAGCTTATCTTCTCATGTTAATGCATTTTTCAAAATTCTTGAGTCAAATGCAGTGCCTTCCCACCCAGGAAGTACATAAGTGAACCTTAAATCAAATGTGCATGCTACTAACACATTTTGTGTTGGGTAGTCCTTCCTACCACGATAGCGAGGAGTATCCGCAGGAGATACTTTCGCACTTATGTGCATTATGTCTATGTCACCAACACAATCTTTAAAAAATGGGTAGAATCGACTACTACAATGGATTTCAGGAGGGAATGTCAAGCCATTAGGTTGTACAAGAAACTTTTCTTCTAATTCCAGGATAGCTC
This sequence comes from Adenanthera pavonina, assembly GCA_026686845.1. Lineage (NCBI taxonomy): Eukaryota > Viridiplantae > Streptophyta > Magnoliopsida > Fabales > Fabaceae > Adenanthera > Adenanthera pavonina. The sequence continues at coordinate 23,779,514 of JAIVEN010000022.1, read as the reverse complement.
TCAAAACCGTATGGAGGTGACGACTAGTTGTCTCTCCAGAACGCTGAAACCAAAAGCTTATTTCACTATTTTTTACTTTATGTGTTAATATGTAAAGAGTTTTGGCAACTTGTTCTTCCGCACTAGAATATTTAGTTGGTTTTAAGCTACTATCTCTTTCTAATATACCACATAATGTTAGGAAAGTTTAAGGATCCATCCTAATAATATCTTGACCAGTTTTACTACAAGTTATTTGATTCATTACTTAGGTACGTTACCTTTCTCTCTTGGAACTCATTGTATAACTTATTTGTCTTTTTTGAGATATATGATCCAAGTAATAGTACACAAGAACACATATCAGTTGAGCTATTACTCTTCAACACATATCCAAGTATCGGCAAATGATTAAAGTGCATTGCCTACAAAGTGAAAACAGTGCCCTCATTCTTTGGTCCACCATATCTAATGTCTAATCATACAGACCCATCATATTCAGAAAAGATCAATAACAATTCAGCCAAAAGAAAAAGTTATACCTGAGTTATATATTTGTTAGTAAAAAAGTGCTATGTTGAAACTCAAAAAAAGACATGTACATGGAGTATTTACGAGAAACACAAGACAAGAAAGAAAATAAAGCAAAGAAAATCTCTGTAGCTTTCAGTTGAACCGACTGGCTTCCTAATCAAGCAAACAAACAAAAAGGACATACAAAATGTAGTGGCCACAACAGTTTCAAAGTATGGTAAGCTTCACATCATGTTCACTTCCCAAAGGGAGAAGGCTCTTCGTTTTGAGGCACACAAAAAAGTCAAAGCTACGCACATCTTTATTTGGTTAAAGTAATTTCTAAATTCATTTGTCAAGAAAAGGAAAGACAGTTAAAAAAGGGCTTTGTTTTTTTTTTTTTGGCAGCACTGAGTAATGCATTAGACAATAAAACATGGCTTAATTAGTTTGCATGCGAAGTACCAACAATTATTCAGAATCATTATGAGTTTATGATGGAGGGCTCATCACTCTCATTTATTTTGCAATGTGAAACACACACATCATTAGCAATTTCAGTTTTCAACATTTTAAAAAGATGTTGCAATAAAATTTTAGCACTACCAACAACATTGTTGAAAGAAACCAATTGTGGCAAAAAATAAAAATAAAAATTGTAAGAGCCTTCAAGAATCATAATTTAAGATCTTGATTTTGACATTAATCTTTTTTTCAAAAGATCCAATCATTTGTCTAGTTGATACATTGAATGTTTTTCATTCCTCTATGTTTGATTATATCTTGGAAATGGCATGAGATGTTTGCTAGTTGTATTGGTTAAATAATGAGAGTATATTGATTTAGCATTCATAACAAAACAATTTTTCCTAATCAACCATATGAGCTCTTCAAATTTAAGAATTCTTTTTTATGCCAAATGCTATTTTAATTGCTAGAAAATAGAGTACCTCCTAAAAATAGAGTACTGATTGAGAATTGTAAATGCACTTCAGTATCCCTATTCTCACCTGTATAATATTTGGTTTGTGCATGATTCCACATGCCTTGTTCAAGTACACATTTCATTATATCATCATCAAAGTAATCCCTTTTCAAATCACACAATGCTATTTGATTACTACCAATCAATTTAGGTCGCTCAGGCAAGTCATGCTCATATATTGATTCTAAATTAATGTACACAGTCATTTTAGTGAAAAAGAGCACAGAGGCAAAAAGGGTTGGGAAGGAGTTACGAAACCAAAAACAAATAGATGGTCCTTCCTTACGGCAGCCAAACCATTCTGGGAATTTCATGAATAGTTAACATTATATACGAGATGCAAATCGGACAGATTTAGCAAATATGACATGATGAAACATATGAAATCGTAGAAACTCGGCCAATTTCATAATGTATGACAGAGAATAGAGTAGATCCAGGCAATCAATTTTCAAATCATGAAAAAAGTAATGAGAAGGGGCAAACCTGTGACGACTCGGAGGGGAGATGGAGTTCAAAGATGGCAACGATGGAGGTTGCTCGATTCCCAATGATGGAGGAGGTGGCGATGAAGGATTGCTCGGCCGGAGATGATGATGCGCTGTGACAACTCGAAGGGGAGCTAGAGCAGAGACACGATTTTGACATGAAGAAAAGAGAAAGAAGACGCATAGAAAGAAAAGAGAAAGAAGACACGTTAGTTCGGAGGGCAATATGGTAAAATAAAAAAAATTATACTACTTCTGGCTACCCCCTACTTTCCGAGGGGAAAGTTGAAGGGGGAGGGGAGGGTAGCAACTCCCCTCCCCTCTCTGAAAATATCCTATCCAAACAGGGGGAGGGAAGCAACTTCCCTCTTTGCTTCCTTCCCCTCCATGAAATTTTCTGGATCAAAACAAGGGGAAGTTTCACACCCCTACCAAACAGGAGCTTAAATCCTTGCTCCACAACTTCAAATTGCTTTTAAAACACTCCTTGGAAACCAAAAAATATGAGTTTTGGAAGTTAGGGAGTGATTGGTGGATGTTTAGGGTCATTATATGCCCCCCTCCTTATAATAAAGTAAATAGTCATTGTTGTAGAGGCCTTTATAGCTCAAAATCACTTGAAATCCATGACTTTTAAGGGTTGAAGCCCATAACCGTTGATGCTGCGGAAAATAGACTTGTCTGTCAATGCGCATAACCAGTGGTAATTGTCCTATGAACTAGCGCCATTTTAGCTTCTTTGTCTTGCCTTTGTGTGTGTGTGTGTGTGTGTGTTTTTTTCACTCTTTCATATTTAACTCCCAAATGCATCTAAATCATAATGTGTAAAGGCAGTTGAATAAGCTAAAATTAAATTATGTTTAACTAAATTTAGAACTTAGATATAGAGATTTAACAGATACTTCTTCTAATATCAAATTTAAATCATTTTGAATTATTTCACGTATATTAAAAATTATTAAATTTGTCTTAAATTTAATTTATTTGTCATATTTACCCTTAATTAAATGTTAAATTTTTCCAAGTACAAATGTTATTGCTTTTGTTCAACATGATTAACAAGGTATATAGGAAAAATTTCATTTAATGATCAAAGACATGATCTATAATTTTGACCAAAAATTTTTTTTTTAACAACTTGTATTTGACACCGAAGGAATATAAATTAAACAAAGCCGCAACTTATTATATTCTTATTTTCAGCACACAAGTTTTATAGTAAGTAAATCACAAGCCGGTGAATAAGCAAATTTGATTAAATTTTTTGCAGGCGTCACTAAATATTGTTTATACTATTTTACTGTATGTGTTTTTGGCCTTTTCTGATTGTGGTGTTTGGATAAAGACAAAGATAAGCGGAGCCGACGAAGGAAGACTTGAAAATATGGCGGGGAGTCAGAGAAAAGAATCGTTCTCGATCATTCCTCGCTTTCCTGTACAATTCCCAATGTGTACAGATACTTTGGTTCGGTATTAGAAAATCTGATTACCGCAAGATAAGCAGAAATCTCCAAACTCTTACAATTTTCAATTAACAATGGAAAACGATGGATTCCTCAGAAAGAGTTGCGCTAAGTTACGAAACCCAGATTCCTTCTAATCATCCAGTTGATCCGGTCGTTTTCTTTCTTAATAGCATGTCTGGAAAATTTTGGACCAGTAAAAGTTCATTTATTTGCAAATATATTTTTACCAAATTCTGTATTTATCTCATTTTAAAGAATTTTTTTATAAATTTACTTTTACCTCTAATTGCATTTTTAGCCACCAAACTAAAAAATTTACTTTGCAATTTATAAACTTATTTTTATTTTATAAATATTTTGTTAAACTTACTTTTACAATCAAAGACATCTAAACATAAATCATGTTATAGTAAACTTACTTTTATAAAAATTTCATTTTATTCCAACTTGAGTTTCCAAATTGAAAACCAAATAGGCTCTTAATAAACATGTTTTTTGCTACTTAGGTTAATTAGAACGTACTTATATTTTGTAAATATTAGTTCCCAAAAATGTCTGGAACTGTACATTATTTTATTTTCTTACGTGTTGTTTGGTTAGTATAAAGATAAAAACAATCTCTAAATAATAATTATTATTATCATATTTTCAAATAATGTTTATTTTTTATTTTTAAAAATTTTAAAAATTATATATATATTTTTTCATGTTTAAGATTCTTTAGCGAGCCCATGTGACACGTATTGGTGTTTGAATTGTAACATCTTGTTCCATATGTTGTCATGAAAGGACACATTATCCATTTTCATGGAAACAATGTGCAACTCACACATATAAGAAGACGTAACTCTCACATAACTTCATTAATCCATCCGTTGGCAATTGTAAAAGTGACGTGTATATATACTCCATATATATATAAATAGAGAGAGAGAGAGAAATTTACATATAATCACGGTTTGATTTAGGAATTCAATTTTATATTATGTGGGGCTAATCCATTATACATCGTCATTGATGATTTGTCTCCAAGTCTTAAGGTCTTATTAGTCTGTCTAAACCTAAAAATTCCGAAAGCAAACCTTACCCGATGATAAATAAATGAAGAATGTGATTGAATTCGATGTTTTAAAAAGGTTTAACAAACTTGACTTTTTGAGCAATAAAAATGAAGTTTTCTTTAATGAGTTAAATATAAGCATCGAACTCCATTCACATGTAAAAATGGAGGAGGTAAATAGGTTGCTTTAGAGTTATACAGAGGATGCAGAAGCAGAAGCCATCTAAATTCAATGATCCTCAAAGCGTTGACTTGAATTAATATGGCTGCTTTTGTGGAACAAACTCTCAAGTTATATGTTCTGTTCTTTGGAGAGTCAACGAGATATTGGAGATGAAATTTTTTTCTAGGACATATACCCTCCGGTCCATATTACAAAGTGTTTTATATGATAAGTTTTTTATTCAAAATATAAAATATTAAATATTTTTCTTCTCATTTTATCCATTTTTTATTCTTTCCTACCCCTTGTTTTGGATAGAAAAGTCATAACGAATAGTATATTTAATAAAGATAAAATAAGAATGTTAATATTTTTTTATGAATTTAAGATTAAAAGGTGATTTTCTTAATATCCGTACATTTGATATAAAATGTCTTATAATATGAATTGGAGAGAATATATACTAATTTGAATCTATATAAGGGATTTGCTGAATATAAGATGAGAATATCATTTTTTGAAATATGTTTTAAATAATGAATTTGAATATTAATATATTTAACAATTAATAATTTTAAAAATTAATTTCATTCTTGTGTAATTAATGGTTATAATTTTAGTAATTAATATATTAAAATAGACAAACATATTATTCTATATTTAATATGATATTTTATTTATAATATAACGGGTACAATTTTTATTTTAAACATATTAATTGAATTGAATAGTTTGATTGATCTAGTAAGAAAAAAACGGAATAGTTTGATTGAGAATTGTTTTTTTATAAAAATTATATACTTAGCATGATATTATTAAAATATCATAGATTTCTTTTTGTTTCATAAATAATAAAATTTAAATAATTACATATAATTTTTCTTTAAAGAATACAATATCATCATCACTCAAGTAAGAGACAGCTGACTTTTTCTCTTGGTCCCAATCATTCATTTAAGAGGTTGTTTGGCATGGGCAAAATAGGAGAGGGAAATAAAACTCTCCAAAAAGTGAATTATTGGTGCTTGACTTTAAAAAATTAAAATTTCTCAGAAAATTGTACTTAATATGAGAAGTAAAAATCTTCAGATATTTTACTTCATGAATAGTTTGTGATTTTTTTTAAAAAAAACCCTTAACATCTTAATTAATTTTTTCATTAAAAGGGTATTTATATAAAACTCAAACATAATATATTTATTTTAAAACATAATTTAAATTTTCCAAAAATTTACCCTTAAAATATACTATGTGAATCCTAGTCAAAGTAGTAATAATAACTAGTGTATGACCAGTGGCATGATTGGATTCGTTGGAAACCATGTTTTAGAAAAACAATTAGAGAGCTGCTTTTTACAAAACGTGGTTTCCAACACGAAATTAAATTCGCTTTGTCTTTTGTGTTGTTTCCAATATATCAAGCCAAATTTCTGCCTAAAAAAGTGAGTATATAAATATAATTAAGAAAAGGAATTATTGCTTTAAGAATATGGGGACCGTGACTATACTCTTTTAAATTGGCCAAATATTTCACTGATGAAATATGTTTAACTAGATTTAAATTCTGGCAAAAAAAAACTAAATTTAAATTATATTAATCAAATGATTAAAATCGAATTAGTGTTAGACAAATTTGCAAAGACATTGCGGTCCCTCTGGATGGAACTTATGATTTTGAATTTGGTTGCTTGTTCATGTATCACGGATGGCGGACGCGATGATTTCATCCCCTGCCAAGAAAATCATACTCCATTTGACCATTGCACATTCTAGACTTTCCCTTTTCGCGTATGCTGATCTATTTTATTCTATCATTTTCTCCTTTTATTTTCTTTTCTTTTAAAACATATTTTCTTCAGTTAATTTGTTCACCCAACTAAAGTAATTAAAGTACGTAACTAAATTATGAATCAGGTACATTAGTTTTTACGAGCATATTAAAGCAAACATATCTGTAGTTATACCTTTAAACCGTACTATCAACTAGAAAACAAAACAAAAATACTACAAATGGTTATAAGACCAACAATGTTGTTAAAATAATAATAATAAATAAATAAAAGTGAATTTTGATATTTTAAAAATAAAGGTGAATTTCAAGGGGGCAGCCCCACCCACAAAAGGTTATTCGGAAACACGTTAAGAGGAAAGATCCGAGAAAATGCGGTTAACAGTTTGAACTTTAAACCAAAGCCAGACATAATCATCAGTTAGCAGATTTAATCTCACACGTCGGATCGACGCATATGATGTGACACCGATTTGGTCTCCTTCAATTTGCTTATAAAAGCGTAGAAGATCCCACTCTTGTCCCATTCATAACTATAAAATCTTTACCCAACACACACAGAAGAAAGCAATCTGAACAAATCAAGGAAATCATCAATCGTCAGAAGAAAAATGAAACTCGTTTGGTCCCCAGAATCTGCATCAAAAGCATACCTCGATACTGTCAAATCTGTAAGCCTCTATATACTTGCGTGGAATCGTATTCCATTCTTTTCTGTTCTGTTGTGTTTGTATTTCTCTTAATTTTTTATCTTCTATTTCTCGTCTGATTAGCGTCAGGTTTTCCGTGAATCAGGAGTGGCGGAGCTTGTGTCAGCGATGGCCGCCGGCTGGAACGCGCAGTTCATCGTGGAGACGTGGTCACAAGGGGGGCGATCTCCACGAGCATAGGGTTAGCCATAGCGAGATCGCACACGGGAGGACGACACGCGTGCATTGTTCCCAATGAACGGTCGTGATCGGCGTACGCGAAAAGCTTGGGGGAGTCCGGTGTATCGTTGCCGGAGATAGTGGTGGGCGAGGCGGAGGAATTGATGGATGATTTAGTGGGAATAGATTTCTTGGTGGTGGATTGCCGGCGAAAGGATTTCTCGAGGGCATTGAGATTGGCGAAATTGAGCGGGAAAGGAGGGATTATGTTGTGCAAGAACGCGAACTCGAGACCGAGAACGGCGTCAAGATTTAGACGGAGGAGCGTGGCTGATGAGGGATCGTCGCGGCGCGTGGTTCGATCGGTATTTCTTCCGGTAGGGAAGGGACTTGACATCGCACATGTTTCGGTCATGGGAGGGAATTCCGGCGGTAAGAGATGGATTAAGCATTTCGATCAGCGTTCAGGGGAGCTGCATGTTATCAGAAGATGAATTAAGACCTTGTTAGGCTCAGAGGCTTCTGTTGCTGAACGAGTAGAGGTCAATGTTTCCTTTTCTCAGCTATGAAAGGAAGTGCTGGCATGGGATACCTAGCTCCTGAGTATATTACTACTGGGAGATTCACTGAGAAATGTGACACACACACACACATATATGCATTTGGGGATATTAATAGTTCTTCAAGTTGTATCTGGGAAGAAATTAAGTTTCAATTAGAATGGCAGTTGAGTCTTTCAGAATTGAAGATTTTGTTAACACAAATCTGAAGGGAAGTTATGCTAAATCTGAAGCAGCAATATTATTGCTTGCAAAGCTTGCAGTGATGTGCAACCATGAGCTCCCTTGCCAGAGGCCAACCATGGTGGAAGTGATTCAGGAGCTGAGTGCATATTGCCTCCACAATTATATGAGAATGAAGAGACGTTGAAAAGTCTTTCAAATTAATAAATATAAATTTAAATGGAATTCACTTGTTTAATAAGCTTTTACTGTGAATCTTTGGGCTCTAAAGGTTACTTTCGAGAAATAATTAATACCGTGTCATGGTCTTTTCTCAGAACAAGTATTAGGATTTGGAAACTCAGAACTTGTGATCTTGAGGTGTAATCAAGAACAGGGTTCTTCACGATTAATCTAGAATTCCTTATCAATCAACCAGTTTTTTTGTTGGGTTACAACGTAACTCAACTAGTAGATTTGGTTCCAAAAGTACTTATTATGTTAAGGTCAACACCATAATACAAAGACAGATCTCTAAAGCAAGCTTCATGGCGAATAGTGGCCACCAAAATTTTATCAAGATAAAATTTAAAAGCAGACTCTTGCAATGTTATTTCAATGTTAAACTCTTATCTTCCACAATCGCAAGCGTCCAATATTATTCTGGAAGTGATACAGTAGTTAGAGAGGAAGTAGTCAGTTTGGCTCAGCTGTTGTTCACGTGGCCATCAAATAAGCTTCCCAGATTTGGAACCTTCTCATCATGCAATTTTACTTTCTTTAATGTGGCCCTAGTTTTGTTAGGGACTTGGTGCTTGCGGATGCTTCTGGGTTTAATTCCCCCGATCTATTGTTTCTTTAAGTTCTAGTCTTCGGTTTTTCTCTCTAGTTAAAAAATACATACATATATATATATAGAGAGAGAGAGAGAGAGAGAGCTTATATAATGCATTATTTCCACTAAATCTCCATAAAATAGCAAAATGCAAGGATGAGTTAAATTTATTGATGTGTGGACTTAAATGTATAGCTGAGTATAAAAAATAACACAACTATTGGGTGGATCCTGCAAGTGCACTGTATCGCTTGAATAGAAAACATGCGAATATTTCACACATTGAACCTAAGCAGGTGAAAATCAAATTCTTAACCAAGTCACGAAAGTTGGAACTTAATTATAACACTAAAATTTTTTAAAATATCTCTAAATTAATTATTTATATTTATCTCTCTAAATTTAAGTTTACTCTCACTTTTATTCTATTAAGTTTATCTATTAATTAAACTCTTTATAAGGTGATACTAGTTATAGAATTCACATAAAAAAAAGTAAGAGAGGCAAATATAATTTTTTTTTAAATATAAACTTAAATTCATAAACATTTATGAAGTCCAAAGTCATGCCAAAAGATATTAGAGAGTTTAAAATAATTAATTCCAGTTAGACAAGATTCCAAGTCCTGGTAGGACTTTAGCAATTAATCCATATGAATATAGAACATAAGGAAAGCCATACTAAAATCTTAAATCATAAAATAAAAGGATAAGGGGGGAAAAAGAGTTCTCAGTAAAGTAAAGCAATTTTTGCTATACTCATCTTATAGATCCTCACTAGCTTCTCAACTTCAAATCTCAGCGAAATCCATGACTTTTAAGGGTTGAATGGATGGCAGTTGACACCGCAGAAAATAGAGACTTGTCCGTCAATGCACATAACCCTGCGAACTAGCGCTGTTTTAGCTTCATCATCTTCCCCTTGCGTGTTTTTCCCGCTGTTGCTAACCCAGATTCATTCAGATTTAGCTCCCAACAAATGCATCTAAACCATAATATGTGTAAAATGGGTTAAATAAACTGAATTTAACTCTTATTTTTAACTAAATTTGGAGCTCATATATATATATGTATGTATATATATTAGACACATCGGCTACATATTAAGTAAATCACAAGGCGCAAGGCGGCTATGAAACAAATTTGATTGAAAAATTTTTTTTTTCACGTATCATTAGTGTCTTTAGACTTTAGGCGTCACTGATTGTTCACATTTAATGTTTTCGGCCCTTATAATTCAGCTGTTTGGATCTGCGCCAAGATAAGCGGAGCTCACAAAGAAGGACTTGAAAGTATGGTGAAGAGTAGTCGAAGAAATGACCCTTGTTCTCATTTTAATTCTCAACACTTATTTCTGGTACAGTTTCCAATACAGGTACTCAGGTACATTGGTTCGGAATAATAAAATACTAATCTCTCCGATTCTATAGAGGATCTTTTATCTTGATTCTAAATATAAGATCATTTATAATATACGAGATAGTATTTATTATACATTTACAGAAAAATACCCCTATTTAATGTATCTAAAGAGAAAGAGAGAGAGATTAAATAAAAGTAGTTTTGAAAAAATGTTAAGATTTTTGAATAAATCAAGGTAGTTAATTAGTTTTAATTCTAATTCTTAATCCGTGTGATTCAATTAAAAGGATTTTATATTAAAGATTAGATGGAGTATTAAAATCTGATTACCGCAAGATTAGAAGCAGAAAACTCCAAACTCTTATTTTCAATGAACAATAGAAAACGATGGATTCTTAAAAGAGTTGCGTAAGTTAGGAAACCCACATTCTTTCTAATCATCTGACTAGCCGCCTCGTCTATTTCTTTCTTAATACAACACTAAATCAGCATACGTTTTTGCTACTTGGGTTAATTATTAGGTAGTTATATTTTGTAAATATTAGTTCCTGAAAATTTCTAGAACTGTAAATTATTTTATTTCCTTACGATTTGTTTGGCTAGTATAAAGATAAAAAAATCTCTAAATAATAATAATAATAATATTGTTATTATTATATATATATATATATAATTTTTTTTATATTTTAAAAAGTAAAAATTTTAAAAATTATTTTTCATGTTTAAGAGTCTTTAGTGACAACGACTTATGATACTGGTGTTTGAATTGAACATCTTGTTTTATACGTGTCATGAAAAGACACAAGGTCATACTGCAAACTAATCCATTTTCATGGACACAAACGGATGTGCATCTCACACATATAATAAGACGTAACTCTCACACATCTTCATTAATTCATCCGTTGACTAGTTTACAAATGAGGTGTGTCGCATACTCACACCCCCCACCATTTTCTTTGTTTTTTTTTTATAATCACACCCTCACCATTTATTATTCAACATTTTGCACGACTCGTAGTTGTAGGTACTCTTGTTTCGCCACTGCAAGTAAATTTGTCAACGTTGCCGGGCATTTAATATATATTTTTTAATTTAATCTCTAGATATAATAATATTTAATTATGAGAGAGAAGAGTAAAAAAATTATAATGAAAAGAGAATAATTTATTTTTTATCCCTATTTAATAAGGGTAATTTTGCAAAGCTATGAGAATTTTTAAAAGAATAAAGATTTCTCTATGTAAGATAAGTAAATATGACCTATACTCTTAGTAAAAATTATCACTTTAGTTTTTTAAAATTTTTCAAAATATTTGTTACTTTAAAATTTTAACTTCAAAATTTCAATGAAGCATTATTTTTTTATTGTACTATTTTATTCTTCATTAATATTAAATGTATAATTTAAGAAAATATTAAAGTTAAGATATTTTGACAAAATATTATTAGATTTTACAATATTGTAGATCATTTAATGACTTTTTAAATCCATATGAAAAACTTTAAAATGATAATTTTTACAAAGTAGAGGAAGTATTTTGAAACCGAGGGAGCATATATATATATAGAGAGAGAGAGAGAGAGAGAGAGTTACATATCATCACGTCTTGATTCCGGTGTTCATTTTAATATTCCGTGAGGCTAATCCATTATGCATCCTTACCCGATGATAAATAAGCACATGAACGAACGAATTGATTGAATTCGATGTGTTAGTTTAACAAACTTGACTTTTTGAGTAAAAAAATGATCTTTTTTTCTTTAAATTTGAATTAGTTAGAGATCAATATAAGCATCAAACTCCATATAAAAAGGAGGTAAATAGTGCTCAGAGTTAAAGAAAAAATAGTTGGGCGTTGGGTTACAAAGAGGATGCATAAGCGGTCTAAATTCAATGAACCTTAAAGCGTTGACTTGAAGTAACATGGCTGCTTTTGTGAAACAAACTCGGGTTATATATGTTCTTTGGAGAGTTAGAGATGTTGGAGGTGAAATTTTTAACAAATACATATACTAGTATTTAGAATCTCTCCGAGGGATTCGCAAAATATAAGATGAGTTCTTTTAATATTTTTTAAATAACGAATTTAAATAATTAATTTCATTTTTATGTAGTTAATGGTCATAATTTTAGTAATTTATATATTAAAATAGACAGCATATTGTTCTATAATTAATATGATATTTTAATTATAATATAAAGGTATAATTTTTATTTTGAAAATATTAATTGAATAGTTTAACTGAGAATTGTTTTTTTATATAAATGATATATTTAGCATGATATTATTAAAATATCGTAGATTTCTTTTTGCTTCATTCAAAAGGTTTAATAATAAATTTAAATAATTATGTTTTATTTTTCTTTGAAAAATACAATATCATCATCACTCAAGTAACAGACGAGATGATTTTTTTTGTTCCTTCGCGGTTAGAACTATTGCTTTAAGAGGTCGTTGGCATAGGAAAACTAGGAGTGGGAAGTTAAACTCTCCAAAAAGTATATTATTAGCTACTACTTAGTTTAAAAAAAGTGTAAAAATTCTTAAGATGTTTGGCTTAACTTGAGAAGCTCCACTTTTCAAGCAAAAATCATGAGAAATTATACTTTCTAACTAATTTGTGCTATTTTTTCAAAAATGTCCTTGACGTCTTAATTAATTTCTTTAATTAAAAGGATATTTATATTTCTAAAACTAAATCATAATATATTTATTTTAAAAAATATTTTGAAATAAATATTTTAAGTAATTTGTGTTATTTTGTTCTATCATTTTCTCTTCTTTCTTGAAAAAAATATTTTCTTCCGTTAATTTGTTCACCCAACTAAAGTAATTAAAGTACGTAACTAAATTATGAATCAGGTACATTAGTTTTTACGAGCATATTAAAACGCATTTATAGTTATACCTTAAAACCGTACTCATCAGCTAGAAAACAAAACAAAATACTCCGAATGGTTATAAGACCACCGATATAAATAAAGGTGAATGTATAAATATATTAAAAAAAGTGGATTTCGATAATTTGATAAATAAATGTGAATTTCAGGGGGGCAGGTCCACCCACGAAAGGCGATTTGGAAACACGTAAGAGGAAAGTTCCGGGAAAATTCGGTTAACGGTGTGAACTCTAAACTAAAACCAGACATAATCAAAAGTTGCCACATTTAATCTCACACGTCGGATCGACGCATTTGATGTGACACCGCTTCGGTCTCCTTCAATCTGCTTATAAAAGCGTAGACCCAAGAATCTCTACCAAACACACAGAAGAAAGCAATCTAAAGCAAAGCAAGGAATCATCAATCCTCAGGAGAAAAATGAAACTCGTTTGGTCCCCAGACTCTGCATCAAAAGCATACCTCGACACTGTCAAATCTGTAAGCCATAAGCGTATTCCGTTCTTTTCTGTTCTGTTGTCTTTGAATTTCTCTTGACTTCTTTTTGTTCTATTTCTCTTTTGATTTCGCAGTGTCAGGTTTTCCGTGAATTAGGAGTGGCGGAGTTTGTGTCAGCGATGGCCGCCGGCTGGAACTCTCAGTTCATCGTGGAGACGTGGTCGCAGGGAGGAGCGATCGCCACCAGCGTAGGGTTAGCCATAGCGAGATCTCACACAGGAGGACGACATGTGTGCATTGTTCCCGATGAACGGTCGGGATCGGAGTACGCGAAAAGCTTGGAGGAGTCCGGTGTATCGTTACCGGGGATAGTGGTGGGTGAGGCGGAGGAAGTGATGGATGATTTGGTGGGAATAGACTTCGTGGTGGCAGATTGTCGGCGAAAGGATTTCTCGAGAGTCTTGAGATTGTCGAAATTGAGCGGGAAAGGAGGGGTTCTGGTGTGAAAGAACGCGAACTCAACAACCGTGTCAAGATTTAGATGGAGGAGCGTGGTTGATGAGGGGTCGTCACGTCGCGTGGTTCGGTCGGTGTTTCTTCCGGTAGGGAAGGGACTTGACATCGCACATGTTTCCTCCGCCGGAGGGAACTCCGATGGTAAGAAATGGATTAAGCATTTCGATCAACGTTCAGGGGAGCTCCATGTTATCAGAAGATGAATCATTTGTTTTTTTTTTTCGGTTTTCTGTAAACGTCGTTGAGACATAAAAATCTAGTTAGGCTCAGAGGTTTGTGTTGCTCAACTAGTAGGGGTGACCTGTCTCAATTCTTGACATGGAAGATGGAAGGGTTCACATTCTTGAATGGTCCAAGAGGGTTAATTAATTTCTATCATCGAGGCTCATCGTACCAATATTCATTGATCTCTAGGGCATCGTGTGGAACCAAGAAGAGGGCTCTCTTGTGGAAAAGGATTTGCATGTTATCTTAAACTCCAGATGGATCGAGAGAATCAAGTCAACTAGTTGATTTAGTTCCAAAAAACCTTTTGTCATATGTTAAGACCAGCACCACAGTATGAACATTGACTTTCTATAAAGCAAGCTTCATGTTTGGAGAAGATCATGTATTTAGGTTATATGATGTAGATTGGATATTGATTTCAATAAATCTCCATAAAATCTAATGACAAGTTTAGTGGATGTGCAGTAATATTTTCCTTCCTCCGTTTCTTAATATAAGGGACAACTGAGGGAGTTTTCATATTTCAAAATATAAGGGACACATGGGATTTGTCTGGTGTATTTTCAATATAATTTATTTGTATTAATTATATGATAGAAGAATTATTAATATTAAATTAGGGTATTTTTGGAAACTACTTTATATTCCAGACAAATTTATTGCTTTCCTTGTTCTGTATAATTTTATTTTTTGCCCCTTATATTAAGAAATGAAGGGAGTATTTATTAAAATCTCTAATAGCCTTCATTGTTTGGTGCCAAAAAAAAAACAGCCTTCATTGTTCATAAATTGTCTTCGAGCAATAATTTTTTCTAGATATAAGATTCAAACTTGACACTTTACTTAAAAAGAACATGTGGCAAATTAACTAACTACTAGAACTAATTGTTGTTGGTGTGTTGTTTCTTTATTGAGTTTAGTATTTTCATTATTAATAAATTTATTTAAAATTAAAGCAACATATCATGTTTATTTATTTTCAGTAGACAAGTTCAGAAGTATCCTGAGGCATCAGTAACTGTTCCTATGTAGACTCGAAAGCTTAAGGAAGAGTCAAAGAAATGAACTTAATCTCAACATTCCCCTCTTTTCCCGAGTTTTCTCGTACACTTTTCAATGGGTTTACAGTTAATTTTGGCATAATAAAATCTTATCTCCGCAATATAAGCAGAAACCTCCGAACTCTTGATAAGGTTTTGCTTCATCTGGTCGTTTTCTTTCTTAATTAATAGACTAATTAGACATGTTTTTTGCCACGTAGGTAATTAATCGATAGGTAACTTATATTGGTTCCCGAAAATGTCTAAAAATGTAAGTTACTTTATTTTCTTACAATTTCTTTGGTTATAAAGATACAAAAATTCTCTAAATAATAAGTATTATATTTTCTTTACTTTTTTTTAAAAAAATAAAACTTAAAAATTAGTTTTAATGTTTAAAATTCTTTAGGAAGTCAATGACGTATGGTATCTGTGTTTGACTTGATCACCTAATTATCTTGTGTCATGAAAGCACAGAGTCATACAAACTCATCCATTTTCGAAGAAAAGAAGACCGAACTCCCATATATCTCCAGCCGTTGACAAATTTTAAAGTGACGTGTGTTTAACTGTCGCATACTCACACCACACCACCCACCATTTTTGTTTTTGTACACCGCCCACCATTTATTATTGCATAATATTTTCATATTTTGCACAACTTGTAGGTACGTAATCATTTGTGATCATCTTTCCTTAATTAGGTAATATTATATGCCGACTTACATATCATCACGTGCGTTTTGATTTAGTTGTCCATTTTTTTCTTGTATATAAAAATTTTGTAAGTTAGAAATGACTTGGAACGACTTGAGGATGTAACATTTTAGAATCCTCTATAATTATGTAAATATTATCTTTTATATTTGTTAGTTTTTATTAGAAAAATTTGTTATTATTAGCAACATTTGATTCTTTGGTGTATATATTGTAAACATTTTCCATAACACGATATACGGCAAATTCTCAAATTCTTTTTTTCTTCTTTCATGGTAACAAAGTCATAGTATTATTTTTTTTCCACACAAAAACACTTAGAAATTTGTCTCCTCATCGTCACTGTTCACGTCTCTCAGATCTTTGCCTTAGCCTTCATCCTTTGCCTCCACGCGTCAGCCCACCATGTCTGCCACCTCAAGATCGGCTAGCCCACCAAGTCCAGCGGTCTAGCTCCACCGAACGCACCCCCACGCGCTGCACGTGGTTCACTATCACTGGCACATGATGGCGCGTGATGCCGCCTTTCCTGCCATCGTTTGGTTCGCCGACCTCGTGTCTTTGCCGTCGTCTTATTCCTAGGTTCCATTTGTTGCTACTGTACTTCCGTGAATTTTTCCAAATTTTCCAGATTCTTTGCACCTCTTTTTACCCAATATGGAGAAATTAGATGTTGCTCAGCCTATCTCTATTATTCTCACTACACCAAAACATTCATTTTCTCATGGAATGTTCTCACGCCCGGAAAAATGGTGAGAATTTCTCACAGAACTTCTCATGGAAGATTAGTTTGGAGATATTTCTCACGGAATTTCTCACTAAAACAACATAGTGAGAAGAATCCATGAGAAAAGTGTGAGAAAAGCCATGAGAATTGTTGCGCGATATGGCGGGCAAGTGGTGGCAAAGTTTCTCACGGATTCATTGCATGAGAAGATCTATGAGAAAGCTTCAAAAAATAAAAAGTAAATAAAAAGTGATTATAAAAAATTTTCTCACGGATAAATATCCGTGAGAACTTCTCACAGTATCTAAATCCATGAGAAGTTCTCATGCATGTGATTTTGTGAGAACGTGGGACTTAGAAGAGGAAAAGCATGGAAAAAATGAAATAGGCTTCTCACGGCAAATTGGGTGTGAGAACTTCTTACGGATTTAGATGCTGTGAGAAGTTCTCACAGATATTTGTCCGAGAGAAAATATAAAACGTTTCTCACGGTGGTGTAGTGGTGAGAAATTCTTACGGTTATTATGTCCGTGAGAATGTCTCACGGAGTAGGCCGTGAGAATATCATTTCATATAAAAAAATAGTTCTTATTTTGAAGCTTGGATTCGAAGCCGTGTCTTGACAAAATTTAGACAGAGCACTTAACCACTGAGCTAACTAGTTTCAGGTGTCATGGTTGTGTATAAATTTTAACTGAATTTAAATTTACGCATACCTTAATTTTAGATTTCCCTCCGCATTTCACCTTTCCCTTTCCTTGCGTTACTTTGTGCTGTCCACTTCACGCCTTAACGTTGGTCTCTCAATACAGCAGCAGCCTCTCACCGTGCTCCTTCTCAATCTACAATGAGGGTGCTTCTTCTTTCTCCCCACTGAAACAGAACCTTCAACTCCCTCATCCCTCCCTCCGTGGCCTCGTCTAGTGGGTGTCTTAGCATCTCTGATAACCTTGCTTCATCCAGTCTCTCATCGGACTTTGTTGGTCGCTTTTGTCACCAAAATTCCTGGATATTCCAAAATCACAGAGAGGTAAAATGTAAAAATAATCTCTTTTCTTGTATTGCCTGATATATTGTGCGATGGGTTGCTGTAATTTCCTGGACTCTTTCCCCATTGCCATGACCGAATAGTTCTTCCGCAAGTAGCTTTTTGATTTGTGATGGATTGGAGAATTTGAGTGCTTATATCCCTAAATCACCTCGATTTATGAATGCGCACTAGCTGTTCGATTATTTTCCTGAGTAGCTGCTAGAGATGTGCTTAGGCATATACTGTAATCTTGTCTAGAATGCGCACTAGCTGGTAAAGAAGTTTTGAATTGTCTGTTAAATAAGCGTATTCGAGACTACTGTAATCTTGTCTAGAATGTAGGCTTTGGTCTTGATTGCATCACCTTTACCAATCTGAAGGGAGTAATTTTAGGAAGTTGAAGATTTTCTAATGTGTACTTAAAGCTGCCTTTATGAATCAATAAGTGCATGCAAGGTCTGTGGGGAACCAGAATATTGTGTTGCACTCTATTCTGCTTTTTAGTAAATTTATTTTGGTAATAAAAAATGGTAACAACAATAGTTTACTCTAAAACTATGGGTCAGGGCGTGCTTTTGATAATATTAGATGTCAAGCATGAAGGAATAATTTTAGGTAGTCTAGTGTAATACCAGGTTCATTGTGAGTATAGATAGTTAGAGTTGGGAATTTAGTCTATGCTCACAAATATTAACATCCATTTGCAAAATCTCACCAGAGTTTAGTTATGGTCATTAACACACTATATAACTACCCAAATGTTCATCTTCTCACAAAGAATATGATCAAATTATAAATTATATAAGCATAATTCTGTTTATTGTGCTTGCTCACGTTGGTACAGCTGTTGGATTTTTCCTTAAGTGCTTTTTTAAATTACAGAACCCAAGGAAAAACAAATTTATGATACAGAGGACAATGTCATTGATTTTTATGTTGTTACTGAGCCTTTTTGTGCCTCCAGTTTTATCCACGTTGGGTGAATTTTTTCCTGAATCCGTCATTCAAGCTCTCTACTTTTTCTTGGACATCCTACTATGCCTTGTTGTCAATGTTCCATATGCATATCCCATCCACTGTGTATGAACTTTTGCTAGCAACCACCCATGCTTGATCAATTTTCATGGCTGATTATTTGGTTGGTTCCTTGAGTGATACATCTGTGTGTCAATGCAAGTTGTGTCCCCAGTGAAAATGACATTTGAATTGTGAGTTTAAAGTTTTCTTTTGCCATTGTTTTGAAGCCATCTTATGCTTGTGTTCTCTTGTTTAACTGCTTCTCTGTTTATCATATTTTGGTTTAAATGATCAATATTCATGCAGTATGCGTCATTTTTTATTTTCCTTGGTGATTCCTTCTGACTCATGGAGTTAAATCTAGCATGTTTGTAAAACACCATACTTCAATGGGATTGCTCACACCCAACTTCTCCCCCACATAATTCACATGGTAATTAGGCCATCCATCTTTGTCTTCTAATCATTCACATGGTTATTAAATATCAGTGTACTTTTTTATTTGTCATTTAATGGTTAGTTTTCCAATGTCTCTATTATTCTTTTAAAGTTTAAAATATGCTATATCATTTTTCAGCAAATTGATCTTTTAAAATATAACTTAGTTAAATTGAAAATTAAAATATGTTATAAAGCATACATTGATGTGTAGATGTGACGCAGCAGGTTGTCTAGTTGAGCTTTTGTAGCCATTAAGACATGGTTTAAGGAGAGTAAATTTCACTTTTGTTAAAATTAAAATTAAATGTATTATCTTTTAAATGTAGTGTTTTTAACTTGTATGGTGGCACTTATTTGATAATTAGCCCATTCATCTTTGTCTATTTTCCATTATATCATTCTTTGTTCTTAAATCTTACTGTACTATCTTATTTTATAGGTGTTGGAAATTTTTCAAGCACTAGAAAGTAAGTTTAGACTAGTTGGGATAGTTTCAGGTGCTAGAATCTAAACTTAATTTTGGAGGGAAAATAATGTTGCTAGTTGGATTGAGTTGAGTTAAAAAAAAGTAGCTTATGTTTGTTTATGGATATGAGTTTGACTTACTAACCCCCCAACATTAATATTACTTTTTTGTCTTCTATTGCAGCCGCCTTCTTTTTTGAATTATCACTACACACAAACATATTTTAGGTGAAATTAAAGTCACCTTTTTTCCTACTATTATCAAGGGTAAGTATCCTATTACTTGCTTGAACTTTATATGGTTTGTGTGGTGCTGTTTTATGTTGTTATTTTTTATTTAAATAGTTCTACTTTGTGGACTGATGCTGGATGTTATTTGATGCTTAATTTGTGGCTTGATATTCTTCTTTATTTGCTTTTACTCCAACTCTTGCTTTGATTATAATGTGGAGAATTTTTTGTTTAAATATATTTTAGTTTGATATGGCTCCTCCTGAGCATCGTCATTGGATGGACAATAGAGTAGAGGACAGAAAGATCACTAATGAGTTCTTTGCAGGGGTAGATGAATTTGTTGAGTTTGCAATGCAGCAAGAGATATTTAAGCTCGAAAAGAAGTTGAGATGTCCATGCTTAAAGTGTAAGTGTAAGAAGTTTAAAACACCAGATGAAGTGAAGATGGATTTGTACAAAAGTGGGTTTATGCCTAACTATTATTGTTGGTCTTTCCATGGAGAAGAACGTCCCCAAGTGACTCCAATTGATATCAACATTCACATGGCTTCTAATCCATATGAGCAAATGGTTATAGATGCTGCTGGCCCATCATTTGAGAGATTTGATGATATGCCTGAGGATCCTAATCTGAATTCTGTAAAGTTTTATGACATGCTTCGTGCTTCACAATCTCCGTTATGGGATGGGTGTGAGAATCACACAGTATTGTCATTGGCAGCAAGATTGTTGAGCATCAAGTCAGACTATAACATTCCTGAGGCATGTATGAATGAAATTATCACATTAATGAATGAGATCTTACCAACTAATCATCATATGCCAGCAAATTTGTACCAAACAAAAAAATTGGTTTCACAACTTGGTTGTGGTTATCAAAAGATTGATTGTTGTAGTAATGGATGCATGTTGTACTATGGTGATGCAATTAATGATAGGGAATGCTGATTTTACAAGGATGCAAGATTTAAGGATGCAAGAATTGGAAAAGGGAGGTTCAAGGAGATCCCAAGGAAATAGATGTGGTATTTACCTATTATTCCACAACTTCAGAGGTTGTTTGCATCTAATACCTCGGCCAAGCATATGCGTTGGCACCATGAAAATCATCATGAAGAAGGTGTGTTGTCACATCCTTCAGATGGGAAAGCATGGAAGCATTTTGATCAAACACATCCAGAATTTGCAATAGAGCCGAGAAATGTCAGGTTAGGGTTATGCGCTGATGGCTTTACACCATTTAGCTTCAGTTCGAGGCCATACTCTTGTTGGCCTGTGATACTTACTCCGTACAATCTTCCACCAGGGATGTGTATGTGACGTGAATACATGTTCTTGACAATCATAATTCCTGGCCCAAATAATCCAAAGAGTAGAATTGATATTTTCTTACAACCTCTAATTGATGACTTGAAGTTGCTTTGGGAAGTGGGTGTAGTGACATATGACATTTCATCAAAACGAAATTTCAATTTAAGGGCTGCCCTTTTGTGGACTATAAATGATTTTCCAGCATATGCCATGTTGAGTGGCTGGCAGACACAAGGAAAATTGGCTTGTCCAATTTGCATGGATCATTCAAAGGCATTCTACTTAACACATTGGGGGAAAGTGTGCTGGTTCGATTGTCACCGTCAATTCTTGCCTTTAAATCATCAATTTAGACGGAATAAACAAAATTTTAAGAAGAATATTGTAGAGGATTCGCCTCAACCATCAAGGTATTCAGGAGAGGAGTTGTATGAGCAAATTAGAGGATTCCCTAGAATAATAGAATCACCAAACCTACGTTTGGAGGGGTATGGTAAGAATCATAATTGAACTAAACATAGTATTTTTTGGGATCTTCCCTATTGGTGTGACTTGCTAAATCCATATAACATAGATGTAATGCATACAGAGGGAAATGTGTTTCATAATGTGTTTAATACATTGATGAATGTGAAAGGAAAGACAAAAGATGATGACAATGCGAGGTTAGATATAGCCAAGTATTGTAAACGACCCTCCTTACACTTGGAGAAGTCAGGCAATGGTAAACCAACCAAACCCAAGGCTACATATACATTTAGTATGGAGCAAAAGCGGGCAGTATGCGAATGGGTCAAAACTTTGAAACTTCCAGATGGGTATGCATCTAACATGGGTCGATGTGTTGATATGAAAAGTTGCACATTAATTGGAATGAAAAGTCATGATTGTCATGTTTTTATGGAGAGGCTACTACCAATAGTATGTACTGGTTTACCAACCCCGATATCTAATGCTTTAATAGAGTTAAGCCAGTTTTTTCGAGATCTTTGTGCTCCAACGTTACAAGTTAGTGGTCTCGAAGTAATGGAGCAGAACATTTCTATTATTCTGTGTCAACTTGAAAGGATATTTCCCCCAAGTTTTTTTGATGTGATGGAGCATTTACCTGTTCATTTGGTGTATGAGGCTATAGTTGGTGGACCTGTACAATACAGGTGGATGTATCCATTTGAAAGGTTTTTGTACACATTAAAGAGAAAGGTAAAAAATAAAGCCCATGTTGAAGGTTCTATTTGCGAAGCATACGTACTTTAAGAAACTTCAACTTTCTGCTCCTATTATTTTGAGACACATGTTCAATCAAGAACTCGGAGAGTTCCTCGAAATGATGATGGTGGGGAGCATGATGCTTATCCTCCTATCTCTATCTTCAACTATTCTGGACAGCCTCGTGGAAGAACATCTCAAAAAACTTCTTATCTTACAGAGAGTGAGCATAGTGCGATAACATTATATGTTCTTCTCAATTGCCCTGAAGTTAAGCCTTTCCTTAAGCATTTTGAGGAACTATTTTTGAATTTGTCAAAGGAGGAGGTGGAAAAGCATATTTCTTCTGAATTTCCTATATGGTTTAAAACTTATGTAAGTTTATCTTACTTCCTACTCTTATTTATATATATACATATATATATATATATTGTATCAATGCTAATATTTTTATTTTGAATAGGTTCTAAACCCTAAAAATGGAATAACAGATGAGTTATTAATTTCTTTGGCTTGGGGTCCTATGAGAGATATACAAAGGTTTGATCAATGGACTGTGAATGGCTATAAGTTTCATACAGATGCTTGGGCAAAAGGAAGAAAGACCAACAATAGTGGAGTAAGTGTCAAAGGCATTGTCCATGATCAAGTTGAATTATCTTATTATGGTGTGTTGAAGGACATAATACAATTGAAATTCATTAGTAGTCCATTTAAGCGTTTGACGGTTTTCAATTGCAAATGGTATGATCATACTAATCGAGGGACTAGAGTTTGTCCTAGATATGGAATTGTTGAAGTCAATGAGAAGAGGACATACAAAGGGAACGATCCATTTATCTTTGCCCAACAAGCTGAACAAGTTTATTTTACACCATATCCAAAATCAATCCCCAGTAAAAAAGATTGGCTTGCTGTTATTAGAACAAAAGCAAGGAATAGGATTGATGTTCCTGATAATGATGTTGATGATGATAATGTTGAAGATGCGCCCTTCCAAGATGAAGCTATTTCTCAGCCTCACTTAATTGATGCTCTTGATGATGACCTTGGTGAACATGATCTACGAGATAGTACTGCTCCGAGTGAAGAAGTGGATGGTGAACATATTACGTTAGTTGTATATGAAATTGTTTGATCAGAAAAATCAAATGATGAAAATTTAGATGAGGAGCTACTGCATACTGATTCATCTGAAACTGAGGAGAATCCTTCTAGTGATTACTATTTAGCAAGTGATTAATATAATGTGGGTAACTTAGTGTCATTTTTATTTCTTTTCATTTGAACTATATGCATATGAGTGTTTATAATGAAATTAATTACTATTATTCATTAAATATGCATATTCATAACACGTTTCTTTTTTTAGATTCACCTTCTCAGCCAAACATGGATGGAAGATCCAATGATAATAAAAAGAAGAAGGGAAAAAGCAAGGTTATGAGATCATCACTTCCTTCACTAACAGTAACTACACCATCATTATCCCAATCACCACCCATTCAGCCATCATCGACCCAACCATCACCGGCAACACAAGGGTTGGAGTCAGCATCACCTTCCCTTCCTTCCCCATCCATTCAGTTGAGCCCAGGAATCTTTGCTACTGCTGGCTTAGAGAGATCTTCTCTACATGGGATGGGTATGAATGTATCTTCATCTTCAAGTCAAATTCTATATGATGCTGGATCTAAGTTGAGTGATGGTCGATTAGTGATTCGACCTAATGGCACTGAAGAGTAAGTATATTTTATGTTCATTTCAATTATTAATTCCAAATCATAATGTTACTTTTTATTTTTCTAAATACTTTACATTTCGCAGGTTTTTTCCTTCTGAAGAGACTAGATCAATATTAACTAACATTATGCATGGCCTCTACAATGAGGCATGGCCCGATTTTAGTAGTATGCCTGAAGGAGTTCAAAATTTATGGTTTAAGGAATTTAAGGTGAGCTAATATTGTAATCATTTTTTAAAGTATAAAGAACATAGTTATTTCTTTCATTTACCTAATGTTTGGTGTTTTTGCTTTAGGCATATTGTGCATGGGATCCTATTTTGAAAGAGCAGATACGAAAGCTTTGGCATAAAAAATGCAGTGATAAAATACGTTCCACCTTGAGGGATATTCGCCGTAAAAAATCAAAAGCTACCTGGATGCCTCAAACAGTTCGAGATAACTTAGAAAAACATTGGGAGACTCCCGCTTTTAAGAAGAAATCAGAACATAATAAAGCCAACCGGGTAGCTAATGCTGATGCATGCGTACATAGGGGTGGAAGAAAGTCATATTCATCATATAAAAGAAACATGGTAAGTCTTATTTGAAATTGTTATATTAATATAGTTTTAATTTTAATGTTTTAAGTTACATGAATTTTGTCCAAATGATGTAGGAAGATGATTTGGGACGGGAAGTCTCCATGCCTGAAGTTTATAAAAAGGTTCAATATAATGATTAGAAAGGAGGTTGGGTTCGACCACAAGCCGCTGACACTTATGTAAGCAAAGGTTTTATTATTTCTAATTCACAAATTATTTTTCATATTATAAATATATGATTCACACTTTGGTTTTTTGGTTGATGTAGGACAAATTTGAGCAGCAAAAACAAAGTCAAGATCTGGACTCAAATGTCTCCGACAATCATGTGTGGCTTGATGTTGTTGGAGGGAAAAATGAGAAAGGCCGTGTGTATGGATTTGGAACACAAGCTGGTCTTCTTGGTTTTCATGGGACACTTAGCCACAGCTCCGGTGAGCTTGCACAAATCAAAGAATCTTTTGAAAAGAAATTACAGGACAAACTCACTGAGCAAGCAAAAGTTTATGAGGAAAACTTGGCTATAGTGGTGGCCAAACTCAATGAGGAACACAAAGCACGAGAACAAATGTGGGAAGAAAAATTCAAAATGAATGAGGAAATTCATGAGGAAAATAATGGAGCGGATAGAGTTAGGAGGTTCTTCTCAACCTTTACATGATGTGGATGATGATACTTTTGATGAAAATGATGAGGGAGGTGGTGATGATGAGGAGGAGGAGGAGGAAAGTGAATGATGATGGTGATATGAAGAGTAGAGTAGCTGTTTTTTTTTAACCAAAAATAGAGTAGCTATTAAACAATTATGATACTTGTAATGAATTCTCTTATATATTATTACATATTATTAGTTCATAAAGTAATATAAATTAATATTTTTGGCTATTTATGTTGATTGTGATGATGATAAAAAATTGCCATTGTTGATTTCTATTTGATACTGAAATAGCCACTATTCATTGTGTTGTAAGATTTGATCGTAGGTTGATAAACAAAAGAAACAATTTGGGCATTGCAAAAGTTTGAAGAATTCTCACGGAATATTCCGTCAGAATGTCCATGAGAAACTATCACTAATGCCACGTGAGACAATTTCTCATGCATATAATCCATGAGAAATTCTCATGGAATATTTTCCGTGAGAATTTCTCACGGAACATATTTCCGTAAGAATTTCTCACGTAACAAATAACCGAGGGAAATTCTCACAAGAAGATATCCGTGTGAACATTTTCTCACAGCTAGTTTTCATGAGAAATCCGTGAGAAAATGTTCTCACAGCTCCATCTGTGAGAAAGTTAATTTTCCTACGGGCACTTTTCCCACGCATGGTTTTCCATGAGAAAATCCGTGAGAAATATGTTTCTCACGGATTTTTGCCAATTTTCTCACAGATTTTGGCTGTGAGAAAATAGCTGTTTTGGTGTAGTGTCAGTGGGTCCAACTATCATTTATGGTTGGAGAATATGGGTGGTTTTTTAAAGGGAAGAAAACTCTGGCAATACATTATAGGTAACATTACTTTTTCTACTCACGAAGGTGCCTAATTTGATTTAAAAAATACTGAGCGACTGGATGAATGGGATAGCAAAAACAATCAGATTATTACTTGGTTTTGGAATACCTATACTCCCAGTATTCATCAACAATTTGGGCGTTTTGACACCGCCAAAGAGGTATGAGACTACCTTACTAGTCGCTATACTTCTTCTGATTTGTCTAACCAATTTTAGTTACAGAATAACCTTGTTGTTCTTAAACAGGAAAAAGGTCAACCATTGTTTGAATTTCTTGCCAAAATTGAATCCATCTGGGACCAATTGACCTACTTTGAGCCCACATTCAAGTGTGAGGAAAACGCTCAAGCTTTCTTTAAGTACAAAGATTAGTTTCATCTCATTCAATTCTTGATGGCCCTTATTGATGACTTTGAGCCTATTCGAGCTACTTTGCTACACCAAAGCCCACTGCCTACTTTTGAAGATGCTATTCTTAGTCTCCAATATGAGGAAACCCATTTGTGCCTACTTCAACAGACCCCTGAGATGGCCTTTGTTGCTTCTGGGAGAAATTCTAAGGCTTATCGTCGCTGCCCTCAATCCACTTACACCTTTGATCAGTGTCCATTTATTAAATGTCGAACCTGCCAGAAGAAGGGTCATATTGCTGCACATTGTCCAACTTTATTCTGTCGATACTGCAAGAAGATTGGGCATCTCATTGATCAGTGCTCTACTTGTCCTCTTAGATTTGACCAAGGGAAATCAACTCGATCCGGTTCTTCCTCCAAGCCTGCTTTCTATGCCACTGATGAGGTACCTGGTGTTGCTACTGTTTCAGGATCCTCCTCTACTGACATTGAGGCCTTACTTCGAAAAATTATTTCTGATACCTCTAGCCCACCTGCTACTTTAGCCACTCCCTCAGGTGTACTTTCTTGGTTCTTTAATTCTTCCTGTTGCAACTATATGACTAGTCAGGAAAACTATTTTCCTTCTATGTCACCTAATATCACTGTTCCCCGATACATACTACTAATAACTCACAAATGCCTGGTAGTCATATGGTACTGTTTCTTTGTCCTCTCTATCCATTCATGACACTTACTTTGTCCCTACTATTAGCTTTAACCTTATTTCTATCTAATAATTTGTTGATATGGGTTATAAAGTATTATTTAACAAATGTGGTTTTACTGTGTTTGATTCTCAGTGAGGACAGATTGTAAGGACTGAGCGTAAGGTTGGGCATATGTTCAAGCTTCAATCCATACATCTTCCTGAAGTCACTTCTCCTAGATTATGTGCTGCTTTTACATCCTTATCTCTCGAAGTATAGCATCATCATCTTGCTCATCCCTCTTTAACTACACTGCATCCGTTACTTTCTAGTGGTCTATTAGGTCATATTGATGTTCAGTCTTTGGATTATATGTCTTGTTAAATTGTTAAACAGTCTGCTTTATCATTTAGTAAAAATGACTCTATTGCCAGTTTGCCTTTTGATTTAATTTATTTTGATGTTCGGGGACCAGCACCTGCCCCTTCTATGGGAGTTTCATGATATTTTATGATTTTTGTTTATTATTTTTCATGTTTTACTTGGCTGTATATGATGAAAAATTGGTCTGATCTATCTGATATCTATATCAAATTCGCCATTATGATTCATACACAATTCTCAAAAGTTATCAAAATTTTTCATCGTAATAATGCCTTGGAATATCGTGATCCTAAATTGCTCAGTTTTCTTGATGCTCAGGGCACCCTCTCTCAGTACTCTTGTCCCTATACCTCTCAGCAAAATGGTCGGGTTAAACGAAAACATCTTTTAATTCTGTTAGAGCCTTACTCATTTCATCTTCTTGTCCTATATATTTCTGGGAAGAAGCAGCTTTGACCACTGTTTATTGCATCAATAGAATCTCTACTCCTATTCTAGGTAACATTTCTCCATTTGAGCATCTTCATGGTATATCTCCTTACTATAATCTTTTAAAAGTTTTTGTCTGTGTCTATTTTGTTCTTCTTCCTGCTCATGAAACTTCTAAACTGCACGCTCATGCCCATGTCTGTTGCTTTCTTGGTTATGACCCTAAGCATAAGGGTTATTGTTGTTGGGATCCTCTCTCTCACTGCATCCGTATTTCTCGTCATGTTATTTTTCAGGGGCATGTCCAGTTTTCATCTTTGACTAATCTTTCCTCTATTTTTCCTCCTTTACCTTGTATTTTTATAGATACTTCTGTTGATCTCTTTCCCTGGTGAGTCAAGTACAGCTTCAACCAATGAACACGATCACATGCTTAATTTCACGCCCTCTCCAGATGATCTTACTATCTCTGAACCTCCAGCACAGACTACTGAGCCCATATTGTCTAACAATCCATGGCCCACCTGTGTGAGATGATATCCTTCTTACCTTAATGATTACCATTACTTTTCTAGCATCTTTCAGTTTCAGAAGCCCTAATCCTTTAAGGAAGCCTCCTGTGATCCCCTTTGGCATCAAGCAATGAACGATGAATTACAGGCCTTGAAGAAAATGCATACTTGGGATCTTGTTGATCTTCCTCCTGGTAAGACTGTAGTTGGCTGTAGATGAATCTATAAAAACAAGACTAATTCTGAAGATTCTTTGAAGTAACACAAGGCTCACTTGATGGCCCAAAGATTTACACAAGAGTATAATGTTGGTTATAAAGAGACATTTGCTCCTGTTGCTCGAGTTACCTCTGTCCACAGCCTTCTTGCTATTGCTGCGGTTAAGCATTGGTGTCTTTATCAGATGGATGTTAAAAATTCCTTTCTGAATGGCGATTTAGAGGAAGAAGTCTACATGAAGCCTCCTCCTGGGTATCAGCATCTGAATGGAAAGGTTTGCCACCTCTGTCGAGCTTTGTATGGCCTTAAACAGGCACATCATGCTTGGTTTGCTAAATTTAGCACTACTATGTGTCAATTAAGCTTTGCTTGTAGCCCTTATGATTCTGCTCTATTTGTTCGAGCTACAATTCAGGGCCTTGTTCTCTTACTATTGTATGTTGATGACATGATTATCACAGGTAGTGATATTATAGGTGTCCAAGAACTTAAGACTTACCTGGGAAAGCAAGTTGAAATGAAGGGTCTTGAAATCCATCATGAGTAGGATGGTATTTCTCTTTCTCAGGCTAAATATGCATCTGATTTGATATCTCGGGCATATCTTTCTGACAAGGAGGTTGAAAATACTCCTATTGAAACCAATGCTCAGTTTACTCCTACTGATAGAACCTTATTGGAAATCCCTACTCGTTATCATCAACTAGTTGGGGGACTAATCTACAGTGACTCATCCAACATTGCTTATGCAGTACACATAGTCAGCCAGTTTATGTCTGCATCTCGGACAACCCACTATGCAGTTGTTCCTAGAATTATTTGATATATCCAAAGTACTTTGTATCATGGCCTTCACTTCTCTGCTAACTCTTCCCTTGCTCTACGAGCATATTTTGATGCTAATTGGGCTAGTAACCATACTGATCGATAGTCTACCACTGGTTTTTGTATTTTTCTTAGTAATTATCTTGTCTCTTGAAGAAGTAAGAGGCAAACTTTAGTCTCTCATTCTAGTGTTAAATTAAAATATCGTGCACTAGCTGACGTGATCTCTGAGGTTCTTTAGCTTGGTTTATTACTTGATGAGATGGGGGCATCACAGACAACCTCCACAGACATTTACTGTGACAATCAAGCTGCTATTAAGATTACCTACAATGATATGTTCCATGAGTGGACCAAGCATATTGAGATGGACTGTTATTTTACTTGGCAACATATTGTTCATGGAACTATCCGATTTGTTCCTATTCGAATTAAGCACCAGCCAACTAACTTATTTACTATGTCCTTCAATCCCAATCGCTTCCAGTTTCTAGGAGACAAACTCAAGTTACTTCTTGTTAAACCATCTTGAGTTTGAGGAGGAATGTCATATTCTAGAATCCTCTACAATTAAGTAATTATTATCCTTTGTATTTATTAGTCTTTATTAGGAAGATTTGTTATTATTAGAAAGATTTGATTCTTTGGTGTATATATTGTAAACCTTTTCAGTAATGCGATATACGGCAAATTCTCAAATTCCTTTTTTCTTCTTTCAGAGAAAAAAAGAGTGCGCATGTGGATATGATAATTCATAGAGATAAGATGAAGGACTTTCATATAAGAATATGTTTACATCAAGGATCATGATTGAGTTCCTCCTCCTTCCATTTTGTTCTTGATGTATTGGCGAGAACATACAAGAGGTGTTCCTTAAATGCATGCTCTTTGCTTAACAATATAGTATTAGTTAAGGAGTCAAGAGACGAGATTAACTAAACTTGAGTTATGGAGGTAGACATTGGAATCGAAGGGTCATCATCTGAGTTGGAGCAAGACGGACTATATTCATCGTAAATTTAATAAGAGGCAAGTTAAAAATAAGTTGGAGGTGAAAATTGAAAAACAAATCATACCATAAGCATCCAAGATTAATATTATAATGTGATGGGTCAAGAAAGTGATTGAGATGTTACACATAAGAAAAAAGTTTGGTGGTTGAAATAGAGAAAAACCTAAGGAGTCATTTGAAATCGTAAAGCATCCGTCAAGCTTGGTGGTGTTCATTTTATTATGTGAGGGTAATCCATTACATAATTTGATTATGTGAGGCTAATCCATGATATATTTCATTGATGATAAGCACATATATGAACAAAAACTGTGATTGAATTTGATGTTTGAAAAGGTTAATTTAATGAACTTAGCTTTTTTTAGTAGTAAAAAAACTGATTTTTATGCCAATTCAGCTAATAGTTGAAAGTCACTTACTCTAATTAGTTCATGTCCAGTCAGGTAAGAGTATAAGGGTGGTAAAACTTTTCCAAAGACATTTTAATATAGCTACATTCCTAGAATTCACATTTGAAATAATCGATAAAAATAGTAGAATTGGGCATTCAATATAAATTTGGAACTCAATTCATATATAAGAAAGAAAGATATAAATAGGGTGGTGAAAATTGGAGTAAAGGAAAGAAGAGTTGTTGGGCATTGAGTTACAAAGAGGATGAAGAAGACGTCTAAGGCTCTGTTTGGTTATGCAGTGGAAACCAAGTTTGGGGCTAGAACCAAGTTCAAGGCATTTTGGAATGTGTTTGGGTCTCTTTTTCCAATGTGGTGGAAACTCATTTTATGAACAAAATTGGGTTCTAGCAGAAGGAGGATCGAGGCTGCTTCTCCGTTGGGGAACGAGATATCAATCTGACAAAATTAAATATATTGATATCTCTTTGAAAAGAAGTGATATAAAAATAGATCAAGAAAAACGAGAAAAAAATAGTAAATCTGGGAAAATTAAATTCCCATAAAATTTCTTCTATCTAATAACCAAAATGCCCCCTCAAAATTTTTATATTTATGAACCATGACTTATAAGAAAATATTATATTAGATAGACAATGTTCCTAATTAAATAAATGCAGATTAAATTTTAATCCAAGAAAGTTAAATTAATCATGAGATAGAGTTTAAGTTCAATTTAAAAGAAAATTATAAGTCAAAATGATAAAAAATAAAGAAAATAAAATACTAGAAACTAATTTTAGACTTTTATTTTTAAAAAAAACATATACACACACATATATATATTAAATAAATATTAGAAAAATAAAATTTATTTATTGAAAGTTGGAAAAAATTATTGCACTAAAAGTACTTTTGATTAAAATTATCTAAATATAATCACTTCTGTCCAACCAATTTTTAAATAAATCATTTAAATATAAACACATTAATCCAAAACAAACTTTTATTATAATCACATTGTAAAATCAATTATACCAAAACTCATTTTTAATTAACTGAAAACAAAACAGATACTAAATTTAATGAACCATAAAAAAGCCCTGACTGCATTTGGGAAACAAAGTAACAAACTTTCAAGTATATTAGTGCGTTTGCAGTGACAGTGAAATTACTTCAAAATTAATCTAAATTTTGACATAAATAATAAAAAGTTGTTTTTGCCCTTTTAGGTTAAAGTTTAGGTTTGGAGTGGCCAACCAATCAACCACCACTCCAAACACACACACTTTTTTTTTTGTTAAGTCAAGAGATATTAGGGGTGGATATTTATTTCAGGATACATGTATTTATTAGTATCTCTCCAAGGATTATGCTAAATATAGAATATCACGTTCTTTTATCAATTAGTATTAAATAACAGGTTTAAATATTAATTTATTTATCAAATAATAATTTAAAAGATTAATTTTATTATTATCTATTTAATTATTAAAATTTTAGTAATAAATAATTAAAATAGACAATATGTTATTCTATATTTAATGTGATATTTCTTAATTATAACATAACGGATATACTTTTTATTTAAAACATAATAATTGTATAGTTTAATTGAGAATTATATATTATTTTAATAAATATATATTTAGTATGATATTATTAAAATATAATAGGTTTATTATGTTTTATTTAAATTGTTAGTAATAAAATATATGTAATTATATAATTTTTTTCTTTAAAACTAAAATTAATATATATTACTCAAGTAAGTGACGGGATGCCTTTTCTCTCTTAGAGATGATGAAAGAATGGTCAGAATTTTCGCCTTAAGGGTATGGTGACCCTGAGTCCCTGAGTATACTCTTTGCAGTGGGAATATTATATTATAATGTTCTAAATTTTTAAGATCCTATAAACTTTTACAAAGTTGTAGTTAATTTTAATAATATTTTAGATATGAAAATTTTATTTGCTCCAGATGATAGAAAAAGTTGGCTTGGATACAGAGGAGGCAAGAGTGACGGACACGGAAGTCACTTTCACCCTGTCATATTGCGATTCCAAGTGATTAAAAATTAATTATCTCGCGTTTGATCATTATTTTAGACTTCAAATAATTTAAATTGAATAGTATTGGGCCCCAGACTGGCAAATCTTTTCCAAAGATATTTTTTACATCTACAATATTTTGAATGTGAAATATTATACTTGAATAATTCTAACTCATTTTATTAGAATTAATACCTTGTTAATAATGATATAAAA
Source organism: Adenanthera pavonina (assembly GCA_026686845.1). Taxonomy (NCBI): domain Eukaryota; kingdom Viridiplantae; phylum Streptophyta; class Magnoliopsida; order Fabales; family Fabaceae; genus Adenanthera; species Adenanthera pavonina. The sequence continues at coordinate 23,746,078 of JAIVEN010000022.1, read as the reverse complement.
TATCTATAAATGAATGGCCTCTTCACTAATAAATTAACTAAATTTAAATTATATTAATCAAATATAACTGAATTACTTTCTCCATTCCTTAATATAAGAAATAAAAGATAAAATTATACAGATTAAGAAAAATAATAAATTTATTTTAAATATAAAATAATTTTAAAAAAAATTCTCATTTAATATTAATAATTTTTATATCATGTAATTAATATAAATAAAAAAATATTATATTATTTAAAAATATTTTTAAAAAATATTATTAAATATACAAGATAAATCTTCCTTATTCTCTATATGTTAAAAGATAAAAAAATTTTCAAAATGTCAGTTATACTAAGGAAGGGTGGGAGTAGACTTGAGACAAATTTACATAAGCAATGACGCAATGTGGTCTCCTGGACGGTCTTCTGGATGGAAGTTGTGATTTTAAATTTGAAACCTTGTACATATATCACGGACACGGTGACCTCAGCGCTTACCAAGAAAATCATACGTATTTCATTAATACCAACGCTCTCCATTTGACCATTTCACCCTCTGGACTTTTCCTTTTCATAAAACAACTAATTGTTTTATTTATTATTTTATGAATTAAACTATAATTTATAAATATTATTACCTTCGGTAATATATATAAATTTTTTATCCTGATCTTAAATATAAAATTCTTTATAATATACGAGATAATATTTATTATATATTTTTAGAAAAATACTCCTATTTAATGTATCCAAAGAAAAAGAGAAAAATTAAATAAGGATAGTTTTAGAAAAAACATTGAAATTTTTAGAGAAATTGAAGTAGTTAATTAGTTTTAATTTTAATTCTTAATCCACATAATTTAGTTAAAAATGTCTTATATTAAGGAACAGAAAGAGTATTTTTTTATCTCAATAAATTTGTAGGAACATTTCTTTTACCTAAACTTCACTTTTACAAATTATGATTATTGCAACTTATTTTTTGTGAAACTGAAAACTAAACGGACACATTAATAACACCTAATTAAATTATGAAACAAACCTTTGTTTTTCCATCATTTGTTTTTCTTTTTCTCCTCTTTAAGAAAATGTTTCCCTCCAGTTAATTTGTTCGCCCAACTAAACTAACAGCACTTAACTAAATTATGAAACAGAAACATTTGTTTTCAGTTCCCAAATATATCAGAACATTTTTGTAGTTTCAACTTATAACCGGATTATCAACTGGAAAACAAAACAAAATATAATGGTTGCAAGCTTACAATAGAAACAATATGATATATTTTTATAAATAAATGTGAATTTTCAAGGGGGCAGGCCCACTACAAAGGCATTCTAGAAATAAGGTTGGATTCTTTTTCCCATGTTTGGAAACAAGTGAAAGGAAAGATCCGAGAAAATGGGTGTAACTGTTTAAACTCCAAAACTAAAACCAGAAATATTTAATCTGACACATCGGATCGACGCAGATGATGTGTCACCGATTCCGTCCCCTACGATTTGCTTATAAAAAGCGTAGAAGACCCTCCTCTTTCTTGTCCCATTTATAATTAACTCTTTACCAACACACAGAAGAAAGCAATCTAAAGCACAGCAAGGGAGGGAATCATCAATCCTCAGGAGAAAGAAAAATGAAACTCGTTTGGTCACCAGAATCAGCATCAAAAGCATACCTCGACACTGTCAAATCTGTAAGCCTCAATTCTGGCGGCTTCCATTCTGTTCTGTTCTGTTATTTCTCTAATTTCTCTAACTTTTTTCTTCAATTTCTCGTTTGATTTCGCAGTGTCAGGTTTTCCGTGAATCAGGAGTGGCAGAGCTTGTGTCGGCGATGGCCGCCGGCTGGAACGCGCAGTTCATCGTGGAGACGTGGTCACAAGGAGGAGCGATCTCTACGAGCATAGGGCTAGCCATAGCGAGATCTCACACGGGAGGACGACACGTGTGCGTTGTTCCGGATGAACGGTCGGGATCGGAGTACGCGAAAAGCGTGGGCGAGTCCGGTGTATCGTTGCCGGAGATAGTGGTGGGTGAGGCGGAGGAAGTGATGGATGATTTAGTGGGAACAGATTTCTTGGTGGTGGATTGTCGGCGAAAGGATTTCTCGAGAGCATTGAGATTGGCGAAATTGAGCGGGAAAGGAGGGGTTCTGGTGTGCAAGAACGCGAACTCGAGAACGACGTCGAGGTTTAGATGGAGGGGCGTGGTTGATGAGGTATCGTCGCGGCGCGTGGTTCGATCGGTATTTCTTCCGGTAGGGAAGGGACTTGACATCGCCTATGTTTCCGGCGTCGGAGAGAATCCCGGAGGTAAAAGATGGATTAAGCATTTCGATCAGCGTTCAGGGGAGCTCCATGTTATCAGAAGATGATTTTTTTTTTTGTTTTTTCCATTAGTTTTTTCAAAAAAAACTACTAAAAGATAGCCATATCTTTTTCTTTTTTTCGCCACAGCCCTACGTGGTTCGGCCTAAGAAAAAGAGGCCCTTGTAAATATACATGTTCATATCAAATTCCATTTGGTTACTTCATTGGTTTTTTGGGGTAAAATATTTGGTTACTTCATTGTTATGATTTCATGTTGGCCAAAAAAAATGGTTATGATTTCAAAATGTTAATACTCTACTTAGAACTTAATTTTAAAAATTTTTTCTCCAGGAACAAAGCTTTAAGTAGTTGGTTACTGAATTTCTGAAACAAAAAGAATGTCTTCAACTTTTTTTTTCCTTCTTCTGACCATCAAATATCTTTTCATTCATAACGAGAAGGAGTGCACAGACATCAGATTACGAAAGGCCAAGTCCAGAAAGAAGAAATTAAAAGCAAAGCAGTAAATACTAAAATACATGTAAGGGCCTAATAAGGTCAACCTATGCCGTCAGAATTATTGATAGGAAACACAGGGACAGACTGGAACAAGTTCAAAATTTGAGCATGCCAAAAACCCACTACTAGAGCTACTTCTTTTTTTGTTTTGGTTGAAAAAGGCTATGTTAATGAGAATCAACAATTACAGAGTCAAGCTTCAAAAAACGCAGCAGCAAAAGAATGAGAATATGTGCAACAAAAGTTAATTGTGATCAACATTAAGTAGAGGTACTACTTCTATTTGGATGTAATAATAGTTGAACTTGAATTAGTCAATAATACGAGAAGCTATAAGCATGGTTGTAAGAAAAACTGACAATGTAAAAGAGAAAACTAAAATTGATACCATATTTAGGGGACAACAAATGACACTTTAAATCATTACGTTATCATTGTATGTTTATAGTGGATTTGAATTAAATTAAATATATCAATTTTAGAGCCTCGCACCAAAGTCTGTCTCTATTATTCATGACAAGCCACGATAGTTTGAATCCAAAGCTCGGTTCAAATCAGGCATGGTCTTGATGCCCAAACCCCCAATTCAAATCAGACATGGATTTATATATTCTCGACGCTGCACCTAGAGAGGTGGAGAAGCTTGTGCACAAAGACTGCTTAGAAACTTAGTCAGCCTCTTGTTATCGTTTGTTTCTTGTAAATTTTGTCTGTTTATCAAAAACTTATCTATACCAATGTAATTATAATCTTGACTGCATTCTGACAGTGTACCAATGCCTCGGCTAATTCAATAGTTATTCTGGTTTTCAATACCTTTATATATATATATATATATTAACAAAATTATATTCATATTTTCATTATCTAATAATTGTATATTGTATTGATTTTGTACTTTTGTTAATAATTTAGGTTATACTAACAAATTAAAAACATCATAAGAATATTTCCCTACACAAAATGAAATTGAGAATATATAGGAAAGGGCTAGAGTTGGCCCTAAATTGGACAAAAATGACAACAATCAATATATATATTATTAAAAGCAAAATTACTCATCACTATATATTTACTATTCATTTAAACACACATCATTTTTTGGTTGGGTTTTTTTTTTTAATAAGTACTTCTTTCAAATTTAAAAATTTAAATATAATTATGCTTCGGCACAAAGAAATGTTTCTAGTTAATTGTAAGTCATTACATTATTGCTACAAGTTAATAGTGGATTGAGTTTTGATTTGGACTAAGGCCCAATAAAATTGTTCGACTTCTGAACATCATACGGGATTTGGAAAATTTTCTATTTTGTGATTTGTCATAAATTTATATTTAATATTGATATTGATGGCATTCAAACTAGCTTAGGAATTTCTGGCAAAAAAATTTTTAAAAAAATTAGGAATTAACAAAATGCAGAAATACAAAAAATGTCATATATCAAAATGTAACAGCTTCCATTGTTGATGTTACTCATAAAAAATATGAATAGCCATATCATGATGAGAAATATTTGCTAAGTAATCCTCAGTCTATTCACATACAAGGGTGTCTTCGTGAAGCCATATTAGCCATATACCCACCCCAAAGAGGATTTCTCCAATTCAAGCTGTTATCTCGAGTCAACACAGAGACATCTATAATATATATATATATATATATATATAAATAGTGATGAGTTAATCCAAAACCAGAATAAGAAGAAAGAAAATAACATAAAAAATTATAAATTTCTCCTTCTGACAACATGCACGCATGTTGTGCATGGATTGATTCCACCCACTGAATCCATTTCCCCTAAGGAGAAGTCGTAATTTTTCCAAATTCAGTGAAAGAACGATTTGAAATTATAGCTGAAATCGTGCCATCTCTCATTTCATCAGCCAACATATCAAGTTTGTAAAGCTGCAGTGTGCCATAACCGTCAGCATATTTTAGGTTGAGAATTTTAACTCCATCGAAAAAGAGGACAGGCGCACCACACCACAAAGACACTACCCACATGCAGCAGAAGCAGCAGCATACATAAACTATATTTTTCTCATATTTCCACGTAATACTGAAAGATACCAACTCCATATCTATCTCCACGCACAATGATCAAATCCACAACATCTGAAAACGAATGATTTAAGGACCTACAGAACGATAAAGAGGGGAAAAAAAATAGACTCATAAAATGAAAGAGAAGAACGCTGGGGTAGTAAATGGCAAGCACAAAGCTTCCTAAATTTCAGCCCCTGGCTCGTCGATGACTCCCATTTCTATCACTCTTGTCTGTCCTTGCCCTCTCCTTAGTAACAGAAGAGCCCGCTTTATCTCCGAATTCAGGCCTTGTTCCCATGCGATTAGCATCCTCTGTAGAAGGAAGCGCCCAGCCTCCCTGTCTGCCCTGCTCAATTTGCCCACTACTGCTAGCTCCTACGATACCAAAGAGCATATTTGGTAAATATATTTTGTTGACATGGACATGAGACTAAAAAAATTCCTGTCCTCTCTCCTCATCTTAGAAACAAAAGTGGAATTTGAGATTGAAAGTGTTTAAATAAAAAATGACAAAAATTATACGCAGACAAAATAAGCTTTAATCAGAATTTGCAAATAATACCCAACTAATAACAAACTAAAGACATCCTATCCATACCATTTAACGCAGAATGCATTTTGTACAACCTTTATCGTTATCTATTAATAAAGATTACCATCAAAGAATATATAATCATTGATTCTATACATCTTCTGTTTTTCTAAATTCAACCCAAAAAAACAATCATAAAAGCAAGAAAACCTCAAAAAGAACTTGCACAAAAACCATTTCTCTTCATATACACAACCCTAAACTAAGTTAAAAGTGAGTAATTAACCATCACATTCTTAAATAGTAGAATGGATACTCACCAACACTCCCAGCCCAACCAGGTAAATACTTTTGAGCCTTTCCCTGCCATGCTTCTTCAAAGCCAGAAAGTTCATCTACAAGTTAATAACCCAATACTTTTACTGGTACTCACATGTAACAGAATGAAACAGCTATAGACATGACATCACATCACATCACATCATATCACATAATAAATGTAATCTCATCCACCATATACCTTCATTTAAATTGTGCAGGGTCTGCATAGAGTCCACCTTTCCATCAGAATCAAGTTTTCTTGTTAATGAATGTCCCTGCAAAGTACATCAGATAAAAACAAAAAAACATAAGTAAGGATCACAGTCAAAAGTAGAGAGTGTAGGACACCTAGTAAATGAAGCAATACAAAATCACAAAAAACATCATATCAATACCTTATTGTGAAGACCTCTTGAAATTCTGTGAGAGGCTTCTCTTGTGGCACTATTAGCCTCCTTGCTCTCTTCAAAGGTCACCTAATCCACAATTAAGATGACATGAGAAAACAAACTGTGGAAACACAGGACACAAAATACCTTTTACTCGATATGCTGGGTGCTTACTCCATCACTCCCTGCCCTCCTTGTCCGGGATGAGGTATAATAATGTCCATTTGGGCCACCATAGCTGACTGTTGAGCTCTGGAAGCAGAAGCTACGAGCTTGAGGCTGAGAGCTCATCTCATTGAATCTGTTGAACTCATTTCTCGACTGCAAATGTCTTCTATTATTCCCTGCAACATGAATAATATAAAATCTCAGACTATATGAGACCCTGCTAACACTTTAAAAATAGCAAAAACTAAAGAACCAAGTCAACCATTTGCTAATTACAAAAACACGGTTCACCTTCAACTTCATCATCTGGATGTATAACACGTGGTTCATTGCTCGACTGACCATGCATTCTTTGCCTTTTTCCCTTCGCCTGCTCTGAATCTTCTTTTTCATCATCAGAGTTCAATTCTTCAATGATTGGCCCCCGTAAATTTCTAGACTCTGGAGTTTGATGTTCAAGATATCCAGATGGAGGCATATTCGTAAAAAGATTTCCAGATGGACCAAAGATACCAGACTCAAACATGCCTCCAACTGGGCGGGTGAAGAAGGGGTCATCAAACGGGTCCCTGCCCCCAAAGAAGTTTGACAATAGACTGCCGGGAGGTCCAAAGCTACCAAAGCTTCCGAAACCAGCAAAAGACCCACCGAAGTCAAAGAAAGGATCACGGCCACCTCTGCCTCCCTGCATTATTTTCGTGTAGCAATCCCTGTCCGTATAAAAAGCAAACAAACAATTCGCCTTAGAACACCGAATAATTAACCCATATATAATGAATGAGAAACATAAAATTAACAGAATTAAGATGATAAGGATATAATCAAACACTAGCCACATCGTTGTCATGAGAAGAAAACCAAAAAAAAAAAAAAGAATAAATAGATAACTAATAAACATATCACAACGAAAACAAACTTCCTTCCGATGTTAAGAATGATTAAAGCAAGAAAAAAAAAAATAGTGCACGCATTCTCAAAGGATATAAATCGAGATCATAATTTGTTGAATGTAAAGCGGTTAAGCAAGGAATCTCACCGAATTCATTCATTGATAAACCACAATATACCCAAGTAATATGTTTTCCAACATCAACAGCAGCATCAACAAACAATCAAATAAACAATGAATCTTTCAGACAAATATCACAGCTACAATTAGCAGATAAAGTTTAAAAGCGAAATTAAGATCAAAGGAAGGGATCATCGCAGCAACTCAATAAATTAAATTCGCAAGCGGAATACGCAAACCTGATTTAAACAATTAAACAAATTAAACTAAAACCCTAAATGACGGTATAGAGTTGGGAGAGTGGAGTACCTGACAGAGCAATAAGAGAAATCGGACCACAGAATACGGAGAGAATCCCTGATCAAGCTCGATGGTAGGGCGTACAGACACGGGAAAACGTCGCGAAAAGTTACTGATTTATGAGAGAGAAGAGAGAATATGATGCTTTTTTTTTTTTCCCTTAAATTTTCAGGGCTTAGATGTTTCTAGTATTCCCCAGAGTTGACGAGACAAGACGGAGCCCCGTGTGCCGTTCTACTCCCACGTGTCCAAAGTTTACAGCATATGTCCACCATGGGCTCCTGAGCCCAATGGCTGAACTTACTCCTTTTATTCCCACTTGTCTAAAGTTTGCAGCTTATGTCCATGGACTCTTCAGCCCAATAGGCCGAACTAACTCATGGATAGCATTAAGATTGATGTGGAGTGAAAAGAAGAAATAAAAAAAAGGGGATCAATTTGTTTTTGTCCAAATAAAAACCGTGTTCATCATCATACGAAAATATTAAAGAAGCAATTAACTTAAAATAAATAGTATCTTCATATTTGAAAAATATTATTATATTAAATAATAAATAAGCAGTGATCCATAATCTGTTTTGATATTTAATACCACATGAATAATTAATAAAGAAATAGTACAAAATAATTCAATAATACACACTATTAATCAGTGTAGTTTGTCTTTCAAAATCCATACAATGCACTTGACCCACTCAGTTAAAATAAATAATATAACAATATTAATGTCAAAATAATATTATTCATTAAAAAATAATTAATAAAAAATATTTTTTCAAGCTTTTATTTTATATTAGAACATGAGTTTAGCTGCATCGAATTTAGAAAATATATGTGCTTTGTATATATATAATGGTGCGGTTGGAGCCCTTCTTGAAAATTGTTACACGGTTTCCCAATCATGTTCTGCAATATAAACAAATACAAAATTATATAGATTGAAATACATGATAAGATAGAAATATAAACAAGTCAAAAAGACTTAAATATCCCTGAAAAAAAATTTCTTACAAGACAAAATTATATAGATTGGGCATTTTTGAAATTTCATCATGGGTTCCATCAGGAGCAGTAGCATTCCATCAATTTGTTGAAGGAATAATTACCTGGGGTCTGTTTCCGTTATGGAATCAATCATGAAATCTATTCTTTTACGTGAAACATTGAATTGATAGAGGCTCCCTTTGGATATAAGTTGGAAATCTTGATTTGGGATCAAAATCAAGGTTTGATAAAATTTGGGTATGTTTGGGTGATTTTCCTGTTTCCGTCGGAGAATGAGTTTGTGCGCAGAACGGAGTTTTAGGAGAAGGAGAATGAAGCTGCTTTTCCGTTTTGGTTGTCTTTTTTTTAAGTAGTCTGTATTTATTTTAAAGTCAGATAAAAATAAACTAATAAAAATGAGAAAAAATAAAAAATTTAGGAAAATAAAATTTTCATAAAATATTTCCTATTTATTGACCAAAATATTCCTTCAAAATTTTAACTTTTATATATCATGATCTATAAGAAAATGTTATATCAGATATATTATGTTCTCAATTAAATAAATGCAGATTAAATTTTAGTCCAAAGAAATTAAATTAATCATGAAATAGAGCTTAAGCTCAATTTAGAGGAAAATTATGAGTTTTATCAAAACCAATTTTCAAATAAATCATCCAAACATAAACACGTTAGTCAAAAACTAATTTTTACCATAACTACGTTATGAAACCAATTCTATCAAAACTCATTCTTCACTAACTGAAAACCAAACGGACCCAGAATCTCTGGCTAATTCCCATTCCATTTTACTGTACTACTGCGTACTAAACTAAGCCTTACTCCCTATGATCTACTTCCTCTATTCCCCCATTTTGATACCAAACTTGCCACACTTTAGGCTTAGCGGGTCCTTGATCTTTACCCATATTGCTCATTGGGCTTTGATGGTTTGAATTGGGCCTAGCAAATCATTGTTGCTTGATATTAAATGACTTTTTTGGGCTCACAAACTTAGTTACGGTCAATGGAATTTGGGCCCGTTTGATTCTCAGTTGGTTGAAAATGAGTTTTGGTAGAATTGGTTTTGTAACGTAGTTATGATAAAAATTGGTTTTGAACTAACGTGTTTATGTTTAGATGATTTATTTAAAAATTGGTTTTAACAAAACTCATAATTTTTCTCTAAATTGATCTTAAATTCTATTCCATGATTAATTTAATTTATTTGGACTAAAATTTAATATGTATTTATTTAATTGAGAACATAATATATCTGATATAACATTTTCTTACAAGTTATGATCTATAAAAATTAAAATTTTGAAGAGACATTTTGATCAATAAATAGAAGAAATTTTATGGAAATTTTATTTTCCTAATTTTTTTATTTTTTCTTATTTTTATTGGTCTATTTTTATCTGACTTTAAAATAAAACCAGTAAAAATGAAGAAGCAGAACTGAAAAACAACAATTAAACTGCTTCTTCCGAAAACTCATTTTACCCCTGAAATCAGTTTCAAACGGAAAAGTAAAAATGAAACAAACACACTCATAACTCAACCAAACTCATTTTTTGCCCCTAACCACTTTTCTAACTCAATACCAAATAGACCCTTAATCTTGGTTCTATCAAATTTAGTTGGGCTTTGCCCATTATTAGCCAAACACTTCATAAATCAATATTACTTGATATAAAATTAAAAAATGTTAAAACTACTTGTAAGAAACCGGTTCCTTCTTCAAATATCTTTAAGAGGTGGCAACGAATTAATATATATATATATATACATATTGTTGTCATCTCTTCCATTGCAATTAATTTTGTACCAATTTTATTATATTTTAAAATTTATATGGAATTTTTCAATTGAAAATCAATTTAGAAGATTGAATGCAAGTTTTCATTTAAGTTTGAGAGAGGAATTTGTGAAAGGATAATTCTAATGATGCCATTTTGTTAGAGGTCTCAAACTTTTTATAGCCGTTCACTTGATAGCATAATGTTTTTAGGTAAAAATATTTCATAATATTTTACTTTTATCTCCTATTTAGTTTGAGGAATTTTGAGGCCCGGATAGAGGAAACTGAAATTTTCTTTTATTTTTTATTCAATAAATTCCCTCAACCAAACAGTTAGGATGGACGAGAATTCTAGAACTCCGTGATTATCATTCTTCATTCTCTTAATTCATGATCAATATGGGTCTCTCTACATTGCAATAAAAAAAAAAAAAAGAGAGTTTCTACACATTTATCCACGCATTCATGCACGAATATGCCTCATGGTGGTGGAATTAAATCTGTACTCGCACATGTCATAAAATAATAATTTTGCAATTGAAATATATTGCTTGACCAAAAATTTGCAGGCCTCAGGCCCACTAGATAAATGGATAAAATATAAGAATGAACCGAAGACCCAAAAAATTTTTCTTCTCGAGAAGGTGGGTAGAAAGAAAATACATGGAAGGAACCATTATGAGCAGCGGATCCAATCCACAAATAAAATCAAGGCGTGAGATCTTGGAGGGAATCTGAGAGGTAGTATATTTAAAAGCAACTGTTACCAGAAAAGTGGGACGTGGGCAATAAAATGGGGAGCCAGCGTGGAGGTTTCTGGGATTAATGTTTATTTCAGGTTACTAATGATTTCTTCATGGGCTACATGATTTGTGTTCATCATGTATTTCCATCTCTTTTATTTCATTTTTTGTGAAATTTATTTCCATCACTTTAGTTCATTTGTTTCTAGACAAGTTTCCTAGTCAAGTTTAATTTTGGCATTCGCACACTGAGGAAATTGTGATAAAAATTCTTGGGACCCTCATTAGTGTGAATACCATATTTTATTGGGGTTCCATTTAAAAAATAATAATAATAGATTTTTTTAATAAATATGAAAAGGAAAAAAAGTTTTCATAAGATAAAACAATAAAAATAATAATAATATTTCCTAAAAATTGTTATATCTTAAGGAGTTATGATTTTCTCCTTTTTTAGATTTTCATAAAACTAAAAAAAATTAAGGATTGAGATTTGATATCAAAGTAGTAATAAAAAAAACAAATCAATCAATCTTAATACGAATATAAAAAAAATAATAATACAAGAGATTTTTATAATTTTGGAGTATTAATTAAATGATTTTTTTTAAATTATAAATAGAGGCAAAATGAATAATGAGAGAATTAACAAAAAATCAAAGAAAGAAGAGATTGAGAGGAAGGGAAAAGAGACGAGAGGATGAGAGAAAAGAATAAGAATGAGAGGGTGGACAAAAGAGTTGAAAACAAAGTAATAGAGAATTTTTTTTATTTTTTCTTTTCTTTGGTTTTTTTTCTTCTTTTTCCTTTTCTTTCTTCTATTCATTCCATCCTATTGCATAATTAGGGGTTTTCTAATGGATTATCTTTTAGATAAAGTGGAATTTACTACCTTTTTTTCTCATGAGTTTACTTATGATTTTATGTTTTGATAAGGTCCACAAAACAAATTACTCTTACCAATGATATCTCACAATAGATAGAGGTAAGTTTGTTTTGTGTATATTTTATCTCACTTTCTCCTCCTTTTGTATGTATTTACATGGATTTCAAATTTGATGTTTTGTAAAGTTGATAAGCCAAATTATTCATAGCAATAAATCACTCTCAATGAGTATTAATTTTAATTTTTACTTTACCACTGTGGGGGTTTTGCAATTATAACTTGTGTATATGATGAACTTTGCATATTCCACGTGAGAATTTTGGCTGAAATTAATTATAATGACAAGGTTTTCTTTAAAAAAAAAAAAAGTTTGTCCAGTGATTGATTTAGCTCTTAAAGTTTATATATATATATATATATGCTTATACTTGTTAATAATAAGTTGATTTAAATGTGGGTGTATTAATTGTTATTATACGCTTTTGAGTGAGTTTGGATGAAAGATTAAGGTGGAAGTTTGTGTGGAAATTCATGTGTTCTCTGACTAAAGACCACTGATGGCTGAAAGGCATTTTATTTTATATTTTACTATAGAATGTTGTCGTCCTATTTCTGTTCTTTGCTATTGTGACATGTTAATTTTGATGAGTTCAAATTGGAGGAGTGATACAATGAGATTGAAGATAAAAAGAGATGAGATCATGGCTCAGATGCGACAGAATGATCAATTGGACCAAACATGGAGGACCTTGAAGACGTTTAATTAATGATCAGGAAAGTAATTGCTAATATACTTGTGTCTTTTCCTTCTTTATGATAATAATGTCTATTGATTGGAATAATTAAATTACTGTGGGATTTTTAAATCTTCACAATTATACCCTTTGAGAAAATATTTTTGGGGTCTTACATGTTTTAATTAAAAATAAAAAATAAAAATATTTTTAAATCAAAATTATAAAAATTCCCTTAAATTTTGGAAGGTTAAATATATATCTTAAATAAAAGCATTTAAAATTAAAAAATAATTTCATAATGTTATATATACACACACTTTTAGGCCATCCTATGACCGAATTTTTGTAAGTTGAATAGCTACCAAGTGAGATTTTAGAATTTTCACATGGTATCAATAAAAATAAAATGACTTTTTAAGTAAATACAATTCATTTTTCACAAATTAAAAAATACAAACCCATAAAAATTGTTTTTTCAAAAAAGATACATAATTTTTCAAAGAAAAGAAGCAGTAGATAAAGAGAATGATTTAGTTTCATTAAGTCATTAAACCTTTGCAATCTGCCATCAAAATTCTCCCTCAAGGCTCTAGAGACTCCGAAACAAGTGCTCCACGGCTAATTGTGTGTCCTAATGCGATTAGGGAGCCTCTTATTTATAGAATTTGTGAGCCCCTTACTGAACACATTTTATACACATTATAATCGACGTCAACCGACACCTACTCGTCTGCCTTTTGATCCACTCGGTATCAGGTGCAAATATATTTTTTCTGATTCAGTTCTTCATCTGGTGCTGGGTGAATACGTAGCTTAGGCTCCTTTTCGCCTTTTCACCCATGGTCAAGTGGAAACATATGCTAGGGCTGGATGAGTTCATAAATTGATGCTTTTCTCCATCCTTTGTTATGTTTTACCCAAAACTCCTCAAAAGTGCTCTTGAGATGCAAACATACTTTAAATTAGATAGGATTATGCAAAAAAGTATCAAAACACAATATATTTAGGTGAAAATAACTATAAAATGTGGGTATTTTATATAGATAGAATAGACACATCAGTTATTTAAACAAGAACCCACTTATTTTAGCAAGGTTTCAATCCAAAAGAACTTAAGAGGCGTGTTCTTAGTGTCTTCCACAAAAGGTCGGAGTCAAGCTCAAAAAGAGTTCATTTGGAACAGCTAACTTGAAGAGAACATGTAATCATTAAAAGTGACATTTTAATCTGGTATGTTTAAAATTAATTTTACTTATTTTATTTTTAAGAATAACGCTTTTTGGTCAATTAGTTCCCTATTTTGAGATATTAGGTTCTAGATGGTTCTTTTCTTTTCAGCAAAATAAATGATATTGTGGGGTATTTTTAGATTTGATCTAGTTACCTAATCTTGCTAATGATATAGCACCATTCTTTTGTGATCAGATTGGAATATTTGGTTTCCTAATTTTGTACCCATGTAGCGCCACCGTTCTTTAGTTATAGGTCTGAATATTTTAATGTTTATTTGCCACTTAGGGATTTAGGTGGCTTTAATTAATTCCCTATATGAGGGACGCATACATACTCTTTGTTTTCATATCAATGGACTTATTTTTTTCAACTTTGTACTTATGAGATTTCTCTATTGTTCCTTTATGTGTTTGAGAGATTTTTTGACTTATCAAAGGGAGTGATTCTCTTTTATGACATCCTAAGAATATGGTTCAAAGATAAGTTCTTTTAGAGTTTTATCCTATTGATCAACAAATTCTTCTTTTTTTATCAATTTCGTGCAGCTTCTATCCTTCTTGTTTTGTTTTATTTCTAACATGTTGATTCATTGTTGTTCCTTGGCTATTTCATTGTATCCTATTTCAATTCTAGCATGATGTGGTTTATTCCAACTTATTGGAGGTTCGTTGAACAAGTTCCATTTGGGTTTCTCATTACTAATTGAGTTATATGCATTAAACAAAGAACTAACCTGCCGTTTTTTACCAAATATAAACAAAATGACAATTCAAAATGGTTGCATATTTTATTAGCATTTAAAAGATAGACAATGAAAAGTGTGGATGTCACACATTATCAATATAAAGCTTAACTGCTGGGAGATATTTACCATTCTTACGGTCCTACCAACTCAGCTTATGAAGGATTGTATTAGTTTAATCAGTGATCTTGTATTTGAGCTTTGAGTATATAGCTTTATCTAATATTCATTGTGAGAGTTTTGCCACTCTTGTGACTTTTAGAAACTGGGTAGTCTGATATATTTAAAAAACATAAAATTTTATTAAAAAAATATAAAATTTATAACAAATAGTAATAAGCTTATTTCTTAGATTTTGCATAATTTACGTGGATTCGCTTAGGTGCAATAATAACAACTCCTATTAGCGATTTGAGGTACTTCTATTTGAATAAAAATTGATAGTGATGTAAAGAAAAAAATGAATATGTATTTGCTCAAAATGCAAGTTTACAATAGGAAGCCGTACAGGACCATATCGCCACATTTAATAACTTCACATGCGTTAGATGAAAAATGTCTCTTCGGTGGTGGAGATTGGAGATAGTTATGTAAAAAACTATAACGAGTCTCACATTCTGGTAGGATAAGTTTAATTGGGCTGTACATATTGAAATTTTAAAATATTTTAAAACTTAAGAGAGTTTTATTTCTTAGTTTACATGCTATTTGGTAAGAAAATATTTAAAAAAATAAAATAGTGCAGACAAGCAATATTTTCTATATTTGTTGTGCATTGAAAAAATATTTAAAAAAGTACTTCGTGTTATATATATATATAATTTTTTTGGTGTTACATAATTTTCAACTTTATAACTTATGTTATTTAGTTTAATGTATAAAGTTATCAGTATGTTTTAATTTTAAACATGCTTTAATGATATCTTGATTTCGAAATCATGTGAATGTAGGAATAGTTTTTAAGAGAGTTTTCTATCATTTGAGACCCAACGTGACTTAATTCGAATTAGATAATAGTTAGATTTCATATAGTTTTAAGAAAAAAATGAAATGCATATTGTTAAAAAAATATTTTTTTCAGAGAAAAAATGCATAAATATTGGTTCATGAACAACTTTAGAAATGGCACATGCATGAATATGCATTAATAATCAATAACTTTTTTGGCCAAAATATTAATAATGAAATATTGGTATACAGTATAATTAGTTTATTCATTTTTTTACCAGAGTTATTGATTGAATAAAGTGATAAATATATCTTTTTACGTTTTTTTTTATCGGTTATTCTTTTACGTTGAATGAACAAATAGTTGAATGTATTTTTTAGTTTTTAATATTCAATGAACAAACCAACAATAAGAGATAGTCTATATTGCATGTCTTTTTTAAAGTATAATAATTGAGAAAACTTTACAAATTTAATATTGCCAATTATATATTTATAAAAGGCTACATTACAATATGAGAATTTAATCGTGAAATAAAAAGAGAGGATACCCGTAAGATACTAACTAGCTTCTCAAACAGCGGAAAAAGAGGGGGAGAGAGAGAGAGAGAGATAGATACTAACTAGTAATTTTTTTATAATTCTGAACTATTTTGATCAAATTTTAACTGTACACATCTATTTATTTATTTTTTAATAGTTTAATAATATTTTTATAAATTATTAAATATAAACCATTCAAATCTAATTGAATAGCTCGATCTGAAATAAAGATAAAATGGATAAGAAGTGTAATGATGAACATGCACTAGCTGTCTTTGGATTGAAGAGCAAAGATTCATACTCCTTATATGTCCCTTGCCTTTTAATTCATTAAAATATTTTGGTTTTGATAGGCAAACCCTTTTGGTTAGCTTATTTAATTTTTCTAATATTTTATTAAAACATCTTAGTTATTAAGTCTTCTCTAGGTAGGAATTTTCGCCTGAACCATTACAAATTTGTTTTGGAAATATTGATTGAAGCCTTAAACCATTACTCTCGGTATTAAGTTTTGTCTAGGTACCCCTTTTTTAGCTTTATTAAAAGAAAAGAAAATAAAATTTTTAACTTGTAATTTTTAATGTCTTCGGACCTTTAGATATTAATCTACTGTATAAAATTGATTTTGAAAATTAAATTCTCTATTTATTTTAATTGTGATATTTATTATATTTAATTATCTTTTTGCAGGAATTATATATTATTGGTCTAGTATTTTAAATTATTCCTATTATATATGAGTAATGATTATACCAATGGTTATTGGTTGAGGGGAAGCAATTAATTAGTTGTACCGAGTATCATATAATTATATAAAAAAAATAAGTAATGATTGTTACATTTGTTACCAACAAGGAATGCTCATAATTCATGACAAAAAATAAAAATGATCAAGCTTCACGACACAAAGCGTCTTGTAAAAAATGAATCACATTCTTATTAATTAAACTAATCTTTATTAGCTTTTGAATGTTATTTTTGTTTCTTTACATGTTTTGATAAAATTTAAATATTAAAATGATAATTCTATTCTTCACACAAACTGAGTTGTTATCTTTTTCTGTGTTGTGTGGGGATAATATCTAATTGTTTAAGTCATAAGAATTGTGATTTTAGCATTTTGTTAATTGTTTAAGTCATAAGAATTGTGATTTTAGCATTTTGTCAAGAAGAAAGGATGGAAAGTAAAATTCCTGTGAAATAGATCATTGCCTCTAGATTGGTTTTGAAAAAATTTGAAACTTTTCAAGAGATTAGGCTTAACTAGAGAAATTTTATTTTCTAAGTGGTTTATGATATTTTATTAAAAATACCATTAACTATTTAATTCATCTCTTTAATATAAAAAATATTTATGTCTTTAATATTAAAGTATAATATATTTATTATAAAAAATAATTTGAACTTCATGAACATTAAAAAATTAAATAAAGAGATTAAACTTAAACTTTTCAAAAAGTTAATTTCCATGAAAGTATGCTTCCGAGAAGATAATTCCTTGAAAATGTACAAAGCAATCCCCTAATCAAGTTGCTTTGAATTTCAATTTGGAAATCGCAATCTCGATGGTCGGTAGAGGATTCTAGTACGGCGGCAATGCTAGGAGAGGATCAAAATCATTTGTTACTATCATATACAATTATACACTATCCATCCATCCATCCCATTTTATTTATTTATTTTTTAAATTTTAAATATTCTAAATTATTTATCATTTTATATTATTAATAATGCTAGGAGAGGATCAAAATCATTTGTTACTATCATATACACTATCCATCCATCCATCCCATTTTATTTATTTATTTTTTAAATTTTAAATATTCTAAATTATTTATCATTTTATATTATTAATAAAGTATTAATTATCTTATTTATTATTTTATTGTTCATTGAAAATGATGATAAGTAGAGTACAAATCATTTTTACCATTTAAGTCTTAGACATTTTAGTAAAATACTATTAAATTTTATTATAATTTAAATTATTTAACACCTTTATTAGTATATGTAAAAAACTTTAGAACAATACAAAAAATGGAATAAAGGGAATACAAAATTATTTAATTAAATACTAAGAAAATAAAATACAAAATAAACAATTAATTAATGAAAATATGCCGTGTATTAATGTCAAGTGATTATCATTAGGAATATTGTTATAATAAAATACTCCATCTATTTCAATATAATTATCACTTTGGACTTTTTTTTCATATTTTAAAACAATTATTATTTTACAATTTTTAATATAACACTAATATTTTTTATAAGTTTACCCTCTAATAATATTCCCTCCAATTCATATTATAAGATATTTTGTATGATAAGTTTGTTATCCAAAATATACGGCATTTGATATTTTTCTTCCTATTTTACCCCTACCTTTAATACTTTCTCTCTCTTCATTTATAATCCTACAATAATAATAGAATGAATATTTAATAAAGGTAAAATAGGAAATATAGGTATTTTTAGCTTTAATTTTAGTTGAAAAAATAATTTTTTAATATGCATGTAATTAATATAAAATGTCTTATAATGTATATAGGAGGGAGTAATAATGAAGGAACATGAGAAATATTAAATAATATCATATAATTAATGAAGGTATTATAGTAAAATATAATCAAATTTTATTAATTTTTAGACTATTTATTAGTTTTATTAACTTATTTGTATAACTCCAAAATGATAATTGTTTTAAAACGAAGGGAATAAAGAAGAAGAAAACATTTTACTTCCTCCCTCTCATATTATAACATCTTTTCCAAGTTTTTTTTGTTTCATAATATAACACATTTTATAGATTTTAATGAAGCATTTGTGATCTTTTTTCCAAAAAATACTCTTTATAAATTCATTCTATAAATATTCTTTTTCTTTAACTAGATTTTTCTTTCCCGCTCCCGAGAGGGATGCAGGGGGACACGAGAACATTTTATTTAATTTTAAAACTTATTAAATTTAAAAAAAATCTCATCACCAACTCTCACTATCTTAAAAAAAAATTAATATCAAATTATATTAATTAAAATTAATATATATTTAAAAAATAATGTGGGGCCCAACTAATAAAATGGAAAAAAAGTAGTTTTGAAATTATAGTAATTCTTTTTAAAATAAAGATTTCTACCTACTTTTAACTATATTTCTTAACACATATAATTTTTTATAAAATATCTTATAATATAAAATAAAAGAAATAAAACAAAAATTTATAATTAAAATTCTCTATTTATTTTACCTTTTTCTTAATAATTCATTCAAAGTGTTCGAAATTTAAAACCTACTATAATCTAAACACCTTTTTTTTTTACCTCAAAAATTTCTAAACAGATTTAGAGTACATTCGGTTTCACTACTGAAACCAAGTTTTGACTCAAAACATGGTTTAATTTATTTCGTATGACATTTGACAATTTTTTCATTTCTCATCGGATAATCATTTTCTAGCCAAAACGTGGTTCAAGGATAAGTAGCAGTGGACTTACTTTTCCATTCTCTTTCTCCATTCTTGTCTGTATTTATTTTAAAATCAGATAAAAATGGACCAATAAAAAGGAGAAAAAATGAAAAAATTAAGAAAATAAAATTTCCATAAAATTACTCCTATCTATTGACCAAAATGTTCCTTCAAAAATTTTAATTTTTATAGATCATGACTTATAAAAAAAGGTTATATCAGATATATTATGTTCTCAATTAAATAAATGTAAATTAAATTTTAATCCAAGTAAATTAAATTAATCATGGGATGAAGTTTAAGCTAAATTTAGAGAAATATTATGAGTTTTGTCAAAACCAATTTTCAAATAAATCATCCAAACATAAATACATTAATCTAAAATTAATTTTTATAATAATTACGTTACAAAACTAATTCTACCAAAACTTATTTTTAACCAATTAAAAATCAAACAACCCCTTTAACAAGGTCGGGAAATACCAAAAGAAAAAAAAAAGTTTAGTACTCAACTAAAAATAATCATTTTTTAAACCCAATTTAACAAATCAATAGTTTTATAAATTAAATTTTTAATTTAAATGAACTCAATTTCATCCTAATATTATTTATTTATCAATATTTTTATATAAAAATTCTAAAGTGCGTTTTTCCATGAGAAAAAACGGGGACGGAGGCATCAATTATGAATAGACGTGGTTGGTAGATTAATGATCCAGCACAGAGAGTGAGGTATTCAATGCTGTTGGGTGAGGGCTGCATAATTGCTCTTGGCAGCGTTAATGTGTCATTAAATGCTCCAACTCCCATCCACGTATTGCATTCAATCCAGAGTTCGTGTTATGTATCCCTCTCTCTTCGTTTCACATCTTCATTTCGTTCCTGCATTTAATCCACCATCACTGTCCCTACCATTCTGGCCAAAATGGAAACTAACCCAAAGAAAGGGGTGTGATTTTCTTTTTATAAGTTTTTTCAGATGAAAAGTTTTATTATATTTACTATAAGTTTTTTTTAAATATAGTTCAAGATATAAGATTAATTATTTTTACACTCTTATCATAAAATTAGGTAATATACTTTCTCAAATTTCTAAAAATTATCATTTTAGAGTTTTTTTATATAGATTAAGAAAGTTATTTAATGATTTAAAATATTATAAAATTTAATAATATTTTATTAAAATTATCTTAATTAAATACTCTCTTAAATGATTTATTTAATATTAATGAAATAAACAAATAATATAAAATAAATTATTAATACTTAATTAAAATTCTAAAGTAATAAATATTATGAAAAATATCAAAAAACCTAAAATAACTATTTTTACAAATCAGGAGAATAATAAATTAAGTGCATATTAGGAAATTATGTAGTAATAAATTGAGCGTATGTTAGGAAATTTTAAAAAATGATATTTTAATTATGTTTCTTAATGTTTGTACTAAAACTTTAAAAAACATATAAATAAATGGATTGAGTACTTATATTCTATTTTAGTGTTATTATTATGACTCATATTTTAAAAGGTTTTCATAATCCTAAATATAAGTCATAATATAAAATGGTTAAAACATTAATTTTTTTTCCATAAATGTTATTTCTATTTAACCTTTGCAATTAATATGAAATTAAAACTAAATCAATTTAATTAGGGCCAATTTTGCAAAATAATGGAAATTTTTGTCAAATTCAATAACCTTAACTATTTTTCTTAAATTATATTAAGTAGTTGAACATATAGTGCACAAAGATAGAGTAAGATCATATTAATAGTAAATCTGATGCCCTATCTTTGTAAGATCAGGCTGGACCAGCCAACCCAGTATATGAGGTTTGGCTTGTCCCTAAATTTTTTTTTTAAAAAGTAAAATAATAAACTAATGTTATTTAGGAACAAATATATAATTATATTAAACCAAAATATGTTTCTTTCAAAAATAATATTAGGATCAAAAGTAACATTTTCTAAAATTATAAATACTTAAAATTATTAATTATGTAGTATTTTTATATAATATTAAGAAATCAATTTAAAATTTTAAATGACATTAAAATATTAAAATCTTAAAAATATTCATAATAATGATAAAATTATTTTATTACATATATTGTATTAAGAAAAGTAATTATATAAATTAAATTAATATTTATAATTGTTTTAGAAAATATAAAATTATATGTATATTGGGCCGGGTGGGATTGAGTTTGTCCTCAACCTAGCGCCCAACCCGACTCTGTTTTTAGGGCAACATAATATGTCAGATAGGATTGAATTACTAGATTCATTGAACATCCCTATTTAAATATTACGGGATTGAAAATAGTACTCCCTTTAGTCTTGAATACAATGAACAAATAAGAGAGTGATTTTAATCTAAAATATAATAAGCAAATATGTTATATATGGTGAATTAATTATTTTTTTTTCACTTATACCCATCATTAAAGAATAATGATATTCATGAGGCTCTCTCTATATTTGTAATTCACAGTATTAAATAGAGGGTATTTGAGGAAAATAATTTTCACTTATAATATATTCAATGCAAACTGATTTCAACAATTATTTTTTAAAGATTTGTGAGTTAGTTATTTATTACTTGTATTTGAGATTGGAGGGAGTATTTTATAGAGGCATGGGTGCAAATTTGAATGTGGATACAAAATCAATGAGTAATACTCCCTCTCAATGAATAATATTCCCTTGATTTCCATTTATAAGTTAATTTATCTCATATTTTCATTTTTTTTAAATTATTCCTACTTAATTAATTTTTCACTCTCAATTTATTCAAAAGATGCACCTTATGACTCTTAATAGTATTAATAAAGAAAAATAATTTTGATAAAAAAATTAATACAATATTAATTTTCTTTTTTACTTCTTATAGATAAGATTATTAAAAGGGAATAATTTTTCTTATAAATAGGATAGGATAGACTGTAGCCCAATCCATTCACATGCTTAAAGTCCCTCACGAAGGGGCAGATGTTGTTAAATCTCTCTTCATTAAAAAGTGAGTGTATGAGACCGTGGGTATATAAATTAAGAGGTCAGTTTTAGACTGTCACTTATATTAGGTAAATATATTTAATCCCATAAATTTAATTCTGTAAGCATTCTTTTAGGTTGTGGACTTGCTTTGATTCCAATGAGCTTAGAGTTTTAGCTCACATGTTTTTGCTTTTCTTTTTATTTTTAATAGAAAAGGGAGGTATCAACACTATAATTGTTTTTCCCTTCCTGTTTCTGTCTGTATCCAATCTCTTAATTTCAATTAGCAACAAAAAAAAGTAATACTCTCTCCGGTTTCTAATTATAGGGCGTTTTGTCTTGATTTTAAATATAGAATCATTTACAGTATATGAAATAATATTTATTGTATATTTTTAAAAAATACATTTATTTAATGTATTACAAAGAGAGAGAAAAAGAGATTAAATAAGAATAATTTTGAAAAAATGTTATAATTTTTGGAGAAATTGAGGCAATTAATTAATTTTAACTCTCATTCTTAATCTAAATAATTTAATTAAAATGATCTTATATTAAGAATGAGAAGGAGTATATAAATTAACAAAAGTAAAAGTATTCGTCTAATTCACACTATGAAATATTTTATATTAAATACATGCATATTAAAAAATTAATTTTTTATCTAAAATTCATCAAAAATACCACAATTTCCTATTTTACCTTATTAAACATTTTAAGGATTAAGAAGGAGTAATGGATAATTAAATGATTCGTTCTCACCATAAATTTCATGTAATTACTATACATTTAAATCTACGAGAGATTATTACATCCTTGCATGTTACTACAGTATATCATTAGTATATTCTTTTTACTAATAAAAACTGTCTTAAAATGGAGATAAAGTGAAAAATATTTTAATTAAAAAATACTTGCACTAAATGAGTAAAAATTATTAATTTATTTACTAATTATTTTTTATTAGTGACAATATATATGATATGACGTCTCAGGAACATCTAATAATATAATAATCTAATTCTAATAATTTCTTCTAAAAACTAAATATGTGGAGAAAAATGATCATACAAGAACTATGTTTAATTCAAGAGATAAAACTTAAAAGCATTAAAAATAAAAAAATACACTTAATTTATTTTTGTCCATAAAAATAAAATAGTTTTATAATAATTGATTATTTTTATTTATATCAAAACTAAAATTATAATCTCGTATTAGAAAACTAACTTCAAGGAAAAAAACACAGTAGTAACTTTTAAAAATACAAAGTCAATTACTTAACATTTTTTTAAATTTGGAAAAATTACATTTAATGCTTAATAATTAAACATTTGGATAGATGATGCCAAAATCTCCCATACAATTAATCAAGATATATCATCAATATATATTTCAATACATATATAAATTTATTCATATATATCTCAATACATATGTGAATTTATTCGAAGTTACAATATTCATTAATTTTACAGGGAGATTCACCTTTAGTTTTTCTTTTTTTAAAAAAATTTGCACAAGAGTACATTATATTATAATCTTATTCAATAAATACAATTAAGTTAATATGCCAAATCTTACCATGAGCGTATACCTTAATTTGTAATATGAAAATAAAAATATTTAAATAATTTATTTAAAAAAATATATGTTTTTCCAAAACAAAAACTTATTAACAAAACATGAATACTTTCTTGAGACATAAGAAGTAAAATTTAATCAAATATAAAAAAATGGTTAATGTAGAGATAAACATAAAACCAACCTCTCTCACATTTACTTATAATTTTTCAAAATTTATGTAAAATAACTGTGTTATGATACAGACAAATCTTAAATTGATCAAAACGTGAAAAATGTCACTAAGCAAAATCGTGATTTGCAAGTTAAAGAAAGAGGGACGAAGATGCATCATCCAGGAGGGAAGGACGAGAATGCCAAGCAACAACCATCTTCTTGACTTGGATTCTTCAATGAACGTAAATAGACTAATAGACAGTAAAATATATCAGAAAGAGATAAAAAAAAAATGAGAGTTACTATCCTTTTTCTCTTTTTAACCATTTCTTTTTATTCAAGAAACAATTCACTGTTTACTCATTCATGAGGATTCTCCTTCGCACCCTCAGGCCATAAATACAAGCCGACGAAGAATTACCATGTTAGAGCATTAAATATCGAAGCCTTTTTACAGATGCCATAAAAAAGAGAAACCTACACGTTTCAGAGTTGATTTGAAAAGAAATTGAGTTTTATTCTGTCAGCTTTTTCGTCTCGAGAGTGCCATTACTCATGAAGTAGTAAACGGGAAACGGAAACGACCCGGGAAACGCTTCTTACAGAGCCACACACCCACAAACAGGTTAAAGAGAGAGAGAGAGGCTATGAATGTTGGATTTGACAACCCACTTAACCAAATGGCTTCTTCTTCCTCCAAGTCTCCTCCTCCTCCTCCTTCTCGCCATTCCCCTCAATTCACCCCGGTGAGTACAATACAATACTATGCATTTTCCCGTTGCCGCTCCGGTTTGTTTCTGGGGAAAATCATGGAAACTGTTAACTATTTGAAGTTTAATCTGTGTTCTGCGCTCTAATTTTCCAGTTTTTCACTTGTTCTTTTTTTTGTTGGGTGCAGATTCGAGAAGAACAGGAAGATGGGTACAGTGAGGATAGAAGCCAGAGCAGAGAAACTCCGAGTGTTTGTACGGGTTCCGGTCCGACTCCGAAGCACCATATCCCTACCCCGCTCCGTCGGAGCGAGAAAAGTAATGGCAAATCCAATCAAAGGAAACGGTCTGAGTCCGGAGGCTCCGTTGACGGAGAAGATGGCTCCGTCTTGTGCAACAAGTGCCGGCCAAACGCTCGGGAGAAAATCTCCGTCGTTCCTTTCGATAACAACGGACCGAACAAGCACTCGTCGTTGTTGGCGAGTCCGAATGGGATTTTCAAGTCCATTCTCTTCACGTTGACGCGGAAGAGCCCCAAGCCCACCGAGCCTCCGTCGACGGCGAGAGAGGAGCAGTGGAAAATCGCGGTGGCGGAGCTATCTCACAAGCTGATTCAAGCTACCCGCAAGAGGGACGAAGCTCTTCTAGAAGCTTCGATGCTAAAACATTCTGTGCTTGAATTAGAGAAGAAACTCAACAAATTAGAGCTGTATTGCCTCGATTTGAAATCTGGGCTCGATGAATGCAGCAACACTTCACCTTATAGAACGGTGAATCCCCAAAATTCCCGTCAAATCAATCACCAAAACTCCGTCATCGAACGCTTCTTGGTCTCTGTCTCTGAAGCTCGGTCTTCGGTCAGGCTTCTAAGCCGTTCCCTCACTATGCAACTCCGGCACATGGGAGGTAAAGTTCACGAGAGAATTTCCCTCCTTCTTCAACCTTACGATGTAAAAATCTCCTCCGCGAAGAACCCCAGAAGCTTGCTTTTCTACCTAGAGGCTCTTCTCAACAAAGCCTTCTTTGAAGACTTTGAATCCGTCGGGTTCCAAAAGAACTCGTCGAATCGCATGCTGAACCCAATGGAACGATGCGAGGCGAATTTCATATCCTTTAACATGCTTCATGGGTTGACCTGGGAGGAAGTACTGAACAAAGGAACGAGGCATTTCAGTGAAGAGTTTAGCAGATTTTGTGATAGGAAGATGAGTGACATTGTGGGGATGTTGGGTTGGAATAGAGCTTGGCCTGAGCCATTATTGCAGGCGTTCTTCGTGGCGTCCAAGAGTGTGTGTATGGTGCACCTATTGGCGAACTCGGTGCACCCAAGCTTGACAATCTTTAGGGTGGACAAAAATGTGAGGTTTGAATCGGTTTACATGGAAGACATGGGGGGAGACAAAGCGATCAAGTTGGTCCCAAGCATGGTTCGAATAATGGTGGCTCCTGGGTTTTATGTCTATGGCAGCGTCGTGAAATGCAAGGTCCTCTGCAGGTACTTGAGCAACAAAGGTTCAGAGCCATCCCCTTAGAAGCTTAGTATTTTCATACATTATAAAATTGTATGATATAGAAACTGTTGAATCCCTTTCTGATGGTACTATTTTGGCTTCTGTTATATTGAATGTTTTATATTGGGGGAAGAGGAGATGGTTTTGTACTATGCTTCAGATGGTGGAAAGAAACTTTGTATATCCTGAATTTTGGATCAAAGTCAACAATTTGGTATTTTCTTTTATATATATATAATTATCTAATACCTAGCGGGTTAGAATTTGGTATTGGCTCTGCATGTTTCATACTTTGTGTTGGTTTATTTGCATTTAGTTATCCTGTTTCATTGATTGATAGTGGGAGACTTGCAGATACGGAGATGGAAAAGCGGAAGAGGAGTGAAATGAAAATCCTTCTTGTTTAGGAACACAAATAGAGTTGCATTTTGTCTTATTGTTAGCAGAGAGAATTATTTTTTTAAATAACATTTGTATACTTGTACAGATTTGATTCTCATTAATAGATTCGTTTTTCAGATAAATAGAAAAGTCCTTGTTGCGTGGAGCGGTGGAATAGTTGGGAATAGAAATAGAGGTGGATAGTCAATTGCTATTAGTTCAGGTGGTGGTAAGGGTGGGAGAGAATTTAGGTAAAAGTTAAAAGGTTTGAACCCTGAAGGGTGGGAGAGAATTTAGGTAAAAGTTAAAAGGTTTGAACCCTGATGACGTATCAAAAAAAAGAAACAGAGATAGATAAAATACCTATAAACCTTAATAGTATTATTTTTAATATTAAATAGCAATTTTTTGTATAATTTTTTTTATATTATAATATTTTATAATAATTATTGATAAATTTATATAATAAATAATATAAAAATAGAATATTAGTTGACTATTTTAAATTTAAGATATGACTATGAATAAATATTGATTTGTTTAGATTTTAATATTAGGATATGAATTTTTTTTATATAATATATAAAATTAAAAAAATAATAATTTTATTACTACAGATTTAATTTCGGTAGGACCCGGTTAAACTATTAAACTTTTAACTAGTATCTTAGTTACTTTAATCTTCAATATGATTTTTAGTACCTTACCAAAAATAAATGATTTCAAATTATGTCACGCAAATGAAGATTTCGGTAGCATGTAAGGAAAATACGTGAAAATTCTATAGCACAAAAATAACTATGAAAAAGTTTTGTAATCCTAAAAAATTATATCTTAAGTTCTTTTGGCATAAAATTAGTGTAAATTTTTGAAGAATAAATCTAAAAGGTTTTATTGTTGAGTATAAAATTATATTTTAATATTAAATTATGCTCAAGTTTCATTACTGTAAAATTCTAGAAAATGAGTATAAAAAATTTTCTTATTTAATATAAAAGTATATCTTAATATTTTATATTCAATTATGAAGTTTTTTATACTTATTTTTTATGATAGATTTGAGTTTAATTTTTTAAAATTTTGGGATATTTTAATAATTAGTAGGTAACCTCTATAGACCCGTTTTTTTTTTCCAAACATGAAATTTATTTTGGTCTTACCAAGTTTTTCATAATTTAGGACTTGTTTAAATGTGTTTTTTATTTTAATATTTTTAAAATAATTTTATAGAATTGTTTTCCAAAATAAGTTGTGAAAACAAGAAAATAAAAAAAATTGTTTGAATAATTGTTATCAAAATTATAACTAGTAAGTATTAAATGTGTTATTAAAAATTTATAAGTTCGTTATTAATTAGGTGAATATTTTCTATATTTTCTTATATTTTTCATAATAAAAAATATAAAACACCTTAAAGATGTATTAAGTTTTTTACTTTTTTTGTTTTCTAAAATATTTTATAAAAAACAAGCTTACCAATAAATTTTTTTATTTTTCTATTTAAAAAAGCCTATTATAAAAATATCAATGAAACATGTCCTTAATTTTTCTATTTTTTTAATAAACAAAACAAGAAATAGAAATACATATATAACAATTATAGTAAATTAAAGTAAATTCTTCATTATATATATATATTTATTTATTTATATTTGTCCAAGTGCTTGTAACTCTGCAATAAGATTCATTTTGTGTCAAAGCTCACAAGTATTTTGAAAGAGATTATTGTGATTGAGAAACAATTTTTAGTGGACTAAATGATTTTTTTTTTATTTTTGAAAGCCTAATCTGAGAAATTTTTAAATTTTAACAGCATGTGTTTTAAAAATTAAATTGATAAAAATAATTTTTGAAACATTATTAATATTATTAATTCATTCTTAAAAAATAATGTTGAATTCAAATTAATCCTTAAAAAATAATTTCTAAATGAAATGTGAACTGTCAAAATTTATTTTAGATAATTTAGATTTCACGTATTTTCATTTTTAAATTAATATATTAATTTTAAAAGTGATTTTTTTATTAAAAAAAGCTAAAAGAAATGGGGTCTTAATCATAAAGAAGCTTGGGAAATAAGATGAAGAGCTTGCCATACAATTCCATTTTAGAGAATCAGATTCAAGGCAGTCAATTCCATATCGAAAGCGAACGAAATGAGGGCTCACCCATGTATTCTGGTTTTCTTTTTTAATAAACAAGGCAAAGCAAAGCTTGAAAAGGCCTCGAAGAGTTAGGCCGAGCCCAAGGAGAGAGAGTTAGGCCGAGCCCAAGGAGAGAGGCTTAAGGTTGCAAGTCATCCAAAAGTTGGTTCTGCAGAAGCTCGGGGCTTCCTGGATTATGTCAAAATAAGCTGTCATGTTGTGGGCATTCCTGGCGATAAAATCAGCACAATTCAAAGCCTCACGGTGAGTGTGGTGCAAGGAAAAGGAGTTCCTTTGGAGTAGGATCTCGTGAATCCTTTTAACTTCCCACATGAACGGGTAGTTCTTAATGTTGTCCCTCCAAATAAGGTTCAATGCGTCAGTAGAATCAGTGAACACCTTCACTTTCTCCAAGTTTTGTTTCAGGCAGATGTCCAAGCCGATCCTGATCACTAAAAGTTCGGCTGCCGAGATTGGTAGGAATCCTAGTTTAGCTTGGAAACTGATCTTCCAACTCCCATTTGAGTCACGAACTAAGCCACCACACGTTGCCATGTTTTGTTGATTAACAGAGGCATCCACATCGAAACGTTGCGTACCTGTAGGAGGAGGTTTCCATCTCACATCATGCCGAGCTGTGGTTTGCATGACTGTTCCATAGAGTTCCAATAAGGAAAGATCATTCATTAAGTTCCTAATACAACCTTGATAGATATGTTCAGCTTCAGTATTGATTCTAGATAGAGCCTTGTTGCAGAGAGCACACCAAATTTGCTAGCAAATACATCCAAACATCATCTGCTAGGACCATTTATGATGACTAAGTCTTCCCGCGTCATGTGATAAGTTCCACTTTATCCAATCCTGCAAATCAACAGAGAAAAAATAGTTCCAAAACAAAAGGGTTAAGAAATTTTTTCCAGGTCACTCTGGCTATATTGCAATCTCTCGACATGTGTAAAATGGTTTCCTCACTATTGCACTCATACGGACAGCTGTAATTTGAGATGAGTCCCCAACTCTCTCTCAAGGAATTCGTTGGTAACCTATTGTGAACCATTTTCCATATCAGGATTTTGATTTTCTCATGGATCTTTAAGCTCCAGATCCTCTTCCAAGGAAAGTAAGCCCCGGACTGATCTCTTTTTCTAATGAAGTTATAGGCTGAACTCACTGAAAAGTTCCCATCTCTCAATACACGCCACCAGCAAGTATCCTCCCCCTTGTCATGTTTAGGTGGTAGCATTCCTTTCAGACTTTCCAGTATTCATCTTGGTAAATTCTGTTGAATTCCATCAAAACACCATGTGCCATTAGTTTCCACAAATTCTGCTACTGTAGCTTGGTGGTCAAGATTCGAATTATCAACAACAAAGCTATGAGTAGTTCTTCAAAACAAGACCATTTGTCCCACCAGAATCTTGTTTCTATTCCATTGTTGACTTTTCTCCCCACACCTTCAAGAAATTTTGTCCACACTTTGGTAATGCTCCTCCATGTGTATTGTAACATCTATAAATTTTCATCTATAATTAATATGGTTTCAATAAGTTATATTGAATTATGATGAGCATACACTGAATGAAAATATACAATAAATTGTGATTTCAATAAGTTACATTGAATTATGATGAACATACACTGAATGAAGGTATATAATGAATTACATTGAATTATGATGAACATACACTGAATGAAGTTATCCAATGGATTGATGTTACTTGCTGGCCAAGACATCAATACTATAAATACCCCTCCAATTTCTTCATTTCAGCACACCACCAGTTGTGAGTGAAAGAAAGAGAGAGCCAAGGGATAGAAAGAGAGTTTGAGTGAAAGAGAAGAAAAAGGAAGGAAGGCTAGCTTCAAGTAAGTACTTATGTGAATATTAGGTACTTAAAAATTCAAGAAGGAAGACAATCTGTTTAGCTCATGATACTTTTCAGTTGAGGTAGTATATTATTTATTTCATGCATTTTTTGTGAATTAATTATAGATGTTATGTGATGCTATTGGATGAGTTATTTCCATATAAATGTTTTGAAATGCTATAGATATCTAGTACTAAAAGGATACTCTGCCGAAATTTAGATGTGAATAGTGTTAAGGCGAAACTCTTATAGATGCGTAAAATATGAATTATTTGGTTGTTTCCATAACTACCTGATTATGAGCATGATTTGTATAAATGAATATATATACTACTGAGATTTTCCCAAATCTCACACTAAATGACTAACAATGTTAGGGCCAAGCACAAGTAAAGGTAAAGACAAGGAGGTGGTGAAGTAAGAGGAAGCATGCTGGAAGATATTATTTTATATTAGAATAAATGTATTGAATTATGCTAATATGTTCTGGAACAATAGTCAGATAATTACAGTATGATTGACTTGATTTTTATTAATTAAAGTAAATTTTTAGTTAAGTTATTGTATTTTGAGCAACATAATTTTGAAAAGTTTAATTGTTCTAGGTTTTTTAATTCTTTCCACTAGATATATAAAATATGATAAAAAGCCTAGTAAACTAAGGTTTTACATGTGTGAAGCAGATTTTTTATTTTCAACTAAAGGCATCTCATTGTTACCACATTTATATTTAGCTTTCAGCACTCTCACCCACAAGGCATTTGGTTTGGTGATAAGACACCAACATAGTTTCATAATAAATGCTTCATTTTGGCGCCTGAGGTCCTTGATCCCCAAACCTCCATATTCTTTGTTTGAGATGATGGAATCCCAAGAAACAAGATGGAGTTTTTTGCCTTCTCTATGTTCATTCTAGAGGAATTGGAGGCTATATTTCTTAAGAGCTATTAATATATTTCTGGGCAATAACATAGATTGCATGGTGTATCCCGGAATTGCGGAGAGTATTGAATTAATCAAAGTTCTTCTACCCGCGAAGCTCAAACACTGACTTTTCCATGAAGAGAGCCATTTCTGTGTCTTTTTGAGCAGAGGTTTAAAAGTTACTTTGGTTACTCTCTTATGGATAAGAGGAATCCCCAGATACTTCCCAAGATCTGCTGCCAAAGTGACACCCAGAATTTGTCTCAACTCCATCGCTCTGTTGAAATTAACATTTTTGGAGACAAAAAGCTTCATTTTTATCACATTCATCTTGAGCCCTGAATATTCGCAGAAGATTTTTAAACAATCTCTGATGACTTCCATTTAATTAATAGAAGCTTCCGCGAATAGCACTAAGTCGTCAGCAAAGAAAATGTGGGATATATTGGGGCCCACTCGAGTAATCTTCAGAGGCTTCTATTCTCCAGTGTCACATTTTTGTTTGATTAGATGGTTCAACCTTTCCATACACAAAACAAAAATATAGGGGGATAGGGGATCTCCTTGCCTAATTCCTTTAGATGGTGTAAAACCCTCCGTCGTTTCACCATTCCAACTTACATGCATTTTGACAAGGCTAACACTTGCCATAATAAGTGATTTGAGTTGAGGGTTAAGGCCAAAACAGCTGAGGGTGTCATCGATGAAGTCCCAATCAAGTATATCATAGGCCTTTTCTAAGTCAACTTTTAGAGCCAAGTAGCCCTTGGTCCTTTTCTTGGTTCTCATAAAGTGAATGGTTTCTTGCGCAATGATGATGTTGTCACAACCTTGCCTGCCCGGTATAAAGCTACATTGCTGTTGGTCCACAAGAAAATCCATGGCACTTCTCAAATGAGTAGCCAAGATCTTCGTCACCAATTTGAAACTAACGTTGCAGAGGGAGATAGGTCTAAAATCCTTCATTGAACTGGGGTTCTCCACCTTTGGTATAAGCACAACGTTAGCTTGATTAATGTCAGCAATCATCACAGGGTCCCTGAAAATATCAATAACTAGTTTACAAACCGTAGGTCCAATAACCCCCCCACTGCGTTTGAAAAAAGTGTGCTAGTAGTCCATCAGGTCCTGGAGCCTTAAAAGCCCCCATAGAGAAAGCATCATTTTTAATCTCCATTTCATCCACCTCATGTTGGATCAGATCAAGCTGGGCCCTGGACAATCTTGGAAAGTTTGCAATCAAACTCAAATCCTGTACAACTGAAGTATCTTTTGAATACAGATTTTTGAAATAAACATGTGTCATTTCCTTTAACTTCTCTTGATCAGTGACCCACTTCTCATTCTCACCAAGAAGGGCTTTAATGTTGTTCCTTTTTCTTCTCATCTTAGTTGAAACATGGAAGAATCTAGTGTTATGATCACCCCATTTCAGCCAATTGCACCTTGATTTCTGGAACCAGATCAACTCCTCTTGAGCTGCAATCTTATTGTAATCCTTCCAAAGATTTCTCTCCAACCTATATAAACCATTTGAGTCCCCTAGTGATCTTTTCCTATCAATACCCTCTAATCTTCTAATAATTTCATGTTTTTTACGCTAGATGTTACCCATGTGACTAACATTTCATCTACTCGCAGCAGTTTTAAAAGTATGTACTCCAACCTGCCAACTACTATCCTTCCATGAACTCTGCACAATATTTGCAAGAGAGTCTTCTAAGAGCCAGGCAGCCTGATATTTGAAATAGGGAGGTCTACCCCTAAATCTCTCATTCTGTCTTTCAGAAATGATCAAAAGCCTATGGTCTGATTTGTATCTAAGGAGATGAAAGACTTTGGCATGTTAGTATTTCATACGCCAGTACTCATTTCCCAAGGCCCAGTCAATTCATTTCCCTTGTATTCTAATTCTAATATTTCTGAATATATATCACATTGTTTTATCAAACGTGAAAGCATCTTCTCGTTTTAAAACTGACGTGAGACTGATGAGGAAAATATAGAGAAGGTTTTATTGAGCCAGATATCATAAAACATAAAATAAAATATTCATCAAAATATGACAGAGTGAGTGATTCCATCCCGAGTCAATGGATGTGATTATGAAATTGGAATGACAGGTCTTGTACTTTTTTTTAAGAGACAAATGACTTTGCTTACATAATATTTTTGTAATACAAAAAGCAAAGTCAAATGGTAGCCATTGAACTTTGCTTTTTGTTTTTTGATTTTAAATAAATAGACGTTGACCATGTAGACAAAGGAAAAAAAAAGGACACATTAGAATTCCATAAAAAAAAAAATACACAGGACCCCAATTTTTCAAATCGCCTGGAAGGATTTCGGTCCATAATAGAGAAAAAAATTAGATAAAATTACTCTTATAACTTTTTAAGTGAAATAAACTAAATTTTCAAGTAAATTGAAGAAAATTTTTAAATTAATTAAATTAATTTTTTAAGTAGATTGAATTAAATTTTCAAGTAGAATAGACCAAATTTGCATGTAAACTAAATTAAATTTTTAAATAGAATGAATTAATTTTTTAGCTAAATTGAATTAATTTTTTAAGTGGATCGAATTAAATTTTCAAATGAAATAAACTAATTTTTAAGTGGACTAAATTGAAATTCTAAGTGGACTGAACTAAATTTTTTTAATCTAATTAACTAATTTTTCAAGTATAATTAATTAAATTTTGATTTAAAATCAACTTGACAAAAATTTTCAACATTGAATTAATAAAATTTCCAACTGAAGAAAATTTCTAAGTGACATGCTGAAATTTCTAAGCCACTTAACTTTTTTCAATAGTCTAAGTTTTTAAGTGAAATAAATTAAATTTTGGTTAAAATTAAAAAAATTTCCCAACTGGAATAAACAAAATTTATAAGTGACATAGTAAAAATTTTGTAGTCCTTTCAACTGTTTTTAGTCATTTGAATTTTAGTTAAGAACAAGAATAA
Organism: Adenanthera pavonina; assembly: GCA_026686845.1. NCBI lineage: Eukaryota > Viridiplantae > Streptophyta > Magnoliopsida > Fabales > Fabaceae > Adenanthera > Adenanthera pavonina. Next base: position 23,711,164 of record JAIVEN010000022.1, on the reverse strand, counting down.
TTTTGAAAAAAAAAAGTTTCCAAATTTAATCAAAAAGATTTAAAATTTTAAACTTGAAAAATTAGTTCAGTTTACTTGAACTAATTAGTAGAAACTTTTGATTAATTTAACTTTGAAACTTTTTTTTTGTAGAAATTTAGTTTATTTTAATTAAAAAAATTAGAAGGATAATCTTGTCTAGTTATTCTTTTTCCTCCCTGCCAAGGATCAAAGTCTTTCTAGGGGGTTGAAAAAATTAGAGATCCTTTATGAAAAATATTTTTCTTATGAAATCCGAATATGTCTTTTTCTTCTCTCTCTACATGGTCAAAGTCTATTTATTTGAAAAAAAAGAAATGCAACCTTGATTGCCCATTCAATTTTGCTTTTTATATTTTAAAAAAATTACAATACAAGAAAATTTAAAAAAAAATAAAAATAAAAAATAAGTTGAAGACCTGCCATTTGACTTTTGTATATTAAGATCCATCAACTCACTTTTTTATTTTGCATGTTATATTTTAATAAATATATTTTAACTTATCATATTTTAGTAAATATTTTATTATTTTAATTATATCTTGCTCAAAAAATTGTATTATAAAATTGGAATGACAGATCTTGTACTTTTTTTTAAGAGACAAATGACTTTGCTTACGTCATATTTTTGTAATACAAAAAGCAAAGTCAAATGGTAGCCATTGAACTTTGCTTTTTGTTTTTTGATTTTAAATAAACAGACATTGACCATTGACCATGTAGAGAAAAGAAAAAAAAAGACATATTAGGATTCCATACAAAAAAAATCACACAGGACCCCAATTTTTCGAATACCCCAGAAGGATTTCGGTCCCTAATGGAGAAAAAATAATTAGATAAAATTACTCTTATAACTTTTTTAGGTAGAATAAATTAAATTTTCAAGTAAATTGAAGTAAAATTTTAAACTAATTAAATTAATTTTTAAAGTGAATTGAATTAAATTTTTAAGTAGAATGAACAAATTTTACACGTAAACTAAACTAAATTTTTAAGTAGAATGAATTAATTTTTAAGTAGATTGAATTAATTTTTTAAGTGGATTGAATTAAATTTTCAAATGAAATGAATTAAATTTTCAAGTGGATTGAAATAATTTTTTAAGTAGAATAAACTAATTTTTCAAGTGAATTGAATTGAAATTCTAGGTAGATTGAACTAAATTTTTAAATGTAATTAACTAATTTTTCAAGTATAATTAATTAAATTTTGATTTAAAGTTAGCTTGACAAAAATTTTTAAAGTTGAATTAATAAAATTTTCAACTAAACAAAATTTCTAAGTAATGTGCTGAAATTTCTAAGCCATTCAACTTTTTTCAATAGTCTAAGTTTTCAAGTGAAATGAATTAAATTTTGGTTAAGATTGAAAAATTTCTCAACTGGAATGAACAAAATTTATAAGTGACATAGTCAAAATTTTTTGGTCCTTTCAACTGTTTGTAGTCGTTTGAATTTTAGTTAAGAACAAGAATAATTTTGAAAAAAAAAGTTTCCAATTTAATGAAAAAGATTTGGAATTTTAAACTTTGAAAAATTAGTTTAATTTACTTGAACTAATTAATAGAAAGTAAACTTTCAAATAATTCAACTTTAAAATTTTTTTTTTCTTAGAAATTTAGTTTATTTTAATTAAAAAAATTAGAAGGATAATTTTGTCTAATTATTCTTTTTCCCCTCTGCCAAGGATCCAAGTGTATCTAGGGGTTGAAAAAATTCGAGGTCCTTTGTGAATTTTTTTTTTTTATGAAATCCTAATATGTCATTTTCTTGTCTCTCTGCATGGTCAAAGTCTGTTTATGTGAAAAAAAAAAAAAAGTGATGCAACCTTGAATGGCTACCCATTCAACTTTACTTTTTATATTTAAAAAAATTACTATACAAACAAACTTTAAAAAAAAATTCAAAATGAAAAACAAGTTGAAGACCTGCCATTTGACTTTTGTATATTAAGATCCATCAACTCACTCTTTAATTTTGTATGTTATATTTTGATAAATAAGTCTTAACTTGTCATATTTTAGTAAATATTTTATTATTTTAATTATATCTTGCTCAAAAAATAGAATTAAAAACTCCACAAAAAACAACTTTTGTTCTTGGGCCATCAAAAGCAAAATATAAGACTTAGTGGTAAGGCTGTTTAAAAGGCCTAATGACTTGATTGGCCCAGTTATTTCAGTCTGTTGATTTTCTTTTTTTTTCGGCCAACGTAAGAAGTTGATTTTCTGATTATTATGAAGAGTATTCATGATTATAATTTCAAAGAATGTTATCCCTGATCCTAATATTATTTTAGGAGAATATATATTGAATGAGGTGAACTGTATTTTTTTCAATATTAACTGAGCTATACTTTTGATCAACAAAAATATCTTGATCAGGCACCAAGTCATCTTAAGCTAGGTGTTGCGCTAAAGCAATTCTTTTGTGTTCACTTTCTAAATTAATAATAAATCAACAATTCCAATATATCAAATTTTATAAAACAATATTATTTAGAGTTAGAAGTCATGTAATAAATTAACAAAATTAAGAAAAAAAAATAGAGGAGATCTGATTCTATCTCATATGGTGCTTTCTTTTTGGTTAGAAACGCGGAGGAGTTCAAGTGCGCATCAGTAACATCACTCTAAAACAGATATTCGACGGAAGTAACTCATTCTTCCACATTTGATCTTCCAAACAGCTTATATCCTCAATGTCCCTTTGTAATCAGAAGAGATCTAACCCAAATATGATCGCCATCTTCCTGGAAGCAAGCTCAGGTTCTGACAAAGACGCTTATTAATTTGCATGAAACTCCAAACCCTTGTGTTTCTCACAATTTAACGTTCTGGAGATTAATTTGGATTGTTCTTTTTTTACTTTCTGGGATTTGATGTTTGTGTTAGCGTCAATAACAGAATTGCAGCAACAGTTGAAGGGCAAAGGTCGTTGAGAAACGCTGGCATTGGTGGTGGGGCCCGCCAGTGGTTCAGCATTTTATCTGGGAATTTTCTCGCCCCCGATCGATCCCTTTCAACAAGAAATGCTTCTTCCAACAAAATCAGATGACACATTGTAACGTCATTTATCCATTTCTCCCTCCTTTTTCGTCATCAATCAATTTAACATTATATTGAACGAGATATTTGTTCGTGTATATTTTATTCCCTCTTCCAGATTCCCTTTTCCTCTCGTATAATCAGGGTAAGGCATAGGGCAGCATCATGTCAATGTCTGACACGGATTCCGAATTCTCATCTTGTGGCCGCGACTGCAAAAATTTCAGACAAATGACTCGTGAACGTAAGTCCCAACCACATTGTTTTTTCTTCATATTCTATTTGTCATGATAACTTTTATAATTCATACATCTGATTCTGATCAATTTGGACCGCGATTCTGATCACCTAGAATAGAATGTGGCTGGGACTCAGTTTTTTTTTTTTATTTCTTCCTTTGACAGCACTCACAACAAAAACTTACCAGGAAACTTTAAAACAAATTCATTGACAGCACATTCGAGGGTTATTATCATGCCAAGTATTCTAAACCATAGGATGCATTCAGTATGTCAGCCAACAAACATCTAAGGGAGGAAGATGAGAAACAGAGACCTTAGGGAATATGCTCTCCAACCTGGGATAAAGCAAAGACTATCAAATCTTTCTAGAATAGTAAGACAATCAAAAGACCTAGAATTCAGACAAGTAAACATTGGACCTGCAGAACCCTCGTTAATAAGGTTTCAGAATTACAATAATAAAAAACTGTTTAAAGTTTTAGCTGCAAAGTTCTCATTTGTGCCTATTTGATGTTTGCGGGTCATCTCAAGTGTCTAACTCTCTAGTACAAATTTCTGAGACTTAAATGCGAAATTTTTAGTTTTATGTTCATTTAGGCTTTTAGAGTTATACTACTGCAAGCAAATAATCATTATGATTACATGCTTTCCGAAGTCTCTTTTTTGTTACTGCTAAGAATCATTTGTATCATCGCGGCATCACTCAAGGGGTCCAGAAGCTTTAATTTGTCAATAAATCTTTCTTGTTCGCTCTTTTTTTTTGTGGTTTTTGGTTTCTGCTCTGGTGCTTCAGCTCTCTTCTTCTCTGATGCTATTTTTTCCTGTACCCAAGAAAAAAGAAGATAAATAATAAAATGAAGGAGAAGTATAAGCTAAAAGAAAATAATTCAAATTGGCCTTCATTTGTTATTCTTTTGGACAATTTAGTGACAAATCTATTGCTATGCATGACATATGTATATCTCTACAAGTATCATGACTTATCTCATTCAAATAAATATTAAAAAATTAAGTGTTTACCTTTGGAAAGCTGTTATTATGCCAGCCTTTGCAAGTATAGCATCCTTTTGTTTTTTCCTTTTAAAAATTTTAATAATAAATTGTTTGATTGTAGAAAATATTAGCTTTGACCATTTCTTGACTGATAATTTCATTTAATTTCTCTGTGAACTGAAATTCTCTTCAGGGTTGTTATATGAAATGCTTAGGTCATCAAAATCAGGGGAGTCAAAATCAACTTGGAAGGTATTTGATGCCACTGGTTACTTTAATGAATTCAGCTTGCTGTTTCTAAAGTTATACTGGATACATAACCATACCTTTCTGTATGTTTAGCTTTTATGTGTAACTACTTCCATTCTGATAAACTTTACACTTTATTCCAAATTTCATGACAAGATGTTGATGAACAGACATGAAATAGATATGATTATTTTTTTATGGTTAATTTCTGTTTGAAGTGCGCTTTTTTTTTATTCCTTTTTATTGGGATCTAACGATTATCTGCTGCAATGTCACAGATAGTTAGCTTTCCTCCTTATTAAATTATTTATAAAATATTAATCCACAATCCAAATTCGTAGACCCTTAACATATCAATATTCTTGTATCCTTGGACAAGGACAACGATAACGTAATACTAGGGAATGAGGGATAAAAGAACTTTATTGCTTTAAAGGTCTTTTCTTTTTTTATGTTGTTTCTTATGTACTTTGAATTAGGACGATATCTTATCTTACATTGATCTTGTACCTTCCCTCATCTCTGTACTGTAAAATTATCTAATATCTATGGGTTGTACATGCACATTCTTAAGCTTTAAACAGCCAAAAAAAAAATTATTTTGGTTTTTGAAAGAGCAAATTGACTTGCACTATACACTAGTATTTGTTCAGAGTATATCTCACAATGCTAATGGTGGTATAGAATAAGAATACTGCAAGATAATCTTAAAGCAAATTGAGTTAGCATAGTTACACACGCCTCATGCTGCTATTCATAAATATGCCCATCCGTTGCTTGTTTGCAGGTACTAATCTTGGACAAACTTACTGTAAAGATAATGTCTCTCTCATGCAAGATGGCTGATATCGCAGATGAAGGTGTTTCATGTAAGAATCACCAGATTGATTTTTGAGCAGTCATTCCCCAGGGAATCAAATTCACTTCGTAGTTTTTCTCTGATTTTTGTGATTTCTTTGTGATGATGTTTGATTTGATTCTCTAATATTCAAACAAAAAATTGAAATAATTTATACTCGTACAGTAAAAAGTTTTCACATGGATATATGGAACTTAAAATGCAAAAAGTCTATTAACCATCGATATTGTTGGGGCAATGGAAGAACTTATTCAGGTTCACAACTAATTCTGTTTCCACTATATTACAAGATATAGTTTTGCTGTTCTTCTGCAGTGGTTGAAGACTTATACAAGCGAAGGCAGGCTTTCCCTACCATGGATGCAATATATTTCATCCAGCCAACCCAAGAGAAGTAATATATCTTCCCTTCATAAAGATAGACGCTATCAATTATCATGAATTTTAGCTTAATTTTAAACTGTAATATCAGCTCTTATAAGTTTGTTTAGGTTCTGATCTGCTGGTAGTCTTTCATGGTTGTTTTTGCATGCTTTATTTAGTTCTGATGGAACAAGTAGAATTGTTGGTGCCTCGAGACATGGCTTGGCTGTTTGTAAAATTTTTGTATTACTCGTACATGCCATAGATGTCTCTAAAAACATAATTTAAAAAAAAAAAAGTAGTTTTTTTTAAAGAATAGGTTCATAAAAAAAATGGTTTCCTGATCATTTTATTTTTATGAGCCCTTTTTAAGAAAAAAAAAAAAACCCTCATGTTTCTATCAAATTGGCCATTGTGAATAATACCTGTACATCTATTATTCAGTAAAGTGATTTTTCTTGTATATTCTATTCAACATATTTAATTATCAATTGCTTATTATTCTTTTACACATTGCCTAACTGTCTCCTAAGTATATGAAAACATGTCATTTGTTAAAATGAAAAATATGCTGAATTTTAATGGCTAAGATGGTTTCATTTAGTTTTGGTGGAGCAGTTGTATTTAGTTGTCATATAATTGGTGCATGAGATATTGATTTTCTCACCTCATTTCTGTTCGCAGTGTTATTATATTTTTGTCAGATATGTCTGGAAAGGCACCCTTATACAGGAAGTATGTGATGATCTTCATATCATCTTCTGTCTTCAATTTAATCTTGTCTTTTATTCTTTGATTTCCAAGCTCTGTTTTATTCTTTGTTCTTGTAGGGCATTTGTTTTCTTCAGTTCACCTATTTCAAAAGACTTGATTATGAACATTAAGAAAGATACGATCGTGTTACCTCGCATAAGTGCACTAAGAGAGGTGAGATTATTTGTTTAGAAAGTTAATTTTACTTACATTGATAATTTTTCCAAAGCAATTTCATATTCTTCTTATTGTGAAAATTTTCTGGTTTGGATGACACTAAGCAGATGAATTTGGAGTATTTTGCCATAGACAGCCAGGTATTTGAGTGTTCTTTGTTTTACTTTCTGACTGTCATGTATGTCGTGTTTATATAAAATGAATATAAATGTTTTACTCCCCTTTGGTTGCCATTTTTGGTGTCCTCACTTTGAGTTGTGTGATTTTATGTTAATGCAGGGTTTCATCACAAACCATGAAAGAGCTTTAGAAGAATTGTTTGGGAATGAGGAGAATAATTATAGTGGTGTTGCATGTTTGAATGAGATGGCTAGATGGGTTACTACAGTTTTTGCTTCATTAAGAGTATGTAGTTAAGTTCTTTGTAACAAATAAAAAATTATTTGTAGCCAATGCTCAGCAAAAGTTCAAGCATATGATAGAGAAGTTTTCTGAAGCAGATAAATATTTTTCTAGGAATTTCCTTTTGTTCGCTTCTGTGCTGCCAGGTCCCTAGATGCAACCATAATGACTGCTTTCTGTGATCTAATTCCAACAAAGCTTGCTGCTGGTGTCTGGGACTGTTATAGAAAAACTATACCTAACTTCCCTCAGACAGAAACGTGCCAGTTACTTATCCTTGACAGATCCATTGATCAGGTTTCATACCTCCATGAGTTGGTGAAAGACTTATAATATTCTTTGAACACTATCATATTGATTACAATGGGTATAATACTCTGGATTTGTAGATTGCTCCTGCAATACATGAATGGAAATATGATGCCATTTGCCATGATTTGCTGAATTTGGAGGGAAATAAATATGTTCATGAGGTAGTATCCACTCATTCTATTTTATTTTTCTCAGAACTTTTGTGTTTGTTTTCTTTTGGATATAGGCATGAATGCACTTTATTTACAAGGTTCCGGGCAAGAATGGTGGTGAACCTGAGAAGAAAGAGGTTCTTTTGGAAGACCATGATCCTATATGGCTTGAGCTTCGCCATGCACATATGGCAGATGTATGTACAATTCTTCTGTTTCAGACTCAAGCATCATGATTACCTTTTGATATTGATGATCTTGTCAGGCTAGTGAACGGTTGCATGATAAAATACCGCTTTGTTTCAGAGAATAAAGCTGCACAAATCCAACATGGCTCCAGGTAAGTTACAATTTTCTGGGAATAGGTAATCTTTGACATCATAGAGGACATTGGTGCAGAGCTATGATAATGGTTTTAGCCAATATCTGAAAGAAAACCTTTTTCCAAATTTCATAAATCTTTTACAGCTTTATGACTTCTGAATATGGGCCATTTTGGAAAGATTGATGGAATGTCATTGTCCCTCGTTATGTGACCATGAAATATTTCATCACAACTCCATTTATCACCACTACCAATTTACGGAGAATTATGACTTAAGGTATATGGAATACGTATTATGAATGCTGTCTCCTCTGCTGCTGTGTAATATGACTGAGTTGTTGATTTGCGAAGGCATGTATGCTTTCTTTATTAGACGATTAGGTATTTTCTCAATTATTTAAGCCAAGATTTGGAATTGATGCAAGTGTTGATTTATTTGTTTAATTACTATCATGAGAAACTTAAATTGCATTTCATTTACAGAGATTCTGGTGACATGTCAACACGTGACTTGCAAAAGATGGTTCAAGCACTTCCGAAATATAGTGAACAAATGGACAAGCTCTCCCTCCACGTAGAAGTTAGTTAGTTTATACTTAAAACAATTTTTTTTTATAGTTGTATAATATGGATTGCACAAATATATTTATACCAACTTTACTCGTGTCTGTAGAACATTCTCTAAGTAAAGGTGAGCCAAAAATGACATATAACTTTGATTTCATAGCATGAATTTCAAACTAACTTGACTTGTACTTGAGTGAAAATGTTAGATTTAAAGTATTATTTCAGAACATGGGTGTCTATCCGAAATTTGAGTTTCTTTTCATTAACGATAATAACATAGAACTAACAGATGTCATCTGTTATTATCTTGCATACTTTTATTGCTTCTGTTGTAGTGCTTGCAGACTGATGACTGAATAAATTGAGCATTTTTGCTTAAGTTTGATTCTGCTAGTTGGTTCTCTTTAAGGAATTGATTTTCAACAGAGTTCAACAATATGTTGAAGAATTTTAAGAATGACTGTGAAGCAGAGTACCATGGGTGCCATAGCTTTGTAAAATAATGAGCTTTTTGTCCAGATTGCAGGAAAAATTAACAGAATTATTAGGGAGTTAGGACTTCGGGAACTTGGGCAGCTGGAGCAGGATCTAGTTTTTGGGGATGCAGGAATGAAAGATGTCATCAAATTTTTAACTACAAACGAGGTAAAAATCTTGAGAGGAAAAGGAAAGGATGTACCTTATACCTGTCAGTGAATATGTGCGTGCGTGCGTGTGTGTGTCATTTATATATAACTTACTTCATATCATTTATATGATATGTAAGTGTGATATTTATGCAGGATACGACTAGCAAACATAAGTTGCGCTTGTTAATTATTCTTGCAGTCATGTATCCTGAGAAATTTGAGGGAGAAAAGGGTCTCGATTTGATGAAGGTTTGGTTTCCTTGCTACTACTGTCTACAAATTAATGCTATGCTTGGTAGTAGTGTAAATGGGCAGGTGAAAAATAGGAAAGTGATAAGTTGAAAGTGTATTTGAATGCAATTAAATCTAGATACATTCCCATTTTCACTCCAACCAAGCACACCCTAATTGGCAATTCTTGTTCATTTATAATGTCAAGGAATCAATCTGCTGTTACTGATGTGTTTCTTGACACCCTTGTTGGTATTATGCAATTTTAACCCTTTCAAGTGCCTTTCACTTTAGGTAGCAAGGTTGACGAGTGAGGATATGACTGTTGTGAATAGTTTGAAAATGCTAGGGGTACAACCAGAGACCACAAAAGGTTCAACTGGTTCTTTCTCTCTCAAGTTTGATATCCATAAGACAAAGGTACTTTCTAGTTTATGTAATTGATTTTCTCAATATGACATTATCCCTGAAAATTTTTTCTTTAAGTTCTCAGAAGAAGCGGGCAGCAAGAATAGACCGATCTGGTGAAGCAGAAACTTGGCAGCTATCACGGTTTTACCCCATAATAGAGGTAAAAATTAGCATACAAGTCCTCACTTAGTGGAATAAGTTTTCTTCTTCTTGTTGTATAAATCTACTGTAGTAAGTATGCTGCTGCTGGTTAGCAAACTCTTTGTGGTCTAATTTTGTATAAACCATACATTTATGTTATTATAATAAAAGAAAATAAAAGCAAACTCTAAGTTTTCATTTCTTAACAGTGACATCATTATTATGATCCTGTTGGAGCATAATACTGAGTTCTAGGGCCTCATATTGGATAAGCAAATGAATCATTTACGAGCTTTTTTTTTTCTTTTTCTTTTTCTTTTTCATCTTGAATAATAATCTCATCGTTCAGGAACTTATAGAAAAACTCAGCAAAGATGAATTGTCAAAGGAAGACTACCCGTGTTTGAACGACCCAAGTCCAACAACATTCCATAGTGCACCTTTTGCTGGATCTTTAAACCAAGATGAACCTGCACAGTCAAGGAGATCAAGACGCACACCATCTTGGGCTCGTCCTCGAGGCTCTGATGATGGATATTCAAGGTTCTATTTTTCCCCCCCTCCATTTTGTAAATTCAAAGTAATCTGATAATTAGTTCTAATTAGACCAATGTTCATTTCTTCTTTCTCCATCAACTCTACAATTCTTGCTTGCCACCCTCTATCATTGCTCTTCAGTTCCCTCTGTTGTGCAGACTTGTAAGATTTGCATTGATATAGATAAACTCTAGTGAACTAGTACCACTGCTAATTTCGGCACAACTCACATGTTTGATTTCTATTTGTGCCCAGTGATTCAGCACTTAAGCGTTCATACAGCGATTTCAAGAAAATGGGGCAACGTATTTTTGTATTTATTGTTGGTGGAGCTACAAGATCTGAGGTTTGACATGTGGGTTTATTGACCAGTTTACAGTCTCTACTCTATTTCAGCTTGTCTGGTCTGAGCCATTGTTTTAATCTCCAGCTTAAGGCTTGCCACAAGCTTACTGGTAAGCTGAAGCGAGAAGTTATCCTGGGCTCGTCAAGTATTGATGATCCTGCACAGTTCATTACGGTATTAGAAATTTGAACTCCTTTGAAAGCCAAATTTATCAACTGTTGATGAACCAGGCATTACACAGTGTCATAATTATCCATACATGCTAATTTTCTTTTGTAGAGATTGAAGGCGCTAACAGAACAGGAGCTCTCAATAGATGATCTTGAGATCTGATGTTACATTACAGACTTGGGAATTGGAAGATGAGGTTTTTGCTTTCTTTTTATGAGATAGTTTCATCATCTAATCATGAACATGTTGTTCAGCCAAACCACTGAATCATAGATCCTCCAATTAGAGCCATTTTGATTCAAATCCAATGTAGTTGTATGCTAAGGCCTCGTTTTGTAATTTGTACAGCTGAAATATCGCTTCAGGTCTGAATTTCCTTTTGTTTAATCTTTTTATTAAAAGTTGAGCTTAAATCCTTTTAATTTGAGTAATTTAAAAGAAAAAAAAAAGATTTCTTTCAGTTGGCATGGTTCTGAACTGGTTTGGATAATTGATACTTTCCTTTCAAGCCATTGTTAAACATGATGTCAAACTTCCAAGGCAAAAGAAAGGATATTCAATTAAAAAGATCATAGATACTCTTATTGAAAACTTTTACAGACCTCAAGGATAATTAAATGATTAAAACTTGAATACCCACTTAAGGATTTATAATGTTTCCCTTGACTCTATTTATAGCTTCCAATTCCTTAACAAATATGCAACCATGTACTAAGCAAACTTTGCCACCTCAGAATCCAAGTCGCTACCTTCTATATATGACAGCCTTTTTCCTTTTTCTTTTTTTTTCCAATACCTAACAGTCTTTCATTCATTAACTTAGGTTAATGTGAATAGTACAAGCTCCTCTTATTTTTTAAACAAGTAATTAAGGATTCAATTTTCAATTTTTGTAAATAAAATAAATTTAGTTGAGAAAAGTCTTTTATCTTCCGTATTCTAAAAGAGATTAAGTCCTATTATGGACGGAAGATGCTCATGGTCATAAAAAAAAAAAAGTCTATCTATTTTGCTACATCTTTTGCTATTCCTATCACATGACCTCTGTGGTACTCCTCCATTGATGATCTCGCAGGCTTCTTCTAAATATTGAAAAAGACCTCGAAAGAAGAATCTTGAATTTCTAAATTGGAAGCATTCCAAATGAACTCATGAATAAGAACTTCAACAAACAATTTAAAAATGTTTGCTTAACTTACACTGTCAGTGGCACAATTAATTAGTGGCCTAACTATTGGAGATTCTCACACGATTCAGTTGAACTACAAGTTTCACAGCCACCTAGCCAATAAAACCAGAATGATCATTCAATAACAAATTTATCATACATGAGAAGTTTAATTATTTAATAAACTCCATTAGTGATGCTTCCACATTCTTCATATAAAATGTCACATCCTGCTAATAGAATACCTTTGCCAAATTCTGGTAAATAACAATAGGAAATAAACCATCTAATATATATATATATATATAGAGAGAGAGAGAGAGAGAGAGAGTGCTTGATGAATTATGTTATGTTTGCCCCCATAAAACCATCAAAAGCAAAACTGAAAACACAATCCACTGCCTCCCATTACAAAAATGAGAAACCCCATAATGATTTTGCATAGGACTGGAAGTCCTTTTCTCAATGGCTTTTTAATGATTATGGGCAATGAATTTTAGATTGAAAGGATCTCTAGCTACCAGACCAGAATAACAAGATCGAAAGTCTTTATTCCTCAACAACATATATTAGCTTTTCATCAAGAGAACTACCCATTTAGCAACTCTAGAAACATAAAATCAATGCATCATATATAAGAAAGTTTCACAAGCTGTGAATTGTGTGACTTACTACTACTGCCTTTAATTTTTCGCAAGTAACGCAGCAAAGAGATCCAGATATATTGTAATTATGGGTCTCAGACAATTTTTTGCTGCCAACATAGAATCACGTGATCGGCATGTGTTCCAATACCTTGCATTGACGAATCTTTGTCATTTGTGCCCACCAAACCCTAATAATTACACTTAATTTACGTGAAGGATCATGAACTTTTTTGAAATATGAAGTAACAAAGTTTTTGAAAAATTGCTTAACTTTTGGTTTTGGAACTAGATTTAAATGGCATAAGTTTTTTTAAAGCAAAATGTAAAAGGTTGAGAAGGGATTAATCCAGTAACTTTATTATACCATCAAAACATAAAAAAAAAACAATTTATAAAATTCTTCAATTGAATAGATAAGGATTGCGCTAATGAAAAATTATATATAAAAAAAACTTTATTATTTTTTGTTACAAAATTTGAAACTACTTTTAAATGAAAAAACATTTATTTAAAAAGTTAAAAAGATCATCTATAACTTACAAACCCCAAAAAATCACGTGTTATATTCTCTCTAATTTTATTTATAATGAAAAATTTCTTCCTTCTAGTGATTTTAAATATAAAAAAAAAAAAGAGTTGATGGTGCATTAAATTTTTCTTTTCTAAAAAGAGAGGTTAAATATATTAATGATTCAAATTAGTATTAAATTAAGTAGAGGTAATTTTGAAAAAAACTTAAAACATGAGACAATTTAATTAACTTTAACTAACTAAAATTATTTTTCCTAATATCCATGAAATAGTTTTTTTTCCTTGGAATTGGAGTAAGCATTGAAGTAATTATTTTTTTTGGGATAAATATTGTTACAAATTTGCAAGTCTTGATCCACACTAATCAATAATTGGAAGAGAAGGAGTCCATTCAGAGAGTCAACGTCATCCACATGATTTATTCAGAAAACGATAATCACATAGTAATAGAATAATGAAGTAGTAGCTTTCAATTTCATAGCTTAAATCTTAATCAAGAATGATTCAACTAAACTACAAAAGCTTGCTAATCTTAAAGTTATACAGTTACCTTTATCGGTAAAAAATAAATATTATAAAATTTTCTTCTGCAATATATTGCATTTTGAATCACTAAATGGTATCAATATATCACAATAAGACTTTGAGTAATTAAATTGTCATGACAAACAATATATTATAATTTTTCATATGAAATAGTAAGTTACTTGTCTCAGACACCATGTACGTTTCATAGTTCTCAATTCTCATTCAGTCAAACCAAAATAAAAGGTGATATATACCACGTTTATTTATCTGATTAAACTTTTTATAACTAATTAATTATAAAATGTGTCAGGACACATTCAACTCATTTAAATTTTTAATAAAATGAACAATATTTAATCACTTATTATTCTATACCAAGCACGTGAGAGAGACAGGAAATCTTTTCCTATAAACTACTAGACTCTTTCAAATTCACTCAACTAGGACTTAAAAAATTCCTCAACTCAGACATAAAAGAACGGTACGCAGATTAATTATAATAATTAAAATGTCAAGTTGAATAAAAAACTATATTGACCAACTTTCAGGAACCACACAATGAGGTTTAAACTTAAAAAAAATAAAATAAAAATATGTATACTTTTCTGGTGTGAACTTGAATTTCGCTAAAAAGGGTTAAATGGAACAATGATTCTGACCATAGAAATGGCAACTATACAGTAATATAATTTCATTTATAGGTATATATTAATGGAGCAATGGAGAAAAGGACCACAAGATAGAATAGTATACAAATATGGACAAAGTTGTAATGCACCATGAAAACCAAGTTTGAGCTGGTGGATGAAAATACATAAAGATCGATGACTTTTGTCTTCACGTCTATGAAAGAGTTAAAATTTCTCAGCAAAAAGGTATACTAATAAATTGTGAAACCACAAGAAAAGCAAGTTTATCGTATCTTTTAAAAATAAACTGCCATATAATATAAGATGTAATTCGAAAGAAGAAGAATGAGAGTTTTTTTTTTTTTATCTTTGATATCCAATATTATCAATAAATTTCAATTTGAGTTAAGTCAGATCACAAATGGATTTCTTATGTGATTTTCTTTATTTACAGGATTCAAAATCAAGACATTATTTAAAGTTTAAGGTTTGAAGGCCATAAGCATCTCAGATTGTTGACATTTTATTTGACTGATTCATATTTTAAAATTCAAACTTTCATATTATTAATCAAAATCATCATTATTTTAAATTGACAATGAAAATATTATTTTAATTTTGTATTATATTTTCTAAAAGATAAAATAAATATCAATTTTTTTCAAAATCTATACATCTATATATATTATCTAAATCTAATATAAAATGTTCGTATCCATGATAAGCACAAATGGGTGCTGAATCTGAACGACACTAAATCCAATCTCCCTTTTTTTGCAAATGGTGTCATGTCAATTCATGTATTCATACATTTGGAAAAAATGTGTCACAAAATAATATGAATATATTTGCAATCCACATCTTATACTTACACTGCATTCACTTTTGTGAATATAAAGGATTCAAACTATTGCATTTTTTTATATACATGTTTTAAGAATATCATGCTTTTTGAAATTAAAATTGAAATTTTAGGTAAGTGATGCATAAACTAACTTTCACAAGTTCTCATTCCACTAATCTAATAAAAAAATTAATGCTTTCCAACATCTTTCATGCAGATGCAGTTGTATTAATAAGAATGAAAACTCCAGAGACTGCAATTTCCATGGTGAGAAACAAATCAAGAACAGTAAACTGGTGAAGTAGTTGAGCTCTTGATTATATATTCATTCATGAGCACAAACAATACTGACAAGTCCTTATTCATCAATTTAATGTTTAACAGTTTAATGATCTGCAAATTAAGGAAAACCACATGGGGGTTGCTCGATACGTGCACCATTCCAAAGCTTGAAGTCAGCCATGAACAGAAGACATAGTTTGCAGAGAAAAGGAAAAGTGGGGGAAGACAGAGTTTGAGATATTTGAGAATGTCATTAATTTCTGTGAAAATAACAGAACATGAGATGGAATGATTACGTCCTGAGATTAAGTTGAAGCTTTATTTCTTGTTTGTGTGAAGCATCAAGTGGTAGAGGACATTCAAATAAATAAAAGTCTGTCCTTCAGGTAAAACCAATCATAATTCATAGGGAGCCAGACTTACAAACACAAAAATGTTCTTATCTTTATATATGAGTAAATAAACTATACTGATTGTTTTAATTTTATTAAAAGTAAGAGTATTTTTTATTTTTAAAATTTATATAAATTTCTTTAAAATTAAACAACAAATTACAAAAACTTTTCACAAGTTTTACTGAAATTATGTACTCCATTTTTAGGAGGGGTTTATTTTCAATTTTTTTAATATCTATACTTCTTTGGTATAAAATGAAACAGTGGTTGAATTATCACTTTGATCTCTTAAAAATATATTCATCTGAATTTAATTTCCCAATTTTTTTTATTTGCATCATGTTTCTCTTTACCTTTTTCTAATATTTTAAAATAATTTCTTAGAATTTTTTAATACTTGAATTGAAGGACTTTACTTTAATCTTCTTAACTATTCTAAAAATTAAAAAATTATAAGAATCAAATTAAAATAAAAAAAACTAAGCGTAATTTTAATTGAGACGGAAAATAAGAATAAAAAAAAGGTTAAAAAACAGTCTTATCAAAGGTAAAAATATCAGAAAACAGAGCATAGTAACAGGGGAAGATTCTTCTTGTATAAAGAAAGGTGTCTTCCTATACTAATGATTATAATTGCTTTGCCTTTTTTGCCTTTAACCCAAACAATGTAGAGAGGAGGACTGCATACCATGCTGGTGAAAAAGCTTCTTCTGTATATAAATATAGAGAGAGGGAGAGAGAGACACCAGAAACAGATACAGAGAAAGTGAGATAGACAATGGGGTCATTAGTTGGTGAGCAGTCAGCTGTGTTAAGTCCTCACCGACAATGATTTCTCTGTCTCATAATACTATTATCACCAATCTCTTGATAATAGTAATAAATAATAATACTAATAATAGTAATAGTATTACTATACTCTCTCTCTTTCTTTCGCTCTCTACTTTTCTAACCCAAAAAGCCAAACTCTTCACCACTTAATTTAATCTTTCACCTTTTCACTGTTTGAAATGTTAGTGGGTCTGTGAATTTGAAACCCATCATCATCATCATCAACAAAAGCATATATTCCTCCTCCTTTCATACAGCTTCCTGGATATGTATCCTGATGCTGCTGTTCCATTTATGTATTTCAAATGGTTAATTATATTTAGAATAGAAACTGTTGGTTTCTCCATGGAATGATGAGGTGGACAACTTTCCATAATTGGCAACCTGTTTTGCTTTGGAGGGAAAATGGTGGGTGGATCACTTTGAGGCCTTAAGCAGCTTCTTTCATAAAAGATAGCAATTCAACAGAGTGAGAGGATCCATCTCAATGCCTCCATATAATTGCCTCATGAGGACAATAAGTACACTATCAATTCACCTATATTTTCTTTCTACTGCAAATAAAAACTGAATTTATAAGCGGGTCACAAAGGTGATTTCTTTTATTGTTTTTGTTTAAATATTGGACAGATAGTATCCAGCTAATAGTACAGATTAATCTTTTCCGGATATTGAGGCCAAAAAAGTCACTTGCTTAAAATTTTTTTTTACCATTCATGTTAACTTGATTTGAATTATATGTTTGAAACTGGAGTGAAGATAATCAAGTTCTTCCATTTTCATTTAAAACTGAACCCAGAGCTGATTTAATTGAGAACAAAACTCTGATCTCGATCAATATCAGAGAACCGATGCATGCAAAAGGATTCTCACTTGTCTCAATGGTGAATTTCTACTCATCAATTCATAACATCGAAATAAACCCGACTATATGTTTCGCAAGAACTCAGGAAGCTGTACGTTGATTAGCAAGAAAACATGAAAGCGAAGTTCAGCAAGATATTAGGATGTTGTTCTTTGTAGACGACGACATTGACATCAAACAGAAAGCTGACTGCCTTTGGAGGGGAAAGACCTCATTGGTCAAACTTACGTAGCATCATGTGAGGACAGTTTCCCAGATATATATATTTCAACATTCTAAAACAAGGTAGGTAGGTATCTGAATCCCACTGTGACAAACTTCTCATACCAAAGGTTTCCCATTTCTGAAATTTGCACTCTTAAAGATTAACTGCAGCTTTAGCCAAAGAAACAAGTCAATTCACAAGTACCTTTCCAACAATAATCTCTATTCTAAGTTTCTAACTTTACAGACATAGATATATCCTTTAAACTTTTAAAACCATTTTATGGGGAAAGATGGGAATTAAGTTGGTCAAATCATGAAGTTGAGGGCGAGGCAGTCTTGTGATACAAAATTCAATCTCCACCAATGTCCCAAAATCCTCCTAGTGAACAAATACAGAAGGAGGACAAAAAATTAGGACCAAAGACAAGAAGAGGAAGAAGGAGGAGGAAAAAAGGTAGTGGAAAGAATTCGATCAATCCTAAGATTAAAATTCCTAACTGATTAACCCAAAGTGAGAAAGAAACAAAGGATGTTACACTGAGGATGTATCTACAAGAACCTCGTTCAACACATCATCCTCTCCATTTGGCAAGCTAAATATCCCTGCCTCTTTGTCTTCATCACTGGAAAAATCCCTCCTCTCGAGTTTGGAATGAGCAGCAATGAATATGATCTTCTGTGCTCTGTCCAATGCAATCCTGGAACGTCCATGCCCACAAACCCATCTCAACAAAGGCCAATTGTTGCATTTGACTCCACACGAGGTTGCATGAAGGAATATTAACCTCACTGCAACTTTTCCCAGAGACTTAAACTCTGTGAGGTAGGTTTCCCACACAAGCCTGCTGCTTTGAGGATTGGCAATCCTCATCTTCCCTGTAATAGGATCCCTCTCCCTCATCTGCACGGCTCGGGCGTAAACCGGGTCGAGCCCTTCGGCTCTCCATTTCATTAGCTCCATTAATGCAATGTTAGCTTCATCCCCAGAAACAAGTCTGGTTATAAGCTTGTTCACATCTTTCTCTTGCTCAGGCGTCAAGCATTTAAATGGTGGAAGGTACTTGCCGCTTGTGTCTCTTACCAAATAAAGAGGGTCGAGAATATAAGCAGCAGCCCAAGCAGGGTGGTAGTTCTTCTTGAAACGTTTCTCAATCACCTTGTTCACTGATTCTTCTTCTGCAATATTGAATTTGGAGCACCAGTTCTTAACTTTGTTTCTTAATTCATCCCAAAGTGGAAGGCATTGGCCAACCAGTGGCCTCCCTGTTTCAATCTCGTGAGTCATGTCCTTCACCAGTTTAACCAAGGAGTGCATTGCCTCCAACTCGTTCCAAAAACTCACATCATGAATCATATTTTCAATTTCTCTCGCAGTGGGATCTTCAATGGATAACAACTTGAACGATTCATCTACCAGAATCAACTGTAACGCACGGGTCGAACTCAATATATCCTCCATCATTGTATATACATGCCTGAAGTTGAAATACTCGAACTCTCGCGATGGAACTCGAAGTAACCAGGCGTGCCCGTACTCTTGCATTTGATACTTGTGAAAACTATTCCGAATCTGAGACTTGTGGTTGACGAAACTCGCAAGCTTTCCGCAGTTCCCTGTGACAGTCCTAAACAAGTGAAGCTCCTTGTTGAAATCCTTAATCAAACAATTGAAACCTTGGAACTGACAAGAAAGATTAACCATCCAATGATTCTGATTCTCTAAATTTCTCAAAGCCTTGGACTTGAACTTGTCTGCAACTATCCCTACACACTGTTGGGGAACGCTGCCACAAATGCCAGTGATGGTCTCCCACAAAACCTCCTCTGCGTACTTAGAAGGAGAAGAAGAACCAGTGAAGAAAACAGCCTTTCTGTATAAACTTGTCCCATTGGGGAGATTCACGCTCATATTCACCACATTTTCTTCAGAATAATTCTTGGGATTGCCTTTCCATCCATCAGACGCTATTTGAAAGAACATAGCATCTCTGATTCTTGCTTCTGACTCTGCCTTCACTTCGCTATATTTCGCGTCCAATCTGGAACCGGTGAATTCTCTACGAGAAATCGCAGGCAAACCGACCTGGTTAAGAAAAGCTCTGAACTTTGGATGCTCCAAACTGGAAAACGACACCGACCCGCAAGACTCGTAGACCCAATCAGCGAGAAAATCAATCGCGCTATCGATTTGGGTTTTGGAAAGAGTTGGTGGTTGTGATGTTTTAGGACTTTTGAGCTTCTTAACACTGTCTTCCAACATAGCCAAAGCTCCCAAATCCTCCTTCCCACCCGACAACATCAAATGCGGTTGCTGCTGCAGTCTAGCTGTCACCACCGCAGTCGGCGTAGCAGCAGACGATGCTGCCGACGGGTACGTCGGGAGGTCACCGCCAACAAACCGAGATGGATTTACGATGGCAAGCGGCTGAACTTGATACGACGTCGTAGCGGAAGAAGAAGTCCTCTTGCGATGGGTGTGGTGAACGGAAGAAGAAGGCGGCGAAGAAGACAAGACCGGAGATGTGGGTGAAACAGAGGAAATGGGTTTCGCTACAGAATTGAAATTGGGACAAGTTCCACGCTTGAGATGCTCAGAAGCGGTACGAGAAGGATTCGAGGCCGAGAAAACGGCGTCGCAGAGAGAGCATCTTAGCTTCACTGCCTTGGGAAGCCCTGTTTCAGTGTTGTGAACCAGCATGGGCTCAAGGTGCGTCCAATACCAGGCTCCTTTGCCTTTTATTGCCTTGGCTCGAACCATAAGCAAGCCTTCATAACGCTTGTTCGCTGCTTTCGCCGTAAGCTCGTCGGCTGACGCTGAGTCCATTGCCGGAGCAGTAGCAGTAGTCGTATTTGTGGTGGCCGCCATTACTATTTATATTCGCCAATCCCCAAATGGAAAATTTCTGTCTTTTTTAAGTTTACATACGATTTGATCACATATTCGTCGTCCTCATCATCGTCATCATCGTCGTGGTCACTCTGGGATTCAATAGTTATACTGAAACGGCGTCGAATATGGTGCATTTATACCGGAAATACAGGTGGCGACGGCCGGAACTTGAATTTCCGGTGGGTTGCCATGCCGGAGACAGGTGATCTGATATAGAATTTCCGCAAATTTCGACAGATTTTCGGAATGATGGGAGGAGGAAGAATGGGAACAGGGGTAGTTTATACATGAACTAGGAAAGTCTGAGTCCAAGTCTATGATATCAGAGGGTGACTTGAGAGCGAGGGAGTCTGAGAAAGTTGACGCGCTTTTACGTGATGAGGATCTGCGCGTGGGGAACATTTGTGAGGGATGTTGAAGAGAAGAGGTACAACGAGGTAACGCTGGAAGTCAGTCCCACGTAAGAAAGCAGAAGACGAGGCTGGTCGTCACATCCTATTGATTGGGAAGTGCAAGGCACGCGTCCCCAAGGGCATTAGTTTTGGCATAAGCTTCATGTTTTGTGGCTTTTCTTTTGCATTATTTTTTGTTTTTTTCCTGATTATTTATTTCTCGTTAAAATAAATTTTTTATTTTATATTTGAAATGTTTTAATTAATTTGTTAAATTATTTTTATAAAAATTAGTGATTAATAATTTTAAACTCCAAAAAAATTTTATATTTATTTCTTTAAGAAAATTAAATTATTTTAATTTATTCTTTTAACTAAAATTGTATTATAAATTTTACTTTCCATCATTAAAGTTTCTCTTTATTTTCTTTCTGGGGTCTTGTCCGTGGTCTTCACACTTCTGTGGGGAAGGGTCTTACTTTGTCCGTTTCTTTCCCTTCTTTTTTCATTTTGTTTATTTTAGTTTTTACTATATTACATTCTTTTAATTTTTAGTTATTTTTTTACCTGAATTCTTGTGGTTGACATTTTCGTTTTCTAACACTGAGGTTTTGTAGCAAATTTTGATAAACATAAAGCATATTTAATGTGTACAAATACTTCAAATAAAAAGTATTAGATAAATTTATATTTCTCTTAGCCCAATAATCAGAATTATATGCAGGTGTATTTTTCCATTTGGTGGTTTTTTTTTCCTTGTGATATACTGGCTTGTAAAGTCTGAAAATTAAAAAGTAAGCTCGAAAACTTACAAAGGAAAGGGAAAATAATAGTAAGAAATGGATCTATTTTTCACTTGAAAAATTAAGTTTGCGTTGGAAAAATATTTAATTTTTTTATTTTTCTCTCTTTTATTTTTGAATCAAATATAATTTATTTAACTGGCAATCATTTTGTCTTTATTAATTAAAAATCTTCCATTAAAACCTTGCCATTAATTTAATTATTCTTTAGTAATTTCTTGTATTTTTATGTTGTTTTGTTTTCTTTTTCCTAAGACTAATGGACCCTCAAAAAGAGGCTTTTTTGTTTTTTATTTTGGTTAAAATAAATATCTAAATGTTAAACTAATTATTCTCAAATTAAAATAAAATTCATGTTCGAATACATCATAATTCAACCTGTTTAACTTTTTAGTTTTATTAGTTCATTCATGTGTGCTAATGCTTTAAACAAAAACACCTTATTTTAATATGATAAAGCATAAATCTTATTTTTCACAAAAAAAATTAAAATTCTATGATTTGAAATCATAAAATATGACTATTTGTTGGTTGAAATAGTGTGTTTTACTATAATTTAATAATTTTTTATTGGACAAGAAAAACGCTTACTTCACGAACATCATTATAGCTTCAAATTTTAGTAAACTGCTAATCATATAATATTTTATCACCAAAACCGCAAGCTAATCACTTTTAGACACTTATATAGAATATCATTACTCTTTTTGTTTGTTAATGTATGAGTAAAACCATAAATTCTAAAGTCTAAATCGATTGGGTACATCCCTAAAATCCAAGGCCACTTGATAATACTTTTTCATGAAAGTTTATTAGTAAATCATGTGTTCTAATTTCTGAAGGCATTTTTTTTTTATGAAACGAATTCCTTAAAGTGCACAAATAAATAGATGGATGGATGGATGGATTCTATCGCTATAAAATTCATTTGTATAAAAATAAGATTCACTCTTCTTTTTTTTTTTTTACTTAAAATACACTTTAAAGAATTTGGCCATTATGTTTAATTCTCACTCGCTCATTTTGTATAATTTTTTTGCTAAAAAAATTCATATTATTAATAGAAAAAGAGCTTATGTACTCTAAAACACTGAGACTCCACCCAAACAAATACAGACCAACAATAAAACTAACAAAACAGCAAAGACAACAAAACACAAATAATAAATCTAAGATTCTGTTTGGATAAGGAGAAAAAAAGAAAAATTACTCAAAAATCTAGATACCTCTATATCTATATTTCCTCTTATTTTCTTTTTTAGTTTTCTTTTCTTTATATTTTTCCCCTCATCCAAATAGAGAGCAACTAAAAAAATTGAGAGAAGAAGAAGAAAAATGACTGAACTCTACAATAGCCAGTTTCGAATGCTTCATGGACCATAAGCGAGATAAAGAAATAGTCTCGAAGCTCTCGTAAACTTCCAGGACATCACGTAGCATCGTGGATAATTATCATATCAAATTTATTTCAATATGTTTTTCTCTGCTTTTTTTAAATGATACTTTTACTAACGAAAATAACTTTTGCTTAGTGATAAATAGTTGATCCTAACAAATACAAAGATACTACTAGGGATTTTTGTTTAGTAAAGGACAAAAATTAGTTCAAGTGTCAAGAGAGTTGGCTTCAAAGTTAAAACTGTGAGAGAGGTAAGAAGAAGAAGAAGAGGAAGAATCACATTTTAAAGAAAAGAGAATAATAAATAATAAATTAAGGTAAAGAGTACAGTGGTGAAGCTAAAACTTAAAAGTGCAGAAATAGTCAAATAACTAATGAGTCAATAACCAAACCATATGCAACAACTGTCATCCACCATCCCATTTGCAACCCTTTTGTTCAATTATTTATTATATTAATTACAAAATCGACACTTATTGGTTATTCTAAATCACAATTTCAAAATGTGCCATTACTTTAATACTTCTTCATTATTTCACCCCCTTTTTATATATTAATAAAACAGTGCTTCGAAAACCTAAAATAAAAAAAATATTAAGAAAAAACAAATGGGAACCCAACTTGCTAGTCTTCCCTCTTACAATAATTTTAGTAGTTTTAGCGGCATGTGCTGTTCTTCAGTTTAATTAAGCATCTCATTTTCTAATAGATGTTTACATCTTAATATGACAATTTTCTTCTTCCTATCCTTTTTTCCCAATAATGTTTATGAATATATATACTATAATACATTTAGAACAGATATAATAAAATTATAATTGTAATAATATTAATTAAATCGCTTATATTGATGCATTCATACCTTCAACGAGAGAAGGACACAAAACTTATATAAGTGGAGTGTATATCTAATTGCACTTCTTATCTCTTATATATATAATATCTATATATATCATTCTTCGAATATGTCCTATATATTTACATGATATGTTACATATATACTTTTTTAATACACACACACACACTTCTCTCTCCCCTTCCTGTTTTTGTCTGCAATATTTCTCCCTCGACGGATAGAGAAGAATAGGAAACGTCCATATGGTGACTTATAGTCAAACCTTCTCTTTTTCTAGCAACAACTCCATTTTTGTTGCAAAAGCCACTGAATTCATTATTATGTGGTTGGTAATTCTTTTATTACCATCATCACCTAACCTAACCTCGGATTTTCTTTTTTCAATTTATTAACTCCCAAGTATGCATGTATATAGTATGTATGATTGTCACAATAATGCAGACTTTCTAAGCATCACTGTAATGAATAATTCTCATGTGAAATAAATAAATAAAAGAAAAGCAGCATTGTCTCGTGGAGATCATTGGGGAGATAGTTATAAGTTTTTTCTTTTTTTATTTTCTTTTTTGGTATACTGTTGTATAAGGTCAATGAGTAATAGATGCATCTCCCTTTACGAAAGGAAAGAATCTGCGAAAAAATAAGTAGACAATAAATAATTATACTAATCTCATAATTACCAAACCCACCACTTTATTTTTGCACTTTAATTAATTAATAATGTGATGTATAGTATGACATATATTCCTCACAAAATAGGGGTGTGGTGAATGGAGGAGAATGACCAAAAACGCTGAGTGCCAAAGTTTTAATTGTCTTCTCTTCTGTTTTAAATTTCTAAATTTATGTATTTTGGCTTATTTGGTACATCTAATCTGTACTTATTCTCATTTCTTATTCGGATTTACTATTGTATGTCTACCTAAGCTACCCAGCAACTTTTGTCCTTCTTTTCTCTCAAGTTCTCGAATCCCAACTAGATTTTTGTCGCTTTATGACACTTCGATTCAATTTTAGGTTAAAAAATCTTCATTATTTCCTCAATTATTAAATGTATTAAAAATCATCTACGTGATCCAGTCTTAACAAATCTTTTGATTTTTTGTCCAAAAACAAAATCTTCTGATTTTTAACAGTCCTGGTGAATAAATTTTCACTGCTTAGTAATAATTACAACTTAAATTGTAGCTAAGATCCAAGCAAAATTGTGGTTAAAATTCTTTTTTGTTTTTATATTTATATATGGTTGTAGTAATATTTTTAAAACTCTTTTTTGGAAGTAGATTTACAATAAAGTCGTAATTGATGATAGAAGTTAATTCTTATGCATTATTACAATATTTGGAAACTTGATTTAGGAATTTAATCTGGACTCTTAATCGAACAAACACTCTATGAAAAAGTGCTTAGGATGAAACATCAGAATGCAAATGAAGTTGCAAGTCAAAGTGGGGGGAAAGGAAGGAGATAAATATAATGAGGAGAGACAAATAGGATTAACGTTGAGATGAGTGTTTGTTGATTGAGAAAGAGAAGGAAAATGATGTGTTGGGAAGTGGGTGAGCAGAGAGGTGTGCTATTTTGTTAGGGTTATATGGATGATTGAGAAGTTGATATTTATAAGAATTGAGGTGAAGAATGATGCGGCTTTGGAAAAGAAGTGGAGAAAGCTCATTTGTAGCTTCTCCTCACTTTATAAAAAGTGGTTCAACAAAAGGCAAGTATGGGCCAATGGCGCATATTGAAGATGAAACTTTGATATGAAATTATAAACACCTAGCTGGCAAGATAAAACCCACATCATTGCCTTGGGGTCAGATTCTGGTCTTACTGATTCTGTCCTAGCTCCATTTAGATTGAATGAATTAAATTAAAAGAAAGATACAGTAAAAAAAAAGGGAATTTCATATCTATTTTCATTTTTTTAATTATTCTTCCCATTTATATGGGCCTACAATGTGTCAGGGGGACAATGAAAGTTGACGATAGCGAATGGGCTTTGAAGATTTGAGACCATATGAACAAAGTGTGATCCTCGAATTTAACCCAAACAAAAAAACGTGTGATCCTCAAAGATGAACATCGGGGCCATTACCATGAGTGACCTAAAAGTTTAATAGGGCCCTAGAATTAATGGGCCTGGGCCGTTTTGAGGATGAATACACTGGGCGTCAAAAGTTTTGGTCACTGGTGATCCTAAAAAAAAAGTTTTGAAAACTGAGGGCAGAAAGAGTTATTGGTCAAAGACCGAAGCAAGTCCCTAACAAATTTTCAATGGAATCGGTTGATTTGGTCTGATTTTCGCACAGTACATGCAGCCTTACCTAGTGTACATGATTTTTTATTTTTTATAAAATAGGGAGAAACAAACTGGTTAATTACTGTAATGAGTGAGCGGTGCTGAAAGACAGAGAAAATTGTTAAAAAGACCACTTCAGCTAACTGACCAAAGCTTTCAGTTTCCATATTTAAAAAAATCTTTTCTTGATGAGTCATGCCAGGGCCGGATTCCCACTAGTTTGTCTTGGTCCCCCGTACCAAATCCAACAGAATATTTTACTTTTCCCATACCACAAAAGGACGTTGACTTCTGCATGGAGTTCTACGCAAGTTCACATGGTAATAAAATTCGTGACACTAAACTTATTTGTAATTAGAATGATTACTAGAGGAGGAACCCTTTTTCCATTTCAGAATCAACAACCCACAGATATGATGCAAGCACAGAAAAGTCTGAATTGTGAAACTCGGCGATAATGGAAATTCCCCCCTTTGCTAATACCAAAATACAACTTGTGAAGCCTTGTTCTAATCTTAGTACACAACACCCCACTAGCAGAAACGTATCATAGATGAAACCAGAGGTTCCAGCGGGTCATCAATGGCAGGTATGATACACTCTGAAACCACCAAGGCTATGGCTGCTTTCTCTGTTAGTCAGATTTCTTATCTTCCGCCTCGTAGGACCTTCCATTGAGCTCAATGCCATTTTTCGCCTCCTTCAGCTAAATCAAATTGTCAAGGAGGAATTAGGGAAGACCAAACCCAATTTAAAAAAAACAAGGAAAAAATCCCTGCAGAATATTATTACCTGTTTACCTATAAACCTAAGTAATATTGAGCTGACATATAAAAGGACGGGTTTCTACAAAATTGACAAGGCAAACAAATGAATTTTACCTTTTGAATCATTTTCTTATGGTACCTATAACCCTGTGAAGTAAAGGAAAGAGAATTAAGTAAAACATTTTAGATATTGAAACAATTATGCAGCTTTGTATATAGCGAGATAATTCCAGAATCGGGGTATAACCTTGTCAGTTCCATAGATGTAATCACAGTAAGTGAAAACCGAAGCGAAGTTGCTATGGCTCTGTCCCCCAACATAATGATGGTAATCATGATGCTCTGCGCCAGCATAAAAGGGAATATATTTTGTGGGACTCCAGGGTAAGTCGTACCTAACAAGAAAATAAGCGATAAGGAAAGATGGTCAGAAGCCGAAATTGCAATAAGAACACCACAGACGAATAATGCTGCTGTGCTATTTATGAATGGCCAACAAAAGAAAGCCATCTTATCTGAACCCCAACAAGCGAGCTATAAAGCACTAATAATCCTTTTCTGCGAGAGCACCCATGCTGTATCTCTATCGGCTATGTATGGGGGTAACAAGTGGATGTACTGTATAACTACCTCGTATTGGCATAGTCTTGTGCTAACAAAAATAGTGGAAATCAATAGTGCCGAGGAACAATCATTACTTATCAGTTCATTCTTCAGCTTTGCATTCACACATGCTGCATTGTTCAAATAAAAGTCACCAGAAAGCTTTTACTGACGAGGAACTTAAGTACGTCATATATTTCTTAAGGTTTGTCCAGGAAAAATTAGTTATATTGAATCCAATTTCACTTCTGGATCCAGGATAATTCCGGCATATTTTTTTTTTGTTCTTCTAATAGTTTACTATACAATAACTTTGCATGATAAATTGCTAAGGCCCCACAATTTCATAACTAAGTTTCTTCTTCTGTACCAAACTTCCTACCTGCTATGACAAGTTTCATTTGTTCAATAGTTAATAACAGAATGACGCTGGAAGACAAATTTGCTCAACCATCTCACCGGATTTCTCTTGTGTTTGAAGTGAAACTGTAGAACTTATCGTCAATATTACATTTCAGCTCCCTTAACTGTAACAAACTTGTGAGGATCTTTATTAATTATCAACTATAGTGATATAAAGTTACAACGAAACTTGAAGTGATGAAGCAGATAGAAGTGACAGCAAACAAATTCAATGATAGTCCGGAAGGGCAGTTAAAGTTGAAACATTGAGAATTACTCCAGAAAAGTATTCTCGAACTCCCACTCATAACACTACTAAGAAAAATTTAATATACTCTATCCCAAGAAATATCAAAAATGACAGTAACTAATCATAGCCGAGGCGTTACATGAAAATCACAGACAACAGGAAAAACAAACAAATGGACATTAATTTTATTTTTATGTTTATTTTTAGCTTCTAAACCAAAGGGGCAGAGTAATGAGACAGATTAGAACATCAAGTATCCAGATCCATTCCTCCACTTTGGGTTCCAAAGACATTACCAAAGGATTATTTTCTTCATGGAGGGATACAGAAGGGGGAAAGCACTAAGCAATTCCTTGATCTGTCTACGTCACCATAACTAAAAGGGTTCCAATGTTTGGCAAACAATAATACCTGACAACCTATCTATTAATAGAAATTAGAAAATCGTATTAACTTTAAATTAGAGAGAAAATAATTTTTTAAGCATTTGCAGAATCTGCCTGAGAGAACAGAAGCACAACAATGCATTAGAAAGAGTAAAAACTGAGAAGGAAAAAAAAATCATCAAACTGATCGTAGGCCCAATCAGCTCCCCATCAGAAAAAGTAAGCCACTATTAGAGATCCTTCAAATCCAAAGTACTTTGCATAGAATTTTATTTGGTAAAAAGAAAGAGATGATAAAATATTTTAAAGTAGGCACATTCATAGTAAATCAAGTAAAGTAGAAAAGGACATTAAGAAAGTGATGGAGTGAGAGATTGTAGCATGCATTACCCGCTGTGAGTGTCAATCGCTTCAATCTGCCGTAATGCTATCCACAGCCAAAGTGTAATCATGTGCCCAGGAATCATTGCTGGCCCAAGAAAAGAAGGAATTCCAAGGATCAATATCTCCGCCCAATGGGCATATGGTGCCGCGAAGCCAATTGGAGCTGCATACTCATGATGAACTCGGTGAATCTTCTCGTAGCCCCACTTACCATGCAGAAGCCTGTGAATCCAGTAATTGCTGTAATCCTCGATCAAAAAATACATCACCAACTGTGCAAAAATTTCCCACCCTGACGGCAACGGCAACCCTGTCCGGACTCCAACCATCTGATAATAATAAATAAAAAGATCAATTAAGTTCGGAATGCTAAAAGTCGTTGCACACTGTTACAGCAAATCTAAAGGAAAAAAGTACAATATCCCAATTTCATTCAGGTTCAGGCGTCGTTTTTAAAACTGGGAAGGAATTTAGGTCAACTCAAAAGTGACTTTACTCATTGCATGAATAGATTATAAATTTCTGAATATATGCCCAACCGGATGGAGCAAGTGAAAAACCATAGCAAGTACAGGATGATCAGCTCCACAGATTTAGATTGCAGATGCCAAGTGAATTATGACATACTAGAATTTTCAAAGGAACAAACACAAGGAAACGAATAATGTGAATGAAATTGAAAATCATTCTATAAAGCAAGAAATGAGCAAGAATTGTAAATCAACACAATCAATCAGATTCGAAGAAACTCAAATCTGGCACCGTAATATTGAAACTAGCTTACCTTAACCGTAGGATACGAAAGGAGTTGCAGAGGTCCAACGACGAGGAAAAACGAGCGCATAACCTCCTTATAGCACCCTAACATTTCCTGGAACGACAATCGAACCTTGGGCTGAATCTTGTACTTCTCCAAGCCGCCAAAACGCTTAACCTCCAAGACAATCAGAGGGAGAGGGACGATGGAGAATATGAGGAAGAGGAAAAGAATGTTATGGCAATAAAGGAGGCAATCGGACTTAGTAGCGGAGTAATTGAACCAAAGAGTCTCGGAAAAGGTAAGATTCCGGCCGAGAGCGGCCTGAGCCTCAGGCAGAGAATGGTAAGGCAGCATTGAAGAAGAAGATCTCGTCGGAACCCTAGGAGTGCCGGCCGATGAAGAATGGTTTGAGGCGAAACAGCGAGGAGAGAAAACAGAGTGGAGAGTGGGGGAGAGTGGGGACTATGGGAGAGAGGTTTTGGCTGATACTGCGACGCGAGGATGTTGTTAGATTTATTTGCGGGAATTTTTAAACGCCTATACGCCAGACATCGCATTCCAATACACGAATTAGCTGTACACGACACGAGACGCAGTTTGTTCGCCAAGTATTTTTTTTAAGTAGAATGGAAAGAGTGGTCAGAAATAAGGAGAATGAGAAGAACAAAAGGAGACGAAAAAATGTATTATTCTTAAAAATATATTTTATTTTTAAAAAATTTAAATAATATGTATCAAATATAATTCATTACACAAGAATTTTTTTACCATATTTTTCTTTTCCTTCTCATGAAGTTCCTTTTCTATTTATTAAACTCAGCCTTAAATAAGTAGTGCACATAATTTCTTGTGGCCCAATATATGCTCTTTATTTTTCAGATTTTGTGCAATTTAACGAGATCCATACTAGTTTACCCTATCCAGCAAAAAGTAAACAAATACTAGTTTACCCTAAAGTTTATTCCTATATTTTTTTATTTTATATTGATATGAAATTTTTGTTTATATTATAAGTATGAAAAATAGTTTTTTTGGTAATATGTATAATAAACGTTTACTGCTTTAAATTGGGGCACATGAATCTCATAAAAAAAAAATTTGGGAACCACGAAAGATGAGTTTTTATATATTTTTTTTTATTGAAGTTTTCTTATATCTTCTCAATTATCAATTGATCCAGCGGGCTAGCCCCCGGAATTTGTCCCCAATAAAGCCGAAATGTCACAGAGTAGTCCTATCTCTTATAAAATACGAGTGCAGACATTATTTTGTTGAAAAAAAATAAAAAACAAGACAAGTATTATTTTTCGTATTATTATAAAAAACTTAAATACTTAAATTTATACAATATTTTATTCCAATCAGATTAAAAAATGAATATTTTTATGCATTACTTATTATATAACTAATTTTTATTATTGAGAATGTTAATTTATTTTTAAATTTAAAATTCACTTATTTTGATTTGACAGGACAAAAATGCATTAGGTACATAAGTTTAAATATTTAATTTAACTTTTTCCCTATTATTTTTAGTGTTAATTTTTCATATGTATTTTTGTATTTGTAAAAATAAAAAATTTTATAAAAATTTTGAATTTTTTAAAAGATCACATTTACAAACCAAAGTATATTATTTTTTTAAAAAAAAAATCAGTTCCACTCTCATTTTTTGCTTTTTAGGAAAAAAATTAATTAAGTATCTAGACATATATACTTAGGATACTTCTTTCTAATCGAATTAGAATAGATATTTTTTCTTAAAAAAAAAAAGAATAGATGAATTTTTGTATAAGTCCCTAACTCTTGTTATTAAAATGTTAAATGTATTTTTTCAACAAATTTTTATTTCATTTTTAAATTTAAAATTAATCTATTCTAAAATTGAAAAAAAAAACATCTTAAGCTTAGAGATAATTTTTTTCTTCACTTTATTATTGATAATTTTTGTTTATCAAAGTATGAGAGCATTCAAACCAATCGTCGAAGGTACTCTCATATTGGTGGCACCACCGTTAAGCATGTTGAGTGCCTTGTCATGAAAAATTAGTCTTATGTGATATGTCCAACAGAGAGAGAATTTAATTTTTAACTATACGAGTTTTTAAAATTATAAAAAAAAAGTAAAATCTATTTTATTAATATATATCATAAAGTTTATAACAAGTTATTTTAGTTACAAATTATGAATAGTGTGAGTGGCCCTTATCCTTTATACTCATCAATTATCATGTCTAGTTTTAATACATATAATGATATAATGATTATCATCTGTTTTTGTAATATTATACAATATATAATTTCTTCAATAAAAATAATTGAAATTAATTTATTTCTTAAATTATTAATTTTATATTTTCACATATTTGCATTCCGCCTATTTTATTAAATCATTTTATATTAATTTATTTACTTTAAAGACATATTTAGTATGTGGGAAGTTAATCTTTTTCAGAAATAGATGAATCAGTCTTGGTTTAAAAAAATTTTCATCTACCCATAAAGTTGAGTCTTTCCTCTAGAAGTTGTATTTCCTAACTTATATCTAGAGAAGTTTTACTTTTAGAATTTTTTATAATTTCCTTCAAAATTATCGGTTAACTTTTTAATTATTTTATGAAAACACTTTTAACCCCTTAAACAACCTAATGATACCCCCCCTCATCATCTCCTGTTGTTTTTTTTTTGTTAACATCATCTCGTTATTTACTTTGTGCGGTCAATTGCAAAAAAGAGCCATCTACAGTATAAAGTCAAAAGCAAGATTACAGTGTTGGCCGTTCTTGATTCATGTGCTGTAGTTGCTGATTGCTTAAGACGCTTGGCAATGAAATCTAGTGATTAGATGATCCACTTTAAGAATTAAATAATCATATGTGTTTTGTCTTTTTTGGGCTATAATATACTTATTATTGATTATGATTTTATTGTCTTTGCTTATTGATTTACGGTAATGACAAAACTTTCAGCGCATAAAAAGAAAAAGATTGTTGCTTCTTGTATTATCATTTATATTAAAATGGTGCTAATGACTATGAAAATTTTAGAAAAGATTTTGCATATTGTTGCTATGCCACATGTTAGAATACCTATGCCCATAAATTATAGTTATAGTATGACTGCTCACCAAAGATTGAGAAATAGGATTTTAAATCTAGAGTCCAAAAGGTGATGATGAAACTAGTTTGATAATTTAAGAATGAATAAAACATGTTTTTTTAATTACATGAAATGTTTAAGGACGGTAGTGGGATAAAAGGAAATAAGAATATGAATGTGGAAGAAATTGTGGCTATATTTTTATACATATTCTCGCATGACACAAAACATAGAAGAGTCAAATTATTTTGTAGAGGGAGTGGTGAAATATGCTAAGCATAACTTGACATATTGTTACACTAAATTATTAACAATTTCTTTTTTTTTAGTGAAAATACGAATCGATTAATGGAAAAACCCCATACGGAGATAATTAAGGAAGTATAACAACTTTTCATCATTCACACCTCTTTGTAAAAGAGATGGAAGTTGATCAAAAGTACAAAAATCAGGAGGTATGCTTTGAGCCAACTTCATGAGCCTATACGTGCAAAAGTTAGCCTCACTATACATATAGTGGAGAGAAATAGACTAATTCCTATTAATTAAATTTGTAACACACTCGAGGATATCCTTATAGGGGTGAGTGGTGGTATCTTGTCTGGTGATGAGATTTTTCACCTCTGGACAGTTAGTGAAGACATGTAGCTTGTGAAGGTTTCTATTCCAACATAGCTCAAGTCTTTTGTTAATCCCTATGATGGCCATTATGGCTAAAGGAAGCAATTCACATGTTGCATTGAAGCCCAAAATCCAAGTTGCCTTGTGGTTTTTGATTATTCAAGTATATTGTCCCTTTTCATCTCAACTTGAAATGCTACAAATATCCAACCTGTACCTATCTTGATCAGGGAGTACCATTTGATATTGATTATCTTGTGGGATTTCCTCAATGAGTAGGGTAACTTGGCTATAGTGAGCTAATTGCTTGCTCTGAAAAGAGTAGTTGCAACAGATTCATTATTATTATTTTCCTTTATAGCAAATAGTTTGGTGCATCTAGATGTCCAAATGTCCCAACAAACATGCACAAAAAGAGTACTCCATGAAACTTTTTTGGTGTGTGGAAGGCCTGCTTCATGCTTAAAATTCCATTCGACCCATTCCTTCGTGTTTAGGCACTTGAAAATGCTAAAAAATTCAAGCTCTAGATGCTCCTTCCATTCCCTTTCAGTGTGTGCACAATCCCTGATGAGGTGCATTGTGCTCTCCTCTTCATTGCATCCAAGCAGAGACTAGTTGGTTGGAGTTGTCAGCTTGTTCTAAGTGTTGCTGTTTATACTCAATCTTGTGCTACCGGCCATAGGAATGACTTAAACTTTTTAGGTGCTTGCCACTTCCATATATGGCTCTAGATTAGTGTGCTATTCAAGCTTGCACTTACACTTAAAAAATAGTAAGTAGATTTAATAATAAAGGTCCCATCAAATGATGGTTTCCATATATAACAATTCTCTCCTCTCACGGCATTAGGTGCTTGAGTGCGAGTAACTTGGCTCACTATATAAGGTGGTAGCTAAAAGTTCAGTTTTGCCATATCCCATTTGTTAGATTGGCTAGTCACTCAAGAGGGGGATGATAGAAAATTCAAAATTATTTTAGGAAGAAAAAGAATTAATGTTTTGAGTTTTATTTTATCTTTCATTTTATCTTTTAGGGTTTGAATATTTAGGCTTATCTTATCTTATGGATTATCTTAGGATCCTAATTAGATTGGGATCTATGTTCTATAAATAAGCCCTAAAACTACTCATTGTATCCATCTTTTTCCTACTAATTGAATATTGAGAATTATACAATAAATTTCTTTTTCTCCTTAAATTTCTCCACTTCTCATATACATTTTAGCCTTCCCTACCTTGTCTTACATCAATTTGGTATCAGAGCAGGTTTCCCCATGCCCTTACACATTTCCCTCGCCGGAACCCTATCAATTTCGTTGTCGGAGCCAAAACCTCTAGTTGCCAACGTCTTGCCGGAGAAAACCCGACCCATCCATTGAATGTTGTCGCCGGTGTCCCTATCATGCGCCGGCAACATTCCCTATGAGTAGGCTCCTTGCGCCTCATGCATCCCACTCACTATAGTGCCTAGATTCATTCAAATTGCGTTTTTCACTATTTTTGAGGTGTTTTTTGCATGATTTCCTTCTTTCCTACTCTATTCAGACTAGTGGCAAGTATTTTTAGGATTCACCATGACTAAAAACTCCCAAATAACTCTAAATCAACTAGAAGAAGAGATATAGTACAGAGTATGTTGATCAAGCAATTGAGATAGTGAATCAGAATATGAACCAGAGGTTTGAAAAAACAAAACGTGATATTGAAGAATTGAAGAAGATGTATGAAGACCTTACACAAACCATTAAAGGAAAAGACACCCAATATACAACAGAAGCTACGGTTAAAGGTTTAAAAGTTCACGAAGAAATCAACTTAGGGGATGAATACACTCATTCCTTTAATAATGCATGACCTCCACCTATTGGGAATCGTCAGTGGGCAAACGGTAATGGAAACAGGAATTTGAGAAATCCTCCTCATGTAACTTTTGACTCCCAACATGACTATATGGAAGATCAGTGGGTTGATCATGGGTAAAGAAACTATTTGATCGGCATCCTAGAAGTATATAGTGTTGATCGCAGTAATAAAAAGTCTCCAGAGTATTCCAAAGGTCTAACCCAAGAGAAGTAGTAAATTTATCAGTCTAAATTTCTAATCCCAAAGACAAGTGATAATCAAATTGAGAATTCAAATTAAAAAGGAAAGAAATAGGAAACAAAACAAATTTTGAGTTTTGATTCAGATCTAGAAGCGTCAAGGGATCATGATTCACCTTATGAGATATCTAGATTTTATTTCTTAGTTAAACTTTGCATAATTATAGTGACTGTTGTTTCTAAAGCATCCTAATTACCTCTCAGTCAATTAGTCCTTATTTAATTACGATTCAATTCGCTCTCGCGCAACTAAAATTCCTAATTAAACCTTGAAAAATATAACATATATCACCACGAATTTTTAATTCTATTTCTAGATTTGTTATTCATGTTTATCTCTCTATATCTAGGTTCACTTTTCATCTCTCAATTCATAAAGTTTACCCATTAATTAGATTCTATGGTGATCAAGCATAAAATCTACATGAACGAAGGAGAGAGAAAAATATAATAAAGAAATAAATTAAATATAACTTGAAGAATAAATTCATAGAGTCTAAACTAGAGAAAACAAATCCAATCCATCCCAGTTAGGTTACATCCCTACCTCGACTGGGAAATTTAGCTACTCATATAATTAGAAATCAAATCAAAACTAAAATCCCAAATTATAGTGAAAATAATAAGAAAACAGAGTTATATTAGAGAAGAATGAATCTATCGCTAATACTACTCAAATCTCTTTGCTCTCTCTTTGTAAGATACTTATAGTTGCTCCCAGATGCGTTTAGAACCGTATTCTCTAGCTTCTAAGTAGATTTCTAAATCTTTCCTTATGTTTCTATCGTGTCTCCTTATATAAAAAAAATTTAGAAGCTCATAAAAGTCCAAAATATCACAAAAACGTGTCAAAAACGTGTTTTTATGGACTTCTGATGCTTGACCCGACGCCTAGTGTCCATATACTCATCCAATACGGCATTGAGTGCTTTTGAAAGGTTGAAAAACATTCAAAACACATTGACCCGGTGTCGAATGAGTTTGACCCAGCGTGGGCTGCTTCTGTCTATATGGACACTTCTCTGTTCAGCTTCAGAAAGTCACCAGTTCATATTGACGTTTTGAGCAAGATTTTTACCATGATAACATTAGAATTTTGGAAAACTAAATCCATGAACATTGTAGATCTATGTCTTAGCTTTCTAACGCATCTTAAATCAGCTTAATCGGAGTTCATATGTGAGTGTTATGATCAAAATACTGAAGGGTGTCAAAACTTTTTAACATGAACGATTTATAATGTTTTTGCTCCAAATGCTTCCAAATGAGCCTATAATACCATAAAACACAAAAAAATGTCAATCATACTAAAATATATCAATATAAACATATTTAGATGCAATTTGAAGCTTTAATGTAGGTATTTTACATATATAAAATGGACACATCACTATTATAACCAAAAATATCATAATAAACACAAAAATGCAAGGTAAGTAATAGAGAAATCTTTATAAAAATTCAAGGCTAACAAATTTTCATAAAATTTCTTAATCTCAGAATAATATGTAAAAATTCAAGAATACATGTTCAAGTTTCCAAATGATGGACAAAAATAAAACCCAAATATAACATTTGAAATACAAACACGTGTGAATGAGGGAATTTTGGGAGATGAAGATGCTAAAGAATAATACCCAAATATAAAATAGAGGAAGCAAGCATGAAGAGCAAGCTTTAACAAAAAGATGAATGACGTATGGCACGGTAAAGAGGACTTGACAACATGGTGGAGATAACTAACCTCGACAACACAAATCAGTAGAGATTTCCAATGAAGAGGAACAAGGTAAGTGAGTCTATTGATGGTGAAGAAGAAGGAATGAGGCAAGTAAGCAAGGCCCACAAGCTGTTGAGCCGGGTGAGTGACCAAGCGAAGTCACCTAACAACTTAGTTGAGCAACAAAGTGATGACAAGCGATAGCTTGAAGAAGAGGAACAATAGGAATAAAGGGCACAGAATGGAATGATTAGGGCACTGAGGAATTTTAATTTAAAAAGGATATTTGGGTAATTTAACTAATGAATTTTGATCAATTTAGGACCATAGGTCTCTTTCTGTCATTTTGGAATGTTTGAATCTAAAATGATATTAATTGAAAGTTTTGATCCTAAAATATCATTTTCCCATACTTTGATGGGTCTATGTAAAAAACCTTAAAAATGACCCATAAGATGGGACGAAGAGAGTAATGATTCATATAGAGGCGGGTCAATCCTAACCACAAGAGGAGAAGGAAGAAGGTGCCCCTTGTCATGTGTTTTACACATTCCATGGAACCAAGCTCAACTTCTGGATTTGTTTCTTTTTAACTAGATTTTTGACCTCATGCATTGCATAGGTAGGTAAGTTTATTATTATATGAATTGCTTTATTATATGTAATTTTAGTTTATTATATGATTATAATTAGATAATATAGTTTATATTTAGTTTTATAAATAAGAAATTAAAATAATATAGAAGATTAACAATATATTAACACTAAAATGATGATTAATTAACATGTAAATTCAAATATGTTTAGGATAAAGAAAAAAAAGGTAAATTGTGAGATTATATATCCAAATATTTGAACATGAACTGTAAATATATCTCGAGTTTTCCTGAAAGAAGAAAGCGCAAAGTTAATTGCACATAGTCATACTTATAATGAAAAAAAGATTAAGTTTTGATCATTAAGTTGAGAAATAATAATAAGTTGTTCTTTAATAAGAAAGAAGTAATTAATAGAAAGAAAATACTAAGAAGAAACCATTTAAAGATATGTGATGTTAAATTGATGAAAAAAGATTTAAGTGACGGATCATGTAAGGTTTTGGAAGACCTCCTTTTAGACAATATTGATTGTTTTTTGTTGAGAATTCTTGTCAGTATCATGGATGAGTATTTTAAAACCAGTCATGCTTTTGGCTCTGGAAAGGGCAACATACAATTGGCCCTAGGTAAAGACAGGATTAGGCAGATATAATCCTTCTCTTTGTAGATATTGACCTTGACTTTTGTTGCTTGTCATGGCAAAGGAAAGAATGATTGGAAATTACCTTCTTTGCATTTTAAATGGCCATTTGGTTTATGAAAGATTCATGTCCATTCTATGTATAAAAACCTTTGATCAGGCATCAACCCATTAAGTGTTCTTGCTTCTATAGCATGTTTCCCAAGTTGAGCGATTCTTAATCAAGTTCCATTATAAAGACCCGAAGCCTGATCTATATAGTTAGATATGGAAAAAGTATATATTTAAAAACTTGGATGAAACCAAATATACTCACCTATCAAAGTATTCATTGGCACTTTTTAATGAATAATATTAGGGATAAAGACAAAGTCAAATGAATATATGGGAATTGGTTCCCCATAAGATTTCATGGTTGTGCAATTGTGGAAAATAATTATAAAAGGATGGGTGGTTGCTTTATATAAGCCTTCATTCCTTCTATTCTAAAAATTTGCTATTCAAGGGGATCTTCCTTTTGATAAAAGAGGAAGAAATTTTTTTACAACATCATCGAAAATGATATTTGCATGAATTTTTGAGCCCTGATAATTGATTGTTGAATGAGAATAAGAATGTAACTGGCAAACTTACAAGATATTGTATGATTGAAATCTTGGTAAATAGTTTTTCAATTTCAAATTACTTTTAAAATAAACGGATGAGATATGAAAAGCCTAACATGTTCATCAACCAATACCATACCTATAAAACTAATCTCATCAGGCTTTCACTGACAAGTAGTCTGCATTCATAAAACTCTAATGCATATCTTCTCGATCTCTCTCTTCATGTGTAAATTTTTAAGCAAATGACCTTTTTTGCTACTCATCTGTATATGAAACCAAAGAAATTTAAATATAAGATAATGTAACATCTTTTTCCACTTCTTGGAAAAGGGATATATACCAAACTAAATATATAAAATATTATTTAAAAGAGGAGGAATGTGTATAGGAATTGAGGCACTGTTTTTGAAACCCTTTCGCTTTTATTAACACATATATAATAGACAAATTTAATTACATCATGAAAATTCAGATATAAAAGGAAATTTATAAATTCATACATATAGAAATAAAACTCTATATGTACAAGAATCATAAATACTATGACACTCATGAAATTATATGCAAATCAAAGATTGAAGTTATGTAATTCCTTTTTGAAGATAATTTAAAGAATTCTAATGAATCCAGCTTTTTTTTTCTAAATGCTACATGGCAAAAAGTAAATTACTAATATGTTATAACTAGAATATTTACTGAAATCCTATAACTTTTGTTTCTTGATGATATATTTGTAGGAAAATAGGTTTCTGTCAAGCGGATTTATGCATATTGGGTTGACCTAAACAGTTTTATGAAAAAAAAAAATTGTGTCAGTCTGACGGACATTGCGTTGCAGAGTCAAAGGCGAGGAGGAGCGTTAGCTACCAGTAGCGTTACTTTTCTTGAAATAAAAAAAAAAACATATGGGTGAAAACTGAAGCATTTGTTGC
Source organism: Adenanthera pavonina (assembly GCA_026686845.1). Lineage (NCBI taxonomy): Eukaryota > Viridiplantae > Streptophyta > Magnoliopsida > Fabales > Fabaceae > Adenanthera > Adenanthera pavonina. Next base: position 23,670,799 of record JAIVEN010000022.1, on the reverse strand, counting down.
CTTTTCTTCCTAACAAAAAGCAAAAAAATGTGACGTCCCTCATTCTCCTTCAATTTTTTTGGTACTGTGCAAGTATATTTTATTTTATACTATATATCTAACTTTCCAAAATATAGATGGTGTAGATTTTGTCGCTATATTAAATTAGGTAGTCACTCAGGCTCTAAATATAAATTATTTTTAATTATTTCATTTATTTTTAAAAAAATTAGATCATTAAATTTATAAATTTTAATATTTTTATTATTTATACTTATTAATTATATTATCTTTATATTTTCTTTAACAATTATTTCTTACTTATTAATTATAGATTAGAGACAGAAATAAAAAAGAAATTAACACAATACACAATTCCACACTATGTTTTACATTTTGGACTAAATGTTCTGAATGAACCAAACGGTGGATCGAATTGGTGTCTTGATAGTTGAGTGCCACACACTTACCATCAAGTCCCAAAATCTTTTTTTTTTGGACTAAATGTTATTTTTAAAAAATGTCATATATCTGGAACCAAAGGAGTATTTAAATTTTAATAAAATATTCTTAAGTTTTTTTTAACTTATTCATAATAAATAGAGTATGGTATATTTAGGTAAAAATATATTTTTACTCTCTCAATTTCGAGACATCATACTTTAATTTAATTAGGTTTTATTATAATCCTTTAAAGTTAGGTTTTTATTTTAAGACTTTAACATTATATCAATTATAATTATAATATTACTTTTAAAAAAATCCTACATTTGAGAACAAAAAGAGTATTTAAATTTTAATAAAATGTTCTTAAGCTTCTTTTTTCACTTATTCATAATAAATAAAGTATGGTATATTTAGGCAAAAATATGCTTTTACTCCCTCAACTTCGAAACATGCTTCACTTTGATACTTTAATTTGATTAAGTTTTATTATAATCCTTTAAAGTTAAGTTTTTATTTTAAGGCATGTTTCCTAGCGTTTATTCACATAGCAGTTACGAAACAAAGTATTAGGTCATAAGATACAATTTAACTTGTTTTTATTTATTTTTAAGTTATAATTATTTATTTTAAGGCATTAAAATAATTGTTTATTTTAAAGTTAGGTTTTTATTTTAAGACTTTAACATTATGTCAATTATAATTATAATATTATTTTTAAAAAAATGTCCTATATTTAGGATTGAAAGGAGTATTTAAATTTTAATAAAATGTTCTTAAGTTTTTTTTCACTTATTCATAATAAATAGAGTACAGTATATTTAGACAAAAATATAACTTTACTCCCTCAACTTCAAGACATGCTTCACTTTAATACTTTAATTTGATTAAGTTTCATTATAATTCGGTTTTTATTTTCAGACATGTTTCCAGCGTTTTTAACATAGCAGGTAGGGAAAAAAAGAATTAGATCATAAGACACAATTTAACTTATTTTTATTTATTTTAAGGCATTAAAATAATTATTTATTTTAAAGTTAGGTTTTTATTTTAAGACTTTAACATTATGTCAATTATAATTATAATTTTTTTTGTCAGTGATTATAATTATAAGGTTAATAAACATATAAAATTGAATTTATTTTAAAAATAAAAATGAAATAATTATGAGATTACTAATTATAACGTTAATGAACATTTTATTCAATTTGTCGAATTTTTAGTCTGATAGGTTGATATTCAATCTCATTCTTCAAATTATGCCGTAAAAGCTTGAATATATGCAATTATAATTACATATGTTACTTTTATAATTATTAATTATAAATTTATAATTGTGTGGATAATGAATATAAAATTGTATGAATATTTATTACTTATATATAATAATTATGAAGATGTAAAAATTATATATATAATATATATTTACAATTTATAATTATAAACTTGATTATTATAATTACAAAATTTAAAATATATTATTACATTTCTATTTTTATATTTATGTGTGAGTTTTTTTTCCTTTTTATTTGGGAAACCTTGTGGGATAAGGAGGTTATACTTTGGGTTTTTAGGTTTTGGGATATAGGGGGGATGGGTTGGGAGCAAATAGGCAAAATAAATTAGGGGTGGGTGTGGGGATGGGCAGGCCTATGCCTGTCTTGTCTTGTATGGAGGAGAAAGATTAAACACAAGAGGGGAGAATTGGAGGAGTTAAAAATCGGTTTTACATTCAATGATTTGTTTCTTCACAGCATCTTGGTATCTAGTCTAGAAAGTGGAGCATTTGGGTAAATTCTTTTTTTGGTTGGAGCATTTAGCTCAATTTTCCAATGAATCCAAAATAGAAAATAAATTTGCTAAAAAAATATTGAGAATTATGATGAATCCATACTAGCATTAAAGCTGTACGCATAATAATAAAATAGGAGCATGTAAAAATTTTTAACATATTCTAGTGCATATAAAGTTGTATACATGATAATATATTTTATCTTGTATTCCTTTATTTAAAACCTACTCCATAACCAAATTGTGAGAAAAACGGGACCTATCATCTAATATAAAATTTCTAAATCTTTAGCTTTTTTATGGGACTTTGGGCTCATTTAGTTTTCAGTTAAAAATGAGTTTTGGTAAAATTGGTTTTGTAATGTAATTATGATAAAAATTAGTTTTGGACTAATATGTTTATGTTTGGATGATTTATTTGAAAATTGGTTTTGACAAAATTCATAATTTTTCTTCAAATTGAGCTTAAACTATATTTCATGATTAATTTAATTTACTTGAACTAAAATTTAATCTGTATTTATTTAATTGAGAACATAATATATTTAATGTAACATTTTCTTACAGATTGTAGTCCATGGAAAATAAAATTTTGAAGAGACATTTTAGTTATTACATAGGATAAATTTTACGGGAATTTTATTTTTCTAATTTTTTTTATTTTTTCTCATTTTTATTAGTTTATTTTAATTTGACTTTAAAATAAATGCAGATGAAAATGAATAATTAGAATGGAAAAGCAAGTAACCTACGGGTTATGCGAAGACTCCATTTTGAGCCAAAACTGATTATTCAAAGGAAAAGTAAAAATTCACCCAAACATCTACTTTGTCTCTCCGGTAAAACCACAAACTCAATGGTGTCATCGATTTTTTTTTTAAATGGATACCAACACTCTCAATATTGTGAAGTTTTATTCCAAGACATAAAAATATTATACAAGTTAAAACTAAAAAATATTATACAATTGAAAACTAAAGACTTTTTATAGAGCAACATCATATTGCATTTTATTAGAGTATATAGATGAAATTCTAGGGAAAAGAAAAAGCAATGAATGCAAATGTTGAAAGTGGAAGGAAAATAGAAGATAAGTAATGGAAAAGAGAACAAAATAGTAGTTAGGATTTATGAGCAACAAAGCAAACAAAAATATCCAAACCAAACAACCACCAAAACCTATAAATATGTTAACAGGTATGACACATATCATCGTCTAAAAGAGAAAAAAAAAGTCCTAGCACAAACAATGGTTGTTGATGAAAGGGAAACCAACGGAATTGAAGTAGTAAGGTTACTTATTAATGCCCGTTTGGTTTGTCTTTTTATAAAAGTACTTTTAGAATAAACAGAGTTTACAAAAATGAAGTTTGGATAAAAGTAGAGAAGTTTACTGAAAACCTGTTTAGATAAAAAAAAAGAAAATGATGATTAGAAACCATGGTTTACTTTGTAAAAATACAAACCAAACATGCCTTTAATAACTAAAAAAACAAAAGAGAATGAAAAGGTTACCTTTGGATAAATGAAAAAACAAAAGAGATGGTCCGCTTCCCTCTGGTGGTGCACATAGAAAAGAGTAAAGTTCACTTCCTTTTGGCGTTGTAGAAGTTTCAATCTGAAAATCGAATAGAGAGTGAGAGAGAGGGTGAGGATGAAAAAACATGAAAGAGAGCAGAGGAGTAGTTATGAGAAATTGGAGGAGCAAAAACGACAATTACCTGGAGAAAGGAAGGAGAACGGTAAAATGAATTAGGATGGGGTGACGGAGTTTTTAATTTTAATTTTTGCCATAAAAAAGTTTTTAATTTGTCAGAGGGTTGAAAGTGAAAGAGAAAAATGTGCAATTACATGGGGAGAGATTGAGAAAAATGGTAAAGTGAGGTGAGATGTGGTGAGAGAGTTTTAATTTTAATTTTTCCATAAAAATGTTTTTTTTTTCTTTTAAAGGCTTGTGCACAGTTATCTATGTGAGAGAAGCTAAATGGCTGAACTGGCTAAATTAATTGGGTTTAATAATTATGAGAGAAGCCAAAATTAGGCAGAGCCAATTAGCTTAGCTCAAATAAACCAGTTTCCTTGCACTTATATAAATATATATAGATTTGAATCTTTATAATATTTAAAAATTAAAGAATATTAATTATAAATATAAAAATGACATATGAATTCTATGTATAATTGTATTCTTCTTATATGATTATATTTATAGATATATATTTTTTATTATAATATTTTTCGAAATATGATAACTTAATAAGTGTATAATTATTTACTAATAACATAATAAATTTATAATCTTTAAAGACAGTTGTTTGACTTTTTAAATAAAATACATACTTTACATTGAAAGAAAAGTTCAGATAATTCCAATAAAACCCAAAAAAGAAGTGTTATATATTTGTAAATTTTAAAAAAAATATATTAAGAACCATAATTTGACAAATATAACATTGGAAGACTTAAAAAAAAATAAATTAATTATAAAAATTAGAAGAAATGTTACAAAATTTTTTTAAACTACTATTGTTTATGTTTCAAAGTTACGATCCAAGATTATCAATGACGCAACGATATTTTCATTTTTATGCTTTTTTTGAAAAATCATATTATAACCATTTCATTATTATATAATAATATAACATTTATATCAGGTTGTAAGTCATAAATTATAAACTTCCTCAAATTTTCGTACAATGTATAAAAAATATGTAGTTTTTTATTCTTAAAGAGTTTTTAGGTACCTTAACATGTCCTTCAACTTGTCCTCTTATTTTTCAGGCCAAAAGAAAGTGTCTCTGTCCCATGAAAGTTATGTAGGCAGTTTGGATAGCAAATTTAAGTAGTTATGGGGATGTATGAGTGTTTATATGATAGAGTTGATAAATGGAAATAACTTTTCAATAAGCACTTGTATCTGAAATAAGTGCTTATGGAAGAAGTTAATTTTTTCAACTTATGATAATCACTTATCCTTCCATAATCACTTATTTCATTTTTCCTTCTTATTATCCACTCAATAATCACTTAAACCACAGTATCCAAATACATTTCTTTTTTTTTAATTACTTATGAGGTAAAAACATCCAAACACAAATTATTTTTAATATAATTATTTATTCTTATAATCACTTATAAATAATCACTAATTCTCATAATTACTTTTATATATAAACTAATCCAAACACACATGATCATGATTAGTTGGTGGGATTTCCCTAAATAAATTTTATAAATTATAATTATAATTATAATTTACAGTAGTAAATAGTATAATAATTTAATAATTGTTGACAAAAAAAATAATTTAATATTTTATAATAATTTAATTTAGTTGTCGAAGCGCCATATGACACGGATTCCGGATACTCTTCCCTCCTTTCCGTATTACTTTTCCCCACACGCAAACCATCAGTCCATCACTATATCTATATTTGTTATGGGAAAAAGAAATCTGAGGACCCATCTATAAATAATTTTTTTTAGGGATTTGATTTAAAAATTTAATATTTTTATAAATTAAATTTTTAATTTGGGCTAACTGAATTTTCAACTAATTAAGTTTATTTATTAATATTTTCTTATAAAGCTCGTAAGATGTTTTTTTCCCATTTGCTTTTCTGTATCTTTAGGTGCTTCTTCAACTGCCACACCTTCCATTCTCACTTCGCTTTCTACCAACGCTAACCTTCTCTCCTCCTTCCTCACTTTCATGTCTCAGCGAACTTCCCGCCGGCGATCTTTGGCCATCTCCGGCCGGAGAAGCAGGCCTCCGCATCATCCATCCCCTTCCCCTAATCCAAGGACTCCTCCGCGCTCTTCCAATAAGTCAAAGCATTTCAAGGTTTTGAAGCGGTGCTCGTCGGCGCCTTCACTTCTCTCCGATTCCTCCGTCGACGGAGATCACGACCTCGATTGCGATTTCCGGCACGAAGGCAGGCTTTTCCGGCCTCAGACCTTTTCCGTTGCATTTCAGTCTTCTCCTTCCCTCTTTGCTTCGTCCCCTCAGAATCACGAGGTATGAACTCCGAATTCTGCCCATGGTTTTCTGATTTTCGCTTCTGTTATTTCTTATCACTTATATTAAAAGATTTTTAAAACAATAGTAATCAGTAACGGTTCAAATAATTTGGTAAAGAAATTAACTTCAATACTCAAAAACAAAAATAATTTAAAAACTCACAGATTAATATGACCATAATAGGACACTTCAACTAACATTCAATTCGTTTCACGCTTATCATAGGAAAATAAATTGACTGGCCGACCAAAATTAAATTCTGGATAAATCAGTTGTTTTTATGTTCTCAAGTTACTTAATTTTTAGTTTACATTTTAAGGATGAACTTTGATTTTAAACCTAACCTCTCATCAAGCAATCGATGAATTCACTGATTTTAATTTTCTTCGTAATAACCGTCTTGAAAGCGAGAACCAGTTTGTTTATAGCTCTCTAGGAGCAGATCAATTGATCTTTTTTCTTTTCACGTTCTTTTCTATGAACGTAGGAACAGAACATTGCTGGTATGTACAAATCCAGAGCGGAATAGAGTACCAAGCACTTCTTTTCACGATCCAGGAATAGTATCTAATACCTTCCTTAATTGACACGAAAAAGCTATACACCGTTGGCTCCATAATTGAGTTGACTTTTTTCTTGGCCCGTTCCGAATATGGAAAGACTATGAAAAATGGTTTTTATATGGATGAAGCCAAGACGTACGAAGAAATTCTCTTCATCAAGGCGTAATTAAGGAAGCGGGGTAGATTGATTTCCATAACTGGGATGAACCAACCGTTGCCAATTGCCATCAGGGTGTGTGTTTTATTATTTGTCTGTGATCATGCCTCCTTGAACAGTGCTTAATGGTGATGCAGATGCAGGGGAACAGAAAAGAAGCCAAGGTGGTGGTTAGTGTGACTGTTGAGGGAAGTCCAGGACCAATCCGAACCATGGTTAAACTGGGGTCAAGTGTGGACGACACAATAAACCTTGTAGTTAACAAATATAGTGAAGAAAGAAGGACACCAAAGATTGATCCTAACGCTGCATCTTCATTTCAATTGTATGACTCCCATTTCAGCCTCCAAGGTAAAAGAAATGCTCATCATTTCATAGCAAAAATTACATATTGTAATGTAGTCCTTGGGTGGGCTTGGACTTGAAGGTTATGTAGTATTTTACCATATTTTTGTCTTGTTGGTTAGGTTTGGACAGATCAGAACAGATTGGGGACGTAGGTAGTAGAAGCTTTTATCTGCGGAAAGGTAATGAAGAATCTCCTTTCTGTTCATTTCGTTCAGAAACTGCCCTTGATTTAGCCAAAGAAGGCTCTGCTCCTTCAATTCCACCTGATCCATTGTCTTTCATTTGTCGGAAGATTAACAAAATGGTTAGAAGAGTTTGTAGGATATGGAAGATGGTGCTTTGCTCCCCATGAGAGGGACATACAAAACCCTACACCTGTGTTGAAGTAAATTCGCGTATTTTTGTTGGATTACTTCAACTTCATTGGGACTCACAAACAACCACCTCCTTCTTCGATTCATTGGCATTGCTTTTCTTTTGGAAAAAACTGTAAATATAGGCTTGGATGTATGGAATTGTTTTTCTCAATGAAAGTCCTCAATTGTATTATATTATTAAAAAAAAAAAAAGAACAGTTCACACTTATATAATTACTAGTTCTTTGGTTGCGTGTTTTTTATTTTATTCAATATTTAAACCCCGTATAGCAGGGTCATTCGCCTAGTTGCTTGTAACGATGATAGTGATACTTTAATATGGGGAACTGAAAGTACTAAACGGAATTTTCAAGAAAGCTCTCCGTTTGCTGGCCAAATAAAAAGAAGAAGAAGAAGAAAGCTCTCCGTATGACCTGCAGGATGAAATATAATAAATAAGAGAAAAACGATAAAAAGTTTACTTTTTCAACGAGAAAGTGTTTTATTCCTAGATGGAAAATAATAAAAAAAAATATGCTTATTGATGAGAAATCTTTTTTTAATACCTTTTATTTATAATATCTTAAAAAAGATTAGTTTCTAATGCGAATTGTAATAGATATTGCATGTCTAGAACTTGTGTAATACTCTATCTGATCCTTAATATAAGATCATTTTAACCGAATCACGTAAATTAAGAATTGTAATTAAAACTAATTAATTATCTCGATTTCTCTGAAAATCTCAACATTTTTTCAAAATTACTCTTATTTAATCTCTCTCTCTCTTTTTCTTTGGATATATTAAATAGGGGTATTTTTCTGGAAATATATAATAAATATTACCTCGTATATTATAAAGGGTCTTATATTTAGAACCAGTACAATAAATCCTATATATAGGACGGGAGTTAGTATTATAAATCTCATTTCATTTTTCAAGCTAACAGAAAAGGTGTTGTCTTCCAATTATTACCTGTTGCAATTTGGTGCCGAAAAAGAAAAAAAAAAAAGAAGAAGAAATTTTAAGATTAAAAATACACAGACAAAATATAACTATGTAACATAATTTAGTCCTTTACATAAATAATTATTTATAATTATTCTACTCATATTTATGACTTCATATTTTCTGAAAGATGAAATTACAAATATCTCCTCATACAATTTTAAAGACAAAATTATAACATTATTTTTATATATAATTTCAATAGAATTTTTTTTCCCAAATTGCTATTTAAGACTCCGAATACATTAAGTCCACTTGTGATTTTATATTTAGCTGTGATAATGTGATGTCCAAATCACTGTATCGCAATTATTTAATATACTTAAAATTAGAGACAACAAGATCTATACGTATCAATCAAATAAAAATAACTTGGAATATAATATACCCCATTTGAGACCAATAATATTCAAATATAATATGATATAATTAGAGATTGGATAATTCTATTAGAAAATAGCACGGAATGTAAGTAAATAACAAGAGATTTTAAGTTTAGATTAAACCATTGGTCCAGAACTCAAAATATCTTCAGAAATAATAATAATCTCTTCAAACACCTGTTATACACAAAATAAAACTAGGAGGAAGCGTATAGGTATATAACCGAGGCACACAGTCAAAGGGAGATATATAAGAAATGAGATGAATGGATGCTACTGCCACCACATAGAATGAATGGATGCTCCAGTGATAAAATAAGATTAATATAAACTTGGTACAACAAATATATGCTAATTAATTTGAATCATAAGATAAATAATTTAACAAAAGAAATAAAATAAAGATAAGAAATGATACCTTTGAATATTATGTGAAATTACCAATAATTGATAGATAGTTAGATTTTTTAAGTATGCTATCCCTGATTCAATCATTGGCCATGCTTATAAAAAATACTTTATTAAAAGAGGCAAAACTCATTTCTGTTATCTCTAAGTCTTGAAGGCATTAATCTTTAACTATTGATCAAGAGAAACCTTTGATATTAAAAAAAATATTATGTGAAATTTTTAAGTAGCAGAAGAAAGATGTATAGTTGACTAGATGGTATTAACAAGGCTTTTAAATTGGACTAATAATTGAATTCGTGAAAGTAGTAATTTATACTTTATTAATCTTGATTGTGGTCAGTGATGATTAAATATATATTTCAAATTTATATATTAAATATCTTATATAATATTAAAAATGCATTGATTAATATGAAAAAAAAGAATTAAAGGTTTTTTTCAGCGAAAAAAGAATGGTCATATCTCATATGTCTGACATAGTCAATTTGCTACAAAAATGTATGTCTTTAAAACTTTATTTTTTAATAAACAAAATTTGACCAGTTTTTAAAATTGGGCTTGAACCACTTACTCACTGAATAACAAATAAATAAGGTCCACGACAAATGCTTCGCTAGTTCTTGCAGGCCTCCACATTTTTCTTCAACTGGTAGGACATGCATGTTCTTTTGAAATCTCAGCTAAACTGGGTTTGTGGCTTTTCACTTATTTTTTGATGTACATTAAGGGAATTTCAAAGCCCACAGCTAATCCTTCTTTTGGTGTAAAGATCATTAAAATAGATTTTATTTTTCTCAAGAAAGTATTTTCTATATACACGAAACAAAATCTTGGTTAACATACTATATGTTAATTTTGCCGGACCTTATTGGTGGCTTTTCACTTATTTTAACGCATGAATCTACCTACCTTAGCTTGCTGGTTGTTTTATTTCTGTTTCTAATATAGGATTCAGTTAGGTTAAGTCAATATTTCTGGAGACAATCCATACGTTTTGATCAGAAAAAGAAAAATCTGTACTAAATCAGACATAGCCGGAATTATAACAAAGAATAATTTGGATTTCACAATGAAGAAGAGAGGTCTGAGGAATAAATAACCAACACATCAGAACATTCTACAACAACATGAGCAACCCAAAGCAGAAGCTCATTTATCATCAGCTAACTAAAATCTACATGAAAATGAACCCCAGAAAATATGCTAGTTCCCATAAGCTTCAATGACACAAACATCACATTTCAATTTTGTCAGAAGAAAATGTAAATTTAGCAGGGATGGAGGCCGATGCATTACCCTGCAGGCAGAGGCACATTCATGTCAGTTGTCTTATCGTTCCTCGTATCCAAAGGCAATGCCGACCAACTATCAGCACGAAAGGATGATGAAGATGAGAGGATAGGTATTGGATCAGCAGTGGACAAGGGAACAGCTGCTGTAGTTGATACAATCTCATGTTTCTGTTTCTTTGTCTTCAGGTCATGCTGATTTCCTGCCAGAAAACTACCCACCACGACCTGATAGATAACAATTGGTTGGAGAGAATGATCAGCATTGCGAATTTTGGCGGCTAATTCATGTTATTTGGAGATTAAGTGCTAGCCTGCCCGGTTCAGCCCAGGCTCTAACCTTTAATGAACCGGGGTTGGCAAATCCTTATGAAGTGTGAGCCAGAAACACGGAGTGTGAGGCTCACAGGAGAGAAATAGAGAATCTGTGAACTTGGAAAAATCTGAGCCCAGACAACTATTAGGGCTTTAGGTTAGAGGCATTATTGACACTTTTAAATTATCCTGCTAGCCTGCTAGGTGGTCTTTACTCTTTAGAATTATGCTTTTCCCAATCAGAGGAAAAAAAAAAAGAAAATAAAATGGTAGCAAACATTGAAAGAGAATACATACCTGCACAGGACTAGCAGCTACCAAAAGACCAGCCACACTACCTCCCACAACACGTCCATCTGGACCTACTAAAGAAACACTCATACCACCCGATCTGCTTCGTGTTCCTCCACTTTCATTTGGCATGAACGAGCCAGATAATGACAGAATTTCAAACCACCCCTGGGGAAACAACACCAAAAAGATGGCATTTTCACTAGTGAAAGAAAGCAGTGGTTTCAAAAGGCTAAAGAAAAATGATACTATATGCACATGAATACAGAAGGAAAGTAAGCAGCATGTTGTGTTCAAGTTTTCACCAGTTTTGATGATAATGTTGCAGGTCAATTAGCAGCAGTGGCCCAAAATGATGAAGATTGAAGTAGAATTAACATACTAGAAATAAATTCCATTTAACAACATACAATCAACAAAAGAGAAACAAATTTCACTGATCTTCATTGAAGTAGAGAAAATGATACTTTCACATTCCTTGAAAATGAAAAAAAGTGCAGCACCTCATACGTCAATGTACCACCAGAAGAATCAGGCTGCCGAAGTGTGACACTTGATATGATTCCACTTGCTGAAAGAATGCATATAGCACGCGGCCCTTGCTGAGAAAATGATATTATCTTCATAGTAATGTCCTGAGACAACCAAAACTAGACAAGATGTCATGGCATATACAAGTTTCAGTTATCACAGTGAGAAAGAAAATGAATATAAATACAAGAAGGAAATTGCTTAGACAAATTTATTAATCTCTCTTTCTCTATCTTAACGACATCATTTTGCTAGCTGATTTCCTTTTATAATATATCCTATCACCTCAAATTATGAAAAGCAATGCATGTAATGTTGGATATGTAATCTAAGAAGCGATCAAGCTCAAAAAAGTCTAATAAGGAAGGATTCAAACAGTTAGAGGGAAGAATGAAAATGAATATTAAAAAACAAAGAAGAAAGCTTTGCATTGCAGAACAAAAGCTTAATATAGGCAGTAAATATGTCTGAAACTTACCTCACCAGAACTAACAGTAATGATATGGGGTGTAAAATTCGAGCCAACAGAGCTTGCAACCCATTCACCTGGGAAGAAAAAGAAAGAAAAAGAAAATGAGTACATTTTCTAATTGTTAATCATAATTGACACTGACGATTATTCCAATCAGAATGAAAATAACAAAAATCTCAGTTTCTAAATATGGCTTTTGTCCATGTGCCAAATAAAGAATTTGAACATTGAATCATCAGCAACCATCTATAAATGTTGAAACAACATTTGGAATGATACCTCAGACTCATGCATGTGCCACCAATGCACTTCTAATAATATACTTATGCTTTGAAAGTGAGACTAAAGCCATTATTCTTTATAACTTAGGATTTGCTGCTGCACTTTGTTTTAAATGCATTCCTCTTCCTTTTTATCAAAATTTAATTTTTCTAGCACAGAGGACAGTAATTTTATAAGTTCCACCTATTATTTCAGGTATTATTAGTATTATTAAAATAACAAAGAAGATTCTGCCATAAATCTGCAATTGTTCTTTATTCCTTTAAATATTTTCAATTGCAAATAACTGCTTTAAAACTCTGTTTCAGATAAGTCAAATGAATGCTACATCAAATTCACTGATAACCTCCAGATGACAAATGACAAGTTATTAATTCAAATATACAGCTCTAATTAATATATACACACACAAAAACACCAAAAGCTTCCTATTCCAGAATAATTGTAGTAGTTTTCTTCCTTAATGATTCAGAAAATGCTATCCCACTTAAAGCCAAATTTGAATCAATGGGTGTTCTAAGTTCAAATGATGTCAGCAAACATATATATATAGCCAAAGTTGGATCATTTGGTCGATCACTTAGCTTATCAGAAGTAGAAACTATGCAGAGAAGAAAGCACAATACGACCAGGGAAGTTTTAGAAGAAATTCTTTTAGCATGAGGTAACAAAAAATTATAGCAGGAGAAAGTTATCAGATTACCATCTTATATACAGATTATCACTCTTATGATGCTTAAAGTATTCCATTTTATACATCATTTTTTTTTACAATTATTGGAAGCAATCTTGCAATTTTTGTCAGGTAGTTTTGCATTTAAATCTCACTACAATATTCATTATGCTCAACCACAGAAAGAAAAATCAGAGAACTAAATGCTAATTATCCATATCAATCTTCTTGACTGTGAAAAAAAATCCATATCAATCTTATCATCTAGCAAAACTGCATCAATTGACTATTAAGTTGTAAGTGATATGAGAAAACCAAAAGAGAAGCTGAGTCAACTTAGACTTATTCAGGGAAACGAAAAATACACAGTGCCCATTAATACTAACGTCCTTTACTAACTACACCTAATTCAGAACCAAATAGCTTCAATAATGGAGGGGGAAGAAAAGAAAAGAAAAGAAGAATCAGCATTCATTGTTTGAAAGCTTGATTAGAAGATTTTAGTGTAAATCTAATCAACAGAAGCTTCAGATTTTAGGTTTGAACTTTGAACACCCAAATGACAGCCGTATCAGAAGATTCCACCAGCAAAGTTAATTCACTTTTCAGGACAAAAAGGGAATCCATTCATATCTGAGAGGTCCCACATCCTCTAATGTTCATTCTCAGAGCAGTAAGGTCGTCTATTTCTTTCTCCAATAAAAATATTATAAAAACCTCTTCTTCACCGTTATAGTGTTTATCTACACTCAAAGAAGCTCATAGCAGGAAGATTTTTTTTATTACCTAAATTCGCCACTTCGAATTTGGCTTTGTGCACTGAGCTAGCTGGCCGCACTTTGCCGCGTTTTCCCGCCGAGAAATCGATTACTGACGGCGGAGCTGAAGAAGATATCGGCGTCGGAGATAGCGCCATCGTCACCGACCCGTCTGGTCCGTACTTCCTCGGCCGACCCCTCTTCTTCTTCACCAGCATCCTTGTGGCTGCCGGAGCCACCCCCATGGCAACTGGCTGAGGTGGGGGAACACTTCCTTGAGGCGCCGGAGCCGTTGATCCACCGGTGGAAGGTGGGTCTTCTGTCCTCGGAGCTACATGGTAGTTCGACGGAGCATCTGATCGGACCACCGTGACCCCACTATTAACAACCTCCCTGACCTCCATACTTAGTTAAATCCTTTTAGGCTTTAACATAAATCACACATCATCATCATCCCATTTTTTTCCACTTGAAACTCAGTCACCCAAAGCCACCACTGTATGCTCTGTTTTTTTTTCCCACTTAAAAAAGAAGAAAAATAGTTAGAATCACAAATATCAATATAAACCAGAAATTTTCAAGCTTTCTCAAGCTCAGCATGTAACCAGAAGAAGAATCTTCAACTTTGCACAAGTTAGATGATTTTCTTACATAAAAAAAAAAAAGAATTCTAACAACAAGAAGAAAGTGAGTCTCAAGAGCAAAATATTATTCAAGCTACGAAGAAAAAAGGGGGATAAATTTTGTGGAGGAAGACAGAATTATGAGCTCTGATATTTGAATTTTGCGTTTGGAACGGAAATTGCGGAGGTATAATGAATTCTTGTATTATATTTATTAACTTTCCTCAGACTGTCCAAATTGAGATTAAAATAATAAATGGGAAAGGAGATTTAACAATAATATAGTAATATGGTAATAATATTTAAATGGAAATAATTATATGGTTTTGGTTGGAATCAGTTGAGAAAATAATAAAGTTGTTGGGAAGTGTTTCTTTTTCTTATCAATAGTGTTAAATATTATAAAAGAATATGGGCAAAAGGAAAATAAAATGATAACCACACATGATTGATGACACCATATAGTTTAGATGAATGAAAGAGAAAAAGGTTAAAAAAAAAAAGTTAAATGGGTTGCCAATGCATGAAGAAACTGTCTTAGAAAAGTAAAATATGGCTCAAATTAAAATAATTGAAATGGGAGTCCTAGAGGGGGAAATTACAGAACGAAAAGAAATGGGTGGCACTTTCATCTTCGTTGCTTAATTAATCAAAACTCTTTTGTATTAATAACTGAAATAGATTGGGAAAAAAAATGAAATAGAATATAAGGCAGGGCATTCATAAATTCTACACCCCACTTACAAAGGAACGAACCCTCAAAAGTGCTTCTTCCAGTCGTTTTTGCTTATGCCAAACGGCTTCCTTTTTCTTTCAAATGTTGTCTTGCCTAAGCGTTGGATTAATATATTTCTTAGCAAAAAAAATTTTTGGATTAATTAATTTAGCGTTTCTTATTAGATTAATTTTAATTAATGTGCAAATCAAGTTTTGAAATGATTGTCATTTTTGTATTTGGTTTGATGGAATAAATACTATGTAGAATGAATTGGAATGACCATTTCAATATATGGTTTATTTGGTTGGTTGGAATAGTTCATATTCCATATTCCATTCCCAAGGTAATCCTGGTTGAGGGAAGTTTGGAAATAGTCATTCCTACAACAAACGGAAGGAATAGACTTCATATCTTTATTAAAGGGTGTCAGCCATTTAATAGGCAGTTTCATCTATTATATGCAAGGTTTAATATATAATATGTCCTCAATACTTCCCATTTTTTTTCTTCATTTTCTTTTTATTGACAAAAATATATAATATTAAAAATATTTTGTTTAAAAATAATGAAATCAAAATTAAATATTTTACTACATTTTTATTAAATATATTAAAATGTTTTTTATTAGTTGACATTTTTAAAATAAATATCTTAATATATTTTTATATTAAGGGTATTATTATCCAACCAAATATAAATATTCATTCCTTTTCAAAGCAAATAAAATATATTTATTTGATTCCATCAATCTTCATTTCCAATCTTATTCATATTCTCATTCACACAAATGATTCCACTAACTAAATGTAATATTAATGTTCTTTCCAAATCATTGTCTACAGTTGATTCAAGTAGATTTGTGATTTTTTTATTAGAGTATTAAATTTGAGTATTATAAGTGGAGAAAATTATTAATGTAAAAATTTATCCTAATCAATCTAATGTTATTCAACCCAACTCAATTTAAATTAGTGACAAGTTCATGAGTTCCTAGAGGCAATTGCCTATTGCCTCTATTACCTATAATAGCCTAAATTTAATGTAATAACATATATATCTTTATATTATTTATTATAATGATATATGAAAATTAAGAGAAAGGGATTATTTTTATTTCTTTTGTTGATACAATTAGATCAATTTATTTCTTGTATTGAGATTCAATTTGAACAATTTTTAAAATACAAAACTATTTTTCATTTCTATTGGAAATTTAAAAATTTAAAACTTTATATGAGGATGAATTGAACAAATTTCATATTAATCTTGAAAAAATTTCAAGTTTTAGTGAGTTGTTTTCTTTGATTTATTTTCATAACTGAAAGTAATAAAAAATGTTAATAAAAGAAATTAACACTCTAGCTAAAATATTAAAACTATATCAAAATATTATATTCTTTTCCAAATGTATGTGTTGATAATATTTATAATGGTTGCTAAAAGAAGTTTTTCAAAATTAAAATTACTTAAATTCTATTTGAAATAAATTATTTTATAAGATAGATTGAATGGATTAGTCGATTATTGAACTTGAATAATTAATACCAAATCATATGAAAATTGATAAGTTACAATACACTAAGTCTCTCCAATAATATTGTTATGAAATTTCTTGACTTTGCCTTGATTAGTGGATCTAGTATAGCTTTCAAAAATTGATCCATAATATTTGTAAGTACTTGATTCATATAGCTTTATTGACTAATTTAGATTTGAGTATTATCATGTGCAAATGAAGATAATTCACTTTACATGATTTCTTTGTTTTTCTTATCCACAAGATCAAGCTCATGATGTTACTTAAAAGATATCAGGTTCCTTCCAATTAACTCAATATGTTAATCAATTTTCTTATGTAAAAAATGTTAAGTATTGGCCCCTTTGTGATCAATTAACCTTATTTTTCTAATTTATTTTATTGATTATTAATATTTAATAGGAATTATTTTTAAATAATCATATATATATATATATGGATATATAAAATGAATTAGTTAGAACCTAATAAATATCATAAATTATTATTACAAGACAAATTCTAATTTATAAAATAGTGAAAATAAGTTTTTTAATGATTTGAAACTAAATCCCTTAATTTTTAATTGATTCAGTAAATTTTTGTTCATTTAATTTACATGATCCACCAAATCAAAATTATTACTAATTCACTAATGGAATCTTACGTCTGGCTGGATTCAATTTTTAAAACTTTGTTAGCTATTTAAAAGTAAAACCCAGTGTCAAGTGTCAATTCCATCATGATGATTCTCAACGTTGGTTCCAATTCCAATTATGTATCAGTCAAGAAAGTACCACGGAGGGTTGAATTGGGTGACAATATGATTAGTGAGTTTTCTTTTCAAATCCTAGTTTTTCTTGTTGGCCAAAAACACATCTTAGTCCTTCTTCATAAAATAATTAGATGTAGGTCCTAAAAAGACATAAAATTTAAAATAAATTATATTATTTATAACTAATGAATAATACAATTTTTTTTAAATTTTAATTCATGTACATTGACATAATAAATCTAAATAGACTTATCCTTAACTGGTCAGAAATTAGTTTGATAAAGAATAATATTTTCATAGCTTTAAAATTTAAAACTCAGTTTTGGCCAAAAAAACAATTAAAACTTAGTCAACCTAGATAATTATTACGTCTTTCAACCTTAACATATCTAATTTTCAAATGATTAATCCAAGATAAGGAAAAGTAGATAAGCATGAAATAAAGAAATTTGTTTTCTTTCACAAAAAATAAAAGTACGTGTAAATAATGTTGAGTGTGAACTCCCTTCTTACGTAGAAAAAGTCCCAAATCTAAAAATTCATTATATGTTTCACTTATTTAAATAGAGAAATGTCATATTAGGGTATAAGACTGAGGTTATATTCAAGTTAGAATAGCCGTCTTTGCAAGAGAAGAAGAGTAAAACATTATTTTCACATATTCACAAAATAGTTATAGAAAAAATTCATTTCAAATTCGATAATCGTTGGATTAAGTTGAATTTTTGTCAAATGGTTCAAGATATCTTTTTCTTTATTTTCAATAGTTGGATTATGGTTTTATGGTCTTGTGTGAGAGCTATTTAATTTGCACCAAAACAGTATTTTTTGGGTTTTTTCATATTCTTGATTATCTATTGGAAGTTTTATACTTTAATTGTTAGGAGAGCTATTGACACTAATTTATGCATTACATTGAAACTCTGTTGTATTTCTCTTTTGATAATATAGCAGTGTGCATGGGCCGGGTTGGGCCGGACTTCACCCCTGCCCGATGTCCAACCTGTGCACACTTGGGTTAGGTACCGAACCGGGATCGGGCTGGTCTGGTACCAAATGATTTTTTAAAATATTAAAAATAATTTAAAAAACTAACTTTATATATTAACAAAAAAATTTAATTATTAGTGTAAAAGTAGATTTCTTTAAAAAAATAATGTTATGATAGAAATTAATTTTCTTAAAAATTATAAATATTTACAACTATACATTATTTTCATATAATATTAAATTAAAAAATTAATTTAAAATTTTAAATAAAATTAAAATATCAAAATCTTAAAAGATTTTTCGTAGTAATCAAATAATAAGTATATTATATAAGATATATAGAAAAAAAATCTTATAAAATCAATTAATATATACAAAATAATAAATTTTTTTATTAAAAAAAACATATATATATATATATAGTATTGGCCGAGCCAGACAAAACAGAGCTAATCCAAAGCCTGACCCGGCCCGAACTATGGCCCGGTTCGGTTGGCCCAATATGACCAGGTTAGACCGAACCAACCAAGCCATGGGTTTATCTGCACATCCCTAGTGGAGATGTTTTTATCGGTCTGAACGACCCATGATTTTACCCTCACTTTGAAAGGTTTTTCATATTAAAAATCTTGATATCTCTTGATGTGTTTGTAGAGTTCATATTTTGCCATGTATTTATTTAATTACTCCTCATAAATTCTTGCAAGTATGAGAGATTTGTTTCTACTGCATATTTGTTATTATGTTACTGATCTCATTAAAGTGGTATCAGAGCCTTGGTTTTGATGTTGTTTAACTTACTTTAATGATTTAAACAAATATGATGGTTTGTTTAAATAGCACTAATTATCATTTATCTACCCGTGTTTGCTACTCAGAAACTGGATTCCATGTCTAATGAGAAGTTAGATTTTGAACATCAGCAGGTGTGTGGTCTGATTTGACAATATGTAGAAGATAATGTATATAATCATATTGCTATTCAAAGACATGCAAGAATTTTATAAGAGAAGATTGAGTCTTTATATGCCTTTTAGTCAGGAAATAATAAATTATATTTGCTAAATTGTTTGATTAATTTAAGGTACAAGAAGGGAACATCCATTTTAAATCACTTGAATGAATTTCAAGGGATCCTGGATCAACTGTTAAGAACGGGTATCAAGTTTGATGATGAAGTTTTGAATCTACGTCTTTTGAACACTTTACCTGAGTTTTGGGAGACATTTCAAGCTTTAATTATAAACTCAACTCCCAATGTTGTTGTTTCCTTACTAGCGGCTAAGAGTGATGCTCTTAATGAAGAAATGATAAGGAAAGCAAATGATTCTTCATCTCATTCAAAAGGTGTTTATCATTGGAAATAGGAAGATGTCAGAAAAGAGAATCAAAAAGTGGTAAAGAGAAGAGCAAAAGTAAGTTCAAGTCTGGATATAAGAATTTAGAGTGTCATCATTGTTATAAAAAGGAACACATTAAGAAGCATTATTTTCTCTTGAAAAAAGATAACAGGGGCAAGAATGGCAAGCAGAAAGAGAAGGCTCAGGATGATGATCATCATGTTACTACTGCTACTAGTGATGATCTTCTTATTTTTTATCATTATGAATCAGTTAAACTTGTATCAACTGAGAGCATGGGGATAAAAGATGATAATGATTGTTTTACTACTAGTAGTAGTAAAGATCTTCTTATTCTTCGTGAATATGAATTTGTTAATTTTATTTCAAATGAGAGCATATGGGTAATAGGCAGTGGTGCTGCATCGCATGTTACGCCAAAAAAGGAGTTCTTCACACCTTATACACCGGGTAACTTTTAAGTATTCAAAATGGCTAATGATGGTGAAGCTAAGGTGATTGGCATTAGTGATGTTTGTCTACAAACTAACATAGGAATGAAGTTATAGTTTAGAGAAGTTAAACATGCTCTAAATGTTCGCTTTAATTTGATCTCTGTTTAGAAGCTTATTCATCAGGGGCAGACGCAGCCTTGACTAGTCGGGGAGGCCATTTTTCTTAGTTAAGTAGTCAAAATATATTTTCAAGAGACTTATAACACATTAAAATCTAGATATTCTTTCTTTCATATCACGAAAATCATTTACAAGAGAATCCATTTCAAACTTTTTAACAATGTCCTTCTCAAAATATACAAGCAAACAATTAGATAGATAGATATTCATCTTCCATCTTGTTGCACTGCATAGTCTTAATAAAATTCATAGCTAAGAAAGATCGCTCTGTTGTAGCTGTAGAAACTGAAAGAGTGAGAATAAGAGTTACAACTTTATGTACAAGAGGATAAATTTCTGATTTTCTCATTTTTAACAACCATTGTCATAAATCATAAATGGTAACCAATGTTTGAAAATTTGAAAGTTGTCGTACATGATCAAAATGCTCACATTGCATCTTTAATTGTATCATTTCATGTTGCAGAAAATCTTGTGGGTAAAACTTTTCTACCAGCTTGCAAATATCATCAATTCTAAATAATTTGCACATCTCTCTTGGATCCAAGTTGTGTTAAGAACAAGCAACTCTATTGTATGATCACTGAATCTATTATTCAATTCTTGCAATTGAGAATCTATCATGTGTTGAAAATGTCAACTTTATAATGATGCCCTATTGTAAATTCATTTTGTTGATGACGAGCCCTTCCTCTTCTAGCAACATATTGAGCATCAAAACTTGGAATAGGTATATTAACTGCTTCATAAAAAGATTTCACATTTTCAACTAATTCTTCCCATCTATCATCCCTTAATTTCTGAATAAGGAACTCAGTAGAAGAAACAAGATCCATTTCATTCAAAATATCTTGAGATTGTTATTGTAGAGCTTGACAAAGTAAATTAGAAATCTCTAAAAAAAATTTCATAAGATGCATAATGAAAACAAATGCAAAAGAAGTTAGCACCTCATAAGCTGCATATGCATCTCTATGTTGAGCAAGGTTTCTATCTTCAATTATATTCAACAAAATTTCACATGTTGGACTAAACATATTTATCAAGCTAGAAACAGACTTCAAATGAGAACTCCAATGAGTGTCTCCAGCCCTTTGTAAAGTACCAATTTGGTTAAGCCTTCTTCCACTTTCAAGCTCATTAATTTCAAGTAAATATGCAATGTTTTTAGAATAAGCAGCTTTTAATTGATCATTATGCTTACATGAGGCTCAAACAATATTGATAACGGTATTTAATGTAGTAAAGAAATGATAAACAGGAAGAACTTCTTTACATGTAGCGACTACTGCTAATTGTAAATGATTTGCCATACAATGTATATAATATGCATAGGACATTCATTTGAAATCAAAGCTTGTAATCCATTCCATTCTCTGTGCAGGTTACTTACACCATCATAACCTTGTCCTCTAATATTTTGAACATTAAATTGTATTGAGAGAGAGAAACAATACCTTATTTTACTGTTATTGCAGTTGTGTCCTCGATATGAATAAGCCCAAAAACCACTCTCATACATATCCATCTTTGTTAACATATCTCAAGACAATAGATATTTGCTCCTTTTTGGATGCATCTCGAGCCTCATCAACAATTATACAAAATTTTGTATAACCATTTTTTTCATGAATAACATTTCTTACTTTGGTTGTCATTGCATGCAAAATTTCTCTTTTACATTCTTGGTGATGTATATAATGCAGTTTTTGGAGCTTTTTCCAAAATAGCCACAACTTTATCATTGAAAGAAGATATGAAACTTAATAGTTCCAAAAAATTGTCATGATTCTTTGATTTGTTAGACTCATCATGGGCTCTAAAAGAATAACCTTGAAATGCTAGTCACCTAGTAGCTTCAATTGAAGTTTTCAAATGAAGTCTATTTTCTGCAATTTCTTGAGACGTGAATTTTTCAAATTTGTGTGCAATATGTGGTGCATGGTTCATGAGATCTTCACTTTTTTTTCTGCAATTCTATGTTGGAGAAGTGATATCATTTCCAATGTGTGCTAAAAATGCACAATTTTTTCTATCCCTTACCTTTTTCCATGATTGAAATCCATTAACAGTAAATGCATCTAATCCAGATGGTCCATTTTGGGAATGGAATACAAAACATGGTAACTAGAATGCAGCATCTTTGCTAGGAGAATATTCCAACTATGATGGAAACATCATAAACCATGATGCTTGAAAACTACATGCATGTTTTTCCTTAGATTTTGGGTACTTTGAAAGATTAAATTGATATGAGCCAGCCCTAATATAGGCTCTCCAGACTTCATCACGCATTTCAACCAGATATCCCCATATTTGTCATCTTAATCCTGGATCATGTTCTAATGAATTGACATCAAAACTATCATTAGTTTGAACTCTTCCATGTTTTGCAAGAGGATATTCATAATTTGGAGATTCAGTTCTTATGAGAAGATTTAATGTCTCATCAGTTTGTGGAGTTTCAGCTTCAACATTCTTCCTTTTGAAATATAAATGAATTGTGTTTTTCATCTAAAAGAAAAGAAATAAAAACTACAATAAGAGTCATACAAAAGAACAACTTTATATTTAGAGGAATATAAGATTATTATAAAAAAAATATAGACTAAATCTAATATGTTTAATTGCCCACAAATAAACTTATGAATTTTTCATATACTAGTTACAAAATTAAAATACCCTTTCTAATTTAAAACTAATAACTCTACTAGGCAAAGAGGAAAAAAAAGAAATTATTAATTTCAATAAAATAAAAAGCTATTAATAATTCTTTTCCTATATTGAAGTTTGTAATGAGTGATTTATTTTCATGGTTGGTTTAATTGTTCAAGCAAATTAGCATTTAGCAAAACAAGATAAAAGAGACAACATATTGCTTACCTTCTCCAAATCCCAAGTGGATAGTGGTCCCTTCCTCCTTGTGGCAACTTTTTGGACTCACTCTTTAATTATCAACTATCAAGTCTCTGAGTGTCGCATGTGAGAGTGACTGCCGCAACTTCTCTTTCTTTGTTTTTTTTTCCAAAGTTGTGTTGTTTATCTTCATAACCTAAAAAACCCTATTTCTATTTGGTATTCTCTCTTGTAGGTTTTTGGGTTTTATATTATTTTTATTATGCATTTTATTTGGTCTTATTGTTGAGCTAATGACTAAGTATGATTGTATGACAACTTTTGGGAGGAACCCAATTCAAAATCAACATATTTTTTATTTAAACATATATATATATCATTATTAAAAAAAATTTGAGGGCTACCACGGTATCAACCTGAGTTCGCCACAGTTGATGATGATTGTTTTGATAATTATTTTGGTTCTTGAAAGTGGAAGCTCACAGAATGTAACTTGATTGTAGCCAGATGGAAAAAATTATCTAAATTGTATTGGACAAAATCTTTGATTGCTAGAGATAATGTGAATGTCATAGATATGGAGGTTTCAAATTTATGACATCGAAGGCTTAGTCATATCAATAAAAAAAGGCTGAATTACTTAGCAAAAAAGTATGTGCTTCCAGGATTAAAGAGCGCTCAATTAGAGAAGTGTTCTTATTGCATGGTTGATAGGCAGACGAGTATCTTTTAAGAAGCATCCTCCCTCAAGAAAATTAGAGTTACTTGAATTGGTGTATTATGACGTTTGTAGTCCACTAAAAGTAAAATCCTTTGGTTGTGCTCTTTACTTTGTTATCTTTATTAATGATTGTTCTAGAAAGTTGTAGCTCTATGCTTTGAAGATAAAAAACCAAGTGTTGAAGAAGTTTAAACAATTTCAAGCAGACAGATAAGAAGTTGAAATGCATTCATACTAACAATGATGGTGAGTATTGTGGATCTTTTGATGCCTTTTGTAAGCAATAAGGTATTAGACACGAAAAGACCCATTAGCTTAATAGCTTAGCAGAGAGGTTGAACTGGACACTAATTGAGAGAGTTAGGTGTATGCTTTCTAAAGCAAAATTACCCAAACATTTTTGGGGCGAGGCACTGTACACAATGATGCATATTATCAATTTTAGTTCTACAGTTGCTTTAATTGGTAAGATGTCAGATAAGGTTTGGTTTGGCAAAAATGTCAGTTATGATCACTTGCGAGTTTTTGGTTGCAAGGTATTTGTGCATGTTTCAAAGGATGAAAGATCCTAGTTGTATGCAAAGACAAGTTAGTGTATCTTTATTAGTTATGGTCACGATGAATTTAGCTATAGGTTGTATGATCCTATTAAGAAGAAACTTATTAGAAGCCATGATGTAAAGTTTGTGGAAGATGAAACCATCGATGACATTGATAAGGTAGAGAAGACAACTCATGTGAAAGATTACATTTTGTATGATGTTGATTCAATGTGATCACCTATTTACAATATAGATGCTAATAATAATAATGTTCAATAAGGAGTGCAATATAACTATCCCAATGATAAATAGCTTGGAGATGGGTTGGATGTTCCAACAAATAATGTTAAAGAGCAACATGAGTCATAAGATGAGACTCTAGATAATGCACCTCAACCACCTCAAGTTCAACTCATGAGGTCTAATGGGCAAAGACTATCATCTAAAAGGTATCCTTCTGATGAGTATGTGACCTTGACTGATGGAGGAAAACGTGAATGTCTTGAAGAGGCCATGGAGAGTGAAGAAAAACAAAAGTGGATGGATGCAATGTACGATAAAATGAAATCCTTGCATGACAATCATACATTTGATTTAGTGAAGTTGTCTATGGGTAAAAAGGCCTTAAACAATAAGTGAATTTATAGGGTGAAACATAAAAGCAATTTTATATCTCTGAGGTATAAAGTTGGATTAGTAGTGAAAGGTTTTAGTAAAAAAAAATGAGTTGATTTTAATGAAATTTTCTCTCATATGGTGAAGATGTTGTCCATTAAAATTGTGTTGAGTTTGCTACTACTCTTGATTTAGATGTAGAGTAGATGGATGTGTAGACTGCTTTTCTCCATGATGATTTGGAGGAAGAGATTTTTACATAAAGCAACCCAATGGTTTTCATATTGTGGGCAAAGAAGACTATGTGTGTAGGTTGAGAAATGACCTATATGGTTTGAAGTAGGCTCCAAGGCAATGGTATAAGAAATTTGAATTTGTTATGTGTGAGTAAAACTACAAGAAAACCACTTTTGATCACTATGTCTTTGTTAAAAATTTGTCTGGTGATGACTTTATTTTTCTATTGTTGTATGTTAATGACATGCTTATTGTTAGAAAAAATGTTTCCCAGATTGATAGGTTGAAGAAGTAATTGTGTGGGTCATTTGCCATAAAAGACATGAGAGCTGCTAATCATATTCTTGCAATAAGAATATTGCGTGACAAAAAGGAAAAGAAACTTTGGCTATCTCAGGAACACTACATTAAAAAAGTGTTGTAGAGATTTCAAATGAAAAATGCTAAGAAGATAAATACTCCTCTTGTAACTCATTTTTAAA
This sequence comes from Adenanthera pavonina, assembly GCA_026686845.1. Classification (NCBI taxonomy): domain Eukaryota; kingdom Viridiplantae; phylum Streptophyta; class Magnoliopsida; order Fabales; family Fabaceae; genus Adenanthera; species Adenanthera pavonina. The sequence continues at coordinate 23,644,677 of JAIVEN010000022.1, read as the reverse complement.
TTGAGTGCTAAACAAAGTTCTTCAAATGAAATAATAAATTAGATATGGATGTTAGGTTTGGCTAGTCACCCAAAGGGGGTGAATTGGGTCATACAAGACTTTTACCATTTTTGGAGCACACTTCAATTTCATTTAAGAAAAGCAGTAGAATAGAAATAAACAGAGGGTGATGAAGTAGATTGAAGAACTGAGAAGATAAAGACTAAGACACCAGAATTTAAACTAGTTCAATGCAAACCACTTGGCTTATGTTCATTCCCCAAGCCATTACTTGAAATTTTCCATTATATCCCACAGGTTTGATTGGACCATTGTGAAGACTTAATACATCTCATAAGTTTCAGTAGATACTTATGAAACCACTCTCCTCACAGCCTTACAAGATGTATATTTCCCCCACACTGAAATTCTACCCAAAAAATAGCAAAAAATAATGGATACAGAATTGAAACTCTCTTTTAGAATAGATAATATATTGAAAGCTCATTCTATTAAGGTGGATTTAACTAATAATGTTGATATAGAAAAATTTTATGCATTTGAACAGTATTTCGGCATAATTCACTTAAGATTGTTATCTATAAATTCAAATGAGGTTCTATTTATAAATTTGTAACTTAACTAAATATTAGATATAAGATCTATCCGTTAGACACAAGTTCTAACCATTATTTTGCAAAAAAAACCATTCACCAACTGCTTTAAATGAGCCTATTTTTCCAAAATTTGAATTTCATAGCTCAATAGACGAATTTCGCAGAAATAACCTAGTTGTGTTTAAGAAATTCATCTGTTATAGAGTGAAATTTGAATTTCAAGTTTGATAAAGTTAACTCATATTAGTTCATGCGAATTTTCATTCTGAAAGTACGTCTGTAGTGTTTGAACAATTGTCTCAAATTTTCACAGTACACTTAGAAATTCGAATTTCAGAATTTGAAATTCGTCTGTCAAAGGCAGGTTCAACATGATGCAAAAATTCTTCTTCCAAAATTCGACTGTTGAATTGTAAAGTTTGTCTGTCAAAAACATCTTCTAATGAGACTTATAAGTTCTTATTTTGAAATTCACACTTTACAGTTCAAAATTTGTCTGTTAGAGATAGTGACAGTGAAATTATTTTGAATTTAACCAATATTCAAATTTTGGCTAAGTTTTATACAAATTTTGCACATATTCACTAATAATATTTAACCCGAAATTTGAATTTCAGAACTGAAATTCATTTGTCAGAGATGATACCTCTGTAACTTCGAATTACACTAAACAAAGTTCTAATTTTACATAAAATAAACATGAGTCAAACACAAAATTTTTCTGTAAGTCAATATTTCTCAGTTCTAACATATACAAACATCAGATTTATTTAATCTAACTCGTTTAAAACATATAATAACATGATTAAGTAAATTGTAAAGATTAAAACCACCTCAAATTCTAAGTGAAAACAAAATATACCTAATAATTAGGTTTTCAAATATTGAGCTTCACTTTCACTTGATTATTCCCTTATAGGCATACTCCCTTCTGATCTTCAATTCTTGGAACATCTCATCTCTTCTTCTTTTTTGAGTGAGACATGATGTTGATTCTCAATTCTTTATTCCAATGCTCACTCTTCTTATGTGGACAATCCTATACTTGATATATTACACTTACAAACCAAGTAGTTACTCTAATTTATATATTCAACTTATCTTATAAACCATAAAAGCATAGTGGATATATTAGTACATAGCATAATGTATATATAATAAACATAATTAGATGCATATTAATGCACATTTTACTTCTTTGAGGAACAATATATATATATTAGATAACTATAATATATTTGTTCCTTATTACTCTATATTTGTTATCATCAAAACTTATATTATATTTATCCTAACAATAGAGGCAGTTCCCTATGCATTTGCAGTGGATAGTTTGATGTATACAATGGTGTGCACAAGACCAGATATTGTTAGGTTTAATGTAATATAAGTTTTGATGATAATAAGTATAGAGAAATAAGGAACAAAAGTATCATATGTGTCTAACATATATAATATTCCTTATAGAATTAAAATGTGCATTAGCATGTATTTAATTATAGTTATAATATATATACCATGCTATGTACTAATATATCTACTGTCCTCTTATATTGTATAATACAATATGGATATATAAATTGGACCAGCTACTTGACTTGTAAGTGTAATAGATTAAATGTAGAATTGTCCAAGAAGGAAGAGTGAGCATTGGAATAAAAAAAAGAAAATTAACATCATGACTCATTCAAATAAGAAGAAGGAAAAAGATGCTCTAAGATGTGAAGAATTCAAGTGTCAAAGAATTGAAGATCAGAAGGGAGCATGCTAAGAATGAAATGATTAAGTGGAAGTAGAACTCATCATTTGAAGACCCAGTCACTAGGTATATTTTATTTTCACTTAGATCTTGAGATGGGATTAATCTTTGAAAATTTACTTAATCTTGTTACCATATGTTTTAAATGAGTTAGATTAAGTAAACAAGATGTTAGCATATGTTAAAATTGAGAAATAATGGCCAACAAATGAATTTGGTGTTTAGCTCATGTTTTCAAAATGGTTTTCATGAAAAGTTTTATCTTATGTGCATAACGCTTAAAAGTTATGAGGATAAAGTCTCAATCTTAAAGTTGCTTCTAAATGTTCTCACTTCATTTTCATGAAAAATTTTACCTTATGCGCATAACATTTAAAAGTTATGAGCATAAAATTTCAATCTCAAAGTTGTTTCTAAGTGTTCTCACTTCATTTTCATGAAAAGATTTGTCTTATGCACATAATGTTTAGAAGTTATGGGGACAAAATCTCAATCTCAGTGCCTTTCTAAGTATTCTCTCTTTAATTTCATGAAAAAGGTTGAAGTTATCGCATAACGTAGGTATGCACCATATCCTCAGCTTTGTCTAGGTTGTTATCCTCATAAAATGCATACCTTATTCGCATAAGGGACTGAATATTAAAGGCCACTTATACTGTGTAGCCTGTTATTCGCATAATCTAGGAAGATTATCCGCATAACTTATGTTACAATATTCTTGGACCTTTTGCTGCTGAATTTGTTATCAGCATTACCTTGGGAGGTTATCCTGATAACTTATGTTTTTTAGAAACTTAATTTGTGCTGATTAAACTTATCCAAACAAGGAATAACATTATAAGAGGTTATTCTAATAATCCTCAAAGGTATACAAGTCTTTCTAAATATTATTCGAATAATTAAATAGGTTTTCATGAAAATATTCTTGAGCTAAAACTTAATCATTTTGGAATGAACGTTATCAACATAACTTAGCTAGGTTATTCGCATAACGAAAGTCTAATATTAAAACTAAGAGCCAACGGTCACCCGTTATTCACAGAACCTGAGGAGGTTATCCACATAATCTCTGTCAGACGCATTTAATATGGTAGTTGAATGGCTCTTTTCATAAAGTAACGGCTAGAACTTGTGTCTAACAGATAAATCTTGTGTCTAACATTTAGTTACACAACAAATCTATAAATAAAACATCATTTGAACTTATGGGTAACTATCTTAAGAGAATTTATGTGAAAATGTTGTCCATATGTATAAAATCTTTCTGTGTCAACATCCTCTGAAAAACCTACCTTAATAGAGTGAGCTTTCAATGTATCATTTATTCTAAGAGAGAGTTTTTAATTCTGTAATCATTCTTTTCTACTATTTTCTAGGTAGATTCTTGGTGTGGGGTACCACTAAGGGAGATTACACATCTTGTAATGGTATAAAAAGAGTGGCTTCACAAGTGCCTACTGAAACTTATGGGATGTACTGAGAATTCACAGTTGCCCCGATCAAACCTATGGAATATAGTAGAAAATCCCAAATGATGACTTGGAGACTGGACGTAGGCCAAGTGATTGGATTGAATTAATATAAATTATTGTGTATTGCTCTTAATCTTCTCTATTTAATTGCTGCACTTAACTCTCTCTGTTCATGCCTGTTTTGCTGCACATCTGGTGAATTTGGGTTGTGATCCAAAAAGGGCGAAAATCTTACATCACCCAATTCACCCCCCTCTTGAGTAACCAGCCAACCTAACAAGATATAACACATGATGTTAGTATAATTAGTAGATTTTCATCAAACCCAAGTAAAGAGCATTGTAATGCTGTGAAATGGATTTTGAGGCATTTTTATGGTACTATTAGTATGAGGTTTTTGTTTTGGAAGTGATAAGCCTACCTTAAAGGGGTATATAAACTCAAATATGGTTGGAGATATTAAATATTAATTCTAGAAAGTTCACTTTGAGCTATTTAATTAAATTTGCAAGGGGAGTTGTGGCTTAACAATCTAAGTTGCAGAGATGTGTAGCTTTGTCTACAATAGAGACAGATTTTATTACCATTACTAAAGCATGTAAGCAGTTGTTATGATTGAAGAAATTCTTGCAGGAGCTTGGTTTTACTTAAGACAAATATTTGCTACTTTGTGATAGCTAAAGTGTTATTCATCTTGGCAAAAATTCAACTTTTCATTCAAAGTCTAAACATTTTGGTGTGAGGTATAATTGGATACGTAATGTTTTGAATGCTAAGATGTTGAAGCTGGCAAAATTCATACTAATGATAATGGTGCTGATATGATGACTAAGGCACTACTAAGATGGAAGTTTGAAGTTTGAAGTTTGTTGTGAGATAGTCGAATTGGTGATCATCTCCACATAGTCATGAAGGGGAGATATGTTGGATGTGAGCTCCCTTCCTATATGAAGAAAGAATCAAACTTAAAAGTTCATTATATATCTCACTTATTTAAATAGATAGGGGTCATATTAGGGTATGAGAATAAAGTCATATTCAAGTTAGAACAGCCACTTTTGAGAGAGGAGAAGAAGAAAACTTTATTTTCACACATTCATAGAGCAGTCATGGAAAACATTCATTTATGGATTTGTTAATTGTTGGATCAGGCTAAAATTTTGTCAACAGGTTCAAGACATCTTGTTCTTTATTTTCAACGTTAGTCGTTTCATGGTTTGGTGTAAGAGTTATTCAATTCGCACTGAAACTATAATTTTTGGGTTTTTCATATTCTTAATTATCTATTGTGAGTTTTTTGCTTTGATTATTGGGAGAGCTATTGGTACTGATTTGTGCATTTGATTTAGACTCTGTCGTACTTCTATTTTGATCATAGTGGAGCTGTTTTTATTGGTCTAGACAACTAATGGTTTTTACCCTTATCTTGAGAGATTTTTCACGTTAAAAATATTGATATCTTTTGATGTGTTTGTAGTGTTTATATTTTGTCATATATTTATTTAATTATTTCTCATAGATTATTGCAAGTATGAGGAATTTATTTTTACTGCATATTTATTACTTTGTTATTGATCCTATAAAATTAAACAATGACACTAAAACATTTCAAAATGCAGCTTCCATGTCATTATTTCAAGTCAGTATAATAATCACTTCTCTTCAACATATATATGAGGCATTTTGATACAAAATGGGAATAAAAATATATGTGAGAATGAAAAAATTTTCTCCCATTAATATGAAAAGCTCTCTTTCTAATAAAATCATTATACTAACTACCAAACATAACTCTTATTACATAACTCTTATATTTTCCCTCTCTTTTTATCTTTTTTCAAATTTATTTTCCATGTACTAAATACAATAATAATTTCATAGAAATAAGAATTACATTATTCATGATTAAATAGTCGAGAATAAAATAACTAAAAAAAATAATACAAATACCATGATATAGAGAGGTTAAAAAAAGAAAAAAAAAATCAAATCAAGTTCTTTTTTTTTTATTTTTTGCTAGACAAATCAAGTTCACTCTAAAGCATAAAACAGGAGAATTTTTATTTTGCTGATGACCATAATTACAAGGAATTTTGTTGTTGTTGTAAGCATAGTCATAAGGAATATGTTACAAAGGCTTGTTCAATTTGGGCCGAGCTTAAAGCCCAATTATTGCTTGAGTTCACTTAGTCCGGTCCATGATTCTTATGCGCTGCAGCCGAACATGACATTTCACGATTAAAAAACACAAAAAGGGCAATATGACTATAAAGCCCTAATTTCGGCTTCTCAATAACAAAAGATTCCTGTGGGAATCTTCTTTTGAGAAATTCTCGATCACCGTACAAAGCAACCTTTGTCACATTCTATTTTAGCAGATGAATCTCACCCAATTTGCCCTTATTAGCTCACATTTCATATATTAAACACTAAAACAAATTAAAAGAATATATACTCTGCTTTATTTTTCTTGACTGACAAAACAAGAGATCTTTTTTCTTGGATGCACTGATTGATTTTCAAAAGTAATGTCGGGTCTAACTAATTCAAATCAAATTAAGTTAGATTATGGAAGTGCAATGCTTTCTAAGTGATAATCTTTTCTATTTACAATATTCAAATCCTAAATTTTGGTTCAAGAAATCAGATATAGAACCTCTTGAATCAACTAGAATAGGTCACATGGGATATTTCTTTTTAGTGTGTGTGTACATACATACATACATATATATATATATATATATAGAGAGAGTATCTCATGCGCTTATTGTTCTCACATCTAAGGTACAATATTTAACTGAGGATGAACAAATGTAGGAAAAGACAGAAATGAGGAAGTTGCCTGGAAATGATATAAAGTTATTAACAAACAATATGTCCAGAATCCGAATCTTCTTTACTGCCGTTAATGGGGTTTGGAGGTGGTGGGTGTACTTTTTTCTAATTTCTAGGGCCACATTTATACGCTTTACCTTTTCTTTGTTAAATGTGGTTGCGATTACAAAACCGAAATTATGCATCTCATCATGAATAACTTAAAAAAAAGGATATTCTGTTAAAAAATAATATCATGAGCATAGCTAAACTGTTCACACATCTCATTTTCTTTTTCTTTGATTCTTCAATCATATCCATGCAAAATCTATTATTACTATAATATAAATCATATAAGAAGCACGTTTAGAATAATGGCTTATGAATAATATAATGATATTACTCATATATGACTTATTTTGAATTTCATATTTTGTTTTAATATGTTTTCTTTTGTGCATGGCATGGGTCAAAAATCTAATTGCATTATATATTAATACAAATAATAAGATGAATGAAATTGTTTGTATAGAACGAGTCTTTCTTCTTCTTCTTTTTTTTGAGAAAAAGAAAAAAGAATATTCGGATATTAAAAGTTATATCTTGGTTTAGCTTCTGTCGTTAGCCATCCTGTGCATTTCATTTATTAGTGTCATAATCCCATAAATGACATAAATTGAAATGGGTTAGTGGTTATCCTCAAAACAACTTGCACTTAAAAATAATGCAGTCCAAGTTCACTTTCATTCTACGACATAAACAAATCTAGGCCGCCACCCCTTGCTCATTGAATGTTCTATTCAATTGCTTCGAGGGCTGGACATTTGCCGTGCCTTATAGGCAGACCTTCTATCTAATACCTCTTATTCTTAATATAAGACCCTTTTAACCAAATCATACGGATTAAAAATTGAAATTAAAACTAATTAACTATCTTAATTTCTTCGAAAATCTCAACATTTTTTCAAAACTACCATAATTTAATCTCTCTCTTTTTCTTTAGATATATTAAATAGGAGTATTTTTTTGGAAACGTATAATAAATACCACCTCGTATATTGTAAAGGATCTTATATTTATGACCAGGATAAAATGTCCTATATATAGGACCGGAAGGAGTAATATTGTATTCACTTCATTTCAGAATATTAAAAACAAATAATTATATTATTGGAATCAAGAAAATAATCACACATCATAAATATGTCACAAAATTTTTTTTTGCATAAATGTTCTTATTTAATTCTCTTTATAAGTTAAAATTGTAAATAAATCTCCCTTTCATTTAACTCTCAATACTACTTAGTTTTGGTATATATAATTTTATCTTTTAAAGCCTTTTTTATAAATATTCATTAATTTTATATTATCATTTTTCTTAATACATTATATATAAGAAATTGACTTTATCATTATTATAAATAATTTTAAGATTTCAGTCTTTCCAATTTATTTAAAATTTTAAATTGATTACTTAATATTATGTAAAAATAATATATAATTAGTGAATGCATATAATCTTAGAAAATATGTTATTTTCTATCGGTATCTTATTTGTCAAGAAAATATATTTTGAATGAATGTATTTATAATTTTGTTAATAAATAAAATTTAATTTATTATTTTATTGGTAAATATTTTTAAGGATAGGGACCAATCAGATCTCATATACCAAGCTAACCTAATTCAATTCAACCTTGTAAAGATTTGGTATCAAATTGATTGATTCTACTTGGTCTTTATTCACCCCAATGTATATGGGAGGCAAAACCCACGTTGCTAATCTTTACATTTTAAAAGACTTAGTCTTCTCTTGTCGAATTGAGAATACTTTTGATATTTACAAAACAAAAAGAGTTGAATATACAAAAAAATCATTCTTTAATAAGAAATAAGAGTAAAATTGAAGTCTATAAAAGAAATGAAGTATAAAGAAAATATAAAACATGAAAATTCACTATATAGAATTGGGAATCTAAGTTGCAGGGTATAACCTTATCAAATAATTTCTCTAATGTTGAGAGAACAAAAAATCCAAAGTTTGTCTTTTGTTTTGGAATGAATAGGTTGGCCTTTTCTTTACAAGGAAAATAATGTTTTTACTCTAATAAGAAAATAGGAGACTGAACATGGAAAATCAAATAAAAAATCATCAAAATGTTTAAAAATGATACTATCAGAATGTTTTGTATAAAAACAAATCCCTTCAAAGACATCCTATAAAATTGAAATGATACGGAGGAAAGTAGCATGGCTCCTACGCAAGGATGACACAATAATCTAGAAAAAGAAAAAATAAAGTGTCAGAATAGGGAGAAATAATGGGTTCACACCAACTGTTGAGATTTCAAGAAAATATACTGCTCAGATGCTGTAAGAAGTGACACGCACATTGTGGCTTGGCACGCACTGAAACAGCTCCCAAAACTATCAAAGCATAACCTAACATAAAATAAGACCCGACAAATCTGGACAGGGGTCTCTCCAGCCAGTCCTGAACTGGGGCTGGTTTGATTATCTTTTTATAAATTAAAAATTATAGATAAAAAGCATTTCTTACAAACCTATATATAGAATCTTTTATTTTAATTCTAAATATAAGACCCTTTACAATATACGAGATAATATTTATTATACATTTTTAAAAAAATATCCTTATTTAATATATCCAAAGAAAGAGAGAGATTAAATAAGGATAATTTTAGAAAAATGTTAAAATTTTTAGAAAAATTGAAATAGTTAATTAATTTTAATTTTAATTCTTAATTCACGTGATTCAGTTAAAAAAATCTTATATTAAGGATAAGAAGAAGTAAATTTTTTAGAAATTATGTAGATATGTTTCTTTGTGTAATTTTAAATTTATTTAATATTTTTTTCTTAATTATTAAAAAAATACATAAAACTGCAAACTGCAAAACTCCAGTTTTTACTATATATATTTTTTAATAAATAAAAAATTTTCAATTACATAAAAATATATTTATTTTTTATTTATAATTTTTAATTAAAAAAAATAATCAAACCAACCACGACAAAATTATGGCTTTGGCTGGAGGGGTACTCTCCTGACCCCCTGTCCGACAAATCTACATTAAAATCCATAGAAGGGGACGGCCGCCGGAACAAAGTAAAAATATAGAGAACTATCTTAATACTGAGAAAGCCGTTATATACAAATGAGTTTCTTTGTACGGAATAAACCCGAATCGTATCGATGTGCCCTAACTAAACCTGTCTTTGTCACTAAAAAATCCTTCACTGATGACAACCTGCCCACTAACAACCTCTACATCAATCCCCATCTGTCCCAATTCATACCCTTCTCACCCAAAAAGCATTTAAGACATAGTGGGGTTCTACCCAACCCCCCAGCTGTATACACCCCACTCTATTTTTAGTTCCACCAACCCAACCAACGATAACAACTACTATCACCGAATTCCACCTTTGCTTTTTATGTACACTAAGCCAGAACCAGAAGCAAAGAATATATATATACACACACATATATATATATTTGTGCTATAAAGGTTGGCCATATCTTCCACGCTCCTAAATTCCCTCTGCTTTTTAGGAACAAGATTTGATAAGTCCTAAATTGTATAAATTCCTTCTCACGAGGCTCCCGAGAGACAGCAAGACTGCCCCACCACCTCCTACTCCTTCATCTTCTTCTGTCTGGGGACACATCAATGGAAGTTCTTTCACTTTTAAATTGCTTAGCCCAATTTTTTGTCTCACAGATTCGATGATTTTGGGATCAGCTAGATTTCCTCTCGCATCCGTTACATAGAAAACATTTGATGCCGTGTCTATTATGGTGGATATCTCAGCCCTCGTCACGTTCAGTCCATTCTCTCGGAATGTTCTCATGACCTCTGCTAGAAGCCCCTGCCTGTCTTCCGTGCGTAATTCTAGCCTAATGCCCTGTAATTAAACAGTAAACCATTAATCTCAACTATCAAACTCAACATATACCAACTTTACACATAAGAATGAGAAAAAGATGTTTTACCTCAGTTGCCCTTCTTTCCACGGCAGCCTGTAAGCATTGGATTACACGTTGCCGCTCTGGTTCTGAACTAATTGGAGTGCCATCCTTATGTCTGATATAAAACTCCTGAAGTGACAATTTAAACAGGTTAAGTACAAAAACCAAGCTACACCAAATTATTAATTAAGTTAATTATGACAAAATTTAAGAAATACGAGCACTCACCTGGTATGCTTGATCTCCAGTTGTGTTGATAGTTGCATGAAATACAATATATTCCATGTCCGTCAAAGTGCAAACAACATCAAATAGAAGCTTTGTTCGATCTTTGCATTGAACACTCACAATGGAATAGCCCCTTTCTGCCCAATTCTGAACGGTAACTACTGGAGTATTGGAACTTGACTTGAAGATGGGGCTCCTCTGGTAATCACGGTCTGCAAACATCAGTTGATGCAGCCTTCTTTCCGTGTGTATCCCCGCCATGGAGACTGAAGTTGTTGCATTCCTGATGTCATTGTCTCCCTTCAATACATTCCTTAGTCGCGCTTCAATTCCATTGATTTTCTGAGAGTCCTCTATGGTGGAACCCGAATTGCAGTCTCTTACGTAGATAAGGGATGCAATTCGGCCATTGTGAGTCCAAACCTTAGCCTCTACCACATCACATTGTAGCTCGGCTAGTACCGCAAATACCTCTGACAGAAGACCAACACGGTCCGTTCCAGTTAACTCCAATGCAGTGAGACCATTATAACTATTGGTTCTCCCATTCTGAATGCCGCCGAGTGACTGTAGTAACATAGAAACAAGAGTTTTCTATAAAATTAAATACACCTTAAAGGTGATAAATTTTGACCAGTTATATTAGCAATTAAATTTTAATGAAATTACATACCTGTTCCATATATCTTAAAACGCTCTCATCTGTTAGCTTGTTTCCGTTTTCATCAGTAACATGGAAAACTGTCGATCAAGTAACCAAAAATTACTGATTAGAACAAAAACGGGAATATATCCATGCCAGCGTGCGCAAGCATAGGGCGCATTTCAGCAGAAAATTGAAGAGGAAAATATCTTACCATCCATGAACCACTTGCCATCAGAAGATATGTAGGCCTTCTTAATGGAAAGGTTCAAATCAGTTAGAACTTGTACGGCATGCAAGAGAATACCATGTCTTCTAGCGCTATCAACCTGTGAAATTTGATCAAACCAGAGACTATCAGTTTTATGATTTACACGGAAGATCAATATTTCTAGAATTTAAAAGATTTTCGTACAAGGTTACCTTGACCAGAGTCGCTGTGGAGCAAACACCATTGTCGATCACAACCCTGTTTTGCAAGAAGGGTCAAAGTCAGTGATTAATTTTTTTATTTGAGGATTTCATGTTTGAGGCCCAAATATAGTCGATGTGAAGAAAATAGAAGTCTAAAAAGGAAAGAAAGCTAGACACGATAATAAAAGTCAGAATAATGCTAAAATATCGGTGTTGAACAAATCAAGTTTAAAGCCGGTGTGAATAGTTAAGTTCTCTTCATTCGTGTTCATACTAATTCTTTTTTTTTTTTGGGCAAGTGTTTACACTAATTCTAATCAGGAAATTGAATCATTACAAAAAAAATAAAAAAAACTGATCATACTTCACGAAGGATAGCACGGAGAGGGTCAAGTTGAGGATCAAAGCCCAAACACATTACTGTGAGAAAAGAAACCATACGAAATAGGAAAGCCGGAATAGCACTTTCCGGTATGCCAGAAAGATCTTTCTCCGTAGCAAAAGAAATCAGAGCATAAAAGTAGGGAAAATTCGGAAAATAATGTCGAATATTTCCTACGAGCTTAAAAAAGCTGTGAGAATTCCAGTTTGATTTCGCACACATATCAGGAAGAAAACAACGCCAAACAATCAAATTTAATGAATTCGCATAAGAACAACCAGCACTAGCCAATTCATCATACAAATCAAGTATACCGAAAGAAGGTAGAAATCATCCTAACAAACGAAGGAAGACGAAGGATAATAGACAAACCTAGGCGAGCTCATCCGAATCACGAGCTTTTCGTATTCATCTGCACAGGCAGAGCGCTCCATGTTTGAGGTTATTGTAGAAGAATTTGCCTCCAATTTTCAGAAACGCAGCGAAAATGATTTATCCTCAACACGAGGGATAGCCGTTTGCACAACGGCCCTGAGAACTACTTTCCTCAACGATAAGCAGCAATTAACAGAAGTAAAGCAAGAAAAAGAAACACCGGGTCTGGCACGGAAAGCGCCGCCACCACGTCTTTCTGAGAAGAATGCCTTTGGGGACTATTGTCTATAAGACTCTGCCTCTAATTGACAATTCTTCGACAAAATCGCCATAAATCACTGCTATCAAACTCTCACCTTCTAACCTATCCGCGTTGGGAGAGTGGAAGAAGAGTTACTCTATCTCTATATCTCTCTTTCCCCCAATGTTCCCTTTGGCTAGCGCGGAACACGCTTGTTGCAACTGTGTCTCTTAAACCGCATTAATATATATTTATTCGAAATTATATTCCTAGTATTTTTTTATATTTTTTAATATTTTAATTTATTATGTCATGCTTTCGGCAAGAGAGAGGGGGGATGGGGGCCTGAAGACGGACTGCCCGGGAGACTGCCCGCGCTGACCGAACTGCCATTCTCTAGATCTACAATGTTGGCTTGGCTACCGAAGTCGCAGAACCGTGACGACACGTGTCATGGCCCCTTCAATGAGGGTCCTTTCCGGTCCAGCTCGGATGTCTCGTCGGATTGCTTTGCTTGCCAAACACTCCACTCCATTCCAGAGAGAGAGAGTGAGTGAGAGAGGAGCCGTTTCTTTGACGGACGACGGGGATCCACCCACGTCACAAGGGCGGAGCTTAGTTCCAATCAAGGTTACTTGGCAATTAAGGTCCGATTGGCCGCTCCAATTATAACGACCACAATACATAAAAAATTTAGAAACGCCCTTTGTTTTTTTTAACTCTCATTTTTTTGAAAAAATATTTTTAAATTCTAATATTTTATTAATTATTTATTTTTTAATTATACCCTCATCTATCATTTTAAAAATTAAAAATAATATTAATTACTCTTTCTTATCTATCCATGAATTCAGAGACATATTAAAAAACTTAAAATAAATTCTAATATTTTAATTACATTTCTTAATTTATATGTCAAAACCTTAAACAATACATAAAAATAAATAGAGGGTGTATAATAATAAATGACATAATTAAATTTTCACACATATATTTATTGTATTTATTTTAAAAAAAAAAGAAACAATGTCTTTTGAATTAACCGACAGTTTTTCCAAATCATGTGGGACGATTAGAACTAACCCAAAAAAATGTACGGTCGAACCTCAATTTTTTAAGCCCATATAGATTTGGTGTTTTTTTGAATCCAACTTGTTTAGGCTCGACCTGTGACAAGTTTCAAGCTGACCTACTGAGTCTGTTTTTTTTTAATAATAAAAAATATATTATTTTATTAATTAATAATATATAAAATTTAAAATATAAATGTTATACTAATTTTTTATGAATGATAGTGATAATTAATTTAAATAATTATATAATTTTTTATAAAAAAATTAAAAGAAATTATGAGTTCACCGGCTTATCACATACGGAGTCAAGCTTTTCAATCTGATCATGGTGGGCCAACTTATTTTACTTACTCTAAGGACGATGAGTTTTTTTAAGAAGGGGGTTGTAGTGGTGTGGTGGGGGGTAATTGGCTAGAAATTAGGAGTTGATTGGAAGGGAAGTAAGGTTTTAAAGAATGGGATTAATGGGGTTGGTTATGATTTGGAGGGAGCAAACAAACTTGGGGGGATTATGGTGATGATGAGAAAGCAGGAAAGGAAGGTGGAGGAATGATGGGAAAGGTTGTTGGCCTCAATGGGAGATTTTAATTAAGTAACTAATTAATTAAATTAACATTTATTAATAATGAATTAATTGATTGGGCAAAATGGAAAAGGTGCGAGGTGAGGTCATAACAATACGCGGCCAGAAAACACGTAGGCAGGTGGATCGGAGGGTGAACGACAGGTGGACAAGGGAAGTGGTTTGCTGGGGCGGTCCCCAAGGAAGGGCGCAGAAACTCCTTTGGTTAAGGACGGCATCAACGGAACCGTTTTGCGTGCCCAACCCAACGGCTCAACCATCCCCTTCCATGTTTCTCTCCCTAAAGAGAGTTAAATCTAAAAAAAGGTAGTAAATTATTAATTACCATTTTTAATCTAAATTTCAGTTTTAAAAATTAAGAAATCAATTGATTTATTGTTTCTCTGAGGCGTTATAACAGAGTTAAAACAAAATGAGGGGGGTGGAATTTAAATTTAAAGAGGGTGAAAGGGGTATTTAATTTAATCTTAAAAAAAATAAAATAATACAGTGAAGGGAAGAATGTGGCGCCAAGTAGAGAGTGACAGTGGAAACGTGGGTGGATGGGATAGGAAGTGGCGGACCCAGGTTTTGGTCCTTTTCGGATTTGAGAGAGAGAGAGAGAGATATATATATATATATATATACTATATATATCTTTTTGTTTAAGGGATGGGGGAAGATATTTCGTAAATGCCACTACTTGTTGTTGAGATGAGAGAGAGTGGCGCCACATTGGAGTTCATTGAGGCGGGATTCAATTCAAGCATACTACTTCCCTCCAACAGCGCCGCATGTCTTTCCCTCCGACACTGCACCCCTGTTTTCCTCCCACCTCTTTCCCCCCATGTTTTCCCAATAATTGCATCCACGTCTCTCGTCTTGTACAAACTCTTCACAGATACTAAATCATATTACATTTACTATCATTTATCTAACTAATTATACATTTTGTATTTTTTTTTTAATTTTGAGCTATTAGAGGCCAAGACTGGTATTCTTTGTAAGGTATAAAAAATAAAGAAAAATTCTCTTATATTTAAGTTTACTTTATATATAAAAAATGAGAATCATTAGTTCATTTCTGTTGAATTAAGTGTTTTTGATAATTCCAAATCAATTGGAGCTTGGAAGGAAAATATCAAAGATGTACAAGATATCTTAAATGAAGAAATCCAGAAATCCAAAAAGAATTGAGAACAAAATTAGTTTGTAAGATTTTTTACTGTATTCACATGAATAAAAAGTTTTAAGTTTTCACCCAAATGTTTTTAAAATGTGTTCTTCACAAATCCTATATTAACTTATGACATATTTAAAAAATACTCACTAGTAGATGAATTTTGAAGTGTTAAACTTGAAATGCTGCTTTTGAAAATTCGAATTTTGATAACTGAAATTCGAACTTCGGATTGAAAATATGTAAATCTGAAAAGAGGTTCCTTTGACAGACGAATTTCAGTCTCTGAAAATTTGAATTTCAGGTAGAACACAAACTGTGAAAAATGAAAAAAATTCGTCTAAAGATATGTTAAAATTCATTTGAAAGTAAAGCTTAAAAAGAGTTCCAAGTCAATCATCTGACAGACGAACTTTGATTTTGAAAATTTAAACTTTGAAAAGATAGTTTATAAGTTTATTCAAATGCTCTTCTGATAAACGAACTTTAGTCTTCAGAAATTCAAACTTTGAATTAAGTCTGATAAGAGATTTATCTGACAAATGAATTTTAGTATTTGAAAATTCAAATTTCAAAAAGAAGAACCTTTGTGCCATATTGAGTTACTTGACAGACAAATTTTGGGTACCAAAATTCGAACTTCGAAGATTCTGTAGTAATATAGAATAACTGTTTACACTTACAAGAAGAATTTTAAACTTGAAAATTCATATGTTCCAGTATAGAAACATTTGTCAAAAATGAAAATTCGAATTTTACTTTAAAATAGACAAGTTTCAAAGTTCAACGTTAAAGCCTTTAACTTATGGTCTCTGCGAAATTCGTCTATTGACACCCAAAAATTCGAACTTTGGATGTCAAACTCATTAAATGTGGTTGGTGAACGAATAGTTTTTGCAAAGTAACCATTAAATAACGTCTCTAGCTACTTGATCTTATCTCTAACGTGTAGTTAAGACATAAATCTATAAATAGAACTTCATTTGAAGGTATGGATAACGATTTTACATTGTATATACTGAAACCCTGTCAAAATCTTCTATCAAAGTCTTCTACTCTTTCCCACTTCATAAACTACTCTTTAACTGTCATATACACTCTAAATTAGAGAGTCCATTTGTTGTAATCAATATTATCTTTATTTAGAAGAAAGATTTTTTTGTGAGGGGATTTCATAAGAGATTTGGGAAGCACTTAGTTAGAGTACAGAAAGTGAGATTTTAAGCTCTTAAAACAGAGCATTAAGTCGTACTGAGGCATTGCAAAAAGCCCACCAAATTCTTATAAGATAATGGAAAATCTCAAGTGGAAACTTGAGAACTGGAAGTAGGTCAAGAAATAGAGATCGAACCAAGATAAATTCTTGTGTTCTTCTTCTCATACTTTACTTATCACCTTACTACTTCTTGCATTCTATTTTTCTGCATATTTTTGCTTTCACTGCTTTTTTATAATTTCGCAGAAAATTTTTAAACTTCTAAATTCAACTCCATTCTTAGTAAGCCAGTAGAACTAATAACTAATACTTACTCAACTAGAGTTGTTTTGATAAAATTAAGAATTTATATTGATAATAATGATTATAAGGTGCAATCATAATGCACTACATCCCTTCATAATTCTAAAGTTAAAAGTACTTAGGTGAGACTAATACTCCATCCATTTTAATTTATAAAATACTTTTAATTATCGTATATGTACCAAAAGTGATAATTAATAATTTAAAATTTTTTTATCATTTTTTAAATTATCCTCATTTAATATAGTTAACCCATAAATTAAATTCCCAATCATTAATTAAATTTCATCCTTTTTTATGGACATTTTGAGTAAAAGAAAATTAAATACACTATATAATTCATAAAATGTCTTATATTTTGAAATATTAATTTCTCCAAAAAGTGTTTTATATAATGTTACAGAGGGAGTATTAAGAAAAGTGATTTCCTGGAAAATTCTCTTGTTGCACCCCATAATGATGATTCTATATATCGAATTTGATTAATAAATGAAATTAAGTGAAATAAAATATATTATAATATAAATAGTTTGATATAATTATTTATATAAAATAAAATAAATTCTAAAATAATATAAAAATATATTAAACATGATGAGGAAAAATTATAAGAATGAGAACCACCTTCTATTTGTCATATTTGAGGGGATCATACATGATGTGTCTATTTTATTTTATTTTTTTACTCATTTAACTTTACTTTGAATAATTTATATTTTGTATTTTTCTTTTTATTTGAGAAATTATCAATTACATCAATTTTTGAATAATAAATCTCCATAAAATAAAAAATTTTAAGCATTTTCCTATAATTTAAAAAACGATATAAGATTAATCCCTAGGAAATCAAGACTAATTATGCTTCCCAACCCTGAATATGCGCACATGGCTAACAGCTTCCTAATAGGTGATGGCATAGCAAACATTTGGATGACGTAGTGCCCAGGCAAGCAGCTGACGTGGAACTGGCAAGCTTGTGTGTTTTTTTATTTTAATCATGACCACCAAATATAACTATAAACTATGCAATAACGTGACATGATTATAACATCCTTCACTTCAAAAACCGGGAGAAAAAGGCTAAAGATAACGTTTAAAAAAACAAAAAAGACCGTTGAATCAATGCCATGTGTACATAAATTAGTGTCGACTCAATCAATAACAATTTTGAAATTGTGTACAAGACTTGATTATTTATTGAAACAAACTACTCTGTAGTCCCATTTAGAAGTGGAAAAAATTATTTTATAGATATTAAAAAAATAATTTTAGTTAATTAAAACTAATTAATTTATCTCATATTTTAGTTTTTTTTAATTATTATTACTTAATTTAATTTTAATTTGAATTAAAAATATATTTATTTTCTCTCATACAATTAATAAAGTGTAACTTTAAAAAAAAAAAATTTAATGCACTATTAACTCATTTTTTTTATATTTAGAACCACCAAAAGAAAAAAAAAAAGATTGGCAAAGTATATGGTAATCTATTAATAATCAACTTGCGAGACTTCAAAGCTAACTCCATTTCATGATAATATTGGTCCTTATGTACTAAAACTAGATATCAATTTTTACATGTTGAAGCAAAGTATTGGCGGCAACGAGGATTGTTGTTTGACTTACAAAATAAAATTAAAAATATAACGAAAATTATGAATTTGAAATCAAGGAAATAATTTATATATTCCTATTCAAAAAAAGACAAAAGCATACAAATTATTAAGTAATTATTATAAATATATGATAAATGTTGCAACAGAAATAGGAAAATTTGTTTGGTTGCACAAAATTATGTTTCAACATTTTGAATCGAAAATATTTATATTGAAAGATTGTAAATTTTAAAATTATTTTTTCAGAGGCAAAAGTATAAACAGCAATGAGACATTTTCTTCAATAGTATTCATTTTTTATTATTCAACTATACCAAAAAAAAGTATATATATTAAAAATATGAATTTTTTTTATATTGAGGGTGCTTTTTATAATTAATATGTTATCATAGTGATGTGAGAGGAGAAGGAAAAATGAGAGAGAAGGTAGACAGAAAATAAGAGGGAAAATAAGAAAAATTCAAGGGAGAGAAATAAAAAAAAAAGGAAAAATAGAAGAGTTGAGAAAAAAAGAGGATAACTGAAATACAACTAAATTCAACACAATCTTATTTTTCATTCAAATTATAATGATAAATATTTATAAACTCAATGGAACCTTTTAGAAAATTATTAAAATCTAATAGAATAGGAAATTATTTAACATAATAATTAAATCTAGAAAAAATATAAGAATATCATTTATTTAAAAATTTCTAAAGATTAGAATATTTTAAAACATTCTAACCTAAACTTAAAGAAAAAGAAATAATAAAATAGAAAATAAAATAAAAGATAAAATATAAATTCTAAATTAAATCTAAAAATAATCTAAATATCTAAGATGTCTTTATTTAAAATATTAATCATTCACTCTCTGTCATGTAGTAGTCCAATTTTTTATTTCAAAGTTGTTGAAAATAATTTTACAATTTAAATTTTTCTATAATAAATATTTTTATCATAGATTCCATATGTTTTTGTTACCTCTGGCTCTGAATGACAGGTAGTATGGAGTTTTTTTTTTTTAAAACAAAAGTCCAATAACTTTGGAAGCTCAGTCCATTAGAAGCCAACAGTAGGAAGGCCTCGATTTATAACTTTGGACGTTTTTTCTTTCTTCCGGGCCAACAGAGCACTACTTGTTTGAGAATTCCCAATTACTCAATGCCTTCTTGTCCAAAAATTAAAAACTAATAATTTTTAATAATTTTGCTCTCTCTCAATAATCTGTTCATAACTTGAAAACCCTGTAGGATGACAACAAATTCAAACAAAGTTTTAAAATCAAAGGTTGAAGGGTTATTAATTTGATTTTACAATAGCAATTTTGTCACAATACTTAATATCAATATTCAAAAAATCGGACCGAACCGGCTGGTTTGACCAGTCCGACCGGGAATCGGTCCCTGGTCTGATCCAGTAATAGATGGAAACCGGATGTTTTTGAAACCAGTGGGAACCAGTACAAAACCCGTTTGAACCGGTTTCCCCCTTTTTTTAATTTTTTTAAAAATAAAATAATATTATTTTTAGTACTAAGTAGTATTATTTTTAGTATACATTTTTTTCTTTCTATATTATAATATGTTATAAGTATTATTATAATACATAATTATTAATAATGATAAATTTACTTAACAAATAAGATAAAAATAGAATATCAATTGATTATTTTGAATTCAAAATATAATTATACATAAATATTAACTTGTTTAGATTTTAATATTAGATTGTAAAACTTATTAATAATATTTTTAATTTTTCATATATTATTAAATTTACTTTTTATTCTAGAATAAAAGTTAATTTTATGATCATGAATAAATATCTTTTATATTTTTTTATCTATATTATTAAAAATATATTAATTTATTCACAACCGGTTTGATCCCGGTCCGACCATTGAACCTTGAACTGTTGTCTCATCCGGTTCAATAGCTGGTCCGGTTTTTTGAATCTTGCTTAATATTTCTCATCACTCATCAAGAAAGAAACTGCACCATTTCTTGAATCTTGGATTACATCCCTTAGAACAAGTTGAACAACCATCAATGGCTTCATTGAATATACTTAATGATGACAGTAAGGAGTTTCTCTGTTTTAGTGTATAGACTCATGGCCTTTTGATGTAGTCTTTTCTTTTTTTTAATTTTTTAACCTATCCTCATAGTTGGACGAAAAGAAAATAAGAAGAGGAAAATTAAAGGAGAAAACAAGAGGGAATCTAGACACCCCTTATTTAGATTCTTTCTTATCTTTCCTCAAATATTTCCCTTCCCCAATTTTTCCCAAAAGGAAGAAAAACTTTAAAATCAAGGAAGGTATTTGGTATTTGTGAAGGTTGAATCAGATAACAACTCAGTGGTCTGTTGGAGATATCCATGAAATTGAAACCTCGTTATAGCTGGCTATTTTCATGAACCTCGATTCGCTCACTTGTGTGAGTGTGATTACAGGCTAGTGTGTGTGCCTTGTTAGCATCTTCCACCCAATTTATTCTCGCAATAAACAACGACAACATCATCAAGCACGTAACAATCCCAATCAAAAGTCCTACAAATAGTCCTGAAAGCCCCAGACGAAGCTTGAAGGCAAAAACCACACCCAGAGGCAGAGCCAACAGATAAAACCCTCCAACATTAGCGTACATTCCCAGCCATGGTCGAGCCGTCCCTCGCACTATGCCTCCACAAACTGCCAACGGAAAGTTAAAAATTTCCACCATAGCCATCAGTAGCATCGTCTTCTTCACACCCTTTATGAGTCCCCTGTCATGGCTGAAGAGGGGACCCCAGATTCCCCTCCCGCACACCATCACTGAGCTTCCTATGAGTCCACACACCATGGCTAGTCCTAGAGACACATAAGCTGATCGGTAAGCCTCGGTTGCTCGGTTAGCGCCGAGCTCGTTTGACACGCGGGTGGAAACACAAGTAGCTAATGACAGCATTACAGAGAAAAGCAGGTAGTCTAGGTTTAGTACAATGGCTAACACTCCCACTGCTTGTTTAGGGTTTGGTAAATGGCCAGAGAGCAAGACCAGAATCTCATAGCACCACCACTCGAGGCAAGTGTTGAGGCAGCATGATCCACAGAGCTTGATCAGCCTAATCCAATCCTCAAGGCTCTGATCCCACCACCCTCCTGTCCACCTGCTTTTTTCCTGTCTGTTCTCGAGGATTATAACGTAAATGGCTAGCAGAAGTACCAAAATCAGATCAGTTATCCAAACTGTCATTGAAATTCCTTTCATTCCCATGGATATTGAGAGTATTATGTTAATGGGTATGTGAAAAGCAAGTGCTACAACTGAACAGAACATAGTAGGAAGAGTAATGCTTTGGGAGCTCAAGTAGGCTTTCAAGGGACAAAGAAATGAAGTGACTAGCAAATCAGGTAGGAGATAGGAAATATAGGTCTTGGCCACAGTAGAAACATCCTTGTGCTGGCCAAAATGAAGTAAGATTTTATCAACGTTAAGCCACAAGAAAGAGATGGGAAGTGTTACCAAAATCAACAATATGGTTGTCATGAGAAGTGTCCTGTGAAGGAGCCTGAAGTTTCTTGCACCATAAGCTTGTCCACAAATGGGTTCCATGGCACCGCACAGACCGTTCAAGACCGAGAAGCCGGTGACGTTTGCGAAAGTGAGGCCGAGGGCACCTCCGGCCAAGCTCAGATCTCCAAGACGGCCCAAAAATGCAGTGGTGATGGCTGTCTTGGCGAACCAGGCCAGATTCATGGCCATCAGAGGAAGGGTTATTGGGCGTTGAAGTTCTAGCTCTGAAAGCAGCATCTCCATGTGGGAAGGCGGTTGCTTTGTTTCATCACGTAGGTTGTCTTGTGATATAGATATAACAGACATTTTTGCTGAGCTAATTTCTTGGGCGTTTCCACAAGAGATCGATTAAGTTTGAGTCAGGAGTTCCGTCAGAGAGGATGTGACGGTGAAAGCTTCAGTTCACAGTGCGTGATATATAAGCCATGGGAAAGCCCTCATATATATATATATATATATATATAGCTACTTGCGGTAAGTGGTGTGCGTGGAGTACGAGGTCTTATGAATTTGTTAAGTAACTAAGAAGAAGATCAGTTCACAACTTAATTTACTAACTGTCACAACTCACAAGGCCTTCAACTGTTTCACTTTTCTCCTCTTGAGAATCCTGAATGGGAATTCTTCACAAAAGTAGTGTGAAAATCCAAGAGGATAAATTCCAAAATGTTCAAATAATATGACACTAATTAACACTAGAAATATACTAAGATATACAAGTCGATCTAAAATGGTTCAGATGCGAGGTAGGCGAATACACATTGATTCGCTAGGTTGATTCGGAGTTAGGTTTAAAGTGATGTTAGTTATAGCTTTTCATGCATGGATGAGAGAATAAAGCAAAGGCCAGAAATTCCAGATTCCTGGGATCTGGGAATTTCAATTTTGATGAAAGGAGTTTTTAATTTAATAGATAAAAATATATGATATGGCATATTTTAAATGGGAACATTGGAAGGAATATGGGAAGGAAGGAAAGAATAAGAATGGAGGATTTCGGCGTAGGGTGAAACTTTAACAGAAACACAACGTAAAAAGATTCTAAACAGAAGCTTGGTCGGTGATGCTGAAAACAGAAGCTTCATTGATTATGTAATATTCATCGATTAGTTCATTGAGGACTTTGTCTCGAGGAAATCCTTATGAAACAAATGCCTTGTTGAAAGGTTATTCGATTTTCATACCCATGGCTCCAATTAAAGATGGATGTGTTGTTAAAAAAAGTAAAAAAAAAAATGGAAATGCTACGTGACAAGTTGGAATGAAGGCTGGCCCACGCCCAGGCCCAGATACACAAAATGTTGGAGTAGAAACTGAGGTGTAAACCCTCCTAGTTTAGTCAAGAAAAAGAGTTTTTTTTTTTAGCCAACACAGATTGAAAATTTTTTGGATATTGATTGTGCCATAATAAAAAGATGGGAAAGTATTGGAACGCCTTTGCATCTTCACACATGAAGTTGCACAAAAATGGATAGGGGATGCAAAACCATGGGATTCCCACTTATAAGTTTAGTCTCGTGGATTTGTATTGCGTTTAAGATGAACTGTCGTTGTGTTCATAACTAGTGAACGTTGTAACTCTCTACGCTTTTTATATTTTACATTGATGATGATTATACTGGCATTTTTCCTTATACTTTCTCCATTTCTATCGTATCATCATCATACCCAGACGATCCATTGTGTTACATATATATATATATATATATATTACCTATTACAGCTTTGTTTTTTGGACATTCTTCAGCTCCTATTTCTTAAGTATTTATTTATTATATTTTCGTTCAATTTTATGCCCAATATTCTTATTATCTTTTATCACTATCCTGGTGATTTCAGCTGAGTCACTTTTAGAGGCATGCAGCCTTCATAATTAACCCAAAGGAGCACCCAAAAAACTAAGGAAAAAGAGAACATGGGCTGGAAGCCCAGGATAGAGGAACAGACACCTAGGCTTGGTGTTATATTTGTTTTATTTAGTGCAATTTTTTTTGTCATTAATAAAGAATATCACTACTGGTACTAACGACTAATCTCCTTTAAGGTGTTGAGCATAAAGGATAGATCTCTTCTAATTAAATCTACTTCATATATCAATGTTGAGAATTAAATCTCTAACAACTTGCTTAAGAAATTAGAGCTCTTTATCATTCAAGCAAGCCTAAATTGGTAAGAGTAAATTATATTTCAATATTTCATACAAAGTTATACTGGTCCCACTCATATGTTAAGGATGTGATAGAGCATAGGTAGGTAGAGGTTTAGGATTCTAACACTCCTTATGCAACAACAAAAAAATTATTAGTCAAAATTGAGTAATATGAATAAACTTAAATAAATGAATGAATGAAACCTCTTAAAAAAAAACACAAGAAGAAGAAAAAGACAAGGTAGTCATGCTAATAATACTACTCCTTTGTAGGAGCTTGGTGTTCATGTAATACAAATAGTAAGTAATAAGTATCACTAGGGTTTATTTGTTGCAATTTTTCCGTTTTCAATTGAAAATCATGTAATTCAATTTTAAATCACAATAACTAAATTAGGTTTCAAATTTCATATAATAATAATTTTTATTCAAAAAATAAATAATAATAATAATAATAATAATAATAATAATAATATTGAAATTATGGACATGTTTGATTCTATTTCTGAAAATAGTTTTTCTATTTTCGGAAACAGAAAACTCAGAAAACTTATTTAGTAAATCTATTTTTTATAAACTCTTTTGAAAAACAGAAAAATAAAAAAACAGAAAACTCAAAACACCTTTAAGGTGTTTTGTACTTTTTGTTTTGGAAAATACAAGGAAATGTGAGAAACATCCACCTCATTAATGGTAAAGTTATAAATTTTAAATAACTCTTATATCACTCACTAGTCATAATTTTAAAATAATTATTCAAACAAATTTTTTTATTTTTTTATTTTCAAAACTTATTCTTAAAAACAGTTTTACAAATATATGCTCATAATAATCAAATAATATAACAGAAAATACTGTAAAACAAATCTCTAACTTCCTTTTATAATCCAGAGTTTATTTGAAGTACCTCCATTGTTGGGTGTTATGAGTTCTGAGTTGATGAGACAAGTCGATGAGGACATATATGCAAATGATCAAATGGTTAATTAAAGCGACGACCAGAAATGATTCCCAATCAGAAGCCGCCAGTCACATGTGTACATAAATTTGTCGCTTCTGCTAGGAATCTCTCATTAAATTAATATAAACATTAACTTTAATTAATCACCTCCCATGTGATCTTCAGTCTTCCCTCGAGGAAAAATTGAATTAATTTCCCGCTAACCACCTTCAACCTCAAATACTTAGCATAACAGGAAGGATATAATCCTTGTGAGAGTTATTATGTTGGAATCTTATGAATGAAAAAAAAACAGTTTTTGCTTCCAATTTAAAACTTGTCAATACTTAAGTTTGAATTAGTCATTAATACTATAGATATTAGATGGTTTTTACAGAAACATTAATCAGTATTTATTTTAATCTTTCTCTCTTAATTTAACCAAAAAAAATTATTCAAATTATCATCCTCAAGGTGAGAAAATTCAGATCCTTCTTCAGGAGCCTATAATGTTACCCTGCCCATACGGATCATGATCAATCCAAAGTCAATGAGGCATTTATTAATTGGATATTTAAGACCCGATGTTACGCGTTTTCGCAGATCTTTCTGGTTTTTTTTAATCAGTTTTAGAGTGGAAGAAAATTATTGAATCAAGGCTGAGGAAGGCAATATATGTGTCTGTGTGTGTGTGTGTATATAATGTATCATACATACTGGAGACCATGATTTAGATGTGGAATACGAAACGACAGAACATGATAGTCACGTTCAAATCCAATGCATCATTGTAATGCTTAATTAGTGGTGTAATTAATTCCTAATAAGGACAATTTAGTAGTATATTAGTATCTGCTTAGTTTAGATTATAATTAGAGCCCGTGAACGCAACGTTGCTTATGACTTTGAATGAAACGAAACCAAAGCTGGCTTCTGCTTGCAATTTCGAAACAGACAAATTGACTCTATCCTTTCGATCTTCTGAATGTCTAAACAGTCCAAGGAGGCCTACTAATTGAGGATGCTAATTAATTTACAATGGAATTAGATTAATATAGTTAATCGGTGATTAATCGAAGGTTCAAACATCTCTATCACCTCTAGTATGAGAAAAATGTAAGGATAACATTTGATTATCGAGTTTTTGATCTGTTATGTCTTTTAGATATCTAATGCATGAACGTTTGATTAAAGTTTAAGATGAGTATTTTTTATAATTTGTGTTTAGAACAAATTAAATTAAAGTATAAGACTATATGGTATGGAACATTAGAATATTTGCGAATTTGAGCGTAAGACAAAAACTTTTTTCATGAAATCATATATATAAGACAAAACATTTCACACTTATCTGAATTTCGTGTCATTTTAACAACTTCGATGAATATAGAAGGAGGAATTACAATTAAGCACCAATATAGCAAGTTAATTACAAACAAGAATTTTAACTGAAAAAAATATTAAAATTTAGAATATTATATAGTAAAATTAGGAGAATAAGTAGTAACAAATCATATTTTGTAATAAATTTGTTATTTTGGTCTTTAACTATAATTTTCCCAATATAGAAATACTATATATATCATGTCTCAATCCGATTAACTTGAGTTTTTCCAAAGGTCAATTTGAATTTTATCTTAATTTTTATTCACATGAAGGAAACTTCTCGTTGTTTCTATCATTAGTGAGAAAGTTGAACATAAAACTAGAAATATTACAGCTGACGCTAATTAACTAATTAACCTTCACCGTACACCTTCTAGATGGAAACCAAATACAAATCCAGTTTCACATGTACAAGTAGGAGGAAGCAACAAGATAGCTAGATAGAAGTTTTAATTTGTCCAAGTTTTTAAATAAACCACATATAGAATTAAATTTCTCTTAACCAATGAGAATCTAGTCTTCATAATCTCCTATATATTGAAGAAGAAGAAGTCAGGGATTGAAATTGAGCTAGCTTGCTAGCTAAAGAGGATGAAAAAGAGAGGTCAATGTCAACAGTACTCCTCCTCGTAGGGATATAGATTCCTATTAGTTTTGTCATATATGGAAATTAAGTGAGAAAAACTGAGGCATAAATCCGGGATTGGGCAATTGAACTTGTTTAATAATGACATAAAACTTCTTCACGCGTGTACCCCACATGACGTATATATATAAATCATGATTTGTTTGTCAATGTTCTATATGTAGGATCACTCAATCACCTAATCATGTAGAAGCCCCATTTAAAATTGGAGTCAATTTAAACGAATCAAGGTAGGAAAAAAGCTATGTACGTAATTGACCATTTGTGTGAATTATAAAAGTGTTTAGTTAAGGGTGAGGGGGAAGCGGAGCAGTGTGGGAAAATCATAACAGTAAAACTAGCAATCTATATGTTCTTGTCGTTTATATCACTCTACTTTCTAACCCTATGCTTTTTCGAGCAATGGGCAAGAGAGAGAGAGAGAGAGAGTTAACTATGATATATAATGTAAGATTAAGTGAGAGTATGAACAGAACATAGTGAAGACTTTTTAATGAAAGAGATATATAGTTATTATATTGGGTGTGTTTAACCGAAGAATTTATTGAAGTTTAGATTAATCTATATCAATTGGGTAAGATTATTTGGGATGACAAGTCTACCATCAAATATTATAACATGACTGCATTTTTAGACTCTACTATTGAGTTAAATATTGCTAATAAATATTGGTTGAATTGGTGAGAAATTTGTTGATATTTTATAAGGATATGGATACAAATATTGCTTTTGATATGAGAATTTCATCGGTGGTTATAATACAAGTAGAGTATTGTAAAAAAGTTCTTTGGATGAACCTTAAATCCAATTCATTTAAATCTTTTTAAGTTGAGAAAAAAGAAAAGAAAGGGATTGAATATTGGGTTTAAAGGGATAGAAGAGAGGTGGGGATAAGACTTGGAGT
Source organism: Adenanthera pavonina (assembly GCA_026686845.1). Classification (NCBI taxonomy): domain Eukaryota; kingdom Viridiplantae; phylum Streptophyta; class Magnoliopsida; order Fabales; family Fabaceae; genus Adenanthera; species Adenanthera pavonina. The sequence goes on along the minus strand of JAIVEN010000022.1, from coordinate 23,616,241 downwards.
CGAAGGAAGCATGCGTGTGTCTCAGCCACGACGCAGGCTGTAGAGAGAGAGAGAGAGAGGCCGACAAAGAGCATCTTGGGAATGCATGGGTTTTAGGGCTGAGAGAGATAATAGTAATAGTGAATACTGGTGAAGTCAGTCAGTCGGGCTGGCCTATTGATTCGGTGTAGCCTTTGGATTTGCGAGGGAGAGATCTAGTTTCATTTTCATTAAAATATTATATTTATTTTTAGAAATTAAAAAGTAGTATTTGGTTGTAAGATGAAGGCGAACAAGCAGGATCCCCTTTCGGAAGAAAATTAATATTATTTTAAACATAAAATCATTTATACTTAAAATTATCATTTTTAACAAACATACTCATTTCTCTCTTATTTATAAGATATTATTAACTAGTGCATATGTATTAAGAAGAATTAGTCATATTCTTAAAGTTATAAAAAATTAGTATAAGCTTTTAATTTTATCCCCACCCCTCATTTAAGTAGCGATAATTATTTATAAAGTGAAGAGTGGAACAATTTATAAAATAATAAAGTTATTGAAGGTAAAGTAAAAAATTTATATGAAAATTTGACATTATACCTTATAAATAAAACTAAACAAATTTTCTAGATAACATCTAATAAATAAGATAATTTTTACCTATCATGTTGCTTCTAACATCAAGATTTTTTTGCGAAGCTTTAGGTACTTTTATTTTGTTCCCTTGACTTAATTGTAATTAGTTAATTAATATATTATTTTTTTTATAAAAAAAAACTTTTTACCTATCATGCTAAATAATGGGCTTTGATTGATTGAGGTTTTTTGGAGAATTTTAAAAGGAGAGGTTCCCCTCCAGTCCCCTCTCCCACCCTTGGTTTCTTCCATAAAATTGAGATATTTTTAAGCGAATTGAATAATAATACTCAATCATCTCAAATCCTTTTTTGAACTAATAAAATTTTATTAAAATCTCTTCAATCCCCTCCCCTCTAACCTCAAGAAACAAAAAAAATTTAAAATTCCTCTAATCCATTCCCCTTCAATTCTCTTTATTAAAAATTCTTACAATTACTTCCTTCTAATCCTCTCAATTAAACCAAATAGACCCTTAATTGCCTTCATATTTAAGTGGTCCTAGAGGGGATTAAAAAAAGTGAATATATAAATGAGTATGTGCAAGTCCTAACTGGAGAGATTGATGTTGTTGGCGTTGGCAGCGTGGCTTCTCTGCCTGTCAGCGCTATCCACGCGTCTTTCCCTCTCTTCTCTCTCCCACTCCCATAGCCTCACGCTCCCTAATTTGCTCCTTATCTCATCCCCTCCTTTCTCATTCTTTCCCTTAATCAAATAACCAGCACTACCACTAGTATTTGGTAGCCTTATTAAATTCTAATAAATCGGAATCAAATTGAATGGAACCATAATATCGAATATTTAACATAGTTATATGTCTAAAATTCAAACTCTACAGTTTTAATTAAGCTAACATAGCCTGCATCAACTGAGCTATGCATCCACTAGTATTTCTCACCTTTCTTTTCCACTTTTGTTCCAATTTGCTGAGTTAGTACAGTGTAATGTTTTACTCAACTTTTAAGCAATATGTAATGACCCTACTAAAATATCTTCATGATCCTTAATACAATGGTGGCCTTAATTTGAAAAATTTAGTAAAGCATTAGTACATAATTTTCATAAATATCCCTAATAATTTCAATTATCTCTCCAAGCATTAATATGGTATAGATATTATTAGCATTTATTAAGAGTATTTTAGGAATGTTATAGCAATTTTTGATAAAATCAAAACTTCTAACCACTTTTAATTATATGCTTTACTAATTCGTATGAGCGGTTAAAAGCTGTTATAAAAAGAATAAGAAGGAGTATATAAAATGCGGAAAGAGTGGTGGGCAAATTGGCATCTTTTCAGTGTGATAAACTACTACTACTTACACAACCTTCCAGCTGTGCCCTATCACCGTCTTCGCTTTTCCTACTCTTGCCTGCACAGACACTAACACCCAACTTGGTCTCATCTTATCTCGGGTCTTGCGACGCCTTCCAGCCGCCGTTTTCTGCCTTCCCGATTCAATATAACTCAATAAATCTTTAAGCTTCACTTACAATATAGTAGTATTACTTACTACAACACTAAAACGTTTTTGCTCCAATTTCCATCCTTAAACGCTTTTTCTTATGTGTTTCCACACAACTCTGGCTCCTCCTTTTCAAACCCTTAAAAACAATTTGGCTCTTCTGTCGTACGTCTGTATATGTATATATATAACGGCTATGTGACAGTGATCTGTTTATCTTCTGTTTTCTTTTCCCTTTTTCCGTGCTCGGGACTGTAAATCAAACTTCTTGGATATATCATTCCTTTTCAACTTCGTATACAACTTCTCGTGCAGGGTGGGTTTTTCTTCCATTACTCTACGGTGCTAGCCAAAAAGATGAATTAAAATTAATATGAAAGAATGGTTGAGAGAGAGAGAGAGAGGGGCAGGACTCATGAGTGGAGTGTGGGAAGTAAATAAAGGTGATGAAGATGACAGGAATAGACCCGAAAGAAGCGGGGGATGAGACACGCGTCGTGTTCTCACCAGGTGGACCTCAACCTTAAGGCTTAGACTTTGAGAATATAAACATGGAATTTGCACACCACTCCAAATGCTGCATGTGGCTTTCATAGAAAATTGAAGTCCCAACACCCTTTCTTTCTCCATACAATGACAGATTCTTGACTGTCCCGTTTTAATTATGCCAGCTATGAGCTTTAATTTCTTTTATAAAATCTGCCATACATATACCACCCAGGTTTTCCTTACTCTGCGTTACATATATGGATATTGAATTCCAATGAAACGACAAAGAAGTGAAGAAAAGCATAATTTAAACCTCCACCATATAGGTTAACCTGTGATGTTCTATTTCTGCTTCTTTACTGCACTAGCTTCATTTCAACCAGATGAAGCCGTAAACAAGACAACTTGAGGATGTATTCAAAATCACGAATATGTTTATGTCTATCTCAGTTAATTCCGTGCACTGAAAGTAGACCTATATATCAAGAAGAAGCTTTGAAGTTGTAAGTAATCAATAGCGCCATATATTTTTCTGACAACGTATATAATTCATGAACCTTTTAGGCCTTTTTAGCTTCAAGTATTACTATGGAGTTGATATATGCTACACCACAGCAGATATTCCAGGAGTAGAGTTAGAACAAAGACCATTTTAATGATGAAAAGATTGAGTTTCTTACTTTTATAGCAGTGCAAAGTCCTTGCTCTGGATATACATGATCCAAATAAAAGCCTCCTATTTGCTGAACATTTTACTTAATTTTGATTGAGTATGGGTGTTAATCTTGGAAGACTGAAACACCAGAAGGCTTTTATATATAGAAACCTTTTGCTTTTCTCTAGCCAGTGAATTGTTGCTTTGCTTGTAATTATCAATCATGCGTCAATAAAACAAAAGGCAGGTCAAAACTTAAAACTCTATACTTTGATTTATCTCTCTGATGTGAATCGTTAGATGTTCCATTTATACTTGATACACACGTCACACATAGAAAATCCCTCTGCTTCTTCAAACCGGAAATGGATATAGGGGTTGGGATCTACACTGCCATTTGGGGACACAACTTGCTTACATCTTCGTGTCCGAAAGAACAAAACCACTCCCTGAATTTTTTACATCATATCTTAAAATAAATATTTTTTATTAATTACTATATACACAAACACGCAAATTTTTCAACGGTGGAAAAATTTATTCCTTGAAAGATAATAGCCCTTCCAATAAAATTCAATATATATATATATATATATATATTTGTGAACTTGAGGGAGAGAGAGGTGGGGACCCATCCACCGCCCATAAGCACTGCACGCAGTCTTATCAAAACCAAAATAATTTGGATCTATCTCCTGAATCAAACCCTAACCCCAGCCACTAGCTAGGTTGCTCTACATCCTGAAATAGAAGAACCCAACCTACCCCCTTCTTCAATCTTCTTTCTTTCTTTCTGCCATCAAATCGCAAATGTGTTTCGACCTTGGAGACCGGCTGAAGCAAATTGATCGAGTTCGACTTTATGTCCAGTGATTGATGCCCTAGCAAGTAGCTATAGCTAGCTACAATCAATTAATTTCTCTCCATCCAACACCAATCTGATCAAAAGGTAGATAAACAATCAGAAGCTGTATATATTACACAGCAGTATAACACTTCCACTGTTTGTTTACTTTTGAATGTTACTACATGTTCAGAATTCGCGAGGGATCAGATTCTAATTTGTATATGCAAGCAAAGGGAAGTGAGTTGTTGTGAGTTGTGAAAGCTTATCGATCTGAAGTTGTCTTTTGAATTTTATTCCAGATAAGAACTTTAGTTTGATGGACCCAATTACAGCACACTCCCATTCTCTTCCTCCTCCATTCCACACCAGAGATCTCCATCCACACCATCAATTTCACTCTCTGCATCAAAATACGGAAGATGAGCAGAGCGGAAGCAGCGGCGGACTCAACCTCGCTCAGAAGAGGGAACGAGAAGAGAACAGCAACAGCGAAGGCAAGGAGTTCGGGGCGGCAGCCGGCGAAGCCGAAATCACGAGAAGACCACGGGGGAGACCTGCCGGCTCCAAGAACAAACCCAAGCCACCCATCATCATCACGCGCGACAGTGCAAACGCGCTGAGGACCCACGTGATGGAGGTGGCCGACGGCTGCGACATCGTGGAGAGCGTCTCCAACTTCGCCAGGCGGAGGCAGAGAGGGGTTTGCATAATGAGCGGGACCGGGACGGTAACGAACGTCACTCTGAGGCAGCCTGCTTCTCCAGGAGCCGTTGTCACTCTCCACGGAAGGTTCGAGATATTGTCACTGGCCGGATCGTTCTTACCGCCGCCGGCTCCTCCCGCCGCGTCGGGTTTAACCATATATTTGGCGGGAGGACAAGGGCAGGTGGTAGGGGGAAGCGTGGTTGGGACACTAATAGCTTCCGGGCCGGTGGTCATCATGGCGGCATCGTTCAGTAACGCTGCGTACGAGAGGCTTCCTTTAGAAGAAGAAGATCCCTCCATGCCGATGCAAGGCGGCGGCGGTGGCGACGGAGGTATCGGTTCTCCAGGCGGAGCCAGTCAACAGCAGGCAGGTCAGCTTTTAGGGGACGCAAACGCAACGGCTCCACTTTTCCATGGTCTGCCTCCGAATCTTCTGAATTCTATACAGATGCCGCCATCGGAAGCATTCTGGGCTACCGGCGGTCGCCCTCCATACTGATGATGATGACGCCATTCCTCAACTTTTGCTTGAGATATTTTATGCTTAGGAATGTTGAAGAAGGTACGATCAATTGAGACCATATTGTATGCCTTTGTTTAGAGTTTGTCTGTGAGTTTGATGACTAGATAGTATGCTTTCCTTCCTACCTCCATTAATTGATCGAGACTGTAAATTGTGATTGTTATATTATTATTATTATTATTATTATTATCTTATCTTTGGTGACTTTGATTTCGGGAGGTGAGAATAACAAGTACATTTGGTTCCACATGAAGATGTGGAAGTCGTCGAAAGTTGTAGTAGTAATAGTAGCAGTGTTACAAGGAGTAGTAGTTATGTCGGAAAGAAGGACGAAGAGAATATGTGGAAGGTATTGTCACCCAAGTAGTGTTGTGCGTTCATTTGTAAACTTTCTTCATCAGTTGCTTATGATCATTAATTCATTGAATGCAAGTTCTCCTTTTTCTTCGTCTTCTTCTTCGTCTTTTTTTTCTTTTCTTGTGTGTGATCCATCGTCATACATACATATATATATATATGTATGTATGTATGTATGTATGTTAACGCATATCTCATATATATCAGTTTCTGATATTACTAGTAGCAGAAGAATCTGACGGTAACGTCATTAGGATTTACGATCTCAAATTTCAATACTCATGGACACAGTGCGACAGTTTCAATGGTTAAGGTTTTTTTTGGTGGGGTGGTTACGTTTTTAGGGGATAGTTAATTAAATCAATGGTTCACACATGCATTGTCTGATCAAAGCTCCTTTCCGAGGCTGTCACCAACACTTACTTTCATTAAAAAGCAACACTATTTAACTTAATTATAATAAGGTTTCGAGACGTTATATGTTGTTGTAGTCTCTGTAGCTCGGGCTCATATGAAGGTCGAAGTTGAAGCTTGCTTTGCTTCCAAAGTTGGGTAGCTAATAGCTTCTTAATCATCAACTTCTCCCTTCATTTCCTAAATAGGTAGCATAATATCACTTTTTTGCATCCTCATTTTGATGTAACATTTCTGGGTACTTTATATATGAGCCAACTGGTATGTTCTCTCAAAAGTAAGAATCTGTTGCTTTAATTTCTGTGTGTTGTTTCAAATAAGTATTATGTTACAGTGGTAGGTTTCATTAACAACCTATTCTTAGTTGGAAGCTCTTCCGACGTTGTCCCTTAATTATTTTTGTTTTCCCAAACGAAAAAGTTGGAGCTGTTTTTTCTTCTTTTGGGATGACATTATAATAATATTAGCTTTTAATATTAGAGAATTTTTGTTGTTAATTAAATTGTCATAAAAAAATATAAGAGTGTCTGGATGGGAGTTACAAAGTACTCCCCGGTCCAAAATATAAATTATCTTTTAAAAGTTTTTTTTTTAAATATAAGTCATATTTAGTAATTTTTAGAATATTAAATATTTTTTCCTTATTTTATCCTTATGTAAGAGAGGTAGCAAATTTTAAATATAATACATTAGACATGAGTACTATTGAAAATTAATATATTTTTTTTTATATATTTAATGAGTAAAAATATATTTCTTAATTCTTGTATAATTAATAAAATAAAACTTATATTTTGGAACAAAGGTTGTATTCAATTCTTTTTGAATAACATCTCAAATATTTGAGTTGTGTATAGAAAAATTATATTACAATTACTCCCAGTATATTCACTTAACTTGACTAAAAGACTAGTTAGTTCATTAGAATTTAGAAAGCCAATAAAGTATTAAAAAATAAAGGACTGAATAAAAAAAAGTTATTATTATAGAAAACATATATAGGAAAGTTAATTGGTGCTGATCGAGGTGTTTGAAACTCATATTCTCGGGACAATTACATCACATTAGCATCTCTAACTTACTATATAACAGGTAACACATGGGGCACGATTCTGGTAATCATTCTTGAAGAAGACAAAAGAATCTTTTATATATATATATATATATATATATATGATATAGTAAAGCTTGCCTCCCAATTCTCGTTAGATTGTCGACCCAGCATTAATTGCAATAATTGAAAGACGAACTTTCGAGGTTTCCTTTGTTTCATGGCTACTTCTTCCTCCGAGTTGACCACACTTGGGCTGGGCATCACCTAAATATTTAAATTTTAATATTTGACCAGAAAATTAAGATAAAATTTTCGGTACGCATTTTCAGAAAAATTAGTGCATCAATATTAGTAACCACCTTCACATTATGCGGGTGTCAGCAACCGCATCATGTCTGTGTCAATAACGTACGTTTGGTGATTGTCTTCATAAAATTATCATCAACACTTTCACCAATTAACTGGCTATTTCGATGATGCAATAAACATTATTATTAATTACGGTACTAATGTCTCAACTCTTAAAAAAATTATCAACCTTTAACTCATCATTTCTACAATAATAAAATTTTTTTGCTAATTACGCTAATAATATTATATTATTATGCTATTGTAAAATTTGCTCATCAAAATCGATTCATTCTTTTTTTTTTTTAATAATTTTTAAAGATGGTATTCCATGCCATTACATTTGAACAAGTTCATATCTTTTTTTTTTTCTTGTTTGCCAGCTTTCTCTTATCTTTTTTTTTTTTTACTATTCGCTTACTTAAGTATAATTTATTGTTTCTGAAAAAGATATACCTTAACTGTACAATTCCCACATATTATTAACACACCATTTTCTAGGTGTTTTATTCTGTCTTCATCAGGCAAAAACTACAAAAGTAAAACAAATCCACATATCACGTATTATAAAGTTAGAACAGAAGCTTTCAGGGACTAGATTGTTAATTTTTAAAATTAAATACTTAAAATATTTATCTTTTTAAGAACACAAAAAAAAATTCTTATCTAAAAATAAATTGCAATTAATTTATTCATATTTTAAAAAATAAAAAGGAGTGAGAAGAAAAATAATTCTCTACTCTTTAAAAAACAATTGAAATCTTTATCAATTCGTATAATCTTTATATCTACATATGGACAAATGATTTTTTTTTATAGATAAAACAAGCCATATTAGCATAGATTTTGTCAGTTTTGTATAAATAACAAGAGAATTTTTTAAATATAGTAATATGAGAATAAATAATGGGAAAATTATTATGCATCATATCATATTATTATGAAACCTGTTGACAGAATCATTATCTCATAAGAATAAAAATGTGATAATGTTAGCTTTTGTGTAAGACCAATCATGAGACAAAACAAAAGTTCCAGGGTCAACACTTTCAATGAATAGAATTTGGGCCGTACAAAACAAATCATCATTAATCGACAAATCAATGCTTGCCATCATGTTGGACAACTAGACATATATACTTTCTGGAAAGCAAAACAAAACTATCTCTAGCCTCCCCACTAAAACTTCATATACAAATCAATTGAATCTACATTCAAGCTTAGCTAGACATGGATCAGGCAAACCTGAGAGAAGCCACATTATGTTAATATAAACTATATTATGGCCATTCAGTGATCATCAGCTACATAAAAGACCCTACATACCCAACCCCGCTTTACGTTGTCAAAATTTTCAGCGAGAACACTGAAGAAATATGATACCGTCACCTTCCTTCTTGGGTTACTTGTAAAAGATGAATACATCCAAAAACCAAGATGTATTCTGCATATTATATCTTGTGTGATTTGAGCTTCACTTGGAATTGTTCTACAAAACTATCCTCAATCGCCTCATCTCAGCTTGGAAAGTAGGGCTCGAGACCAAGGTTCGATGTGCAAGAGTCCTTATGTCTTCTCTTGAACAATCTCGTGAGATGCGAACCAGCTCCCACAAAGCACCACCGCTAATCATGTCCTTTGCATTCACTTCTGCATCGCATCAAACAGAAGGTTTCAGAGAGATGCTTCCATGAAGCTTCACTTTTGGGTTGTTCACAGACACTTACCATGTTGGGCTAGGTGACACAGTGCAAGCTCTATATGCCGTCTAATCGATGAGGCTTCATTATTAGCGTTCTGTACAATCCATGGAAGCGCACCATCCTCAATAAGGAAAGACCTTCCAGCCTTCATTCCTGTATATATACAATTGATGCTGTTAATAAATTAGCTGGATTGAATGTGTAACATGTCAAAGGTCAAGAGGATATGTTATGAGACCATTCAGATGAAAACATCCATGTGATCACAGAAAATAACAGTCCACCATCTGAGCTACTTACCTTGCGTAGAAGCTCTTGACTCACATTTCGCAAAGTTTGCAATTCCACGAGCAATCTGTGCATGAACATCAGGATGCCTGCATCTGATCATTCCCAGAAGAGCCTTGATACCACCTTCGCCCCTCAGTTTTGTTTGTAGCTTATCTGTTTTCAATATTTGACATAACTAATCACTTGTCAATCTTAATATTTAAATATATTGTATAACAGATGGCTTCTTAATCCATTTACAATGGCAGTAGAATGAAGAGAAAAAATAGAAATTTTTAAAAGGTATTCCAAACGTAGCCACTAACTGAAATGCAGATTATTGCACACTACAATTAGCAGAACGAGAAAGCTCAACGCACTAGTGTGTTGTCAATAGTTTAAAATCCTACATTTATCCCGATAATTGGTAGCGAGTCAAGGAATTAGAATACAATTTCTACTTTGCAGTAAAAATTTCAACTTTACATTGATGGCAACAATATATAATCACAAACAGTCAATATAAAATCAGCAGTTTACCATTGCCACAAAGATTAGCAATAGCTCCAGCAACCATTCGTAGAGTCTGCGGATCTTGAGCATTAGCAGCTGCCATTGACAGCAAACTGATGCCCCCTTGTGCCATAATCAGTTCTTGGTTGGTTTCTGCTATGACACAGAATAAGTTTGTAGTTTGTAGTTTACAGATTAATTTAAGGGGAAAAACAAGATGTTCCAATGATAATCTAATTATTGTCATATGATTACAGTTGATAATCTTCATATGTTTACCATTCATTGCCAAATTCGCAATAGCACCTGCTGCAACTCTGTGTATGATCTCATCTTGGGAGCTCTTAAGTAGTGTGAGCAAGGACTTGAGACCACCTGCCTCTACAATCTTCTCCTGATTTGTTTCTACGACACCAGGGTGGAAAGATGTTAATGCTAATGGATCTTATATCAACGGTGTCTATCAAGCAATTAATATAGTTTAGAAGGAGAAATCCTACTTGTTTGAAGTAGCATCATGTAATAAACCAGGCCTAATATATGATAAATACTGTATGACCGAGAAGGATTAATAATTTAAACGGAAGCAATGATGGTGAAATTTCCTTTTGCGATTGTGCTTGCCATGATTAGTATTTTCAACAGAATCAGAAAGACTGAGAGTTAATATCTTCCACAGGTTTGTTCAAAACTCTTCTAATAATCCTAACTACAAGTCATATTAATTAATTTTCAGTGTTCTTTACACGTTACAGTTCTACTCTTAGAAGAGTACATATGTTTTTGAACACAAGTAGGGAATATAGAAAACCTTCGGCAGCAAGATTTGCTACAACTTTGACAGCATGAATTCGCACATCAGCATCTTCTGCTTCAAGTAATGACAAAATCCTCTGTAATCCCACTGAGAAATAATTTTACCATTAGGAAGATATAATTTCAAATAGTCACAGTAATTTATAAACAAAATATGTCAAATTGTAAATGCATCACCGTATGCTACCTTGTTCAAAGAGCTTGGCTATTGAAGCCTTTTCTCCATTTCCTGAAGGCTGTTGTTTAACTCGGGAAGTAAGAGAATCAGGACCATTAGCATCTTTTGCAGATCCACCTCTATCAAGTTGTCGTCTCGTCTAATAAATAAATGCCAATACACTTGAGTAATGAGCTGAAGTCAACAAATTTAAAGCTTTTTTTTTTTGGGAAAGTGAACTATATCAGGAACACAAGATATGATGCAAAAGTAGTCATCCTTTTAGAAAACCTCTGAAATAACAACTGATCAACTATGGCATTGGGGTTGGAAAAAGAAAAAACCAAAAGCTATGGCATTGGTACAATGTCAATTAACTTTACCTCATCAGCTTCAAAACTCAACTGCAATAATTGACTTTGCAGTATTGCTATTTCTCCTTCAAGTTTCTCTTTCTGACGTGCTTCATCTTCCAACTTCTTATGAAGTTGTAAAATCTCTGACTTTCCTGATGCCTATCACAGAAGCATCCAACTAAACACCAATCAAGATTCCAAATAGATAAAGAAAGCACATGCAAAGAGGAACTCATGAATATTAGAGGCACAAAAATCATACCTCTGACTTTTGCAGATCAGTGACTTGAATTTTGAGACTATTGACTTCCTCTTCAGAAGCTTTTCTTAAAACAGTCTCTTTCTGAAGCATTTGTTTCAGATCAGCTACTTCCTCAGCAGACAGCTAGGGAATCAAGAGAAAAAATTTCACTTGTAAACCACTGACTTAACATGAAACCAATGCTATTGGCCAAAGAAAACATGAGGCCAATGCTAAATTTGGAGAACAAGCCCAATTACAAAGTGATGTGCTTTGGAAAACCTCCTTCCCCCAATTCAGAGTCTTTCTTCCTTAGGTATGCAAAATATCTTGATCTTCTACCTGCTTAGGAATCTATTTCTCAACTATTTTAAATAACCTGAGACCAAATAATGTACAATAAAAATCAATACCTCTCCACTTGATGTCGGATGATAGCTCTCATTCTTCCGTTGTATCATCACCATCTGCTCTTCGAGCTTCTTAACTGAGTCCAAATAGTCTTTCTGATATTTCAATCTTTCCTCCTGTGAATAAGGAAAAGGTACATTTCACCAAGAAAGTATAACTGACAAAAAACTTAACCACATTCCATGCACGTTAAGTTATTCAAGTCATGCAAAGAATCCAAAACATTTATCCACATGCTATCATGTCCAAAACAGAAGGTGATACTATGGATAAGTAATACCAGAGAAATGTGCATGGCAGTGGCAATGAAACTATTTTACATAAATGGAATATATGCAAATCTATGATACAGATCTAGCCAAAAAATACCAAAAGACAAAGAAACAAACCTCCAATGCATCAGCATACTGTTTTTCAGCCTCAGATATCTGACGTTTTGCTTCTCTGCTTAACCTCTCAATCTCATCCTCAAATGCCTTCTGCAGCCTTTCATGTTCCATACTGAGTTTGTCTAACTGTATGTCTAGCGTTCTAGATAAGCTTTTGTAATCGAATTCCTCCTTTAATTTTACCATGTTTTCCACCTTCATAGCCTGCAAGAGGCACTGGTATTTAGCATCTTCATAATGATTATATCACATCCAGTGTTATTTTATTCTATGCAATATCTCAGAAATAAATTGACGACTGTCACAGAATCTTGATTATTGAGTTCAGTCTAAACATAGCATAGAAAGTCAAAACAACCAACAAATAAAAACATGGGACAATTAGCTGATAAAATCATCCAGAAATGAAATATCAATCAAAGGCAACATCTCACTTGTCAGATGTAAATCACGAAAGTTGAGAAAAATAAGAAAACAAGTTAATGAATTTGCAACTTACCCTCTGTCCAAACATTATAGTACTGGCAGTCTCTCCCCTATGACGTGGAGATGGACCAACAGTGATGACAAGTGAAGTTCTTGCTGTACCTGTCAAAGCTTTAAATGTCAGGAAACTCATACTGGAATCTACCCCAAATTTGGCTCATGAAAAACCAAATACGCCAAAGAATCCTGTAACAGAATATGCATTGCATAGTACCTTCAATTAAGGATGAATCAATGTATTAAATTATCCATGAAACTTCTCACACAAGACTTAGCTTTGATTACAACGACCAAATAAAATGAAGTGACTTCAGATAACATTCACCACAAATGCTTTTCTAAAATAATTAAGTTTGCAAGCATCAGCAGTAATTAGTTATCCATCCTTGAATAGTTATAATGTTGCTTATGAAGTGTCCCAAGCTTCACCATATATGATTGCTAAGTACATATAAAATGTTTTCCAGAATTATTATTCAATAAACTATTAATGAGCAGAAGTTTTATTCCAACAGATCAGATGGCACTGTGGATGATACAGTGCTACACAGTCAGAAAGCTAAGCTAAAACCAACACAAAAGAAAATAAGAAAAATGATTGGTCCTAATATACAAACCCTCTTACCTCCAAAGGAATCACGTAGTAATCTGGTAAGTTTTGAGTCACGGAATGGCACATGTGCGCTGTTCTCAGCAAGAGCATTGATACACTTGCCCAATGCACTTAAGGACAGATTGATAGATTTAGCTTCCTCAAGTGTATGTCCTTCACTTCCTACCAAGAAAAATAATGAGAGTATAGAAGTTAAAGAAACTTCTTAAGTGTTTAACCCATAGTAATCTTACCCATGGAAGATTGAAACTGTCAAACGAACAAGCAGAGATATATTATAGGAATACTAGCTGGCCAATTGGCCAAATAGAACATAAATGCAAGTGCACATCAAGATATATAAAATAAGAGGAAAAATGGAAAGAAATGTGGATTGTAGCCTCAAAGAAAAGCCTCTGCTTATGCAAAGCCATAAGAGATGAAGATGGAGAGATCACAAAGTCTCCTTCACTAAATCTTCTAACCTGACTTATCAATCCGCTCTGAGCCAGCAAGATCCACTACGACCAACTTGCCTTTCTGAACAACAGGTGGCTTTAATGATTTAACCATGTGTGAGTGATTTCCACTTTCACTTGAAAGACCTGAATCCCTTCCCTTGACAGATCTTTTTACATGTACCTATAGAGTGGGTTAAAATCAATTCTCAAACAAGATAAAATATCACAATATTAAATATTGCACAATAACTCCTAGGAATGCAAGAGCACAATTATCACCCAAAAAATTCTAATTTACCATAAGAATAGCATGACTTCGTGAAGATTCAGTATTCAATTTTGTATTTGCAGCAAAGCGGTGGGCCTCCCCTATTCGAAGCAGTTCTACAAAACTCTGCTGGTCCCTAATTTCAACTAGCTTAGCTCCCGGTAGTGAAACATCTCCTGTTTTGGGGTCTTCCACAATGGTTATGTTATCATTAGCAGGGTCAAGAAGATCTTGAATAGTCTCCATATAAAGCTGAACAGGGGCATCAAAAGCCATAACATCATATTAATGTATGGAATCTCAAAGTAGGCCGGCAGAAAGTTTAATAAATGCTTAACAATATGGGATATTTTTTAGTCAACCAAAGTCATCAATTCATGAACTTTCAAGAAACTTTTAATTGGACAATTATACTAAATAAAAACAATAGTCTCATTTCTACCCCAAAAAAAAAAAAACAAAGGTAGTACCATAATATCTTTGTGATAGCTACAATTTAGGAACTCTAGGCAAAGAAATTTCCAATTTAACAACGTAATATTAACCAAAAGAGTGGCTAATGTTTAGATAATGTGTGCGTCTGTATATATATATATTAACCACACTTTACCTCAGGTCCCCAAATTGGAAACATCTTTACCAAGAGTTCCTAATTCATAATTCTCTTAATTTCTGGGGAAATGCCAAGTACCTGCAGATAGGAAACTGAGACTGAATCAGTTTCCAAAGAGACAACTGCTAAAATATCCTCCATAGCACGCACCATTATTCCACGTGCAGCAGTGTCTTCCTCCCCAAGTCGTCCAAGAGTATAAGTTTTACCAGTACCAGTCTGTCCATATGCCATAATTGTCCCATTGTAGCCATCCAGTACACTCTGTAGAAGATGAACTAACGTTTATGAAAAAGAGCACTCCCCAAGAAGAAACAGCAGGGTTAACCCAACTCTGGTTTCTAAATCGAAATAGTTCTTCATCATTTCTTTTGCTGTAATAAAGCAACAAAATCTAGACAATGGAATCTAGAGGCAACTGTTTACACCCAATCTATATCTTCCAAAATCAAGTGATCATCAAACCAATGTAAGATTAATCACAGAAATCACCATATCATAAAAACTGACCTCCACAACAGGCCTGGCCACAACTTCATAAACACGCTTTTGTGAAGCAAATTCAGTGAGCACCTCATCAAATTCATAAGTTTCAGAATCCCAATTGTGCTTCCGAAGTTTTAACCTTTTGAGCTGCAATAAAACTAGATTAGTGTGAATTATCATCCTAAGACCCATGCAAAGATATCCACAAGACCATATTCGTCAACAGACAAGAATAGAGTCCAAGTTCTGAAATTGAATTAGAATACCTCTGGCTGGAGTTCCACACAGTCAGCAAAATCAGCATCAGCTACCATTTCCTCTGCATTTCGAGGCCTCAATCTAACTGCCACTCTCACTCTTCCAGGAACTTCAACCAAGCATTTAAGGCCAAAGTAAGAGCACTAATTTAAATTTAGCCTCAATGAATATTTGCACGTGTTTGTATATGGTGATTACTATTTAAAACACAAGACGCTTCCCCAGCAGTTATCCTTACTCAATAACAAATGTAAATTAACTACAATAGTTATAGTAGGCTTCGAAATCCATTTAAACAACAAACACTCAGCAGACTTTTTCTTTTTCTTTCTTTCTTTCTTTCTTGTTTTTTCTTTTTTTTTTTTCCCTGTCTCTTTTTCTGTCTTAGTTCACTGCAACTCTAACACCTAAGTACATTCATCCTAACTGTTTAACGATTTAAAGCATTACCATCGAACAACATTAAGAAATTTATTTCTGTTAATGTACGAAAACGCAATTCGAACTTCAAAACTGAATCAACATCAAGAATAAAAATTCCGATTAGCATAAATTTAAATGTTCAACTCATATAGCTATATCTTGTTAAACTCCGGAGTGTTTCGCACAGGGATGAAATTTTTGGTCCTAGAGGCAAGAAAGGCATTCCAAACTAGGAACATGGCAAATCAGACCACCTAGAACCATTCGTTTATTTTCAACCCATATAATCATCCAACTAAGGCGTAATTTATAATTATTGCTGCAGGAAGCAATTCCTAGGACGAGAGAGCCAAAAACGGCGTAAGACGAAGGATCTCAAATTCTCAACCATGAAGTATACGAAGACTATTCGGTTAGGCTGACAGAGAGGAAAATGAAAGCACTGACCTCCAGCGTCGTCCTTAGAAGCTGCCGGAGCACTGGCCATGGTTCCGGTGCTATTCCGGCGTTGACCGGTGGAAGACAGTGGCTTTGACTTGACATGATTCTTGAGGTTTGAGTTGGTGGAGAGAGGCCTATCCGGCTTGAGCGAGCTTCTGTGATTATTATGAGTGCCATTTCTAACATTATTACCACCAGAGGTAGCCATTGTCGCAAGCAATGAAATTGAAGCTGGGTTTTGCTACAACGGTGAAAGAATGAGGAAAACTGGAAGAGTGTGGGAGTAATGCAACTGAGTCGGCCAAAAAAAAAGAGAGTGACGAAACTGGAAATGCATAGACAGCAGAAAAAAGGGAAAGTGACAGTGAAATCGTGAATCGTGTTGCGTTTCGTGACCCAGAAAAATCTGAGTTCGTGTTGCGTTTCCTAACTTCCAGAGAGAGAAAATGAGAGCGAGTACTTTGACTTCGGTGCTACACAGCGAGAGAAAAAGATTAATTAAAAGAGAAGCTTTTGCTTACTGCACGGAGAGAGAGAAAGAGAGGGATGGTCCAGTAATCAAATCGTGGGTCCGCATCGTCCTCATGCGAATTTCTCATTCCATTAACTATTTAAAACTTAAAAGTACGAAAAACTCGAAAGATTTAAAATTTAAAAATTAATTAAAGCCGATGAAATACCCAGAAGATTTGAACTTGCAGAAGTGATGTTTATTTGGATGATGGAGGGAGGGAGGAGGCCGGCATTGAATTTCAACTTTGATGGGTTATATTTGTTGTGTTTCCCATTTGGCGAAGGAATTGAGGAAGAAATGAATGCAGAAACTGCCAGAAAGCAAACAAATCCAAGGAAATTATATATAAGACGTGGGAATCAAGCATGAAGGAAGCATGATTGAAGAATATATATTACTTGCATAATCCAATACTCAATAGCGTACATTTCCATTTGTATACAAGTAAGATTTCGAGATCAAGGTCTGTTTCCAAGCGAGACGTTCAAGTGTACCTGTCTTTAGTGTCCTGTGCTGTGGCCAGCAAATTCGGCTTTTTTAATCCCTAAATGACAAAATATAATAATAATAATAATAACAATAATACATTCAAATGTTGCCCACTCAGTTCCAGAACAAGTTATCTGCTCAGTGATTGAAGATGGATAGTGAGAAATCAATCTTTAATTCTTTTTAACATTTTATTCTAATGCAACAATCATCACTTACATGAACAATATAGCTTGTTATAAACTTTATATCATATATACATATTTTTTCATATATTTATATGAAGTGTAAGGGATAAACATTAAATATCACTATTTTTTATGACCGGTGAATGTTATACTATCAAAATATTGAGCTTAATACATTATAGTATATGGAATCTAAGACACGAGCGATATTGTTCATAAATTATGTGAATACAACTTGCTTATATTTTATATTAATATTAATATATTAATGAGTAAATATATATTGATTGATATTAATTTTATATTGTGCTTTTTAATATTTTGATTATTTGACTGGTTAAGATATCACTTTTTACCCTTTTCTGGTCTGGTCTCACTTGAAGCAAGGAAAATGACATTCAAGGACCTACATTTTGTATTACTATTATTATTATTAATGTTTTTAAAGATTATAACAACATCGTTTGAGTATTATAGAGCAAAAAAATATTTTTATCCAAAATATATTAAATTTAAAACATCTTTGAAGTCAAACTCCAAGAATCATGACAAGTCAAAGCCACTTTTTACTAATTAGTGCTGAAATAGCTAATAAGCAGCAATATTTCATGACTCCTGAAATGATAATATTTTACTATATACATATATATTGAAATATTGAATTTAACATATTTCTTTATATATTATATGGAGTTTAAGGGATGAGTGATATTGTTCATAAATTATGTGAATACAGCTTATATTTTATATCAATATTGATATATATTAATTATTATATATTGATTGATATTAATTCTATAATATGATTTTTAATATTTTGATGATTTGATAGTTTGGTTGGTCAAGATATCAATTTTTTTTTCTTTAACTTTGCTTGTCTGGTCTCTTTTGAAGCAAGGAAAATGACATTCAATGACCTACAATTTCTATTATTATTCATGTTCTTTAGGATTTTAACAAGTAACAACATCGTTTGAGTATTATAGACCAAAAGAAATATTTTTATCTAAAATATATTAAATTTAAAACATCTTTGAAGTCAAACTCCAAGAATCATGACATTATATCGTTGCGCTGCTTTCTCTTTAACATTATTATTATATGTCCAACATTATAAATTACTACTAAAAGATTATTTAATAATTGTGGAGATACATTTTGAAGATATTATATTAACTGACTTGAAATGATTAAGATGAGAATTCCAAAGCCTTTCGAACAAGGAATAACACAACTTTTTAGTGGTTAAAGTTTTCTTAAAATCACGTAATATTATTATTGTATTCGCAAATCTAGGCAAATATAATATTATCGCTCAGAATTTGCATTTGTCACGTAAAAAGTGATAAAATATGGAGCCCTCCATTTCAATATGAGTGTGCATGCTCTTTGTTTTCGAATTGAAATGCCTTTGGAGGGAACCTCTCTTTCATTGGCTTTATATTTTTCTTAATAAGATAAGATTCTTTTTTATTTTCGTTAGGATATATAATCTCATACCGGACCACTACCAACTAATTTGAATTTTAATCGAAACCGATCTTAAATGAGGAAAAGTTGCTACTATATATGTATTTTATTTTCTACTCAGAAAGATTCAAGCTGACGATCGAAGACTGATCTAGTTATTTGAGATTGGTTCCAAATTCCACAAGAAAAGAAAATGTTTTCAATCTCATTGCAACTGTAAGTATATTAACTTTCTCAACGAAAGAAAAATCTGTAAAATACCACTTGATGAATGGGGCGGCATACCTTGTACTTATATATAGTAGTAACATGCGAAGTGTATGAAAACGATAAGAATCTGATGGGAATGAAGTGAGAAAGAATAAATGAAGAAGGCAAATTAAGAAGTTGATGAACAATTTTGAAGTTGTCGGAGGTTGCATCATAATCCCTTACCTAACGAAATAAATGTAACAGCGAAGAATAAGCATTTGATTTAACATTCAATCCGCTAGTCCTAACATTCTAGCAGAGCTGTTAACATGTCCATATTCATCATCAGTTGGCACTACCAAAACCCCCCCTTTTTTTCAATCATCTTTCCCCTCAAATATTTCCTTTTTTCCTTTCAAACTTATATATGTACCCCCTCTCACTCTTACGTGATCGCCCACAATGTTTGGTTTATCGAATCAACATTCAAAATGAATTCACTTTTTAGTCTTGTAAAAATATACTTTAAGAAACTTAACAATTGCTTCAAGTGGTTTGATACTTATTTATCTTAACTAAAACAATTGGAAGAAGAACTTTATATATATATACATGGTATAATCTATGTCTATCTAAATTAATTAGGGCCCATTTAGAAACTATTTGGTATTACCCAATACACACACTTTAGGTTTAAAAAGTGATATAACCATACAACGATCATATAATCAATTATTTTCAGATTATGTTACTTTTCTTTGGGGATCAAGTTTTTCAATCTCTACAAACTATATTACGTTTACCAATAACAACTAGTTTAAGTGGTTCAACACTTATTTTTTTTCTTAAATAAAGTCTTGATTTTGAGTTTTGTGTAAAAAAAAAATTACCATTAAATGGTATGAATTTACTTGATTCAAATTAATCGGAATCTAAGATAACTTTCAGAAATTGGTTGGTATTAAAAAAATTATATTACATTTAAATTGATGAATGGATCATTTGAAGATTGAAATCAACAGGGCGCACATAAAATTGAACATAGAAGCAGAGATGCCAAAGAAAAAGGGCGAAGTGGGGTAGCAACCCGGTGAAAATTATGAGTGCCAAAGGACAAATGCACAAAAAGATGGGCCTAATTTCAACAGTGCCTAAATGTCAATGTCAAATAATATAAAAGCAAACTCTGCATAAAGCAAAAGACCAAACTTTATCTTTTTTCTCTCTTTTTTCTTCTCAGCTTCTAAAAGCTTATAAGAATGGGGAAAACAAGTTCCGACTTGAGGATCACAAAAGCTATCCCGGCTCACACACGCAGGCCTCATGGGTAAGCCTTATTGGACTCACACTTTCCTCTTTTCTTTATGATGAAGACTACTAATCAGTGCCCTGTTTCAAAAAGTTGAGTGCTCCTAATCATGAAATCAACTATATGTACGCCTTATACTCCCCAGCTTTGGCCTGTCTCCATTAATATATTCACATGGAGGGCCTTCAATAATTCAAACAAGCAAGAACCTCTTGTGACTTGTGACTATATGTGAATGAATGAGCAAGTAGAATTGTTTAGATCATTAGGGTACTAATTAGAGTTTAATTTATGACAGAAGAAGATTAGAGGAATGAGGAAATGACTAGCTCTAATAATAACTCTAACCCATGTCATAAAGATTTGGCAGAGTTTTACGTTGATTGTCAATAACCTAATACAATCATTTTTTTTTACTGAGACTTGGAATCGGCTATGAAAAAATATAGGTGGAGTTTAATGATTAACTCTAATATGGTTTTCAATTTTCTGTGCAACAGTCAGGGGAACTTTAAAGTAATGTTGAGTTTGAGGGACAGGGGATGCTTTCATCATAATGGAAGGAAGAGAGACTTTGTGTAGATAAGATAGAACAACTTTTTTATTAAGTTGAAAAGTTTGACGTGGGAACAATAATATTAATATCACGTTGCAAGATATGGACCACATTTTGAAGCAATATAAGGAGGGGGTACTCTACTTGTTTCTTGGGTTATGTCTGTGAATTTTAGAGTATATTGATGATTCCCTCGGCAAGAGGGTATTTCAGAGAAGAGGTAATTGAAGTGAATTGAATTGAATTGAAAGACTTTATTTTGCAGGTAGATGCACATAATGTGCATGTTTCAGGGGACCCTTAAGTCACAGGCTACTTATGTACAGTGTTTCAAGTTCATGTAGCCTACAAGAAAGTTCAGACACTTGAATAGTTGGTGACAACCACCACTTTATTTCATGTCAAAACCAGACATCAAATGAGTTCCTTTTTTATAGGTACTCTCAAGATTTATTGGATAAAGATATTAAGAGTTCGACCTCAGATACACAGATTTTCTGATTCATCGCTGCCTATTCCAACTCATGACACTTTCAAGTGAAAGCAAAAGGCTCTCTCTCACCAGCAAGCCACATGTTCAGTGGGCTCATAGTTGCATTTTAACATCTACATATGATTATATGTACTACTTATAGCCTTCACCAAAAAGAAAAATCCTTTTAGCAAATTTTATTAGTTTATGTATTTATTTTGTTCGTGAACACCAATGTTATTTTTTAATTGACAGTTAAAAATTAATCTTTTCAATATATAGAGATTACCATAGTGGGTTCTATATCTCATAGCAAGGCTTTTTTTATACACACGACTAAGGATCAAATTCAGGATAATATGCTTAAAAAGACCTAATTATCTACCATGTTAAGACCTTGTTAGTAAATTTTATTAGTTTATGATACAATTGACTAATATATTGCAAAGAGTTTAACTTTGAAACTATTGTGTGTTTTGAGAATTACATTTGGTTTAAGATTGTTGCATAAATTTGTGGGTTAATAAATAGAATGAGAATCTCGAAATGGGTCCAATGACAAATTTTTTTTTAAAAAGCTGAATTCTGTAAAATTAATATTAATATATTATTATCAAATATAAAACTTATTACAAGTTGAACAATTGACATTTGTGAACTAGATTATCTTATTCTTTAGTCTCTATGTAATGTATGAAGAAACAATTCTAATTATCACAATATTATTATAAATTTGGTGAGACATGCAGACAAGCCCATCACAATGTGATTGAGAGACCCAGCCAACGTTGTGATCCACAGGTTCAAGAAGAGAACTTTTATCCAATCACACAAACCTGGGCTCCACGACCAAGAAAATAGGCCCAACAAAATTACACACCCGTCACAAACGTTTTTTTAAAAAAAAAAAATGGCCACCCATCCACCGTCAAGATGATTAACCCAGAGAAAAATGGAGATTTTCAAGAAGTTAATTTTCGCCATACACAAATTTACTCGTAAATTGCAGATTGCAAAAACTTCGTCTAAAATTTTCAATACTGTTTTCATTGCTTACATAAACATAATCTCACACCACATTGCAGGACTACTTAAGCCCACATACATAAAGGATGTGATAGTTGACAAATACTGTGCAGTATATCCAATAGATACCCTTCCTGGTGATGCGTTTCATCCACTTTCTAGTCTTTCCTCCTAGTCCAAAGCATTACCAGAGAGAATCCCATCAAAGACATAATTACAGTCTGCAAGTAAAATCAACCAGTTATATCGCAACTGACTAAGGAATTAGAAAGTTCAGAAATAGTATATCCAATAGCTCCATTAGAGACCATTGGTTAAGCTAATGCAATCCTTTATCAACTAAGCTATGTGTTTGTTGGTATCATCCTTGTTAGTATTATTTAAATATAACAATTTGTTCCATACAATGTAAGGAGATATTTAAATTAACTTTTTTAAAGAAATACTAAAATTGAAGATATAAAGTAAAAAAATGATAATATTGTTGCTTGATATGATATTAGGAACAATAATTTACAGTATTAAAGTCAATTATCTCCCTTATAGTCCTAATTGACCCAACCCGGATTAATCAGGAATCTAATATGACTACCAAATACCGGGTGGATCAATAAAAATAAAAAGGTCAATTATCTCACTTACATGTATGTATGTGAGTAGACTTGGAGGAGCATATAAGAGTAGAAAGCTTACAGAGATTGCAGGAGGCACACTAACTATTGGATCTTGAAAAAACCGATTAGCAAGTGCCAAGGCAAGGAGACTACTCTGCATTCCTGCCATTTGGATAAAGTAAAGTAGCTACACCAAATTAAATTACCCCTGGCATTTTATAAATAACACGAGAAAAAATTATACCTGTCTCAAAGGAAATTGTCCTTTGTAGTGCCTTCACATCAGAAGCATTATGGAAGACAAGTCCACTAAAGATATAACCAGCTATAAAAGCTGACAAATGAAAAGCAACAACGAGCAACAAGACAGTAACTCCAAAGGGGGACTTGACAGCTTCAATGTTAATTGCAAGAGGTGCTCCAACACAGAGAGCTGTTACCAGTACTGATAGTGGAGGCAAAAATGGTCGTATAGCATTACAAACACGAGGAAAGAAGCTGTAGACATGAATGTTTTAGGAAAATAGCAACTAAATAAGGAAGTGACAATTCTAAAAAATTATCTAAAACTACAGTATTACCGATTTAGAAGCAGGCCTACAGCAATAGGTGCCACCACAATCTGCGTGATGCTAGACACCATTCCTTTTACATCCACAGGCAATCTTTTTCCAATGAGCAACAGTGATAAGAGTGGAGTCACAAAAACCGCTGAAGCAGTGGACAACGATGTCATGACTATGCTTAATGGTGCCATTTGTGGGTCTGTTAGGAAAGTAGCATAATTGGAGAGCTGGGCTCCACTAACACAAGACACCAGCATAATTCCTGCCCCTGATTCCATTTATACCAAAATTTAGATAATGTAGCTTATTAGTTCTTTTTATATATGATGGATTATCCTCACCTACTGCTGTTGGCAAACCAAATACAGTTACTGACAGTATGCCAAATAGATAACCAAGAAAAGGCTTCACAACAAATTGGCCAACATAACCAGTAACAATTGCTCCTGGTCTGTTTAATGCTTCAAGGAAGTCCTTTTCACTTGAGTTAACCCCAACCGCAAACATCAAAAACCCTAGTGCAGGTGCATAATATCTGAAAATAAATTACATGAAGAATTTAAGGCTGAAATCATTTTGATTGGAGTTAAATGGCTCCATTGCATTTAGGACTCCCGACTCTGGGTATTAGTAGCTTGCACCATTATATTCCTTTTCTCATTTACGGTGTAAAGAGGTAAGACATGAAAGTCTAGATGAGGATCATCAATTTCTGATTACTTTTCACCTTCTAGTACCCATTTTGGCTGAAATATATTAACTTCATACAATTAAAATCATAAGTTAGACCAAATGTGCAGAACAAAAACTAGCTCAACGTGGTTCTTTTTAGAGACAAAGCATACAAATCAAAACTTTCCAGGGCAGAAGTTTCATTAGTCAACCTTCCCAAGAACAAATAAAAGGATAAGAAGATGAAAAAGATTAAGTGAGAATTATTTGCTTGAGCTTTTGTTGATGCAATTCATCTGAATAGTCAATATTTCTCAAAAAACGCAACCAGCTATACAGTATAGTACCATACATCTTTTGATCAACTTATTGAACAGAACATCCACTAACCTGCTGGTAAACCATGTGAAAGAAGGAGGGAAGATTAGAGCAAGCAGTGTACTAGCAAGGACTACATGAGGCAAAAGTGAATTTGATTCCTTCAATATCTTTAGAATTCCTGTTTGTTGCTTCACAATCTGATAAAAGAAACAAAATAACCAGAAAGAAGGATGATTGATGCTACATTCATCTTGCCTATATGTGTGACACAAACATAAAAAATTAACCTTTATTCCAGCAAAGAAGCATCCATAGTCGTACTCTTCATCAAAAACCTTTCCTTCTTTTTCTTCCTTTTTAATGAAAAAATCTTAATGGAAAACTTAAAACATAACAGCAAAAACTAATAATATACTTTTTCCACCGTATGCATATATGTGTGTGAATAAATATTTCTCAACAAGTAAAGAGACTTTAAACCTATATGATAAAGTATAGAATGCAAATGAAAATAAGCTAAAACTGCAAAAAATATTTAATAGAAAACCGTTAAATATGCGCAGAGTTTTAATTAATAAATTCAGTCATTTGATATTTTGTTTCCTTTTCACAGATCTTTGCACTAAGGGTACCAAGCATCTAGTACCACCTCAGAAGGCGTCTGGATTGTTCTTACGCGGACTAGAAATTATAAGCATTGCGGGCTATGTTTTGTGTTTAATGACAACCATGGATACCTTTAAGAAAATAAAAGCAGGGCTATGATGAATGTTTTTAAACAACTTGACATGATCCGGCATATATAGCTATATGTTAAACAGTGTTAGCATCTAAAACAAACAGAAGCAGGATGATGAAATGCGAGGGAGTTTCAAGAATGCAGTGTATGAACAAGGTAAGTGCAAGAATGTTTCAATAATGAAACCCAACGTGCTAATGAACATAAAGTAATAACATCATAAAGGAAATCTACTTTTATAAAATAACAAATATTAATTCAGAATAAAATAATGCGGTGCTAAATTATAGTAACATAACAGTTCTCCGACTTACCCGAGGCGGGTCGGCGTAGTAACCGGACGATGAATCGGGTTCGAGGGAAGCCGAACACTTGAGTGGTGGACTCTTGAGGGGAAGCTTGGGATTCCGTACTGAAAACCAAACACAGGCACACAATAAAAGACCAAAACGAAATGAAATAGTAAAACCAGCAAAATTGAAAAGGTACAGATACAGATGGTCGTACAAGAGTGGAGGGCAGGAGGAGGAGGAGGCGGTAGAGTGCGAGGAGAAGGAACGGGGAAAGAGATGGAGGGAGAAGAGGAAGTCCCATTTCGCGGCAAAATTGAGAAGAAGCGAGGTTTTCTGAGGTGCAACAAGTGTGTGACATTAAGATCATGGCCATTCTGAAATCGCCACTGATATAGTGAACTTGATTCCATTTTCGGCACCGCCATGTGGTCTCGCCGGAGGAAGAACTGACCAAGTATACTCAGTAATTTGACTAATTTCCCCTAACTGTGCATCATATTTTTAAAAGTTTTTATAAATAAAATTTTACCACAGATGGTTGACGTAAGAGGAACCCGCTTGTCCCCTCGGAGATGCCACTGGGACAAATTGAAACCTGAACCAGTCAATTTATACATATGAAAATCATAGCGATAAGGTCCTATATTTTCATTTTAATTCAATAGAATCTTACAGGTTTATTTTATTAAAAAGTTAGTTTTTAATATTTCAAAAATTCAGTAATTAATTTATTTGTTCTGTAAAATGGTATTAATGTCATTAAAATTAAAATAATACAATTAATAGTTAGTTAATTTCAACTGATACAGAAATTATAATAAAACTGATTGGACTTTCTTTTTTTCAAAAGTGCAGGATACAATAATAAAAATTTAAATCATCAATGAAGAAAAAATTATTTCTCTACAAAAGGTTCATTATCCCAAAATCATATCAAATCTTAATGGTAGTTTTGATGAGTTCTTTCTAGTTTAATTTAATCGGATTGAATCAATTTTCCATAACTTTATGCTAATAGTGAGACATCAACAACAGTGCATCTCTTGGAAAATTCTTTTTAATTGTAGTTTTGATGAGTTGATTATAGTTAAGTTTAATTTGATTTAATCAATTTTAATCAATAACTTTATACCAATAGTGAGACTCTTTTTAAAAAATTCTTTTCCATTTATGATTTTTAAAAGGAACATACATATTTCAAGTAACTTTGTTTGATTCACTCTTGTTATTTTACTAATCAATTAATTTCAAAACATAATGATAATAGTTTTTTGGTGATTTGTACAAATTAAAATTAAGATAAAAACTGCCATTTTAGCTTTCATATTTGAGGTGAATAATATGAATAAAAATATCATTAAATATTTCACTAGAAAATATTATAATAAATAAGTAAAATAAATATTTAAATATTAATTAGTACAACAATTATTATTAATATAAAATCTCTAACTAATACAACTAGGTAACCGAAATCGCAAACGGTATTGACAAATACATCCTCCAAAGTTCAAACCAATGGAAGCAAGCCTGTATATGTATATAATACATCTGCTTGTCGTCAAAGATAGAAACTATAGATAATCATGAACTTGATTTATCATATGTCTATACATTAATTAATTTTTTTAATACAATCCTCTAGTATCAAATTAAGGATATGAAGCAATCCTTAGCAATCATAGTATAATACTCCGTTTGATTTAAGAGATTTTAGAGTGAAGCAGAAAAGAGAGAAAGGGAGGAAATTTTATTTTATTTTATTTTTTTTTAAACCAAATATTGGGAGGGAGCACTTTTTTTCCATCCTTAAACAATAAAAGAAAAAGGGATAAAAATAAAAATACTTATTTTTTGGTTTAGTTTGAAAAAAAATAAGATAAAAAATTTTCTTTCCCCTTACCTTCTCTTCAAAATCTCTCGAATCAAATGGAGCTAACCATATGAAGCAAATCACCTAATCCTCATCTGTTCTGCATCGGAAAGTGCATGATGCACCCTCAGTTAGATGTGTCTTGCTTTACGGTAAAGACCATTCTTATAAGCCATCTATCCACAGAAACACTCTGCTTTTTTTATTGAGGAACTTGCATCCTCCATAGGGTATCACCAAAATTAGTATTTTAATTTCATTGCTCCGAAATTTATTGGCTGACCAGGTAGTGAATTGTCCAGTCCAGTTGTAGAAAACCGCCAACAACATAACGCATCTGGTTCATATGTGGTCCTTTTAGAATAGATCATTATTATGTATAAACATAAAAAATGTGAATAAACCAATAATTGGTAGAAAAATAAAATGGATTTGTTATCTCTTATATAATACAAAATTAAATAATGTTAGAATAACAATTAGATGGCAAAAACATATTTTTATTTTCTTAATTTTACATTATGTTTTATTTTAATCCTTTAACTTTATTTTGTTTACTTATAGTTTTTTAATTTTCAAAATATAATTAAAAATTTCCATATTACTAATACCGTTAATTATGTGAATCCCAAATACTAATAAAATATTATTTAACATTGACTCAAGTTAATTTTCACTGCCAAATTATTAATATCATCATGTATTCATTAATCTGGGGTTTAAAATATTTTTAAATATTAAACTGAAAAATTAAAAATAAATAATTATAAATAATCTACTTCTAAATAAAACCTTAATTTTAGAACTTTTTTATCATATAAAATGAGTTCGGATGAATATGTAAGTATTTAAAAATGCCTTGTCAACATTTTTGTTAACATAATTAATGGTATTAGTGATAAAGAAACTATTGATTGAATTTTAAAAATTAAAGGATTAAAAATGATCAAAATGAAATTAAGTGTTAAATTAAGAAACTAAAAGTATGCTTTTGCCCGGTTAGATAAAAATTATCATTGAATATTTATTTAAAAGAATATAATTAATCATAAAATGAAAATAATAGCAAAAAATAAAAAATAACACAATGAATTTCACATAAATCAAATAAAAAAATTATTCACAACTTACGTATATAAAAAATAATTTTCTATGATAAGATATATATCAATCGCCAAACATAAATTCTTTATGTTTCTATCTCCAACTAGCAAAGCAATATTATTTTATATCAATGGATAAGTTGAATGGAAGTAAAAATTATACTAAGATAATTATCCCATTTAGATCCAATAATATTTGAATTCCACTCAGTAATGTTGAATCCCATATAATTCATGTTGAATTCCATATAATTTTACACTACCAGATAAAGAGCTTTGTTGGTTTGACATCCCGAAATTTATATCCTAGTGTGAGTATATGTATATAATGTGATTATTTCTTTGTATAATTGGTCAAAGATATGTGGAATTGATTGTGAAAGATTTAAGAGTCAAGGAGTGGAAGGAAGTCAAAGAAAAATGTACGAATCAAACTAAAAGGAAAACTATAGGGATTAAACTGGAAAGAATTTTATGGATTTACAATTTGACAGTTTGATGTATTTTTCAAAGAAAATAACTGAGGATCATGGAATTTCGAATTACCTTATTAATACATACACACACAGAGTAACTCATTGGGGTGGACAAAGTGTATACAATATATTAGGAACTTTAAAAACGTGTATGGAAGAAAGCAACTCAAAAAAGGAAATTAAATAATACAAAAGTAAGGAAATTAAATAATAAGCATAGAAACGCTGCCAATCTTCTAATCATGAAAAAAAAAAACAAAGGAATTTTGATCAGGATACTATAAAAAAAATACAAAATTCTCAATATACTACAAATATAGAAATAATTCCTCAGACACAACAAAAATTATATCTCAGTTCCGTAGGCACCCAGATATACTATTTAATTTTTTTTTTAAATTATAGTCAAACTTTTAATATAAAAAATGTATTTTTATTAACTAAAATTTATATTAATACACTAAATAATTATAAAAGAAGAATATATTACCCTTTCTTTAATATTACTAAAAATATAGAAAAGAGAGAAATATCACTTAAAAATATCTTATTTATAAAATTTAAATCTTAATTCTATTATAGTTTTAAAATAAGAAAATTTTTTCTAAATTATCTTAAATTTAAAATATTAGTTTTATTTTCTCTATCATATTTTTTATCTCTCTCCCTTATTCTTCCTATTTACATTATTAACAGAATTAAAAATGTATCTATATTTTAAAAATCGAGAAAAATTTATATAATTTTAATAATATTAAAGGAACGGTAATATATTATATTCTTATAATTATTCATTATATTAATATAAATTTTAGTTAATAAAAATGTATTTTTGTATTAAAAGTTTGACTAAAATTTATGTTTTGAAAATATAAATAAACCTATATAATTTTAGGAATATTAAAGAATATACACTATTAATTAATTAATTTATATTATTTAGAATATATTATTTATATAATTTATATTTATTTATTTATTTTGGTATTTTTTTATAAAGAAAAATTTGGAGAATAAAATTTTAAGAAAAAAAACTAAAAAAAAAAGTGGGGGAGGGGGTTTAGTGTAGGGGGGTGACGCCCTACAAAATTAATGCATGATCTTGGTGCCTTTCACACCGAGATCTATCCATAAAATTTTAAAAAAAATAAAATAGTATATCTTGGTGTCTGAAGCACCGAGATATAATTTTTGTTGCATTTAGGAAATTATTTTTGTATTTATAGTATATTGAGAATTTTATATTTTTTTTGTAGTATCCTGGTCAAAATTGCAAAAACAAAGGTCCCCCACTACATATTTTAGCACATGATATTATGATCAATCTAGAAAATAGTCAATGCAATACCATCAAATTTAAATATAAAATGTTGTAATTATAAATCCTGCCATCTCCATTAAATATCTTTTTTTATCAAAATCTCATTTAAACATTAATGTGTGGGCACTATATTCTTTTAATAAACTCATATTATATGAAATTACATGTCTATCAATTGTCCAATGCTGCATTCTCCTGTATGTACCATCATTTATTTGATATTTTATATATACCTTGAAAATCTATTGTTGTTAATAAAAGTAGTGGAATTGATTGCTTTCAATATGTGTTTAGAATATTCACTATCAAATAGGTATGATGAAAGTTGAATTGAGCAAGCCACGTACATCATTAGTCATGTAACTACTTACAACTTTAAATAATTTGAGATTTTTATACTTATAAAAAATTTATTGGACCTATGAAATTTGATTACTTAATTTATTTATTTTTATTAGTAATAAAGATAAATCAATGTTTTAGAATTAAATATAAATCTATTCTTTTCTTTTTTGAATGTTTGTTATAACTTATATGATAAATAAAAGGATAATTATAAACTCCAGATAATGTAAATATACTTAAAATTATGATTTTAAATATTAGTAATAAATTGGGGGAATTATACCTTCAATTCAAAAGAAAATGACAATTATGATTTAGAATTTAAAAAAAAATATATTATCACAGTACAAAACAAAGAGTCATAGGATATTTATATATAAATAACCAGAAATGAATTAATTATAATGCCTTTAAAATTATTAAAGAGAAATAATATGACATTCATTAGTCAATTCAATCAAGAATAAATGTGGTGCTATTTATTTAGAATTTAAATAATTATGCATTCATATTCTATTAATTTATAGATGAGCATTACATCATAGTAATTAATACAAATATGAAAATGTAAGAGAGAATTAAAATATCATTATTCAGTATACATTTTTATCTATATATATATATATATTTTCCTATTCCTAAATAAGTGATGTTTTGGACAATTTAAAAATAATTCTAAAAAGATTGATATTTTCAAATTAGGAATCCAAGTCAAAAAGTTTCAAATTATGAAAAAAAAATTATACAATTCATGCATAAATTATTTTCTAGTTTTGAAAGAGTGCTATTACCAATGTTAGAAAAAAAAAAAAGAGTTATTACCGGCATTCTTTGGGAGCATTCAATGTTAATTAGCAAAACTGCAATTAATTCAAATTAATTTGCAAACTAGAATGTCATTTTAAAATTAAAATTATATGTAGAGAATTTCAAATTTTAAAATGTAATAATGGCATAATGTACTCATTATCCAATCAACAATAAATTTTAAAATTCAAATTGGTTTATTGAAACCATGACATTAATGACTATAAAGTAGCATTATAGTAACTAACAAAAAAAAAAGAAAAAAAAAAGTCAAATGAAGTAGTATGAGGATGTGGCGGACATACAAATAAAAAGACACATGTTATCTAATTGTGTGGCATTCTACGTAAACATGCATTAAATTAGAGTTAATGCAATATTAATACGAGTTAATGCAGTATTAATGCCTTTTACCTCTGATTTTACATATAATAGATAGATTTTATCCATATACGCATGGGGGACTAATTTATTACTAGGTGTGATAAAGTTTTACATACATACCTTGATAAATTTAGATCTCCGATGTATTCTATAACATTCTTTTTTTTCTTTTTCTTTTTTTTCAAATTTACTTAGCTCACTCTTTCTCGCACTTTCTTTGGGATCTTGAGGTGTCTAGGTTTTTTTTTATATCTGAGACTTTCTATTATTGTTGATACCTCTTCTGTTTCTCACGCTCTTTATAGAGGATATTGCTATTCATTTTCTTAATTTGAAACATTTTAAATTTTAAAAATAAGAATCATATGGAGATAATATTTTGACCTTCTAAACTTTTGAAAATTATTGAATCCCATTTAAAAGTTATTTATTGATTTAATTTCTCTTCCTTCTTAATTTATACTATTTCTATATTTTTTTTCAAATTCATGAATAGGAAAATTAGCAAGATTCTTTTAAAAGATAATCCTTTGATTTTATATATTTTAAGTAGAATATAATCTCCAAATTTTACTCTAAAATCTTTAAAGATAATCCATAAATATTTTGTATTTTAATCTCTTTTATATTTTTAGATTTTCTAAAATATTATATATTTATTTTATTATTTTTCTTATGAAACTTAAAAGAGACATTTTTTTATGGATTTATTATTTTTACTAAATGGGCTGAACAAAATATGATGTTCACATATAACAATGTTGAATTTGAAAAACATGATTTATCAACGTGTATATACGTGTTAATATATACGTGTCCAAAAATTTGTATGCAAGAAGTCTTTGTTTTGTAATCTGGCTCATTTTTTTGGAATGATATTTCTTACACGGTTGGTAAAAAATTTTTTAAAAAAATGAATATCCAAGACTTCTCAATGTATTCTGATTTTTTTTTTAAATAACATGAGTTTTTCCATGCTACTAAAAAATTCAACTTTAGCGAGAGAATTTAGTAAGGGATTACTCCTCCCTCGCTGAATAATCTAATTAGTGAGAAAATTAATGAGAAATATTTTTTATCTCTCTAAATTAGATATAATTAGTGAAAATTTTTTTATTCATCACTAAATCAATACAAACAATGAGGAATTAGCAAGGTATTTTTTATTTCTTATTAAATTATTATGAATAATGTAAGGAATCTAATGAGATCTATTTGTCTCGCTAAATTTTTTTAAATTAATTTTAATGAATTAAAATTACTTTAGTAAAAATTTATTTTAATTAATTAAAAATATTTTTTAAATAATCAAGTTATAAAATTATTTTTATCATATGATTATTTTAAATTAATAAAAATAGTTAAATTAATTTTTATAACTTGTTGGCAAAAGTGTGAAACTAAAAATTTATTTACTACAAAATTCATAATATAAAGTATTTTATGATATTAATAATTGAAAATAAAATATATCTGTATTTTTAATAATATATTGATTTGTAAATATATATGTATGTGTATTAGTATGTAAATAAATAATATATATTTAATATTTCATATAAAGACTATAAATATATTTTAATTTAACTGACAAAAAAGGTGAATATAAAGGCACTAAGAATAAAATACCATGAGTTCCCCATGGTGACGTGGTATAATCCCAATGATAATGTGGTGCTGATGTGTTGCAGTGCCAAATTTTTTATAATTTAATGAAGAAATAATGAGAAATGAGCCCTCATTAAATTTGGAGATGGGTTAAATCCTTCACTAATTTAATGAGAGAATTAAATCATTCATCGCTAAATTTAGTCATATGATATGTAGCAGCCAAATTAATGAGAAACTTTATTTTTTAATATTTTTAATTTATTTAGAGAAAAATAGCATTTAATTAGAGATTTGTCCCCAGTCAAATAATTGTTTTCTAGTGGTGTAAGATTAAACCCTATACCAACCTCCTATGATATCTGAATGTATGAATTGTATTTAAATGCATGGGTGGAAGATACTGCAATGTTTCATGGACCCTAAAGAGATCTGGATGTTCCCAACCAACCCGCCTAAATCACTACGGAAGCTGATAAAAATGCTAACATACGTCAAATGCAAAATTCAAATACATTAACTATATGGCATGATGTAAATATCTTCAAATGTATATCAAATACTATCTAATGCTAGCTAATAATTGTGAGCTAGTACATTATAAAAATGATGGTAATTGATTAGATTTTACTATTTATAATTTTATAACTAGCAATACATAGTATTTGGCTTTATCTTATAAAGAAAGATATTTAGTTCTATTATTAATATATATATATATATATAAAATAAAAATATCATGTTTAAATGTTACAAGTGATATTTTAAATTTGTAACAAGTGGCACTACAAAATAACAACAATTCATGCTACCATATTTTATTTATTTTTATATTTACATTTTGTTTTATATTTGATTTATATAAATTTGAATTTGATATTTATTTAATAAATTCATACTATATATTTGGTGCTTCTATTTGTGTTTGTCTATTTGACTATTGGTAGAAGATCATAAAGAAGATTTATAATTAGATATACTATATATTCTGTTTCTCTTTTTTTAATAAATATTAAGTCTTTGAATTCATAGTTATAGCTAAGGAAAATTAATATACTTTGTTTAAACTTATTTTTAAATAGTCCCAATTTTAAAAACTTACAAAACGTTGGTTATAACTTTTACCTTTTGCACAATTAGTTCCTATAATTTGAAAATGTTTTTTTATCTTTCACAAATTGAGAACGTAAATATTGTTTTCCTCCAAGGGACTCACTAGTCACTAGGCTTAACGATGTTAAATATTACTGATGTGGCAAACCTATCATTGACATGGAAGACCCATTTATGGGGTGGCTCTAGCGTTTTACAGCGAAGAGGTACACTGGGCAAGGCATGGTGATGTGGGAATAGTTTGCGGGAGAGAGAGCAGGTAATTAATGGCCGGGTATTGGGGGATGAGTCTCTTAATTATTTCTCTTTTTTTTATTAATGAAAGTCTTAATTATTTTTAGCTCAGATATTTCTCACTGCTTTGTTGACGTCCCAACAAAGAAAAAAAGTATTTCTCAATCCTTATATATGTGACCATTTTCTTTTCTCCGATTAAGTAGAAAATAACAATTTAATGAGATCCCTCACTAAATATTTGTTTTTTCGTTAAATTAAAAATAACGAGAAATAAAATTTTTCTTTAATTTAATCGTTATAAATCGTATTGTTAAATTTAGTGAGAAATATGTTGATTTTCTTGCTGAGGTCATTCTCTTACTTCAATATTTTTATATTCACACTTTTACTAGTTAAAATAGCATGTATTTACAATTTTGTATAAAATATTAAATATATATTATTGATCTACACACTAATATATGTATAAATTAATATATTGTTAAAAAAATTATATATTATATTTTCAATTATTAATATCATAAAATACTTTAGATTCTGAATTTTGTAATAAATGAATTTTTAATTTCATTTTTTACCAACAAGTTATAAAAATTAATTTTAATTGTTTTTATTAATTTAAAATAATCATCTCATAAAAATAATTTTATGACTTAAGTATTAAAAAATTTTAATTAATTAAAATTAAATTTTTAATAAAATAATTTTAATCCATTAAAATTAATTAAAAAATTTAGCGAGGAAATTAGACATAAATTTAATGATAAATAAAAAATATCTCACTAATTTTTTTTATTTGTATTAATTTAGCGAGAAATAAAAAATTTCTTGCTAATTTAGTGAGATAAAGAATATTCCTCATTAATTCCTTCACTAAATTTAACATTGACTAAGAACTTACACTTTCTCACTATTTAGATCACTCATTTCTCACTAAATTTCCTTACTAAATTTTATTTTTTGAGAAGTGAATGTTTATACATGTATGCCAACCTTTTATTAACCAAATTAACTTTATACTGACATGAAGTTATATGTGGACTGAAAAGGATGTCTTTGTAAACTATGACAAATTATAAACTGTAAAAATGTTTCGTAAACTTTTAAACAATAGGCATTTGTATGAAAATGAGTATAAAGTGCAGGGATAATTTATTAATTTTTTATAATTAAAATTCTTGCGAAAAATAAATTATTTGTCAACTTCATCGTAAAAAAATTTATTAACTTTGTACTTTCTGTATATTTACTGTCAGAAACTAAACAATTTAATATTATGATTGATTATAATTTAATTATTTTATTACTTATTATACTTACTTGTTTTTTAGCCTTTTGATGTGCTCTCTTCTTTTCATTTTATTTATCGTTTAAAAAATTTAACATATCCCAAATGTTTTATATTATTAATGAAGTATTAATTATATTATTTTCTATTTTATTTTTTATTAAAAAACAGTGATAAGTAGAGTATAAGTCATTTTTAGCAAGTCTAGGACATTTAAAAAAATATATCATTAAACTTTATTATAATCTAAGTTATTTAATATTTTTATTGATCTATATAAAAAATCTTAAAATAATACATAAAATGAGATGGGAATGGAGGGAGTAATATCATATAATTACCAGCCAGCATTTGATGTGCATTTGGTGATAGTCCCGTGTCAATATGGTCCTTTGGACTGATCATTCCAGGCTTTTTGATGGCATGCTTTTATTAATTACTTTCACCTACCAACAAAAGATTGAATGCAGTTTGAAATTTAACCAAAAACTGCATTCATGCATCCATCTCAAACTTCCATATCTCATCTGAGAATATGATTCTAAATTATAGAGTCGTCTTAATTCAATCTTTAGTTTACAATAAAATAAATTAGCATGTGATGGCCACCGTACGCGTGATGATTAGTAATGGATATTGCATAGGGTATTCATCTTTACTTATAAGTCTTTGATTTGAAATATATATATATATATATATAAGCAAAATCGATCAAATCCTTCAGTTCTTCCTTAATTAAAATATTTCAGTTTAGTAATTTGAGGGCTATCTAATCTAATCCTGGATTCATTACACTTTAAAATCCTTTGTCCTTTTAAATCCAATCATTCAACAAAATAAAATTCTTAAAAAGCACTAGACATTGTACATTTGTACGTCTATATAATTTTTTTTCCCACACTTGTTATTTTCATTTATTTATGCATCTTTTTATTAATTAATTTAGACGTTTTTGAACTATATATAAAGCATATTAAAATTTTTCCTTTAGAAGTAGAACGACATAGTAACACAAATAGCATCATATAACAAACTTGTGTTGTGTCTTTTATTAATTATATATCTATCAAGTATCTCCACAATTAGACATTTGAATTTGGATCTTAATCATATTTTTTTGGCCATTGAATCTTAATTATACTCGTTCTAATCCTAAATATAAGATTTTTTTCAAAATACGATATAATATTTATTACATATTTCTAAAAAATGTTTCTATTTAATTCATCACAAAAAAAAGGATAGATATATTAAATAAGGGTAATTTTAAAAAAATGTCTTAATTTTCAGAAAAAATACGTAATTAACTAACTTTAATACATGTTATTAATCCGTATGATTCAATTAAAATGATGCTATATTGAGGATAAAAAAGACTATTTATCACTAGAAAAAAAAAAGAAAAAGAAATGATGCTCGTGCGGATAATTAAGAGCTCTTAATAGTGATTTATTTTAAAGAATAAATATGTTATGGGCCAGTCCAGTAAGGCCCATTCTGCCAAGGACCAGCTTTAGGATATACCAGAAGGACAGGTGGAAAGAGATCCGCAAAGGAAGGAATCTAATTGACACGTTTTAGGATAAAAATCGAAAATGAGATTCTTAAGACTTTCACAAATCTATCATAATTGACACGTTTTTAAAATTGTTGCTGATATCAAGCTTCGAGGGTGGAATTAATGTTAGGAAAACTAGAGGAGAGTAGGACGTGGAAGAGTAGGGCGAAAATGTATGAAGCAGAGATATGACAATGGTGGGGGAAGTGACCAATTTATAATGAGGTATGGTGGCCATTTTTTTCTTTTTCAAATAAATTTACAAGATTAGACAAAACCACCTAAATGCGAGGACAGTTTAAAATCATGGTGGCAATTTTATTATGCTATGGTAGTCTTTATATTTATTTTTATCTTTTTTTAAATGTATATCATATGTTGGTGAGTGGTTATAGCCTTATAGGTGACACAGGATTATAAAAAGTTGATGTTAATTATGTTTGGTCTCATGGATTAGGGATGAGAAAAAAGAAAGGAAAACAAAGAAAGCGAAGGAACTATCCTTAATAGTGGCCAGAAAAAAGAAGGAACTATCCTTAGTTTGGTAATTAAAAATGTAAATAAAAGAAAGAAGGGAGGCATTGAGAAGTCCTATATCTTTTTGCATTGTTGATTGTTCATAAAGAGAAAAGTATTAAGACAAACTTTTATAATTAATTATAAATAAGAAATAAAAAAAATTTAAGAAAATTGAGATGAATAAAAAATAGGTGAAAGTATACATGTGAACACCGTATTTTGTCCGGGTAATTTTAAAAATATATAAATATAATAATAAAAAATAATAATAGATGAATAAATAAATAATAGAAAACATAAAGAAAAGAGAAAGAGAAAAAAAAACAAAGAAAGAAACAAAAAATACTAAATAAATAGAAAAATGGATAAATAAATGAACCAAAGCAAAAAAAGAAAAAAAAAGTTAAAAAAAATTAATTAATTAAAAAAAAATAATTAATTAATTTAAGCTAAAATTATTTTGGGCCGAGATTCGGCCCAAAATCTGAAATAAAAAAAAAAAGAGACTTTGGGGCCAATATTCAGCCCAGAGTCCGAAATGCAAAAAAAAAAAAAGGGTTTGGGCTGAAACCTAAAAAAAAAGGGGGCTTTGGACCAAAATTAGGCCCGAAATCCAAAGTTAAAAAAAAAAAAAAAGAGAGGGAGTCATATTGGGCTGAAGTGAAGCTTCACTTCAGCCCAAAAGGTCACGAGCCCAATTGAGGGCTCGTGACCTGGTCCAGTGGGGCATTGCCCCAAGAGGAGGAGAGCCCTTTAGGGCTCGAGACAGAGGGAGCCTTTAGGGCTCTGGAGAGCTAGACGCGGAGAGCAGCCGGGGGACAGGGGAGCTGGAGCACTGGTGCCGCGAGGAAGGAAAGAGGAGAGGGGAGAGAGGGAGCAGCCGAAGAGGGAGCCTGAAGACCGAGGAGGCCGGCCCACAGTAGAGCAATCGAAGGGAGAGCTCAGAAGGGGACTGAGGGAGCTAGGGCTCGGGGAAGGTAACCGCAGAAGGAACCTTTAGGGCTCGGTGGATGAAAATTCTGAGGGGGCTTAGCCGCGGGAAACCAATGAAGCCGAGAAAGAGAACGTGAGACTGGGGGAGGGGCTGACGCGAGCCACGATCCCAGGCTAAGCGTGCAAAAGTACGAAGGAGGGCGAAGAGCAGAGAGGACAACAAAATCCCTCCACTACCCCGTACACAGTACTGCAGGGTAGTGGAGGTGAAGGCAAATTGCGGGCCGCGATAAAGATGAGCACGAAATGGGTGAGGAAGGAGGAGACGCACGGCACCTGAAATGGGACTGGAAAAGAAGCAGTCACGCGTTTGGCCTCGGGTATAAGTCACTCGCAGGAACACTATAAGAGCTGAGGGAAGGCATTTGCACCAGGGGGGGATTTTTTTTGGCACTGAAAAAATCTCAAGAGGGACCATGAGAGGAAGCTGTGAAGAGAAACTCCACAAGGAGAGTCAGGCTGGAATTTCAGAGTCCGGAGCAAGGGAGAATGAAAACTGGGCGAGGTCTAAGTCATTGATCAGCAAGAACGTAGGAAAGGTCTGAGACTAAGCAACAAAGAATTTGGTTTGGGTAAAATTTTCTATTTCAGTTTCGAATTTTGTTAACGGACTGCCCTTAGGTCTATCTCTTTGACATTCTGTTTCAAATTATATTATCTCTGTCCGAGAATTCTGAATCTTGTCATGAGGTTAAGGATTGCAAAACTACCCTATGTTGATGGACATTTGTGTTCTGGCTAATTTTAGAGTGCCGTCGTCTGATTCAAGAATGTTGATCTTCGCTCTTTGCCTTTTGTGTCTGGTTTTATTTGGAGTCCTCTAGTAGAAGATGAATTTTATGGATCTATCTTACTGCACAGTGTTTGATTAGCATTTCCTGGTTTATGGATTGGCATATCCTCTGTTTTGGTGGTGTCATGCCTTAAAGGAGTCTATGGTTCAAATTTCATAGATTTTTGGTTATTGGAGTAACGTCCAGCCCCATACTTACCATATAAGGATTTTGGGTTCCTGTATATTTTTAATGATGCTTGCTGTTTAACAAAAGGCTTACTCCACCGGTGTTGATAAAAAGCTTGGGCCTTAGAGTTGATAGGGTGACTCAACTAAAGAATGAATATCATCTGTTTTAAAATCCAATCCGTTCCCCCCCTTTGTTTTTGTTTTTATGGATCCTCTCTGTCAAAGCCTTTAATCACAAAGGAAATTTGATAAGCTTGTCAACAAATTCATGCATTTGATGCTGTACACAAGCTAACGAGGATATGCCCATGACTGAATCCTTTGATTTGTTCTGCTTTTTTAAAAAAAAAAACTTCATTGCAGTGTTAGTCATTAATTATCGTTCCATGACTGTTATGTGGGTTAATGGGTAAACCAGAATCTTTACATATGAAGGGATGATGTCTTAATCTTGGATATAGGATGATTTGGGGTGTGAGAAGCTTATGGAATTGATTTGGGAAAG
The DNA here is from genome assembly GCA_026686845.1 of Adenanthera pavonina. NCBI lineage: Eukaryota > Viridiplantae > Streptophyta > Magnoliopsida > Fabales > Fabaceae > Adenanthera > Adenanthera pavonina. The sequence continues at coordinate 23,575,363 of JAIVEN010000022.1, read as the reverse complement.
GAAGGAGTGTTAGCTCTAAAAGGTGTTTTTGAAGTTGTCCATTCACCCTTTCTTTTTATTTTATTTTTATTAGTTTTTTTTATCTTATCTTAAGTAGAATCTTTTGTTGCCCACGTAAGTAGCGCAGTTATTAGCAAAAGTTGAATTTACGTTTCAAAATGCGCCTTTGGAAAATGATTTATGTGATAAAAACTTATTCATTTTTCTTTAGGTTATCTTTAATTTTTTTTTTCTGCCTCGAGTGGTAACACCGTGGGCCTTTTAAGTGCAAATCAGTAATTTATGAGTGATAAAGTCACCGCATATGCTGGTTAATTTTCTTCAAAATACAAGAAATAATCTCACTTTTAAATTCCTTTTAAAAAAAAATTCAAAAAAAAAAACAACAACAAAAATAATAATAAATATATGTTAAAAGGATTTTACTTATTTTAAAAGAGATAACAAATTTATTTATTTTTCCTCGAACCTTTTTATGCCTTTTCGTCTTAAGTAACATTACTGCGGACATTTAGTTATTAGTGGGTACATCATCGTGAGTGATAAAGTTGTCGCAATAAAACAATTGGTTTTATTTTATAAAAATAAGATTGTTTGCAAATATTTCCTTTTTAAATTAAAATAAAATGTTTAAAATAAGTTTTTATCCTTTTCGATTGCCTCGAGTGGTAACACCGCGGGTATTTAAATATTGATCAGTAACTTGTGAGTGATAAAGTCACCACATATGCTGATTATTACTTTCAAAATATACGTAATGATCACATTTTTTAATTTCTTTTTTTAATAAACAAATAGATGCTAAAATGATTTTTATAATAAAAATAAAATAAAAAAATTATCTGTACAAAATTTTATTTGTTTTCTTTCGAACTTTTTTGCGCCTTTTTGTCTCGAGTGACACCACTGTGGGCACTTAGGTATCAATGGGTAAATGTGAGTGATAAAGTCACCACATGAGCCAATTGATTTTATTATGTAAAAATAAAATTGTTTTCAAATATTTTATTTTCAAATAAAAATATTCAAAATTGCATATAATTTTAATCATATTTTAAATTGAGGAAAAATATATTTCCTCTTTTAGAAATTGATTAAACACAAAAATATATAATAAAAAATGAAAAGAGCAAATAATGGAAAGTAATCTGTCTTTTACAAATTAAAACACACTAACCAATTCTGAAAATTGTTTTCTTTGTGGAAAGACAAAATTATTTGCTATTAACCTCTCTTTTCAAAGAAAATATATAATAAAAAACATCAACCCAGCAACACGCATTTTTAGTCCGAACTACGTCGACTTTGATTCCTATCGCAGGGTACGTAGGCCCCAGACTCTCATTCTGAGTCAAGTCCACTTTTGTAAATAAATAATATTTTTCTCTTAATTTATTTTTCTCGACTTTTCATATTTTCATTTTATTCTTTATTTTATTTTCACATTTTTCTTATTTTTACATTTTATTTTTGCATGTGAATGGTAAAAGAGCAACCAAAATAATTTTTAAAAGCCATAAAAATTGCATGATCAACCTAAGGTAACCGTTCTTCGGAACGGGTGTTGTGGGGGTGCCTAACACCTTCCCCACTCACAATCGTACTCCCGAACCCAACTCTGATTCGCAGACCATCCTTATCCTTTTTGTTTTTATTTCGGTTTTCCAAAATTTCCCTTAAAATTTTGGTGACGACTCCCTCCGAGATCGGCCTCCCGCCGTGTGGGCCGGTTTCTTCTTTTTTCTATTTCCCGCGCCAATCCGCGTCGCATTTCCGGGTGTGACAATACATTTGATCATTTAACTTTAAAGCAAATTTTATTTTAATCTTTTAACTTTTAAAAGTTTCATTATAATTCTTTAATTTTAAAGATGCATTAAAAAATTTCTTGAATTTAACACCTTTAAACAAGGTAACAGAAAATTTACTTAAATACATCTAATCACTGTTATTATACATTAATTAATATAATAATTATAATTATTACTTTTTAGGCCCAAAATAAATAATTAGTAGCTTAGAAAAATAAAAAAGTTAAAAAATATTTTGATTTAAGGCATCAAAGTTATAACCTTAAAATAAATTATTTTTAAAATATTGTGGTAAAATGTTTAAAATTATTTTATTAAAATGGATAATTTTTATTTATTTTGGACAAGTTGACAAGTTGAAAATTTTAACTTGAGAATGTAAAATATAAAAAATAAATATTTATTTTTTATAATAAAAATATTTTAATGTCTTAAAATAAATATTTAAAACCTAAAAATAAAAATTTTGATTTTAAGGTTGTAATTTTTAACTTCTTCTATTAACATATTTTTAAAGTAGTAAATATTTAAGTCTTACAATTATTTTTGTTACAATTTTTGTATTAATTAATGTATAATAATATTAATGATGTGATTTTTAAATAGATAAATTATTATTTTTTATTAATTTATTTAATGGTGTTAAGAATTAAGAAGTTTTTAGTTACATGTTAATAGTTAAATAATTAATATGAAACATAATAAAATTAAAGGACTAAAATGAAAGTTACCTCAAAATTAAAGGACAAAAAATATACTTTAACCTAAAAAATATATTAACATGAATACAAAAATTAGAAGTTATATTTATTAAAATCATAATAATTAAAAGTTATTCTTTTTTTCTATTAATAAGTTTAAATAAATATAATTTAAAATTTTAAAATTATAAAATTAACCAACTTTATGATATAAAAGAATTCTAAAATTATATGTATTAAAAATATTTTTGACTAACATAAATATTTAAATGATTCTTAAATATTAATTATTTATATTTTTTATAGCATTAATTATTTATATTAAATAGGGGTATTTTGTATATTTATGACAAACTTATTTATAGACATGATATGTGTGTGTATAATTTCTACAGTAAATATAAATGGAGGATAATAAAACGATTTGATATTTATTTGTATATTCTTTTTGTTTTTTTTATTTTTTTCTGTTTTCCCCCTTTTTTCATTCCCACTATTTTGTTTCATTTCCAACCTTATCTACCAGACACTGCCAAAACCAATCCTTTTTCACTATCAAGTGATCTACAAGATAATTTTTTGAATATAGTTATGATTTAAGTAAGGTTTTTAAGTCAATTGTTAAGTTTTTACTTTTTAGTGAAAATTATACATGAATATTTTTTAAAAAAATATTCAATTATTTAATAAAAAGTTATATTTTTTTTTACTTATCATATTTTCATTTAAAAATTTTCATAACAACATTCAAAATTTACACTTGCATTTTTCTACTTGAAAAGACAACAATTGACATTGGTGTCAATCAAACTTAATTTTACATGGCCCAAAATAAAGTTAATTTTACGCCCTTTAATAATGTTTATAAAATGGTTTTCATAGAAAGTTGGAGTAAGATTAAACATTTTTATTATGAATTTTATCCTTGTAAAATTTCCTATTAATTCAAAATTGTTTGATACTTTAATAAAAAATGAACTGAATATATATATATATTTCAGATATCAAAATGATTATTTATTTTACCATTGTGCATTTACAATTATTCAATCAACATTATATGTTGTAAAAAGTAAAATCTATTATTCTGTATGTTAAAGTGTTACTGTATATGTTAACTTCTTAATTTATCTATTTGCTCCTTTTCTCTTCACCCTTCCTTTTTTTTTTCATCATCTAAAAAAATTTCAAACTCCTGATGGGTTGTTCTAATGTTTTTAATAAATTTAATATTGAAAATTAACATAATTATTAAGAAGTATAAAAGTGACACATTCTACGTGGTGTCAAACTGTCAATTGTTCAACCCCTTTTCACTATAGTTTAAAGGCTTTCAGGGAAGAAAAAATGTACAGATATTTTTTATGATCTTTTTTTATGTAAGAAAATGATTATCATTTTTTATTAGCTTTGTAACTCTGGTACATATACATTTATAATTATATATATACACATATATAATTATTTATATTTATAATCAATAAATCAATTTATTTCACTCAAAAAAATCATTAAAAAAAATAAGTACTGAATATCCTAAATATTATCATATAAATGTTAAAACAAACAACATGCATGAATAAAATGTCTATAACAACTTATAAATAAAATTTTTATTCTTTCTTTTTAATATAGAAACATCATTTGACAAAAAAAAAATATAGAAACATCATATTTTCTTCAAACATCCATGAACTCTTATCTTATCTTAAAAACTCAAAATAATCTTACTTTACTTGAAACAATACAAATAGGTGTGAAATGTTACAGATGAGAACATATGTACAAATACAAAATACATTTCTGTATCGTGTTTTTGATATGAGTACATTTACTTTTTTGAAATATTAGAGCATTATAACTTATCAAATTTTTATTTATTTTCTCTTTTCATACTCAAGATTCTATGTACCAAACATACTAAAAGCATGAACTTCATACTGGAATCAAAATTCTTATTGCAAGGGAATTTGGAGTAATCACATTGCAAATCCAACAGAAACTTCTTGCACTCATTGTTTACAATGTCTTCTGCTTGATGAGAAAAAATGCAGGACCGAACCTAATTTATCCTGAAAACTTCATAAATGAAACAGAATCTTCTTATTTCTTTCAAAAGGTGAGATGACATGGCAAACCCAGAAAATGATTATGTAGACTCCCCAGAATTCAAATTTAATATTCTCTCTGCCAGTAACAAGTCATCTGGAGTAGTGACCTGCACAACAGTTCACAGTATGAACTTCATATTGGAATTAAAAGAGTATTCTTTCTTTGGTAGCCTCTGGAAATTAATAAAGAACAACGGAAAGTAAAAACTACATTGGAGCTTTGACTACCTTGATGTTGGTGTAAGATCCTTCAGTGATGTAAACAGGATGTTTAAGGTGCTCCACAATGGAAACATCGTCAGTAACTTCTAGACCTCCTCTGAAACAAAAGTTGCACATTAAAGACCAGTTAGGTGTTTAAAGAATTTATATACTGCCATTATCTGGATTTGCACATAATGATCAAATTATATCTGGTAATGCAATTTTTAAATATTTGATTTTCCGTTATTTAAATTTTTTATCTTTGTCGCTTCCAAATAAATGACTCAAAATATCTGCTCCTGCTAGCTTACACATTCCAACCTGTCTCATTGTCCATTGTTCACTTGCAAATAAGTAAGAATGAACAATGAAAATTGTAATTTTAATAATGGTGTAGCCCCGTGAATATAGATGAAGATGATCATTTAGTTTGAACTGAAAAATTATTAGTATTAAACTTTGTTGTTGACAATTACAAAAAAAATACTTCATTAAAGTGAACAACAACTATTCACAATCAAGTCATGCATAAGAAAAAGAAATTACCTATTTACAAGCTCAAAACCTTTTCTCAGCAACTCAGGCTTGATGACCTGCAAATGAAAGATTGATAAGTAGCTAAATGATTATCTTTAAGTAGTTCCTCAGTTATAAATGAGACAAATAATCATGTTTTGCAGCAGTAACCTGTGGAGTCTGCATCTCCCATAGTGTTTTCCTGTCAAGAGTTTTCACTACGAAAGATTCGCTGTTTGCCTGCAGAAAGATCAGTAGACAAATTTCACTATTTTAAGGTTAAAATTTCAAGGTGAATTAACTGGTGTAAATGACCTAAGGTTAAATAGACCAAATCGCATTTAACATTAAAATGATAATGTAATGAATTTATTTATTCTATTAATGGACTGATATAATGAATTGGCACTTCCAAGCAGCAAAGGAACTGAGGAAGATGTCAAAGTGCCCCTTGCATTTCAAGTCAAAAGGAAACTCTCAAGAGCATTTAATGCACTGTATGGTATCCACACAAAAAGGGACATGGACCTTTTCTGTGATCACTTATTATACTCTTGTAATTATTACTCAATAGTTTATATACCTTTCTATTATTTTTTCAAAAACAGAGACACAAGGGTCATTTTTCATCTCAAAATTATTTTTTCTTTTTCATTTTATTTTCCATTTTGTGTACCAAACAAGCCCTCAACTGCTTAGACACAAAAAAGATAAGAAGAGCTCTCATTCCCACAATTACATTCGTAGTTGTTCACACTTAAAAAATCAACACCAAAGATGAAGCTTGGACAAATTTACCATGACCAATTAAATAAAAAAGGGTCCATAGTCATGCATCTGTAATGTAGATCTAATACAATGAAACTAAGAAGAAACATAAATATAAAAATGGAAAACCAGAATAAGCATACAAATATACTTGTTTTCCACTTGAAGGAAGATGAAATATATTCATTGATTCACGCATCCATGCTAAGCATACAGGTATGAACTACGAAGAAGGCATCAGGGGGAAAGGCAAATTTAAAATTAAAGCATAGAAATAAATTGTTGAAGAGAGAATAAGAAATTATACATTGACAGCTTCTAGTCCTGAAGTATATATGCTTGTGATGGGGACTTGGTCGGCTCTTAAGGAAGGCCAAGGACTTTAGTAGTATGAGATGCCCAAATCCCACATTGAGTAGTATGGAATGCTCAATAGGGTATTTAAGTGAGTTGATTCTCTCACCTCAATAGCTAACTTTAAAAGGAGGGTTGCCCATTTCATTTTAGTCAAGCTGAGCTTCAGCAAACTATGCACTATGAAATGAGTGCAACACCTAGATGATTGCATAAATAAGTTGTGCATCAAATTCATTAATAAAAATTTTTCTTTTTTTCCTTTTTTTTGGTCAATTACACCTGAAGAGTTTAAATCGTCTACACTACCCACATCCCACCCAACCCTTACAATTTAAACTAACCTCAAGTGGCTTTCTATAAATATTTTTCGAAGGACTTCTTCAGACAGGCACATATTATATTCATTAATTGCCAAAAATATTGCAGGAGAAGCAGGCATACTAGAGATAGTAGTATAGTACAATACCTCTTTGATTGTAGCCTTCACTGGAACACCAAGAACAGCTGCTCCGTTCAACAATCCATCTCCAAGGACCTAAAAGAAGACAAATGGCTATTTAATGATCCTCTAACACAAATAGTGGATAGAAAGAGGCAAATGCATATAGAGAAACACATGCCTAGAAGAACATAAAGACGCCCTGTCAAGAATCAGGCAAGGGATGCATTAAAACTCGAACAAATTTAGAGCACAGACATTTATCATGTAAACATGTGGATCCAAATATGATTTCCATTCATAATATGAAACCTGTAACTTTTCCTTCCTGGCTAAAAGAGTGTAAAACTTAGTCAAATGCATTTTTTCTTGTTGGAGAGCAATGCAAGTAGAGCAGCTTCAGATACTGGGCATTCTCAATAGGATACCCATAAATAGAAGTCGTTAATAGGAATAGTATTCTGATTCATATAAGATAAAGTTTTTCTTTCATAGTAAAATGTCAAAAGGAAAGCTACAACTTAAATCCTGACTTTCACTTAACTTTTTCTTTTCTCATATATTACAATTAAGTTAGGCATCAACAATTCTATCAAGCCGGACTCTGCCTTCGGGAATGGTCAGCCTGTTTTAGTTCTTCAAGTAGAATCTCAAAGAATAGAGCTTCATAAACTGGCGCAATCTGTAAACTCCACTCTAACGAGACAAAATACATATTACGTTATGACCAAATAAATATTATGGCCAGCCATAATTCTCTTAGCTCCATCATACATGGTACTTGGACAGACAGATTTGCAAGAACTACAGAGAACACAAATATACAAATGACATCTCCTGGAAATAATTAGAGCAGCTTGACAGAACTCCCATATCTCACTCTCACAAAGATAAACGTAACAGTATTTTCTTTCCTTTGTGTAATATGTATTGACTTACTGAGCAATATTGCATAAGGGAAATGTATCTAATCCCACCTTTTTCACATCTCCTGACAATACCAGAGGTCTTGCAGAATCATGAATGCAAACAAGCTCTGAGTTTGGATCAATGGCCTGCATAAAGAAAGAGCATTTAACAACTTTCCTACGATTTATGGATTGAAAGGGATATACTAAGGAAAAAAAACTATGATTTAAGTAAAACACAGCCTGAAGCTTTCCAAATTTTTCTTTATGCAAGTAAAAATCAAATGCCAAAGCCAGAAGCTGACAACAACCAAATTACTATTTCACATGAATCTCACAATTTTTAACAGCCCAAAACTATGAATTAGGCCATGAAAACTTAAAGCTTAGTCAAAATTTTAGTGAATGGAAAATAGAATGCCAGCCCACCAACATTGCCATCATATATAAAACAATTAGTGTTTACTTACATCATACCACAGAACAATTCACCCAGCAATTTGATACCAATGACCAAATCAATCTTAGCAAAGTGTAGGATGAAAGTTAGACTGTAGTTATAATAAAAAATATTCATGAGACATAAAAAGAAACCTTAATCAGCTGACAAAATCTTTCATATGCAAATAAATGTCATGCTGTTCATAACTAAGTAATTATCATGATTTGGAAGGAAGAACTAAGAAATGAAAGAGTTATAACACCAGACAGTAATATTTTAAAAGAGTAAAACAAAATTAAAAAAGATTGTTCATGATTAGTTATAAATAAATAATAACTAGACATTCCTGAAATCCATTGTAAACTGAATCTTGTCTTTCCTTGCCAGGAACAGCAAATTTAAGTTCAGCTAGGTTGTCCCCTTTGGCATCTGAGCAACAAAGATATACAATGACGAAGAGACAAATAAAATGTTCTGCAAAAGAAATCGAAAAACATGCCTCCAGAAAGGAGGGTGAGGAAGTGGTAGAGAGAGGGATAATATATTATGAAAAAGGAACAAAACAAAACCTTCAAAAACGTCCCTGTACGAAGGATCACAAACAACAATGATTTCTTTAACTTCAACCATGTGAGAGAAGGTGTAAAAGCTGCAAAAGATAGGCACATAATTATATTCCCAAGAAATGAGACATGGTATGTAAGGGTAGTTAGACAGTTGAGTGTGTTGAGTTAGTTGGAACACTATGTCAGTTGGTGCCATGTTATTTAAGCTAACTAATTCATCATGTATATAAACCCATGCTTATGATGAATAATATGAACAATTCCAGAATTCTTTTATGGTATCAGAGACAATTAATCATTTTATGCTAGTCATGTTTTATAGTAAGAACAGGGCTAGAAGATACAAGCCCAATAAAGTCAGTAAATCAATGAATAAATTGCATTACATTCCTCTGAGTCAGGATCTTAGCCCCAAGAGTTGCACAGAGACAGAGTATTTTAAACATTAATCATCGTACACTCTCATTGTCTTTTCTTGATGAACTCAGTGCTCATAGTTAGAACTTCCTTTCATTTAAAACTAGCAGCTTACAGTAATTGTTTATCTTTCTTTTCTGAAGGCAGTTCAAATCCCATTAGTGCTTAGCTATTATTATGAATTAATCATGTACTCTTTGTGAGAGTTCATAGAAAGCATGCATATACTGTAATCTTGCCAAGCCCTTTTATGTTTGATTAAAGGATTGGCCCCCATCACATAATAAGACAAAGACACAGTGAGACTCACATTATTGATAGCTGAGTTCAGAAGTTGCCATTACCTATACAATGCAATCGGTTGGCCAAGAAGTGGAAGATACTGCTTTGGCATGCTAGCCTATTTGCACAAACAAGATAAACAATTATCTAGCCAGTGAGAAATTTGAATAAACATAACAACAAAGATTCAAAAACTCATAATGAACTTGCATTAACCAATAACAACATAAAAAAGAAAGAAAAAAACCTCATCAACTGGAGTGAGGGTAAAATTAAAGCAATACATGCATTTGGGGCTCATTTGTAACAGATGACGAGCAAATGATGCATTAAAAATTTGAATCTCCAAACTTATCATTGTTGAATGAATTTGGAATATTCATGAAAATGGAAAAATAACATCATTTTAAATGGAAATTTCAACGAGGTAATATGAAAGGATCCAATTGAGTAGTAGTAGCAGTAACACAGTAATAATGATGTTGATGGTAATAATGATGATGAAAAAGGAAATTCTTCCAATTGCAAATACTCTCTCACGTAAATGATCAATAAAACATGGAAAGCTCACCCCCATCCTCTTGCCTTTCCCTCCAGCTAGTAGGACAACTGAGACACTTCTCTCTCTCACAGTATGAAACTCCTGTGTAAGAATATCAGTAACATTACTAGTATTTATAATAAAAGGGCTAAAAGCATGGAGCCTCTTCCTCTTTAAGAATGATGTGAAAAAGAACCATGTTCAAACACCTACTTGCCCAACAGTGGCAGAGCATACAGTAACCCTTGATTTTGCAATTCTAGCATTTTTCCGTGAATCAATTTTATGACCTGGAAACACTAATTCAAACACCATCACAACAAGCATAAAAGTAGCATTAACAAGGATGACAAAGAAAAAGCAGTAACAAAACAGAAACAAATCAATTAAACAACATTGCAATTAAAACAGTAAACAAGAAAATAAAGCATTCAATCATCAAACCATAGATTTTAATTTCTTCTCAAGTCAGTATTTTCCCAGAAACCAACAGTCAACCGCAAACATACACAAAATGAAGAAAAAGCATAAACTTGCTTCTATGATGGCATCAGAAATCTGAAGAAATTTACCAATTTAAAATGCAACAGAGACATTGACCCAGAAAATGAAGTGTTCAATTATAAACCACAAAATCTAGTTTCTTCTCAAGTCAGAATATTCTTGGAAACCAAGCAGTGGACCAATCACAAACTTACATACAAGGAAGAAAAGGCATTGACCTGCCTCTAAAATGGAGTCGACAGTCTGGAAAAACAAACCAATTTAACAACTTTGCGACAAAGACAGTGACCCAGAAAATCAAAGTGTTGAATTATCAAAGCACAGAATCTAGTTTCTTCTCAACTCAGTATTTTCTCAGAAACCTATAGCGGGCCAATCTAAAACATAGGCAAAGTGAAGAAAAGGCATTGACAAAAACTTTCTTCTATACACCCGTCTGGAATCTCAGCGAACAGACCAATTCAACAACTTTACAGAAAAACAGTAGCCCAGAAAGAAAAGTGTTCAATTATCAAACAATAGAATCTAATTTCTTCCCAAGTAAATATTTTCTCGGAAATGAAGCAGTGGGTCTGTAACAAACAAACATAAACTGGAAGAAAAGGCATTGACTTGCCTCTATATCGGACTGTGTAGTGGGGAATATGAGGCAAGGATTTGTGATAAAAATGGCGATTTGTTGGGAAGATTAAACGAGGATGAGAAGCAGAAGAAGAGAAACCAATGTCCAGAAATGAAGCTTGAATCAACACCATCGCTTACCCACCCAGAAACAAATGTTTCTCCCTTACGAACAAGAACATACACAGGAGGGAGAAGCACGTATCAGTCGCACGTATCAGTCAGACTTCGGTCCATCATACAGTATGAGATTAGGTGAGAGCAAGACAGGTAAATAAATAAAATTCTAACACAAGCTAGCTGGTTGTTTTGGGTTTAATTTCTAAATATGAGTAAAAAAAAAAAACACTGTTATTAGGATAGACAAGGCCATTTCAATGATGTAGGGACAGAGTTAAATGACTCAAATCCAACGGCTCAAAGAGAAAAAGGTATGATGTAGGTGTCTCGCGGTCAAATCTGAAATTCTGACATGGTTTCAAAATGAAGAGATCCATCACTCTTTTTCTAGCGTGTCTGAATTTTTTTAATATTAAATAGTCTAGAATTCAATGACTGTATAATGAAAGCTTTTATTAGGCCCAAAAAAAGAAGTAAAAACCATGTGTGCGTCCACGTGATTATCAATTTTTTCCTTGCCGTCAAACCTGAAATTCTTGAAATTGTTTCCAAAAAACTGAAGGGATTCATGATTCATCACTCCGTTTCTAGCGTGTCTGAGTTTTTTAATATTAAACAGTCCAAAATTCAATGATTTATAATGAAAGCTTTTATTTGATTTGTTAAACTAAATAAAATGTAATTTTACAAAAATGTTTTGTATGATATAATACAATTTTTTGGTAATAAAAGGAAATAATCAAAGAGCTAAAGAGCCACGTTGGTAAGAAAAAAATAAAAAAGCTAAAAAGCCATTAAAAAACACAATCGTAGAAAAAAAATCCCAAAATATATTCAGAAAAAGTACCTAGCAGTGAAAGTTCTTGAAAATGGAACCTAGACTTGCAACAAGATCAGCACAATAATCCTCTTATATTAAAGAAAATTAATTATTTTAAAAAATTATAAATTCATTAAATAATTATATTTATTTGGACAATTATTAAAATAATAAATTTATTATAAAATATGACTTATTATTACTTTTTTTAATTTTACTATTTAATATTCTAAATTTTAATATTTTTATTAGTTATAATCTTTTTTTATAATTAATTTACTCTATTTGTCTCTAACTATAATTTTGTTCCTCTACAATAAACAAATATAAGTAATTTTATTTTAGCTATTGTATTGATTTTCCTTCCCATTTGTACTATTTTTGGGCCAAAATTTGTACTTGTTTTTTAGTCATAATCAATCAATGTATGTTATAAACCTTAAATTTTTTGCACTACTAATTTTTCATTTTCAATGTGATTAGGACTATCTCATCGATAACAAGTCTTTTCTCATAATATGAAGGATAAAGAATATATCTCTCTCAACTATTAATTTTTTTATAGCTCTTGAGTTTTATGCTATTTTAATTTTTATTTTTTGACTCTTTTTTATTAAAATAACTATTTTCAAACCTTTGCAACAAGGCGTTTATTCTCATGTTCAAAAACAAAATATCTTCCCGTCAATATTTTCATTTTTTAATAGCACATATATTTGACGAATTGAAAGACTGACTTTTAATTCCAATTTCGCTACAATAGATTGATCATTGATTAATGTTCTATATTTTTTTGTTGGCTAAAATAATTTCTAAACATCGGATTGTTCCACGAATTTATTTTGACTATTAATTTTTACCAGCATATTTTCTTGGTTACAATTTTTACCAACATATTTCATTATTAAAAAAAAATATAAAATTTGAACTATGAAAAGAAGAAATACTTTTTCAATTTTTCTTTCTATACAAATTAATCTTTTAATTTGTTACTCATCATATATACAAATTAATCTTTTTATAAGCATATTTCTTTGGGGAGTAACATTATTTGCACTTTGCATGAAATAGCAAGGCATGGCTGACACCATCGACTTGATCAAATCCACGTGGTCAACCAGCTAAACTTAGAAACATGCTTTTCCAACTTGACAGTATTTTCCCTGTTCCTGAACAACTAGATTTTTCTTCCCCAATTCAGTGAGAATGTAGATACACAAATGACACAAGAACATTTTATTTAATTTTAAAATATATTAAATTAAAAAAAAATCTTATCATTAATTCTTCTATCCCAAAAAAATGATATCAAATGACATTACTTAAAATTAATATAGATTGAGAAAATAAAAAAAATGGGTCCTACTTAAAATAATGGAAAAAGATAAATCCCATATGTAAAAAAAATAAATAAATAAGAAAAAATTAGATTTACTTAAAAAAAAAAAAAGACAAAGGGGCATGATGCCCAATAAGTGAAGTTGTATTGTTCATGATTAATACATAATACCGGTTTATTCTATTTTTAATTATATATAAATTTGAACAAAAACAGTAAACAAAGCTCTCCAGTGAAATTCTAAAGTGCCCAGATACCAAATTGATATCATATTGCTGACATTAGCTGCAGATGCAGATGCAGTTTTCAAAATATCAAATAAACATGATCATATACTATGATGGGACTACGCAAAATAGTAATAAAAACTTCTTAATATTGTTGAATAACAGAAACAAAAACAGAGGAATCCTTTCCTGCTCTTAAGGGGAAATTACAATCCTGAAGACAAGAAGAAACAGGAAACAACTAGAGCACAACAACAAAATTAGAACAAAGAAACAAACGTGCTTAGCTCTTGAGAGGCTACAGACTCTCCACCTAAGGCCAAATCTTCTTTACGCTCTCTGACCCTCAAATTTCCCAGGTATTAACTCTTAAGGATTTGTTTGGAATGAAAGGAAAATTGAGGAAATAGAAAATTATGAGAAAAAATAAAAGAAAACCTAGACAAGGGATGATAAAAGCTCTTTCTAGTTTTTTTCTTTTCTTTTTTTTTTATTGAAATAAAGAGAGGAGAAAATATGGGAAAAAATTAGGAGGAAAAATGAAAATAAATAAAGTTTTATTTGAAATGAGGAGAGGGTTGCGGAAAAGAAAATTAAAGATAAATATAGATTAATGGTATGTTTGACAGTGTTTTCTGTGTTATTGTTCTGACAACAGTTTTGTAAAATTGTTTTCGAGAATAAGTTTTGAAAATAAGAAAATAAAAAAAAATCTGTTTGAATAATTATTTTCAAAATCATAACTGATGAGTGATAGATGAGTTATTCAAAATTTATTATTTTACCACTAATGAGGTGGATGTTTCTCACATTTCCTTGTGTTTTCCAGAACAAAAACTACAAAACACCTTAAAGGTGTTCTGAGTTTTCTGTTTTTTTATTTTTCTATTTTTCAGAACAGTTTATAAAAAACAGATTTACCAAACAAGTTTTCTGAGTTTTCTGAAACAGAATCAAATAGGCCCTAACTCCTATCCATATTCAGCCCTATTTTTCTCTCTAGTTTTTTTCCCCCTATCTCCCTTAGTTTCAAACAGCCAAATCTCTATCTTCACCTCATTCCTCATGTGACTGGTTGACTACAACATCCTTTTAACCCTCTTGCTTCCCTATCATCACATATTACAACATCTTGACCTGCGTCATATTTCTCCACTTACTCTTTCATGATGGCGTTTATCATTAAGGTTCAATAGCTTTGGGCCTATCATTTCGTGGCCCAACAAGACTTACCTTGTCCATGAGGTGGACAGCAGGAAGCTGCACTTCAGATTCCTCAAAGTTTCCCAAACTCGTGAATCAAAAACAAAAAGAAGTCTCCCAAATTCTGATCACTGATAGCAATTTGGTGCAAATATCAGCCTTGTGGGGAAAGGAAGAATCTGCCTTGGGTTTCAATTTTAGGTTGAAGGCTGAGCTGGATGAGTAACCAAACATAAATTCTTTTTTTTTTAATCACCAATAATTATCAAACCAGTATTGTATAAATTACCAAACAAAAATTCTTTATCTTTCTATCTCCATTAATTATTACAGCAGTATTATTTTATATCAATGGATAAGTCAAGTGGAAGACTCTAAATTTAAATCATACATATAGACAAATCACGTTGGGAATCATTTAGATCTGATGGTAATATTCCAATTCAACTCAATAATATCGAAGATAATATATATATAAAAGAAACGAGTATTATAAGTATTTCACGCACATATATATATGAAAAATTTCTAAAAGCATTGCCAACTCAGGTTAAGGTGTCAAATTCGTATTAGTTGGAGGTGCGACCAGAGAGAGCAATACATATGAAGTGTATCCGTATGGCAAACAACAACAAACCTCAAAAGATAGACGCTGTCATTATTCCAAACTCCCCTAATCAATATCTTCCGTTTCCAAACACCTCATACAAAGACCCCTGCTTTTTTAAGATTTAATTTAATTCTGAATTTATTTTATAATTATCTCTCAATTTTTTTAATGGGAAAAAGACAAATAAATACCTTGGTACCTAAATATTTCCAAAACATGCCTACTACTAATAATTATTATGGTAATTCTTTAATGGATGCAAAAATTGAAGGAATTCAGATTTAATGGCAAACTATTTTTTTTTATAACTAACGGCAAACTATTTTAATTTCATCAAATATGATACTCCCTTTAATCATTAATATAAATCCCTTTTAATTTCATTCTTGTGTGTTAATAGCAAAGCCAATATCTTCCATTTCCAAAATCTGATCCCTGTATGGCAATTTAATAGGAGCAGGTGCATCTTGGAGATACCCCACATGACTTAATTGAAAAAGATTCTGAGGAACTGGCTCGCAAAACTGATGGATTTTCTGGTTCAGATATTTCAGTTTGTGTGAGTATATTAGTCACCCATTTTGTATTTTTTGGTTCCTTGATGGACATTCTGAGTATTGGCTTTCTGTTAAGCAGCAATTGTATGAACTTGTGGAATGGCTAAGCCTTCAAGCTTTCTACTTCCCCTTTTTTTCCCAGGTCAAGGATGTACTTTTTGAACCTGTTCGTAAAACCAAGGATTCTAATTTCTTTAGGAAAACCTCTCATGGAAAGTGAATCCCTTGCAAGCCTACCGAAAAAGGAGCTGTTAACATTAGCTTGTAAGAACTTGATGCACAAGGTCTTGCTTCAGAGGTACATAATGGGTGGACAAATGAGGTTTATTAAATGTTTCTAATGGGAAAATTTTGGATTTGATTTCTCTTATAGGACCTAATGGTATGCAAGGAGAGAGATGGATTAAAAAACAAATTGCTTCTATAATCTCTCTTCTAACATGACCATCGTGCACATGGGATAATTATGTGCTAAGCATGCCATCAACTGAAGGAATTTCATAAAAAAATATTTTAAGTTAATGGCTTAACTTCTCTTTAGTAATTTGAAACCAATTAGAAAGTTGATTTTATGAATCCTTGTTCAAATTTTGGTAAGATAGGAAGTCCAGTAGGGAGAATTCCTAAGAAGAAAGAGGAAATTAAGAAGAGAATATATTAATCGGTATTTCATGTTTATGGTTCTATGGTCTAATTTTATTGGTAATTCAAAACAGCGAATATTTGTTGTTGGTACTCTTTTTAAATCCTCATAATAAATTTTGTTCTTCATCAAATGTGAAAGTGATTCAGTATCCCTCTTCTAATTATCTTCATTTCAATTTTGGGTTGAAGGATGAGGAAGGGTAACCAAACATAAATTCTTTATTTTAAATCTTCAACAATTATTAAAGCAGTATTATATAAATCACGAAACATATGACCCTCGTATTGTGATGTGCTGAAAAGTTGAATGTGTCTCTCATTATAGTAGTAGCTATGTGTGCATTCTACTATCTGGGTTAGTCATTCTTGACTAGCTATAGGCTTGGAACCATTCAAACTTTAGTGCATGTGTTTTGCTCTTTAGTTAACTATCTGGGTTAGCTTTTATATGTGCAGGCCTACAATGGTTATAAACTTGGAGATGCAGACTGCTAATGAACTCGTTTATGGTGACCACAGGGCAACTGTTGAATCTACAAGTCAATTGACAGAATTGTGCCTCCAAGATATTGTAACTCAATTGCATCAATTAATATTATAGAACTTGATGTGTAGTCAATTGACAGAATTTACAAGTTTAATATTTTGTTAAGGTCTTGATTGTGTTGTCAATTATTGGATATACACATGCACATAGTTTGTAAAGATTTGTCAGGTTCCTTGTAAATGATTGTGTGTCACTTATAAATACGTGTGGATCAACTATAAATTAGCGAAAGTCAGTTGTAAATTATTTGGGATAAGTTGAAAATGAAAATCACACCTATCACTTGTAAATGACTTTTTGTTACTTTGTAAATGAGTATAGATCAACTATAAATAAACAAATGAGTTATAAATGATCTAGGATAAGTTGAAAATAAATACAACGCTTGGAGGTGTAGCTATATTAAGTGTTATGGGGTAGCCGCCCCCACTATTATTTTATTTAATACATTATATTTTGGGTATTTTGTTTAACCAATACATATTAGCTATAAAATACATTTCTTAGTTACATGCTAATTGTTGGAGATTATAGTACTTCTTAGTGCCATTAAGCTTTTTTTCTTATCAATCCTGTGTTATGCCTTTTTCCATTTTCTTAGTTTACTTTCACTTTCACCTAGACACTCACCATCAAGCTGATACCATTATCACTGGACCATCGAATCTTGGGGGGCATATTTTAATGATGTTTTTATCTGAGTTATGGAATTAAATGTGATTAAATTGATTTTAGTTCTAGGCTCTAGCCATCAAAAGAATTCTTAATAGGAAATCTAAATTAGAACCACCTCCTCAACTATGTGATAAATGTACATTGGGTCCATCTATGAAAAAAAAAATAATTTGGAAAAGCTTGTTGCTAATCGTGATTTGGGATTTGCTTTTAAGGATGTTTTAATGTTAAACATTGGTATATACATATATATGTTGCCTCCATAGTCACAATTTTTGGATCCGCCACTGATAACATCTATCACTTGTAAATTTTGTTACTTGTAAATGAGTATGAATCAATTGTAAAAAAGTGAGGATTAGCTATAAATGACCTGAGATAAATTTGAAATAAACACTATGCCTATGACTTGTAAATTACGGTTTGTCACTTGTTAATGATTTTTGATCAATTGTAAATAAACGAAAATCTATTATAAATTATCAGATTAGTTGGAAATGAAAATACATACATCTATATGTATTGCCCCACTTAAATCTGTTGTAAAGTGTCCCAAAATGTGTATATCCCAAAATTCCCAACGCAGTTAAGGCTTAAACAAAAGATTATACGTGTAAATTATCTTATTGGAGCTTTCATCAATTGTTTATTCTAAGCAAAATAAACTAAACTAGATTGTTTTATCCTGTGAAATTTTTTGAATATCATAGAAAAGATTGATAGTATAATTTAAGTTCATGAAAAGGCAATGATACAAAAAATGTTGAAATTTGAGTAAAAAAATAAGCAAAAAAAATTAATAGAGTTAAGAGATTTAAAAAATTAAAGAGAGTGGGGTTATTAATTATTATTTATTATTTATAGTATAATAAATTTACCGTCCAGATTGCTAGCTTCATATTGAAGTTAAGATAATGGGTGAAATTACAAAAAATTTAATTTTAAATGTAATACTATTCGAAATTTAAATTTAAAAAATGTGGAAAGTTAGAGAAAAAATAAATAGGGGAAACTAAATTTAAATTCGTACAAATAAATTAATTTGAAATACAGATAATGGTTGTGGAAGTTGACAATTTATGTTTTTTAATTGGAAGAATTAAAATCATGGTATGAAGTTAATTAAAAGATTTACAATTTGTAATTTGCAAGTTTTTTACTTATTTCTAACTTATCAACATTCATTTATATTGTCATTTCTTTTACACTTATTGATTATTAGAGGGCCCCTTCTCTTATTGTCAACCATTATAAACATTTTTTGACTTGGCATAACTCATTTCCAAGTGATCATCAATCATTATTATAATAATTGCCATAAAAAGTCATCACTATCACCAAAAAAGTCACTGAAAAGGTTACCGGAAAAGTTATCATTACAAGAAAAGTCACAACCATTAAAAAAAAAAAGTCACTAGAGGGGGGGAAGAGGAGGGGAGGGAGGAAAGTTGGAAACAACATTTTTTAATATCAATTATTCAAGTAGAGGCAAAATCGACATTGACCATTATAAATTAATTTCAATTAGGTTCACAAGTATCTGATGGTAATTAAGCAAATTGTATCTATATTTTTGAAATATTTTGGTAATGGGGTATTTTAATTTTATTTTTTTGTGTTAGTTTTGCTAATGTACTTTTTTAACTTATACTTTGATTACTTTCCTCCTTCTAACTATTCAATTATTATCTTAGAAATATAATAGAAAATTATGGATAAGGTAGTATTATAATAAGTAAATCTAAGTTGACAACAAGTCATTATAATTAAGTCATTAATAGATGACAATAAGTTTATTCATGATGTAGATAGAAGGAAACTGAGTTATTTTTTAAAAGTCATGATTAAATCAGAAAAAAAATTAAAGATAAAAATTAAAATATAAATAAAATTAAATAATAAAAATATTTATTTTAATTTTAAATAATCAAATTGTAATCAAATAAAAATAAAAATGAATTTTTTTGCCAGATCAAAAAATGAAGTTGAAGTTAAAATTAAATAAAAGAAAAAAAAGTAAGACATTAGCCCAAAAACCAAAAACAAAGAAAAAGTAAGACCAGACTTCATTTAGAATGGACACCGTAAAATGTTGTTGTGTTCGATGTAATGGAAAGAAAAACTGCTGTTGTGTTGGAAGCACAATAAAGAATTGGGTCCATATTAAATTAAATTAAACTAATGAAATCTCATGATAAGTTATAATTACTTTCTACTATTTCATTTGTTATTTTAAAATTTTTTATATAGATTAATAAAATTATTAAATGATCTAAATTATAATAAAATTTAATTATATTTTATCAAAATATCATTACATTAAATACTAAAAAATAATTTATACCCAACCTATATCATTATTTAATAAAAAGATAAAATAGTAAAAATAATAATTAATATTTTATTAATAATTTAAAATAATAAATAAATAGATAAAATATAATGAAAAGAGTATGTAACTTTTTCTTTTGCCGCCAAAATAAACGTTTTTGTTTAGAAAAGAAAAGTAAGATACTGCCAAAAAACAAAGGAAAGAGCACACGACATTTGAATTTTTTATTAATTTATTTAAACCTTTAACGGTAAGCCAGACGAACCAATGGGGCTACCGAATCTCCAATTTGCTTACTCACATAACTCACTCACTCTAAGGTTCTCCCATCGCGCCACGTGTCCTTCAACTTCCTAGACGACACCGTTCAGCGCCAAATCATTCCTTCATTATGAGAAATCGTTGCTGTTGTGAGTTGTGGATGTGTCTTCGCATCTACCGTCTTCCTCCTCCCCAAATTCGTCCGTGCTCGGTGTTTTCTTCCACGTTTTTTTTTCTTCAATTTTTTTGTTTTTCACTTTTCCGATTCTTCTTCGTTCATGAACCCTTGATCGAGCAATTGCTTCTCCACCGGTGATTACGAGGAGGGTTCTGATTTTCTTCCACCGGTCATTTAGGGCTTTGCTTGTTTTCGATGACTTATGACAAGGATGACGGTGGCGGAGGAGAGCTCGTCCCGCACCTCACCCTCCGAATCCAGAATGATGATAACAACGGCGGCTATGTCAAATTGAGGCCCGAACCGCTAGATTCTGAACCGGAGGAAACGGTGAGTGTGGCGGCGGGATGTTCTATTTGGTATTGGGTTAAATTGGCGCTGTCCCTAGCATGCTTAGGCTTCCTGGCTGCTGTTGTTATCATATGGGTCGGACCCTTTTTCATGGATAAGGTTTGTTCTCACGCACGTGCTCACCGTCGTGTTTTATTATCTCGCTTACTTTCGCTATCCTTGAATTTGCATATTTGGGGGCTTGTTGGGGGCTTTGCTTTCCTCTCAAAAGTTTTGAGGCGTTTGAATAATTTGGTTAACCCATTCAATGGTGAATGGTGTCTACGATTCTTCTGCTAACTCATGTATCGTATATTATCTTTAACATTTAACATGATGCATAGAATTGAGGTGCAATGAGTTTCAAATATGATTGCTTAGAGTAAATAATTGTACCACTGGAACAACTTAAGTATTTTTGTGTCCTTGATTTTTCTTTTGGCCTTAGTTGTGGATTTGAACTTTAAATGTGCAACCTCATTAGTAACGTTACCTTTGTTTTCAGGTGATTATCCCATTGATTAATTGGGAGAGGAACTCATTCAGCACTCCGGTGTTAATTGTTCTGATATTTGTTTCTGTAGCATTATTCCCAACTCTACTTTTGCCATCTTCACCTTCTATGTGGGTGGCTGGAATGAAATTTGGTTATGGCTTTGGGTTCTTGCTAATAATATCTGCAGCATTTATTGGTGTATCACTCCCTTTTTTCTTCGGCTCAATCTTCCATCATAAAATTCAAGTATGTGCCTTGTTTGTGTCCAAGTCATTTTTAGTTTCTAAAACAGTCTACTTGTGTTTGCTTTACCTGTGCTTACTGGGATCCGGCATTTAACGATTCTATGCAGGGGTGGCTAGAAAAGTACCCAAAAAAAGCTTCTTTTCTAAGATCTGCAGGTGGAGGAAATTGGTTTCATCAATTTAGAGCAGTCGCTTTGATCAGGGTTTCTCCATTCCCTTACGTACTCTACAATTACTGTGCTGTGGCAACAAATGTTACGTATGGACCTTATATAATGGGATCCTTGGTGGGAATCATACCGGAAATATTTGTTGCAATCTATACGTAAGCTCTCTCCCCCTCGCTCCCTCCCTCCCTCCCTATCTATCTATCTATCTGTCTGTCTGTCTGTCTGTCTGTCTGTCCATCCATCTATGTGAGTTTGATTGTGTTTATCCTGCTAGTTAGTATTAGATGAAGGAAATCTTGAATGTCTACTATTTGCATCTGAAAGTTGTCATGTACATAAAATTATGGGGTAACACTTTTTTGTGCAACTTTTCATGTTCATCCTTTACCATGAATTTGTGTTGTATCATTAGCTTGTCTGTTTGGCTTTGGCATGAATTTGTTGACCCTTATGTGAATATCTTTGTCTACATTATGCTTTTATTTATTTCTGGTATTTAATTGCTTTAATAAAGTGTCATGGTTTTAACTTTTAAGGCTTGATATGATTGAGTGTCTGGCTAGCACCCTATCTTGCTTTTCTCTGTTTTCATGGTTCCACCCGTTGGAATACGTTGTTTTCATGCTTAATATTCCAATGAAGAATGACTACGTAAGCAGCCACGATGAAATATATCTAGAAATAATTTAGTGGACAGCTGATACTTCAAAGTGACAGTGAAAGTGAGATTGTCCTTTCGCTTTTGTTGTAGTGTCAAATGTCCGGTGGCAGGATGCTCTCACCTTTATCTTTGTGATTCCTTACTGGCTTGATCATTTGGCATCTTATGTATACTTCAGAAACTTTACGCTTTTTTCTCTGATGCAATTGACCTTAACATGTAAACATCTTTATCCCATGTCCTCAGTTTTTGCTGCTCCTTGAATTTTTGACATTTGGAAATATATTTGGTTGGTGAATTGGTTATTTTACCTACGAAGAAGATGCATATTTTCTCTAGAGCATTCAGGTTCATAATTGTTTCTGTTCTGATTTAGATCTTTAATTATGAAGATGGATCACTGGGGTCAAGCCAACTACCATACGCTCTTCTTCCTTTTTCTTTTCGAAACACGTCTTTACTGGGTGAGAACTGAGAAATACCACAATGAGTTGTAGCAAAGGGCCTTATCATGGACCTTTTGTTTTGAGCTATCTTACATAGTCTTTGCTGTCCATTGTACGGTGTAATATCCTGATCAGCTCCAGTTAGCATAAGCTCTTATTTCTTTCGGTTTTGGAAAGGGATCTTTACTTGGTATTCAATGATGGACTTCTTTCCTCTTCTCTTGCCCTCATCAAATCTATATTGACAACTCATTTTGATCAGCAATACCATCTTCACTGGCAATTCTATGCTTAGTAGTATTTGCATCACTTTCCACTGACCAATATTAACCAATGATGTCTAAGGTTCTTGCTTCAACACCTTAGGTGCTGAGGCAATTTCCTGTTCATGGCTCAGTCTTTCCACACCAAGAGAGGCTCTACGATCAATCAGGCAGTGTAAGACAAGCATTGAGCCCCTATGGCACCTTTTTCATTGTTCCAAACACACGCCTTAGGTGCCTCTCTGTTTGTTGGCAACAAGAGAATAGTTAGCCTGCATAAACCTAGCCCAAAATTATAAAATGGCAATAAGATAAAATATGAAGTTACAAAACCCAACCTTAGAAGTTCAGCCCATCCTTAGAGATTTAAGAGAATAAAGTAAAACGGTTACTCTTATTTCAAGAGATTATTTTTATGTAATATTTTTCAAAATTTATTCAAATATTATTCCAAATTTACATGTATGTATTTTTGGTTTATATAGATTTTTTTTAAAACACTTTAGCACCTTCTATCACGCAGACGTATGCATTTTTTTGCACCTCTCACAGAAAGTGTTTTAGAGGTCTAGCGCTTTCGATTTTGACTACCTTGATATTTAATGACAATGATGACTCTGCCATTAGTGGATACATTTCATTTAACTTTATATTTGGGATTTATTTAATGTTACACCTGCAATTCATTATTTCTAGTTATCCATTTCAAATGTATGCTTAATAAATAGGATGGGAACTAATAATGCAGACATTGAACTCTCTTGAACTCCTTGTCTCCTTGGCTTGCTGCAGGGGGATTTTCATACAGACTTTAGCTGATGCTTCAAATGAAAAACAAACTCTATCTGCCCTGCAAATTATCTTAAATGTTTTTGGCTTCTGTTTAACCGTGGCTGCAGCAGTCTTTTTCACAGTCTATGCTAAGAGGAGACTCAAACAGTTGCAAGAGGAGGATGAGATTTTGTTGCAATAACCCAGTAGTTTTCATGCTGGGTATCTTTGTTTGCTGCATGTAACCAGTTACCATCTCATTGGGGCATATGGTGCAAAGCTGGGTGAGGTTTTATATATTAAATAACTTCATCCATTGGAAGGTTGGACGTCAAATGTACCATAAAGGGTAGAAGGGGTTGATGGAAGATGCCGGAGGTAACAAACTAACATAACTTGGGATTTAGATTCGCTTAATTTCTTAAGATAATGACGGGGTTCATCATTCAAACGGTTCCTACACATGATATCCATCTTTTCCAAATTGACAGAGTCAATTTCTTAAGAAATTAAAAGGTTCCGGATCTCTTGACTTGACTAACACCAATAGCTCAGCGTTTCCCATTTCTTAAGAAATGTGTTCTCTTGTGGTGTTTCAGTTGTAATTGTATATGAATGAAATCCCCATTTTAGATTGATGATTGACTTGGACTCCGCAAGTTTCGTCGTTGTAAATTGAATACATAAAGTTGCCTTTTCCTCCCCCAAGGAAAAGAAGATTTTTCCCAACTCATTTTTCGGTCCTATGCACTGCTGTTATTCTCTCTTTGACCAAAAAGAAAAGAAAGGAAGAACTTCTGACATAGTTCACAGCTAATCGTAATGTCTCTAGTCTGAGGTGTTAATCTATTATTTGCCTGCACCAAGAATGCGTGTGAACCACTGAATTATTTAATTATTTTGATCTAATAGATGCCCTATACTATAATACCCTGTAAGTTGAACCAATGATAATCTTCACTTCTATTGTTTTACTTCTCGTTAAGCTTGACCAGTAATGTTCTGATGCCTGTCTTGGCTTCATGTTTAGGCATCACAGTTTTTTTGGTTTAGGTTTGAATTTGTTTGTTTCAGGTTTTTTATGTGAAAATAATTTTTTCCATATAAAACAAGTATTTTTAAAATTTTTTAAAGTGCTTATTTAAAGTTTTAAAAATAATCAGAATCTAAAAAAAAATAATTGCAGTAAATGAAATAGAAAAAAAGTAAAAAGTAGAGGTATAATAAAATAATTTTAAAAATAATGATATTTGATTTTATAGAAATATTATAATATAAATCTATATTTTTTTTTGTTATTTGCTAACCAATTTAAAAAGTATTTTTTTATTCTAACTAAACACAAAATAATTTTTATTTTTTTAAAAATTTTTAAATAATTAATCATTTTTTAAATTATCTGAAAATCATTTTTTTAAAAAACTTAAACAAATGGAGGGATTCCTCATGAATTATGTTTAGGGCAATTGTTATACTCATGATGATCCCCATTGTTTCATCTCTTTCTCCCCCTCCCCTTTTTGGATGAATTCTCTAGCTCCCCTTTTATCATCTGCCGTTACATTAGAATTTTGTTTTTGTCTTGCTTTTGGACTTCTCCTGAAATTTATGTTTGACTTCGTGATGTTAAATTAGAATTTTGTCATGATTCCTTTCCATTGATGATGGATAATATGCCACTTCTCTCTCTATTATATATATATATATATATATACACATATTTGGGCCTGATACCACTTCCATATTTCAATGTTGTACAGTACAAAGAATGTCATAATTAAGAACAAAAAATTACGCTAATTAAATGGGGAACAAGACAAAGATAAAAGTAAGATCAGTATATCAATTACGGTCTCCACTCTTTGTCGGAAACCAGGATATATATATATATATATTTCTTCATTCAAATTTTGAAAAGTGGTTCTGCAAGCTTGTCTTCAGCGAAAAATAGTTTGGAGATTTCTTTTTAGCCATTGAAAAATACTTTATAGATTCTATGTCCTAATTTTTTATTATTCCTAATCTTAAAACTTCAATCTGGATTGTTCTTTTAATATAGAAAAGTAAGACGCGAGCAGTTTTATTACTTTATTTTATTGTTATTCTTCATTTTATCATCTAAACAGTAACTTTTTTTTTTGGCTCAGTTTCTAGCATAGGAAAAAGAATAGTTCAGCTTCTAAAATCATAATATTATCACACGCAATTGCGCAATTGAACATGTCCTCTGTTTCGCGGAGCAGAGGAAGATGAATTTGTGCTTCTCCTACTTTAGATGTCTCAAGCATTTGTCCGGTGTTGATGTTGTCTTTCACCATTCCACATGCAAATATTCCAATTTAATGCCATTACAAGTGCTTATGACGAGAACTCTAAAACCATAATCATTTGTTCATGTCTGTAGGCCCCTGTCCTGTTGGGGCAAAAGACGTTGTTTATGATGTGGCAAGAAATGAGGAAGAAACACTAATTATATCATATCTATACTCTTTTACTCACTTAAATCTTTTGGTACTAACACTTTTTCTAACACAAAAATAAATCAATAATAAGCCTTATTGCATTATTTGTGGGGGACCCTAGACTCGCTAGTTAAATGCATTCTGCTGACAGTTGACAATCCAAACACGCTTCATGCTACGGCAAACAAAAAGAACAAACGTAGGCGTGACCTTTCAAAAGAATTAGAGAAGGGAAGGACCGATCTTTGTTTTTCTCCAATCTGAATGCCCGCTTAACACGGCAAAAAAGTCTGCATCTCAGTTTTCATGACTCTGACTGGATTCACACATTACAGTTCATACTTAAAAACCTTTGAAAAATGCCTCTCAGACCTTCTTATTTGTAAAGAGTAAATATAACATGTGAAAAAGTCTCGAGTTTCTTTTTTTTTTTGGCAACAAAAAGTCTTGAGTCTCCTTTTTTTTTTTTTTGGTTACAAAAAGTCTTGAGTTTCTAACACAACGATTAACATATCTTTCTTACATACTGATTGCGATGGTATTGAATATTGATGGTGATATATTAATGGTGATTGTGGCTTGGTTGGTGGAGAAGAATGAATGCTGAGAGAGAAACTCAGACTCTCTTACGTACAGACTGGATTTCCATGAATGTTAAAGCGTATCATTCCTGAGAAAGGCTTAATCTCATGCACGTGCTTCAGCTTCAGCTGGTGCCAACCTCCAAATTCATTTCTCAGAATTCTTTTAATAAATTAAGAACCTTTCCCTCTCACCTGCTTCCTTTCCAGCAAAGGTACAGCCACCACTGTCCATTTCCACTACGTCCATTGCATTCACTATCAAACACTGATTTTGGTACAACCCCAGAATAAGAGAGATTAAACGGCTACGTGGGTTAGAAAATTTTATTTCTCTGGTAATCCTTATTTTATTTTCTTCATTCGGTCATGATCGAGATGTTGTTGGGTTTCTCATTGGACCAACAGGCAAAGCTTCAAGCTTTTTAAGTGAGGGAAGATTTCAACTTTCAAGGATGACAAGGGTCGGTCAAATTCGTCTCTCTGATCAAGTTCTGTTGTTCGCTGTTCTTTTCTCACTTTCCTGTTTCACAGTCTCACCAGAATCTGAGAAGGAAATTCTGGTTCAATTCAAGGGAAACGTCACAGATGACCCCTACAACAGCTTGAATTCCTGGGTATTAAATGGAAACCCATGCGAGGGATACATGGGTGTTTCTTGTAACTCGGAAGGATTTGTAGAAAAAATTATTCTTTGGAATACTAGTTTAGCTGGAGTGTTGTCGCCAGCACTATCCCGGTTAAAACTGTTGAAGGTTCTTACATTGTTCGGGAATCGTTTTTCTGGTAAAATCCCAGAAGAATATGCTGAGTTTCAATCATTATGGAAGATCAATTTGAGCTCCAATGTGTTATCTGGTCCAATCCCTGAGTTCATAGGTAATATGCAGAGTATTCGCTTTCTTGATTTGTCACTTAATGGCTTCTCTGGAGAGATACCATCAGCTTTGTTTAAATACTGCTACAAAACCAAGTTCGTCTCTCTTTCTCATAACAATCTTTCAGGTTCAATTCCAGCCTCCTTAGTGAATTGCTTGAACCTCGAAGGTTTTGATTTTTCTTTCAACAATCTCGGTGGGAAAATTCCTTCCAGACTCTGTAGTATTCCAAGGTTATCCTATGTATCATTGAGAGGCAATGCCTTATCAGGGAGTGAGCAAGATCAGATTTTTTCGAAATGTCATAGTTTGGTATATCTGAATCTTGCTAGTAACACATTCAGTGGTTCTGCCCCATTCAACATCCTTGGAATGAAACATCTTACTTATTTCAATATCTCATATAATAGTTTTAGTGGACATATTCCTGAGATGATTTCATGTAGCGAGAGGTTAGAGTTTTTGGATGCTTCAGGGAATGATTTGGATGGGGAGATTCTGATGGGCATAACAAGATGCAAGAAGCTCAAGCTTTTGGCCTTGGAAGGAAATAGGCTGAAAGGTAGTATCCCACAAGGAATTCAGGAATTGCAGAGTCTGTTAGTTATTAAACTGGGTGATAATTCAATTGGTGGAATAATTCCTAGGGGTTTGGGTAACATTCAACTGCTTGAAATTCTGGATTTGCGCAATCTAAACCTAACTGGTGAAGTTCCAATTGGTGTAAGCAATTGCAGGTTTCTTCTTGAGTTGTGAGTTACATAACCTTCTTAAACTGCTATACATTAACTTCAACACTCTAAATCAAATCTGAATATGTTCTTTTTTTGGTTGCTGCAGGAATCTTTCTGGTAATTACTTAGAGGGAGAGATTCCTCATACCCTTTACAACATGACGAACCTGGAGGTCCTTGACCTACATCAAAACCAGCTCAATGGAAGCATCCCACCGAGCCTAGGAAACTCGTCAAGCATTCAATATCTAGATTTGTCGCATAATTTGCTTTCTGGTTCAATCCCTTCTTCCCTTGGAAATTTAAAATACTTAACACATTTTAATCTGTCATTCAACAATCTCTCTGGTGTCATTCCTCCTATTGCAACCATACAGGGTTTTGGCTCATCTGCATTTTTCAACAATCCTTTTCTCTGTGGTTCTCCTTTAGATGACACCTCTTGCTCAGCAGATGGCACTAGATCGCCTTCAGCTTCTGGGAACACTAAAATGCTAAGTGTCTCTGCAATTGTTGCCATTGTTGCAGCGGCCTTCATTCTTACTGGGGTTTGTTTGGTGACCATCTTGAACACCAAGGCTCGTAACCGAAAGAAAGAAGATCAGGCAATGATTGTTGAGAGCACACCTCTAGGATCAACAGAATCAAATGTCGTAATTGGAAAGCTGGTTCTCTTCAGCAAAAGCTTACCATCAAAATATGAAGATTGGGAGGCAGGAACCAAAGCATTGCTTGAGAAAGAGTCTTTGATTGGCAGTGGATCAATCGGTACAGTGTACAGAACTGACTTTGAAGGTGGGGTCTCAGTTGCAGTTAAAAAGCTTGAAACTTTGGGAAGAATCAGAAACCAGGATGAATTTGAACATGAAATAGTTCGACTAGGTAACCTCAAACACCCAAATTTAGTTGCTTTTCAGGGTTACTATTGGTCCCCAACAATGCAAATGATCCTATCAGAGTTTGTCCCAAATGGGAATCTCTTTGATAATCTACACAATACTAGCAGAGGCAATAGTGAACAACTATATTGGTCCAGAAGGTTACAGATTGCACTTGGAACCGCAAGAGCTCTTGCCTATCTTCACCATGACTGTCAACCTCCAATTCTGCATCTCAACCTCAAATCCTCCAACATACTCTTAGATGAGAAGTATGAAGCTAAGCTATCGGATTATGGTCTAAGAAAGCTACTTCCTATTCTGGACAATTACGGTGGCACCAATTTCCACAATGCCGTAGGGTACGTTGCACCAGAGTTGGCTCAGAGTTTGAGGCAGAGTGAGAAATGTGATGTTTATAGTTTCGGGGTGATTCTGTTGGAGCTGGTCACAGGAAAGAAGCCTGTGGAAAGTATAGCAGAAAATGGGTTGGTGGTGGTGTTGTGTGAGTATGTTAGAGTGTTGTTGGAGAGTGGATCAGCTTCAGATTGCTTGGATAGAAGGTTGATAGGATTGGCCGAGAGTGAGTTTATTCAAGTTATGAGAATGGGACTATTTTGTATTTCAGAGGATCCCGCTAGAAGACCAAGTATGGCTGAGATTGTGCAATTCCTTGAGTCTATTGAAATTGGAATGGAATCACGTTAAGTGATATATGTCACACTTTACATGACAAAAGTTACTAATTTTATTAATAATTTCTTAGTTTTTATTTTGATACTCTTTATGAATGTAATAGACAAAATTTTACCATATAAGCAATGGCACATAAAAAGTTCTCAGTTCTCACGTTTTGAGTGAATATGTATGTACTATGTAGTTCTCATTTCCCCTTGCTAATAAACATTGTGATAGGGTTTTGTAATGAGTTGTAATGAATATTATGAAGTTGAAGTGACAATTTTGTAATGACAAGGTTGCCATTCGTACTAAGATGAAGAAACAAAGTGTGTGTGTGTGTGTATAAGGAATATTAGCTTCAAGCCTTACATGTAAAGACAAAACTACAAAAAAAAAAAAATACAACTCAGATTAATAAAATATAAGAAGAATAGATAGTTCAATATTTTCGGTAGGCTTCAAGATTCTATCATGCCAATGTATGATCCTACAAGAGAGAGAAAAAAAGTGGAACTATACATTCATAAAAGAGGATTGAAATCCTTAAATAAGATATGGAATTCTCTCTCCTATTAAAAGAACTCTATTAAAGAGGGAAATGATAATTGTATGAGATAAGACATGTGACTCTTATCTCCTTTATGCCTTGTTTGGTTCGCAGGAAATGTGATTAGGAAAGTGGAAATGGAAGTGGATTCCATGTGATATGTTTGATGTGATAGAAGTGGTCTTCCATGGAAGCCTACTTTCATCAAATTGCCTTGAACTGGTTTCCTTCTGGAAATGCATGGAAGTGGGAACAGTTCCATGGAAGCCAAACTTTTTACCAATTTTAGCCCCAATCATTTTCCCCTCCCCTCTCTCTTTGATTTCTCTCTTGATGGTGCCGTGACAGGTTTGACGGCATGATGCTCCTCAGCGATAGTGATGACGTTCTCCTCTGGCAACGCTTGGTGCTCCACCGGCGATGGTGTGCTTCGCAACCCAAATCGTTCTTGGTTTAAGCGTTACCAGTCTTCGAGTTGTCTTTGAAATCTTCCTCCGACAACGGCGGGGTGCTCCATCGGCGATGTGTGATGCTTGAGGATGACATGGTGCTTCCCTAATTGCCTGTCTCTCGATCTCTCTTCTTAACCCAAATCGTTTATGGCTCAAGCATTCTTGGTCTTCAATTTGTCTTCTTCATCTTCCTCCAACGACGTCGTGGTGTGGTGACAGTGTGATGCTTGAGTGACCCAAATCATTCTTGGCACCGGCGATGATTTGTTTCTGGGTTTTGCAAATTGTTCCTGGCATGGTGTCGGTTGAGTTGCTGCAATGGCGGTCTCCAATGCTAACGGGGAAGAAGAATCGTTGGGATAGAGAAGAGTTGTTTTTTGGAAGGGTAATTTGACATTTTTATATTATAAATACAAATATTAAATAACAAATATACCATACTTCCATTATCATACCAAACATACTTTTAAACCTTACTTCCACTTCCATTTCCTTTTCCACTTCCCTTTCCCTTTCCACTTCCACTTCCACTTCCATTTCCTTCAAAATCAATTCTGCGAACCAAACGAGACATTAGATAATTAATTTTAAGATTTTTTTTTAAAAAAAAAACCTCTTGAATCTTTTCAAGAATTCACTTTGTTGTTCTATCCTCAAGAGGAAAAAAGTTTTAAGAAAGAGTTTTGTTTCTACAAGAGGACCGATTTAAGTTGTATATACCTTCAAATTTTTTAGGAAATTAAACCCAGAAATGTAACAATATTATGTTTGTTGTAAGTTTTATATTTTATTTATATTGGAAACTTAGTTTTACTTGACATTTAATTTTACTTAAAATTTAGATAATTTAATGTCATACACACCTACAAAATATTTAATTTCTGGAATTCAATTCTGTGAACAAATAATTTCATTTGCTAAATTTAAAAGAATTAAACAATAAAAGAGGATTTTCTTCCTGCAACATGTTTTTTGTCGCAATGGCAAAGATTGTCGAGGAGTTATTGTAGAATCTGATTCAAAGGATGTTTTGTTACCATGCTTGCTCCAATATGACAAATCTATATCAATATATCTAATAATTATATAGAAAAGATACGACCTATAAATAGTATTATTTTCATTTGACATATTTAGCTTGCATTATTGAGCTTCATTATTTTGTCTTCTTCTTCTATTTTTGTGCGTGTCCTATTATTTCTTTATTAAATTAATAATATGGGACCTATAATTTTTCAAAATTTATGCAGATTGCATAGGGCCAAATGACAACACATTTTTACTCATATTTCATAATTGTAATGCCTTTGTGCTTTGGCTGACCCATTGAAACCGCGTTTAGGATTCACAATGGCCCGTTTGGTATCACTACTGTAACTGTGATTTGAGGGTAAAACTAAGTTTAACATAATATTGGGTATGTTTGGCAAATTTTCACGTTTTCGTTTAAAACTCATTCCTCCGGCGTAAACCATGTTTTCGAAGAAGGAGATGAGATCCGCTTTTCCGTTTGCTTTTTCAATTTTTCTCTGTATTTATTTTAAAGTCAGATAAAAATAGATCAATAAAAATAATAAAAAATATAAAAATTAAGAAAATAAAATTTACATAAAATTTCTCCTATCTATTACCCAAAATATTCCATAAAAATTTTAATTTTCATAAATCATGACATATAAGAAAATGTTATATAAGATATACTATGTTTCTAATTAAATAAATGTAGATTAAATTTTAGTTCAAGAAAATTAAATTAATTATGAAATAGAGTTTAAGCTCAATTTAAAGAAAAATTATGAGTTTTATCTAAACCAATTTTCAAATAAATCATCTAAACATAAACTCATTAGTCAAAAATCAATTTTTACCATAACCACGTTACAAAATCAATTTTATCAGAACTCATTTTTGACTAACTGAAAACCAAACGAACCTGTAGTTATTGGGTTTACAACCACATTATCAATCGATCAAATCCTCAAAAGTTTTTTCGCCGAAAAAGAAAATCCTCAGAAATTTATAAATGACCCTCAACAACAATGGCCTCATCTCTTGTAATTTCAGGAGGAGTCTCTTGCCGAGCTTGATGCAAACTCAAGTGGGCCAATATCAAAAGTACGAGCTAAAAAGAATCAAAGGGGTATGAATGGGCTTGTTCAAGATACCTCCGCCAAGCAAATGACTCCTGAATCTGGGTTGAATAAAAATGAGGACATGCTTAACATTATTTGGGCTAGAGATGGGAGCCTATTTTGGGCCAGAACCCAATCAAATAAAGAGCCATTTGGGCCTAAATAAATCTAATTAGGGTGTCGCATCTAGAATCTATCTATTGTATATTACCAGGCAAAGATTGAAAGTATAATGTGTCATAATTGTAGTTATCCATTTTATCATGCTCAATTATAAAAAAAATCTAACCTTACATTTGATTGTCTAAATCACGATTTCATTGTCTAAAATAATATTTATTTTCTAATTATATATGTTTTTATTTTTTCAAATTTGATATGATGATAAATATAGACATGAAAATAAAATATATATTTGTAAAAAAATTGCAATTTGATTGTTTAGGTCTACGTACATCAATCACTATTCAGTGAGATTTATATAAATCTACATTATGCAATGGTTTTTGCACCATTGTACTATTATATTTAGTTTTGGATACACCTTCGAAAATAAAATTTCATTGCATTGTTTTTTATCATTTTCTAGTGACAATGTTTATATTTTTTTTTCATATATTTTGTCTTCTCTAGATAAAATATGGAGGTAACCATTTCTTCGCTCATTCTACCATCATCTTTTTCTTCCACTTTTTCGCATGTTATTTTCATTATTTGATTATGCTTGATTTTTGTTTTTTATATTATGATTATATTTACTTTCCATATTTATGTTAACGAAGATATAAATTTGGCCAAATTTTTTAAAATACTAAACATTTCCTTTTGGATTAGAAGGTTCATAAATGTAACTTATTCTTACAATTTGTTTCTAGTGTACATCATATATATATATATATATTATACATATTAGTAATTTGTTATTCTTTTATATTATGCTGGGGAATTAGCTCTAAAGTAATAATATTTTTTCCATTATGATAATTATATAATTATAAAATGCCAAAAGCATATAATATTCATGCTTATTCTATCATATTCATTTATATAATTAGATTAAATATACATAAAATTTCTCGTGCATTGCATGAGTTTTGAATTATAGTTATCTTTATTTGAAGATTATGGATGAGAATTAGAATCAAATAGGCTAATTGAATATTTTTTTCCTTTTAGTTTTAAGCAAATTTAATATCTGTATTTATGATTTCCTATGTCATTAAGATAGGAGTAAGCAATTATTGCATACATTTAATTTCATTGAAGGTATATTTGACTATTGATCACGGCTCGTCGCCTGATCTAATAAACATCTAGAGCACATTGAGCTAGGACGGGTTGACCCAGTACTAAATAAATTTTTTTAAAACATTAGAAAATGAAAAATGACTTTATTTGTTAATAAAAAAACACTTATGTGTATACAAAAATGGATTTCTTTAAAAAATAATGTTAGGATAAAAAATAATTTTTTTAAAATTTATGAATATTCAACAATTATATATTATTTTTATATAATATTTAGGTAAGAAATCAATCTAAAATTTTAAATAAAATTAAACATTAAAATCTTAAAAGTTTTCATGATAATCATATATTAAATGTATTATATAAGATTGATAGAGAAAAAATCCTACAAAATTAATAAATATATACTCTCTCCGGTTCATATTATAAGACATTTTGTATTACAAGTTTTTTGTTCAAAATATAAGGCATTAGATATTTTTCTTCCCATTTTGACCCCTATCTTTAATGTTTCATCTTTCCTCATTTATAGACTTACAATAATACTGGAATGAAGTATTTAATGAGGATAAAATAGAAAATATGAATGCTTTTTGTATTAATTTCAATTGAAAAAATAATTTTATTAATATGCGTATAATTGATACAAAATGACTTATAATATGAATCAAAGGAAGTATAAAATAATACAAAAAAAAAATTATATAGCCCAGGTTAGGTTGGGCCAACAAACACTTGGCCCGAAGTTTGGTTCAACATGGAAATTGGCTTGGCCGACATGGCTAGATTTGACTAGACCAATCCAATATTATTGCACAACCCTAATCATTACCATGCAGTTTAATTTTCAAATTTTATGCGGTCCATAGAAAAATATACATATTTTATATAAAACCCAAAGTTTTGAGGTTAGATATGTTGGCCCAACCCAATTATAATAGAAGAAGAAAAAAAGAAAAGGAAAACTAGAGTGCATGGAGTCTTTTCTTTTTTTTTTTTTTGGGTGAACGAGTGTGAGGAGATTTTGTTACGAGTAAATACAGATTAGTAGAAAAACTGTAGCAGGATGGTACTGCTGTTTTTGTATTTCCAATATCAGATGTAAACCGTTTTGATTAAATCTGACTATCTGGATGATGCAGATTTTATATTATATTTTTTCTGAAAAAATTTATATATTTTTAATTAAAATTTAACAATTGAATATTTTTAATAATTATAAATTTAACTATTAATCATAATTACTAGTATAATATTTAAAAAAACTTTTAATTGAAGAATCTCTTTTATTTTTAGTTTATTTTTAAATTTTGTTATATATTTTTTAAAAGCTTACAGTGTTTTATATTTTGTTTATGTAAAAATTAAAAAATTTAAAATCTTAAAAAACGATATAATCAATATATATTTTATTTGGACGCTCCAAATTATCAGCGGCAGAGAGCCCATTTTTCAGATTGATAGATTTACGGCTTTCGTGGCTTCGATCGGACTCGGACCAAGCTCGCTCCCCACTCCTTCGTTCCGAGAGTAGCCAGCGAGTGGCTACAACACGCCGTCGTCGTAATGAGTGAAGCCGAACCCTTTCCATACCCTCCGATCGACCCGGTGAACTTTGATCTTATTATCGTAGGCACCGGCCTGTCAGAGTCCGTTATTGCCGCCGCAGCTGCCGCTGTCGGGAAGACAGTTCTCCATCTCGATCCCAACTCCTTCTACGGCGGCTACTTCGGTTCCCTTTCCCTTGAGGAATTCACTTCTTTCCTCAATTCCCGTTCTGTATTCCCATCAACCACCACCACCACCACTGCATCGGACAATCAGCATGGCGATAGCAATCACGTCGTCATAGAACTCGTTCAGCAATCCCTGTACTCTGATGTGGAACTTGTTTCTTGTGCTCCTGAGAAGGAAAACATACTGCGAGAAAATTCCAGAAAATTTAATCTGGATTTGGGAGGACCTAGGACTCTGTTTTGTGCCGACAAGTCCGTTGATCTGTTGTTGAAGTCTGGTGCTAGTCAGTATGTAGAATTTAAGGGCATTGATGCGAGCTTTATGTACGAAGCAAATGGAAAATTGGTGAATGTGCCAGATTCTCGGGCAGCCATTTTTAAGGACAAAAGTCTTACGCTGATAGAGAAGAATCGGTTGATGAGGTTCTTTAAGCTCATTCAGCAGCACTTGGCAGCTTCTTCTGATCATTACAACGATAGTGATGCAGATGACAGGGTTGAAAGTTACAACATTACAGCGGAAGATCTGGAGAGCCGATTTATTTGTTTCTTGGAGAAAATGCGGTTGCCACCGAAGATAAAATCGTACATACCCAATCGCCCTATTCTATCTGTTAGTGAGAATTTACTTTTTATGTTTACGTTTAAATTAACTTTTCACAACAATATGCTCTTTCTCTGACCCTCTCCTTGTTCTTGAGCGATAATTTTTTTTTTCAAACTGGTTTTAAGGATTTCTAAAGTCATATAACAATTCATATTGAATTTTATACATCGATACATGCCAAAATGTAAATTCTCAGAATGGTGCATATGCCATTGCTGACCTGATTAGTTTATAAGGGTGTTTTATTTATTAATAAATTATCAACATTCTGGAAATGGCAGTTTCTGCAGTTCCATGTTCATTTAGCAACAGTTTGTTGGTTTTTTTTTCCGGCCAAATGACAAAATCAGAGGAACAAGAAATCAAGGAAAAAGAAAAAAGAAATATGTTCTGCTTGTTATTCTTAGAAGTCTTAAGTTATGGAGCATAAGACGTAATTTTATTTGCAAAAATTACTCTGATCTCCATCCTGCGTACCTTTTATTGGCATTTTGGCCGAAACAATGCCAGGCCTAACTTTATTCTGCATGCTCTATTGTCTTGCTCTAGTTAATAAGTTGATGCCTCTTAATCCCCTGCAGGATTCTTATGTATGCTATAGCCATGGCAGATTATGATCAAGAGAATAATGAGTTATGTGAAGATCAACTCAAGACAAAAGATGGAATCGAACGCTTAGCTCTGTACAGTTCGTCTGTTGGAAGGTAACTGCTTGGTTTTTTGTTTCATATACTGTGTTTGCTTTGATTTTTAAGCCGAATCATTTATCTGTAGAGATACTAATCATGGTTGTCCTAGGATTCCCAATGCACCTGGTGCTTTGATTTATCCTATTTATGGTCAAGGAGAATTACCACAAGTCTTTTGCCGCCGTGCTGCTGTCAAAGGTTGCATTTATGTAAGTTCCAATGTATTTATGTTATTATTTAGTAAAATGGTCTTGGGCATTGTGTATTTCCCTTTGTCATTCTGTGTAAAACCTAAATCCCTGCCAATAGTAAGTGCAATGGCGTTATCATTGTTTTATGCATTGAATTTGTACTTTGGCTGCCACTGCCTCTAACTTTGATCTCTCTTCCAGTGTTACATTGACTACCCTTTCCCACTGGGTTTATCATGTGCTTATCTGAAGCAAAGATGACCAAGTCATTGGGTTTTATGAAATTTTTCATATGTAGTAGGCATTTCCTGGACTCTCTCTCTCTCTCTCTCTATATATATATATATATATATATAAGAATCCAGAAGTTTGTAGTTTTGATGAAAAGGGATGAAATTTGATATATTTTTAGATGTATATACCTTTTTCGTCCATTTGATTTCTTAGAGCCATTGTCTGTGTTCTGATTATGGTCATGGTGGTACTGTGGTAGTATATGTATCAGTTTTGGATGAGACTCATATATCATAGACTTAGTTCTTAATATCTGAACTTTTCTCTAAATGGTGATTGAATTCTGAAACTGATGGTTATTAACTACTACTACTCTTCCATAGATGTCAAAAAATTGTTATGCTTATTATTTTGTTGAACATGTGTGTTTATTCAAACTTAAACGCATGTGATACAGGTTCTCAGAATGCCAGTTATTGCTCTTCTTATGGATAAGGTGATTTTTTTTTTTTGGTTTTAATCTTTGTTTTATTTGAAATACTTATTTCTAAGAAGATACAAGGTTGACTATTCTTTAGGCATGAAGGAGTTAGGAGTTTAATCTTTGTTATTGTTCAAACCAATGTTTAGGTTACCGGGCTTTTTAAGGGCATCAAAGTAGCCTCCGGTCAAGATTTATACAGTGATCAGCTAATCTTGGATCCATCTTTCACATTTCCATCAATATTGCCTTCATCTCCAACTGATTATTCCATAGAAAGGATTCATATTTTAAGTCAGAGAGAAGTTAAAAGGATGGTGGCCAGGGGTATATGTGTTACAGAGAGTTCCATAAAGACAGATGTGTCTAATTGCTTGGTGGTGTATCCTCCTAGATGTAAGATAAATGAATTGTCTGCATTTTGTTGAAAGAAAAATGTTAAAGACATATCAAGAAAGAAAAAGAAATTAACCTTTTCTCTTCTCCTTCTAGCTTTGTATCCTGAACAGCATACATCAGTCCGTGCTCTTCAGATAGGATCAAACCTTGCCGTTTGTCCTTCAGGCATGTAAGTTCATATTAAGCATTGAGATGCTTTATATTTTTCCATAGAATGTCTTTCCTTCCCTTTGAAATATTTTGATTTTCTCTTTTAGATGGCTTTCTGTTATCCTGTCTGAGTGGGGATGCATCATAAAGCACTCTATAGTTGCTCAAACAACTAACTACACATTTCATCGTGCATCTGATGCATATATTTTTGCCAGCATCATCTGAAACTCTTGTCTAAATTTTTGAGTCTTGGGTCAATTGATTTTGAAGGTGCCTTCTTTTTGTAACATTCAGGAAGGAGTTATTATCATAAATGAATACTAATCACATTTTCTTTTGCTTCAGAGGAATGTCTTTGCCTTTATATACGTTAGGAGATAGAATTATGTATATGGCATCTATTTGGTTCTCAGCATGCAGGGTTTTTAAGGAGTAACGATTTCTGAAATCCATAGATATTGGACAGCTCTTTTACGCATTTGAGTCTTCTGGGCCTTTTGTCTTCAGTTTTCTTCCCATTTCTAATTCGCAGATACTTTCTTTTCTCTTGAAAGCTTTCTTCTTTTAACCGAAAAAAAAAAGAAGACATTTTCTTTTGGTGATACGTTCATTGTTAGCTGCTTTTTTAGGCATAGGGTTTGTTTTTTCAAGGGTAATCTAGAATGAAATAAC
Source organism: Adenanthera pavonina (assembly GCA_026686845.1). Taxonomy (NCBI): domain Eukaryota; kingdom Viridiplantae; phylum Streptophyta; class Magnoliopsida; order Fabales; family Fabaceae; genus Adenanthera; species Adenanthera pavonina. Next base: position 23,535,524 of record JAIVEN010000022.1, on the reverse strand, counting down.
TAACTGGGACACACAAGTAGGAATTTCTGGCCATTTTAACTTACTCTACTCTTTCATCAGCATAGGTTTTGTTCTTGTTGTTCTATCATTCTCTTCACCCCGTGATCATTGTTGTGGCTGCCAAAATTGCTCACCTCTATCATCAGATAATGATGAAAGAAAAGATTACCCTTCTTCCTTTAGAAAGGGAAGAAAAAGGAAATATAAAAGCAGACCATTCGATGCAGTTATGGATTACTCATGAATTAAAAAAAAATTAGTGTAATTAATTTTTTATGATTAAAAAATGTTTCTGTTGTCTTTTGCTCCACGTTCACTGATTTATATTTCTGTCATAGTATCATGCATTTTTTTGTAGCCTTTAAGGTAATTAGAATGGTTTCTATGACCTTGTGAGTCCAGTTATGTTACCGTATTCATTTTTCACACTTAGTAATCACATATATACTTTTAAAGTGATCTCTGAACGTGATTTGACCTTGTCTGCTTGCTCTTGTTAGGTTTGTATTATACTTTTGTGCGATATGTAAAGATGCTGATGAAGGAAACAAGTTATTACAAGCTGCCATGAATGCTCTTCTTGTGTTGCCTGTATCTGGAAACCCTGATAGTATTTCTATAGATCGAAGTGAGAGTGCAGATATAAAACCCACTGTGCTTTGGCGTGCATTTTATATGCAGAAAATGACAACGGTTTGCCTCTCATCCTGAATTGTTCATAGATATTTTTCCTCATATGATGCTTAATTTTACCTGCATATTGTAAGTGAACCTCTTCCCTGCATTATCTCTTATGCTAGAGGTTAACTTCTTTATTACCCTCAAAACAAAATGCCTATAAGAATCACTTCATTTTTCTTATAGAGCGCACTATTGATAGTACTTTAAGAATTTTTACATAAAAGAGCAAGTTTAACGTGATCCCAACATGTGCAAAATCGGTCAGCATCCTTTTTTCTACTTACAGATATAAAATTATTTTTATTTCAGGGCAAGTTTGATTGCATCAGTTCCACTCCTGCGCCTGATGGGAATGTAAACTACAATGACCTTTTAGATGCAACTGAGAAGGTACTTATTTATTTTCTTTGATTCAGAATATAAACAATTTTATTCTTTTTCAGCTTGTATTATTTTCCTTACTGTTATATATCTACAATAGTTTTCTCATATTAAGAAGAGAAACGAGCCGGAAAATATTCATGTTCTGGCATTTCCTTCACCTGGTGCATACATAAAGATTAGATGCAACACCCAAAAAAGAAAAGGAAAGTATTATTTTCATATGTTGTGGTTTATGCTTACCAGTTTGGTGCTGGTACTCTCACAGCTGTTTCATCAATTGTATCCCGACGAGGAATACTTTCCAGAGAGCAAATCATCGGAAGAACCTACGGACGAGAATGGGATTAGTCTGGAGAGCTAAGAAGGGCAGACCAGGTGAGCTTCCTCATGTGAATGAAGCAGATACACCATGATCTGAAAGGAAATTGTGAAGATACATGCGCATGTGCTGGAGTTGGAAAGATGGAGGTTGAAATTATTGATTAAGGAGATAGAAGGACGCAGTTGTGAATTTTGGGTTACAAAAGCAACCATTGTGAAGGGAAAAAGTCATTTTCTAAAAGTTTAGGCTAAGCTTACAAATACTGATTTGTTGGAGCTGTATATTCACTTTTCATGACGTAAACTGGACTAAGTTTCCACTTTCGGAAGACTTGGGAGTTTCAAAGCGATGGTTCTGATGGAGGAGCACTCTTAATTCCTATTAGCGCCATGCAATTTGCATTTTGACGGTTTTTAGTATATTCTGTAATTTGTAATTTAATTTGTATAGGATGTCCAATGTACAAACACTTAAGAGTATAATTTCCTTTCAGGGCAAAGCTTGAATCCGTCTTGTTCCTGACCTATTTATAACTTGATTTCATCTTCTTAAGAGTATAATTTGAATGCTTGTGTTCACAAACGGAAGTTTACATCTTTATGACTTGTGCTTGGATCATACTCTATTATTTCTTCTCCTACAAACTGATGATTGTGTATCAAATACTATTTGGTGTATATTATTCTCTGCTTGATGGATAACGTAAGAGAAATGTATGAATGCACCAAGCGTTAGGAGTTTTTTTTTTTTTTAAATTGTTCAGTTCGAGTTTTGAAATTGTCATGGCACTATATGGCTACCTGAATTCCTACGCTTCGGATTCATCCGGCTTAACTACCAAATTACTGCCTGATCAAATTAATCCTATGTCTCTTTCCTTTTTCAAAAATTATAATGTATCTTTAAAATTATTTTTATTGAATTCCTTTCTCTATCTCTCTCTTATGAATTGAATAAGGATATTTTAGGTAATATATAATAAGTATTTTCTCATATTGTAGAAGATGGTTCTATATTTTGGATCCTATATTAAAAACCGGAAAAAATATAAATTTTGATTTAACAATTTGTGAGTTGAAAACATTTGAGGTTTATTTATTGTAACTCATTATATATATAAATTTTGATTTGTAATTATTTACTGAAATTTTTAAATTTTTACGTTATTGGCAACTTTTATTAAAAACAATATTGTGATTTATAAGAATTAAAAATAAATATTTAATTCGGATAAATTTTATTATGATTTTAAAGAGTTAATTCAAGAATTACAAAATTAAAAAGCATGAGCACCGGTTTCATGCAGGGAAAAATAGAATACAGAATCTATATGAGTTTTAACTCTATAGATTCTTTTTTTAGGCTTATTATAATGGCAACGAATCATAAAAATTATAATTATTTTTTTTAAGAAAGAGCAAATACATAATTTTGCACTTTGCTGAACCAATAGATAACATTTCTCAATTCTTACAGCAATGATAAAAATTATAATATAATTATATTGCCATTATATCCCCATAAAAATTAAACAATATAGCCTCCATTATACCCTAGTAAAACCCCCAAAAACAATCTCTAACTAGAAAACTCTTCATTATTTGTACAAGATACCTCTAAAGAAAATAAAAAGAAAATGTTGATATTGGAAAACACTCTTGCACAATTTCTGATGTAAAATGAAGATTGATCACTAGCGCCTTAAACTTGTTTAAACCCGTTTGTTAAGCACAGCCTCAAACTCCGCAGCTACTCTTCTTATTGTCATTATCATGGTTCAGTTCTTGTGGGCCCTAAACCTATACGAGAAATCTACAGGTTTTGAACTAAATATTAGAGAAAATAACATTTGAGAACCAAAATTTTGAATTAATTTTATTTTAAGATCAAAAAAATTTGAAAATATCAAAAAAGGATCATGTCTTAAATTAATTAAAAATGTAAATATGAAATGATCTAAATACCCTTATAAAAAGATTTTACACTCAACATCTGCTTTTTACTACTCTTTTTTATAAATTTGACACTGAACATCCACAATTTTACACTGAACACATTGTGAAATATGAGTGTAAAATTAAGGAAGTTTAGTGTCAAATTTATGAAAAAGAGTAGTAAAAAATAGATGTTGAGTAGTAAAAAATAGAAGTTGAGTATAAAATTTTGAGACTTATCCAGTATAAAATCAGGGGTCTCCAATGTCAAATTGTGGAACATGAGTAGTAAAATGCAGAAGATGAGTGTAAAATTCTAAGAGTTAAATTTTTTATTGTGTCCGGTGTAAAATTGGTGAAGGTCAGTGTTAAATTATAGAATAAGAGTAGTAAAAAGTAAATGTTGAATGTAAAACATTTTAACAAAGGCATTTAGGTTATTTCCTATTTAGAATTTTAATTAATTTAAGATATGACCATTTTATGATATTTTCAATTTTTTTGTTCTAAAATGAAATTAATTAAAAGTTTTGGTTTTCAAGTGTCATTTCTCCAAAATATTAAGACAGATGATTTGATTTTGCCCGATAGATATAAGAGAGACACATGCTCTTGATATTTGAGAGATAGAAACTATAAATTAATTTGGATTTATAGCAGTAGAAATTCATATCATATTCATATGTAATGCCTTAGAAGGAATTTGAAGTTCAGATCAAAAGTGGGACAGAGCACAGAGAAGAAAAAGAAAAGGAAGAAAGGAAAAAGAGAAAAGGTCTTTAATTAGTAACATTCTAGAACCTGAACAATAAGTACCTGCAAAATAGAGAACATCTAGAGTATGGGAAGGTGCAAATAAAATTTAAACGAATGTAATCATAAGAATTAAAAACACAAATGTAACATGACAATTATGGTCTAATTTCGAGTTAAAGTAAGATAGGGGTATAATTATCATGAAAATATATGTATAGAGGCCAAAAACAATATTTATAATTTGTTTAGGGTTAAATTGTAAATATCACATAAATTTTTCTATAAATAGGAATTGTGGTCTCATGTTATATTTGAAATATTTTTTGACTCCTCTTACCGTAGAACATTCAAAACTTTCATAAGGTAACAATATGAAAAATCCAATTGACCTATTAACTCATGTTTTTAATTGGTTATGGATTCAATATAAATTTAATAGTTCTAGGGCCTGTTTCAAATCAGACATGCTTTTGCATTCTAGTCTCATATTATCTAGAATTGGTACCGGATTTTATTCAAGTTTCTAGATTTGATGTATGGATTAAAACACAAATTGATTAATTCTAGATATATTTAAATCTTACAAGTGATATCGATGCCTTGCCATTATCAATTTTTTAGAATAATTCTTAGAATTATAAGGTTGAATTTATGTTTTTAAAGGAATTTTGGATTTTTGATGTTATCATGTTTTTTTTTTCCTTTTGATTGGATTCATGGTTTAATCTTTTCGATTTAGAATTTCGGTTGATAATAATGGATTCAAATATCCTTGTGATGAATTTAGTATCTTACAAACATTATATTCAACCTTTTGTGGTTTGATAAGCAATTCTAGTAAGATTCGTGCATATTAAGCCACAAAATTGTGGATTTAGTTTTTGCCAACATTTTGCACTTTGGTTTGCATATGGTTTATTCTTCCAGGTTTCATAGTTGAAATAAAAGGGGTTTAGTATGCTACGTACATGGGCTCCTTGTGCATTTTGGCACACCCACTTTTGGTTATAAGGATTCAAGGTTTTTTTTTTCCTTTTGGTTGGATTCATGGTTTAATCTTTTCAATTTAGAATTTCGGTTGATAATAATGGATTCAAATATCCTTGTGATGAATTTAGTATCTTACAAACATTATATTCAACCTTCTGTGGTTTGATAAGCAATTCTAGTAAGATTTGTGCATATTAAGCCACAAGATTATGGATTTAGTTTCTACCAACATTTTGCACTTTGATTTGCATATGGCTTATTCTTCCAGGTTTCATAATTGAAATAAAAGGGGTTTAGTATGCTTCGTACATGGGCTCCTTGTGCATTTTGGCACACCCACTTTTGGTTATAAGGATTCAAGGTTCCATAGTGTGGATAGGGTCATAATTTGTTTTTTATAATTAATATAATTTTAAAAATATTTTAAACTATGCACATCTCATTTAGACCATTTAGATAAGATTTGAATGATCTAGATTTTATTATTTTATTTTTATATTTTAAAATTAAAATATTAACTTTTTTATAAGTTAATAGTTATAAACAATGTATAAAAACCATATCGGATCAGTCGGTTCGATTGGTTGGATCGAGAACTGATGCCGAATTCGGTTTGGCCCGGTTAGAATGAAGAACGAAATCAAAGAATTCTAGAATAAGTGAGAACCATTCATAATTTTTTTAATTTTTTTAGTTTTTAAAATAAAATATTATTTTTAATACTAAATTGCATTATTTTTTGCATAAATATTTTTTTCATATTATAATATTATATGGGTATTATTATGATACATAATTATTAATAATAATAAATTTAGTTAGCAAATAATATGAAAATAAAATATTAATTAACTATTTTGAATTCAAAATATAATTTTGAATAAATATTAACATATTTAGATTATTAATAATAACAAATTTACTTAATTTTATTACTATTGGTTTAATTATAGTTTAACAATAGTTGAATCATTCAATTTTAAACCACTATCTTCATTCAATTTTAAACCACTATCTTGACCTGACTGACCCGATTTTTAATACTTTAGTTATAAAAATGATGCTACTTTATATTCTATATTATTTGAAATAAAAATATTATTTAAGTTTAATTAAAAAATAGAAAGATACAACCAATATATTAAAAATCAAATCAGTCATTGAATCAGTTAAAGCACTCGTTCAAAGTTTAATGGTTCAATTGGGTTGAATTGTAATCAAATTAATATTAATGAAATTAATATATTTTTAATTTTATGATATATATTATATAAAAATTAAAAAAAATTGTTATCATTTATTCATAATTACATTTTGAATATAAGATGATAAACTAATTATCTATTATTATATTATTTGTTAAATAAAATTATTATTATTATTAATTTTGTATCAAAATAATACTTATATAATATTATAATAATGAAATAAAATAAATTTATACACAAAATAATACTGTTTAATATTAAAAGTAATGTTATAATTTTAAAAATTAAAAAATTTACTGATTCATAACTGATTTCACTAACTTTTAACCCGTTTTCATCGAATTTTGAATTCAAGTCATTTTTCTACTTGTTTGGAACAAACCAAACATCGGCGTCTGATTGAATCAGCGGGTTTAGTCTTTTATACTATACATATAACCCAAAGAAAAAGTGCACATGATAGGGGGCACCAAATCCAATTCTTGGGTTAAGCCTGAAAGGCTGAAACTAGTTTAAAGATATCCAAGATAAATCAAGCCCAAACATAAAACTTAGTGGGAATCAGAGTTTAGGAGTATTGGAAGGAATTAATTACAGAAAAACTTTTAATTAATAAAAAATGATGACAAAAGATTCTATTTTATAATAAATTTATTATGTTAATCAAATATAAAAAAGAAAAAAAAACCTAGCCTAGTTCTTTCCGGTAAATACAGTGTCTCACTCGTTCTTCTTCCCGCACGGCTCCACTGAGCTTGTGAGCTGCCGTCTGTCTCATTCATTCTTCTTCTTCGGTTTTCTTCTTCCAGCACCCAGTCGGCTTTCTTCGTCGAGCTTCCGTCTCTCATCCATTCCTCGTTCTTCTTCGGTTGTTTTCTTCCAGCACCGAGCTTGTAAGCATGCTTGCTGAAATTTCACAAAACACGACCCGGTCTATCTTCTTTTTGAAAAAAAAAAAATTTTTTAGTAGGATATAATATATTGATCTTTTATTTAGCGTTAAGCTGTTCTAACTTATTAAATTCTCTACAGGTTTTCTTATTAGAACTGTTGTGATTAGGTGGACATAAATTGCTTTTGAGGGATGAGTGAGTTTCTTTTTGATGACATTTTCAAGGTTGAGGATGTAGATCCAGATGGTAAAAAGTATGATAAGGGTATGATTCTTGGAACCCAGTTTCTCAGTTCTGTTTAGTTGCAGTGCTTACCCTCTCTCACTTTTCACAATTCAATCAAAATTGCACTCAAGTTAGGTGCTTTGAGTATGAACCTTGTGATTGGTAGGTTGTCTCTATTTAATCAGAGCACGCTGGGTTTCTATGACCCTTTTGTGTCTGAATGCTTTTGCTGAAAATAGAGGTTCTATGAAGGACTGAATTTTATGTATCAGCATATGACTGCTTGTTATGACTTATCTATACGAACACTCTCTTGTTTTGGTTTATATTTGGTGACATATTGCAAAGGAAGAAAAAAAAAAACCTTATTAGTTAGGAACTAAAAGTTAAATTTAAAGTATTATATGCGTGCCTGTCTAAAAAATAATTCCAAGAAAAGAAAATGTTTTTGTGTTGTGAATTGAGCTGTTAGATAGACAATCCAAAGGATGTTGCCAGTTAAATTTTAATTAACAGTTGAATGATACTGTTTCTTACTGTTAATAATCAATTGCCGATGAATGTAAGAATTGAATAATAAGGATCTATTCAATAAAAAAACCTAACCTATGAATAATACAGAGCAGGAATAATATAGGTTGAGAAGAAAATTGTCAATACTGGTAAAATGTATTAACAAAATTCAAAATTGAAGAAATCCTAAAATGATTACGGCCTTATGACCAATATCAAATGTTCATTAAAGAGGCTCTGCAACTCAATTGAGTAAATCCATAGCTACAATGTTTTATACAGTTAGCAATATCCAATCCCATTTCCGATAGATATTGGATCTTTATGGACTTTGATATACCAGCCTTGAGCATTACGTGATATGTAGCCTTGTATCTGTATGTATGTTTGTCTGTTTATTTTTTCTTTACCTTCCTGTTTTGCTCATAAACTGTCTAATGGGCTTGACTTTCATAGTTTCATGACTATTTTCTTTTAGTGTCTCGGATTGTGGCAAAAAGTGAGAAGTGTGACATGTACATGCTTCTGGACGTAAATACAGAGATTTATCCACTGAACAAAAATGAAAGGTTCTTGATGGTTCTGTCTCCCTCGCTAGTTTTAAGTACAAAGGTGAATTCAATTCTCTTCTCATTTATGTTTCTTTTTTTTCCCCCCTGTTTGGGCTATGGTTCAAAATATATAAATGTAATTCCTTTCTTGCTTACTTTGTAAGTTGTCCATCCTAAAATTGAATTTAGCTCATATATGAACTTTTCTGTCTGATTGAGTTATCTGTTCTTCATTTTACAATCTTTGTTGTGTGACTGGTCCTAGATACCTAAGCTGTAGTCGTGCAGTAATTATCATTTGTGGAAGTGCTTTCAACTGGTGCTAAACATGCTCTTACTTTTACTTGCTGTTGATACATCGAATTGGGAAAACTTTTGCCTGATGGTTTTGTGTGTGTTTTTCGCAGCATGAATCTAGTTAAAATAGCTACAGAATATTTGGATGACAAATCATCAAATCAGATAGGAATGAAGCGGTTCTATGATTTGAAATATATTTAAACTGGATGTTCAATTATTATCTCCTGTAAAATGCAGTAAACTAACGGGGGGAAACAAAAACAGATTAGCTCATACTGAGGGCACAACTAGTATATTCAAAATCTAAAAGAATACTGTCTCCCAGAGGTCTTATTTGCTTTTTGCAGAAAATAAAAAAGAAAAACGAAAATAACTCAGACAGCAATGAGCTAACCATGGGATAGCAAAACCCTCGTAGCTGAGAGGTGACAAAGAAGAGTAAATACTAAAGCGCAACAAAGTAATTTCTAAAATTATGGCAGGTTTTAGTGGTCCAAGCTTCATATATAGTCATGAATAATGCAATCAACTCTAATATACTGAGCTGTTAAACTGCTAAATTTCAGGAACTAGCGGTTGATTTACTAATAAAATTTTACCTCTCATCATGTACGGAATTTTGAATGACATGAAAGAGGTGATCAAAGCTAGCAGTTGTTTACTGCTTAGTTCCACCATTTATATTTTAAATAGATGGGGGAATCTGTGAGACTTCAGAAGAATCATCTCACTCTGATGACTTCTTGCATTTCTAAGGCCAACCAGGAGAACATTCGACATGGTTGTTTCTGATAATCATTGTTGTTGTACTTTCAAAGAAAGTGAATGATATCTTCATCCTCTGCCATTTTTCGTCACTGGTTATCTCTGGTCTAGCTGATTTTCTAATTGCTAAAGTCACCTTTTTTTACGACAGTGATTTATTGCATTGCAATTCAATGCAATGCTTACAGCTACCTTCTTTGATCACAAATACTTCTTGCAAATGCATTTATTTTGAAGTCTGAGCTAAGAACCATGTGACATGTAATGGATGACAAATTTTTCATTACTACAACTTCATCTAGTTTCCATCTTTTTGTTGATGAGAAAATTATATTAGTATGTCATGCTTGGGCATTGTTTTCTTTGCTATGATCAAGATTTGTTATTGATATGGACTTATATTTGTCACCGAAAAAAGGTTAGATTTCTTTCAACTGAATTGATATTCTATCCAGGATGGCAAAGTTTCCATTCAAGACAAGTTTGAATACATAATGCATGGAAGGTTATATAACATGACAAATGAAGGTTCGAAAGATGAGCTTGAAGTGTACGTAAATACTTCCTATGTTGACATTTTTCATTTTTGTTGAATAAAACGTATAACCTAGGATGTTGTCCTAAACCCAGCTGTACATTTTATTTAAATTTGACTCGTAACTTTACTAGTTTTGTTGCGTTTTTGCATTGTGCTGTTCCCTTGTTTCACAGGGCTGGAGATGATAGTTTGCTTTGTTAAATTTGATCATATCCTTGCAAAACTATTCAGTTTCTTTGTTATGCAACAAAAAAATATATTCCCAAAGTTGCGTCATCATCAATGGAATTCCTTTTTTCGTTGTTATTTCATTTGTTCATTCATGAGTTTCCATTTAGCAAGTCATGAAATAATTGAACTTATATGCATCTATGAACTCAGTTGATTTTCTGATTGAGTTTCTGTGTTTCTCCAGGGAGGTATATGTATCATTTGGTGGACTACAGATGATGCTGAGGGGGCATGCTTCCCACTGTCTCAAGTTTGCGGTTGATCAGAACTTTTTTTTACTGATAAGGAAGATTGAAGGTTAAAGCTTGTAAGTCATGAGAAGATTGAAACTTAAAGCTTGTAATTGCTTATGAATTTTCTGGAGGGTGAAAGGCAAATGAATCTGCTACACTTTAGGTTTATTATTAATCTGTTTTCTAAACTAACTTTAAATTTCATTTAAATACATAACAAAAAAGTCTCCTGTGACCCATCAATAATTTTTTGCAACTTAGATTTACTTATTATGACTAGAAAATGACTTGTGTGATATACAGGTTGATCATAGAATAATGAAAAATATTACGATTTTCATTCAGTCATGGCACAAAGGTGACAAAAATTAAGTATTTATTAGTGTGTATAGTTTACTTATTCAAAATACTAAGGTATTGAACACTTTTTTATATACTACATTTGAGGATAAATTTTATTGAACACTTCTTTATATACTATATTTGAAGTCATGTCAATCCTTCCCCCTTCTGAATTAAGTATTAACATTTTAAATTCATGCTTACTTCAAATTCGGGATTTAGCAACATAGAACAGAGTATGTGTGAATACCAGCTTAAGAAGGTATAGGCTAACATTGCATAAATCATGTCTTTAACTCTTGTTAATAATCACAGCAAATGCCAAGCATGCTGGAAATTGACTCTTATGCACGTTGAGTGGGAGTTTTGAATCAGACAATATAATAGTGATAAAGGATTAAACACTTTTAAACCTATTAATAACTCGTACTATCACTTTCACTTCAATAATATATTTATTAGTGAGTAATAATTAAATGTGTTCTATTGCACAGACTTAACATATCAATGTTTTTCATTAGCAAGATAAGAGTATTAACTTTCAGTAACAATTAATGGTTTGATAGATTAAACAAAAAAAAAGAGTTCAAGAATTCAATTAAAAGAAGATTATTTACTGAATCCACGTTCCCATCCCAGTAGCACATTATTAGAGCTTAAATAAATAATTTCTTCACCAAACAACATAGATTGCATGAATCGGTTAACTTCTTCATCAATGGCCAACATATTGCCCTATCCCTATAATAAGATGTGTCCTTTAAATAATCTATAAGATTAGCGAGAATAATTACTTATCTAATAAACCATCAATAAAGAAAGGTAAAACTTGCACCATTACTTACTCTAACTTTGCCAAATATGCTATTCTTCCTTATGTACTTGATCATCATTGCAGTTTCATATATAGAGATACTCGTCAGAACGACGCCTTTCAAAATAAGTAATTAATGTTAAGGAATGTTTCAAAATTAGAAAAAATGAATACATAGACATTTAAGTTGTTTAATTAGCATTTGTGATTTTAATTCTTTTCTTCTACTAAAAAATGGGTAAAAAATTATTGTTATTAGAACCAGATTAAATCGATTAATTTGGTCAGTTAAACTGAGAACTAATATCTAATTCGGTATGGATGAAAGTTTTAATCTGTAATATGTAAAACTGGTCCCAAACTAATAAGAACTAATAGAATCAACGGTTTAATCAATTCAAATGGTTCACCTTCACCATTTATAGAAAAGAAAGAAAGAACGGGGCAACAAGCATAGACGAAGAAGATCAAGCCAAAACTTAAACTTTTCTATCTCATAATGTACAACACAACTCAACAAAAACTTAAAACATCATCACCAAAGAAATAGGTCACTTTTTCGACGACTTAGATACCCTTTCTTTACTATCAACTATCCTCTTTCTTTACTATCCGACTGCCAATCTTCCTTCTTGGCTGACTAACAGCCACGGTGATGAACAGCCATTGACCTCTCATTTTACTGGTGTGAACCATAGATTCATTCACCTCACCTGCCCACGGCACTGGAATTTCACTCCTGTGTTGTGCAATGGTGCGTCAGAGAAAATTTAGAGGAAGAAAAGATTTTTTTTTTTTTATGAAAAGAAGCTAAACACCTAAATCGATAATTTCGTATTGCTCGATTTTTACTCTTTGAACTCCAATTTAAATTTAAATCTCTCATAAATTGTACATCACACATTCTAATACCTTGCTTTAATTTTTAAAAGCCCAAGAAATCATTGCGTCCTTTTGCATATCCTCCGCCTTACCTATTGCCTATATCATATTGCCATTTTAATATTATTTTATTATCTTTTCAAACGATAAAATTTCTATTCATTATTTTTTTTAATTTTAATTTTTTTATTTTTTGAGTCATGAGTGTCCGGAACTTTTGACTTCAAACCCCCTCATACCTACAATTTATTTGTTAAGTTTTTTAATTTATTTTTTATTTTATCATCATCATTAATTAGTTTATTTACTTTTTATATTTATATTTGTATTTTTATCTAAAACAGTTATTATATAATTAAAAATTATTATATATATATATATCATGTGTTGATTCTGTCTGAACATCTGACATTGAAATAGTTGAATTCAATTAGAATTATATTTTATTGCTCGTGGATGATAAGTTGATAATTAATATCATTTAACTAAGACCTTAACTAAGTTATAAAATATGTTTAAATTTATGTTAATAATTTGTTGATGAAATTGTACTTGAATAATTTACTTAAACAACTATTGTGAATATATCATTTTTAATTTATTTCATTTCATATTCATTATTTTTAATATATAGCTTCAAAAAATTTTAATTATGAAAAAAATTTTAAAGATGGGTAGCCTAAATACTTTTTATTTATATATATTATCTAAAATATATTATTTTAATAATTATCTATTCAATCCTTATTAAACTATTAAACCTTGAATCAGTATGAATATCTGATCCAATTATGATTGAAAAAACTACACAATTTGACTTTATGAAAAAGTATATTTGTCAAACTGATGATACACTGTAATATTCTTACAATAAATTACTTTTACTAAATCAATCCATAATTATAATCCCTTCAGTTATAAACCACATTAACTTTATAACTACAAATTATTATTATTATTATTATTACAAAACCCGCGTTCCTTAGTTCCTCACAAGAAACTGCAAATTATTTCGCATATGCATAAATCATTGGAGACATGCCTCACTTTCTCTACAGTATCAAAGATTCAAAGATTACTGTACGTATCGAAATGAACGTGCCGAGGTTACAAGTCTGAGGTGGATATACGCTCTTTTGAAGCCTCGCCTTCCGGGCTCATATACACCGAGCTATAATTCGGAGGCCGAGCTTAAGCGCTACGAACCGAGTAACACATCGGTTATCGAATGATAAGGCCGAGTAATTGTATGGCCAAATGATCGTCCGACTGAACAATATCTCGGTCATATACGGGTTTCTCTACGAAAGCTGTTTTATCTCAAAAACACCCGGCTAGGAATAACAGTTATGAGATCATAACAGTCACAGAATCATAACTGCAGGGCGAAAAATCAGGGATCACACTAAAAGAGCGTGATACTCCATAATGGCAATTTATGAAATATCCCAATAAATTAGGGATTATAGGGAGAAGACGGTTACATCTTAACGGTCAAGAGATGGTGAATAAAAGGAAAAAAGATAAATGTAAACGGGGGACATTGAAAAAAAGAAGGTGGAATAGATTCTCGGTCTTTAGACGAAATATTCTCTCTGAGACAAAAGATTATCTTTTAGACGGAACATTTTTGGCGCCCACCGTGGGGCCGAGAAAAACTATCCCACCACCATCAAGGATCATGGTTAGAACCAGGAGCAGTGCGGGAGCAGGAGAACGACGCTCTGAAGACAGGCCTTCTTTGGAGGACCACCCTGTCATCCGGGCAATGCGTGAGGAGATGGAGGTATTAAGAAAGGAGAACGAGGAGATGCGTGAAAGGAACAGACAGTTGGAGCAGGAACGCTATCATGAAAGTACTTCTCTTTCTCGAGGAGGGGAACGGGGGAATATCAACAGGGAAGCTCAGCGGTCATATCGTGAGGGGAGCCGACGGGAGGAAACACACCATTCAGAAACCAACATTGACAATTTGCGAGGCGACAAGCAGGCTGTCCGGAGACATCCGTTCGTTGATGGCATTATGGAGACGCCATTACCAAAAGGATGGAAGGGTGTAAACTTAGAAAGATATGACGGTACCACCGACCCTGATGAGCATGTGGATGCGTATGTTACGCAGGTGAATCTGTTCACAAATGAGGATGCAGTTTTATGTAGGGTTTTCCCTACGTCCTTGAAAGGAGCGGCTCTGAGTTGGTATACCCGGCTCCCATCACGATCTATTGATTGTTTTGAAACATTGGTCAATAAATTCAGAGCACAGTACGCCACCAGCCGACCTCATCAGCTTACCTCGGCTGCGTTGGTAAACTTGCGACAGGAGAGGGATGAATCCCTAAGAAGTTTTATGGAGCGTTTCTCGTCAGTCTCGGTAAAGATCCGGGATCTAAATCCTGAGGTAGCTATGCACACGATGTTGATGGCTCTCAAGCCGGGGCCGTTCGCCGACCATCTATGTCGAAAACCACCTGCCGACATGGATGAGCTTAGAAATCGTGCAGCTGGATACATACAAATGGAGGAGGTGTCAAAATTTAGAAATAGGGTCAGGACTGATCTGGACAAGCGAACGGAATCAAGCAGCCGTGGAAGTCTGAGGCCGACGTTAGAAAAAGGGAAGTTTAAGAGAGAAGGTATTAGTCGGGGACCGAAGTATGACTTCTATACTCCATTAAACACCAACCGCGCTCGAATTTTGGATGAAGCCTGCAATACCGAGTTGATACGGCTCCCAGTCCCCGGACATACCCCGGAGATGGCGGATCAGTCAAAGCATTGCAGGTACCATCGCAATTATGGTCACACTACCGAGGAGTGCTGGACATTACGAGACAAGATTGAGGAATTGATCCAGGCTGGTCATCTCGGCAACTTCATACAGAGGGGTCACGGAAGTCGACCCTCCTATAGTGGAAGAGGTCGTGGTAGAAGTCAGACCCGAGGTCAAGAGGAACCTCGGCAACCGAATAAAGAAAGAGTGCAACCAGACGACACTCGAAGTAGGGAAGGGAACAGAATCAGAGGGGTTATCAACACTATCGCAGGAGGGTTTGCTGGAGGAGGAGCAACCAGCTCGGCTAGGAAAAGACACTTGAGGAACATTCGGGCGGTAAATGCGACTATGCCCCGAGTGCCCCGGAGTTCTCCGCCCATCACCTTTTCGGATGAGGATTTCGAAGGAGTTGATCCTAATCAGGACGACCCCATGGTGATTTCAGTGGAGGTGGCCAATTATGTCGTCCGAAAGACACTGATAGATCAGGGAAGCTCTGCGGATATATTGTATTATTCTACCTTCCAGAAGCTCGGGATACCTGAGGAAACGATCAGGCCTTATCACGATCCGTTGGTCGGTTTTGCCGGAGAACAGGTTCACACCCGAGGATACGTGGAGCTGTTGACCACCTTCCGTGGAGATCTCGGATCAAAAACCATTATGGTCAGGTATCTTATAATTGATGCAGTAACTTCTTATAATATCTTGATAGGTAGACCTGCGTTAAACGAGCTCGGCGCCGTGGTTTCCACTCTGCATCTCACAATGAAGTTTCCCTCGGCGACCGGAAACATAATTGCAATAAAAGCTGACCAAAAGGTGGCAAGACAATGTTATATGGATAGTCTAAAAGTCACCAGAGGAAGGATGGTTGGCGGCAGTGAACATATGAAAAAGGATACAGCATCAGTAAATTTGGTGGAACTTGATCCTCGACTTGATGCGCGGGACCAAAGACCAATGCCTATTGAAGAATTGCAGAAATTTCAGCTCGCCGGTGAAGACCGGTGCACCAGTCTCGGGAGTAAACTCGGAGGTGAGATTAAAGAGCAGATAACAAAGATGTTGAAGGACAATGCTGATTTGTTTGCATGGACTTCTTCGGATATGCCGGGAATTGATCCAAATTTTTTATGCCACAAACTTGCGGTGTACCCTGAAGCTAAGCCAATAGCACAAAGGAAAAGGCGGGTAGGCAAGGAAAGGCGGAAGGCAATGAAGGAAGAAACTGCAAAATTGATTGATGCTGGGTTCATTCGAGAGATTGAGTATACAACGTGGCTGGCTAATGTGGTGCTCGTAAAGAAGGCAAATGGAAGGTGGAGAATGTGCACGGATTACACCGACCTAAACAAATCATGCCCGAAAGATACATACCCCCTCCCGAGCATAGATCGGCTTGTAGATGGAGCGTCAGGATGTGGCCTGCTCAGCTTTTTGGATGCCTACTCGGGGTATAATCAGATAAGGATGTACCCCCCTGACGAGGAGAAAACTGCGTTCATGACTGAGAACGCTAATTATTGTTATCAGGTGATGCCGTTCGGACTGAAGAATGCTGGGGCTACTTACCAACGGTTGATGGATAAAATATTTCAGGATCAGATCGGGAGAAACTTGGAAGTATATGTTGACGACATGGTAGTGAAGTCCGAAGATCCCTCCAAGCATGCTGCCGACCTTGGAGAGGTGTTCGGAAGAATACGGAAGTACAACATGAGGTTAAATCCTGAGAAATGCGTATTCGGAGTTAACGGGGGGAAATTCTTAGGATTCATGTTAACACATCGGGGTATTGAAGCCAATCCCGACAAATGCCGAGCTATTATTGACATGAGAAGCCCCCAAAACATAAAAGAAGTGCAGAAACTGACGGGGCGACTAGCATCACTATCACGCTTTGTACCGAGGTTAGCAGAGAGAGCTAGGCCGTTCTTCAAGTTGCTTAAAAAGGCAGCGCGGTACGAGTGGAATGAGGAATACGAGCAGGCGTTTCAGAATTTCAAAGGTTTCTTCTCAGCACCTCCGATACTTAATCGGCCGACACCCAACAAAGAATTACTATTGTATATGTCGGTGACCGAACATGCAATTAGCTCGGTGATGGTACAAGAAATGGGCAGGCAGCAGATACCGGTATACTTCATCAGCCGAATACTGCACGACGCTGAAACGAGGTATCAGACTATTGAAAAGTTAGCCTTGACTCTGGTCACATCGGCGAGAAGGTTACGACCTTATTTTCAAAGTCATGAGGTTATTGTGAAAACCGACCACCCTGTAAAGCAAGTCTTGAGGAAACCCGAATTAGCCGGACGAATGATCTCGTGGTCAGTCGAGTTGTCAGAGTTTGGTATAAGATACGAGCCTAGAGGACCAATTAAGGCGCAATGTTTGTCTGATTTTGTCGCCGAACTTACTCCATCTGTCGATTCCAAAGATGGGGTCCGATGGACACTTTATGTAGATGGCTCCTCTAATACTAAAGGAAGCGGTGCGGGAATTATTCTGGAAGGTCCTGGTGGACTAATTTTGGAACAGTCTCTTAAAATCGACTTCTCGGTCACCAACAACCAGGCCGAATATGAAGCTCTTATTGCCGGGTTAAAACTAGCTAAAGAAGTGGGAGCGAGGCAAGTTAGGTGTCGGAGTGATTCACAGTTAGTTTCTGAACAAGTCTCGGGGGCTTACCAGGCTAAAGATCCACAGCTGGCCAGGTATTTGAACAAGGTAAAACGATTAACTGAATATTTTCAAGAATTTGCTATTGAGCACATTCCAAGAGAAGAGAACTCGCGAGCTGACCTGTTATCCAGATTGGCTAATGTTAAGAAGCTCGGGCAACATGAGACAATCATCAGGGAAACAATACATCAGCCCAGTATCGATCTTGATGAGGTTATGATCGGAGACAGCCTGGATCGGGATTGGATGACCCATATTTGGAACCATCTGGCCGAAGGGACCTTACCCAGTAACCAAAATGAAGCAAGAAGGTTGAAGATGAGGTCTTCCCATTACGTAATAATGGGAGGAGATTTATACAGGCGAGGATTCTCAACTCCCCTTTTAAAATGCCTCACTACTGAACAGGCAAAGTATGAGCGAAATCCATGAGGGAGTGTGTGGGATGCATACTGGTGGAAGATCTATGGCAGCAAGAGTAATCCGGGCCGGTTATTATTGGCCCACTATGCGAGCTGATTGTACCGAGTATAGCAAGAAGTGTAATGAGTGCCAAAGGTTTGGTAATCTGCGCCACGCACCGCCAGAAGAATTGCACACAATGACGTCTCCGTGGCCATTCATGGTCTGGGGAATGGATATTCTCGGACCTTTTCCGATGGGCAAAGGGCAAGTCAAGTTCTTACTAGTGGGCATAGACTACTTCACTAAATGGATTGAGGCGGAATCGTTAGCTAAGATCACGGCACAGCAAGTACGGAAATTCGTATGGAGAAATATTATCTGTCGGTATGGGATTCCTCACTCGATGGTTACTGATAATGGAAGGCAGTTTATTGATGGAAATTTGAAACAATTCTATGAACAGCTCGGTATCAAGCATCGAGTGTCTTCGGTCGAGCATCCCCAAACTAATGGACAGGCAGAAGCGGCGAACAAGGTTATCCTCGGAGAACTCAAGAAGAGATTGGGAAGGGCAAAGGGGGCTTGGGCCGAAGAATTGCCGAGTATCCTTTGGGCCTATCGTTGCACGCCTCAGTCAAGCACCAAAGAAACTCCTTTTAGGTTGACTTTTGGAGCAGACGCAATGATCCCGGTGGAAGTAGGAGAGCCGTCCTTGAGGCGAATACTTCCCGACCAACACATGAACCAGGAAAACATGGAGGTTGAACTAGATCTATCCGAGGAGGTCAGGGAAAACGCACGTATACAGGAAGAAGCTTGTAAGCAAAGAGCAGCTCGGCGTTATAATTCTAGGCTTAAACCAAGGAGTTTTGTTAGTGGAGATCTCGTTTGGAGAAAGCAGAGTGAAGCAAGGAAGAACGTCGGAGAGGGAAAACTAGCTGCAAATTGGGAAGGACCTTACCGGGTTACTGAAGCGTTGGGCAATGGAGCATATAGGTTAGAAAAGCTGTCAGGAGAAGCAATCCCTAGGACATGGAATGCTTCTCACCTCAAAAATTATTTCAGTTAGTTGATGTATACAAGGAAGGTGATGTACTCTTTTTCCTAACTCGGTCTTTTGTCCCAAAATATGCAAAAGAGGGTTTTGGCCGAGAAGGTTTTAACGAGGCACGCCTATCTGTTTTAATAAAGGGAAATTCTTTTTCATGGTTATGTTTATTATACTCGGTCAAGTGTGAATCGAGGAAAATTCGGTCAAGTATGAACCGAGGTCTACAACTAATACTCGGTCAAGTGTGAATCGAGAAAATGAAAATTCGGTCAAGTATGAACCGAGGTCTACAACCAATACTCGGTCAAGTGTGAATCGAGGAAAATTCGGTCAAGTATGAACCGAGGTCTACAACTAATACTCGGTCAAGTGTGAATCGAGGAAATGAAAATTCGGTCAAGTATGAACCGAGGTCTACAACCAATACTCGGTCAAGTGTGAATCGAGGAAAATTCGGTCAAGTATGAACCGAGCATTCGAATTAAATTTGGTCAAGTCTGAACCAAAATTCGGTCAAGTATGAACCGAGCACTCGAAGTAAATTTGGTCAAGATTGAACCAAATTTTTGTTAAAGACTCGGTCAAGTGTGAATCGGGGAATTGAAATTTGGTCAAGTATGAATCAAAGTTTCTATCGTAAACTCGGCCAAAAGTGAACCGAGAGGCTAAATTAAATTTTAGTCGAGAAAGAACTACGGGATTATG
The DNA here is from genome assembly GCA_026686845.1 of Adenanthera pavonina. Classification (NCBI taxonomy): domain Eukaryota; kingdom Viridiplantae; phylum Streptophyta; class Magnoliopsida; order Fabales; family Fabaceae; genus Adenanthera; species Adenanthera pavonina. Next base: position 23,515,337 of record JAIVEN010000022.1, on the reverse strand, counting down.
TTAAACTTTGTCAAAAATTTGAACACGGACAGGTCATCAGGAATCGGCAAAAGATTGTTATCATTGCTTAGAAATAAGTTTGAACAATACATCCAAGTATGGAAAGAAATAGACAGTCAAGGAGATGGGCGGTCCGAAGCTGTAGGAATATCCTACAATTCTTCCTCATCCACAAGCATACCATCTTTGACGTCTTTATTTACATCAAATGCCGAGAGCTCAATTTTCGGCATGAAAAGATACACCTGACGAAGCGCTTTATGAAAGCCCTCTACGTGCTCCTTCATTATTTGTTGCACGGCTTCCTGAACGTCGGCCTCAAGCTCGGCCTGTTTATTCTTGGCTTGTTCCAAATCTTTCTGCAAATTAGCAGCAAGGGCCGAGGATTCGGCTTCAACGCTCTTTGCCCAAGCAACCTCAGTCGTCAAGGCATCTCGCTCCTTTTCAACCCCTTGCACTTTCATCTCGGCAGCATCGAGGGACCCTTTTAATTCTTCTACCTGCCGAAGAAGAGCTGCTTGAGACTTTAAAGCTTCGGCAAGCTCCGAGGAAGCCTTGTCCTTCGCGTTGGTTACTTCCAGAAGCTCGACCTTAGCAGCCTCTAGACGGCGATTGCTTTCCTCAAACTCCTCCCGACAAAACGAGGCCATAGCCGACATGGATTCCAAAATAGCTTTGGGACCCAATCGCTGCAAGGTCTCTTTGTCACTGATTCCCTGGACGCTACTCGTGAAAAGTTTGGCAGTGTTTGGATCAATGCCTGAAGGCGAGCGTCTAACAGGAGAAGGCAGAGGAGATTGGTGAGCTGAAGATACAGGCTCCTCATCGGTGGTCAGAAGTCGAGCACGTTTGCTTGGGGGGCTTCGTGAAGAGGAGGGAATCTCAACAACCTCAGCTGTTGCTATTACTTCAGCGCGACCTCTCTCTTCTTTATCCAGGTGAGCCTGCAACTTCTCGGCACTTGGTCCAGATGATGGGGCCATGCGTTTTATCGAACGCCAGTTAAATTTCCCCATCACCACTGCAAAATAGAAAGCATATATTAGAAGCTGAAGTAAGTATGGTTGCATAAGGAAAAGAAAAATCAGCACTCACGTGTAAAATCTTTATTAGGGGTTGAAGAGTAGGGGAGCCTAAGTAATATTTTACAGTTTAGAGGACGAGGTAATTTATTTAATTGGCCGACATCCTCCTTTTCGGATGCCGACATATCCTCGCAACTCCAGGACTGGAACTTAATAGGAGTCCGAGTCCAATAAAAAGGAAATCTGGGTCGTCCTCTCTCATCAAAGAACATGTCTGAGTATCCCTCGGCTGGGCGCACCTTAAAGAAACTTCCTTTGAAGTCTTTGTAGGATGAGGTATATGGACCGATTATTCCCTTTTTATTCATACCACTGAGAGAAATCCAGCCGATCTTATTTCCAAATCGGATCTGGTAGAAGTAGAGAAATTTGGGAGCAGTCGGTGTCATGTTCAATTTTCTGCACAGGACTTCGAAAGCCTTTAAAAACGCCCAGCTGTTGGGATGAAGCTGAGTCGGAGCTACGTTCAACGCCCTTAAAACAGCGCATTCAAACTCCGAGAAAGGAAGGCCAACTCCCAGTGACTCAAATAATGTTTTATACATATAAGTAAAATGTGTTTGCCCTCGTTGTGCCGACATAAAAACATGCTCATCTTCTGTACACGGCTCGGCAACCACAGCCTCCTCAATTTGTCTGCTAGACAGAGGGATGGATTTCCTCATTTCTATGATCGATTCAGCAGTCTGAAATTTAGAGTGATAAGATCCAACTTCTCCCTTTACCCAATAATATCCCGGAAGCCGAATGTCAGGAACTGGATCTCTCTGAACTCTAGGAATAACCTTTCGGGGGTTTTGAACGGCCATTTGCACTGCCATAGCCGAAGATGAAGCCTCCCTTTCGGTTGGAAAGTCGGCCGGATGAAAATTTAATTCTGTGCTGGGGACGGGAGAGTTTGATGGTGAAAGTTCTTCTCCGATGCCCAAAACTTCTCTCTCTATCAGGATTTGAGGAGAGGACGACCCAGCCGATGCCTCGGATCCACGGTTTGAACTCATGGTGAATGGGAAAAGTATAGAATAATGTGAAGTACTTGAGAAAAGGGGAGAACACAGAAGAGGGCGTACCTGGAAAAATGACGGAAGGGGCAAGGAAAAGGAGGTCAAAGACGACGAAGAGATTCAAAGAAGATGAAAAGCAGAGGTAGGATGAAATAAGAGGATGAGCACCCAAGTCCAATATGTATCCTTCTCCTCGAAAACGAGCAAAATAATCATGATTTTGGGGGAGCCAATCGTCACCATTGGGTAACGTGATTTGGCTGACGAAAAGACGCAGCATTAAATGACGCTGCACGCGGCTGTACGTGTAAGCGCATTACCGTTTTGAAAATTAAAACGTCAAAGAGCCTATGGGAAGGTTCTGGAATCCCTAAGGAACTGAAGCGATTTAAATTCAAAAAGCCAGTTGTTAGCCGACCACACAATTCAGAACCCTCTCATCCAGATTGGACTCGAGGCTTGGGGGGCTAGTGTACGTATCGAAATGAACGTGCCGAGGTTACAAGTCCGAGGTGGATATACGCTCTTTTGAAGCCTCGCCTTCCGGGCTCATATACACCGAGCTATAATTCGGAGGCCGAGCTTAAGCGCTACGAACCGAGTAACACATCGGTTATCGAATGATAAGGCCGAGTAATTGTATGGCCAAATGATCGTCCGACTGAACAATATCTCGGTCATATACGGGTTTCTCTACGAAAGCTGTTTTATCTCAAAAACACCCGGCTAGGAATAACAGTTATGAGATCATAACAGTCACAGAATCATAACTGCAGGGCGAAAAATCAAGGATCACACTAAAAGAGCGTGATACTCCATAATGGCAATTTATGAAATATCCCAATAAATTAGGGATTATAGGGAGAAGACGGTTACATCTTAACGGTCAAGAGATGGTGAATAAAAGGAAAAAAGATAAATGTAAACGGGGGACATTGAAAAAAAGAAGGTGGAATAGATTCTCGGTCTTTAGACGAAATATTCTCTCTGAGACAAAAGATTATCTTTTAGACGGAACAATTACTTTGAAGTGAAGCAATTAGTCTATTCTTTATCCACTCTTTAATTAGTTCTATGACTTCTTTCCAAGTCTCATTCTATTCTATTACAATTACAACGGCCATGAAACATAGGCAAAGAAAAAATAGGCAAGATTAATTAAAAAAGTCACTCTAGCTGAACGACCAATTATACACGTACAAGATCAAAATATACATCCGCCGAGCATTTAAGAGATGCAAAATTTTGATCAATTAATACACCAGTTGAGCTATTTTCTAGGGTGTTATCAGACTTACGTTTTTTTCCTAAAGGGTTTTATCATCATCCATTTTATATGTCCCCGTTCACCATAAGTACTACAGGCATAAGATGCAATAACTTGACGTAATTGACAAAATGAAGTGAATGGGGATTTTCCTCTTCTCATCTTTGAATCATTTATAGATGTTGCCAAAGGGCAAAAAGCATTTTAAAAGAATACACAGCGGGTGGGGAAAGACAGAATTTAAGTTCTCTTCATCCCCCTACCATGGATATTCAATCACAACAAAACAAAACAAAACAAAAAAAAATTGAAAACGAACTTGATACCTTTGCCCCTTTGTCCTTCTTCCTATACAGTCCAATGGCTATATGTCGATCCAATTCCGTTTTCTTTGACCTTTCACAGAGATCAAACTAAGTCAAAGGTAAGTTCCATAAACGTACAAGAGAAAAAAAAAATAATCCAACACAAAAAGAGGAATACTGCGACTTATCGTCAATGAGTTGTAACTTTGGATCTTTTCTTTGCCTCGCTGTATAGCACCACACCCATGATGGTAATGGCGAATCCCATCATTCCCATGACTGTCACAGGATTTTTGAATATCAAAACCGACACTACAGCTGCCACAGATGCCTTGGCATTTCCCAACACTTGCAGAGTCAATGCGCTTGTGTGTTTTGTCACCAGAAAATTTGTCAGATTCACCAAATAAGCTACGGCTGCATTCCCAACCAACAAGAATATGATCAATGGATCTCCCTTGGCTTTCTCCAAGGTAATGGCTGCCACATTCCCCTCAATGTACAATGTGAAAGGAAGCAAGATCGAGGCCGCCATTGGAGCCATATACAGAAGCAAATTCATGGAGTGAAGCTTCTCTGCCTCGGAGGTCAATAGTATCCCCTGAACCACAGATTTTAGGGCACGCCCAGCAGTGGAACCAATACAAACCAAGAATCCAAATAAGTGAAACAAGGGCTCACTATTGCTAGCCACAACAATCCCAAAAACCACAGGCAATAGAGCCAAATACACCTCGGCAGATTCCTTCTTGCAAGTGATCAAGAAAGCGAGAATCGCAGTGAAGAACGGCGTAGTGGCACCAATGGCTTGGTTAAACGAAACCGGAAGGTACTTCAATGAAGTGTTGCCACAAACAACAGAGAAGCAAAAAATGGCGCTGAGAGCAAAGATCTTGAAGAACTGTTTTCTAGAGTGAATTTGTTGGAAAGGAACGAGTTCAAGGAAATGAATGGCGACATAGCTGTAAGCGGCACAAGATAGCATGTGAAGCATAGTGAGGAAGATGGGATAGCGATAACCGTAGAAGCTGAGGAGGTACTTGTTAAGCAATAGGACTCCGATATTGGAAAGGTACCAGGACGCAATCATTAGCGCCGTCAATAGGCTCGGCGAGAGGTGAGATCCGAAGCTGAAGGAGGCGGCGCCGTTGTTCCGTACATCTCCCGGTGGAGTGGCGGGAATGTCGAGGACTGGATCGCTCGCGGTGGGGTCCGGCAACCTTGGATTGCTCATTCTCCTGGTAGTCCATGTTTGCGACTCCACCATGGCCGGAGGACAAAATGGGAATAAACCGCCTTACTTTCTCTCTCTAACGTCGTCACAGGGCGCGTGGGTACACTAACCTGAGCGTAGAGAGAGAAAGAGAGGATTGGGAAGGCCGATGTGGTGGAGGCGGATCTGAGATGGAGAAAGAGGAAGGAAGAAGTTAAAATGGGGAATATAGGAAAGGAAGGTGATCGTACGGTCAACATTGAGATTTGGAAAGAAAGAAGGATTACAGCCGTTAGATGAGGTGGGGATAATGGAGGGAATAAAACATATTTTGATTTGGAATGATCGACAAGGTGATCCGAGCTGTCAATGAGTGGGCGTCGGTGTAACGTACATTACCGCGTCCCTTTATTGTGTGGGAACCATTTTATTTTATTTTAAATTTAACATAAAATTTAATCAATATTCTATTCAATATAGTCAATATCAATACCACTGAATGTAAAATATAAAACTTAAAGTAAATTGTGTATAAAAAAGTTTACAATAAATTATATTATTTATAAATTATAAATTGTGAATCATATAAAATTTTTAAATTCCATGTGATGTATATCATCTAACTAATTATTGGTATAAAATAAGAGTAGGATTATAAGTTGTGATTTGCTATAAAAAAAAAAGATTATAAGTTGTGATTACATGGAGTGGTAGCAACTCAACCTCTTAAATATTATCTCTAATTTTTATTATATGTGACTTTTAACTACTTCATATAAAATAGTTAAAAATATTTTATATTTTTAAATTTAAAAAGAAAATAGATTATCAAACAAATTTTTTTAAAAATTACTATTACTTCCCAATTTCACTCTTAATTAAATTCATTAAAAAGTAGTTTGTTTCTGTTAATGAATCTACTTCTCAAACTTCAAATTTTGAAATTAAATTGAACAAATCAACTTCTAATATAAGGACATTTATGGAAAAAAAAAATACTCCAAATGTAAACTTACATTTAAAATCATGAAAATTTTAATTACCTATGATGAGGAGTAAGGTTTTAAGGTTTCTTTTTTGGCCCACTAATTTGAATCTTAAAAAAACGCCTTGTTGGAAAAGTTTTCATTTATATGAGATGCAACTGGCTAGAATTCAAATTAGTACTATCGGATATTTGATAATTTTTTTTAAGAAAGTTATTTCACTATATTTTCTTTACAAGTATGAAATCCGTAAAAATGTACGTCGTGTATTTCAACAAATGTAGACCGTCATCGTGATCAACCATTCAAGATTGGTCACTTCACATCACCCTCACACAAAATAACACTCACAGGGTCATTTTCTCTAGTTTTCAATGACAAACGAGTCTAGTTTAGAAAGTTTAGATTCAAGAAGAATTATTTGAGAAAAAATTGAATCTTAAAAACAAGAATTATAAACCAGGTTAATAAAGAAACAAATATATTAAAAAGTGATTATTTAACAGTTATAGTTTGTTTGGATTCACTTTTTATAATTAATTACTATCTCCTTTTTTTTTATTTCTTGGTTAAGATTTTAGCATACAAATTAAAAAATATAATTAATATGTTAGAATTTTTGTTAAATTTTCTAATACGCCATTTAATAAATAAATAGATAAAAAGAATAATTAATATTATTTTTTATTTTTAAAAAGATAAATAAAAATATAATTGAAAAGATAATAATTAATATTAGAAATTTAAAAGTGATTGATAAAAAAAAAATTTTTTTCTCAAAAGTAATACTTCAAAAGAAATAGAGGAAATATAACCCTCAAAACTAATTATAAAAAAATAAAAGTAACTATTTATTGTTTTTCAGTAATCAATTATTACTTTTTCATTGCTGATTCCAAACATGCAGTTAATAAATTTACTGTACTGGACGAAAAAGTTGTAAGTTGTTGATAAAATAATAAAAACTAGGCCCTGTTTGATGCTGTTTTGTATAACAGTTTTTTTGTTTTCAGAAATAGAAAATTCAGAAAACTTGTTTGGTAAACCTGTTTTCTAAAAATTATTTTGAAAAACAGAAAACAGTTTTATACAGAAAACTCAGAACATCTTTTAGGTATTTTATAGTTTTTGTTCTGGAAAACACAAGGAAGGGTGAGAAACATCAACCTCATTAATGTTAAAGTTATAAATTTTGAATAACTCATCTATTACTCACTAATTATAATTTTGAGAATAATTATTTAAACAGATTTTTTTGTTTCCTTATTTTCAAAACAGTTTCTTGAAAACAGTTTTTGAGAACATAAAACAGAAAACACTATCAAACAGGTCTCTAATTACCTACGCGATCCTAAAACGATGTTCCTTAGAGGTGGCTATTTGGTATGGTATTTGGTTGTTGATTGGCCGTCATATCATGAACACACTCCCTCGGTATTTAATAAAATAAATTTTTACTTTAAAATATAATGAATTGGATATTTTTTTATTTTATTTCTATTTTTAATTATTTTTTACTCCTTATTTGCAATTCTACAATAATAATAAAATAAGATATTTAATAAAAATAAAATAAAAAATATTAGTCCTTTTTATATTAATTTTAGATAAAAAAATAATTTTTTTAATATAGATATAATTAATATAAAATATTTTATATAATGTGCGCTGGAGGGAATATCTCTTTAACATTTGCCCGAACTCTTTGGACAGTCACCTCAACTGATGAATGATGATTTTTGTGTTGCCTTCTAAAGCAACTAAGGCACAGCAAAGCAACATCAAAAATAAAAATATAAACATAAAAGAGAAAAATTAGACTCTTAAAGTCATACATCACATTGTGGTATGACAGTAAAGAATCTAACTTTAAAATTTCAAGCTCTCACAAAAATCAGAATGAAGTATCTCTTCTCTACCCATCATACTACAGGGACAAGAGTGGCAATATACATGTATACATATATATATATATATACACAAGGAGCAACTTTGCCTGTACAGATTAATAAGCAAGTCTCAATTACGAATCACAATGGCTCTAATAGTACATATAATCGTGAGGTACAACATTAAAGTCCTAACTTATCAATCACACAATTAGCCTTCATGTTACAGTTGCCTGTGGAAATTGCCCACCTTACTGATGAATCCTCTTATGAGAGCTGCTACCTTCCGTTAAAAACTCTGTCGACTTCCTGCAAAATGCGAACATCACCCAACGTCAATGAACAATATTTCTGCTAGAAATCGGGCTTTAAGTAATTGAAAGAATGATTGATGAAGATCATACCTATCATTGTCATCTGATTTACTTCTCTGCAACTCCGGCTGTGTCCAAGATGGTTTAGTTGCCTGTAACGTTGGTGATTTAATTATGGCTCCAAGCGATGTCTAAATGTCCTGAAAAATACACATGAAAAGTTGTGAAATACTATTGATCTGCATACTCACATTGAAGCATGACTGTTTCCTGCATCTGCTATGGACCTCCAGGTATTCTTCATAGGACTGCACATGAAATAAGAATTAATTAGCAGAAGAAAGATCCAGTATGAAACAATTTTGGTTACACCAGTTATATAGGCATCTGCAATTCAATTAAGTTCTAGAAAAGCCTTTCTCTCTTGGCAGAATCATGCAGGAATTGATTTTAATAATTAAACAGCTGAAACATTCCAGAAACTGAAAGAAGAAATTAGAATTGGGAACTTTCCACATTTAAAACATACCATTCAATATATGAATTGATAGGCTTCAAATTCTATAAAAGAGGTTGTTGCAAGGTTGTAAAAGGTAGGAGCGCATAACAGCCAGAGGACTAAAAGATTCTCTGCCTAAGATGGATCTTATAAGAATTTAATTCCCATGTGTATCCAGAAACTTCAAGACACACAGCCAACAGGTTGACTGGTTTGAAGACAATAAAAAAAAATTACTTTTATGAAAATACTGACATTTGTTACACAACTGATGTTGCCCAAAAGGTTACTTCAAACGATTGTCATATGTCATCAGCAATCCTCCATCATAGACTATCATGTTGTTGCAAAGTTTGTATAAATGCAAATCATTCCTTGAAAAACAGTATCCTTAAGTGTAATCAAACAAACACGGGCATAATTTTCTTTCTTGGAAAGGTTAAAAAGGAGGGGGAGGAGGAAGAGATAGATAAAAGAAGCAAAAAATAACTTTCACCATGTCAAGAAAATCATCCTCGGTTAAGGTACTTGCTAGAGGGCTTTCTGCAGAGAGGCCCCAAATATCAAATTGAGAAGTCACATCTCTGTCTACTTGTAGCATAGGAATATTTGCACTAGAATGAGGGCGTTTGGTCCCCGCTACTTTTGATGACCCTGAAGAGATGGGAAATGTTTCACTGAAGGTTGTCACATTGAATCTCTGGTTTGCTGGCTGAAATTTATTTGCTTCAGCTTGATTTTGGCAAAGGAAGGAAGGATAAGCCAGGGGCATTGACCATGGCATATGCAGCGGGTAAAAGTTATGATCTTTATTTCCCATGAAACTTTGAACATTCCCAGAATGTCCCTTCAAAGAAAAACTATCCATGGATGAACTGTACATGCAGAAACCAGTAAGCAGCAAGCCTCCTAAAATTGTAGATGATAAACACATTAGAAGGTTTTACCTGCTCAGCAGGGCATCTGTATTGTTCTTCCCATCAAGAAGATCGCAAAGAGCTTGACCAATATCTTGAGTCAACTCCTGGAAAGGGTATGTAACGTAGTCATACAACATATGTACAGTTTTCCGAAATCCAAGAGGCAAAAGTGAAAAACCAAAAAGCTCTTGATATAAAGGAAACCTGGCAATCTCTGCTAATTTTGACAGGTTTATAGTCATTCAATGGATTCTTGAGATGAAGAGTCTTATGAAAAGGTAAGTCATTTAACCGCAGCCATTTGACCTTAAAACTGCGACCCCATGGATTACCTTTACTGCTTCCTTCACCCCAGACATTGTCTCTCTTCCACCCAATAGGAGACATCATTTGTGCATACCCTTGGAAGTATCCACTCATGTTGACACTAAATATAAGTATTACTTTAATTGAATTCTGCAAGACAATCAAATGCTTCTCAAGAAAGCTGGTTATATTCAACTGTAATTCATTATTTATATTTCAGACTCTAAAATCTAAAGAATATATGAATTTCTAACAGTATCAGTATAAGTTGATATCAGAAAAGGAGGGTTCTTACATGAAAGGCTTCTTCCAGAATAGGTTCGTTCATGATTTGTGTAGCCCAAACTCCTTTCTCTACTGACAAACGAATATTTTGGTGGTTTAAACTTTTAATGATAAAATATTTTGTATTATACAATTTTCCCATTTCAATTCCATTTGGATCTCCTATATGAAGATGAGAATATTCCTCTTTATCTGCCCTAGTTCGATCACCCACCTCATTAGCCTTGTAACTTGAGCTCTCTAATAAAAGAATTATAAATCAGTTACAATTCAAAAGGGAAAGGAAATAAAAACTTGAAACCCAAAAAAATATTTTCAGCATGCTGAATATGTTTATTTCCACGGATATATGCATAAATTAAATGTTTTGCCCATGCATCTCTGCAAGGAATTTAGTTTCAGTGCTAGATGATAATACTGATAAATTTATACTCAAATTATGCCGCTAAAGATGTTCAGCATGAAACTAACCCAGAAAGAAAATCTCATACATTTCCATTTCAACCCAACATTAATTCCATACACAAAATTCTTATGAAGTTAAGCAAATCATAAAAAATTAAAGAAAATAAAAAATAAAACAAGAGGAGATAAGATTATTATCACATTAGCATCAGCTTCATATTGATTGACTCAAGGTAATAGTAGTATTGAGTATAGAACAAATAACACACAGAAGACAATGGCAGCTTTATAGTTAACATGATTTTTTTTTTATATAACAAGTTAACATGATGTTTTTGAGACAAGAGAACAAACGTAATCACCACCTGGATCGTCTGAATTTCCAATGTCCAGCTTCCATTCAGACACCGATGAATCAACAACTGATGCGTTTTCCTTTGCACTATCAGAAGACATTTCCCAATCAATCTGTCATGAAATGAAGGAAATTCAAACTAGAGTACAAAATGGATTTTATAATCGTCAAATACATAAAACGTAACATCAAGAAATTATTAAGCAGAACAAATAATTTCTCAACGACTTCAGATATATATATATATAAGTACAAGGACAAAATTATCAATGAACAGGAAAGTTCCTATGCAAAACTGACAACGACCTCGTAATTAAAAGCCAATATAATGCGGATAAGCTTCAAGCGGATCCCTTCACCCAAGATCACCCCTTATAATCATCATTTAACAAGTCCATTTCGTCTAAAGGGTGAAAGAGAAAGAAAACTTCCGTCAGCTCAAATGCCAACTCAATTTTGATTGGTCACAGCACACACATTCATATCATACACTTCACTTCAATTAATACCATGCATTGTTCTTCGAAAATTCAAGAAAACGGAAACAACTTAGACATTTGGGAATCTCAATTTTCATCCCTCTTGTTCAAGCAACAGAATCACTTGCAACGATGCAAAGTATTAAGTGAAACCTCGAGCTCAAACTAAGAACTCAATGAAACACAACAGACTCGACAAATGCTTAGTTAGTAATCCGCAATTACACCCACCACAGCATTATAATTTGTATATAGTAATGAGTAACGATGTTAAAGCCAACCAACAGGTCAGAAATGGAAGAAAGCTCGCACCTATCAAGTGGCAGACACCCCCGGTACCGAGCTGTGTCTGAAGTCGAACCCTAATAGTGGCGTTATCACTTCCGGCTTCTTCCCTTGCGTCAATTTCAAATTTTCTTGCTGGAATTGGAGATTTAAAGTTCGAGAGTCCTTTTTGTTCTGCAAAATTTCAAGCTTTTCGTTCTTCCTCGCTGTACATGTAGTAGCGGGGTGTTGACTGCTGAGCCTTGGAAGGGGAACACCTTATCAGATTCAATAGTGAGTTGGTAATTGACTAATTTCATTTTCATAATATTTTATAATTTGCAAAAATATATTGTGGTTATTTATTTTTGACCAACAAGAATACTATTTCATTACTAAACAAAATGAGATCAGTGACTACTAAGCATTACAACCCAGAAATGACAAGACCAGACATATGCAAAAAAAATCAAAGAAAAAACCAGCCTACATATCAAGGTACTAAGAAAAAAAAACGACAAAATGACAATAACGTAGGAGTAAAAGAAACAGACACGAGTGAACCAACTAGTCTTGGCCAAAACAAAAAAATATGAAGCAACAGGTCAATTCCTTCACGATCCTGATGTAAAGAGATGAAGCTATTAGAGGTCTTCTGTAAAGCAATAGAGTCAGATCACATACTATACTTAACATCTTTTTGGTGAGAAATATTGAAAATGATATGAATTTACTTCTGAGATTCAGTGTTTTTTTGTGCACAAATTATCATTCGGACTATCCTCACTTTATCATTCTTTTGAAGATATCACTTTCATAATTTTATTCAACTCCATTGCACTGATACTTCAAACAAAAAAATTTAAAATGTATTTGTCTTATGTATTTGATATCGTATCAAATATAATACACATATTGTATCATACTTAATGTGTATAATATATATATATATATATCTTTAGTTTTTCTTTTTTTAAAAGTCCCTAAGTGACTTAATGTTCTATATAAAAATTCAAATTTTGGTTTTTTGTTTTAAATATATTTATATTACTTTTAAAATACTTATTTAAAACTTAATTTTTAATATTTATTATTAATTTGTTGAATATATACATAAAATTATATGTATATCTCTTATATTTATACCCTAAAATTTTAAAATTTATTATGTTTAACATGTTATCTTCTGCCATACTTGAAACTAGTATACATATCTATGTATTATAACTATTAAACAATTTAGTTTCACTCTTTCTCTAATCATCTATTTGTCACTCTTTAAAAGTTTCCAAAAAGAACTTTTAAAATATTATAACTATTAACCTCCTCATGATGTGATAAAATATGACTCAATATATTAAAAATTGGATTGATTGGTTCGACTAGTTGGATAGAGAATTAGTGTCAAGTTTGATTCGGAAAAAAGGCAGAACTAAAGGATTATAGAACTAGTGAGAATCAGTAAAAAAACTAGTTAAACCGGTGAAAAACCAACTTGAATTGGTGAAATTCAATTTTGAATCGATCTAGAAACGGTTGGAATTTTTTTTAAATTTTTTTACTTTTGATAGAAAATAGAATTATTTTCAATATTAAATAGCATTAATTTTTATATAAATATTTTTCCTTTCTACATTATAATATTATATAAATATTATTATAATACATAATTATTAATAATAATAAATTTACTTAACAAATAATATGAAAATAGAATATTAGTTTATTATTTTAAATTAAAAATATAATTATAGATAAATATTAATTTATTTTAATTTTAATATTATGTTATAAAACTTATTAATAATATTTTTTAACAATATATAACATATAAATTAAAAAATAATTAATTTTATTATTACTAGTTTAATTACAATTTAACTACGGTTGAACTATTAAATTTTAAATTAGTTCCTTGACTCACTTGATAACCATCCTATTTTTTAAGTTTTTAATACCTTGACATGAGGGTCACACTTGAACAAACCAAAACTGCACTTGAGAATTATAGGTTTTTAACTAAAACAAAATACATAATGCCAAATCTAGTTATCATTATATTTTTAAACTTTTTAATACTCGTTATCATTATTTCATCATATCTCTATTTTTAGGACTTGGGTTCTCTCCTCCAAGACCCCCTCTTGCCATAGTCCTACTGTGGTAGGGTTTTATTTTTTTTAAATTAAAAATTAAAAATAAAAAGTATATTTTTTAGATATTATATAGATATATATTTATATAATTTTAAATTTTTATTTATTAAAAAATATTATACAATAAAAACTAAATCAAACTGGACTTTTGCAATTTGTAGTTTTACGTAATTTTTTAGTAATTAAGAAAAAATATTAAAAAAATTTAAAATTGTATAAAATATATATCTACATAATTCTTGAAAAATCCACCTTTTATTTGTAATTTAAAAAAAAGAGGGAAAAATTGCCATAGTAGAATCGTGACAGTTAGGATCTCCACAGGAGAGACCTCGACCCCTTACTTTTATTATTGTTTTTCACTTTTATTTTATGGTTCTCTCTCGTTACCTATTTTGCAATCCCCTCCCAAAGCAAACAAAATATAATGAGTGAACATTATTGAAAACCTATATTCTTATGATATTAAACTAGATACATTTTTTGTTTTGCATTATAAAGATTCTGTTTTTTCCATTATAAAAATTATAAAAAATTACATATGATTGGTACGATTTGCTGTAAATTTTATTATATGTATTGATGATATATTGATTATTATCATTTATAATTTGTGACAAACATATAATTTTATGAAAAGCATCGATATATTAATATCTATATAAAATATAAAATCTATAATCAATAATATTATTTACAAGCCATAAACAAGGGAGCTCATTGAGACATCATGGGAGCCTACCTAATTTAAAATTTATTCCAAGCATAATTTAATATTAAATTATATAATTATTTTAAGAAAATTGAATTACATGAAGAAATATAAATAAGACCAACACAAAATGATGTCTAAGATGAGAAACTTTTATTTTTTGCATGTACACTTGATGTCCTAAACCTATCTCACTTCAACTATAGAATTTATTGGGATATAGACTAATTCAAATCCAATCCAAGATGAGGAGCCTTTCCTTGTCGGGATTAGAAGAATGATGGAATGTTTAATTAATGTGTAAGATAAAAAGTTTAGACATAAAAGTATTGCGAACTTTTTTTTTTTATACAAAGACAGCGAACCTAACTAAAATAAAAACTTAATCACCCTCTGTGGAGGGAATACATGATCCAGTAGCAACGAAATGCTCTTTGATCCTATCCTGCAATCAAATAGGTGGAGACACAAACGAGGTCATCCTTGGTGTCGTATAAAGAGCCCATTTAACCAAAGAATCTACTACCCTGTTACACTCACGCGGGATATGATTCATCTGCACCTCCCAGTCCCTAGCAAGGAACTCTTGCACTTGGATAACCATTTCATGATCACCATCTTCCTCAATGGTAGTAGATTGAATCCTATTCACAACCTCTAAAGCATCCATTTCTACCTCCACTTTTCTCACCTAAATCCCATACAACCTTTAATCCCATTAACATACCCCCACAATTCAGCCATGTAACTATTTGAAACCACTAACACATTGACAAACTCAAACTTCGTTTCAAAATTTCTGTTCCTTAAAATCCCACCACAGCCAGCTGATTTATCCCTATAACTATATGCTCCATCAACATTCAACTTCACAAAGCCCTCTATCGGAACCATCTACTTCAAGAAAGTACTACTACTACGGCACCCATGCAATGTTAGCTTCTGATGATACTCCTTCTCCATATTACACAACATGGCTTTAGGTTGAGCTTGCAACTCACAGTACCCTTTTCTTTGCCTCGAAAAATCTTCTCATTACGATGCCTCCATAGCAACCAACAAGTTATAGTAAATCACTGGTTCCAATCAAAACCATGAACCTTTAAAGTACAAGCAATGTTCATGTGCAACCATCTATCCACAGGCACCCTGAAAAACCTTCTCGAAAATTGATATGGAATCACTGTACTCCACAACTCCTTGGAACTTTTACAATCCCTCAAGATATGAAGAATATCCTCCTTCTCATCACCACAGAATGAATAACCCATCTCATCACTGAACCCTCGTTGACCATGAGATTTATTTGTGAGAAGCCCATTATGAAAACTCACCCACATAAACATACGACAACAATAAGGAACTTTTAATTTCCATAACGTCTTCCATAAAGAAGCATCCCCTCCCAAGGTAGAATTTAACGACGCCATATAAGCTGACTTAGTAGAAACTCACCATTCATATTCCATCTCCAATGTACCTTGACACTACTCATCTCGTCGTTTCCCGGATTGCAAACAATCCTCTCCAACGTGTGATCCCAGACCTGTTTTATACCCCTCCACATAGCAGAACCCGATTTTTTCCTATTGATAGCAGGAATAATGTCACTACCAAAATTATATTTTCCCTTAACCACTTGAACCCATAATGCCTCTTTGTTCTTAACAAGCACCCGCCCCAACTTTATCATGAAGGCTAGGTTTTGCATCCTCAAATTATGAACACCCAAGCCCCCACTACTCTTTGGTTTACACACCTTATCCCAAGAGAAAAGATAAACCTTACATTTCTCATTAGAACCTCCAAATATAAAAGCTCGATTTAATTTCTCAAGCTTATCACAAGTACTCATAGGGATAGGAGCAGTTTGCATGGCGTAATTTGGAGTAACCGAGAGAACAAAACTCACCAAGAAACATTGGCCTACCAAAGATAACGACTTTGGATTCCAATTTGCAATTCTTTGGCTATTTTTAGCAACCAATTCTTTGAAAGTATCCTTCTCCACACGCTCATGAAGCAAAGGAACACCTAAATACTTACCAAGATCCCCAATAAAACTAATACCCATGGCATTACTAAGCTCAAGTCTCCTCGCATGATTAATATTACTTGAAAAATACATCTTAGACTTGGCTTGATTTACACTTTGCCTAGAAGTCGTACAAAACTGCTGCAAACAACTATGAATAATATCCATCTGGTTTAAAGAAGTCTCAGTGAATATAATAAGATCATCGGCAAAGAAAATATGTAAAATTAAAGGTCCATGCCTACTAAGTTTAATCAGCTTCCAACTTCCCTTAAGTAACTTAGCTTGAATAATATGAGCTAACTTCTCCATACACAACACAAACAAATATGGAGAAAGAGGATCTCCTTGTCTAACTCCTCTCCTAGAACAAAACTCCTCTATAATAACTCCATTCCATAACAGTTGCATTTTTGCTGACATTACACATTCCATAATCACCCCCGTAATTCCCTTGTCAAGATTCAATTCATTCAAATAGTCCACTAGAAATTTCTAGCTTAAGCGATCATATGCCTTCTTAAGATCAATTTTGATTGTCATAAAACCTTTTTTACCCTTCATAGACCGCATAGAATGAATAACCTCTTAAGCTATCACAATATTGTTTATTCCATGATGCCCAAGCACAAAACTACATTGATTCGAAGATATAATCAAAGGCATAATTGTTCTCATTCTCTTAGAAATCACCTTGGTAATGATTTTATAAATCACATTACATAAGCTAATTAGCCTCAAATCCTTTAAACTAGCAGGAGATTCAACTTTGGGAATAAGATCAATGAACATACCATTAAGGTCATGAATCTTTCGAGGATCGAACATGCACTCTTTAACTTTGTGTATAACAAATCGACTAACAAACTCCCATTGATTTTGAAAAAATAAAGGATTTAACCCATCAGACCCTGGGGCCTTCAGCACTCCCATGTCAAACAGTTGTCTAACTTTTTCAATACTAAGTTCACCACCAATATTCCTTAGTAACTCACTACCAACAATGGGATATGTAACTGGACAACTCAAGCTCCCACCAGAAACAACATTATCACAATAAATATTCATAAAAAATTTTCAAGCCTGTTCTGCCAACTCCTTATTATCAAAACACCACGTACCATCATCATTCATCAGCGCCTCCACCCTATTCACCTTCCTCCTCTTATTAGCCATTGCATGAAATAATCTTGTATTAGCATCCCTATGAAGATACCAATTACAACAAGATTTTTGAAGCTACAACAACTCCTCCTAAAGAAGAATATCCTCCAACTCTTTCCACAACTAACCTTGTAACTCCAACAAATGCTTAGATTGGTGACCATTCCTAATACTTTTATTAATATCCTCCAACCTTTTAAACAAGGAATCTTTCCGCCATTCAATAAATTCAAAAACATCCTTTTCCACTTCCTAACCTCATTGGAGAACCTTCCTACAATCACAACCCTATCATCATGCTTTTTCCATGTACTTGCCATAAATTCTCCAAATTTATCATGGAACACCCAAGGAGCAAGAAACCGAAATGGCTTCCTTCCTTGACTCTTCTCATCACAAGGAAAAAGTTTCCCCAATAATGGGCAGTGATTTGAATTTAATTTAGGAAGATAAAAAACCATAGCATCATTAAAACAATCACACCAAGCTCTATTTGCCACCACTTTATCAAGCCTGCTATTACAACCTTCATGCTGCCAAGTAAACCTTGGTCCTTTATACCCAATATCCCGTAAATCAAACTCCTTAACCCAATGAATAAAATCTCTATTAACACTGGTAGAAATTTTTGCCATTGATTCCCTTTCATGTTCATAAAGAATAGCATTAAAATCCCCTATAATACACCAAGGCTCATTAATACTTCTTCCAATCCCCCAAAGCTCCTCCCATAAGGATTTCCGCTAACATGGCACACCAAATCACAATACACAATAATAACATGCCACGAGCCTCCAAATCTTGAATTTATCCAAAAATGCATCCATTGATGACCTTTAGCTAATAACAAAGCTCCTAACTCTTTCTTCCAACAACACCAAATACCAACCTTGAAACCATTACCATCAACCTTCTCCATACAATCAAAGCCAAGCTTAGCTGAAATGACATTAGCACAGACTGCACTGAGTCTAGTCTCAATCAATGCTAAGAAATCCACCTTATATTGAGCACATAAGTCACATACTAATCTTAGAAATGTCTGGGCAACAGCCCCTCTTGAATTCCATGCTAAATAATTCATAAGAAAAATTTTCATGATGATGCAGGCTTAGCCTGCGTATTACTTGAGGTACAGAACCTTCTTGACCTAATGGATTATTATGCCACAAAACAATGCCCAATCTTCAATAAACTTAAATCACTAGTAACCAGCCCATTATCAAAATTAGCCTCAATGCACATTATTATCAAGCACCGAAAAAGGGTTCCTTGCTTCCACTAAAAGCCCTTTCCTCGGCCCATAATAACTTTATTCCTCCACTAACACTCAACCGAGGCCCACTATTCTCTTTAGCCATACGTCCAAAATGATTAAGTCACGCCATCCCCAACCCACGTGGGGGATCCATTCGAATAGGCTTAACGGCTGAATCCTTCCATTGACCCATCCCAAAATCTTCATTCTTAAATTAATTCATATCTTTCTTTTTATAAGCTTCCCGAAAATTCCTCCCTAATCCTTGTGAAGATCTACACCGAGATTGGCATTTAACAACTAACCAAGGGCTGAAATTCTCTCCAACTAACATATCTCCGACTCCACCTGAGTTCTTCAGCCCTCTAATGAACAAATATTCTCCCCAACTACTCTGTCTGTCCTTTTCCCATGATTCGACATCTCCATATTATCACCATCAGTAACAATTTGCTGCATAGTTTGAGCTCCTTCCATCTCCTTGCCTCCATCCATTTGCATGCCTTCTAGTATCAGCAATGGACACACATCCAGGTGATGCCCATATTTTCCACAATTGAAACAAATCATATCAAACACAAAACTTCTGCCCCAAAATTGAGATGTCATGCAGTAATTGATGCCTAAGATCTAATTCCACACAAATCCAAGCAAACCTTCTAGGTGAAGCTACTGATGAAACAACATCACTCGATAAGGAAGCCACAGACGTGGTGTGATCAATTTTCAAAGTTCTCCCGACAAGATTGCCTACCCTCCAAAGATAGTTCGAATTAAAGCATTCTGTTAGAAGCTTTGGAATCCTATCCAAGCGGCTATCTTAATTGCCTCCTTCTTTGACCATAGATCAAACAACAGCATTCATTTCTGAACCAACAGATATGAGTCTGCAATCATCTACAGGCCTTCTTGATACTCAAACCTTAAATCTTCCTTACTCTGAAATGACACCACAAAAAATCCATTCTCCAAACCCATCAAGTTGAACGGCTTCTATGGGTTCCACATCTTCTCAAGTCGAAAAAGCTTGATGATGAGCGACTTCCACCAAGGCTTGCACCACACCAGATATTCCTCCTTTATAACTTCAATCGCCGGACTCATATTATCATGGTCAACATGCTCCAAAACATTGTCACCTCTTTCCAACACAAAATTTGTCTCCTTCTGTAACCTATCCCACCACTCCTCATCATCATCAAAGGAATCCCCATTGTCCATCAAACTCATGCCATCATCCTTCGAACTACCCAATGTCAAAAGCTTATCTTTGTAGGAAATCCCTTTTGGAGAAGCATCTTCCTCCATCACCTTACTACTCTTGTCAATCTTCACTTTCTTATTAGAATGCTCCACCAAACCCCTCCCCACTGTTGACAACCCACCAACTCCAACATTACCGCCCTCCTTTCCGTTGCTCTCCATAAAAAAAGAGCTTGATAATTACTTCCGAAGAAAGCATTGCAAACTTTAATTTGAAACTAAAAATGTTTCTCGTGCATTGCATATTTTCAAAAAATACATATTACTTAAAATAATATATTAATAAATTAAAAAATATCATTTCAATAAATAGCAAATAAGGTTGATAAATGATTTAGTTTTATATTGATATCACATCAATAGTAAATAACTAATAACTAAGTCTCGAAAAAAGATTTAAATTTTATATATTATATTAGTAATCTAATCTAATATAATTTAACATATTTATAATCATGCAGGAAGCCATGGCTTTTGAAGAGTAGTATCTCACAAGCCATGGCTTAAAAATTAATTTTTAATTTTAATAAATAAATATTGATTATTGCGACTCTTTTTATTTATGATTTAAATTTCACATTTAAAATCTAATATATATATATATATATATAATGAGACCATGTCTTGTGAACAATAACTTCTCATAATTAATTTTTAATTTAAATAAATGAATATTGATTACTATGATTTTCATACATTGTTTAAATTTCAAATTTAAAATTTTTAAAAATTTTTGTTTTATTATCTTAACTTCCCTTTTTTAATCATCTATTGCAATTATTTTATTACTTCTCGATTATTGGGTCAGTTTTTCTAGTTATTTTGTTTTGTACAGTTTTTCTAGTTAATTTTAAAAGCCCTACAATTTCACTTTAGTTTTTTTTGACTCAAAGTCTCTTCTCGGCCCATCAAATTTTTAGTTGACTGGCTGGCCTAACAAATTCAAGCTATTAGCCAATTATGGTAGTTTTTTGGGCCAGAAAAGCCCATTATGGTTGATCAATGTACATTTGAGTTAGATAACGATTTTTGGCCAAAAACCAGATAGACAAAGGTTCAAATCAAGAAGCTCATAAAAACAAAAACAAAAGGAGTATTAACATCAACAAAAGCCCAAGACGATTAATAAACCTTCTTGGCTCAACTTTCATAAGTCGTGATTAAAGCACTTCTTAGCAAAATTGAAACGGTACAATCCCTCCTAACTCTAACTTGGGGCATGATATTTTGGCCTGGAATAATAACGCCAAGGGGGAGTTTGATATTAAAAGTTGTTATTACTATCTAGTTACTACTAATCCTTCTAATAATGATGTTTTATGGAAAAAGATATGGAGATGGAATGGGATTGAGTGGATCAAGACTTTTATTTGGCTTCTCTCTTATAATAAACTCCTTACAAACAAAAGAAGGAGTAAGTGGGCTAACTGTAGCCCTTACTGTACAAGTTGTCCTCAAACGGAGGAAGATCCCCTTCATGTTGTTAGAGATTGTGGTCATGCCAAAGCAGTTTGGGAAGGTCTCCTATTTGAGTCTGCTAGGAATCGCTTTTATAGATACCCTATAAAGGATTGGGTGCTACTCAACCTGTCTGAAGATATGGGTGCAAGACACAATGGAGATTGGAGCCCTGTGTGGGGTGTCGCAGTATGGAAGTTATGGAATTGGAGAAATAGCAGTGTTTTTGGTGAGAAATGTGTTAGACCACAAAATCCTACTCAGACTATCTTAATGCATTACTTGAACTTCTGTATGAGTTTCCAAGAACCTGAACCCTTTCAGATTTTGGAATCTCCCTCTATTAATAATTGTTGGCAACCACCAGATGTGGGATGGTATAAGTTAAATAGCGATGGATCTATTGCACTGTCAAGCGATACAGCTGCATGTGTAGGTGTAATTAGAAATCATGAAGGACGTTGGCTGGGAGGCTTTACCAGATTCTTGGGGCGTTGCTCCATTAACGAAGCCGAAATATGGGGAGTTGTTGATGTCTAAAAGTATGTTGGGACATCGGCTTAAGGAAAGTCATAGTTGAATCGGATTCTTGGACCACTGTCAAGATCTTATAGGAAAGATCAACCAATGAACGTCTTCCATCTATAGCATATGTGGCCATCAAACTGCTTGACAGAGACTAGGATATTAGAGTCTCTTATGCTCCAAGAAAGGTCAATCGTCCCATTGATATGCTTGCTGAATATGACAAACTTAGTGAATCTCATTTCACTTTCTTTAATATAGTTCCCCCTTGTGTGAGAACTCTTGTACTTTATGATGCACTTGGAGCTCTAGCTCATCCTAGTTTTTCTATGTAATTTGAGGCTTAGTTCCTCTCATTTTTCATAAAAAAAAAATCACTTCTTGGCTGAAAATAGTACTTGAATATTTGTGCCTAATTTGATTTTTTAATATATCCTTTTCAAAGTATTGGGTCGACATAACTAAAACTAATTAAATATTTTTGGCATAATATCAAGTACAATTTAACCAAATCGTAAGGGACATAAATATATTTTTTTTGGGCAACTGGGACATAAATATAATTTACTCTTAGAATATAATAGAAACTAGGCTTACCTATTATTCTAGTTCAAAAATTTAGTTATGTATTTATTTTAATTTATATCATATTATAAATTTTATTTAATAATTTAGAATATTTTCATAATTTTTTAATACTTTTGGATTGGCCTTTCAAAGTAGTTATTAATAAGTATAACAAAAAAAAAATTAATGCACAAGTCTAGAGTTAATTAAATAAATTAAAATTGTTTACCAAAGGATAAGGTAAAATTAATTAAAAATCTAAAATAGTACTTAATTTTAAAAGATAAAATTTATAGAAAATTGCAATATTGTTCTTGAGTAATAAATACAAGAATTCATTTACTAGACTCCATGCTAGAACTGTCAAAACGGGTCAAGATCGACAAGCCGACTCAAAAAACCCGAAGAAATGAGTGGGCCAGGCCTTAATTTTGAGTGTTAAAATACAATTTGGGCTTTTTGGGTCAAGTCCGTTTAAGCCTGGCCCATGGCGGGCCAGCCCGAGTAGGCCATGGGTCGGCTCGAAAAGCCTGTTTATTTTTTTCTTTTTTATTATTTAAAATATTAAAAAATATATATTATTTTATTAATTAGTAATATATATAAATTGTAAAATTTAAATATTATGTTAACTTTTGATGAATTATGATGATAATTAGTTGTATTGATTTAAAAAATTATATAAATTTTTTTCAAAAAAATTGAAAAATATTAAAAAAAGAAAAAAATGTCCACGGGCAAGCCCATGAGTCTGATCCCACGAGCTCGAACTCGAAATTTCAAGCCCGTTTAGCAAATCAAACTTTTCAGCCCGGTCCAAGGCCGGTTGGCTCGATTTGCCACCTCTACTCAGTGCAATGTATGATGAATTTACCTTTTTTTTAAACTAAATAAACTTACAAGATTGGACAAAATCACTTAACATATGTGTGGCAGTTTGAAACCGTGCCTCCTAACCTAAATTAGAAATCTACCCAGTTTCATATATTTATACCGTACAAATAACTTTTTGTTTTTTCTTATTTTCTTTACTTCAAAATAAGTTAGCATTTTCTAAGTGTTTTTGACATTTGCGTGATAACAAGCAAGAAGTAGGGGACGAAAATGAGTGAAACATAATATAATAAAAACATCTGAGAAAAAAAAGATTTTGAAGAAGAGAAAATAGTTTCCATATAGTCTATTTTAATTAATTTAAACATGCAATTCAAAAGTAGACATAATTTACAAATGATTTTCTCAAACAACATATAGACTAATTGTGAACCCTTAATTTTGTCCGACCTTGATATAGGAAAGATAATAATAATAAAATAAAAATAAAAATAATAATAATGGTAATGACAAAAAATAATATTAACACGAAAAGGGGAAAAAGAAAAAAATGAAATAAAAATAAAAAATATATAATAATAATAAAAATTTTTTAAAAATATATATGATGATGAAAAAAAAAAGGAAGAAAAAATATAGTAATGGAAAATAAAATAAAGTACATTACAAAAAAGAGGGGTGAATGCTCTGGGTTTCAAAATACTGGGCTTAAAATGCAGTCCAGTATTTCAAGCCCACAAGACCAATTGAAAAAAAACTAAAAAAAAAAAAAGAAGAAGAAGAAGAAAAAAAGGGGAGGGGGAGACATTGGGCTTGAAATGCTGGGCTCAGCATTTCAAGCCCATAATCGCCTGAGCCCTAATTAGGGCTCAAGGACACTAAGGCTCTCGAGGAGCCAAAAGGCAAAGAAAGCGCGCAGAAAAGAAAAGGAAGCAGAGGATGCGGCCGAGAAAGGGATGCGTGAAGCTGGCCTCGAGGAAAAGCTACAGGGCACAGAGCAGAAGAAAGGACAGCCGCAGAAAAAGCAAACGGAGGGAACACGAGGAAGAGGCGAAAACTGAGAGTACTGCAGGACTGAAACTGAAAAGAAAGGAGAGACGAGGAGCCGAACAGAGACTGAAAAGCAAGAGGTAGAGGGAGGCCGAAAAGCGGTCCGAGGAGGAAGCAGAACAAGAAAAAGAAGCAACCACGGACTGAAAGAAAAGACAAGACTGGAGAGGACGCGGAAAGCTGCTGCGAAGGCGGACCGGAGACGTGTACGAAAAGAGAAAAGGGGAGTACCACACGCTCGGGGTTCAGCCGAGGAACTCTATAAAAGGGGCGAGATCGCGAGGAAGAGGAAAAAAATTTTAAGAACAATCTGGGGCAGGGATTCTGGGCACTCGCGAAAAAAAACAGGGGGTCCAGGTCACCGGGACCATAAGCCAAACAGGAAGACCGAGGAGAGAAGCAGGAAGACATTCGGCCGGCGGGTGAAGGTTCAACGGAGGGGAGGACATCGCGGGAGCAGGAACTGCTTAATAGGGATTTCAGTCTGGTAAAACCCCTTCTTGTCTACTAAATCTGGTCATGAATCACAGATCATGTGACTGTTTTCTCGGTTAGTTTTAGGGAGGCTTTAGTTGATCTGGGAATTTTTTTTTCCTCTATGCGGGACTCGATAGATTTTTGGGTCAATACTGTTAACAATGGCATATACTTTGCATTATTAGGAAGAATTGATCGGGGATAGATGATACGGAGCTTATGCATCTAATTCGAATCTGGTTTTTTTTTGGGTTGTTCTTCGTGCATGATGTTTCTGGCCACCCGTGGATCATGTCAGTGGGAGGGATCGGTTTATGCATTCTGCATTTTTTGTTTTTGTTGTTCTGGGGGTCTTGTTGCGTGTTCAGTGTATTCTTGAGTTCCTGGGTGCGAATTGGGCCCATGAGTTTTGGGGCAAAACTTAGGAAGAGGCTATTGGGCCCATGCATTTTGGTTGGGCCCATGAGTTTTGGGGGGAGGTGTTGGGCCGATGAGTGAGGTTATCCTAGTGCAAAGGCCCTGCAAAAAAAAAAAAGAGAAAAAGAAAAGCTAATGAAATTTTGTGAGCCCATGCACTGTGCACGAAGCTACAAGCCCACGTAGATACAAGTGGAATTGGAAATTTGGTCCTTAGTAGGTCTCAATCCGTAGTGAAAAAAAAAAGGATTTTTGTCTGGACTTTTTGCAATAAGTCATAAGCCCAACTAAAAAAAAAAGGGGCAACAAATAAACAAAGTAAGAGGGAGTATAGTGTGGGCTTTTCCTTTTAGGCCAACTCATTTCTAAATGGTCATAAAGTCTTTTTTTTTTTGTGTTGAGGCATAGGCGTTATATAAAGTAATTCGAGGCTAATGAAGTCAGTCTTATGAGCTTGTAAATAGTTTTATACATCGTTGAGTTTAATTTCCTTTTTATGTTGGTCAAGAAGGCTTGTGAGCTTTCGTAGACCCCTAAAATAATCACACTGTATGAGTCTACCGGGAGGGGGGTACATGGGTGTATTATCAAAACATATTCATAATTGGCCCCAGCGGGCTTTCAACATGTCATTTTCTCAAAAAATATATAAAAAAAATATAATAAAATAAAATAAATAATAGGAATAATTGATTTAGTAACCATACCACGTGAGTTTTTGAGCCTACGCAGGTACTTGGCCTATTGAGATATTGCGTGAGATTGTGAATCCACGTGAGTATACCAACTAAATAATTCTCTTTTGTGAAAATAGCCATATTTCAAAAAAATAAAAATAATGTGACAAGTTTTTTAAAATATTTAATAAAGGTATTACATGGCATTTTAAAATGTAATAAAACCTTTGTACCGCGAGGTTTAGAACCTCCGCAGGTTATTAAGAAATTAATCTATCGGATATGACTGCGAGTCTGCAACGGGAGGATTAATTTTCGTTATTTGGAAAAATTTTCAAAAGCAAAAAAATAAAAATACAAGGGTTTTTCAAAAGTTAAAAAAAAAATTTAAACAAGAGCATTTTTCAAAAAAAAATAAATAAATAAAAGGAAAAATATTTTCAAACAAAATAAAAGTAAGTTAGTGGAATTGAATTATCTTTTGCAAATTAAAACGCACCAACTCAATCTCAGAAAATTATTTTGTTTGCAAAAAGTTAAATTATTTCCCGTTAACTTTCTCTTATTACAAAAACAAATTAAAATTAAAAAATGTCAACCAACTGACACGCATTTTTAGCCCCGAACTACGTGGACTTTGATCCCCATCGCAGGGTACGTAGGCCCCAGGCTCTGATCCTGGATCAAGTCCGCCTTTGTAGAAAAATAAATATTTTCTGATTTATTTGGTGTTTTCCCCTTAATTTAATAAATATTTCCTAATTTATTTTCTCAAACCTTTTTCTCATTTTGCTTGAATATCCTTAATTTTAATTTAATTTATACTCTTTATTTTGTTTTCCAAATTTTCTTAATTTTCTTTTTCTCCATCCATTTTCTCGCATGTGATTTATAAAAGGAAAACCGAAATATATTTTTAAGCCATATTAATTTACATAATCAATGTAAGGTAACCGTTCCTATGAACGGGTGTTGTGGGGTGCCTAACACCTTCCCCACACACCATTGACTCCCGAATCCAACTCTGGTTACGCAGACTATCCTTTCCTTTTTAATTCGGTTTTCCAAGATTTTCCTCAAAATTTTGGTGACGACTCCTCACAAGTCGGTTTTCACTCAAAAACCCGATTTGTTCTCTTTTTTCTTTCGTCGCATTTTTCCGGGTGCGACACTAATAATTAATCATATTATATTATTCCCATCCAAATCAAAACCTTAAATTAAAACTTTTACCATCTTTCTCGAGGTTTGTCTTTAAGTATTCTTCCCTTTGAATTTGTTTATTTCCCACGTATCATGAAGGCGCATGACGGTGACCCAAATGTCATGCCAATAAAAAATTGCTATAATAATTTAAGAGAACACTTGAAAACCATGTAACTTAAATTTTAATTAACTAATAATTATAATGCAAAAATTAAGGAAGAGACATGATAAGAAATCTTCATAAATTGCACATTGAACTGACTTAGAAAGATATTTATGTGCTTCTAAAGAAATACAAAAAAGAAAACTAAAAAAATTAAAATGTTATACAAAAGATATGAATATACAAAAATATAAACTACAGTAATCTAAATCAAAATATAATAAAAGTCAAATCAAATAAACTCTGTGATCACATATGCTTGTGAGTTTTTTATTAAAAAAATTCAAAACATGTGTGTGCGCGTGTGTGTGTGAAGAAAGTGGTGATTTTCCCTTGGATGCATTAAAAAAATATGAACGTAATAATAATGCTAATTTAACTCCCAAAGCAAACATCATATTTTCTATTCTTTTCTTTTCTATTTTTTCAAACGACTTCACAAGGTTATTATTATAAAGAACTTTCAACTATTTTATATAGATTAAAAAGGTTAGTTATATTCTTAAAATCCTAAAAGAAAATCAAATATTTTTTTTATTTCTATTTAATATAATAATGCAATCCACATTAAATATCATTTGACTAATTGAGAATACCTCTTTCATTCAAAAAGTCCAATAATAATTTACGAGAAGAAATAAATAATGAGGATAAAATAGAAAAAATTCTACAAAATATTACAAAGTTCCTTATAAAAAAAACAAAAAAAAACTTTTGAAATATCCCTTATAAATAGGATTGGAGGGAGTATATAGCAAAATTCTCAATAACTCTATATAATAAAATTATTCAAATTATTGGGAACCTCTGACAAATGACAAGTGGACATTATCGTGTTAATTAATGGTATATATATAATATATATTGGTCTAAAAGTCTACACGAGTAATCAAAGTCATGCACATATGAAAATCGAAAGTAACACTTGATAGATGTGTGTGTGTGTGTGTCTATATATATATATATATATATATATTAATAAAGATAGAGAGTAGTGTGAAAGACACCACATAGCTGAATGAATGCTTAGTTAATGCATATTCAAAGGCCAACTTTTTTTTGGCTACGCATGTTCGAATGTCATTTTTTAATAATATTAGGGGGGGGTTTTCTCTAATTAGTATCGCTGCAAAATGTTCAACTTTTTAAATGATTAAGCGTTTTCTTCTTTTCTAGCAAGATTTAATTTAGTAATAATGCTGAAATCGTAATCAAAATTTTAAAAATCAGATCCATTCTTACAAGAGAACTAAAGTGCTTTAACCTTTGAATATCTATTTTTTAATTAAGACGTGCATTATTTTATTTGATGAATAATGTATAGTTTATAAAAAAATAGAAATTCTAATTGGAGAAACATTAAAGTTTTAAAAACGTTAAGGCTTTCATAATAACAATTAAGTCAATTCTTTGTCCTATAACATCGGAGTTATAAATCATCCAAGTCTATAAATTGCCATGTTCTTGATCCATAGGAAGCAACTAGGGATATCTGTGTGTGTGTATATAATGCCATGTTCGGGTTGCAACATTGAAAAGATTTTTTTTTGTTAATATACCAATTGATTTTTGGAAGTTACATTGGATCATAACTATTTTGGGTCAAGCCAGGGTATAAATTACATGAGTGTAAAGTTTTCTCAAGAACAATTTTTTTCGTTTATAAAACTTAAATCAAAAACCTTATTTAAGGAAAACAAATGCTGAACCACTTAAACTAAAATGTCATTGATGAAAATGATTTTAATGAAATAAATATTATGTTTAGAAAATAATTATTTTTATTTTTTATTTATAAATATAAAATATTTTATCTATAAAATTCTTTTTATGTTATTTTATTATCAACAAAAAATTCATATAGGAGGTACTTAATTAATGAGATGTAATTTAATTTTAGTCATTTAATTTTTTGTTTTATTTTACTACCATTTTTTGTGATTCCTATCTTTTTTCTCTACCATATCAAATATAAATTCAAAACTTATTCCCATTCTTACTCTTACTCTTATTCACATTCACATTCCATTAAAAATCATTTTGCATATAAAAAAGAACCTTAGAGTCTTGAATTATCATTCCCACATAATCCAAAAGACCACAAATATGGGAAATACTACACTTCCAAATATGCAATAAATACTAAGGGTGGAAATAGACTATGTTAAGTTAGACTGTAGTTAAATAGATAAGGGTTATATTATAAATCTAAAACCTAAGTTTGACTTATTAGCCTATATAAGATTTTATTTTAGGCTCAAGTCTGAACCTTCTAAAAGCCTGGTCTGCCATAAAACCTATTTAAAGGCCTACTAAAAAGTAAAGTGAAAAAAAAAACTATCAATTTTAATTTGAAAAAAAAAACTTCAAACTTTAAACTTTTAATAACTAAATGCATGGTCCAGATATATTTGTCTTATGACCCATATGTTCAAACAACATAATGAAAAAGTAACTAGTCTCTTTACTTTTATAAATATCATCCATATCTCTTATTGATATAGTATTTCTCATATATTAACTCACTTACTCTCACCCATAAAAAGGTGGCGATATAAAAAGTAGTAAAGAAGGGTATCTCAGCACATATAATGCCTATCCCTGTATATATTTTAATCTATCAAAGAAACAAGGACATTTATAAAACTACTTTATATTAATTATATTATATATATATATATTCAATAATAATAGTAGTAGTTTAAATAGGCCTAGCCTGGTACGCTTTAAGTTATGCCTTACTTAAATAGACTAGGTCAGGTATTGTATAAGCCAAATTGTAGGCTTTTGTTAGGAGCTATACCTTACTTTAATAGGTCAAGTCAGACATTATATAGGCCAAATTGTAGACCTTTGTTGGGGGTCTGGCCTATTCCCACTCTTACCCCTCACATATGACTTCTTCCTTATCTTCTTCCTTGCCACTCTTCTTTCTCTTGTATTATCCTTCTGCCTCCCCGTTTGTCAGTATTGTCATTACTAGCAAATTGCAGTTGTTCGTAGGTGTCACCATCATCTTTGTCATCTCCATACTCCATCTCTAGGTGTCACCATCATGGTTTTTTGTACCTTTGCAGAGGCACCATCGTCATCTTTGCACCTGGGGTCTTCACACCTTTATAACACAAATCCCCTCATCTTTGCCACTTTCATAGATCATTATCTTTGCACCATCTTTGATGGGATAATCTAACGAAAACAAATAGTTTTTCTTTAAGATGATCAAACTATTAAGTTAGTTATCAAATTAAGTGCCAAGTTGACAAGTGGGTCAAGTTTGTTATTTATCATTATTATATATATATTAGTTACTTAACTGAAAATAGTAAAAATAATACAATTCAATTTTCCATTTCTTCTTCCTTTCATCTTCTTCTCTCTTTTCCCTCTGATTCTCTTTCTTTCGTATCATGGTATCAGAGCGCTAATGCTCACTCTGATTAGCAATAACATCAACAAAAACCGAGTCTTTACGATTCATCAGGTCAATTTCATGATCCTTCTCATAATCTTTACATTCCATTTTACATACACCTTAATGAAAACCCCACCCTAGTTCTCATCTTATTGCCATTCACAAGCCCAAATTGTTCATCACGTGCTCGAGTGATGAAGGTCTCCCTTTTATTGAAGAATAAGCTCACATTTATTAACGGGTCGATCACTATAACAAACATATTAGATCCCTTTTTTCCAGCATGGTAACACTGTAATAATCTTGTGCAAGTGTGGATTACGAAATCTTTGTTGCCAATTACAGCACACAGTGTGGTGCGGATTGATAAGGCACAAGATACCGGGAGAATCTTAAAGATTGATTTCCATAAGGAGACACTTTCAGAATTGTTGAATTGCAAGAGGAAATTTATGCTTTCAAGCAAGATGACGATTCCATCAATGAGTTCTATGCTAAATTGAAGATTTTATGGAACAAGTATACAACCTTGAGACCTGTCAAGGCATGTATGAAGCTAGTAGATTAGCCAAGGTTTATTGGGAAGAAGACTATGCGATTCGGTCCCTACTGATCAATATTCGCATGTCAAATCTTAGATGATGCCTTTGGAACCTCTTCCTCCTATTAATAAAGTGTTTTCTTTAATGATTCAACAAGAGAGAGAAATGCATAAAGGCTCTGGGTCAAAAGTCTTTTTTAGTAGCAAGACTGTAGTACTAGTCAAACAGAATCAGAATTTTCAAGCCTTCAAACATCAGGGTACTAGTAAGATATGTACCTTTTGTGGCAAGAAGGGTCATATAGTGGAAACCAGTGTTATAAAAATTGAATCGAACTAGCTAATTCAATCGGTTGGATTGGGAACCAACCACATGTTCAGTTTAATGATAGGCGATAACTAGGGGTCTGAAGAACCGGCCAGAAACTAGTTGAACCGATGTTAAACCAGTCAGAACTGGAAAAATTAGACCGGTTTGCAAGTGAATCGATTTAGAGTGTTTTTTTTAACTAAAAATAGCAATATGACAAAGGATAAGGTGAAGAAGAAGCATCTGGCAAAAAAAAAAAAAGCTAAGTGAAGAAAGAAAGAAAGCAAATAAGGAGAGAAAAAAAAGGAAAAGGAAGATTTTACTAAAGAAAAAGATCTGCATAATAAAAAACCTAGCTAGAAGCATAAAAGAAAAGGAGATAGATAAAGAAAATACCAAAATGAGTCTTTAAGAGGAAAAAGACGAGAGTTGAAAAAGGCAAGTGTTATTCAAACTTCACAGATTTGGACAAAAAAAATGTTGAGAGATAAGAAACACAGTGAAGGTGCAACTTCTCTCAACATTTTAGATTCTGATCATTGAATATAGAACCCAACGGATGTATCTAAGTTAATGACTTTTCTCCTTTCCAATGTTTTTTATTTTAAAAAAAGAAGAAAGGCATTCTCCTTCTTTTTTCTAAATCAACATGCCCTTGAGATATGAAAAGACTCGAGTGGACACCTAAGCCTAATGCATAGAGGTAAGGGTTGAAGAAGAATCCAATTTAAGGTTTTGCATAAACAATAAACTATTGTACTTAAAAGTGAATGAAAAATGGGAAAAGTTACCATCATATTATAATATAATTATGATTATGAGTTGGTTACATTAAATAAATTTCTATTTCAATACATATGTAATATATAAGTGAACCTTTAATATAAATGAATTTAATGGCATTTGACTATTTGTTATAGATGATATAAATTATCAATTCAATATTATTTTCCTTAAAGTTTTAATTAAGTCATAAAATTTATTTAAATGTATGTTATTAATGTCTACTAGATATATTTATTTTTAATTTATTCTATTTCATATTTATTATTTTAATATATATATATATATATATCTCTAGTTCATTTCATTATCACATTAGAAACTTCAATTATGAAAAATTCAAAGAAATCTTAAAGTTGAATAATCTAAATTTCTTTTATTATATATATATATATTATTAAAAATATGTTATTTTAATTACTATTGGTTCAATCCTAGTTCGACCTTTGATTGAACCATTGAACCTTGAACCACTGTCTCGTCTGGTTCAATGATCGATCTGGTTTTGACAACATTAATAAAAACTTACTACAAAAAGCATTGGTTCTCGCTTGGTTTCAAGTTTAGAAATAACAATAGTTCTACTAATATGGTTTCTTCCATTCTAAATACAACTAAAACAACCTTGTTTGCATCTAATATGCCTTTTCCTGAGGAACAGATTTAGAAACTTCTTTCTCTGGTCTAATCAGAACCTCAATCCAATTCTTTGGCTATTTATTCTTTAAATCATGTCTCTACTTCTACCAATCCTTAAGATATAAAACATGTTGATTCCATTTTTGTATATTTTGTTTCCACTCATTCTAATTCTTGGATAACATTGGAACAACATATCATATTTGTTCCTCACTTTCCATCTTTGTTTCATATCATCCTATTGATCCTATTGAAGTCTCTTTTTGTCAAATGGGGACAAAGTTGTTGCAACTCATTCTGGAACTGTTCAATTGATTAAATCTTCCATTTTACATGATGTACCTTATATTGCCAATTTTACTTTGAACCTAATATCAGTTACCAAAGTTACTGCTGCCATTGCTTGTTGTGTCATTTTCACTAAAATTCATTGTCTTATTTAGGAAGCACACCCATGGAAGATGATTGGTTTAGCTGAAGTACAAGATGGTTTATATGTTTACAATCATGCAAATTCTTATCTCAAGTCCATAGTCCCAATTGTTAAATCCAATCTACCATCAAGTTTTGATCAACAGCAATCTTCTTTCGATCTTTAGCACTTTAAATTAGGTCATGTATCAAAATCCACTTTACACACACTCCACCAATAGTTTTCATATATTCCTTGTACAATTTCTCATATTCCTTGTGATGTTTGTCACTATGCAAAACAGAAGAAGTTGTCTTTTCCTATTGATACCAGTTATAGCAATACAATTCTTTCTCTCATTCATATTGATGTATGGGGACCTTATTCTACTTCATCCATTCATGGCCATTGCAATTTTCTAACTATTGTTGATTATTGTTCACGATACACTTGGATTAAGTTGATGAAATGTAAATCTAAAACCAGGGAACATTTACAAGATTTGATCGCTTTTACACAATTTGTTGCTACTATTTAGATTATAAGATTAGATATATTATGGAGTTTAATTTTCTATGAATGATTTCTATTTTTCTAAGGATATCATATACTAGGCTTTTTGTGTTGAAACTCCACAACAAAATGGCTTAGTTGAAAGAAAATATCAACACATTTTGAATGTAGTTAGGGCTTTATTGTTTCAAGCTCATCTTCCTAAGATTTATTGGTCCTATGTATTCTTCATGCAATGCATGTTATTAATTGATTACCTTCCCTGCTCCTCATAATACTAGTCCTTTTTCTATTGTTTTTCAACATGATCTTGTTCTTTTAGACTTAAGAGTTTTTAGCTCTTTGTGTTTTGCATCTACTTCTTCTCACAATCGAACTAAATTTGATGCAAGGGCTTGTAAATGTGTTTTCCTCAAGGAACAAAAGTTTATATTTTGTTAGATTTACATAACAATTAGATTTTTACTTCACACGATGTTGCTTTTTATGAACAAGTTTTTCCCTTCCAATATAAGTTTAGATCTAACTATCTTCCTTTTCTTCTCCTCAAGAGGTTTCTGCACCTAATCTTTCTGCACCCATTATACCTTCTTCTTCTAATCCACATTCTCTTTCTCTTCCTATTCCTTTATTTGAAACACCGTTACCATCATAAACTTCCCCTAATCTTTCTTCTCTTCCCACCGACAATATTTCTTCCTTTTCTTTAACTTCTCCTTTACTCCCTTCTATTTCTCCTCCCCTTAGAAGATCTACAAGACTACACCATACTCCAAAGTATTTGTGTGATTATCGCTATTCTCTTGTTTCTTCAGCTTCATCAATTTTGGACTCTACATGTGTTTTCCATCCTTTCTCCAAAGTTTTATCCTTTGACCATTTATCTCATGCTCATCATAAATTCAATCTTTCTATTTCTACTATTCTTGAACCTAAATCTTATGCACAAGCTTTTAAACATCAAGAATGAAGGGATGCCATGGAAGCAAAATTCATGCTCTTGAACAAAACCATATGTGGACTCTCACTACTTTGCCAAAGGAAAAACATCCAATTTTGTGTAAATGGGTTGTATAAAATAAAGTATAAGTCCGATGGTAGCATTGAAAGGTATAAAGCTCCTCTTGTGGCTAAGGGATACACTCAAATTGAAGGGATTGATTTCCTTGATACTTTTTCACCTATGGCTAAAATGACTACTGTTAGAGTACTTTTAGCTCTTGCAACTGCTAATCATTGGTATTTACAACAGTTGGATGTGAATAATGCTTTTTTTCATGATGACCTTTATGAAGAAGTTTATATGGTTTTGCCTTAATGTTTTCCTTCCACTATTTCTAATCAAGTTTGCAAGTTATAGAAATCACTTTATGATATGAAATAAGTTAGTTGGCATTGGTTTTAGAAATTGTCTACAGCTTTATTAGCCCTTGGTTACCAACAATCTAAGGTAGATTATTCACTCTTTGTTAAGAGTTTTAATGCCTCTTTTATTGCTCTCTTCATATGCGTTGATGATGTGATTCTTTCTGGTAATGATTTGACTGAAATTCATTACATTAAAAAGTTCTTAGATGATTTTTTCAAAATTAAGGACTAGTGATTTGAAGTTTTCCTTGGATTGGAGGTTGCCCATAGCTAGTCTAGATTATCTCTTTGTTAGCGAAAATTTGCTTTGGAATTATTGAATGATACAAGATTTCTTTCTTGTAAACCTACCAAAACTCCCATGTATCGAAATTTCAAACTCTCTAAGACTGATGGTGTTCTCCTTGAAGATTGTCAATCCTATCAACAACTCATTGGGAGATTGCTTTACCTCACTATTACAACAAATTGTCCTTTATTGTTTAACAATTAAGTCAATTCATGGTTGAACCTACCAATAAGCATTTACAGGCAGCTCATCGTGTCTTACGGTACCTTAAGTTTTCACCAGCAAAAAGACTTTTCTTCTCTAGCAGTTCTGATTTTATCTTAGAAGGTATTAGTGATAGTGATCGGGTTAGCTGTATTGACACTCAAAGATCTATCACAGGATATTGTGTCTTTCTTGATCAAGCTTTGGTTTCATGGAAATCTAAGAAGCAAACAATAGTATCTTGATCATCTTTTGAAGTTGAGTATCAAGCTTTGG
The DNA here is from genome assembly GCA_026686845.1 of Adenanthera pavonina. Taxonomy (NCBI): domain Eukaryota; kingdom Viridiplantae; phylum Streptophyta; class Magnoliopsida; order Fabales; family Fabaceae; genus Adenanthera; species Adenanthera pavonina. Next base: position 23,479,049 of record JAIVEN010000022.1, on the reverse strand, counting down.
CTTCTACAGTTTGTGAAGTACAATGGGTTATCTATTTGCGTCAAGATTTGCGAGTTTCTCATTCACAACTAGCTCTCATATGTTGTGATAGCCAATTTGCTTTACAGATAACTGTTAATCCTACTTTTCATGAAAGAACAAAGCTATTAAGCTAGATTGCCATATTGTCCATGAAAAACTTCAGGCTAGAATCATTCACTTGCTCCCACTTCATTCTACTGATCAACTGACTGATATTCACACCAAAGCTCTTGCTTCTGCTCCATTTGAAGTACTTATGTCCAAGCTGGGCATGATCAATATCCATGCTCCAGCTTACCGGGGGGAGATGATGGGAGAATGTAAAGAAAACAGATAGTTTTTCTTTAAAATGATCAAATTGTTAAGTTAGTTAGCAGATTAAGTGCCAAGTTGGCATGTGGGTCAAGTTTGTTATTTATCACTATTGTATATATTAGTTACTCTAACTCAAAACAGTAATAATAATACAATTCAATTTTCCATTTCTTCTTCCTTTCATCTTCTTCTCTCTTTTCCCTTTGACTCTCTCTCTCTCTCGTATCAATCTTCACACCTCAGGAATTTCTTTCCCTATCCATGTATTTTGCAGATTTGGCCATGATGGTTTGAATTTGATTGTGTATTGATGTTGAATTCTGTGTTTTGATTAGTGCTAGAGAAAATTTGACTGACAATAGTGAAGATGCTAAAGATCAATGGGGAGGGAGGGGAAAATTTTTTGTGATCTGGGTCAACAAAATGGTTATTCTACCTTTCATATGTATTTTTCTTTTGATGAAAATAAATATCATTATATCATGTTTTATATATCATATAGAAAAAAATTCATAATAATGATCATCATTTCATTCCAATATAGTCTAACGTAGTGAACATCTTCCAATGAAGCTGACAGGCCTTAAGTTTTGTGAAGATGCTATGTTCCCAAGGAACTTGAAGCCTGTAGATGTGAGTGAAAATTGAAGAGATGACTATAATGCCATAAGATTTATCTACAAAGTAGAATGTAGAAGTAGGTATTGTGTGTTGCACTTGGTATGATGCGAGTCTCACTCTTTATGAATTATAAATATAGTGCATGTTTTTATAGATTTAATTATATATTGATATATTAATTAATTCTTTAGTCCTATAAAAATATGTAGAAAGTGCCTAAAAGAACACTTAAAGAAGTTATTAAGTGAAATCTCTTTATTAATAATTTATAATTTGAGGAGTTAGTTTTTGATAGAGTTTAATGGCAGGGTATAATTCATATAGCCGACCTTACTTAATATGATAATATTATTGTTCTTGTTGTTGTATATGGATTAATTCTTTATGATTGCTGGAATATTCTTTGGAGGGATCAACAGCTACCTTTGAAAAAAAGGCTGCACTTAATATACAAAATAAAATAAAATAGGAGAATAGAATAAAAAATGATTTTATAGAAATCAATAACAAATAAAAATATAATATTACAGGTAAGGCTTTTTCACTATCAAAATCAATTTTGGTTGTTGTTACAAATACGCGACCTATATAACGTGTCCCATGAAATATATTGTGGTTCTGTCATGTTTAAGTGATGAGGAAATCCTTAGGACCCCATATGAGTACTGCTAGTGCCATAAAAGAAAATTCTATCTACTTAATACTGAGGTCACTTCTTATATCATCTTGATTGTGAACACACCAACAATATGAAAAATCTAACCTCATAGGTTTTGGACTCTAATGTGTGTGTGTGCACACACACACACAGATATATATAAACTTGATTACCTTGTCACTTCTAGCTAGAGTTTTCACTTAATCAACTCATCAGAATTACAGTACATGGATTACATGTTCCGACTCAACCAAACAGGAGACCAATTGCCAGGTGTTTCCCTTCCTTTCCAACTCTACCCAACCCAACAAACTCATCGACCGCCTCCATCTCCTTCCTTCGGTTGGCGCCGGAAACTGTCTTCAGATGCCGATAAAGACGATGACGTTGTTCATCCCAGTGAAATCAAGGAGAGGAAGATCATGCACAGAGATATTGAAAGACAAAGAAGACGAGAAATGGCCACTCTCTATGCCTCATTAAGATCTCTTCTCCCTCTTGAATATACCAAGGCAATATATCTGTGTGTGTGTGTTTTGTTGCGACGTATTTAAGTTGTGAGCTTTTGTACTAAATTGTTGTTGTGGGGATTTTAGGGAAAGCGTTCGATGTCTGATAACATGCAGGAGGCAGTGAATTACATCAGAAATCTTCAGAAGAAGACGGAGGAACTAAGTGACAGAAGAGATAGACTGAAAAGCGTAAGCAAACGTAGCAGCTGTTCGAATATTGCAGGAATAATGGAAGACGTTGTGACAGTTAGAAGCAGCTGGGGAGGAATTGAGGTTGTCATGAACACTTCAACTGAAGAAGGCCTTCCTCTCTCAAGAGTGCTCCGGCTTCTTATTACAGAAGGGCTTAGTATTATTACCTGCAATTCCACTACAGTAAAAGGCAGATTATTTCACTCTATCGAATCCGAGGTAGGTAACAATTACACCTTATCTTCACGAGGAGAGAAAATTAAAGGGAAGAGAAAAAAGTTGAGAGAAAATGTTTCTCTTCTTGTATATGGATGAACATAAAAAAAACTAAGAGGAAAGAAAATTTCGGAGAGAAATATGTAAGTCAATGTCTCTTTTTTCCTTTAAATTATTTTCACTACATTTTTTGAGAGAAAATTTTGAAAAGAAAATATGTAGGCTTAATCCCTCTTTTTCTCACCTATTTTTTCCTTCTTTTTTTTTTTTTCATGCTACCCAAATAGGAGATAATTAATTTTCTCTTTTGTCTTTTCTTCTAGTTTTCTTTTCCATCTACTTTTTCTTCATCCAAACATAACGTAAATCTCGCTATTGCTAATCTTAGGATTACTTCTAACTCCAGTTTTCATGAGCAGGTGATAACTAGTGGAAGAAAAACGGATGTGTCAGAACTACAACAGAAACTGAGAAGCTTAGTTTGTCAAACTTAGGACCATGGTGTTGTACTGTGGATATTAAGAAATAATAATAATATATTGACATGAATTCATAGGCTGTTTTATCAGCGTTTGTCGTTGCAAGAAATTGATTAACAAGAGGATGCTAAATGTGTCATAACTTTTTGACCATGGATGTAATATAGATTATCTTTTCAAAGTTTCTATTTCTCTCTTCTTCCACAACTTTTTTCACAAATATTTAATATCTGGCACCATCAACTAATTTGAATTGACTCATCTTTTATAATTTTATGATATACTTGAAGGTTAAAACAGTAAACATTGTTAATTGGTTCCATTAGTTACTTATAATTATAACCTTGTTCTCCGAGCCATTTCAAAAACATTGAAAGCCCCATTTGGTTTGATTAATGGAAAATGAATTAATCCTTTTGATAGTATGCAAATCGAAATATATATGCAATATCTATTATATATTTCTGTTGTTATTATATTATTACGTACTCAACATTATTCTTATTACTACTTTTTTTTATTTTTTATTTAGGAGCATAAATGATATTTCACATTCACAAAATCTCTCCTTTTCTTTTGGTTTCATTTATGTACCAAATTAGGCCTGAGTGATATATTAGCAAAAGCAGCGCATATATAAAAGAAAGTATTCATTGACTTAAAAGAAAATAGACTGACCTTGACTAAGTATTGCATTTCCCCCCCTAAAGATTGTTATTCAATTGTTTTCTCTGCAAACCTTCCTTTCTTACCACAAAACAAAGAAACCCTGAAAAGGTTTGAAACATTGAGTAAAATATATAACTAAACAATACTTTCATAAAGTGTCGTAGAAAATATAATAAAAATATCATTCACTAAAATAAACATACATAATCATAAAATATTCACCAGACAACAAGTGCAAAAATATTATCTATGTACAACATACAAAACATAAAAATCATAAATAATGGAAAGCATATATAGATGTATTATTGACAAAGAAAATGAAACTTGCCTAATTAAAAATCATAAATAATGGAAAGCATACATAGATATATTATTGACATAAAAATCTAAATTATTGACATGAAAAAGACTCAAATTAACTGGCTTAAAAGAGAAATGGGACTCTCCTAATGAAGACGATTTATGGTGTCTTTTGAGCCTTTTTTTTTTCTGTTTTTTCTTGTTTCGGGCCCCGCAAAACAGGCCCAATTTTATTGAGTTTTAAAAATAGAGTGATGCCTGATTGAAAGAAAGTAAGTTTAAAAAATAGGACAAGAAAATAAAATCCATCTTAGCATGTATGATTCTTTATTATAACTCTTATATTAGACATCTCAATGTATTTACTAATCAATAATAATTTTTTTATTAAAAATCAAATATGTTTTTTTTTTCACTTCTCCGTTCTAGAAGGGTGGTAAAATATTATTTTGAGGTCATCTTTTTATGTAAATATTTATAGCTGGTCCACTTAAAATACACCACGTTTCCTTTTAATTCTTTTTGTAAAAACATCTTTCCTTACTTGAGCACGGGAACGGACGGAGATAATCTCTCCTAAGATTCCCTAAAATCTTGGTCGGCAATTATTTTAATCATTATTTTAAAAAATAAACTTGAATTTTTTATAGATAGTTAAAAATCAGTCATACTTTGTGAGTAGTATAATTTTTCTTCTAAAGTTTATTATATATATTGATAGATAATTAAAAAATATTATTATTTTATATTACGTTTATCTTATAATAAAATTAAACATTAAAATTTAATAAAAAATTTAAACTATATAAATTATCAATCAGTTCATACAAGATTATTAGCCAATTTGTTGACAATATCATCTAGTTATATTTATTTAACGTTAGATGAGCCCAGCGATTGAAAAATGCATTGTTTTGCCTTTTTTTACTATATATTATTGCATTTGAAATTTAATATCACCTATATGGCTTGAAAAAGTGAGAGGATCCTCTCCTGCTTCCATGCTGCCGCCATTTTTTTTACCCCAAGCTTAATTATAGATAAGAAAATAGATTCTTATAGCCGCTACAAATTAATTTAATTACAGTGATGATTTTATTTACTAATTAAAATCCGTTATCAAATCCATAAGAATTGTTGGAACTAAGTAATTAGATACACAAGGAGTGTTAGATTTTGGACTGCCCATTTGATCCAATAATTAATTAATTAATTAGTTAATAGAAATTTAATTATTTTTTATTCATTATGTTTTGAATTTTGAATTCAAAACAAATGGGAGTTATTTTATATAATAAGGAGAGGTTGAGAACCAATAAATAAAAAAATCTCTATTACTACCCCCCTCTCGTGATACAGAGACCAGTTTCCTAACATCTCCGTACAAACCATGTGGGACTGAAAATTCGAGCAGACTCGTACACTCTTACTGTCTAACGACCAGATATCTAAGCCCATGAAATGATTAATAAAGAAAGTAGCTAGCTCTGCATGCACGTGAATACCGAACTATAATATTCTCTATTTTACGGAAGTGATCACAGGGAAATCCAAAGACATGGAAACGAACCCCGAAAAGTATATCACGAGCAACTCCAAGAAAAAATATAATCGCTTATCTGTTGCATAAGTGTTTATAGGAGCTATTCAAATACATCCTTATAGATTGAAAAATGGACTCTTGTAGCCGTGTAGCCTTGTGATTTTGTAGTTTTTATACTATTTTAGAATTAAATGTTACAAAGTAAAAGTTAGATCTTTATAGTCATACATGATGCAATAGCTAGAAGAAAAAAAATTTAATAAAAAAATCATATAATCACATGACTCTATGAGCAGAGACGGAGAGGGAAGGGGGGCATATAGTCCCCCAACCCTCCTTCCTCATCTTTATTTCATCACTATATTTCATATGGTAAAAATTTCATCACTCTTTCATATGGTAAAAATGAGTTTAAAGTTTAAACAAATTCAGCTCCCGCCCACTCAACCCACATGTCTCCTATTAGGTTTAAGCCTATGTTTGGTTCAAAAAAGGGGAAGGGAGATAAGGAATTTTAATGGAGGAAAATGAACGAGAGTAAAAAGAAGGAATTTTAATTTTACCTCGTTTAGAGGGAGAATGAGGAATTTTAATATTATCTTCTTGTTTGAGTTAAGAGGGGAGAGAAAGGAATTTTTTTGCTTGAATATTAAAAAGAGTTTTTAATTAAAAAGAAATGCTCTTCCTTTTTTTCCTCAATCATAACCATGATTGTATATGTCTTCTTTTTTTTTTCTTTTTCTCAACCTCAAGTATGATTGTCTATGTTAATATATGAATGCGTCTGTGTATGTTCCTGACTTCATGCATATATGCCACTATATATAAATTAAGGTATTTCATATTTTAAGAGTGAAATAGAGGAGAGATGCGACAAGACTGGTCAGTATATTGTGTGGTTGAGTTATGAAAAAGTAAATAATATTTTGGTTAAATTAGATACAATATCACATTTCCTCCCCTCCCCCCCCCCCCCCAAAAAAAATTTCCCTCAATTTAAGGGGAAAATATACAAGGGGGAGGGAGGGAAACCCCTCCTCCAATTTTTTTGGTTACCAAACAAGGGGTTCTTTCCCTTCCCCCAATTTTTCCTTACCAAACAATGCATAAGAGGAGAGAGGAATAAAGGAAAGATAGACAAAGATGGAAGAGAGAAGATGGGAGAGAAAGGAGAATTTTCTTATTTGATTTATTTCTTTTTTATTGAATCATTTTGGACAAAACATTCATTTAAATTCATAAACGATAATAAAAGTAAAAACTGAAAAATTGCATGAATATGAATTCTTCTATTACTTAATTCATATGGAATAATTGAAGTATGTCAAACATGTCATTTTTGAGAGTTTATAATTTAATATATGCAATTTTTATATAAAAATTGGCGATCTATTATAATCTTTTGTTCAAATTTCCAATATTAGATAACATGCATGTAAAAGTATATTAAAAATCTGAATTTTTTACACATTCTTTATAAAATTTTCTTTAGAATTAATATATTGCATATATAGTTTTATTGTTTAACCTCATGATAAAACTAGGTGACGAAGGTGAAATGGAATGTATACAGATAATGGTATAGACCAGACCAGACCAGGAGATCTAGGGTCTGTTTGATAGTGTTTCCCATTTTCTGTTTTCAAAAACAGTTTTGTAAAACTGTTTTCAAAATAAAAAAATAAAAAAATCTGTTTGAATAATTGTTCTCAAAATCATAATTAGTGAGTAATAAATGAGTTATTCAAAATTTATAATTTTACCATTAATAAGGTGGATGTTTCTCATCTTTCCTTATGTTTTCCAGAACAAAAACTACAAAACACCTAAAAGGTGTTTAAAACATCTAAAATGTGTTTTGAGTTTTCTGTACAAAACTGTTTTCTGTTTTTCAAAATAGTTTTTAGAAAATAGGTTTACCAAACAAGTTTTCTGAATTTTTTATTTTTGAAAACAAAAAAACTATTTTGCGAAACAGCATCAAAAGAGGGCCCTATTTTCTCATCCATTTGTTTTGGTTAAAAAAAAAAAAAGAAAGAAAGAAAGAAAGAGGCGGCAGTAGGACGTAGTAGAGAATCTGACTTCTTGAAACGGTGTCAAATGTCCTCATATTCTTTCTTTTTTTTTTTTTTTTACCGGCTCGGTCAAGAGGTTCGCTTCAAAATATGCTTCAGTGCTAATTTAATTACGTAAAATTAGATGATGCAATATATCGGATATGATACAGTATGGATGAAATATATGATAATTTTTAAAATTTTAAAATATGGATACGAGATATAATTATATATATATAATATTATTTATATGTATAATTAATAAATTTATTTATTAAGATAAAAATAAATATTAAATATTCTAAAAAGTATAATATAAATATTAAAATAAATCATAAAATATTTATAATAATTTTAAATAATCCTATTTTAATGTAAAAATTTGATGTGATACAAATGTGTATAAAGTGATACAGATAGATATGTATAGATAAGTATAGTATGAATATCATATTATACCGTGTATCATATACGGGTGCGTCTACTTTTTTGAATTATTGGTGCTTCATAGACATAACTACATAAAAAAACATATAATTGCTTGACAACACGACAATATGAGATCTATTTTCTCATCTAAATGTCTAGTTTTTTTTTAAAAAAAAAAAGAAGCCGCAGTAAGAGGTAGGAGAGAATTAGTGGCATTATCCTCTCAAGATATGCTTCAGTACTAATTTAATTACAGTTATGATTTTATTTAGTAAAATCCGTTATCAAATCCATATCCTATTATTTGCCTTAGTGATGAATTTGTTATAGCTAAATCGTTAGGTACGGTACACAATACACAAGGAGACAATATTTATAAAAGCTCATGACATGGATTAATTAAGAAAATAGATCGACAAGCACGTGAATACCAAGCTAATAATATTCTTTATTTTAACAAAGTTATCTGATCAGACAGAAACCCAGATTAAGACGGAAACGAATTGCACCCCCAAAAGGGTCATCATATCACGAATCAGGAGCAGCAACTCGGCTGAGGTTAATTCAATTCCTGGGTTTTCCTAAACAGCTTGTGCTGAATATGCTGAGCAAAAGTGCGAGGTGGGAATAGTGCAGGCTCTGCATCAGTCACCATCTCAGGAAGAGGCTTCAGTATGATCTTCTCCTTGGGTGGCTCACAGAACACCGCCCACGATATCCTCACCTTCTCCTTGTTCACCAGTCCCCTGTGTAGAATGCTCTTGTACTTGCCGTTGCTCAGGATCTCGATCGTGTCTCCGACGTGCATCAGGATCGCATCCGGCACGCACTTGGCCGTCACCCACTCGCCGCCGTAGAAGAGTTGCAGCCCCGGCACCATGTTGTGGAGCAGAAAGGTGAGGGAACTCACGTCTGTGTGAGCTTCCACTCCGAGAGCCTTGTCAGGCTGAGGACAGATAGGGTAGTAGTTTATCTTCAGCTGAAGGAGAAGCTCTTCCATTCCTCCAACCTCCTCCTCTAGCCTCCCTTCTTCTAGACCCAGTCCCAGTGACAGCACACCCAGTATCTTGCTCGCAAGCTTCCTCAAATGCCTTGCGTAGTCGCTTGTAACCTCACTGCTTATATACACACAGACACACATTCGTCAATATTATCATAACACGTATTTAAATGTAGAGACACACACATATACATCTATATATCTATGTATATATATAGTAAGTCTAGAATGTTCACAAATGGTCAACATGGGCTTTTTTCTCAGTTGTACAACACATGGAGGACCACTTGATTGCTATTCAGCATTTGAAACTAGATTAAAACTCTGCTTAATATGCATGGAGCTTGAAAAGCAGGCTGTACTGTTCATGATTTGTGTTATAAATGCAAATTCTTTATTGTGTCTCTTTTGATTAGTAACTATACCACCAACGCTTTTTTTTTTTTTACCAAAACTATGAAAAAAATGTATTTTCCATTTTTCCCTCCAACTCCATAATTGTATAATTGCAGAGATTTAGTCTCTATTTTGTAACATTTTTTAATAAAATAAAAAAAATTAAAAATAAAATCATATAATTGCATGACTGCATGATTAAAGAGAATTTTAATTTGTTCACTTGTGAGCTTTGGTATAAAAAAAAAGTGGTTGGCAGCACGGTGGCTGCAAAATGCGGCAAAAGATCTACATTCTTGATTCTTATACTGCCCATCATTAGTAAGGCTCTTATATCACTCTTATGGCAAATGAACCATATTCTTAAAAACTAAACTGACTTTATTTTGTAATTAATCCAAATTGAGAGGGAAAACTTACGTGTAGTCAGAGGGTGTTTTGGGCCAGATAGACAAGTCACGCTTGTCCTCTGGGAAAATAAGGTGGAAGAAGTAGTCCTCCCACTCAAGCTGTCCACTGGCATTGTTTGCGAGCTTGCTTCCGTACCCTTGAACGTTGCCGGAGCTCTGATCATTGGCGTACTTCTCCTTCTCCTCGACGGGCAAGGCGAAGAAAGTCTCGCCGGCTTTCTTGACTCCTTCGATCAGCTCCATCGGGATGCCATGGTTAACCAGTTGCATCACACCCCATTCCTGTGCTGCTTTCTTCAGCGTCTCCCTGCACCTGCTCCGAACCACCTCGTCGTCTGAGTCTATCTCTTTCAAGTCCACCGTCGGCACCTGAGGCCCTTCCTTCTTCTTCTCTTCCTCGAACACGTCTCCGATGTTGATCAGCTCCTCTTGTGGCCTCACGTACTCCTTCGGGATTGATTTTATCCCACTCTTCGCCAAGCTCTCCACTCTTGAACCCACTGTACTCACCATCTTTACCAATGCTAGTGAGCTATATAAATATATATAAAGCTTTTTCTCTTCGTTTGTGTTAATGACACTCAACCTGTGTATATAGATCCAACCTTTCGCATGTTGTTAGTGCCATGATCCAAAGGTTTATATAGAAGTAGACAGAGTGAGTGTTCGAGGTCACACCCTGGCAGTCAAGGTCAGACAGTTGATTGGTTGGTCGGAGAGACCCTTTAACCTGCCTACCTAACGGTGTTTTACCTCTTTGAAGTTCGAACCCACGGGTAAAAAGTTACTGCTCACTCATATTTAAAATCTAAGAATTATTTAGCTGATTGTTGAGAAATTAAGAAATTAAGAAAAATAGCTTTACTTATTAAATTTATTAAAAAAATATATTATTTTTTAATAATACTCTTATTTAATGTATTATATTTAAAGTCTATTATCTCTTTCATATTTAATGTCCTACTTATATTTTCAATCAAATAAATTTTTAAAATAAGAATTATATTTTAAATGGAACGAAGTATATTATTATCCAAAATTTAATTTCAAAATATATAGGTATTCAATTTTTAAATTTTTTTACTTGATTACTTTTTACTCTCTCAAATAATATATGTTATTATTTTTTTAATCAATAAATCATCCATGAGTAGCGATTTATGAATTTCTAAGAGGTGAATGGTAAATCTTAACAGTTCAAAAGTTAAATTATTTAATTATATATATATATATATGGAAAACATCGATATATATATATTAAGAGATTTTTTTCTTATGCCAACTTACAAAGGATATTAAGTATGGTCTGATCCATGTCTTGCGAGTTAATCACATTTTGGGAAAGTATGTTATTTTGTTTCAAATTTCTTTCAATTAAATTATATAGTATTATCTTCACATTTATTCTTTAGTTCATTTTAAAATCTAAATATAATTCCAACACCCTAAAGGGTCAGGAAAAAAAACCCTAAAAAGTAATATTATTTTAATAAAAAATATAGTTTGCTTAAAAATATATATTTTTTCAAACCAATTTCATTTAATTTTTGCAAAATTCATAAATTTACTTTATTTTTAAATGAAAAACTGAATATTTTATATTAATGAAACACATGGTTAACATTTATTATATTTTAAACCCCATAAATATACATGTACCAATATCAATTAATATTTTCAATCGTCAATAGTGTGGTTTTTTTTTGGCAATGTAGGAGGCCCCACTTCTAATTTTAGTTATGTGTGGTTATAATTTATTTTCATTATAAATTACAAGCCAATATTGTTTTTTTATTTTAAAATAAAAAAATTGAAATAAAATGAGAATCATTTGATTTACATGTTGTTCTATAGTAATAAAAAACGGGATAAGAATTCACTTGTTTATTGCAAAAAGAACATACATATATACGTGCATATATATAATTTATTGAGCACTATACTATTTATAAGTTATGAGTAATATAATTTATTTTAAACGGTGCAAAACACAGATTTAGTATAGTTAAGGGGAGAGTAAGAAAACCTTTTTGTTTTTTCTATGTGAATGACTAATATTGACTATTAAATTCATTCGAGTACTGGGAGAAAAAAACTTAATCCCCCCGCCCCCCTCTTCCCGGCAAGAAAAAAAAGAATCAGAAGAAAAAGATGGAGGAATTATTAATACATTTGGTAAGAGTTGACATCTCTGGACATGAACATGGAACAGAATGGTTGTAAAAGAGAGATGCGTGAGGGACCTGCATATTAAAATAATAAAAAAAAATAACATAAATGAAGAGAGAAGATATATATATATATATATATGAGTCATGGAAAGCTAATCCTATAACTAAGTATTAATCATAGGCATCGCTAGCTTCAAAAGTCTTGGAAGGCCAAGCTTTCGATTTAATCTAGGCGATATATATACTGTGTGGATGTACTTATATATAACGAGTAAATATAAAAGCTTGAGGAGGCCATGGCACCCACCGGCCAGTCCCCCTCCCTCCGTCCTTGGTTTTAGATATGCTTTATTAAAGTGGTAAAGCTTTCTCAATGAATATTAAATATAACTACATATTCAAGGTTCAAAAACAATGCCACTGGTTAAATTAATTTAACCTCCGACCAGTTGGGTTATGCGTTTATTGATTCTAACATATGTATTTCTGTGATAGAGAAGGTTGCTTGAACTTGAAGAATTAGTGTTAGGGACATGAATGACTGAATGAAGGAAGAAAAGCAAGTGGGGATACGTACAAACTCTTTTTACTGTTTTATTAGGCAGGCACATTTCATCTAACTCCATTCAGCAAACCGGTTTTCAAGCACACGCAGATTTCTCAACCAATTGATGATGTTTTGTCGGGTTGAGTTTTTTTTGGGCCAATTTGTTGGTTGAGTTCAGATGGATGATAAAGATGTACGTTGTACAGTGTGAGTCTCTGTATAATTTAAATTAGTTTTATTTTACAATTTTTTTTAAAAAATAAATTGTTTGGAACGTCCACCCTCCTTCCATGTCAGTGAATCTGAGTCATGGAAGATCTCTGTGTATCTTGGAGTGGAACGGAACTGTATTACCCCCTGCTGAATAGGGGACCATGCCTCCTCAAAAATTAACGAAGCTTCCAGAAACTCCATTTAATATTGGTAAAACTAAAGATTCGCCATACTCCAATCCAGTGTTTCCCCTTACGCTAAAAAAATTATATATTTTTAAAAGGATTTTAGAAAACCACAAAAAAAAAAAAAACAGGGGGACGGACACGGACGCCCCCTGTTTTGATTTGTTCTCCAAAAAATATTAAAAAAAATTAAAAGGGTTGGTAGGGGGCACGGTAATTATAAACTCGATGGGATTAGATGAATTATATGAAGCAGTATTAATTTTTTTGGCCTCAGGGGCTAACAAGTTCTACCATTTTAAGCAGTAAAAGCATAGTTTCTTTTTTGGTTAATTTTGTTCCGGAATTTGTTAAAGCAACAATACTTAAATTAATGCTTATATTTGACATGATATTGGATGTTGTGAAGATTGTTAGATTATAAGTGTGAGTGGAAAAGTTTTATATTGAAAAGGTGAAAGCAATTCCCATAAATCTTTTGCCTTGAAAATGTTTGTGTTAAAAATGAAGCTTTAAACCAATTTTTATGAATTTCTTTTCAAAGTTTATTGATGAAAGATCACAGCTAAAAATATTCTCAATAATTTGAATTTCTAAATGAATCAGATTTTGGATTCAGCTTATGCGTTATTAGGAGAAGCCCCTACTAAATATTTTCAATAAATATATAGCTGTATTTTTTGTTGTTTTGCGGGTCTGCTTGAGGAATTTATCCTGAATTAAATGATTAAACTAATTTCTAACGAACCATGTGAAAACTTGGGATTCTTTAACGCAATTTTCCCAATATAAGTGCAAAGATGTGTAATAAAGTAAATTTAAGAAGAATAGAGATACATTTAAAAAATGACAACATTGAAAACATATATTCATAATTGTTGAAATATAGAAACAAGTTTAAGAGTTCAGGGAGCTATCCTAAATGAAATATAAAATAAAAGTTTGGAGTTTGAAAAATGAAATTGTTACTGTAACTTGAATCAGCCTATGTACATTTGAATATTGGGAACTTGAACGAGAACAATAAATAAACAAATAAATTTTAAGATAATAGGGTATCACATTAGCTAATTAAATAAAATTGTGGGAAGCTGGGATAAAAGAAATCGGGAAGTTGATTGTTATTAATTGTTGAGGTGTGTGTCATCGGACTTCCAAGTTGTGTATGTGTCTCGTCGCTTAAATTACTTTTCTATTTATAAACACAAATAACAGCTTCCCACCATTTGTAGTTTCCACAAAGTTGTGCCTTCACCTTGTCATTTTCTCCATTAACCCACTATTCACAACCTTAGCTATGTGCTCTCCAAGAACTGGTCTACTCTCTTGACTTTAATAATAAGCATCTTATGCTACCTTGTCACTTCCTCCTCTCTCTCTCTCTCTCTATTATTTTTTTAAATAAGTACTCGAAGGATTTTTCTAGAAGCACAACCAAAATAATATTTAGGCTAAAAATCCTAAAGTTGCTATCGTTATATCTTTGGGACCACTTAAATTATGGTGTAAAATAGATCTTTTCTTGTCCAATGATGTTTGTAATTAGTAGTTAATATGTTGTTTTCTTATGTATGGCTTTGCCACAGCCTTCTATTAAAAAAAAAAACCAAAATTATTGCATTAATGAATATAAACAAATGAGAAGAGTCTACAATCTTATTACATTAAGATTTGGAGATAAGAAACAGTGTTAAATCGGCTTATATATGTTTGTTGAATAATTAAGACTTTGATTGTTGAAGATCTCCTATCATTATGAGCATTCTTTCCTTTAAAACTAAAATTTTGGGGAGAATTTAACTTCAGTTATCTAAAAAACATAATCCAAAATCAGGATTAGGTACATTTTAATATTTTTTATAAAAAAATAATTAGCATATTTACTAATAGAATCAAATTATTGATTGGATTAGCCTTTGCACTTATATTACTTTTTATTTTTGGCCAGTACACTAATAATACTTCCAATATGATACGTTCCGCTTGGTTGAAAGGAATACACGTTGTGGGGAATATCTTAGCAGGTTTGGGTGGTTGATTCCATTCCAACCACGATCGATGCTGATTACATGAATGAGGTGTATAGCCATTCCATCAAAATCCCAATGACTGGTAGATGGCAATTCTTGGAAATACATGTAAAATGACAAAAATATCCTTAGCAATATGTATTCAAACCACTATCATTGTTGAAGAAAGACACATTCCTCACTACCACTCATGCGATGTTACTCTTTAATGATTTAGCACAAAATTTAATATGTACATACATAGGGAAAATTATGTTGAAGGACTAATTAGGATGGAGCAATATTTAGTTCAAAATCCCTTGAAAATTCTAATCATATTTAGAGGACCGAAACACCTAAAAGTAGGAAACCACAATGCGAACATAATTCCATTTCTAGTAAATAAACTAGACATTTGTTTATTGGCCGAAAAAAAAAAAGGAGCTAGGCATTTGTTCAGCTTTACACTTCCACTGTAAAGCACAGCATTAATTAGTTACAAATCTAAGCAGCCATATGTATAGGAAATATATTTGTAATTATATATTTTGTAGACAGAAAGAGAGGAAGGGAATTTACAGTGATGAGCTAGTGTGTAAAAGGAGAAATTGAAAGAAATTTCTAGGCTAAGTAAGCAAAGGAGGGAGGGTGTGAGATTTTGTATTCATTTCTTTATCGACCTTCTGATTATGCCTTTCTTTCTTTTTTTTTAAAACTTCCATGGGTGTAATTTTCCTTCTTCTCTTTCTTGTGGAGGAGTGTTTTGAAGGGTTTGTTTTCTAGAGAGATGGTGATCTATGGACGGCTTCAGTCTTTTATTAGGGGGATAAAATGGTCTATTTATAAACAGATTTTCGTCCTGTGGTCCTTCAGCATAATTAAAATTTTTACGATCCTTCATAATAATTATTATCCTTTTTTAGTCCTTCAATATAATTTTCCTATATATATACGGTAGGAAAAAATTTATAATTATATAATTTTTCAAATGAAATAAATTATAAAAAATATTTTTAAAAAAATTGATTATTTTCCTTTTATTTTATTCAATAGATCTAATTTTTTTTAATAATTAAAAATCAATAAAAATATTTTAATACATTTTTTATATTAAAGGTACTATTATCCAACTAAACACAAATGTCAATTCCTTTCTATGACATACAAAACATACTTTTTTTTTCCTATTAAAACTATCTCGTATTTGGTTGTTATTGGGACCAACATATTTCTTTTCTTTTTTATAAAAACTATTAAGTATTTGGTCACCACATTGGGTCCTAGATAAGAGAAGCTCAACTAATAACATTTTCTGTATCATTTTAAACCTAAGATATTGTACTTAACTAATCCTATTACCATCCACTAGGGCCCAAGGTGTCTTAGACACTCCTTAATCCTTATCAGATACTGCTCAGTGGTCAGTAGGACGAAAATGGACCAAAATGAAGACTGCGGACGTCAAATGTAGGCCCAAAGGCCCAAACAAGGACCCAACTTTGGAATTTAGGAGTTTCTATGGGACACGTCATCTGCCAACTCAAGACAACCACGTGACCACGTGGAGGATAATATGAATTTTGTTTTTCGATTAAGCTAACGAAGGATATTATGATTTTGACAAAGCAGAAACATGTGAAGCGAAACCTTATAGTATCTGATCCGCTTCCTATTAGAAAGCAAAAAGAGAAGAAATTTGGCCGTTACAATTCCCGCCACACAATTCATTGTTGCCTTATCCCTCCTTCGTCTTTCTTTCCCTCCATTTGTCCCATAACTACACATTCTGTTTCTCACTCCGTACCACTCGGTACTCACCATGACTAGCAAATTTGCCTTCACATTAACGTCCCCTCGTCCTTTCACTGCCCTGAACCCAAGACCCTTCATTCAAATTTCTTCCTCGTCCTCTCCGGATGCTTCTGGAATCCACTTGACTCAGTTCAGTGGCCGCCACTTATGCCTTCGCCGCCGTTTATTTCTACTTGGCCCCAAGGCCACCGCCGATCAACGAGGTCTTACTCCACCACCTTCGGGCAAGGTTGAAGATGATGAAGTCGTTGATGGTAAAATCCTCCCATATTGCAGCATTGACAAGAAAGAGAAGAAATCAGTTGGCGAACTTGAACAAGACTTTCTTCAAGCACTACAGGTAACATAGAGTTTAGTTAGAAATTTTTTCGAAGTTTGTTAATTAGTTTGCATTTCAGCTAGTCAGTGTAACTAAGTTAAGTTAGTTTTCCATTGTATAAATTATGATGAAATGTATGTAGGGTTCTCTTTTGCCAAAGATGTGATAAAAGGTATGGCCACTAAAATCTTCTTTTTTTTAGCTGATTATTCGTTTATTTAACTTGGATATTACGTTAGATATGAAGTATGGATCTATTTTGGTCAGCAGGCATTCTACTATGAGGGAAAGGCTATTATGTCAAATGAAGAATTTGATAATCTCAAGGAAGAACTTATGTGGGAAGGAAGCAGCGTTGTCATGCTAAGTACGAGAGAACAGTACTTAAAGTGGCTGAAGCTGTGATAAGTGAATTCATGTTATTGCTTAACTTTATTTTTTTTTAAAGTCCTTTTTGGTTCACTACAGGTTCTGATGAACAAAAATTCCTGGAAGCTTCTATGGCTTATGTTTCTGGGAAACCAATCATGAACGACCAAGAGTATGATAATTTGAAGCTGAGGCTTAAGGTTCACTTTTCCTGTTTTCATTTTCAACCACGATCATTTTCTCACCGATTAAGAACATGAAAAGTCTATGTCTAGATGCCAACCAGAACACAAGTTTGGACCATAGATAGTCTAGTCATACTTAATGCATGGACCTATTTTCTGATCTCATAGCTGTTTCCTAGATGGAAGGAAGCGAAATTGTCGCTGAAGGTCCACGATGCAGTCTTCGTAGTAGAAAGGTGAGTGTTAATCTGTAGTTTGTTCTGTCATTTGAGTTCTGTTTGTCCGTAGTAGTTAAAATGTGGTTCCTTTTGTTCATTAAACCAATCATTAGTCATCACTAATTGACCTGTTTTTGAAGTCCAACAAGTTACTCTGATCAGTTACAATCTTTAGTCTTTACAAATAAAGTGCTTCTCATTTACAAGACTTTCTGCAATAGGCTTTAGTGAAATGATTCATTATTATTTTTCTTACTGGCATCATCTTTAATAGGTTTACAGTGACTTGTCTGTTGACTATTTAAAGATGCTCTTGCTGAACGTGCCAGCAACAGTCATTGCATTAGGATTGTAAGTAACTTTCTTCTCTTTCATTATGTATGAACAAAACATTCATGTACGAGCACTCATAAACATTTTCCCATTTATTAAATAATGTTTAGTTATTTTCCCTAGCAACTAGACTAACATTTTCAGGAAGCAATGCTGTTTTATACACTCACTGAGATCACTAGTGAGCCTAAGCATATACAGTTACAGTGTACAACAATTAGGTCATGACTTTAATGGATTTTCATTCTTTTCTCTATTTCTTAGGTTCTTCTTCCTTGATGATCTGACTGGATTTGAGATCTCATATCTAATAGAGGTATGTTCTCATTTTTCCTTTTCTTATTCTACCATTGCAAGTTGGTCATTTGGATGCAGTCTGATTCCACAATGCAAGTCTCTAGCAGTAGTGGCCATTAGTTTTTAGGTCCATCCTTATATTTGATTTCCTTCTTCAACATCAAGAAACTGAATATATAGGCTGTATAGAATGCTGTTTATTCTACATGTCATATTCAATCCAAGAAATTAATTATGAACAGCAAGAAGTATTACCAAGCACTAGGATTGTTTGTGAAACAATTTTAATTATGAGAAATCAGAGATGAAGTTTTTGCAGAAATCAAAGCTTGGACAACAAGGGTGGTTCTTCATGTCTCATGGGAAACTTCAAAAAAATAGCTACAAATGATTTGTATTATAACTGATATTGCAAATTGTTCGGTGCAGATGCCGGAGCCTTTTAGTTTCATTTTTACTTGGTTTGCTGCTGTTCCCTTCATAGTGTGGCTAGCTTCTGTACTCACAAATGCAGTTGTAAAAGACTTCCTGATTTTGAAGGTATGAAACTTAGAGATACTGTTGCGTTGAGGTTATAATGAATTAGTACAAGTACTGACAAATCCACTTTCATAGGGTCCTTGTCCAAACTGTGGTACTGAAAATACCTCCTTCTTTGGGACCATACTGTCAATTTCAAGTGGGGGTTCTTCCAACGCTGTGAAATGTGCAAAGTATATATAAAACTTTCCCTCCATTAGCTGACCACATATTTCTAGTATTAGTCTGATTCAATTAATGTCAGAGCATTATATTAACCATCAATATCAACTTGTCTCAGTTGTGGCACTCAAATGCTGTATGACTCTGCTACAAGATTGATTACATTACCAGAAGGAAGTAATGCTTGACCGGTGGTACGTTGCTGATATACTTTAAGAATCTCTGGTATATCTATTGTATCATGGGTTTATTATATGGGAAATGAATTTTCAAATGGTTGTAACCCTTAAAATATAGTAATGATGTTATATGGCTTCCTTTCAAATATTGAAAAGTACCAACTTAGGTTGGTATAAATGATAAGTTCTCTCTTCCCTTGAATAAATAGTTAAGTTGGGATTTAATTCTCAACCTTTATATATGAAACAAATCTAGTTGGAAAGGGCTTACCCTTCGCCTTTCATACCACGAGGGTGATTGATTCTTGTTGTCAGCAAGAAATACTACTAGTCACGTAAAAATAGAACTTGTCTAGATGTTGTAGCAACATAGCATCTGTAAATACAAAATATATGAACATTTAACATGATCAAATTGTTGAGTTTGACTCTAATGAATACTCTGGTGTCTGCATAATCACTTAAAGGTTTCATATGGCCTTCTATTTCTTCATGTCATCCTGATCATTTATATGTGTGTGTATACATCTGCATGCAGTATTGTCTGTGCCATAATCAATGTTGCTGCAACTGGAGGAGCTAAATAGTAGAAGCTACTTTCATATGAAGGTGACCAACTTATCAAGTCAGGAAACTCACAAGGTCATCCATTAAAGACAACAAAGTCATATCCTTTCAATATATATATAATAAAATCTATAAGAAGATTCATTATTTATTAGTCATAAACAATACAACTCACCTGATACTTTGTATAATACATAGGTCAACATGATTATTTAATCCTAACTCCTAAATGCATAACTAAATGATGTCTGAGAATGCTCTGCGTTGTCATAATTGATTCCATAATCGCACCTACGTTCTGAGTCCTCGCACACGCAGCACTTGGAGCCAAAGGAAACTATTTAGAATATCTAATTCCCATCATTATTGAGCGCTCTGCCAATAAAACTTTATTGGGCAATATTATGGTCCAAACACATGTATAGCTTATTAAAAAAAATTATCAGATTAAAAAAATGTTTTTATAAAAAATTTAATTAGGCAATAAAAATTTGATTATTAGTTTATTATTTACATAGTCATAGTTCAGAACAGAATATAATTAAAATATAATAATTAGGCTATAAAAATAATAATTCTCTAACTTGGTCCGCAAAATATTACTTTAAAAATATGTTTTATAAACTTCCCATGAAAATTCAAGAACGCCAATCAGTGAAAAACCAATTGCTTTATTACTCCTAGGACACTTATTAAGGTATTACTGTTATGAGAAGTTGAAGAATAAACCTGTTTTTCTTGGGACCAAATAGAATAACCATGTTAATATTTACCAATTTTGACTACTATTATTAGGGATTCATTATTTTTATAATTTTTTTATTATATATTTTAATTATATTCCACTTTCAACTATGACTATTTAAATAATAAACTTATAAATACATTAGATTAGTTATGAATATATTAATATGTATAAAATAAAATAACATTTATAATAAGTTGTACGGTTTATAAATCATAATTGATGGGAGAATTACACATTGGGACCAAGATGTAGAATTAATTAAATATTGAGATTTATTGTTCATTTAATTACAATAAAAGACCAAATATAATTAAATAAAATTTAAAACTTATGCAATTGTTAAAAATTCCTGAGACATCCCTCCATTTACCCTATCATCACCGGCGGCCGGTTAACGCCGTTGACCTATAGGTGAATAGCTGCCAGCAGCAGTTAACAGTGTCAATCGAGGATTGACTGGCCGGTGGCCATGGTTAACGACAACTGGTTATGAATTGCAAAGTCAGAACATATGAGTTGCAAAATATGAGTAAGAAGTTACAAATATTTTATAAAGTTAAAATCTGATTGCTCCATATTAAAATTATGAAAATAAGTTGTAAAATCAGAACATGAAAGTTGCAAATGCTTCGATTCAATTTGATGCCTATAAAATTAAAATTCGATTGCTTCATATTAAAATTCAAAAAATAAGTTGAAAAATCAGAAGATAGGAGTTGTAAAATGTGAGTAACATGTTGTAAATCCTGGAGTCAATTTAATACATATAAAGTTAAAATTTGATTAATTCATGTTAAAATTCAGAAAATAAGTTGCAAAATAAGAATATGGAAGTTACAAAATATAAATAAGAAGTTGTAAATCCCTGAAGTCACTTTAATGTTAATAAAGTTAAAATCGATTACTTCATACTAATAAGGTTAAAATTAAATTTTAACTTTATAAGTATCAAATTGATTCTAGGGATTTGCAACTCCCCTGTTTTGATATTGTAACTTATTTTTCAAATTTTAACATGTAGTAATCAGATTTTAAATTTACAAGTATCAAATTAATTCCGAAGATTTACAACTTCTTACTCACATTTTACAATTCTCCTGTTTGAATTTTGCAACTTATTTTCCAAATTTTAAGATGAAGTAATCAAATTTTAACTTTATAAGCATCAAATTGGCTCCAGGAGTTGTAACTTCTTACTCATATTTTACAACTCTCTTGTTCTGATTTTGCAACTTATTTTTCAAATTTTAATATGAAGTAATCAAATTTTAACATTATACGTATCAAATTGAGTTCAGGCATTTGCAACTCCAATGTTTTAATTTTGTAACTTATTTTCATAATTTTAACATGAAGTAATTAAATTTTAATTTTATCAGAGATTTGTGATATCTTACTCATATTTTGAAACTCATATGTTCTGATTTTACAATTGATAACCAGTTGCTATTAACTGATCACCAGCGAATGTTGACTGGCCGTCGATGATGGTGGGGTAAATGGAGGATGTCTCAGGGGTATTTTAGTAATTACATAATTTTTTAATTTTATTTAATTATATTTGGTTCTTTATTGTAATTAAATAAATAATAAATCTTAATATGTAATTAATTCTATATCTTGATTCCAATGTGTAATTCCCTCTAGTTGATAAGGCAATTTACCAGACTTTATGCAAATATATAAAACAAAAAAGTGTCTAATTATTTAAATAATGTGAATTAAATGCATCCCAAATCCCAAGATATGTTTTAATTATCCGAATGATTTTTTTTTTATAAAAGAGATACAATCATCATATATAAATATACACCTGAAACATAAACTAACCGCATAAAAGGAAAGGTTAGAAAAGTAAAGCCGAAACCGAAAGGGAAAAGGATATCAGGGTGGAAAATTTTTCATTCTTGGCACCCTGTGACCGACTAACTGACCGAAAACCAAACAAAATGTTACGAAATAAAATAGGAAATAGAAAGGATAAAATAAATAATATAGAAATAAGTTAAGAGATAACTAAGTGTTTTATTATTTAATCACTAAGAGGTATTTATATAAGAGATAATAGAATATAATACTAAGTGGATCTTAATCCTGGAGAGGATATATAATAATTAATCAAATAAGATAAATAGAAAACATGACTCAGCGATGACTTGACTTTAAGTAGAGAATATTCTATATAGATATCCATAATCTTCATAACACTCCCCCTTGAATGTCTATTATCAAAGAATATGTCTAATTAAAAACTTATTAGAAAAAATCTTGCGGGACAAAAACCCAATAAAAAAAAAGAATATATCATTCTTTATATAGACCATCAAATATTATCTTGTTAAAAACCTTACCAGGAAAACTCAATAGGAAAAACCACGATTAAGAAAAAAAGTACAGTGTGTATATCAATTAAGATCTTTGAGTCGATGAAGCTCTATATTATATGTGAGTTTGTCAAATAATGCAGTAGGAAGCACCTTGGTAAATAAGTCTGGTAGCTTGTCGCATGAATGGATTTGCTGAATATCTATATCACAATTCTTTATAAGATCATGAGTGAAGAAAAAATTTAGTGAAATATGTTTTATTTTATCTCCTGTAATCTATCATTTTTTTGCTTGGATAATACATGCAGTATTATCTTCATATAAGATTGTCAGAATTATTTTTTTTAAAGATAAATCACAAGTCTCTTCTATGTGTTGAATCAAAACTCTCAACTAGATACATTCTCGACTTGTCTCATACACCCCCGAAATTTTGACATGATTAGGTGATGTGGCTGATATGGTCTATTTCATATATTGCCATGAAATGGTGGTGGCACTGAATATAAATATATAGCCAATTTGTGATCAACTATTATGAAGGTAAGATAAATATCCCGCATCTACAAACTCATATCCATTATATCTTTAAGATAGCGAAGTATATACTTAAACCTAGTCCAATATCTTTGTGTAGGAGAAAAATTATACCTTACTAATAAATTAATAGCAAATGATATATCCAGTCGTGCATAATTAGCAAGATATAACAGTGCTCCAATTGCACTAAGATATGGTATTTTATGACCAAGTAATTCTTCATCTTTTTCTCGAGATCTAAAAGAATCTTTGTTCACATCTAGTTACTTTACAATTATTGGGGTGCATAATGAATACGACTTATTCATATAATACCATTTTAGCATATTTGTTATATAAGTTTCTTGATGCACCAAAATCATATTCTTTAGATACTTAATTTATAAACGAAGATAAAATTTGGTTCTTCCTAAATCTTTCATTTAAAATTCTTTCTTTAAACAATACATAGCTTTTAGGAGCTTTTCAGGGGGTCTCAATAATATTTATATCGTCGACATAAACTACAATTATAGCAAACTCATTTCTGAATCTTTGCATGAAGATACATGGACAAATAGGATCATTTTTATACTATTTATTCAATAAATATTCACTAAGTCGATTATACCATATAAGTATAGATTGCTTTAATCTATAAAGAGATTTATTCAATTTGATTGAGTAGTTTACTTGTAAACTTGAATTGCATCTTTAAGGCAAGTTAAATCCTTCAAAAAGTTTCATATAGATGTCATTATCAAGTAAATCATATGAATAGCATGAAATAACATTCATTAGATGCAAATTAAATTCTTTTTGCATTGCCAGACTAATTAGAATAACAAAAAATAGTTGCATCTACCACGGGTAAATATGCTTTTCCATAATTAATATCAAGTCTTTGCTAAAACTTTTGTGTAACAAGTTGTGCTTTATATCTCACTATTCACTATCATTTCATTTTTATACAAAAACCCATTTATATCGAACTGACTTTACAACTTCATATGTATGTATTATAGGTTCATAAACCTTTTGTTTTACAAATGTATTTAGTTTTGCCTCAATTGTGTCTTTCTATTTGGCCAATCATATCTTTTTCTACAATCTTTAATAGAATTTAGTTTATGATCCTCATTTTCATATGTTACATCACGCTACAATATATGCAAAAATTATTGTTAATGTTAACTTAATTTCAGTTCCATCATATTCTATTCATGATATAATTTAGTGAAATCTCATTATTTACACAAATCTTAGATACATGACTTTCTTTTAAAATAGAAATTTTAATTATGTTTGAGGATTCATTTGGAGTTACCTTTAGCCACTCTTTTGAGGTTATCCTATCCTCAATTGGCTTATCTTGATTTTTATCTTCTTTTTTTTTTTAAAATATTTTTATCTTTATATTCGATATGTCTACCACGCTTTATGCATCTTTTAAAGTTAGATTGTTTAACAATGATATGAATTTTACTAGAGGATTAGTAATTGGTATATATGATTTAATTACTCCTTTTGTATCAGTAAATGCATCTAGCAATTGATTTACAAAACTTTGTAATTGAATTATCTTTTGAAATTTTTGTTTACATTATTTTGTAAAAGGATCAAGAATAGATAATAATAATCCTTTCCAACTATTTTGATTCTCAAATTCCTTATTCTCTCCCCTCCAATGTTGGAAAAACTGATTTGTTAAAATGACAATTTGTAAATCGAATCATAGATAAATCTCTTGTTAATGGTTCAAAATATTTTATTATTGACAGATATTCATATCCAACATATTCCTAACTTTCTTTAAGGTCTCATCTTAGTACGTTGTGGTGAAGCAATTGGAACATAAACTGCACACTCAAAAATTCTTAGATAAGAAATATTAGGTTAATGACTAAAAATCATTTGTAAAAGATATCTATTTATGATAGTTTATTGGCCTAATGTGAAACAATGCTATAACATGTAGGATTGCATGCTCAAAGTGGAGATTAAATGTTTTGATTTCATAAGTAATAGTCTTGTAATGAATTTTAAACATTTGATAAATAATTTTGCTAGTTCATTTTGTGTATAAACATATATTAGAGGATGGTTAACCTGAATTCCAATAGAGATACATTAATCATTGAAAGTTTGAGATGTAACCTCACTAACATTATCAAGGCTTCTTTTCATAATTAAATATTCAGGAAAATGTGCTCTTAAAAATCAAATTAATTGAGTAAACAAAGTGAACATTTGATTACAAGTTGATAATAAATAAATATATGGCTATCTAGTTGATACATTGTCTAAAATAAATATCTAAATGATTCATATCCGGGGTGAATTAACCTACAAATATCACGTTATATATATTCCACAAAAATTATTAGTATATTTCTAATTTTTGTTTGTGGTTATTGAATAATTATTTTTTTTTTGTAAATAAGGAGCAGATAAAACATTATTTGATTAAAGAATTTATTCACTCTAATTCAAGTTAACACAAACTTTTAATTAATTTTTTATCATAATTGATTCAAAATGAACCAAGAGGTCAAGCTAAATATACTGTAAGTTGTAAACCTCCAGTCCTCAAACACACGAGTCAATTGTATTAATACATGTGTAAGGGAAGAAAATCCAGCTACTCTTTTCTATCTGCATAAAAGAGCATCGTTGCCTTCCTCCATTTCCTCCGCCTCTCCCGTTATCACAATTCAATCGCAGTTCCCTCATCGGAACGAATCAAATCCTAATTGGGGTTTCTTTACTTCATTCATCTTTCCGGACCTCGTTCTTCGGCTCCGGCGACCGAACCACCTTACAGCAGCCTCGGAACCATGTACGGATCGAGAGGGTAAATTGAGCAGACCTGATCTTTTGCTTTTTGTGCTTTGCGTAGCCGATTTTCAGTTTTTTAAATTCTTGATATTTTCTTGTCACTGGATTTTGGTTTGTATTATGTATTGTCGTTCGTTTCTAGTTTTTGTTTTCGCTTTTCAACGGGGTGTTGTAACTTGCGGTTGAGCATGTTAGTATGGCATTGGAACGGATGTTTTAGACATTTCGATGATATTTTTGTGCTTGATATCTGTGAGCTGATGATTACGTTTAGAAATCTCTTCTGGGATATTGTGTTGGGGTTTTTGCGAGTTATTTTCTGATCTTTTTCTTTGTTCGAGTTTAAATGTATAGAAAGCGATAATGGTAATTCGTCCGTTCATGAATATTGTTTTTTCCATATAATTTTGCCTTCTTTTGGTTGATGATGTTTCCTGGACAATTAGTGTTCGACCATTTTGAGCTTTTCGTTTTCACTATCGTAGATGAATTATTGATTTAAAGAGATAGTACAAATTTTAACAGTCCCCTTTGCCAATGGTCGGTACTGGGAGGAAGCTTACTACTGGTCTTGTATTGCAATTTATTAGAGAATCGTATTCAACATCTTTGTAATTGGCTATTTGATCAATTGATTACCATAAATGGAAACTCCTTCTGAATGTGAACATTCTTTTGACAAATATTCACCCCTTTTTATGTATTGTAGTGAGTGGCCTTCTCAATTTAGGTTCCACATCTTGACTTTGTTATTTAATCAGTGAATTTACTGGAGACTGGAGAGTAAGGAAAACAATCTTGTGAATATATATTACTGTCAACCTTGTGACTTAGCGACAATTCTGAATTGATAAATTTTTCAAGTTTCTGAATTATTTCATTTAGTGGTATCATTTGTGAACTGCTGTCCAACCTTTTCTGGCGCATGCTTATTGATGTTTACTTCTGTGACATCATCTTCTTCACTTATGCTGCTATGTAGCTTGTGTTTTCCTTAAATTAATAGTAGTTTTATTAACTTTTCAGTTTAAAACAATTTGGGACGCCCTCTGCTTATAACTTTATTCTCTCTAATTCCGTTCAGTTTTTGTTTTCTGTTCACCATTACATGGCCGAGTAATCATGGATTATATATTCAATGTTAAATTGATCAAACTTCCTAGAAAATATACATTTGTGGTCTATTCTAGGTACGCTCTATTAGTCTATTGTTATGGATGGATGATATTTTGTTACTTTGATGCATAGAAGCTGGTTTCTCTTTTTTCCTTTTTTTGGCCTCTATGCTATTTATTCTTTCAGGATAAATAATGAGTATGATAAATGCTGTGAGATTAGGAATTAAAATTAGATGTCAGGGAAGTGTGGGTTGGGTTTGGCTTTATTAACATGTTGAGTGGGGGATTTTTTTTTCTGTTTTTTGGGTATGAAATTTGAAGGGCAATGTTGGGAAGCGGGGGGGTTTCGGACGGGTACGAGGTTGGCTCAAAGAGACAAAGAATGATGGGATCCAATCCATACTTCGCAGTGAACAGCAGAACTGGCAGCTTTCAACCTTATGGATATGCTGGTGGCTTCCAGCCCTCACCCTTTCCTGTGGTTCGACTTAGGGGGCTTCCCTTCAACTGCACTGATATTGACATTTTCAAGTTCTTTGCTGGGCTGGACATTGTGGATGTATTGCTGACCAATAAGAATGGAAGGTTTTCAGGGGAGGCTTTTGTTGTTTTTGCTGGAGCAATGCAAGTTGAGTTTGCTTTACAGAGAGATCGGCAGAACATGGGGCGAAGATATGTGGAAGTTTTTAGGTGTAAGAGACAAGATTACTACAATGCAGTTGCTGCTGAGGTAAACTATGAAGGAATATATGACACTGACTACCATGGAAGCCCTCCTCCATCTCGTTCCAAGAGGTTCAGTGATAAGGACCAAATGGAATACACAGAGATATTGAAAATGCGTGGACTTCCTTTCACTGTCTCAGAATCTGAAATTGTCGAGTTTTTTGGAGATTTTAAGCTGGTAGAAGATAAGATACATATTGCATGTCGCCCAGATGGGAAAGCTACTGGAGAAGCATATGTGGAGTTTGTTTCTGCTGAAGAGGCTAAGAGAGCAATGTGTAAGGATAAAATGACAATTGGATCAAGGTACGTGGAGCTGTTTCCATCTACAGCAGATGAAGCTAGACGGGCAGAGTCGAGGTCGAGGCAGTAATCGAGATGGACCCTTCGGCTGGCTTAATACTTAGGTTTGTAATCCTTAGTATACGTTTGGTGGTACTGTAATGTGCTGTATTTGGATTGTGTCTAGGATATTGGTATGACGTAATGGAAATGTTTGAATGTTGCAGTTTATTGATTCTGTAGATTTTTGGTCACGAGAACCTTCATTACGCATGAAGAAAACAATAAGGTTCATTCGGGTACATGAAAAAGGATATAGGACGAAAGGAACGTCCTGGAATTCAAACGAATTCTGAAGGCTTCTAACTTATTGAATAACTCTTACGATTAATCTTTTAATGGCGGAATTTCGCCTATTTCTGAACCATTTGGTCTTAAAATCCTGCTCACTTGTATTATCGAATTGGATTATGGGATAATTAATTTATTAAATAAATAAAGGGAATGGAAATGGTTATTGCTGAGGATGAGGAGGCATTTATTGAAGATTCCAGGAATCTCTTGATGGTTTTTACGCTTTTCAACTCCAAGAGGCCTGTATGTTACAGAATGAAATGAAAATCTCAACGGCCAATCTTAGAGACACATGGCAATATTGTCACCTAGTACATTATAGTGTGTGCAATAGCGATCTATTTGTCTTTGTTTAACTCTGTTTTATAATTTTTATTCTCCAAACCTCCTTCGATTAGAGATACCATCTAAATTAGCTTATTTGATTATAATAGTGTGTATTGAGCCCTTAGGTCCCACTGATATTCTTTTTGATTCCTGGTATCGCATTTTAAAAAAATGCAACATATAGAAAAGCAAAATTTCGTGTTTTATGTAAATTGGCGTCCTGAGAATCGTACATCACACATATCGAGCAAAATCTAGTTTGGGATTAGAATTTATAACATGCTAATTTACATTTTTCAGTCCTTATCTGAATAATAGCAAACTGAACGAAGATAAGTTCAAAGCAACTATTTATCAATTTAATTTCACAGTACTATTAATAATCTGTTTGATTTATTATTTGATAAATTAAATCATAGTTTCTAACTATTATTTTTTTTTCTTTTATCCAAATAGATTTATGATAAATTTCTCTATGTTTATCCAAATTTTATTTTTGTGAACTGTAATTATTTTAACAGATTTTTCATGGTAAATCCAAAGGGCACTAAATCTTAGCAAAGATGCCTTGAACAGAAGAGTGTATTGGACGTGTCCTAGATTGTAAACTTGAAAACCAAGATTGCCCCCGCTTCGTCAGGAAACCTTCTAACACTCTGTTCTCCATTTATAACTAACGTTCTGCTTGTCTTCTCATTGGGAGCCAATTTAATATAACCACTTAACCATTTGGTGGTTTGGTTCAACTAATTATCATGTTACTTTGTCGTTGGTCGACTGAAGACATCAAATACTGTCTAATGTTTTTGTTTTTTCCAATGGCAAATACTGTCTAATTTATTCTGGAAGGGAGCATGTCAAGAGAACTAGTTTGTATGTTTTTTTTTTTCCAAATAAAGGGGAACAGATATAAAGAAGATCCATTCCCTTCCATTCTTCTCACACACAGTAAACTCTTCCCCCTCCAAATTGAAAGATTTCCTTTTTTTGGTAGTTTTTCCTTTTATTTGACCTCTTGAACAAGCAATAGAATGTTTAATGATGCTGCATCATTTAAACATCCAACTAGGAAGAAGGCGCACCCTCCCTATATCCTGTAAGCTTTGATATTTATGAAGTATCTTTACATAGGTTTTGCTTGCTAATTAGTTTTGGCCTTACCAGGAATTCGAATCTGAGGTTGACTTCTGCAAAATTTGAAAGAGGGGGAATACATCCTTAACTTAGAGAATAGAGTACATGGCTATTTGTAGGGAGAAGAGAGGGGGGGGGGGGTGGGGGAGTACAATGGAGTACAAGAAAACACAATGAAGTAAAATGAATCTAGATAACATCCTAGACGAAGTTCATTAATTTTCTAACAACTTCAATGATAATTATGAATTTCCTTGAGGTGCCAATGTTCAATTTTTATTTTTTGGGAGGCATGTCATAATCTTAAAAAATGCTGTCAAGTATATTGAAAGTTGTATGTGATATTTGGTAACTTAAATGTTATCAGTATATAGTCTAATGCATCTCCACATTGATTGCTACTAGTTGTATCATATAAAACTCCTAACTCTCCTCTCCCCTTTTAATTACTTCTAAAATTATTCACTAATCCCAAGCTTCAGATGATCTCAACATTGCTTAATGATCTCCATATGATACACAAGTTGAACTGCAAATCAAAAGAGAATGATACAAATCTCTCCTGATGAAAGATGACAAGGAAATGGCAATGATCGCCATCAGCCAAGGAAAATTTTGCTTCAGGATTTTGATTGTCTTCCTTATCCAAATGACGTGCCTAAGTTGAAAGACAATGAGGCAGATGAAGAAAGTTTAGATGTGTTTGAGAGTTACCAGAGAATGAGTCAGATGATGAAAGTTTAGACCCAGCTGAGTTACCAGACAATGAAATGATTGACAAAAGTTTATAGGTTCTGTATTAGTGCTTTTTTATATTATATTAGGCACAAATTATCTAGCACAAAATGCTTTGACGCTTTTTTCTGCAGTGTTGGCAAATCTACTCTTTGTAGCGTAGTGTCGCGTGGTTGCTGTGCACCAGACAGGTTGAGTCAGAAATTTAGTGATACTATTTCCTTGAAGTTATATTGAATTAGTACAAGTACTGACAAATTCACTTTCATCGGGTTGCCCAAACTGTGGTACTGAAGATACCTCCTTTGGGACCATACTGTCAATTTTATAGTGGTGGTTCTTCCAACACTCTGAAATGCACAAAGTATAAAACTTCCCCTCCTTTATCTAACCACTCTGTTTTAGTGTTAGTCTGATCCCATCAAAAGCAACTTATCTCAGCTGTGACACTCAAATGCTGTATGATTTTGCTACAAGATTGACTACATTACCTAAAGGAAGTAATGCTTGAGCAGAGGTACGTTCCTGATATACATGAAGAATCACTCTGCTAAATCTATTGTACCATGTGTTTATTACACTTGAAGTACTGGGACAATCTTCTTTTCTTTCTATTTAGTTAAAGTTATGGTGTAAATGAATTGTCAAATGATATTGTATCCTTTCCTTTCAGATATTGAAAATTCAACCAAGGCTATGCTGTTGAACATTCTGCACGATCAGATAGTGATGATGTCATGTCCTTTTCTTTCAAATACTGAGAAATCAACCTGGTCTTTACCGTCTAGTTCATTATGGCTTAAATTGTCCAGATGCTGTGGCAACATAACAACTCTAAACACTAAATGGATGAACTTTTGACATGGTCAGATAGTAATAACTAATAATATCGTATCCTTTCCTTTCAAAATATTTAGAAATCAACCTAATCTCTGCTGTGAAGATCTCCATGCTGGCTAAAACTTGTATAGATGTTGTAGCAACAGAACAACTCTAGACCTAGAATGTATGGACATGTAACACGATCAGATTGTTATAAGTTTGACTCTACTAAACTCTGGATTATACGTTCTGTTATTCCCTGATGACATCCTGGTTATTTACATGTTTTGTGTGTCCGTGTGCGCATACAATATTGCCTACGCCATACTCAATTCCTGGAACTGGAAGAGCTAAATACCTGATACTACTTTCATGTGAAAGAGAATAACATATCAAGTCAGGAAATTCTTAAGTTCATCCACGAAAGACATTGAAGTCATCATATTCTTATTGTTACCAGCAATCTCAACTGTCATGAGGGTACTTTACACTGATCGATCGGTTGGACTTACCCTTCCTTTCAATTACCCTTAATTTTTTAGGAGAATAAAGCATCTTTTCTACTTTCCAACCCCACTAACCTTGCAAGGAGGAAAGGGACAGTATTGATATACAGTCATTATTTCAAGGTGAAATTTTTAACTGATATAATTGAAAAACTTCATAGATACTGAACGAGATGGACGAGTTTGAGATCTTCTTCACCGGGGGGCTTACGGTTTTTAAAGAGGTATAATGAATGATTTCTTACTAATTACCCATATCTTCATTAATAGACAACACCTAATGACTTATGTTAGCTTTACAGAAGTTAGCAATATACTTGAACCGTAAACCAAAATTACATCACTAGTTTATGCTCTCTTAATCTGTTATTAACATTGAACATTGATTTTTGTTGAATGTTATTTTTACCTTTATTTTCACAACAATTTAAGAAAAGCGAATGTTCAATTTAGAAATTTTTTTGATAAACTAGAAACCAGTGGAACTATGTTTATCCCTCTTTATGAGAGATCAAGTCAGCAGACCTACTAGTTCTGAATGTTCGAATTAGCATGGATCTTCGAAGAACTGAAAAAATGAATGAAAACTATTATCCAATGGTAAATGGTTCAACTTGCCTGGCACTTGTTCCCTTAAGAAAGGTTAGTAGTTCAAATCTTGTGTATGAAAAAAATTTTAATTAAGATAGTTTTATACCAATGTGGTCTAATTCAACTTGATTGATCTTTCGGAAACCGGTTTGGCATTAGGAAGAAAAAAAATCTATTAAAATTAAGAATATATAGGCGAGCACAAGTTTTTTGTAATAAGTAATAAGTTAGCTTTGTAGTTAAATAAATATGAATGATTATTTGTTGGTCGGTAACGTTCAATTATTTTTAATGTTTGGTTGACCATAATTTGGTTCTGGAAGCATCACAAATGCAATGCATGGCCAAGGCTTGAAACTTGCCCGCACGTTCCAACACTGAATCAAAGAAAATGCAATATGTTTGTTCTTATTGTACCCTACCAACTTAAAAGGGAAAAAGAAAAGAGAAGTCAACCTTCGGATTTTTAATATTATACGCCTCCCCATATGTACAATCTCACCCAACAAATGTGAAAATAGCCCCTTTATTTTTATAAATTAAAATTTAGATAAATTGGGTTCTCAAACTTACTAAAGTTGAAGATAAATCTTAAAACTTAAAAGAGCACTTATAAAAATTGTGAAATTCAAATCTATATTCTTATAAAATATAAGTGGTATCCTTTTTAATTGAAGTGTCCTTCATTTTTGTTCCTTTATTTTTTATTCATTACCTTTGAAAACTAAATAATATTGGCTTAAAGAGCAGACAAACCGTACCTTCGTGGGCAACACGAACGAAGGCATTCTGCCTTTGTGCATATATAAGAATGCACGTACAAGTCAATGATCATATCATCTAATATATCGCATATAGTCCTTCTCTCTCAGACTCGGAGCCTTATCCAAAATCCTCAAACATGGCTTCCATCCTTTGCCTCCATAACTTCTTGCTGCTTTCATCGATCCTCGTACTCCTCGGAAACCCAACAGCTGCTGTCGGAGTGTTCCGACCCAACCCATGGGCTCTTGCCCACGCCACGTTTTATGGTGACGAGACTGCTTCTGCCACAATGGGTATGTTCATTAATCATCAATTATATATCTTAAATGAATAGTGTTGATATACTCCTTCCATATCAGTTTATAGTGTACTTTTAACTACCATATAAGTAGCAAGATAATAATTAGTAAACAAAATTTTTCTCATTATTTCTCAAATTATCTTATTTAATAATACTTCTTATATTAATAAATTGTAGTCATTCTCTCATTCATTTTTTTTCTAGTTCCTATAAGCCATCCGCGCGACCGTGAAGAGTGAGACTTTTGAGGAAGATCCTCCTTTATTTATTTATGCTTTGACCGAATCAATTAAAAAATTTTCATTAAATGCATTGATAATTATAGAATATATGTGTTTACTTATTATTGACAATACTGAAAAAATATTTAAAAAAATATAATGTAATCCATGCATGATACCATATTTTAAAACAAGAATTTCTTTTAAAAATGGATTGTGCAGTCTAAAAGAGGAAGTATATTATATATATATATATATATATATAGTTTTTGCATTAACTTTTGGATTAATATTAAAGGAGGAGCATGTGGGTATGGGAACTTGTTCATGAACGGATACGGCATAGACACAGCAGCACTGAGCTCCACACTGTTCAACAATGGCTTCGCTTGCGGGACATGTTACCAAATCAAATGCTACCAATCAAGCGCCTGTCACACGGACGTGATGTTCACCACCGTGACGGCCACCAACCTCTGCCCGCCAAACTGGGCTGAGCCCTCGGACGACGGCGGGTGGTGCAACCCGCCGCGCGTGCATTTCGACATGTCGAAGCCGGCGTTCATGATGATAGCCGACTGGAAGGCCGGGATCGTGCCAGTTCTGTACCGGAGGGTGCCGTGCCGGGTGAACGGAGGGCTGAGATTCGCGTTCCAAGGAAATGGGTACTGGTTGTTGGTGTACGTGATGAATGTGGGAGGAGGAGGAGACATTGGGAGCATGTGGGTGAAAGGGAGCAGGACGGGGTGGATCAGTATGAGCCATAACTGGGGAGCTTCGTATCAGGCGTTTGCGTCGTTGGGAGGACAAGCGTTGTCATTCAGTATAACGTCGTACACGACCAGACAGAGTGTTATTGCGTGGAACGTTGCTCCTCCTAATTGGAGTGTAGGACTCACCTATTCCTCCAACATCAACTTTCGCTGAGAAGTTTTTGTCTTTCTTTTTCAGAGTTTGATTCACATGCTCGGTGAAGTTCGAGTATGGTTTGTCTCCAGATTTTTTTGGTCTTAATACATAGTAGGTCTACTTTGTCTTCATGCAAAGAGGTCACGACCTTGGAATCTCAGAGATAACTTGGACTCGCGGAGTTCATGAATCTTCATTAATCAACTTCACAGTTTGCAGCTGAATTTTCCCTTGTAACTTACAATTATGAAAATAAAAGCAAGTGCCCCTTTCCTTGTAGAACTTCTTCTAATTTACATTTATTGGATGTTTGGTTAAAAGAAATTAAATGGGTTTCAAAGAAATGGAGATGGAGGGCAGTGACAGATCTACGATTGTATGATTTTTTTTTTTTGGGAGGGGGTGGGGAGGAACTTGAAAACAATATGTCGAATAAGGGGCAAAAATCTATTTCAAAATTTATTATGGGCAAAAGAACAATTTCTTTTATAAGAAACAGGTTAAACACTCCATTATATCTTCTACATCCATTTCTATTTCTATTTTTGGAAGATAAAGAAAATTCATCTTAATATATTTAATAATCAGCCATAATTCTTCCATAGAAAATATCAATATATATCATCTCTAATAATAGTTTTTTTTATTGAAAATAAAACATATTAAAATAAATTTTTTCTCATATTCTTATTTTCTCAAAATTTATTTCCTTTTTACTAAATATGACATTTTTAACTTCATAATTTCATATTTGAAAACCTCAGTATTAATTTAGAAGCATTAAAATTTACTAGTAAATGAAAATTTGAAATTTTGTTTGGCCGACAATGAAAAATTGAAATTAACTACTTCATTTTCCATGCTCTTATATAAAGATATTTTTGTGAGCAGGAATTATAAATTAATGTCAAAAAATTAGTTATTTAATTTTATATGTCGCTAAATTTCTCCTTCTTTATTCAAGTGCGCTAAGTGATGAAGGATAATTTTTTTTGGCCAAAAGTGATAAAGTAGAATTAAAAATATTCGTCTTTTTCTTAATAATAAAATTTAACATGCTAATAACTTTTTGTCGTATTTTACCAAATATATAATGAAATAGATGGATTCCGTGTAGAATACAATGACTCTAAAAAATGAATTATATTATTTATATTTTTTTAATAATATAATTTATTATAAATTTTATAGTTTATAGGTGTGTCTCAATGTTTATCATGAAATTTTAAAATGGAGATATTAGTACATAATTTAAGTTTGTTGTAAATTTTATTCTTTATATTCATTGATTATTATTTAATAGATTATTATTAATATTGTTATGGATGGTTTTAATGATATTATATTGATATCTATAATTGTAATTTAATAATGAGATTGATTAATTATGTCATTAAAATGAAATGTTTTAGTATCTACGTAATAATTAAATTAAGTGATCATAGACTTTTGTGCTCAAAGTTGTCCGTACTTTTTATATTGATCCATATGGTTTTATTTTGATCAAGGAACTTCTTATAATTTTATATCATTAAAAATTTATGTCCTTAATATTTTAAGAACTTAGTATTTTGATTTTTTATCATTTAGGACATTATTAGCACAGTTAACATTTGAATGATGTGGCTAACAGTTAGCATATTTGGATTAATATATAGATAATTAAGGCTAACTATACTTAATTTTTTTTAAAAAAAATATAAACATCCACTAATAATTTAAAATTTTATTGTTATGTTCATGTATTTTGCTTAAAAAAATAGTTTAATCAATTTTATAATTTATACGTCAGTCTAAATTCACTAAGTGTTGAGTGTTAGTTATATCATTTTAATTTTAACAGTATTAATGTCGTTTTATAGAATAAATGGATTAATTACTGAGTTTTTATAAAGTCAACTATCCACTTTTTAATAATATAAAATTATAAAAAATTATTTAATTAAAATGAAATTATAGAATCGATCTGAAAATTTGGCAACCTCCAAAAGATCCTTTATCCTGAGGGGCAGAGGTGTCCACGTTCTAGACGGAATCGAACAAGCAAGCAAAAAAAATGCCACAACGTCCCATGATTTTCCCGCAAAAACGAAGCCTCCTGGATTTCCCGGGAAAATCAGCACCCGTTGTCAAAATCTCAGATTTTGAGAACACTCTTACCCAATGGACGAGTCCGGAACTCCACATTTACAATCTTCTCAGCTCAATCTGCCTCCCAATATGTCTCTAGCTGCCCTCTCTTTTGACAATATAGCTCCTTCTCGTCATATCGACCGCTTGATCAACTCTAATCACTACAAATCACCCTCCAGAGCAATTTACTCCGATAGGTTTATACCCAGCAGATCTGGCTCCAATTTCGCGCTCTTTAGTATCTCGATGCCCACGAATTCCCCAACGGACGGAAGCGTAGACAGTTCAAGCGCCTACACCACGCTACAGCTTTATTCGGACCAGATGCCGAAGTCATATCGCTGGTGACGCCGGAGAAGAAGAGCTTATCTACGACCCCACCTAATCGAAACATATTTCGTTACAAAACTGAAACTTGCCAGTCCATGCACACTCTTGAGCAGTTTGTGTTCGATGACGTGGTGCCGGAGGCTCACCATAGCCCGGTTAAGGCTCCTCAGAAGGTTCCACGGTCGCCTTATAAGGTAATATACTGTCCTTGTAGTCTTTCTCTTCTTATACTGTAATTTGACTTTTGGGGCGTATGGGCAATCTAATGTTTTATCAGGTTCTAGATGCTCCGGCGCTGCAAGATGACTTTTATCTGAATCTTGTGGATTGGTCTTCGCACAATGTGTTGGCTGTGGGGCTGGGTGCCTGTGTTTATTTGTGGAATGCTTGTACTAGCAAGGTGAGCTCTGGCTCCATTATTATTATCATTATTATTTTAATCTTTTCTTAAATCAATATTACCAGTGTCATTAAACTCTTCCTTAGTGAGTACAACTTGAGGACAACGCATATACTCAATTTCAGAAAGTCAATTTTCTGTGGCCTTGTGCCAATATGCTTGTGAGCTAGCTGGTTTTCAGTTCTACAACGGAAAAAATTCTTTTAATTTGACCCTTTTTATTTTGCTATGCCTCCTGAAGGTAACTAAATTATGTGACCTGGGGAGTGACGACAGCGTTTGTTCAGTTGGTTGGGCTCAACGCGGTACCCATCTTGCCGTCGGTACTAGCGATGGTAAAGTCCAGGTAAGATCTATTTAGTTGCTAGATAGACTGTGGGTGAAGCTAACCTCCTAGGATAGCTCTGGCTCTGGGAAGAAAATAAGTAGTATCAAGCTAAAAGAACTTAGCGTTACGAGATGTTCTGGTAATCTGATAGTTCTTTCCTCTGAATGCCTTCGAGAAGAAAAATAATTTAGAGATGTTAGTTTGGGAATGTTACATGGTGAAAAATGATTTGACATGTTTGTATTTACATTCCATCTTCACATCACATCCACTTTTTTTAAAAAAAAAAAAACTTGCTTTTCTCATAAACATTTATGACTACGAATGTTGCTAAGCAGCTTGATGAACGCATGCCTCTTACTCTTCTTCGTGTAGATTTGGGATGCATCTCGATGTGAGAGGGTCAGAACAATGGAGGGTCATCGTTTACGTGTTGGGGCCTTGGCCTGGAGTTCATCTCTTTTGTCTTCTGGTGGCCGGGATAAGAATATCTATCAACGAGATATCCGAGCACAGGAAGACTTTGTTAGTAAACTGTCAGGGCACAAGTCAGAGGTCAGAATTATTTTTATTCAGCCCAGGATCATCTGGTCTATTAAATCAGGGACTTCACCTTCTGTCTTTATTGTGCAGTGAAAAGTATCTTCACTTTGCTTGTAGTCCATATTAAATTGCCTTGAAACCAATGATACTTAGCCTGCTGAAATTGATTTTTATGTTTTGCTTCTTCGAAGGTTTGTGGACTTAAGTGGTCATATGACAACCGTGAGTTGGCATCTGGCGGAAATGACAACAAAGTATGCATTTGCAAACCTTCTTTATCATTTTTCAGACTTGTCCTGTTGGCATCATTGTTGTTCCTTTACTTTTCCTGGATTGATAACTAATAATTTGTTTTGTGTGTTTGCAGTTGTTTGTTTGGAATCAACACAAAACCCAGCCCGTCCTAAAGTTCTGTGAGCATACAGCAGCTGTTAAAGCTATTGCATGGTCTCCTCATCTTCATGGACTTCTTGCATCTGGGGGAGGAACTGCAGACCGAAGTATTCGTTTCTGGAATACAACCACAAATTCACACTTAAGTTGTATTGACACTGGAAGTCAGATCAACCACTTGTTCTATATCTGTTTCTATTTTATATTCAATTCATTTTTCTTTCTTTGTTTGGTATAATATGAGGCTGGTTATTTGGTGTCACTACAAAATGATTAGAGTTGCTGATTAGTTGCTAGAAAAAACACAGGTGTCCTTAGTAAAGGGTAATTTCAGTAACTCATTTAGAGCAAGAAAGAACTAAGGACTGCCAAGTAAAACGTACCCAATGGAAAGTCAGATGAATACTGCACTTATTGTTAGTGGAGTAATTCCGAAAGAAGAAAAAAGACTGATAAAAAAGGCCTGTGAAATGGTTGTTAGAAAAGAGAAAAGGAGGTCTGGGATCAGTGACTTTGTAGAGCAACATTGAATCTTAAACTTACATGATCCTCTGTCAGTGGAATTTTTCAGTTTATTTTTTTTATATATAATTTTTAACACTGAACAATAAAACTAAACAAAGAACTCACACCAATCTACACTGACTTAGTTAACACATCTTTTTAACAACTTCTCCAGTGGCATTTGCTGACATTTTTTATCAAATGTGACATTAAGCTCCTTAAAACACCAAGGCTAGTTTCTGGATGTCCAGTGCTACTCAGCCCTGATTTGCTTTGCTATTGAATCCTTAAGCCACCAGCTTGTAACTCATTTATTACTTAATCAACACTACCTGACATTGTTCACCACCACCCCCATGATGACTTGTGGCAGCTCACCAATAAGAGACATTAGTCCTCAAATGCCCTCAAATTAATCAGCATATGGAGATGCCACTTTTATCTCCAAATTCCACACATCTGAATAGAATGTGATGCTTCCCAAAAATTGCCATCAATTTTCTTAGCTGCCTGTTCTGTGGACTCTTTGTTGTCCAAATTAAAACAGTCCAATCCAAATTATGCTTTGGATGTCGTAGTTTCACTAAATGTTGATAAGATGATTTAGCAACATTTTTTTGTTCCAGACCATGTTTTACAGTAATTACAATGTGGATGTGATGGAAAACTGCTCCAGAAATCTTGTTGAACATATATTAATCTCACCAGGGTGTAAGTCTTGGTGAGAATCACAAGCTACAATTTCTGGAAAATAAAAGAACACACGTTCTTTTAAG
This sequence comes from Adenanthera pavonina, assembly GCA_026686845.1. Taxonomy (NCBI): domain Eukaryota; kingdom Viridiplantae; phylum Streptophyta; class Magnoliopsida; order Fabales; family Fabaceae; genus Adenanthera; species Adenanthera pavonina. The sequence continues at coordinate 23,438,492 of JAIVEN010000022.1, read as the reverse complement.
AGGCATAGACTCTCCCCAACCAACTCAGGATCTTCCTTACCTCTCTCCACTCCCCTCCTTCCTACAAAACTCCCACTCACCTCTAACGGCCAAAGATTAATTTCCTTATTTGCCCTTCATCAAACTTTTGGGTTTCCTCTTCCTTATGAGTGATCCAAGGCCCATGTCCATCAGGATGCTGTGTTAATTTCATTGCTGCAACAGAACAAGCTTTCTTCCTTTTAAGCAGCACTGCATTTCTGCTATTCCTTATATCATGCAAAACGATGATCATCATAGCTTCTGGTACTTTATTGGGTTTTTTTTCTTGGTGGAACACTCTTTATTGTAAGAACAATGTTACATTCAATAAATATATCATCCATGGCTTCTGGTACTTAATTGCACAACGAGCACCATTGATTAGTTTTAAAGTGATGTTTATCAGGAACTGGTACTGCATTAGATAACAACTTCCAAAGAAACATTATGATCCTCATTGAAATCTTGAGTTTCTGCAAGTGTTTCGAATTATTAAAACCATTTGAGACAGGAGAAATTTTCTAATATCCCTTTTTGACATTACATCCACTTTGACTTTCTCCCCAAACTAATATATCTGGAGTGATGGAAACAAAAATTTTGCAAATAAATTTTGAAGGTACCTGCGTGATATATTTGGGAAGATATATAACTTTGATTTTCATTTATACTCCTTTTGGTCCATATTTTAAGGTGTCTTCAAGAACCACTTTAGTTAGTCCAAAATATAAGGTATTGTGTTAATTTTTAGTAGTAGTTTACTTTTTTACCCCCTATTGAGTTATTACCTGTATCGTAACTTGGAAAAGAGAGAAGAGTGGAACTTGATAATGAATGAAGGTAAAAGTAAGGTATAATATGGACCAGAGAGAGTATCTCTTTTGAAAAAAAAAAATTCTGGCATTTATCGTTGAGATTTGGTGTGGCCTTCATATGGGAAGATTAGTTAGACAGGAGGCTGACGTTTGACCTTTTACTCATGGCCCTATGGCAGGTTTGCAATCTTGTCTGGTCTAAAAATGTCAATGAGCTGGTTAGCACACAGGGCTACTCTCAAAACCAAATAATAGTTTGGCGGTATCCCGCCATGTCAAAGGTACAACTTATATCTGTTGAGCTAAAATTTTCATTTTTGCCTAATTCGAACAATATAAACTACTTACTTTTCGTCTTTTGATTCAGGTCGTAACTCTTATGGGCCATACATATAGAGTTCTTTATCTTGCCATTTCTCCTGATGGACAGGTAATTCAGTTGTCCTTTCACTCCCCTTTTTCGTTACGGCTTAGTAGTTATTTTTAAGAAAATGATTTTCTAATTTCTTATGTATGTTCTCTTTTCTGTTTGTGATGATGACTTGCACTGATCAGAGTATTGTCACTGGAGGTGGAGATGAAACACTTAGGTTTTGGAATATATTCCCTTCCCCTAAATCTCAGGTAAATTATTATTTCAGATGAGAGAGAACACTGATCAGGATGTTGTATCTCTTACCTTGATTCTGTTATTTACTTGATTGACCATGGTTATGGAGATGAATTTCAGTCATATTATTTTGGACTTTTATGGCTGTTCACTTGTTCCCTCATAGATGACTGGACATGTCTGAAGGTCACCTTAACGAATTTTTCATGGAAGGGTCTGTGGCATCTTCTTTTCTTGGGATCCATTTGGTATTAAATGAGAATAAGAAAGCTCTTTCCCATAAACATGGTGTGAACTACCCTATTTTGTCCGGTCTATATACATAAAAAACTAAATAATAATAATAATATAAAAAATAATAATAACAAAATAAAAGGTAATTAAAAGTTAATACAAATTTTCCTTTTATCATCAATTTGAATTTGAATTTTATAAAATAAACGAAAAATAAATAAAATAAAATAACAACAAAAATAATACAAAATAAAGATTAAAAAAAACCACTTAAAAAAATTTTCAAAACTTACAAAAAAAATTTAATTAAATTAAGATAAAAACTGGTGTGGGGCTTAAAACCCTGAGCTTGAAATGCTGAAGCCCAGCGTTTCAAGCCCACAATCATCACCCTGAACTCTAATTAAGGCTCAGGTACGCGAGCACAAGGAAGGAAAAGAGCAGAGGGAGCCTCGGGTGAAGGGAAAAGGTGAGCCGAGCACAGAGGGCAGAGAAAGTTGCATGAGGTGCAGAAAAGCCTGGAGGGGAACACAATGGAGGCAGAGAGACAGAGAGCAAAAGCAGAAGGAGTGAAGGTGTGAAGGAGAAAAAGTTTGAGAGAGCAGGGCACACAAGCGAAAAAACAGAGCAAGCGGCGTGCGTGAGACAAGGGGAAGCAGAGGGAACGTGCAAGAAAAGACAGGAAGGGATGGCCGGATGAAAGGAGGGGGGAAAAACCGAGAAGGGACGAAGAACAGAGGGTCGCGAGATTGAGAGGATGAAAGGAGGCAGAGCACGATAGAGACCGGGGAGCAAAAGGGAACTTCAGTCTGAACTGAAAAATAAAGGGGGGCCGTGGGCGAAGCTGGAAAGAAGCCAGAGGGAGTCCAAACCGGAGGGTACTCCGTAAGAGGGAAAAGAAGAGAGTGCGAGATTGAGTGGGCAACCGAAGAGAGGAAGGTGGAATTGAAATCCCTAGGGTCCAAATTTCCGGGGCTGAGGGATCGAGATTGAGAGCAGAGGCAGAGGCCGAAGTAGCTAGGGCTCGAGCATGGTCTGTGCCTAAGAAAAACACCAAAACAAAAGACCGAGGCAGTGAAATTGGGACTGAGGGAGAGAACACGAAGGAAGGACAAATCACAAGCAGAGCCATGCCGAGAAGCAAAGGGGCCGAAGGGAAAATAGAGAGGGAAAGACCTTGAGGGAGCTGAAGAATTGATGGAACAGAGGGGGACGAGCGCAGAAAGAGAGAAAGGAGGGGAGAGCAATGGGAACGATCGTGGATGAGATCGGAGGGCAGAGTTCGAGTCACTGATCTTTTCCTCTGTTGCTGTGATGATCTAGAACGCGTGAGGAATTAAAAAGCGAGCTGTAGAAATTGTTGATCGGTACCTTGTCTTTTCCTTCCTTCCAATTTCAAATTTGGTTTTCCCATCCAAACGATGATCCATTTCTCTTTAACACTTTGCTTCATGGTTGCATGGGTCCAATTTCATTTTGCTTATGCTCTGTTTTGGGGTTAGTTTTAATAAAAAAAATAGAGAGAGAGAGAGAGAGAATGAACAAATAAATGAGGTTGATAAATATGAACAAAATGAGCTCGGCTTCTGTTTTAAGACATTTGGGTACCATTGTCAGAATTTGTTTGGCATCGTTTTTATTCTCAGGTGAAGAATTTTCCTCAGGCTGTGTATGCAGTTTGCTTAACCTATTTACCTCTAAAAGCTTATGGCTGTGCTGGCTATTAACGTGAATGTCATATGATGTCTATTTAAGGATCAATGTTTACATGTCCAGTGGGTATGTGTTAGAAAGGTGGAGTTGTTTTGGTCCTGAACTTGTTTTTGTCCTGGTAATAATTGTCATCAGAAGAATCCTTGTAGTGAGTCTGGAATTGGGCCGTAGAGAATGCTATCTTAGTTGTGAGTTATGGTAGAAAACTGGGCTTCATATCATACTTATAACGTGAAACTTGGGAGCCCCCAAACAGCAGAATCATGTTCCTTTTTCTTTGAATATAGTATGCATAATTTTCTAACATAGGAAATGGATTCTTGTATGAGGATTTAGCTTCAAAGGATCCCCTGCCTTCTTGGTTGGGAACACTGATATTTTTCCTCGTGAGCTTGGCTTTGAGAAGTTTGTTATACATATTTTGATTGGTTTTCTTATGAACCAGACATTAGGAGGTTTGCTATGAATATTTTGATTAGTTTTTCTTGTGGGGCCTGACGCTGAGAAGTTGATTATGTATCATTTTGATTTGTATGGGCATGATGTTGTGAACCCATAGGGTGCACGAGTACCCTATAAAAGTATGCACTAAATAGGCCCCAATGGCTTTTTGGTTACTCAAAATTTTATTTTCTTGTGAAAAAATTAATTAATTAATAAATGAATAAATAATTGCCTATAATTACACCACGTGAGGTTTTTGAACCCACGCAGGCATCTTAATTAAACATGTTGTCACATGAGTCTGCGAATCCACGCAGGCATATAGTTTAGACGAGTGAGTTTTATTCGTTAATAAAAATAAATAACTCTTTGTTATATTATTTTTAAATGTTTTAAATAAATAATATCTATTGATTTTTATAAAAAAAATAATAATAGAAATAATTGATTTAGTAATTACACCACGTGAGGTTTTCAGAACGCACGCAGGTATTGTCACATAGATGTACCGGTTGAATTTTTAGAAGATAATTATATATAAAAAATGATAATAATATAACATATTTTTCAAACGTTATCTAATAAAATTATTATATAGCATTTTGAAACATAATAAAATCTTTATACCGCAAAGTTTAGGACTTTTGCATGTATTTAAGAGATCGATCTATCGGGCACAACTGCGAGTCTGCAACAGGTGGATCAATTTTCTCTTTTAAAAGAAAAATAAAATTTTTAAAAGTATAAAAAATATGATGGTCAAAAATCAAATAAGAGCATTTTCAAAAATCAAAGAAAAATAATAATAATAATAATATTTTCAAATAAAATAAAATAAGAGTAAGTAGTGAAATTAAATTATCTTTTGCAAAATAAAATACACCAACTCAATATCAGAAAATTGTTTTGTTTGCAAAAAAGGTAAGTTACTCTCAATTAACTTTCTCTTATCACAAATTTTATAATTAAAAAATATCAACAAACTGACACCCATTTTTTAGTCCCGAACTACGTGGATTTTGATCCCCATCACAGGGTACGTAGGCACCAAGTTCTGATCTTGCGTCAAGTCTGCCTTTGTAAATAAATAAATATTTTTCCAATTTATTTCCCTAAATTCCTTTTCCTTTTTTTTCTTAAATCTCTTTAATTTTTAATTTAATTTATTTTGTTTTCCAAACTTCCCAAATTTTCTTAATTTTTTTTTCTCTACCCTTATCCTCGCATGTGAATGATAAAAAGAAAAACCAAAATACTTTTTTTAAGCTATATTGATCTACATAATTAACGTAAGGTAACCGTTTCTAGAAACAGAGTGTTGTGAGATGCATAACACCTTTCCTACACACAATCGACTCCCAAATCCAACTCTGATTATCCAGACCATCATTTTCCTCTTTAATTCGGTTTTCCCAGATTTTTCCTCAAAATTCTAGTGACGACTTCTCATAAGTTTGTATTAGCTCGAAAACACGATTTTGTCTCATTTTTCTTTCGTCACATTTTTCCATGTGTGACACATTGGAAGTTTTCTTTTCAACAAAATCACTTTGCCATCTACCAAACTTAATTTTTATGCTTTTCCTCATATTTTTCCCTTTTTTCAAACTCATTTTCCATATATTAAAACATGGCGTTAGTGTTTATATTTTTTTGTAAAAGAGGAGTTTGCAATGGCTTTGAATTCTCATTAAATGGCAGGTGCATGACGCCATTATCTTTTTATGCAAATTAGTGCTGTGAAATAGAAATACTACCAAGTATTTAGAAAAGTGACTACGATCTTCGAGATGGATTTCATTGTTTATCTTTTCATTTCTTTGCTTCATCCATGTCTCCTATCTTTTTTCCCACTTTTTATTGTTTTTTTTTTTCAAATCAATCACTTTTGAAGGTTGAGTGACAGTCAAAGATCCGAAACTAAAAATGCATATATGACTATTGATTGGTGAAGAATACTCAGAGTGAAATTGGAGCATCGTCTCTTGGAAGAACTATTATTAGGTGATGACTATTTCAGAACAGCATGGTGGAAGCTTAGGGTTGTTTGACAAAGTTTTTAAAAATAGTTTTTTTTAAAATAGAAAAGTAAAAAAACTTGGGCCTGTTTGACAGTATTTTCTATTAACAGTTTTGTAAAACTGTTTTCGAGAATAAGTTTTGAAAACAAAAAAACAAAAAAATCAGTTTGAATAATTATTCTCAAAATCATAATTACTGAATGATAGATGAATTATTCAAAATTTATTACTTTACCATTAATGAGGTGAATGTTTCTCACATTTTCTTGTATTTTCCAGAATAAAAACTACAAAACATCTTAAAGGTGTTCTGAGTTTTCTGTTATTTTGGGCCTGTTTGGTTCTGTTTTTTAAAATAGTTTTTCTGTTTTTAGAAACAGAAAATTTAAAAAACTTGTTTGGTAAACCTATTTTTTATAAACTGTTTTGAAAAACAGAAAAACAAAAGAACAGAAAACTCAGAACAACTTTAAGGTGTTTTATAGTTTTTATTCTGGAAAACACAAGAAAAGATGAGAAACATCCACTTCATTAATGGTAAAGTTATAAATTTTGAATAACTCATCTATCACTCACTAGTTATAATTTTGAGAACAATTATTCAAACAGATTTTTTTGTTTTCTTGTTTTCAAAACTTATTCTCGAAAACAGTTTTACAAAACAGTTCTTAGAACAATAAAACAGAAAACACTATTAAACAGACCCTTTATTTTTTTGTTTTCCAGAACAGTTTATAAAAAACAGGTTTACCAAACAAGTTTTCTGAGTTTTCTGTTTCTGAAAACAGAAAAAGTGTTTTCAGAAACAAAACCAAACAGGCCCTTGATTAGTAAACCTGTTTTTTAAAAATTGTTTTGGAAAATAAAAAAATAAAAGAATAGAAAACTCAGAATATCTTTAAGGTGTTTTGTAGTTTTTATTCTGGAAAACATAAGAAAATGTTAAAAACACTCATTTCATTAATAGTAAAATTATAAATTTTGAATAACTCATCTATCACTCATTAGTTATAATTTTAAAAACAATTATTCAAACAGATTTTTTTATTTTCTTATTTTCAAAACTTATTCTCGAAAATAATTTTATAAAACTATTTTGAGAATAATAAAATAGAAAACATTGTGAAACAGTCCCTTAGGCACGTTGTTACACCATCACAGTGGACTTATTAAACACTTGGGGTCAAATGGAGCCTTGAACGGGAGCTGTAAAGTTAATTTCTTTCTTAGGTTTCATAGATCGTCGAGGACAGTTGTGGCCAACTTCATTTCCCTGTAAAAAACTGCTCCCATGCTTTGTATATTTTGATATATGTGTGTGTGTATTTGTGTATTAATTATAATTTTTCTTCTATGCAAATTAAGTTCTTTTTTTGGCCAGGCAGACCTGGTGGTCAAATGTGAAGCATATCAAGTTTATTCATTGAAATATTATATAAGTCTCAAGATTGAGCTGAGCTGAGCCGAGACTCCAGTACGTACCAATGTTAAAAGTACTGTTGAAAAAACTTTGGTGCCATTGAAGTATTCCTCACTCGAACCAGATGAGTGAACATTTAATATAATTATTAAACATTAGGTGATTCAATCCAAAAAATACATACAAGTGATCATCCAAAAAATATATAGGTCATCCATAAAAAAAATTGGGAAAATTCCACATAACTAATTCGGAAGGGAAGCAAGGAAGATATTTTAAAAAAAGTTTCTTGAATTTGTAAAATTACCAATAGGTCCTAAGATATTGATGTAGAAAAAATAAATAAAGAAATGACATTTTTGCTCTTGGATGTATGAGTTGGAAATTGTGTGGATAATTTAAAAGTCTCTAGAGTAGATGGAAAGGGATTTTCATCCGTTGACAAGGGGGAATATTGTCCCTGATCCATAAAGATTTCTAACTATTTCCAACTGAGTTACACAATTTCCGGCTGATGTACATAGCTAAAAAGCATAATTTTCTTATTTGTTTTTTTCCAAATAAATACTTTGGAACACATTAAGAATTTCAAAAACATGAGGAGCCATTTTGCAAATATCTTCCTTATGTGGACCCTAACTGGAATTTTCCCAAAAAATATCAGTGTATTGAGATTTTTTTTAATGTTTTTTTTTAAGCATCCTGCTCAATTTGCAGAATTTCTTTTGTTTTGGTTGTTTTGTTTTTTACCCACCAGTTCTGAAAAAGATCACGTGGGCAAAGCCATGCTTAGTAGTTGTGCACCACTACCAAAAGATATTTGTCTTGTTTTGAGCAAAATGGAGACCAGTGGCCTATTTTGAGAATGAGAGATCTTAAGCTCAACACGTTGTTCATGCCTCCAAATAGGTAAAGGGCAGCCTAATGAGATAAGGCCTCAGGTGGCCTCAAGTCAGGTAAATTTTAATGTTTGGAGCTTTCATCCCACAGCCATTTATTATAAATTGTTTTCTCTAATTTTTTTTTAATAAGAATCTTTTAAAAGTTTTTTTAATTTTTTTTATAAAAAATTTGGTAATATTTAGTAATGCCTCCAAATAATTAAAGGGTATTCTTCTTCCAATGAGATAAGGCCTGAGGTCAGGTAAATTTTAATGTTTGGGACTTTCATCCCACAACCACCTATTACAAATTATTTTCTTTGATTTTTTTTAGAAGGACCTTTCAAAAGTTTCTTTTGATTCTTTTTATAAAAAAAATTTGTAATATTTAGTAATGCCTCCAAATAATTAAAGGACAGCCTTCTTCCAATGAGATAAGGCCTCAGGTAAGGTAGATTTCAATATTTGGGCCTTTCATTCCACAACCACCTATTACAAATTACTTTCTCTGATTTTTTTTAATAAGGATCTTTTAAAAGTTTTTTTAATTTTTTTTATAAAAAATTTGGTAATATTTAGTAATGCCTCCAAATAATTAAAGGGTATTCTTCTTCCAATGAGATAAGGCCTGAGGTCAGGTAAATTTTAATGTTTGGGACTTTCATCCCACAACCACCTATTACAAATTATTTTCTTTGATTTTTTTTTAGAAGGACCTTTCAAAAGTTTCTTTTGATTCTTTTTATAAAAAAAATTTGTAATATTTAGTAATGCCTCCAAATAATTAAAGGACAGCCTTCTTCCAATGAGATAAGGCCTCAGGTCAGGTAGATTTCAATATTTGGGCCTTTCATTCCACAACCACCTATTACAAATTACTTTCTCTGATTTTTTTTAATAAGGATCTTTTAAAAGTTTTTTTAATTTTTTTTATAAAAACTTTTGTAATATTTAGTAATACCTCCAAATAATTAAAGGACAGCTTTCTTCCAATAAGATAAGGCCTCAGGTCAGGTAGATTTCAATGTTTGGAACTTTCATCCCACAACCACCTATTACAAATTACTTTCTTTGATTTTTTTTCATAAGGACCTTTCAAAAAAAAATTTTGATTCTTTTTATAAAGAATTTTGTAATATTTAGTAATGCCTCCAAATAATTAAAGGACAGCCTTTTTCCAATGAGATAAGGCCTCAAGGTAGATTTCAATGTTTGGGGCTTTCATCCCACAACCACCTATTACAAATTACTTTTTCTTTTTATTTTTTTATAAGGACCTTTTAAAAGTTTTCTTCTGATTCATTTTATAAAGAATTTTGTAGTATTTAGTAAACTTTTTCTTATTTTATCCTCATTATTTTTTTTTCATAAATTCTTATTGGACTATTTAGATAAAAGGGGAGCTCTCATTAGTCAAATGATATTTAAGGTAGATTGTATTATTATATTAAATGGAGGTAAAACAGGAATGATTGATTTTCTTTTTAGAATTTTAAGAAGATATTTCCTCTGGTCTTTAATATAAGACTATTTTAACCGAATCACGTGAATTAAGAATGATAGTTAAAACTAATTAACTACCTCGATTTCTTTGAAAATCTCAACATTTTTTTAAAACTACATTTATTTAATCTTTCTCTCTCTCTCTCTTTGAATACATTAAATATGTGTATTTTTTAGAAATATATAATAAATACTACCTTATATATTGTAAAGGATGTTATATTTAGGATCAGGGCAAAAGATGCTATATATATATAGGACCGAAGGAAGTAACTAATTTTTTTAATCTACATAAAGTAGTTGGAAGTCCCATATAAAAAGGACCGGTGTGAGTATAATTTTGAGAATAATATTGATTGGGATCTTGCAAGTATACAAGGTCGATCGCAGTAATAAAAAGTCTCTGGAGTATTCCAGAGGTCGAACCTAAGGGAGGTAGTAAATTTATAGTCCAAACTTTTAATCTCAAAAATTAATTGATAATCAAATTGATAATTCAAATTAAAAAGATAAAAAAAACTAGGAAATAAAACGATGTCTGAGTTTTGATTCAATTCTAGAAGCGTCAAGGGATCAGGTTTTACCTTATGAGATAATTAAATTTTATTTCTTAGTTAGACTCTATATAATTATAGTGACTGTTGTTTCTACAGCGTTCTAATTACCTCTCGGTCAATTAATCCTAATTTAATTAGGATTCAATTCGCTCTCGCGCAACTAAATTTTCTAATTAAACCTTGAAAACTACAATATATATCACCATGAATTCCTAATTCTATCTCTAGATTAGTTATTCATGTTTATCTCTCTAAATCTAGGTTCACTCTTCACCTTTCAATCTATCAAGTTTACCCATTAATTAGATTCTATGGTGATCAAGCATAAAATCCACATGAACGAACAAAAAAGATAAATATAATAAAAAAATAAATTAAATATAACTTGAAGAACAAATTAAAAAATTTTAACTAGAGCAACAAATCCAATCAGTCCCAATAAGGCTACATCCCTACCCCTGACTGGGAAATTTAGCTATTCATGAAAATAGAAATCAAATCAAAACTAAAATCCCAAATCATAGTGAAAATAATAAGAAAACAGAGTTACATTAGAGAAGAATAAATCTATCACTAATACTCCTCAAATTCCCTTACTCTCTCTCTATAAGATGGTCCTAGTTGCTCCCATATACGTTTAGAACTGTGTTCTCTGACTTTCGAGTGCATTTCTAAATCCCCTATTGTTTTTTTATCGTGTATCTTTATATAGAAAAATTTTATAAGCCCATAAAAGCCCAAAATATCATGAAAACACATCAAAAAAGTGTTTCTACGGACCTCTGTTGCATGATCCGGCACCGGGTGACCATAAAATCAATTAATACGGCGTCGGGTGCTTCCAAAATACATAAAAAGGTCAAAATTTGCGTTGACCCGGTGCTGGATGGGTTTGACCTGGCGCCGGGTGGGTACTATTGTACGGACCGTGACGGTGGACCTCTCAGCTTCATAACATCATTAGCTCGTGTTGATATTTTGAGTTCAATTTTCACCATGATAATGTTGGAATTTTGGAAAACTCGAAACATGAAAGTTGTAGATCTATGTCTTATCTTTCCAACGCATTTTAAATCACCTCAATCAGAGTTCATATGTGAGAGTTATGATCAAAATACTAAAGGGTATTATAACTTTTCAGCATGAACAATTTGTAACGTTTTTACTCCGAATGCTTCCAAATGAGCTTATAACGTCATGAAATAAAAAAAATATGTCAAATCATATAAAATATACTAATATAAATATATTTTGATATAATTTAGAGGTTAAATATAGATATTTTATAAATGGAGAATGGACCCGAAATATTATTATTAAATTTTTTTTAAGACCAAAAATCATTGCTATGAAAATTAGATGTGACAGGCCAATTTGATTGGTGAACTAACAAACCGACCATGATGAACCCCCTTCTCTGATCCGTAGCAATGAGAGAGAAAGAGACAAAGGAGGGGGTGGGTGGGTCCCACCAGTGAGGAGGCTTTCTCTCTCATTGCGACGATCCTCATTGCTGCGATCCAGTAATTCTTCTGGCCATGATCCAATGGAACATCCTGCTAATTAGCTTTCTCACTAACTCGTCATACCTGAAATTAGACCAGAGGTTTTGTATTGCATTAGTTCCAAAAACAAAAATTGTTGCAAGATGCCTTCAACATAAGTTTGCAATATATTTTATATCTAGAATATTTTCATTTAGAAAATCAATATATATAATGTCCATTTGGTTACTTACAAATTAACTTACCTAAATGTAATATTCCCTCAATTCTAGTTTATAGTGCACTTTTAACTACCACACATGGAACAAGATATTAATTATTAATTATTTTTTTTCTTCTCAAATTACCTTCATTAAATGTATTGAAAATGAAACATTTTAATAATAAATAAATATTTTGACCTATTAATAGGGGTAATTTTGAAAAGAAAAAAAATTATATTACGTAATCCGTAAATTACACTATATTATGAAATATAAATTTTTTTAAAAAAATATACTATATAGCATATTAGCGGGAGTATAATGCAAGGTAATAAATGTTACCTGGATTTGAGTATGTAAATCAATTTATCTTTTATTTTCAAATTAAATAAATAAGATTAAAAAGACTGAAATGCCTCTGAAACAACCGATAGTAGTAGACTTTACATTGTTGTAATTTTCTTTTATTTTGTTTTTGGAGACAATGTTGGATTGCATGATTTATGATAATAAATTTTGCATGGATAATAGATGATAGAGTAATGAGTAACCAAACAAATTAACTAATGTAATGTAAAAACTTCTTTTTTTCATCGAAATCAGCCCGAGACCCAAATTAGACTATATTAGAATCCTTTTGAATACAAATATTATTACATTACCTCAGGTTGCAAGCAACCAAACGAGGCACAAGAAAATTTACAATATGCAAGAATCAAAGGCATGCCACTTTGAGAAAGCAAAGCAACCAGCCCACTAGCACTCTTCCAATGACATTTTTGGTCTATGAATGTACAAAATATTCTATAGACATACATAAATATATAAATAAAATATACTACATTTAATTATCACCAGATTTATACTAGTTTGACCTAGTTCAATTGCGATCGGATTAATGAACCGTGAACGTGCACTTTCATTAGTTCAATAATCGGCCCAATTTTAAAATGTAGGAATTGACATTTACATTGAAACCAAAAAAAAAAAACACGTTTTTTCTTTCCTAATAATGAACACAAACTGCCACATTTGCCACCGCCCGTGTGGCCTGTGAATTGTGATCACTATTTACTTCTTATAAGAGAAAGAAAACGAGACGCATCGTATTGGGTCCCACCATACAGTTTCTTAGTGTGAAGGGGAAGCTCCTGAGACCACGGGAATGAGCTCAGAGCCATGGGAGGGAAGCAGCAGTCACAATCTTGCTCACATGGACGTGGTAGGTCCGTATTACTTGAAGTTTCCAACCCAAATCCTTCTTCTTCCTGGGACCCACTTGAAGATTTAGGAGCTGATGGGTCCCTCAGTGGGCCCCAGCACTCCACCTTGTTGAATTCTGGAGTGTTTGAGTGGAAGTATACCCAAACCAGAGCTTCCTGCAATTCTGGGTAGTTGTTGAACAGATCTCCATCCCCATGAACAAATGCCTTCAACACCTGGATTCATCCATAATTCAGAAATTGATTCAGTTTTTTAGGTAAAAACTAATTTTTCTCTCGGAGGGTTGAAAAGTAAAATATATAGATCCTACCTATTTAGTTTTGTTCTATACATATACACATGAAACAGAAGCTATACACTTATACTAGAAATCAAACTGGAAGCTCCTACCACTCATTTCAAATGGACTCATGAATCTATTGAGAGAATGAAACTTACCACAGGAAGTTCCTTACAGAAGATGAAGTATCTAAGCCTAGCACATATGTCTAGAAGGAAATGGCCTCCACTGATATGGCAGTGAACGTGGAGGGACATCTTGCCCTTCACCTTCTTCCACTCTGCCACCACTTCATCCCTCTGTAATCTATTGTACCACCCCTGCAACTGCAATTCAATCCCCAAACTTCTTCTTAGGGATATTTAATTATTAATAATCTTCGAATAAACTGGAAGATCTGTTACTTTTCTACCGATCTTCAATTTCGAAGGAAACCAAATCTGTTTAAGGATGTAAGATGCCCTGTTTTTTGTTCTTGAGATGAGAAATTACCTGAGAGTTGTTTATGGTCTGAGAGATTGCGAGGGTGAGTTTAGAGGTGATATCACTGTGGGTTAGGGTATAAGTCCTTGGAAGCTTGCCTGGGTGTTTATTCTCATCCACGCCTAAGAATAAAACCTTGAGCTTCGAAGCTTCGAAAATGGCTGGCCCGAACAGCCTAGCAACCTGATCCAACCAAACCCACAAGAGAAAGAAAGAGAATATAAAACCCACAACACAGCTTGATTCCGAAATCCAAATGAATAAACAAAAAAATCAAACAAATGTATAGATATGTACAGGAGCGATTGGGTGTCTCTTCTTGCAGGGTCGCCTTCTGTGGGGAAAAAGAGAGAGAGGGTGCTCAGAGAATGAAGGCCTAAGCATGGAAGGGACGATAGGAGTTGCAGTGAGAGCACCCATCTCCATCAAGAGATGAAGTACTAATAATAATAATAAGAATAAGAAACGTTTATGGAAGCCCCAGTAACTGTGGGGTTGTGTCAAGTCTGCAACTTGGAACGATTTTAAGGAGGAAGAAGAGTCGATGCTTTGTGTCTTGCCTTGTTGGGATTTTAATGGAGAATCTGCTTTTACTTTATTGTATAGAGCTTTAGCTTTTGCTTTCTCAGCTTGGTCTTTGAAAATTTTGGAACAAATCCTCCCCAGAAAATGGACAGAGGTCGGAGTGTGACGGTTGAGTTGCGTGTTGTGCGTGACTTTCTCCAAGAATGGCGGCTTCTTAAAGAAATAAGAACCAGTGTCTTAATTAATAATAACGATGATAATAATAATAATTCATTGGTCAAATTTGAAATTGGGTCTCTCGTGCGGATTTGTCCCAATTTTATTATAAGTTATGGCCTGTTACTATTCAATTTTTTTTTAAAATTTTATTATTTAATATTTCAAATTTTATGCTACCTTCAGTCATACATGATCTTTTGCTCTAATTCTAAATATAAGGTCATTTATAATATATAAGATAATATTTATTATACATTTCTAAAAAAATGTTCATATTTAATGTGTTCAAAAAAAGAAAAAGAGAGAAATTAAATAAGAATAATTTTAAAAAAATATTAAAATTTTTAAAAAAATTAAGATAATTAATTAATTTTAATTATAATTCTTAATTTATCGTAATTTAGTTAAAATTATCTTATATTATAATAGAGGTTAGAGGGAGTAACTTTTTAGACACGTTGGAACTAGGCCACATCCTCTTATCTTTTACCATTAACGACCCCCGTTTTGGTGCGAGGAGTAAGGGTGTGTTTGGGAATCAGCTAAAAAAGAAGTTTGGAGCCAAAAATGAGGTTGATAGGATTTAGGGTCTGTTTGTCTCATTTACACTTTTTCGTTTGAAACGGATTCTGGCCGCAAAACATGTTTTGGGAAGAAGGAGATTGATTGCTACTTCTCCGTTTTTCGTTTCCATTTTTTTATCTATTTTATTTTAAAGCCAAATAAAAATATATTAATAAAAATAAGAAAAAATAATAAATTTAGGAAAATAAAATTTCCATAAAATTTTTTCTATCTATTAACTAAAATATTCCCTCAAAATTTTAATTTTCATATATCATGATCTATAAAAAAATGTTATATCAAATATAATATATTTCCAATTAAATAAATGCAGATTAAATTTTAGTTAAAGAAAATTAAATTAATCATGAAATAGAGTTTAAGTTTAATTTAGAGGAAAATTATGAGTCTTGTCAAAACCAATTTTTAAATAAATCATCCAAACATAAACACATTAGTTCAAAACCAATTTTTATCATAACTACGTTACAAAATCAATTCTACCTAAACTCATTTTTAACTAACTGAAAACTAAACAGACCCTAACTCCACGCATCTATGAATGTCTAATTTGGCACAATTACAGTCCCTTTTTTCTTTTTTTTTTTCATTTGAATCATATTAAATGCAGGAATGTAATAAATATTACCATTTTTTTTGGCAAATTATCTTTTTATGATAGAGATGAAATATTTATATTTTTAAGATTTGAAAAATTTTAATTTGGAGCTAAAAAATTTTGAACTAAAACATAAAAATATTCAATAAAGATTTAAAAAAATATTACAATTTTTTGAGAAATCAAGATAATTAATTAATTTTAATTTCAAGTAATTTAGTTAAGATGATCTTAGTTAGGGTAGGGTAGAGGAGTTCCTTTTTATCGGTTAAAAATTTTTTTTTGTAATTAGTTCATTATATGGGTCGCTAATTGTAATTTTGTTCAAGGAAAAAGGGCATGGCAAGAGACACGTTGGAACTAGGCGACATCCTCTTATCTTTTACCATTAACGACCCCGTTTCGGTGCGAGGAGTAACTCCACGCATCTGTGAATGTCTGATTTGGCACAATTACAGCCACTGTTTTCTTTTTTTTTTTCATTTGAATCATATTAAATGCAGGAATGTAATAAAGATTACCATTTTTTTTTGGAAATTATCTTTTTATGATAGAGATGAAATATTTATATTTTTAAGGTTTGAAATATTTTACTTTGGAGCTAAAAAATTTTGAACTGAAACATAAAAATATTCAATAAAGATTTAAAAAATTTCATATAAACTTAAAATTTTGCAAATCCAAAATTTCAGAAGTAAAATTATATTTCTAATAAATTTTTTTAAATTTTCATTAGATATTTTCATGTTTCAGTCAAAAATTTTTAGATTTAAATTAAAATTTTTCAGATTTTTAAAATATAAATATTCCATCTATATGTCACATCACACATTCACAGTGTGCGTGCAGCACCGAAACGGTGTCGCTATCATTAAGGGGTTGCTTGTTGGAACGGGAAAGAAAGAAAAATAAGTAAAATGCTTTTTTACTTGTATTTAATTTTTTTATATTTCTTGTTTTAAATAAAAAAATAATAGTGAAATATATTTAATCTCTCTCTCTCTTTTATTTGAATACATTAAATAGGGATATTTTTTAAAAAATGTATAATAAATACTATCTCGTATACTGTAAAGGGTCTTATATTAGGACCAGAATAAAAGATACTATATATAGGACCTGAGATAGTATGAGGTATTTTTTTTTCATTTTACTTGTATTTAATTTTTTATATTTCTTGTTTTAAATAAAATAATAATAATGAAATATTTTTAATGAGAATAAAATGAAAAATATTTATACTTTTTTTTAGGAATTTTAAATAAAAAATAATTTTTTTAATAAGTATGTATTTAATATAAAATATTTTATAATATAAACGGGATGAGGTCAATAATTTAGTTTTCCTTTGTTTCAAAAACTTTTCAAGTTAATGTGAAGATGGGCCTCACCTTATCAAATACATCCCTAATTTCTTAATATTTTTTAAATTAAAAATTATATTTTTATTTTTAAAAATATAATATAATTTATTTATTCAAAAAATCAATTTGAACAAAGTAAAAAGTTAAATAAACAAATTATATATAACCTTTTTGAAATGTATTTCTTTTTTCTGGAAAACGTATTTCCATGGAACTTACTTCAGAGAAGCATATCAAGCAAGGCTTAAGTTTACAGTGAAAACAATGGTTGTGCTAATTGGCTTATAACATCAGCTTATAATAATGATGTATAATTTTATTCATTCACTGCTCCTCCTCTAAGTTGCGAGAGCTTGATGGAGTCGGGTACGCAAGGTGTCCAGCTCATGTCCTTTGGATTAGTATTGTGAATGGTTTATTTTATCCTTTTTATTCCTAAAGTAATTATAATTATTATTTTCTATCACGTTTTCGTAGGAAAAAATGCCAAAGCGATCCAATCGCACCTATAGCTATGCCTTCCTTTTTGTTAATATTTTTATTTCATACCATGTAACACAACTGTGAAAGAATACAATATTAAGAAACCACCCCAATCTCAATATGTTTCTTGTTTTAAAACTAGGGGAACTAATGCCAATGAAAATTAATTTAGTTGGCAACAATATCACATAGAATTCATGAGGATGTGAATTTGAATTTCACTATGAATGTAAAAATTTTATTAATAGATAATCTGTAAATATATTTATAAGTGTTTTTTAAACTCCAAAAAATATTTTGGTTCTAGTAAATTCGTGGAACTTAACTTATCTAAACTTTTTACTATAAAAAAAAATCAAACTAATATTTAATATGCTTGTTGAGGCGCTACTTGGCATAACAAATTTTTCTTAAAAGAAAATATGACATGAAAATTGAATTGAAATATAATAATATTTACTGCTTATTTATGATTATTGTTCAGTAATAACTACTTTTTTATTAAGCATGAACCGTATGACCTTAGAAGTTGGAACTCTTAATCTTCTCAATGATGAGCATGGTCTTAAGATAAGATCTAAATCCTAGTTATTAAAAAAAAGCTAGGAAAAATTAATATGTTTACTTCAAGGTCCCTCTACTTCATAAGTTTGTAAGTTCCTCCCTACAGTTCTCAATGGTTACATGGTTAGTCTTCAAATTTTCAGTGTTTGTATTTTAATCCCCATGATGCTGACATGTCTTAACATTGCAAACAGATTTGATGATGTGGAGTGTTAATTGTACATATGGCAGCCACATAAGAAAAATAAATAGATTTTAATAAGAAAAGAGGGTGTATCATGTTCCACGTCTCTTGTTGAACAACAAAGTAGAGATCATTGCACGTAGAAGCTAGCCAAGGAACATTGGCTTCAGCTGCTAGGGCTCTCATGCTTCTCTCTCCTCCTCACAAAAAGCTACACATGCTTCTCACTTTTCGATCATCCCTACTACCACACTACTTCTGCTGTTCTGCTCTCCCACTCATTCCTTTCCTTTCCCTTTTTTCTCACCTTTTCTTATTCTTCGTAGTTTTTTTCAGCTCCAGTATCATCCTGATCCTAATGATCTTAGTTTTTTAAAATTATACAATGGCGGAGAAACATGCTTCTTTTATCAAGGTTATGTCTCGAGGGTCATATTGTCTTGTTTCTTTACAATGACTTCAATCTGGTTCATTTCCGCCATTGATTATTCAAATTCTATGGTGCAGATCCAATGGGAATAGTGTTTGGTCTGATATATATCACAGCTAAAAATACCAGTAATATCCTGGAGGTTTCAATTTGCATCACAGTATAGAGTATTGGCTAACATTGGATTTGTGGATTTAGAACTTCCTAAACCCTCTCATGGTGGGGCTGCACTTAGAGTCCATGCTTCTTTTGTACCATTCTTTCTTCTTTGAGCTACAACTGATTTGCCAAAACGAAATGAAACCCCCAAAAAGAGAAAAAAGAGAGTAAGGAAGGGGTTAAAAGGAAAAAACAGAGTCCTGAACTCCTGATCCTTTTACAATGAAAGCAGAGGTGGTAGAAACTCATCACCAGATTCCAACTTCACTATTTCCTTCTATGCGCAATGAAGCCTCCGTTTTATTTGTTGTTCAGGAGACGTGGAAGAAGATACACCTTTTTATTCGCATTTAAAATCTGTTTATTTTTTTTACGTGGCTTATTTTATTTGATCTGGCTGCCACGTGTATAGTTAATAGTCTCTGTCATCAAATCTATTTGCACTGATAAGACATGTCAGCATCATGGGGATTCAAATACAAACATTTAAAATTCTGAGAGGATTAACCATGTAACCTTTGAAAACTACAGTAGGGATTTATAAACATTAAGGCTATATTTGGTATCACTTCTCAAACTCCGTTCCAGTCCAAAACTAATTCTCCCATTTTTTGTTGATGTTTGGGTGTTAAAATGGATCACATTGCCACCGTGAATTTTGATCAAAACAGAGTTGAGGTAGAAACAATTCATTTGTTGCTTTTCCGTTTGCTTCTTCATTTTTGTCTGTATTTATTTTAAAGTCAGATAAAAATAAATCAATAAAAATAAGAAAAAATAAAAAAATTAAGAAAATAAAATTTCCATAAAATTTCTCCTATTTGACCAAAATATCCCTTCAAAATTTTAATTTTTATAGATCATGACATGTAAGAAAATGTTATATCAGATATATTATATTTTTAATTAAATAAATATAGATTAAATTTTAGTCCAAGTAAATTAAATTAATCATGGAATAGAGTTTAAGCTCAATTTAGAGAAAAATTATGAGTTTTGTCAAAATCAATTTTCAAATAAATCATCCAAACATAAATACGTTAGTCCAAAACTAATTTTTATTATAATTACGTTACAAAACCAATTCTAGCGAAACTCATTTTTAATTAACTGAAAATCAAACGGGCCCTAAGAGCATGAAGACCTATTGCCAGGATGTGGCAAATGGCAAGAGTGCTGATTCTGTAATTTTTGGATTGTGGATTTCAATCCCTTTTTATCTAAACTGGTATCTACGAGTGGTCTGGTAATTGGTCCAATCCTAGGGTCCAAAGTGTTTGAATCTTTAGTTGCGATTGAAGATATAGAACAAATTCTCCAACAGCTAGACTTTCGAGCTCTGCTGGAAATTAGAAGCGCTTTCCCTCCTTCCCATTTTATTTACCAAAAAATATATAAAGATTTATTTGCAAATTAAATCAAACTATATAAGAATTGGAAAATTAATCTTCCTTTTTTTTCGTTTTAGTTCAGGTCATTTAAAATTCATTGTTAAGGGTTTTCTATTGTAACGGGTGCACACATCATGAAAAGTAAATCTGAGTAATCTCATATACAAAATCTTTAGTAGTCTCAAGCCCTATGATTTATTTTATTTTTTATTTTTATATGTGTACTCGATATCCTAAATTTGTCTCACTTTAATTAAAGAATTTATTAAGATTCAGACTAATTCGGATCAAATTAGGTACGATTCTTTTAAATGGCAAGTTCAATCACCAAATATTTAATATAACTGTATTACCAGGATTCAAATTCGAACTCAAAACATTTAATTAAACTAATTAAATTAATTATTCACGGTTAAATATATTTTATTTTAACCCAAGTCTTGGTACTAGTAAGAAAAAAGAATCAAGTGATTGCAACTTTTTCTAGAAAACCCAATGAGTTTTGATGAAATTAAATGAAGTCGGATGTCCGAAACCCAAACTCCTGAACTAGTCAGAAGAAAAGAGTTTTAAATAGTGCGGAGTGTAGGTCGGGAAATTGAACCCTCTACATTTTTTCACTTTTCAGCGTCTTCCTCCTTGAGCTTCTCTGCAACTGCAAGCAGCAGTGAAATGAAACAGTAACAACGCTAAATCCTAAAACCTGGCTAATTGGATCTACCTTTATTTTTTCTTTCTTTCTTTCTTTTATTTCCTTATGGGCCTTATGTTGTAGCATTTATTACTTGATTCCATTGCCAATTTATATTTTTTGTTTATATATGGCATCATTAGTTGGGTTTATTTCTTATGGGAATATTCATGTTTTAAATTTCTCAAAGTTCTTGTATTGCTAATTGCTAAATTTTATAAATAGTGAATGTATATGCATTTATTAATTTAATTTGATATTTATTCTACCTTATTCCACAGTTATTTTTATTTTGAAAATATACACCCATCTTCAAATATAAAATATCATGATTCTTATTTTAATATTATTTATTGTGTTGAAAAATTATAAATAAATTTAATTTAATACACTTAATATTCAATATTTTTAAAATGATAAGCTACATGTAGTTCACTTTTCTATTGCAAGATTTTTTTCTAGAACTATATTGCAAGATATTCATTAGATTCTAGATTATGCAGTTTAAGATCTGCCACGTAACTACATCCGGTTGAGTCGTAGAGACACAGCCTAACAGTCCACATCATCAAATCTTTTTGCACTTTCAAGGCATGTTAACATCATGGGGATTGAAATGCAAACGTTAAAAATTCTGAGGATTAGCGACGTAATCATTCAAAACTTACAAGGAGGGATTTACAAGCGTTTAAAGTATAAGGAATTGAATGAAACTACAGGAAACTATAAGCAAGTACAGGTGGAAATGGATCCTCTACTGCCGCGCAGCAGCAGCAAAGAATTTGGACTATCAAGAAAAATTATGGACGGTCCAAATTTTTTAGATAACTTTCTTTTAAATTTGAATATTTTTTAATTTAAAAAAAATAATAAACCAAAATAAAATTAATTTCTCAGCAGTAAGATTTTAAAAAAAATAGTATTTAATAATAAAAATTAAAAAAATATAAGATAAAATCTAGACCGTCCATATTTTATATTGATGGTCCAGATCTGCTCTCAAAACAATGCAGTTGTTTTGAGAGCAGCAGAGAAATCGGGTCCCCTACAAATTAGTTTTCCCAAAAGTCTAAATCCTCTAAATTTAATTTAGGTGGTTGGAATTTTAAAACTTTTAAGTTGAATTTTTTAAATAATTGATAGTTTAAAAATGATTTTGATCTTTTATTTTCCTATCATTAAAACAAAATAAAATATGAATCTTTCAATTTTAATCTAAATACAGACTAATTTTATATTCCCTCTGTTTCTTATTATTAGTTATATTCTAGAAGAATTGAAATATACAAAATATAAGTTACTTTATGATAATTAAATATTCATTTTCATGTTTGCCCTTCATTAAATAATTATGGAGAAGAAAAATTACAAAACATGTAATTAAGATAGGCTATAATTTTGATAAGAGTAATATTGAAAAATTATGATAAATTTTATAAAGTTCAAGAATTTTAATTACTTTTAATTGTTTTCCTTAGTATGTATAAATCAGTTAAAAGATGGTTATAATAAGGAATAGTATAAATATTCCTTTCTCATTGTGATAAGCAAGCAATGTATCCCATTGCTTCTTACTGCTTTAATTGCTAATAAAATTTTAAAAAATAATGTTCAAATCTTATTGGATTATCATATTATAAATAGTTGTTACTTCAAAAAAACAAACATATTCATCTTGGATATTCTATATGTTGTGATATAGGTTCTGTCTTTGTAGACACGTACACAATTCTATGTTTTGTATATATACCTGTATTACTTCAAATTTTCACATTAAAATAGGACTCTTTTAGGTTCTTAAGATGAGACAAAAAAGGGGTCACATGTACTAGATAGAGGAAGCCGATGCGATGGATCGTACTAGGAAAAAAGTCTGCACAGGGGAAGGACAGTTCTCGACTGACCTCTTTATGGTAATCAAGGATGAAGCATGGATGGAGGGAATGGATGATGAAGGGAGCAGAGCGGTGATGGAACACTCCACCTCAGGTGTGCAAGGGAACTAGGGGGCATAGTTCCACAGGTTACAAAGAAGACTTTCAAGCACGCTACAGTGGAGGACTCGAATGATGACTCAGAGGGGGAAGAAGGGGAGGAGAGGGCGGAGGAGGATCAAGAGGACTAGTGAAGTGGGGAGAGATGGATGTAGCATATCAAGCTAGAGATGACGAAACGCGGGCCAAATGTGATCATTCCTCTAGAGGAAAAGAAGAGATTGAACAAAAGGTGGAAGAGGACTTTGATTGTTAGCTTCTCAGGTGTCCTATTAGAGAAGACTGCTTGATTCCTAAATTAAAGCAGATATGGGGTTTGTTTTTCATGTGGAAGGTATGGACATGAGACTGATCACTGTCGCCAGAGCTTAGGATTGAGAGTAGAGTAGGAGGGGATAGTGCTAAAGGGATAAAGATGGACCAGGGTGGTAGAGGAACTGACATGGGGACTGGAGAAAGTGTGAGTGGAATGGTAGTCGAAGGAGTGGTGGTGCCAAAGGAGGAGAGTGAATGACCAAGGTTTGATAAGTGGAACATGATGCAATGGTACCGAAGATCAAGGTGAGATTTCAGCAAGGATCATGCTAGGCAAGAATAAGGGAAGAATATCGCTGTGAACTCAGGATCATGATATTTGGCGCTTGCTTCAGACTAGAACGACTGTGAGAATTTAAATGTGCCAGTTGGAGGAAAGGAGCAGTCACGGGGTCCACTTAAAGGTATAACTAACAAATCAAATAATAGCTTCAGGGATCATAGGAGAATGGGCCAATCTTCTGGATCGAAACCAAAACATTAGGGCTTTGATATGGGGCGTCTCAATGCGCTAAGAATGTCAAGTGGTAATGGACCTAAAGGAGCACAATCTGATATGGGGAATCTAATGAGAGCAAAGGAAAGATTGGGCTTAAATGAGAAACAAGTGCTGATTCATGTAACACCTCCAATACGTGGGAGTAAGGATGTAGTTATGCATAAGACCAGTTCTTCGATGAGCTTGGCCACAGTTACGGTCAAGAAGCACGTTCAGAAAGAAGGGGAGGATTTGATAATTGAGGATGACAATCCAATGGGCCTTGGCACTAAAGAGAGAGGAGGCTTTGTCGTTCGTTCAAATCTGTTATCGGACATAGATATTGAGGTCGTTAGGTCAGACATGGACAGTGTCGCCGCTAGCTGGCATTAGATTGAGCTTTGGTTCCTTTCCTTCTCCATCTTGTTTGTATGGATATGAAAATAGAAATAATTACAGATTGTTAGTTTGGAACGCTAGAGGTACTAGAGGCCATACTTTCTTACGTCTGGTGGTAGAGTTAAGGAAGAAGTTTTTTGTTTGACGTTCTTGTACTTCTGGAAATATGACGTGGAGGCAAGAAGGCAGTAAGATTTGCTAAACGTACTGGGTTTCAACATGTTGAGGTGGTTGAAGGGGAAGGTTTCAGTGGAGGCATATGGTGTTTGTGGGATAAGAATATTGACTTCATGGTTCTATGTAAGCACCCTCAAGTTTTGCATAGGAGGTTTATCGCAGGTAACAATAGGGAGTGGGATTTTTCTCTCGTGTATGGTAGCCTCAGACACAACTTACGTAGAGACCTCTAGCACGAGTTGAGAAGAATTCAAGAGAATGGGGTGATAGCGTGATGTGTGTGCGGAGACTTTAATGCCATACTTAGGGAAGGAGAGAGGCGTTCAGTGATCAAAAGACTTAAAGGTCCAAATAAACATTTCTTGAATTGGACACGTGATGGTTTATTATCAGAAGTGCAGTTCCAAGGCCCTCCTTTCAGTTGGAGTAGGGGAAATTCTCATAGCAGACTGGACAGAGCGTTAGCTTCGACCAAGTAGTTTGATAAGTTCCCACAAGCTTCGGTCATTCGTTTGCCAAGATATAAATCTGACCACTGCCCACTCTTGATAAAGCTGAAGCCGGATCTTTAGGTGCGCAAAAATGACCACCCCTTCAAATGTTTTGCTCCTTGGATCACCCATGAAGGCTTTGGTGAAGTAGTGAGGAATAGCTAGAGAGAGGATCTTGAGTAGGAAGGTAAGGTGAAGAATTTCACTCAGCAAGTCCATGCTCGAAGTAAAGAAGTTTTTGGTGACGTGAATAGGAGGAAATCAAAGCTGCTTCACCATCTCAGAAAACTGAATTATAACTTAGGAAGAGACCCCGATAGTGAAGTATGGAAGCAAGCACGGAACAAAGCATGGGAAGAGCTTGAAAGTATCCTCGTGCAAGAAGAGATCATGTGGCTACAAAGGTCTCAGTGTAACTGGTATGCGAATGGTGATAAAAACATGAGATACTTCCATGGGATGGTGAATAACAGGAGGAAAATAAATAATATAGAAGCTCTTCGTCATCAACATGGTGAATGTGTTGAATCAAGAAGTTTTGATGATTCCAAATCAACTCTCAAGATCTTGGAATAAAGATATCAAAGGTGCTCAAAGAGTTCAAGTGAAAAAATCCTGGAGAAATCTATGCAAAGTTTATTATAGAATGTTTAGTTTTGTTTTATTTTGAGTACAAGGCTTTGATTTGGTGGAAAGACGTTTTAAAACCTTGATCTTACATTAAATCATGAGATATTTGAAAAACACCCACCAACAGACGAAGTTTAAAAGGTTTATATTGAACTGTCATGTTGGAAATTCGAACTTTGGCTTTGGAAATTCGAATTTCGAGTTAAAACTAAATAAGTCTGAAGAGATGCTTCTTTGACAGATGAATTTTGATTTTCCAAAATTCAAATTTTCATAAGTATCTGAAAGAAGCTTTAAGTAACAGACGAACTTTGAGTTTTGAAAATTCGAATTTCAGACAAAATGCAACTTATGAAAACTAAAGAAATTCATCTGAAACAATGTCAAAGTTCATCTGAAATCAAGATTATATTAAGTCTCAAAATTGCTCACTGACAGACGAACTTTGAACATGAAAATTCAAATTTCAGAAGCTAAGGTTGTGAGTCTGTTACAATGACATGTTGACATACGAATGACAGTGTTTATAAATTCGAATGTTAAAGTAAGTCTGAAAAGAGGTCTCTCTGACAGACGAACTTCACTCTTTGAAAATTCGAATTTCAAAGTAAATGAACTACTGTACTTTTTGAACCTGCTACGGACAGACAAATTTTAGGGTTCCAAAATTTGAATTTCGAAGGTACTGTAGCAAATTGGAAACATTATTCACACTTCACAAAAAAACTTTTCACTTGAAAATTCGTATGTCACTACTCAGAAACATTTTCTAAGTTTCAAAATTCGAATTTTACTTCATGACAGACGAACTTCGGTATTTCAATGTTGAAGCTGTTAACCTTCAGTTTCTGTGAAATTCGTCTGTCGACCAACCGAAATTTGAATTTCAGTATGTCAGAAGCATTAAATGCAGTTGGTTAATGGATAGTTTTTCAGAGTAACCGTTGGATAACTTCTCCAACGGATAGATTTTGTCTTTAACGGACATTTGAGACCTAAATTTATAAATATAACATCATTTGAAGTTGTGGGTAACGATTTTAATTATGTATATACTGAAACTCTACCAAATTATTTACAAAAAGCCTCATACTCTCACACTTCAATATTTGTACTTCAACTTTCATATTTACTCTGATTAAGAGAGTTCAATCTTTGTAAACAATCTAATCTTCATCTGGAAGATAGATTTTCTTGTGAAGGAATATCACAAGGGATTAGGAAGCACTTTCTGAAAGTGTAGAAAGGGATTGAGAGAAGCTCTAGAAAACAGAGCATAAACGTTGTACTGTGGCATTTGCAAGGAACCCACTGAATTCTTGCAGAATAGTGGAAGATCTCAAGTGGTGACTTGGGGACTGGACGTAAGTCAAGTGGAGAGACCGAACCAAGATAAATTTATGAGTTTTCTTCTCTTTTCTGCTACTTTCACTATTATTCATTTATACTCTGTTTTACCATCATATATTGCATTATTCACCTCTTTGATATTTTGCAGAAAATTTTTAATCTTCCCAATTCACCCCCCTCTTGGGAAGCCAGCCTAACTAACAGAATGGATGTATGACCCAAGTGAGATTATGGCACTAGGGACTGACTTCTTCACCAAGCTTTATATAGAAGATAGCGGTACTATTCCGTTAGTTCAATTTGGCTGTACGTTCCCCCTCTTAGATTCTTTCTTAACTGATAATTTAATTGCTCCTATTAGCAGTTAGGAAATGCATCAAGCTTTGTTCAGCATGGAACCTCTTAAGGCTCTAGGACCGGATGGTCTCAACCTTTGTTTTATCAGAATCAATGGGAGATTGTTGGTGACACGATGATAAATCTTGTTTTGAGGATATTTAGTAACCTGAGTGAGGTCAAGCAGTTGAATGACACCAATATTGTGCTCATTTCGAAGATAGACCACCCCGAGACTATTAGAGATTTTTGACCAATCAGCCTACGTAATGTGGTGTATAAAGTGGTCACAAAAATTATAGCTAATATTTTGAAGCCTATCCTTCCTAAGGTGGTCTCTCCAAACCAATGCAGCTTCATCCCAGGACATCATACCTCTAATAATATTATTCTAGCCTAGGAGATTGTTCATTCCATGAGATGTGCTAAGGGGAAGAAAAGCTTTATGGCCCTAAAGATTGATCTAGAGAAGACCTATGATAGAGTAAAATGGTCCTTCATGCAGTGTTGCCTTTAAGAACTCCAAATACCACCAAAGCTTATCCTTTTGATCGAAAAGTGCATGTCAATGGCATGTATGCAGCTTATGTGAAATGGGGGTAAGGGTGTGGCTTTCAGTCCCTCTCGTGGTCTATGTAAAGGAGACCCCATATCCTCGTATCTCTTTATTCTAGTCATAGAGAAACTAGAACATATGATTCAAGTGGAGGTGGAAGAAGGCAACTGGCTTCCTTTCAAGCTGAAGAGAAATGGAACGGCTATGTCCCATCTGTTCTTCGCCAATGATCTTATCTTATTTGCTGAAGCTAATATGGAGCTAGCAGGGCTTGTGAAAGCATGTTTAGATGGATTTTGTGTCGCATCTAGAGAAAAAGGTTAACAATTTGAAATCCTGTATTTTCTTCTCTAAAAACGTCAATCATAACAGGAGAATGGAGATTAGTAAATTCCTCGAGTTTAATCCTATGGATGATTTAGGGAAATACCTTGGGGTTCCCATACACCATGAAAGGGTGTCAACAAGCACGTATCGTTATGTTCTAGACAAAATGGATAGTACACTATCAAATTGGAAAGCAAATACCATGTCATTGGCTAGGAGGCACGCTTTGGTTGCTTTAGTGGCTTCGGTGATCCCTTCTACCCCATGCAATCTGTTGTCCTACTAGTTGCCACTTGCCACGAGATTGATAAAAGATGTCAAGATTTCCTTTGGGATAGTTCTGGCCCTACAAGGAAAATTAATCTTGTAGCATGGAAGGACATGTGCAAGAGGAAAGAGGAAGGGGAGCTGGGTCTCATTTATGCTAAACTCCAAAACCATGCATTTATGATGAAGCTTGGATGGGGAATGGTTAAACAAAGAGATGCTTTGTGGGTTAAACTCTTGAGGGAAAAATATAAATGTGGGGAGGATGTGCTGCTAAAGATAGAGAGTAGATGTGATGGCTCCCAAGCGTGGAAGGGAATCAGAAATGCTTGGGAGGATATGATGTTGGGTGTATCTTAGAAGGTGGGAGAAGGGCGTAGTGTTCGATTTTGGAGGGATCGTTGGTTGCCAAATAGAGATTTATTGCTCACAAACATATCACGCCAGGTTCCGAAAAAGTAAAAAAAGGACAAAGTAAATGTTTATGTTGATGAACATGGTGTGTGGGATTGGAATAAGTTTGTTAGTTTTCTTCCTACCCACATAGTGCACAAAATAGAAAAAGAAGGAGGGGCTTTGAGAGGCAAAGGTGAGGACGTTGTCTGTTGGAGGTGGACAAATTCGGGGGAATTTACCACAAAATATACCTATTTGAGTTTGTCTTAGAATAATGGGCCCCACGAGAGAGGTTTATGGAGAAAGATTTTGAAGCTTCATGTCCTACGACGTTACAAGATGTTTCTATGGCTTTTTGTAAGGAACCGTCTCCTTACGAATGTGGCTCAAGTATGTCGAGGTTTGCCGGAGTTCGAAGTTTGTTATGTGTGTGAAGGATGTAGGAAGGATATATTGTATGCTTTGCACAATTGTGATGTGGCTAAGGAGTGTTGGGTAGCAAGTGTTAGCAAGTGTATCGGAAGGGCAAAGGCAAAAGTTTTTCTCCTTTTATGACCACACTCAATGGTTTCGATGGAATATGATTCAGAATGATGAACAACATGGGATTCCTTGGAGGGAATGGTTTTCACTTTTGTGTCGTTAATTATGGATGAGCAGGAACAAGAGGGTGTTTTAAGGCCGGTTTGAGGGTGCTGGTGAGGTGTTGGGGCAAGTTCGTGCTTGCATCAAGTGGGCTAGGCTAAACGTGTAGAGGACGCCGATCAACAGAGGTGAATATGAGAAATGCGAGGCGCCACTAGCTAGATTCATCAAGTTTAACATTGACGGCGCTTGCATAGGACATGATTCATGGGCTACGTGTGGAGGGGTGGCAAGGGATGCAAAAGGGGCTGTTCTTGACTAGTTCATGTTTAATATTAGGATGGGAACAAGCCTCTAAGCAGAGATCTGGGGAGTCTTGTGGGGTCTTAAGAGAGCTTGGGACTTGCATTGGTGAAGGATTGTGATTGAAACTGATTGCTTTGAACTCATTGACTGACTACGGGGTGAAATCCATGAGGAACACCCTGATAGGGACTTCCTGCTACAAATCAAGGCCATGCTTCGAAACCCATGGGTGGCAAGTGTGGAATGGTGTCGACAGGATGCAAACACAACAGCGGATAAGCTTGCTCATGCTACTGTCAGTTTAGGTACTGGGATCGTTTTCTTTCAGGAGTCCTCGAGTTGTATTAGGGATACTATCAAGTTCGAGAAGGGTGGGCATGAGTCACATAGAGCTTAGTGTGCATTGTTTATTCATAAAAAAAAAACATATTCATCTTGGATATTCTATATGTTGTGATACATGTTCTATATTTGTAGATACGCACACAATTCTGCATTTTGTATATACTTGTATTATTTCAAATTTTCACATTAAAATAGAACTTTTTTAGGTTTTTAAGATGAGACAAAAAAGGGGTCACATGTACTTGTAGTAATGCAATGTTTTTATTTTTTTTTCCCCAATGGTGTTTTCTGTCAAGAAAAAAAAACAAAGATTTTATTTGTAAGTTATTATAAATATTTTATTAGTATTAATGCATGTGATTTATTTTAGCATTTATACAATAATTTTTAGAATATTTAATACTTATATTTCCTTGAATGAATTGATTTATTGATTATGTATATAAATAATTATATATATATGTATATATATAACCTTTGTACCACTATTTTAAATTTTTAAAATTGTTATATTATGCATATCATATTGTATTATATTGTATCCAATACATGTATCCATGTTAGTATGATGTAAATAGCAAATATAAGATAATTGTATTAAAAAAATTGCTCTAGTTCAAATTTTATACAAGAATGAACAAAAATAAAAATAATCCTAGAAAAAATGGGTAACATTTCAGGCAACAAAAGCAGGAAATATATAATTTATGAAACACATAAATAACAAGTTAGCAAATTGTTTGTTTTCCTCTGGGTGAGAAAATACTGTTTCTTTCGGTAATAATGTAATAGTTAGAGAATGCTATTGATATGGCTTTTAGTTTTTACCAGAATTGCCAAAAAGCCCTTATCATAGTGCCAATCACTACAGGCCCAAAAAGTTAGCCCAAGAAGTTCAAGGCCCAAAGAAAGTGCTTCCATTTCATGAGCAATTGAGCATTATTGCTCTGAAACCAATCTAAGAACTTATCAATTAACATCATGAGGTACGCACAGATAAACAATGTCAAATTCTAAAACCAAAGCTGAAGCAGAATTTCCAACAATTAGCAAGCAGATAAAACATATTAGAATTCAAAGAAGACAATCAGAAAGAATTAAATAAACACAAAATAAAAAAGCAGAGACGCTTATTTGAAGATTTTAAGGGGTTCGTCTCTTAGGTGGCCCTATCAACAACTCCGTCTCCACCTCCTTCGTTAATCCTCCTTCTTCATTCTCACACTGATATACATGTTATTGCATGTCGAAACAACATATATATACATATATATTGTGACGATGCTTATTTCCTCCCAGCAACGGAAAAGGTTCACTGCTTGCTTGACTTACTATTTTCTTCCAGAAGGCGTTTTTCCTGGAGGGAGACAAAAAGAACATGCAATTTTTCTATTAATTGATTGATGTGAAATATTATTAAAACAAATTATTGAAGGGAATTCAGGCATCCATTTATGTTCTAACGGTAGTATTACCTCTTCACTTAGTTTCTCAATCTGCTCCTTGAACAATTGACTCTGAGCCCACACAGCAGCAGCAGCATGTTAATTTTTCAATGTTAATTACTTGGTCATGAATATGCAAACATAAATTGTGATTAATGTTGATGTTCTATTATATATATATATGTTTATATAAACTGGTGTGAATTAATAATCTTCGAACAAATTGGGAGATCTGTTAACCCAGTCTGGTTCAAGCTAAGATGCCCTGTTTTCCTCTGTTTTTTGTTCTTGATGATTTGAAAGGACTAAGAAAACTTTCAGATAAGAAACTACCTGAGAGTTGTTTATGGTCTGAGAGAATGCTAGAGCGAGTCTAGAGGTGATATCACAGTGGGTTAGGGTATAAGTCCTTGGAAGCTTGCCTGGGTGTCCATTTTCATCCACACTTAAGAATAAAACCTTGAGCTTCGAAGCTTCAACAATGGCTGGCCCGAACAACCTAGCAACCTGATCCAACCAAACCCACAAGAGAAAGAAAGAGAATTTAAAACCCACAACACAGCTTGATTCCGAAATCCTAATGAAAAAACAGAAAAATCAAACAAACAAACATATAGATATGTACAGGAGCGATGGGCTGTCTCTTCTTGCAGGGTAGCCTTCTGTGGGGAAGAAAAGAGAGATGGTGCTCGGAGAATGAAGGCTTAAACATGGAAGGGACGGTAGGAGTAGCAGTGAGAGCGCCCATCTCCATCAAGAGATGAAGCAATAAATAATAATAAGAAGATGAAGAAGAAGAAATGATTAATGAGGCCCCAATATTTGTGGGTTCGTTCAAGTTTGGAACTTTGAACAATTTTGAGGAAGAAGACACTTGATGCTCTGTATCTTGCTTCAGAACCTGCTTTTAGCTTTAGCTTCTGCTTCAAAGATTGAGCTTCTGAAAAATTTTGGAACAGAACTTTTGGCGAAATGGATAGTGGTGTGAGTGTGAGGGTTGAGTAGCGTGAAGAACGTGCCTTAATTGGAGGACCTAATAGGCTGTGGGGGCATTAATAAATGAATGTGTAAATTTATAACATTAAAAATATAATATAAAAAATTATTGTTTAAAAAGTTTCAATTTTAAATTTATTTGTCTAACCTCACTTCATCTGAATCAATCAAGATTCAATATAGATTTTGAAAATTGGTTCATATTTAAAAAAATATGAATATATATCATAATTATTCTTTTTAGCACAACAATAACTAAAATTAATATAACCACAATTAATTTTATCTTCACATAATAGAAGATTTTTAATTAAAAAAATTAAATATTATATGTTATTCAACTATTATAATTAAAAAAAATTATTGGTTTATTATAAGTTTTAAATATGTAAAGTTTTAAAAATTATGTTATCTAAAAATAAGTGTAGAGTGACTAAAGAAAAATAAAAGCTTTTTTGTGAGAACAATCAATACATAATTTTTTGTGGTAATTAATATTATATATATTACTAAAGGAAAAAAAAGAAAAAATTGGGTTTGTGAACCAAAAAATAAGATATTTGGTTTTTGGTAAATTATTTTTTTAGAAAAAAAATCTTTTTTAGATTTAAAAAATTTTATTGTCACCCCAAAAATCCCATTTCCCAATTTTCCCAAAAAATTTGTGGACCCTTACAAATAGATCCGCCGCCCTTGCTTTAACAGATTGATATTTCCAGGGAAAATGACATAGATCTGCCCTTGAAGTTTTCCTAAACCCTGAACCCTTGAAGTTTTCCTGAAATTGTTGCTGATATTTTAAACTTTTTTTTGTGTAATATTTCCATTAAAGTGCCAAAATTGGAGGAATTTTGCCTTCGCCATTAAAGTCAACAATGTTAACTATTAATCTGCTGACTGTATCACCAATTATACTATATCATCCTATGCGACAGTTTACGTGGCATTCTAGTTAGAAAAAATCATGAAAAAATGAAAGAAAAATACAAATAGTGGTCTAAATTGAGGAATTTAGCCAAAATATACTGGTTATAATATCCAAAGAGTAGTATTAACTTTTAATCAGATACCCCAAAAAACTATTAAAAATCATTTCATAAAAATCTGCCATGTAGTCTACTAGGCATCCAAGTGGAACATATTATAAAATGACCATAATACTCTTATAAAAAAGAACACTCCATCATACTCCATTCAATTAAAATGCACTAACTTAACCCCAATTAATTTTGGCATTTTGTCATAAATCAAAACCTTAATTACTGAAACCTTAATTAAAAATCTCATAACATAAAAAAATCAGTTAATAAACACAAAGGAACAAAAAATATAATTGATTACAACCTCAAGCCATATAAGTTATTACATTAGTTTTTCAACCCTCCGTTTTCTTCTTTGCCGATGTAATCATTTATCTAAAGCAATATAATCAATTACAATCTATTTTCTTCAAGCTTATGCTCTTCTCCCTTTCAATAATAGATTATTTCCAGCAATATAACATGTTACGAGTCTAAAAGCTTCATTTATTCCCTTTGGTAACCTATTACATCTTCCTTATAATCGGTTAGCTAGGCATTTCTCATTGTTCCTCTCTTCTCTAACCCGCGATAATAGATTACCATTGTCTTCATAATTTGTTACCATTCTAAATATAACCTATTATGCTTAAATACAATCAGTTATCTCATAACTCGTCCTTAAAAGTTTTTGAAATAAACTACAATTGATTATATTCTCTTTCATAACCTATTACATCAATGTTTTTCATTCTTTATTTTATTGATAATCTGTTACCACCATTAATATAATCGGTTATGTTTCCTATTTTTCCAAATTTTCTTTTAACTGATTATTCTTAATTCAATTGATTGATGAACTTATTTTCTTCTTTATTATTAAACTTAATTAATTGAATTAAACTGAGTTCAATTTATTATTATTGATACATTACTGAGAATATCCTTAAATCATACCATAATTGATTAGACTTTTACAATATAATTGATTAACTCAGTAAAGTGCTTGTAACAGCTAGTTCTTCAAAGTAACGACTAATTAATTGTGTCTAACGGCTAATTAACTACTTCTAGCTATAAATAGAGTTTTATCTTAGTTGAGAGTAGAGAGAATGATATTTTGAAAATGTTTTATTATTTCAACAAATTTATTTCTCAATCAAACATTTTCAATTATACTCTATGAGTTTCGGTACATTTATTAACTCTTTGAGAGAGCATTTCTTTGTATTAATATTTACTTTGTGAGAGAATTCTCTAAGTAATCTAGAGAGGCTTCTCAAGAAAGGATTTCCTCAAGGGGAATCTGTAATCATATAAAAAAAAAGTGCGGGAGAGAGACAGACTCAGGGAATGAGTCTTGGTTGTACTATAACTTTACAGGG
This sequence comes from Adenanthera pavonina, assembly GCA_026686845.1. Taxonomy (NCBI): domain Eukaryota; kingdom Viridiplantae; phylum Streptophyta; class Magnoliopsida; order Fabales; family Fabaceae; genus Adenanthera; species Adenanthera pavonina. Next base: position 23,403,588 of record JAIVEN010000022.1, on the reverse strand, counting down.
TGCAAATCGAACTTATGGTTATAGTGGAAAATCTTAAGTGAGTTGCTTGGGAATTAAATGTAAGTCAAGTGGTTGAGCCGAACTAGGATAAATTGCTTGTATATTAATCTTCCTTCATCTCTTCATTATTTCCTCTGTTCACTCCTGTTCTTCATGCTTCTCTATAACATTGGATTGTGTTTTTTAAAAAAATGAAAAATTTGCATCACTCAATTTATCCTCCTTTTGGGTGATTAGTCAAATCAACAAATTTTTATGAAATATTTTTTAATAGTTTTTTAGATCTTTAATTAAAAGTTAATACCCTGTGAATATTAGAATCAGTGTATTTTGGCTAAATCCCTCTGTTTAGACAACTTTTCCTATTTTTCTTGCATTTTTTCATTTTTTTAGGATTTTTTTCAACTAGAATACCACGTAGACTGCCACGTAGGATGATGTGGTATAGTTAGTGATACAATTGATAGTACAGTCAGCAAGTTAATGGTCAATGTCATTGACTTTAATGGTTAGGGCAAAATTGCTCCAGCACTTTAAGAACTATATGGCACCAAAAGAAGTTTATGATACCAGCTATAACTTTGAGGGCAGATTTGCACTTTAGCCCAATGACATATGAAGAGCACATAAGAAAGATATTTTCCAATAAAGAAGATGAATTAATTTGAAAACTTTCCAGAAAGACCAAGGTCATTCTTTTTTTGGCCAAAAGTCTAAGGCTCTTAGGATGAATTGAAATAACAAAATGGGTCAAATCAAAACAACTCTAACCCTCAATTTGCAAAAGTAAGTTAAAATAAAATGAAATTTATAAAAATAAAATTTGAATAAAAGTAAATTTGTCATAATATTATTTATGTTTGGGTACTTTTTATTGTAAAAATAAGTTTGATAAAATAATTATGAGATAAAAGTACGTTTGTAAATTGAAAAATAATTTTTTCAATCCGTTAGCTAAAAGTACGCTTAGAGGTAAAAGTACTTTTATAAAAAAATCTTTTAAAATGAGACAAATACAAGATTAACCAAAAATATGTTTGTAAACATACTGGTTTAAAAGATAATCAAAATAGACACTTCGGAGTCAAATATTCAATGGTGGAAATATTAGTTTTTAAATGGGTTACGTGTTTTTCCCAAATGATTTGGGAAAGTTTTCCATTCTCCTCCTTAACTTTTTAGTTGTTAAATATTCAATTCATATAAATAATTAATCTAGTTTTCTTAGGAAGGACTTAACCTTTATTTTTCGCATTTTGAAGGGAATTATTCCCTGCGATTAATGGTAGTCACTATAAAAAAAGTAGTCCAAATTTTTAAAGAAGCCTATTTTTAACTGGATTAAGTGAATTGGAAAAATTTTCGAACCTCTTCCTTCACTTTTTAAAGAGGATTAATTATTGCTGATGACGATATACTCTAAAAAAATAGTTCAAATCTTAAAATAGATTTATTTTTAACTGCATTGGATTTTGTGAATATTTCAAGCGGCTTGGAGAAACTTGTTCAACTCTTCTTTACCTTTTTAATAGTTGAATATTCATTCACGATGAAAATATATTTTTGTTTCGCTTGTCTTTTGTTTTCCCTCCTAAATACCATAGCTCTTTAGGGGAATTTCCAAATTTTGTGGTCCATATTAGAAAATATTACTTTTGGGCAGCCCTCATGGTGTATACTCCCAAATATGAAGTTGTATTTTCATACTTCTTTTTTGGATGTGTCGATAAGATAAATGTCGACGTGGTCCAATGGCACCTAATACTTATGGCTATGCCTTCTACGTTTGGTTTTACTAATTAATCAATACATGTATGGAGAATTGAACCGAGTCAGCTTGAAAAGTCTAACAAAATTAAGTGAATTGAATCTCAATTTTTAGTATAAAAATATAATTTGAGATTTTTTAATTCAATTTTTGACGGATTAGCTCGAAAGTCTATTTCCATTTTATTTAAAATATTAAAAAAGTATATATTATTTTATTAATTAATAATATATAAATTGTAAAATTTAAATATTATGTTAAATTTTAATCAATTATGATAATAATTAGTTGTATTAATTTAAATAACTATATAAAATAATTTTAAAAAAAGAATAAAAAAATCTTTTTTAAAAAAAAGGCTCATGGGCCAGCCTATATAGACTTGATCCCATGAGCTTGGACTTAAATTTCTAAGCCTATATATCAAATTGGGTGATTTGGGCCTAGTCCGAGGCTTTGAGCCAGACCTGACCCAATTTAACACCTCTATACACATACGGTGCAACACATCTGCAAAAAGAATATAATAGAAAGAAACTAACACAATTTCGTCACGTTACTCGTTTTAAAATCAGTAGAACTGATTATAAGAAACATACTTTCTTCATTTATTTTAGTTTTATACATGCCACTTTAATAAATTAAATTCGCTTTAAAAACTTAAAAAAAAAAATGCTTGAGTACACATTTTGTACAAGAATGAACCAAATTAGAAATATTCCTAAGAAAAATTAGTAATTAACATTTCAAGCAGCAAGAAAAGAGGTTAGATTCTTTTTGGATAAAAAGAAAGGTTACAATTTATGAAACCCATAAAAAACAAGTTAGCGAATGATACTCCCTCCTATTGGTAAAACTGTCGTTTTAGGGTTTTTAAGGATTTTTAAAATTTTTTATAATATTTGTTGTCTTAGGGGATTTCGATGAAGTATGAATTAATTACACTTCTCAATAGTTTAGCCTTTTATCAATACTCTTAATTCTCTTGTAATATGTGAAGCAAATTAAAGTTAAGAATATATTAGTAAAATATTATTAAATTTTATAATAATTCAGATTATTTAACTTTTTTGGTCCATATGAAAACTTAAAAATGATTCCTTTTTTAAATTGGAGGGAGTACTTTTTTTGTAGTGAGAAAATAAAAAGCTATTTCTTTTAGTAGCAGTAGGTATTTTTCTTGCGTGTAAACCGATAGTTTTTTTTTTGGCTAAAATTTGCATGAGCATAGTTTTTTTTTTTTTAGCAATAAGAGTATCTTCTAATTGATAATTGAAGATTAATTTCTCCACAATATAGAGATTATTGAAGTGAAATTTATCTCCCGGATCATAACAGCTAGTTAATGCTATTTATGTCAAAAGTAATAAAAACTAAGCCCAGGAAGTTCTAGGCCTAAAGCAAGTACTGATAAACAATGTCGAATTCTAAAGTCAAAGCTGAACATTATATATATATATATATATATATATACCAATAATTGAGCAGATAAAATCATACTATATTAGTTAAACATATCAGAATTTGAAAAAAAGAAAAAGAAAAGGAATCAACAAATTAACACAAAATATAAGCATAGACGCTGATACTAATTAATACAAGCGTGCATGGTTGCTAGCCATAGATCGTCCAGGTACCACAGAAACAAACATACCTTAACAATACATGTCTCAAATTTTAGACATATTATAGACTTCATATATCTGATTTTACCGACTTAATTACGTACACATATATCTGATTCATATGATACAGTTTTATGTGTGTGTGTGTGTGTATGAAGATGATGATCAAGTGTGTTTCAGATTTCAAGGTATTCGTCTCTCAGGTGGCCCTATGAACAACTCCGTCTCCACCTCGTTCACATCCTCACTCCTCCTTGATCCTCGCTCTTCCATCCCACACTGTATCATTCATATGCATGTTATTGCATGTCAAAACAACATATATATATATTTATATTATTATTATTATTATATTTTGTGATGATGCTTATTTCATTCCAGAAATGGAAAAGGTTTCAACTGGCAAAGTAGAGTATAAGAAGAAGGATAATCACCAGCTCGCGTAACTTTGTATTCTCTTCCAGAAGGCATTTTTGCTGGAGTGAGAGAAAAAGAACATGCAATTTTTCTATTAATTAATACGAACTAATTAAAGAAAATTAATTAAAGGGAATATTCAGGGATCCATCATGTGCAAATGGTAATATTATTACCTCTTCCCTTAGTTTCTCAATCTGCTCCCTGAACAGTTGACTCTGATGAGTACACACAGCAGCACCACCATGTTAATTTTCCAACGTTAATTATGAATTCGCAAATATTGTAATTAATGTTAATTTTCATAAACTGGTCTTAAACATTACACACACACGCACTCACAACACCAAGGTTGATCAAAAGCTGTTGTTCTGATGATTACCTTTTGTGCTCTAATTTTGGTCAAGCTTCGTTCCAGCTGGTTCTCCAGTTGACCTAACTCCTCAATAGAACATGCATCCAAACAATCTCCCAAAAGCCTCCTGTAATTATAATACATATAAAATCCGAGGTTTTTAAACTTGGGACCCATCGAAACAAGACAAACCTTTTACAAATTTCAAGATGTTCAAGCCTCTTTTCTATGCTCATGGTTCCTTCCTTCCCATGCTGCATGCAAAATCATAAGTTCCTGTTTAGTTAGCTATCATATTTCATTATCTTATTAAGAAAATTTTCTAAATAATTTCCTGTGTTAGATTGTGTTCCGACCATTTAAAGGTGATCATGAAAAATTTCCTTGTCTTATTAAGAAAATGGTCATCCTCGTGTAAAACGAAGTCCTCTCGACTACACTTCTGTCACTGAAAAAGTATATCAATATGTATATAGAAACTAATTAACAATTCCATGCACGTACGGATCCTTTTTCCCCCCACTGAATATTCTTAAATTCAAAAAGCTATTACTTCATAATGAAATAAATGCTATTGTCCGTTAAAATTAAAAAATTCACAAGTAAAAAATGGAAATCAACATGCTCGTGAGGTCATGTCAAGCCAGTGATATACATCAATGCACCATATATTCGTTTTCAGGACCACATTATGATCACCACAACTTTCTTAAAAATCTATAACGCACACACACACATCCCAGCTGGTTTTTTGTCCAATTATATATATATATATATATATATTCATGAGTTGCGTAATTACCTGCGTGTTTTCTTGGTTTCCTTTGCAGCAGAGACCTAGATCCTTCACTTTCTTCTGATAGCGTTCCACGGTTTTGTTTATACTGCAGTATCTCCAATACATAAAAAACACCAGGCCAAGTTAAAAACTTGTCTGGAGCAAGACTGGTCCATTTCATATCTTCTCACATATATCATGTCGTTTCGAATGATTTCAATTAAACTGAGAATAGAGTAATCTTGAATTAAAGGATAAATTGAAAGATTTTAACGTTTTACTTTCAGATGATCAAATTAAAAGGTTAGTCTTTTGAAAACTAAACAATTAATTTGCTTAAAAAGATAAGCTATTCCTTTAGTCTCTAGATCTGATCAATTATGATTACAGAATATATATCAAAGTGACAATAGAAAAATCATTTTATCTGGGGAAGTTAAACTACATCGCTATTCTTTATGATGATGATAAAAACATATTAATTTTAAATTGAAAATTATTGATATTAGAAAAGAAATATGAAATACCGTACATAAATATCCCTCCCATATATTTCATGAGTATGGTGCATATATACATACATATACACACATATATACATATACATATATATATATATATTAAAATGAGAAAATGATAGAAAACGTCGAGTTTTACCAAATTAACCTAATTGTATGCTAAAATGTCCTTATTTAACTATTGGCCAAAAAATGTCTTTATTTAATATTGCTAGCTTTTTACTACGTAAGTATTGAACGAACACCTTGCAATCACATACATCAAAGTCTACCTTGTTATCACATACTCCCCCAGTCTCAAATATATATTAAAAAAATTTAGCGGAGAAGTCTGGTTCAAAATATAAGAGAAAAAAATGTAAATTTCTGTAGTAAGAATGAGGTATTCCAAAAATAACCCTAAATCATTGTGATTTTCAATGAGCATTAATTAATCTAGTGTAAAGGAAAATACCATTAATTGAGGGCAATTTTAGGAAAAATGTTTAACTATAAATTATATGAACTTAACTAACTTTATTAGTATGTGTAATTAATACTTAAAAAATTTATGGAAGATGACTTATATATATTTAGGACCAAATAAAACTTTTAGAACATAACTAATAAAAATGATCAAAGGGAGTATATTTAAAACCAGAGGAAGTAATAATACTTGATGAATAAAATCCACCAAAGAACATTTTAAAAATACTCCCTTTGATCCATAATATAATGTGTTTTCAACAATTTCACTCATTCTAAAGAAATTTTGTTACATCTTTAAACTTATAAAAAAAATAAAAATAAAATCCCACTCTTACCCCTATTTGTTTCATTATTTTTCATTAGTCCAGGACAAATTATAAGATTAATGATTAAATGAATTAGAGGTAAAAAGATAAATTAGTACATACACCTAAGCAGAAATCTCTTTAAGAAAACTTAAAATATAAACAGCATTTTTCTTTGGAAAACAAGACGTTCGATTAATTAAAAAGTACTAATTCTTTCATTCTTTATTGGCGACTTTAGATGTTCTTAGAAAGGCCAGTAAACTACTGTGAAGATAGAACAATCACGAAGGTGAATGGGTAACACACACACATACACAGAGGGTTTTGGAATCCACGAGACAGTACCTTGGATTTCTGCAACCACACAAACGACATCCAATGATGTAGTATTTGACAGACACAAACAAAATTTAAAAGGAAGGTCCCATTGGCATTGAATATACCCATAAAGGTTTCCAACAAATATATAGTTCCCCCAAGCACACATAAACCATTTTTCACAAGAATAATTAATTCATATATAAGGCTGAAAAATCTTCACTTTGGTGTATATAATTAGATTGAAAACCTAATTATAGCATTAATTAATCTGGAAAAAAATTACTATTTTAAACAGGAAAAATTTCTAGAGGAATGCGCTTTACACACACATACACACCTGTAAAGCAAGGACAAGCTCTTACTTTGATGTCCATGAAACAGTGTCAACAAGATTCCAAGTACGTTATCAGTTCAAATTACCATGTCTTGTGATCAAACAGCAACTCATGTAACCAAAATATGTATACATCAACAGTGTAATGTATCTTTGGTAATTTCAAAGCCTTTTTGAATGAGAATTATAAGAAAAACACACTGTTCAGAAGAATTGGCCAATAATGAAGAAAATGCTCCTGTAATTCTGTGAGAAAAAAAGGTCTGGACGATTAACTTTTTTCTTGGAAAAAACGTATTCCTTAATCCCTTTTGAAAATGGGGGCAAAAAATAACACCAATTTGAACAAAGCAAAAATGAAACTTTTGAGTAAATTTATGTTCCTCTCATGTTTGGAATATATGACAGTCCAATCGATCTGCTTCTATCATTAGGTTCTCTTGGGTATGTTTGGAAATAAACAGGAAAGATAAGTAGATAATATATAGAAGTGAAATTTTATTTAAGTCTGGTTTATTATATTTTTCTTAAGCAAATTTCAGTTAAAAATGCAATAAAAAATTAAATTCAAATATTAATTAAAAAATATCAAAGATTAAAATTTCACTTCAGTGACTTTCTTTTTATTCCCTTCATTCAAACTTAGCTAGCCCTATTAGATAGAAACTATCTAATGGTCACTAAAATTCCCTTCTCACTAGCCAGGTTGAGCATACCTCTCCAATATATTCACCAACCATAGGTATAGTTTTTGTATCATCTACAGTAGCTATTCCTATTTGTCTCTCTCTCTCTCTCTCTCTATATATATATATATAGAAATATATATATATATATATATCTATGGGGACAGTAGGGTTTTTATAATGAAATATATATTACATTGTTCCTTCTCGACTAGCAAGAGACCTAAACATATAGGTTAGAGATTTTTGAGAATTACCTTGACCTATTATGGGGGTTGAGTAGAACACATATAGTATTACTTTTGTTTCTAACGCCATATATATTTATTCCCCTAGTAAAGCAAAAATCTTTTATTTAATTTATTTTTATCAAAATAATGAACCTTTTAGATAAGATAAGGTTATCAGTTCTTATTATGGAAAAAATAATTAAACTAATGCTAAACTCTTACATAAAATTGTAATTTTATTCTTAACATATCAGTACAGATAATTATGTTAAGTTTATTTTAACAAAAAATGCATATTATGTCAAAATTAACTTTATTATCAAAATAAATAGATCAAAGATGAACTAAGTATAAAGACCGTTTGGTTAGAGAGCAGTAACAATGAATTCCATTTCTAGTACATACAAAGCCAAAAATGTAATATACACATGACATATTTATATTATCATTACATATCTTATTTTACGAAAATTTTTTAATGTCATTTCGCATCCACAAAATAATTTTTTTTGTTTCACTCATGATTTCATTTTATTATTGCTCTATATAGCAATAAATCCCGGCCCAAGTTTTATGATAGAAAAATAGGGGGTGTACGGTGTACCTCAACCACTCCAAATTTGCACAAATCATAATAATATTCTGAAAATTTTGATAATAGTGGAAAAGGGAAGAGCTAGTAAATATGGCAAGTCATATCTAAATCGAGAGAGAAGCTATGTATATCTCCATGGAAGATAATAGACAGTACAGCCAGCTAGCTAGCTTTAGCATAAAGCCTGAGCTTTCTTAGTACCACCAGGCTGCAGACGAAACAAAGCCTTGACAAGCTCATGCCCAGAAAATTCCTGAATTTAGCTACTCATAGGCACAACAGTAATAAAAGCCCGGCCCTTAGCATCGATCGGGACAATTTAATTGGTTGTCATCAACGATCTTGACCAAATCATTAAAATTGAACCAAAACCCCATCATCATATAGCCAGTACAGGCATATGGAAAAGTAAATGTTAAACAGTTCAACAGCATCATCATGGTGTGAGGGTAATAAGAGCATAGTATTACATACCTAGAGCTGGAGAATTCATAGAGCTTGCCTCTGGGAGAGAAAATGATGAGTGCAACTTCTGCATCGCACAGCACTGAGAGCTCGAACGCCTTCTTCAACAGCCCATTTCTTCTCTTCGAGAACGTCACTTGCCTGCTCGTGTCATTCTCGATTCGCTTCATCTGAGTTTTCCCCCTCACCATCTTCTTCGAAACAAGAATTAATTAAAGCGATCGATTCTTCAGCAAAATCTGGACTCAGAACTGACACCAAGTGAGATCTAGCTAATGGAGGACTCGAAACACTGCTGGTTTCCGGAAATAGAGAGCGAAGAGAGTGACGAGTGGGTCAATCTCAGAAACCCTAGGAAAACTTTCCCCAGAAAAAAGGGGGGTAACTGAGAGAAAGATATATGTGATGAATTATGACTGATTAATCGATTGCTCGATTGCCTGCTCTAATTCCCACACCTTCCTCTTGGTCTTATTTCATCAATCGAGCAGAGTGATTAAACGAGAAATCTTGCGAATTACAGAGGAAAAAGGGAAGATCAAGAACCTCATCTCTTTGCTTTTTCGGGTAAAGGCCCAAAAAATATCTCGCTTCCCAAATTAAGAAAAACCACTGAATAAATGCCCTCAGCAACGTGAACCCATAAACGAGGCTTTTTTGTGCTGTAAGAAGTCATTTTCCCACAGAGGAGGCACAATAAGTGAGTGCCATCACATTAGCTCGTGACACGTGGGCGTGATCACCGACAACCCATGCTTCCGGTGACCTTTGTTGGGACAGGGGCGGGTGGCAAGCTGAGAACAGCGAGCAGCTCTGTCAGTTGCCAGTCATGTGGGAACAAGTTGAAGCCAATAGGAAAGAGAGACACTTCCGAAAGGGCGAGAATGAGCTAATTGTGTTGTCCGTACGATTGCCACGTCAGAAATTGCAGAATTAGAGGACCACCACGACATCTGAGGTGGAATATGGAGAGACAGTGTCACGTGTCGCCAGCATGTGGAGCGGAATTCACTGGCCTCCCTCTGACAGTAACTGGCCCCAAAGAAAATAGTGCAAATAATTGTCAAGCCTTGTTCTCTTTTACTTTATTACGAGTAGTATTTTTTAATTCCAAAAATTATTATTACTGTTTTAATTTTATTTTAAAATAACCGTTGCCGTTTATGATAGATTTTTTTGGCCCATCCATTAAAGTTTTCTTTCAACTAATTTTGAAGTTATTTCTGAATAATTGTCCCTTAAAAGTTAAAACTTACCCAAAAAAATTAATTGTTTCTTATAATTTTAATAATTATTAGTGATTAGTAATTCTTGATTTTATAAATAATTAGGGTGATTTTCATTCATTTTCACAATTATCAACAACCGTGTGACTTCCTACTTTTTCTTTTTAATATTTTATATTGATTGTTAGTTCTCTCTTCTCTTTTGTTTTACTACCTGTTATTTCAAAATAAAATTATTTAAAACGAAAATATTATTAAAATGTTAATTATTTTTAGTAATTTTATTTATTATTAACTCTTGATATTACAAAAAATAAAAATATGTAAAAATAGTTAGAAAACTCTAGTACTCTCTCTGATCTTTTATACAAGACCCTTTTAACCGATTCCCGTGATTAAGAATTGGAATTAAAACTAATTAACTATTTCAATTTTTCTGAAAATTTTAATATTTTTTCAAAACTACCCTTATTTAATTTTTCTCTTTCTCTTTAGATACATTAAATAAGGACATTTTCCTGAAAATATATAATAAATACTACCTCGTATATTGTAAAGGGTCTTATATTTAGGATTAAGATAAAAGATGTTATATATAAGACCGGAGGGAGTATAAATGTATTTTAGTTAAATACAATTAAACATTTTCAAGAAAAATTATAGTGAAGGATTTATAGGAATGAATGATATTTATTGTAAAAGATCACAAAAGTAATGAAGGTAAATAAAAAACCTAGTGAACTTTCTCCTTCGTGAATGGTGTTTGGTTGGTGTTTTGATGGCTGTCTACGGACAGCGTTTGTTGGCTGGAAAAAATGAAAATTGGCGAGGCAGACAAATTAAGTGATGAAGAAGATGGTTCAGCTGGTGAAGTGACATGATGATAATACTGGCTTTTATTTCGTGCTCAAAATTCAAACAGGTCATTCAAGTCCTTGTTGGATACATCATCGAAGCAAGCTTTTTATGGAACCATCCCCTCTCATTGTTTGATTACTGTGTGGTACTCACCCACCATAGGAGATGGTGATTATCCTTTTGCAAGTGGTAGAGAAGAGGGGTGGATGAGCGTGTCCAATTATCTAACCGTTCGTTCGGAACGAGGAAACCAGAGGGGGGGGGGTGGAACAAGAAAATTTTAAGAGAAAATAAGAGGAAATTTAAATATTCAGTATAATATTTAGTTCTCCCAATTTTTCTCTTATTCCAGATACTTTCTCTTATTCATATTATCAGATATTTTATATGAAAAGTTTTTTATTTAAAATATAAGATATTAGATATTTTTCTTATCATTTTACTCATATCTTTAATTTTTTCTACTTCTCATTTATAACTCTATAATGATAATAAAATATAATATTTAATAAAAATAAAACAAAAAATATTGATATTTTTTGTATTAATTTTAAATAAAAAAATAATTTTTTTAATATACATATAATTAATATAAAATATCTTATAATATAAACTAAATAAACTAAAAGGAGTGTAAGCTGGGATTGGATTCCCACCAAGTATTCGGCTTTAATAAAACTTGTTTGGACACCAACCAAACATGGACTCTTGGCATGGTTGGTTTTGAAGGTACAGGTCAACGGCGTGGATACTTTTCTCGAAGACGTGGACCATTCTAAAATTCAACACGACCATAGTGTTGCCTCCAGACTTGGGTATGCATGGGTGGTTGTCTAAGAGCGTATACCCCTCTTGTTCTTAATATAGGGTGTACGTCTGTTCTTAATATAGGGTGTACGTTTACTGGAAGTTGCATTTCGTCTAAAATAATATAAGGTATTTTATATTATTAAGTTCATTTTTTTTTCCAATTTCACCTTTTATCTCTCAGGTAAAACCAAATAATGTGTTATGGGTACTTATTTTTCATTTATAAAAATAGTTAATGGAGTAAATGGGGATAAAATAGGAAATAATTGGTATTTTTTGAAAATATTAAGGATATAACTATTTCTTATTAAGATCCATAAATTAGTTAATAATACCTCACATTTAGGATCAATGGGAGTATTTGGTTTGAAGTTGATCAGAGTTAAAGCCACATTTTCACCCAAATAATGTGATAGTGACTTTGCCTTGAAAGCTGGAAAATCCTATTTACCATTTCGTCAAAGACCAAACATGAAGAACAATGAAAACCTTTTGACAATCTACAATCCATTCATTCACCAATAAGTTGTAATGAATTTGTCATTATATTGTCTTATTACTTTAGCAATAAGTTGTAAAGAATTAATTATTTTGTAAATGGCGCTTCATTAACATTGAATAGTGCTGACATGGCGCTCTTTCTATTTTTTATTTATATAAAAGGATCAATTTCAATTCAAAAACAAAGTTTGTTAGACATCATACATATGAGGGTTACTAAATAGGAAAGGATTACAAGAAACAAACATAGAAATTGAGACTCTCTGTTCCTACTTGTGTTTGTGTGTGTGTGTGTGTGATATTTCTAAAAAATTACATATTTTTTTCGCATTTCAGTCAGAAAATTCACTAACTTGGCAGGAACATTTTAATTTTTTGGGCAATATATATTATTGTACGTAGTAACCTTAAACATAAGCTAAACAGAGACGGAGACACAAGAAAGAGAATGAGAGACAAAGTAATATACATGCTACATGGGGCATCCAATTTTTTCATGCATATATACAAAAATTGAGAGGGGTTTTTGCCTTAATTAATTAATTAATTAAAATATACATAGAATATTTAATTTATGAGATACTCCCTCTAGTCTCAACTATGAGAAAAAAAATTAATCTTTACATATGCCAATGAAATTAGTTAAGATCATTTAATTTATAATAATTAAAACATATTATTTTTCTAAAATTATTTTCAATTAATGGTATTTTCCTTTCACGAGATAGATTAATAATTAATGCTCATTGATTTAATAAGGGATATTTTGAAAATATCATATTTATTGATAAAAAATCTATATTTTTTCTCTTATATTTTGGACTAATTATTCCTATTAAAATTTTCATATATTTGAGGATTTGAAGTCTTTCATTGAATTATTCAATTTCTTTTGGCACCATTGAATTATTCAATTTGAATTCTGACAATGGCAACTAAATCAAGGTTTCAAAAAATATATCCAATGTACTATGATAAGTTTAGTTTAATAGTATGTTTTGGTCAAAAAAAAAAACCCCTAATATGTTAAGTTCAACCTGTATTTAATGCGCGGTTTAATCAGAATAATTATGAATGGAATTTACAGCCGTTTTTAAAAGTTAAAACCCATCATCAATGATATACGTTTAATTTAAATAAATATATTAAGTAAATGCTTGATATGGATCTCTAGAAAAGCTGATAGCTTCTATTTCATGCCATCCGTTCGCATGGTCCAGTGAAGAAGCTGACGTGGCGCTCGCTGAGCGCTCAACTTCTTGTCCCTACGTTATTGGGATTCACATTGAGCACCCAATGTTCATCGCTATAGCCTGAACCGTCCAGTTTTAATCTGGACGATCCAGATTTATAATTTATTATTTTAATTTTTTTACATAATAATATTATTTTTTTAAAAAATGATAGTTATAAAATTATATTTATTTTAGATTTTCTATTTGATGAAATAAAAATGTATTAAAAATATAATAATTAAATATAATTAAATTTGAACCGTCCAGATCAAATCTGAATGGTTGTGAGTCATGATGAGCACACTACTGATGAGCACCGAAAGTACTTTCACATTATTGACCTTTTGCCTTAATCCATCCATTTTAAATGTATGGCCGCTATTTTTTATTTCTTATGTATTTTAAAAAAAATTATTCTATTTAATGCAGAGAGAAAAAGCGATTAAATACATATAGTTTAAAAAAAATGTAGTTTTTAAAAGGTAATTAATTAATTTTAACTCTTATTTTTAATTTGTATGATTCGGTTAAAATGAACTTATATTTATAACTAAATGGTGTATTTATTAGGGTGATACTCGTATGGTGCATAGGATGTTCTTTTTTCACACAATGAATTAAAACTGATGTATACTCCTTTCGATCCATCTTATAAGATATTTTATATGATAAATTTCTTATTAATAATATATGGTGTTAGATATATTTCTTCTAATTTTACTCCTCTCATTAATTATCCAATACTCCTTCATAGTCCCTATAATAATAATGATAATTGAGTATCTAATAAGGGTAAAATGGGAAATTTTGGTACTTTTTTCATAATTTTATATGAAAAAGTAATTTCTTTAATATGCGTATATTTAATATAAAACATCTTATAATATAATATGGATTTGGAGAATATAAAATATCAAATGTATTCATTTAACATCACCTCCAAATTTTTTAATAAGAAACAAATAACTATGTCATTAGGACTAGGAAAAATGGTTAAAATCAATGAAGTGCCATTAATATGTTACAAATTAAAATATCTTTTTAGAAATGTCCATATCAAATAACCTATATTCTTTATAATGACTCCCTCGTGAAGACAATTTTTCTTATAAATGAAGAGTATAAAAGGAATAATTCAATAAATGCATAAGACAATGAGATTTTGTTTCTTATAAATAAAATTAAAAGAGTACTCTAAAAATTTTCATATAAAAAGGACAAGAGGGAATACAATATTATAATAAATAGATAATTAGCTTTCAACCAGTGTTGTCAATTCACGACCTAATTTTGTGAATTGTGATTGTTGCTTAGACTAAGCCATTTCAATCTAAATTAGCCTGACAAGTCTAAAAAACTTACCTAAAAAAATTGGAATACAATTTGAGGTCCCAATTTTTATATGTAATATACACACTAAATGATATAACATATTACTATGTGAGATGGTTATTCCTCACCATAATTTATATAAAATATGCTATATAATATATAATGTTGGGTGAGACGGTTATCCTTCCTCATGATTTATGATATGATATACGAAATAGATTAAAATGGTTGTTAAGATGGTTAAATTTGTCCATTGCAAAAATGTTAGTAATGTGGTGCTGAGGCACTAAAGTGTAGTGTGATGCAAAAGTACTAAAATATGTTTTGTGTGTAGTGCAAAAGCATTAGGATGTGATGTAGGGTCAAGGCTTTGGAATATATTATGTGTTCTAACGACACATTAGAATGTGATGTAGTGCAGGTGCACAAGAATATGACATGTATGTGTGTTGTATAAACGTATCGCATTGTTTCACCAAAAAAAAGGCATCACAATGAAATACATGTATTTGTGATGTGTGATGGTACAATAAAATTAATATGACATGATTTGGTTGCATAATATCTATTGTGATAGAACTAGCTTTTATCTTTAATTTTGTTTCACATTTTACATTTTTTTTTTAGGTGGTCGGTTGAAAATCTTGTGTTTCGGTGGTCAATGTTTACCTTGCAATTTATTTGCAAAAAATTCCAACATGTGTCTTGCTTCCCTTCCGCTTACCTTGTTATTTGTGTTCTCATTGAGTTTATAGTAGACTCACCCCACTCATTTGCATCTTTTCCCGATCACCTAGTAATGTTTGAAGATAATGGGATTGACATACTCTAAGATGCATTTGGGCAATATTTAATGGTTGTGTGTTCAAACTCCAAGGTCGCAACAACTAGCATAGGAATGTGGGTGGATCAATGGAGTTGTTATATTTTTTTTGGTAGACCATATAGCAGTTAGTGTGTATATTATATATAAAAATTAGGACCTCATAAATTATATTGCAATTTAGTTTAGTTAGTTTTTTTAGACTTGTTAGGCTAAGGTAGATTGAAATGGATTAGTCTATGCGTCGATTATGGTTTAGGAAATTGGGTCGTAACCGTTAGAATTAGACCGAATCGGGCGGTTCAACTGGTTGAACTTAGAATCGGTTTTTTTTTTCTTATCTATCACAATTGTTTTTTTAAATAATTAAAAAACTGCATTTTTTTAAAATTTCTAATTATTTTAAAAATTTTAAATAGACATCCTTAAAAATTATAAAAGTATTTTTTGTATAAAAAAGTGATTATTTTCATTACAAAGATGAAACAAAGGGCTCTAAGTATATTTAGTGGAATTTTTCATATATATATTGAATAGATAATAAATTCATAAAAAAAAAATATAGATGTAAACCAATAATAAGTTCATAATAATTATTTGGTTTGGGAATTACATTTAAAAGTATTAATTCAAAAATCAGTCAGAACAAATTTTTCTGTCAAATACTAATTTTAATATATAATTTAAAAGTATTGTTTAGTAATTATTATATTAATTAAAAAATTATTTACATGTAAAAATATTTAATAAATAATTCTAAATTAATTATATATTTCTACCTAATTACTCATTAAAAAATTATTAAAGTTGACTTGTTTCAATTTATTGTAAATGTTCTGGACAAAAAAAATTGTAATAAAAAATTTTCATTTAAATCTCTCACAATATCACCACAATATTCATTTTGAACCACTGTTTGCTACTCAGCTTTTAACTCATTGTAATTTTTCTGGTAGCCTCAACATTTATTTTGAACCACCTCTTATTACTTGGCTTTTAACCCATTGTAATTTCTCTTGTAGTCTCATTATTTATTACCTTAAGGCCAGTTTCTTCAAAGCCTCTCTGATAAAAAAAAATAGCTTATACAAGTATTTCATGTCCTAGTCTCTGCAAACCCTTTTCATTTATTTATTATTATAAATCTTTGCAAACCTCTTGTTTTCAAAGGTAAATTTATTTGTGCTCTACTGTACAATAATAATACAAAAATTGTTTTAATTTTACTGGTAAGAGTGCTATACCATGGAGTTGATTTAGTACTATATATAGAGGTTATATAATCATGAAATAATGATTTTTTAATAAAAATATTCAGTATTTATTTATAATGATGTTCCAAAATAATTTTTTTAATAAAAACTTATATAAAAAGAATAATGGACATTATGACTATGATTTGTTTGAAATTGAATTTTCCAACTTTTAAATATAACAATAAAATCATGTCAATTATATGCAATCATCTTATAATAAAAATTGTTCATTATTTCTTTTCTTAATTAGTGTTCCAATAAAAAATTTTTATATGAAAACTTTTATCAAATGATCATGGAGATTATCATTTTATAATGTTTGTTTTTAATGAAAATTTCATTATTTTTTTCTTAATTGATGTTCTAATAGTATTTTTATGTGAAAAAAAAATATAAAAAAAAAGTAATGGAGATTGTGATTATGATTTTATCGAAATTGATTTTTTCAAATTATGAAAGTAATTTGACCAAAAAAAGCTGTTATCGGTAACAATATTATAAATTAAAAAGATTGCTACTTGAGCATAATTTTTACATATATTTATGTAGATGTAATCTATATATATATATATATATATTAAAAAGGAGATATGTAAATAGTAATTTTTAAGTTCAGATTTTTTATTCTAATAGTTTTTTATAATGTTTTGTGGAGTTATCATATTTAAATTGTTTTTAAAATGAACTAGTAGTGTATCCATGTAATGCACCGAATATTTTGATAGATTAACTTTATAAAATGGATTTAATGTAAAATGTATTTAATGATATTATTAACATACATGCGAAATATTTTTTTTTGCCAAAAAGAAATAATTATTTTATATCTTGATAAAAGTGAAAATCTCATAAAATATAAATATATAATTTTTGGTGAGTAAAAATATGAATATATATACATATTCACAAATAGTATTTTTCATTATGTGAAAATCTTGTACTTATGTATTGGGATATATATGGATTTGGCAGTAGTTTTGATAGTATTATCAGAAACATGTTGTATGAGATCTTGTGGAATCATCACTTTGAATTCTTATTTATTGTTAGGCACAATTATTCCATCACCTATATCAACTATCCAATTAGCAAACTATTTTTATTTTTCTATTAGTTTGAATTGAATTGGCTTGTAGTTATATAATAAAATTGTTATATAAATAATAATTTAAAATAAGAGAATGTCACATGTTAAAACTTTAGAGATAGTTACCATTTAATGCACATTTAGTATATTTATAGAATTGCATTCTTATTGTATTGTTATTTATTATTGTTATTATTATTACTACTACTACTATTATTATTATTTAATAGTACTATTTTTCAATTACTATTTTTATGTAAGTATAACTATGCAAAATTGTTTTTCATCGAATGCTCACTAGATTTTCATCCTAATCAATTTACATATCCGAGTTGCGCCAAATTTAATGATTATCATATTCGTTAATATTTCAATTCAATATAGTTGATAAATTTAATAATTAAAAATATTATATTAATCAGAGTTGCTGATATGGTGAAAAAAAAAAGAAGTTGCCGATACATAATCAATCGACATTTTTTTTGTCCGAAGTACTACTACTACAAAAAAAAGAACTTGTTCGTTATAATCAAGAAAATAAAGAAAATTAGATAATTAAGTGAGACGAAGACAACGGACTTTACTCCCTTGTCTTGATATGTTCTTGATGGGTCAGCTGGGCTCAACGATTTTACTCTCTGCTTGCTGCTCTTTAAAAGCCGAACGTGGGCTCATGCTAATGCTAACTCATCTCGCTCCTAATAATCGTGATCGAGCTCCATGGACTCCATTCGTCCAGAAATGGCGTCGTCTTCTTCCTCGGTAGAGGATCCGCGGGAGACAAATCACGATGATGAACAACGACCACCACGACTGCGACAGCAACAGCAACGACGGCCAGTGAAAGACTGCATGTACAAAACAAAGACGGTTCAGTTCCTTGGACGCACTGCTCCGATCGTTCTTCGGAATGACAATGGCTCCTGCCCTCTCATTTCTATCTGTCAGTGCCTTCTGTTTTCTTGGATTTCTCTTCCTTATTTCCTTCTTGTTCGATAATTGAATGAACGGTTTGTTCTTTAAAGATGCCTATTTGGTTTTCTCCCATTTAATTTGGTCTTCTGATCAATTTCTTGCCGCCAAGACCAAACAAGATCAGTTAGGGATGGCTGAGATTGGAGTCTCTTTCTACTGGATTAAAACTAGTCTTCACATTAGTAGGATTACTCGTTATCAATTATTCTTCCTTTCCTACCTTCATCTTATTTAATTTGTGTGACAATCACTTCTGATTAACATTATAACATATTCTTTTCCGACTAATTCACCAGAAAAGTATCTAGTATAATGACATCAGATATATTGTTGTTGGTCGTATTCATATCCCTCTTTGGTTGTGATTGTTCCCATCTTTGGATTAAGTTTTTGTTCCTTTGGAGATCAAGAAAATGTAGTATAAACGTTAAAGATTTCTTTTAAAAGACTATGGCTGCCATCAACATCAAGAGCATCTGGTGTTAGTTTGCGCGAAAAATTTGAAAGCTCACATCCTCAACCTTTAGTTAGTTATCAATGGTGGATAGTGCCAAAAAGGACCCACGGGACCATGACATGTTGGACACTCCAACATGCAAATGCAGGGCACATGTAATTAATATCAATATAGTAATAAAAAAAAATTTTGAGAAGCATAACTAATACTGGTTCCGAGAGTTGTGAAAAGTACAATGTGTCATAAAATATAATGTCAAACGATTAAATCTTCCGCCAGTTGAAGTCGAAGGATTTCAATAATTTTAGTCTTTTCTCTGTTGTGTCCAGAGCATGATTACATAACGCATAACGTGTCATTTCAGCGCTCTCTTTATAATGTGATGATGGGCCCTAGTACTACATCTAGTTTTAGTTTATATACTAATATTTTGTTTGGATTCGTCCATTGATACATATGTCTTACACGTCCCCGGGATGCATTCTTCTTGAATAGATTTTGGAAATTCAATGTCTATACTCTTTTTCATATTTCTCGCCAGATTTTCTTGTCTCATTAATTTACTAATGGTAGACTTTTTATTTTTTCTTGACGACCTTCTGAGGAATCTTTTCATAAGATTGTTCCTGGTCAATGGCTTCTTCAGTTTTTTTCTTTCCTTTTTATTTGTGTCATCTACACTATTTGGTAATTTTAAGTTGTGTTGCAAGCTGACGCTCTCTCAGGCAATAATTTGAAATCTGGAGTTTATCTGTCTTGTTTGTTCAAATTTGTGCTTAGATGCAATTTAGTTGGTTTACTTGCATAATTCATTTAATTTTCCAATTATATATTACATTGCCGCAGGTAATGTTCTTCTGCTGAGAAATAGATTAAATTTGAACCCAGATATTGCTGAAGTCTCACAAGAGAAATTACTAGCACTGGTTACTGATGCGTTGATTGAATCAAATAACAATACGAACGTAAGAAGCAAAATGCGATTTTTTTTTTAATATTAAACATTGGTGATGTTCACACTTTTTTAGGAAAGTTGCTTTGACATCTTTTCTTATTGTCTTGTAGACCAATGATGCAGGCTCTGTTCAAAATAATAAAAAAGTTTCTGATGCACTTGATTTGCTTCCACGGCTTGCTACTGGAATTAATGTAGATTTGAAATTCAAGAGGTCCGTTTTTCTTATTTTGTTGGCAGCTATGCACATCCATACTTTTGTTTTGAAGTTTTGATTAAAACTTAAATATTAAATACAGGATAGATGATTTTGAGTACACTCCGGAGCTTGAAATATTTGATCTGCTGGATATTCGCCTGTATCATGGCTGGCTAATTGATCCTCAGGTATTTTTTTTTAATATTCTAACCGATATTATTTAATTTTACTTGTATTTATAGACATCAGTGATTCAATGGCCGTTCTTTATGGTTGTATATATTCATGCTTTCAATGGGCAACGCCGTTGGCATCATAAAGATAGTGACCTCTCATGAACATAAGCTAATACATTTTGGCAAGAATTTTGACGTTTCTATATTAAGTTGAGCAGTATAGGATTTAGGAAAAGTTAAAGGCGTGGTAAGTTTTTGGATGTTAAGAGACTCCTCTATACATAGGATTTATTATCAATCTGCATACTGGATTTAGTTCCTTGAAATTGCCAAGAGAGACAGAAGTCTGTGCCGCATCTTAATTTGATAAACCTTCAGATAAATGGCGCGTAATCTTTTGGGACTTTTGAATTTCGTCTGTGAGTTGGTTTTGATAATTGTTATGACCTTTATTCAATTTTTCTTGTGTATATGAACTAGGATCATGATACTGCTAATGCAATTGGATCAAAGTCCTTTGATGTTCTTTGGAAGGAGCTTGTTGCTCTTGACGTGCAAAACAATGAAGGTCAATATAAATACACTGAAGTAGATGATTGTGTTGATTTCATGGCTGCAACAATTGCAAATCTCGGTGTTCCCTCTCCAAATCTTTCAAAAATTGGGTCCTTTGGTGATTCTCCAGATTTTATTTCTGATAACCAAATGCAGGGAAAAGAGGGCCTTGAAGATTTGTTTGGAGCTTTGAAGCTATTTGAGCCGGATTCACCTTCAGCGAGTGATCCTCTTGTAAGGCATATAGATACAAAGATTATTTCTGCCAGTGTAGAAGAAAATACATGTAAGGAGGAGGTTATTGTTGTTGGCAATTGTGGATTACATGAGCTAGAATCTTCCTTACCAAATAGTTGCACCGGTCCTGGCAATTACAGTAATGAACAGACGTCTTCTGCATCTACCCTTGGGGAAGAAGCTAAATTATCCTTAAAAGCTGATACAGTCAATGACCTTGACCATTCAACTTGCATCAGACCTGAAGAATCCATGGGCCAGAATGATGTGGTTGAGAAGAACAGTCTCAGTCTTGACACATTGGTTCAGAATGAAAGTTTAGCTCTCCTATCTCCTGTAAAGGACTTTGTGTCTTTGCACGGGAGCCATGCACACAATTTGGTAGGGGATAAAGTTGCTGAAGATCAGGAAGATGCTGAAGATCCTCATGAATATGATGCAACTAGATTGTCATGCTTATCTGCAATCCATATAAATTCAGATTTATCCAGTGGCGAAATTCATCAAACTGATGCTTCTGAAAGATTGGCTTCAAGTGTTGATGGGAGTGAGCCCATATATGAAGGAGATGATTGTGTATTGGGCACAAGAACTGAAGAAAACACTTTAGCAGACGCTGATATTAGAGCTAAAAATAAAATTACTCCACAAGGTTGGTGGTTCTATATATTGAGAAACTAGGCATGTAATTCTTGCAGATTAATTTTTCCTAGATAGATATGTTATCATTTTTTAATTTTTCTGAAATGGTGTATTGCTGTTTGATGGTCTCAGGAAAATTAATCAGCAGTTTCTTAAAAAACAATGCCAGTCAACTGACAGATTATGGGTATGTTGACCTCCTGATTGTCTTAATACCTTGTAACTATTTCTCTACTTCATATGTTTTCGTTCTCAGTATAAACAGTTTTGCAGTCTTTTTTGTCTTCGAGATGGTCTTAAAGACCATGAGCCATGTGTTTTATTCCGTAACAATCATTTCAGCACCATGTTTAAGGCTTGAAGGTTCTTTTGTTTTGTCATTTAGATCTGCCAATTTTTCTCTGAGAAATTTTCTTTGTTGTTTTTTGTTTAGCATGGTCCTTCATTTTTCAATCCTAAATTGTTTTTTCATTTCCTTTTTTACGCAGTTTGATGGTGAGCTTTATCTTCTAGCCACGGATGAAGGTTACATAGAGACTGATCTGGTGTGGGAAAAACTGAGTGAGGTAAAATACTATTCTTCACAATCTTGTCTGGTTTTTCATTTGGGCCATCTTCACTTTGTTGGGAACAAAAGGAGCGGTGAGGATGAACCGATGTTCAGATTCTAGTCAAATCTAAATATAATCTACGTAGTTAATTGTACTTTTCTTTCAGATCAAAGGCGATACATCGTTCATGACTGGTGAATTCAAGAAATTCGGTGTAAAAAGCAATGAAGACAATACCTGGGATGAGCATGATGCTCTGAGAAACACTGCTGTATGTAAATTCTTTTTAACATGAAATATCTTAGTTTGTAACTCATGCCTTACTTGATTTGAAACATAAAGTGAATTGATGCAGGACTATCTTGCCCACATAGACAGTACAGGCCCGACAGACTTAAATATGAAGTAATTTTCTAAACTCGATCGCTACTTGCACTTTTAATTTTTTATTGATCTCTCCACGCATATGTGCAGATAAGTGTATGAAATTTTGTGATCTTTGTCTAGAATCACTTCATCCCAAATGCTTAAACTATTAATGAAGGAATTATGGAATCTCTGACGGTCTAGTTTTTCTGCCAGATCTCTAACAGTCTAAAATATTAAAAAGCTTGTATTTATAATATTTACTTTCCAAACAAAAGTTCGCGCCTTAACATTTCTTGTTGGCCTCATAATATTTCGGACTAAGCTAAAATTACTTTAATGCAAGTCAAATGCTTGATTTATATTAAACTAAGAAAATCATTAATGATTTTAATTCACAGTGCTTTGGTAAAAGTGAATCTTTTTTCCATTGTTTTACTGTTGAAACCAAACAAGAAATTTTGTTTGTGATTCTGTCAGCTCTGATCTGCAACTAGCTATAGCCTTGCAACGACAAGAGTTGGAGCGGCAGCCATCACAACATGATTTAGAACCATTTTTCCAGTGATGGCAGCTCCACACTGGTCACACATCCAGAGGTAAACGTAAACCTTGTTTGTGCAAAAATCACGTTGTTGCATGTTCCTGATATCTGTTTTTTTTTTTTGTCTTATAACCAACTGCCTATGCACTTATTTATACATGAGTAAATAATTTCGATTTTATGGAATGGAACAATAGTGAATTTTGATTCTTTTCAGTTCGTTCGAGCCGAAATCTTACATGGTAAGTTGAGAGAACTTCTGGGTATCAGGCAAATCTAGAACTTTGAATTTGAAAATGAATGCAATTTGTAGGTGCCAAGTAAGAGTGGGAGGCATTCAGATTCATCTTCATCTTCCGATGACGAAGAATATACAGTTATGTAAAAGTCACGAGCAGGAGTCTTGGAAGCTTGCACTTTTGAGAAACTTGTCTCTGATTCCATCGTAGCAACCTTATTCCTCATATATTTGATATTAGATAAATTTCCTCCGTAAATACTAGAAATACAATGTGCCCCATAGTTATAGGTCCCTTTGAACTTGTGATCTACCATAGGCCCACTCGCACCCATTCTTTCTATAGGCTTCGGCCCAAAATTCTACTCGGGCCTGAAGATTTACCTATTATTATCAGCTTCAGGGGTCAGACAGATCAGGAAAATTTGGTACAATATTCATTTTGAAATGATTTTGAGTTCCGGTGATGGTAGACTGCTACACAATCAACCAATTCCAATGATTAAAATTTCAACTTCTTTATAGGATTGCTGGTACATGTATATCGTATTCTACACTGCCTTGTATGCTTCTGCTTGAATATGGACCTTTGGGGGTGACTTGGGAGAAAGGGATTGATTAGAAAAGTGGGATATATTCGGAATGAAAATATTTTTATACTTCTTTTTTATTAAATTACATCAAACAGAATTTCTCTCTTCGTTGTGTTACCAGGAAATAGAACGTTACTTGTTTCCATTTGCAACCGTTCTGTTCTTACAACTTTGCTTCGGATTGTGGGGTTGCGATTCGATTATGCCTGAATTTCAATTGGGAATTTAGTGGGGTTAGGGTCCTTTTCATCAAGTGGAACTCTAGCTAAATTGAATTATTGTGTTTCGTTTGCAAATTGAGGGGATGCGACGCTGATATTTTGGTTCAGCGTTCATGATGGTGGTCCTTTGTAGATGAGGATAGTGTAGTAGAGATATTTCACAAGTTTTTTTTGAAAAATAAAAATGGAATGAGGCCAGCTAACATAAAAGAAATTGAATCTGTATGTGTCTCTTTTTCTATCAATTTGAATTTTATTTTATTTTTTACATTAAATTAAATAAGTAAATGCTTGATATAAAATTAAAATCATCATAAAGAAAAACGAAAAAAACAAAAATTGGAGTCTAGACCAGTCAATACAAGCATGGCCACTGTTTTTAAAGCAATATTTTTTTTTCTTCTGGTAAAAGTGTTTAAAGCAATATTTGGTCCCCATTATAGCAGCATAGTCAAGCACATTTGTCTCTAAAATTAATCTAAATCACCTTAAGAGAATTTCAGTCAACAAGTAATTACACTTTCTTTAGCTAGAATAGTGTCTAGGAGTTAAAGTATTGGGATAACGGGAAAAAAAAAGTTTAAGGGTTGCATGATGGTTGTCCATATATAAATTGATTCTGAACTATCGTTTTCATTCAATCTTAAATTATGATATTTCTTGATAACGAAACATCATGCTCTTCCACAATATTTAAATTTTCAATTCAATCTTTAGATCTTTACTTCTTTCAAGTTTGAATCTTAGTGTAAGTAACAATCATTTACTTATCTGAATGTGATGACTCATAATCAAGGAGCATAAATAACTGATATCACCATCACTTTTTACAATTATTTTAGACACATTTGGCCAATTGATTTGAGAATAATCCAATCTGTTGGTTGTCAATGAGAATTTCAATATTCACTCTCTAATAAATCAGACCGGATTCGATGGTCAGTGTTCAGGTTGGATATTCCATATTTGAAATTTTTCTTATTAAATATTTAGGCTAAAACATCATTTTAAAAAGTAACATTTAGAATATTAACTTTATATTATTATATTTTGCACTTGTTAAAATAAAAACATTAAAATGTTAAGAAAAATAAAATAAAATTCAGATGGTCTCCTTTTAATCTGAATGCTACACATTTATACTCATATTTCATTAATTAATCAATCATGAGAAATTAATTGAGAAGTAAAATTGAAATTTCAGCAAAAAAAATAAAATTGTAATTTTTCTATTTGACATTAATAATATTAGCACTGATTTAAACGAAAGGGTTTTTTAATAATTTAATCTAATGAGGCTTTAGCCTCTAGCAGTTAATGAAAGGAAGAAAGGAAAGGTTGGGGCCAAAATTCATGTTCAGACCCCTATTTTTTTTGGGGGGCAGAGCGATGGCGGGAGTTGAGGGTGGTGGGAACCACGAAAATCGAGCATGGAGGAAAAATAGAAAGAGTATCACCAACTCGGGCATAGGGTTGAAGAGAGGTCATGGCCTGAGTACTTTTTTAGCTACTCTGAGCATTGTTCTCTCGGTGTGATTTTGATTTGCAATATTCACGAAGAAAATCTTAAATTATTAATTAATTAATCAATCAAGAGAAATTAAGTGAGAAGTAAAATTGAAATTTCAGCCAAAAAAATATAAATGTAAGTTTTCTTTTTGACATTAATAATATTTGCATTGATTTAAATAAAAGGTTTTTTTAATCATGTAATCTACTAAAGCTCTAGCCTCTTGTAGTTGATGAAAGGAAGAAAGGAAAAGTTAGTGCCAAAGTCCAAGTCTAGGCCCATTACTGTTTAGGGGGGGGGCAGGGGGAGAGGAAAACAACAAAAATAGTGTGGAGGAAATGGAAAGAGCCTAACTGAGTTGGGTACAGGGAGGGAGGGAGGTTGTGGCTTGAGTGCTTTCTGGTTATTCTGAGCATTGTTTTCTCTATGTGATTTTGATTTGCGATATTTTCCTAGGGTTTGCATAGCTCAAAAACATGGTGTCTCCATTATCTCATGCTAACCATGGGAAAATTGCCAACAAGTGTTAAGAGATTATTTATAAAAGCTTTCAAGTGCCAAAGGTGAGGTTCATGAAAGAGACTTGGTAAAAACCGGTTTCCCTATGTCAAATAGCTTCTTCAAAGCTGTGAGTTTCCAAAGAAACATTAATGGAGGTTATGCTCTCGTTTGTAGGAACAAGGTAAGTGGGCAAGGTAACATAGACTTGGCCTTGAATCAAGGCTTAATCGATGCTTACAATGTCTATTGAGTTGTAACCATGTTATGAGTCTCATATCAGAGAGCCTTACATAGGAAGTGAGGTTTATAAGATCAAGGAATTCTCTTACCTAATAGACTAAACTTTTAGAATGGACTCTCCTCTTAAATTTGTGCTCATAACAAATGGTCATTTCATTGAGAGGTCCTCTCTGTGGTGTTGGCTTACCCACGGAGGGTTCTAATAGTGGAGGGTTCTAACCAATGAAGAGATTGAGTGAGATATCATTGAGTGAATCTTGATTGGAGCAAGTGCACCCACCTGGATTGTTGTCTCATACATGTCAATAATCTAAGTGGAAGCTATACGCTGAAATAGGAGTCACTATAAGGTCATTAGCTAGCAAGGAGGCTATGGAATCATTATAGGATGTCTCATACAAGGATGCTACACCATTTGACAAAGCTAAACCATAAATCTTCTTGTATGGATATGATATTTTATAAATTAATGAATGCTTTTATTAACTTGTCTTATAAAAAGTATTCGTAGAAGATGATCAAAGGATTTGAGACCTAAAGTTTTAGCTACTGGTCCATGGTCTTACCATTACATTTTTAGTATCATTTAGGAGTGTTCAAGGCACTCAGTGACTTGTTTAGCCTGGTATTGCTTGATGTATTTGAGCTAAGTTAGGCTAAGCCAAAACAAAAAGAAAAACTAAACTAAACAAAATTTAGGTTGAGAAGAGTTCAGGCCGGGATAAGCCACGGACAAGGCATCAGCTCGTCCCAGTCTTGCCTGAATATATATATGTATTATTATTATTATTATTATTATTTCAATTATTTTCTTCACTTAAAAGAGTCAAATGACAGCAATAGCATAGCATCTCTTCTCTTGCTTCTCATTCTCTTCTCTGGTAAAATCCCAAATACTCTCCTCCACCGTCCCTCTCCTCGGCTCCTCCATCCAAAAAGGTCATCGACTCACCGCCATCCCATCCCCCACCGTCATCATTTCCTTGTTTTTTCCATCATCGTCCTCTCCTTCCTTTTTCCATCGACGCGTGAAGTGAGACTATCATTGGCAACTCCCTACCACTAATAAATCTCTACCATCGTGCTTGAACTCAACCCCCACTTCCCCATCATCATCGTCCTCTGCTGTCATCGATCTACAATTTTGCATTGTCGTCATCCTCCATCTTCTTCTGTTCAAACTAGAAGCTAGATCCATGAAGGCGCAAAGCTTGTGTTCTCCTTTGTTTTCAATTTTCAACTAGATTTACATATTTAGGTATCTAAATCTTTCCCTCTCCTCTGGCTTGTCCCTTATGGTCGCTACTCACAAGCATGAGTTCTTTAATTTGTGCCAAATCTCATCTTCCCTTCGTCAAATTTTATATGTTTGTTAAAAGGATTATGTAAATGGTTCTGTTGGTTTTCTTGTTGGAAATGTTGTGTATTTATTGGTTTGATACTTTCATTTGCAAGTGGACTTTGCATTTTGCAATCTTTGATCGGTAAATAGCAAATTGATTTTTGCTATCTTTGGTCGACATTTAAACAACAAATGTAATATCTCCTTCACTTTTTTTTTTTAAAATACAATTCAAAATGGACCATACCTATCCCATGCAAGTCGAGGGCCATCTCAAGCCGGGATGGATCACGGACAAAAATTCAAGCTGGAGGCCATCTTTGAGTAGAACAACGAGCAGGGGTTTAGTTTGTCCTGACCACCCTAGTTTCATTGAATAAATAATGAAAAAAATTATGTTCTAGATGTGTTTTGCATATGGATATTACCAACTATGTTTTGATATATGTGTTCTACTTATGGATATTACAAATTATGTTTTTGTTCTGTGTGTTTGATTTGACTGTGAATAATTTTCAGTTTGATGTGGATGCACTATTTTGTATGTTGATTTTGCATTGATAGCTTAGACTCATATTTTAGGATTATTTTTATGAATCAAGTCATATTTTATGGATGTAGCCCTTTCTATATATAGAGACAATATTTGAATATTCTATTTGAAAGTTAGTCTTAGAGGTCAGATAATCTAGTTTTAATTTGCTACAAATCAAGAGTATTCATAATTAACAATACGAGCTCTGCTTTTATATAATTAGTGTTTAGTAGGAGCTAGTTTACCCAACTCTCAATGCTAATAATTATGAAGTTTGATATTCTTCCTAGACCACAAAAATTGATGATTGATGATCATGCATTGTCAAATGACTTAGGAACATTAGAGAAGAATCATGTGAACCACAACTAATGCATGTAGCTAACATATGGGAGTCTAGCCCATGAATCCAATGTAATCTTTTATTAACCAGCTAATAGCTTATATGTAAATTTCTCATGTATATATATAATATCTGTGCAATCACGTAAATCACATAACTTTATGGGCATGTTGTATAGGTATATATGTGGTTGTTGTAAACCCTACTTGACACATAATAATATACACACCTTATTGCATATTCTCAATCTTCTATACTTCCTACTTGGTATCAAAGTGATAGTATGTAGTAAACTAACGCCATGGAAGGATCCAACCCACTCAGTTCTATAAGCACCAACACGATGCATCTTGGCGATTCTTCTTCTTAGAGTTCGCTCTCCAATCTCACC
Organism: Adenanthera pavonina; assembly: GCA_026686845.1. Classification (NCBI taxonomy): domain Eukaryota; kingdom Viridiplantae; phylum Streptophyta; class Magnoliopsida; order Fabales; family Fabaceae; genus Adenanthera; species Adenanthera pavonina. The sequence continues at coordinate 23,374,021 of JAIVEN010000022.1, read as the reverse complement.
AAAGGATTTTCCTCCATGACACTGTTTCAAGCTCAATCAAACTTGATTGAAATAATTACTTACTTTGGTAGTCCATTGCCCTCATCATTAGAGGACATAAGCTCGATGGGTATGTTCTTAGGACAAAGTAGTGTCCATGAGAATTCATTGTTGATGGCAATGAGGTGAAGGCAAACCAAGAATACAATGACTGGGTTGCGACCGATCAACTCTTGCTCAGATGGCTTTATGGAGCTATTACACTAGAAGTAGTAGCACAAGTTCTTAATTGTAGTATGTCGAATGCATTGTGAAAGCCAATACGTGACTTGCTGGGAGTGCATGCAAGTGCTAGAATAATAAGAAGGAGTTATGAAGGACAAGGAAGGGATCCATGAAATGGATGAGTATTTGAAAAAAATAAGAGTATTCTCTGACAACCTAATATTAGCAGGTAATCCAATTTCCACTTACGATTTAACTACCCAGATTCTCACCGCAAGTCTTGATGCAGATTATAACCCAATTGTATGCTAACCATCAGAAAAAGAGGATCTTTCTTAAATTTTCAAATGAAAAACAAATAAATATAACTAAGAAACCAATTAATAAAATTTTCAATTGGTTTTTACGTGTTGTTTGGTAAGTATTTCAAGTAGCAACATCACACATAAAAAATATTTTTTTTATGGTAGTTATCAACAATTAAAATTAAGACTTCAGGTTGACCCAACCTATATGGGTCTACCCAACATGGGCTTATAATAAAAGTGGGTTAGGTTGGGCCAACCCACTTTTTGGCAAGCTAAGATTTTCTTAGTGTGAGCTAGTAGGTCAAACGGGCCAGCCCACTTTCCTAACAATTTTTTCGTTTTCAGTAAATTTAGTCATTAACACATTTTTTTAAATAACCAAGTTATTCCAAAGCAAAATGCACACAAAATTTGTTCCAAAAAAAAAATGCACACAAATTGACAATCAAAACACATCCATTGTCTAAAATAAATTGTCTCATTGACATTCAAAAGCATAGGTTCCTAGTTCTAGATCTTCTCCATCATCTAGTCATCATCAAACCAAAATGCACAAATTAAATGCCATAATCCATTGTCTTAAATAAATTGTCTCAACGGTAATTCGAAAGCATAAATTCCTAGTCCTTGATCATCTTTATTTTTTAAAAAAATATGCTTGAAAGAACTGTCTTGCTAAGGAGTAGCTGTCATGCTTCACTCGAAGAAAACTAAAATAATCAAACAGAATACGAAAATGAAAGGGAAGAAAGGAGCCGCTGCAAAGGAAAGGAATGAAGGGAAACAAGGAAAGTAAAAGAAGAATTGCGTTTCACTTTTTTTCGCTAAGGTCTTTTTTTTTTTTGCTTTTAATTAAAAAAAAGTCTCGCCTGTAGGCCTTTTTTTATGGAGGGCCAAGTGGGCTATGCCGAAAAGCGGGTTTTCAATTCAGATTGAAATTTTTGCAACCCAGTCCTCCCTTTTTTGTGGGTTAGGGCTAGCTCATATTATAGTGTATTTCTTAAAAATTATAGCATATTTTGGCAAAAAAATAAAAAACACATTAATACTTTTTTCTAATAAACCATCACATCAAATGAAGAACAAATAAATATACTTAAAGAAACCAATTAATAAAATTTTCAACTAATTTTTACGCGTTGTTCGTTAAGTAATTCAAGTGGCAACATTAATTCAAGTGGCAACATCACAAATAGGAAATATTTTTTATTATAACTATCAACAATAATGTATCCCTCCAATTACTGTGATAGTTGAACATTCATTCAAACAGAAAATAATATACTTGTTTTTTGGTTCAAAAATTATTGCACGAAATTGATAGCTCTATTTGTAATTCACACTAATTTGAAGAGGAAAAACTAAAAAAAAAATCGCATATTTTTATATAGCACTATTATTATTTGTATTTATTTTTTATTAGGATCAAGAATGAGAAAGAATAAAAAGAATATACTAAATAGAATTGAGATATGTTGGTCAAAAATTAAAAAAAAATAATTGAGATAAAAAAGCACGAATATGTAGAATTCAATATATTTCTTCAATGTATAAACTTATTGAATTTCAACTATATTTTATGTAATTTTACTGAAAATATTCAAATCCTTCTCTCTCTCTCTCTCTCCCAAATAAATCCTTGTTTCTATCTATCTATTTGATAAAACTTTAAATATTCATCCTTTTTTTTTTATTATCAAAACTCGAAGTTGTATTATATTCCAATTAATTCAGATCTAAGTTGAGTCAGGATAACTCTTCTAAAAATGAGTTTTTTTATAAATATAATCTCAAATTTAAAATATCATATTTAAGTATAATGTGACTCCTACCACCGCTAAAACCAACAACCATTACATGTTTTCACCTATTCATCAATTGATTCCATTCATTCACTCATTTCCTTCTTTTCTTAACCTTTTTCAATTTGTGGTTTGAAACGCTTCCACGTCCCCTTTTTGTTTGAAGAAAAATATTTTCTTAATCTCTTAACTGTTTATGAATAGAAATGAGCTTAACCTGCAACCCAAAAGTAAAAAATAAAAGAAAAAGATCCAAAAGGACATAAATGGACAAATTTGCCAAATACGTTACATTTATTGAAGGCAATTTTAATTGGAAGATTTTGGATAAAATGCTTCCTTGTTTCAAACGCAACACACCCACTCTTCAAACATAATTAATATTCTAACCTCTTATAAAAAAAAATATTCCAACCACGGAATAAAAATCAATTTTTTTAAATAAAAGTTTAGGTAAATTGATTCACGTAAACTCATCAGGGCAGGTTTCACTGCTCATAGAACTCTTACAAGAATAATTATAAATTAACTACCAACAGACAACAAAGTATAGATGTGGGCCAACTTCTTATAAATTATAAACTGAGCTAATTTAAGGGTCTGTTTGATTTGTATTTTTATAAATTAAATCATGGTTTATAATTATTATTATTTTTTTTTTCATCCAAACAGGTTTCAATAAATTTTTTTACTTTTATCCAAACTTCATTTTTTATAAACTGTGATTATTCTAAAAGTATTTTTACAAAAAAGGACAAACCAAACAAATACTGAGAATTTCTTTCATATTTTAAAAATGGGTTTGAGTTATTCTATCAGCATAAAAATTTTATCAATAGATAAACTATAAATATATCTAAAAGTTCTCTTTAACTCCTCATGCCACTCCTAAACTTGAAGAATCTTAAGAATCCAACTCACTGAAAAATTTTTCCACTGAAAAAAATAATTTCCAACTTTAAAAATTTTATTTCAGTAAAAAAAAGTATTTGGTAATCGTTTTCATTTATTTCGAAATTGAAATTTTGTATTAATTTTGTATTAGGTTCAACTACCTGTGACCACCAAGCCACGCCCATTTTACTATTAATTAATTAATATTAACAATATTAATATTATACTTGATTGGTGAGCCTTCCTCTTTTGTTGCCGATGCAAAAAATAATTACATAAATCAAGTATTGGTAGTTACAGGTTCATTCAATCTCATCCTAGAGAGACAATGAATATTGGTTGGTGGAGATTTGAATCTTTCCAACTTTTCTAAAATTGATAATATGAACTTAAAAAATACATACAGCATAAATATAATTTACATGAGAATATTGAATTATGACATATATACAGGCTTAACACACATTTTTCTCTTCATCAAATTCATAAAAGTTAAACAAAAAAAAAACTGTTGTTGGGCTGCTGGCAACCTTTTTGCAAAGTACAAAACAAGAATTATTCTTGAATATATATTTTAAATTTTGATCAAATTCAATAACTAAATAGTTTGTATTTTAATATTATATGATTGATTTTTTTTTTACAAAAGAAAATCTCTACAAAAACAATTCATTGATTTCTATATATATTTTTTATTTTTTGTTCCTGCAGTTTGTATACATTTCAATAGAATTTAAATATTAAAATTATGCTAATGTAAAAGGCTTTATTGAGAGAAGAAAACTTATGTGATTAAGCCTCAAAGGGATTAGTTTAACTTTTCATCTGGATATGCTAATTAAAAAAGAATTTAAATATTAAAAAAATTACAATATTTAAATTTTTTTATGCACAAGAAAAGAATATACTTGAAGATTTATACAATTTAAATTTTACTCCTATGCAATACTGCAAGGGAAAGCCAAAATGTGTCAAGCCTCAGGCACATGTTTTGATAAGCCAACGTGTTTTGCAAGAACAGTATTGTAGAGTGTTTTGAATTTAAATTTTATAGATATAATGATGAGTACCCATGACAAAAATATATGGAAAAAATTATAAGAAAAATAAATCCCATGTAATGAACTTATTTTTCTGGTGCCATTTATTTTATATTAATTTCCAGCAAAATGATCCAGTGTTCATGTTCAAAAGGAAAAATGATTGTTTGGTTCTTATTTTTTTTGAAAGAAACCATGATTTTCAATCATGGTTTTCTAAAAAAATGTAGTGCTTGTTTAGTTCTCCTTTTTTAAAAAGAAATCGTGATTTTTTATGAAGATGTGTTTGACCAAACACAAATTATCTTTTTAAAAAATGAAAAGTAGATTAAACTATGATTTTGAACAAGAAAGGAAAAAATTCATTTTCCTTTAACAAAATATGGGTTTTAGAAAAGGAAAAGTAAATTTACTCTATATTCTACATCTAAAAGTACTTTTAATCTTTATTATATAAACAGATTTTTTGTCAAACTTACTTTTGTAAAAATAATATCCAAACATAACAACTAACAATAAACTTACCTTATCTAACTTTATTTTTACAAATTTTATTTATCTTAACTTAATTTTATAAAACTAAGAACCAAACTGATCTATATTTGGATAAATATAAACTGCCTTTTTGAACAATAAAAAGTAGATTAAACTGTGATTTTATAAAAGAAACGGAAAAGTTACTTTTTTTTTAACAAAATATGGGTTTTGGAAAAGGAAAAGTAAATTTATTCTATGTTATATATCTAAAAGTACTTTAAACCGTTATCTTCTAAATAAATTTTTTGTTAAACTTATTTTTATAAAAAAATATTTAAATATAATAACTTATAACAAATTTTTTTTATTTAAAATTTATTTTTATAATTTTTTTTATTTTAACTTAATTTTATAAAACTGAGAATCAAATATCCTAAATTACACAAATGAGATGGCGTTTTTCTGTATGGTGCATGAAAAGGGTTTCACAGTAGGTGGGGAGTCACTTGTTATATCTAGTTCCTGTGCAGATACATCTCCACCAATAATTTCATTTCAGTTTCACTCACCACCCACCACCGCCTGATTGTTTGTTTAAAATATTTATAATATATATTGAAAAAATATATATTCCTGCTTTGATAAAAAAAATTACCACTAGGGATTATGTTAAAAAAATTTTAAAATTATAAAGATTCAATTAATGATAAAATTTAAAGCATTTAAAAGAAAAAATATCGTAGAGGTAGAAAAGTTATCTAACAAAAATTATGAATCTCATATATATCTTGTTGACACAGTTTGGATGACTTTTGCTAACAAAAAACTTAGATATAACTTTTTAAGAGATATTTAAAAAATAAATCTTGAAAAAAATATTCTAACAATGTTCATAAACATTATTTACATGTACACCCAATACCAAAAAAAAAAACTACATAAATTACATGTCAAATGCCATAGTAATAACAATTTAGTTACTAAAAATAAAAATTAAAAAATTATCTTGTATAGCCTACGTGATTTAAAATGCCTAAAGAGTCACAGTTTAAGTAATAAGAATAGGTGGAATCAGAGTAAAGGTTGGAGATTCAAATTTCTTGATACAACTAATATATATATATATATATATAGATAATCAAAGTTAATATCACATATAAAATGGACAACAATTTATGTTAAATATACAACTTAGAAATGCTATCAAAGAGCAGTGCTCTTCCTTTAATGAATTATTATCCCGCTTGTTAATGAATAATGAATACTAATTATCAAACTTATGAGGAGAAAATCCAGAAAATGTCACACACTAAAACTGTTGAGAAATTAAAACAGAGCACCAAATGATGGTTGAACCAGGTAACCCAAATTATGTGCGATCACAATTCTCCACCCAAAATTATGGTCACCATCAAAATCAACGTACTTCAACTTCCCCCCAACCCAAAATATCTAAATCTTTCCCAAAAGGAAAAAAGAAAAAGAAAAACACAACAAATTACAAAGAAGCAGTCCATTTTTAAATGTCAGGGTCAAGCCACAGATGCGAGGTGCAGCTTTATCCCCTCCTGCTTTTTTCTTTTCTTTTTCCTTTTCCTGCCTCTGACATCGCTTCCAATCCCCTTTCGTAGTAATTATATTCTGCAACATATCCACACCCTCTCTCTCCCTCTCTTTTCTCTCTCCCACGCCCCACACACCACACAATTCGGTTTCTGCCTCTTTTTTTCCCCAATTCTTAGTGACGTACTGCAGAAAGCTGTGTGTCTCTGATCCCCATAGAGTGGTCCTCACTCTTAACCTCAACGGCTTCCCTCTTTAATTCATTCTCTGCTTTTGTAATTTTTCGTTCCTTCTTTTTGGCTCTTTTATCGGAAAAATGCAAGAAGCGGGATTAGGAGTGATGGGTGGGGGTTTGAGCGGAGATGTATCGCCGTCCGGCGAGCTTCTCCGGCAGCTGAAGGCGGAGATTGCGACGCACCCTCTCTGCGAGCAGCTTGTGGCGGCGCATGTCGGTTGCCTCCGCGTCGCCACTCCGATCGATCAGCTTCCTCTCATCGACTCTCAGTTATCGCAGTCTCATCATCTTCTTCGCTCTTACGCATCGTTTCACACTCATTCCCTGTCACCTCATGATCGCCAAGAGCTCGACAGCTTCCTGGTACCCCAATTTTTCCAAGCAAAACTGTATTTCTAGATCTACACGCTTTATCCCTCAAACTTAAATCCCCTATTCATTAGTCTCTTGATATTTAGGCATTAAACTGGGTCAGACAAAATTGATATTTCCCAAATTTTCTTTATTAATTTTGAGGGTTAATGAGCTAATTATATATATATATATATATATTTGACAAATTGTGCAGGCACAGTATTTGGTAGTGTTGTGTAGCTTCAAAGAACAACTTCAGCAACATGTCAGAGTTCATGCGGTGGAGGCTGTTATGGCCTGTCGTGATATTGAAAATACCTTACAAGCTCTCACAGGTACTCTTCTTCTGTGTATGTTTTGGCGTTTGCGTCATTCCTTCCTTTGATTTTTGTGAACAATGATTATGTCATAACATACATAGCTGCTACTAATTAGAAAAAAAAAGTATTTTTCCATATTTAACCGGCATATATATAATATTGAAAATATTTTTATGAGTAATTAAGTGGTGGTGTGTTATTGAGTAAAAAATGATGATTTTCATAAAATTTATACATGGATCATTAAACCCTATATGATTTTACACATGACATCAATACAATACAGCTCATAATTAATTTTAAAAAAATATATAAGAAAGTACAGTCTAATATTTAGTTATAGTTTATTTCTTAACATTTAGCATGTGAAATTAATATGTAATAATTTTATTAGGATAACAATGAAATGAATCATATGGTATATCCAGTATTTTCTAATTTTTTTGTGGGTATGTCTGAAAGGGAGAGCTGGTATTATAGCTGGACGAATGTGTAGAGAATATAGGGGATTATGGGAAGATCTACTGGTCTATCCAGTTTGGTGGAGAATGATATTCCCACGGCTTTCTCAACAACCTCCATTTTTGTTCAAAAGAGGACCTTTCATACTGTCCATTTTCTGTTACTAACTTGCGTCTAACTTAAGAGTTACACACATATGTAGTAATTATCTATATCTGTGTCTCTCTATATATACATATAGTCTCTTATAAATTGTACTATTTATATGATAGTACAATTTATTTTTAAAATTTTGAATATATGTGTCTAATTTACTACTGCTGTATCTAAATGCATAACATAACTTAAAGTGTAAATTAATTAAAAATATATACGTGCCCTTTGCTTGTGTCGTTTCAAATTAGGTGCAGACTGTTGACATGTCTTAATTAGCTTTGGCAGGATTGAACCTATATTTTGAAAAGATGTTCTGAAACATACGAAATAGACCCAATATTTATCTTGTTCATCAGTCATAGCAATCAGCATCAGCCTCTGCAATATCTACTATTCTTGGTAATATTCCTAACTGGGTCAGGCTATTAGCCTATTAGCATCGGTTTATTAGCCAGTGAAGTAAAAGTCTCATCAATGTTAATATAAATTATAAAATTTATAACAAATTATATTATTTATAAATCATAAATTATACATTTTATTTTTTAAATTTAATATAATACAAAAAAAAAGTCTCATTACAAAAATTGCCGGCAATAAATGCCCTTTAAAGGTATAAACTAGAGGAAAGAGGTTTATATATATGTATGATGAAATTTAAACTTTTCATAATTAATTTAGATGAAATTTAAATGCAATGATCAAATATCAATAAATTGCTCAGACTGCATTGCGCCACTTCTTTCATTTTTCTTTAAGAAGAGGCTGTCGTAGAAATTAATGTACATGTTTTAAAATTGCTAATACCGACCGTTATCCAATAAATTATGTATGTATAATATGAACAAAACTTGATTGGGTGAATTTAAAAAATAAATAAAATTATATTTATATATTCATTTATGTTCGATTATTTCATGTTCCCCAATTTCAAAATTATTTTAATCTCGTAATATGTTGGATTAATTATTAAATCGAACTTTTTTGTGTTTCATGAAATAATATATGCACATTCCCCAGGACATCGCTACTAAGTTTCGACACTTGAAAGTTTTTATCATACAAAACTGAGGTTTAAATCATTGTTTGAATCAGGAAGATGATTAGAATTGTTTGGTACCATGAATTTTTATGACTATTTTCGTGTAGTATCAAACTGTATATGCATCACAAAGTAATTGCTTTTAATTATTAGAAACACATCTGACTGGTTTCTATTCCTTGGTGATATACATGCATGGTAAATTATAAAGAGATGGGGAGAGAGAAAGGGGAGGGGGAATATGAACTGAAGTTTTGTTCATATTCAACTTTCTCTTCCTACTTACACATAAAAACCTCTTCCCAATTTATATTGGGCTCCTGTGCATTTGAAAGGAGCCCAAGATAAGTCGTGGCTTTATACACTTTTTATATTTTATATTAATATAAATGAGTGAATATTTAGTTAATTAGCCTGGCAGATATTTGGGAATCATAATAAAAGTGCCAAAATGCAAAGCATGCGAGGTATTTAGAGGGTTGTACAATTTGTTCTCTTCAACTTTAGGTGACAAAAGATCTTCAAACTTTATCAGTTTTGTGCAATATCGCTCTGTTAATTTAATTTTAGTCCAAAATCCTAACTCTAATGCTGTCTATATCAGCCAAGTTAATGAAAAAAATTAGGAAAAGAAAAACAAAAGAAAGCGAAATCCAGCTCGTCATTCCAAACGGCCAAACAAGGGCCTTTATTTGTCATATCCAGGGAGAAAGAATGTGAAAGGAAATGAAAAGCAGTCCTTGTTTGTTACCTGAGATGACAAGTTGTCAAGTTGAATATATTTTTCACTTACTGGTCTGCATGAATAAGTGGTTAAATTTAAAAAAATAAAAAACAAATAGAAAGATTATATCACACAAATTTACAAATTTAAAAGGATTTGTTCAACATTTAACTTGAGGAAATTACACTATAAAACTCTCTTACATGAGTTATTTTCTGCATTTTTGGCCTGATAGAAATTAGATTATGAGGCCATCATTGGCTTGATAGTGTCATCTGTAATTTAAGCCTTCCATGATTAGGATGATATTTGCTAGAAACCCCCATCGTATTTTGAATCCACTGACAAAAAGGCGAGCATGATTAGTTAGGTTGGCTTTTTATGTCTTCCACTTTTTGTTAATAAGTGGTTAGGCTAGGGTTATCTTCGTATGTTCATGTAGGAATACTATTGTTTTAGGAATTTCTAAGACATGCGACAGTCATACTAATCTAAACTTGTGTCCATCTGTATGTTATACTTTCTTAATCATATGACAAAAGACAAACTTAAGCTGCTGTAGTTGAAATTATTTGGTACAAAATATGATAGCAAATTTGCAAAATATATGTGGTGAGAAGAGATTTTTATGTGATTGGTTATATATATCAGGAGTAAGTTTGGGAGAAGGAAGTGGGGCAACAATGTCAGATGATGAAGATGATTTGGCCATGGATTTCTCAATGGATCAGTCAGGCGTTGAAGGGCATGACATGATGGGTTTTGGTCCATTACTTCCTACTGAATCTGAAAGGTCTCTGATGGAAAGAGTTCGCCAGGAACTAAAGATAGAGCTCAAGCAGGTCATTTGCTTACATTCTGAAATCAATCTTGTTATTTTACTGATCTATTCTCTTCCTTTAAATCATGAATTGACCAGATTTAGCATGTGCAGGGATTTAAGTCAAGAATTGAAGATGTCAGAGAAGAAATTCTAAGGAAAAGAAGAGCTGGGAAGTTACCAGGTGACACAACTTCAGTGTTAAAGACTTGGTGGCAACAACATGCTAAGTGGCCCTACCCAACTGTAAGTTCACAACAAAGCAAGAATATTGATCACTATATATAACCCAAAATAATTGACGTTGTCATGTTAATGTTTCCAGAAGATATATATAACCAGAGTCTCTGGTTTTGGCTGGGATCATCTAATGATACAGTTACTACAATTAGTGCTAGTATTCACAATTAATCTCTTGTACTTTCAGGAAGATGACAAGGCGAAACTTGTGGAGGAGACAGGGTTGCAGCTGAAGCAAATTAATAACTGGTTCATCAACCAAAGAAAACGAAACTGGCACAGCAACTCTCAATCTGTCACCTCTTTGAAGTCCAAGCGCAAGAGGTAGACTTCCTGCAGTATGCATATAACTAAGGCTGATAGACATATACTGGTCTCACTAGGATATATATATATACACACATGTATTAGTGGATGCTGTAAGATAATAGCTCAAGAAAGTTGACATTTATATAAAACCTTCTGCATTTATTATAGTGAATTAAGCGGTTTTTAACTGGGGTTGTAGATTGTTTACTGCGCTTCTGGCTGGCTGAACAGGAAGTGTATTGTATATGTTGCTTGAATGATTGACAAATTTAGTTGGTTTTAATTTCTGGGGCACAGCCATGAGCCATGTATTTTAAAGTTTCACCAGAAATCTTTTGAGCAGAATGAATGACAGGATGCTTTTAGTTTTGTATGAATTCGAGGAAGCAATGATTAGGATGAAGGTGATGAGTCCCCTTTTCAGAGCACTTGAGAATACGCCATTTTTATTATTATCCGAGAATCGAGACAACCAATAATTCAGAAAGTGGGTATTTAAAATATGGATTGTTCCATTATTTCTCTCAAAAGTTGCACCTTCAAATTTTTAACAGCTTGGGCGACAAAACACCAAGTTGCAGTTGCGGCATACTGAGAAAGTGATCGTAATATCGTAAAACAACTAAGAATGTTATGAGTGGTGAGAGTTTTCATTCTGAAAATAAATGGTTGAAAATTTTACTCACAGTCATTATTTATGAAATAAATCTAGTTAAAAAAGATCTATTTTTTACCTTTTGTGACCCAAAGAATATTAGTTTCTACTTCAACAAGAAATACTCTAATACTCTAGGTCACATCTTAAACAAAAAGAATGTGATAGTTTGTGCAATTATTTTTGATAGATTTAATTTAGATATTTTATGTTGAATTTAATTTTATTTTCGAATACTTCTTTTAAATTTCAATTTAAATATCATTTTTATTCTACATCTTATTTTAGAAAAAAATAAAAAAATTTAAATCGTCTGTAACAAAATTTAAACACCTTTCCCACGCTTCAAGAAAAAAAAAAGGCATCTCATAACGTTTGACACCAACATCGTTTGATATATTTCTATTATCAAATCATCCAATAAAAACATATATCATTCACTAAAAATATATTGTGTATAAGTTTTTAAAAAGGTCTAATTTTATTTTTTTGAATTATAAAAATCATATATCATATTGTTATTGAAAATTTTAATTAATAACAAAAATATTGAGAAAATATCCCTTAAGTTCATTGTTTTCGGAGAAAAAAACAGAATCCAAATAAGTGGGCCCAATATCCAATTAAATGGGCTTCTTAGATTGGGGGAGTCCAAGGTTTTAGTGAATGGTCAAGCTTTGGGCAATGGCCTTAGGTGCGTTGGGCCTAACTTCTGTTAAAAAAAGATTAACAGAAAACCTAAAGGTAAATTGAAAAAACAAAAAGAAAACCTAAAGTGTTTATTTAAAGGGAAAAAAAAACTTAAAGTCAAATTGCTTAGATGACCCTGACCCTGAAATCAAAACATTTCTTTTTATTTTCTAAAAATTAACTAATCAACATTTAAAAAGTAAAACTAAAACTAAGATTCAATAAAATCAACAGATAATTGAGTTTTTTTAAGTATATTATTCAGGTTTGCTTCCTAATTATGTATAAAAAATATTTTATTAGAAAAAATAAAATTCATTTCAATCATTTCTATATCATGAAATAATTAGTCTTTAGTTAGAGATACTTTAGTGTAAAAAATAAATAAATAAAACATTGCAAACAAAACCTGTCTAAACCAATGGACTTTCACCTACCCGAATTGACTAGTGGTTTTGTATTTCAAGACTTGCATTGACTCATCTTTTAATTTTTTTTATTGATTGATTATTGGGAAAAATCATTTAGCAGAGAATTAATTAGATAGAATTTAGCTTGAGTTACTTTTATGAAATTCCTCATTTAAGTTTGAACGTGTGCACTGTGGCCAAAAAAAGGAGTTTGAAAGTGTGCACATAGTATTGTATAAGGTTTAAACAATGAGCCACACTACTTGTGACTAGTGTAGTTTATTAGATTGTAAACAGATATGTTAAGGTAGTGTCCGTTTGCCCATAGTTAAAATGTTGGTTCGGTTATATTTAAATGAAAATATTAAAATAAAAAAAATTAATTTTTGAAATATTTGAATTATTTAATAAAAAATTGTTCTCACCTTAAGAGATTGAATTTAAGAATTTCTAAAATAATTCAATAAAAAGATGAAATTTAATGTAAAGGTGTTTAGGTTTAGGTAAAATTTTACACACAGTAAAGAATGATCAGGAAGTCCCACCAAGAAAAAAAGAGCGATCAGGAAGAAATATTTTACACTTCGTTTTTTCTTTTCCATCTCTACAAGAATTGTGTCGAGGCATGAGGATTTGAATTCTAAATTACACAATAGGCAACTGCGAATGTTGTCTGAATTAATCAATGCAAACTTGCAAATGCACGTTAAGATAATTTTAATGCTAGTCAGATTGAAAAAAAAAGTTAATGATTAAGATTAATTAAGCAACTATCTCAACCTCTTTCAAATTTAAATTAAAAAAATTAAATAAAGTGAAAATATAAAAACATTATTTCAGCACAAAATATTTACCCCAAAAAAATTATTTCAAATTTTCAATCCATGTAAGTATATAAATAAAATATTAAAATGTTTAAGACGAAACTGAACTCTCTTATAATTAATATCTTCCTCAAATATCTCCAGCTGACAAGTTGTCTTTAAATCATTAATTAATTTTTTTTTAAAGAAAATATATAACTTTTTAAACATTCCGGTTGAGCGCTTCTACTTCAACGCTTCATTGCCATTGGCCTGCTGGCTTTTGCAATTCAATTTGATCCAGCAATTTTCCTCCTATTATTCTTCTTAAATTGTGATAGTGTTGATTGAACTAGCTTCCCTTCTTCTTCTTCCACGAGTCTTCGTTCAATAATGGACGAATGCACTGGATCTCTGTACAGATTTCATACTACCACCCTTTCTTTCCCATTACCTGGTAAGGAAAGGAGATTATCGACACTCTACTGAGGATTGTTTTTTCGTATTGTGATTATCGCCAATTCAGTAATCTTTTTGAAGTTTGTTCTGCTAGTTCGGGCAGCTTGCGAAGTTCTTATCGTTCTTCCGGCTCGAACTTTTCACAAAATTTAGTTTGCAGCTTTTCTCACGAAAGAACTATCGTTAATTAGTTCTTACATGGCTCATTTTGGTTTCGGTGAAACGCTATCCTTTGGAGGCTCAAACCATGGACTGGGCCACGTGGTTGTTCCGTTTCTAACCACTACGAGCTCCTTGAAGATTTTGCTTCTTCATGGAAACTTAGATATATGCGTGAAAGAGGCCAGAAACCTACCCAATTTAGATATGTTCCATCGGAAAGTGGGGGATATGTTTTCCAGATTACCTGGAAAACTTGGCCGAAAAATTCGAGGGCATATGTCCAACACAATCGTTACTAGTGATCCATACGTGACTGTGTCTGTGGCAGGTGCCGTCATTGCAAGAACATTTGTGATCAAGAACGATGAGAACCCTATCTGGATGCAGCATTTCAATGTTCCTGTAGCACACCATGCTGCCGAAGTCCACTTCATGGTAAAGGACAGCGATATTGTGGGTTCACAAATCATGGGTGCCATTGGAATTCCAGTGGAACAGTTATATGAAGGCGCAAAAATTGAAGGCTCCTTTCCAATCCTTGATTCTAGTGGGAAACCTTGCAAAGATGGAGCAGTCTTGAGTTTATCCATTCAATACATTCCTTTTGATAAGGTGGCTTTGTATGGTCATGGAATTGGGGCGGGTCCTAATTATGAAGGGGTCCCGGGTACGTACTTTCCCCTTAGGAAGGGTGGTCGAGTTAGACTTTATCAAGACGCTCATGTTCATGGAGGTTCCCTTCTTCCCAATTTGAAGATGGAAGGTAATGTGAGTTATGAGCATGGCAATTGTTGGCGTGACATCTTTGACGCAATAAGACAGGCCCGACGATTAGTTTATATTGTGGGGTGGTCTGTGTACTATAATGTTAGACTGGTTCGGGATTCTGATGATGCAAAAGCTTACACGTTAGGGGATCTTCTCAAAATCAAATCACAGGAAGGTGTGAGAGTGCTGCTACTTGTGTGGGACGATCCTACTTCTAGAAGCATGCTTGGAGGATATAAAACGGTGAAGAACTTTAAATACGTTTCAATTTATTTGTCTGGCATTTTGTATTTTAAGTTATGTTTAGATCATCAAATAAGCAGTCACAGATCAGTGGCTATGAGCATGAGAATTGGTTTGATTTTCAATTATTTCTTATTTTTTGGTTACAGTTATTTCTTATTCTAAAAGCCTGTGTTCTTCTCCTTCTTTCACTAGACCACTGTTCTGCAAATCATCATATTATTCCTTAGTTTGGTCTGATTGGTATTATATCATAGCTTCTCTGGGTGTTGTAGTCTTAGTCATTTGTTGTATTTCTCACTAGCTATGTTCTCAATAGCTATGGTTTCATGAGGCGGAAAAGCAGGGCATGGTTACTTGTCTGCTGTCTTTGGTCACTTTGTGATTGATTGAGATGATATGTTGATCAATTTCTTACTCACCTGCCTTTGAATTATTATGATATGCAGACTGGACTTATGAACACTCATGATGAGGAAACTCGCCATTTTTTCAAGGGCTCTTCAGTAAAAGTTCTACTTTGCCCACGATCAGGTGGAAAAAAAGATAGCTGGGTCAAACGACAGGTTAAAGAGAGATACCATATTTCAAAGTTATATGCCCAAGCACACGCTATTGGTCTATAAGAAAATAGTTGATGTTGCTATTTATGTTATCCCAGACCAGTCTTTCAACAAACAGACAATTTTAATTTTTATGATTTTGCTCCAGCAAATTTAGATGTTTGATCAGTTTGATCTTTTTAGTATGTAGCAGTTAAAACATAAATAGCATAGTAATTTCTTATTGATTTGTTAGGAAGCCGGAACCATCTATACTCATCATCAGAAAACAGTCATTGTGGATGCCGATGCCGACCAGCATAAAAGAAAGATTATAGCTTTCATTGGAGGTCTTGATTTGTGTGATGGCCGATATGATACACCACAGCATCCTCTCTTCAAAACCTTGCAGACAACACACAAAGACGACTATCATAACCCTAACTTTGAGGTAAGTCATCTATTGTTGCTTTTGATCAGATAAAGGTAAAGCGTGTTCTTATTAGAGAACATGGCCACTACAGTTAAGAATCTTATGAATGATATGAGGAGCGTAGCCTATTTAATTTTTTTCTATAATTATGTTAAGCCTTCTTATTGATAGCAAAGGGCGTCATAATTAGCTTGCTTAACCCTACAAGATCCAAGATTAGTCCTCTGGATTGTAATTTTTGGAAACTTAACAACAGCGGCCTGTTGATGGTTGTCCAAGGCAACCGTGGCATGATTTGCACTCGCTAATTGATGGACCAGCTGCTTATGACATCCTTGCCAATTTTGAGGAGCGTTGGTTAAAGGCATCAAAATTGCATGGACTTCAAAAGATGAAAAGTTCACATGACGATTCATTACTTAAAATTGATAGAATCCCTGATATCCTTGGTATTGCTGATGTTTCCTGCCCGAATGATGATGAACCAGAAGCTTGGCATGTTCAGGTATGAATTGCAAAAGAATTGTTACTACCTAGGAGAAACTTGTTCAATATATATCTAGATGTTGCTGATTTTTCACTATGTTCTTCCAACTGAAGGTCTTCCGTTCAATTGATTCCAATTCTGTCAAAGGATTTCCCAAGGATCCTAAAGATGCTATAAAAAAGGTGAGAAACTTTGAGCCAGCTGCTCCCTTGTGTATTGAAAACTAAGTTTTGTTCTATACTAACTTGTTTACTTTGCAACAGAACTTGGTTTGTGGAAAGAATGTACTGATAGACATGAGCATACATTCAGCATATGTCAAGGCAATCAGAGCTGCCCAAAAGTTCATCTATATTGAGAATCAATACTTTCTTGGCTCCTCATATAATTGGGATTCTCACAAAGACATAGGTGATTATTTCATGAGCTTTGACACAAAATTTTAAAGAAGCATGCTTTTAATCCCAAGATGGAAAGAAAAACCGAAACAATTGCAGCATTGAAAAGTTGCTAGAGAAGAATACTGCAAAGCAAATATTAATTCCCTTTTTTTCGGTTGCTACCATATCCTATACCAGTAAAACTATCATATGAAGTTTGTCTCAATATGACAATGTTGAAGATCTCTAGATATACATATTAGCATGTCCAGGTAACTTCCATTTAAGTGACCATGCTAGTGGCTGCGTGCAGATGCTGTTTAGAAACTGAACATAGAAAATAAATCAGAAGTAATTAATCCATGTCAGTAGCTATGCCACAAGCATCCTACTACATAGTATAGTTATTTTTCTTTTTCTTTTGGTACAGGTGCAAACAACTTAATTCCAATGGAAATTGCTCTCAAAATAGCCACCAAAATCAAAAAACACGAGAGATTCGCTGCCTATATTGTCATTCCTATGTGGCCTGAAGGTGGACCCACAAGTAAAGCTACCCAACGGATTCTCTTTTGGCAGGTAGACTTCTTTTAACACAAGTCATAAACATCTGTGGGTTGAGTCCTACATTTATTCCATTAACACACATTGATTTCTGCAGTTTAAAACAATGCAAATGATGTACGAAACGGTGTACAAAGCCTTACAGGAGGCTGGACTTGACAATGAGTATGAACCACAGGACTACTTGAATTTCTTTTGCCTTGGCAATCGTGAGGCCCCAGAAAACCAAAACAATTTAAAGGCTACAAATCCTGCTGGAGCAAACACTCCTCAACCTCAGGTACATTCCTTACCAGATGAAGTGAAAAGTTCGTGCTCTCAACTACTCTATTAATGGCATATGGATCAGAGTCAACCTCATGTTTGTACATTTTGTAACACAGGCACTAACCCAAAAGAACCGGCGATTCATGATTTATGTGCATTCAAAAGGAATGATAGTGGATGATGAGTATGTGATATTGGGATCGGCAAATATCAACCAAAGATCTATGGAAGGCACCAGAGACACAGAGATAACAATGGGTGCATATCAGCCACGTCATACTTGGGCAAACAAGCGCTCTAGACCTCGTGGACAGGCAAGATTCATGAACTACAAATATGTTTGATTTTGATTGTGTCGTGCAATTAGATGTTATTGCTAACTTGGAGAAATGAATTCAGGCTTATGGATATAGAATGTCACTGTGGGGTGAACATATAGGAAGCATAGAGGAATGTTTCAAGGAACCTGAGAGTCTTGAATGTGTGAGACGGGTAAGGCTCTTGGGTGAGCTAAACTGGAGACAGTACTTAGCTGAAGAGGTAACTGAAATGAAAGGGCATTTATTAAAATACCCACTTGAAGTTGATTCAATGGGGAAGGTGAAGCATCTTCCCGGTTGTGAGACATTTCCTGATGTTGGTGGAAACATCAAGGGCAATTTCACTCTCATTCGAGAAAATCTCACGATCTGATTTTCATCCCCTCGAAGGGCAAAATGATTATTAGCAACAATTGAAGTAAAGGAATTGTTTGTACATTTTTCCTTTTTAAGTTTCTTTTCTATTAAACCTTTACTAATATGTTTTTAGAAGCCTAGACGACATATCTACTTGGCAAGGCAGTTGTGGCATGTGTGTTGTGGTGAAAGGTTAAAATATATAGGAAAAGCTATCCCCTTTTTTGGGGCCGGACAATACTTACATTTGAAGTAGTCGATAGGAATAGTTCAAATAACATTTTGGAATAATTTTATAATTGTCACTTGTTAAAAGGGAAATCAATTCATTGATTATTAAGTGAAAGTTACAGACTCATGAAATTAGCAATTATAGAATTATAAATAGAAACTAAATTGAAAGTGTAGTATAATATGTGAAAAGGTAATAAATTTTGTTTTAGAGAGAAATGAATGAGAACGTGGCAAAAAGAAAAAAAAAAGACTGAAATAACCATCAATGTAAAATATAGTCGTACTTTTGCTTTAAGGATATTTATCTAGCTAGAATAAGAACGTCGTTTAGACATATTCAACTTATATTAGTCATAGTTGCCTTTAAAAAATTGTACCTTGAAAAACTTATATGACTTTTATAAAGTATCAAAAGAAACATCATAAAAAAAATTAAAAAAAAAAACTAAAATCAAATATAAATTTGGGCCTTTAGCCATAAAAATAAAAAAAAGACTAGCACCAAAAAGTGACAACAATCCTAAAGGGGACCTATTTTTCAGGCCTTCAAAGGAGACCTTAAGTATTGTTTTAAACGTTTGCTGGTACGTAATCCGAAAATTTATAAAATGTGCAAAAAGTTGTTAAAAAGACGTAATTATGTGATGTTAAACAACATTAAAATTCACTCATTTTTTTATTAGATAGTTTGATAGTAAAGACCTAAAAATGGTTCAAAAGTTATATTCAATTTTATTAATGTGGTTATTATTTTAGTGTTTGGAATATAGAAAGTTCTCATAATTTGATCACAAATTTCAACTTAAGGGCCACTCAAGGAAAATGTGTAGGTGGGAAATTTTTTTAGTGTGTGCTCGTTGTTTTTGTTGGTAAAAAAAAAAGTGTGCTCCTTGTTTAAGGTTGGACTTAAATATTTGCAAATATTCGGTCCTATTTGGTAGAGAGGAATTGGGTAAGAAATTAGAATTGGAAATAGAATCCTCATTAATGAACGTTTGCTATTATGGATTTTGGAATCATAAGAAACCCAATTCCAGCTAATTCGTTAGAATCCAATTCCATCACATAACCAATGGAATTGTTGGGATTTCATGAAATCCAACATGATTTCACTAGATTGTCCTTCTCCCAACATAGTTGGCTATACATCTCCACAGCCACCCAGCAACGACGGCGGCGACTGATGACAATGACTAGCGATGAGATCAAAGGTAAAAGAGACAAAGATGACTGACGGTGAGATTGACAATGATGATTGGTAACAAGATCAATGACTAAAGAGACGTAGTTTTTGTTGATGTCTTTCTCCATTGACAATTCACAAGCATGGGCATCTCTCCATAATCAACGGCAAGATCATTGTTTCTTATACTTGCCAAATCCATCTCCACCAATTTATTTTTCTATGGCAGTCATCCTATCAATGTTATCATCCCTTCTACCACAATCGATTTCTTCGATTTCAATTTTTTCATTAATCTTTGTTCAAATTTCTACTTGCTAGGTTGCAAAAATTTCTTTTCCTTCTGGTTTTTGTTTATGCTTCTAGTTCATGCAAATGGTTGCAATTTCTTGGACAAGGATGACAGTGAGGCTGCACAAGTTACTTGGAGACCCAGTCCGTCCAACCCGACCTAAGACAAAATTTGCCTAACCTTAAGCACAAACAAGAAACCCAAAGAAAATTGGGTACCATCGGGTCGAGCTACATGCATGAGTAGGACAAGGTTTGGGGCTACCTTATGCTACTGCAATGCCTAGCCCGACCCAGACATAGCTGCTTCAAAAAAAAATAGTTTGATGTCATTTTGGTGTTGAACCATATATTCTTCTATGACCTTCAGTTCAGTCTGCTCGAGCCCTAATTTTAATTCCATCTTCCCCATTCTCGCTCATGCTCTATTACGCTAGACACTCATCCTCCCCAACGCTATTCTCATTCCATTCCTTCCTTGTAGTTTTGTGTCATTCTTCTTGGTGAAACACTTGCACACCCTCATCAATCATCACTGTGGTATTGAGATCATTGAACCCAAATATGGCTTGTAGTTGGTGTGGTAGCTTGGTATTGCGTTGCTTCTCCTCCTCATCTAGTTGAAGCTTTAACATTGCTCATCTCGTTGCCTTTCCTTCCTGCTTTAGTGCTTGCTACCTGGTACTTTGCAATTTGCATTCTCACTCTTCCCCTCTTCCATTGTTTTTTTTTTGGGACCAAAACTTGTCTTCCATAATTAAATAATTAATGGCAGCTAAATCTTTTATTCCCCCCTCCAAAAGCAATGCATTGCCATTACAGAATCAAAATCATAGAAGGGGCCAAGAATCAAGAATTGTCATACCTGAAATGCGATGCGGAAGGCGTGGAGATGAAAGAAAAAGGGGAAATCGGCTTCCACGACGGAGGCCGATTTTGGAGGAGTTGCTACCAAAATTTGAAGGAAAACTTTGGAAAACCACAAGAAAAAGGAACGGATGATTTGCGAATCAGAGTTGAGTTCAAGAGTACGATTGTGAGTGGAGAAAGTGTTAGGCAACCTCACAATACCTATTCTTAAGAACAGTTACCTTAAGTTTATCATGAAATTTTTATGACTTTTAAAAATTATTTTGATCACCCTTTAATCATTCACGTGCAAAAATAAATATATAAAAATAAGAGAAAATTTAAAAATGAAAATGAAGAATAAAATGAAAATATGTGGAGTTGGAAAAATAAAATAAGAGGAAAATATTATTTATTTGCAAGAACGGACTTATCCTAGAATTAGAGTCTGAGACCTACATACCTTGCGATAGGGATTAAAGTTTACGTAATTTGGAATCAAAATGTGTGTCACTGGATTGATATATATATATATATATTTTGAAAAGAGAAGTTTATAAAAAAACTAATTTATCTTTCCATTAAGAAAATAGTTTTCAAAATTAGTTGGTGTGTTTTAATTGGTAAAAAAAAAATAGATTAATTTCTATGATCTTCTCTTATCACTCATTTTTTTTTGTTCTTAAAAAAATCAATTTCTAAAAAAGAATATATGGTTTTCCTCAATATATATGATTTTGAGTATTTTTATTTTTAATTTGAAAAGAAAAATTTTGAAAACAATTTTATAAAATCAATCAGTTTATGCGGTAACTTTATCACTCACAATCACCTGATTGATATCTGAATACCCACGGTGGTGTCACTAGAGGTAAAAAGTATAAAAAGGGTTTAAGAGATGAAATTGGGGAAAATAAACAAATTTTATTTCTCACTCTCATGATTTCTTTTTTCTTAAAATTGAATAAAGAAAGGAGATAATATGTTTTTTCTCTCTAAGAAATAAATATTACCATGAATATTTTGCTTCCAACTTAAAAAAGGAAAAAAAGGCTTGAGAACAATTTTATTTTTTTTCCTTACTTCCATATTTTCTCTTTTTTAATGTTTGAAATCAATTTTTAAACAAAATCAATCATCCCCTGCAGCGACTTTATCGCTCATAGCTCGTTGATTGATATCTAAATGCTCACGTAAGGCCACTCGAGGCAAAATGTATAAAAAAAGACTTTAGGGATAAAATTGGAGAAAATAATTTTTTTTCCATAGATCATTTTTATTTTCTTTTTTTTTATTATAAAAATAAATACGACCAAGATAACACATTTTTATTTTAAAAAGAAAAGGAATAAAAGAAATTTTAAATATGATTATATACATATATAGATATATATATTTTAAAAAAGAATCAATCAGGATCTGTGGTGATTTTATCACTCACAGCTCGCTAATTGGCACCTAAATGCCCATGGTGTTACCACTCGAAACATAAAGGTAAAGATAAAAATTTAAAATAGAGGACTTTCATTGAATCATTTATTTTTACTTTTAATAATAAAAAAAACATTAGTGCTCAGAAATATTACAAATTAAGATTTAGTCAATGTTTATACCATGGCAACTCCTCACTCATGGTACAATTGACTGACGCTCTATAGGCACACAGAGACTTGGTCCCTCGTGGCTGCTTCTAATGAGTAAAAACTAATTTAAGGTAAAAATTAATAAAATCAAATAAATCAAAGAAGATCCTATACTAATTCACAGAAATTGCCGGCGGTGTGCTTTCTAGAAGACCTTATGCTCATATATAAAATTCTACCAATTACAGACATACATTCACTCATGTATTAGTCTTATTGATGGCCAGATATAAGTATCCTACCCAACGACAAGATATAACTATCCTACTCAAGAAAGGCAATATGGCAAAAAAGTGTAATAGTAAGCTGCACATAACCATCAAATTTAAGCAAAGGGGAGCGACCAGTATCACAACACAATACATCCATTTAGCTCTCTCCTGGACATCCAATATGTAGCCAAGTAGTATAATCAGCTGCTCAAAGCCATCTTAACTCAGGCAATGGCCTTATTAAATACAGATAGAGAAAGCAAAAGTCTTATTCTTAAGGAAAATGTAGATGATAGTTGCAATCCAAAAATACTTTTCAATTATTTATTTTCAAGGAGTTACTGACTTTGGCCCACAACTATAAAGGTGTTTGAATAATTAGCATGCAATCTTCACAAAATATGAACCTTCGAGATTAAAAATGCCCATTGATCAAAACTACAATATTTATTTGTGAACACTCAACAAAATTGAATTCATTCTGTGAAGACTTAGAAGAGTTCATTCAAAACTGAATAGGGATACACCTTTCATATTAAAAGATTGGATTAGCCATAACACTGAACAGAGGAAAGTTCACCCAGACTTGCCATAATAGGGATTACAAAGACACCACAGCATTACAAACCTTCCTTCAACGTTTAACTTTTCCTAATCCTCTTTGTAATAAAGTAAAAACACATTACCATTTACTGATCAAACCCATACAGACCACGAGATCGTTTAAACTAGGAATTCTAAGCTCATGAAAACTTTGATTTCTCTCCAAATATTTCAAGCTTCAATCACAAATTAGTGAGGAAAAAAAAGAAAAACTCATTGGCTTAAGACTTTCTTTCCTCAGAATTTCACTTTATCAAAATTAGATATTATTAACAAAAATAAGGAACACATGTCCAATATGTAACAAAAAATTTCACTGACTCCTACTAGACATGAACACAAAGAACCTAGGGTTCAATAAACATTCACTCCCATTGACAAGTTCACAGAGTGGTGAGAACTATCAATCAAAACATAGAATACCAAAAAACCTAAGTTCCCGAATAGATTCCTAAGCTCAATGTTATCTAGAGCTAATCAATCCCTCCTAAAACATTACTGGGCATACGTAATGAGACCCCATTTGAATGAAGAAAATTCAAAAAGTTTAAACATGGATCCCAGTTGAATTAGCTCGAAGTTTGGACACACCATGGGCACAGATAAATGCATACAGAGGAGACAATACATTTTGACATAACAGACGCTCAGAGACTTCATAAAGCTCATGCTAACAAAGATTAAGGCTACATTGTAATCCTATGGGGGAAACAATGCGGATCCAAAAGAAATGGAATTCAGACTTATTAAAGCATATATGATGATTTACAAAAAAATCTGATTACAAGCTTCAGCATCAATCATCAATAGAGCAAAATATTCAACCCCAAATTCCCCAACTAACTAACAGACCTCATTTTTGGGTTTAGTTCGCATTCTTAACCTAGTAACGAAAGTCTTATACTTAAAATACAAATTACCCGTTGAAGTCTCCTTGATCTCTTTCTCCTTAGAAAGTCCATGTCCCCTGTCCATACTTAGCTTCTCAAAATTTCATTCTGATGTCCTCTGTCTCCACTCAATTGCTCATGTTCCTTCAGCCTCTGTAATTTGACCTCTCAGGTTTTCAGGCCCCCTCCTCGTGATCTCCTCTGTCTTTTTCCTTAGAGTTCTTCGGCATCCAGAAATCTCTGAAAAGAAAAATCCCCCCTGGATTTGTCCTCTGATCCCTTTTTATAGCAGTTTCGTGAGTGAAGAAAAAAAAAAGGATCTCGAGCGTGTGGTTGCCCATTTTGGGCATGTTTCCGTGTGTCGGTGACCTTTCTTCCCTGTTCCCGCTGCCTTTGCTTGCTTTGCCCTGCTATGGCAAGTACAGAGTGGTGAGATGACTCCTTTTTTTTTGGCCCTTGTTCTCCCTTTTGCTTCTCCCACGTGTGTTTCTCTGGCCAGTTTTCGTTGTCGTGCATGGCTCCCTCGGCTCCATTCTCTCACGCTTTCTCTGGTTTCCTCTGAGCATGCTCAGTCTTTTTGTCCTGCTCCTCTTGCAGCTCCCTCTGTTCTTCTTCCTCTCTCACCCCCCGCGGCTCCCTTCATCCTTCTTTCTCTGGTGTACTCCCTCCGTTCTTTAGGGCTACACCCTTGGGCCCTGTCCACGAGCCCTCAATTGGGCATGAGCTTTTGGGCTAAAATGCTGGATTAGCATTTCAACCCAAATATGTTTTTTTTACTTCTTTTTTTTACACGTTTTTTGTTATTTTCTTATGATTTTTTAGTTATTTTCTTTTTATTTTTTGTTTATTATGTATTTTTTGTGTTCTGGTAGGATCTAATCTATTTGGAGATCTTTATTGTTCTCTCTTCTTTTTTTTTTTTTTAGATTTTGGCTTTAATTTTTAAATTTCTTTTTCTTTTCTTCTTTTTCTTATTTTTTTCTCTTTATTTGAAATTTCACACATCGAATTATAGAAAGAAGAAATTAGATCTTGAAATTAAATTATAATTATTAATTTCCCTACTTTGAAGAGAATTTTATTTTGTTTCTTTTATTTTTCATTTTTTATACTCTTTCTCTTTTTTTTCTTTTTTCTTTAAATATCTGGACAAAATAGGGTGTTCACAAGAATATTTACAAACATGAACAAATAAAAATAGTAGGACCCTAAGTCAAAAAATGGATGAATCCCTTGGCCTTGGCTATATAAGCATGGCTTGAACAGAGAAGATAATATTTTCGAGCATGTAACTTGTGCCAACAAAAAGATTTCTTTTTTCTAAAATCCATTTTTAGCAAGAAAAAGATGGCTCATTTTTTGTTGTACATTATGGACTATTTTGGTCTCCCATTTTCTTTTAGGAAAAAAATTGGTTGGAATTTTGGTTCATTCTCTTAATCCATTTTTTTTAAATTACTCCTAGAGTCGAAGCATGATGCAACCCATCCCTAACATGAATAGGCTACTAGTTGGGTTTGGTCGAGCATTATGCTAAGAAAACTAGCCTCGAGTAGGGCCTCGGATTAGTGGCTTGCCTGGCTCAACCCTGCCCATTTGCAGCACTAGATGATGGCATGATAGTCAATGGTGGTGTGGTAGTCAATGGTAGTGTGGTGGTCAATTTCTGGTTTTGGATATGTGAAGGATGGCTTTGTTTTTTTAAAGACAAAGGCAATTGAGCCTTTTTGTATTTTAAATACACATATCTTATAAAAATATGCGAAGATTCCATTGACATACCAAATATATTCTAAAACTCATTCATATTTCTGTTCTTATTTTTATTCTCATTTCCTTTCCTATTCCTAATCTATCAAAAGCCATTCTAGCATACCAAACAGGCTTTAGTGAAATCCATGTACCTTTAAATATTTGTAAATATTAGTGTAAATTAAGGATTGCTAACTAAGTTTGTGTTTGTTGGTAATATATATATATAAATATTTGTTTGAAAGTTTACTTTTATGTTGGGGTGGGGATTGACTGGGTTAGACCAAGTTTATTAGCATTTCGAAGCATGGTCTGGGGTAGGGTTTGGGTTCAATCTATGAACCTGTAGACTGGGTTGGTCTGGCCAGGTTCATAGGCCAAATCGGGCTAGACTATTCTAGCTCAGGCTGGACGAGATGCGTGACTACTAGTATTGGACTCTTTATTTCCTTTATGTCTTAAAAAAAAAGTCCTTAAAGGAGGAGGAGGCGGAGACAAATTTATGTCTTAACACAAAAATGAGTCAAATAGGTATCCAATCTATTAGAAGTTACTAGAATATTTTTATTTAATTAGGAGTTATATTATTCTGATTGTATTTTGATTCTTTTTTATTTTTATCTTCCATAGAATTATGGATTATAATCCTTACATTTGTTGTGAATATTCTATATTTACTTTCTAGTTCCTGGGTTAACTTATATATATACCAGTGTATACTCAATTGTAAATCATTAGAGAATTCTTTTTCGACCATTATTTGTGTCATGGTATCAAAGCCTGACTCTATTTTTCTCTGATCATTTGTTCCTTTATTATGCCCTTGTCTTTTTTCGTTACTATTCATGACTCTTTCAATTACTGTTCACGTTTGAAATCCTAAACCCTTATGTCTCGGCATGATCTTGACTAAGTCGACCTACCATCGTCCTCAGAAACGTCCAACCGATGCACCCCCGTGACGACTCCTTTTTCTGATGACCCATGTGCTCCTACATGCTACCATCAGTTTTTTGCACTAGAAATCACGCGGTGGAGCGTGAAGGCACGTGAGACCACCGTCTGACTACTAGTCAATCGTGATTGCATCATCTCCATCTTTTGAACCTATTTCAACCATGACAGGGTCTTCTACTACTAGTTTTAATGCTAAATCTTATACTATCAATACTCAAACTGGCATTAGTAGTGTGTTTGGAGAATTGCAGGTTATTCCAGTTGCCTACAAATTGAAGGGGAACAATTTTTTGAGTTGGTCCCAATTTGTTAGAAACTTTTTGAAGGGACGTGAAAAGCTCAGCCATCTATTGGGCACTAGTCCTAAGCTAGGTGATCCAAAGTTTGATACTTGGGATGAAGAAAAATCACTGATTATGTCATGGCTGTGGCATTCCATAGATCCTGAAGTTAGTAAATCATATTTGTTCCTGAGTTTGGCTAAAGGGATTTGGGATTTTGTACATCAGATCTATTAAAAAAAAAGGATGATGCTCAGATTTATGAGATTAAGACAAAAATCTCTACTATGAAATAGGAAGGTAAATCTGTCAATAAATGTTCTATGCCAATGAAAATTTTGTGGCAAGAATTGCATCATTATCAATGTGTCATGATGAAGTGTATTGAAGATACTATCATCTTGAAGCGTTTTATGGAGAAAGAAAGGATTTTTAAATATGTTACAAGATTAAATGCAAATTTTGATACTGTAAAGATTCAAATACTTGGATGGGAAGAGCTACCTACTCTAAATGAAACCATTGCTATTGTTCTAACAGAAGAAGGATGTAGAAGTGTGATAATAGAGTCTAAGACAATTGAAAGTTCTGCCTTGGTATCTAAAAGTATCAATCATGCCACTCAACTAAAGCAATTTAACAACTCCTTGTGGTGTATTTATTGTAACAAATCTCGTCACACCAAGGAAAGGTGCTGGAAACTTCATGGTAAACCTCCAAATATGAAGAAAGGCCAAAGGCAAGCTCATGTAGCAACAATGGTCTCAAGTAGTGAGGAAAGCTTCAACCATCCTAATATCAAGGAGGAGATTGGAAAATTAAGGAATTTATTGGAATCATTAGAGAAGAATACTACTGGTACTTCATGTACATGTTCTTTGGTGTTCTCAGGTATTTCTATTGAACCTTCATCTGTTATTACTTAATTGTCATATGCTCTTACAAGCTTAAATAAGGTTTTTCTTGACTCATGGATCATGAATTTTGGAGCTAATAACCACATGACCAATTCTTCAAAAAAATTTATTTCTTATAATCTATGTCCCAATACTAGAAAGGTTATAATAGCTCATGGTTCTGTTCTTACTGTTGTTGGTCAAGGTGATATCCATTTAAGTCCGCATCTCATCTTGAGAAACATTTTGCACTTCCCTAAACTTTGTACGAATCTTATATTTGTTAAAAGAGTTACTAGCAATCCTAATTGTTGTGCTTTATTTTTTTCTGCCTAGTGTGAAATTCAGGAACTAGGCACAAGGCAGATGATTGGAGTTGTTAAAGAAAGAGATGGATTTTATTTCCTTGATGAGTGTAGTGAACATGATGGAGTTTAGAGTTTTGTCTTTCTCTTCCTTTCATTCCAAAGAGTTCAGTTTGAATAAAGACCATATTTGGCTTTATCATCACCATTTTGGTCATCCTTCTTTTCATGTTATTAAACTAGTATTTCCTTCTTTGTTTAAAGACTTAGATGTTGAGTTCTTTCATTGTGATGTTTGTGAATTTGCTAAACACAAACAATTCTCATTTTCTATTACTAATAAAAGAGCTTATGTTTCTTTTAATTTAATTTGTAGTGATATTTGGGGCATCTCAATTATTCCTAATATTTGTAGATCTCAATGGTTTGTGTCATTTATTAATGATTGCACTCGTGCAACTTGGATTTATCTTTTGAAACAAAAATCTAATGTTAGTTTTATATTTCATCCTTTTATAATATGATCAAAACCCAATTTGGGGTTGAGATATACAGCTTCCGTTATGACAAAACAAAAGATTTCTTCATTCAATCTCTATCGACCATTTTTGATGCTCAAGGAATCATTCATGAGTCTTCTTAAATTAATACCCCACAACAAAATGAGGTTGCTGAAAGAAAAAATTGTCATCTTCTTGCCACCATAAGAGCTTTATTGTTTCAAAATAATGTTCCTAAATAGCATTGTAGAGAAGCAGTTTTAATTGCAAGTTACATAATCAATAGGCTTTCCACACAAACTCTTGGTTCAAAAAGTCCTATATACCTTTCGCTCACTTCTTCCCTGACTTCAGTGTTTCTAATAATCTCATCCAAAAAATATTTGGTTGTGTTGCTTTTGTTCACATGCATCCTCAGAATCGGACCAAACTTGTTCCTCAAGCCCAAAATGTGTGTTCATTGGTTACTCTTCTACTTATAAAGGATACAAATGCTATCATCCTCCTTTGAAAAGGTTTTATGTTTTAGCTGATGTTACTTTTTCTTAGTTAAGTCCTATTTTCATAGTAATCTTCCGAAGAAAAATTCCTTTCTTAATAACTAGAGTCAAGATCTCTTCCTTCATGAGATTCCAAATGAGTCATCTGAACCTTCGAATTCCTAGGATTCCCAACAACCCCTGGTATCTACTTGTCCTTTATAGGTTTATTCTTGCAAGAAAGAGCCATCTCAACTAGAGCAAGTTCAATCTTCTAAATCAAAATCTGTTTCTGAAGGCATAGAGGTAACTCCTTCCCTTGAAAATATTCTTGAAATGCCTGAACATATAGATGATGATCTTCCTATTGCTTTACACAAAGATACCTAAAGTTACACTAAACATCCATTATATCCTTTATCATCTTTCATTTCCTATAACGATTTGTCTTGCAGTCATAAAACCTTCCTTGACAACCTAATTGATAGCCCCATTCCTAAAACCTTATATAAGGCATTGGCAAATGAAAATTGGGTACAAATAATGAAGGTGGAGATAGAAGCCCTAGAGAAAAACAAGACATGAGATGTGGTCCAATTGCCAAAAGGAAAGAAACTAGTTGGAAGCCGATGGGTCTTCACAATTAAATTCAACTTTAATGGTTACTTAAAATGGTACAAAGCAAGGTTTATTGCAAAAGGATATACTTAAACCTATGGCATAGATTATGTGGAAACTTCTCCCCATGTTGTAAAAATGAATACAGTTAGAATTTCATTGTATGTTGCTACTAACCAAGACTGGAAATTACTGCAATTTGATGTTGAAAATGCCTTTTTACATGGTGATTTAGAAGAGGAGATCTATATGGAAGTTTCACCAGGATTTGATTCTCAGGTTACATCAAGCATGGTTTGCAAACTTAAGAAGGCACTCTATAGGCTCAAATAGTCTCTGAGAGCATGGTTTGGATGATTTACAAAATCCATGCTTAGTATTGGATACAAGCAGAGGCAAGGCGATCACACTCTATTTATCAGACATTCGGTTTCAAGGGGAGTGACAGTGTTGCTAGTCTATGTTGATGACATCGTAGTCACAGTAGACGACATGGAGGGAATTAATTCTTTAAGGAAGAAGTTGATGGAAGAGTTTGAAATTAAAGAATTAGGGAGACTTAAGTACTTCCTAAGCATTGAAGTTGCTTATTCAAAGTAAGGAATCTCTATATCACAGCAAAAGTACATTCTTGATTTATTAATTGAGATAGGTAAATTGGCATGCAAACCTGTAGATACACTAATAGAAGTTAACCACAAATTTAGTGACTTCCCAGATGATACAACTATTGATATGGGAACATATCAGAGGCTTGTTGGCAAACTAATATATCTATCTCATACTGGGCTTGAGATAGCCTATATTATAAGTGTGGTGAGCTAGTTCATATATGCTCCTAAAAAATCACATCTTTGGGCTGTACATCAAATTCTGAAGTACTTAAAAGGTACACCAGGAAAAGGAAATTTATTAAAAAAGGGTAATAGATTAACTCTTGAAGCCTATACATATGTAGATTACACAGGATCCTTGGTTGATAGGAGATCAATGACAAGTTACAATACTTTCCTTAGTGGAAATCTTGTCACATGGAGAAACAAAAAACAAAATGTGGTTACTAGATCTAGTGTATAAGCTAAATTCAGAGTAATGACACTTGGGATTTATGAGCTGTTATGGATAAAAATAATCATGGAAGATTTGAAGGTTAAATGGGAAGGTGTGAAGCTTTACTGTGACAATAAATCAGCTATTAATATTGCCCACAATCTAGCACAACATGACCGGATTAAACATATTGAGGTAGATCGTCATTTTATAAAAGAGAAGCTGGATAATGATTTAATTTGCACACCATTTTTTCCTACAAGAGAGCAACTTGCATATATTCTCACAAAGGGATTGTCAAGTGTTCACTTTCAGGACTTGATTATCAAGTTGGCATTGGAGGATATCTAGTCACCAGCTTGAGGGAGAGTGTTAGAAGATACTAGAATATCTTTAATTAATTAGGAGTTATATTATGCTGATTGTATTTTGATTTTTTTCTTATTCTTATCTTCCATAGAATCGTGGATTATAATCCCTACATTTATTGGAATATTTTGTATTTACTTTCTAATTCATAGGGTAACTTGTATATATACCAATATATACTTCAGTTGTAAATCATTAGAGAATTCTTTTCTGACCATTATTTGTGTCACAATCCTTTGCTTTTTTTTTTTTAATGAAAAGCATTGTTCTTTTTTTTTCCTTAATAAAAAGCAAAGTCACATGGTTACCCATCCAACTTTGCTTTGTTTTATTTTTATTTTTTAAGTTTTGATCAGATTTGATTGTCACTAAGATCATGAAGGAGTTGCATAATTGTATAATGATTGATGAAATTAATTAATGATTTGTATAATTTGAATAATGATTTGTATGATGATTAGAAAGAATGATAGTTTGTAATATAAATTATTAATAATTGGTATATTATTAAAAAATTGTTAGAAAAAAAATTTTAATAAATATTAAATAAAGAATATTGGGATATTATTATTGTTGAATAATTATTAAGAAGATAAAAAATTAATTAAAAGTTCAAAAAATATTAATTAATAATTAACAAATAATAATGATTAAAAATAATTAACACTATAATTAAGTAATAAATATTTACTACTTATGCAAATGTAAATTTAAATAATTAATTGTTGAAAATGATTGATTATAAAATGAAAAAGAAAATTAATTAGTAATAATTAGTGTTAAGTATGAAAATTGGATCACCTTATATATAATGACTACCGATACCACATCTTGCTATTCTTCTATTACATCTTCTATTACATTATAGTTATGCTGATGGTATGTCCTGTCTTGTGTGCTGTGATTCAAGTTCTAACTTGTTATATCTAAATAAAATTTTATTATTTTGTTATATTTTGCTTACAAAGCTGATGTTCTCTCCATGTTTAATGGTCTTGACTTATCCAGTATTTTGCGGGCATGACAAAAAAGAGTTAGGTGAAGAAATTCTTTTAGAAGAAAATGAAATGGCAAGAAATGACATTTTAAATCATCCCTAATATTCTAAATATGATTATGAACGCAGAACCCCTTCGTATCTCAAAAATAGGAAAGCGAATTTATTATTGAGATGAGATTTGGGCCATTCACATTTAAATTAGATAGATCAAATTTTAAAAATATTAACATAAAAAAATTAAGATTATAAAAATACAAAATTTTAATTTAAATAATTTAATTTTTAAATTAACACGCTCTTTGGCAAAAAAAAAAAAATTAAAATACCCTACTCTTTGGCCAAAAATTTTTTTTAATTTAAATGATTTTTTCATGTTGTAAAGTTGAAATTCAAGAACTTATTTAAAAAGTGTTAAATATCTTAACACTTAGTCTAATCACATGTGGTTTTACTTGGTTTCAAATTGAGCCATAATAACAATTAACAAGGGTTAAGTTTTATAATTACAAAAGGACCCCACCCCTATATTTTTCTTGGCCAAACTACCCCTCCACCCTTTATAAAAACACGTTCTCTACATCTGCCTCTACATGGTACTGCCGTCGAGTGACCACATATGGCGCTGTCGAGCCTTGTTCTCTCTACCACGTCGTCAAGGTCCTTGGTAGGTTCCGTTTTTAGGACTTTTCATACCTATGCTCATTCCATCCTTTTTACGTCTTTACTATTCATTTTGTTTTTTCACTTAGCTTCTCTAACATTTTCCCCCTCATTGCCTGATTATTCATGTTTGATTATCTTGTCTCTTTCGAATGGCTTTGATCAATTATGTTTGATTTTCTTTTTTGCAATTTTCTCTTCTGTTTATATTACCAAAATTATCTGTTAATGGAGCTTCTGTCATAAGGTAGACAAATATATGAAAGTTTTAGCGGTAAACAGTGATTATTTCTTAGTGAGAAATGCCCTCTCTTTGACTCTACACATTGTTCTTTTACGCTTCATTTGCATAGTATGTCTTATTATTTTATTTATTGGCCATTTTGTCTTAGAACAGACTCTTATAGAAAGTAGAGATAATATATAGAGAAGAAAAGAAAATTTTAATTTTACCTATAATATTCAATTAACTTCACCCGCCTTTCTTGTTAGGAGGGCAATTAGATATACATAATATTGCTAGTTGATACTTACGTTATGAAGAAAAAGGAACATGCACAATCTTATCAATTTATAAATATATACATATAAAGATTTAGGAAGTTGTATATCCACAAGCTATGCGATTCCTTTTACAATCTCTTTTTCTTAGATTTCATCTGAAGCACATGATCCAGTTCTCTAATTTCACTAAATAAGATCACATTTTTTAATCTCAAAATTCAAATGTGAGGAATAACACTACGCCAAAAAGTGGTTTTCTTGGCAGTTATTTTGATTTTTCTTGGCGGTTATTAATCACCAATAATGCCAGCGCCAACAAAGGTAGCTACTTTCATTGGCGGTTGTGAACTGCTAATGAAACTTAATATTAGTTGGCGGTTCTACGAAACAACCACAAAGAAAAAATGCTTTCTACTTAAGTAATATTTAATTTTTTTTCACTTTAGTTGGCGGTTGCTTTAGATAACCGCCAACTATTATATATAATTTTTATTTAAATTTTAAACTGAATTTTATTATAGTTAGCGGTTATTTATCACAACCGCCAACTAATTTAATTTTAGTTGCTGGCAACTATAGGTAAAATCTTGGCGGTTATTATTATAACCGCCAACGAAAATTATAATTTTTTTTCTGTTTTCTTCTATATTTTTTTTACATTCTCCCTAACCTGCTTTAGTATTAATATGTAGAATAGAATACTCAGAACCTAAGAACCAAAAGGCATCTAAAATCGAAGTTATCCTAAACCAAATGTTATATTATATCCAAAATATCTCAATTTGAAGTAACAAAAAAAGTGATATCCAATTGCTAGCAAAAAAAGATGTAACGAGCCTAATTAACATTATCTAGTAACTAGAATTCCAAAATTATCAGATATATTAGGCTAAGATCTACAGCTTCTATATTAACTAATATATTTATATACATGACCAAAAGTTACATACTAAGCTATCTACCATATAAGATAACTAAGAAGAAAAATGGCATACATGCATCTTCTAGCCTCTAAAAGTGATCAATTTATGGTTCTTCCTTTGTACTGCCTGCAACATGACCTCCAAAATAGATTAGAACCATCAATTGAATATAACTATATGATAGAACCTAAACCAAATAGCTACAAATTAAGTACAACCAAACAACTACAAATAATTAACATTATAGAACGTGTTTACCTCATAAGTCCAACCACATATTGACTCCACTCTTCTATGAGTTCTTCTATTTGAACTTTGGAATATGCCTCGCAATACATATTTGTGAAATACTAAATAAAAATATTAAATATTACATAAGCACATTATATTATTAAAATTTCATGCAAATATCATAAAAATGAATTATGTACATACCTTAGAGGGGATCAAGATCTGTCAATGTAAAATGATATATTTCATGTATTTCAGCACATAGTTTCCACAATCATATATTTCATGTATTTCATTAACTTGTTTTGGACACTGAATAAAATTATATGAACAATAGATTAATTACAATAAATGTTAATCTCAATATTTGATTGCATATTAAATTATAAATACCTGAATACGTGTCCATATATACAATAAGGCCGGATCTGGTGGAGTCTTTTGGTTGTTGGGCTTACTATTGTTGATTAGCCCACGTGCTGCTTGAAACATACTCACACCTCTGTTAAGCATTGCAAAAGAAAATTAATATAGGAAAAAGTATTGAGGTTAATAAATAGAAAAATACAAAGATACATAATATATATAATTGCATATTCTTACTGATTTATCATCTATAGCATCTATGCGCGGTACTCTGGCGGATTTCCTTTAGGATCCAAAAAATATATTTTTGGTTTCATGGGTTCACTACAAATTAGCATCCAATGATTCATAGGATAAAAATTTACTAGTTTTAGCAAAGAAATTAAACTTAAAATAAAGCAGTCCAACATGAAAATAAGTCATTATTCAATTTAGTGATAAGCAACTCACCCCTGCATAAATGGTGCCAAGAATAACACCCCATCACCCCTCCTTTTCAGTCAATGCATTCGCCACATCTTGCGACTATTCTATGATCTTTCTCTGTGGCATCAAACCCAATGTATAAGTTGATATATCTTGTGGGTGGATGAATGCAAATCTGTCTGCCAGCTGAGAAGGGACTAGAAGTTTTTCATACAAAAATCTAAAATGGAAAAAAGTAATAGATTAGTATCACAGAGTCAAATGAAAGATCAAGTGGAAAACAATTCATTCATGCTAATTTCAATACTTGATGTATATGTTAATATTCTATACCCCAAGCCATCCATAATCAATGACGAAGGACAGCATCTCATCAGTAATCAACTTAGATACCTCCTTACCATGAACCGCTACATCATAAGGAATGTGTATCAACTGCCACAATCCCATGGTTAATATACCATTAAGCAATTCGTGGTTTTGTGAATTTGAAACTTGAGGTTGAGGCAGTCCCTTCAGTGGTGCAGTGATTGATTCCTTCATTTGTCCTGATGCAACAATTTGCTTCCCTTTATTCTTTCCTGTGGACTGTGCAACACAAGTGGTCAATTTATTAACATATAAACTTTTGTAATTAATGAAATATCAACTAACTTACCTTTTTTGATGGAGTGATAGTAATAAGGTTCATGGGCCATGCTACAGATCCACCCAAGGCCTGTGCTACCGTTTCTACCCCCGAGTAGGCACAGACAACCTTGCATTCTCCTCCTTGGGTAGTGCAATCGATACTCTAACATGGTTTGTAGGCAAGGGTGCATTGTGAAGCATGTCCCCTGGGATATTATGTACCTATCCTTTTTGCAATGACATGTCGGGGGTTATCGAGCCACGATAGACAATGTCCTATACCCTATATACCAATCATAACATAAAAAATTATTAATATGTATAAAAAATTAACAATGAATTTAGTTAATAAAAAAAACAATTACCTGAGGGAGATGCTCAGATGGAGGAGTGCAACTATCTTTTGCACTAGGACTGACTACAACCCCTTGAGTCCCCTGCAACGCAGCTTGGAGGACCATTAACTCCAGCTAGGCTAATCATCTATTCATATTAGATTGTGTTTCATTTGTTGCTGGATGATTACCTCCAATTCAACAACCCTAGCTGTAGCGTCTGAGTGGCAGTGTTTGGTCCCAAAATAGGCCTTGTTAGTGACACCAAACCCCATACCTCTGACACGTCCAGGGTGCTCAGGGAGCTCAAATACCTGGCTAAGTACATCCATCGCTGAGCCTTCATCACCTTCAGAGGTCTCATTTGAAATCTTCTCCTATGAAAATAAAACAAGTACTAAATTTTTTTCCTAAAAAATAAGATTTCAAAATATTTTTTGAACAAAGTAATACTTACTATTTTTCCAACAACTCTCCGAACATTCTCATTCTCAATAATCCCTCTTTTGCTTTTCCTAGATTCTGACATAGTTCATGATGAGGTACTCTTTTCCACTTGCATCCCTTCGTTGACACCTGTGCATTCACACAAACAACGATTGCTCATTGTAATGAATTTAAGTATTAACAAACATAAGATATCAATGCACTTACCAACTTCTTCTCTACTCCGGAGTATCCCAGAGAACCGGCTCTATATGGGTATAATTGACTCTTTGCTCTTTGATTGTTTGCTTCACTAAATTTCTAAAAAAAAAAAAATTAGTACTTAAATCAAACAATTATAAACAAAAAGTAATAGAATAGATTTAATTATTAATAGGAAAACATGGTTTACCTTGAACTTTTCCTAACGTCGCTAATCGATAAAATCATCCCAATGTTCCTGGTTTATGTAGATTGCAAATTCAGCAGGTGGATGCTCAATGATGTTGTCGGCTTTATCTTTCATAGAGTGCTTAGTCAAGATATATCAGAAATTATGCATCGATATTCCTGCCTTTTGATATATATACCCTTTATGGCTCTCGTCAACATCAAAAGCAGACTATAAAACAAAATACTCAAATTAATTATAAGTTTGCATGCATCTATTAAAAAAAATAATGCATCTAACTACTATAATTAATTACCACAATATCTTGGAAAACTAAGTCCTTCACAGCAAAGGGGACCTTCCTCCAATCATCCCATTCTGGATGGCTGATAGGCACTTTCAACTTTACCGCCACTCCAATATAGCTACTTAACTTCTGCTCACCTTCATTCACTAGATGAATTTTGTAATTTCATTCAATAT
Source organism: Adenanthera pavonina (assembly GCA_026686845.1). Lineage (NCBI taxonomy): Eukaryota > Viridiplantae > Streptophyta > Magnoliopsida > Fabales > Fabaceae > Adenanthera > Adenanthera pavonina. Next base: position 23,336,044 of record JAIVEN010000022.1, on the reverse strand, counting down.
GGATCTTGTTTCCAGTATCTCTTGCATGGCAAACCTCTTTCAGTATTGTCAAACCATGTCTGTGCTTCGTTATGTCTCCTCGTAATGTCACATTCTTAGCCATATTTACCTGCAATAATATGCAAATAATCAAATGTTGAAAAAGAAATTATATTACAAAATAAGAAGATCATATTAAATAACAAAAAGAAATTAAGGGCCATCATGTTTAAATGAAACATTTTCCTCTTTCTAGTTTTACCCTAAATGATTTGTCCCCTCCTTTTTATGATCCAAATTCCCTCTTCATGATCATCTCTCTTATAGAGGGAATCACCTTTAGTGGAATCAATATCAAATGATGCCCTGGAGGATGGAAAATCCTCAATATCTTCATCATGTTGGTCTCCACTATCAATTATTTTGTTGGTTAATATTACAATGGACCACCTTTTATTAGCAGGATCAGGGACATAAAACACCCGTTGAGCTTGATATGCTAAAATAAAAGGCTCATCTTTATACCCTGGCTTATTAAGATCAACTAGAACGAACCCTAACTCATCAACTCAGAGGCTATTCTTTTTGTCAACCCACTTACAACCAAAAACTGGTGCTCGAAACAAGATGTAATCCAACTCCCATATATGCTTAATTACCCCGAAGTATGACATATTTGTAAAAATATGGTTCCTAACTTTGGCACTAGAAATATGCATTATGCTTGAGCTATAAGGGTTACTCCACTATTTTGTATTGTGCTCTGATCATCCTGCTCTTTGGTATAGAAAGTATAGCCATTGATGAGATAACCAGTGTAAAAAAAGACATGCATTGATGGACCATTAGCAAACCATCTCAACCTATCTGAAACTAAACCAGGATTCATTTCCGACTCCAAAATAATGTGATTTCTCAACCAATCTATAAAAAGTTGATTATATTCTCTCAATATCCAACTCTCATTCTTATTGGGGTTTACGCTTCTAAGTTTCTCTTTGTGCATTTTCACGTACAGAAGAACCTCATCAGAGTTATGCAAAATGTACAAATGAGCTTGCTCCCATTGTGTCTTGGAGATGCTAACAATTTCCTTTCCCATGATCCTTTCCCCAAATGTTCTTCCCATGTGACGAGACTTAAGAAGGCCAATGTTATTAACATTGGATAAGTATTCGGTGCAAAATTCAACAGCTTCTTTTGCTATATACCGTTCAACAATACAACCTTCTGGTCAACTTCAAATTTTCACATACCCTTTTAATATCTTCATGTAGTGCTCAATCGGATACATCCATCTCATATAAGCTGGGCCACAAAACTGTGTCTCCCTAACTAGGTGAACTGTTAGGTGAACCATCGTATCAAAGAAAGAAGGTGGGAAATACATCTCAAGCTCACATAAAGTAATGATGATGTCTCTTTGCAATACTGGCAGCTTTACAGGGTCAATCACTTTGTGAAAATATATTTGAAGAAGAAATATAGTTTGGTGATTGTCCATCGAACCATTTTTGGCAAAATGAATCGTATGGCTATCGGCATAAAATTCTCCATCAAAACATGACAATCATGAGACTTGAGACCTTTTAACTTCAAGTTTTTTATAGAAATAAGGTTCCTAATGTTTGAGAAGTATCCATCTGGAACTTTAACTCCATCAAGAAACCCACAAAAAGCTATTTTCTCTTTTCTAGATAGAGTATATGCTGCAGGAGGTAGATAAGTATGGCGTTTCCCTTTTATTGGTGCCAATTCTCCTCTTATTCCCATGGCAACTAAGTCCAACCTTGCCTTCACGCCATCTTTAGTCTTCCCTAGCACATTAAGTAATGTACCAATGATGCTTTCACAAACATTCTTTTCTATATGCATGACATCAAGGAAGTGCCTCACATACAAAGACCTCCAATATGACAATTCAAAGAAAATTGATCTTTTCTTCCACCCACTAGTCCTAATGTATCTTGCAAAAGGCTTCCCGAAATTCTCTATCAAATCCTTTACCTTGTCAAACAATTGCTTACTGCTTAATGGCAAAGGTTCCTTCCCTTCTTCTATATTCCCATTAAAGGCTTATCTCCACCACCTGTAATGATGTCCCGGAGGTAAAAATCTATGATGTCCAAGGAAGACAAATTTCCCCCCATGCTTTAACCGTATGAAATGTGTGCCTTCTTCACATATAGGGCATCCAAACTCTCTTTTAATACTATACCTCGACAAATTACCATATGCTGGAAAATCATTGATTGTACCAAACAATATAGCTCTCAACTTGAATGTCTCTTCCCTATATCCATCATATACCTCCACACCCTTCTCCCACATTAGCTTTAAATCTTCAGTTAATGGAGACAAATATACATCTATATCATTTCCAGGTTGGCTGGGTCCAGAGATTAGCATAGACAACATCATAAACTTTCGTTTTATTCATAACCATCGTGGTAGGTTATAAATCACCAAAATCCCAGGCCATGTACTATGAGTATTACTCTGCATACCATGCAGATTCTTTCCATTGGTAGATAATTACAAGGCGTAGGTTTTTATCTTCTTCCCCGAAGTCTTCATACTGACTATCAATTTTTTTTCATTGCAGAGAATCTGTAGGATGTCATAACTTTCCATCTTCAATTCTTTCATCTGCATGCCATGTTAAGTGCTTCGCAATTTCAAGACTTCTGTACAAGAGTCTAAATCTAGGTATAATTGAAAAATACCATACAACATTTGTTGGACTCGATTCTTTCTTCTTATATCATGGGGCATTGCATTTAGGACACAGGTCTAAAGATGCATATTCTTTTCGAAATAACACATAATCATTAGGACAAGCATATATCCTCTCATAGCTCATCCCAATAGAGCAAAGCATTCATTTAGCCTCATATGTTTGGCTAAGAAGCTTATTATCCTCTAGCATCATATCCTTTAAAAGTGCAAACAATTCTGTGAAGCTCTTATCACTCCATCCATTGCTCGCTTTCAAGTTGTGCAAATTCTGTTGAATCAAGAAGTTTTGATTATTCCAATTCAACTCTCAAGAGCTTGGAATAAAGATATCAAAGGTGCTCAAAGAGTTCAAGTGAAGAAATCCTGGAGGAATTTGTGCAAAGTTTGTTGTAGGATATTTAGTTTTGTTTTATTTTTAGTACAAGGCTTTGATTTGGTGGAAAGAAGTTTTAAAACCTTGATCTTATGTTAAATCATGAGTTATTTGAAAAATACCCACCAACAGATGAAGTTTGAAAGGTTTATATTGAACTGTCATGTTGGAAATTCAAACTTTGGCTTTGGAAATTTGAATTTCGAGTTAAAACTGAATAAGTCTAAAGAGATGCTTCTCTGACAGATGAATTTTGATTTTCCAAAATTCAAATTTTCATAAGTATCTGAAAGAAGCTTTAAGTAACATACGAACTTTGAGTTTTGAAAATTTGAATTTTAGACAAAATGCAACTTATGAAAACTAAAGAAATTCGTCTGAAATAATGTCAAAGTTCATCTGAAATCAAGATTATATTGAGTTTCAAAATTGCTCACTAACAGAAGAACTTTGAACATGAAAATTCAAATTTCAGGAGCTAAGATTATGAGTCTGTTACAATAAAATGTTGACATACGAATGACAGTGTTTATAAATTTGAATGTTTAAGTAAGTTTGAAAAGAGGTCTCTCTGACAGACGAACTTCACCCTTTGAAAATTTGAATTTTGAACTATATGAACTACTGAGCATTTTAAACTAGCTACGGACAGACGAATTTTGGGGTTCCAAAATTCGAATTTTGAAGGCACTGTAGCAAATTGAAAACACTGTTCACACTTAACAGAAAAACTTTCTATTTGAAAATTCGTATGTTACAACATATAAACATTTTCTAAGTTTCAAAATTTGAATTTCACTTCATGACAGACGAACTTTGATTTTTCAACGTTGAAGTTGTTAACCTTCGATTTCTGCGAAATTCGTTTGTTGACCAACCGAAATTCGAATTTCAGTATGTCAGAAGCATTAAATGCGATTGGTTAACGAATAATTTTTCAGAGTAACCGTTGGATAACTTCTCCAACGGATATATTTTGTCTTTAACGGACATTTGAGACCTAAATCTATAAATATAACATCATTTGAAGTTGTGGGTAATGATTTTAACTGTGTATATACTGAAACTCTACCAAATTATTTACAAAAAGCCTCATACTCTCACACTTCAATATTTGTACTTCAAATTTCATTTTTACTCTGATTAAGAGAGTTCAATCTTTGTAAACAATCTAATCTTTATCTGGAAGATAGATTTTCTTGTGAGGGGATATCACAAGGGATTTGGAAGCACTTTGTGAAAGTGCAGAAAGGGATTGAGAAAAGCTCTAGAAAACAGAGCATAAATGTTGTACTGTGACATTTGCAAGAAGCCCACTGAATTCTTGCAGAATAGTGGAAAATCTCAAATGGTGACTTGGGGACTGGACGTAGGTCAAGTAGAGAGACTGAACCAGGATAAATTTCTGAGTTTTCTTCTATTTTCTGCTACTTTCACTATTATTCATTTATACTCTATTTTACCATCATATATTGCATTCTTCACCTCTTTGATATTTTGCAGAAAATTTTTAATCTTCTCAATTCACCCCTTCTTGGGAAGCCAGTCTAACTAACAACTTCAACACGGCTAAAAATATTGTGAATTTAGTACAACCACAATATAATGGTTTTTCTACATTATTTTTCAACCTCTCAAACATCTTAGGACAATCTTGAAGTTCATCCTCAATCACATTTGTCATCTCTTCAAGATGGTCAACCTCAAATGTACTTGTGTTGAAATAATTCGAACCACTATACCCCGAACTACTATACCTATTGTTCGTCTCACCATGCTTTGTCCAACGTGTGTAACCTCGGTCAATTCCATGACACACTAAATGATCTTCCATGTCCTCTGCATTAACTAGCTTCATATAGCAACACTTTAAACATAGACATAAAATTTTATTAGGGTTGTCCGCATGCTTAACTGCAAATCTAATGAACTCTTTCACTCCATCTCTATACTCCTTAGTCAAACGATTCGCAGACATCCATGACTGCTCCATACTCATAAGATGTGTATTAATTTTGGCAGAGACTCCCTTAGAAGTTGAGGGTGCAATAATTCTACAACATCTCACAAAAAAGTTAGACTTCGTAATTATAAGTATTACCATTTTCCATCGAATCCCAAACAACCTAAGTTATATATCTTTCAATATAATGACAATCACTATTCAAAAGTAATAAATGAGTTAATTAGAGTTTTTGGCAACTACAGTCTAATTTTTAAAGAATAACTAGCAGCATAACAGCTTAAAAATGAGAGTTCCATGGGCCTTAAACCCTCTCTTCACACAAAAAGTAGCAAATTACAATAAGTTTAAACCAATAACATTAGCAATTATGTCCCAAATGATTTCCAATCAAATTACCTCTAATTAATAAACTACTAATCAAACATCAGTCGATCGCTACATGAATCATTAAACACCACCATTTTAAGCAAGTGTTAAGGCAAGATTAATGTACCTTATAAACTTGCACTCTACTATTCCCTCTAGTTTAGCAATGGACCATTCAACCTACATTACATATGAGTACCAAGGTAAGAGATCAAACAAGTATACTTAACAATATGCTAAATTTGTAAATGGCATTCATATGATGACTTTAATGACAAAAAACTAGTTTCAAATGCTTGATGGCCTCATAGAAATGATGTTAACATTATTAAAAGGTAAGAATTCAAGTTATAGTATAAAATGACATTTGAAATGCATAAACCAGAATTCAAGTTATAGTATAAAAGGAAGGAGTTATAGCTTGGGGCAATTTCAAAATTTGGCAATGGATTTTTTCATGCTAAAAACCTAAAGTGTTGATTAATTGTGATTGGAATGAGCAGTAAGAAATTCAATATATTTTGAATAAGATTACTTGAACAAAGTCGTGAATTAAGACATTATGTTAGGAAAACCTCTTCTTATTGGGACTCTTCCAGCTTTAAAGGATCATATATTTTTCCCCTTTTTTTAAAATACTTATTTCAGTACCTATATCAAATGATGGACACTTAATTGTTTAACTTCATACCATCAACAACTACAAAAAGCACGGCAAAACAAAGCACAAAATCAATTGCTATGAACTACATATTTAGTGAAACTTAATCTGCAAATCATTGAATTTCTTAACTCTTAAAACTAAATCAAAGATTAAGTGAAATTATAAGAAATAAAAGTATTATAATTCTTCCTAGATGTTTGAGAATAAATAATGGCACCATAAAAAGATGAGATTCTCTTAGTCGTTTACTATATGATCATATAACGTAAAATAGTTTACCCTTTGATTCTCTCTTTAGATAACTTGGTAATCCAACAGGAAATAAGCTAAAAAGATGTAAGGAGGACCAAGGAATATAAAGGATAAAAAAAAAGGTACTCAAAGACAAGTTTCTTTTTTTTTTCTTTGGGCTCAACAAGAGAAGTTTCAAATATAGAATCCATTATCCTTTTTTGGTTAGAGGCTTGCCTACGCGCCAACAATTGTAAGTCACAAATATTTTGTCAAAAATTCAATGTAATCACTATCATTGTTTTTTTATCTTAAACAACAAATACAGATATGGTAAAAGGTTGCCTCGCACATGTTCACTGGATCAAATATAAAATTGATGTGTCTAAACTTAAACCAAAAAAAGGCCAAACCTTTATACTTGTTAACCTTAATAACAGCACCTGACAGCCCTTGGTGTTCCCTTAAAATCTGAAGATTACAAAAGGGTTGAATTATTAAACTAGGGAGGTTGAAGATATCTACATGGAAGTTGTAATGTTAAGACAAATACTTTATAATTATAATTTTCTTTCTCACAATCAAGTTTCCCAAAGGGTGTTTACTTTCAATTTAAACATTCAACACACATCATTGAGGAAGAACTGCCCCGTTAAGTAGAAGTACTTGACTATATTGCACCGATGTCTTGTGAGCAACCTGAGAAAACATGACAAAAAAGTATACTTGTTTACATTAAACCATACATCAAAGCATCCATACACCAAAGTAGCAAATACAATATAACATGCATGCATTGATGATTACTATTTTGGCGGTAACTTAATTCTGAGGAGAAAAGTTTGAATGTTAGATAAATTCTATGGTTTGTTGTACAGATTAAAGCAAGAGAAGTCAAGCTTAGACAAGTGACCTAGTTTTGATGAAATTAATACTATTGGTACCAAGTTTTATATAGCTTTGAAGGCAATGTATCTACTACAACAAATATAAATGAAATAGAAAGTAGACAAAATAGGCATCAACATTTTTCGAGTAACTACACAATACATCAAGAGAATTTTTTTTCCTTTCATAGAGGAAAGAAAAGAAAAAGGAAAGCCAAAGCAAAAGAATAGGAAGAGTTTGACACTTAGGAGCCTTTGATTTTTATTGTTAGTTAGGGTTTTCATTTGGGATTTAAGTTGCATTTAGGTTTTGAATAAAGCCCTTTTAGGAAAAGGTTCTTCTCTTATTTTGGTTAAGCCAAGCCCTAATCTATATTTTCTTGACCTGCCTACTGTTATGAATTGGTTCTATTTTCAGTTTGGAGGACTTGTTTTCTTACCAACATACTTCTGAGCTTCCTTTGCAACCTCCAACTAGATCTACATATAAGAATATTACTTGGGTTCTCCTCATGAATGGAAAAACATAAATAACCTCCTTTGTCACAAATTTCCATTTCATGATTTAAAACCAATTTCAAACAAAAATACAAATTTTTCATACTGATAGTGCCGAGGACTAGTTTAACTCAGTCCTTCAGAAGTTTTCCATAAGACGTTCACCAAAGTTATGTCTATAATCCTCAACAAAATTTTATAGCTAAGACGGACATTAGACCCTACCTTGAAATTGACCAATCCTATGTTCACGAATAATGACCCTAAGCAATTTTGAGGGAAGCTATCCTAACCACAATCTACCCTATCAACCAGATGTCCTTTAGAACTCTTGAAAATTTTATTCTACATGACAAGTTCTCCTCAAACCCTTCCTTCAAACATGCATGATCACTAACTTTCAGGAATGTAAAAGGTGAATACAATGTAATTAAGAAAAAAACATAGCAAAACTAATCATGCTTTCATGTACATTGATGTGTCCATTTTATACATATAAAATACTCACATTTAAACTCTAAACTGTATCTAAATATGTTTACATTAATATATTTTAATATGATTTTACATATTTTTGTGTTTCATGGCGTTATAGGCTTATTTGGAAGCATTCAGAGTAAAAAATTTACAAATCATTCATACTGAAAAGTTTCAACATCTTTCGATATTTTGATCATAAATCTCACATCTGAACTCTGATTAAGGTGATTTAAGATGCGTTGGAAAGCTGAGACATAGATATACAACTTTCATATTTGAGTTTTCCCAAATCCCAATGTTATCATAGTGAAAATCAAACTCAAAATGTCAACACGAGCTGGTAACTTCCTAAAGCAAAATGGGGAAACGTCTGTACAGACAGAAGCACCCGATGCCGGGTCAAACCCATCCAATGCCAGGTCAACATGAATTTTCAGTTTTTCTGCCTTCTGGAACCACCCGGCACTGGGTCAAGCAATAAAAACCCATAAAAACTTGTTTTTGACGCATTTTGGTGATATTTTGGGCTTTTATAAGCTTTTAAGTTTTTCCTATATAAGGAGATATAATAGAAATATAAAGGGGGATTCAGAAATGCATTCAGAAGTCAGAGAACACGGTTATAAACGTATCTGGGAGCAACTAGGAGCCTCTTATAGAGAAAGAACAAGGAGATCTAGGGAGTATTAGAGATAAATTCATTCTCTTCTACTATAACTCTGTTTTCTTATTATTTTCACTATAATTTGGGATTTTAGTTTTGATTTAATTTTTATTTCTATGAGTAATTAAATTTCCCAATCGGGGGTAGGGATATAGTCTGACTAGAATTGATTGGATTTGTTTCTCTAATTAAGACTATTTGATTTGTTCTTCAAGTTATATTTAATTTATCTTTTTATTATATTTATCTCTTTTATTCATTCATGTGGATTTTATGCTTGATCACCGTAAAATCTAATTAATGGGTAAACTTGATAGACTGAGGGTGAAAAGTGAACCTATATCTAAAGAGATAAACATGAATAACTAATCTAGAGATAGAATTAGGAATTCATGGTGATATAAGTTGTAGTTTTTAAGGTTTAATTAAGAACTTTAGTTACGTGAGAGTGAACTGAATCCTAATTAAATAAGGACTAATTGACCGAAAGATAATTATGACGCTTTAGAAACAACAATCACTATAATTATGTAGAGTCTAACTAAGAAATAAAATCCAATTATCTCATAAGGTGAATCCTGATCCCTTGACACTTCTAGAACTGAATCAAACTCAGACTTCATTTTGTTTTCTATTTCTTTCCTTTTAAATTTGAATTCTCAATTTGATTATCACTTGCTTTTGGGATTAAAAGTTTGGATTGATAAATTTATTACCTCCCTAGGGTTCTACCTCTGGAATACTCCGGAGACTTTTTATTACTGCAATCGACCCTGTATACTTACAGGATCCTGATCAAGTTTTTGGTGCCATTGCCGGGGAACATTTTGAAGGCAAGTATATATATAGTTTTTTCTTTCCTTATCTGAATTCCTTTCTATCCCTTGCTGCATGTTGTTAAGATCTAAAAGTCTTAATAGTACATCTGAATTGATTGCTATTAATCCTAAAATTAAACGTGCTTGCAGGGAAAATAGAGCTAAAAAGAGGCGCGAGATGGCTAATAAAATAATTCTTGCTAGGGATCAAGCTAATCCACTTTGTAGAGATGCAGATAAGCCTACAATTTATGATAGCTCTTCATATATCCGGTTATCTAACAATGCCAAAGATTACAAGTTTAAGAACATATACTTAAACTCATTGCCACAATTTCATGGGAAAATAAGCAAAGACACATTAGGCTTTCTGAAGGATTTTTATGACCGGATTGACCAACTTCCCCCAGATGGTTTGACTCAGGAGGAGTTTAAAATGAGATGTTTCAATTTCTACATGAAGGATAATGCTCAGCGATGGATTTTAAATCTACCTGAAAACTCCTTGATATCATAGAGGGAGATCTACGATGCGTTCATTGCCAAGTTTTACTTTCCTTAGAGAACTGTAGTCTTGAGGGATAAAATATATCTTTTTGCACAACTGGAGGGCGAGCCATTCTATGAAACTTGGGATCAATTCAAGGATTACTTATATGAGTGTCCACACCATGGATTTCAAGATATGATGCTTGTTAAACTGTTTTATAATGCTATGTGCTCTACCTCCCAGTCTTTAGTGGACATTGCTATAAGGGATGGTAATTTGACTGTCAAAGAGAAGATAAATATTTATGATCAAGTGGTAACTCAGACCAGACAAAAAGGAGTACAAAGTAGGAGAGTACCTGCCAATGAAGTTAACTCTCGCTCTAATGTGTCTGAACAGCTAGAAAAGTTAAATCACCGCATGGATCTTCTTTTCCAACAACAGAGCAATAATTCTAATCCTTCTAAAGAATTATGCTTTGCATGCGGTGGTTTGTGTCATACTACAGACACATGTGTTCACATGATTGAAGGGAATGAAGAAATTAATTATATCGGACTAAATGCTGAACGTCCACAATTTCTAAGGAGAAAGAATGATCCCTTCTTAAACACATATAATCCTGGGTGGCGAAATCATCTAAACTTCTCTTGGAAAAATCCACCAGCACCACCAGGATTCCAGCAATAGGTGTCCCTTTAGCCACCAGCACTATCTACAGAAAGTCTCCTCAGATGGAGGAGATGCTTGCTCAAATCATGGCTAGTCAAGCATCTACCAACAAAAATTTGGAGCAATTTATGGTCGGTCAGGCAACCATCAATAAAAATTTTGATCAATTTATGGCTAGCCAGATCACTACTAATAATACTACACAAGCGGCTATTCGAAACTTAGAGACACAGATAGGTTACTTAGCAAACATTGTGATTGCAAAGGTACAAGGCCAATTCCCTACCAACACTGAAGTTAATCCAAATGAAGGAGTTATGACAATTACTCTCAGAAGTGGCAAAGAATTGAAGGAAGAGGTGAAGAAAGAAACTGAGGGTGGTAAGAAAGGTAAGGATGAGGAGAATAAGGAGATCCCAAAAGCTGATGGTAACACTGAAGGGCAGTCTCCTTCCACTGATGTAAAGCCATATGTGCCCCATATTCCTTTCTCTCAGAGACTGCAAAAGAAAGGGCAAGAAGCTAATTTTCAAAGGTTCCTGGATATATTTAAGAAGCTCCGTATTAATATCACTTTTGTTGAGGCACTTGCGAACATGCCTTCTTATGTCAAATGCCTCAAGAAGCTATTGTCAAACAAGAAGAAGTTAGAAGAATGCACTCAAGTACCTTTGACTGAAGAGTGTAGCGCCATCCTACAAAGAAAGTTGCCTCCAAAGCTAAAAGATCTAGGGAGTTTTTCTATTCCTTATATTATTAGGTCTCAACTGATTAATAATTGTTTATGTGATTTAGGGGCTGGTATTAATTTGATGCCATACTCTTTGTGCAAGAAACTTGAGGTCACAGATCTAACACATACGAGTATGACTCTACTGCTAGCTAGCTAATAGGTCAGTAAGGTACCCAATTGGAATTATGGAAAATGTACTCGTCAAAGTGGGTAAGCTGATTATTCCTGCTGATTTTGTGGTGTTGGATACTGAGAATGAACTAGACTTTTCTCTAATCCTAGGAAGACCATTCCTATCTACTGTGGGTGCCTTAATTGATGTGTCAAATGGGAAATTGACATTTAGAGTCGAGGATGAAAAAGCTAAATTTAATCTTGCCACCTCTAACAATCCTACTTTTAAGGAAATTTATTGCAGCATAACTATAGGGCAGAACTATCAAAAGCAAGAATTGAGATCTCCTCTCAGATCTTTAGATGTTAATAAAGGTTAAATTCAAAAGATTGTTAAAGAGCAAGCAAAGGTTTGGCAAAAAGTGGCACCTCCTATTCCCCAAAAGAAAAAGAGCACTTGTGTAATGCGAACAGACTAGCTGGCACCCACTTTTATCATAAAGAGCCTCTCTAAAGGAAGGATGAAATTAAAGTGGTGGAAAAAGCCGATTCAAGAATCTGAAGGGCTTAGATCAAAGCCTCTGAAGAATTCCATCCCATGATCTCCTAATCCGTCTGGCTATCAACGTTAAATTTAGTGCTTATTGGGAGGCAATCCAACATTATTTTTTCTTCTTTTATTTTTTGTTTTTATTTTGCATTTTTGTTTTCTTGCTCTTATTACCCCAAACTCTCTCCCTTAAGATTTTTTGCAGAACTAAATTGATTATGGTGAAAACAAGCTTGGAACAAACACAAGGAACTCCAAAGAATATTTCAAGTATCATTTATAAATCAGGAGAGTCTCAGTTCCTTTATCTTTTATTTTATTCCTGCAACATTGAGGACAATGTTGGATCTAAGTGTGGCGGGAGTTTATTAGATGTTCTTAGTTTATCTGTCATAAGAATTATGCTAATGTGGTGAAATTAGAAATTTTTTTTGCAAATTTTTGTGCTTAATTGATTTTATTTAGATTTATTTTGTTTATTTTTCTGAGTTAGTGGTTATGTCTATCACCATAGGATACTCAATTGTTGTGCTTAATGGGGTAAGATAGTTAATTTACAAGTTAGGAACATGAGTCTTGAGACTATGAAATTAAGCATTATAACTTAGTATGTGATAGGTGTAGAAAAGTGACTGAGTTTTAGGAAGATGGATTATACATTTATTTCTGAACTCGGGTATTTACAATCATTTTATATGAATTTATTATTGAGTTGGAGAGATGGTTCGAGGTTTAAATAAAAAAAATGAGAAAAAAGGTAATATATAAATCCACTCCGCTGACTTGAGCTATGCTTAGTAACCAAGGGTTTCACCAAAAAGCATTGTCTTTCACGTAAAACAGTGCGGTATGAGTTATGAGTGTGCCAAAGGCATCTTGGTGCAGCAGGTTATATAACTTGAGTAACCGGGGCTACGCATCACAAATGTGAAATCTTCGCATCAAAAGAGAGCATAACGGCCTAAGAAAAGCAAATAAATACCTAGATAAAATTGAAGTACAAAGTGCGGGGACATTAAATAAATAAATCATTGTTGATCTCCATTGCACATGAGTTGAGTTGAGGTTTATGCATAACTAATTGAGGTATTTTAAGTTCTTAAATAAGTGTTGTAATTTTTCTTCTTTTTGCTTAGTTGGCTGTCTACATTTGTCACATGCTAGGTACACACACACACACACACACTAAAGTCTCATTGACTAATAGGAATGATAAATGAGTTGCTATTGAGCTTAATATTTGATTTGTTGAGTACTCCTTTTATTTATATTGGTGAAGGATTATCACTAGTAAAGAGAAGTGAGTTTGATGAATCTAGAAAATAACTTTATGAGAGTAGCACACTTTTAGTCTTGCTTGAGGACAAGCAAAGGTTCAAGTGTAGGGGGATTTGATGTGTCCATTTTATACATATAAAATACCCATATTTAAGCTCTAAATTATATCTAAATATGTTAACATTGATATATTTTAGCATTATTTTACATATTTTTGTATTTCGTGGCGTTATAGGCTCATTTCGAAGCATTCGGAGCAAAAACATTACAAATCATTCATGCTGAAAAGTTTCAACATCTTTCGATATTTTGATCATAATTCTCATATTTGAACTCCAATTGAGGTGATTTAAGATGCGTTGGAAAGTTGAGACATAGATCTACAACTTTCATGTTTGATTTTTCCCAAATTCCAATGTTATCATGGTGAAAATCAAACTCAAATTGTCAACACGAGCTAGTGAATTCCTGAAGGTGAACGGAGAAGTGTCCGTACAGACAGAAGCACTCAGCACTGGGTCAAACCCATTCGGCGCCGGCTCAACATCAATTTTTAGTTTTTCTGCCTTTTGAAACCACTCAGGGCCGTATGGGATGAATATATGGCCACCGGGCACCAAGTCAAGCAATAAAAGCCCATAAAAACTTGTTTTTGATGCATTTTGGTGATATTTTGGGGTTTTATGGGCTTCTAAATTTTGTCTATATAAGGAGACATGATAGAAACACAAAGGGAGATTCAGAAACGCACTCAACAGTCAAAGAACATGGTTATAAACGCATCTGGGAGCAACTAGGTACCTCTTATAAAGAAAGAGTAAGGAGATCTAAAGAGTATTAGAGATAGATTCATTCTCTTCTACTATAACTCTGTTTTCTTATTATTTTCACTATGAATTTAGATTTTAGTTTTGATTTGATTTCTATTTCCATAAGTAACTAAATTTCCCAGTCGGGGATAGGGATGCAGCCTGACTGGAATTGATTGGATTTATTTCTCTAATTAAGACTCTTTGATTTGTTCTTGAAGTTATATTTAATTTATCTTTTTATTATATTTTTGTCTCTTTTATTTATTCATGTGGATTTTATGCTTGATTACCATATAATCTAATTAATGGGTAAACTTGATAGACTGAGAGGTGAAGAGTGAACCTAGATCTAAAGAGATAAACATGAATAACTAATCTAAATATAGACTTAGGAATTCATGGTGATATAAGTTATAGTTTTCAAGGTTTAATTAGGAACTTTAGTTACACGAGAGCGAATTGAATCCTAATTAAATAAGGACTAATTGACCGAGAGGTAATTAGGACACTTTAGAAATAACAATCACTATAATTATGCAGAGTCTAACTAAGAAATAAATCTAATTATCTCATAAGATGAATCCTAATTTCTTGACACTTCTAGAACTGAATCAAACTCAGACTTCGTTTAGTTTTCTATTTCTTTCCTTTTAAATTTGAATTCTTAATTTGATTATCACTTACTTTTGAGATTAAAAATTTGGACTGATAAATTTACTACGTCCTTTGGGTTCGACCTCTGGAATACTTCATAGACTTTTTAATACTGTGATCGACCCTGTATATTTGCAGGATCCCGATCATTCATCTACTTTAGGAAAATAGATGGTAAAGCCATAAGAAAGTGCATAACATTAAGATATTGCAAAAACTACACAAATTGTACTTACCTTGTCAAAATTTTTGGAAAGAAATTCTGCAACTATAGATTTATGCCTTGTCAAAAGTTCCTGTGTACCCCAAGGGAATGGATCAGTTTTTTTGCTGTTAAAATTATATAAGAACAAAATAATAATAATAATAATAATAATAATAATAATAATAATAATAATAATAATAATAATAATAATAATAATAATGTAAAAGAGTAAAATCAATATGGGTTTTGAGTAATTTGTAAAAACTCATAGGTTTATATTATTTTGCCGTCATTTGTACTAAACAAAAAATATTATGGAAGAACTAATGAAAGATTAATGATAGAAATGATGAGATACATGATGAAGTTCTTTATCAACTGTCATTTGTAAGCATAATACAGTAGGAATTATTTATGACCACACAAATATTTTGGGCTCATCACTCACCTACAATTGAGAGCTTACGCCAACCTCCTTTCCTAGATCCAAGTTATGGACAAATAAGAGGTAGCTAAGAACTAAAACAAGAGGTTGACAAAGAGCTCAAGGTTTATTCAAGGCATAGCAAGCAAGCTAATCAACAATAAATCATCCAAAGCATTTAAGCTTCGAACAAATTATCTACAGATCTTCAAATTCCTATTATAAATAGAAAAAGAATTAGATTATGCTCCTAGCATCCCATCTCACAATTTGTGTCTTATGAAAAATTGTTTCCAACCTACAAGGCTTTCAAAGCAAACTTGGACAGTATAGAACTCCAAAATAGTATAGAAGAGGCTCTTAACATCCAAAGTGAAGAGAGATTGCAAATGAGGAGCTTCAACTTCTTGAAAAGAATTACACATGGCAGCTCACTTAAAGACCTCAAGGAGAACAACCTATTGTGTGGCCTAAAAAAAAGGGAAAACAAATGGGTCTTCAATGAGAAACACAAGACAGATGGCCATATTGAAATATTCAAGGTAAGGTTAATGGCCAAAAGGTTCACCAAAATATACGGGATAGGTTACTGAGATAACTTAGCTTTGTTAGCAAAGCTAAATACAATTCAAGCATTCTTGTCATAGAAGCTAACCTCGATTCAAAGCTTCATCAGTTTGACTTCAATGTACTACATCCAAGTATTCAAAGAAAGGAAACAATATATTTACCTCTATGTTCTGTGGATCATCTCTTCATTCTTTGCTTTCTTTATGTGATTTGGTCAAATCTGTCTCAGACTCTCCTTTATGAATAAAGCAAGCTACAAACCATAGAACATTAGCCTTAGCAAGAAATGCTAACCAAAGAAGGAAGTAACGAACTTTTAAACACAAACTGAGAGAGGTCACAGATGGTGGAAGGAACAGGACAGCGGCATAATGAGACAATAGCAGAATGAAACTCACTGAGAGACCAAACCAACAGAGGACAATAGACGTAGAATCAACGCCACAAAGATTTGAATTCGAGAGTCAAAGGACGGCATGAATGCTTGAGAGATTCAAATTCAAGAGTGAGAATGCAATGGGCAAACATAAAGGCTAGGGTTTATTTCGAGAATGAATAGCAAAGCAACAAACACATTCTTCTCCGAGATTTTGTGACTCTGTCTATTTTGTGAAGGAGGGAAGGGAAATTTTCAAGGATTCAATCTGTGACTTTGTTGATTTTGTGAATGAAGAAAAATTTTCCTCTCACCACGGGTTTTGATTGTATTTGTTTTATTACTTTTTTTTAAGAAAAAAGTTTAATTACTTTAGTTGGTGGTTATCTTAATAACTGCCAACTAAAGTTAAACCTTTCTTTGTGGTTTAAAATAACAACTGCAAAGAAAAGTCAATTGTGGGAATTTATTTGCGGTTAAAAATTTAACCGCCAATGTAAGCATTATATTTTATGGCGTTTTATAAAATAATCGCTGATGTTTATTTTTCTCAACATTTTCTTAAATGATCGCCAATGAATGTCCACCAAGAAATCCCTAATTTAGCGTAGTGTAAATTGTTACCACATTGGTTATGTTAAATTTTAGTTATTCCATTCTAATTTTCTCCAGGTCTTTCATCTAGACCTACTAATCTAATACGTGGTTTCCCACTGTTATGAAGTTAATGGCATCAAATGAATAATGAAGCTTCTAATTAAGGATTCAAAACATACTAAATCATCATGTTTCATATTGTCAGAAGGCCATAACTTGCTATAATTAGGAACATTATAGCAAATTGATTAACATTTATAGTATCCCTTGTTTCATCTTGCAACCGAATTTTCAATTTGCAATCAATATGGTCAAATGCTAAAAAAATCACCTTGAGACTCTCCCTTGCAGTTGCACCATCCTGCACGAAAAACAAGGGTTAGGTGGGCCCACACATAATTCCTATATCTCTCTCTTAGGTGTAGGAGAAACAAGGGTTCGGTGAGCCCTACACACAATTCTTATGTCTTTCTCTTAGATGCGTCCCATCTAACTTTTGTCTCTCTCTCTCTCTCTCTCTCTCTGTGTGGGATAGCGTACCTACAAGAAAAGATTTGGGTTAAAAAAACCAAGATGGATGATGAATCTGCTAAATGTTGGCACTATTTATTAAGAGAAAAGGATAGAGAGGAAACTGCATTAGTTAAAGTTCAACCCTTGAAGGTTATTGATAAGTAACATGTTTGCTTGGGATCAACTATGAGTAAATGGAGGAATGTTTCCTTACGGAAAAGAGAGAACAAATAACAAATGTGGACTTGGGCATTAGATGTTTGCTAAGTCTCTAGATTGAATGGTTCAAGCTTTTGTGAAGTGAAGTGAAGATTTTTCAAAGTTTATTGAAAGAATCAAGAGTCAACAAACCCGTCCTATGTTGGACGGTCAACTTAGGCTTTTTTTACAAGAATTACAAATAAATAAAACAAACACATTAATCAAAGCATATATATATATATATATAATGCGGGATGTTGCTGCTTAATATACATTGATTGGATGCCTCTTGGAGATGCGGAAGGAGATAATAATGCTTTTAATGTCTTCCAAAAATAATGATAATACACCTTAGATTGTAGATATGGTACAAGAACTTAGTTATTTTGTTGGTTTTCGAATATAATGGACCTCTGTCTTTTTATTCATAATTTTGACAGACATATTACCTATATATTTTGGTTAATTGAATGCATTTTTATATGTTTGGGCCATTTATTTAATTTATTTATTATTTGATGAATATTCTAATTATATATGAATTAATAATTTTTAAAAAAATTAATTGGGTCGATTAGGAAAGAAAAAGTATTTAGTAGTCTACATGTAGTGAGTGCCTTTGAGAACATCCAACTATAACCTTCACTACTATCTTGATTGCTTTTGAAAGACACTAGCGCGCTAAGTGCCTCTTTGGATTTTGGAATTTTGTTCAAAGCTCCAATCGTGGGTTTGCCAATCAATGTTATACTTTTAAACCTCATTTTATAAATTTACTTTTTATGTCTAAGCCAATGTTTGCTCAACAAATTAATTAGAAAAGATATTTTTGATCTTGCAAACTTGCTTTTATTTTATAATCAATTTATTAAATTTATTTTTACAATAAAAAATATTCAAACATAAATTATGTAACAACAAACTTGCTTTTATCAATTTTTTTTAATAAACTTCATTTTATTCTAAATGGACTCGAAGGATTAGAGGCATCTTCAACTTCTTAATAAGAAACAAGGCATCCACGTGCATGCATGTTTTCATTTTTACCTTTACTATTAAGTGTCTATTTGATTTACATTTTTACAAATTAAATCATGATTTCTAATCATCATTTTTTTATCCAAACAAGTTTATATTAAAATTCTCTACTTTTATCCAAACTTCATTTTTATAAATACTAAAAGACATTTTTTAAAACGGTAATTCAAATGAACATTAAAGGCATGTTTGATTTGCATTCTTATAAACCAAACCATGGTTTCTAACCAGATTTTTAATAAACTTCTCTACTTTTATCCAAACATCATTTTTGTAAACTGTGATTATTCTAAAAGTACTTTTATAAAAAGATGAATCAATCGGACACTAAATGATATTAGATAACTAAAAATGTATAGAAAATTTGTAAAAATGGATAGATACCATTTTGCGTGAAATAGGATAAAGAGAACATTTTTTTCTGATTGGATGAAAAAATAAGAAATTATATTTTTACCCCTAAAAAAATTAAAAAATGATGATTTTATCTCTAAGAAAGAAAAAAATTGTAAGACGGTGGACTCTGGGATGGGAGAAAAGTTTATAAATTTTGGGAGAAATTACACTTAATGATCTGAAAATTTTAAAAATTATAAATTTATCTCGGATCAAGGGCATTTTTATAAATATGAAAAATTATAGTCAAAATGAAGCTCTCAATGAGCTAAGACCATTGAAATATATTATGAAATTTATTGAGATCAAAATAATATTTATTGGATAATTATGATTTAATATTAATGTCTTACCCGATAAATATCAGTCTGGACTGCAGGAAGAAGCAGTATTCATTCAAGAAAAATGTTTGGGTCTTATATTTGGACCAATTGGGATAAGTATATTATGGTAATTTTATATCCCAATGTAATTATAATTAGTATCCAAATAATAGTAAAATATACTGCTAAAGTAACTTTAATTGTCCAGACTGGTCCAGGATATATTTGGATAAGTAAAAATCTGAAATTTTTGGACCAAAATACCCCCTATTTCGTGGCCAACAAGCTGCACATGATAGAATTATATTATTCAATTAATTATGTCATTTTTAAGAAAAATCAAGAAGCTTAGGTGGCATAAATTGATTGGTTGACAAAGTTTATAAATACTCCCTCCTTAGCTCATGTTGTGCGTCATATTTGGGCAAGAAAAGAAGGGGAGAAGCTGCAGCAAAGTGATGAAGAAAGGAAGCCACGTGAGGAAAGGAAAATCCCAAATAAATTGGTAAGCAAGTTCCTTTCAATTTGTAAGTGTTCTAGCCTAGTTTCTAAGTAATTTGAATTAGTTTTTTTGGATTTTCTCCTTCTCCCTTTGCTGTTTTAATCTTGGTCTAAGCATGATAATAAGAGGGAAGGAGTTTTTAAGCCATAAATTTACAAGAAAGCATGAGATTTTTCAAAAAAAGTAAACTAGGTGTGTTTTAAAGTAAGTTTTTGTGAAAAACCAATTTCTTCCCCTTAAGAGCAGATTTTGATCAGACTAATAAGGTGGGGAGGAGCTGGATTTTCATATATTTGATGGCAAAAATGAGTTCCCCATGATGAAAAACCTTAAAGACAAGCATGGACTCAACGATTAGGCTTTAGATAAAGAAATTAAGTCTTTAGGATTTTAAATGAGACTTTATGAAATAGCTACTTGTTCTAGTTGATTGAGCATGTGTATAATGATGTTAAGGGACTTGAGGAAGCCTAAGGAGGCTAGTGGAAGCATTAGATTCAAGAGGAAGAGCCAAAGGAATGCTTCAAGGTAGCTAAGTTTCATATTCTTGCTTTATGTTCTTTCATTATCTTTCTATGATTAAAGTATGTTGCCATATTGAAATTGTGATTTCTTTGATTGGTCTTGGCTATAAAATGATGGGTTTTATTCCCCGGGATGTCCATTTTCTAAGCCATTATGCTGCCGAAAATTTTTATGACTAATGTGGCAATTTATTATTTAAATATGGTTGATGTGATTAAATGTGATCAAATGTGAGTTTATTTGACGTGCTTGCATAGAATGTAACTTGCTATTGAGATTGCCCCCAATCTCATCCCCTCAAGTATCCCAAATGACTAGGCACAAGCTATGGCAAAGGAGTCCAAAGAAAAGGCAAGGAGAATGAAGAAGAGAATGATGCTTGATGGTATTTTCAAGCTATAAGTGTATATTTTAAATTATGTATAAAATCATGTGTATGCTTTTAGATCTGTGCCATTGTGCTATTATGTCCTTATGAGCATTATAAAATGTTGGGCATGGATTTGAAACATGGAATGATCATGTGAGCTTATTATGAAGTCTACTTTGCCATGTTATATTATTAGAAGTTTATTTTGTAGTAATGAAAGTAAAGTTAATACTATTTGACCAAGACAGGGCAAGTAAGTCAAGTGTTATATATTATCTGAAACTAGAGAGAACAGGCTTTCCAATGAGCTAAAGAACACTCAATTTGGATATGTGTACAATTTATAGTATATTTTTGAAGTTAAAGGTCAAAACTGGACAATAAAGTAAAAGCCGCGAAATTCACTGTAAGTATCATTTACTTTGAAAGGAAATATAAAATCGTGCAAAGCTCCAAAAATTCAGTGATTTACATGTCTGAAACGATTTGTGTTTTGGGTTCAATATGCCACTAGTTTGAGTTCAATTGAAACTGTACAATGAGAGATATACAAGATTTCCCAAGACTGTTCCAGTAAAAGTGATGTTTTGATCCCTAGTGATTCAAATTGATGTTGTGCCCTGTTTAGACTAAATAAATGTATAAGAAAAATATAAAGGTAAGTAGACATATATATCTTTCCAATGGCATATAGAATACATGATTTGGCTCAATATAAAGTTAGATATGAATTTTTAAAATTTCGGCCAAAATCCTGGAAAAGAGAGAAATGACCATTTGTACAGTATAAGTTTGAGCAATAAACTGTACTAATTGTTCAAGTTAAAGGATATTTTCATATTTTTATCTTGTATATCATGTTTCTAGCTTCAGTTAGAGACTTGAACCATATGGATATGATTTTTCTGGATTAAGTTATGATTTTTCAAAGTTCATCCAGAAAACTTGAGAACTAAATAAATAGTACCACATTTTTTTTATTTAAATAATTTGATTCTATTAATGGTTCAAGCTCTTAATATAAGTTAATTGGACATTATATATATTATAATATATAAAAAAATATAAATAAAAGTAAGGTGTTACGTATTGCTTTACAACAATCGTCTTAATTAATAATGACTTATTATTGTAAGTTCATTTATATATGTTAATATATTGATTTTAGGGAATAAAGAAATTGAGAATCCAACGAATTCATTGACCAACCATTATGTATGGCCAACGAAATGAATAGATGAACCAAACAATAGTATTAGTGGGTCCACTATGATGCTGCTTCCGGCTCTCCTGTTTTTTGTCCCCCTTTAGCCACGGCTGCAAGTAACACACCCTTTTTGCCTCCTTTTGCTCTCTTTTATTATGTACCTTCCCCTCCAAATCTGATGGAAGAAAATTAAAACCAACGAGTCGTTTATTTAATTTAATACTGTATAAAATAAAAGAAATTTAAAAGTAAAAAGGAAATGATGTTCATGTCTGATGTCTCTATTTTGGAAAAAGTAAAAATAGGTATTATTAGATATCTATCTATATATATATATATATAGACTTGTGCTTCATTTTCTCTTGCATCTGATTGCCATAGCATTAGAATTGTGTAGGATACTATTCGATTTCAGAAATCATAACAGTAATGGGGGCAACCTGACAGACATTGAGAAGAAGCCATGCCATTACCAATCAGTCTGTGATCAAATTCAGAAACAAAATCGTAAAGCTAAAGATGGAAGATTTATTCTTATTTAGTTTCAATAATATTTAAATTTGATTTAATAATATTAGAAATAATATTGAATAAAGAATAATTATCTTAAAAATGGTTAAGTGAAGGACGGCCCACAGAAGCCCTCCGAAACTTTCACCTCCATCCCACATTGGGCCCACCACGCACGCCTGGTGGGTCTGCAAGTGGCGTCACGGCGGCTGCCTTCGTCCGCTCTTGGTCTGCTTCTGGTCCCACATTTTTTAAATTTGGTTTCAATAAAGAAACAATCAAAACACGCCTTATTAACCATCCATTTATTTATTTACTTACAACTCACAAAATTATATCATATCACCCAGAAAATAAAACAATTTAATATCGTCAGTGAATTTAAATCCTAGGCATTATGGACCCATGGATCACTTGGAGGCAGAGTCTCTCCTGCCATTTCCATCCTGCCTCTGCCTTCTTTTTTCCTTTTTTTCAGACCAAAGCTTACCCAGGACAAAAATACACTTCCACCAGTCATGTAATTATGTGATTGTATAATTTTTAAAAATAAAAAATTAACAATTATGCAGCAGTAAAGAAAAAAGACCAAAAAAAAAATAGAAACTGCATAATTACGTAACTCCATGACCTAAGACATCTATTTTTCATGTATAAGTTTTGGATTGAAAAAACAAAAGGTGGGTGGTAGCCGGTAGCAGAGAGGGAGAAGAGAAGCGGGCAGGAGAGACCCAAATTCGCCTCACTCTTCCAGTACCTTTCTCTTTTTCTCCTATCTCCTCCCACTGTTTCATTATTATCCTTCTACTATATATTCGCAGTTTTAGTTAATTCCCTCATCTGCAAATGGCAAAAATCATATTCAAAAATGGCATTTCTTGTATCCAATTTCTCCCCTTGTCCTCTAATTCTGTTTAGTGTCAAATCAATTATTAGTTATCGAATCAATGC
Source organism: Adenanthera pavonina (assembly GCA_026686845.1). Classification (NCBI taxonomy): domain Eukaryota; kingdom Viridiplantae; phylum Streptophyta; class Magnoliopsida; order Fabales; family Fabaceae; genus Adenanthera; species Adenanthera pavonina. The sequence continues at coordinate 23,312,368 of JAIVEN010000022.1, read as the reverse complement.
GCTTAATTTTACAACAAACGACAAAAGTTTCATTCGGAGAATTGTTCATCATTCACACTTCACCATACAAACAACTATCAAGATCTTAATTTTCTGATTCCACCTATTCTTTTCATCAAGTCACCTTCTTCTTCGTCTTCTTTGACTGCCTCACCCTCTTCCTCATTCTTTCGAAGCTTGAGCTGGCTGCCCCATCAACTGCAACTCTTGCTTATCGTAAATCTCCAAAGAAAAATCCCTCAACATCTGAGCTTTGCTACCACCAACACTCCCACTAGAACTAGCACTCGGAGCCATGGTTGAATTCTTCGCCACCCTCGGCCCCGCCGTGCTCGTGCTTACCTCAGAGTTAGACCTGCCGCCGGAAACTTCCACACCGGTTGGGATATTTGTTGTTGCCTCCATGGGTCTTGCTGACATGTTGAATACGGGGGTCACTGCTGGAGAAAAAGCCCATATCTGAGGTTGCTGGTGGGTCGACCCAGAAACTCCGGCTGCCAATGGCGTCGTCGCCGGTGGGATCATCCAAAAGGCGTTCGCTGGAACCATCATACCTGTGTTTCCCACCGCCCAGACCGGCACCAGACCCTGTGGAACCGCGGGTTGAATAGGCGCCAACCCGAAGGACTGCGAAACGGCGTCGTTTATGTCCACGAACTCGCTATTTGATGGCCGTCTCCGCTTCTTGGTCGTTTCCGCATTGGAGTTGCTGGACGTTGTGGGAATTTTCAGAGTTCCGCCGACGGACACAGCGATGGCCGGAACGGTGCCGGTGCCAGTGGCCTCGATGATGGCCTGTTCGGCGTGTTCGAGAAGCCACCGTACGGTTTCGCCATCAGACTTGTGACCTAACTCCCGAGTGAGCTGAAAGATCCGAGCCGCACACGTGGCGGGTATCCGGATCCTCCGTCCCCGACCTTCCACCTTGGTGTGGCGGTCCTTCGTGGACGACCGTCGAGTTGTCGTCGCCGGCATGTGCATTGGCATATGCATATGCATCGCTGCAGGACCAACCCCAAGCGAAGGCGCCTCACTCTTCTGGTCCGAGTCCGAATCAATTGGCTCGTCCTTCAACGGCAACACCTGAAACGGCGTCGCTTCACTTGTCCCTTCGTAGTTGGTGCTGGTGGTTGCAGGGCCTCGTTCTGGCTCACCGGCCATGTTGCTAAGTTCCGACGCTCCCCCATCTTCGTCCTGATCCTTCTCATGGTCCCGATACGACGCCATTTTGGCAATAGTACATAAAATGGAGGAGACCAGCGAAAATATAAGTCAAAATAAGTAAAATTTGTAATTTTTTTTGGTGGGGGTTAAGTTTGAATGTGGTGGGCTTCACTGAATTGCCGGAAACAGAGAAGAGAAAGAATAGAAGAGAAGATTGAGCAATATAACAGAAGGAATGATTAGTAAAATGGAGGGGGAAGGGAGGCGTTTACCCAATGAAGTGGGGAGATTATGATTGGTATATAATAATGTACATTTTAGGGTGAAACGTGAGAGAATGATGGACGGTGAGGATTTGATCAGATAAGTTAAGAAGGTATGATGGGTCCCACGTTTGGGGTCCAACTTCGGTGACCTTTCCCATTTGTCATTTTATCCCAAAGGTGTGGACCACCCTGGGGGTACAGGTGGTCTCAATTCTCCACCGCTATTGCCAGAGGGTGATGTCAGAGGGACCTGAAAAAGTTGGGTCTTTCTGCCTTAAAAAATGGTTTTCATTGGTAGGCACCACCAATTTATGGTGGTCCACGCACCGTCGGAAAAATAAAGTAGAAACATTTTTAAGCCATGCACCGTGGACCTTCACTACTTTCCCTCCCCTTTGTTCTTTGTGTCTCAAGTAAAATGGCAATGATCAGCGATTAGACTTTATTTAAATTCAATTCATTCCCAATTTGCACTCTATGGGTGAAAGCTTGGGATGAAGATGGCACAGACAAAAGGCATAAGAAAAGTTCATAGCCGTGGAGTCTAATTCCCGTGGAACGAAGTAGACTAGCCGAGGTTTTTGTTTTTTAATGAAAGCGAAGAATAGGAATTCATTCATGTATCAAAGAATACCAAAGACGCGAAAATAGCCCAAGCAAAAGTGGCCCAAAACATTTTTTTTAAAGGGAGAAAGATATTTTAGGACCCATATATGAAAATAATTTTCAATCAAGACCAATTTTAAAAGTTTTCAATTCAAACTAAATATTTTTTACAAAAGTTTCAAATGGTCTTTCTCCCTTTTTTTTTAAATATATATACCTATGTATGAAACTAGGTGTGGGTCCCATAAAATTTGAATAGAGTCTAAAATGAAAGAGAAATCAATGTATAATATATTTGGTATATACTATTCAAACATTATGAGAAAAAAATAGTTTTATCATGGAAATCTTTTTCTTCCTCTCCTTATTTTCTATTTCTCTTAAAAACAACTTATTCCTTTCAAATAATGGTGGAACTAGAAATGAATAAATGGGGGCTAAAATTCCAGGGTTGGGGGGATTTATTTCAGCATTTTTTGACAAAGTGAATCATATATATCCCCACACACACATTGATGAGAAACATTTTTTTTTTGTTGGGGGGAAGGGGGGGAGCAGCTTCTCCCCCCCCCCCCCCCCACCTTCCTCTTGGATCCACCGTTGCTATCAGATATGGCCAAAGCATTTGTGAGAAAAGTTGCATTCCTTATAATTTGTAAATAGTATGGCTTATTAGGGTTTTTAATATATATATATATATATATATTGATTTAGCTTACAACAGAAGATGAGGCATGAAGTAAAGGATTGTCATAATGTAATAAGGTACTGATAGATTGGACTGCAACATCATTGAGCATGAGCAACCAAACCATTAGCTGTGGTAGTCGTAGCATAGAATCTCCGATACAAGGAATCAACATGAGTAAGATAGAATGTGCCAGGAGATAAAAGGCTACAATCCTTGCTTGTCTCAAAGTCCTTGCCCCCATACCTGTGCTCCATTAGCTTCAGTGTTTTAACAAACCTCTCTGGAGGAAACTGCATTAAAACCCATTCATACATCAATAGTTTATTCAATTCTGTATCTGTATCTCTGGGTATGCTTGATCAAAACTATAGCTAAAACGCTATTTCTATGAAGTCAAAAGCTTTTCAAGGATGATCAGTACCTCATGCCTTGACTTCAATTTTCCAGCAATATCCATCACTGTAGCAATGTTTGACAAGCTGAATGGATGTTGACCATCATGTAATTGCAAAGAAAACAATGTGGCAGTAAGGCCACTTCCGTATGAGAATAGTGTCACCCTCTTACTTGCCTGAAAATAGCAAAATGTAAATCTATATCAGATACAAGTCAAAAGATACCTTGTCTAGGACTCAGGTAGAGTTAGAACATTCACCAAGGTACTGTGTTTGTTATGAATAAGAGACGCAAAAGCTGCGTACAGAGATGCAGTGTACATATTCCCAACTTGTTTTGGGATCAGAGTGGTTGGTTCCACCTTTGCATCAAATAGAGGTTTTGCAACCTGCTGGGACACCTGCTAATTAAGGATATTGCAGAAGATCAACAAAAAAGGTTCAGACAATTATTGAGGGATTATATGAATCAGAATTCACTACTTCTCTCTCCAACCATAGTCACAGAGATAATAAAGCAGAGCAAGTAACTAAAACTACTTGTCCCAAACTTTTTCTAGTCTTTAGAGCTCTGCTTATAGACCTTTTCGAGATCTCGGCTTTGATAGCTTTCATCACAAGATAAGTTTGAAAAAGGTCCCAGCTTGTCTTCAGCTACCTCATCCACAGAGCTGAAATCATAATCGTCAAGCTTCATGACATCAAGCAGTAACAAAGTAAAACTAGTTCTCCAGACAAAGGAGAAAAGCAGAGAACCTGGGATTCCTCAAGAAGTCATTGAACAACAAACGAGCAAAACTTTTCTGTACAAGCTGCAGTAGCTCAAAGTATCAAAGAGATATACAGAGAGACATGTTAAAGACATGAAGATATACATATCAACTCAGGTAAATATAATATTGAATCAGATACAGAAAGAGATAACATATTGCATTTAAGTATGCTCAATTGTTATAGGGAACTAGTACTTAAAAAGTTGAGATCATCATAATTTAACCTACCTTGTTATAAGGAGAGTGAAAGACAAAATAGTCAGCATCAGAAATGAAAAACTGTTTTCCCTCAAGTTTCTCATATCTGCAAAGTGCAGTACGGTAAGTTATCTGGTTATTACTTATGAATCTAGTGTTCATAAGAAATATTTCAAAAGTCTGCAGTAATAGGAGAAACATACTTGTGACTTAATTGTTTGTAGCAAGAATCGAGAGCCCTAATGTAACAAGTTTGAGAAAGCTTCCCATCAACAACCTACACAAGTTAAGTGGATTTATTGCAGCTGTAGTTTAAAAGGTTGAAACACTTGAGTGAATTATGACTTTATCAGTTAGAGTGAAAGGAATGGCATGTGGAGTAAAATACTATTTTTGTGTTCTCATGCTGCATTAATTTTTCAAAAAAAAAAGAAAGAAGGAGCATGTGATCTCGTTTTCAAAACTACTTGGTCTCAAAATGTAAAGGATCTGAAAGAAAAGCTTACAGGATATTCACTAGCAAGATTAGGCTTGTAAAAGTCATAGGCATGGGACATGTGAGTTCCTCTCAATTTGCTTTCAAAAACAATGGGGGCATTAGGACCAATTAACATGGCAATAGCAGCAGCTCCACCAGTAGGCCGAGCCGGTCCTTCAGCATAAACCTAATGAAAAAAATTCAATACACATGACATGCATGAAAAAAATCCCAACCCCAACCAGCATGATAGAATCTAGGACATCCATCTGAGTGCAATATCTGTAGCTGCTGTTAGAATCGTATAATCAAAAGCCAATGCAAAGTATACTTAATGGTAGGAAATAAAGATTAAAGACTGTGGGAATATAGGAATTGAACATACTGCACTGTCTGTACAGACAACTAATCCATATCGTCCATCCCATGAGTTGCTCTCCACCCAATTGACACAATTGAACAAGGCAGCAGTTCCTCCATAGCATGCATTAGTTGAATCAACGCCTTCAATATCAGTATTTCCATATTTCTGTTTGTTTCATACAAATATATACATAGTTTATTAGAAAACAGTGGAATTTAGACTTGTTGACAGTGAAATTATACATGACAGTGTAAAACTGCATCAATTGTAGAAGGGTAGTATTCTGTTGTGGGTATTTGCTCTTCTCAATATACCCTAGCTTGATAATCTGGTATTCAATACTTTAAACCAAGTTTGAATTGTGTGTGTGTAATTATGTACTTCACATGGCTTAGACTGCAAGCCACCATGTTATTTTGAAGAGGTCATTTTAGGGCTTGTTTGGAACCACGTTCTCGGGGTTCTCCAACGTGGTTCCAAACAAGCCCTTACTCCATATAAATTGCTTTGACAAAAACATCAATTCTAGTAATTTGAAACTAGGAAAATACCTCAAAGATCTGCATCAGAAACGTCTTGATAGATTTACTCTTGTCGATCACTGTCTCACTGCCTACTTCCAGACGACCAATATGTTTAGGATCAATCCCATACTTCTCAAGAATGGAAGCAACTACTGTCAGACTGAATATGCAAGAGTTAGTCTCCAAGAGATGAGGCTTTTTAAAGGCAAACAGCATGGATATTGCTGATAAATTTTCAGGATCAATGTACTATTGAACATTAAGCACATTAAAAGTAGAAACTAGAGCGTTGTATATGCCAAGCTGGCTTCCATAGATGATGGCCAGTGTCACAAGAATGGCAGAAAATAAAACTATATTAAGAATAACTCCAGAAGATTAAAGGATCCATTGTTATCTGAAAGTTATAGTAGTTGTCGCGCATACTGTAAAAAACTTATCTCCTTCACATGGATAGGAAAGTTAAGTCACGATAACCCGACCATTATAAAAGAGATAACTCAAAATATTAACTAGATGCAGAAATGGCAGTGGCCATGTGGAATGATTTATTACTACTGGAAAATGAAAACAGAGATTAGAAACCTCATTGAGATGACATCTTCTAACTCAGTACAAAAAGCCATGCAATCTTGTCCAAGTCCAATAGTATACTTCCCTTTACTGGCACCATCATGAGCCTCCAATGCTTCCTGCATGCATTTGTGAAGAAAATGACAAATTTTTTGTTAAAAGGTTACAAAATATTGAAGTAGTTTCAATTTACGAAAGCATATGGGCAAGACAATGAGAAAATGGCACAAAATATATGGTTTGGGAAGTATTGATAAGGAAAAAAAGAAAAAAACGATGGGAAAAGATAACAGAATTGCAGCGTCATTTTACATGTTCGGTACTTGAAAAGAATAATATTCGCTGTTGAAACTGGGTATATTGAAAAAGAAAAAAAAAAGGATAATTCGATCCTTCCAAGCAAAAGGATCTTGATTTAAGTCAATTCATTCATATTAGCTGAGTACTTAAATGGTAACCCTGTCCAGAAATATATTCCCAAAATCGTGAGCAACTCTCTCAGAAACATAAGCTTCAGAGTGGAGATCAAGGACATCGTCCCCACTGAACTACAATACCATAATGGCTTTCATATATGGACTTATCATAAGCATCTTTAAAATTTAGTCCTGGAAGTCTGAAACTTCAATCATACTACATGAAACCAAAAATGAAATACCCAGAGTCCATTCATGTACGAAGCTTGACTTTCTTTTTGAAGAACTGTAAAACCAAATAAATGATAACTAGCGGAATGAAAGGAAGAAATAAGAGAAGAAAAAGTGGGAAACAGGGATATTCGAACCTGTAGAACACAAGTGGAGGGAAAGTAGATGTCCATGGCAAGAATTCCCACATTCTTGGCCATTTTTGTATGATTGGATTTAGCAGCTGCAGTAAGGGCTTGAAACAAGGCAAGGCAAATGCAGTGGATTGCTCTGTGAAGGGTGCGTGATACAAGGGCGAGAGAGAGAGAGAGAGAGGGAGAGTTCAATTCTTAATTTATAAGTATATTCGCATAGGTTCGCAAAAGATAGAAGAAGGGAGGCTACTAGGCGAGGCTCGCATGCAAGTGTTTGTCCTAGTGTGTTTCTCTCATGTACACGCCGCTGCAACATTTTAGTGACATGCCTGGCCCCTAGTCTGTTTTCTTTCCCCCAATCACGAGTGTTTCCTTTTTCTTGGTTTTCTTTTTTCTTTTTAAATTTTCTTAAAACCAAACCACCTCACATGAGGGGCAGTCTAAAACCCTTCGTAACGACCGTCTATACCCCATTCCATCTTTATTATCTGGACTATCCAACTCAAGTGGCTTATCTGATCCTTCTTGTTATATTCTTTTTTTGGTAAGAAAATAATTAATTTTATTTATCTTAATTTTTATTGTTTAATTTATTTTAAAGTAACTTTAATTATTTAATAAATTTAAATACTTTTATTGAAAATAAAAATTATTGTAAATTCATTTAAATTATTAATGATCAAATTTTGCTTAAAGTAATTATCATTTTTCATACCATGCAATGTTCCATAGACTTTTCTTTGTTTTTGACCAGAAGTTCGATTGACTTTTCAGGTGCAGTTGCACGCAATAATGATAATAATAACGTGAGGAAAAATTATACCCATATGTATACTGACAATTTGGCTAAATTATATGCTTAATATGTTCAAATTTTTTATCTGACATTTTTTTCGGCGGATGAAGGGGTCAACACACCCTACTTTTTCGAAAGTTTTTTGGCCAGTACTTTTTTAAAAGTTAATACATGTATTATGAACAAATTTCCTATTATTTAATTGTTGGATATTAATTATAACTTATTTTAAATACAATATCAAATATTTTCAAATACTTTTATTTTTTAAACTAGACACATTTTCTTGTGCACTCCATGAATAATGCTTGCATTTGGCTTGGAATAAGTGGCATAGTTAATAACTTGTAAATAATATAATTTGTTATATATTTGATTATATATCATCAATATCAATATTAAATCAAAATATTCTTAAAAACTATAAGGACCTAATTTATTTGGCTTGGTTTATGAACAATGCTTGCATTTGGTTATGTACCTGTTAATTATCTTCACCTACTATTATTTTTTTTTTTGGCCTAATACTTTTTATACATTAGGAAAGGAAGAAATTTTAGACAAAATCACATTTGGTTTTGTGTAATATCTTCACCTTTCTTTTTTACTAAAAATTTTTATCTATTGGGTACAAGGAAAAAACTTTGAATAAACCATCCTCTATCATATATTAATAATTTGTTGCCCGATGACAATTTTCTAGTTGATAATATATATTATGAATATAATTTTTATTAAATAAAAATAAATTAAAAAGTTTAATAACATTTTAAAATGAGAAAGATAACAGATATAATTTAGGTAATGTTTGCCTCTTTGCTAGCTCTTGGCCTATTCTCTACTTGAACATTGTTGTTTCCTTTATTCACCGCCACTTTTCATGATTTAAGGTTTAAGATTACTATATTTGGAATATTTATATTTAAGTATTAAATTTTTAAAAATACATTTTTATCAACATAATTTTTAAAATACATTAAAACAAAAAAAAATTCAAAGCTAAAATATAATTTTTCGAAGGATTTCGTACATTTGTTGGGTCGCTAGATGGGATAAGATTCCTTCTATTTGTGAAGTTGATTAGTCTACTATTTCTTGTTGAATGTCTAGCTCAATGCTATCTTTTCAACAGTGGTGGCCAAAAATTGCAACTTCTTTTTTTTTTTTGGCCAAACCAGAACATGCAACTTCGCTTCCCTATTTAATATTAGGCACCTAAATGATAGTAACATTCATACGTCTATTTTTTCTGGTCACAAAGTATAAACATTTATTAAATAATTGAAAGCTGATCTCTTTTATGACCTATAAATAATAATGTGATTTTTATATTTTCATATTAAATATTAATTCTCTTCATATATATTTGGGATATCTTTTGCAGAATTGTCAAAATCGAATTGAATTTGTCAAAACCGATGAACGGTGGAATCAGTTAGGAATTGGGAAAATTAGTCAAAAGCGACAAGAATGGATCCAAAAAAAATATCATTTTTAGTATAAAATAGTATTATTTCCTAGATAAATTTTTTTTCTACTATTATAACAATACATAAAATAATTATAAATTTACTTATCAATAATATGATGACAAATTATTAATAGACTATTTTGAATTCAAAATATAATTATAGACTAATATTAAATTATTTAAATTTAAATATTAAATTATAATACTAATTAATAATAGCTTTTCTTAATTTTCTATACAATAAAAATCATATAAAATAAAAAATATATTAATTTTATTACTGACAATTCAATCACGATTTGATCATAACTAAATATAAATTTTGAAGTAATATCTTCATCAACTCAATAATCAATCTAGTTTTAAAAATATTGATTTTTTGTTAATATACAGATCTTCAAAATCCCAATAACAATGCGGGTGGCCAACCGAAAAAAGTTACATTGGAGCATCCAAGTGTTGTGAGAATACCAGTCATGTAATTAAGCTCCATGCTCATTAAGGGTGAGTTTTATGTGCATATGAGAGTGTAGATAAGTGGGATATTCCATTCTTTGAACAATATCTATATTAGATGATCATTTGATGTTAAGAAAAAAATTGCCTTGAGGATACCAAACACACGTTCATGTACATAAATAAGAGTGTAAGCTAATATTCAACCAAGTTTCACCATTTCTATCTCTCTCAACAACTAAGAGACGAAACTTGGTAGTAAGGTTTAGGACTTGTTTGATTCTGCGCTTGTCAAAACTGAGTTTGGGAGAATAAGTTTGTTAAAACCGAGTTTGAAAAAAAAAATAGAGACAAGGGGCATGTAACTTTTATGTTAATTGAGTTTTTTACTTATAACCTACTTTACATTTTAGTGATTTTGCTTAGAGACGATAGACAAAATTGGGATTTGGGCTTGAAACTGATTTCCAAACACAACCACACATGCTCTTAACCTCTAAAAGTGATATATGCTTTTGTTATATTTATAAATAACAAATTTTCAGCTCATGGAGAAAAATTCATAATTTGCCCCTCAAATTTATAATTCCCCTCTCCCCAATTTTTTAAAATCTTAAATATATGATTTTTTTTAAGTTTTTTAAGTTAGGTTTGGTTGGTCATCCAAGAGGAGAGTGAATTGAGTGATGCAAGATTTTCACCATTTTTGGATCACAACCCAATTTTATCAAATATGCAGCAAAATAAGGATAAACAGAAAGAGTTGAGTGCAGCAATTGAATATAGAAGATGAAGAACAATACACAATAATTTATACTGGTTCAGCCCAACCACTTGGCCTACATTTAGTCTCCAAGCCACCATTTGGGATTTTCCACTATATCCCACAGGTTTGATCCGAGCACTTGTGAAGTCTCAGTACATCTCACAAGTTTCAGTAAGCACTTGTAAAGCCACTCTCCCCACACTATTATAAGATGTGTAAATCTCTTAGTGTTTCCCCACACTAAAATTCTACTCAGAATATGTATAAATAAATGTTTACATAATGGAAACTCTCTTGAAGAGTAGATAAGACATTGAAAGCTCACTTTATTGAGATGAGTTTTTTAAAGAATGCTGACACAGAAAGATTTTGTGTATATGGACAACATTTTTCCATAAACTCTCTTAAGATTGTTACCCATAAGTTCAAATGATGTTCTATTTATAAATTTGTTGTGTACCTAGATGTTAGACACAAGATCTGTTTGTTAGAGACGTTAACCAACGGTTACTCTATAAAACTAGCCGTTCAACAACCGCATTTAATGCGTTTGACACTCTGAAATTCAAATTTTAGGGTGTCAACAGATGAATTTCGCAGAGACCATAAGTTAAAGATTTTAACGCTAAACTTTCAAAATTCATCTGTTTAAAACTGAAATTCAAATTTTAATTTTGGCAAATGTTTCCCATGTTAAAACATACAAATTTTCAAATTTAAAGTGCATTTGTTGAGTATAAACAGTTATTTCATATTGCTATAGTGTACTCGAAATTCAAATTTTGAAGGCCCAAAATTCGTCTGTCAGAGCTTAACTCAATATGGCATGAGTTTTTTCTTTCGAAATTCGAATTTTGAAGGCCTAAAATTCGTCTATCAGTGGCAAGATCAACATGGCATAATTCTGCTCTTCGAAATTTGAATTTTGGAAGTCCCAAATTCGCCTATCAGAGGTGGAACCTATGTAACTTCAAACTTTATACTGTAGACAATTGTACAAAAGTTATAACTCTTTTATTTTAACTCCAAATTAAGAAATTTTCAATGTCCAGTTTCAAATGCAATAAGTTTCACTTCAAAAACATATGTGTTCTATGAGATATGATCAAAATAATGATAAGATGTCAAAACTGAAAATTCATATCTCACTACTTAACTTTACATGACTATAACTTTTTCATATGATCTTTATTTTGAATGAAATAACCTTATTTGAAAAGCTTATTAAGTCTTGTTTCATATGAATAAGTTTTACATCAAAACCATATGTATTTTGAAAAATGTCTTAAAAATACTAGTCAAAAGTCAAACTATAAATTCTTAAAAATCAGATTTCATTATATTTAAAAGTAATGATGTATTACTTTGATAACAAAAACTTATTGAGTCAATCAAATACAATTGTAAATCATTGAGTTTCATTGTAAAGTTCAAATTTTGAAATTCAGAATTTATCTATCAAGGGGACTAACTTTGAACTCTTTTTGCACTTTAATATAAGACAAACTTTGACATGACTTCAGACAAATTTTCCATTTTTCACTAATTATGCTTGACTCAAAATTTGAATTTTAACAACTTGAAATTCGTCTGTCAAAGGTGATATCTCTGGAACTTCAAATTTAAGTCAGCAAAGTTCAAATTTTCAACAAATTACTTAAGTATTAACTTTAAAATTCGTCAGTCAGTCAGTGTTTTTCAACTTTAACATATACTAACATCATATTTATTTGATCTAACTCATTTGAAACATGTGGTAATAAGATTAAATAATTTTCAAAGATTAATCTTACCTCAAGACTTAAGTGAAAGCAAAATATACCTAATAACTAGGTCTTCAAATATTGAGTTCCACTTCCACTTGGTTATTTCCTTCTTAGCATGCTCCCTTCTTATCTTCCTTTTTTGGAGCATAATTTCTCTTCTTCTTTTTTCAGTGAAGCATAATATTGATTTCCATTTCTGTATTTCAATGCTCACTCTTCTTACTTGGACCAACCTACATTTAATATATTACGTTTACAAACCAAGTAGTTAGTCCAATTTATATATCCAACTTATATTATTCATTGTAAAAGTACAGTGGATATATTTACACACAGCATGATATATGCATTATAATCATAATTAAATACATAATAATACACATTTTATTTTTTTAAGAAATATTATATATGTCAGATATATATTATGTATTTGTTCCTTATTACTCTATATTTATCATAATCAGAACTTATATTATACTAAAATTCACATTTTATACATTATATCTAATTTTAATGATATCTACTTTAAAATAATATAAATATAAAATGGTTAAAGGTGTCTCAAAAATTGAGATTTAATACCCTATGTAATAATACTTAAATTTAATGCCTACTAACCTATCTTAGCATAACCATTACATAAAGTAAAAGTTGTCCAATGCTATTAAAGCACAATTTTTAATATTTGTCAAGTACTTCATTTTACTATTGCGGCATATTTTGGCAAGATTAAAATTTCAAAATATCAATCACTTTCTAAAAATTAGTAATTATTTAATATTATTTTTTTAGTTTTATCCCATTTATGATAGATCTCAATTAAAGTTGATAGTAGACTTTTTCTCAATCATTTGTTGTATTTCTCATTATTGTTTCTTTTAGTTTTCTTTTTTGTTCAGGTGTTTCTTTCAATTTAATCCTCTCATAATTATAGATTTCTAAAATTGGAAATTCCATTATTTTAGTGAAAAATAAGTAATTATTCCCTTCAGGTCATAATATAAGGTGTGAAACTCATTTTTATTTGATTCACAATATAAGGTGTTAGAACTTAAATAAACAATTTTACCCTTACTATATTTAATTTTGTGAGTTGGTTGCTTCTCTCTTATAAACTTATATAGCTCTAGGGAATTGCTTAATTTAATCATTTTAATATTTCCTCAATAAATAGGGATAAATTTGAAACTTTTTGTATGTTTAAAGATGTTTTTCAACTTTCTTAATAGGTGTGAAAATTGATCTCACATCTTATAATATGGACCAGATGGAGTAATTATTTATTTCCTTTAATTTTATAATAAAAATTAGAATAAATACATACATTTGCATGGAATTTAAAAAGAGAGAGAACTTATATAATTAGTTTTGTGTACTAAACATCTAATCATCTGTTTGGTTCGAGGGACTTGGAGGGTAGAAAAATTTTTCATCTTATTTTTTTTCTGAAACTAAATATGGGAAGAGTATTTTTCTACCCATCCTTAGATATATAGGAGAAAGGGAAGGAGATATAAGGGAAAATGTTTCCCTTCCCTTTTTTTTGTTTAAAAGAGAAAAGATAAGATGTAAAATTTTTCCAATCCCTATCATTCTCTCAAAATCTCTCGGATTAAGCTGGGGGTTATTCTCTAATTAAACATTTGCATTTGGACTTTTTTTGACACATAAGCATCCATTCTGCTAACACTGTTAATCTTTCCATCAATCTAAAATTTTCCCTAACCTATTTTCCCCATCATCAACCATCGAAGCTTGAAGCAAGGACGAGCCTTAGCAGCAGAGGTGATCAATTTATGTCCATGTTTATGTTCTATTGTTGATGGTTATGCGCTTCTGCCATCGAAGATTAAAATTTTCCATCAATCTAAAATTTTCCTATACTTTTTATATGTTTTATTAATTATTAATTTTGTCCAATGAAAAATTAGAAAATATGACTCCAATAACTAATACATTAACATTACTAACGATGCATTAATTGTTTTTTTATTGCTTTATCATTTATTAAAAATAATAGTAGATGAATTATAAGTTATTTTTTAATATTTAAGTTAAGGAAATTTTAAAAAAACATTATCAAATTTTATTAAAATATAAATTATTTAATAATTTTATTGATTTATGTGAAAAACTTCAAAATGAAAATGATAGATGGGGATAGTAAAGAAAAAATGCACTCCATTAATTATACTTTGGGATGGTGAAAAAATTAATTAATTATGGTTTAGGGTTGGTAGAAAATGCTCTTGTATCATTTATACAGGGAAGTTTGCAGTAATAAGCTATGATTTCAACATAATTAATTAATTTGAGGTGGTTGTTTCTTATTTAGTTTTGCATCCATGCACATCATATTAAATATATTCACCTAATTAATTACTTTATCTGCCACTAAATATAGGCCTTTTATCTTAGTTTTAAATATAAGACCATTTTTATTAGCAAAAAAAAATATGATTATTTTCAATATATTAGATAGTATTTATTATACATTACCGAAAAGGAAAATACTTATGTGTTTTTCTTTATATGTTTTTTGTGTTATTTTTCAATTAAAAGTTAACATGTGGATTATTTTTTAATATATTGTATATTTAATCATTAATTATATATTAGAAGTATTAATTTTTAAGCTTAAAAAATTTAAAAGGTCTACATGTTAAATTTTAATTAGAAAATAGTATGAAAAGCATATAAGCAAAATTATATGAGTTTAGTCCTACAAAAAAAAGGCCCCTATTTGCGAACAAGGTGCTGACACAATCGGTAAATACCTGAGTACTTTAAGTATAATGTCCTGAGTTCGATCCCAAACTATATGTATAGCAAAAGCTTTGTTAGAAGTGAAAAAACCACTTCAATAATCTTTACGTTTTGAAAAAATTAGTCTTCAATTGTTAGCTGAGGGATGCCCTTGGTACTAAAAAAAAAAATACTCCTATTTAGTTAAGGGTAGAATAAAGAGAGATTGAACAAAATTAGTTTTGAAAAAATATTGTGATTTTTAGAAAAATTAAGATAATTAATTAATTTTAAATTTTATCCTTAATTTACATAATCAATATATAATAAAAAGGAAAATAGAGCTGCATTATACATTAGCCAAACAATGCAGCTCTATGCCTTTTTGTTTTTGTCTTGTTTTCTTTTTCTTTTTTTATTTAAGTAAATCATTGTTTTTCCTCATTCAAATTTTTGTTTGGTTCATCTTTTTGTATTTTCAGGTGAGACCCACATTCTTTCCTTTTTTTTTTTTCAACTTTTGTCTTTTTTAATTCTGAAATTTATATTAATTTTAATTAATATAATTTAATATCAATTTTTTTAGAAATTGAAAGAATTAGTGATGAAAATTTTTTTAATTTAATATATTTTAAAACTAAATAAAATATTTCCCAAATCCCTCACACATCCATGTCACAACAATAATAACAACATTAATTTTATCCCACTATGTGAGGTCAACTACATGGATCAAATGACGTCAATGAGCTCTATCAAACGTCATCTTCTTAGATAAATCATTTTTCAAAAAATCATTCCTTATAACTTTCTTTAATGTCATTTTTAGTCTTCCTCTACGCTTTTTGATCAGGTTTCAGGCCATTTAATCAACTCTTTTCACTGATTCATTTTGTCCTCTTCTTTGTACATGCTCAAACCACCTTAAACGATTTTTCACAATTTTCTCCTTGATAGGTGCTACCCCAACTTTCCTTCGTATACAGTCATTTCGTACCTTATCCAATTTTGTATGACCACACATCCATATCAACATTCTTATCTCTACTACTTCCATCTAATGCTTTTAGTGTCCTTTAAAAGTCTAACATTCACTACCATATAGTATTATTGGTCTTATAATTGTTTTATAAAATTTTCTTTTAAACTTAGTAGGTACCCTATGATCACACATCCATGTCACATAAGAGAAAATTTAATTTAGTTAAATGATATTATATTAAAGGTCAGGGGACTAAACTCTTTCTCCGTTATAAAAAAAGTTGAATTTCATTCAAGGGTCAATTATGTACATGGCGGTGTAGAGAGGGCTGCTATAAGCAATAAATTACAGAAAAGGAAGAGTAGACTAATTAATTAATTTTTCTCAAACCTAAACCGTTAAACGTACGCCCCAAGTGGACTGGAGGGACTTTCTAGGAAAATCATCACTCTTTGCTCTAATTTCAAAAAATATATATATATATTGATTTTTTTGGTAAATATTTTTTTATTTGCTTGTTGATATGTTAGAGCCTGTTTGGTTTTGTTTCTAAAAATAATTTTTTTATTTTTAGAAATAGAAAACTTAGAAAACTTGTTTGGTAAACTTGTTTTTTATAAACTATTCTGGAAAACAGAAAAATAGAAGAACAAAAAACTCAAAACACTTTTAAGATATTTTGTAGTTTTTATTCTGAAAAATACAAGGAAATGTGAGAAACATCCACCTCATTAATAGTAAAGTTATAAATTTTGAATAACTCATCTATCACTCACTAGTTATGATTTTGAGAACAATTATTCAAACATACTTTTTTTTCTTGTTTTTAAAAATTATTTTCAAAAACAATTTTACAAAACTATTCTCAAAACAATAAAATAGAAAATATTATCAAATATGCCCTTATTTTCCCCCTAAGATTGCTTGTGGCCTTTGTATTGGTATTCTGAGTTTAACAAGATTGTTGGGTTTAGTGGACTGAAGGGACTTTCTAGAAAAATCATCACTCTTTGCTCTAATTAAAAAAAAAAGGTTAAAATATACTTTTTATTCTTTAATTTTGAGGTAAGTTTTATTTTAATAATTTAATTTTATTATGTTTTTTATTAATCATTTAACTATTAATATGTAACTAAAGACTTCCTAATTCTTAACATTATTAAATAAATTAATGAAAAATGATAATTTACCTATTTAAAAGTCACATCATTAATATTATTATATATTAATTAATATAAAATTAAAGCAAAAATAATTTTAAGACTTAAATATCTACTACTTTAAAAATATGTTAATGGAATAAGTTAAAGATTACAATCTTAAAATCAAAAGTTTTATTTTTAGATTTTAAATATTTATTTTAAGATATTAAAATATTTTTATTATAAAAATAATTATTTATTTTTTATACCTTACATTCTCAAGTTAAATTTTTTAACTTGTCCAAAATAAATAAAAATTATTCACTTTAATATAATAATTTTAAACATTTTACCACAATATTTTAAAAATAATTTATTCTAAGGTTATAATTTTTAATGCCTTAAATTAACATATTTTTTAACTTTTTTATTTTTCTAAGGTACTAATTATTTATTTTGAGCTTAAAAAATGATAATTATAATTATTATATTAATTAATGTATAATAATAGTTATTAGATGAATTTAAGTACATTTTTTATTAACTTGTTTAACAGTATTAAATTCAGGAAGTTTTTTACCGTATTTTTAAAGTTAAATGATTATAATGAAACTTTTAAAAGTTAAAAAATTAAAATAAAATTTATTTCAAAGTTAAGGGATCAAATGTATACTTTCATCTTAAAAAATATATATATTTATTTATTTTTTTAAATATTTTTTTAATTTTCTTGTTGATGTCTTTTTTTTCCCCCTTTGATTTGCTGGTGTCCTTTGTATTGATTTTCTGAGTTTAACAAGATTGTAGGGTTCATTTTTTTACACAAAGATTAATATAAACTATACTATTTATAATTTATAAACTTTTAATATTATTCTTATTTCATAATTTTTGTTATTTTAGATTTTTATTTTATTTAAAAACTTTTGCTATTTTAAAATTTCAAGGCCTAATCAACTTTTATTTTTTCAGTTATATCCTTAATCATTACTATTAATATTTTTCCTCTTCTCTCTCTTAATTAGAAAATGAGGGATTCAATGAGTATATTTTCATCCATGTATAATAAAATTTTGCATTAATTAATAATTTCTTAATTATGTTAAGTAATTTGAAACAATAAAGGTTATGTAACCAAGGGAGTAGACTTTTTTCCTTAGGATGAGACGTATATAATCTCTGTTGCTTGTTTCCTGCCTTAAAGAAAATAGATATAGATTGAATGTTTGGACAAAAAACAAAGATTGAATGAGTATGTTTTCAAGCAAAAAAATAAATAAATTTGATGAATTTCCAAAATAGATCAAGTTACTGCCTTAATTAAAAAGTTAAAATCCTGTGAACTTAGAGACTTCTTTATTAGATAAATGGATCATTCAGAAAATAAAATTTCAAAACACAAAAAGAAAAGATATTGTACCAATGGAAAGAGGCGGCTACACTGGAGGTCCACATCATCTAATGGTCTAACCAAAACATGTGAAAGTATTTATTACTTGTTCTTATTATAAAGATTTTTTCTTAGAAACTTTGCATAATTATTGGAAGAGTTATTATATCGGAGGAGTTACATTCATTGGGGCTTAGCTACGTTGTAGTACAATAAAACACCGCACACAAATTGGAAATTTGTGAATAGAAAAAATTATTGCAGGAGAGTTATCTTCATTTAGATTTGATGATACTTAATATGATTAAGATAGATAATTATATTTAAAAAAAGAGAGAGAAATGATGTGGAGTGAAAAAAAAATTGTGTTTTTAAAGAAAATTTGGATTGATAAAATCTGCCACACTAAAGCCTGTTGGTGGTACAGTTAAAGTGGCTTGTACAGTTCTACATTGTAGCATTATCGTTTTGGTCCTGATCTTGATTCTAGAGGGCGCCAAACTACTACATTTTTTTAAGTTTTGACTAAGATTTATAAAAAAAAAAATTCATGGAAAAAAAACAGAATCTTTGGGGGAAGGCACTGACATGGTAGATCCGCCACTGCGTGCTACAGGGCACATTAATTTTATTTTTAGAATTTTTTATTTAATATTCTCACATGTATTATTAAACATTTGTAAATGTAAATTGGAAAAAAAATTTAAATTTTTTACAAATTTATTAGACTTAACTTATTTTATCTAATTTTCTTGGTAGAGAATATTTTAGTATGGGTATATTCTATCTTGAAGCAAAACGTCAATAATATTAATTCCTGGACGTCACACTAATTAATGTAATTATATTTTATTCACCCCCGCCTCACCGCTTTCTCAAGGATTTTCTGCAACAAAATAGAACTAGAAATTTTAAAAATAGAACTTTCTTCATATTAGAATTGATAATGTAAATTTCATTGCCACAATAATAATAGATATCTTAGGAAGGAGAAATAGAACTAGAAAGCCAAGGGGAATAGAGTAGCAATTAGTTACAATTAAAATTAGACGTATTTTTTCATGAATTACATAAAATTTTAAAAATAATTTATATTATTTATGACTTATAAAAAATACAGCTTGTGATAAATTTCATATTTTATAATTTAGATTGATAATTGATACCTAACGTGTATCAAGACTTTGCTTAGTACATGTTATACTCAATCCATTTATACAATGTACACTAAATTTATTAATTATTAATCAAATAATTAATTAATACATACTAATATTTCTTCATTCGTAAATTAAATTCATCTTTAATAACAATTTTTCTCTTGAATAACATTAGTTAGCATCGGTTATTTTCATGAAAACCTGATTTCCTTAAAAGGAAACAACAAAATGCAAGCGTAGCATATATCAATACTTGTGTCCTAATTAGGTATCAAACAAAATGAATTATTGGAGTGCTTTACCATAATTTCTTTAAATTTGAAAAGCGATCAAAGCAGAATGTATTGAAATAAGAGGCATAGAATGAAAATAATATTTCAAAATTTCAATGTAAAAAAATAAATGATCCAATGGCAATAATTAAATACAATTTTAGGCTGTACTTGGACGATGAAAATCATGTCATGTGACTAATCTAATATATGCTCCATTTCTTGCTTCAGCAACATGACACGATTTTATTATAATTTACTCATTTGTATCTTTATTTCAAGAAACTTTATGAATGTTTATTGTTTACTTAGCTTTCATTCCAAAGTGGGTATTTTAAATTACTCTTTTGTATATTCATTTCTTCTATTTATTTGATTTTAGTTGTTAGTTGTAGGTTGCCCGACTATGAAGTACCCATACTTAAAAAAAAGTAGACACACTCATATTTAATATATGATACGATATGATTAATGTACCATACTTGTATATACATGTATATCTGCCACTTTATACCCATCATATTGCTTTAAATTTTTACAATAAAATATGATGTTTTAGAGTTGTTATAAATGTTTTATGAATTACTTTAACCTTTATAATATAAAATTTAGAATATTTAATATTTTCTTTTAATGGATAGATTTATTAATTATACATATAAATAATTACATAAATAATATTATATATATAAATATCCCCGTACCCATATCTTAAGATTTTATAAATTATAATATTTTTTATATCATACTGTATTGTATCTATACACATAGTTGTATTGGTGATAAATAGCTTGCCAATTATTATACTTTATCTAACTTCATAAATTTTGATACTGTGAAATCGGATTGTCTAAAAGTCAAAGAAAAAAAAATAATGCGCTTATTGTGAAGGAGACATTTTTTTAATATATTTATATGACTTAGATTTGATCATCATCAGCCTTCCTGAGCTAGCTTTTTTAATGTGATTTTTTCATTTATAACACTCAAACTTGAGGTCTTACTTACTTACAGAGTATTAAGTCCCATATCGGTCTACCTAACCTAGGTTCACCAAAAAGACATTATAAGCCAATCTTATGAAGAACAACTATATGAAATTTAAATTAAACACCATTCCAATTATCAACCCAAAAAAAATTCCCAAATTCTAATTCTAAACATTTCAAAGATGTGATTAGGAATCTCGCATTTAAGTAGGATTATTCTGGTCCTTTCATTTTTCCAAGTTGGATTATTTTATGATTTCATATTGTTTTAAAAAGTGATTGATTGTCTAAAAGAAATTAAAGTAACTTCACATTATTTAAAAAAAATAATTAATTGTTTAAAGATTCTATAAGAAGCAAAAATTATTTTGTATTTGGTTAAAATAAAAAAAAAAGAACTTATTAAATTGTTTAGCAATTTAGAGCTCGTTTGGTATACTTTATCGAAAGTGTACTTCATAGAAAAATTACAAATAATTTACTTGTTTCATTTTTAACTTTCTCATAGGTTCAAATTGATTTTTTAAATAAATGTATTATATTATATTATTAAATACAAAAACATCATTTTAATTTAAAAAATAATTAAGAAATTAGGAATGTATTTAAAAAACAATTATAAAAAAAAGTTAAAAAAAGCTAAGGAAATAGAATTTTTCGTGGTGAGATTCAACATTCCAATCAGTTGAAAACTTTTGGGTTATAAACAAAACTAAATAATCTACTTCTTAGGAAAATTAATTTCCCTCCCTTTACTTTCTTATACCAAGCCACCCCTTAAAATGTAAAAAAAAAGTGGGATTTTTGTATTATGATATTATTTTGGAGGCAAATCTTGCTATTTGTGCTATTTTATAAAGGTAGTTTGATCATTTTTTAAAACTTTTTCTTTTTTAGCAACTTTTTTTTTTCAAAAGCTATTGGATAGCTTCCTAAAGTAATCAGAAAATTGTTTTTTTTTAATATTTTGATTATTTTTAATAATTTAAACAAACAATTTAAAAATTTTTAAAAGTGGTTTTCTTTTAATATTAAAGAGTTATTTTTTATTAAAAAAACCTAAAACAAATGGCTCAAATTTTTTCCTATTAAAGTAATAAATGATCTGTTATAAAAAAAAGTAATAAATGATCCTAGTTAAAAAAAAGTACTATATGATATAATTTAAATTTTAGAATATTTTTAGATAAAAAACTAATAGAATTATGAATGGACAAATATTAGCACATGGACAATAACACATATTGATGTCGCAAAACTCAGATAAATTACATAAATTTTTGGCAAAATTACACTAATGGGCATATATACACCAAAATCATAATTATTTTCAAGGATAAAAAAACAATTAATTGACTATTGTATCTTCATAAAAATATTTCTTTTCTTTTT
This sequence comes from Adenanthera pavonina, assembly GCA_026686845.1. Classification (NCBI taxonomy): domain Eukaryota; kingdom Viridiplantae; phylum Streptophyta; class Magnoliopsida; order Fabales; family Fabaceae; genus Adenanthera; species Adenanthera pavonina. The sequence goes on along the minus strand of JAIVEN010000022.1, from coordinate 23,290,228 downwards.
ATTCTTTTTTTCTTCTTTTCTTATTTCTCCTCTTAGGTTTGTAGATGATGAAAACTGTGAGGGAAGAAAAAAGGAAAGACCAAATAAATTTAAACTCATAATGTAAACTTCAATTGAAAAAAAGATTTATTTTTTGGATCAATTGAACTTACAGGAGACTAGACAAATTGCGTGATTGTAATATTGCTCATAAGAAAAATTCATGAAAAAAAAAACCTATTACTAAAATTCTACATGCGCACCCGCATTACGTAGCATTCCCATTTCTTTGAAGAATTTTAAGTCACAAAAACCTAATTCATCAATAAATATTAGAATCAATTAAAACACTAACTCTTATTTGGTTCAAGGGATTTGGAAGGAAGGAGAAAAGAGACAAAATTTTCCACCCTATCTTTTTTTTTTTAAAAAAACTCAACAAGAGGAGGGAAACATTTGCCCTTCTATCCTCTCCTCTCCCTCCTATATAAGAATGGGAGAAAAAAAAATGCTCTCTTCCCTTATTTAATTGAAAAAAAAAATAGAAAATTTCCCTAGTCTCCAAGTTTGTCGAACCAAAATTGTTATTGGTGTTTTTCAAAGTTACTACTTATGTCAATCTGAAAAAAAAAGTTGCTACTTACGATTCCTAAGCTTAAAAATTCAAAACATTCTTGTAATATTTGAAGGATCAAGTTATAATTTTGAGAAGGATTAATAATAACATCAGTTCTTCACAAAAAAAAATTGATTTATAAGAATAACATTTTTCATAGATATTTAAATATCATTTACCCTAAAATTACCCTTGTGATTTGGGCTGATCTTTCTTGTTTTTGCCAACGTGATTTGGGCTAGTCTAACATGCCTAACCTGGCCCTCAGGACAGCCTCATCATAAATTCATAATGTGTCCATATCAGCAATACGGCCCACATTTTTTTTGTAAAAAAAATTGTGTTCTTACCATTCATCTCTTGATTATTCATCCATAACGTAGATTTACTCACCAAAAAAAAATTCCATAACGTGGATTTTATATTGAGACACTTCACCACGTATATGTATATAATACATTGATAGAAGTAAGATTTTGAGAAAAAAATAAATAATTTATAAAAACCACTTTTTATTTTTAATTTGACCCTTTAAAGATAAATTTTTTATTATATTTTCAAATATTTTATTCCAATAAAAGTATATCTCCAAAAAAATTGTAATCTTCTTTGAATGATAATTTCTTTTGGTTGCATAATAGGTAGGAAGCACTACAGTCATATTGGACAAAGGATTAATGCATAAGTCTAAATTGCAAGCAGTTCTGCCAAGTTGTAGCTACATAATTTTAGTTTTTTAGATGACTTTAAAAAATTCGAAGCCACTGAATTTCCAAAAAGACTTTTTGGAATCAAATTAAAAAAATCATTCAAAAAAGACTTTTTTGAATATAAAAAAGACATGCTATCTTTAACCTTTTGTCTTGACCCTATGTTTCCACGTCAGACACGTGGTTAAATTGCAAGCTATTTACCCAACTTGAACAACTAAACCAGTGGTTCTCAGTGAGAGACATGGCTATGAAACCAGATTTTGGATGGCTTCAAGGAATTTGAACCTACTAAATTTTCAACAATTTTTGTAGAATCAAATTAAAATAATTAATCATTCAAAGAGGCTTTAATTTTTTACAGGTTATATAAAAAAGCTTGGTTTTTTTTTCCAAGAAAACTCAAATAATAAATAAACAATCAAATATTTCGTTGTTTAACATTATATAATTGAATGAGTTCAAAAAATTTTATTCACATCTCATATTTTTGTTAAAACTGGCAAGCAGGGAATCTAGTCCCAAAGTTCAAACCTCGAGAGTGTTTTGATTAAGAGCCATGTACCTCCACCTCTCTTTCTCTACAAAATCTGCATCCAAGAACCTGGAAACAAATGACCATAGCTTATACACATCCTCAAAATTTGTCAAGAAATTTAATGAAGCTGTCAAAACTGATATCCCACAATCCTGTTTCATCGTCTTCTTCCTAGGTCGCCCTTCACCTTCCACTTCCCACCTTTCTTGTTCATTCACCCTCACGTTCTGCAGAATCGCATTGCTCAAAGATATATTGTTCCGATCAGCAATCTTCTGCACAAGCAATGGATCAATCTTTTCTCCTTTCCAATCAAACACATTGAACGCCAAAGCTGGCCCTCTGTGAGGGTTTATCTTTGATCCATAGATCTTTATCAGTGGAAGACCTGTTTCTATATTTGGATGTTGCAGACTCATCAGTGCACGAACCACCCAGTTCACCAGATACCTCCCTCTACCACTGATCCCTATTAGCCCCACTTCGTTTGCATGATCCAATCCTCTCAACTCTACTTCTACTTCTAATCTCCCACAGGTTTCAATCTTTTTGGTTGGTTTTGGCTCTGATTGAGATTCAGACTCAGTTTCTTCTTCATCAGTAATGGCTTCTGGTGGTCTTATTGCTGGGATGAGGCTAACAATTCCAATGCTGGTAGCATTGGGTGAATCGTTTAGAGCAGAGAAGCTAGATTTCTTGACGAATAAGCAGCCAAACCCAGAAGGGTTGTCCCCAAAAACTTTGTAAAATGAGCAAACAAGGAAGTCTGGTTTGAACAGTGAGAGGCCTAAAGTGTCCATTTCTTTAGGGGCTAATGCACAAGCATCAAGCATCACATGCCAACCATTTTCTTGAGCCATGGACATCCAGATATAAGAGTATGGTGATCCAGTGACTCTGGAATGAACTGGGAAAACAAATAGGCCTCTTTTCTTCTGATCCCTTTTGCTCAAAATCAGTTTCCTTAGTTTCTTCATGTTGATTTGAAGATTTGGCCACCAGAATTCTGCTGACTTAACATGTGTACCTTGCTTGTCACAGCTCTTGATCATCTCACCCAATGCATCACTTTCGTGATCATAAACTGTGAGGAGGTTTCCATTAGGTCTGAATTGGAAAGAATCCGCAAGAAGCTTAAAAGCACATACCTGATTGGCAGTGAATACCATAGCATAATCATCTTCACAGAAATTCATGAATGCCATAATTCTTTCCCTGATTCTAGTCTCTAGTTCTGATTCCTGACCCCCATAAACTACCTGGGAATGCAAACTCACAGACTTGTAAGAAATATCAAAGAAGGGAGATTCCGAAGGCAATAATGGAGGAGGATGAGATGAAGAAGAAGAAGCTATTGAGGTATGCGGGCGGGACCGTTGCTGCTGAGCATAGGAGAAAAGGCCATATCCAGTGTAATCAAAACAGAGGTTGGAGGAATCCAAGTGATAATACTCCTGGGCTCGAATTTGATCAGCTTTAAGAGTATTTGAATATAAAGGATAAGCCTTTGTGAAGTTTAAATATGACTCCTGCAATGAAGGGAGGGCCTCATGGTTGGTGAATTGAGCATTTGGGTGAAGAGTAGAAGATGTAGCTGCAAAAAAGTCATAGTTTGATCTGCTCTCTGATGTATCAGTATGAGACTCCTCGCAAGCAGGAAAAGAAGGAGGAAAACAGCCATTAAAGCACGGTGTTGATGCTTCTCCAACGCAAGGCGAGTGCATTTTCTTTCCTTTTCCCTCATAATTTTCTCATCATCATCCATAGCATTTCCTCCCTCATGCTAACAGGAACAACCCCTCAGTTCTGATTACTTGGGACCAATGAAGTCGAGAAATTCGTGACAACTTTGTAATTTAAGAGAGTGACATGGGTTGGTTCTTCACGTTAATGAGGGTCAACAATTGATGTGTTGAAAATCATTGTCTGCGCAGAGCAATATAGAGGGGGTGGACCAGGGGGCGATTTTATCCATGGGACCTTTCATAATTAAGCTGGAAATCAAGTGGTTGTGGTTACCTTGCGAGAAGGATAAAATTTCAAAAAGAGAAAAAAACAAAGTATGTGGCTTTTGATGGGTTTGAAGAATTGGTCATGAAGATGCGGCTTTAGAAAACAACAAGAGGTAAAGGTCAAAGGATGATACTTCATAGCTATGTCAAGCTGGGCTCTGCTTTTATCACTTCGAGTTTAACTTTAAGCGTTTTGGGAACGCACTTTTTGATGAAGGTCATTATCCAACCTCAGCTTTGTAACAAGATCGAAATTCTCTCTGGTTTAAACAATCAATATTTTCTTTTTTTTTGTTAACTAGGAGTATCTTCAACGGCTATTAGCGACTAATCTCTTTCCAGGGAAAGAGTAGACTTCTCTGGACTAGGTAAGCTCTAATAGGAAATTTAACCTTTAACTTCAATCACTTATTTCCCTCCGTTTCTTTTAAGGTTTAATATCTTAGCACATTAAAAAAATGTAATTAATGTGTTAGAATTTATTTTAAATATTTTAATATATCTTTTAATAAATAGATAGATAAAAAATAATAATTAATATTATTTTTTACTTTTCAAAAAATAGATAAATATATAATTAAAAAAAATAATAATTAATATTATCTTAAAAGTTTGAAAGTGAGAGACAAATAAAAAATAATGAAAATATTTAATGAGAATGTTTATTACTCATACTAACCAAGGATACTTATTTGAGTTGGTTACGCAATGGAGACATTTGTTCCGATTTTTAGTCTAAGTTACTTTTAACTATCTTTTTAGAATTAGGAAAAATTTGTTATATTATTAAAATTATCTTAAAATTTATGTGGTTTCTATTTTTACCTGCTAAGAAATATTATAAATTTAAATAATTTATTTATTTTTCATAATTAAGTAAAAATATTTTAAAAATAAGATAGTTAATATTATGAAAACTTATAAAAAATAATTTATATTTAAAAGCATAAAAAAATTTAGAACACTAATAAAAAGTACGATACGGTGTAAATGGGAGTGGGTTGGTTTATTTTGTACGTAAACTGATGAGTAGGGTTGTGGCTCAAAGTCCACCATGGGGCTATTCTTTTTAAAGTTTGTTGGGTTAGTGGAAGAAGACTGGATGGGTCAAAGTCGCCCCGTGAAGAGTAATAAATGTAAAGTTGTGCTCTTCTGAGCTTTCGCCTCTGAAATCTGAGATTTCACACGATATTGCGCGTCACTTTCTTTGGTTCATGGCTAATCAAATTTCTCCAAAAGAAAAATCAAGGGAAAATTTCTGATAAATATTAAAAAATCAAGATATTTTGAAAAAGGAATCCCAATTCTCCACGACTGAAATTATAAATTAGAATTAAAATTTAATGAAATATAATGAATATGTCTTATTTTTATTTGTAACTAATTTTTACATATTTATAATAGATATATATTTCTTTACAAGTCACGTATGTCTATTTGTGAGTGATAATAATATTACTTATAAATAAGTCTGTGTTATTTGTAAATATATTATTATTATTTATAAATAAATTTGTATCACTTATAAATAAATTACTTACATAGAAAAAATTTTTATCTTTTACTTTCTAATTACAAACTTCAGTAGTTTTATAGAATTAGGTAAACTAGAGTTTTTTTTTTTGGAAATATCTTGATTCTTTAGTATTTATCTGAAATTTTCCTAAAAATCAATAGTATAAAACATTTATTTTCTAGAAATTGTATTATTCATTAATAAATTCTAAAACAATTTGGTTTCTTTGCAATTTCGTGCCATTTTTTGTATTCTTTCAATCTTTCTTCACATATTTCGTTAGGCTTCATATATATATATATATATTAAAAAAAATTTCATTTTTTAACACATTTCAACAAGATTTAAATGTTAAAAAATAATTAATGTAATTTATCAAAAATTTTAACTATTATCTGTCCCAAAAGGTATCGAGGTTGCAGGTAATCAAGCACGTACGCCAAGGCCTTTGGTTTTCTACGTTTGACGTTGTCTAGTTAATTAATTAATAGGAGTATGTTTATTATGGAAATCGGAAATGTTGTATTGTTTAATACGTACATGGTTTTCTTTGGGTAAGTGTGTTTGGTTTCACTTTCAAAAACTAGTTTGTCCCCTAAAACTCAGTTTTCATTTTTTTGTATATGTTTGGGTGGATCACGTTGGAAAAGTGATTTAGAAGATAAATGGAGTTGATGTTGAAGTAACTCTAATATAACTTTTTCACTAGCTCCAATGAGATTTGAAAAAAGTTAAATAAAAATAGATTAATAAAAATAAGAAAAAAATAGTGAATTTAGGAAAATAAAATTCTTATAAAATTTCTTCTATCTAATAACCAAAATGTTCTCTTAAAATTTTAATTTTTATAGATCATTACCGATAAGAAAATATTATATTAGATAGACTATATTTTTAATTAAATAAATATAAATTAAATTTTAGTTTAAAGAAATTAAATTAATCATGAGTTTAACCTTAATTTAGAAGAAAATTATGAGTTTTGTCAAAATCAATTTTCAAATAAATCATCCAAATATAAATCTGTTCGTCTAAAACTAATTTTTATCATAATTACGTTGTAAAACCAATTTTATCAAAATTCATTTTTAACTAACCGAAAACTAAACAAGCACTAAGGGCCTGTTTGTTTCCACTTCCAATAAACCGTTCTGAGACTAAAACCAAATTTGACATTTTTGTTTATGTTTGGGTGTCAAAAAGGGAGTACGTTGTCATAGTGATTTTGGCTCAAAACGGAGTTGAAGGATAAGCAGTCTGCTTGTTACTTTTTCATCTTGTTTTTTCATTTTTACCTGTATTTATTTTAAAGTCAGATAAAAATATAGCAATAAAAATGAGAAAAAATAAAAAAATTAGGAAAATAAAATTTCCATAAAATTTTTCTATCTATTAACCAAAATGTCCCTTTAAAATTTTAATTTTTATAGATTATGATCTACAAGAAAATGTTATATAAGATATATTATGTTCTCAATTAAATAAATGTAGGTTAAATTTTAGTCTAAATAAATTAAATTAACAATTAGATAGAGTTTAAACTCAATTTAGAGAAAAATTATGAGTTTTGTCAAAATCAATTTTTTAATAAATCATTCAAATATAAACACGTTAGTCTAAAATTAATTTTTATCATAACTATATTATAAAATTAATTCTACCAAAATTTATTTTTAATTAACTGAAATCCAAATGGACCCTAAATGTCTTTAGTTTTTACTACTCCGAAAGTGGCGATGTATCAATTAGCCTTTGTCAACGGCTCCAATTGTCATTTCCTATGAAGAAAATTATTTAGTAATTATTAAATACAACAATTTATAAGGCAACAAAAAATATACTCCCTCTGTCGTCATATCCTCATATTACAAGGTGATAGGTAAAATTTCATGTATGTTAAAAAAATATATAACATCTTTAAATTTCTAAAAAAAAAACCCCTATTTTACTTATATTAAATATTATTAATCAATATAATTCGTAATACTAGATATTATATTAATAAAGAATAAAATTGATAAATAAAATCATGTTACCTTATAATATAAGAAAAAAAAATCTTAATTATTATTTTATAATATAAGACGATGGAGTAATACAATAAAAATTATTTATTCGTATATTCTTATTTTTGTTCAACTTTTTATGACATTAAAAAAAAAGACTAAATTTCTAGCTCCCTAATGATCTTATGAATTTTTTAGTTTTACTTTGAATTTAGTAAAATGGTCGCTGAGATTTTTTTTTTGGCAAAATTGATGATACGATCATAAAACTTAACAAAAAAGAGGAATTTTTTTTTTAATTTTTAAAATGGGAAGTCACGTTTTCTGCCTCCAATCCAATAGACGGCGTCGCTCCCAATGTTGGGATGATTTTGGAGTTACTTGGGATCAAGGTATTAAAAATTGGATTAGTTATTGAACTAAATGAGACAATAGTTTAAAGTTCAGTAGTAAGATCGAGGTTAAACTAGTTGTGAATAAATTAATATATTTTAAATAATATAGATAAAAATATAAAAAATATTTATCCATAATCATAAAATTAATATTCATTCTAGGATAAAAATAAATTTAATAATATATAGAAAATTAAAGATATTATTTATAAGTTTCACAATTTAATATTAAAATGTAAATAAGTTAATATTTATCTATAATTATATTTTAAATTCAAAATAATCAATTAATATTCTATTTTTATATTATTTGTTAAGTAAATTTATTATTATTAATAATTAAGTATTATAATATTTATAACATATTTTAATATAGAAATAAAAAAATTTATACAAAAAATAATGCTACTTAGTACTAAAAATAATGTTATTTTATTTTTAAAAAATATTTAAAAAAAAAGCCAAGATCAGTTCAAACAGTTTTGTACCGGTTCGACCGGTTCTTTATCGATTCTAGAAATCACCGATCTGCATCTGTTACCGGATCGGACCAGGGACCCATTTTTGGTCAAACCGACCAGTCCTGTCTGATTTTTAATTTATTAGTTGGGATAAAAAATATTATTTTAGATAAACTTTTAGAGTTATTTAATTTCAAAAAATATAATATATTAGATTTTTCTCATAAATCCTTGAAATTATCATGGTCATTGCCTTATAAGCCTTCAAATTTGACTTATTGTTCATTTAAAATTACAAGAAAAAAAGCTCTTGTTTGTCGGTACGGCAGGGAAACTTTCGTTTCTGAAAAAAATTGATTAGTATGTTTTCTTTTGATTTAAATTAAATAATTTTTTCTCATTAATATTTCACAATCTAAATAATATACTATGAAAATTAAATTAAACTTAATTTTTCTTTTGAGTCAATACTAGTGTACTTTTAACTACTATACACGTGTCAAGATAATAATTAGTAACAAAAATTTTTTCTATCATTTTCCAAATTACCCTTATTTAATAATACTTCCTACATTAATAAATTAAAGTCATTTTTTCATTCATTCTTTTTTCTGAGTTCCCATAAGTCATTGACAATTGTAAAGAGTGAAACTTTTGAGAAAAATTCTCCTTCATTCATTTATAATTTGATTAGACCAATAAAAAATTTTCATTAAATATATTAATAATTATAAAATATATAAGCTTACTTATTAGAGACAATACTAGAAAGATAATAAAAAAATATAATATAATCCATATAATACACTATATTTTAAAATATAAATTTTTTATAACAGTACACTATATATAGCGTAATCGTGGGAGTACTTCACATGACCCTGCATTTTAATTGCTTCATTCAAGTCATTGTTTGCGGTGGTCGAAAAAAAATAAAGTCATTGTTTCCCACCTCAAATATTTAACAGTTCCGTTATGCTGAGCCAGCATCTACGGATGCGTCTTTTTGGCCTTTTGAAACTTGGGGTGCTAACTAATTCCATTCTCATTTTGTTAATGTAAGAGATAAAAAATAAAATTATATAGATTAAAGTAAATAATAAATTTGTTAGAAATATAAAATAGTTTCTAAATATATCCTCATTTAATATTAGTAACTCTTCCATCATGTAATTAATACAAATGAATTATATTGAAAATATATTATCTTAATTAGAGATATTTTAAGAAAAAGTTATTAAATACATTAGACAAACTTCATATGTCTCTTATATTTTAAAACATGATAACTCCCTCAATTGTCCCTTATATTAAGGAACGGAGGGAGTATCCCTTAATAAGTAGAGTAAAATATAATCACCTTTGCCTCAATTATAAAATTAAAAACACCTCTTCTATTTTAAAAACATATATAGACCTCGTATGAAATAAAAAATTATGTTACATTGATACTCACTTTATTTTAAAGATTCTATTTTCATTCATCCAATCATTAATTTATCATTAAATTACATTATTAAACTTTTGTTGGACCAAAATACCCCTATTTAATATAAATAATATTTAAAAATTATTTAAATAAAAAATACTTTTAATATGTATATATTTAGATTTGTTTTGGTAAGCTGCAAGGGTACAACATGATTAAGAGGCCTATCTATCTATCTGTTAGTTAGGCTGATTTCCCAAGAGGGGGGTGAATTGGGAAGATTAGAAATTTTCTGCACAAAATGAAAATGATGAAGAAAGCAAGGTATAATGAAAAACAGAGTATAAAGCAATAAGTTAAAAGAGAAGAGATAGGGAGAAGAAAAACTCAGATATTTATCCTGGTTCGATATCTCCACTTAACCTACATCCAGTCCCCAAGTCACCACTTGAGATTTTCCACTACACTGCAAGAATTCAAAGGCTTCTTGCAAATGCTACAGTACAACGTGTATGCTCTGTTTTCTAGAGCTCACTCAATCACTCTTAGCACTTTCACTATGTGCTTTACAATCCCTTGTGATATCTCCTCACAAGTAAATCTATCTTCCAGATGAAGATTAGATTATTTACAAAGTGAAACTCTCTTGAATAGAGTGAATATGAAAGTTAAAGTGCAAATATTGAAGTAAGAGGGTAAAAGTCTTTGGGTAGAAGATTTGGCAGAATTTCAGTATATATAAAGTTTGATTCGTTACCCACAACTTCAAATGATGTTATATTTATAGATTTAGGTCTCAAATGTCCGTTAGAGACAAAATCTATCAGTTGGAGAAGTTATCCAATGGTTATTCTGAAAAACTATCTGTTAACCAACCGCATTTAATGCTTCTGACATACTGAAATTCAAATTTTGGTTGGTCAACAGACGAATTTCGAAGGAACCGAAGGTTAAAGCTTCCAACGTTGAAATACTGAAGTTCGTCTGCTCATGAAGTGAAATTCGAATTTTGAAACTTAGAAAATGTTTCCATGTTGTCACATACGAATTTCGAAGTGAAAAGTTTTTCTGTTAAGTGTGAACAGTATTTTTAATTTGCTACAGTGCCCTCGAAATTCGAATTTTGGAACCCCAAAATTCGTCTGTCCGCAGCAGGCTCAAAAGGCACAGTAGTTCATTTCCTTTGAAATTCAAATTTTCAACGAGTGAAGTTCGTCTGTCAGAGAGACCTCTTTTTAGACTTACTTCAACATTTGAATTTGTAAACACTGTCCTTCATATGTCATCATGTCATTTTAACAGACTCACAACTTTAGCTTCTGAAATTCGAATTTCCATGTTCAAAGTTCGTCTGTCAGTGAGCAATTTTGAAACTCAATATGATCTTGATTTCAGATGAACTTTAACATTGTTTCAGACGAATTTCTTCAGTTTTCATAAATTTCATTTTGTCTGAAATTCGAATGTTCAAAATCTGAAGTTCGTCTGTTACTCAACAGCTTCTTTCAGATGCTTATGAAAATTCGAATTTTGAATAATCAAAATTCATCTGTCAGAGAGGCATATCTTCAGACTTACTTAGTTTTAACTCGAAATTCGAATTTCCAAAACTAAAGTTCGAATTTCCAACATGACAGTTCAATGTAATATTTTCAAACTTCGTTTGTTGGTGGGTATTTTTCAAATATTTCATAATTTAACATAAAATCAAGGTTTTAAAACGTTTTTCCACCAAATCAAAGTCTTTTACCTATAACAAAAGATCTTACAACAATCCTAGCAATGACTACTCAGATTTTCTTCACTTGAGACACTTTGAGCTCCTTTGATATCTTCAATCCAAGCTCTTCAATGTTAGTTTGCAATCATCAAAACTTCTTGATTCAACACTATCAACTATGTCAGAACCTTATTAATTATGTTTAGACTTTTTTATTATATTATAAAGTTGATTAATTTGATAATTTTAAAATTTTCAATTACATATATTTAAATTTATTTATTTAGTAATTTTTTAAATACAAACGTTGGGTAACAAATTGTTATCATATCATAAAATTGTATTTAAACACTTATGTACCAAAAATAATTTTAATACATACATTTTCAAACTTTTATCATATTATAAAGTTAATTAATAATTACTTTTATAATATCAAATATGTTAAATTTATTTATTTAAAATTATTTATTTTGTAACTTTAAACCTAGACATTGGCTGAGAAAATATTTCAAGTATACTTTTAAAATTTTTCATCAAATTATAAAAATTATATAATTTTGATGGTATTATAAAATTTCTTAATTTTATTCTGCATGAAAAATTAATCAAAATCAACTTATAGAAAAAGAGAATAACTTTTAATTAGTATGATTTAATATAATAAGAGATAAACTGGAAAATATGATTTATATTGATATGATTTTTAATTAACAAATAATATTTTAGAATCTTTTAGGAATATTCTTAATTGTATTAAGAGATTATATTAAAGTGTAGATTTTTAAAATATAGATGATGTCTATGTAATTAAAGTAACATAGAAGGGAGACCATAGTATTTTACTCTAAAAAATATATGATGTAATCACAAATTTTTCTTTTGGTAATAATCATTCCCTATCCGGTCACAGCTAATATTCAAACTGAGCTACCGTTGAATCCCATTTAAAGATCTCTTTCAAAGGGTGTTCTACATTTATATAGTTCTAAACTCTAGATATCATATATATTTAAGTAATCTTAACCCCTTTACTAGAATCCACGTATTTCAAAAGTTTAAAACATCCCAAAATTAGTGAAATTTTTAAGGCCAAAACCTTATTTTCTCCCCAACGTGACGTTTTTAATTATGTTTACTTCAACGTGAAAATCACTCATCCTCTCACTGGTGAAACAATCAAAGAAAAGATTTGTTTAATTAATTAGTTTTTCAATGGAAGGACGCTTCAATCTTGATAACATGAAATATCTTACAAGAAAATATTCTCACTTACTTCATGAATCAGGTGACAGACACATTCACCAGACATCAAATTGAGAGAACAGAATCAGAGGATGAATCAAATTCAAACATGACATCCCATTGGCCATTACTCACTACTCACCGGCAAGTCTCTCTCTCAATATCTTCACTCCCATGTACCTGCACCACCCAAGCCATTTAAATTAATTATGCATTACATCATCACCCATTAATGCATTCAGATTCAGAATCTCTAAATCACATGTAGGATCTGCAATGTACTGTAAATATCAATACCTTCCAAGCATCATAACTGTGGCTTGAGGATTTGTTCCTGGAGAAGTAACGAAGGTGGAACCATCAATAACACGAAGACGCTTCACACCCATAACCTTATGGTCACCATCTACCACTCTCCCCACTTGGCACCCTCCATGGTAGTGCCATATCGTCATCACCGTATCTCTGCAAAACTGCTCCAACGACGTCGACGTGTTAGCATGTCTCGGCAGTAAGTTCACCGGCGACCTCGCCGTCAGGTCCAGCAGCATTCCTACCGAAAGATTCTGGTACCGGAATGGCTCGAACGCCTTCGACTCTATCACCTTCTCTATGATGCTTATCCCTCGCACACATCTCTCCAAGTCTCGTGGGTCCTGGAAGTAGTTGAAGGTCACCACCGGGTTCTCGTTCGGGTTTCGGTTTCGGAGCTCCAAATGCCCGCTGGATTTCGGACCCATGATTTTCTCCAGGATGAATCCTCCTTGAAACGCTACACCCTCTAAGCTCTCCATCAACTCTATTGCTTTCGCTAGGGCTTCTGGCGTTCTCTGCTTCGGTGGCAGTTTAGAAAGCTGACCAATCTGCACTTACCGGTAATTATATTAACCGGAGCCATGATCGGAAAATCTGAAGGTGAATATGAAAAGCAGATCTGTTATACCTTGGGGGAGAACATTCCATGGTCTTTGGGAGAACCGGAGGCGAAGTTCTCGCCGCTGGCAGCTTCGATGTAGGCGCCGAAGTTGGTGATGCCGACGACCTGAATGAGGGAGATCTCAACGGGGATCGGAGATGGGATGAAGACGGCGTTCATGGGGTTATCGGACATTCCTTGACCGACGAAGGGTTGGTCCTTTACGACGGTTATGTTATGGGCCGTGAGGTGGTCCTTGGGCCCAATTCCACTCAGCATCAAAATTTGTGGGCTTCCCAGGGCCCCAGCCGACACTATGATCTCGTTCTTGAGCCCATTCTTCAGATATGCCTCGTGCATCGTCCCCGTCGAGTCCCTGAAGATGACTCCATGAGCCACCGTGGCCTTGGATTCCTTCGTTGATTTACCTGTTGAGTTTCAGAACTCAGAATTTAGAGGAAATGAATGTGAGAAAGGAATTGACGGAATGGACCTCTGTGTTTATTTGTGAAAAGGATCTTATGGACGGTGGCATGCAGGAGCACGGTGATTTGGGAGGGGTTGGCGTATCGGAGGAGATCGGCGGCAGTGTGGCGGAGACCGTGGGGGTCGAAGATGGTGCCGCCGACCTTGGTGCCACTAATGTGATCGTAAGTGAAGCCATTGTCAGGAAGCACTCCACTCTGCAAGAGGCCATTCCTCACAGCTGACTGCCAGGGACCCGTCACTGGCTGGAAGGCCACCACCTGCTCCACCCACTGGTATGACTGGCTCACTGCTCTTGCCTCCCATCCCGCTTCCCTGTCAATTCATCTATGCATTTCATATTACTCTTTCAATATAATAAATAAGTATATTTTTTAAGAAGTTATTTTTTTTTTTAACTTCATGCATCATTTACTTGTATAATTTTACTTAAAAAAGTTTTATATTTTAGTATTAAAGATATAAATTTTTTATTTAATTTTTTTAATGTTTTAAAAAAATATATCATATAACACTTTAGAAGTATAACTTTTTAAAGTTATTTTTCAAATTAAGCCAACTTTTTAATAAATTTTATTTTTTTAATTGAGCAAGGAATGGTGGATCTACTTACTATTACAAAAGAAAAATAGATAAAATTATGAGTTTGTTAAATGTTATATGTATATAGTATAAAAGAATCAATTTAATGGATTTTCATATATTAAAATTTATAAAATGCCCTATTATTATATATTACAGGCTAACGGCTAATTAATATTTTGTACTATTGTATATCATCTTACCAACATGTTTTGGTCTAACCGTCTAAGTAGAAGTGGCAAGAACTGCTTAAACACGATGTTTTAAGCATGAGATTGTGTGAATCTAGAAAACGATATTAGAAGAGCTTCTGCAAATGAGGTTCAACTTGACTATAGTTTAATTTGAATTAGTCGGAACATAAAGTGATGATTACATATATATGAAGTATTGACACTTTAAAAAAGTAGACGCATCCATATCCAATACACGATATAATATAATATGTGTATCCTATTTATGTATATATATCCATCCATACTATTTTATACCCATTAGTATCATTTTTAAATTTTTACATTAAAATAGAGATATTTGAAGTTGTTATAAAAATTTTAGAGTTTATTTAACATTTATACTATAATTTTTAAAATAATTAATATCCATTTTTATCTTAATAGGTAGATTTATTAATTATATATAAATAATTACATAATAATATTATATATATATATAAATATCTTCCGTATCCTAAAATTTTAAAAATTATTTTTTTTATATCATACCATATTATATCTAATATCTAATACACGTATTCACAATGCTACGAGTTGCATATTAAACCATTATTACTTAAAAAAGAAAAACTATGGTATGTTACCTTATATAGCGAGGACTAGCGCGAGAGTAGAAACCGGCATTGAGGCAGGTTCCACCGCCGAGTACGCGAGCTCTCGAGTTGATGACACCATCTTCTGATATGAAGCGCTGCGATGGAGAAGTCGGGCTCAAGTCGGAAAGAGCAGCACCGAAGGCGGCAACATCGGTGATGTTAGGGTTTCCGTAGGGTGACCCTCCACGTTCCAGCAGCAAAACGTTGTAGGTTTGGGACAATGTAGCTGCCAAAGGGCACCCTGCGGTTCCTCCACCGATCACAATGTAGTCGTAGTATGAAACATTTGGAGCCAACTTTGCATTCTTCAGGAAACTGTAATTATTCCCACCTGTCACCATTCCAAATCAAAGCCTCCACGTTAAATTTTGTTGTTTAATATCAATCCGAATATAACACTTTTTTTTTTTCTTTTTTTGAGCTATGAGCAAGAACTAAGAGCTATTTTTTTTTAAGACCGGAGCTCTCAACTAGATTTATTTACATAAATTAGATTTGTTTCATATATATATATATATATATAAAGAAATTGGGAATTAAATTCCCAAAACAAAGATCCTTAATATAATTATATATATACTCTCTCTTGTTCTTAATATAAATCTCTTTTAACCGAATTACGCGAATTAAGAATTGAATTTAAAATTAATTAATTATCTCGATTTCTCCAAAAATCATAACATTTTTTCAAAATTACCCTTATTTAATCTCTCACTCTTTCTTTTTGGATATATTAAATATGGATATTTTTTGAAAAATTATAATAAATACTACCTCATATATTGTAAAGAGTCTTATATTCAGAATTAGGATAAAAGACCCTATATATAAGACTGGAGGGAGTATATATGGGTCTGTTTGGTTCTATTTCTGAAAACAGTTTTTCTGTTTTCGGAAATAGAAAATTTGTTTAGTAAACCTATTTTTTATAAACTGTTCTGGAAAATAGAAAAATAAAAGAACAGAAAACTCAAAACACCTTTAAGGTGTTTTGTAGTTTTTCTTCTGAAAAACACAAGGAAAAGTGAGAAACATCCACCTCATTAATGATAAAATTATAAATTTTGAATAATTCATCTATCACTCACTAGTTATGATTTTAAAAATAATTATCCAAACAAATATTTTTGTTTTCTTATTTTCAAAACTTATTCTTAAACAGAAAATTAACACTTTTCAAACAGGCCGTATATATCTTTTAGTATCTCTGCAGCACATAGCGTTGTTGGGTAGCAGTGCATTTATATTTATATTTTATAGGGGGACATAATTGATAGGTCACATAAGTTTATGCCATTTAATTGAATTCTTTCAACTACCAAAAATAAATAAATAAAAACAGCATTCAAATTCTGGTGCATATTTATCATATACAGCTGGAGAACACAGTTCCATTGCAGCTGTGCCATATATATTACTCTTTTTCTCAAAAGAGTATTCTTTTCCCATAATACCAACTAATTTCAGAAAGTTACATTTGGTCCCAATTGGACCTAGTCAAGTTTTATTTTGTGTGTAAAGCTCTTTCAATGACATTATTTTTATATACTCCGTCCATTCTATTTTATTTATTATTTTAAGATTTTTTACACATATCAATAAAACTATTAAATTATCTAAATTATGTTAAAATTTAATAGTATTTTCTCATAATATCGTTGCTGATAGGATGTTCTGGTGGCCAAAGCAAATAGTGCAGTCTAACAACATAAGTAATTAAGATCAAATGAAAATAATTAAATAAGAAACTAAATTAAAAACAATATCAATATCTTATAAACTAAGTTTAACACCAATATATGATTAACATAAAATATAGATAACGAGGGTTATTTATGTTTTAAACTCCATGCTAGTGGCAGATAACATGGAGTTGTAGTATTTTTAACTAAGCTCCAGAAACTGCATCTTCATGGTGTTTCGCCGTACAATCTAAGTTTGTCCCTAGCTTCTAGATAGGGAGGAGAAGAAAGATAGAGTGATAATACCGTTCTAAATATTCAAATTAAATGTTAGATTTCATATGAGCAACTAAACTAGTGAAGAGGGAAGAGAAGAAAGATAGAGTAATAATACCTTTCTGGGAGGCACAAGGTTGAAGGGAGAAGAGAATCCCAGAAAGTAGAACAAGAATCAGCCTCCACCACACCACACCCATACTTGTCTCTCACTCCTTACCCAAAAAGCTTCAATAAAATCTCTCTTAAACCCAACGCTCTCTGCATCAAATATCACTTACTACTATATATATATATATATATATATATATTCTTCTTAATTTCCCTCAATCAGATCCCTATAGAGAAAGAAAAAAATGCAGAGACTGTGTCAGTAAGTACTCCCATCACAGAACTATTGCCTTCGTCAATTTATAGGGCTAATATATGCTCCTTGAACCGTATGTTGCGGCTCACATAAATTAATTACTAGTGTATCTATTTGTGTGGCTATACGGTACACTATAATCACTCTTCACTGCTTACAGTTCAAATTGAATCGCCCCTTTTTTTGGGTTCATAGAAGAAGACAGTTGGATTTTGTTAATTGCACCTCAAACTGCGAAAGGAACTTTTTTCTTTTGGAGTTACCCCACAACAGAATCTATAAATGTACTAGGATTTGTGTACATTTTATGATGGAACCGATGAATATGCATATATATATATATATATATATACTCCTTTTCCCAACTCATATTAAAAGACAAAGACATTTTGTATGATATGTTTTTTATTTAAAATATAGGATATTAGATATTTTTCTTCCCATTTTATTCATATATTTAATGCCTCCCCTCTCATCATTTATAACCCTATAATAATAATAGAGTGAGGTATCTAATAAGAGCAAAATAGAAAAGTGAGTATTTTTTTCATTGATTTCAGGTAAAAAATAATTTCCTTAATATAAGTGTAATTAATACAAAATATCTTATAATGTGAACTGGAGGGAGTATATATATATATATATATGGATGTCACAACACACATGTTAATGTTAATAATGGATGCATGTATAAGAAAGTTCTAAAGCATAAATCATATAAAGCTAATTCATGTTAGAGATTTAATAAAGCCTGTGGAAATTAAGAGTAGTGTCATGTCTTGATGCGAAAACAAATAAGTCAATATTACATGTTGAATTATAAAAGCCCCCAACTAAACATAATAGGAGTTGAGTAGTTATCAATCTTTTCCTTTGAATAAAAAGGCAGCCATGTATATATATATATATAGCAGTACAACACAAACTAAAATTTTTTAAATAAATCAAGACACTTGCGATGGATTATGTGTAATTGAAACAAATTATTCTGTCACAAATTAGGGTGTAGCAAAATTTTGTCTCTCAATTTATAAATTTTTTGTGGCAAAATCAACGGCAAAAATTTGCGACGTCAAAAGTTCCGTCACTAATTTTCTATTTTATTGGTGTGATATAAACAGTTAGCTATGTGACTTTATTTTGAATATAATTGGAAGTATACGTGCTTAGATTTATTGGTGTGATATATATTTAGGTTATTTTCTAAAGCATTAACCTTTGTATGATATAAAAGATATACATATATATAGTTTTAAATAATTTTTCATTCACATTAATGTGAATTGACATAATGTATAATAAACATCCACGTACTACATAATTAAGTTTGGTTTATATGCTAATTAAAACCTAAATTATTAGTTATGAATTACTGAGTTGAGTTGTCGATGATAGTTAAATTAATCATTAGTAATTGTCAACTACTCCCTTTATCTCTATTATAAATCATATTCTAAAAAGATTGAACTATATAAAATGTAAATTACTTTTTAAGTATTAAATATTTATTTTCATATTTGTCTTTCATTAAATAATAATAGTGGAGAGATAATAAAATATAATTAAGATATGTTATAATTTAATAAGAATAATATTGAAAAGTTATGATAATTTTACAATTTAAAAATTTAAATTATCTTTAACTACTTTTCTTAATATATATATATATATATTATATGTATATAAATCAAGTAAAAGTAAAAGTTATTTATAATAGAAACAGAAGGACATGAACAAGATAATTACTTTTCTTAATATATGATAACGGATTAAAAGTTATTTACAATAGAAACAGAGGAAGTACATGAACAAGATAATGCCCTCATTTGATGATGGCGACCGGCCTTCACCATAATATCCTGAACTACTTCTATTTTCATAATTAAAGTATTGGTGCAGGTGACAGATACGTCTCGGAGAAGGACGAGAACCTAATTTTGGAGACTCATTAATAATGGAATCGTGGTGTTCAGTGGATCCACGTGTCCTCTATATTTGAACATTATTAAGTCTAATTAAGGGTAGCTCAAACAACGTAATTTTTTTTCATAATATTTGAACTCTTGACCTTTTTAGGAGAATCAAGTCCTTTTGACGCAACTATGGCTGTTATTTCAATGTTGTTTTAATTCGAGACATGAAACATACAAGCTGATTAACCACGTTCAAATCTATTTAAGAGGATGGCGTGGCGTGGCCTGGCCTGGCCTGGCCATATACTAAAATGATGGTTATTTTTTGTAAGATGTGGGGAATGATACTTAATAGGATTCAACTGCTTCAGTTATAAGTAGCTCAGACTCACTTAATGCTGTGGAGTACAAAATAATGTGGAAACTTCTTTAATATCTTTTCTTTTAGATGGACTTTCATGGACTCAATAATACATCTCTCTTGCATTGCCAATTCATGAATGAAATGATTTGTAATGGGGCATTTTTTATTATTTATTAAAAAGTATGCAACTAAAATAACAATAATTAATCAACCATAATTGGATTGAGAGAAGAAAAAACTTAATATATTTTAAGTAAGATTTTGAATTCAAACTCAGTATCCTTTAAAATTTGAAGGATCACGAATTGGATGGCTGAGTATTGGACTTTCTTAAACCACTTCTAAACAGACCTATTCTCAATGTAATTATTGCCATAATTTTTTTATCAAGACAAAATAATGTCCACTTATCTATTTAGAAGGAGGTCAATGAAATTAATGAATGATATTTTTCAAAAGATAGTAATTTTCTTAATAAAATTAAGATTTTCGACTAAATTTAACCACATTCTTTAATTTGTGTTAAAGGAAGGGTCTTATAAATTAGGATAAAGGGAATAATGTGAAAACTGATTAATTACATTACACTAAATCCATTCAATAATGTTGTCGAAAAAGAAAATCCCTTCAAAGATTTTGTTGGAAACCAAAAAGTTTCCAGACACGGTTTGAGGCGATGCATTCATTATAAGGTGATAAGGTCCACATGATATATATACATTAGTTCTGAAGTTAACGAACCAGTGAAGCCGAACGAAACCAACGTGAAAGATTTAATTATTAAGGGACCGCATGTGGTTGGGGAAACTAGGTTTTTTTCCACCTCTTTTTTCTTTTTACAAATAAATAATTAAAATAAGTTAATTAATAAAACAATTAAAGTGCCACAATCCAAGATTATTGTCGTAGGTAGAGTGCATAATAGTGGCCCTGCCCAATAGAATTCAGACTCCGACATTCTTGTGCCATTTTGTTTTGTCCGTTAAGTGCATTTTATAATTTGTGTATTTATTTTTGAACCAATATTCTCTACAGGTAAAATCAAACCTTTCTTTTAAGAGCAAATGATAAATCTCTCCTAAATTCTAACTAAATTTACTTCGTATATAAGGTTGATGATCAAACCTCCTAATTTGTTTCAAAGGACCAAAAGTCAACCTTAGTAATTTTATAATTGGAAATAAATAATCATCAATATATTAATAACCTTGTACATTTTAAAATATATAATATATTTTTAAATTTTAATATTTTTATTTTGACAGAGATCAATGATTAAATCAACATAACTTTTTAACTATCAATTTAAAAATGATAAAGTTTTAAAACATAAATTAAAATTTTATATTATTCAAGTTAAATTTACATGATTAATAAATATGATATGACACTTAACTAGGAGTAGGGCCCTTGCTTTGTGAAAGTGGGACACCGGGTGTCTCCTGAGAGACCCCTCCTGTCAGGGTCCTCCTATGGCAGGGTTTATTTTTTTTAAAAAATTTTTAAAATTAAAAATTATAAATAAAAAGTATATTTTTCAGAAATTCAGTAAATATATATTTTGTATAGCTTTAAATTTTTTTATTTATTAAAAAATATTATACAGTAAAAATTGGATCTTTGTAGTTTGTAATTTTATGCATTTTTTAGTAATTAAGAAAAAAAATATCAAACAAATTTAAAACTATATAAAATATATATCTACATGATCCTTAAAAAATTTATTTTTTATATATAATTTAAAAAAAAAGAGGAAAAACTTGCAGGACCGTGGTAGTTTTAAAATTTTTTAAAATTAAAAATTATAAATAAAAAGTAGATTTTTCAGGAATTATGTAGATATATATATATTTTGTGTAGTTTTAAACTTTTTATTTATTAAAAAATATTATATAGTAAAAATTGAATCTCTGCAGTTTGCAATTCTGTGCATTTTTGTAATAATTCAAAATAATATCAAACAAATTTAAAACTGTACAAAATATATATAGCTACGTCCTTGAAAAATTTACTTTTTATCTATAATTTAAAAAAAAAATAAAAAGAGAGGGGAAACTTGCAGGACGTGGCAGTTGGAGACCCCAACCCCATGAAAGTGAGACCTTGCAAACTTGGACGGGATGGGAAATACACTGTTTGTTATTCAGGCCCAAAAAAAAAAAAGACAGTTGCTATTAAGAGAAAGATACAACAACGCATAGTAGCTGTGGCTCAGACGGCTTAAGAACAATATAATATTTCTACAATAAAATTCCCTCAGGGTCTCCTTACAAGAAAGTTATTGATCATCATGCATCATTAAAAAAATATATAATAATAAGAAGAAGATCGTGGTTGAAGAAAGTATTAACAAACGAAAAAAATGAGGTAAAGCCTGCAACCAAACCTTGTGGTTATGGATGCCAAAACAAGTGAAAGAGTTGAAAGATGAAATGAGGATGGAAGCAAAGAAGAAGAAAGAGATTAAAACATGGAGTTGTAGGTACACAAGGTGGCGATAATGGAGGTAATGCAAACGATGAGGGAAGGAAGCAGGGTGAGATTAAGGAGCTTACTTACCCCCAAGAAGCCTGCAAGAGTGATGGTTGCATCAGCAATCACTCTGGCTATGGTGCCAGCTTCTGTTGAGAGGAGCCCTCCATTGTAGGTTCCTCGAGAAAGCCTTGACGACATCACTCGAGAAAGCAGTGACAAGTTCACACCTGCAAATTCATTCATTCATATTACTCACAAACTCACCTTCATAGTATAAATTCCACTGTCATAAACAGTAATGAATATATCAGCCAATTGTTAATGTTTTTTACTGTAGGGTGCAGTCATTAAAAATTCACCACTATATTCTTTTGGTGTGACACATGACAATAGAATTATAGCCCTTCGAGGGAAGTCGTTATTTGATCTTTTTTTTTTTGGATTGAACCACCGTGATATTTGATAGTCGCGTTAGATTTTGATTAATCTAGATCAAGTCAGATAAAACTACAAAAGTGGCAAAGCCAATCGAGTATTTAACACAACTGCATACCCAAAGCTCGAATTCAAAATCACCGGTTAAACTAGCGCAACACCCAACCAACTGAACTATGAACTCATTGGTAGTGTTAATTTGATTTTAATGCTTTGTTTGGAATGTTTCCCTTTTATTTTCTTCTCATCCAAATAAAGATTAAATATTCATACACGTTTTAAATATCATTTCTCCTGGCCTTTTCTATTCACTATATTATATTGCAGCGAAAATGAGGATTGCTCAATGATTGAATCTATGCAAACAGTACTTTTTCCCCCCTTTTTACTATTACAAAAGGTGCTTTGTATTCTTTCAAGATGGTCTGTTTTCAATTTACTCAACTATTTTTTTATTTGTAGCTTTATACTACTTTTTTTTTTGTCACCTTTTGTTGTTATGTGAATCTCTTTGTCTGTATTTCTGTTTTAAAGAAAGTCTAAGCTTTGTAATTTGTCAATAGGTTTATGTTTCTGTTTTTCCAATGTCATTGCTTTGGTTAATTTTGCAACTATAGTATTTCTTTGATAGATAAGGGTTCATCATCAAAATTTAGAGGTGCCATCTTTTTTCTTAAAAAACCAATAACAAAAATCAATAAAATAAAATCATACCTTCAAGTACTTCAGCAGCAACAAACATGAGGAGACCAGAACAGACATATTGTGGCTGAGAGTATGGAACAAACACATTGAAGCTCAAAAGTATGCCTAAGCAAACCATAATTTCAGACACCATCAGAATTTGCCTACAACATGAGAAATGATCTGTTAGCTGTTTATCAAAAACACTGATAAGCATCAACATTCATCAAGTACTCTCATGCATTTTTCTGCAAACAACCAGACAGAACATTCTTCAAGGAAACATCACCTGTCCTCAAACATGTTGCTTATGTAGCTTCCAACAACAATATTGACAGGCAGAACTGTCAATCCAAGGCAAGCAAGAAATATTGCAACCGTGCTTGTTGACCACTTGAAGTAGTATGATGTTATGACACTAGATTCTGACAGTAAAATCTCCATCGCATATTTCAGCATGAAATATATCAGTAACTGGACCTGTTCGTGTTCAAATAAATTTTGGTAAGCATCAGATCAAATTTTTGTATGCGTAATCTAATAATCTTTGTTTGGAAACTAGTAGATTGTAATATCAAATCGGAGAAACGCTTAATTTGTATATAATATAAAACTCTAATAAGCTGCATTATTCATGAGACATGCATAATACAGCTCATTTCTTTAACTCCGTACAACGCACAAAGCCCACTCTAGTTTAATACTGAAAAATACATTTCCTTACGGTTTATTCTTTGAACTTCTTGTTCCTCAACACAAGTTATGGTCACATCAAGCAGCAATTACAAATAGTTAATTTTGATACATGCTTTACTTTAGTGTGATAGGTTGATAGAAATCCAAGATGATATAGTTTGGTGATTAAAGATTTAGAGTTACTCACAAACCTTTACAGAAGGTGTAAGTAGTCTGTATGCAGATGCAATTGAATTGGCTGGCCTACGAGATTCCTCTGGAGCTTCTTCACTATCACAACCATCCTGCTCACCATCTTCATCTTCTTCATCTTCTGAACTAATCAGCAATGGTTTTTTAAGGCCCTTTTCAAGTGCATCATGTTCTGCTTCAAAGAAAAAAAAGTTCATATCCATGTAATTATGCAATAGCCAAGTCATTACAGTAGTAGTAGGTGTTTCTAGTATATATCTCAGTGACAGATAGGCAAGCTATTCTAGAAGGATCACTTAAAGCTAGAAAAGTACTACCTCTCTCCATGGTTTCTGCAATATGACATTTTGGCTGGAGTTTTACAAACTAAAAGGGAATCAGAGCTTAACTATATATTAAAATCTTTTAAGTTTTTAGCTACCTTTCTCCTGACCATATTTGACTACTGATTCTGCTATATAGTAAAAGTTCAGTAGAATACTAAAAAATGTAGTATCATTTAATTGTATCTCTTGAAAAATGTCCTTCACATGTCAGGTTTTTGTTGTTGAAGAATCTTATATAACAATCACCTAAATTTTTTTATTAAGTCTAGTTCTTTCTACAAATACTTTAATATGAAACGGCACAAAGACTTAATGTAATGAAACAAGAATTCTGATCCACAATATATGAAATTTTTTGTTCCTCTCTTTTAAGAAAACAAGAATGTGATATATTCTGATTAGGGACTGTTTTCATCCATTTTGAACATTGAAGATTCTCCAATATGTGTACCAGATGACTGATATATGGAATAAGAAAACTACTGAAAATAAAATGCATAAATCATCAGCAAAACAGATGATTCAACATGAGTACCAGCAGCATTAGGTTGATGAGGTATTTGCTCCTCTTCAGTCTCACGAAGAGGTTCCCGAAAAGTGAACCACAGCCACACTAAATATATGAGCCAAGCAACAGCCATAACCCAGCCAGGCAAGGTTTCCTGATTGAAGGAAAGCTTGTAAATCTTAAAATTGGTTTGAAGCAATCCAGCAAGTGCAGGACCACAAGCAATTCCAAGAGCACTTGCACTCACAAAACCAGCTGATGCTTGCATTCGAATTTTTAATGGCACACAGTCACTGATATAACGACGGTTCACAGCTCTAGCGGAACCAAGTCTGCAATTATAATCCAGTATCAAGGCTTTATGTCATATTAATAAATTTATGGTCATCAATATATTTGATGAATAGAGACAACAGTACTTACCCACAGAAAAGACGACCAATTATGAGAACCCAAAGCGAATTAAGATCATAAGCCAAAGCATACAAGGCGTTTCCCAGAAAAAGAACAATGCTACTGAATACAAGAGGCTTGAAATAAGATTTATTTGACCATGCACTAAAGTACACAGAAGAAAACACCTGAGCAACAGCCATTGCTCCAATCACAATACCACAAACTGTTGCTGCAGCTCCAAGGGTCATAGAGTAATCATCTGCTGTGGGTACAATAATGTATGTGTTGACCATATACAAAAATGTGTTCACCAAGTTCAGCAGAAGAGACATAAAATGGTATCTCTCGTCGCTAGCTTGTTCCTCAGGTGGCAAAGGTAGGTCTTCTTGTATAATCAGTGCATGTTTCGCCATAAAGTTCAAAAAGTTTGTTGACTGGTTTAGCCTTTCTACTGCAGCATTTATTGAACCAATTACAGGATCCTGCATATAACACCCACTAGACGTGATGAATAATCTCCAACTAGACACAATTTTTTTGTATTGCATGAAGTCTGAAGTGAGTTTCATTATTAATAGCTTATGAATAATATGGATGGCAATAAATTTGATTATATATATTGTTTATTTCTTAGCTTCTCCCTAGTCCATACTCAGTGATACCAGACACCACCCAAAATGGTGTGATCTTGAATGATTCAACGATTTTAGACATTAATGTCACATACAAATAAGTTGAACACTGACACCTAAGTGATGTATAAGAACGTTAAGAAAGGAAATGGCAATGAAAATGAATGAAACAGAGTAAATTAAAGAAACCTGGAAGGAAAGATTAGGCTGATCATAAATTGATAAGTAGCTTCCTTGACAGTGTTGAAGTTCATGAAGATTGCGAGATAAGGCTCCCACAACAGCTCCAATCCCCTACAAGCTCAACATTATCCATGTTCATTCATGTTCTATTTGATTCTGCAAAGTTACAATGGAAAAATTATGTGTTTGAGACAACCACATTACCACTTGCTTGAGTACTTGTTGCAGCTCAGAGTAAGGATGATTTGCACGAGTTTTAACATAGTAATCAGTGAGTTTATATCCCAATCGTTTGTCAAACTTCTTCAAAATCTTACGCAAACCAACAGCATTAATCTCTACAAAATAGAGAAGCTTCAAGAGCTCTTGTCCCGCTGCTCTGTATGCCTCTCGTAGTTCACATGCTTGAGATATATCATATTGCTGCTGAAGAGCTTCACGCTCCTGTCCAAGCTTCGCTATCTTGCTCGCCAGAATCCCTTGTTGTTTCAAACTAAAAAGCACAATCTTCTCAATCTGAATTGCAACAATAACATAAGTGAAACAAATTAAACCAACTAAAGAATTCCACATATTATGTTGCAATCAGAAGATAGTAAGTGAATATGATGATGAATATAACAATACAGAGAGCAAACCTGATGATCCAGCATTATTGAGAAATCTCTGAGCACATACCGGCGATCATGTGTTCCAAGTTGAATTTGATGAGCATAATGTTTTACTTTTTTCTTCATTAGCTTGTAGTTTATGTAATATCTAAAGAAAGATTTGAAAATCGTCAATATGCATGAATATGAAACCACATTACGTTAATGTGGATTGAGGAGTAATATATGCCTTGAAGCTTGTAATTCCGACCACAAAAGCATGCATTGATACAAACATACCCTTGCCATTCTTCAATTCGTCTTTGCTTCAACTTTTTCCCAAATGCAACCATCTCTCTGAAATTTACAAGTTTCTTTGAGAAATTTCCATTCAATCCAGAAAGATAGCAAACAATATCTCAGAACCTAAATGCCATACGTATAAATGACATTTACTTCAGAAATTAAAAAAGAATACAATGACGAAATTGAATCAAATAGAGATATTAACACAAACACGTTGTATTCAGTGGAGGAATTTTTCTAGAGGATTCAGAGAAAACAGAGTAGAAAGGCATCAGCATATCGGAGATTATCGAAGGTGTATGATCATTACCGAACTGACTTGGCTGCTCTACGACGTTACGTACAACGGAACACAAATGTAATTTATATTCATCGAAAATAATAAACAGAGACGATTTACTTAGGGTGATAAAAAGAATTAGGCTTATTAAATTAAATTCAGAAGATAAGCAAGGAGAGAGTAATAGAGATATAAGATCCATGGACAAAGATAATATGAAATTATTCTTGTTTTATTTTATTTATTTATAAAATAGAACATATTTAAATTTTTTTGGTCATAAATTCATCTTTATCTCATATAGTTAATTGAAATATTATATCAAGTAATTAAGAAATATGGATTGGTTACTCACTTAAATAGATAGAGACAAGCTAATAGTTGTATTAAAAAAAAGGCAAAATTTATTCCCAACATTTATTCATATGAAAAGCAAAACATAGTTTAAAGAGTGTATAATATATAGTTAGTACTTTGGGAGAGATTAATCTATGCTAAGAGATACTCTTACGCTTGTACAACACAAGAAAAGTGGCAAAAATATTACTTTAAGAAACATTTTCGAAGAAGATATATCTTATCTCTCTCACTGGATTATTTATAAAATCGAAAATGTGTTTATTAGGATTTGTGGATATGAATGGTTTACTCCGTGATAATTAAGTTTAGAGTGGCATAAAAACTTGATCCTTTCCCTATTTTTTAGTAATTTTTTTATACTAATTATCATAAGCTAACTTAGTTATAAACATTTTAATAAATACCATATTTTGAATGCACAAAATAGAACTGTGTTTGGTGAGATATACCTATATACGTATTTAACAAAGCATATATTAACAATATCAATATATCTATAAAGTTTCTAGTTGTTGTGGAAAATCCAATTCTAGTTATGGAGAAAAAAAGCATAATTAATCTGACTAAAACTAGCTAGGGAAATCAAAATCATTTTGATCTCATTTTAATTACTATCATATTCGCACTTACAGTGATTGTGAGAATCATTAATTGTTTCCTTTTGACGCATATACGTGCATAAATGAAAATAAATTAGCATTATTAAAAAAAAAATTCAGGTGGGACTGAAAGTCATTCCGCACTCAAATAGTTGATTTAAGTGTGACTGTGTGAGAGGCGTTGAATGTGAGATTGAAAGACAACACCAATTTCCATTATTTGTACTTGTTATCCAATTATATAACAACTTGAAGCCCCTCAAGACTCTGATATGCATATGCCTATTTCTATATTTGCAATACGACAGCCTTCGTCCTTATACTGTCTTGCCATAGTTACTCAAAGTCTTCCATCATGAAGAAGCCAAATAATTGCGAGGCTCAAACAAGTCACTGTGCGAGAGAGAGAGAGAGAGATTTTCTATATGGCAACAGAACCTCACATATGATATCACTGGCTGTTTGGTTTAATTAAACGAGTTAAATAATGTAATACAATGATAATTATATGCAAATTTGTTTAGTTTGATATTGGGGAAGTAAGAAATAAATTTATTTTTTATATTTAATTAAATATAAATAATTAGGAAATGTTTAAATTATCCCAAAGCTAGTTGGCGGTGGAGAGACCAGTAGGTACTGCCCAGCTAGTTACCAAAAACAATGATAGCAGCTGGCAATGGTCGGTTAGGGGATGGGAGTTTTTGGTTTTGTGAAAGGTAGTTTGGTTCTTTTGCTCCTTTTACAATCAATTACAATCATGTAATTCCTATATCACATAGCTTTCTGAGAATGAAGAAGATTACCAAATTTGAGATAATGATGTAATATTATTACCTGAATTTTGTACAACCAAACACACTTAGTCATGTAATATAGTAAAGATTACATCATAATTACATGACATTCCCCTCTTGTAACCAAACCAAACACACCAAAGATTACAAGCAAACAACTGCCCTTCGTGATTCTTATTCGGGTCAATTCTTTTTCGAATCCTCCACATTTAATGCAAAGGGTGCATTTAAAGAGAGACAGGACAAAAAAAAAGTGAATGAATATAATTATAAGATGTGAATCTTATATATAGTCTTACTTTCTTTATCTCATAATATAAGATAACGTTTGAGAATTTGACAATTTACCCCTCACTAATATAATACATAATATTATAAATTGTGTTGAAATAATAAAAAAGAGAATATTTCATGATATTTAAGAAGGTTAAGATATGAATGTTTAAGTTTTTTTGAAAAATTTAAGAAATTTTTTTTTTCATTTCTTAATTTGTATGAAATCCTGAATGCTACCTTGTAATATGGGTTATAAATACATAAAATAGGAAAATCCAATTTGTATTCTCATTGCCATAATGTTTGAACAAAAGCAAAAGCTATATATTATCTCATTGGAATATTATCCAGGCCAATTATTTAGTTACACTAATAATTAGGTTGAGGCAAATCATGACCAAGAGGAAAAACAAATTAATCTGATCAGAGTGATATGGTGGTTATAATCATTATTATCATGACTATATATATTTTCTACAATTTTATTCTCCAAGAGCCAAGCTCTTGAAAATGCAAGATTGATCAAGAAAACTATAGATATAATAATCCATATCATTCATAACCCATCCCGCTTTTTCTCTTTTTTCCTTACACTTTTTATTGTATTTTACTCTTAAAACGATTTTTGTTTTGAAAGGCGCAAATTAGGAATAAGCAACTAGCTTAAGAAACACTCCCTCTATCCCATTCTATAAAATGTTTTAAAAAATCATGCACATTAAAAAAAGGGCTAAAGATAGTTAAAAGTCTTAATTTTGTTAAAAAAATTACTATTTTTCCAAAAATATCCTTTATTAATTTTATTGACTTTTCTTTTAAAGAGGGAGATGGATTAGTTATAGAGTAAATTTATGGAGGTTATTGTTAAAAAATATTTATAAATGACTTACTAAATCTTATAAAAGATCTTACTGTATCCAATTCAAAATACAAGTTTTCTTTAATAAAGTGTACATAGATGATGAAAAAGTGTTAAATTACTTAAATGTGTGAAAAATCTATATTGTTTTCTAATATCACTCTTCATAAATATAATTTTTAAAATAATTTTTTCTCTTATAAATTAATTAATGATAAGGATAAATTAAGAAAAATTATTAATATTTTTAATTTTTTCTAAAGAAAACTTATATTTTAAAAAATTAATGTTTGAAAAAAAATTTATGTTTTAAATTGGTGGGAGTATAATATGAAATAATAAAAAGCATGAAGGTTGAACATGTCATTTAATGGACTTTGACTCAAAACAATTAAAGGGTCCACAGACACACACACGTGTACATAGGTAGTACGTTTTGTGGTTTCTTGAAGCCTAAACCTAACTACCTTCGCTACGTGTTCCTTCAGGAGTAGATATGAATAATATGATCCACTTGAAGCTACAAGTCAAAAAGATTCTTCCATTTCAAAATGGGAATAATTAAAAGAGGACTTTGTTCCACTGCGACAACTCATTACACACTACTTATGTTGGAGGATGCGTATGGACATGGACGATATGTGTGTATATGTATATGTATATGTATATGTATGTATACACAATGGTCGGGGTGTACTGTGCAGTGAACGTACATACGAGGTAGTGAATTCGAAGGTGGTTAACGAACTTTTGGTTCGTGGAAAAGGGATTTGAGGAAGGAGAAAATGTAAAGAAAAATATGAAAATTATATTTTTTATTTTAAAATATAAAGAATAAATGAGGATTATCAAGGGTAATATATATATATTTTTTAAAAATATCCATAATTAAGTTACCACAATTCATTCTTATTAATTGTATGATGTAAAAGTTATTACTCAATTTGATCTTAAATATAGAGTCTTTTATTCTGATTCTAAATATAGGATCATTTACAGTATATGAAGTATTATATATTTTCAAAAGATGTCCCTATTTAATGTATCCTAGAGAGAGAAATAGATTAAATAAGAGTAATTTTGAGAAAATATTATTATTTTTTGAGAAATCGATATAGTTAACTAACTCTAACTCTCATTCTTAATTCACGTGATTCGGTTAAAATAGTTTTATACTAAAAATCGAATTAAATAATATTACATGTGAGCATTTTTTGAAACTATTTTACATTTTTGATAAATTTAATTATTCTAATTGCTTTTCTTTATCTTTGTGTTTTTGTTCTTTGTCTCTTATAAAAAAGAATGACTGTATTATTTGTTATTGACAAAGTGGTCTTTTTAGAAAAAGGTCTTCCCATGGTTAAGGAATATATTGAGATTTTTTATTGGGGTTCCTTTTCTCATTCCAATTCTGTACCAAATCAATGTGGGGTTTTTGTTTTACGGTATTTTACGAGACACAAAAATGTACCCACTTAGGAAGAAAATGCAAGGTTTGGCTCAGTATCAATGTTAATGAAGGAGCACCATTGCCTTTGCCTTCCAAACTCGGGTCACTGACAAGGAGAAGAAGGATAACATATATAGGTATGAATCGAGACGATGGAAGTAGTTTCTTTGTCCATTTCACAAAATACTCATGAGGTAACTGCATGCATTGCAGACTATGTTATACAACTAAAAATGAGTAAAGAGCGAGACAAAAATGTCTGAGAATTTTGCATTAAAAGTAAAACTATATTACTAAAATTGCTTGGAAAAATAATGCTAAAAAAATTCTGGATTAAGATGTGGTATGAAACTCATTTATATATAAAAAGAAAACTCAATTTATTTCCACGTTTTGTTCAAACAAACATAAACAATCTATTACATCGTTGCTAATATACCTGAAATAAATCATAATCACACATGATGACATGACTAACATACTGAATTTATTTTCTCATCCAATCTGATAAATATTTAGGTTCCCATTTGCATCGGGTTTTATTAACTTGAAAAACAACATTATTTAGCAGAGATGATAATCAAAGGTTTTTTTTTTGGGTTTTAATGTCACGAATTGCAATTGGTACAGGATTAGCACGATGAAAGGAAGAGAAAGGCATTGGGATCACGGAAATTGAACAAGACTTGAAAAATATATGTTTATATATTTATCATTATTGCTTCATAATATTATTTTTTATTATATTTTATATTGATACGTAATTGTCATTTTCAATCATAAATTCATTGTCCTTTTTTAATATTTTTTAAAAAATAAATCTGGAACTAATGGTGGGGCAGTTATGTTCCGAATCCTACCTATTTAATTATTTTCTACTACCATATTCACATCATGAGAAATCACACAGGATTTATACCACCACACAATAATTCCTCTTTTCAATTTATATTATTTAAATAGATTAAACAAGAAAAAACAATGTGCAAACTTTATCGAAAGCAAATGGTATTAATAATATTCATAACATGTTTAGACATTATCCACCAAAAAAAAAAATATATAGATATTTTTGACTAAGTTAGCACTACGAAATGACAAGTGAATAACGAGTCTCAAATAAACCGTTAAAGACAGACGATGCCTTAGCCAGTCACCCAGCGAAGTGCATAAATTTGAACTGTTTTCTACCACAAAGAACCAGAGGATTTTGAACCTTATGCCTCTTCAAAGCAAAATCTAAAAACTACAAACAGAATTTGGTCGAGTAGAAAAGACTCATCATCACTCAAATAAATTTATAAATTCAAGTCTTCGATTGAAAAAAAAATCATGTTGTAAAAGCTTCTTTTTTTAAGAAACTGGCAATGATCAAATCTCAATTAATCAATAATAACAAATATTAGATAATTGTGAAAAAAAGGGTAAACATTATGGTATGATCTACCAACACCCGTACCAATAACAGCTATTTGAAAAGGAATCTCACATTTAGAATTGTTGAACATAGGTTGCCTGTCCTGCAAATTTATTTTCAGTTTCACCTCTTTGTTTATTACTTGTCTGCTGGAGAGTAAACAAACACGTAACAAGGCAAATAAAATTATGGTACATATAGAACAGCCTCTAAAACAAGTTGGTTTTGTAACATAGGATCTAGCTAAGGACGCAATCAAATAAAACAAAATTAGATTTTGTAAGGGAGAAAATTGGAGCTCAATCCACTATAAAATTACAATGAAAGGCTCAAGGAAACACAATATTTGATCCCAATGCCTCTTCTACCTCAAGATACAGGGGCATATTCTTGGATAACTGATGCCAGTTTATTTCTATCTTCTTCCGATTTCATCCGGATCAAGAATGTGCGCGCCACAACACTCTCTTTATCTCCACCACTCTCATCGGCGTTATCCTGCAAGAATCTCAGGACTCACATTTGTTTTTCATTGTAAATTTCAGACATTTGATGAACAGCAAAGCTGCTCAGAGGGATAAGAGAGTAGACAACCTAGATGAGTGGAAGCTATTCAGAACACACAACAATATAGGGCAGTTAAGAAACTGCTCTTACATGAAACCAACGATAGACTAACATTTTAGGACTTTTTTTTTTTAAACAGGAAAAAAAAGATGCTTCACTGCTTTTTTCCAAGATTCTGAAATTTTGGTAATTCGAGTTTTTTCTCCCTAAAACTGAAGATGTACCCCTTTTAAGAAGTAGTTCTAGAACAACCACTTTGGCCCGTAAAAAAAACCACGGCAAGAAAAAGGAGGCAAGGAAATTGGTCAATCATGTTAGATATGAATAAAGACCAAATAGCTGGAGAAATAAAGGACAAGGGCATTTTCATGTGGAGTTTTCTATGAGTATTTTACTAACATAAACTAATCTTTCGTATCTGCATAGTGCATATACTAGTCATCTGCAGTGATGTTTCATAATGAGCAATTTTTCAACACAAGTTACTTACCGAGGTATGGAATATTGCAACAAGGGAGTTCTTTTGCTGATTTGTCTTAATGCCTGGATAAAGCAATGCATTAAGAAGGATTTTTCCTACCTGCCATCAGTACAAGTAAAATAATTAGAAACTAAAAATGTGAATTTCTCAATTAAAAAACAATAAAGAATTTGCATTTGGGTAAATTACTTTCAAATATACCAGCATATAGCCAATAATAAAAATAAGGAACAGACCTCATTTCGAACAACAATTGTAGGCTTGGACTCTTTGGTAGCCTTGCTGACGCCCTCTTTGCATTTAATGGACAATTGTCCCATTCCTTTATCTTTCCATACATCCTTATCTTCTGGATCAGTTGACTGGACATACCATGGGCGAAGGACATAAAATCATCGTCATGAACATCATAACACCAAGTCAAGCAATGCATGCCCAGAAATTTTAAAATTCATTGGAAAGACTTTTCCATCATATAAACTAAAATGAAACTTTACGCTGGAGCATTTCATCAAATAAAATAGTTTATGATAATACCTTCACGTAAAGCTTGCACTTCACCTCATGTACGACTATTACACCCTTCTCTTCTGACTTCTTCACAGATGGGCTGCTAGGCTGCTGCAAATCATTTTCTGTAACCATATACAGAACAATCTATTAATCATCTCTCTTTTCAGATAAGTCATTCATGCCATCAATGCTGTCAAACTAGCAAATTTAAGTAAACTCGTAAAAGTAGGGCAAACTCAACTTGTAAAATCATAAGCGTTTAAAGATGTCAACATATATCTCCATCACCAATGATCCTTGAAATGTATACAAGAAAAAACAAATCAAATATTTAACTATATATATATATCCACCCTATAAAAGTTTCCATTTATCATCAAACAGTCTCAAACAAAGAAGTGAACAATAACACTGAAAATTATTATTTAAAGAAAACAACACCAACAGACAAATCATATCAAGAAGCTGAATAAAAATAAGCAGAAGTTTACGGCTACACAATGTAGCAACACCAGTAAGATATTCTCAAAATTAAGAATCAGCAACAAACTCTAGAAGTTAAGATCTAACATTTTTCTAAGCATACCCAAGGTATATCCAAATTCCAACACCACACAGAAATGAAATATTGAAACTTGTCTAATCAAACTATAGACAACTTGAGGCAGGGGAAGGATGAAGAAGCAAGATCAATGCCAGAAACCACCCAGGACCACTGCTGTGTGAGGAGAAGGAGCCTAAGAAGTTTAATCTAAGCCAATAACCACCACAACTTCTGACTGATATACCGTACGGGAGGGTTTCTCATCAGCCAAACAAAGGGGGAAGTTCAGTTAAAGGGTTTTGGGATTTCATCTACAAAAACTCACTGTTTAGGGTTCCCTATTCTCTCCTAAAGGATTGGGATAACATATTGGGATAGAAAGCATCAGAAAATTAAAAAAGAGAAGCTGATTTCAGGCAGCAAACCAGAAACTAATGTTTCAATTCCTGGCAGGTTCATAGCAAGTTTGCTCATCTTAAAGTTGTGAGCACTTAAACCAGACTTTACGATGTATACATGTGAACAAATACATTTTTGCATGGTAATATGCATTTTTGACAACACTGCATGCCATGGGGAGAAATGATCAAAAGTAACTCCTCAGCACCCTATACCATTATACTTTGACAGTTTTTTTAACACTAGAATAACATGCTCCCTGCAATTATTTAAACTTTAAAAAATATGAAAATAACAAATGCACAGTAAAGTAAAAAGAAAATGATAATACTATTTAAAAGCATGGTTGCTTGATGTGACCTTAGAAACAGTAATATACAATAATGAATAGTGTTAATTATCTTCCTTTTATATATATATATAGAATACATTATATAAAAGTAATAAGATTATTTATTGACACTGCAGATTGATAAGACAACAGGAATAGTAATAAATACTAAAAAGCAAATTTTGTTTGTTGCTGCTGCTGCTGCTATTGCTGTTGTCTGTGCGTGTGCATGAGGGGGGAAAACAAGACTACTAATGACAAATTTAATCAACTCATGTTCATATGAATTGCAACCAATTTAGCAATGAGTTCTATGAGGTGCTCAAAATTTGACATGGCACAAGCAACAGAAAAATGCCACTGGATGTAGGTTATAATAGGATATAATTTTAACATGACGCATCCACTTTTATATTCCCAAAACAAGGTAGATTTTCTTTTTTTTTTTTTCAAAGTCAGATCTACCATTTCTCCCAACAAAGAAAAGGACACAGGCCCTAGATTAAATTAAACTAGTCAAACACACAAACTATCCCAAGAGAAGCATTTAGCCTGATATTTGACTTATCCAGGGCAGATCCTGGATTAAAATGTTGCTCCTCATTGCTCTACCTCTCTTTCCTGGATTTTCGACTTTTGCAGCAATAAATCTATTATTTATTTTTTCTTTGGACCTTCTGTGGTCTGCAAAACTGGGAAAGAAAATTATCTTCATCTTACGGTTCTATTGTCAGGTTGGCATATCTTTAAAAACTATATTGCACATAGATTGTAATTACAAAAATTAGACTTCACTTAATTACAAATGCACTTCTGAACTTATGAATTAAGACCTGAAATTTAATAATATTTGCAAATTATTAGGTTAAAATTATTATCTCCAGCATTTTGTTTGTGTTTTTTTTGTATATACATGTTTTATATCATAAACTACAAGTTATTTTCCAATTTGTCACTCAATCTTACTATTTGCATCACAATTTGACAACTACGATGTAAGTATGTAGTTGAGCAGTGAACGCATATATGGAATTAATCTGTCAATTTCCAACATCCATTTTCTACTCTGCCTTTGTATCTCTCTTTTCTTCGTGTACAAAAAACTTCCTTCAGTTATAAATAAAGAGTCCATCTCAACGTCACAAACGTAGCAGATGCCAGCATCTTCTCAATATAGGGCTTCTTTCACTATTAACATTCCATATATAGAGAACAAAACATACATTATCACTTAACATCCATTGGCATACAGCACCGCAGTAATAATAGCCAATCAGAGTTTTTTGGTTTAAAAACATGTCAGACACTTATTTACTCCACCCAGCATTAGAAGCAGTAACTGCTGAAAGATTTTAACAATGAACTAGCAGGAGGCACCCAAAAAAGGACAAAAGCATCAATTCTAACCTTCATCCACATCATCAGAAGCATCATCTTTAGAGGGAGCTGAACCTTGATTTCCTAAAAAGTAAGAGTAGAAATTCAGCAGTCACTTTCAAAGCAAAACAGTGACATAATATCAATATTCAATAAATTCAATGTATTTAATAAAATCTATAGAAAGTCATACTATTCATAAGCCATGAATAATGTGGCTCATCTCAGAGTCCGTGCGAAACACGGGTCCCACAACCTAGTTCTACTAAAGTTCATGCCATGTCTTTGAACCACAATAGAACAAATGGCAGAAAAAGCCCATTTAGCATATAAGTTAAACTTGGTAATTTCCATTGCTATTTGACAACTAAGGTGTCTTTTATCCTGTTTTATAAATTAAAATGTGAATGCAATTTGAAGTTCTAGATCTCAGATGAGCATTTGTACAATGGATAAATAATTAATTTTGCTCTTAAAATGGATGTTTAGCAGATGCTATTACAAATATCACGTGGGTTATGTCATTATTAAAGGAGATGGATGTTTCAGTTATAAGCACACCTTGTATTTGATGTGATAATTCAGGGACTGGGTCTTTGGCAGCAAACCCTGTCTTACGTAATAAGACAAAACATGTCAAGTAGGATTTGCATTTTGTGAGGAAAAAGGTAGCTGATGGTGTTCTGCAATTGAACTATATTCCTTTGGTCGATCAGGTGGCAGATTTGTTAACAAAGGCTCTATCATATCCTATGTTTCATATCTGCATCAGAAGTTGGGTGTGGTAGATCCTGAGGAACCTGCGTTGAGTGCCACTAATTTGTTTGGAGGAGATGAAATGGAGGAGGATGGATATCTTACCAGATAAGCTGTTCTTAATGCTCAATATTTGCTACTATTAGATTCTGCTGATTGAATTTTAATTGTTAAATGATTTCTTGTTTTTGATATGCTACTTTCTTTTTGGAGAAACGCAGGGAGAGTGTTAGGATATATAATGAGCCATAAAATGTTGGCCTGGGCCCAAGCCCTTAGTTATGTGAGTTAGTCACTTGTGGTTACTCTGATGTATATGTAAGACACATGTATAACAGATAAACTCAGTTCAATAATATACTTCAGTTCAAAACAATCTAAGCTTACTGACAAGGAACGAGATGGGGAGATCTTTAAAATACAAGACCTACCGAATAAAACAGGGGTTTGATTGTTGGAGAATATTCCAGGGTTCCATGAGCTTGTAGAATTTGCAACAAAGCTAACAGGGGTTTGATTGTTGGAGAATATTCCAGGGTTCCATGAACTTGTAGAATTTGTAGCAGTACTAACAGGAGGAAACACAGTTTTCTGTCCAAAGATGTTATTTTCTTTGCTTGTCACTTCAGGAAACACTTTCTTTGCAGCAAAGGAAGTAGCACCAGCAGGCAGCAAATTCTCCCCCTTGACAGCATTTGATTTGATCCAGTTGACAACATCACTGAATTTTTCCTGAAACAATACATGGTACTTGCATCAATATTTAGTGTACTTTGGTAGCAGCATGAAATATTCAACATGCAACAATGTTTCAAAAGCAGATCAACATCTATTATATGGCAGCCTTAGGCTCAGACCCTGTTGTATTATTCCGTTAAAAAGGTGGGAGAGTAAAAGCATTTATTTTATTGGATGCTTTAAACAAGAAATATGTACATGTTAACAAGATATATGTTCCACTTCCTGGTAGAACAAAGACAGACAGGCAGTATCTCCACAACCATAGACGACCTTTCTCAGTCTGATCCTGCAAACTGTTCAACACATGTATAGTTTCTTATCACTCCTTGGGCAATATCTTAATAGGTGTAGAGCAATTTTCAACCCCCTCCATAACTAGACACATGACTAGCTTCAGCAAAACAATCTTTCTAATGTTTGTGCAATAAGTTGTGCACAAGTCTCATATTAGGAATTCTCAAACAAATCAACATTGCTCAATATGCTTTTTTTTTCTCCTTGATAAAATGCCCAATTTGCTTTTTACTCACAAGTAACAGCTGAAATTGACTTAGCATCTTACATTAACGAAGAATGTGATGTGAAACTTACAAATCTAGCCATAAGACAGTAATTAATATCATAGGTGTAAAATATGCATGTCCAGGTAAGCATATGTCTCATACTTATAAGCATGCTGCACACAAGCCTGAATAATAACAGCAGCACTAAATCAGACCCGTGATAAGAGTTCAGCTGGTAAATTAGAAATATAAGTGATATAATTTGTATAACTTCAGAGCATTAAATCATGTGAAAAATTACCATAATGCTTGAAGCATGAACTAAGTAATCTCTAACACCATCTTCCCAGAGCTCATCAGGGTGATTCTTCAGCTGAGTTTGAATCCAGCTATTCATAAGAAAAAAATGCAGCATGATAATGGGAAACATTAATAACTTAATAAAGTTGAAGATCAATTGAAAAAGGAAAAAATAGGAGAAAGGAGTAATGCATGTTTTCTGGAAGGCCGCATATGACATTCATAACCATATGAATGTAATAGACATGAACATATATGATAACCAAAAGCAACAGCTAAAGTCAAAGTACAAAGTGTGTGTGCTTGCGCGTGTGCAAGTGTGTCTATTTATATAATATATATGATGACATGAACACTAAAGCAAATTTATTGACATAAAAAAAAAAGGATGGACCTTGCAAACTGGGTATTTAGAGCTCTCACATGCTGCTGTGATGACTCAGCCCGTTTCATATCCAATGGCTGTGTTGCCACCACTGGTTGTTGGGATGGTTCTGCCCTATGAAAATCAAAAGGAGATCCCTCCATTATTTTTTTATTCTGGAACTGCATTATATTCAAAATGAAGGTACAATAAGCTTCCACAGAATAAAGCCCAATTTAACATAAACTAGCAAGCAACACCAAAAAATGAAAAACAAAGGACCACATGATGCATAGATTTAACACCATCAGCCAATGGAAGTCACTTCAGGTAAGTTTCGTGCAAAAATACGGTGAAGCATTCCTCTATCTCGTGATT
Organism: Adenanthera pavonina; assembly: GCA_026686845.1. Classification (NCBI taxonomy): domain Eukaryota; kingdom Viridiplantae; phylum Streptophyta; class Magnoliopsida; order Fabales; family Fabaceae; genus Adenanthera; species Adenanthera pavonina. Next base: position 23,249,465 of record JAIVEN010000022.1, on the reverse strand, counting down.
AATCCACATCACTCTCGCGCTTCAAAGCATTTAAAGATTAAACAAATATATGTTTCAGAAAATTGTAAGTTAAATTTCATCAGCTGATGATTGTTCAATACTTATATGCAAGGTTAAAATACGTTTCTTCATCGCTATCTTCCATTCTTCACACACCAGTACTACTGTTCCTCTATCATCAAAGATAGTTAGCATATACGAAAAAGAATACTCTCCGTGTAAATTATAAGAGACTTTAAAACCATTCTACGAACACTCAGTGCTAAATTCTTTTTAAAAAAAATGAATTTTTGGAAACATTCAGGAAAAATCTCTTCTTTGAAATTAAAGCAAGTAAGATTGAAAGAGGAACAAAAATGTCAAGTCATAGCAAGTGTATCAAAGTGGCCGTTGCCAAAGCTAATGAGAACAAAAGCACAAGTGAAATTCCAATGCAGCTGAAGCTTCAAGCTACTTCAATAACATGAATCTCAGAGCAGGATAAGATAATTGCGAATACACTTACGGCGGTTTCATTGCTATCGAGGTTGGGGTCGGACACAGCTAAACGCTTTGTACCTCTCATGATTACGCCGTTCGGAAGCAAGCCAAGTTTGGGGAAATAGGGTTTATGGCTTTTACCATACAAATTTTGGCTCTACTTTTTTCTATTCCAGGCTTTCGCTCTCCTTTCGGGAAAAAGGTACTTTCGCGTTTTGTTATTGTGAAAAAAATATTCTCCAAATTAAATAATCTCTATTCCAGCCGTTGGTCAAGTGGGGAATTAACTTTCAATTTGGACCGTTCGATTTGGATGTAGGATCAATATAAATCACCGATCATCCATCATCATTCAATTATCAATTCGTATATCAATGTATATAATTTATAATCCAATTGATCAATATCAATATATATAATTAAGCATAACTAAAAAAATTTTAAGACATTGTATTCATCATTTTAAAATTTAAATTATTTAAAAATTTGCACAAAATTCACTAGAACATGTTGAGATATGTTAAAAGAATAAAATATAAATACAAATAAGATTTTAGTAAACAGTTAAATTCCAAAAGTATGTTATTGGCTAGAGATACTTCTGGTACTTAAAAAATAAAAAAAACATAGTTGCAGAAGCTAAAGAAGAGTTTTGCTATTTTGGGTTTGTATTAATAGTGTGATTTCTTATAAATATCATATTTCATAATAATTTTGATATTGATAAAATTTATACTAAGACTCATTATTTGCAATATATTGTAGCTCATTCCCCAAACTTTACCAAAAATGTGTTGTGTTATACACATAAATATATATATATATATATAATTATTTTTAAAACATTTAATATAATTTTTTATCGTGAAAGTTTTCTTAGTATTCTCTTAAATTTATAATTATAATTTTATAATGTTAAAAATTTTTAAAATTATAAAGATCTAATTAATTATAAAATTTATAATCATAAAAATAGATAAAAATAAAAAATGCATCTATTTCTTTCTTTCTTTATTTCTTTTCTTTTATTTTTTCAGTCGACAATGTAATTTCACGGGTTCACGTGGAGAGCGTGCTGTCCTGACAGTGGGTCGAAAATCGAAGGTGATTAGGCCCACGTGTTCCCCATCATTCATGGTCAGACTATTCTCAGTTTCACACAATAAAATTTATTTATACCGCTGAACGAAAATTGGCCCAGTTATGTAATTAATATCTTATAGGAATATGAATTTAAATTTTATTTTTTATTAATGAATATTTTATAAATATCCTTATAAGTAGTCTTTAAACCTTGAAAACTGTCTTGACCTTATTTTGCAACTAACTCACTTAAATTTTTATTTATAAAAAAAATTATGTCAGGCCTGTCATTATTTTTGTTCATTTTGGGTCAAATGTCCAGTTTTATACTTTCTTGTATCCCACTTTTTTTCTTGCCCCCGATACATATCCAAGGTTGTTTAAATCCAACAGCTAAGAATGGACCATGTGGTGGGCTAAGATAATTTAGTGGGCTCCTGAATAGAAGACTGACCCATTAAACATTTGCCCCAATTTCTTTACCCAATAAAAGATTATTAGAATTTTATAAAAAAAAAAGATTATTAGAAAAATTACTTCTGAGCCTTCTTAATAATTTTTTTAACCAACCGTTCCTAATAATCAAGCATTTGACCTTTGAACAACATTAAGAAGTTCCGGGGCTGTCTACTCCATTTTCATTTCATGAACCAACTTTTTCTAAATATAAACATTGAAAGCGGTTGGTTTAAGTGATTCAATACTTATTTCTTTCTTAACAAAGTTTTGGGTAGAAGTCTTATGTAGGCAAAAGAAAAAAAAAGTTGCCATTGAAAACTCTCATGTTTTTTTAACCATGGCATTAATGATACAAAAATTCCTTTGAAGATGAAAATACAAAACCTTTATAAAATAAAATAAAGAATAGAGAAAATAAACTAGAGAATAGAGAAAATTTGAAAAACAAAATATGAGAATCCAATAGTAAGTGTCTATTATTCAGATACCAAAGATATTATACAAGAGCATTAACCCTAAAAAGAATTATAACTTTTTAATTAATTAAATAAAAAATAAACAGAAAAAATGACATAATCCCAATTAAAGAACATTTTGGATGGATATCCAAAATCCCTGGCGTAAGTTCCGAGCCAAATCCTGGACTTACCATTCAGCACATGTACCTCACAGACCCGCTTGTTGTTTCTCCGTCGCACTCCTCTGTACACCGGATGTCTCATCCCCTTGAAAATCCTCCGACCCGCACGCTTCTTGGGACATTCCGGAGCCAATAATATTGCTTCTCCACTGGACGAGCTCTCTTCCGACGATGAAGAAGCCTCGAGTGTCTCTTCTCTGAAAATGTCCATTTTATAAAATGAAAGAAAGTATGTTTATATATATATATGTAATGGTGGTGCTGGAGAGAGTGGAAGTGAAGTGGGAAGGTTATATATAGAGTTTGGGTTATGGAACAAAGGTGGGACCAGGTAGCTACGATACGGACATGGACGCGGAAACAGTCATGGAGAAAGCCTCCACGGTTGGCACTTGCTTTCGCTACTGCAAACTGTTTTCAATGCTTAACTTGTTGGTCAAAAGACGGGACTATGTACTATTTCTTAACCTTTATCGTATCGTTGACTAGATGGACATCAAGGAATTTTTAAAGAAATTCAATCTCAATATATCAATTCAACAGTACATAATAAAATAATTTTGGTTGCCAAAAAAAATAGATAATAAAAATTTACATTAAAAATACTTGATATAAAATGTATATATAATGAGTCATATTCAAAGTTGTCAAATTTTTTTAGTTTAGATGAACTCATGAAAAACATGTGACTTCAGAACGTAAAGTTGTAACAGTTTACCTTTATTAACAATAGAGTATAATAAATATAAAATTATATTATCTAAATAAATGTAATTATATTTTATAATCGATAATACTCTAATAATTAACAAAAGTTATCAAATAATCAATAATGTATTCATATATGATTGAATTATACACATTAAATTATCACATATGTCATATGTGTGTAATAAAAAAATTTAAAAAAATATTCGCTATTTTAAATAAATTGATAATTCATGTGTATATTTGTTAATTCTAGCTTTTATTTGGTGATGTAAAAAATATTGTTGCCTTTGTGAAGTTAAACTTTGAATAGTTGAGGCTTGAGGTTAAATTATTTTTAGAGAAAAAAAAGAACCTTCAATTGTCATCATATAATAAATAAATTTTGACCATATTTATTGATCACATTTAAAGCCCGTTAATTTCAAATTTTTAATAAAAAATAAAATTTTTATCTAAAAAAAGTACTTTTAAATTTTTTTAAGATATTTGTTTAAACTTCTAAAAATAATCATAATCTAAATAAAAAATAATTTTCTACTTATTTTGAGAAATTATTTTAAGTAGTTGCTAAAAAAAGTAGTTGCATTAGATTAGAGAGAAAAATATGAAAATGTGGAGATGCATGTAATTAGCTTTAACAATTGCAAAAATAATAATATTTGTCTTTAAGAAAATATTATAATATAAATTCTTATTTTTCTCTTTTATCTTCTATTCCCTACTTTAATTTCTAAATAATTTAAAAATTTTTTATTTTAACCAAAGATAAAATAATTTTTACTTTAAATCTCTAAACAATTAATCACTTTTTTAAATAATATAAAAATCACTTTTTAAAGAAGTTTAATCAAACGGACCTTAGTGTCTAGATAGGTTGGGTGTGCAATGTATTGTATGGATTTAGATTTTTTCTATACTTTTTTTTTTAATATCTCTTCTCATATACAATTTCAATTGTTGATTTAATTTGAATAGTAGTAGATCACTTATTATTATTTTGAACCAAATATATTATTCATTTTAATAACAACTATAAATGAGTATTATGAATTGTTTTTAAGAAAATTTTACTTATAATAATAAATACAAACCGTTAAACCAAATATATATTACCATTCATAGTTTATTTTTTCAATTATTTAATTATAAATAATGAAAAAGATTACGTATGAGAAAAAAGTATAGAAATGATTCAAATATGTCTTGCATTGTGTTTGTGGTTCTCAAGTCACACCTCCAACGAATCTATTAGGACAAGTTCTCAAGTCATTAAAATCATGTCTTCTCTCTTTTTTTTTTTTATAAATTAAAAGTTTAAGTGAGTTATAAGTATAAAGAGTTCACTGGAATTAGGTCTCATGACTCAAGATATTTATAAAAGTCCCACCCTGTTTGGTCATAAATTTCAAAATCGTGACTCTATTGCCAAAGCTCTCTTTATCTATCAACATTCTTATTTATGATGTGAAAAAAATACATTTTCTCGTACAAGGCAAATATATACTATTATGTCACAGACGTGCAATGATTTGCAGCATAATTCTTGTCAGTCTGTATATTATTATTCCCATAAGAGTAATGCATCATATCAAGCTATCTATCAATATTGCCACAATGACACCTCAGGATCAATCTCCACGTCATTCCAGCTCCAATCGTCTAGTCTAAAAGAAGGTGGCGATCGGAGAGGCTCCTCCGCCATACTCAATAGCAAATGACGGAGCTCATCAAACTCCGACACTGCCGGAACTTCATCCATATTCATCGTTTTATCACGGTAATCTTGTACATTCATCCCATCTCCGATGACTTCGATAGTAGTACTACTACTGCCACCGCAAACTTCATAATCATCACTTGTTGTCGTCGGCTCGCCGAATTCCTGAGCAGCGAGAGCAGCCACCCGTCGTATCTCCGCCGCATTGGTTGATTCCGGCAGCGGTACCCGCCAAGCCGAGTCAGCAAAATTCAGGCAAGCGGACTTTCCACGAAGAGCTAGTGCCGCCACGTCATGCGCACGAGCAGCCATCTCCGGCGTCGAATAAGTTCCGAGCCAAATCCTGGACTTACCATTGGGCACACGCATCTCACAAACCCACTTGTTGTTGTTCCTCCGTCGCACTCCTCTGTACACCGGATGCCTGGTCTCCTTGAAAATCCTCCGACCCGCTCGCTTCTTGGGTCGATCCGACGCCAGCAGTATCGCTTCACCGCTGGAGGAGCTTCCCTCCGACGACGAAGCAGCGTCTAACATCTCTTCTCTGAAGAAGTCCATTTGACCCTCCGACGCCAATAATATGGCTTCTCCAGACGGTGAGCTTGCTTCCGACAACGACGTAGAAGTTTCTTCTCTGAAACTGCCCATTCGATGAGATCTGAAAGAGCGTATGTGTTGGTGGTGCTGGAGAGAGGGGAAGTGAAGTGTGAAGTTATATATAGTTTGGATTTTGGAAGAGAGGTGGGACCAGGCGGCTACAATAAATGTGGACACGGACGCGGGAGAAAGCCCCCACGGTTACCACTTGCTTCTGCTGCTGCATAATGCATACTACAATTTTCAACTTTTGTCCCTTCCTTATTTGGTAGACATCAAAGAATTTTAAAGAAATCTTTTTACCAACAAAAAAAATATTTAAAGAAATTCAACCTCAATATAAAATACACCAATATATAATAAGAATTTTAAAAAAAATAAAAATGTATGATAAGCCATAACATTTGTTAGATGAAAGCAACACTTCAGATCACGTATACATTATGGCTGGTTAATCCATAAAACTAGGCAGTATCAAGTTAGAGAAACATATTAGTGATAGGCAAGCCAAGTTCAACTGTTGGAGATATTGTAATTATTTACAAGGAATGAATTTTTCTGTTGTTAAAAAAAAAGTATTGAGAGAGAATATATGAAGAAGATTCAATTCCATATTAGTCATAAATAATGAATAAAAAAGCTTATTTTTCGAACTGCATTGGGAAATATCTCTAATTAATCCCATATAATCAGTAATTTATTAAAAAACTTTAAGGAATAAAATAAAGTTGTCCAAAAAATTAATTTTTTGTTTGTATTTATTTTTATTTCTTTCATAGATATTTCACATATATGATTAAACTATTTTGTAATTTTAAATATTTACTTTAACTGATTGTTCTCATTTTTATATTCTTTTAATTTATAATTATAATTATAAAGATTTAACTATAAAATTCTAATAATTACGTGCTCCCACATCTTTGCTGGGGACCCACTTTAATTATTTTATATTATTTTTTGGTCAACAGCATAACTTCACTAGTTCACGTGGAGATCACGTGTTCTGGCAGTGTGCCGAAATAGGAAGGTGATTAGGCCCACGTTTTTCCCATCATTAGTGGTCATTTTACCGTAAGAGATCCAAATATCCACATTGTTAATGCATTTCTTTTTGTTGATTTTGGGTCAAAAGTCCAGTTTTATTTCTCAAGCTGGGAGGCTGACCTTAATTCATTTATCAAATTTCAGTCCTAGAAAAATATGGTCAAATATGGGGTCTAAAGTTCAACAGGAGTCACCTTGTTTTCAGTCCCTGCATTCCTAACTCTCAAAAAATGGAAATTTCTAGATTCTTTAATTCGAAGTTTCCTTCCATACTTGGGAAATATTTAGGTGCTTATGTTGGTGTTGGAAAAGAGCGCAAATTCATTTATCAAGAAAATTATTGAAAAGCTAATTAAGCTGTAGGCTTCAAGGATGGAAGTCTCAGCGTCTTTCTCAAGCTGGGAGGCTGACCTTAATTAAATTTGTTCTGAATTGCTAATATGGTTTACCCCTTTTCATAGCTTCTTCTTCCTAAATACATTTGTCATCAAATAGAAATGATTATGGCCAATTTTTGGGGGGCCGGTGATGAATGAGAATACTAAGAAGATCCATTTGTTGAAATGTGATGAACTGCGTAATGGTCGGATCTTTGGTGGCTTGGGGCTTAAGAAAATGGAATTCTTTAATCATGCCTTACTTGTAAAACTAGCTTGGAGGCTCTTTTCTAGTCATGAAAATTTTTTATTTCACAAAGTTTTAATTAGCTCCTAAATTTCTTCCTCAATACCATGAAGGTGATTTAAAAAATTGCTCTTCCATGTCATGGCTGTGGTAAGTAGTTTTAAAGGTTAAAAATATCATAATTGGCCATGCATCTTGATTGGAGGTGTGAACACCGTATTTTATCTGGATAATTTTAAAAATATATATAAATATAATAATAAAAATCAAAAAATAATAATAAAAAACAAATAATAATAATAATAATAAAAATGACAAAAAAAGAAAGAAAGAAAAGATAAAATGACAAAAAAAAAAACAAAACAAAAAAAAAAGTTTAAGGGTTTTAACCTTGGGCTGAAATTGTTTCAACCCAAGGTGGACTAGCCCATTTGGGGGCTCAGGTCCGAGCTCACCCTGAGCCCTAATAGAGGGCTCAAGAGTGAGACACAGGGGGGAGAGCCTAAGGGCTCGGCCACGCGGTTCCAGAAAAAAGGAGGAGGGGAGCTGGCCGGAAGGTGGAGAAAAATCAGAGAGAGGGAGACAGAGCCGCGAGGGGAGCCACCGGCAAAGCCAGGAGAGAGAGAGGAAGGGTGAAGCCGAGGGAGCAGACAGAAAGCACACAAAGGAAGGGACCACGAGTGTGAGAAAAATCAGAGAGAGGGAGCGTGGGGGGAGACCAAACAGAGGGAGCCGTGGAGGAGACCGAGAGGAGAGAAAAAAAAAAACAGAGGGAGCCTAAACAGAGGGAGCCTTGGAGGAGACCGAGGGGGTGAGACAGAAATAGAGGGAGCCACCATGGAGTCGTGGAAACTGAGAGAGGCAGAGTAGAGGAACTCAGATTTGAGCAAGGACAAGAGAAGCAGAGGAATCAGGCCGCGAGGAAGAGGAGACCGAGAGAAGACTAAAAAGAAAAGGAGCCGCGGGTGAAGAAAAAAAAAATAGAGGGGAACCAAGAGAAAGCCACGATCCATGGGAGGTGAAGAATTGAAGAACTGAAGGCACGAGCGATCGAAGGGACAGAGTATGATGGCAACGGGAGTCCGGGCAAGCACGAAGAGGAAGAGGGGCCGAGGAAGCCTTAGAATTCGGGATTGAAAGTAAGAGGCCAAAAATCTTCAACTGGTAATTTTTAATTTTCTTGGCTTGATTTTCAGATAATCAGTTGAGTTCTGATCTCTGTACTGTGTTGGTGAATGACATTTGGGTTTGGAACACGGTGCATACTAGTGTTGTAATCACGATTTTGGCACATCCTCTTAGTTCACTACATGAACCTTGAAATCCAGCTCACTGTCTGTTTCTATAATGATGCTTGGTGCCTTAGTCTTATTGCTAGGTGGAATTTTGGTATGTTAAGAGTCAAGTTGTAGTAACCCAGCGTGTAAGGACTCATCTTCTCTTTGTAATACACTATCGTTGGAAGTCTAATTTAAGGCCACTATTACTGGTGTTGTGCTTTCAGTGAAAAATTTCGCATGGATTCATCCTATAATAGGTTTCCCTTAGCTGTTTAGGTTCTCTATTTCTGACTAAGATTTGCATTATGCTATGTTTGGTAAGCTCTGTGGATAAACTCTGTCTTCTCTACATGAATATAAGTTGTGCTTTGTGGATGCGTGAATCTGTATATGGATCCCACCATATGAGTTTTAGTGAATTCGAAAGCAATTACTTGCTTATGCTTTGTATCCTCTGAGAAGTTCCTGAGTTTCTTTCCTTTAAAAAATGGCATTGCATTTAATTTGTTCACCTGATGCCAATGAAATGTCATGCCTCTTGTTATGATAGTTTTAGATATAATACACACTCATTGGGTCATTTGGGCAAAACTTGGGGATGTTTTATCGCTGATTCTATTGTCTTGCTTAAGTTTAATGAAATGCTTATTCGACTTTGGGTTTTGCATGAGAAGGCATGTTTAAATGTTAGATTAATGTTCTTGTTTCTAGCCCCAAGTCACGCCCATTACACCCTGCATTGATGTTCTAAACTTGTCTTTACTATCATAAGCTCATTGGTTCCGCATCATGCTTTAGAAAGAATGACCATGTTCCTTACATTTGATGATTGGATTATACTATGGCACACGTCTATTTGGTTTTAGGCTTCAAGTGATCATATGACCTTGTGCTTTATATGCCTAAACATTGATTTGGTTGCTGTATGATTATATGCTGTTATAACAGTGGGAAAGGGGTATACCTCCATGATTCTACATGCCCAAGAACCAGTTTAGTGTGCTGTCTTGTTTTATGCCCATAAATGAGCCATTTTCCCATGTCTTTGTTAAAGGCTAGATGATGTTATTGCACATGACTATTTAGTTTTAGTCATTTGAAATACTTATATTTTCATGATAAAAACCGCAGTTTGATTGCTGTATGTGTGTATGGCATTTTGAGCTTAAAAAGTTACCACATTAAACCATGACCTATGGAGAATTCTTAGTTTGTTTGATTGCTACGTGTGTATGGTTCTGTTTGGGTTTTAAAAGTGACTAGGAGATTTTCCTTAGATGGAAAATCTTGATCTTGCTTGCCTCATGGATATGTCATGGTTTAAACTTGAACGCGTCTTGTGTCCTGCCTTATATGAAGATTATTTTTAAGGGTTATACCCATTTTGGTTGTTTGTTGACTTTTGCATTGTGAGATACCCAAGTGATCATGTTTATGTATTGGTTGTACATTTAAATCCCCTAACTTATGTAATTTGTTCTAAAGTCAAATTAAATCACAATCATATCTGTGGGCTAGTTAGCATGTAGACTAAGGCCCTTATAATGATTGTTTGGTTTGGTTGAGAGGAGTGATTGTATATGGTCACTGTGGCTTCATTTGTAATATTAGTGGGTGGTGGGACATTTATAATTGACATGAATTATTTCTAGATTCCATTTGAGAAATGAGTGGGTAAAGTTCATGTAATTGCGGGATATTGTAGTGAATAAATACTAACGCCTCCATATTTTCTTTTGAGCACTATGAGAATGTGAGATCGAGCTTGGAAAGAGTGGATTTTCTTCATCAAGACCAAAGAGGAACATCAAAGCAAGAGAGGGGAAGAAAGCAAAAGAGTTTGATCTTTTTCCTTATCTTCATGTAGTATTCATTGTAGTGGAATAAAGCTATTACTTGAATTTGCACATTCAACACATATACATTGATAAATTGTATTTGGTTGTGTTTTCTTATTTATAATTTTGGTCTATATTAGTTATAGCTTCTTTTCTTTTCGCATTTAGAATTTGTCACGAGGGACTAAATCTCTGTGAGCGGATAGTTAGGGTGTTAGTCAAGAGTGCCATGAGTGAGGAGTTACCATTGTATTTATATTGGCAACACCATAAATAGACACACACACATATATTATTTTTAATTATTAATATCATAAAATATTTTATTTTTATATATATTTATATACATATTTATATTATAATTTTTTATTTTTAAATCTTAAATAATTTTCCTACAAATATATTTATTTTTTGCAAGAAAAAAATTATTTTCCCAGCCAACTTTTAAATTTTATTTTTATTTTTAAATAACAATAACTATATATATAATGTTTATTATCCATATATATTAATATTATATTATTTTATGTTATTTTTCATTATGTCATATCATATAATAATAATACATACCATATATTATATTATTTAATATATTATATTATATATACAAGCTTAATATGTGTGTATATATATAATATAATAGGAATTTGATAAAAAAAATCATTAAAACAAATATTGTAATTTTGATCATTATAGGGTTTAAAAGAAAATACAATAAGTTTAATCTGTTATGACTAGGAGAATAAATAAGATTAAAAAGAGTGAGATGGTAAGAGAAAGAATCAGCCGATAGTTTTTTTTTAAATATTGTCATTAGTTATTGTTCAGGAAAATAAATTAACAACCCATAAGTTTTTTTCCTTTACACGACATTACTTTGTTAGATTTTTACATTATATGAAAATATCTACGCTATCAATACCTATAGGAGTTTGGGTTGAGAGTCTCAATCCTATCATTAATATTAATTTATACGTTAAGTATATTAGCAATTAACTTAACCTAATAAAAATTCCTCCAAATACTTGGTTGATCATATTAGATAATTAGGGATTAGTTTATCTTCCTGATTACTAGCAGTTAACGTTATTATAATTTTAAATTTTAATTTATTTGCTTCTTATACTTTAAATTTTAATTATAATATACAACTAATTTGAATTGAAATATGTCAATATTATAATATAATTATAACTAACATCCAACGGAATTAGCAAAGGATTAGTGATGGACATTTTTGTAATGGAAAATTTCATCACTAAATTTGTTAAAATTGGAATAAGTTATTCTTATTTTATCGACAGAATTATCCATCACTAAATAATTTTTTGACAGATCTGTGATCGATTCGTAATGGGAGTGTTTCTGACAAATAGTTGTCATCACTAAATTTAGCGATGAATTTAGTGACGGGTGAAAGACGGACTTGAGATGAAATTCTTTTGCGCCGTTAATTTGTTTTTTTTCATAGTATTCATATGAGACCAATATTAATATTTTATTTGGAAGTGAATATATAAATGGTCATGGCGTTATAAATGTAGAGGAAGTTTTGGGAAAACTTTTTGTAGGATGGAAGGTCTAAGGCATGCATTGAGCTTCCTTCTGCAGCAATCATGTTAGTGCTCCCACATCGTACAGCCTCAACTTAATATACGAAAATCAAGCTTTTGCCAGGAATATTGTTGGGATCTCTTCTTCCCTATATAGTTCTTCGGCATTTTATTTTGATGTTCTGTGATTGTTGTCTTTATTCCCCTGTTATAATGTTTTTGTAAACTCTGTTTTAGTTATCTAATATATATATGTATGTATTAGATTAAAAAAAAAGGTCATGTATTAGATAAAAAAAAAAAGGTCAAGTACTATTTTATCGCTTGTATCATAGTTTTTATTTTTTTTTGCTTTTATATCCAAAACTAAGTAGGGACCTGGTGGCGAACCAGTGATAAGTTTGCGGGCTTCTGAAATAGAAGTCTGACCCATTCTCTAGAACCATGTTAAGAAGTTCCTTGGATGTTTCCTCTACGTCATTTTCATGAAGCAAATTGTTCCATAGATAGACGTTGGAGATGCTGACTAGGTTTTTTTGACTCCAGCTAATCTATTCAAATCTTCGAGCCATCAAAAATTATTTTTTAAATAAAAAAATTTAAGTGAGCTGGATACTAAGAGGATAGGACAAGCTTACGACTTGTAAAGTAGTACAGTTATAAAGGTCTTATGAATGGAGTTTAGTTACTGTTTTAGATACTCTCTTGGCAAATCGCACTTTATTCATCTTTCAACATTCTCATTCATGATACAAAAAGTGCCTTTTTTTTCGATAAGGCAAATACAAAACAATATCATATTATTTCCTAGGAGTCATGCATAAACTCTCAATATTGCCACAATGAGACCTCAGGCTCAGGATCAACCTCCAAGTCATTCCAACTCCAACCATCTGGTCTAAAAGAAGGTGGTGATCGGAGAGGCTCCTCCGCCATACTCAATAGCAAATGTCGGAGCTCATCGAACTCCGACACTGCCGGAACTTGATCCACACACATCGCTTCATCAAAGTCATCTTGGATAGTCATCCTTTCTCCGATGACTTCGACCGTAGTACTACTACTGCCACTGCAAACTTCATAATCATCACTTGTTGTGGGCCCGCCGAATTCCTCAGCAGCAAATATTTCACATATATGATTAAACTATTTTGTAATTTTAAATATTTACTTTAATTGATTGTTCTCATTTTTATATTCTTTTAATTTATAATTATAATTATAAAGATTTAACTATAAAATTCTAATAATTACGTGCTCCCACATCTTTGCTGGGGACCCACTTTAATTATTTTATATTATTTTTTGGTCAACAGCATAACTTCACTAGTTCACGTGGAGATCACGTGTTCTGGCAGTGTGCCGAAATAAGAAGGTGATTAGGCCCACGTTTTTCCCATCATTAGTGGTCATTTTACCGTAAGAGATCCAAATATCCACATTGTTAATGCATTTCTTTTTGTTGATTTTGGGTCAAAAGTCCAGTTTTATTTCTCAAGCTGGGAGGCTGACCTTAATTCATTTATCAAATTTCAGTCCTAGAAAAATATGGTCAAATATGGGGTCTAAAGTTCAACAGGAGTCTCCTTGTTTTCAGTCCCTGCATTCCTAACTCTCAAAAAATGGAAATTTCTAGATTCTTTAATTCGAAGTTTCCTTCCATCCTTGGGAAATATTTAGGTGCTTATGTTGGTGTTGGAAAAGAGCGCAAATTCATTTATCAAGAAATTATTGAAAAGCTAATTACGCTGTAGGCTTCAAGGATGGAAGTCTCAGGGTCTTTCCCAAGCTGGGAGGCTGACCTTAATTAAATTTGTTCTGAATTGCCAATATGGTTTACCCCTTTTCATAGCTTCTTCTTCCTAAATACATTTGTCATCAAATAGAAATGATTATGGCCAATTTTTGGGGGGCCGGTGATGAATGAGAATACTAAGAAGATCCATTTGTTGAAATGGGATGAACTGCGTAATGGTCGGATCTTTGGTGGCTTGGGGCTTAAGAAAATGGAATTCTTTAATCATGCCTTACTTGCAAAACTAGCTTGGAGGCTCTTTTCTAGTCATGAAAATTTGTTATTTCACAAAGCTTTAATTAGCTCCTAAATTTCTTCCTCAATACCATGAAGGTGAGTTAAAACATTGCTCTTCCATGTCATGGCTGTGGTAAGTAGTTTTAAAGGTTAAAAATATCATAATTGACCATGCATCTTGATTGGAGTATTGGATTTGTTTATAGCATACCTTTATTTAGTTGCTGTTGGCGACAGATGCAGGCAGCTCGTCCGCTCACAATACAGACAATGAGCTATCTTATTTTGCATAATAGAGGAGTTAAGAATATAAGAAACTCATGTGTGAAATTTACTCTTGACATGATGTCAATTTAATTGCTTCCAAACCATTTTCTTGGCGAAATGATAAAGATGTTTTAATTTGGAATGCTTCAAGCTTTGGAACTTACTCCCTGGCCATAGCTTACCACTTTCTCTTGAATGACTCAAGAAGGGATTCTTCCTTTTATATTTACTTCAATGAACTGTGGCATCAACCTTGGAAAATTGTTCTTCTTCCTACATATTTAATTTTTGCTTGGAGACTTCTAAGGGATGCCTTACCTCTTAATGCTACTCTTGTTCGTCACCATCTGGATGTTCAAGACTCTTGCTATTTTTGCGGACAAGCTGATGAAACTCGTGAGCATCTCTTCTTGTTTTGCCCTTTTTCAAGAGCTGTTTGGTTTGGTCTTGAGTTCAGCCATAGAACTAGTGTCTTTGAGCATTTTGATTTTAATGGCTAGTTTCATTCAATTTTTACTGAGGCAATTGGTGGCTCCCATTCTGTTCCCAGGATCACTTGGATTATAATAACTTTGTTTTATATCTGGAAGTATAGAAACGAGGTGGTTCATAGAGGTTTTGATGCTAACCCTAGTGCCTTAGTGGCTAATGTCAAGAAGAAAATCAATCTTATAGTAGCTTGGAATTTCAGCAGCAATCTTGGATCTAATATTAGTAGGAGGGACTTCAAGTTACTACCAAAAATTAAGGCTCACAACCATTATGTGTTTCTTAGGGCAAAGAAGGTGAAGAAAGGCTTCTAAATCACTAAAAAAAAATCAAATTAGCGACAAGAAATTTTTATCACTAGTCTATTACTAAATGTGGATAAAACCATCACTAATAATTTAGTGATGGAATGACGATAGAATTAATGACAGATTCATTCGATCGTTAATATTGCCATGGCTAATTTGTTAGCGATGGAATTTTACATTCCGTAATTAGCAACGACAAATTCGGCCACTATATGAGTTAGTGATGGAATTGTTTGGTTAATGTTTTTCCAACTCTGTGATGAATTGGTGATGAAATTTTCCATCACTAAAAATAACTAAATTGCTTTTAATATTTTAAATTCCCACCTCACTAGGAGGTCACCACCAAGCACATGTCATTGCTATGTCATCACGGGCTCGCGCCATGCATGTCATTGGTACATGTTAGCTGCGCCATATGTAATCATTTCAAATGCCTTCACTTAGGTTCGAATCTCACGGCCTCTTACTTTTAGTGCCTTTATATTCATCCTTTTTTTAGTTGAATTGAAATGCATTTTGAGATATTAAATATATACTGTTTATCTACATACTCATACACAAATGAATATATATATATTTATAAATCAATATATTATTAAAAAATAGACACACACACATATATTATTTTTAATTATTAATATCATAAAATATTTTATTTATATATATATATTTATATAATATTTATATTATAATTCTTTATTTTTAAATCTTAAATAATTTTCCTATAAATATATTTATTTTTTTGCAAAAAAAATTGTTTTCCTAGCCAACTTTTAAATTTTATTTTTATTTTTAAATAACAATAACTATATAGATAATGTTTATTATCCATATATATTAATATTATATTATTTTATGTTATTTTTATTATGTCATATCATATAATAATAATACATACCATATATTATGTTATTTAATATATTATACTATATATATATGCTTAATATGTGTGTATATATATAATATAATAGGAATTCGATAAAAAAAATCATTAAAACAAATATTGTAATTTTGATCATTATAGGGTTTAAAAGAAAATACAATAAGTTTAATCTGTTATAACTAGGAGAATAAAGAAGATTAAAAAGAGTGAGACGGTAAGAGAGAGAATCAGCCGATAGTTTTTTTCTAAATATTGTCATTAGTTATTGTTCAGGAAAATAGATTAACAACCCATAAGTTTTCTTCCTTTACACGACATTACTTTGTTAGATTTTTACATTATATGAAAATATCTACGCTATCAATACCTATAGGAGTTTGGGTTGAGAGTCTCAATCCTATCATTAATATTAATTTATACGTTAAGTATATTAGCAATTAACTTAACCTAATAAAAATTCCTCCAAATACTTGGTTGATCATATTAGATAATTAGGGATTAGTTTATCTTCCTGATTACTAGCAGTTAACGTTATTATAATTTTAAATTTTAATTTATTTGCTTCTTATACTTTAAATTTTAATTATAATATACAACTAATTTGAATTGAAATATGTCAATATTATAATATAATTATAACTAACATTCAACGAAATTAGCAAAGGATTAGTGATGGACATTTTTGTAATGGAAAATTTCATCACTAAATTTGTTAAAATTGGAATAAGCTATTCTTATTTTATCGACAGAATTATCCATCACTAAATAATTTTTTGACAGATCTGTGACCGATTCGTAATGGGAGTGTTTCTGACAAATAGTTGTCATCACTAAATTTAGCGATGAATTTAGTGACGGGTGAAAGACGGACTTGAGATGAAATTCTTTTGCGTCGTTAATTTGTTTTTTTTCATAGTATTCATATGAGACCAATATTAATATTTTATTTGGAAGTGAATATATAAATGGTCATGGCGTTATAAATGTAGAGGAAGTTTTGGGAAAACTTTTTGTAGGATGGAAGGTCTAAGGCATGCATTGAGCTTCCTTCTGCAGCAATCATGTTAGTGCTCCCACATCGTACAGCCTCAACTTAATATACGAAAATCAAGCTTTTGCCAGGAATATTGTTGGGATCTCTTCTTCCCTATATAGTTCTTCGGCATTTTATTTTGATGTTCTGTGATTGTTGTCTTTATTCCCCTGTTATAATGTTTTTGTAAACTCTGTTTTAGTTATCTAATATATATATGTATGTATTAGATTAAAAAAAAAGGTCATGTATTAGATAAAAAAAAAAAGGTCAAGTACTATTTTATCGCTTGTATCATAGTTTTTATTTTTTTTTGCTTTTATATCCAAAACTAAGTAGGGACCTGGTGGCGAACCAGTGATAAGTTTGCGGGCTTCTGAAATAGAAGTCTGACCCATTCTCTAGAACCATGTTAAGAAGTTCCTTGGATGTTTCCTCTACGTCATTTTCATGAAGCAAATTGTTCCATAGATAGACATTGGAGATGCTGACTAGGTTTTTTTTGACTCCAGCTAATCTATTCAAATCTTCGAGCCATCAAAAATTATTTTTTAAATAAAAAAATTTAAGTGAGCTGGATACTAAGAGGATAGGACAAGCTTACGGCTTGTAAAGTAGTATAGTTATAAAGGTATTATGAATAGAGTTTAGTTACTGTTTTAGATACTCTCTTGGCAAATCGCACTTTATTCATCTTTCAACATTCTCATTTATGATACAAAAAGTGCCTTTTTCTTCGATAAGGCAAATACAAAACAATATTATATTATTTCCTAAGAGTCTTGCATAAACTCTCAATATTGCCACAATGAGACCTCAGGCTCAGGATTAACCTCCAAGTCATTCCAACTCCAACCATCTGGTCTAAAAGAAGGTGGTGATCGGAGAGGCTCCTCCCCCATACTCAATAGCAAATGTCGGAGCTCATCGAACTCTGACACTGCCGGAACTTGATCCACACACATCGCTCCATCAAAGTCATCTTGGATAGTCATCCTTTCTCCGATGACTTCGACCGTAGTACTACTACTGCCACTGCAAACTTCATAATCATCACTTGTTGTGGGCCCGCCGAATTCCTCAGCAGCAAGAGCCGCCACCCGTCGTATCTCCGCCGCATTGGTTGATTCCGGCAGAGGTAACCGCCAAGCCGAGTCAGCAAAATTAAGGCAAGCCGACTTGCCGCGAAGAGCCAGTGCTGCCACGTCATGCGTACGAGCAGCTATCTCCGGCGTCGAATGAGTTCCGAGCCAAATCCTGGACTTACCATTCGGCACCCGAACCTCGCAAACCCACTTGTTATTGTTCCTTCGTCGCACCCCTCTGTACACGGGATGCCTGGTCTCCTTGAAAATCCTCCGACCGGCTCGCTTCTTGGGTCGATCCGACGCCAACAGTATGGCTTCTCCGCTGGACGATCTTCCCTCCGACGAGGACGAAGCGTCTAACATGTCTTGTGTGAAAAAGTCCATCGGATGAGATGTTAAGTTGTGTTGTGTTTGTATATATGTAGCTATGGATGGTGGTGCTGAAGAGAAGTGAAGTGAAGTGAAGAGTTATATATAGTTTGGGTTGTGGAAGAAAGGTGGTCCAGGTGGCTACGAAGTGGACGCGGACGCGGGAACAGTTGGATGTAGGAGAAAAGGTCCCCACGGTTTCCACTTGCTTTTGCTACTGATGCTGACTACAATTCCTCAACTTTCGTCGTATGGTTTGATTATTGGATAGACATGAAAAAATTTGATTTTCTTTTAAAAAGAAAAACAAAAATTTCAATTGCAATTTTATCGATTTAGGACAGCGTGAGTAGTAAAGACCTTGCCCTTTAAGCAAATGGTGATGGATTCGATTCTCAATTTTTTTTATGGAATAAATCTAGTTAGGAGGAGTACTGTACTTTTTACTTTCAGTATTATGAGAAAGATTAGTCCAACATATTCCTATTTCGTAAAAAAAAAAAATTCAATCTTACCTAATTAGTATTAGGTAATTTATTCAAAAAGAAAACAATGTAAAAATTGAAATTGTATATAAAATTTATTTTGTTATTTTATCTTTATATTTCTTTCTTTTTAATTATAATATATACAATCAATTTATGGGATTGATATCAAACTTTACATCCAAGCTTGAAATTAAGGATTTATAAATTTTGTATAATATTAAAATTTTATCAGCGGCAGTTGATCAAAAGGAAAAGACTAGTATTTTTAAGTAAGATTTTGAGTTTAAATTTTATGAATAAAAATTATATTTTTATTTTGATCCAATGTATAACTTGAATTCAAATTATATGATACAACTAGATGTTCTCACCCAAAATAATATTAATATTTTGTACATATATATTAACGTTGAAGATTTCAGAAAGTTGAGGAAATAGAAAATTATTGAATAAGTATAAATTTAAGAAGGAAAATTATAGGGCGTGGTTGGAAAAAGGTGGAAGAATTTTAGCTGAAAAAAGAAAAGAGGGAAGGGAAAAAAGGAGGATGACGTTGAGAGAATGACACTTGGAGCCGGCTGTGTCCCTCTAGAGTTGTAAATAAATAAAATTGGTGAAAAACGTGTTCGGACATTCTCAGATGAGGACCAGCTCAACCCTACTTCAACGGCACGTGTCATTCTTTGTTATGACTGACAGCTCAAACCTCTTTTAAGCTCGCACTTCCTTGTCACTGATCTGCTTTCTCACTTGCAGTGATGTACTAGCCACTAGAATTATTAAACCATGTGGCAATTATACTTTTTCATTTTTCCCTTTTTTCGGTCAACAAACACAATTCATTGATAGACCAGGCAACAAAAATACAGGAAACAAAAACCCAAAACCAAAAGAAGCAATAAACTCTACCAAGCAACACAAAAACAAACTAGAAAAGAATACCATCATACACCCAACTAAAACAACCCCAAACCTCTGATCTCACCCACTATGACAAAGAAAAAGTAGAACAGACAAAGTGTAGAATGGCTGAAATAAACAAGCAAATGAGCCCTAAATCTAGAGAAGAAAACACCACCCATCAAAACAAAACGCCATTGACATTGGATTGGAAACCAACAACAACAATACCCTTATTGAGGATGGTGGTTCGAACAATCACCTCTATTAATCTCATCCCCTCCATCAACAAATTTGCTCTAATCACAGCAGATTTTGATAAAGCTTCGTACGTAGACCATGCGAGAAAGATCACAACAACAGAATCTGGTGTAGCAAGCGACCAACCAATTGTCGCAAAGTACCCTAGCTCCAACCCTTTAATCCAGACAATCCAATGAAGAATCAAACCGCCAAATAGTCCCACCGGCTTCCAAGGTATTAGGCAATCAATTTCATCACAGTGGAAAACATCATCGGGAGGAGCTCTCCTACAACCATAAAGCCCTAACACATACACGCTAAACACCAAAGCCACCAAACAAAAAAAATCAAACACATGCACACCTCGAACGACCTCTCCTTCGATGATAGCCGTGGAGAGAGTCGATCATTGAGAATTTCAATGAATGAATAGAAGTCGTGGTTTCAACTCTCACTGGGAGAGGGTTTCAAACTTTGCACTTCTCTAACCATGTGGCAATTATCTAACTTTTAGTACTCTCTAGATTTAACTATATTTTTTTTAATGTTTAGAGAATTTAAATCCATTTGAATGTACTTGACTATTATCAATATCTTACCTCACTCATAAGTCATAACACCTAAACTAATTTCATGTGGGTTTTTTTTAGATTTAACAATATATAAATACATTTTTTCAATTACATGAAACATGATAAATAGATTGTATTATTCTCTAATTATAAATATTATAATTTATCATAAATTTCATATTTCATTTTGACTAAATTATATATTATATATATATATTTTAAAAAATGACATCAATTCAATAAATTATATCAATTTAAAATTATCTATTGATATAGTATTTATTCATTATTTATTAACATAACATATTATTATAAAATTGAAAAATTGGAGAAGATTTCCAATATAAACTAGATTTTTTTTTTGGAAAATTAAATTGGTTCTTATAAATTTGTATTATTCTTTTTTTATGTTTAAATCCCATTAAAATATATGGAGAAATATTAAAGAGATAAAAATGAAGTTGCAATGAGCCCTATAATTTAAAATAATGAAAGGAATTTCATGGAGTCTCACAATATTACACTATTCATGGCTTATGAATAATACAATTTTCTATATATTTTAATATATTTTATATTCATATTGATATGGGAAATTTCCAAATTAAAATATATATTACCGTAATAGAAATGTGCACTAGATAATAGGTTAGGAAGCTATAAAAGTCAAATGATTTTTGCCAATGTTAAGAAGTTGGTTTGGTCATTGAACCAGATGAAGTAGAGATTTAAAATAATATATTTTACCAATGTTAAAGTTCAATGATTCAATTGGGTTTAATCGGGATCAAACTATTATTAATTAAAATAATATATTTTAAATAATATATATGAAAAAAAAAACACTTAGACTGCCACTTTTAAAGCTTCCCTAATTTTTCCATAATTGAAGTTCCTAATTTGTGAACATGAAATTATTAATTAATAATGTAATTAAATAATGATTGATATGGTTATAATTAAATTTATATATTTTTTATTTTATATTAATTATTTTAAATGAGAAAGAATAAGTATCAAAGCTTAAAAAAGAAATAAATAAAATTAAAGTGAAAAAAGGCATAAATAATATAATTCAAAGGTAATATATTGTTTAGTTATTCAACCAATAAGAAAAATGTTAAAGTAAAAAGTAAAAAAAAGTAAAAAATATAATAGAAAATTGCATATATTACTAATAAATATTTTATATTTTAAAAACATTACTAAATCAAATGAAATTAATTAATATATATATTTGTGAGTGATGGAAATGTTGGGTGATAGGTGATTGGAAGAAGCCTGATGGGAAGAAGCCTGCACACCATTGTCTAAAGCCTAGGAATCCTAGTAGTGTAGAGACACTGAATGGAGTGGCCTCGATAAATTTGCAAAGAGTAGGTTTACTGCTGTAAATATTAGGGTGTTTGGGTCAAGAATATTCCTCCAGTAAAAAATAAAATTTTTATTTTTAATCCAAAATATAAGTCCAATTTAATAATTTTTAGGGTATTAAATATTCTTTTTTCTATTTTGTCCTTTTCTACAATTAAATATAAGAAAAATAACAAATTTTAAATATAATATATTAAATAGGAGTACTATTAGAAAATAATGTTATTTTTTTAACAAATTTAAAATAAAACTACTTTTCTTAGTTTCTATGTAATTAATCAAATATGAGAGAATAATTTTGAAAACATCTTTTTTACTTTGCACATAGATGATGACAACTTACTTTTTCTTCAAAGTTCCTCCATTCAAGCCCTTCAGCTTGTTTGGGCATCTATATGGAAGGCTACTTTGCTGGTAATTCTTTTTTTTTTTTCCATTTGCTATTAAATTTTGCATTTATATCTATTATTCAAACACGCCTTTCTTCTCCTTCTCTTTTCTACACCTTCTTCTTAAAGGCTCAGCGCTGTCCATTTTCTTTAGTAAAAAAATAATGAATTGGCTAAAACTTCTACTTGGCCAATTTTATTAGTTGTCACCAGTTTTTTCTTGGTTCTTTGATCCATGAGTTCTGTCATACTTTGGACTGAACCAAACATTAGTTCCTAGTTGAATTGGTCGATCTAGTTCGGTTCCCAAAACACTAGTTTTACCAATTTAGGTTGGTGTAAATGGTAGCACTCTTATTTCTTAATGAAATAGTTTGGGTTTATTTATTAACCTTTGTATATGGAGAAAGCTTAATTAGAAGAGATCTATCATTTACCTTCAAGATCCCAACAGAGATTAACCTCTATTGCTAACAAGAAATTCTTCTATTTCATGACAATGGAAACGAAAAAGAGTGACTTGCAAACATTCTCTACGAAGTAAGGGTGGAAATAGGCAATGTCCCTATTAGGAGTCTATGGTTTGGCCTGCTTAAGGTCTAGATTGAACCTAGCCTGTTAAACAAAAAGGCAAGGTTCAGGCTATATATAGGTCTATTTAAGTAAATAGGCTAGGCCTGTTTATATATATATTTATAAAATATGATATAACATATAACAACATATAATAGTATAACAAATTAATTTTACTAATTTATTAACTTATTAATAAAATGTAATATATAGTCTCATAACAACCTTAATCCTAAATTGTTATTATCTACCTTCATCCGTATTTACTTCCATCACCTCCCTTAGTCTTTCTCCTCATCTCAACTCTTTTCTTTTCTCATCTCAACTCTCAATGTAACACCCATACTTTTAATATTTGGAGCTTAATTATCCGAGTTACTTGATTAATTGGAATATAATTGTATATGTAGGAAAAGTCTTTTATATTTGAAGGTTTTTGTAACTCATAGGGGCCTACTAAGAGATTAAAAAGAAAATAGAAAAGAAAAGAAAAGAAGAAGAAAGATAGAAAATCAAACACAAAAAAAGAAAAATAATAAAAGGAGGAGCCCATACTTTTCATCAAGGGGAAAAGACGTGAGGCCCCTCCCATTTTCAACAAGCAAAGAAATAGAGGTGGGGGGGGGGGGGTGTAGAGATTGGTTAGTTTTAATGTTTGAATTTTATTATGTATAGAGTTAGGCTTTTAGGCTCAGTGTTTATTTGTTATTTTGTGTCTTATGTTGGTTTTGTTACTAGCCCTATATAAATGGGTGTGTGTT
This sequence comes from Adenanthera pavonina, assembly GCA_026686845.1. Classification (NCBI taxonomy): domain Eukaryota; kingdom Viridiplantae; phylum Streptophyta; class Magnoliopsida; order Fabales; family Fabaceae; genus Adenanthera; species Adenanthera pavonina. The sequence goes on along the minus strand of JAIVEN010000022.1, from coordinate 23,225,664 downwards.
TTGTAAAAGAGTTGAGCCCATACATTTTTTAGATATGGATAATAGAATTTCCTTTTCAATATTTTTCTCGTTTGAATCTTAAGATGGTACCAGAGCGGGTACCTTTTAATAACCCATTTTCTAGTCTCTTCTAATTAAAATTTCAATATTCGCTTCAGAAACTCAAGTCGCCACCTTTTCTTGGCCTAGTCATCTTCTTTTTTAGGCAAACCCTAGTTGTTTCCATCTCTAATCTCCTTGTTACTGCTAGTGATTTGAGAGATCTTGTTACCTATTCACAACATTTAGCCATGATGAAGATGAATGAAGCCAAGAACAATGAAACCCTTACGAACGAAGTCCCTGTTGCTCCCTTGGATTTCAACCACCCTCTTTAGTTGCATCCTTTTGACACCAAGGCTATGACTTTGGTGACGCAAGTTCTCACCGGAGTAGATAACTATTCTGTTTGGAGTCATGCCATGAAGATTGCTCTTTTAGCGAAAAACAAGATTGGTATAATCAATAGGACCTGCACTTGCCAGAATGAAGAGCCACGATACCAAAGTCAGTGCGATAGTTGCAATGCTATGGTTTTGTCTTGGCTAATCAATTCGGTGGACAAGGAAATCGCTGGTGGCATTACCTTTTCAACAAATGAACACATTTTATGGTTGGATCTGAAAGAAAGGTTTAATAAAGTTAATGGGGCAAAAATTTTTAGTCTTCACAAAGCGATCAATTCTCTATCTTAAGGATTGATGAGTGTTTCTTCCTATTATACCAAACTCAAGGATCTTTAGGATGATTACTCCATGTTGGTGACAATCCCAAGCTGCCAATATCATGCCTTAGTGGCATGTGCTCAAGTGGTTCATCAATAGAAGTTGTTTCAATTTCTTATAGGATTGAATGAATCGTTTTAGCAAGCAAGAAGTTAGATCTTACTGATCACTCATGCTATGAATTGAGCGATGATAGGAGCTACTAAGCCTCTGATGCTCACACAATAGCCATATTAGCATATTCTGGAGCTTCTAAAAAAAGATGCAAGTGAGGTTACGGTGATAGCTTTGGCAGCCACCCCAGGTATGAACAATGCCTTGTCCATTAGTATGTGTAAGTTTGGTTGGGTTCTAAGATTCATGAGCAACAAATCATATTGTGGGTAGCTTGAAATTGTTAGAGAATTGTAGACAATATAGTGGACCAACTATGACCATTAAAATAGCTAGTGATAGTAAAGTGGCTATTACACATATTAGAAATGTTAGAATCACAAATGATATTTAGCTTGAAAATTTTCTATATTCTCTGGAATTATGCTTTAACTTGATATCTGTTTCTAAACTTAGTAGAAAGAAAAGTTGTATTTTTGCCCTTTTCCCTGATTTTGTTACATTGTAGGAGCAGAGGACTGATAGAATTGTAGGGATTGGTAGATTAGATCATGGCCTTTATGTAACAATGTAAGATAGAAAAAGAACTGATTTTGTTGATATTGCAAGAAATGTTGATTTTATAACACAAAATAATAGTGTTTGGCATTGTAGACTTGGTCATGCTCCTTTGAATATTATTAGGCATTTGAATGTTTTAGCTAAAGATGTTGTTCTTACTAAGGATTTGAAGTGTGATGTATGTCATTAAGCTACACAAATTCTTTTACCTTTCAACTAAAGTGAATCAAAATCTTTTTGTGTTTTTTAGTTGCTTTATATGGGTGTATGGGGTCCTTATAGGCATCTTACCTATCAAGGACATAGATATTTTCTTATTGTGCTTGATGATTTTTTTTGTGGTACATGGATATTTCTTATAAATAGTAAGACTAAAACTATGTGATATATAAAATTGTTTGTTGCTTATGTAACAAATCAGTTCTCAGTTAATAAAAAAAGAATAAGGAGTATTAATGGAATTGAATTCGTTAATCATGAATTAAAGGAATTTTTGAATGATAAAGGGATAGTGCATGAGACCTCTTGTCCTTATATTCCTCAGCAGAATAGGGTAGTAGAAAGAAAACATAGACATATTTTAGAGGCTGCTAGAAGTCTTATTCTTCAATCGAGTGTTCCTTTGAAGTTTTGGGGGGAGAGTATAAAGGCTGCTATCTATATAATAAATATAAAACCCTCCAAAATATTAAATTTTAAAACTCCATATGAAGTTATTTATGGTAGGAAACTTGAATTGAGCCATCTTAGAGTTTTTGGTTGTTTGAGTTTTGCAACTAATTTACAAAACCATGATAAATTTGAGGTCAGATCTGATCCATGTGTTTTCTTGGGATATCCTATTACTCAAAAGGGTTATATCTTATATAATCTTAGAACTAAAATAATAATGGTCTCAATGCATATCACTTTTGTTGAGAATAAATTTCCTTTTAAGGATAGCCAAAGTGCTAATTAAAGGGGAGTAAATAGACTTGTAGAATATCCCTCTATATTTAATGATAATGTGCAACTTGTTAACAATAATCAGGAAAAAGGAAGTGGTAAATGATGAGGAAAATTAGTTAGAATAGGAAAATGATAATCTAGGACAAAGTTTTAGTTAGCTTATCAAGCCCATAAGAGAAACAAGGCTACCTATTTAGATGAAAGATTATGACTATTCAACAATATAGAATAATGAAGTTGTGATAAAACATGATAATGATGATATAAATAATATTGATGCTGCTGATAACCAAGCTTTTATGCATGACTTTGTGATTTCTTCCACTACATCTAATATTTATAAATGTTATTAGTCATGTATTAAGGATGTTATTGAGCGTGTTTCTTATGAAGAAGCTATTAAGGATGATAGGTGGGTTAAAGCAATGAATGAAGAAATACAAGCTCTGATGGAAAATCACACTTGGCATTGGTAGATTTACGTCTAGGGTGAATGCCAATAGGTTATAAATGGGTTTATAGGGTAAAATACAAGGCTGATGGGACTGTGGAGAAATTTAAATTTAGTCTTTGTATGGGTCTAAACAAGCCTCCAGATAGTGGAGTGCTAAGTTAACAAAAGCATTGATTGAGGGAGGATTTAATCAAAGTAAACATGATTACTCATTGTTTGTCCAGAAACAGGGAGATGAGGTAATCATAGTATTAACTTATGTAGATGGTTTGGTTATAACTGGAAACAATTTGTATGGCATAAAAGGAATTAAAAGATATCTGCAAAGTAAGTTTAAAATTAAAGATCTTAGCACCTTGAAATATTTTATTAGGTTAGAGGTGGCAAGATCTAATAAGGGCATAATGTTAAATCAAAGAAAATATGTTCTTGATCTTGTTGCAGATATGGGCTTAGAGAATGCAAGGTCAGTTGCTGTGCCATTGAAGCAAAATCTAAAGCTGACCAATCAAGAAGATCCAAGTGAGATGGATCATCCTCTTGCAGAACCAAGTGTTATGTTTAATGTAATATAAGTTTTGATAATGACAAATATAGATAAATAAGGAACAAAAGTATCATGTGTCCAACATATATAATGTTTCTTAAAGAAGTAAAATGTGCATTAATATGAATTTAATTACGGCTATAATGCATATATCATGCTATGTGCAAATATATCCATTGTACTCTTATAATGAATAATATATTTAGAATATATAAATTGGACTAACTACTTGGTTTGTAAGTGAAATATATTAAATATAGGATGGTCTAAGTGGGAAGAGTGAATATTGGAATAAAGAAATGAAAATCAACATTATGACTCACTCAAGAAAGAAGAAGAGAAATGATGCTCCAAGAATAGAAAATCAGAAGGGAGCATACCAAGAAGGAAATAACCAAGTGGAAATAGAACTCAATAATTGAAGACCTAGTCACTAGGTATATTTTATTTCTACTTAGGTCTTGAGGTGGGATGAAAATTTACTTAATCTTGTTACCATATGTTTTAAATGAGTTAGATTCAGTAAATATAATGTTAGTATATGTTAGAATTGAGAAATAATGGCTAATAAATGAATTTGGTGTTTGGCTCATGTTTTCAAAATGATTTTCATGAAAAGTTTTACTTTATGCTCATAATGCTTAGAAGTTGTGAGGATAAAGCCTCAATCTCAAAGTTGTTTCTAAATGTTCTCACTTTGTTTTCATGAAAATGTTTACCTTATGCCCATAACGCTTAAAGGTTATAAGGATAAAGTCTCAATCTCAAAGTTGTTTCTAAGTGTTCTCACTTCATTTTCATGAAAAGGTTTACCTTATGCATATAATATTTAGAAGTTATGGGGACAAAATATCAATCTCAGTGCCTTTCTAAGTATTTTCTCTTCAATTTCATGAAAAATGTTAAGATTGTCCGTGTAACGTAGGTGTGCACCATATCCTCAGCTCTGTCTAGGTCGTTATCCTAATAAGGTGCCTACCTTATTCGTATAAGGGAGTAAACATTAAAGGCCACTTATACTGTGCAGCCCATTATTCGTATAACCTATGGAGGTTATCCACATAACGTGTAGGTTATTCACATAACCTAGGGAGGTTATCCGCATAACCTATGTTGCAGTACTCTTGGACCTTCTTCCGTTAAATTTATTATCAGCATAACCTTGGGAGGTTATCCTGGTAACCTATGTTTTTTAGAAACTTAGTTTGTGCTGATTGTTTTCCAAAAACTTGGTTTGTGAAGATTTAATGTTATTCGAATAAAGAATAACATCCTAAGAGGTTATTCTAATATTCATCAAAGGTATCCAAGTTTGTGAGACGTTATTCGAACAACTAAGTATGTTTTCATGAAAATGTTCTCAAGCTAAAACTTAGTCATTCTGGAATCATTGTTATCCGCATAACCTAGCTGGATTATCCGCATAATGAAAGCCTAACGTTGAAACTAAGAGTTAACGGTCACCCGTTATTCGCATAATCTGAGGAGACTATCCGTATAACCTCTGTCAGACACATTTAATGTGGTAGTTGAATAGTTCATTTTACAGAGTAACGGCTAGAAGTTGTGTCTAACAAATAGATCTTGTGTCTAACGTCTAGTTATATAACAAATCTATAAATAGAACATCATTTGAACTTATGGATAACAATCTTAAGAAAATTTATGCGAAAATGCTGTCCATATACATAAAATCTTTTTGTGTCAGCATTCTTTGAAAAACCCACCTCATTAGCGTGAGCTTTCAATATATCATTTACTCTAAGAGAGAGTTTTCATTTTGTATTCGTTCTTTTCTATATTTCTGGGTAGATTCTTAGTATGGGGATAACACTAAGGGAAATACACATCTTTGTAAGGTTGTGGGGAGAGTGGCTTCACAAGTGCCTACTGAAACTTGTGGGATGTACTAAGACTTCACAAGTGCCCAGATCAAATATGTGGGATATAATGGAAAATCTCAAGTGGTGACTTGGGGACTGGATGCAGTCCAAGTGGTTAGGCTGAACTAGTATAAATTGCTGTGTATTGCTTTTCATCTTCTCTATTCAATTGCTACACTTAACTCTCTCAGTTTATCCTTATTTTGCTACACATTTGGTGAATTTGGATTGTGATCCAAAAAGGGCGAAAATTTTACATCACCCAATTCACCCCCCTCTTGGGTGACCAGCCAACCTAACATTAATGATATACAAAAAACTTATTGGAAGGATGTTACATCTTACCATAACTTATCCTGATCTTAGTTTTGCTGTGCAATTGTTAAGTCAATTCATGAGCAAACCAAGAAAGTCACATACGGAGACTGCAATTCGAGTAGTAAGGTATATAAAGGACAATATAGGACTTGGTAAAACAAGATGCAGCTTGAGTGCTACTATGATTCATATGGGGTGTCTTGCCCAGATACAAGGAGATAAGTAATCGATTACTTGGTGAAGTTTGTTGGTTCACTAATTTCTTGAAAGTCAAAGAAACAGAGCACCATATCAAGGTCTACAACTGAAGCAAATTATTGAGCACTTGGAGCTATAGTTGGAGAAATAACTTGGATAGTTGGCTTGCTAAAAGAATTGGATGCAATAGGATTAGAGCCTATTGTAATTTATTATGATGGTATAGCAGCGACACATATCACAAATAATCCTGTTTTTCATGAAGAACAAAAGATATAGAAATAGATTGTCATTTTGTAAGAGAAAAATTGTAATAGGGACTGATCAGCTTGTAGCATGTAAGGACAACTAACAACAAGTTGATATATTGACTAAAGCTCTTGGGAAAGGAGATTACAAGAAGAATTTGGGCAAGTTAGTTGTAACACCCCTCACGATATCTTTATTGGTTTTGTGTTCAGGACTGGAGGTAGCAGGACAAAGATAGGTTCAAGAGGAACCGGAAAGGGCTCCACGCCGCGGCGAGAGACCTTCCAGTGGAGATGTTTGAGCTGAATCCGGTGGAGCCGCAGCGGTATATCTGGAGCCGCGGTGAGAGTCAGGAAATTTGATTAAATCTGGATCAGTTTAGTCGGACGAAAAGGAAAGAAATGGAGGAAACCGAGGGAGACTGCTGGAGCAGTGCTAGGGTTCGAGATTCCCGGCTTCTAAGAGTGATTTTTGGACCTCAAGAGCTTGGATCTAAGTTGGATGATATATATGTTAGGGAGGATAAGGTTGGATGATGTATATGTTAGGGAGGATAAGGATGGATGATATATGTGTTAGGGAGGATAAGGATGGGGTCCCTGCGAGTGTGACATACATACCATTCATTTCATATTGCATTCATGAGTTGTATGAGAATATGTATATATATATATGTGTGTGTGTATTTGTGTGTGTGATTGTTCCCGGTTACTGAAACATTGTCTTACCCCCTCTCCCATAAACTAACTTTTCAGGTGACGGTTCTCACACTGGTCCGGAGAAGACGTGGGAGTAGCTGTGTACGTGGGAATAGTCTATGTAGTGTGTGTGTATTTTGGATAATGTATCTTGTGCCAAGTAGGATAGAGAATGGTTTGTAATGAACATATGGTTATTGTTAAGGATTATTATGGTTGTATGGTATGGCTATGTATGTGGTAGGTATGGTTGTTTGGTTTTGAATGTTAAGAAGTCTATATGTTAGTGTTGGTGAGCTCAGAGTGGCATTGGGGCTTTGTTGGTTTGTTTAAGGGCCTGTAGCCCATTTGGTCAATAAGTGGTCAAAATGGTGTTAAGGGTCCAGAATCTCAATACGGAGTTGGATTTGAGGTAAAAGTGGTGTCCTTGGATAGATGGGGACTAGATTGACTTGTAGGAGTTGGAATCAGGTCAATCAGAGGTCGGAGCATAAAGTTATGCGCGTCAGAAGTTTGCCTCGGAATGTTGAATTTGCTGATATGGGATATCAGCAGGGGGCGCTGCGGCGCGGGAAGGTAGGCCACGGCGCCAGTGTTGACAGAAGCGGGGACGAACAGAGCAGGCCGGAGCTGCAGCGATACTGTAGCGGCCGCGACCCCAGCCTAGTTTTGGGCGTTTTGGGGTTCGTTTCAGCTATTTTGATGTATTGGAGAGTTGGTTAGAGAGGTTTGAGTTGTGTTTAGTTGGATATTAATTTATTTGGTTAATTCAGGAGGTATAGAAAGGTAGGATGTTACGTTAGTTACCATTGATTTGTTTGGTCCTAACTTGAGGGAGAGTGTATAGATTGGTTAGTTTTAATGTTTGAATTTTATTATGTACAGAGTTGAGCTTTTAGGCTTAATGTTTATTTGTTGTTCTATGTCTTAAGTTGATTTTGTTACTGGCTCTATATAAATGGGTATGGGCTTTGTAAAAGGGTTGAGCCTATGCATTTTTCAAATATGGATAATAGAAGTTCCTTTTCAATATTTTTTTTCATTTGAATCTTAAGAGGGGAAGTCGGGCAAGCTCATTTTAGAGCAAAGGAAGGGGGCTTCAAGAGGAAGAGATAGTAAGGGAGATTAATTTTTAAGTGCTAGGGCTTTGTTTCTCTATGGATTTTTGACCCAAAATTTCAAGGTAATTATTTCTTTCACTTCTCCCTTTCTTGCAAGAAATAACATTGTTCATGGTGGAGTAAAAGCTTAAATATCGTTTTCTGTTTTCATCTAGCTTGGAAATTGTTAAAGAAACTTAGGAAAGGTGCTTGAATGCTTGATTTTGATATGGGTATCATTGTATTGCTTGATCTCACATGCTATATATAATATTCCTAATTTTACTAGATATCATATAATGTAAGGGGGAAAAATAAAGGATCACGAAAAAATGCATAGGGAATTACTGAAGATGGAGAGACACAGAAACAGACGGAAGAGGCCAAAAATGAGAATTTTCCATATTATAACTGAAAAAGAGAAAATTATAATTTAGTCCTAAAAAAAAAGTATTCTTTGCAAAATGGTTCTTAAAGAGTATGAATTAATATGTTTATACCCCTAGAATTAAATTTTTTTATAATTTAATCCCTTGAAGAAGAGAAAGCACGTAGGTGTGAAGAAGTTTTGGGAAAAATTACAACAAATGGCCTAAAAATTTCAAAAATTATAAATTTATATCGGGTCAAGGAAACCTTTGTAAATATGAAAAATTATAATCAAAATGAAGATCTTGATGAGTCAAATTCAATGAAATAATGTTTAAAAGTTGTTTAGATCTATATAATTTATATTGAGCATTAAAGTTTTCTAGTTAATATTTTACCCTGATAAAAGAGATTTTAAATTGCAGAAAAAGCAGTACCGAGTCAAGAACACTGAATGGACCTTACCTAAATATATTTTGGATCAAGATAATGATTTTAATATAAAAGTAATTTTTTGATAATCTTGTACCAATTTAATGATAATTATGGCAAAAGTATTTAATCGGTACGGATAAATTTAATCAGTAAATGATATTTTGATCCATAAAAATTATTAAAGCAATTTTTGGCAAAAAATGAGGACAAGTGGCATCTAAAATGCTGACTAGGACACCATGGAAATTTTGCTAAAAACTTTATTAATAAAGCATCAAAATTAACCATGATTTATTTATTAGATATTTTTTTTCAAAAAGATGAGTTAAGTCATTTGAGCTCCACTTCTAGCAGCATATCACATCTAAAACAGAACAAGAATAGTGAGAGAGAGAGAGAGAGCAAAAATTTTGAACAAGGAAGGGGGGACAAGAGAGAAAGGTTGAAGATAACAAAACAAAAGTAACTTTCTATAATCTCTACCTTATATTCCTTGGTATTTTGAGAAGCATCCATGAAGTATTCTCTACTCCTTAGACCATGAAAGTTTCAGCTATGGTAAATGTAATATCTTGAAATTTTCTGGATATTAAAGACTCAATATTTTAAAATCTATAAAGAATTTGTAAAAATGGGTATACACCGTTTGACATGAAATAGGACAAAGAAGTCAATTATCTCAATTGAAAGGAAAAAGGAGAAAATAACTATTTTATCCCTAAAAGAAAAAAAAGAAAAAGAAAAAAGGAAAAAGGAAAGAAAAAAAACATAATAATGATAATAATAAATAAAGAGGAATGTAGGCGGTGGACGCAAGATTGAGCAAAGTTTATGATTTTGGAAAAAAATTACTCCTAATAGCCTAAAAGTTTTAAAAATTATAAATTAGTCCCCGGTCAAGGGTATTTTTATAAATATGAAAAATTATAGTCAAAATGAAACTCTCAATGAGTTAAGTTCAATGAAGTATAATATAGAATTTATTAAGGTCAAAGTAATATTTATTGGGTAATTAAGATCTAATATTAATATTTTACCCGATAAAAGTCGATTTAGACTGCAGGAAAATGCAGTATTGATCCAAGAACAATGATTGGATCTTGATAAAATATATTTTGGGTCTAGATATTGATGTTGGACTAAAAGAAATTGTTGGACAATCCTGTACCAATTTAATGACAATTTTGGCAAAAATGCCCAATCGATATGGGTAAATTTAATCGGTAAAGAGTATTTTGGTCCATATAAATTATTGGAGCAATTTTGGCTAAAAAGGGGAGTGAATCACGTCTGATTGCTGAAAGGGACATCAAGGAAATTAAGTGAAAAGCTTTAATGAAAAAGTAACCAACTTTAGTCAATTTAACCACGTTTACTATTCATACATCTCATATCTCTCTTCCAAGTGATGAGTTAAGCATTTGGTCTTCATTTTCTCCATACCACATGTCTGAAACAGAGCTGAAAAGTGAGAGGGAGAGCAAAACTTTCAAGGAGGAAAACGAGGAACCAAGAGGCAAAGCATCAAGCACAAGTGTTCAAGGTAGTATCTTATGGCCATAATCTTGTGTATCCTTAAGTTTGGGAGAGTTTTATGGCTTATTCTCTCTTATTTTTGCACTGAAAGTTTCTTCCTAGAGAGAGAGTAGAGAGATAAAATGAGGCCATGGAGAAACAAAACCATAAAAAGTATCATATAGGCCATAAGGTGCAAGAATGTGTCATTAAATTACAAATTAATCGGTTAGTTATTTTTCTATGATTTATGGTAATTTTTTTTCCTAATTAGGGTTTATTATAGGAAGGGAATTTCAAGTTTTTGACCTCAAAAATGGATTCCTTGGGTCCAAAATAGGTTAGAACAAGTATGTTGTATAAGGAATGTATGATGGATAACAAAGTGCAAATTTTAGTTCAAGTGAGCACTTTGTAAATGAAATTGGATAATTAGTGGTTAATAGCATTATTTTATGATGCTATAGGATCCAAAGGAGTGTTAAAAGATCAAAGAAAGGGCTTGCAAAGTTTGGAGACTATTGGAAAGCTCAAAGGTAGTTAACTCACCTATCTATGCTTATGTATTGTCATTGATGTTGCTTGGTTTGAATGATGTGTTTAATGTTTGGAATGTTGTCTTGTGATGATTTGGCATTGTTGGTTGGATTGTTTGAAGGGTAATGTGACCCTGGATATGTCCAAATACAAGGGGAAGTGCTACCCAAATTTTTATAAAATGATTATGCCAAAATGATTTGATTGCATGCTTGATGTGCTTTTAGATGAATACTTGCAATATATATGATGATATGTGTGCATGATGGTAGTTACTACTGAGATTCTTTGAATCTCACCCCTTTCCAAATGTCTAACAAATATTAGGTTCAAGCTATGGCAAGATTGCCCAAGAAGAAAAGGGGAAGGAAAAGCAAGCTCTTCATTAAAATGAATTTGCTTGCATTAGCGCTTTGCTTGGAATACCTTGTGAAAATGATGTGTATGGTTCTAGGACTTTACATGAATGTAATTATGTTCATCTATATCTTCTATGATGTAACGTTTTAAGTGAAGACAAGAAATGGCCATGTATGTACATATTAAGGTCTATGTTGACAAGTTGTAGAAAGAAAATGGCCATTGTGACACTGCTCAGAATTTCATGTACTGTTCATAAATTTTGTGGTTTCATGTATGATCGTTTTACATTTATGGAAACTAGACATGTGTAGCTTTCCATAGACACAAAGATCACTCAATTTGGAGTTGTGTATGATTTATAGTGATTTTTCAAAATTATGGTCAGAATCAGAAATTTTCAAAAATGACCATTGCTACAGTGCATATAATACGAATTTACTGTATAAGTTGGCCAAGTAATTTCTATGTTCAACATTTTTCCCATGTATAGAATCTTTTAAGCTATATTTAGAGACTTGAACCATGTCAATATGATTTTTCTTGATTTAGTTATGAATTTTGAAAGTTCACCGGGGAAAAAGAAGTTAACCAAGGGAATGGTACCCTAAATGAAATAAATTGGTTTAAGTTGTTTTATGTAATCAAGTCTCTAATCAAGTATTAATGGACTTAAATATAGTTGAATACATGGGAAATGAGTCTAAGTATGAGGTGTTACAGTAAACCCTAGAGAGAGAATGTGAGTTATGGAAAAATAAAACCATGGAAAATCTTAGAATAGGTGAGATATGCATGAAAGTACAAGTAGTTTGAATTTTTATTGAGTAAATATTTTTCCTCATTTTGGGTGATTTTTGGCCAGACTAGGGTTATTCCTAAAGTTGGAATTTTAAGTTTTTGAGCCCAAAAATAGACTCCTTTGGTCCAAATTAGGTTAAGACAATTGTGTTGTACAATGAATTCTCAAAGGATGACTAAATAAAATTTTAGGTTCAAGTTAATCACTTTGTTAGGAAGCTTGTATAATTAGTGGCTAATGACCATGGTTTATGATGTTATAGGACGCAGAGAAGTATTTGAGGAGAAAACAAAGTGTTCTCAAAGTTTGGTGAATATTGGAAAACCATAAGATAGTTATTTTTCCATTTATGCTCAATATTATCAAGTTTGATTTCCGTGATTCTAAGTTTATGCCATATGCTTAGTTGAATGTTTTGTGATATATTTGTGATGTTTTCTGGTTGTTTGAAGGGTTTATATAACCCTAGGATGTCCAATTTTTAAAGTGTTACCATACCAAAATTTTTATAGAAATTTATGTCATAATAAGATTTTATGATCTCTATTGATGATTTTATGGAATAATGTAATAAAATATGTGCAAGCTTGGATATAACTACTGAGATTCTTTGAATCTCATCCTTCTCCAGATGTTCAAATATTTTAGGTCCAAGTCATATCAAGATTTCCCAATAGGAGAAAGGAAAGGAGAAACAAGTTATTGATTAAGATGAACTTGCTATCTTTGGTCTTATGCTTAGAGTATTTATGTAAATTAATGTGTATGGTGTTAGGCCTGTATCTTCATGTAGTTATGTTACTTTAGATATGATGCAATGTATCATATAGTATGAGATCAAGAAATGGCCATATATGGACAATTGGCCCTTTTATTTTGCAAACTTAAGGGATATAAAGTGACAATCTAACCTTTGTATGAATTCGTGAGTACTGTTTAGACGTTTTTGTGTTTAATGTATGAGTGTTACATATGTATAAATATTATATAGAAAGAGATTTCATTTGGTCTAAAGAGCACTCAATTTGGATTACTGTGCGAATTATTATGAATTTTCAAAATTAAGTTAGAATAAAGATTTTCCTGAAATGACCAAATCTATAGTACTTTTTAAAAAAAGCTGTATTAATTGGATAATATTTAATCTTTTTAGCTATTTTTAGAGACTTGAATCACTTCAAAATAATTTTTTTAGAATTAGTTATAAATTTTTAAAGTTGTCAGGTAAAATAGATTAAGCCACGTGATCGGTACCCAATTATTTGTAAAATTATGTTTTTGTTTAAGATTGATGTAAGTTTCTCTTTAAGTATAATTGGACATTATTAAGGTCTAATACATGGAAATTGGGTCCTAAAATTGAGATGTTACATTATAGGTTGATATTTTGGATTATTTATTAGAACCGCTAGGTAGCTCTTTTGGGGATAATGACAATACTTGGTTGTATAACTATACAATTATTATCGGTAGTTTTCTTGGATATTTAAGAGTGCATATATTAAGTTTGGTAAACATTGGAGTTGATTTGAGTTATATTGTCCAACTTAAAATTTTCTAAACTTTATAAAATACTTGAAATTGGGGATTTTTGAATCTCAAGTGATTTAGCTAGAAAATGATTTTAGAAGTTTCATATGAAGTTAGAGAATATGTTGGTCAAGTTTTATATGATTGGAAGTTAGTTTTAATTATCATTTCTAACTTGAAATCTTAACCCGTCATTTTGTACATAGGTTGCTATATTGGACATGTTAGAGTCTGGTGACCCTGTAAACAAGTTGAGGATCTCCTAGGAGTATTTGAAACTTAATTCTACTATTGGTAAGTGGTCTACCCCTCAAATGGATTAATGAATTTAAATGGAATATATATAAAGATAGTTTAAGGATTGACTTGTCATATGGCATTGTATTGTGAGAGCTATACGTGGGGCTCTCATGGCTCGACTTTTAGCTTGGATAGCATTTCTTGTGGTAGGAGGTAACCAAGGTTCCTTGCCCCATATCCTATGCTTTATTGCTTTCACTTTCTTGTATGTCATATATGTAAGTATGTAGGTGGTTATTTTTAGCTATTGTTGGTAGTTATAAACCACCTACTATGTGAGTGCCAACATAAGTGGGATTTTTTGTAGGTGGTTATAAAGTGGATTTTTGTTAGCGATTATCTGAATAACTACCTACAAAAGTAGATAACCACCTACAAAAGTCCACTTTTGTAGGTGGACCGCCTGCAAAAGTGCACTTTTGGAGGTGGTTTTCCAACAACCACCCACGTTTCTATATATATATATTTTCAATAGCCTACTCATTTTTAAGTATTCCCCAATATTTTTTACAACTTGGATAACCTAGAATAGCAGAAATTGACCCAGTATAGTTAGAAATATGTTTGGACAAATTAAATTTGTACAACAAATCCAAAAGCTATATATATATATATAACAACAACAACAACAACATTAGCCTTATTCCAATGGGCTATATATATATATTAACAAAAATGTCTACAAGGAACCAATTCACTATGACAAAGTTTGTGCAGAGAATAAAAAGAAGCTGCCTATATTCCCTAATATGACATTGCTTGAGCTAGCTATGTTCCCCGATCAATTCTAAGAAAAGAGAATATAATCAATTACTTCAATCCCTCCTTCTTCTCTTTAGTTACGTAGAATTTGGCTATGTAATCACTCCACTTGGCAATGACTTCATCAATTTGATTTTTGGAGTATTCATCACAGTAGGTATTCGGGAAGTACTATATAAGGTAAGATATTGTGAAGAAATAAAGTGACATTACTAAAAATGGTGAAAAGTTATAGACATTAATGTAATTGTGTAAAATAAAATTACATACCATGATTGGGATAAAGCTTTGGCCATGCATCATGATATTTTTCATGAATTTCAGTACATAATATGTACAATCGGTGCCATTAAATTGCTTCGGACACTAAACAAAAATATATACATACATATTAATTATGGAGAATGTCAATCACAGTATATAATTGCTTAAATATTAATTTATAAATACCTTTATTGATGTCCATTTATATGATTATTGCATCTTCTCATTAAGCTCTCGCTCTGCTTGAAACATCTTCACAACGCTATTAACCATGAGAAAAGAAAATTTATACAAGCATAACTTTGAATTAGCACGGAGACATATACAAAAGTACCAAAAAAAAGACTCTTATTCTTACTTATTGAACATCTCTATCATTTGGATTCGGTTCTTTGGCCTTGATCATTTTGTAGAGTCTAAATAATATATTTTTTTGGCTTTACTACATTGATGACAATTAACATCCAATGTTATCTAAGGAAAAAATAATTAATGTCAACAAATTATAACTAGGTAGTTCACAAGAATTAAGTCATCATTTGATATTTTAGCAATAAGTTACTCCCCCTTGGTGATATGGTGCCAAAAACAATACTTCCTTATCGGCTCTTACCTTGAACACATCTGCAGTTTATTGAGATTGTTTTGTTATCTTCTTCTGGGGCATCAAACCTTTTTTACAAAAAGATGATATGTCTTGCGGGTGGAGAAACACAAATCTGTTAGTGAGATTGGTAGAGACAAAAAATTTTTCATACAAGTACCTAAAATAAAAAAAATGTAATAATATCACACACTCAAATGAAAGGTAAGTTGGAAAGCAGTTCATTTATGATAGTTTGAGTACCAGATGTATATGTTAATATTCGTAGCCCAAAGCCATTGACGATCCACAATGAATAGGATGACTTCTTATGTGATCATTTCAGTTATCCTTTTATTATAGATCCGAATATCATACTCAATTTCTATTACATCCCATTGGCTTATGTTGTCTATCCTCTCAAGTACTTCTGGTTTTTCCCTAAATTAACATTAGGTTCAGCTAGTCTCTTCACCGGTACAATGATTGACTCTTTGGATTGCCCCAAACCTAGAACACACTTCCTTTTGCCTATTCAACAAGGTTGGTCAATTTGGTATAGTTGGTGATTACACAATAGCAAATTCTAATAAAGTGTAAATTGACAAACCCATACAGATGGAGCAAGAGTAATGAGTTTCATTGGCCATGCTACGTAACTACCTATTGCCTATCCTAGCTTATTTACATCTTGGGTAGGAATTGGCAATACGATGTTCTCTTCTTTGGGGACATTGATTGATACTCTTATTGAAACTAGAGTTTTGATGATTCCAAACCAACATTCAAGAGCTTGGAATGAAGATATCAAAGGAGCCCAAAATGGTTCAAGTGAAGAAGTTTTGAGTAATCTGTGCAAAATTTGTTGTAGGATCATTAGATATGTTTAAATATGGGTAAAAGACTTTGATCTGATAAAAAGATGTTTTAAAAACTTGATTTTAAGTTAAATCATGAAATATTTGAAAAATACCCACCAACAGACGAAGTTTGAAAAGTTTACATTGAACTGTCATATTGGAAATTCGAACTTTGGCTTTGAAAATTCGAATTTCAAGTTAAAACTAAATAAGTCTGAAGAGATGTCTCTTTGACAGACGAATTTTGATTTTCCAAAATTTGAATTTTCATAAGTATCTGAAAGAAGTTGTTGAGTAACAGACGAACTTTGGATTTTGAACATTTGAATTTTAGACAAAATGAAATTTATGAAAACTGAAGAAATTCGTCTGAAATAATATTAAAGTTCATCTGAAATCAAGATCATATTGAGTTTCAAAATTGCTCACTGACGGACGAACTTTGAACATGAAAATTCGAATTTCAGAAGCTAAAGTTGTGAGTCTGTTAAAATGACATGATGACATATGAAGGACAGTGTTTGCAAATTTGAATGTTGAAGTAAGTCTGAAAAGAGGTCTCTTTGACAAAGGAACTTCACTCTTTGAAAATTCAAATTTTGAAGGAAATGAATTACTGTGCCTTTTGAGCCTGCTGCAGACAAACAAATTTTGGGGTTCCAAAATTTGAATTTCAAGAGCACTGTAGCAAATTGAAAACACTGTTCACACTTAACAGAAAAACTTTCTTCTTAAAAATTCGTATGTCACAACATAGAAACACTTTCTAAGTTTCAAAGTTCAAATTTTACTTTATGAACAGATGAACTTTAGTATTTTAGCGTTGGAAGCTTTAACCTTTGGTTCCTTTGAAATTCGTCTGTTGACCAACTGAAATTCGAATTTCAATATGTCAGAAGCATTAAATGCGGTTGGTTAATGGATAGTTTTCAGAGTAACCGTTAGATAACTTCTCCAACGGATAGATTTTATCTCTAATGGACAATTGAGACCTAAATCTATAAATATAACATCATTTGAAGTTGTGGGTAACAAATCAAACTTTGTATATACTGAAACTCTGCCAAATTTTCTACTCAAAGACTTTTACCATCTTACTTCAATACTTGTACTTCAACTTTCATATTCACTCTATTCAAGAGAGTTTCATCTTAGTAAACAATCTAATCTTCATCTGGAAGATAGATTTTCTTGTGAGGAGATATCACAAGGGGTTGTAAAGCACTTTGTGAAAGTGCAGAAAGTGATTGAGTAAGCTCTAGAAAACAGAGCACTGACGTTGTACTGTGACACTTTCAAAAAGCCCGTTGAATTCTTGCTAAATAGTGAAAAATCTCAAGTGGTGACTTAGGGACTGGACGTAGGTCAAGTGGAGAGACCGAACCAGGATAAATTTCTGAGTCTTCTTCTCTTTTCTGCTTCTTTCACTGTTATTTATTTATACTCTGTTTTGCCTCCATATATTGCATTCTTCACCTCTTTGACATTTTGCAGAAAAGTTTAAACTTCCCAATTCACCCACCTCTTGGGAAGCCAGCCTAACTAACAGCTCTCACATGACCCAGAGGTAGGGCTTGATTGTGAGTGATGTCTCCTATGTTTTACACATGCTCCTTTGCAACCACACATCAAGTAGGGTGATCTAACCATAATTGACAGTATGATACACCCTATACCAAAAACATCAGAAATTTATTCATGTGGAAAAAAACTGTGAACATGGTTAGAAAAGCAATTACCTTAGGAACATGCTCAAATGGAAGAGGGTAGCTTTCCTTGACACTAGGGCTTGCTGTCATGACCTATGATGATTGCATTTGCTTAAGTACTGTAGCTTGTGTTTACACCAAATCTGTCAACATGGCTAATTTTCTCTCTATCTCATATTGAGTTGCCTCTAATCGAGCAACCTTAGCTATAGAGTCTGACAATAAGTGACATTAAGTCCCATAATATGCTTTCTTAGTAACGCCAAACCCGGTACCCCCCAACATATCTAGGGTGCTTAGGGAGCCCTAATGCCTCGCCTAGCACATTAAGCCCTGTGTCTTCCTTAATGCCTTCGGGCATGGACTTTACAAGGGTGTCCTGTGAAAGCCAAAAATAATTATTTTATAGAAATAGATGAAAAATGATTGAAAATACAGATGATAAAATAAGAGTAACAATTTTATCACAAACTTTTTTGATGTTTTCATTTTCAATAATCCCTTTCTTTTTTTTTCTTGATTCTGCACATAGCACATGACTCTTGGTTAAAGAGCCACTTTCAAATCCCTCTTGAGAATGTTGTGTATTAACACATGTAATTGATATGTTAGTATTTATAAAGAAAATATATTCATATAAATAAGATATATAGACATGTATCATCTTATCCTCCATACCGGAGCATCCCAGACGGCCAACTCTATAAGGGTATTATTGACACTTGGCCCTTTCACTATTTTGTTGGCTTATTATATGTAGAAAACACATATCTTAAATGAAATAGCTAGATACATATAGCATTAGAATAAAATTAATAACGAACACATGAAAAAAGGTTTACCTTGAAAGATTCCTTGCTGCGGATACTAGTAAAAACATCCCAGTCTTCTTGCTTTATGTGGACTTCAAATAATTTAGGCGGATGCTCTAGGATGTTACCATTTGGATCTTTCAAAAATCTTTTTGTAAGGATATATTGAAAAGCTTGCATCGACACTCTAACCTTCTTGTATATGAAATCTCTATGGGACTTATTGATGTCAAATCCCAATTGTAAAACAAAGTACCCAGAATAATTATGATAAGTATAACTATATAGGAAAAAACATTACAAGATAATTATAATAAGCCATTTACCTCTATATCCTTGAAAATCAAGTCCTTATTAGCCTTAAGGACTTTCCTCCAATCCTTCCATTTGTTACTTGCTATCAGCATATTTGTCTTCGCAGCTATCCTAATATAGCTACTTAATTTTTTTCCATCATCTTTTATTGGGTGGCCTCCATGATTACACACCGCATGGATCTTCTGGACACTATCTCTTTCCTGTGCAACCTCTTTTAGGATGGTTAACTCACGGTGATGCTTCTCTAACTCTTTCTTGACCCGTTTGTCAACATTACTCTTATCAATATTCATCGAATCACTACATAATTAGATGAGGATGGCATTTACTTGTAATATAAATCAAACAAACCAGTAAGATATTAACACATAGAAAGGCAAATAGCAAGATTAAGGCAAAAGTTATTAGAAAATTCAAACTCACAAATAAGAAGAATAACACAACAATTAATAGAAAATTTAAACACACAAAATTAAAACCTTTTCCCCTTTCTGCTTTGTCCCCTCTTTATGATACAAATACTCTCTTGATGATCATCTCTCACATACAAGGCATCTTCTCTAGTATAATCAGTATCAATTCATGTCCCTAAAAAAGGATAATCCTCAATATCTACATCTTGATGACTTTTAGCATCTTTTTGGTTGTCAATTATTTTGTTTGTTAATATAACAATAGACCACTTCTTATTAGCATGATTGGGGGAAAAAACACTTGTTAAGCTTGAGATGGTAAAATAAAAGGCTCATCTATGTGCCCGACCTTATTAAGATCCACTAGAATGAACCTAGATTGATCAACTCGAATGCCATTTTTATTTTCAACTCACTTACAACTAAAGATTGATACCTGGAATAAGATTTAATTCAATTTTCATATGCGCTCAATTACCCCAAAGTATGTCATATTTGCAAAAATAGGGTTTTTGTCTGTGGCACTTGAAATATGCATTGATTGAACAATAAGAGTTACCCACTATTTTATATTGTGCTCTAATCATCCTACTCTTTTGTATAGAATGTGTAGCTGTTGAGAAGATAATCGATGTAAGATAGGACACACATGCTTAGACCATTAGCTAACCATATTAACCTTTCTGAAACTGAACCAAGATTCCTCTCCACCTTCGAAATAATGTGATGTCTCAGCCAATCTATAAGAATCCAATTGTGTTCCTTTGATACCTAACTCTCATTTTTGTTGGAGTTTAAGCTTCTAAGTTTTTCCTTGTGCATTTCCACATATGTGAAATAACATCCCTAAAAGATAAAATATCTAAATATATGTAAAGAATTCATGAAAATGGGTAGACATCGTTTTATATGAAAAATAGCAAAGTGGTTATTTTTCCCGGTCGGATAGAAAAAAAATTATATTTTTACCCCTAGAAGTTATCATAATTACATTTTAGCCCCAAAAAATTCACACAGCATATGCAAGTAAATATAACTGGAGAAAATTACAGCTAATGACCTAAAAGTTTCAAAAATTATAATTTAACCCCAAATCAAGGTAATTTTGTAAATATGCAAAATTACTATTAGAACGAAGATCTTGATAAGATGGGCCTAATGGTATATAGTACTAAGGGTTAATATTTAAGAATAAAGAAATAATTAGTATTGAATTTTCAAAAGTAACTTAATACTGATAAAATAGATTGTGGGCCCCACAAGCGGTTAAAAGGTACAGATATTATTTGGGACATGATAATTAAGAAAGCATAGATATAAATTTGGAATAATCCTATATTCCTAAAATACTAAATTACTATGAAAGTGACTTTATTGGTACCAGTAAAAAGTATCTGACATTGGGTATATCTGGACCAAAAAAATATATAGTATTTTGGAGATATTTTAGCATGATTTGGCACTATTTTCAGCAGCCCATGTGCTGTAAATGAATATTTTATTATTTTTTTAGAATACTTGAAGAAGTATTCAATAAAGTAATTAAGGTTAGTGAAAAGTAAACCAAGGTTAGCAAGATAATTAGGTAAGCTAATTGTCTTTCCCTTCCTCCATTTGGACGACACATTTGTAGCAAGAAAGAAAGAGAAAGAGTTTCACAAACCTAAGAGAAAAGGAAGAGGAAGCTTGAAGTAACAAGGAGCATCAACTTGGTAAGATTTCTACTACCTTAACTTTGTAATCTTAAGTAGTTTGAAGTAGTTTCATTTGAGTATATTTCTTCCTTTCCTCAAGATAAGTTTTTGGCCAACATATAGAAATGGAAGGAGGAGTGTTTTTATGCATTAAAGTTAAGATAAAGCAAGAACAAGTAGTCAAAAGCATGATTTCATGAGTAGTTCAAAGAAAATCAATTCTTCCTCCTTTGAAGCTTATTTTGGAATGAACATTAACCATAGCTAGAGATGGAATTTGGTAATTCTAAGGTCATACTTGGATTCTTCACAAAAAATTACATGGAATAGAGGTATTATTCATCATTTTTCAGCTAGGAATGAATTTTTGGTGAATTTTTGAAGAATTAGAGTTTAATTATGTCCAAATTGAGAATTATGAGGAATTTGAATTGTGGGAGTGATCTAATGGCTCCATTTGGATAAGTTATTGATATCAACATGTTATACATGCTGTATAGGTGAAATTAAGCCCAACATCAAATTAGGGAACCACTTGAATTCAAGCCAATTACAAGTTAAAGTAAAGGCAGTGATTATGTGTATTTATGTTAAATCATGTATTTAACATCTTTGCATTGTTTGTCATGCTTGCTTGGTGATTTGAGACTATAATGAATGTTTTATAATGCTTGGAATGGTTATGGCCATATTGAATTCCTTACTTGAATTACTAAGTTTTATGATGCATGTTGTACATGGCTATGTTAATGTAAAGTGAAGACTTGATATTGGATTTGATGTATGCTATACATAATTGCTACTAAGGTTTGCCCAAAATCTTACCCCTTTTCCCATGACTCACCATGAATAGGTACAAGAGCTCTAATGGACAAAGGAAAGGAGAAAGAATGAATGTAAATTGTTAATTGTGCCTTGCTTTTGTATGAAGTTGTGAAATACCGAATATTATGTTAATGTTCTAATTGAGAATTTTTGACAAGCAAATTGCAATATATATTGAAACATAGTATTTTATAGATGTATTTGTTTAGTTCATCCCTGTTTTGTACTTAATGTGATGTTAGGTTTCTGGGATTTTCACACCAATTAGAGGACATCTCAAGCTTTAAAATGGTCCAAATACCACCTGTTTAAAGTTGTGTATGAATTATAGTGATTTTTCAAATTTAGGGTTCAGAATAGGGTAAGGATGGGAAAACTGGAAATTGAAAGTTAGGTACTGGAAATTCAAAAGATAATATGAAATCATACATAGCTCCAAAAATTTAGTGTTTATATTTGTAGAAATCTCTATGTTTTAAGTTTCATATGCTACCGATTTGGAGGCAATTGGAGATATAGAATAGAAGATATGGAGTTTTTCCTGAAACTATTCCAGTGAAAGTTGAATTCTGACCCTTTATGATTTAAGTTAATGTCATACTCTAGGAAAGTAAAATAAATTCACAAGAAAAATATGTCTATAAAGTAGACATATATAGATTTCAAATGAGAGAGTATGCATGATTTGGTCCAGGATAAAAGGAAATATGATTTTATCAAAGTTGAGGTCAGGAAACCGAAAAGCAGAAAAATGACTAAATAAATAGTAGATGTTCATGAATTTTACTGTACAAGTTGGCCCAACCAAAGCTTTTATTGCTTATTTTTCCCATATAAAAAATATTTTTATCTATTTTTAGATGCTTAAATCACTATGATACAATTTTTGTCGAATTACTTATGAACTTTCAAATTTCATCAAGTAAAATAGAAATGGCCATATAAATAGTACCCCAAGAAATTAAAAAATTCTGTGTTTGAAATTAAATTGATTCAAGCTTCTATTCAAGCATATTTGAACTCTAAAATGATTTATACATGGAAAATGGGCCATACTATAAGATGTTACAGCTCAATCTCATCGAAGTTATGCAAAACATACAAATGA
This sequence comes from Adenanthera pavonina, assembly GCA_026686845.1. Lineage (NCBI taxonomy): Eukaryota > Viridiplantae > Streptophyta > Magnoliopsida > Fabales > Fabaceae > Adenanthera > Adenanthera pavonina. The sequence goes on along the minus strand of JAIVEN010000022.1, from coordinate 23,202,634 downwards.
GCTTGCACCCACTATGTCCTGGAGATGCTAACTATATCATTGCCAAGAATCCCTTTCCCATTTGTTCTCCCCATGTGATGAGACTTTTGAAGCCAAATGTTATCAACATTGGTTAAATATTCAGTACAAAATTTAACAGCTTCTTCAGCTATGTACCATTCTCTGGTCTACTTCGGTTTTTCACATACCCCTTTAATACCTTCATGTGAAGCTCAACCGGTTACATCCATCTCATATAAGCTAGGCTACACAATTATCTCTCTAACCAGGTGAACTATCATGTCAAAAAATGACGGTGGGAAATACATCTCAAGCTCACATAAAGTTACAACAATTTGTCTTTGTAATGCTGGCAACTTCATGGGGTTAATCTGCTACAAATGGATTTGAAGAAGAAACATAATTTTGTGATTGTTCCTCACATCTTTTTTGGCAAAATGGATCATATAACCACTGGCATCATATGCTCCATTAGAATATGGCAATCATGAGACTTTAGGCCCTTTAATTTCATGTCTTTCATAGATACAATATTCCTAGTGCTTGAGGAGTATCACTCTGGAGCCTTAACTCCATTAAGAAACTCATAAACAAAATTTTCTCCTTTCTAGAAAGTGTATAGGCTGTTGGAGGTAGATAAGTATAGCGTTTCTCCTTCACCAGTGTCAACTCTTCTCTTATTCCCATTGCAACCAAGTCCAACCTTGCCTTCATGCCATCTTTGGTCTTTCCTAGCACATTAGGCAACGTACCAATGATGCTATCACATACAATTTTTTGTATGCATGACATCAAGAAAGTGTCTTACATACAAAGACTTCCAATATGATAATTCAAATAAAATTGACTTTTTCTTTCACCCACTAGTCCTAAAGTGTCTCACAAAAGGCTTCCTAAAGTTGTCATTCAAATCCTTCACCTTGTTAAACATGTCCTCACTACTTAATGGCAAAGGTTCACTCCCTTCTGTCTGTATTTTCATTAAAGGTTTTTTTCTAACACCTATAACGATGTCCTAGAGGCAAAAATCTATAATGTCCAAGGAAGACAAATTTCCCACCATGTTCCAATCATATGGAATGTATGCCTTCTTAACATTTAAGGCATCCAAACTCTCCTCCAATACTGTAGCCTGACAAATTACCATATGGTAGAAAATCATTGATTGTACCAAATAGCATAGCTCTCAACTTGAATGTCCTTTCCTAGTATTTGTCATACACCTACACACCTTTCTCCTACAATAGCTTCAAATCTTCAATTAGTGGAGCCAAATATACGTCTATATCATTTCCAATTTATTTGGGTCTTGAGGTAGTTTAGATCTTTGAAATTTACTTAATCTTGTTACCATATATCTTAAATGAGTTAAATTAAAGTAATATGAAGTTAGCATGTGTTAGAATTAAAATATAAATTAAAATATATTAACTAACAAATGAATTTTGCTAGTTGACTCATACTTATTTTATACAAAATTCACACTTTACTTGTTAAAGTTCAAAGTTATAGAGGTTTAATCTCTAATACACGAAGTTTGAATCTAAAATTTGAATTTCAGACTAAGTATAGTTAGTGAAAATGTGCAAGATTTGCATTAAGCTTAGTTAAAATTGGACTATAGGTGAAGTTTAAAATGAATTTAAAATCATAGCTTCTGACAGATGAACTTTGAAGTGAGAACTTGCATGTCTTATTAGAGCATACCTCTGACAAAAGAACTTTATAGTTCAGAGTTCATACTTTATAGTGAAGAACTTTTATGTCATGTTGAACATGTCTCTGATAGACAAATTTCAATATTTGAAATTTGAATTTCAAAGTGATATGTAAAAACTTGAGGTAGCTGTTCAATCCCTTTAGAAGTAATTCTAATATGAAAATTCGCACAAACTAACATTGAGTATCTTTTGGAAACTCGAAGTTTGAATTTTACTTAATGATAGATGAACTTTGAAGTTTAACATTGAAGTACTTAACCTGCTATCTCTATGAAATTTGTTTATTGAACCTTGAATTCGAATGTCAGATGCATTTAATGCTGTTGGTGGATGACTCATTTTGTAGAGTAACCATTGGTTAATGTGCCTAACAGCTAGATCTTGTGTCTAATGACTAATTAAACCACAAATCTATAAATAGAACTTCATTTGAACTTATAGGTAACGAATTTAAGTGAGTTATGTGCCAAAATGCTATTGCAATGGATGAAATCATTTTGTGTGACCATTCAAAGTTAAAACTATCTCATTAGAGTGGGTTTAAATGTATTATTCACTCTTAAAGAGAGTTTTTATTTTGTAATCTTTCTTACTGTAATTTTTGGGTAGAATTTTAGTATGGGGAAACACTAAGAGAAATTATACATTTTGTAAGGGTGTGAGGAGAGTGGCTTCACAAGTACCTAGTGAAATTTGTGGAATATACTGAGGTTTCACAGGTACCTGGATCAAATCTATGGTGTATAGTGGAAAATCTCAAGTGGTGACTTGAGGATTGGTTGTAGGCCAAGTGGTCGGGCTGAATCAGTATAAATCTTTGTGTGTTGTTTTTCATCATCTAATATCATTTACCTCACTCAATACTCTCTGTCCATCCCTATTTTGCTGTATCTCTTGGTAAAATGGGGCTATTCATCAAAAAAGGTGAACATTTTGTATAACTCAATTCACCCCCTTCTTGGGTGACCAGCCAACCTAACACTACAGGATGTCGAAATTTTTCATCTTGAATTCTTTCATTTGCATGCCATGTCAAGAGCTTCACAATTTCTGCACTACTATGCATGTGCCTAAATCTAGGCATAATGGGAAAATACGATATCACCTTCATCAGATTTGATTCTTCCCTCTTATATCTAGATTTGGACGTATTTAAGATACTTGTCTAATGATGCATATTCTTTGCAAAATAAAATACAATCGTTAGAACATGCATATATCCTCTCATAGCTCATCTAAATAGCATAACATTTGTTTAGCCTCATATGTTTGGTTAGGAGCATTACGCCAATTTTGACATATTTTAGAGCTCAATAGTTGGCCTTTATTGATAAACGCCAACTAAATCAATTAAATCCATAATTTAGTTGGCGTTTATTATGAAAATGCCAAGTAATGTAAGAAATTTTGGTTGGCGTTTTAGTTTAAACTCCAACTAAGATGACCGATAAAATAAAAAAAATTATAAAATTTATTAGTTGGCATTTCACTTATAAACGCCAATCAAATGCTAGTAAAAAATTAAATAAAAAATTAAAATTAAAATTTTTAGTTGGCGTTTACTAAATAAATGTCAGCTAAAGTTATATATATAGTTGGTGTTTATCTTTAAACACCATCTAAGATGACCGATAAAATAAAAAAAATTAAAATATATTAGTTGGCGTTTATAAATTAAATGCCAACTAAATTGTAGCAAAAAATGAAATAAAAAATTTAAATTAAAATTTTGAGTTGGCATTTTAGTTGGCGTTTATTGTAGAAATGCCAACTTATATTATAGATTTAGTTGCCGTTTAAATTTATATGCCATCTAATATGACTGATAAAAAATATTAAAATATATTACTTGGCGTTTATGGTTAAAACCAACTAAAGGCTGACTTCTATTTAAATAAAAAATAAAAAATTATAGTTGGCATTTTCTTGGAAAATGTTGAGAAAGACTAACTTTAGATGGTGTTTGTTTGTTAAATGCCATCCAAATATATTTAAAAAAAATAACTTTGTGAAAACATAAACCTTCGGGGTTGCAGATCGAGCACCATCAGGCAGACCGAACAACCCAAGCTTTTTACTCTCCTCCACTTCCTCAGTTCCTCCACAACCTTTGTTCATTCCAAAGCCCATCAAAAGTCATTGCTGACGTCTATCCAACAAAGATTTGTGCTTCCCATTGAAGATTTGTCCTCTCCGTCAAAGCCTACCATCGAAGCTCATAGCCACTGAAGCCATGTACTCTCGTCCACTACCCCAGTCTCCTCCACGGCTTTGTTTTGGGCCATGCCAAAAGGATTCGTGGTTTGCCACTCCTTTCTTTCACTGTCAAATTCTCAGCCTGTGATTTTCTCCGTCATAGTGCCCCTGCCTCCTTTCTTTCTCGCACTTCTAATGCCATCGTTGCCTTATGGAGCCCTAATGGTTTTTTAAGCTTTTGCGAACCTTCTTTATTGATTTTTACTTACTTCACTGCAAGCCTGGCTAATCCAATCTGGTTGATGTCGTACTAAGCTGAAGAATACTCAAAGAGCATCCCCTGAAGGTGAAACTAATTTTCTCTGCATTTTGAATTTCAATGTCGGATTCATCTTGAATTAGACATTTAGGACTTGAGTCTTTGTTTAATTGAGTTTTGAATGAAATGTAATGTAATTTTGCAAGTTACATTCAATTAGAGTACGTGATCCAGGAAGACTTGATAAGTTCTCCGCTTAATAAAGAATCTTAATATTATTGCCATACCTTTTGTGTTCAAGATGTTCATGAAACTCTAGTGGGTTGACATGAAAATAGAGTTTATCTTTTTCTAGGTTTTAGAAAAATGAAAATTCAATGTTGATGTGTGTTTGTAATGTCTGGTTCTCCATTTTTATGAGAATTGCTTATGTCTACATTATATTAAGGAGTATTGGTGCAAGAGATTGCATTCAAAGCATGTATGTGAAAAAGTTTATAGGCAGCCTCCTTTGCGCGAGTCCATAAGAAAGGGAAAGCTTAGAAAGCAAGAGTTTACTATTACAAAGCAGAAGGCTACTCTTATACAGGTTGCTGATTCCATTGGCAAGAAAATCCAGTATGATTGTCTTGGATTCCTTCCTAATAGGAGTCAGGTAAAGTTTTTGCATATTTTAATGTCTCTATTTCTTGTGGCTTCATATTACCCCTTTTTTTCTCGCTAAATTCTTTTTCCTTGAGGACCATTCATTTTTAGATTGTTTCTGTTGAAAATAACAAATCCATACTAGTTTTGGTATTTTCTGAGACTCAAAATGTTGTGTTTTAGTATATTTGTTGTATCTAAACAAGCTAATGATCAATTATTTCAGCTGACTAATGACAAGATAATTTATACAGCTGCTTGTGCATTATCTTTTTTCCCTTTATTTTCATTGTCATTGTTTTTAATTTTTGTGGGTACCTGAGAGGGACACCTAGATGATTGGGCTCCATTATTTCAACTTGGAGGTTCTTGCTTCAAATCTCACTATATTTGATTAGCTCAAATTCTAAAATGAAGAATGAAGGAATATTCCTGATTTACTTGTCATGGATAACTTTGGAACAAATTTGAACTTAGTTGTTGACAAAAAAAAACATAGTCCTTATTAATTCACTCCTACGAATCCCTTCTTTATTTAATTGCATTTCCATATCCTTAGCAAACCTTTTAGCAAAACAAAAATCTTACTTAGCCAAAAACTCAAGGGATAGAAAATGAAAGTAGTTTGTCAAGAAACATAATAGCAATACAATATACATTGACATGGGTTGTCAAGATTGTATGCACCCAAGTAGCATATCCTTTACTAGCCTGCAACCATATCAAATGATTGCATTTCTGGGGTTGGACCTTCTGCAGTTGCTTTTGTGGTTCAGTGTTTTCAGTTTAATTACTAGACTCAATACAGAATTGGGTGATCCGAGAAAGTAGCTTAAAAGTTAGTACAAAATCACCATTTTCTTCCTCTTAAATCATTCTTCCAATTAAACAAAAAGTATAATAAGAGGGAATTTGAGGATGTCATATTTCCATTTTTTTAATAATTTATAGCATTTATAATTATAACTAGTTAAAACATACTTTAATGTGCAACTTGTTCTCAATACACAGGAAGAAATCCTCTATATGTTTGTATATTTTGCGGTCTCCACTTTTCACTCTTATATTCAAGAGGGTCAAGGCTCTAAACTACATGTTATTATTTTCTAACATCCTTCGAAGTTGGAATCCACATTTTATTGATATATTATATTTTGATCTTGTAGGTGTTCCTAATGAGTTAATTGAAGACTCAAAGTTTGTTCCTTTGAACACTAATGACCCTACTTATGGTCCACCTGTAAGTCATGGTTAGTCTTGACTCCATCATGTAATATTTTATCTGTCACTAATGCTACTTTTGTTTCTCTTCCATGAGTACATATTCTCCATCATATATATATCCTCATTATAACTATGTATGCATCAGATGTGAGTTTGATTCCAAAATGTCAATTTCTACTCAAAAATTTAGAATGTGAATGACTGTATGTAAATTTCCAATTAATTTCACCCTGGATCTGAACCTTCTTCTGTAAAAGGAAGTAACTTCACCTGGAAATCAGGGTGGTCTATGTTGTTAATGCTAAGTTGACCTTATTTTGTTTTGATTTCATATGAAGTTAAAATAAAAATGTTTCATGTTTTTGCAGGCCTTATTGTTACTGGGCTTTGAAGTAGAGGAGGCTTCTAAGGTAGTATCATCATGATTCATCTAGCAGAATTTGATCAAAGCTTTTTAGAATTACTTCTACTCTTTTTTCTGGTTGATATCCTCTATGTGTATAAGCTTTCTATTCTGTGCACTTTAGAATATTAGTTTCTTTGGCCATTCTTTGTGCGTTCACTATGATGACCCAAATTATAAGTGAGGAGAGATGAGAAGAGAAGGAGCCAAAAAGAGAGAGAGAAAAGAGGATGGCTGTTTTGTCTGTGTACGTCAACTTATAAGCAAAAGGAAATGAGAGAAGGAGGAGAAGGGGTGGACCATAATGTGGAGACATGAAATCCAAAAGTTGTGGTGCAAAAGCTAGTGCCTACTACTAAGTACATACTAATTAGTTAATGGCCATAGATATATAGTAATTTTCATTTGATTTATATATAAATTTCAAGTGTGGGGTTCTCAATTTCTCTTACATTAGTTTTAATATTCTTTTTTCAAGTTCATTTGAGGGCATACCCAAATCATCTAATGGTCAATCTAACTTTAAAATTTACTTTTATAGGTCAATTAATGTGTGATCAATAACTCTTGGAAGAGTTCAAGTCTTTGGGGTTGGTGATCAAGTTCAGAGCTTATAAGGTACATCATTTAAAAAATATATGGCTATTACTAATTATGTTAGTTCTGTTGGCTTCCCAAGAGGAGGGTGAATTAGGAAGTTTGAAAATTTTCTGCAAAAATACAAAAGGGTAGTGAAAGCAAAATATGTAAAAAAACAGAGTGCAAAATATAATGAGATAATAAGCAAAGTATAAGAAGAGGGACACAAGAATTTATCCTGGTTCGGTCTCTTTCTCTTGACCTATGTCTAGTCCTCAAGCTACCACTTGAAATTTTTCACTATCTTGCAAGAATTAATGGGCTCTTTGCAATGTTACAGTACAACTCTATGGTCTATTCCAAGAGCTTACAGTTTCTCTCTTTATACTCTATCTTAGTGCTTCCCAAATCCCTAGTGAAATTCCCTCACAAGAATACATATCTTCCAGATGAAGATAAGATTGTTTACAGCAAATGAACTCTCTAATTTAGAGTAAATATGATAGTTGAAGTACAGTTTATGAACTGGGAAAAAGTAGAAGGCTTTCATAGAAGATTTTGATAGAGTTTCAGTATATACAATGTAAAATCATTACTTACATCTTCAAATAAAGTTCTATTTATAGATTTATGTTTTAACTATATGTTAAAGATAAGATCTAGCCATTAGAGATGTTACTCAATGGTTACTCTGTAAAAATATCGGTTCACCAACTGCATTTAATGCATCTGACATCCAAAATTAGAATTTTGGGGTGTTAATAGATGAATTTCGCAGAGATCATAAGTTATAGACTTTAACGTTAAACATCAAAATTTATCTGTTCTAAAGCAAAATTCAAATTTTCATCTTTGACAAATTTTTCCATGCTGGAACACACAAATTTTCAAGTTTAACGTTCTTCTGATAAGTGTGAATAGTTGTTTCATATTTCTATAGTGCCTTCGAAGTTTGAATTTTGGTGCCCAAAGTTTGTCTGTTAGTGAGCAACTCAATATACCACAAAAGTTCTTCTTTTTGAAATTTGAATTTGAAAAAATCAAAGTTCATCTGTCAGAGAGTAACTTTTATCAGATTTATACCAAAGTTCAAATTTCAGAAGACTGAAGTTCGTCTGTCAAAGGAACACCTAAATAGACTTTCACACTATTCTTCTAAAGTTCAAATTTTTAAAACTAAAGTTTGTCTGTTAGAGAATTAATTTGAAACTCTTTTTGAACTTTACTTTCAGATGAACTTTGACATATCTACAGACAAATTTTTCAATTTTCATAACTTGTGTTTTACCCAAATCTTGAATTTTCATAATCTGAAATTCGTCTGTCAAAGGTAATAACTTTATAAGTTTGAATTTCAGCATTCAAAGTTCGAATTTTCAAGGTAATATATGAAATTTAACACTCTAAAATTTGTCTATTAGTGGGTATTTTTCAAATACATCATGAGTTAACATAAAAACACATTTTAAAAATATTTGTGTATAAGATCAAAACCTTTTACTTATGTGAATATAGTGAGAAATCCTACAACAAATCTTGTATTCATTTTTCTTAGATTTCTTCACTTGAGATCTTTTGTACACTTTTGATATCTTCCTTCCAAGCTCCAGTTGGTTTAGAATCATCAAAACACTTGATTCAACAAGTTAGACATTTATCTTGATTTTTATTGTGCTTTTCATAGCATTGATTTATATATAAATTTCAAGTGTGAGTTTCTCAATTTCTCTTACATTAGATCATTTATGTCTAAAATTCTTTAGATATTAGTTCAAAAATTCTTTTTAGATATTAGTTCTAGTATTCTTTTTTCAAGTTCATTCGAGGGCATTCCCAAATCATTTAACGATCAATCTAGCTTTAAAATTTATTTTTAGCTCCATTAATGTGTGATCAATAACTCTTGGAAGAGTTCAAGTCTTTGGGGTTGGTGATCAAGTTCATAGCTTATAAGGTACATCAATCATACTTTAACTCACTGAAATTAGTGATGTCAATCTATATTGTTACTGTGATTGGTTAATATTTATATAAAAGCCATTTGCCAATTGGATGGATTAGTGGTTAAAAGCTATATATGATTATACAAAGTTTTGTTTAGAATCACTTTGAAACATGATTTATTGTGCTATGATATCTAAGTTGGTTAAAATTCAATAATTGAGCGTAAGAAAAGAGAGCTTGAGGCTCGGGAAACTCTTAATTTTTAAGCTGTTATAATGCCAGTTTCTCTCAGGAAATTTGCATATGGTTGCTTGAAATAGCTTAATTTTGGTATATGGTTGCTTGAAATTTGTATATGGTTACTTGAAAATTAGTAATTGGTAGTACAATTAACAAGTCATAGGGTCATCATATTTACCGTCTTGTGAGTTGCTGTTATAGAATTCTTGGGAGGCTTAAATCTAGGGGAGGTTCTGCTAAAATTTTTAGGGGGAATGACAGTTGAGGACTAAAACTTTGAATTAAATACAATAAAGGACCTTGCAATTTTTTTTACTACTGAACATCGCGAATTTACTACTGGCTTATTTTGTATTTACTACTGAAAAACCTGCAAGGTCCTTTACTGTAACAAATTCAAAGTTTTGGTCCCCAACTGTCATTTTCCCAAATTTTTATGCAAGTTAAACAGAAGCATGGATTGGAAATGGATGTCTACAAATCGTTTGACTCAGGAATATTGGGATGGAGTAAAAGAGTTTGTTAGCTTTACAATTGAGCATGCTGATAACCCCAACAAAATTATATGCCCTTGCTTGAAGTGTTGCTTTGGGATGCTAGTTAGTGCAGTTGACTTGCAATCATATTTAATTTGTAATGGAATTGACCGAAGTTACACACGTTGGATAAGGCATAGTAAGACGAATGATGAGTATAGCAGTAATAAGTATAATGGGAGGTTTGGATTGAATGATTTAGACACATGTACATTCAAGGGTGATTGTCTTGAAGAGATAGCAAATGTGATTAAGGATGAACTTTAGGATTGTCTGAAGATGTTTGACAGGTTGAAAAGTGATGCAGAAAAACCATTATACTCTGGTTGTGCCAAGTTCACAATATTGTCAGCCGTGTTGAAGCTATACAACTTGAAAGCAGGCAATGGATGGAGTGATAGAGCTTTACAAAATTACTTGCACTTTTAAAGGTTATGCTTCCAGAGGATAATGAACTTCCTAGCCAAACATATGAGGCTAAACGAATGATAAGCTCTATTGGGATGAGCTATGAGAGGATACACGCTTATCTTAACGATTGCATTTTATTTCGGAAAGAATTTGCATCATTAGACAAGTGTCTTAAATGCAATGTCCCATGATATAAGAAGAAAAAATAGAGCTCGGTGAAGGTGGTATTGTATTTTCCTATCATACCTAGATTTAGATGCATGTACAACAATGTGGAGAATGCGAAGCTCTTGACATGGCATGCGGATGAAAGAATTAAATATGGGAAGCTTAGACATCCTGCAAATTCTCCGCAATGGAAATTAATTGATCATGACTATGAAGACTTTAGGGTAGAAGATAGAAATCTATGCCTTGCATTATCTACTAACGGAATGAACCCGCATGGTATGTAGAGTAGTACCTACAGTACGTGACCCATGATTTTGGTGATTTATAACTTGCCTCCATAGCTATGCATAAAGCAAAAATTTATTATGTTGTCTATGTTAATTTCTGGACTTAAAGAACTAGGAAATGATATAGATGTTTACTTGGCTCCACTAATTCGAGACTTAAAGCTATTGTGGGAGAGGGGTGTGGAGGTGTATGATAGTTATAGGGAGAAACCATTCAATTTGAGAGCTATGCATTTTGGTATGATCAATGATTTTCCGGCATCCGGTAATTTGTCTGGATACAACATCAAAGGAGAATTTAGGTGCCCTATATGTGAAGAAGGTACACAATACATTCGGTTGGAACATGGTGGGAAATTTTGTCTTTCTTGGGCATCGAAGATTTTTGCATCGAGGACATAGTTACAGGGGGTGGAGAAAAGCCTTTAATGGAAATATAGAAGAAGAAGGACAACTTGTGCCGTTAAGTAGTGAGGACTTGTTTTGTAAGGTACAGGATGTGAATAACAACTTTGGGAAACCTTTTGTAAGACACATTGGGACAGGTGGGTGGAAGAAAAGGTCAATTTTCTTTGAATTGCCATATTGGAAGTCCTTGTATGTGAGGCACTTCCTTGATGTGATGCACATAGAAAAAAATGTATGTGATAGCATTATTGGTACATTACTTAATGTGAAGGGGAAGACCAAAGATGGTAAGAAGGTGAAATTGGATTTGATTGCTATGGGAAATAGAAGAGAGTTGGCACTAGTCAAGGAGAAATGACATACTTATCTACCTCCGGCAGCTTATGCTTTATCTAGGAAAGAGAAAATCACTTTTTGTGAATTCCTTCATGCAATTAAAGTTCTAGAGTGGTATTCCTCAAACATTAGAAACCTTGTATCTATGAAAGATTTGAAGTTAAAGGGTCTAAAGTCTTATGACTGCCATATTTTGATGGAGCATATGATACTGGTGGGTATACGATCCATTTTACCGAAAAAGATGCGAGGGACAATCACAAAAGTATGTTTCTTTTTCAAGTTTATTTGTAGTAAAGTCATTGACCCTAGGAAGTTGCTCACATTGCAAAAACAAATTGTTGTCACTTTATGTGAGCTTGAGATGTATTTCCTGCCTTCATTCTTTAACAAGATGGTTTACCTAACAGTTCATCTCGTTAGGGAAATACAAATGTGCGGCCCATCTTATATAAGATGGATGTACCCAATTGAGCATTACATAAAGGTATTGAAAGGGTATGTGAAAAATCAAAGTAGACCAGAGGGTCGTATTGTTGAAAGGTACATAGCCGAAGAAGTTGTTAAATTTCGTACCAAATACTTATCAAATGTTGATAATGTTGGGCGTTCGAAGTATCGTCACTTGGGGAGAACAAGTGGCGAAGGAATTTGGGGAAGTGAAATAGTTAGTATCTCCAGGATATAATGGGAGCAAGCTCATCGGTATGTCTTACACAACTTAGATCAGGTTGATGAATATGTGGAAATGCACAAGAAGAGAATTAGAAGCTTAAACCCCAATAAGAATGAGAGTTGGATATCGAAAGAACATAATCAATTTTTTATAGATTGGTTGCGAGATCACATTATCTTGAGTTGGATAGGAAATCTAGTTCAGTTTCAAACATATTGAAATAGTTAGCAATGGGTCCAAGCATGTATGTACTCTTTTACACTAGTTATCTTATCAATGGGTACACGTTCTACACAAAAGAGCAAGATGATAAGAGTACAATGCAAAATAGTGGGGTAACTCCTATAGCTCAATTAATGCATATTTCTAGTGTCAAAAATATTTTTGCAAACATGTCATACTTTGGGGTAATTGAGCACATATGGGAATTGGACTACATCTCATTTTGGGTACCTGTATTCAGTTGTAAGTGGATTAACAACAACAACGGCCTTTGAGTTAATGATTCAAGGTTCATTTAAGTGGATCTTAATAGGGTGGGATATAAAGATGAGCCTTTTATTTTAGCATGTCAAGCTTAACAAGTGTTTTTTGTCCCTGATCCTGCTAATAAGAAGTGGTCCATTATTATGTTAACAAACAAAATAATTGACAACCTAGATGATGGTCAAGACTATCAAGATGCAGATATTGAGGATAATCCTTTTTGTGGGTTATCACTTGATACTGATCCTGGTGGAGATGATGCTCTTTATGTTAGAGATGACCATCAAAAAGGTACTTCGATTATAAAAATGGGACGAAGTAGTCAACATCTGACTGGAAAAAAGAAAAGGTTTGATTTACCAGATATAATCTATTGTTTGTCTTAGTTTATATTTTACTTCCTTCAACATGTATAATTTTTTTATCTTTTAATTTGTTGTATGTTTTATGTTTACTTTAAATTCTTTTTCCATCTTTGATATCTTACATGTTGGAATTTTATTGTAGGTAAATGGCATCTCCTTCTAATCATGGTGATGATCATGGTCAAAAAGAGTTAGAGAAATATATCAAAAAGCACCGGCGTGGCTTGACTGTGTTGAAAAAGGTGATACACGCCCGAGATTCTGGCCAGAAGATTCATGTAGAGTGGAATTGCAAAGGCAATCAAATACGAAAGGGAAGACAAAAATTGAGCAGCTACATTGGGTTCACATTGAAGTTCAAGGTTCTAATCTCCCATCCTCACAAGGATCGGAGGAAAGTCCTTGATCCTATGAAGAATGGCATCATCGAATATATAGAGGTAATAATATAGTATGTCATTTGATTATAATGTGTGTATATATATACAGACAATAATTCTTTTGGCTAATGTATGTTACAGTCTGCTTTTGACATAAATAATAGTCATGGGCATCACATATATATAAAGGCTAGAGTAGCACTATGAAATTTCCAGTCCATTCTCACTAGATTCTTTATGAGATATGAAGCAGGTAACTTCCTTGTTTATCCGCCTTGGTTGTTTGAGTTATACATTACACAGGAACACTGAGATGCTTTTGTTGTGAGGCGTCATGAAGAATCTTTTCAGGTAAACCATTTTTCTCATTGTTGTTCTTCATGTAATTTTTATACATATATTTAGTAGTTGAATAAAATTCTGGTTTGGTGTGTGCATTAATAACATAGTTTGTCATTTGATTATAATCTTATTGCAAGGTTTTTGTTAGACTAAACCTAATAATATGTACCTTATCTTAGTTTTTGTTAGACTAAAGCTAATTTGGTATATTACTTTACAGAAATTAAGTCAAGCCAATAGTGATAGAGCCAGGAAGCAGCAATACCTATAGAGGAGGACGTCAAGGATACCATGGTATAGCGAATAAAATGGTATATACTATTTTAGTTTATTTCTATAAATGACACTTCTGTTCAAATACTTACACATTTGCTTATTTTTGATCAAACATATCAATTAAAGGAGGGGTCACAAGGGAGGGAAATAGAGCATCATGAGCTATGGATAGAATCTCGCAAGAACAAGAATGAGATAATTGACAATGAAAACTTTTGCAAAGTTGCTGAGTCAATAGTTAGTATTATTTTATTATATATTTTATTTATGTATATATTTTCAAATACTTATTATTTAGTTGCAAATATTTTTATTTTGTTTCTCTTTCTTTCATAGAATGAACTCTCCAATTCCATGCCTCAAGCTAGTGAGGAGGAAAGTGTTAAGTAGGATATACTTGGTAAGGCACTGGGGATCCCTGAGTATGTTAGTCGTGTTAAGGGTGCAGGGTTTAGTGTGACACACAAAGCATTTTTTGGGCCTTAACCATCATCAGATGCTGCAAAGGTTGCTTGATTGGAGGCAAATGTTAAGGGACACCATCAGACTCAATCTCAGATGCAGCTTCGATTAGCTAAAGTGACAAACATGGTGCTTCAAATGTAGTCAATGTAAGGGACACCACCAGCAACTGCTAGTGCCAAAGATAGTTGTACTGTTATCCTTTAGGAACTCCCTCAAGCAATTGCTCTCATTAATAAGTTCAAAGATAATTTTTTTTACCCCTAATAAATGGTTAATTTCTAATGCATTGATTGGTACAGGGTCAATCATATTGTCAGTTATGGTTAGATATACCTAATCGACGTGTGGTTGTAGAGGGGTATGTGCATAATAACCCTGAAGAGATGCTTCACAATGCACCCGTACCTGTGAACCGTCTAAAAGTGTCGATTGAAGTAGTTAGGGAGGATGGTGCTAGGTTGCCTGTTCCTGTGTGGGAAATGGAAATAGTAGGAATGGCAATGAGCAGCTTCATAGCATGGCTCGCACATCTCATCACTGCTGCTCCATTAAAAAAGGTATGTTAGTTGACAATGTGTAAGACTTTTTGCATCACACTGCTACATGACTCATACCCTTTTAGACCGGCTTTGGCTTTATGTTTTGATGTTTGTGGTAACTAAAAGGATTAAAATATCATGTTCTATGTTGTACTCTTTGTAATGTTTCCTTGCCAAGTATTTAGAAATTCTTGTAGATGTGTTGATGATTAAGGGCTGATTTGGGTGGATTTTCTGTTAACTATATGTATATGGAAATTATAAGACTTAAGAGTTTGTTAACTATACAACCAAAACAAAAGTCATAGTTGTTTCTTGCAATGGTTGTTTTATGCTTTCAGCTTTGGTGTACACTTTCAAAGACAAACTAGATGTATGCTATCTATTTGTTAAAATGTATCTTTAGTTCTGATGTGATACTAAATTGATACTAGATGTATTGAACGAGCCACTAGATACTGAGGTTGTGTTTAGAGGACCTATAGATATATACTATTGTTCTATGTATGATCTTTATGTGAAATTTCATAATATAATTTCCATTAGAATGTGTGATAAACAAGATTTTGAAAAATGATAGTGTAAGCCTTTTGAAATCATATGCATTCCTCCCAAGTAACTCTCTTCTCGTTCTTCACCCTAACTTTTGAAATCACATTAAGGTGGTTAATCTCAAAGTTTCCCACTTTGTTGCTTAGTTGAAGGGGAAGAATAATGTCTGATGGTCAGGACAATCAAAGGAATTAGTATCTCCACCACTTAAGCAATTGCCCAAGCATATAGTTCCAGACACTTTTCGAAGGATGATTGTCAAGTTTCTACCACATTCACTTAAGGACAAAATCAACAAACGTGTGAAATTTTACAAAAACATTTATAATAAGGTAGTATTTAAAAGTATCAATGCTGAAATTATTGATTACATCTTCCATCGTAAGTAGATCGGGGTTGTGAATGTTAATGTGTACATAAGGTACTTGATATTAATCTAGTTGTTTTAATTTTTTTCACTTTAGGCCTTCATATTAACCTATGTTTTTTTGTTAATTTTTTTTCTATTCAAGATACCTCTACGAGACATGGTTGGTGCCTCGTAATCTTACAAACAAATTTATATTCATCCATCCTGAAGAGGTAGCTACTGTTGTTCAAAAATTGTTGTACAGTAAGATTACTAAACAATAGCAGTTAATTACGGATGCATTCACTGCAAGGGTTGACGAAGATGTCTTATTCTTGATTCCGTATAATAATGTGTAAGTAAACTTTCAAATTTTCATGTATTTGATGTCATCTGCTTAATTATAATTTGCTAATGACACTGGCTATTTTTTTCATAACGGACACTGGATGTTAATTGCAATTAATCCATTGGAGCCGACTATATATTTTTTGGATCCTTTGAACTATGATCCAAAACTTCGTGAACAAATAATAGGGATAATTAATAAGTAAGAATAATATATTTATTTCTTATGTATTTAATGTTTTACACTTATATGTAATAACTCAAATTAGTTTTTGCTCAATCTAAATTTTTTTCCCACTATATTAAGCTTTTTTATATTTCATGGTTAAACAGTGTTGTGTCAATATTTCAAGTGGCATGGGGGTGAAGAGATAATCATAAAGGCAAAATGGTAAAATCCTTTGCTTCCTCGTTATATAAATGGAAGAAAATATGGGTATTTATAAATTTAGATTCAATCAACAATTGTTGAGATTAACATTTCTTTATTGTATAATTAATATAATTTTTCTCTTTAGTGTCCAAAACAACAAAATGATAATGACTGTGGATACTATGTGATGTTATTCATGAAGGATATCATCACACATGGTCATAGCATAATCCCAGACATAGTATGTAATTCCATATTAACATTAATGCTTATAAAATTTTGCCAATTTCACATATGTAAAATATTTTAATTTACAGTACTTTCTTGATATCTCTTATTTCGAATACTCCGATACTCAAATTGAGGAGCTCATCGAAGAGTGGTGTAAGTTCATCCTTGATAAGTGCCTATGAATATAGAGGTAAACTTAACTTTTTTTTATTATGATTAACTTTGTGAAAAAATTGATCTAGATAATGTCAATATAACTTTTGCTTATATAGTGTAGGTGTGGATGTAGTGAGGAAAAGGTGAAGCATCAAAAGATAAGGTAGTAGTGAGGAAACAGAAAGAGAAGGTGGTAATTTTGGTGGACATGCTTATATGTTAACTTGTTGGTAAACGAAGGTGGACTTCGTAGTTTTGGATATATTTTTTGTAGTATTGTTGGTAGTTTTTGGACATGTTATTCTTGTTAGTTTTGGACACATTGTTTTTATTGTTATAGTTATATAAAACTTGAGTATAGTTTTGTAAGTATAGTGTATATCTTAGTTGTTGAAAAAAGTTGGTCTTAGTTTTGTTGAAAATATTAGAAATTGTCTTAGTTGTTGATAATGCTGTTGGACATATATTAGAAATTGTCTTAGTTGTTGATGATGCTGCTGGACATACTGATTGGGAAGAAAATACATATTGTATGCTTGTTGCAAGTTGTAAGTATAGGTTAAAAGAACAAACTGAAATAGTAATATTAAAAAAAAATATTTGGTTGGTGTTTCCAGGAAACGACAACCAAATTTTTTTAAATATGACAAAAGTTGGTGTTTCCCTATAAAACGCCAACTAAACATAAAATTTAGTTGGCGTTTAATAGGGAAATGCTAACTAAATTATTGCCTTAGTTTGCGCTTATGCGTTAAACGCCAACTAAAGTCTACACTTTAGTTGGCGTTTACATAAAAACCGCCAACTAAATTGTACACTTTAGCTGGCATTTATCTAGAAAACGCCAACTAAATTATTGCCTTAGTTGGCACTTATATGGTAAACGCCAACGTTTTTTGCTACTTTTCATTAGCACATTATTAGATGGCATTTTGGAAATGCCAATAGAGGTAAAAAACAAATGCCAACTATTCTCTTTTTTTGGCATAGTGGAAGCTCATTATCCTCCAATAACATAACTTCAAAAAATGCAAGCAATTTTGTGAAGCTTTTATCTCTCAATCCATTCCCCACTTTTAAGTTGTACAACTTCAACACGGCTGACAATATCGTGAATTTAGTACAACTAGAGTACAATGGTTTTTTGCATGACTTTTCAACCTTTCAAAGATCTCAGGACAATCTTGAAGCTCATCCTTAATTGCATTTGTCATCTCTTGAAGATGGTCAACCTCAAATGTACTTGTATCAAAATCATTCAATCCACTGGTCTCACTTTCTCCAAATCACTATACCCATCATTTGTCTCACCATGTTTATTCCAACATGTATAACTTTGGTCAATTCCATTACACATTAAATGTTCTTCCAACTTCTCTAAACTAACTAGCCTCCTAAAACAACACTTTAAGCAAGGGCATATAATTTTATCGGGGTTATTAGAATGCTCAATTGTAAACCTAACAAACTCTTTCCCTCTATCCCAATATTCCTCACTCAAATGATTCACATGCATCTATTTAAGATCTGTAACATCTTAAACTTACATCCATTTCTCATGTATTAAAATCCAATTATGTCTATTATTGCATGATTAGAGACTTGATTGCATAAAGATATCAAAACAAATTTTTTTTTATTTTGGGTATTGTTCATTGTACATTTTCTATTTTACTCGACAAATTTTGAGAATTCATAACTAATTCTAAAAAAATCATCTCAAAATGATTCAAGTCTCTAAAAATATCTAGAAAGATTTTCTACATGGAAAAAATATGAAACAGAGCATTCTCTTGATCAATTATATAGTTTATTTCTCAAATATTTACTGTACATTTAATCATTTTGAAACTTCCTAGGTTTTAGTCTTATCTTTAAAAATTCATATCTCATGATATCTTAAGCCAACTCATTCTTCCTTTATGTCTTTGGAAAGCCCTATATCTTTGCTTCCTAGAAATACTTTTTTTTTTACATTTGTTCTATTTGAACAGTGCATGAAATCCACTTGAACCATTAAAGGTCAAAGCTCAACTCTAACTAGAACAGTTTTAAGAGAATTTGCATATCTCTTTCTCTATAGCTCCAAATGCTTTCAAACTAGTGGCATTCAATTCCTAAGACATACATCTTTCCATACATGCCAACCAATAAATTTTTGGAGCTTTGTGTGATTTTATATTACCTTTTGAAATTTTCAGTACCTATGTTCAGGGCTTCCAGTTTTCCAACATTGTCCAATTGTGACCCATAATTTCTAAAATTCACCATAAATTGTGTACTTATCCAATTTAGGTGTTCTCTAGCTCTATGGAAAGCTTATTCCATCTAATTTTAGAGAATGTAAATCACTTAAACTAATTGTCTTGTTCCTCATAAACAGTACCTACATCTCTATTAGAGTGTTCAATATGAGCTTTTATATTCATAACTTAACAAAATAAGCTTCATAAGCATTTCACATCATCATTCATTGATTCAAATTCATACATAACATTTCATGGTACTTTAAAGAATATGATAGCATAAAGGTATAGACCACAAAACATATACATGGCTTTACATGATATCTCAAATTATAACATCATAGCTTGAACTTTTACAGCAAGCGTCAATTCCCTCTCCTTCATTCATAGCTTACTTGTCTCCCATGTATTGCTTGGCCCTAAACTTGTTAGTCATTTTGGAAGAGTAAGATTCAAAAGAATCTCAGTAGCATTACCATTCAAGCATGTATATCATCATATAGCTTATGAAAACATTAAGTAATCACATCAAATCATTTTAAATTATGTTATGCCATACAATTTCATAAAAATTTCGGCAAAGCTTCCTTTCAGATTTGGACATCCCGAGGTCACAAAACCCTTTAAATAACTCAGCCAACACTCAAGAAACATCACAAATATTGAACATGGCATCAAACAAGTGATAGAGCTCATTGAATCAATATTGGATAATACAATGCATAAAAAGTACAATTGCTACCTTGTTGGCTTCCTTTTCTTTCTAAACTTTGTGCACTCTTTCCTTGCTCTTTGAAAACTTTCTTGAGCATAATCACAATATTATCCAAGGTTATAAGCTACTGATTTAAGGAGCTCAACTACAAAGTGCTCATTAAAACCCTAACTTTTCATCTTACCATCCATTTAGTCTTCCTTTGATCTAACACTTGTTCTTAATGTTTTGGACTATGAGGAGTTCATTTTTAGGGTCAAATTCAAGAAATTCTTACTCCCACATGGACTTCTTGATTGGGATCTTGCAAGTATACATGGTTGATCGCAGTAATAAAAAATCTCTAAAGTATTCCAAAGGTTGAACCCAAGGGAGGTAGTAAATTTATAGTCCAAACTTTTAATCCCGAAAGCAAATAACAATCAAATTGAGAAGTTAAATTAAAAAGGAAAAAAATAGAAAACCAAACAAATTTAGAGTTTGATTTAGTTCTAGAAGCATCAATGGATCAGAATTCACCTTATGAGATAACTAGATTTAATTTCTTAGTTAAAATCTGCATAATTATAGTAACTGTTATTTCTAAAGCGTCCTAATTACCTCTCAGTCAATTAGTCCTAATTTAATTAGGATTCAATTTGATCTTACGCAACTAAAATTCTTAATCAAACCTTGAAAGCTACAACATATATCACCATGAATTCTTGATTCTATCTCTAGATTAGTTATTCATGTTTATCTCTCTATATCTAGGTTCACTCTTCATCTCTCAATCTATCAAGTTTACTCATTAATTAAATTATATGGTGATCAAGCAAAAAATTCACATAAACGAATAAGAGAGATAAATATAATAAAAAGATAAATTAAATATAACTTGAAGAACAAATCAAAGAATCTTAACTAGAGAAACAAATCCAATCCATCCCAATCAAGCTACATCTCTATCCCCGACTGATAAATTTAGCTACTTATAGAATTAGAAATCAAATTAAAACTAAAATCCCAAATCATAGTAAAAATAATAAGAAAATAGAGTCATATTAGTGAAGAATGAATCTATCGTTAATACTCCCTAAATCTTCTTGCTCTCTCTATAAGATACTCCTAGTTACTTCCAAATTCGTTTTGAATCGTGTTCTCTGGCTTTTGAGTGTATTTCTGAATCTTTCCTTATATTTCTATCTTGTCTCCTTATATAGGACAAATTTAGACGCTCATAAAAGTCCAAAACATCACAAAAACGTGTCAAAAACATGTTTTTATGGACCTCTGTTTGTTGGCCCGGCGCCGAGTGGCCATATATTTATCCTATATGGTGCCAGGAGGTTCTAGAAAGTAGATAAACACAAAATTCGCTTTGAACCATGGCTGGATGAGTTTGACCTGGCGTCAAGTGCTTCTGTCTATACGAACACTTCTCCGTTCAGCTTTAGAAAGTCACCAGCTCATATTGACAATTTAAGTTCAATTTTCACCATGATAACGCTGGAATTTGGGAACAATCAAAACATGAAAGTTGTACCTCTATATCTTATCTGTCCAACACATTTTAAATTACATCAATCGGAGTTAATATATGAGAGTTATGATCAAAATACTGAAGGATGTCAAAACTTTTCAGTATGAACAATTTGTAATGTTTTTGCTCTGAATGCTTCCAAATGAGCCTATAACGTCATGAAACACAAAAATATGTCAACTCATGTTAAAATATACCAATGTAAATATATTTAAATGTAATTTGGAGCTTAAATGTGGGTATTTTATATGTATAAAATGGACACATCATTTCTATACTGACCAAAATTCACAAGAAATTGGAGGAAAATGACTTAGCTTGCTATATTCCAAACTAATTGTTTATTCATGCTTCTAGAAACTAATTTAAGCTTTCTCCCATGTTTATAGTTTGAAAACTCATCTTTTACTTCTCATAGAGCTTGGTTGAAAATCCATGGAGGATGGAGGAAGAAGATGACTCCATCAAACCAAACCAACAACTCAAGAAAGTAGCTTGAAATGGCGGGAAACTTTACCTAGTATCTTGATCTTTCACCACCAAGCTTTAATCTTCTCTTTTCTTCTTCCTTTTTCTCCTTCCTTCTCTCACATAACTCTCCCTTTCTTTTCTATTTCAGACCTCTTTTCTTTCCTTTAAGCATGCCAAAGTTAGTCAAGCGAGGAAGCAAGGAGGAGACAATCATACAAGTATGAACTAATCATCTTATGCCATCATTTCTTTTTTTTTTTTTAAATACTTGTTAAAGAAGTATTCATAAAATCAATTAAATAGTATTTTCCTCACATGGGCAACAGCTGCACATGTCTAAAATGAGAGGGGAGAGTGTGATTAATTGGCTTAATTACTTGCAAATTACTTTCCTTAACCATAATTACTTTTTGGTCCAAAAAGCATGCCTTCTTCAAGAAGTTTTTACAAAAATTATTCAAATAAATTCCCTCCATGTCCTGGTCATCATATTTCACGTCACTTGAGGGATTTTTAGCCAAAATTTTCTTTATAATTTTTAATGGTCAAAAATACCCTTTACCGATAACTCTTACACATACCGATTAATCATTTTCCCCGTTATTGTCATTTAATTGGTACATGGTTGTTCTAAATTTAAAATTTAGCCTAAAATTATTATCTTGACCTAAAATATATTTTATCAAGGTGCATTCAATGTCCTTTAATTGGTACTACATTTTCTGCAGTCTACACTAACTTTTATTGAGTAAAATATTGAAATTAAACTCTAATTGCCTAATAAATCTGATTTTGATATTAATAAATTTCATACTATATTCCATTGCACTAGGCTCATTGAGAGTTTCATTTTGATTATAATTTTTATATTTCCAAAGCTACCCTTGACCTGGTGCAAATTAATAATTTTTAAAACTTTCGGTTATTAGCTATAATTTTCCCCAAACTTTTTCCTCTTTTCCTGAGTGGGGACTAAAATGAAAGAATTCTTAATTTTTAGAGGTAAAATACAATTTTCCCATTTTTCCTTTTAACCTAGAAAAATGACATTTTTGCCCTTTTTTTTACGCTTAACGATATCTCTCCACTTTTCTCAATTCCTTATACATTTTTAAATATCAACATTTTTTTGGCGTATAAATGCAATATTCAAATTTTACTTCTAATCAAGAAAATGACGATTTTGCTTTAAGGCAGGTAAAAAAAGTAATTATCCATTCTTTTGGGCTCTTTTATGTAATTTTACCCAAAGATCAATTTTTTATTGTTTCTTTTTGCACTATTCATGTTAACTTTCAAATTAGTCTAACTCTCAACTCAGACCTCCTAACTATGCAGTATTTATATCGTTGCGTTCAGCTTTGAGCAGACTTTCTTTTAAGTGGTATATTACATATTTTCTGAGATAAGTTTTGGAATTAATTTCTACTAAACACCCTATGGAAAATTAATCACAATTAAGGATCAAACATAACTTCTTAAAAAATTAGATGAGAAAATAATTCCTTCTAAAACCTAATTATATATATAGTCTTTTCGTCTTGCTTTGTTTCTCATCTTTTATTGATTTTATAATATTTTATAAAAAGAGGGATATTACAAGATCCATACTATTATGTTGTGTATAAATTTTGCCAAAGCCTCCACTAGAAGTTTGGAGTCCAAATAATTCTACAACAACAACTCACAAAAAAGTTAGAGTCATCAATTGTAAGAACTAGCATTTTTCAGTCAATCCCAAATAACCTAAGTTATCTTTAAAGAAAAGGAAAATCATTATTTGAGGCGATTAAAGAAATACATGATTCACCAAAACTATTTCTGGCAACCATAAACTAATTTTTAAGGAAAATCTGGCAGCATAACAACTTAAAAATGAGAGTTTCCCAAGCCCGAAACCCTCTCTTCATACAAAAAGTAGCAAATTTCAACCAATCATAGCAATAATCATGCCTCAAATCATTTCTAATCATAAAATTACTTGTAATTAATAAATTATAGTTAATGCTATTAAATATAAATACATGGCATAATACTGATAGAGTTCTAAAGGAAATTGGCAGCATAATGACTTGAACATGAAAGTTTCTTGGGCTTGTTGAAACTTAAATCAAACTATAGCTATCAAATTTCATTCAATCATTTCCAATCAAAATTTCACCCTATGACTTCCTATGAAGATATTAACATGCTAATCAAACATCAGTTAATTAGTAAAACAATCATTTAGCACCACCATTATCAACAACTTTGAAATCAAGATTAACGCACCTTATAATCATGTACTATACTATCCCCTTTAGTTTAGCAACTTATTTTGCTACCTCAAAGCGTCTCAATTAAAAAGCTAATTGAAATAGCTAATAGGTAACAAACACAATGACATGTTCAACCTACATTACATAGGAGTATAGGGCTAAGAAAAATTTCTAAAATAGTTTAATATATGAAAGTGTTAAAATTTGACTCAACAATGAATCAAGGGGCTAAGGCAAGTTTAGATCATGGCATGAATATGATGAATTCAATGAGATAATGATGGTTCTAAAAGCTTGATGGTGTCTTAGAAATGATTTTAAGATGATGAGAAGGAAAGAACTCAAGTTATACTGTAAAGTAGTCAATTGAAACCTAAAATGTCCAAGGAAACCCATGTAGATTTAAGTAAGTGGAGAAGCCAATTTAAGATTTAAATTATATTAAATTTGTTGAACTAGGTTTATATGTTAAATGAATGATAAGCAATATGTCCATGATGAGAAATCTCAATGAAATGCAAGTTTTGGCACTAAAGAATTTAAAATAGAACATAAATGAACAGTAAAGTGTATGTCTATACTTGAGGGCCTTGGAGATTGAAATTAAGCCTGAAATTTGGCATATATTTAGAGGACAAGCAGATGTTTTATTTCATATAAGAATGGTAATTTTTAGAGCTCCATAGAATATTTTATGAATTTGTGAACTTGGTCAAGAAAAGCTGCTACAAACTAATTTTGCTCCCCTGTACCAAATCTAATATTTAATATCAAATCATGTACATATTGTAGACCAAATGGACTCCAATAAGTCTTAAATTTTGCTAGTAGTTAGTACATGAGTAGGTCTTTCCAAAATGTCCTGATTGCCTAATTTGAAGATCAACAACTCAAGTTATGCATGTCCAAAGTGTCATAGTTACAACTCAAGTTATGCATGTTTCAAATTGTTTCCAAATAAAGTTGATTCTATGAGTTCCTATGTAGATTTGAATACACTAAGCCCTCTCATCTTTAACCAATCACAGTAGCAATCAAAATTTAGACAACCATTTTCAATAAATTTGAAGATAAGATATACATCCTTGTTATATGCTTGTGCTACACAAATCCCTTCAATTTAGCAACTTATTTTGTGCCTCGAACCTCCTCAATTGATTTGGACAAAAATAACATAAAAATTAAGATAACAAAATAGAAGGTTAACATTCTAATATTGTTCTAAGAATTAGTGCCAACACGTGCTCTTTCTTAAATTAAGCTTATATATATAAGCTTTTATACATAAAAGGTCAAGATCTACTTTTTATATATATAAGCTTATGCTCTAAGTTATATATAATCTTTATTGATGGATGTTTTGCATAATCCTTTGTAATCTAGCTTGGATTCAATTTTAAGAAAAAATGGCAGCCACAAATAAACACAATGAAAATGCAATGTTGAGGAGAGGGATAACTTCTAACTTGTTCAAGTAATTAGATCAAAACAAGGTCTAATGTCAAACGCACTGAGAATTCCCCTTCTCCAAAGTAACTATAATTACTAGATAAATATTAGATTGAACACAAGTGGCATATTCTCTCTAGATACCATAATAAAAAAACTTTGGAGGGAAAAAAGGACCATTACAAAACAAATTGAGAAAAAAATTGATTTACATTTAATATATGTTGTGTTGTGCTTATATATGAAGTAAAGCATCATATCAACAATTATAAGCCAAATCAAAACATTGCCAAATCAAAAGCCATGAGAGTACAAATCAAAACACACCACTAAGACAAATCAGTCAAGTATATAGGTGGTGGTCGAGAATGGTTACAATTAGAAAATGGGGTTGTCGATTCCTCATTTCTAATTCACAGTTAGGAACACATGCATTACCACGTTATTACTGTCACTAAGGACAAAAAGGTAAAGTTTACAACTTGAATGGAAAAAGGTTGTTAGGGCTTATAGTCATTTGAATCTATTTAAAATTTAACCAAGGGTATCATAAACTTTTGTTCTATCTATGGTGGCATACTTTAGGTAAGTTTCTAATGAAACTAGCTACAAAAGGTAATAACTATTGGGAAGCATATTGAGTAGTAATAGTGTTTAAGAGAGCTAGTTAAATTTCATTCCAAAAAGTGAAATAATCTTTCCACTATTCTCTCAAGTAACTCCACACATGCATTTTGACAAACACCCAACAAGCATCATTCAGTTTATGCAAGAAGTAGAATGGGTGACCAACCATAAGCAAGTAAATGAGTCACATTCCTTTAATCCTGCTTAAAAAGTTTTCAAGTAAACCCCAACTAAACTTGTGGATAAGCTATTTTCAACCAACCATAAGCAAATTTTATAATAATTTGAATACAAGGAGATATAAAGAGTCATTATTTTTTTAAAAAAAATGGTATTACCTATTTTCCCTTAAGCAAAACAAATGATCCCAAGGATGCCCACACCAATGAACATAGGGAATACAAATTCTATAAACTAAGCCATCTAAGGGTTCAACATTAAAAAAACAAACTTGATATTTACATGAACCTAAATAAGTTTTGACATATCAAACCTCAAATTCTAAATGTATGGCAGTCTATACATACTATTTTGTTCTAAAAGATGTGTTCAATTCATTAAAATAAGCCATCAATAAAAAAAATGTAGAGTTTTAATGATGATAAATGTAGAATAATAATAAACAAATGAATCATAGTTATCTAATATATATGTTGTTCCTTAAAGTAGTAAAATGTGCATTAGCATGTATCTAATTATATTTATAATACATATATTATGTTATGCACTACTGTATCCACTATGATTTTATGGTTTATAATACAATTTGGATATATAAATTAGACTAACTACATGGTTTGTAAGTGTAATACATCAAGTGTAGGATTGTCTAAATAAGAAGAGTGAGTATTGCAATAAAGAACTGGAAATCAATATCATGCCTCACTCAAGAAAGAAGAATAGATAGGATGTTTCAAAAATTGAAGATCAGAAGGGAGCATACCAAGAAGGAAATGACCAAGTGAAAGTGGAGCTCAAGTATCAAAGACCTAGTTATTAGGTATATTTTGTTTTCACTTAAGTCTTGAGGTGGTTTTAATCTTTGAAATTTACTTAATCTTATTACCATATGTTTTAAATGAGTTAGATTAAGTAAATTTGATATTAGCATATATTGGAATTGAAAAATATTGGCTAACAGATGAATTTTGTATTCTGAAATTTGAAGTTATAAAGGTGTTATCTCTTACAGATGAATTTTGGTTCTGAAATATGAATTTTGGGCTGAGCATTATAAGTGAAAATTTGCAAAATTTGCATGAAGCTTAGTCAAAATTCGAATGTTAGTAAAGTTCAAAATGAGTTCACTGTTACTATCTCTAACAGACAAATTTTGAACTTCAAAGTGTGAATTTCAAAAAGAGAACGTGTGAGGCTTGTTAGAACATACCTCTAATAGACGAACTTTGAAGTTCAATTGTCAAATTTGAAGGGAGAACTCCTATATCATCTTAAACATGCATCTGACGAACAAATTTCAGCTTCTGAAATTTGAATTTCGAAGCACACTATGAAAATTTGAGACAACTGTTTAAATTTCAATGGACATACTTTCAGTGTGAAAATTCACATAACTAACATGGGTTAACTTTGGCAAACTCAAAATTTAAATTTTCCTTTGTTATAGATGAATTTATGAAATTCAACGTTAAACACATAACTATGCTGTCTTTGCAAAATTCGTCTATTGAGCCCTGAAATTTGAATTTTTGAAAGTTAGAAGCATTTAATGTGATTGATGAATGACTCTTTTTGTAGAATAACAGCTAAAACTTGTGTCTAACGAATAAATCTTATGTCTAACATTTGGTCACACTACAAATCTATAAATAGAACCTCATTTGAACTTATAGGTAACAATCTTAAGAGAGTTTATGCCAAAATACTATTCTAATACATAAAATCTTTCTATATTAGCATTCTTAGATAAACTCACATCAATAGAATGAGTTTTTAATATATCATCTACTCTTAAAAAGAGTTTCATTTATATAATAATTCTTTTCTACTATTTTCCAGATAGAATTTTAGTATAGGGAAACATTAAGAGATTTTACATATCTTGTAAGGTCGTGGGGAGATTGACTTCACAAGTTCCTATTGAAACTTATGGGATGTACTGAGACTTCACAAGTACCCGGATCAAACTTGTAGGATATAATGAAAATTTTCAAGTAATGGCTTGAGAACTGCACATAGCCAAGTAGTTAGGGCCAAATCAGTATAAATTCTTGTGTCTTATTCTTCATCTTCTCTCTTCAATTGCTGCACTTAACTCTCTCTCTCCTCTGTCCATCTCTATTTTGCTGCACATCTGGTGAAATTGGACTGTGATCCAAAAGGACAAAAATCTTGTATCACCCAATTACCCCCTTTTAGGTGACCAGCCAAACCTAACAATTCACGTATAGTATTAATGCTCATTGTTTGTTATTACCTCCACCATGATCATTATCATAATGTAAACCTATCTAAAAGTTCAAGCATGCCTAGAAAAGCTATTCAAGTATCATTATTCTCCATCTTAGCTATACTTTGTTAGCTCATTAGAATGGTAATTAATTTTCAACAAGGAAACTAAAGTTGAATGAAATCAATTAGGTTACTGGTCAAAAAGGGGAAAAAAAAGAAATTAATTAGTTAGATATTTTGTAAGCAATGATCAAAAGCTTCCTAAATTGAAAATCATGAGCTCTTTGTCACGCCATACTCTCCTAAATGTAAAATGAATAGCAAAAATTCTATTCCTAATGGAAATTTTGCAAATTCTTCTCTTTGATTGAAACATTTAATCCCAATTGAAACCTAATCATAAGTTTTCACATTTTCATACCATAACAAGAAAAATGTCAAATTTCTAGCAATTTCAGGAGGTAGCCACAAAGAATCACCTATTTGTTGACCATGGTGATCACCTACCAACCACAAAGGACAAGTGAAATGAAGAACATGAATAGAACACTAGAGTAGTGAAATAGAGACTAGATGTGGACAAAATGAATGCAAACAAGATCCACAAATGATGCAAACAAAGCCCACAATCAACATGAGTTTGGAAACATACAAAGTAAGCTGTCTTTAGGAGTGAATAGAGTTTGAATGCAAACAGAATGAACTAAGTTTTGGTGCGAACAAAGATTGAATGCGAATAGAGTCTAAATATAGACAAAACTCTACAGCTTGGATGCATGAAAGCAAGGAGCTTTGTCGAGGCTAAGGTTTAAATATGCTAGGCTGTGAACATGAAGCCAAGCAAGTGGATGTGGGAAGAGAGGTTTGAATATAGGGATCACACAAATGAAGTTCTCTACTAGTGAAAGAGAAAGAAAGGAGAGCACGATAGAGAAGTCATCAATGCTTGAAAAATAAAAGCCCTAGTAAGACTTTAGTAGGTGGTTACTTATAAAACCGCCTATTAATCTAAATATTTGTACGTGGTTAAATTTTAAATGATGACATTTATTTTAATTTTTAATTAATACTTTTTGTAGGAATCATATAATTAACCACATACAAATTTTCACTTTTGCAGGTGTTTATTTAGATAACCACCTACAAATCCTTTCCACCTCACTTTTGTAGGCATTTATCAAAATAAATGCCTACTATTGGGCACCTACAAAGCCCAAATCTCGTGTAATGGTTGTTATGATTGGACCACCTTGAATTGTACACGTAGCAAGTATGTATTGCTAAGGAATGTCACATGTGTGTTAGCATGTATACCTTAAGGGTGTGTGCTAGCTACCACATGCTAGTTGGACCCATATAGTATGTGTACTTTATGGGTATATACTAGCTATCTTACTAGATATGAGTGTGACACTTACAATTAGTATTTCTCGAAAGTTACATGCCTCTCATGAAAGACTGGTTGTAACCTAAATAGTATATGACCATGTACTAAATATTGACATTTTATGTAAATTCTAAATTAAATTTCTTGTTGAATTGTTATTCTTTGTTATGTATTTATTATCTATTGATAGACTACAAATGATTAGCATAAGATGTTTTACCTTTATTTTCCTAGTTACTGAGATGTGGATCCCACTCCTACTTTACTATTTTCTAGGTGAAGGTAGCACAAAGAAGGGGAAGAAAGTGGAGAAATGATTCTCTCTTACTTTTGGATATATTTTGGGAGTTCTCATTAATTGCTTTATATTCTTTGTTATACTTTTAAACCACAATGAATGCCAAGTGTAATAAGTAACTCACAGTTCTAATTAACTCTTGATTGCTTGAGTTTGGTATCAATTATTTCTTGCAATTATTGCTTGTGAATGGTGGAAGAAATTATAATATACCATCTTCTACTTAGTCTTGATGACATGATACTAGGCTTGATGAATATCATAGATTATACATTATGGAAATTATTCTTTGGAGGGGACTGAGTCCCAAAATGTCTATGCATTTGATCCTTTTGGTCATTCAAGTAGATTAGTTAAGTCATAGATTATGGACCCTTATTTGGATTATAGTATTGTATCCATTTGTTGGACTGGCTAAATCTGAATATTTTTTATAGCATTTTGTTTTTGGGACCCTTAAATGTATAACTGTTATGTTGCCAAAATTTTGGTAAAAAGTCTCAAGTCACTTTTGGGTACAAAATTTTAGACTTCATTTTTAAGTGGGTCTGAACTCTTATTTGTGAAATATAAACTATCTCATTTTGATTTTTGATAATTATATGAAATTTCTCTTAAATTTCTAGTTAAAATATAAGGTGTTACACTTAAGAACCTTAGTTGCCTCCATTGCCTCAATCCTCAGCCAATACGCATTACTACTTCTACTTCCCCTGCTTCAGTCCCCTCTCTTCTCCCACTGTTGACCTATGCTTGCTCCATCACCACCTCATCTCAAGAAGGACCCTAGATGGCTACCTCACCTCTCCCCCTATTGCGTAGTAGCATAAACTTTGATCCTTTCTATGCCATTCTGCCTCCATTATTAGTTTATCATCGTCATTTCAAGATTTTACATAGGTATCAATCTTTTTGTGTCTCTCCCTTTCTTGCTCTATTCGTCTATGCGACCTTACCTCACCTCACCTCACCTTTTTAATATAGGTGATAAGGTGGAATCACCAAACCTAATTATTTATGATAAGGTGCAAAACCTGATAGAGGCTCTGAAAGTTTATCTAAGGGAATCAGGCTTTGCAAAATACTCCCTCCAGTCTATATTCTAAGGTGTCATGAGAGGTTTTTCTTAGTTCATAATATAAGGTGCCATATAATGGTTTGTCATTTTTACTCCTCATTTATTACATTACTAATATTGTAACTTGTACTATATTCAATGAAATGAGTAGTATTAATAGGGGTAAAACTGAAAATTTTGACTTTCTTCAGAAGTTGAAGGATGCAATAAAAATTGCTTAATATACGTAAAAATTGTCCCAACATCTTATAATATGAATTGGAGGAAGTAATTTTTTTGCAACCTTCTCCAACCTTGACCAAGTAGTAGAAGGGCTATTACCTTTGTTGTATTAAAGTGTGTTTGTTTGTTTGGTTTTGTTTTAAGTCATTCCATGCTTTATGATGTCTTACATAAATTATATGTACCTTTCCCCATGAAGCTATTGCTCTGCTCTAAATAACACTGAAAATGTAAGAAGGAATATGATATTCTCTACTTTTGTTGTTGGTCCGAGTTGATTGGAAAACTAATCACTCACAAATGATTTAATTCTTTAAGAAGCTTTAATATTTTTCAATAACTGTTGTGTATCTTGCAATGGATTTAGCTGTCGTGTTGCATTTCTGGTACCCACCATGAGATAAATTCAATTTTTTGGGGTATAATTTTCATAAAAGTCATAAAAATTGTAGTATATAAATTCAGCGATGAAAAGGCAAGCATGATGAATACAAATGGTATTATGTTGAATAAGAATGACAATTGAATGGACAGTGACCCTTGTTTTGGATTGTTAAAATAACTTTTTGCTTGGTTAAGCTTTTGTTGGCTTATCCAATGTGTTGCTAAAGATGCTTGATATAAGTTTAGAAAGTCTTGTTTGATATAGCTTTAAAGAAAACCTTCAAACTTATTTGAAGGTCTTTGAAGGTCTACTAAAATTAGTAGTTCTTTAAATAGACTTAGGTCAGGCTAAACATTTTAAAAGCATAGGTCTAAACCTAAAACAAAAGTCTTATATAAACTATCAGGCCAAACTTAAGCTTGAGGCCTATAGGCCCGTCCTATTTTAAAAAAACTTGGTCAAATCTGACCTATTTCCACCTTTACCAATAATACTTGCATTCTGGGCTTGGATTGAGAAAATCTAGACCTCCAAGCACCAACATTCCTATCACCAAATTCAATAGAAATCATTAAAAAAAGAAAAAAGAAGAATTCAATAGCAATTATTTCACTCCCTCCGTTTCCTTTTACATTTTAGTTCTTAAAAAGAAAATTGTTTCTATTTATCTTTTACTTTCAAATTCTAAGATAACTTTAATTATTGTTTTCTCCATTATGCCCTTATCTATCTTTTTAAAAGTTAAATATAACATTAATTTCTTTCTTTATCTATTATTTTATTAAAGGACATATTAAAAATTTAAGAAATTTTAGCATATTAATTATATTTTT
Organism: Adenanthera pavonina; assembly: GCA_026686845.1. Lineage (NCBI taxonomy): Eukaryota > Viridiplantae > Streptophyta > Magnoliopsida > Fabales > Fabaceae > Adenanthera > Adenanthera pavonina. The sequence continues at coordinate 23,169,833 of JAIVEN010000022.1, read as the reverse complement.
TTAATTTGTATGCTAAAACTTTAAATGATAGTGAAAAAAACATGAGTGGTATTAGAGAAACTTTGTAATCGATCAATCAATCAATTATATATGGATAAATTTGAATAAGTTGACATTGTGCTTTTGCCAAATAGTGTCGTGGTTGCATGCTATTCTTTGTTTCTTTCCTTAAAAACCTTTTAAGCTTTTCTCCTTTTATTAATTTTTGAATTTTTATTTTTTTGTCAACAAATTTTTGAATATTTTCCAATTGGATCATTGATGTCAAGTCTCCTACTATCATCTTTGTTTTTCTAAGAAACTTGGCTATTTTCTCTCCTAAAATAGTCTGAGAAATTTTTCACATACCTATTTGACAAAAAAATGACAACTCAATTTCTCACCATTTCAATTCTTTCTACAAATTTCTTTCTGCGAGAAAATTTCCCATGGAAAAAATTTCTCACGGATGGATTCCGTGGGAAAACAATTCTCATGCCCCATGGCCACAAGAAAATCATTTTATTTCAAGTTCTCATTAGACAGATTTTTTAGATCAGAAATTTCATGAGAAATTTATTTTCTTATGGATGTTTGATAATTTTCTCATGGATTTTTATTATGAGAAAATCCCTATTTTGGTGTAGTGCCACAACTATATATATATATATAACATATTATATGCAGGTTAGAAAAGGATAACTACGCATGTTTTATTACGTAAAAAAATTATATATATATATATGCAATAATAGATATAAATGTATTGAAAACTTGTACCATAATTATCTTTAGAGTTAAAAGGCAAATTTACCCTAGAAATATTTCTTGAGGAGCTATGGGTACCCTAAACAAAATTTTGGAACAATGTTGTTCACTATGTTAGAGTAGGGTGACATTGTTTTGATTTTTAAATATAGTGAGTAACATTACTACAAATGTTTATTTAAAGTGCCCATAGCACATAGGGAAATACTTTTGGAGTAGATTTTCTGTTTAACCCAGCAAAAAAATGGGTCTTTTCTCTTACTAACAATCAATGTTATAAGTCTATTAATGTATGGTGACATTGGTCCAAATTTTGAAATTTATGAGCAATATTATTCGAAAAGTTTGTTAGAATGCTCATAGCTCCTTGGGAAACACTTTCGGAGTAGATTTCCCCTTTAACCTTTATCTTTATAAATTAATAAAAACTTGAACTTCTATGTATCATTTAAAATTTTTTTCTCTTTTTTGTTGTGAAGTTAGTATATTGGATATATGATATATCTTTGCATGTTTTTGAAAAATTTTGAAGTTTTTGTTATCAAATAATGTTTCATCTCTCATTACTTTTAAGAAGTTATTATTTCTAAATATTATTACTCCCTTCATTTTTAAATATAAGATGTAAAAAATGAATTTTTTTTCTAAATATAAGATATATAGATGGGTTGTTTAGTGCATTTATTATTCATTTCAATTTTACCCCCACATTAAACATCAGTTTAAACATTAGTGAGTTTCATAAAATTATATTAAATGAAGATATTTTTGGAGACTATCTTGAATTTCATACAAATTTAGTGCATTTCTTAACCTTTGTGTTTTTTAAATTTGTATTTTATATTTAGAAATAAAGTGGGTACATTAATAAAAACTTAAAATAAAAGGTTATCTCAAGCAATAGTTGAAAACGTGTTTGTAGTTCCAAACATGATGACAAACTCATGTGTAACACCCTACCTCCAAACACCTCCAGACATGACCACAAACTTTAAAATCCAACCAAATACAATCTAAATATCTCAAAAACAACCTCCCAAGACTTCAGAGCATCGGAAACAAACCAAATAACATCAAAATCTGAGCTGGGGCCGCAGCCGCTACAGTACCGCCACGACTCCAAACCTCCCCTTTTTTTCACTCGCTACTGGACTCTTTGGCACCATGACCTGCTTCCTGGCATCACGGTGCCCCCTGCTGATTTTCTATACAAGTAAATTTCAAACACCGGGGCAAACTTCTGACGCATATAACTTTATGTTGCGACCTCCGATTGACTTAATTCCAACTCCTACAAGTCAATCTAGTCCTCATCAATCCATAAACACCACTTTCACCTCAATCCAACTTTGTATGGAGAATCTGGACACCTGACATCGTTTTGGCCACTTTTTGACCAAAACTCATAACTCACAACTCCCATTTGCCACCAAAGGCAATTCAATCACTCGGGACCATTCAAATAAGTTCAAAGTCACTCAAACAACTTGTCCAAAGAAGTTTCACCTAAAAGGAACCGTTTTTCTGAGATTTGACCCCCTTGAACCCTATTTGACAAATTGGGCTACTTGCCCCAAAACACACCAACAAGGCCTAATTCCACCCATGAGATCATAAACATTACCACACTGACACCTCAAAACCCAGAGTCACACATACACCACCATCCAGCATACACAGTACATATAACATAATTCCACATACCTAACCATACATACAAAATCCATCCATAACAAAACCTTCTATCCTACTTGGCACAAGATACAGATCCAAATTACACATAAACTACATAGACCTAGTATTCCCACATCTCATGCTATTCCCTCGTCTTCTTTGGACTAATGCCAGAACCGTCACCTGAAAGGTTAGTTCATGGGAGAGGGGTGTGAGACAATGTCTCAGTAACCAAGGACAACCACATATACATATATATACATATATTACTCATGAATACAATGTGAAATGAATAGATTGCATGTCTCCCTCGCACACAGTTAAAACCACAGGCTATTGTCATAACAGGACATTTCATATAGGTAATTCCCTTCCAACAGTCGGTAAAGACTGATTCCGGGACATTACCAAGCCACCCCCATTAGTGCACCCGACCAAAGGTAACACTAACGTTCGGATCATGGCTCTCCTTCCTCTTTACCCATCACAAATTGGCAGCGATTTAGGGAAGGTGCAGTCCACTATGCGCCTTTTCCCTCCTGGCCATAGGAAGAGATTTAGGCACAAGGATCCCATCCTTATCCTCCCTAATATATATTTATCATCATATATCATATAGTCATCACATCATCACCATCCAATCCATCATATATCACAATCTCACAATACCATGTGGTGATGCTCATGTATCATCATATAATAATCATTATGATCTCAATGTCATACTATGCATTATGTCATATCATATCAATATTATCATCACATATGTAATCATCATCATAATCATAATTATCATCTAACTGTGTGCATACCACGATATGTAGAAAACAATATACACAAATACATCAATATCGTGGAATGAAAGAAACATGCATATATACACAAATATACGTACTATCATACAATATAAACAATACAATACAAACAAACACCCGGTTACCTCAAGTGTTAATACCATACACGTAAATTTCACTAACTTCTCGAGTTGTCCAACACACTTGAACCTCTCTCAAGCTACCAAGCAACCTTCACAATACCATAATTCCTCAATTAACCACATATACCAATAAATCAAACATCACAATTCAACTACTTTAACCTAACCCAAGGTTCCAATACCCCTTTCATGTATCATTAAGCTCATAAGAATCGTTCAAGCACCAAACAATCTCATACACTTCTGATTCCCAAGAGCCCTAACTAAAAACAATTTAGGGTTAAGCTCAAATCATACATACACCCTTCAAAACTCACACCCAAGCATCAAGAACACCAAAACACACTTCTTCAATCCCATATCTTCCATTTCAATCAATGGAATTCAACCCAAATCTGAAAACTCAACATATAATCGAAAAACCCTAAGTTCAACCGAAGAAAATGGAAAGAGAAAAGTAAGGATTACTTACCAATGTGAATCCAAGCTCTTGAGGTCCGAAAATCACCCGCAATGGCCGGAAAACTAGAACCCTAGTACAGCTCCTCCGTTCTTCTCCATCACTCCCCTTCGTTTCTTTCTCTCTGTTCATCCGAAATGTTTCTGATTTAAACAAAATCCTCAATTCTCGCCACGGCTTCAAGGCAGCTCGCCGCCGCAGCACCATGTTTCAGATAGAAAACGCCACTAGACTTGCTCTGGCCGCGACAGCCTTTCTTCTGGCCGCGGCATTGAGCTCAATTTTCCTCCACTTGAGCCTTCCTCCATCCTGTTTCCTTCAATTCTACACACAATGCCAAAACAAAGTCATGAGAGGTGTTACATCATGCCATGTGTCACTGTTAATTTTGACAAACAACTCAATTGATCAACTCTCATTACGCTCTCACTTCCTTCTCACTGATTCTTATTGAAAGCGATATCAAACCATGTGCTTAAAGAATAAACCAAAGATGATTAAAAAAAAAGTATAAACTAAAAAACCCTATGCCAAATTATTTAACTAGAAGTGATCCTGTCTTATACAATTTTAAGCTAAGTTATATTGTTCATAACTAATAAATAGTAATGATTATTTTTTTCATGTTATATTGATTTATACTTATATTTTTCTGAAAAATTACATATTTTGATATGTGTTATAAAATATATATCTTTTAATTTATTAAGTTTGCCAACGCAATTAACTTTTCACGCAATAAATGATTAAAACTATTATTCCTAATAAACTGGTCGTTTTATAGCTCTTTTTCATGTCATGAAACATTCTGCATGCAGCTGGAGATTGATTAATTTGTAGAAAAAGTTAAATTAGGAACATTGTAGGCCTGGAAAGCATATTTATTTGTCGGACCTTTTCGGAAATTAAAACAGCTTCATCCATGTTGGCCAAAAAAAAAAAGCTTCATGCATGCTTTTAATTAATCGATTTGGCAGCCACATCATCTCATCAAGACTTAGCAATTTCATCTGCAGCTAAACGAAGTGTTTTACCATGCATGCCTAGATTAACCTCCCCTCGTTTGGATTGGCTGTCTAGATTAAATTTAATCCAATTCGATTTAAATCAAATTCAAATCAAAATGATAGTTTTGCAATATTAATTCTTCTCTAGTAACCTTGAACCTCACAGAAGGTGAGAGCTCCGGGGCTTGGTTGCATGTATCATGAGGGATGGAGAAGGAGGGAAAGGAATTTTTTCTCTAAGGGCAATTTAGTCTTTTTAATAAAATTGTTATTTCTATCATTCCTATGTGTCACAGGGGCTTTGAACTGCTATCCGAGTTAAGTAGTTTTGTCTGGTCCCGTAAATCAATTCGGCCAAAAAAAAATTCTTATATGCCAATACCAATTCTACGAACCAAACAGGTCCTTTGGGCAGAAATTTTGTGACCATAAATTTATGTGGAGCTTGCTAGCTCCCCTGGGCATGCACATGTTAGAATCTAACACTGCTTGTCAATTGTATATGTGGCTGAAACTCATAGTGGGAGACATAATTATCTGAAATTCTTTTTAGCAAAAGATTGGGAGCTCCTACAAGTCGTTCTTGAAATGATTACTCGGTTATCATAATTTGTCGGGTGATTTAATTAATCATCAAAATCCAAAGAAAAATTAACTCATGTTAAATTATATATACTTTAATCACACAACTAAACATATTTTTCAATGCATTGAATATAGTCTAAAGAATGAAAATACTGCTTATAATAGTGCGACTCCGTTAAGAATTTTATTATATTGATATATTGATAAGATTGAGTCCAATGTATTTCACAAAGTAAAATTGTAAATCATGCTGTTTTTGATTTATATAAGTGAGGTTTGCTAGAGATTTTGGATATATATACAGATGAGTACACTATATCCCGTGTACATTACATATGGTTTAGAGAATAAATAATAATTTGTAAATAATGTGGCTTGCTATAGATTTAATTATTATATATATATATTGATATATTGACATGGTACGTCTTTTTGTGTGTTATACAAATCTAACTGTTTATTTCTTGTGGATTGTATAATTTGTTATATATTTTATTATATATTGACTAATATTGATGATATATATTGACTAATTATAAAATAAAAATAAAAAAAAGGATGCATATTAGATTTATTTTTTTTAAGATATTAAAAACTGGATCCGCTATTAAACCAATCAAAACATTGGTTTAAGACTCAGTGGTTAAATCATAGTTGAACCGATTATAATTAAATTAGTATATTTTAATTATATATTAATTATTTTAAATAAGAATGATAAAAAAATAACAGAAAAATAAAAAAATTAAAGTGGCTAAAAAGAAAAAGACAAATATAATTTAAAAAGTGACCAAATATTTTATACTTTAAAAATAAAATAACCATGAAGATGTAAGATATCTATAATATATATATATACTTATTTTATAATTTATAATATTATAATAGATATACATATATTTCATTTTTCAATGTCTATTAGGTATAAGTATGCATATATTTTATTAACAACTTAGAAAAATATTTAAATTAAGAAGAAAACTTATATGTTTTTTCTTATATACTATTGGTACTATTTTTCAATTAAAAGTTAACATGTGAGTCTTTTTTTTAATACATTATAGGTCTAATCATCATAGTTAATTTATGGTTATACCAAAATCTATGATTTTTAAAAAAGTCTATATACTAACTTTTAATTGGAAAATATTACCAAAAAACATATAAGAAAATGCGTATAAATTCTTTTCTTAAATTAAATTTCTTTTAAAAGAATTGATGGGTTCAAATTAGTTATTTGCTTTACCAAGTTATTGACGTGGTTTTATTGTGTAGGTAAATGGTAGTAATCATATTAAGAAATGTGTCCCTTCCAAAATAAAATGAGCTTGACATTAATAGATTTAGTGGCCATTTAGTTTGTCTTTTTATAAAAGTACTTTTAGAATAATTACAGTTTACAAAAATGAAATTTGGATAAAAGTAGAAAAGTTTACTAAAAACCTATTTGGATGAAAAAGAAGAAAATGATGATTAGAAATCATGATTTGGTTTTCAAAAATGCAAACCAAACAGGTCCTTAGTATTGTGCGTGTCTTATCTATATCGTCCAGATGAGTTTTGAACAACAAAATATTTGAAAAAATGATATTGGCATGATTTTATTGAGAAGGAAAATGGTAGTAACGATAGTAAGAAATGTGTTGTTTTCATAATAAAATGAGCTTGACGCTATCATATTTGGTATTTGCTTGACTTATCTTGACTATCTAAATGAATTTTGGACGGTTTAGATTTTATTATTTCACATTTATATTTTTTATGTTAAAATATTATTTATTATAAAGAAATAGTTATAAGATTAATATCATTTTGTATTAATCTTTTTTAAGATGAAATGTTATTAAAATATAATTAAAAATGAAAATTATAACTTTTAAATCGCTACTGAACAATCTACTCCAAATGAGAAATATACCTCATGCACATGTTAAAACATTTTTTTAATATGCATACCAGATTCTTTTTTGAGCCTGATAGACATGATCTTTTTGTTTTTTCTTTTTTCTAAGAGCATTTGATATTTTGAATTTACTCTATTTTATTATAGGATTTATCAAAATCCAGACTAATTTAAATTGAACCCAATAATACCACAAATTTAGAGTTACATTCTCACGGCTCAAATTTAGATCTCAGATTAACTTGATACAATCTTTATTAGTTAAATCAAGAGTTCAATGGTTATATTAGACATCTTTTAATGGCCGACACCCCAACTCCTTTCCTTCTTCCCACCTATATAGTTGGTTAGTGGCCATTTTTCTCTTACCACTACTCAAATGAAATTTGAGTGGACAGAATTGGACAATAAAAAGTAAAAGTGTGACAGATTTTTTTTTAAAAAAAAAAAAACAGTGTATCAAGCCGCCATATTAGCTATAAAGTGGAACACCAGCTAGATAAGATGCAACATTATATTTTTCTTGCTAAAATAATTTTGCCCCACCACTACACAATCTTGTCTCTTCTTGCTTTCTGTAAAATGTAGGCTATTTTACTTGTTTCGTGTATCACCAACATGAAATTGGATTCATATATTCATTTGTATATAGCGAAATTGAGAAGTAGATGAACTGAGTTAGGTCAAAGTGATACTCTTTTTAAGAACTATTTTGCCTGTGAGATTTCTCTTTATCTTTTAAAAACTATGTAATATCAATATAAGTATATATATAGGATATGATATAGTATAATACGTAAAATAAGATAATTTTTTAAAATTTTAGGATACGAGTGTGAGTATATTTAAACATATATAATATTATTCATGTAATTATTTATATATATAATTAATAAATTAATTCATTAAAAAAATTAGTATTAAATATTTTAAAAATTATAGTATAAATGTTAAAATAAATTATAAAATATTTATAACAACTTATAAATAAAATGTTTATCATTTATTCTTTAACAATGAAACATGTTTTGAAAAAGAAAAATGCAAAACATTATATTTTTACAAACATTTATTAGACTATTTTTTTCTACCTTGAAATTTCAAAATACTCTTATTTTATTGTTAAAATTTGAAAGGATACATATGAATATAAAGTGATATAGATAAATATTATGTACAAATATGATATGTATTCATATTGTATTATATATATCAAATACAAGTGCATCTATGTTTTTTAAATATTGATGCTTCATAGCTTCAAAGAGAAGGAAGTAAATGAGGAAAATATTTGAATGAATAAGTGGTGCAATGACTAAAACATTGCCAGTGGAGGTAATAACTTTCTATGACATTAAGCCATGCTTTCAATATGATTTAAGCCACCACTTAAAGTTCAACGATAATAATTTGAAACCAAGTAATCAAAATTTTTATAATGATATGAAATACTGGATAACGTTGCTAATTCTTGAAAGAAATATTCATTTTTACTAATTAATTTCTAAATAAGTAAAATTAAAAAGGAAAATTTAAGCTTTTTGAAATACTCTACTCTCATACAACATTCAACAGCACAAAGTAGTCCTTTTATGATTTCGACCTCTATATGGTGATATTGTGATGATTCAAACATGTTTTTAATTAATTCGATTAATTTTAATTTGGATTAACATTAATTAATTATTAGCATAATTACAAATTTTATTTAAGTGATTAGTCTTGTCCAAATACTAAACCCATACTAGATTGAGTCCAGGTTAATCATAGGTAATTTGTGATAGGCGGTGACGGAGACCCTGTATTAGGGGGTGAATTAATTTTAAAAATAATAATTACATACTTTACAATTAATTGTCCTCTACATGATTTCATGTGTTGAACTTGTTAACAATCAACTCATTAGCAAAACTATTGAAAATATATCTTTCAATATTTAAGTTTAATGAGCTTACTTGAATGAAAAAGTGAATAACTATAATTTTATAAAAGAAATATTAGTAGTTGGGTCAATTGGATTTAAAATTTTGGGTCAAAGTTTATTGGGCTTGATATAAGTTTTTATACATTTAAAATATTTTCAAACTCAAATATATGTGGCTTTGGATTTAGAGGGGACATATGAAGGATAGGGTGTGCAAAAGATAAAGAGTAGGGTGTAAAGTATTAAAATATATGGGCATTATTTGCAATTTTATCGATGTGGCGCTGTGGGGCTGCCCATCCTCAAATCAATGTAGCTCCCACTGTTGATAGGTTTAATTACTTATAAATTCAATTGTAGAGAACCTAAACAGTTCCCAACCAGTTAAATTACACACTCATTAACAGAGGTGCATATTCAGTTTTTTAGTTTGGTTCAATCTAAAAACCAAATAAATCAAAAAATTGAAATGATAATTAAAAAAAATAATTGAACCAAAATGAAATGTTTGAGAGAATCGAATCAAATTGAACCGAAATATTTCGATTAGATGAAATTCAGTTTGAAACTTTAGTTAAAACAAAATGACCCATGTTGTGAAAAAATATTAAACATTCAAGAAAAATACAAAGGCCTTTAGAAAATTAAAAAAATTTAGAATTATATACATTCCAATATTCCATCTAAATAACATTGAAAAATATTTCTATATAAAAAATACAAAAAATCTATAATAACATTAACCTCAATAACATCATTCATAACAATATTTATGACATTGAATTGAAAAATAATATCAAAAAATCCAAATCCATTATAAAAAGATAATAAGAAAATTAGAAAGAAAATTAAAAATACTACATCTTGATCTTGCATAATAAACCTCAAAAAGTATAATATTATAATAAATTAAAAACTCAATAAAAATAGAAAGTAGAAAATTTGGTTCGATCTAATCTATTTATGAATTTTTCAAATTAAGACCAAATCAAAACAATATAACCAATTTTTTTTAAAAAAATTTAGTCAAACCGAATAAATTAACCAAACCAAATAGATTGAATTTAATTTGATTTGATTCGGTATTCAATTTCAATTCAATTTTGTATACCATTACTTATGTATGTATCAAATTCATAAGCTTTTTTTCCCTCTTTATCTTTTATCTAGTGTAATTATACTTTTTACTCAAATATGACCTTAATAATCTTCGAGTGGGAATTTATTACATGCTGACATGAATGCAGTTTTTTCAATGGCAACCAGCTCATAAGGCCTCACCTCAACATGATTCTGCTTAGCTGGCGCAAATGTAAGCATCAGCCCATTTGTTTAAGCTTATTTAAAAAATAATTTTTAAATTATTTAAAAAATGATTAATTGTTTATAAATTTTATGAAAAACAAAAATTATTGTCTCTAATTAAAATAAAAGAAACCCTTTTTTAAATTAAAAAAGAAAGTAGGAAAATTGTATTATGATATTCTTGAGGAAAATCTTGTTATTTTTTCAATTTTATAGTGGCACATTTTACTTCTCCACCTCTTTCCCTATCTTTCCTCTCATCTATCGCAACAACTTTTTTCTTAAAGCTACTAAGAATAGCTTATCAAAATAATCAGAAATTTATTTTTTTTTCAGATTCTAATTATTTTAAAAAATTTAAATAAACAACTTTAAAAAATTTTAAAAGTACTTTTTTGGTATAAAAATGTAATTTATTCGCTAAAAAAAAGTTAAAACAAACAGTTTTATGTCTACTTGACCCACTAGTGTCTTTATACTTATTTCAATCCCACTTCGACTTTGATATCACTACCAGGGCTTAGGGGAATTTCATATACTAGGTAAATTCGTCAAGCCTTCTCTATTATTGGATTTTAAGATTTAATGAGATTGATATCGATTTTTGACTTAAAACTTTAAGGCATTATTAAATTTATAACTCTTTTGAAATATATGCCTCTTCCTTAGTCCGATCTCAGTATTTTCATTTACTTCTAACAACATGAAAATCATTTCTCATGAGATGCTCATCCTTTTATTTTTGTTAAAGCTCATCTTTTTATTTTAGATCAATATATATAGTACAAAAACCCATATTAACATGCAAATTTCTATAACAATTATAAGCACCTGAGGTTGAATTTGTTAGATAAGCTGGCTTACCCAGAGGGAGTGAATTGGGAAAATTAAAAATTTTTCTGCAAAACGTCAAGAAAGTGAAGAAAGTAAAAGGTGATAGTAAAACAAAGTATAAATGAATAAACAGTAAAAGTAGTAGTAGAGATGAGAAGACTCAGATATTTATCCTAGTTCGGTCTCTCAACTTGACCTAGGTCCAGTCCCCAAGTCACCACTTGAGATTTTCCACTATCTTGCAAGAATTCAGTGGGCTTCTTACAAATGCCACAGTACAACGTTAATGCTCTGTTTCTAGAGCTCACACTTTCTCTCTTTGCACTCTTACTAAGTGCTTCCCCAATCCCTTGTGAAATCCCCTCATAAAAAAAATCTTTCTTCCAAATGAAGATAAGATTGTTTGCAATGAATAAACTCTCTTAATCAGAGTGTATATGCAAGTTAAAGTACAAAGAATGAAGTATGTAAAAGTAAAAGACTTTGAGTTGATAATTTTGCAGAGTTTCAGTATATACAAAGTAATTTTCGTTACCTACATCTTCAAATGAAGTTTTATTTATAGATTTCTGCCACAACTATACATTAGAGATAAGATCTAGCCGTTAGAGATGTTACCCAATGGTTACTCTAAGAAACTACCCGTTCACCAACCGCATTTAATGCTTCTAACACTCAAAGTTCGAATTTCAGTTAGTTAACAGACGAATTTCGCAGAAACCAAAAGCTACAGCCTTTAACATTAAACTCCTGAAGTTTGTCTGTTAGGAAGCAAAATTTCAATTTTCATCTTTAGAAAATAATTTTATGTTGGAACATACAAATTTTCATGTTAAAAGTCTTTCTGTTAAGTGTGAACAGTAATTTCATTTTGCTACAATGCCTTCGAAATTCGAATTTTGGAACCCAAAATTCGTCTGTCAGTAGCTAGTTTAATAAGGCACAGTAGTTCATCTTATTCAAAATTCAAATTTTCAAATAACAAAGTTCATCTGTCAAAGAGACCTCTTTTCAGACTTACATTAAAGTTCGAATTTATGAATGCTGTCATTCGTATGTCAACATATCATTACAACAGACTCGCAAGCTTTATTTCTGAAATTCAAATTTTCACTTTCAAAGTTCGTCTATCAGTGAGTCATCTTGATGTCTTTTCCAAACTTAGTTTTCAGATGAACTTTGACATATTCTCAGATGAATTTTTCATTTTTCATAAGTTGTATTTTGTCTGAAATTCGAATTTTCAAAAGCCAAAGTTCGTCTGTCAGAGAAAGCTCTTTTCAGACAAGTATCAAAATTTGAATTTCTCAAGTCAAAATTCGTCTGTCAAAGAAGCTTCTTTTCAGACTTGTTCATTTTCAATACGAAATTCGAATTTTCAAAGCCAAAGTTCGAATTTTCAAAATAGCAGATCAGTATAAACCTTTCAAACTTCGTCTGTTGGTGGGTATTTTTCAAATATTCCATGAATTAACATAGAATCAACGTTTTAAAACATCTTTTCACCATATCAAAGTCTTTTACTCAAATTAAAACATTACTAAACATTCTACATCTTTTTTTGCACTAATTTTTCTAGAATTCCTTCACTTGAAACCTTTTATACACCTTTGATATCTTTATTCCAAACTCTTGAAGGTTAGTTTAAAATCATCAAAACACTTGATTCAATAGAATCGTTCCACACCACCTAAGTAACCAATGTAAAATGTAAATAGGCAAAATTAACCGACGTAGAAAAATGCATCATGTGCTAGTGGATATATATATATATTTTTTTATCAGCTGTGCTAGTGGATATTGAAATTTTTGCATAATAAACATATATATACCTTAAGTTGAAGGTTTAATTGCGAAGAAAATTTAGGGAAAAAAGGGGACAAGGAAGCATCCCATGACAAAGTTGCTTCCAAAAAACCTGTCTGCCCACTAAACACTTTATCAGTAGGCTTAAGGCTTCGATTAACTTCAAAATCAGCAATAAGTGGTCCTCCAAATATGTCTACCTATTGATTTCACTCCACAAGTTCTTTTGGTTTTTAAAGCATAATCATGATTATTCTTTGTCTTATTTTATTATTTTTAGGTACGACTCCTCATTAATCACTCCCTAAACCCATCCTTTCCTTTAATGGGAATTGCCTGTAATGATGAAAAAGCAACTTCTAACTTTTAATCCTTCCCAATATCAATGTTTATGTCCTCCAAAATGTCGTTCATGACATTATTTGATTTTATAGATCCCAAGAAAGCTTAATCTTGGATAGCTTTGCTTAGCTTAAAAAAATTATCTTTTGAATAAAATAATCATTCACACTAATCTAGATTGCAACCAAAATATGTATAATGAGGTGGGTCCTTTAGACATACAGTGTAACTAAAATTTTCAATGTAAATAGTTAGGTCTTTAAACATACTATCATGTTAACTGTCAGCTAAAAGATACCTTTACTACTTATAAAAAAATATTTATAAATGTCTGTCAAAAATAAATAAAATTTTGGTAAAAATATATTTTTAATGTTTTGATTTTACATGTCAAAATATATGCACTTCAAATTTAATAATAGACAAGTTAGAAATAATTTGGAAATAAAAATTGGAAATCCAACTATACCATAAGTGTCAAAATTTAGATATTTTGGATCAATTTAAAAAAGTGACAATGAAATTGATGGAGATGTCATACATAGAATACAAATTTGGTTGTTAAAGTGAAGAAATAAAGTTTTAGGAGTTATTTCTAAATACAAAGTTTTTACCAAGTTTAAAGGAAAATTTTATTGAATTGCTATATAAGACTAGCGATATTTTATAGTAAAAAATGTTAGGTTTTGAAGGACAAATAAGAGTATAAGATGAGAATAGTAAATATGATAATGTTAAGATGAATATGTTATCATACAAGAAAGGATAATAAATGATTATGTATGAGAAAAAATTGGAGTAACATATATTAAGAAGAAAATTGTGAAAAATTGATTTAAGTGTTTTGGACATATATAGAGTACATTACTAAAGGAACCAATGAGGAGAATTAGTTAGATGCTTTTTTGTCCTATAATAAGGTGTAGAGAGAAACTAAAAGTAAGGACACTAAAAAAGAATATAAGGCAAGATCTCTTGGTTAACAATATATTAGAAGATATAGTTTTTGATAGAATCTAATGGTATTATATCATCCATATAATCAATCTCATTTAGTAGGATAAGATTATTGTTGTTACTGTTGATTTTACACTAAAATTTATTTCTTTAATTTTATTAATTTTTTTAATTCTTTAACTTTGAAAATATAGTAAAAATTTTTCTCTTCTTAATTTATTTATAAAAAGCTTATAGAGAAATATATTAACTTATATATACAAAAACTTTAACAACCTAATATAAAAATTATCATGTTGCCGATAAAAATAAATAAAAAATAATATTTATTATTTTTTCAACCCCAATATTTTTCATTTAAAAAATCAACTACATTATTATCCCAAAAACTCCCCAAAGCTCGTAGATCTGCACATCATCGAAATTTGGTTTTTTTTAATTGGAAGTGAAAAGAAAGAAGAAAATACTATATATATATATATATATATATTTGTTGATGTAATTTCCATTTGATTTTTCAATTTCTATATATCTGTACGGAAACCAAGACTAATCTAGCTTATCAAAAATGCTAGTTAGGTGCCTTTTAAGTCCTGTCCTTGACTGATTTGGAAAAGAAAAAGTCTAGTCCTTAATCTAATCAACATAGACACTAGACATGCATTTCCCCATAAAAGATGACTGAAATTTCTATATACATACATTCAGTCTTTTGTGAGTTTAAATATCGAGCAATATATTTCGTCTGTTTTAAAATAATTATTTTTTTAATTTTAGTTTTTTTTTTGGCTAAGAAAAGGAAAATTTTAGTTTTACTTTCAAATTGTTGTTGCTTTAAAATTTTCATAAAGTACTAACATTAATTATGTTTATATCATTTAATCTTTCAATAATGAAAATAATAGTCGATATAACTCAAATGTTATAGTGATATTAAAAAACAATTTTAGTATCATTAGATTTTAATACAATTTATGATTTTAAAATCAAAGGAGCTAGGAATGTAATTGCAAATTTAGTAGGCAAAGGCCCCACTGAAGGTTTCTTAACCTAATTAGAATCTTAAATTACGCTAATGGAGTCGGTATTCCCTACTGCAATTGGGTTGCGACACTTATCATTATTCCACTCCCCACCTATCCGCTTTCCACCCATTTTTTTTATTCTCTTTTTGAATAGCTACCATTTCCATTTCTTTATCCTCTCTGTCTCCCCCTTCTGTATACAATGAACATCCGCTGTAACCACGAGTCTCTCAATCCTTTACAATTTTTTTCCTGTATCAATTATAAATTTAGAAATTAAGAAATAAACAAAAGATTTAGATCATATTTGTTCACAAAAATAATAATGTATCAGATCGATGCATTTAAAGAAAAATAAAAATAACCATCACCCAGCTTACCTCTTAACTCATGTTTGAGCCAATGCAACCATCAACGTATATATACTTTCTGTTCTGCGTTTGAGCCAAACACATGTTTTGCAAACTGGTTTTCAGACGCAACCTTTATTTGAAATATGATATAACTTAATCTAAATTAGTAGATATAGTTGAATAATAAAAGGTTCTGGCCCCAAAACAATGCCTACAACTGTACGGACCCATCTTCCTCCATTTAACGTACGGACACTCTCCATGTGCATGTCTATTGGTTTCGTCTCCTCAACCTACATCTCTTACTGCCCCCTCTCTTTCTGCTTTTGATAATTAATTCTGAAAGCATCATGTGCACTCAGCAGAATGCACATGCATATATATATATATATATATAGACATACACATGCCAAGAAAAGAAAATAGCATGGACAATATCTTTGAAAGGATTCAGGTACAAAAATAGCAGAACATCACTACAGTCTCCAAACCAAACTAAACCACAACATCTTGCTAGATTCACTAACAGTACAGAAGAAGTCTTACACTGCCTGAGCCCGATTTCCCTTTCCACTCTCATAATTTCTTTCTTCACGTAAGCAAATCGAAGCTGGAGGACCATATATATTCAGAAAGCTTGCACAGTGACTCTTGGGATCGATAAAATTAAGTACATATATACATATGCAATTTGATTAAAGCGTATCTACATTTTTTGTTCTTAAGAATAGTATTCTGCGTTGATATTTAAAAGTAGTTCCACAAACAATCTGCAGGTAAGTTATCTGAAGGTGGAGGGGTGATTCTGGGAGGGGACAACAACATTCCCTCTGCCATGTCCACAAGCAAACGGGGCATGTGGAAAATGGCATCCTCGTCCACAAATCCAACAGTTTCAGACCAGTACGATGAGACTGATAACATCGTACTGTCATTATTAGCATTATCAATGTCAACTCCATTAACAGATGAAGAAGACGCATTGTGGGCGACACTGGAATTGGATTCAGCGTTGACTAGTGATGCAGCAGCAGCAGCAGCACTGCGAATGTGAGGAGCAGAGGCGGATAGGGGCACCGGATACCGTCCGACCAACTCAGGCAAGTTGAGAACCGCATCCTTGCCTTTCAGGGCCAACGCCGCCACATCATAAGCTGCTGCAGCCATCTCTGGCGTCGCAAACGTTCCGAGCCATATGCGCGATGGCTTACGGGGCTCCCGGATCTCCGATACCCACTTTCTTCCCCGGCACCGGATTCCACGGTACAGAGGGTGCCTCTTTGAACATGAAGATGAGGCCATGCTTTTGTACTGAAGTGAAGGAGGTCTTCGTTACTCGAAAGAATCGAGAGAACCATGGAAAGGTTAAAGACAATTAATGAGAATGGACAATGGTGTATATAAATGGAATGCATGAGTGGTATAGAATGTGAAAAAAGTGAAAGTGTGGGGAATTCGCAGGTAGATTGAGTAGTGACACTGTGTATTCGCACTTTGAAATCTGGGTTCCAGCAATTCACAAGCCTCTTGGTAGTTAGACTTCAATGACAGCAACAATAATAAATTATTCATCACTGAGGCTTCAGTTTCTAGTGCTACACAATACTGTTCTTGTTAATGACACGCTTAGCACAATTGTACTCAATCATGACTCTAATGTGATGCAGCAGTTGAGAAGCGTGCAAAAGTAGAACTGTACAATGATATTCTTTGCGTGGAAGTCTTGCTAACATGAACGTTTAAGATCTTTCTAATCTTTCATGTGATGTGAGTGATAGGAGCTCTCATGACTTAACCTTTATATGGAGCAAATTAACCTAGTTAGGAGGGATTTATACCCTTTATCATCAGCAGCACTTTGAAGAAGATTAGTTTCTAGCTACCTTTGGCCGGATACTCCTGGTAAAGACCAAAAGAAAATCTTTTTGACCTGTAAATAGCTGGATTGTTCTTTACAGTAAAGTTGTCAAAACTACCCCAACTAATAAACGTGGCACTTAACAAGAACGGTGAAGAAAATAGTTGACCATGGATCCCAGAAAGCAACATACGACTTACTATAAGAAGAAAGTAAAGTCTGCCTGATACCAGTCAGAAGCAAGCTGCCGAACATCATTCACATGAGTCACGACGTACCTAAGCTACGTTTGGGTTGACTTTATGAGTTGAGAGCACTTGATATTCCAAACTCAACACAGAAAATTACGTTCTGAATCGATATATATATATATATATATATCAAGACGTCTCAATAGATGCATTTATTGCAGTCAATCTTACACCCACTGTTTGTGGCCCTTTGTGTTCTTGTGTTGCTATTTGCACACATGGCTTTGACTGTTCTAATTCTGTATGACTGTAGTATTCCATCATTTTCAAGTATTACTAAACTAATCCGTCTCCCCCTTGTGTTCCACGGACCCTAAATTAGAAATAGATTTGCATTATTCATGATTTATATATATGGCGAGTATGCTTTACTATAAATTTTATATTTTAGTGTATCAATGTTGATATTGCACTTTAAATATCTTCACTTCATAAAATTTATCATTTAAAAGGTTTTGTAATTTTTAAAAATATTTATTGCTTAATAATTTTAATAAAATACTCCCTCCAGTTCTATATATAGGATCTTTTGTCCCGATCCTAAATATAAGACTCTTTACAATATACGAGGTAGTATTTATTATACATTTTTAAAAAATACCCCTATTTAATGTATCAAAAAAAAAGAGAAAGAGATTAAATAAGGGTAATTTTGAAAAAATGTTGAGATTTTCAGAGAAATTGAGGTAGTTAATTAGTTTTAATTATAATTCTTAATCCGCGTGATCCGGTTAAAAGAGTCTTATATTAAGAATTAAAGGAAGTATTAATTATTTTTATACCCTTCATTAATATAAAATGAAGTATCTAAGAGAGCATTTAAGTCAAGAATATTTTAGTAAAATATTATTAAATTTTATAATAATATAGATACCATTTAATGGTTTTCTTAGTTTATGTGACCTACTTTGTGGCCTGTACTCCTGGATCTAAAAGCAGAAGAAACTTGTCGTTAAGAAGGCCACCTCTTCCATGTCCGTTAATAACTTCTTAGTTTTAACCCACTGTTGCTGCAACAATTTCACACAGTGTAATGTTGATATAAGTTTGGCAAACGAACTCCTTTCTAGGACGGTTGCGCTCAAATCATATATGTTACTTTTTTGTTCTTATGGGTTGACTCTTACACAGAATATTCGAACTCATATTCCTTAGCCAAAGCTCACTCCTAGCTGGTATCAAATGTTACCTTTTACTTCTTGTAGATCAAGAAAAGGTCTCATAGACTCAAAAATTAATTTGAAAATATATATATATATATATGAAAATATAGTATTAAAGTTCAGTATTTTCTATTATTATAGTTAATAATATTCAGTGTAAAGAAAAAAAAATACAGAGAGAGAATGAAGAAATCCCACTAATTTCAGTCATTTAACATACAATTACAATTAGAATTTAATATATAACTATATATTTACATTGAAATTTTGAAAAATCTCTTGCCGAATCCAATAGACATTTGTGGCTAATGGTACTCTTCTAATTTGCTCTTGTTAGGAAACTCTTCTCATTAACTCTTCTATATAACCAATTAACTTCTTTAGTCGCTGTAAGGGCTTTAATCAATTATGTGCCTTCTAAGAACATTTTAAATATGTTTAGATAGGCAACAAGCTATTTTTTTACTCATATCAATAACAAACATTATTACTTGTAATCCCCTACTCGTGCATCTTACTTGTCACCAAGATATCAAAAACTGGATCGGCCATTGAATTGGTTGAAACACTGGTTTAAGGTTCAATAGTTTAATCGGATTGAACCGTAATCAAACTGATATTAATAAAATCAATATATTTTTAATAAAATCAATGTTATATATTATGTAAAAAAAGAATTATTATTAATAAGTTTTATAACTTAATATTTAAATAATTTATTATAGTAATCACATTTTAAATACAAAATAGTTAACTAGTTATCTATTATTATATTATTTATTAAGTAAATTTATTATTAATAATAATTTTGTATCATAATAATGCTTATACAACATTATACAAATGATAAAAAAATAAATTTATATATAAAATAATATTATTTAGTACTAAAAATAATATTATTTCATTTTTAAATTAAAAATAAAAATTTTTAAAAATAAAAAAAAATTGACCGGTTCAAACCAGTTTTGACTTGGTTCACAACTAGTATTTGCTCGGCGCATGACCGATTCCCACCAATTCTGAACTCATGATTTTTCCTCTTATCCAAATTGGACCAAGTACCGATTCCTAATGAAACCGGTTAGTCTGATCCAAATTTTTATACATGGCTTGTCACGGTTAACACTAAGTGCAAAATGAAACTAGATATCTTTCACACATGACAAATAATAATTTAAACGTTTTTAAAGATTGTACGTGTTTTTTTTAACATTTAAACATTGTTGAAATACATGAAAATGTATTGAAACATAAGAAAAAATTGCAAGGAATCCAAAAGGAGTTGCAATCATAACTTATAAACAGGGTGACTTTCTATATATTTTATATTTTAAGTTGATAATTATTTATAGGAGTAACTTGCATTTTCTGGAAAAGTTTTCACCAATTAAAGTTATGAGAAAAAATGTATAAAATTTAAAAAAGAACATTGCTCACCCAAAACACAAGTTTGAAGTGGGTTACTTGATTTGGGCAAGGTCTATGCGGCTGTAATTACCTGGGCTTAAGCCCATGTTCAAATTTAACTTTGTTGCAGGCCTGGAACCCTTATCTATATAAAATATATTTTCAAATTATAAACATGATTTTTTTAATAATAAAAAAACATGACTTTTTAAAAATATATTTTTAAATGATTAACTTACAAAAATAATTCTTCAAGAATTTTAAAAAATAAATATAAGGAAAATTTGTAAAATTCTGTCATGATTAAGAACATTATCATAGAATTGATCATATATATATATATATATATATATATTGGTGAAATACTGATGATATATAATTTGACACGTTTGGGCATTTTGAAGAAAAGAAAATCTTGAAAAAACGACAAATAATTAATGCAGCACAAATTTCTGCATAAATAAATTAATGTGATTGTTTCCTTTTTTTTTTTAATACTCCCTCTGGTCCGAATTATATGATATTTTATATGATAAGTTTTTAATTTAAAATATAAGACATTGGATATTTTTCTTTCCATTTTATCCCTATCTTTAATTCTTCTGTACTCCTTATTTATAACCCTGTAATGATAATAGAATGAGGTATTTAATAAGGATAAAATAAAAAGTGTTGGTACTTTTTCATTAATTTAAGGTGAAAAATGATTTTCTTAATATATGTGTAATTGATACAAAATGTTTTATAATATGAATTAGATGGAGTAAAAATATTTCCCAATTACAGACCGATTTGAAAATTTCCAAGCCATATAAACTGAATTTTTAACTTAATCAAATTGAATTTCCAACTAAAACTATTTATTTAAAAATATTTTTTTATTACAGGTCTTGAATCTTTTTCCCTAGATTCAATCAAAATAGATACATTGCAGTCATGCTGCAATCATGTAGCAGGAGTATAACAGAATTTGACACTCATGGGCTCTACATCTTATAATTGCACTCCTCCTTTTCTTTATCCCTATCTTTCTTTAAATGTATCACATAGTATAGCCAATCTTGTTAAGCTAAAGGATCCGACGCAGATTCAATTTATTTGTTTGATTTTAAAAAGTTGTATAAGTACAACACTTAAATTTAAGTTGGATTGAAATATTTAAAGAAATCCTAACACAGTTGGTAAATATCTTACCCTTAAATATATTGTTATGAGTTGATAGACATAGGGACCAATTTACATTGGTCTTTGTGGGGCAATTGCCACCCAAGTTTTTATCACAAATTCCTACGTATTTAATAAACACATCAAATATTTATATTTAATTTGACTTTTTAATTTTGGTTGATTCATGGTTAAATAGTCGGTTTGAAAATTATTTCATAAATGTATGGTGTGAGAATACATTTTCAAAGTTGGTGGAAATATATATATATATATATGTTGCCCTCACAGCTTACAATATAATTTTTGGCTATATAGAAAAGCCAATTTAGGAGTCTAAGAGTCAAAAGTAAATGGAAGAGGTATCAATGGCAACCCACATTGCACGCTAACGGTACGTATCAATGGGGCTATAATCATGGAATAACGCCATTTTGCTTGAAAATATTGTGATTTTGAAAAGTTTGTTGTGTTGTATAAGCGTGTAAAAACAAATATTAGTTAGAAGGAATATGAATCATGTTAAATTTATAAAAAGAAAGCGTTTTAAAAAATACAAAATAATTGTTATGAAGAGTGTTGGTAATAAATTTAAAAAACATGGACCTCATTCGGTACAGGGAATAAAATGGAATGGAAAATGAATGAAATGAAAATGTGACTTTTAAAATGTGAAATGTTGGCATATGCTTTACTGAAAAAAAAATAATAATAAAAAGAAATAATTTTTTGAATTAGAAGAGGATCAAAGATCCTTAATGATAACTAGTCATATATTTTCTGCATGAAATGAAATAGTTATTAGTAAGTAATAATTATAAAAATAGATATTTGACATATCGATTTTCATATACACTAAAAATGAATAATTTTTCATAGTTGTAATTAACCAAATGGGGCGTTTACGTGGTTGTGTAGAATGACAATAATAAAATATATTTCATGTTTTTCAATATTAAAAGCTCAAAGAACTACATCAAGTTACTAAAACACACATAGTAGGTTTGTAATAAAAATACATTTGAATTCCCTTTCTAATACTGCTCCAGATTTTTTTTAAAAAATGACGGAAAAGATGAAGTAAATATGCATTTATCATTTTTATGGCAAAAAAAGAAAAAGAGAGAAAATAAAATGTGATGAACTAATTAATTAATAACTCCATAATATGTCACATAATGATATATATGAGGTTATTAATTAATTAATACTCTAGAAAGAAAATCGGCATCAGTCCACAAGACTGGGATGATACCTACCAATCACAATTGGTGGATGGATCAGTGGGAAGAAATCCCTTTGCATAGCGTCACCAAATATGATCAGAACCTCTTAGAAGTCAAAGAAAAACATTACCCTTCAATTTTATTAGATTTCTCAGTAAATGCTTATTTCCAATATTAATTAGAGGGGTTCGTATATATACACAAAATTCGAAACTGTTTAGAATTTATTAACCTTTTCCTTGTGACTTCTTACACCCAGTGTAGTGACAAGCTCAACCTCACTTCGGAAAATTATATAAGAAGTATCCATAAATTTTAATACTTTTCACTCCCTATTTTTCATATTTTGCATATCCTACCCTTCATATATCCCCTTCACTTGATATAATCCACATATGTTTGAGTTTAAAAATATTTTAGATCTATGAAAACTTATCTCAAGCACAATGAATTTGACCCAAAAGTTTCAACTCCAATAAACCCAAATATTAATATTTTAAAAAAAATACCATTATTCACTTCTTCACCGGGACAAACCCATTAAACTTAAATCTTAAAGTAATTAAAATGAATTTTATTTTTCTAACTTTAATTACTAGACCTAACTCAGATCAAACTCAATTTTTTTATTAAAAACTAACTTAGAAATACTCCTGATTTTGTTCAATGAATTTACATATTTTATTCTTTATAGATATTTTTTATTAAATAATTTCAAATTTTCTATTTTAAATAGAAAATGGAAAGATTTTTAAAGAGGAAATTTTCATCTGATGAGCAGTCATCTTCATCAAAATTTTGTGAATCAAATATTTGACAACAAGCTGAAATTAATTTAGAAGAATTGCCAATAGATATTGGAATGTGAATTAAAATTTTATCGTATTATCCTAATGATCGAGATAAGATTTGAAGATATCAATTACAAAAACGACCATGTTGACATATTCAACATAATTTTCCCAAAAAAAATTGGAAATTCTTTAATTATTAAAATATCATTTTTAATTATTTTTTAAAATTAATTCGCCCACCCTGGGATAGGGTCCTAAGCCACTACCTTTGATATTTCAAATTGATATTTGATATTGATGGTATGCCACCATGATCAAAATTTGGAAACTTTTTGGTTTTTACTTTGGATATGTTCATTGATAAGTTCACAAGTCCAGCTGAATCAATATTATGCCAATCTAGTGCTCAATTTGATTTTTTAACGAATGCAATTTTCTAACTTGAGGCTTGATGTGTGGTTCGATATAGCATAATTTTTAAGAGTCATTCAAAATAATTTAGAATTTTTTAATTTAGGTGTTAAAAAATATTTATATTCATTGCGTCTCTACTTATTTGATATAGTTTTGGACATTTTGACTGAGCAAATACAAGAACAAATTACTAAATGTATACTCTTCATAGAAGGTATAGTTTTAATTGAAAATTAGAAAAAAAAAATTTAATTCTAGACTTGAGTTATAAAGATGGACATTATAATCCAAGGATTTCAGTTTGAGTGGGAGCAAGGTAAAATATATGTGTGTTTGTGTGTGCATGCACTGCAAATTTAACAAAGTGGATAAGTTAGTAATGATTTGAAGGTAAAAATTGAACAACATTTCATATCATAAGCATCAAATTTTAGATTTCTTATATCGATATTATGAAATGACGGTGAAATTGATGAAAATACTATACATGAGATATAAGTTAAGTGATTAAAGTGGAGGAAGTAATATTCATAAGTCATTTGTGACTGTAATGTATCTATTAAGGTTAATGGGAAGTTTTATTGAATCACGCCTATAAGACTAGTAATATTATATGGTAGTAATTAATATTGGGCAATGGAGGCACTACGACAATTTAAGGTTATATTGGCACTCAATAGTTGATATTTCCTAAAAGAACGTCAATTAAAATGTGACACAAAGTAATTTAGTTGACGTTTCCTTAAAAAACTCCAAATAAAGTTATCATCTCACTTAGCATTTATAAGGAAATGGCAACTAAATTGATTTAAAAATTAAAAATAAAAATATATAAAACTTAGTTAACGTTTATAAATAAATGCCAAGCAAAGTTATTTACAAATTAATAACAAGATAAAAATATAAATTAACAGTTGGCATTTATAATGAAATGCCAAGTAATTTATTTACAAATTAATAAAAAAAGTAAAAATTTAAAAACATTAGTTGATAATTAAAATGGATGATTTATCTACGGAAATGTCATCTATAGTTCATAACTATAGATGACATTTCCTACGGAAACACCATGTAAATTAACAGTTATTACTGAAATGACATCTATAGTTATGAACTATAGATGGCGTTCCGTAGGAAACGCTATGAAATGCCATTTTAATTAATAAATATAGATGAGTAAAGGCCATGTAAATTCAGCTATATATGAAATGTAAATGTTTTCAAAAACAGCGTAAGCAAAAGATGGAGATAAATGGTTAACATGGATGTGTGGACATATGAGAAAAGGACAAGATTTGAAATGATTGTATGCGAGAAAAAAATTAGTTTAGCACTTATAAATCTAAGAGAAAATGAATTAAGATCGTTTGGTCATATACAAATAAGGTTGCCAGGGGAGCTAATGAGAAGTTGATTATATGGTCTTTAGTCATATGAAAAGACATAATTAGACCTAGAATAACATTTAAGAAAGTTACTAAGTAAGATTTTTTAATTAATAATTTGTCATAAATATAATTTTTGATAGAGTTCAATGGTTTCATGCAATCATTGTCACAAACCTCATTTAATAGGATAATATTGTTGTTGCTGGTTTTATTAACTTAATATATAAACAGTTAATTCAAAATAATGAATTAAATGAAAAATATCTCTCTTATTAATATAATATATTCATTAAAGCAAAAAAGAAAACCTTTATCAAAGATTTATGAAGGAATAATATTTTTCCTTATATTTTTTTAAAGTAATATTAAGTATATACACCACTTCAAGCTAGGTTAATTGGTTGGAAGGCTTTGCTCGATCGTGATCAGAGTGATATAATTGCCTTTTTCTTTCTAAAAAAAATAATTTAGCTTAATTTTTATTTTAATTTTGACCTAATCCAACCCAACCCAGTTGGACTGAGTCATGCCAAATTGATATGATGGAGCCAACTGATGCAGTGCCCTTCCACTCATTTGTGCTCACATATTTCCATGCATGCTTCTTGAACTATTGACTTCTCAATTTGCTCAAGGTCAACTTTTTTTGCTAATTAACGTTCACACTAACAATTGCACTTAATTGCGCGTGTTTGAACGTTAATTAAATCGTATTTTCAAGGTCAATATCAGTTTAACAGTAAATAAGAATTTTCACATTTATTTTCCACTGTTAAAGTTTCAAACCAATCATCTTCATTTACAACTCTATTAACAAAATTATTCGATCGAACGCATTGGCTAAACGAGTTAAAAACAATGACATAATTACAAATATTTGACAATCCTATTAAATTTTCTTCAAAATCTCTTATTAATTTAAATAAAGAAAGCAAGGGAGAAAGTCTAAGGGAAGAAATCAAAATCACACGAAGCTCAGTTAGTATGGGTTGTGTTTGCTTAACCAATAATTTTGAGTTTGAATTCTGGATATATAGATGTATTAAATACTCATTAAGAAGACTTTATTAATTTATAGTTTGAGATATTTTTATATAACTCAAATCATGTTCGTCAAATATTTGATTTGTGGTCATTCATTTTAACCAGCCACGTGCGTAAATTACATAAGGGATAGAGGTTGCTCGATGGCGTTTTGAAAAACAGTATATATATACTCCCTCCTTTCCTAATTATAACAAATAAATAACTACTTTATCAATATCAAGAAAAAAATAGTTTTAGTAGTTAAACTTATTAATTATACTACAATTTCAATTTTTTTAGAACTGTCCACATTAAAAGTCTAGAGTAAGACTAATTAATTACGAGTAATTATCAAAATAGTTTTAATTACTCAAATACATAAAAGGAAAATGATATTAATTATTTCACAAATTTTACTCATATTTCTTATATTTTGAGACAAATGAAGAGCTCCAAAATTTTCTCATAATTGGAGATAGATGGAGTATAATACTCCCTCCATTCCTTAATATAAAGGACAATTGAAGAAATTTTCAAGTTTCAAAATATAAGGACAAAGCTAAGAGAGTATGTTTGGTATATTTAATAATTTTTTTCAAAAATATCACTAATTGACATTTTTTCAATACAATTCATTTATATTAATTGCATAATATAGATTATTAACATTAAATGAGAATATTTTTTAAAACTATTTTATATTCTAAAAAATTTATTATTTTTCCTGATATCTATAATTTTATCTTTTGTCTCTTATATTAAACAATGGAGGGAGTATGGATTAAAATTTGCTTGAAATTTTGACTGTTAAATATGAACTTGCGCCTTTTTTGTTTATTGGTAATAATATGAGCTTACTCTTTAATCACAAAAATTCGACCTACATATCATACGCTGCCGACTAAATATAGAACTGTATCATCAAATGATAGACAAGTGTAAATAATTCAACGAATAAGAGAGAACTAGCTTTAATATTTGCAAAATAATAATGGACACCTACACGAATCTGAGAACTTTTTTAAAAGCTAACCATTGAAAGAATTAATTTATTTATGTATTTTATTAGAGAATTGAATCTTTTAAAGTTTATAATTATAATTAAAATTTATAAAGAAAGGAGAAATAAAATATTGAATGGGAAAAAAATAGATTTCATATAAATTTACATTCTCTGAGTCATTCTTTTTTGAACACATGCATGCTGATATTTAAGAACACAATTTGTCTTTTGCAGTTTACAAATAGTACTAAACAAGAACATCATCATTATCGCACTTGTGCCACTTTTGGCTTCTTAAAACACTCTCATCATGCTCTAATTTTCAAACTTTGCGAGTGTGCGCATATAACACGGTACACAACTAATATAAGAAGTTGCCCAAAAAAAAAACTAATATAAGAGGAAAAGATTTGTTTGGTGCAAAATAGAAATAGAAATAAAAAAGCTCTCTCCTATAGATAAAAAAAAATTTCCTCTTCAATAAAAATATTTTGTCATATATGAAAGGAGGAATCATAACTAAGGACCAGTAGAAAATTAATTATAAAGAGAAACTTTTGATTAATAAAAAGTGATAATAATTGATAGACTCAGTAGTAAAATTAAGAAATAAGTAGTAAAAGATTTTGTTTTGTAATAAATTTATTATTTTAATTTAATTTTCCCTCTATAACTTTTACTGGTTGTTTGCTCATAATTTTTTTTCTCAAATTTATTTTTTGTGTATCAAAGACAACGAATGCTTCGCTCATTTCGGGAGTGGTATATCAAGCACGCTATATGGAATATTCATGCATCTTCCTTCCAATATTACTTTGACCATAACACTTAATTTTCGTCTGCTTCTCTCTCTTTTAGAAAATAATCATTCCATTTTTGCAGCCGACAAGAAGACCAGGAACACGACAAAAAAATCTCTGAATGTAGACTTCTTAATCTGGCCCACACCAAATAGTTTATCGTAATCTATGAATTGAGTTATTTTATATAAAAACTTATTTAATTTGTAGATAAAATGCTTCTCTTTTTCTTCATATATTGACTTAAAACGCTGGCATTATCATACAGTTATAAGTCATGTTCTGTTAATTAATTGATATATAACTGTAATTTCCACATTGGAAAAGTGAATTGATTAAATAATTATACTTTTTTCTAGAATTGTTATAGTTTCACCTTTTGGTTTCCCTAAATTGGAAAAGCGAACTAATTAAATATTAAGCTTCTCTACACTTGTTTTTAGTTTCAGTAATTGTTTGCTTTTCCTTTTTATTAACTCTGTAGTGTTAAACATTGACCCTTAATCAATTTCATTTGGCCTAACTTTCTCCTCTTACGGCAAAGGCCGTTGCTTGTTAGCTTGAAACCACAAATTGCCAACTTGCAATATTTTTTGTCATATTCTTAAAACTAGGGTTCATGCATCACATGGAACTCAACATGGAGCTGCACATTTAACAGCATATAAATAATACAATTTCTTATAGATTTTATATTTGATAGTATAATGTTGCATCAATAAATAGAAAGTAAATATAGATGGTTTTGATTTTATATATGCAGTATATTGATTAAAGAAGAAGTTAAATATAAGGATCTGTAGACCTTACATAATTTATGTTAGAAAGATATTAAAAATCATAATTATTTTTAAAGGTTATAGTTACCATTAGATTTTGTATGAATTATTATTAAGCTTTAAAGAACTACTAGTAAAGTTAGAAAAATTATAATTTTAATTAACTTTGTATTAATTTTCTTAACGCTTCACATAAAACTTAATGATAATTTTAATCATTGCAAAATAAATATGTTTTTTAATTTTCTTTTAAATCTAATATTCTTAAATATAATTTTGAATTCATTTAAAATTCATAAAGGGTGGAGAACAGATACCTTATTCCCATAAATTGACTAAGGAAAACTAATAAGTAAATTTTAAGTCTTTTTAATTTTAATTAGGTGGGTCATTATTGCATTACATGGAGCTAAAGAAATAAGTCACATAAATTATGACTTGTGAATAACATAACTAAGTAGTTAGTATGAATTTCTTAGTAGCAAACCACCTAAAAGCTGGAACGACATTAAACCCTTACTAATCTGAATTGAAGCGAGTCAGGTCCTAGAATGGGGATAGCTCTCATAAAGGCATCATCTACATACACACATTCTTGAATCCAAGATATTATACTTAAACAGAATTTAGCTCCTTCCACTAATATGAATTTTAGTATGATATATTGATATGTTTTTTAAATTATTGGAGGTCAATCTAGAACAAGCAAAGTTTATGATAAACGTCCCCTCTAAGTCATCTGGAATGCAAAATGGGAAAAGGAATAAAATGAAAAAAAAAGACATTTTAAATATGAAATGTCATATGTGTTTTTTAGATAAAAAGTAGTGATAAAAAACAGTTGTTGTTAAGTAATAATGATATGAATATTTTATATCTTGATTGTCATGTAATAAAAAAAAATTCTTTTCTTTAGATCGAACCGGGCATTAGAAAAAGATAAATCTATTGATTGTTGAGTCACATCTATAAAATAAAACTCACTACATTTTGTTCATTTTTCACTGCTTATCGAAAAACTTTAAGGGAAAAAAAAGGAAAATTTTTTATCTCCAAGTTTTGTAGCAGAGATGTATATACATTTGAATACGATGAATTAAAGCCGACATAGCATTATTTTGGATTAAACAATGTGGAGAAGAAAAAAACGCATTGACGCAATATATTTTAGAAACAGCGAGAGTCAACCACCTGCCATTTTCAAATGGGTCCCCTCTTAAAACCGTCCTTAACTCCTAAAACGTTCTTCATGCCCTTCCTTCAAAACCCCTTCTTATTGATCCAATCTTAAACCACCCACAATTTAATTTAAATATGGCAGTTTTAAGTTTGATCAATTATTAAATTACTTACCCCTCCTTTCAACTTATTTTCCCGTTTACTACTCATTATCCCCTACAACTTTCTCAGTTCTCTCTTGTACTTAATACTCTATCCAACCTTAAATATAAATATAATTACAAATAACTATCATATACATATTATAAAAAAATAGTTACATCATCAAATTTGTCAAAAATTTTTAAGAATTTCCAATATTGCCCTTATTGAGTACATTTAATTTCAACATCAAATTAATTACTCTTAATATTTCTTTTACTCCTCCAAGTCAAGTAAAGTGACACTTTTTAATTGCACAAAAAACAATCAAGGACCTTACTAGAAAAAATAATTAATAATCTGAAGATTTTGTAAATCTCCTATATTTTGAACCAATGTTAAGAAGTATTTGTTGTGTGCTGCATTTGCAGGCCCAAAGGTGAGATATGGTCGGTCGTATAAGAAAGCTTTAAAATTGAAAATTTTTTTTAAAAAATAATCATATGCAAATTACTTGGACCCTGTCAAACCCTATTTTTCTCCCAGAGTCGCCGTCCTCCTTACTCCATAAACAACCCATATACGTCCAAGCTTCTAGAACAACCTACCCTTAATCCTTTCTTCTTTCTTCTTTCTTCTTAATCATCATCAAATAAGCAGAATATAGATTCTTTTCCCTTTTGAACCATTTGACTATTTTTAATTCCTCTTACTAAACCCTTCGCATTTAAATTCACTACTGGCTTCACTTTTTCAAACTGCAAAATCTCTCCCTCTCTCCCTCTCTCAGAGTCTGAAACTGTTCATATATGTGCAAGTCATCATCTTCCTCGGCTTTCTGTGAAAGCAATAAGGATAAGGACCACATGATCCATATTTTGATCCCGAAACTGCCAACCCTTGGGCATGAAATCCAAAAGCCCCACAAGTCCCATTTGTGTGTGGCGCTCAATGAAGCAAAGTGCATAGCCCAAATAGCATTACCTATGGTGTTCACCGGTCTGTTACTTTATTCTCGCTCCATCATCTCCATGCTCTTCCTCGGCCGCCTCGGGGACCTCGCTCTGGCCGGCGGTTCTCTTGCCATTGGGTTCGCTAACATTACCGGTTACTCTGTTCTCTCTGGTCTCGCCATGGGAATGGAACCCATTTGTGGTCAAGCTTTTGGAGCCAAAAGATTCAAACTTTTAGGCCTCGCGATGCAGAGGACTGTGATTCTGCTCCTCTTAACTTCACTGCTCATTTCAGTTGTATGGCTGAACATGAAGAAGATACTCATCTTTTGTGGTCAAGAAGAAGATATCGCCAACGAGGCTCAGATTTACATACTTTATTCTCTTCCTGATCTTCTAGCACAATCGCTCCTTCACCCTCTTCGAATCTATTTACGAAGTCAATCCATAACGCTTCCTCTGACTTACTGTGCTTCTCTCTCTATTCTTCTTCACATTCCCATTAATTACCTTCTTGTCTCTGTTCTTAAACTCGGAATCAAAGGCATTGCTTTAAGCTCTGTTTGGACGAACTTCAGCCTCGTGGGGTCACTGGTTATCTTCATCGTGGTTTCTGGGATTCACAGGAAGACCTGGAGTGCGGTATCCTGGAATTGTTTGAAAGATTGGAAACCACTCATGAATCTGGCGATCCCAAGCTGCATTTCAATGTGCCTCGAATGGTGGTGGTACGAGATCATGATCTTACTCTGCGGATTACTACTGAATCCTCAAGCGACCGTTGCTTCCATGGGAGTTCTGATTCAAACCACGGCCTTGATATACACTTTTCCTTCTTCCCTAAGCTTTGGGGTATCCACCCGTGTCGGAAACGAACTCGGTGCTGAAAATCCTCAGAGGGCGAAACTCGCAGCCATTGTTGGGCTCTGTATCAGTTTCTTTCTGGGATTCTCAGCATTGGCGTTTGCCATATCGGTGAGGAACATGTGGGCTTCAATGTTCACACACGACACACAGATCATTACTTTAACCTCGACGGTGTTGCCTATCATCGGACTCTGCGAACTGGGAAATTGTCCCCAGACAACGGTCTGTGGGGTTCTGAGGGGAACAGCGAGGCCGAAATTGGGAGCGAACATAAACTTAGGATGTTTTTATCTTGTCGGAATGCCTGTGGCAGTATGGTTAGGTTTCTTTGCAGGGTTTGACTTTAAAGGACTATGGTTAGGTTTGTTCGCGGCTCAGGGAACGTGTATGGTGACGATGCTTTTCGTTTTGGCTCGGACGAATTGGGAAGGTCAAGCGCAGAGAGCTAAGGAGCTTACGTCATCGGACTCTAGTGAGGAAGAGGAAGATGATGATGATGAAGAAAAGGAGGAGGAGGATAAGGAAGACTCTAGTTTACTAGTTTGAAGGGTTTTTTTTTTTCTTAAAAAAAAAAAACAAGAAGCTATGCTAGTATGTTAAAAATTAAGATATACGTGAACTTGTATTATTCTTTCTAGATTGTAATTTGATTGTGAGGGAGATAATAAATACAATATATATGGATTCCTTCTTGGTTTCATTGTTTTAATTTCAGTCACATATAATTAGTTCTTTTTCTTTCTTTTTTTGTATGCATGCATTTTTTGTTATGGGAAATGCATTGTTTCATTTCACCATGCATTTTACATATTGGAACCTAATTAAGGAATGGAATTAAAAATAAATTCGGACCACATATCTAAAATATATATTTATTTAATTAATTTTAATATTTTTAATTTTAAAATGATGGATAATGCATAATAACAACAACAACAATAATAATTTTATAACTATCAACTTAATTAAAAATAATATTTAAATAAAAATCATAAAACAATAATCATCAAAATTAAATCTAGCTATTTTTTTTTTTACAACAATCTCCCCTCATTGAATTTTTGATATATAATCTAATAGAATCTATGAAGCCAACTTTATTTAGCAGGATAAAGCTTTTTTCGTCAAATGTGCACAAAAATCATATTAGAATAAAGAAAAGATTTTAATTAAGAGTTTATTTTTGAATAGATGTGTGGATTCTCTCTCACTATATTTATTTCCATATCTCTCCGTGTAAGTAAATATAAATGTGGAATATTTAATATAAATAGGCCTGGAGAGAGAACCCAAGAGTGGAGCTCTGCTGTTGGTATGAATGAATTCAAGCACTTGTACATTTTAGTCACCGAATGAATGCCGAAAGATAACCATATCTAACTTCTGAAAGTTGCATTGCTTAGTTATAGGAGGTTAATTAATTTAGGAGATAAAGGGAAAGTGTATACTATCAAGAGCTCAAACACTCTTAATATAACCCCCCAAAAAAAATTATGCAGCTCAATTAGGTTTTTAGTGATTATTTTTATAAAAATATAACATATGACACATGTAAAATTTAAAGGAAAAAATAGTAAAAATCCACTCTTAAAAAATAGTCTTAATTCTTATATATATATATAAGAATTAAGACACTAATGTAAAAAAATTAACACCAACATATAAAAAAATCAAATCAAACTGACAGGCTCAACTGAAAAATCGACAAACTGGTGCATGGTCTAGTTTGGAACTAAGGGAAAATCATCGGACCAACTAACCCATTAAGAATTTAAAAAAAAAAAACTAACCAATTAAGAACTAATCAAAATAACCTCAAATCGGTTTAAACTAGTAAACTTGGTTAAAAAGAGAATTTGTTTGAATCGGTCAAATTTTTCTAAATTTTTTTATTTAAATTATATTTTTAAAATATAATATATGCTTACTTATATCTAATAAACATCAAGAAATCAAGAGTAATGTTTAAATGGGAAAGAAACATTATGGCCATAAAAAGGGAAAGTAACATTTATTTATATATATACTATAAAATTATAAATTATAAAATATGTATAATGGATAACTTATAGTATTTCATAATTATTTTATTTTTTAATCATAAAATGTTTATATATTCACTTTTGAAATTATATTTTTACTTCTTTTCTTTACTCATTTTAATTTTTTATTTTTATTATTATTTTTTATTTGAAATCAATTTTTTATATATTTTTGTTATTATTTTTATCTTTCTTATTTAAAATAGTTAGTATATAATTAAAATTATATTAATTTAATAATAACTATTTTGATGATGATTAGATCACATAACCATAAACCAAAGCATTGATTGGCTTATTAGATGATTCAGCTTTTGATACCTTGATTTACACAATTAATTACACTCTTTAATATTTAATTATTAGAAAGTAAATTTCTCCAATCCAAAAGATAAATTAGAAATGATTATTACATTGATTTTATATAGAAAGATGAGCAAATAAAGTAAAAAATATGTAATAATTCTTTTATATTTGAAAAGCATAACGTTTGTTGATTTTATGTTTTAACCTTTCGTCTTTTAGATTGATACTGAATAAAATCTTTATGATCAATTCAAACAGAACAGATTTTTTATCAACTGGTCATTATTCAAATAATTTTTTTTTTAATTCCTTTTCCTTCAATTTTCATAAAATTTCCACTTTTACAATAATTTAAGGAGTAGAGCTACTTATAAGTCAGATTCACTAAAAAAAAAGTATCTTTAAAACTTAAACTTGAATTTTGCTTCTTTTTGTTGGGATCAGGCAGACCCGTTGAAATTTTACCTCTTTTTTGGGTGTTAACTTTCTTTAATTTTTAGTACAAGTCAACTTTATTTTTTGTTTTTATTTAGTCGAGTCTTATATATATCCACTCCATGCTGACCTGTGCTTTGTAGGTTGCTCAAGAGACTTCCCCTCTCCACGTAGAATCTCGACTCTCCACGTGTCAATCTGAAAGCTGCTTAGAATTAATGTTTCATGTTGTTTGTTGAACTTTAGGAGCCTCTATATATATATATATATATATATATTTGAACATTTCCAAGCCACGCATATATACGCATGTATGCTTAGAAGCAATGGTAGTTTTATCAAAGAAAATGCTCTTCAAAGAGATTTGGTTTATCATTTATAAATTAAAAAAGATACATAAAAGAAATTGAAAGAAAAATGAAAACGTGGATCAATATCAATATAAAATATCAAAATTTATAAAAAAATTTATATTATTTAAAATATATAAATAATACAACTCATTTATCATATTTTGTATAATTGACAGATTTAATAAATAGTTTTAGACAAGAAAGAAATCAAACAAAATCGACAAGGACAATGTACGCACTTAGTTCAGAGAATGAAGGCGAGAAATTAAACGGGTTGAAGCCGCCCACCTGGCCCATAGTTCTTATATACTTATGTGCTGGTTCAAGTTTGAAACGCAACATATAACCCATGCTAATTAATGATACACGAGAAGAAGGCAAATAGTAATAGTAATAATAATAATAATAATGCAAGAGAAGGAGTTAATTACTACATCAGGATCAAATATATTAACTATGGTTTGAAAGCAATGCAACCAATACGAGAGAGACTACATTAAAATGAATCAAAAATTCATTATTTAGTTGTTAATTACTCAATGATGTGTTTTCTATAAGAGCGTTTTAATTATTCCCTCCATCCCATGTAACTATTATTGTTTTAAGCTTTTTTTATTTGTTTCAAAACTATTGTTATATTACAAATCTAATACATGATTAATTTTTAATTTCTAACTATATCCCCATTTATTAATTCATTTTTTTATCTTATCTACTACTTAATTAGTCTTTTTAATTTACTTTATTGGAAATCAAAATCTCAGACTCTTTAATTGAAAGTATTTTACTTATTGTATAGTATTATATTACATTAATTACAGCTTCCTTAACTTAATTGTCATAATCTTAAACAACAATAAATATGGGATGTAGGGTGTACTCCCTCATGTCCTATTCATAAGGTAGAAGTTTGAAGCAAATTTTGTTCATTTATATAAGGTATTTTAAAAGTTAAATAAAACATTAATGAATTATTTTTCAAATTTACCTTTTACATAAATGCTCTTTGTAGACTTTTAGAAGTTTAAATGAAGTAGTCCCTTCAAGGATAACCAATAAAATTGGAATGATACAAAAAAGATTAGCATGACCCCACACGCACAGATGGAAAAGTTCAAATGAAGCATTAACATAGGGATAAAATTGGAAAGTTATATTAACTTTTGAGAAATTCAATTATATTAACTAATTTTAACTAACTTTTTTCATCTATGTCAAGTTAGTTAAAATCACCTTATAAATAAGATCAAATTGAGTAAATTACAAGGATCAAGAAAATTAGTTAAAATTCATTTAGGTTAATAAATTTGTCAAAAATTTTAAGAACTTTCTCAACTTACCTATAATGAATTTTTAATATACTCATGAAAGAACACCATCTCTTAGTTCAACAGGCAGGGTTTACACTGGTTTAACTTGAAATTTTGAGTTTGACTCCTAGGAATGCAGCAATATTAAATATTTAGTGTTAGAATTTTACTACCTTTTATGGTTTTACCCAACTCAATTTAGATTAGTCTGGACCCTAATAAATTTTTCAATTGAAATAAGGTAAATTCAAAATACCGGATACTCCAAGTAAAATATATATATATACTCATGAAAGCTAGACAATGTTTAATACATTAAACAGGAGAATATTAAATCAAGGGCATCTAGGAAAAAAGAAATTAATATGTATTATGAAGTGTGCATAATCTTATAATAAGGGCTTTATAAAACTTGTATAAGGGTCTTATAATAGAGATATATATGATAGAATACCATATTTTTTTTTTATAAAACCGTCTGGTATCTATGCGCCATTTTAGGTTTCAAATAATTTGTATCGAGTTGTGTTAAGCTTGAAACAAGAGAAACTCTCTCAAGGATATTTTTTACATTCATACGGTTTCAAATCCAAAATATCGTGCTTAATTCATCTTGCTTTCTTCCACTAAAATCAACATCCATTGGTGGATGGATGAAATACTATATTGATCATTATGTTCCACTATATCTTTGCTAGATCAAAATGTTTCTTTTTTCTCCTATATTTTTCATTAATTTATGAGAAATTTTGGCCGTAAAACAGGTGGCAGGTCAATTGAAGTTGCTTGTGTAGACAAAGTATCTGGTCCGAATTTAACCAAGAGTTCGAATGGTTAATATAATTAGGGGATTGACAAATTATTTTTGAGGTGAAAATTCATAAGAATGAGGCAGCGGTTTTAGACGCTGCCGGAAAATTCTTTGCTTCTTCAAATATTCGTCACCGACTTTATTATCCATCCACTTTTTTCATATTTTAAATGATGTATATAAGCATGAATATCAGAATTCACTGAAGCGATTCTTCACTAAGATTTAGAAAAGTAACATTTTTCTCTTAACAAGACAAAGGATGGAATAAAACAAAAAAATTAAATTATTATATATGGGACCTGCAAGACAAACAGGAGCTCACTAATTTATCATGGCACCACATAGAGCGGTTGTTCCTTTTACAAAAGCACATTATAGTATTGTCGTTCACACACACATGCTCACGTATATTAATTTCAATCTAAATTTTATTCTTTGACCATGGCCGTCGGATTATCCTAATCAACCAAACGACATGAATAAAAGGACACAGAAGACGATCCACTAGGATTCTATTCAAATATATATTTATTTGGACCCAAATACATATATATGTGTGTCTCACAATCTATTCCTATAATTTCTTCAAGTTATTATAGTCATGCAAGGGTACGTACCTTTGTTGGTTTTTTTCCCCTTCATAAACTATCAAGTATTATTAACCAAAGTTCAAGCTGCATTGGCGTCCAAAATAGGGAAAAAAAAAACCTCTATCAACTTGTTTTTTATTCACAATATTTGAGTTCAAAATTTTGCTTTAAATGCTTCAACTCAATTTGACTTGACTCAACCATTGCGGATATAATTAAAAAAAGTGTTTTAGCAGCGCTTTTAATTACCATCAAGGATTTTATTGGTTGCTAATAGCCGCTATTTTTTAACATAGTGGCGCTATGATCTACAGCAGCCAATTAATTGTAAAGTTCTTATATCAGTTGTGCTGAATGCTTTATTTTCAAAATACTCATCTATATGAATATTCAAATATCAAGTTATCAACTCAAATTATTACAATGAAATAATATTTGACTCTTTTTCTAATTTCAATTTCAGTCATCATATGATTTATCCTACGATTGTTTAGAAATTTAGAGTTGTAGTAACGAAACACTGTTTTAAATGAAACAGCATATTTTGATATGAATGAATAAATTTTTAATTTTAGATCATCAGTTAAATATCAACTACTAAGATAAAAACTAGAGAGAAAATTTAGTAACATTTGTGGTGATCATCCGAATCGACTTTTTTGGATTATTTATTCATTGCATACACATGAATGCATGAATGAATATTGCCACTATTGGCCTACCAAACATATTTAGCTTAGAATTAATTAGTCTGTAATAAGGTAACAGAAGGCTTGGCGGTTAGGTTTTGAACTCAATATTCATTTGTTTATTAATTTAATTTAATTAACTCCATTTATTTGGTGATCTAATGCTTCATGCATTGTCCAAATGCACACCACAAATTTGGAATCCATTATAAAATTCATGGTCTTCTAAAGTTTAAGTTTAAGAGTGCATTTGGATTCTTTCCATAATCACTTATTGGGAGAAATTTCCAAACACATTTTAAAACAAAATAATTATTTATGATCAGTTAAGTAATTATTTTCATAAGTTACTTTTTTTTACTTTTCATAATCATTTATCCTCTTATAATATAATCACTTACTTCATTTTTCCTTCTCATTATCCACCCAATAATAATTTAAACTCTCAAAATCTAAATATATTTCTTTTCTTAAAATTACTTATGAAGTAAAAATATTTAAACACAAATTATTTTTAACATAATCACTTATCCTTATAATCAATTATGAATAATCATTTATCTTCACAATTAATTATAAATAAATTAATCCAAATACACACTAAGCACATTTGATTTTTAGGCCGGAAAAAAAAAAGTATTGGGTCTCGTAATTGCTTATCAAGGTTAAAACAGTCCTTACAGCTTGAAGGATGTTTATAAAAATCTATACCGATTACTTACTAACAAAATCTCCATATTGAAAAGAGGAATATATATTTGAATCATACTCGAGAGATATTAATTGCATCCTTACTAACTAAATTAACATTTGTTAGCCATTATAATTTTCAACTTTTTTCGCGATTGTCCAATTTCAACATTCATAATTGCATATATATGTTGTGGATATAATAAAATATTACTTAACTAACATGGATAGGGACCTTTTGACGGACCTTTAATATGGATAAGAATTTGACTCTGCTTTATATTAATTAAGCTAGATAAAAAGACTAACGTTCGGAAAAACAAACCTTAAAAGCAATTGTTGTACACTTATTGTCAATTTTTTAAACTAAATTACATATTTAATAAATCTCAATTATTTAAAATAAATAGTTACATCTAAATGATCTAATTTTTTTAAGTGTGATCTTTGTATCTTTTCTCTTTGTTTTTATCAATGAGGCTATGCATTTTAATTAATATATTACCTATATTTTAATCATAGGCGGCTTGTGTTGAGTCATATATCTTGAATTTAATGAAAAGGAACCGTACAAGTTTTATGCCTTAAACACATGCAATTGGGCCAAAAAAAAGTGGTCTTGTTTCAATAAGAAGTTCAACCTTCATCCAAAAAAAAAAAAGAAAAAGAAAATTCAACCAAACCTTAGTTTGTTTAAGTGGTTTTGCATTCTTATCTCTTTAGCAAGATCTCAAATTTAAGTTTTATATATGAAAAAAAATGTTATTTGGAAAAGCTTTACATCCAAAATGGTCGGAATCAACAATTTAGATAAGTCAGGACTTAACATAACTCCTAGAAACTGATTGGTGTTATACCAAAAATCTGAGGACAAAGTTATAAATTAACCATTCAAAACATGTAAAATTTTTTAATTAATTAAAACGAAAAAAAAAAGATTTCACCCAACATAAAAATATGCTATCATGGGTTTTAGTAATAGAACAATATCTATCTATCTTGTTCACCAAAAACATATCTATTTATCTTTTTCACCAAAAAGAAAAAAGTTTTAATACTGTTCGATCGAATTATGTTTACGCATCATGAAGAGCTAAGAAGCAATCTGAAAAGAACAAGGAAAGACAGCACAAAGCAACTTTTGAAAGAAACAAACACAATTCAAATAAGGATAAGAAATCTAACTTAGATTCATTGGCATAAATTAATCAACTAAAATAAAATTATGAGAGGCTAAATACGCGTATATTTTGTCGAGTATTGTTGTTACAAAATTGGTTGAAGATAATTGGAGTACAGCTTAGGATGGAGATAGATATAGAATATTATGACGAGAGCAACAACGCTGTCTTCATAATAAGTTATAACCTTAAAAAAATTGAAATATTCAATGAAAGTAACATTTCGTATTTGTTTGAATGCCGGCAAATTGGGACACAAACATTAAATGATAATTTATGAAGGTGGCCACGTTTTTCCACTCAGATTTACTTCACTCTCTTATGAAAATGGATAATCAATGTTGAATTCGATGTTCAAAGCCGTGTTGAAACTTGAAAGCATCCTCTTGTTTTTTTTTTCCAATAAAAAAATTATGGAGTTTATGTAAATTATTTATATATATATATAACAATTACACGTGAGACTTTTTTATTTTTTATTTAATTTCTTCTCTTTTTCAAATTTGATAACTACAGTTATACAAACGAATAATTCTAGAATTATATAACTAGAGTTTTTGAATTCTATAGTTTAAAATCAAAGTCATGTGCCCTT
Organism: Adenanthera pavonina; assembly: GCA_026686845.1. Classification (NCBI taxonomy): domain Eukaryota; kingdom Viridiplantae; phylum Streptophyta; class Magnoliopsida; order Fabales; family Fabaceae; genus Adenanthera; species Adenanthera pavonina. The sequence goes on along the minus strand of JAIVEN010000022.1, from coordinate 23,128,553 downwards.
AACCTTTCAAAATTTTACATAAACGAAGACATGTAATTTTTCTTCTTAGTTGCTATAGGTGAATTGATTATTTGTGATTTAAATTATACATGTATACAACTTAATTTTTAAAACTTTTTATTTATTATGAACAAGGTCTTGGCACAATTGACGTATAATTGGGTCTCTTAAATATGTTGTTATAAATCTAATCCCTAACGATACGTATAGAAATGATCTTATTGGGAGTAACTAAGCTCATTTTGATGTTCAAAGTGATTAGTTTTCAGATACTACATGAGGAATATCCTTAATGCTAAAAAAATGAAGACTTTTTATTTATCACCCATTAGTACTAGAAAAGTATATACAATAATATTGTTTGAAAATTTTTGACAAAATTTTATTTTGGTCTTTTACACAATGAATTTTTTTAATTAAGTGCAACATTGTTATCCGTATCAAATTCTATAAAAATTTGAATGAGAAACGATCGCTACAAACTTAAAATGTGAAACACAACAAAACACAGTGAGTCATAAGACATTGAATTTGATAGACCTATGAGGTTCGATGTTCTCGTAGAAATGAGTGTGCTTTTTTGTATGGAAAGTGATTACTCAAATGTAGAATGAATTCAGATCCCAAAAAATGTGCAAGGAATTGTTCTTACGAGGCAATCCCACGGATGTCAGAGCAATACAGAGAAGTTTTTAAATCAAATACAGATTTTTTTTAATAACAATACAGAGAAGTTATTAAAACATCACTTTATTTTTGGATGGGAAAAAAATTAGATAGTTAAATTTACATACTTAATGTATTGTTTTTTCAATTAAATTAGAATGGGTAAATTTTTTATGCATTATTTATCTTGGGATTAATTCTTATTATTACTAATTCTAATTTATTTAAAAATTTTATAATTCACTTAATTTAATTTGATTGAAGAAAACACCATAAGTTAAGTATATATTAAGTTATACAGTAGTTATTAATATTTTCTCCAAAACGAGAAAATGATATGGTCAGAGTCTTGCGACTTCTCAATCGTTTGGACTTGGTCTTATGACGTGAGGAGGTCTATTAAATTTCATGCTCACGAATCACGACAGGAGTTTGGATCACGAGGTTTTTGTTTTTGGACAAAGAACATGGAAATGGGACTTTCTGCACAGGCAGCCCAAATTTTTTGTTTTCTTTTCACTAACAGCCCAAAGTTTTTGTTCTGAATCTGATTTTCTTTCGTTTTAGTCAAGTTAAATCCATTGTTGTCTCCTCATCCAAAAAAAAACATGTTGTTGTCAAAATCAAACCCAATGAGTTGGCCAAAATCAATGAATTGGTGCTAAAACTTATCCCAAACTTTGTAGAATTGGCCAAAAAGAGAATCAATCAAATTAGTTAAAAACTAATAATATTCTAAATAATTAGCTGGTTATCCATTCGATTGGTTCAAATTATTTTTTTAACTTTTTTTTCCTAATTTTAGGATAAAATAACATCATTTTAGTTCAAAAATAGCATTTTTTTTCAATAAATTGTTCTTTCTATATTATAATTTTATACAATCATTATTCTGTTATAGAATCATAAATTTACTTAATAAATAATGTGATGATAAACTATTAGTTGACTATTTTAGGTGATTGTGAATGACTATTAATTTATTTAGATTTAAATATTAAATTATGAAATTTATTAATAATAGGTCTTTTAATTTTCTCTATAATATATACTATAGAAAATTAAAAATATATTAATTTTTATTACAACCGATTCAATTATGATTTGACCACAATTGAATTAGTGAAAATTAAACTCGTGTCTTAATCAATTATATGATTGATTTGATTTTCAAAACATTGGTTAAATCAACATATCAATATATAACATAAAATCACGTTAATCAAACCTAACACCTCATCTCTCCGAGGTGAGAGCCAAAATCTCTCTGAAGTGAGAGCATAAATCTCTCCATAGTGAGAGATGCCTTTAGGTGGTGGATAGCTTTTCTTTCGGTTTGTTGTTTACCTTTGACATTGGGAGGAAGGGCAATTGAAGGGACAGTTGAAGGTGTGATAGCGGTGGTCAAGATGAAGCAAACTAATGCAGTTGCCAAAACTGTGCATATTGAGGGTGCTAGGATGGGTATCGCTTTTGATGGCTCAATATTGGTCCCTTGGATCCTTGATGATGGCATCATCGATGATGCCTTTTGCCATAATTCCCACTTGTGTAACTAAGATGGATAAGAATGTTGGATTAGAAGACAACTAGGAAGGCGAAGTGGTACACATGGTAGCAGCCTTTAAGGAACCACGAGGAAAAAAAACCTATTGAGAAGCTTTATGTGTGTTGGCTTTAAATTTGATGCCCATAAATCATTAAATGATGGGAAACAAATTTTCTGGCTAGCACTACCATGGTTGTGGATAAATATCAAGAATAGGAAGTTGCTTGTCTTTTGTTATAATGGTGGTGCCCTGCCTTGTCCCAATTATAGTGTGCTCCGCCACGAGCATACATGATTGCCAACAGCGCGTGATGTCCTAGCCAAGCCTATGATCAAGATTAGGATGATGGTGCTTATTGAAAGTTGCAAAGTAGAGAACCTAGATAAAGAGGAAGGCAACATCTGTCATTGCTATGCATGTTGTTGTTTATCTAACACATGAGAGGGATGTGGTTACTATTTCTCATACTTTGGGCTATATCACATGCTAGAATGACCCAATTGAAGTGGCCTGCAAGAAATGTTTCTTTCTAAAGCCATTGAGGGCTTCAAAGAATTGGGCTATGTGATAATTTATGGCTCATTTACTCTTAATCTAGTTCTTAACTCTTTGAACAAGGTAGCAGATTTGCTTTCTAAGTATTGTCACAGGGGAATGAGTCTTATGCCTTGGGTTGTGAACCATTCTTCTTTTTTATTCTTCTATTCAATTTCATGCAAGTGGATGTAGGCAAAGATTATGTTGACTATACTATCTTGATCTATTATCTATTTTCTTCAATGGAATTTTCTTTTTCTTGCCAAAATATATATATACTCCCTTCGTTCCAGTTTATAGTGTACTTTTAACTACCGCACACAGATCAAGACAATAATTAGTAACTAAAAAAATTTTCTATATTTTCTCAAATTACCCTCATTAAATGCATTGGAAATGAAACATTTTAATAATAAATAAATATTTGGGCCTATTAATTAGGGTTAATTTTGGAGAGAGAAAAAATGCACACTACGTAATCCTAAAAATGCACTATATTATGAGACATAAATTTTTCAAAAAAGTACACTATATAGCAGAACGGAGAAAGTATAGCATAAAATAAAATATATATGAAACTATACTATTTATAAATCATGATAATATGACCCTGTGTAGAGGCATAGCAACTTCTAAACCATACAACATTTAGCTTAAAACTTCTACTAGCAAAGACTACCAATGGGTGAATGAAGAGATATTAAATTGCGATAAGACATATATTGGTACATGTTAAAAAACAAAAAACAAAAGTGAGATAAAACAAGTGTTTGACCGTGCTTATAGGTGGTCAAATACACCTTGGTTAAAAATTGTTTGGTATTGGACTAAGAGGAAGTTGTGCAATGTTTTTTCCTTTGGTAAAAAAAAGTTGTGCAATATTAATCAAAGTAAAGCAAAATTCAGGATCCTACACAAGGTCCAACCCACAATCATGGAGTTTCTATTACTAAAAGCCAAGCCAATCTGAGAAGGTTGTAGCCAAGACACTACATGAGCAAGAACCTCAAAAGAAGCAGGAAGAGTCTCACCATGTGTCCAGTACAGGCGAAATGTCTTGGCTAAGAGTAGATGATAAAGTTTAAGTTATGAAATTCTACTACATTTTTTCTGCATCTTCTCCTAATATTTTTTGGATCACAATTAGTAGTGGGCTTGCCTTTATTTTTTCTTTAATTTTTTATAAAGTGTTGCTTGTGAGAGAATGCAGGAAAGATGTAGAGAAAATGCAGCCAAGGACCTATTAAGGATAGAGTCAAACTAGGAGGGTTTGTATTTGTACACAGGACAGGCATTTGCACCATCATGGGCAGGTTTAAACTAATGAAGAGGTTGGGACAAAAATAAGCACATCCTGGACTAGAGGGTGATTCCTTATAAGCTATCAAATAAACTCTAGGACATGCTTGATAAGAGAATTTGGGGATTAACTTTCTACAAGAGATACCAAGGGACTTACTAGGCTTTAGTAGATAGAGATGGCCTAAGCTTGCTTGGATCTCATTAGGTTCTTTTTGTAGTGTTTTAGGCTTCGGCCCATTTTCCTATCCAAAAAAAAAAACAAAGTAAAGCATGGATGACTTAGAACAAAAAACAAAGGCATAGGTGACTTATAAAACGACACTGATTTCCCTACATGTTTCCAATGAAATAGATATATCAAGTGACTAGTACAATAACATAATTGAACAAGTCCTGACAAACAAATTTTCATGATCTAATGCTACCAACTTTATTCTCTAATGCCATAATCATAGCTCTTATGTTTTATCATATGATTTAATTGAGCAAAACTATCCTAGAAACTCCAAAATAGTGGGCCCAACTACATGCATTGATTGTTAGGAATAGAGATATCAAAGAAGTAGGTATTATATTAATGTTTTACTGCCACAGCAGCTAAAGTATTTTTCATAATTTTTCCTTAGTAAATCCTAATACTATAATTCCAACAATTGAAAGTTGTTTTACCCAGACAAAAATTAAACTTAGAAATGAGCCAAGTTGATACAATTCATTGACAAAGATAAAGTAAATAGGATCCACCATTTTGAAGACCATGTTGTTACAAGATTATTGAAGATAAAACCATGGAAAGCACGGCTCCTTTCTTACATATTGATTTTACTTCAAAACTTCCTAAAAGAAGGTACTCATTTGTCTACCTCATTACTCCTTTTGAGCTTTTGATATGACAAGCTTCCCAGGTTTGATTATGTTCCCAAGAAGAATTAATCCAATGGGAAGAATAGTTCCAATATAATACACGCTTCCATATGAGGCTAGTGTTTCATGCACACTTAACACCTATTCAAACAAGATTAGAGAAAGCATAGCAAATAAGCAATTTTCACTTTAAAATTTTGATTTTATTGTGTGTATTTATGTGGGTCAACATGTGAGAGAAAGAGATATAGAGAAGACTAACCATGAAACCCACACTAGAGTAACCCAAAACCAACACGGTATATGCAAAATTCATAAATGCCAACACATTCTTAACCAAAGGAGATGCAGCTTGCTGCCACTTGTAAATGACTGCATGAAAGGAAGACAAGAAAATGTTAACCACCTGAAAAAAAAAATGACAACAAATGAGAATAATCCAATATATACCTCTAGAGCCAGCAATCATTAATGTTGACTGAACAAAGAAAATGATGTAACCAGGATATAATCCCTGAAATAATAAAGTCAAAACATTAAGCCAAAATTGATATGTCATTGGATGCCATGTATAAAGCCAGAACTGAAGAGTATCATAATATAAGCACAACAAGCTTTTTCATGCCTTCCTCATCAGCTTCCTAAAATGCTAGTGAGTGCCACAATTTAGAAGTCAAATATAATCAATATCAATATAAAATAAAAAATTTATAGGGAGGCCGCACTATAGACAAACAATGAACAATGTGACTCTTCTCGAACTATGTACAACTTTCTTTTCTATTTCTTACTCTTTCTCCACATATCTTACTAGATTCTGTGCAACCATGTTTTATTCTTTCAATATTTTCCCACATATGTCAATAGGATTTAAATGTTAGAAAAATGAGTACAATATTTGAGAACCTTTTAAATTATTATCTCTTCTATGCACTGTACAAGAAAAGGATATCTAGTTTTGTTAAAAAAAAAAAAGGTGCCAGAAATTAAAAGATACAGGTTATCATCTACTGCGAACTTTGGGGTTTTCAGTGACTAATTACTTGCTCAAATTCTATACATGCATTAGCAAGGCCATAGGTTTTATAAAATAACAATTTAGAGGAAGAAGATGCATAACAAATGTCTTGCTTGCAATTACAGCTTTCACATCAGTAAAATTATGTGCATTAGCTTCCACGATCCAACAGCATATAAGCTTGAAGCAACAATAGTATAGATAAAAAACTAGTACAAGAAAAATTATTCATTTTAAAATGCTGCTAAAATTTTACTCACATGCCAAATAGCACTGACTATCTGTGTGACAAGTAATTGAAAGAAACCAGGTTTCTTTCCCTTCTGAATAAGTCTATCATAAACATCTACAGAAAAACAAACACCAGAAATATCCAAATTATCACAATAACTCTTCATAGTCATATCTTATGAATACAAGTATTTTATGTTTAAGTTGCTTGCCTTGTTTACAAGGTAAGATAAAAAAAATTAAATTGAAAAAATAGTTTCCGACCTAATCATGTTAAAACTTCTATTAAATAAATTAAATGCTATGTTCCAAAAGAAGTTTTAATATCATCCAACAAAACTATTATCAAACTTGAATATATGCAGAAGTAATTAAGAGGCACTCAAAAGTCTTACAAAAACCTAAATGTTACTAGAACGCAAATTATAAAACTAGGATCAAAAGTCAAGTTTCTTATCCTAGATTAATAGATGTATATAAACTCAAGCAAGAAACTCACAATGACGAAGCCAAGTGCTAACTTGTATATTCCATACAAGTGGCAATGCAACTGCACTCTTTACGAACTCAACACCTAATATATCAACATTTTTTGCCCTATCCCAAAGTGGCTTTGGTGGAGAAGATTTTGTCCAACCACTGAAACCCAGGCTAGAAATAATGATTGACGCCTCTGAAATTGACCAAATGAAATAATATTTCCAGCGTGCTGAAAAGCCAGCCATATATTGGTAACCCAACCGTTTCCAAAACCTCCATTCTTTGTATATAGGATCGGTAAACCTAGAAAGAGGAAAATGAGGTACCAAGTACAAGTACAAGGCCATACAAAAACCAGCTTGGAGAAGAGCTCGAACAGTTGCTCCATATGGTGATGGATATGGACCTTTTCCTGACTTGCTCCAAATCTACAAACAATCAAGACCAAAAATGACCTACTATTTTTTCACAAAGGAACAACACCATGAAAAGAAATATAAATTGGAGGAATTAGGTACTCTGCTGTATCTTTTTAATTTGACAAAAGAAAAAGAATTCCCATTAAACATACCCCCTTTCCTTCAGTCCAATCTAAATAATCCTTTATTTCATAAACTGGACCAGCAAAGTGACTTCCACAGCAGAGGCAATAACCGAAATATTCAATGAGTGAAGGTAGTTTAGTTAAACGGTTTTTCTTCTTAGAATCGCTCAATCCTTCCTCTTTCAATAATCCATCATTATAATTAATTGCACAAGAAATGACCTTCAGTGTCAACACCATTAATGCTCCTATTACAAGAAGAAATTAATGATTATCCAACAGGACAGTCAAATTTAGAAATAATAGTAACAAAGTTGAAATTTTATATTCAAAATAATGAGCTAGCACTCACCAGTGGCATCAATACCACCTTCCTTCCATGCATCTCCACTCATGTAATACACATGGCTACACAAACACACATCAACAATCAAAACATTGAACTAAAAGGGCTTGTAACCCTGCATGCATGAACATTTTCCAACACATTGATAAATATAGCCTAATATCTAATCTCATGGTAAGAATTAGACAAAGAGAAATGAAGCAAAGTAATATTGTAGAAATCAAATCAGTGGCAAATTAACTAAAATCTAAGTACTCCACTTCAAATGAGCAACAAGGAACCCACTCACTATGAGCGCATTGGAAAAAAAGGAATGAGAACTAGATTAAACAATGAACATACCAGCCAATGAGATAACTAAATCCCAAAAAGAAGGTTATAATTCCACATCGGGGATGATAAAGGAGCATGGAAGCATAACCAAGTAACATTGTAACCAAGAAATGTAGGTTGGAAGAGAATCCAAAGGAAAGATACGAGAGAAGGACACCGGTGCCGGTAGAGTAGAGGTGCTTGGGAAATCGACCGGGAACGAGACGCCATAGGAAACTGACAGGAATTGTAGCAATGAAACAGAGAAGGAATCGAAGTATAGGGATTGAAACCCCTATAGCGGCTGCCATGGAGTCCATATCAAGGTCCATGGCCCTAGCTTTAGAATATCAAGAGATTACCATCTCGCTTGGAATTGGAATTCAAATTTCAATGCCTTCTGGCCTTCTGTTGGTCTGGTTTCTCCATAGTGGCATCATAACTAGACAAAGCTTCCACTTTGGAAATATCAAAAATTATATTTCTGCTATATTTATCCTTATTTAATTATTAATGAAATTTCATACATGCCCTTATATTTATCCTTGTTTAATGTTTAATGAATAATGAAATTACATATATGCCCTTTCTTCACAAGTTGTACAGCCTCGTGGAAATCTAAGTTGCAAGGAATATTTGGTAGTACATTCGATGATATGAAAGCTGATGGGTAAATCTAAAACCTTATTGATTGTTCAAATCAAATATTAATAATTCATATTAATTTATACGTTTATAAACTTTTAAATATGGACCATTAGATTAAATTTGACAGTTCTCCACTACATTGGACCATCCGCTTAGTAGAGAGAAACTTGAGATATCCGGCATAATATCCAGTATCACATGTGAAAGGTGAGGGGAAAACTATGAAAAATGAGACATTAATTCAATTAGAAGTCAATCTCAAGCGCTTCGCAAAATTTGAGTTGAGCGACATTATTCATTACTAATAAATAATATGATGCTTCTTGTAAATTTGATTATATATATAGGTATTGATATGTATTATTCATTATATTATTACTTAATTTATTTTTATAATTTTGTGTATGAGAATGTATAAAGGTCTTTTTCTTCATATTTGTATTATTTTTTATATGTTAGCTAGTCAAATACTCCCTTTGTTTCAAAATGCTTATCACTCCATAGTTTTTGTGATTTTCCAAGATGATTGTCACTTGAAAATTTCCACCAAATGTTAATTATTTTCTTTATTTTACCCTTCGTTTCAACCGAAGAAAGAAAGTATTTAAGAAAGGACTCTATTAAATTTGTGAGAGAGTATTTAAGGATAGTTTTGCAAAACTCTACTTCCTCCGTCCTAGAATAATATTTAGTTTAGAGTTATGTATGCATATTAAAAAAAATTAATAAATAGCTTAAGAAATCAACAAAATGTAATAATATTTTATCAAAATATCCTTATTTATTGTTTTTAGCACACCCTTCGATCTTTGTTATATGGTCTTTTTAATTATATCACACATATTAAGAAAATTAGTTAATTTTAGCCAACATTTAAAAAGAAAAAATTATCCTTATTTAATTTATCCGAAAGTGTTTCAAAAAATAGAACTTGCCCATTCTTATACCTCCCACCATTACAATGATTAACTTTCAATAAGAGTAATTTTAAAAAAATATTATAATTTTTTAAAAAAATTAATATTGTTAATTAACTTTAACTACAAAGCTTTATCCAGTTGTTTTAGGCAAAAATAAAAAATGAATAGGGCTTACCGGCTTAATTACGTCAAAAGGCCAAACTTTGTTGTTAAAGCCGTTCCCTTGGAAGCTCCAATATGAAACAATGCACAACCAAACATGCCTGTACTCTTCATAGAACAACCAAGCTTTTGGTCTTCGTCAATTTTTATCCTTCTTCGAATTTGGACAAGCCAAGATAAATTTTACTTGATAAAATCAACGTGAGGACATTAAAATTAAAATGATTATGTGGTCAAAATTGGTTTGGTGGATCGATAACTCACACTCTTTACAACTATTGTACTAGAGAGTAGAGAATATACTCTACGAAACACCTAATGCACCCATGGCTGAAGATTTTGCCCAAATTTTTTTAACTATTTTAATTTAATTATTTTCACCAACTTATATATCGTCAACTAAAAAAAATTCAGAGGAGTAGATGGGGCCACGTTGAACGTGTGGTCGTGTGCCATCAAATGAACAGAGCATAGCAACAAATGATTGGCGAGCAACAATATTTGCTTGTGAAGCTTATCTTCAATACATGCATCTGCCAACCAATATACAAAAGGAGAAGAACAATTGGGTGAAATAAAAAGAAGTTTGAAATATTACCTTTTGTGGAGATTGCTTGCCGCAATTTCGTGTTTGATGAAATCATTTTCTAAATTTTATGCAATATATATGACAAGCATCAATCGAATTATTTACAATCATGTAGTATGCAATGTTTGGTTCAACAGAGTGGGAGAAAAAATTTAATGCTATTTTATTTGACTGAAGAGGAAAGAAGAGAGAAAATATACATCTTTTTATAAATTTTATATTAAAAATTGATTAAATAATTAATAATTCAATCAATAATAATGGTCTTGGCATTTTTGGACAGAGCTTCGATGGTGAGGGAGGGCAAAGAGCAAACGGCAAGAGATACATAGAAGACGCGGGCGAGAGTGAATAAGAGCCAGACATGATTTTTTTTTTTATTATAATGGTCAGGGCATTTCTGAAATATTGAAATAACATAGGGACATTTTAGTCACATTGCAACAAAAAAAGTATCCCTCCCTTTCGAGTCTCCCAATCTTGGAAGGAAGGATTAGGAGAAGAGGGGAGGGTCTCCTATTTATTATGAACCATACAGGAGAGGACCTCCACTCCATTCCCCCTTAAACCAAACAATAGGGCAGTGATAAAGTGAATTTTACTCGTTTCCAAATTCATAATTAATCGCATTCAATAATAATAATAATAATAATAATGATGATACACAAATGCCCTACTCTTGAAATGTCATTGGATCTTGAGGCTAACTCTCAAGTCATTAAGAAATTACAAAGGGTATGTAAAATGACCTTTATCTGAATATACAATGATCGTTAAATAGTTTGAAATTATTGTTTATTCAGATAACGCATGATAAAATTAATAAAAATTATCACGAGGTTGTATGCATAAATTATGTCATCATCAACGCTAATCTATATAAACTTTTACCGGTTTTGGCTGATCATCCAATGAACTTGCTTTAAAGTTTCTCAAGAATTCGGCAGAAACCAGCTTCATATCATCCACTAAACGTCAAACCTTTTTTCCCCTTCCAGTTATAAGTAATAACAAAGAATAGCTTGGGATCAGAACCATAAACATCATTTAGCATTACTATACTAATCAAGAGATTGTACACTAAAATACATCACCTCCTAAAACACCTGAAATTACAAAAGAACCTTTCTAAAACTCGATTCTCTAGTTCTCCTTAAGCCGCTCTAATCTCTTAGGAACACATATCATACATTCTAACTCCTCCCCTGCTCAGATGGTTAAGAACAGTTTAAAAAAGATTTAACCTTTCTGACCTCACTAGGGTATATCAGCACGGAATCTAAACAGAGACCACCTTTGGTGTGAGTGCAATCAATTTGAGTCATTGAGAATTTCACTCTTGTGGATGCATTGCCATTCTGAACCACAAAATCGCCTGCATGGCAAAAAACCCATTTCCCTGGTTCTTTCAGAAAACATTGGGATGAACCGTACTGTCCATCCGAAGTCCATAGCTGGAACCGTACCGGCTTTATGTCCCACCCATGTACATTCTCGGTGTTACAAACTCGTCGTCCAAATCTCTTGGAGGCTCGACCTAAATGTATTCTGAAGAATAGGCTGTATGTTCCTGCCGGAAATGGAAACTCAACTTCACCATCAACTTCAAACCACCAGATTTGCTGAAGATATGCAACGGTACTGAATCTGCAAACAAAGGAAATAACTCAAGCTTCATTCCAACGCTCAATTAAACTAGACTTGATCTTTTTGGCAATTAAACTGAAAGAATATAAGTTTCAAGATTTGCTTCAACAACAAGTGCAACAAAGGAAGGAGCACATTCAGTTTCCTTCAACGGCTTGCAGATTTTAATCTTCATCAATATCTCCATGTATTCCTTCACAGCAGCATGTCGTGATTCGAATATGCATTAAGATACATGGTTCAAGAATAGAATGTTGAATAAAATTAGACTGGAATTCAGTTATTTTATATTTTGCTATTAGCTTCTCCAGTTAAAATATAATAAACATAGAACTTCTTTCAATAATAATAGAAAAAAATATGTAGGTTAATTGTGTGCTCATATACTTGTTTACAAAAACCATATAATCGTTGTCTTATTAATGTAAAACTACACAATAGTCATGTTTAAATCACAGAATTGCGATTAAGTTTTTTGTTCTGCAATATAACATAAACACACAAAGCTGCCAGAAAATCACTGAAGATGAAAAACATCACAAAGCCACCCCAATTTCCTAAGATGCAATGAATTGAAAAGAATACTGAACTGTTATTTTCCCAATAAGGCCCTTCTAACTTCCTACATAAAACAGTCTTGTTGAAATATATCTGTACTCTAGACTCCTGATGACTGAAATAAAGAGATTTATAATGCATAGTGAACAGAAAACAACTTCAGATCCAGGATCTTAAAAGGATATATAATAGCAGAGTTAGCAAAGAAAAGGATCAGCAAGTATAAGCTCATCAACAGACCAAAAAATTGTGATACATTCGTTGATTGATGCTAAAAGAAGAGGAACATGGAATATTACAACATAAGATAATGACATAACCCATTTTAGCGAGTTCCAGAGAAGCTCCATAATGCTTGAACTTTCACAAGCCATCTAAAAAGTACTCCTACATGATAATAGAAACACAACTGTTCCCATAGCTGTAAAATTTCTGTATGCTAAGAGGACAACTGTGAAGAATCTCACCTAGATTCTTCAGTAGGGATATAATTCCAATATCTTCGATCATCAATCCCGGTTATTGAAAGTCCCTTGGATGATATGGACAAACAAAGCTTACCAGTGCTTCTATCCAGCCAAACTTTCTGCAAAGTCCATATATTCCAACTCATCAGAAAGAAACTCAAGGTCTCTTACAAGAATCAATTCCTTTTACCAGCGAATCCAACAAGAATCAATTCCTTTTAAAATGAGGAAGAGAAAGTACTTTTCTGAGGATTAACCGTGAAATCACATACTAAGTAACAAAAAGAAAAAGGAATAAGAAAACTTCTGTTGCATGAGGGGAAAAAAGTAAAGAAAAGAAGAAAGAAAACAGAGGAGTCACTCCTATCATACAATTAAGAGACTTCAACTGGTAATTTTAATCCCTTCAGCTTGACACAAATTTTCATCAGCACATCGCAACAAAACCCCCAATCGACGGTAAAATGGATGTGGAATTTTAAACCTCCCAGGATCAGAGCCTTCTTCAATTTTTTTTTTGGGGGAAAAATCGGTAAGTACTAATACGAGCGGTCTTAAAGATTCTATTCAACAAATCTCTTTTTATCAATTTTTTGTCACTGAATAGTGAATAGATTATTTACCTTGGTGCCTTCATCAAAAGTATTTCGCCGGCATAATCTCGCGTAAATTTCTCTCTTCCCCAAATCGCTCGGTAAATTATCGAAAATTTTCCTTACAAGAACGTCACAATTGGGAGGCAACTTCGATTCCCACACAAAATCCGCCCAGGAAGCACCGCGGAAGGTCCGATTCAACCTAGCCAATTCGCAAATCTGCGGAGGACTCATGTATCCGAGAATCAAAGCCACGCAACCCTCGGGCAAATCCCCCAAGGAGGGTTTGGAAGGCACAATCGGAGACCCATTCCGGTCTGCGAGCGACGAGGAAAAGCCGATTCCCATCATGAAGCAAAGAAACCAAGAGAAAGGAGAGAGAAACACTAGGAGGTTCGAAAATTCTGATCAGAATGGCTTCATACAAATGAGAAGAAAGAGAGAGAATGAAGAACGAAAAGTTGTATGACCACCCGGAGGGATGGAGCCGCGGACAGTCGCAGGTGGCGTCTGTTTGTTTGTTTCCTAGGAAAGCGAATTCGACAGCAGAGATTGATTTGGGCGGAAAGTAGGCGATGCCGTGGTGTGGGATGGACGACTATAACTTGAGGAGGAAGATGCTTCAGAGAGAGAGAGATAGATATATATGTGTGTGTGTGTGTAATGTGTAACTCACCAAAAAAAATATTATGTGTATGTGGCACACGATAAATAGGAACTTATATTTATTTTGAGACATTAGGTTTTCGGCATGTCATAATTTTTTTTATTATTTCCTTCAATTTTAGAATTTTAGGACTTTTTATTTATTTTAAAATATAAAAAAATAAATAAAATTTATTGAGTAATTAATATTATTCTTTTATATCCTTAAGTAATTAAAGTTGTAGTAATAATTATTAGTAATTAATTAATCTCACTCAAAACTTTTACTCTGGACAATTTAAAAAAAAATTAAAATTGTAGCATAATTAATAAATTTAAATATTAAGATTGTTTTTTTCTTGATACCGATGAGTTACTCTATTTGTCTCATATTATAAGATAATATTTTGGGTATCACGTATATTAAGAAATGAAAATAACATCCTTAATTTTTTTAAAAAAATCTCAAGCATTTCTATTTTAACCCTATTAAATATTCTTCTTTTTATAATTCTAACACAATTTATAATATTATATATTATATTACTGAATGGTAAAAATGAAAAATAAGATCAAATTATTTTATATTATGAGACAAAAAATTTTATTTATTATCTTATAATATGAAATGAAAGGAGTAGTTATTTATTTCGGAGAAAATATTATTTTTAACATTATGAGTATGCATTATGTTATGTATTACAGTTGGATATGGATAATGACCAGTAACTTTTTATTTTTCGGTATTCATTTCATTTGTCTCCCCTATTTAGTGTTTTGTCACCAAATTATTCCTATATTTTCTGTAATAGTAATAATGTAAGAGCACATTAAATTGTTTGGGGCAATGCAGTTGTCACAAATACTAAGATTAGGAAGGAGAAGGTAATTTAAAATTTAAAGTTCTGTTGAATAGGTTACTACTTACTTTATATAGAAATTTAGTGGAAATATAATCTTCTCAATTTGAATATAAGTTAATAAAAGAAGAATTTTCATGGTTCAAGATATAAATCATGTTTGGATGATTAAATATTTTTTGTCTTATATACCCCTCATTAAGTATATAAAATTAAAACAATTTATTATTTGAAAGATACAATATCTAATTAGAGGTAAATCTAACAAATAAAGGAAATTTGAGATAAATCTAGCAAATTTAACAACTTTTCTAATATGTATAAATTAGTTTAAAATGATTTATATTTAAAATCAGAATAAGTAATTGACTTCTCTACAAATTAAAATTTATAAAATAACTTATATTCAACAATAATATTGGACTCATACTAATTTGGGTCTACATAATTAAATTAGAATAACTCCCTTCACTTCTTTTCTTTTTATAAAGAGAGACAGACACACAAATACTGATATGGGGCTGATCTGCTTGGAATAAAAGCCAAGTCAGGAGAAACATCATCGAGCATCATGGAAGTAATTAAATAATTGTCTCTGGATAAAACTATTTGTATTTCAGACCATTAAAGTAATCCCTTGAATTGGGCAAAATAATAAAAGAGAACTTTGAAAATTTCCCTAGGGTAAAATAGTAAAGAAATTCTCATTAATTCAGTATATGCTTTAAAAGATCAAATTAGCATTCATGAAATTAATTAAAAAAAAAGCTCACACACACAAATTTCAAATTAGCAAAAATGTATCTTCCAAATATAAACCATATCAAATGCTCATGTTACGTCATTAAAAACAATCAAAATGAAAAGATATTGCTAACTTATGCCTGTGTTTGGTTGAAAGAATTTAGGGGAAATGAAAGGGAAGAGAAAATTAAAATTTCCTTCATTTTGTTCAATAAATAGGAGGAAAGAGAAAGAAAAATTGAGATTTTCCCTTATTTGATTCAATATATAGGAGGGGAGGAGAGCAAAAATTTAAAGAAAATAGGAGAATTTAAAGAAAAACTAAGCAAATCCCTTCTCTCTCATTTCCTCTAACATACTCAAATAAAGAAAAATTAAAATCCCTCCCTTTCTCTTCTCTACCCTCCCCTTCTCTTCCACTATTAAGCTCCCTCTCCTTCTCTCCCATCTCTTCTACTAAAATTCCTCCCCTATCTTTGGTCAACTTTTCAAAATTCAAGAGGATAAATAGTATGATCTGTCTTTGCTATTGTGAATAAATATGATTGCAGTTTTAGATAAAAAATATTGACGGAGGGTACATTACTACATTAAAAAAAATAAGAATTTGAAGATTCTGTAATTAATTTTAGACTTTAGGGAAAAAAATACAAAACCTTTAAGTGAAACAAATTCCTTGCATCTTATAAAACAAAAAACAGACTAAGGTTGACTTTTTATAGTAATTTGTTGTTGATAGACATTTATTGATAATAAATCTTGGATATGAAACTAATATAATCTATAAATTTTTTATCTTAAAAAATTGAATTAGTGATGTCAAAAAATTAATTTTTTTCCCACGCAAAAGTAACATATTACTAACTACGGTTATTTTTAATGTTAAGATTCAAATCTCTTAAATAAAATTTCGAATTCCAGCCTTATACCTTAAAAAAAAAGTCATGTTAGAGGTTTTTTATTTATAAATTAGTGTATGATCCAAGTAAAATCTTCATTAATAAATAGTACTCCCTCTTGTTCATATTATAGAGTATTTTATATGACAAACTTCTGCTCTAAAATATAGAATATTAAATATTTTTCTCATTTTATCCTTATTTAATTCTTTTCTACTCCTTATTTTAGATAAAATAATAATAATAGAGTATATTTAATAAGGATAAAATAAGAAGTATTAGTATTTTTTTATGAATTTTAAATGAAAGGGTGATTTCTTTAATATGCGTGTATTTAACACAAAACAAGGGCGGACACAGGTACACTGTTAGGGAGCCGTGGCCCCTCCCAAAATTTTTTTTCTTTTTAAACCTTTTTTTACTTATAAGATAAACAAAAAATTTATATATTTTAATCCCTTTAAGAGTTGAACTCACAACCCAGACAACATAAGCTAGTATTAAAATAACTCATCCACACCATAAATATGAGTGCATGTTATAGAAATTATTTATAAATATTTCTCATCATTTAACTTGGCTCCCCCAAATATTTTTCCCTGGGTCCGCCCCTGACACAAAATGTCTTATAATATGAACTAGAAAAAATATCAAATATTATATACTTTGTCCATTTTTTTTAAACAAGCAACATGCCTATTCAATATTTTTTTATTTTGACCAATGTACTAGTATTTTACAAATAATTTTCCAAGGTACGTCACAAACTTCAGACATTAGTTCAATTACATTCAACCAGTGAAAACCAAAAGGAAAAATATTTTTGCTTCAAGGAAAGGGAGAAAAACAAATTGGGATCACTATATAAAAATATTTATAAATAAACAATATCACTTGAAAATTTAGTTTATTTAGGTTGGGAATTTAGTTTGACTGAATTAAAATTTTTTAAACTAGATTTTAATTTAAAAATATTTTCACATGAAATCCTAAAATTTGTTTCTCCCTTAAGGAACACATGATTAAATATTGAATTGAATGTCACAAAATTCATAAATAATGTATTAAATGACAACCTAATGGTAGATATGATAGCTATAACTATGGAAAATGGGCTAGCTAGTTGCGAGCTGCTAAAAAATAGGTTGGGGGCAAATCAGCCCATTTTCTGGTGGGGGATTTGCCTAGCCCGTAATCGTCAAGATGAATTGACAGGCTAACCTACCATATTATATATATATATATATATATTTTTTCAATTTTTTATATTTGAATAATAATCTAAATCATCAATATGAATAATAAAAAAAATAACATGATTAATTCATAATTAAATTAGAAAAAGAAATCACATGAATTATCAATTTATCAAAATACATTAATACATACTAATAATCATTTATGTAAGTATCATAATTCAATAACATTAAATATGAAATATAGGAAAATTTCAACTCCAAGTATAAGGCAATTCTAATTTCAAATTTTAATATTAAACAAAAAATATATAAAGAAATGAAAAAGATAATTTGAAGGAAAAAAAAAAAGCAGGCTAGCCTATGGGCTTGACAGGTTAGCCCGCTTAACTCGCAGGTTAAGCGGTTTGGGCTGAAAAAAGACCGTCTTAATATGAATTCTATTTTTTCCAGCCTAAGACCGCCATATAACAGGCTAAAACGGGCCAACTCGCAGGTTGAAGCCCATTTTTCCGACTCTATAGCTATAGCCATACATCAAGAAAAATTCAGAAAACACATTAAGGATGTGTTTAGATTAAATTATGTATAAATAATTATGAGAATAATTGTTTATTTATAAATGATTATGAGAATAACTGATTATGTTAAAAGTGATTTGTGTTTGAATATTTTTATCCTATAAGTGATTTTGAGAAAAAAAAAATGTTTGGATATTGAGATTTAAGTGATTATTGAGTAGAAAATAAGAAGGAAAAATAAAATAAGTGATTATGAGAGGATAAATAATTATCATAAGCCGAAAAAATTAACTTCTTCTATAAGTACTTATTTGAAATATAAGTGCTTATTAAAAAGTTATTTCCGTTTGACAATTCCAATACATAATCATTTATGAATCTCATAATTATTTTTTCTTTTATCCAAACATGCCACTAACTCCAATTGGTATCATATCTGACACAACGCATAAAAATTTGAAACGTATACCTTAAATTATGCCACAAGAATCATTTGTTTATTTATATAGAGGAAAAATGATAGTTTAGAATTAAAAATAAAAATATTTCTCAAGACCTAATTCAAAAATTCTCAAATTATACAAACTAAATTTTAATTCATACAAACTAAATTTTAACTGATACTATTTATTTAGAAACATTTTTATTACAAGTTCTGAACTGTTTTTTTTAATATATATATAGTCCCTTTTATCCAAAAATATAAATCATATACTTTATGAAACATGACTTATATTTTAGTGAAAGAAATATATATTATTCATTAATAATGTGGTAGTACTATATATAGACATCAGTTTGAGGTTAAGAATGAACAATGTCATGGGCATAATCCACTAATATATAATTATATATGTATGGGAGTATATGCGTCCATCACATTTATTAAAAAAAACATGCTTACATCACCTCATATTTGGTAGGAATATGTTATTTTTAAGAAAAATGGAAAGAAAAAAAAAAGGGAGAAAGAGAGGAGGAAAATGCTTCCTAAAAAATGTTATTTTTTATTCTTAAAAAGTTTAAATAATATGTGCTAAAAATGTCACACAAAGGTTTATCTTTTTTACTTCTTTCAAAAAATTCTTTTCATGCATGCCAATCTTGGTTTTAATGTACACAATTCTTAATTATCGTGGCACAAAAATTCGATAACCTGAATCTTCTTTATTTACAAACATAATGTTTATGGTATATTTAAAAAATAGAAAAAAAATAGCTAGTATATTGATAGAAATGAAATATGAACCTACACATAGGAATTTTTTTTGTGTCATTCTCTTTTTGAATATAAATATATGAAAATAAAGTATTTAATTTAATTTAAAAATTCCACCATTCTACCTTAATTGTATAAACTAGAGAACAAATTATACCTTTCAGAGTTTTTTTAAGATACAATAAGTGATGATTCCTTACTAGTTGTGGGTAGAATTAAACTACTACTCAACAAAGCGCTAGTGTCATCCTACAATATCAATTTATCAAACAATTGCTATATTGAAAGAAAAATTATTAAAAAATATAGAATAATTTTATTATTTTTTATTTACAAAAATTATATTTATATCAATATATATATAGAGAAAGAGAGAAAATAAAAAATATTATTTTATAAATATTTTATAATATTTTAAAAAATCATATTCTAACACAATTCAATATAAAACGGTAAAATGAGATGGGAAGAAGATAAATGATAAAAAATTAAAAATAAAATAAGAAATATTGAGCGAAAAGGCAGCATAGGAAAAGGGAAAAAGATCTGTATAAAATTTGACTATAGCAATGATTAATTAAAAAAATGAAACTATGAGTAATAAAAAAAACCAATTCATGTTAGTGTGAATGGTAAAACTCTCATCTCTTGATTAAATATTCAATTTTTAAAGTATAAAGTAAACTTAGATAAAAAGAATTTATCATTTACTACTAGTTTATTTTATCAATTTTATAAAGAAAAAGGCAAACCAAAGAGAGAAGAGACAAAAAAATTGTACTCGCTTTTATTCAAAAAAACATTTCACTTTATGATTTTTAAAATTTTTCACAATATTTATCACTTTAGAATTTTAAAATAATATTAATTACTTATTTTACTATTTTATCCTTCATTAATAATAAATGGATAATTCAAGAAAGTATTTAAATTAAGGTTATTTTGATAAAATATTTTTAGATTTTACACTATTCTAAGTTATTTAATAATTTTTTTTAATTTTTAAAAATCCTAAAATAACAAGATTTTAGGAACTAGAGTTTAATTCAGGCCAAAAAAAAAAAGTTAGCAGTTTAATTCTTGAATACATGACACGGAATGAAGGACAAAGGTGGAGAAAAAAAACACCGATCAAAGTGTGGCCACGTAAAGGTGGTTCTGAGTCAGATCAAGGACATGTAGAGTAAACCACGAACTCGTTAGTTTTGGTGGCTCTCGTTCATCCAAGCCACCACCAATTCCTTGGTTTTGCTCTTTTCACCCTGTGTGAGTGGTCAGTATCCATTTTTTTGCCCCAAAACAAATAGCGTCAATAAAAAAAAATACTATTAATAGTTGTGAATAATTTGATTTATTCGTATAATGCACAAAAATATATTTATTTGTTGTTTATCTAAATTGGCTTATCAATCATTATATATAATGGGTAACTATTTTTTCGTTCATTTGGTTTTGGGACAATTACCAACTTATATTTTAAAAATAAGCATGTAATGAAAATTTAAATGATTACTATCATTTCTACATAACGAAGAGACAATGACTTCCAGGGGCGGAAGCAGCTAAAACATTATAGAGGCCAAATTTTTTAAAAATAATATATATTTTGTATTATTAACATAATTTTTTAATTAAGATAACATAATGAATTTTTAAAATAATTTTGTAACTTAAAAATATGAAATGACAAATTATGTATAATTATATGATATTTTAACAATTGAATATATATATACAAAGTGAAACCATATATATATAATATTAATTTTAAGAAAAAATTGTAAGAAATATATTAAAATCTTGTATTTTCAATATATTTACATATCTCTACATTGATAATTTGAACAAAAAATTAGGATTGATCATCAAATTTTGTAAAAATACATCAATATACATAGATACTTTAAAAGTTATATGTTTAACATGTTTAAACAACTCTCAATTAATATTATATGTAAATTAAGTAAAAAAATTAAATCTATATTTATGCAAATATATTTTTATGATAACCAATTTCAAACAACTTCATAAAAAATGTATTAACATGTAAGTTTCTCTTTCCCTTTTATGAAAAAGTTAATATTAGTCAAGAACCAAAAATATTTTAATAAACTAATAAAATATATATTTTATTTTCTTTTAAATATAATAATAATATATATAGTGTATATATATATTATATATCTATTGAGTGTGCAGTGTATATTAGATAGGGGAGGCGGGCTACGTGTACATATATCATTGTTTTTGTGTGTGTGTGTGTATGTGGTGTGTGGTGTGTGGTGTATATTATATACATATTAAAGGAAGGAAAGGTATACATGTTAAAGGAAGGAAAGGAGGTTGAGAGGGGCGGGCACCCCTCTCACCAACATAAGTCCACCACTAATGATTTGTATCTATAAAATATTGATACTTAAAAAATATATATATATTTGTATATGTATCAGATATGATACTCATATTATATTTTATAATGCATATGATATATGTATTTTTAATTTTTTTGTTTAAAAAATTCTAAATTAATTTAAATCTTATAGTAAAACTTAATTTTTATTTTTTAGATATTTTTATATTAATTTTATAATAATTGTTTAAAACTCAAATTTTTTATATTTGGTACATTAATTTATTAAATATATATGTAAACTTTATATATATATATATATATCTCGTACCCATATACTAAAATTTTAAAATTGGTTATATCTAACGTATTCATATCATACTTGATACTCTTACCTATATATGTGCAACATAGACTTGTATTGAAGAATTTAAAGATATAGTTGTGAAATAGTTAGACAGCTCTCTTACTATACTATATAATCCATAGTTTTAGTAAAACTCAAATTTAATGATAAAAATTGAAAATGTCGGTCTTATTTTTTCTGTTGTAGTCGTAAGATTTTTAATTTTTCAACAAAGATTCTATTTTGTGTCCCCATGTTTTAGCAATCCAATTTGATATCAGTACAGTATATCGTCTCACTAGCTATTAAATGAAGAATTAATAGATAGTTTGAGATTGTCATATTATTTATATTTTTAATAAGAATAATTTAAATTAAATAACTTAATAAGTCTTTATATATTAATTTATATATTTTTATTAAAATATTTTTATTATATCATAAGAGTTTGAACTTTAACTATTGTCCACACCCTATCTCACTTTTACTATTTGAGGCTTTTGACCTAATCTTGTATCTTGTGTATATTTTTCGTGGATGATATAATTTTAATTAACGATTTAAAAGAAGAGATCAACTCTGAACTAGAGTTATGGAGATACACTTTGGAATAAAAAAGTTTCCACTTGAATAGAAGTAAAACGAAATATATACATTATAAATTTAACAAGAGTCTAATTAAAAATGATTTAGAGGTAAAAATTGGAGAGTAAATCATTCTAAAAGTATCAAAGGTTCAACTATTTGAAGTCGATTTTACAGAGTAATGGTGAAATTAATGGAAATGTTATGCACGAGATACAAGTTGAGTGGTTAAAGTAAAAAAAAGTTTCAGAAGTTATTTGTGACCATAAGGTACTTACAAAGTTTAAAGAAAAATTTTATTGAACTACTATAAGGCCAGCAATACTATTAGTAGTAAATGTTTGGCCTTAAAAGGGCTACAAGAGTATAAGATGAGAGTAGCAGAGATGATAATGTTTAGATGAATGTGTAGTCATATAAGAATGAATAAGATAAGAAATGATTGTATACGAGGAAAAATCTGATTAATATCTATTGAGGAAAAAATTGTGGAAAATCATTTAAGGTGATTTAAGCGTGTACAAAAAAGAGGATAAGAGGAGACAATAAGAAAAATTGATAAAATGACTTAGAGTCCTATCAAAAGATATAAAGAAAGATTAAAAAAGACACTCAGAAAAATTATAAAACGTAATCTCTTAATAAATGATTTAACTGAAGAGATGGTATTTGATAAAGCTCATCAGTATCGTATAATTTATGTAGTTGACCCCACTTAATATGATAAAACTAATGTTATTGTTGTGTTATATTTATACAGTTTTAACTAAAAAGTTATTTAGGTTAACAAATAAGAAAATAAGAAAAATATGAATAAAATGACATTAAAAGAATAATCTCTTACAACCAAATATGGAACAAAATATCTATTGGAATGTGAACCAATAAAAGATGCATTGGAATGTGAACCAATAAAAGATCCCTGCTTCAAAAATGAACGAAGGAACACAACTTGCCAATCTTATCAATAAGAAAGCATGGAGAAGCATCGACATCCACACGCCAAGTCTCCTAATCTTTTTAATAAAGCTTCTAATGCAAATACCATCTAACAACCACGCAATATAACATTTCTAGTCCTACCCTCCCTCTGGTGAATTTCTAGCGAATTACTTGTTCTATAAGTTTAATATATATATATATGTATGTATGTATGTATATAATTTAACCTTGTGGCCATAAATACATATGCATTAACATTTATAAGATTATTAGTCTTGTAGTTTGAAGACATTTGGGGGTAAGTGTTTTTGTAACATATGGGCCAATCAAGATTGACCTGATTGGTAAAAATATAACTTATATATACCATACAAGAGTGTAGATTTAAATTGAAGTAACTAACCTTATTAACAATTAATATCTTTGTAAACTCTTTTTGAGATCTAAGACTCGCTCCAATCTTGATGAGCTCTTTAGGCATGTTTGTTATGTCAAAAAGATTTTTTATGACATGAGAATGAAAATATGAAAATAAATGAATATAAGTTTTAAAAGTATATTTCATATATTAAGCTATCGTAGCCTTTATGCAGAAAGATGAAAATAGCATTCATTACTCAATGTTATATTACAACCCTTGAAGAAGGAATTGGCTGGGGATTGGACTACTAAATTGGTCCATATTTATAGGGAAGGAAATCAATGTGCAAAGTGGTTAGCAGCTTGAAGCTTGGAGTAGTAATTTTCCATTCAGCATTTGCAAAGTCAGAATATTGGATTTGATGTATGGGGATATTAGGGGCCTTGCTTTGCCCAAACTTGTTTGATTTTGTTTTGTGCTTTTAGCCCTGACTTGTTTATCCAAATAAAAAACTATATTTGGTATGCCAGAAGAAGTAGATGGAATCTTGGTAGTAATTTTGTTTGGTACGATTACTTTACTGAGGGAATGAAAGTTTTTAAAATATAAAAAGACTGAAGTACCCCTAATAAAAAAATTAACATAAAATATTTTTTTAATAAATCTAATTCTCCTTCATCATAACCTGCGAAGGAGATGGGCAACAATGGAGCTTCGCTGATTTAATAAATCTAATATCCTTCTTCGTATTCTATAATATTTCATATGATATTTTTTCAATTCTGTGTTTTAAGTTTTTTTATGAAAATATCTTAATGCATTTGTAATGATTAATTATATTCTGTTGAAATCTATAAGAAAATGCTGAGACGAATGGAAGAAAGAAAATTTTTGTAACATCAATATCACCGAAAATGATCCACCAATGGCATTTCACTGTTTGGGCCCAGAAAAAAAGAGCCAACTCATTTGTGTTTTGGATCTTATGACTTAAGATGCAAGTGGTATATATGGATCCTTGTCGTGGTTTGAGAAAAATCTAAATATGCACGTACGGGGTAATTGTCACGCATATCAAGTAATACATAATCACAATTTTTTAAATAAAATTAAAAGATGACAATTAATAAAGTTTCAATGAGTTTTACTTTTTAGTGATGAATTCTGTAGGAATTAATAAAATATAAATAATAATAATATTATGTTTATTTGTTTATATTTTGTAACACGGAAAATGAATCCACCAATACCATTTGAGTAATGATGGCTCAAGAAAAAGGCAAGTGATTTGTTGTTTGTATGCAAAGAGTTATGATGCACCTGGGTGGCCTGTATTGATCAACATCATCGCGATTTGAGAAACATCTAATCATGTACCTACTTGTTGGAAAAACCTAACAATGACAATCCGTTTCATGTGAAAATCCACTGAATCCAACACTCTTAATAAAAAATCATGAATAGTAGTATCACTTTCAATCAGTTCCTACTCTCTCCGGTCTTATTTATAAAATATTATTGATCAGTATATAAGTATTAGGAAAAGTTAATTATACTCTCAGAGTTACAAAAAATTAGCATAAGTTTCCAATTTTACCCCGACTTCCCATTCAAGGAGCAATAATTATTTGTGAAGTAACCAGCAGAACAATTTACAAGATAATAAAATTATTAAGGATTAAATAAGAAAACTCATATGGAAATCTAATATTACACCTTATAAATAAGATTAAATAAATTTTTTAAATAACACCTTATAAATGAAATGGAAGGAAATATTTTACACAGCACAAAATCTATATATATATATATATATATATTATAAATCTAGCTATTAGGATATTGTTACTTTTCTATGTTCCCCGATTAACATATTTCTCTATTCTCTGCAAACAAAAAAAAAAGAACATATTTCTCTTTCACTTTTTTCTTAAAAAAAAGATAAAATCAATTTCTCATGGGTATTGCTAGTATATAATAAATTATTTTATTTAAATATAAACTAGAATGAACTCTATGGATTTACACAAAATTTAAAATACATCATATTATTTATAATTTGTAAATAATATAACTTTTTAGACTTTTTATATTGGAAAAATTCCAAATAAGCACCATGGAGGCAACATATTTTCAAAGTGGTACCTGAAAGTTGGAAATCTATATAGAATTATAGATCAACTAGAAAGGAGCCCCGTGCTAACGCAGGGGAAGACAATTTTTTTTAGGGCAAAAATAAGTAATTAAGTAACTAAGTGGGTAAAAAAAGAAGTGGGTGAAAAGGCAAAAAGGAAAAGAGGAAAAAAAAAAAAAAGAGAAAAAACCTATTGTTGAAAAGTTAATTCTTTGATGACCTATCAGGATGTTTTTGTCACATTGGGGAAAAATCTAGCGACCTATGGTTGAAAATTGAAGAAAATGTAGAAACGGAATAGAGAAAAATACCTCACCCTTATTGAGATGCAATTAACATAATTAAGAATCTTAACAGTAAGCATCATAAAAATTGAGTAATTTCATATGCAAGTAGTGCATTTTTTTTTTCAGATTTTTAAGTGGGTTGACACAAAATAATAGAAGTACTTGCCATCTATTAAGAAATGGTTGAGAATTCATTCCAGAAATGGTTGAATGAAAATGTCAGTGTCCTTATTGTTATCAAAATTTTCTAATAAAGATTTGTTTAAATCATTATGCATTCCAAATATATAGTTAATTCTCATTTACTGCAAGTGAAAACATGTGTGCTAATTTTCTACCCGCTTTTCCTCTTATGACCCCAATTCCATATTTACTATGCTTGTATATTAATGTGCACTTCAAAATTTCAATGATCCATGTATGAGATGTTGAGATGCATTTTAGAAGAAAAGTTTCGGTTAATGAAGAAAAGAGTATAATAGTACATTTCAAGAATAAGCTTTCATAACTTTATTTATTTGGATTTTGTTGGATCCTTCTCAAAGTAGCACCATCTCCAATGAAATTAGGAAATCCAAAAATAGTTAACAAAAAACCTTGCTCATTAATTGAGCCCAACCATACTCTATTCAACACAATAACTTGGTCTATTGCCATTGACAGCACGAGCACCATCACACTGGAGCACCCTAAGGTTCCTACAATCAAAAGCAATAGATTATTAACTGAAGAATGTTTTAAGGAAAAAAAAAACTATCGGTCACAAACAAAACCGCACGTTTTGTTCCATATACAAGCCCAATATCTTCAGGAATATGAATTATGCAATTTTTAAAAATTTTCAAAACTAAACAAAGATGGCTTGCTATGTTTGGAACAGACATATCATTTTGATTAGTAATGAATAGTAAATGATCGATTATTTCGCTATATATTAATTTAATTAATAGTGAATTATCATGATACTATCATGACTCTTTTTTCATTGTTTAGACCCTAAGCGTCAGTATTTATTTTTACATCTAAGAATAATGAAGAGTGATTGCTCACTGTACATCTAAAATAATTGAGAGACTGTTGAGCCCAATGCTGAAGCGGGCTAGGTTTATACTGGGATAAAATGCTAAAGGGCCAGCTGAAGGGAAATGGGGCAAAGTTTACGAGAGAAAAGGTGATAAAGGCCTTCAAAGGTGGTGCTGAAAGATAGAAAAGTGACCCAGGCAAAAGCAACTAACTTTTGTCTATTTTCTTGAAATGAATGTGTAGAGACAGGAAGGAAGTTCTAAAGAACAGCAGTAGTGGTAGACAATTTATCCAAGGTGTAGGGTTGCTAGGGAGAGGGTCCTAACCTCTCAAATGTCAGAAGAAATATTTTTTTTTTTAAATTCTCTTCATTTTCCTACCCATTCTCAGTGTGTAATCTCGGCTGTAAAAAGGGGGTCGGTTTTGTAATCAGTTTTCGTCTTCCAAACTCTATAGAAGAGGGGTAATCTCCCAATATCTATAAATAAATATATATATATATTAAAAGGGGTAAGCTCCCAACATCTGTTAATATATTCCAACTCCAAGGTTCCATCAGAGTCTCAGACTATCTAATTTAATGGGTAACCAAAGAATCTCAACTGAAGAAAACTCCAGAAGCAATCCATTTTGCTGTTGTGATTTGATACCTTTCGTATCTATCAATTATCAATCAAGGAACGGATATAGAATGACATTTTAACATTCAACAAGTTGTCCTTACCTATAAAATCCATTGCAGTGGGTCTTGAAGACTCATTTGGAGATAGCATGCTCTGAAAGTCAAGAACCAACTCCGGTGGAATAGATGAGAATGTGTCACTGGATAAGTAAGTCAAGGTATTCACGTACTGTAGAAGTAAAATTCCAGAATATCTTATTACATACTAATGGTTAAATAAAAGAACCAGCAATGTGCTTATGAATGAACATAATTATAATCTATCCTGGGCTTTTGATTGTAATATAAAGAAATAATTGTATTCAATACTTGAAAGTGTGGTTCATTATTCTACATGGTGTCTTCAGGGTAGCTAGAATTTTTTTAATAAAACAAAAAGAAAAATACTTTTTGATAAAATAAGAAAAAAGGAGTGTGGGCTATCCTCCTGAAAATACGTAAGGAAACAGTGAGCTTAAGCGGTACAAACAAGCAATTATGTGTCCAACCTCTCTACATATTTGACAGGAAAAGCCGCCTAAAAAGGATGTGGACAGAGTATAAAAAAAAGGTATACTTTTGGTCAATTCACTATCTGCTACCATGGATTTCTCTAGCTTGTCCTTGACATGTTCAGATAATCCTCCAAAAATTGGAGAGGTAACACAAACATCAAGGTGCTGGAAAAAAAAATGAAAGTTTATACATATCTCAAACAAAAGTACCATTGAAATTGTAGCATGAGTTATCTGCAGAACATCCACACAAGCAGTAACATATCCAACCATAAAACAAATGATAGTTAATATCTACTGTATAAGAAACAACCCATGCTATTAATAAATTAAAACTGACCTCTGTCCATCATGGGAAGATGTAAGAACTTTCCATCATGCATCATATGCAGTGCATCAAGAATTGTTGTTTCCTAATTGACGCACATTTTGGGTTTGGAGTCATTACCTGATGAAAAGAACCCTTGTTTCCTAATTTTATCAGACCTTACTCTTTGTAGGACATCATCCGCATTGACCCGACCTAGAAGTTCTCTATGTTTCTCAATTGATAATCTCAGTTCTTTTCTGAGTTCTATAATCAAACTTTCCTTCTCCTGAAGAAAATACATGACAAGTAGCAATCATTTGAACCTGATCAAACAAATTTTAAAAGAGTATAATTTTTAAAACAATAACCAACTGTACCCAAGTAATGGCATCAGCTTGAGCTTTAAAGGCTCATAGAACTGCATTGTATGCCTCCTATTCAAGTTGGTGAATTTGAGTTTCCATATCAGTTTCACCATACATCCTGGGATATAGAATTGAACCTACAGTAGATCTTCCATTTCCAGCTAGACGTCCCCCTCTAGGGATTCTATTTTGAAGGGTAGGTGGAAGATCATCATTAGTTCCTGCAATCATTACAATCAAATAAAGGGATACAAGTTAAATTGGATCATAAATCTAGGGAGTATGGATCTACCATCTCATAGGAGAACAATCTATATCATGCATAAGAAATGCATCGATTATAGTTCTGACTTCTGTGAACTAAAGATATCAGATACATGCCATAGCAAGGATAGAATTGGATATTTCAACCCATCAAATTGTCACCATGTATACAATGCAAAGCTTTCTACTGACTGAAAAAATGTAATTTGGACAATCTACCTATCTGAAACTGAAAGCAAGTAAGATTAACTAATTATAGTATAGAGAACAACTTGTAAGATATTAGTTCAAAAAAGTCAAGGGGAAAAAATATAGTTGAGGACCTTAGTGCACACAAATATTATTAAAAAATGAATAAATAATAAATTTGCGATGACAAATTGAGGATAGAAAGTCATTTGCTAAAATGTATAGCATATCTTTGTTTTAATTTTTTCAATAAATACTCCTATATCTCCAATCAATCCTTTTCTCATTTTCTTTTTCTGTTAATTTGTTTCTTAAGTTATTCTTATATAGATATTTTTGGTAAGAACGTCCAACCCTCACCAATATCACATTCAAGTACTCTTTCTGCTTATATCAAGCAGATGGTATCATTCATGCCAGTATCACGTAAAAGCCATGCATGCAAATCTTAAGCTCTTGTAGTTCGAAGTATTATTTCATTAAATTGAACTCATGCACTAATAAGGCTAAAAAGATAAGGGGCAGTCACAAACCAAAGCCATATTCTTTAATTGGTTTGTTATTGGGTTCACATACCACCATCTACACACGAACTCTAATGCATTTAAAACTTGCAATAACATTTCCTAATTGTGTTTGAAATGAGGCATTTTGAAAATGATATTTTCCTCAAAAATGACAATGAACCTTGCCTCAATCAATTTAGAAGGCATTGAACACATTAATCATACACACAAAAAGAAAAGCTTACAAAACATTAATATCATCCTAGCACATCAATGTCATGAAACAATTATGCAAAGAATTATTAGAGAGGAGTTTTAGGATACTAATACTAATCAACCTCACAGAAAAGAATTTGAACTCAAAAGAATAAAGAATTTGAAGCTCAAAAGAATAATTAGAGGAAAAATAAAGCAATGAACAAACCACTGTGAGTCAAGGCTCTTCTTCTCAAAAACGCTATGCCTCACTTCACTCCCAATTTTCTGTGATTTAATAAATTCCTACAATAATAGAAAGGAGAAAATTTGACATCCAAGTTAGAAGATATGGATGTGAGATTTGCAATAAATTATGATCACAAAAAAATCAAAACATAGCTTGCAGAGTATACCTTAAATCAGATTGGCTATATATAACTGGATTCAATGTAAAGGCTTCGATTTAAATAGTTACAGATAGACCAACCATACCTTGCACAAATTGTTGATTTTCGGCATATTTCGGTAAGTCATCAAAATCCACCATGCTTGAAAACTAATTTCACAACTTTAATTACCGGTCGAAATGGCCAGAGAATTGTAGTGGATAGAGTAATCTTCTAGAAGCAACAATGAAAATACCCACAAAATAAACCAATGCCAAAAGCGGAGCTGAGCACCAAATTAGAAATTGGTTCTAGCCAAATAAAATAGGCTGCTTGGTTTAAATCGGTGACACTCCACGGCACTAATAAAAGAATCCTAGAAAACGATAGCTTGGTGGCTAGAAAAAAAAACCCCAGTTAAGAACTCGATTTGCTAAAAGAATGTAAGATGAGCTGTTTAACTAAAAAAATTTTATAAAATTAAAGAGGTTTTTTAAAATATTATTAAATTTGGCAGGAATTTTGGCATACTTGGAGTTGGGATATTTTTGGCGACTCTATGTCTAGGACCAATTATTGATTGCAAAAATTCTGGGATGATCTAGAAGGTGATGATCAAAATGTAGCGATGGAAATGAAATGAAGTAAAGCATCCTAAGCACCCAAAAGTTTAACAAAGAATTCAACAAAAAAGGAGCTAGATATGGATTAAGGGATCGAGTTGAAATGGAGAAGAGAGGTTGAGGAGGGACTGAAAATGAAGGTTCTTTAGCCTTTACCGTCGCTCTGTGCTGCTGTTGCTGAACCACCTTGCCTTGTCCTCGTTTGAGCTTTCTCTTCCCAAGTCGATGTTGCCTGTCCAACAAAACTGGAAAGAGAGAGGTATACGATGATTAGATAGGGAAAGTTTTTATATTTTTTAATTCTTATAATTTTTATAAATTGGGCACTCCACCACGACAATGAAATGGAAAGTCACCACCGTCACCGAACAATCTAGCTGCTGTCATCACCACATAGTTGTGACACCCTCCCACCGGTCACCGTGTGGAACCATGTTTGAATCTCAAATAAATCTGGAGTTATCAGCGAATTTGGAAGATGAGATATCTGAGATAAGACAATCAAAACAAAATAGCACAAGAAAAAAATTGCCGTACAACAAAGAGAAAAATAAAAACTAAAAAGAACAAAACGATAAATGGCCTGTTTGACAGCGTTTTCTGTTTTATTATTTTAAAAATAGTTTTGTAAAACTGTTTTCAAAAATAAGTTTTGAAAACAAGAAAATAAAAAAATCTATTTGAATAATTATTCTCAAAATCATAACTAGTGAGTGGTAGATGAGTTATTCAAAATTTATAACTTTATCATTAATAAGGTGGATGTTTCTCACATTTCCTTGTATTTTTCAGAACAAAAATTATAAAACACTTTAAAGGTGTTCTGAATTTTCTGTTCTTTTATTTTTCTGTTTTCCAGAACAGTTTATAAAAAACAGATTTATCAAACAAGTTTTTTGAGTTTTCTGTTTCGAAAAACAAAAAAACTATTTTCAGAAACAGAACCAAACAGGCCCAAAGAAAAATGACAAAAAAGGAAAAAATCAAAGAAGAGGAAATGAAGAAAATGAATATGGAAAACAAATTCCCATTCCAGTCAACCCCCAACTTCTACATGCAAACAATCAAACAACTGGAAAAATAATAGAGGAAAAAAAAAGGAAAATAAAGAACTAGAAGAAACAAATATAGCAAACAATACGAAAAAAAAAGAGAAAAAAAGAGGACGAAAGAGGCTCACCTGAAGAGAAGGATCTACAAAAATTCAAAACAATCACTTTAACTCCATAGAACAGCGAGCAAACAGAGCAAGAAATAGAGGAAAGAAGATTGAAGAAGATACTTGTCATACCCGGAGATGCGACGCTGATGGCGCGGAGGGAAAGAAATAAAAAGAAAAAAAGTGAAACCGGCTCACATGACGAGAGCTGATTTCGGAGGAGTCGCCACCAAAATTTTAAGGGAAATTTTGGAAAACCGAATAAAAACAAAGAAAATATAAAGATGGTCTGCGAATCAGAGTTGGGTTCGGGAGTACGATTGTGAGTGGGGAAGGTATTAGGTACCCCCACAACACCCGTTCTTAAGAACGATTACCTTAGGTTAATCATGCAATTTTTATGGCTTTTTACAAATTTATTTTGATTGCCCTTTTACTATTCACATGCTAAAAAAAATAAGAAAAATGTAAAAATAAAAATAAAGAATGAAAGTATGGGAAGTTGAGAAAAATAAAATAAGAGAAAAATGTTATTTATTTACAAAAGTGGACTTGGGAAAATAAATTGGTAAATATTTATTAAATTATGAAAAAAACACTAAATAAATCAGAAAATACTTATTTATTTACAAAAGTGGACTTGACCCAGGATCAGAGCCTGGAGCCTATGTACCCTGCGATAGGGATCAAAGTCAACGTAGTTCGGGCTAAAAAAGCGTGTCACTGGGTTAGTATTTTTTATTATATATATTTTTGAAAAGAGAGGTTTATAGAAAATAATTTGTCTTTTCACAAAGAAAACAATTTTTAGCATTAGTTGGTGTGTTTTAATTTGTAAAAGACAGATTAATTTCCATTATTTACTCTTTTCATTTATCTATTATTATTTTTTTTTGGTTCTACAAAATCAATTCCTAAAAAGAAAGAATATAGGTTTTTTCTCAATTAAAAAAAAGGATTAAAATTATGTGTGATTTGAACATTTTATTTTGGTTTGAAAAAGAAATATTTGAAAATAATCTTATTTTTATAAAACCAAACCAATTGACTCATGTGGTGACTTTATCACTCACAATATACCAATTGATACCTAAATGTCCACGGTGGTGTCACTCAAGACAAAAAGCATGGAATTTAGCAAGGAATAAAGAAAAAGAAAAATTTGTCTCTTTATTATGAAAACATGTTAAAAAAAAGGAATAAAGAAAGTATATCTTGAGAAAAGATAACCAGCATATGTGGTGACTTTATCACTCATAAGTTACTGATTAATACTTAAATATCCACGGTGATGACACTCATGGTGAAAGGCAAAAAGACTTAAAAAAATAAATATGATTATGAATGTTTTATGAAAAGAAAAGCGGTAGGAAAAATTTAAAAATATGACTTATATATATATATATTTTCTACATTATTCTTATTTATTTACTATTTTTTTTGTATACTTATTTAAAAGAAAATACATTTAGAAAACCTCCTTTCATGATTATTCTATATTTATAAAAAGGGTACTTAAAAGGGATAAGGATAAAATCACCACATTCAATACTTATATTTTATTATTCATTTTTCCTTATTTAAAATTGTGGAAAATAGAAAACCGAATCGATTGAAAAATCCCTTACTTTATTTATTTTGTCTTCCCCCCCCCCTTTTTTTTTACACTTGGGATAGCATTATATATATGAAAATATTAAAGTGAAACTCTCACCTATATTTTCATCACCCATTAATATTCCAAAGGATCCAAGAAGTGGCTCATTGGCTCAAAGAATTCTAATCATCAATTCAAATATCCAAACAAACCAAACCCCCAATAGGTATGGAAACAATGGCTAACTTTAGCAAATTATTTTAATGAACAAATAACCATGCAAATAAAGCACGCGAGTCTGATTTTAGTCACCCAGATCCAGTTTTCAATGAAAAACCATACGAGAAGGAGAACACCCAGATTGGAAAGGGGGAGGCAACCAAGGACACAAGCAGAGTTATCAGGCATTTAAAATGAGGATTTTAAACTGAGTTCCCAAACCAAACAGCATCCAAATCACAATTAATCCATCCCCTCCCCAAACACTGCATCGAGTGCCATTTAGGAGCATCCCGCAGGTACAAAACATGTTACCCTTTTCATACAACAAAGCTCAGAAATAAGGCGCAGATAAACCACTTCCGATACCCATGAAAGAGAAAGGAGACATTATTCTCGAAAAATTAAAATACGTTGAAGGAGACTCAACTAATAAATTCATTCATAGCATGCATGATGAGCCAACAGTGCAAACTATATTCTAACACCCAGTTTCAGTCCCTGGGCAGCAAAACAGAATACCAAGCACATACCTCAGTCAACCAGCAATTTTATTCCTAAATCTGTTCTAACCGTTACATAAAGCCCAAGATTAAAATGAAGATTACCGATTGAGGCCCCTAAATCATAGACACTGATTGTATGTCGTTGTTCCGATTCTCTCCTTCCTTTCTCTTTGTCTTCCAAATTCTTCCTATGCAACCTCCTGGAAGTCCCCCCTTTCCTGCAATTGCTCCTCCTCCTTTTATAGGGTTCCCGAGAGAAGCAGAACGCACGAGGCCTCCCGTGTGTGACTGTGCAAGACTGCTTTCTGCGCCTTTTCAGTCCTGCTTTCGTGCGCTGTCCATCTTCTTCTTCTTTTGCTCACTTTTTCAGCTTTTCTGGCTCCTGTGTCTGAATCTTGTGCGTGAGCTTCCTCTACTTTCCTTTTCATCCTTTTCATTAGTCAACGCTTGTGCCTCTTGCCCGTGACTTCGCGTCTTTTCCTCTGTCTCTGCTCCGTACGCGGACTCCCTCCGACCTTCCTCTCGCGCACGTCTTCCTCTGACTTTTCTTCGGCCTCCATCGTACCTCAGACCCTAGCTCCCTCTTAGTTTTCCAAAGACCCTCAGCTTTTCTCTGAGCTCCTCATTCAGTCCCACACTCGGCTCCTCTTGCCTCCTTTTCCTTTTATTTCTCAGCTCTCTCTCTCCTTCTCTCTCATACTCGAGCTCCCTTTGGTTTCCTTCGGTGGTTCAGGCTCCCTTGGTCCTCTGCCCGCGGTCCTCTGCTCCTCCTCGGTCTCCCACCTTCTTTCCTCGGCCATGGCTGCTCTCTGGTCCGAGCCCCTCTGTTTTTTTTTTCGGCTGAGCTCCCTTTGTGCTTTCCTCTTAGTGGCTTCCTCTCGCGGCCGAGTCCTTCTTTCTCTCGGTCCTTTTTTCTTTCCTCTGCTCTCGGTAGCTCCCCCTCGGCGGTCTCCCCTCAGCTCCACCGCGGACCCCTCGGTTTCAGATCTCTCTTGGTTCTCATCTGCGGCCTCCCTCAGTTCGTCTTCTCCCCCTGTGGCCTCCCTCTGTTTTTTTCTTTTTCTTAAAACTTCGACCGCTGCTCTCTCCTCCTCCAGATCTCCCTTTCTCTCTGTTCCTCTCTGTCTCATCTCGGCCTCCTCTCTCGGTCACCTCCCTCTGCTCCTCTCTCAGTCTCTTTCTGCCACCTCGCTTCGCGGCTCCATCCTCGCAGTCTCCTCCCTCCCCCTTTTCTTTCCTCGCGGCACGACTGCTCTCTCCGGCATGCTCCCCCTCTCCTTAGGGCTATGCCCTTAACTCTCCTTCACAGGCCCTCATTTGGGGCTCGTGACGCGGGCTGAAGCATTTCAGCCCAAATTGGGCTGAAACGCTTCAACCCTTTTTTTTTATTTATTGAGTTTTTTTTTCTTTCTTTTTTTCCAGTGTTTCAGTTTTTTTTAAAATTTTTTTTATCTCGTTTTATTTTTTCCTTTTTTTTAATTATTATTATTTTTTTGAATTCCAGATGTCAAATTCTAGAAAAATAAATTTGAGTCTTGAAATTAAATTACAGTTATTAATTTTCCTGCTTAAAAGAGAACTTTGTTTTACTTTTTTTCTCATTTTTCATACCTTTTATAAAATGGCCGGACAAAATGGGGTGTTCACAATACTTCCAAGATCAATTAAGAAGGGATCGAATGGAAGAAGGGACGGGATCCACCTCTTCTTTTCGTTCTATCCTTCAATTTCAATTACACTGCTTCTGTTCAATGTCTGAGACACTTCAATTTCAATTTCAATGACGGAACACCCACATGCAAACATTCCAATCTATTTGAATCCTAAGGTGGAACCTTCTTGCGATGGAGAATCAAAGAGAATAAAAGAAGAAAACTCTTACGAAAAAGAGAATCAAAGAAAACTATGCTTAAAACCATAAAAGACCTTATCAGTGAATCTTACTCCAAGTTGTGATCAACCTTTGCATGCAATACCAACCTCAACAATTGAAACTAAAATTTATAATTTAGAATGAAGATTTAGAAAAAAAAAACCTACCTGAAAAATAATAAGGATTGCATAGAGAATTGAACCTCTTTTCCAATGTATAGTGTAGAAGAAGAAGAAGGAAGAGAGTGAAAATTGAAGAAAAAATGAAAGAGAAGATGGTTCGAGGAATGAACAATAAAAAGGGAAATAGATCGGGGAAAAAAGGCCATCCATAACAAATAGAGCACTCCGCCAAAATCCAAGACAAAGAAATCATAATTAATAAATGGCAAGAAAGATGAAAGAAATACCAAAGACAAGGGAGAAACACAAAGAGGAAAGGAGAAGTAGACAAGGTAGAAGTCTTCTAGAATAAAACCATGGTCGCCTGAGCAGAAATAGCAAAGATGAGAGAAAACTGCGAAGAGAAAAGGAGAAACAAAGAACATAGAATGCCCTGGAAAGGAAGGAACCAAGAAGAGGTAAGCCACATGCCCTACCCGCTTGCAAATAAGCAACCTACCCTACCCAACTTTTGGAGCAACAGTAAATCTTCCTTCAGCTTTTTATATAGTTAAGATTGGAAATATGTGTGCATAAGTTGTTTGTGGGAATCATTTTAAAAATATTTTACTTTGGTGGTATCTATTTGAAAATTTTCCTTTTATATTTTACAATATTAATTGTAGTGGTTGAGAATTCTTTTCTAAATGATAATGATAATTAAATTTGAGTTAATAACCAAAAAGTATTTACAAGACAAAAAATTGTATAACCAAAGAGAACTCGTTTTAAATTTTTCTTGAGAAAAATCTTATTATTATTGTATAGGTTATTATCATCTAAAGGTCAAATGATAATAAACTAACAATGCTTGAAAACTATCCATTAGAATCCAACCAAGGAGGCAGAAGAGCACTTTGGATTTCAATAAAAAGAAAATTAAAATTATTTTTTAATAGATGAACATGTTAGGTTTAATATAATCTAAATTTTGATGATGATAAATGTAGAGTAATAAAAAACAAATATATCATATTTGTCTAATATATATATTATTCTTAAAAGAAATAAAATGTGCATTAGTATGTGTTAAATTGTATTTATAATGTATATATCATGCTATGTACTAATATATCCACTATGCTTTTATACTTTATAATACAAATTGGATATATAAACTAGGTTAACAACTTGGTTTATAAGTGTAACACATTAACTATACGATTGTCCAATAAGGAAGAATGAGTATTAGAATAAAGAAAGGAAAATCAACATCTTGTTTTACTTAAAGAAGAAGAAGAGAAAAGATACGCTAAGAATGGAAGATTAGAAAGGAGCATACCAAGAAAGGGAATGACCAAGTAAAAGTGGAGCTTAACTTTTGAAGATCTAGCTATTAGGTATATTTTATTTTTATTTAGATTTTGAGGTAGTTTAATCGTTAAAATTTACTTAATTTTATTATTATATGTCTTAAATGAATTAAATTAAGTAAATCTAAATGTTAGTATAAATTTAAACTTGTTAGATTTGAACATTCTAGGCTAATAGATGAATTTTGCTTATGATTCATGTTCATTTTGTGCAAAATTCACACTTGACTTGTTGAAATTCAAAGTTATTAAGTTTTCATCCCTGACAGATGAATTTTGATTGTAAAATTCGAATTTCAAACTAAGTATTATTAGTGAAAGTGTGTAAAATTCACATAAAATTTAGTTGAAATTCAACTGTTAGTAAAGTTCAAAGTGAATTCAAAGTCACAGTCTCTGACATACAAACTTTGAGTTTCAAAGTGTGAATTTCGAAGTTAGAACTTTTATATTATGTTGAACATGACTCTGACAGACGAATTTTAATATCTAAAATTTGAATTTTGGTTTCTGAAATTCAAATTTTAAGTACATTGTGAAAATTTGAAATAACTATTCAAACCATATAGACGCATTTCCAATATAAAAGTTTAAGGTTTAACGTTAAACACATAACTATGCTGACTCTGTAAAATTTGTCTATTAAACCTCAAAATTTGAATATTGATGTGTTAAATGCATGTAATGCAGCTGTTGAACCACTCTTTTGCAGAGTAACAGTTAAAACTTATGTCTAACGACTAGTTAAATCATAAATCTATAAATAGAACCTTATTTGAACTTATGAATAATAAATTTAAATGAGTTTTGTACCACAATACTGCTGTAATACATAAAATTTTTCTGTGTGAGCATTCAAAGTTAAACCCACCTTATTAGAGTGAATTTTAATATATTATCTACTTTTAAAGAGAGTTTCATTTCTATAATTTGTCTTGCCATAATTTCTGGGTAGAATGTTAGTATGGGAAAATACTAAGAGAATTTTATATCTTCTAAGGGTGTGGGGGGAGTGACTTTACATGTGTCTACTGAAATTTGTAGGATATATTGAGACTTCATAGGTGCCTGAATCAAACTTATAGGATATAGTAGAAATTCTCAAGTGGTGGCTTGAGGACTGGACGTAGGCCAAGTGGTTTGAGCTGAACCAGAATAAATCTCTATGTATTCCTCTTCATCTTTTCACTTCATTCGCCTCACTTAATACACTACTCATTTCTATTATGCTGCATCTCTTGGTAAAATTAGGTTATTCATCAAAAAGGGTGAAAATATTGTAATACCTCATTTACCCCTTATTGGGTGACTAGCTAACCTAACAATTGGTATCAAAGCTAAGACTCACAGTTAAAGGATTTCACCATCTAGAAAAACTCATAGCTAACTTTGGAGAAAATATACTACTACAGGGAAACAATATCAACAAACCTCCAAGTTTCAATGGTTAACACTATAAATATTGGAAGATGGGAATGCTGATATATCTTCAATCCATAGACCTAGATATTTGGTCTATTATAAAGAAGGATGATTTTGTGCCAAAGAAGATGCAGGATGACGGCACATACAAAGGTAAGTAAAAAAAAAGAATGGAACGATGAAGATAAATGAAGAGTTCCGCTGAACTTTAAGACAAAACACTCATTGGTCAATACTCTTTCACAAGATGAGTTCTTCAAAGTATTTGTTTGCAATACTGCTAAAGAAATGTGGGATACTCTAGAGATTAATTATGAAGACACAAGTGGAGTGAAGGAAAACATGCTCAACTCTCTCATGGTAGAATATGAAATATTCAATATGATTAATGGTGAATTTATTAAAGATTTCCAAATTCATTTTACTCATATCATCAATCATTTGATAGTTTTAGGAAAGAGTTATATACAAAGAAAGCAAGTATGTAAAATACTCTAAGCTCTACTCAAAGAATAGCAACCAAAAGTGGCAACTACTGAAGAGATAAGAGAAGAATCATATCGGTCTATCACTGTATTGTTTGGAAGCCTTACTAAACATGAACAAAGATGTGACCTTCTGTGGGAGCAACAAAACAAAAAAAAAATGATGATGTTCAAAACTATTATATCATAAAGCTTAGATGATGATAATACTGATGATGAAAGTGATGATAACAATAGTGAAGATAGGGAGGACGAACTAAAAGAGTTGACAATCAAATTTGACAGATTGCTCAAAATAAAAAAAAAAAAGAGCTTCAAGAACAAAAGCACTCCTACCAAGCTAATAAGCTGAAGTACAATTCAAAGAGGTATGGAGAAAAAAATGTAGAGAGGAAGAATCATGAAACTAAAGTTGCATACAACTCTTTAATCTAGGGCAATAGTTTAGATAAAGATGATGAGGATACCTATCCATGCTTAATGGTAATATCCAATGATGAGATATCAATTTTTGACTCTAAATCTAATTCTGATATTTCTTTTAATAAGTTGCAAGATGCTTATAATGAAATATATAATGAACTGATTATATTAGTAAAAGCACTTGCATACAGTAAGAAGAAAAAGATTTCCTTAGAAAATGAATTAAAATTGGAAAAGAATGAAAATGAATCATTTAAAAAGAAAATAGTTGATTTAGAAAATATCTGTGAAACTTACACATATACTTCCTCTTATAATTCATGTGATAGATTAAATAAAGAAAAAGAGGAGTTAATTAAAGTCATAAGTAATTTCACCTAAGATAAAGATAAGTTGAATATTCCATTTGGCAAACAGAAAATTGTGTTTGACAAGTGGGTGCGGCTACATGAGTGAATCAAAGGAGAAAAATAAATGCTATTTAAAATTCTTTGTACCTACTATATTGCCTAACTCACAATTATGCACATATTGTGGTAAAAATGGGCATATTGCTTATCTGTATAATATAAGGAAAAATGGTTTAAGCAAAAGTATGAAATAGGTTCCAAAGAAAGCCACTAATCCTCCTAGACCTAAAAATAAGTGGGTATCAAAATGTTCTTCTAGTTTTTTATGTGTGTAGAATAAATCCAAAAAGAAAAATATATTAGTGCAAAAAAGAGGATGCTAAAAAGGAAAACTTCTCAAAATTATAAAGCTTCAATTGCAAATCACAAGGAAAAATATTGGAAGCATACCTCTCACTCATCTCAAGGAAATAACTCAAATAGAAATCAAATCATTTACCTTGAGAAAAGAAAGAGCAGAAGCTTAAGAAACAATAGTTTGTATGCAAAAGGGACATATGAGCAATACTACACTACATACAAGTCAAAAATAACAAGGAGATAATCTTTGGTAACCTCTATCACTTAGCCTAGTCAATTATTGGATTATATGTTATATTTGGATAAAACTTTGGTCCAATACGAATTTTAAAATGTTTA
Organism: Adenanthera pavonina; assembly: GCA_026686845.1. Taxonomy (NCBI): domain Eukaryota; kingdom Viridiplantae; phylum Streptophyta; class Magnoliopsida; order Fabales; family Fabaceae; genus Adenanthera; species Adenanthera pavonina. The sequence goes on along the minus strand of JAIVEN010000022.1, from coordinate 23,086,780 downwards.
AACGAACCATTAGTGAACCCAAGTAAGAAAAGGCACCAAAGAAAGAAGAAGATATATTTTTATTTTGTAAGTACTTTTTGAGTTAAATAGCAAAAATATGATAAAGATGGAGTATCTAATGTGTTTAAATGGATTTACACTAAAAAGGAAGGAGTTAACTATTAACCAAGCTGATTTGTAAGTGTGTAACAAGTTTTCATATATGCTTAGTTGGTGTGTTATTTGAGATTATTAAAATAAAGTATAATTCTTATTCAAATGTTGAGCTATCTGAATATGTTGGTGCTTATTATGAAGTTTAATATTTGCTCAAGTCCATTTCTTTATTTGTATAACTAAACTTGTGTGCTTTTCATAATTTCTCTTGCATACTGATTGATGATTTGAAAAGTATGTGTTTGAATAAATACTTATACTTAGGGGGAGTTTATAAATTTGTATATAAAGGTTTTTAAAAGCACTTCTTAATTTAACAGAAAAATTTTAATCGTAATGCTTGAATGCCTACATCATGTGCTTTTGAATGAACATGCTTATTTGATGCATTGTATTTTCTTAGTTTTATCATATGAAATGCATAGTTTGACGAGGAGTATTTTTTGTAATTAATTTGCTTATATTTTAACTTACCCCACTTATTGTGAAGAATTTTGTTGCTTGGTTTTAATTTACTAAAGGGAGCAAATGATGTTTCAACATCTCTTCTTGTTCCTAAAGGAAGAAGGTAATAACTTTTCAACTCTAAGATACCTCTTGTGATGTATGTGTGTCATGATCATTTTAACAAGAAGCATCATATCATTTGGTATCATAATAGTTTCAAGTAACAATTAATATTAGTTTTGATATCACTAACAAATTGGTATCAGTTTTGATATCAATAACAATTAGCATAATATGAACATACATTATGTAATAAGTTTTGATGATGATTTGTAAATCAGATTGCGTCTTTATGTGTACTTGAAACAACTCTAGACATCTGTGCTTACTAGTACAACTTTACAAATAGGGTGAGAAGAATTATGAGAAAAGTTTTCTTCAAACCTTTCTGTTGATGTAAAATAGAAAGAGAAGTTGTGTGAAAAATATGTATCTTTTTAATCTGGAACTATCTAAAATGAGCTGCATTATATTTGTTAATTATCATTAATCTGGAACTATTTGAGAACTTTTGTTTAAATATGTCTCTAATAGACAAATTTCAGTCTATGAAATTTGAATTTCGGTATATGAAATTTGAATTTCAAATGTAATGTGAAAACTTGAAGCAACTATTCAAATCCAACTGACGCACTTCTAACATGAAAGTTCGAATGTTCAAGTCTCGAGCTAACTTTGGAATTATTATCATAATTCGAAATTTGGATTTTGCTTACTGAAATTTGAATTTTAAGGTTCAATGTTAAACACATAATTGTATCGACTCTATGAAATTCGTCTATTGAGTCTCAAAATTCAAATATTGATTGTCAAATGCATTTAATACAGTTGCTGAATGGCTTTTTCAAAGAGTAACGGCTAGAACTTGTGTCTAATAACTAGTTAAGTGATAAATCTATAAATAGAACTTTATTTGAACTTATAAATAATAAATTTAAGTATGTCTTGTACCAAAATGCTGCTGTAATACATAAAATCTTTTTGTGTGAACATTCAAAGTTAAACCTTCCTTATTAGAGTAAGTTTTAATGTATTATCTACTCTTAAAGAGAGTTTTATTTCTGTAATCTATTTTTCTATAACTTTTGGGTAGAATCTTAGTATGGGGAAATACTAAGGGAATTACATATTTTATTAGGGTATAGAGAGAGTGGCTTTACAAATGCCAACTAAAACTTGTGGAATGTACTGAGATTTCATAAGTACTTGAATCAAATTTGCGAGATATAGTGGAAAATTTCAAGTGGTGGCTTGAGAACTGAAAGTAAGTCAAGTGGTTTGGACTGAATCAAGATAAATCTTTGTGTATTGCTCTTCATTTTTTTTACTTCATCTGCCTCACTTAATACATTCTGCTTATCTTTGTTCCACGACATCTTTTGGTGAAATTGGCTATTCATAAAAATGGATGAAAATCTTGTATAACCCAATTCACTTCTTATTGGATGACCAGCTCACCTAACAGAATAAATATAAAAGTAATTATTTTGATAAAAAAAAATCATATAGCAATATATTGTACTACAGATGATATTAGAAATATAAAATGTTTTATTATTTATTTTTAATCATAACTACTAAACAATGTGAAAATGACACCCTCTCTTTCTTTCTTCCCTTCCTTCTCTCTTTTTTAAAATATATATCAACTAGTTTTAGGAAATCATATTGAATCTTGATTAATTCACAACAAGCTGGATTGAACCATATGAGGTAAAAATTTTCATAGCAACAATTTTCTCCATACACTCTCTTTGCTATAATCCCAAATCATGTAAGAATGTGTGTGTGTGTATGACCTTTCATTCTCTTACTTGCTTCTCTATTTTATCTCATTATGAACCATTACATTCTATTCCTCCTTTCAGCTTTTAAACATTGTATAAACTACAAAGCACAAATTGCAGTGCGAAGGAGTGATGACAAATTTTGGGTTTTGTTTGATATTTTGTTTATTTATATTATTCTATAACATGTGGGAAGAGACTTTTCATTCCATTAGGTCAAAAATTAAAATAAATAATATCTATTTTCTTTTTATTATTTTATAACATGAATTGTTTTTATTATTTTTTAATCTAAATATATAAAAGATAATTTTATTTATACTATATATACGTTTGGTACTGGTACAATACATTAAGCCTAAAGAATAAGTTATATCATTTATAATTTATGAATAGTATAATTTTCTATAAATAAATTTTTTATTTTATATTGAATATTATTTTTTATTTTTATTTATTTTTCTATACATTAATATATTTTATATTGGATTTTACTTATTAATTTTTTCTCTTTTTCTAGGCATAATAAATTTTTAATAAAGGGAAATTTTGTTTTTGGACTAAAAAAATCATATTCGATTTTTGGTGATTTTTTCAGGGATGAATATTGAATTTTTTATCTTCAAATCAATTTTTTTTAGAAAAAATCAATTTCATAATAAAAACGCAATTTTTCCAATAATAAATTACCACATGGTTTACAAGGACGAGGAGACAAGAAGCTGATTTGGTAGGTGGCATTGGTGGGACCTTTCTCGATGGCTAATTTATGGTGTCACCTTGAATTTTTTGTCCCACCACCGTGATTTTGTTGGTTAAAAAAAATCAGTACTTCACCATGATTTTTATATTAAAAAGACTGAGTTTAATATTAGAAATTATAGACACATCTCTGTCTATCCATAATATCTCATATATTTATAAAAATTATAAAACTCATATGAAAACTTCTATTCGTAGACTATGAATATTACGTCTTTTTCGAGTTTATTATTCACAGATCAAATAAATAATATATTTTGCATTAGATTATATGTCTCTCTATATTCTATCATTATTATTTTAAATTTTATCTCTTGTCTACCTTTTTTACTGTTTTATTTAAAATTTTAATTTTTGTCAAAATTTTTTCAAATAAACATATTTCTGGGGTAAGAAAAACTCTATCATTCTATCATTTATTTCATGCATTGTATTAATTAAAAATTGATTAATAATAATTTAGAATAAAACTAGAAAACGGTCTTGATGGGCTTCACTTGAAAAAGGTCCATAAATTTATAAATTTTACTATATGTACATATTGATTATGTTGGGTTATATATATATATATATTAAATATGTTGAATATTGATATAAATTGATAATAAGGACTGATGAAAAAATTGAGATAAATTAAAATTTATTCCAAATTTTTTATGACAAAAAGACTTAGTCTTGTAAGGAGGTGCTTTTACTCATTGTTCATGAATTTTCAGAAGTTGGTAAAAATCACATATATATTCTAAGGCTAAAAAAAAGTCTCGTATATTTTTTAAAATTTTAAAATTCAATAACTAAGGAAAAATAAATTTTTTCACAGTGTTATTAAGCTTTATATATTTTGGCAGACAAAAGCTTTATATAAACTACTAGGAATTAGAGGGGCAAAAAATCGCCAAGGAACTAAGACTTCCCCTACCAGATCTCTGGATCTAGTACTGGAAATACGGCTGGCTTGGGCCAATCTATCATGGGCAAATGAGTCTGTTTCTAAATGGGCCATTTTTTTAGGCCCAGCCATAGTTAAACGGGTTTTCGGGTCGGCTCAGTGACCTGCAACTTGTTCAGTTATTTTACTGCTGCATCGACCCTGATAAAATGATACTCTCTTTTAGTTAACAGAGCGATAGAGGGAGCTAATACTTACCATGTCCGTGACTCCCGTATGAGAAGATGAGTGAGTCTAACAATATCAATTGAGGAAGCTGAGATTTGAGCGAGGGTCGAGGGGAAGAGACCGAGAGAGTGACTGCACTACAAACTTGTGAACCGTGAAGCGGGTGGGTGACAGACTGGGAGCAAGCCACTGCCATGTTGGCGTCCATCTACGAGGTCAAAGTTGAAGGTGATGTGAGGGAGGCAATGAACTCGAATTGAAGTGAGGTGGGAGGGAGACTTCAAAGGAGAGAAAATGAGAATGCTAAGAATTGAAGTGAGGTTCGGTGGGAGGTGCCAAACTTGTCTGTCATCTCGAGCTAAAGTTAGGGTAGGGATTTTTAGATTTTTCATTTCCCGCTTTTGGCCTTTTCCTCCTTTCATATTGTGACAAATTCCCCCTAAAAAAGAGGGTCAGACAGGACCCTTTTTTTCTCCAGGTTTGGTGGGCTCGGGCCAAAAAATTCGATTTTCATACATGCTAATGATTTTTCAGCCCAACTCATGATTCTTTGAGGCTAATCCAGCTAACAAACTTGGCCATTTTCCAGACTCTATCTGGGTCCAATACCCTGCCATCCAGAATCATTATGTTCGTACATATAAACCATGTAAAAGTCAAAGCTAAATAGTTTGAACCAACTAGTTTCAACACACTTGGCATATAGTTTGGCATATAGTTGTGTCTCTTGAATATACTCTTTTAAATTTGATTTTTAGTTGTGTGTATGAAAAATATTTTGTTAAAAAAAATAAATTCACTTTGATGATTTTTATGTTATGAAAGAATTATTGTGGATTGGGGATATTCTTGGTAAAAAAAAAAAAGAAAAGCTAAGTAATTTGAAATTATATATTCTTTTTCCTATTTGATGTAATCTACGGAAGAAATAAATATATTTTTTAATATTATACTTATCATACTAACACTTGAATCTTACTGAAATATGTAAAGAAATATTAAATGAATAAAAATGAACTTGCATGAATTTTAATAAAATATGTAAAAGTAAGAGTGCATGGAATTTGACATTATCTATGACTTATGAAATATATGATTCTTTATAATTTTTATATGATTATTCATAACATGAAATGCAAAGTAATCATAAAGTGTTGTGGTTATAAAAACATGTAAATGTATGCAAGACTGAATTCTGTGAAATGAAAATAATATGATGGAACTGTTGGCAAAAAAAAAAAAATGATGGAACTCCCCTGAAATGTCCTTGGTTTTGACTTTGTGGATCAGAGGGTTGAAGCTACCTGCGGAGGTTTAGGACGTAATTGCCATGCTATAAACTAATTTTTGTACGATTTTTCATAGCTTTTGATTAAAAAACAATAATAATATGTAAAGACAAGAGAGAGTAACCCAGAAAAAGACACAAAACACTGAATTCATTCATATCACATATTAATGACCAAATTTCCAATTACACGGACTAAGAATGAGAATGAGAACAACTAATAAAGAATGTTTCAGCGTACATTGATATAAAAAGAATCAAAGAATGAACACAAATTGACTCCAACTGTATCATTCTGACATCTAGAAAACAAACATGGTCTCTGTATAAAAACGAGAAAAAGAAAAATGGTCCTCTGGTGTAGCAACTACTTTTTGAACCAGTAAATCAAATCTTATCTGCAACAAAGAATGAAAGAATAGTGACCTTTCCTCTACCTACAAAGAATACAATACAATGCTACCTTTCTTTGTTTCTTTCTCTGTGTATACGACTGAAGAATATTAATATGAATGTGAATAAACCATCATCATCATCTTCAACATGGCTGAGAATAAGACGATGGGCTGCCCCCTCCTGCTGCAACAGCATCAATCGTTGTCCATGCTGACACTGTGTACAGAGGCTGCTCTAGCCAGCTCAGTGTTATGGCTTCTGCTCCTCCTTCTTCCTCCTTCTTCACGTTGTAGTTCTCGCAAGCATACATCTTCAACAGCATCTGGCTCTGGCTCATTTCCCTCTCACTGATCCCCACGTTTCGAAACCCTCCTTGCTCCATCATCTTCCTCCATTTCTGAAAGCTCTCGTGCCTCTCCACCCTCTCCCTTCCTTCACAAGCAATGATGTTCCTTATCTCCCAAGCATACATCTCCTCTATTTTGCTCCTCACTGGACTGTCTTGTGGAAGACAATGGTCGATTGAGTCAAATAGAGTAGAATAATACTTCAAGGAATTGCACACTCTGGTTTCCAGTCTAACCCCATTGTGCTCTGCTTCTTGCTCTGCCATGAGGACTATAGTAGGATTTGTGCTTCGGATTAGACCCAGAAAATCCCTCAATGCTCCTCCACTACCATCGTAGAGTGTCTTGTGGAGTTGAGAGATACAGTTCACAGCCACACTTTCATGTTCCTTAACATGAAGCATCCATAACCTCACATCTTCTAGCCTGTCCACTACAGGGTGAAACTCGAAGGGAAGGTTCAATGCTTGAGCAAACCCAGAAAGCCTATCTCCTGTTTCATTCAGCTCTTGCTTGGACTCTCCTATACCAGTGATTCTTACGTGGGTTGGAGGGTTTGTCCTGGAAGCTAAACTCTGGAACAAGCTAGGCCATTGGAGCCCTTGCTTGATGTCGAAGTCAATGATGTGAACCCTGTCTTTTCCTTCAAAAGCCCTCAAGAGAATCTCATTGGACGTGAAATGAAGAAACTTTGGAATTGGGCTGACGTGGTTTAGAAGCCTTAATGCAGTTCCAGCTTCCTCTTCCACTCTATCGAGCTCTCGAGGGGTGGTGATGTGGAAAATATGGGGCCAAATTCTCGTGACACGAATAGCTAAAGCTTCGGTGAAGTAAGCACACACACGACTTATTGGTGTTCTTCCTCTTGGAGATGCAAGGTCACCCAACTTGGCTATGAAGCAATTGACTGCAGCAACATTCCTCGAACCAATAGCATCAACGCAAGCTGTAAGTAGGCTCACAAGCTCAAACCCTCGATGCTCCTCTTGATTCTCCTCATCTCCTGTTTCCACCTCTGTTCCATCGTGGTGATAAGGATTCCCTGATCCTCCGTTACCCACTACTTCTTGTTCTGAGTCATTCTTGTTCAACCCCAGGCTCAAGCTCTGACTTTCTGATGAGGTGTTCGACACTGACGCTTCCTTTGCCGGAAGTTTGCTACCCTCAACGCCCTTCTCGCCTAAATCTGTGATCTTAGTAACAATGGAATCCACCCATGGTGCAGAGACAACTTCAGAAGGCACAAAACACACCCTTTCCTCTTCTTCCCCTGAGCAAGTAAGAGAGAAAGGAATCGAGGGATTGTTGAACCAAAAGTTCGCAGCACTACCCATTTGGATTTCTCGAGCATCATCGGGATTTTCATTGTCACTGATAATACCCTTTGTCCTCTTGGCTCTGTTGGTGAAGGATTCATCCTGTTCAGCAAGCCTCTTCAAGCTCTTACCTTTCTCCCAAAACTCGTTCTTCTGAGCATTCGTGGCTTGAGTGGTCGTCGCCAACGGTGGAAGTCGGATGTTCTGCTTGAGGGAACAAGTCGCTGGCTTGGGCTTGGACTCGACGGCGGGTTTCTTCTCGACGGAGAGGCCGACGGGCCTCAAGGATTGCGATCGCGAGCTGTTGCTGTCTTTGCGCGGGAAGCTACATGGCAAGTCCAGTCTCTGCGTGCTCATTGAAGGCAACTGGAAATGGCTGGCTTGAAACTGTGCAGATGCTTCACTCCTCAATCTATGCCTCGGTGACAACAATGTAGAACTAGAACACCCAGCCAACATCCTATAGCCCTTCCAATTTTCTTTTGAAAAATCCTGCTTTTTAATTCACCCACCCTATGCAGTTTCTCGTTTTCCCTTATCTCTCTCTATCTAATATGTGTATCTTAATGGAGTATGAAAATGTGTATGCCTATCGATTCAGCTAAAACTTTGAAAGTGTGTGTGATCTGGAGAGAAATGCAGAGAGAGAGAGAGAGACTATGTGTGAGTGTGTGAATCGTTTTGGTAAATTAATGTATGTATGGAAACAAAGAAAAGGAATCCGATGAATAGCAGAAACCAGAAAACAAGTTACAGTGTCTGTATTTTTCTTTACAAGTTCGAGTGTTCCTATATGGATCCGTAGTAAATGCAAGAAAGAATCTGAACGAAGTTATATGCAAAAAAAGAATGCCCACCCGAAAACGAATGAAAGAATTGGAGACTACCTATCACAGAAAAAGATCATCGGATTCCGGAAACATTCAAGCAAAGGTCATAAGAAAGGGCTCTGTTTTATGTTTATGAACAGAGAAATTAACACATACTCCTTCAAGTCTGTGGCAGAAGTCCTGAGAAATAGGCAAATCCATATTAGCAGTGGAAACGATCAAGAACCCCGTCATGGCTGAAACTGAATCCGCTGGAGCAAAAACCAGAAGAAACCCCACCTCTGAATAACAACACACTTGAGACATGCATGAAGAAGAAGAAGATGAAGAATTAAATCCAACCAAACATGAAACAAATAGACACCCTTCACTACTCACTTACCCAAAAGAAACATAAACCGTAAAACTCTCGTGCTTTTATGTACTAACCACTCACTCCATCCCTCTTTCACCTCACCACTCTACAACTTCCATGGCTGTCTCCATCATCATCACTACTCGCCTTTGCTGGGGTGGGGGCGGGCCTACGAGTGTTTTAATCTTCCAGCATCGGAGAGAAAGGGTTAAGATGAGGGAAGCACGACGAGGGACTTCGTGGCGCAGCCGTCAGATGGAGATCTAAGGGTGAGAGTGGGCGATGAATAATATGACCGTTGGGGGATGTCGGTGAAATATGACCGTTGAGGAGGGGTCGGTGTACGGAAGGTGGGATTAAGAGTGGTCTTTTAGGCGGCGGCCCCCATGCGCACCGCACGTGCCTGTCCCCTGAGACCCGTTCACTACTTGACCGTTGCGTTAAATGATATGGCAATTTAGGGGACACGTAGCAAAAGTGCGAGAGATGCCATGTGACACGTCGGATTCTCGACCCTTTGAGAACTTTGACGGATTTGGTGGTTAGTTTAGGAAGTTTGGGAGAACTATCATCATTAACATTAATATTTTATTATTTAAAGAAAATGTTGAAGATAAAACAGTTAATTTTTACTATATATATATATATAGTAATGTTTTATCCACCAAAAAGGTTGAAGATTTGATCGGTTGAGGAAAAAATCTTACTATATATTTGATGTTGATATGAAAAAACTCTTATTTCTGGTAAAAAACTCTTATTGGTTTTTTAATACAACTTTTAAATTTAATCTAATGTATAATTATTTTTTATATTTTAATTTATCGCATATAAATATTTTTAATTTAATTTTTACAAATAAAATGATTATCACTATTATTTTTATTATAAAATTAATGAATATGATGATGTATAATATTTTTAATAGATTACCAGTAATAATGTAATATCTTTTAATTATATTGTTAATTTAATTAATAATAATATTATTATTAGTAGTAGTAATTCACTAATTTATGAGAGATAAATTTAAAAGTATTATCTATAAATACTTATATTAAAAATTTAATAAATCAAATGAAAATAATTCTTTAAAAATTAAGTCAAATTTTAAATCAGAATATAACAATACAATATATGCAAAATTATAAAAATGACTTCAGAAAATATTTTATTTGAATACTCTAATATAAAAAAAGATTATTAGCCTCTATCTAATCAGGCTAATGTTTTCTTTTTTTTTTTGGATAAAAAACGATATCATAAAATTAATAATAAAATATAAGTTAATTTGTAATAGGAAAAGAAAAGTTAGGCTAATGTTTTCACATATGAATGCATTGGCTTTTTTTGCAATAAAATTAGCTCTCGTATCACCGCCCAAAAATGTTAAAGTAGAGTCTGACATGACATCGTCTCAAATAATGGACAGCCGACACATGCAATCATTGAATCAGCTTTATTTTCCATTGTCCTTTTGAAATTAAAATTTTGCTTAGATAAATATGAAAAAGTAAGAAAATGTACGGCACTAACATTTTTTTTTTATTCACTTTTAAGGGGTGTTTGGTTTGCATTTTTACACACCAAACTATAATTTTTAACCATCATTTTTTCCTTTTTCATCCAAACAGCTTTTCAGTAAATTTTTTTACTTTTATCCAAACTTCATTTTTGTAAATTGTGATTATTCTAAAAATACTTTTACAAAAAAATAAATCAAACGGATACTAATTTTTATTACTTCAACATATATATTATCAGAATATTCAAAGTTAATGTTTTTTACGTTTTTCTCTTTAATCTATTAGTAGCTAACATTTCATTTATAAGAAAAAAATTATTTTATAAATGTTAAAAAAGTTAAAATTAGTTAAAAATAATTAATTTATCTAATTTTTTTAATTTTTTTTAAATTATTCTTACTTAATTAATTTCTCTCTCAATTTTTTTAAAAGATGTATTTTATGATTCTTAATAGTGTTAAAAAAGGAGGATAATTTTGATAAAAAGAAATTAAAATAACATTAACTCTCTCTTTTTTTTCTTATAAATAGGGTTATTAAAAGAGATTTTTTTTTTATAAATAGAATTGAAATGAGTAGTCCCTCTGGTCCTTAATGTAAGTCGTCTGTAACTAATTCATCAAAACAAAAAAATTTGTTATATCATTAAAATTGTCTTAAAATTAATGTGTTTTTTATTTTTCCCCTCTAATAAATACTACAAATTCAAATAATTCATATTCTCTTTGATATTTTGAAAACAAAGTAATTAATATTTTAAAAATTTATAGAAAATGACTTATATCTAGAATATAAAAAAATTTTAAAATATAACTAATAAAAAGAATTGGAGGAGTATAAAACTATAGAATTTGGATAAGTCTACATTATTCATAATTTATACAGAAATGGCTCAACCTTTGGCTTTAACGCTAGCTTCAAACTGTATTTTGAGAAATCTTGATAGCGCTCTTTGCTTGAAATTGAAATTTACTACTCCATTTATTCCATGTTTTAGGATTTTTATTTTCTCCCAAAACTATAGTTATTTTAGAAATCTAATACATTATTAATATTTTTTTCCAATTATAAGCCCATTAAATCCATTCCATTTTTCTTCACTCTCATATATAGAAGGAGAGTACTTAAATAAAAGTATTTTAATCCTCATGTAGCACTTTTTATATTATTAAAGTTTTTCATAATTTGTCTGCATGATCTTAAATTGCAAATGATTCATAACAGTATTTGACTGGTGCGACGTATTAATATTTCGGCGGCACATTAACAGCATCTCCTTTTCCTACGTTCAATACGTACTGTGAATAGCAATAACCTTCAAGAGGAAGACATTCTCCAATTCTTTATAAATAACTATATCACTAATATCTAAATATCCTACTTTAATTTGGCAAAAAAAAATATCCTACTTTACTTTTTCTTGTACATCAAAATTATAAATAAATCTCTCTCTCACTTAACCCTCCTAGTAAAAGTAATTTTATTTTAATCATAAATAAAATTAAAAAAAATACATTAATTAATCAAAAAAAACTTATTTACTTCTTATATTTTAAAAAAATTAAAAACCGTCTTCTATATTATGGTATAGAGGAAGTATTTCAAATTAAATAAAAAATAAAACTTACAATTTATATTTTTGTTTACACATTGTTTTACGCTTTGCACTATGGTTTCATATTGCAATATTTTTTTTATTCCTTCAAATTGTGCATTAATTTTAGTTTGTGTTTCCTACAGCAGTACAGCTGGAGTGCTGTTCAATTTTTTATGGTTTCATATCGCCAATAAATTTTTTTTCTTTCAATTTGTGCATTAATTTTAGTTTCTATTTCCCTGGGCGTACAATTAATTAGGGCTTGAAATTTGACGGGGGCTATTTTCATCTTTAATGTTAGCAGCAATTTTCCAGATTGCTTTCTTTTAAAGGATTTGAATTCTGAATGTTTATTGTCTCTATCCACTTAAATTTTAATACTTCCTCTGATTCTTAATATAAAATCTTTTAAGTAAATTAGTTAACTATCTCAATTTCTCTGAAAATCATAATATTTTTTTCAAAACTACCTTTATTTAATCTATTTCTATTTTTCTAGAATACATTAAATAGGAATTTTTTTAGAAATATATAATAAATACTATATCATATATTATAAATGATCATATATTTAGGATCAGAGTAAAAGACTCTATTTAAAATTAGAAAGAGCATTAAATTTCAATATTCAATCTCACGGGGTTTATCTATTTATATTGCAGTTTGGATTTACTTCATAATTTGAATATTGAAGTCTGAAAATTTTTTCTCTTGTGGTGCAATATTATCTGCTGTAGTAGTGGTTTTTCTGGATCTGGATTTACTTCACAATTGCTTTTGGAGCTTGATAGGATAATGTGGGTTTAGGAATTTTCATTCAACGGAATACGTATATGTGTGTGTGTGTGAAGTTTAGTCAGGTTGTGGCTTTAAATTTAAAATGAATGTAGAAGATTTCGTTCTTTTCTTTGTATCGTTCTCACACATTCTTTTTGTGGATCTAATTGTGTACTTTCCCGGTTTGGATGATTCCAGGAGTTGGTAGGATAGGTTTTACTCTGCACATACTCTCAGTGACCCTTGCGCTTCGTTTGCTCTTTCTTTCTTTTCTAAAATTGGTTGCTGAGTATTGGTCCCTGAATAAAATTTATAAGGCATTTTACAAGATTGAGGGTTAGTAATATGCTCTGTCAAAATTTGTGGCTTGATGATTCTTCTTTTCCGATCTTCCCCTTGCTAACTTAATGAATATCTTTGTTTCCTTTCTCTTCAACAATGAATTTTACAATACCTTGGGGCTATATTTAACAACATCAATTCTTTCTTAATATTCAATTAACATCATTTTGGTATGATATGATTTTTTGTCATAAGTTTTTTTTATTACCACATGTTTAAATCTGGTTTTGGCTTAATTTTTTCCCTCAACAGTTTATGTTGATAACACCCCTATGTACCAATTTGATTTTAAAGCAGATTTTATTGTGTGATTAAAATAAGTTGTAATTAGTTTTTTCAGTTGTTGGAACTGAAACATAATTTTGTTGCAATTTTTTTTTCTAGCTAGAGAAAAATGAGAGAGATTTGTTCAGACAAAGAATCACCATTGCTTAGGAAAGTTTCCCTCCAATGTAGCAAATAGAGTGAAGGGAAGATCAATTTGGATAAATCGATGTACTGAAGCATTCTTTGATAGAAAGGTGACGTACATACTGCAAAATCAACCTAATCAATTTCCAATTAATGGTTCCTAAAGGTGTTCATCTCGCTATGGTCCATGGCATGTTTTGTTTATGGTTGCCTTTTTGTTGTCTCTAGATTATTATTTTGAAATTTATGTATTTTGGAAAGACTGTTTGTGGCTTAGTGTTTGCAGAACCACATATACTGAAAATACGTAAATATTTGTTGAAGCTCAGGCCAAATAACTAGGTCTGATGTTGAAGCACTGAAGATGGGTGCATAGTTCAGGTTTGTTGTTTACTTTTTGTTTACAACCCATTTGGTTTGTTCACCTTAGTGGGTTATGTGAAGTGATCGATAACCTTTACATAATTTTAGTGGTAAGTGGTAGTGTTTGGTCGCATATAATACCTGTGAATGTCATCACCTGATGTAAAGCAGGTCACCTAAATGAAGGTAATGGTCCTCACACTCATTTTACCAAGTGATTTCCTTCACCTCACTATAATCATTGTTAAAAGATCAAAATACCTTTACCACAACTACTCCCACATTAGTTCCCCTGGCCTCCCTCTCTTACACCACCTTCATTCATCATTGCTCCTCTCTCATTAGTTTGTTCATCATTCCATTGGCATCACCACCGTCGTCCGTCCATCCTGCAACCTTCTACCTCCCACTTGAGTTCGTCCAACACTGTTTGAGTTCATCCTTGCCCTCATTCGAGTTTGTCATTCATCCTTACCTGAATTTGTGTTTGCCCCTCTTTTAGCTATTTGCATTTCCCCCCCTCTTTTACAGATCTTTTGATTTGAAGGTCGAGGAGGAAGGTGGAAGGAGGAAAAAGGTAGTGTGAAGGTGTGGGTGAGTGGTGCCGACAGTGATGTCACCGAAGATGCTGCTGGGAATAGAGAGTGATAGGGATGCAAGGGTTTTTTTTTTTAAACAAGGGCAAAATTGTACTTTCTTATTCAATAAAATATAAATATCTTCATCACATATCTAAATATTATACCAAATAAACCATCATGTAGTTATCATCTCATTATATCCCTTCGCATTCTTTATATTGCATCATCTACCTCTTCTAGTAATTGAACCAAATGGACTTTAGATTTGTTGAGTTTCAAGTTCTTGAGATAAGCTGCTAGGAAACGTTAATAGCAATTAGCTTTATTGTTTGATGATTCTCCTGACTATACCATAAACAAAGGAAAACAAAAATAACGAACGGTAGCTTAGATTCCTCAGCGTAGTCTTCAAAATTAGTAGAGCAGCTCTTATTGGATCGGGTACCTACAATATTGACCCAAAGGTTTGTGGTTTTCTCATTCTATGTGCTCAGAAATGAAAAAATAGTCATTATATTTATATGGTTAATATTCATTTGTAGAAATTGCCACGTTTGACATTGTTAGTTGACTCATGACCTTTTAGCAAGTAATGATATGGTCTAAACATTATCTTTAGACAGTGAGACAAAACTCATTTTATTTGTTTGTCTTTATTAATTGCTAGTTGGCCATGTTAGTTTCAAAATAAATTACCATAGCTTCTCGTAATGGTGTGAAGGTATTGCATTCTCATGACTGTCCTTCAAATTCTAGCATGTCTACTATCCTTTTCATTTAGCTGACAATATTGCCTTTTTGTTTAATATCTTAGGGGGCAAAGTTAGTCTATAGCATGTTAGAAATATATTAATCCCTCTCACCTTGTGTTTGTATCCTCGTGGTTTTTTTTTTCTTTTTCATATGGCTTTCTTTAAAATTTTCATTATATATACTTTTTATTTTTCACAACTGAGCTTTGTAGTTGGGGAGTAGCTAGAGACCGCTGAAACCATGAAAGTTGGATTAACTTTGCCTCTAATAATTGATCTCTCTCTTTTTTGGGAACCTAATGACAATCATTTAAATGGCCACATCTCACCTCAGCTTCGAAAGCTTACTGAGTTATTTCACTTGTAAGTGGGGTTACTTTGCAGTGTCAATTTTGTTGGTTTTCTTGATGAATTTGGGAATCATCAAGCAAATATTCACTTGTAAGTAGGTACGGCATGACTCTACCGATAAATAGAGAGGGTTCTCTTTTTTTTTTCTTATGTTTTTTTTAATGATTGAAGAGGATTCATTATTCTTTCCTTACAACTAATTGAAAAATCTATAGCTGAGAACAATTTATAATTTAGGATGGATGAGTAATGAGTCTGTGTTTCAAAGGTTCTAAGTGCCAAGGTGGCACTTGAGAAGCCGAAAGGCAGCCTTTGGATATGAGTCTGTGTTTCAAAGGTTCTAACCTTTGTTTATGCCCATCAACCTTCATGACTTGCACGTAGTGCAAGAGTTGGAGAAGTATTTTTATGATCTTCGTTGTGAAGGCTGGGAACACAGACTCAAAAAATTGTTGTATAAACCTAAAGTGTGGTGATACTTTTTATGTATATTTGCCATGAAATTCCAATATGAAGGAAATTGTTAAAGGCAATTGTTACATAGCACCAGATAAAATTCCAATTTTTATGACTTTGCCCATCAACCTTTTTTTCTTCTTTCAATTCAAAAAATTATATACATTTTGTTGTTTCTCTATTTTCTTTAAAGGAAATTGTTAAATAAGCTACTCATTGAAATATTGGTTGAATTACAACAATTAAGAAAAAATAGATAAGAGTGGGGGGTGTGGTGAAATCCAAAAATATTTTGACTTTTGCGTGAAAGGTGTCAGGTTAAAACATTTTGAAATGAAAATTTTCCTTTTTTTTTTGTTTCCCCCGGGGGGTTGGTGGTCAATTTAAGGGAAAAAGAAAGATTAGGACTTTTATGCAAAAATATTGACAAATAAATAGTACCAGTGTGAAATTCAGTTGATTTGAATTGGAAATTCAGTTTATAGAACTACTGAATTTTTAAATTAAGTTTTTGGAAGGAAATATTTCTAATTGTGGGTCCTAAACTATCTTTTTCCCTAAATTTAGGTTGGTCCATTACTGGCTAAAGAGATATATATATATATGTGTGTGTGTGTGTGTGTGTGTGTGTGTGAATATATATATATGGGGTGGTAGATGGGTCATGTTTTGTTTTATACGTATATAGCTAGATCTTAGCATTATATTAAAAAAAGCTGGTGTTTCTCATTTTTTCTAAGAAAATTGTTAAATTATAATCTTGGCTTTCATCTCCCTATCATGGTTGTTTGGTATTCCATTAACTAACCATATAATATTTTCTTTTTCATTAGGGGTACTACATGTTGTCTCACTGTCAATCATATTTTCATCTCCTTATCGTGTTCTGAATAAATAAAAACTGGATCATAGATTTTAAAACACAAATAGACTAAATCACAAAACATACATATTGATCTTTCTCAAATAAATAAATACAAATTACAAAATTAGCAAATAATATCCCACGCATTATCTAGTCAATGAATTAAAATAAGAATGCAAAAGTTTTAACTTTCTTTATTCAAACGCCTCCCACATCTTAAAGATCATGGATTGCTTTTAGCGCCTCATGTAAGTGCCACTTTTGGCTCTGATATAGGATTTAATATTTATTTGTTGATTGCGAGAAAAAAACTAAGACTTAAAAAATATTTAGGAAACTTTAACTTAACCAGTTATTTTAAATTCCAAGTTCTAAATATATGCAACTATGTTGAATATTTATTTGGAGAATTTTGTCGTTCGTGTAACTCAGCTAATTGGATTTAAATCAGTCAAAATCGTGTGTGGCTTTCGGATTTTGGGTGATTTGATAACAAAGATGAAAAAAAAAAGACTTTGGAAATTCCTTTAAGAATGAAAGCACTACATGCATAAAAAGTTCTCCACTATGAATTCACCATCACACTAGTAAAATCCTTCATGGTTCTAGTACTTATTTACGATTTTGTATGATGAATAATGTTTTCTTCCAAAATAGCACAGAAAGAGGGAGAATGGCCATGTTGATTGTTTTCTACATATATGGAGAAAGGCCACGAGATTAATTCTAAAACCAGGCATTTTGCTTGGTAATTCCAGGGGACTGACATCAATACCGGTTACCTTATTTCCATTTCTCTTGTGCTCTCTTAATTTATAAAACACGAGGAGCATTTTTCTTCTCGATTTATGATGGTTTAGGTGGAGAGAGATAAAGCATAGATAAATGTTTGATGAGCGAGCCTCACATATCAGTGGGCTTACGTTAAAAAAAACACACTTAACACTAATTTAACCCAAATAAATTAAGCCCAATTTAAGGTCCATTAGATTTGACACGCTGAGTGACAAACCTCTACAGCTGTCTCTCTTTATTTAGACTGTTGCGGACGTGGAGAGAATCCTAAAGCCTAAAATATGTCTTGAAGCATCTTTAAAAGTGAAGAAAAAGAAAGGGAGAACTGAACCTCACATCTGCGTTAGACTCATGTGGTCAAAGGTGGAATTTACTATTATCTCTCTTTTTTTCTCTTTACTTCAGTTAAAGTACAATTATTTAAATTCGCCTATAATTATTCTAAAATATCATCAAATAATTTTCCAGAAAAATGAACATGAATGTTAATCTGCCGAATGTTTCACAATGGATTAGAAAGGAGAAACCAAAAGTATAAGATGGTTTGAATTAACTTAATATAATATATAACTATAAGAATGTGAATATATATGTTAGCATAGAAGTCTGACTTGGAATTAAAAGTTGTAACTAGAATTTTTAATTTGGCAATATAATTGTTCTTGAAGCTTGCAGTTTTTCGTTATATAAAGTAATTAGTATTTTGTAACAATATGATTTGCAAGTGTATTTCTATAATCTGTCGTTATAAAAGTTCCAACTAATTTTGTAATATTGATAGATCACTATTGCTATATTTTTCCAAAAATTTACATTCCAGAGTAATTTCCCAAAGTGGTGGCTAAGTTGCACTCTTAAAATATGAATATGACTTATTTTTATACATACATGGATATAAATTGTATAAATAGCATTTGATGATCCCCATCTCCTTTGTTGGCTATTCTCGGCTGTCTCGTACTGGTGTGGACTGACTTCATTCTATATTGTTTTTTTCGTTTTGCTTTGTTGTTTTTTCCCTCTTGTTTCAGACTTTGTATTGTTTGCTTTGCTTTAATGGAATTTCTGTTTGTTGGTAAAAAAAAAAAAGAGAAACTTTGAACTTTAACTATTTTTATTTATAATTTATAAAATATATATATTTTTTACCAAAATTAAAAACTAACTCTTAGTATATTTTAAAAATTAATGTATATATATTTTTGTATTAAAAGATATTTTTAATATATAAAAATATATATTTATCATTGATAAGCATGAAATAAAAAATTATAAATTGAATACTTATCATAGTTATAATAATTAATCTAATTTTAAAAACATTAATATATATAATTACACAGTTTTTATTTATGGTGCCAAAATTAAAAATTAAACTAATATAAAAAGAATGATTTTAAAATGTTGTATATATAATAATATTTTTTTAATGAAATGTAAGTATTATAGTACTTCTTTTGTTCCTTGGGACAAATAATTAAATTATACTAATTAAAAAAGTAGTTAGAATTATTAAATTTTTTAGAAATATAAAATAAATTAAAAAAATATCCTTATTTAATGTTAATAATTATTATCATGTAATTAATGAGAATGGATTGTAATTAGAGGCACTTTTGGAAAAAATATTAAATACACCATACAACTCTTATTTATCCCTTATATTTTGAAATAGATAGGTCTCAAATGTCCCTTGTTTTAATCAGTGGAGGTACTCTCTTAGTCCCATATTATAAGACAATATAAGGAGTTTTTCTTACCCCATAATATAAGATAACATGTAGTGATTTTCTTGCCCATAACTTATTTTATCCGACTCATTTAGAAAAAATAATAAATACACAAAAATAAAAAAAATGTCTCATTTAGAGTTTATAGGAAAAATAATAAAATAAGTTCATAATATTTTAGAAAATTATCTCTCGAGATAAAAGAGGTTAAATATAAAATATTCTTGAATTACTTTAAAATATTTTATAATAGATTTTGAAGATTATCCTTTGATATAAAGAAATAAAAATAAAAAAAGGAAATATAGGGGTTATCTTTGAAAATCTTACCAACTTTCTTATCCACAAGATAAAAAAAAAAAGATAAAGTAAAGACGAAAAAAGAATTGAATTATTTAAAAGTGAGTAAATAGAAAAATAATAATAATAAAAAATCTTTAAAGACCTTAAAAAAATTGGGATTTAATAATTTTCAAAAGTATTAGGAAATTAAGATATTATTCTTATATGATTCTTAGCTTCAAAATTTAAAATATTTTAAATTAAAAAAATGAATGATAAAGCTTCTCTATAAATAGAGGGTTCAAGATCCAGAGGGTATATTAACAATCAGAGAGAGTTCTAAGCAATAAAAAAATCTAACAGTGTGGAGAGATATAGAAAGAGAGAGAGTTTTTAAAAAGAGTGAGTAAAGATTGAGACTCTTGAAAAAGATAAAAAAAAACTTATATTTTACACAAATATAAGTATATAAATTTTTTCTTTTCTAGTCACCTAATAATTTCACGCATATATGCAGCTGTGCTACATTAGTATTAGATATGAAAATATAACATTTATTGCGCAAATTCAGAAAGCATGTATTCATGTGAATTTGATATATTTTACTCATGAGGTATTACTTTATATTCACCCAACAGTAACGCTGGGCTTTTTATTCACCCAACAGTGACGCATTGCTTTACTTTTACCAAATGCATGAGAGCACGTAATACCTTGTTCTGTTTTACCGTTTGTGTCTTGTACTTTTAAAATATAATAATCGATGATTCTTTTTTCTCTTCCTCTCTTCTACTTCTATTATCTATTAAAAGTTTGATGAGAGATGCTTATACCTCTATAAATATATATAGTGTTGACTAATAAATCATGAGTGATATTTATGTCACTGCAAATTTAAATAATTTTTCTTTTAAAAGTGCCACAACTGATAGTTATGATACTTATGCCATCATGAGTTTAAATAATTTTTTCCTATTCTAAAAGGTCATGAGTGATATTCATGCCACTGATTGAGATCAATTTAAATTTATACCTTTCAAAACAAAATTTTATTTCACTCTAGATATTTTCCTAAAGGTATATATAAAAAATACATGATATTTTATAGCAATTATTCTTTCCTAAAAAGAAAAAGGATAATAAAAAAATACCATTTTTTAACAAAATTAAAAACACTCAAATCAACAGTTGAACTACCTCATGAGATTACTAGGTTCTAGGGTTTCATTCTAGGTTAAGTCCGCTTCATAAAAAATATTATATTTTCTTTTTTATCCATTTTTTCTTTTGGTTTAGCAATAAAATGTAAATAACAAGGATACTTAATATTTTAAGGCTTATTTAATAAAACACAATAAATTAGGATAACCGTTCTTTCAAATGAGTGACGTAGGAAACCTAACACCTTCCCTATATACAACTGACTTCCAAACCTAACTCTTTTATTTGTAGACCATCCTTTTCTATTATTTAAGTTTTCTAAAATTTTCCCTTAAAATTTTGATTGCGGCTTTATTTTTCCACTTTTATTCATTTTTAATTTTGGATAAAAATCAGGTGTGACAACTTGGTGACTCAACTGGGGATAGTGATGAGTCAAATTTCAAACTAAGTATTGTTAGTGAAAATGTGCAAAATTTGTATGAAGTTAGCTGAAATTCGACTATTGATGAAATTCAAAGTCATAGCCTCTGACAGACGAAGTTTGAACTTTAAAGTGCAAATTTTGAAGTGAGAACTTGTGAGTCTTATTAGAGCATGTCTCTGACTGACGAATTTTGCAATTCAAACTTTAAATTTCATAGAGAAGAACTTTTGTGCCATGTTAAACATGTCTTTGATAGATGAATTTCAGCTTTTGAAATTCGAATTTCGAAATACACTGTGAAAACTTGAAGTAACTGTTCAAATTCAATAGACACGCTTCCAACATGAAAGTTCAAATGTTCAAGCCTTGAGCTAAATTTGGAATTCTTATCATAGCTCAAAATTCGAATTTTGCTCACTGAAATTCGAATTTCAAAGTTCAACATTAAACACATAAGTATGCTGACTCTATGAAATTCATCTATTGAGTCTCAAAATTCAAACGTTAATATGTCAGACACATCTAATACGGTTATTGAATAGCTCTTTTGCAGAATAACAGTTGGAACTTATGTTTAATGGATATATCTTATGTTTAATGACTAGTTAAGTTACAAATCTATAAATAGAACCTCATTTGAACATATGAAAAATGAATTTTAGTGAGTTAATGCCAAAATGCTGTTACAATGGATAAAATCATTTTGTGTGAGCATTCAAAGTTAAATACATCTCACTAGAGTGAGCTTCAATATATTATCTACTTTTAAAGAGAGTTTCTATTATGTAATCTTTTTTTCTATAATTTTTTGGTAGAATCTTAATGTAGAAAAACACTAATGGAATTATATATTTTGTAAGGGTGTGAGGAGAGTGGCTTCACAAGTGCTTATTGAAATTTATGGGATATACTGAGACTTCGCAAGTGCCCAGATCAAACTTGTGGGATATAGTGAAAATCTCAAGTAGTGGCTTGAGAACTAGACGTAGGCCAAGTGGTTTGGGTTGAACCAATATAAACTCTTGTGTCTTGTACTTCATCTACTCATTTTATCTTTCTACTTCATCATATTCTATTCATCCATGTTTTACTGCACACCTAGTGAAGTTGGACTATACTTCAAAAGAAGTGAAAATCTTACATTACCTAATTCACTCTCCTCTTGGGTGTCCAGCCAACCTAACACTTTTTTTTCTTTACTCTTTATTATTTTCTTTTAAGTAGACATATCCTTAATTTATGCATGTTGCCTTCTATTATTTATTTGTTGGTGTGTTCATTTATTTTATTTATTTATTACTTTAATGTGGAAAATTGGGGGTAGTTAGTAGAATGTTCCCCTCACACATTATGCACTTACACATAATCTCACACACTTATTGGGTCCTATATCTAGGTCTGTAAATACTTTAGAGTAGTTAAGTTTATAATGGTGTCCTTGAGGTGGCTAATGTTCTCAAGGATTTGTTGTGAAGACTTCGTTCGGATTATTACCTATTTTATTAAATTTAATCTTACAAAGAGCTAAGTTCTCGTGATATTGGATTTGCTAAAATAGGGTTTTCATCCTCATGATGAAAGCAATCTAGGGACCTATTAGGAAATTAGAACTACCTTGAAACCATGTAAGCTTAAAAAACCTTAACCCAACCCAGCAAGATAGATCTTGACCCTTTTTATTTATTTATTTATTTATTCAAACCTTGAGCTAACATAGGACATGGGGACATATCCATATAATAGGATTTTTTTTCTTTCAAATGTTAATTCTCAAAAAGTATATTAAAATAAATATATTAAGAATGTTAATTAGAACACATATATTTTAAATGAAAAGAACTTTATCCAATCATCATCTACTAATAATTTTCATCACCTTTAGGAGAACAAGTGATTTGATGGTAAAGTTAGCATAAAATTAAAGGCACAAGAAGAGTCACAAGTTCCGATCCAACAGGAATATTGTATATGGGAAAAATGATCAAAATAGAGGTAAGTATGGAATCAGTCGATTCTTTAAAGGAATTGTCTTGATACATAAGAGGGGATATATGTTTAGACTTCAGGAAAAGATATGGGGATATTTTGGACTTATTGAAATTACGAACTCAAGGATATGGACTTACAATATTAGGACAATATTGGGATGACATTTTGAGGTGTTTTACGTTTCAAGATTTCTAGATTGCCTTAACATTAGAAGAATATAGGGAATTCCTGGGACTACCCTTAAAGGAGAAAGTTCAAGTATATAGATATCTAGGGAATCTACCATAAAAAACTGCAATAGCAACACTTATGTGGATTAGCATGGATAAAATGCAACTAGAGTGGACAAAAACCATGAAAGGGGTTTACAGAACATTTATTGGGAGTCATTTAAAGACATTAGCAAAACAAAGACAATGGATTATTTTCAGCAGAGCTTTTGCAATGGAAATTTATGGTATTGTCTTATTCCCTTTTAGAAAAGGGATCATTGACTTACACACCATCAATGTGTTTCACATGGTCTATTATCATCATATTAATCCGGTTCCAACAATCTTGGCAGAAACCTACATGACCCTAAGCTATTTCTATACTATGGGAGGGGGAAGATTGAAGTGTTGTCCACAATTACTAAATGTTTGGGTCATGAATCATTTGTATGGGAAAGAATTCTAAAAAGAAATGAGGTGTGACCCTTCCAGTCCACTTACCACCTCTAATGAAAGGGAAGGTAAAGTGAAGATAGATTGAAATGATTGGATGGAAGTTTTTAATCAACTTCAAACAGACAAAGTCTTTTTGTGACTAGCATGGTGGTGGGGAGAGAAAATAATATTTCAATGTGGGAACTTCTTAAATGCACCACATATGGAGCCCTGAGGAGTTGTCAATTATAACCCTGTGCTATTATTAAGACAATTTGCTTTTGAGCAAATAGTACCTTTAGAAACATTAGTCCAGAAAATCCATTTTTTGCAAAATGATTTAACAAAGAATTCTTGCCAATAAGTAAGTAGCGCATGGGATAAGATCACATACAAAGGAATTCTTGAACTCAAAATATGAGTGACACATGATACAAACAAGTATTAAGCTTGGTTAACATAAAGGATTAAAGGGGCTAATTAGGTCTTTGCACCTCTCAACCCTTTGATAAGTAGTAATACAATAGAGGTGGATAAGGAATTAGCCGGAAGTTTGGAAAGAAAAAGAATAAGGAATAAAGAAGTTGAAAGAAGCTGACTGTGCAAATAAAAAAATGGTGAGCTCTTTGCAAATAGAATGCACAGACTTGATAAATCAAATGGAAGAGATAAGCGAGTAGAGCAATCATGAAAGAAACCTTGAAGTGAAGAGATTGAAGAAGGAAAACTTGAATCTCAAGTGCAAAATTAAGGACATTAATAATCAAATGGAAGACAATGAGTAGAGGATGCAGAATAATCAGGTTAGGTTGATGAATGCCATAAAGGAAAGGCATGAATTTGAAAAAGAATTGCTGACCCTCTATCCATTAGAAGGCTTACAACGAGGAATGGAGTTACTCGCCAAGAAACTAGAGGAGAAAATAAAGGAGTTAATGACCATAGAGAAAGTTCAAAAGCCACAATTTAAAGGTTATTAGAACAAGCGAATCAGCAAACTAGAATGATACAAGAAGAAATGAGGAGAGCTAACTAGTGGAAGGGTTATGTCAAAAGTCTGATTTTGTTAACAAATGAAATGATCCCAAAATTTTCATAGGCTTATGTGCAAGTAGAAAGCATGATCCACCCCTTCAACACCTCTCATGAAATCATGAATTTTCTTTCATTATGCAAAGAACTTGCAATAGGATTAAGGAATATAGCTAGAATTTTGTAGAACAACTATACATTCAATTTTTTCCTTTTCAATAAAAGTTTTTGCATTCGAATTCAGAATGAGACTCCTTCAAAGGACACCAAGTGGTAAGGGGTCCAATGTCTCTATTGTTTGATAGTCAACCTTAGTCAATTGAAGAAATGATAAGGTTCCTGAAAGATTAAGAGTTTTTGTGCTTCAAGATTTAAATGCTGATTTTACATACTAGGCAATTCACTATAAGCTGAAGATAAAAGTAAATAAGTAAAAAATTAATAGAAGGAGATCTTATATCTATATCACTTAACAAAAAATATATATACATGTCCTATGCACTCGAAAGTTTACTTAATTAAAAAAAAACTATCTATTTGTAACACAAAAATTAGGATGTCAAGTGCACTAAATAAAAACTATCTTTTCTCCTAGGACATCAAGTGGTAAGAGGTCTAATATCTATCTCACTTGGTGGCCAGCTTTGATTGCTTATAGAAATGATAGGTTTCCTAAGAAGATTAGAGATTCTTCGAAATATTCATAAATTAATTTGATAAGTTAAATGTTACATACAATATTGCACCAAAGGAAAAGCAACCTAACCAGATAACCCATGCGCACTCTTACAATACTCACTTTCGAAGCTGGCAGATAGCCAATGATAGTACAAATAGAAATCAATGAGATGAGGCTGAGATGACTGCTTTGAGTGAGCCGGTATCCTTTATGGAAACTCAACTAGGTGAAATAATAAAACTTTTGAATATCTTTTTAAATAATGGTAAGGTGGCCAATGCACTTAACCCTCAACCATCCAATTGTCAAGCTGAAAAAAATCCCTAAAAGGATACTGAGAAAGGAGAATAGTTTCCTCAGATAGGGGAGAACTCCAATGTCAAGTC
Organism: Adenanthera pavonina; assembly: GCA_026686845.1. Taxonomy (NCBI): domain Eukaryota; kingdom Viridiplantae; phylum Streptophyta; class Magnoliopsida; order Fabales; family Fabaceae; genus Adenanthera; species Adenanthera pavonina. Next base: position 23,060,770 of record JAIVEN010000022.1, on the reverse strand, counting down.
CACAAATGCCCATGATCAACCAGGAGAGGAGAATACGTATAGCATCTAAATCTCACCAATGCCTGCACAAAATCGAGAATTAAAAGAAGAGCTTGGTGAAGTAAAGGATTAGCTCAAGGCCCTTCGAGGATTGAATATATGGGGGTCTATGAATTTGCAGGAACTATGCTGGACCTCGACAATAACCATCCTAAAAAATTTTAAGTTGCTTGACTTTAACAAATATGATGGCACTAGTAATCCAATGCACCATCCAAAGTCTTACTGCACGAAGATGTCAGTATGGTCCAAAGAGGAAAAGTTTCTAACAAATTTCTTTTCTGAAAGTTTGACTGGACATGTGCATACTTGTTACTTATAATTGGATCATTCTAAGATTCGTAGGTGGAATGATCTTGCTGATACATTTATGAAGCAGTATAATTTCAATCTTGATGTTGCCCCAATAAGGGAACAACTGAAAGCTATGAGTAAGAAAATAGATAAGGCATTCAAGGGGTATGCTCAGAGATGGAGAGTGTTGGCCTCTTAGGTCCAGCCCACCATGTTATCAAATGAACTTTGCTCATACTTTATCCACACATTACCAAATCCTTACTATCAATATATGGTAGGGACTAATGTCAAGGACTTTTCTGACTTAATGACAATTGGGGAAATGATTGACACAGATATTCACGAGGGAAAAATCTCTGTCTCTCAGGCTGAAAGTAACACAAGAAGAGGTCATGATACAAAGAAGAAGGAAGGAAATGTGAATTATGTGTAGCCAGTGCAATCATCTCCTAATAGGCAAGCTGTTTCTTACCAGTTGAATGGGAGGAACCCTAGACAAATGTCGGTAGCCCTAATACTTGACAAATAAGGACACATAGGAGGATAGAGAAATAGACAAGTTAGGGATAGTTGCATATGGCCTAATTTTGGTATGACTAATATAGAGTTGTATTGCAAACTTTGGGAAGCACAATTATTAGGACCTCGACCCTACAAGCTAATTCAACCACTCTTTCCAACTTGGTATAATCCCAATGTAACATGCGAATACCACATAGGTGCACCAGGACACTCTATAGAAGATTGTGTTATTTTTAAGAGAAATGTCTTAGATTTGGTCGATACGAATCACATCCAACTCAAGACTAATGAGAACTCCACCATCACTGACAACCTTCTTCCAGATCACCAGAGACAAATAAATGCCATTGAGGAAGGGATTGAGTTCTCTAAGGATATTACATATATCAAGATCCTTATGAGTACCCTCTATGCCTATTTGAGGGAAGCTGGTTACTTGCAAAAGTCCCTAAAAGATGATAGCATGATACTCAAAATTCAGGAGACGAGATATTGTGAATACCATTAGGAAGTGATGGATCATGATATTCAGAGTTGCTTTCAGTTTAAGGAGGAAGTTTGAAGGATGATGGCCTTAGGAATTATGGTCATTGGAAGTGATAACAGGGGAATATATGGGGTAGAAAAAAGGTCCATTAAGTTAGTTATCAAGGGATTAGCATTAAAGTAAGACAATGAGACAACTTCTCCCAACAGTAATAGAAAGTCTTGCAATCCTACACCCTTAGTCATAAACATACCTTCTCCCTTCCCATATGAAAATTATCTAGCTGTACCTTGGAAGTACAATGGTGTTGTGAAGGGTTCATCAATGGTTGTGGAGACAAATGAAAAAGCTCACTTAAGCATAACAAGATTTATAGGAGTCACTCAAAGTGGGAGGCTATACCTTCCAACAGAACTTTGGAAGACAACGAAGGAAAAGGAAGCATGTGTTGAAAACTCAAAGGAGCCTAATTTGAAAAATGCAGAAAAAGTTGAAGAAGAATGCATGTGCATTATGAAACAAAGTGACTACAGTATATTAGATCAATTGAAAAGGACTATAGCATGAATATCCTTACTTTCATTAATCTTATCCTTAGAGTCTCATCACTAGGCATTGCAGCAAGCCCTCAATGAAGCATATGTGCAGCCTAGCATAACTCCTGAAAAAGTGACAAGTATCATGAATATTGTCAAAGCCACATCCACCATATCATTCTCAGAAGGTGAGATCATAAAGAGAGCTATTTGCCAATCAAAGGCCTTACACATCACCTTAAAGTGCAAAGGATTTGTGATAGTTAAGGTGCTAATTGATGGGGGATTGACATTTAATGTCTTGCCATTAACTACGTTTGGTCACCTATTTTTAGAAGCCTCAAACATTGAAAGCAGCGATATGGTGGCTAAAGCCTATGATGGTTCCTAGAAAGAGGTATTAGGCATTATGCATCTACCATTAGAAATTGGACTAAGCAAGTTTATGGTGGATTTTTATTTTATAGATATTGACTCCTCATACATAATGTTGTTAGGAAGGCCATGGATACATTTTGTTAGAGTTGTTCCTTCTACATTACACCAAAGAATCAAGTTCATTCACGAAGGGAGGGTTGTCATAGTAAAAGGGGAAGAAGAGATTATGGTGAGTAAGCCAAGCTCACTTCCATACATTAAAGCTGCCAAGTAAGATAAAGGCACCATGTTTCAAAGCCTTGAGATTAAGGAACCTAAGCAAGGTGATCATAATGTTAATCTTATTGTGACCGAGATAATGGAGAAAAGTGGCTTTGAGTAAGGAAAAGTGTTAGGGGGACATCTCCAAGGCATTAAACACCTAATTGATCTTCCACAAAACTACAAATGCCAAGGATTAGGATACATGCCTACTTTGGAAGAGCAGATGAAAGTACATGCAAGGTTGTCTAAGGTAAATGAAGAAAAGAATTAGGAGTTTCCTCATTTTAAAGAGACTTTTTCCTACACCAGCCAAATTCATAAATCGACTAACCATTGCAGTGATTTTTCCTAACAATAAGAAATCTCATGTGCAGAGATCAATGGCTACTTCAAAAGAGGAGTTAAAAAACTGGGAATATGAGAACGACATTATCACCTTAGAGTAATTTGTTTAGACCATGATGTTTAGATCATTTTCTTTTTCTTCTTCTCTTCTCCTTTCTTTGAGGCTTTTACTTTAGAATAATCCCTTTCATTGTTTTAATTTCACAAAAAAAAAATGATTGAATAAAACTTGGTTTTTGTTTATCTATTCTTCCTCCTTTCTATTTATTATTTGCTTTCATACTGCAGGGATTGGATTTCTTCACAACACTATTCCAATATGGAAACTTCTTAACCCAATGATTTACTTCTTGTCTATAATATGCATGATTGTGAGCCTAATGATGAAGAATTAATCCAATTATACATTGAACACCTTGAATAAGAAGAAAGAAGAATGTATCCCCATAAGGAAATAATTGAGATGGTAAACATAGGAATACATAAGGATAAAAAGGAGCTTAAAATTATGAATAATCTTGAAAAGAAGAAAATGATAGAGCTCTTCAAAGAATATATAGATATACTTGCTTGGTCATATCGAGATATGTCAGGACTTAATCCAAGGATTGCTTCACATAAAATCCTTTTACTCCCTAATGTTAGGCCTAAAAAGTAGAAGTTAAGAAGAATAACAGCAGTAGTGTCCTTAAAAATTAGAGAAAAGGTGATGAAACAATTAGAGGCCAAATTTTTAGAGGTGGCTAAGTACCCTCCTTGGGTCGCAAACATTGTTCTTATTCCTAAAAAAGATGGTAAGGTTCGAATGTGTGTTGATTATCGAGACTTAAATGAGGCAAGTCTAAAAGATGACTTCCCTTTACCTCATATTGACATTTTAGTTGACAATATTGCACAAAGTCATAGATACTCATTCATGGATGGGTACTCCGAGTATAACCAAATCCCTATACATGAAGATGATGAGGAGAAGACCACCTTCATCACTCAGTGGGAAACCTATTATTATCGAGTAATGGCCTTGGGGTTAAAAAATGCTAGGGCAACCTATCAGTATGCTGTGGTAGCACTTTTTCATGATATGATGCATAAAGACATTGAAGTATATGTTGATAACATGGTAGCCAAATCGGCAGAAGGGCAGAGCCATATTGTAGTCCTTAGGAAATTGTTTGAAAGGCTATATAAGTACAAACTTAGGTTGAACCCCAATAAATGTGTCTTTAGAGCATTATTAGGAAAGTTGTTAGGGTTTATTGTAAGCCAGAAAGGGATAGAAGTAGATCCTGACAAAGTAAAGGCTATTTGGGAGATGCCACCCCCTCAAACAGAAAAAGAAGTTAGTAGCTTCCTAGGACAATTGAATTACTTTGTAAGATTCATTGCAAGTTTGATTGCAACTTGTAAGCCAATTTTCAAATTTTTGAAAAAGAACCATGTGGGAAAATGGAATGATGATTGTCAGAGAGCTTTCGATAAAGTCAAGGAGTACTTGCCAAATCCCCCCATATACTGGGACGACCATTAATACTTTACTTAACCGTACTCCCTAGATCAATGGGAGCTGTATTAGGGTAGCATGGTGCTTTTGGATAAAAGGAGTTGGCAATTTACTACTTGAGCAAAAAGTTCACTGATTGTGAATCACAGTACCAAATGATATAACAAACTTGTTATAGACTAATATGGGCTGCCAAGAGGTTAAGACAATATATGCTTTATTATACAACTTGGTTAATCTCCCAAATGGATCCATTAAAATATATATTCGAGAAACTCCATGTAGCTGGTAGGGTCTTGAAATGGCAAGTAATATTGTCTGAATTTAACATAAAGCATATAACTCAGAAGTTCGTCAAAGGAAGCATAATAGCTGACTACTTGGTGAAAAACCTTTTAGATGATAACTAGGCATTAAGCTTTCAATTCCTTGATGAGGATATATGTGCCATAGAGGAAGATGAGTGTGCTGAAGAAGGCAAACCATGTGGATGGGAGATGTATTTTGATGGTGCAGTTAACAAGCATGGGAATGGTGTGGGGGCAATCTTGGTATCTCCAAGGAGGAAACAATTTCAATTTGCCATTAAATCATACTTTGATTGCATGAATAATATAGCAGAATATAAAGCTTGCATTAGTGGCCTCCAAGTAGCCCTAAATTTGGGTGTGAGAATTTTAGAAGTTTTTGGTGATTCAGCCCTCATAATCTACCAAGTTACTAGAGAATGGCAAACAAATGATCCAAAGCTAATTCCTTATTAGGAACACTTAACTCAACTGATCAAATTGTTAGATGATATTAAATTTCACCATATGACCCAAGACAAGAACCGTGACACCTTAGCTACTTTAGCAGCCATGATTCAACTTGATTGCGGGGCCCACATTCAGCCAATCTAGGTTGAGACTCGACACTTGTTGGCATATTGTTTGAATGTTGAAGAAGAGCTTGACAAGCAACCATTATTTCATGATATTAAAACCTATATAATAAAAAGGATGTATCCAATGGAGGCCATAAAAAACAACAAGAGAACCATTCGGTGCTTGGCCATGAGCTTCTTTATAAGTAATGGCATGCTATACAAAAGAAGTCATGATGGCACAATGCTACGATGCGTAGATTTAAAGGAGACACAAAAGATCATGATGAAAGTTCATCAGGGCATATGCAGTACACATGCAAATGGCCATACAATGACCAAGTAAATTCAATGGTATGGCTATTTTTGGATGACAATGCATGCTCCTCCATCCCTATTGCACAATCAAGTATCCCTATGGCTATTCTCTATGTGGGGAATTGATGTCATAGGATCGATTAACCTAAAAGCTTCCAATGGACTATGCTTCATTCTTGTTGCCATCGATTATGTCACTAAGTGGGTAGCGCCAACTCATTTGCTAACATAACTCAGAAGGTCTTTATGAAGTTCCTCAAAACCAACATAATTTGTAAATATGGATTGCTAGAAAGAATCATCAAAAATAATGAGCCAAATCTAAATAGGGTAGCAATCAAGACTTTATGTGAGCAATTTAAGATCAAACATCATAATTCGACACCATATATACCACAGATGAATGGGGTAGTTGAAGCTACAAATAAAAATCTTAAGAAGATAATTAGGGAAATGACTATAACATATCAAGACTAACATGAAATACTCCCATATGCTTTGCATGGATATCGTACTACTATGTATACCTCGACAGCGGCAACCCCTTATTCTTTGGTTTATGGTATGGAAGTGGTCAGTCCAATTGAAGTTGAAATCTCATCTTTAAGAGTATTGGCTGAAGCCGACTTAGACAAAAAGGGAGTGGATGTGAACTTGATTTGAGCAATTGAACATGATTGAATGACGAAGACTCATAGCAATTTGCTATCATCAGATATATCAACAAAAGGATGGTGAGGGCATTCAACAAAAGGCTATGACCAAGGGAGTTCAAAGTCGGGGATTTAGTTCTTAAAAAGACCTATTTAAATCAAGATGATGATCGGTGTAAGTGGGCCCCAACATATGAGAGGCCTTACATCGTCAAGCATGCTTTTTCTGAAGGAGCATTGATATTAACTTACATGGAAGGCAAAGAACTAACAAGACCTGTTAATGTGGATGCTGTTAAGAAATATTATGCCTAAGCTCATTTTAAGAGACTCAGTTATCATTCCCAAGAATGCATATCTTTGGCAACAAGGTAAAACATTGAAATGTTATATGTTTACTTTTCCTTTATTGTACCAACTTTCACTAACCTCAGTTCTTTCAACTGTTTTGATTTTGTTTTTACTGTTATGTCATATTTGCATCTTCTTCAATCTCCCAAATTTTGAGGATACCACATGAAGAATATAGAACGTCATTGGTTAACACTCTACATGACATGTGGTTAGGCATAGAAGGCAATGTGATCTTTCGTAAGGTGTTTTCATTACAAGGTGCAACATCACCCTAATCAATATGTTTTATGATTTTTTTAAACACACATGTAAAACATGAAGCAATAAAGAATGAGTCTAGGAATAAAAATGACACAATTGATACAGTACATGAATTGGGGCAAAATGCAACCATACTTTTTATGCTTCTTAAAAGAGTATCAAATATAAATGATAGAATAATAAAAAACCAAAGCAATAAAGAAGTCTTATGCTTTCATTTGAATTAGGGCAAATAAAGAATTATGACTTATAGTTAGCACAACACCATGCACTTAAATCGAAAAGAACTTTTGCCTCTCCAATCATCCTTTCATATTAGGGAAGGAATGAAATAGCTTTAGATAATCAATGAACATACATTTCACAAGCATTGTAAAGCCTTGTAATGGCAGACACCCATAAAGCTCAGAAACAACTAGCACTTTCTATTAAAGCCCTATAATGGCAGGTATCCTCGAAGCCCAATACTGGGTAGCACCTATCTTAAAGTCCAGTAATGGCTGATACCCTCTATTAAAGCCCTGTAATGGTAGGCATCCTCAAAGCCCAGTACCAGCTGGCAACCATCTTAAAGCCCTATAACAGCAAACACCCTTAAAGCCCAGTAATGGCTGGAACCCTCAAAGTCCAATAATGGCTGGCACCCTCTATTCAAGCCCTGTAACAATAGGCACCCTCAAAGCCCAGTGACAACTGGCACCCTCTATAAAAGCCCTATAACAGTAAGCACCCATCTTATAGCCCTGTAGCAGCAGGCACCCTTGAAAGCCCAATAACAACTGGCAGACTTTATAAAGCCCTGTAACAGCAGACATCCACTAAAATCCTATGAAGATAAGGATATCACTACTTTCAAAGCCCAATAATAGCTGGCACAAAAAGCCCTGTAATGGCAAGCATTCACCAAAGTCAAACTTGGCTAGGAACATCACTACAATGGCAGGCATCCACCAAAGTTCTATATTGCTAGGCACATCTCTACCACTAAAGCCCAACTCCAGTTGGCACCTAAAGCCCTGTAATAGCAAGCATCCACCAAAGTCCTACAATGATAGGCACTTCACTGCCGCCAAAGTCTAGCTTCGGCAGGCACTGTATATCCTATCTTTTTTTTTTAATTTTCTTTTCTTTGATGTCCAAACAAAATACATGTTTTTATCTTCACTTGTTCCTAAGTTTCGAACATTGCACAATACTATCTTCTTATTTAGCAACCAAGTGAAGAGGGGCAACTCATCAACATGATATTTTGTTTGGCCTTTCATACTTGTTTGTTCGAGTTAGGGATCTAATGCAAAATAAGGAAGTCAAGTCATTCACTATATCACATGAAAAGGCTGTCATCTTGGTCCTTGTCCTATTTAGTCCTAAGACATTTTTGTCACCAAGGCATCATCATGGATATACTCCTAGATTTAAACAATATGGTAGCCAAGCCATAAGTCATATGTGAAAAAATAATTTTTAAACTTCATGACTCAATTTGTGGGGGATAGGAACATTTAAACCAAGTGAAATAGTGTTCCCAAGAGAAAACTCCATTGATTATCATATGGACAAAATGAGATAGGATTCAGGAAGAGTTGAAATGAAATATAAAATATACATACATATCCTAGAGAGAAGGACCTTAGAAATATATATTATCACTACTAGTCAAATAAAGTGGAGTTTCTTTACATGATTAAAAATTCTAGTTGATTTTAGTGTCTTAAATAATGCATGAACTCCTAAATATAATTAAGCATAATCAGATATATAGAAGTTAACCAACAAGGTTTGGCACAGTTGGCAAATGGCTTGGTCCTTTAAGTATGCTAACCAGGGCTTGATTCCTGGCCATGTGAATGGAAAACCTTATTGGGAAAGGTAAAGCCCTTTTCAGTGATCTTAGCGCCTCGGAAAATCTATAGGAGTTAAGGAAAAGAGAGTGAGATTTTATATACCCAGATTAGAGTTATAATAAAATTTCTAGTCTAGATCCATAAAAATATATCTCAAGAAAAATGAGTCAGGTTGGAAAAACCCTAAAGGGAAATAAGTACAAAATAAAAAAATATAGATACAATCCACTCCGTTGGCTTGAGTTTGTTAGGTTGGCTGGTCACCCAAGAGGGGGGTGAATTGGGTAATGTAAGATTTTCGTTCTTTTTGGATCACAACCCAATTTCACTAAGAGTATAGCAAAACAGGGATAAACAAAGAGAGTTATGTGCAACAATTGAATAGAGAAGATGAAGAACAATACACAACAATTTATACTGGTTTAGCCCAACCACTTGGCCTACATCCAGTACCCAAGCCACCACTTGGGATTTTCCATTATATCCTACAGGTTTAATCCGGACACCTGTGAAGTCTCAGTACATCCCACAAGTTTTAGTAGGCACTTGTGAAGCCACTCTCCTCACACCCTTACAAATTGTTGCAGCATTTTCGCATAAACTTTCTTAAGATTGTTACCCATAAGTTCAAATAATGTTCTATTTATAAATTTATGATGTAACTAGACGTTAGATACAATATCTAGCCGTTAGAGACGTTACCCAATGGTTACTCTGCAAAACTAGCCGTTTACCAACCACATTTAATGTTTCTGACATTCTAAAATTCAAATTTTGGATGTCAACAGATGAATTTCCCAGAGACCATAAGTTAAAGTCTTTAGCATTGAAATTCGAAGTTCGTCTGTTCAAAGCTGAAATTCGAATTTTCGTCTTGACAAATGTTTCTATGTTGGAACATACGAATTTTCAAGTTTAAAGTTCTTCTAGTAACTGTGGACAGTTGTTCCATATTGCTACAGTGCCTTCGAAGTTCGAATTTTGATTCCCAAAATTCGTCTGTCAGTGAGTATCTTAATATGACACAAGTTCTTCCTTTCACAATTCAAATTTTGGATATGGAAATTCATCTGTTAGCTGTTCTAGAAGTATTTTCACATTTCTGGAGATTCAAAATTTGAATTTTGAAAGCCAAAATTCGTATGTTAGACTTGAAGTTTGAATTTCATATGTGAAAATTCATCTGTTGGCTTTTCTAGAAATATTTTCACATTCTGGTGTTTCGAAATTCAAATTTTGAAAGTCAAAATTCGTTTGTTAGACCTGAAGTTTAAATTTCAGAAGTCAAAATTTGTCTATCAGTGGAAAGCTCAACTTGGTACAAAGGTTCTCTTTGAAATTCGAATTTTGGAGGCCCGAAATTCGTCTATAATAGCGGAACCTTTGTAACTTCAAACTTTGCACTGTAGACAGTCTTGCAGAAGCTATAACTCTCTCATTTTAACTTCAAATTAAGAAAATGACCTATGGTTGGAAAGCTCTCAATGTCTACTTTCAAATGAAAGAAGTTTCACATAAAAAACAAATGTATTCTGTGAGATATGATCAAAATAATGATAAGAGATCAAAACTAAAAATCCATATCTCACTAATCATCTTCAAATGACCATAGCTTTTTCATATAACCTTTATTTTGAGTGAAATAACCTTCTTTGAAAAGCTTAGTAAGTCTAGTTTCATATGAAATAAGTTTTACATCAAAGTCATATGTATTTTGAGAGATGTATTAAAATTACTAATCAAAGTTCAAACTCCAAAATTCTTGAAAATCAGATTTCATTATGTTTAAAAGTAAGGATATATTACTTTGATATCCAAAACTTCTTGAGTTAATCAAATGCAATTGTAAATCATTGAGTTTTATTCTAAAGTTCAAATTTTGAAGTATGAAATTCATCTGTTAGAGGGAATGTTTTTTAACCCTTTTAGTGCTTAATTATTAGACGAACTTTGTCATGACTTCAGACGAATTTTGCACATTTTACTAACTATGCTTGACTCAAAATTTGAATTTCAACACTTGAAATTTGTCTGTTAGAAGTGATATCTCTAAAACTTCAAATTTCAGTCAGCAAAGTTCATATTTTCACAAAGTATATGAAGTTTAACTTCTCAAAATTCATCTATCAGTCAGAGTTTTTCAAATCTAACATATGCTAACATTAGATTTACTTAATCTAACTCATTTAAAACATATGGTAACAAAATTAAGTAATTTTTAAAGATTAATCCCACCTTAAGACCTAAGTAAAAACAAAATATACCTAGTGACTAGGTCTTCAAATCTTGAGTTCCACTTTTACTTGGTCATTTCCTTCTTGGCATGCTCCCTTCTGATCTTCCATTTTTGGAGCATCCTTTCTTCTCTTCTTTCTTGAGTGGGGCATGATATTGATTTTCATTTCTGTATTCCAATGCTCACTCTTCTAGCTTGGACCAACCTACATTTAATATATTACACTAATAAATCAAGTAGTTAATCCAGTTTATATATTCAACTTATATTATTCATTGTAAAAGTACAATGAATATATTTGCACATAGCATGATATATATACATTATAACCATAATTAAATACATGCTAATACACATTTTACTTCTATAAGGAACATTATATATGTCAAATACATATAATTCATTTGTTCCTTATTATTCTATATTTGTCATCATCAAAACTTATATTATACTAAACCTTACAGAGTTATGCTTAGTAACTGGAGGGGTTTCACCAAAAAATGTTGTCCTTTGCGTCAAATGGTGCAATATGAGCTATGAGTGTGCTAAAAGCATTTTAGTACAGCAGGTTGTGTAAACTTGAGTAACCAGGGATTTGTATTATCAATGTTTGATCTTGAAGTTAAAAAAGCAAATAATGGCCCAAAAAAATAAAAATGTCCCCCATAAAAGTGAAGTACAAAATATGCAGGGAAACTAAAAGAATCCCTTATGATTCCATTGCACCAAAGTATGGATCTAGACAAGTCTAAAATTATAGGTCACTCTAGATGGGTATACATTTTCCTATTCTTGCTACCTAACTTTAAAACCATTAAAGACCTATACTATGCCGAAATACGTCTTTGTTGGCGGTTATTTTGACTTTTTTTGGTGGTTAAAAATAGCCAAGTATGTTAGAGCCGAAAAAAACTGTAACTTTCATTGGCGGTTAGAAACCGCAAAAAAAAAAAACATTTATTTGCGATTATATATAATAACCGCCAATAAAATTAGAATTCCTTTGTGGTTAGATGTAGTAACCGCAAAAAAAAAAAAAAAGAATTTAGTTGGCGGTTATATATATAACCGCCAACTAAAATTATAAATAATATTTTTAAATTATTTTTAATATTAATTTTAGTTGGCGGTTATATACATAACCACCAACTAAATTAAAATATTATTCTTTAATTAATTAATTGTAATTTTAATTATAGTTGGCGGTTTTAAATTAACCGCCAACTAAAGTGTATAAATTTTTTTATTTAAATTTGAATATTTGAATTTTAATATGAGTTGGCGGTTCTAATTTATAACCGCCAACCAAAACATTTTTGTTGGCTGTTTTACTAATAACCGCCAACGAAAGTTCTCTTTTTTTTTTTCCTGGCAACATTTTGTTATTTTTAATTGCAATCACTCGAACCTGCTTCAGTGTCAATACACAGCAGAACTAAATACCCATAACTAAGATATTTATCTAAAGCAAAAGTTATATTATATTCAAAATGTCTCAATAAAAAATTATAGACAATATTTATATCCAATTGACAAGAGCAAAAAAATGATATATAACATAATCCAGTAACTAGATTTTCAAAAGTATCATGTATATTAGGCCAATCTATAGCTTCTACACTAACAACTAATATATACACATGACCAAAAGCTACGTACATATCAAATTATCTGTCATATATGATGACCAAGAGAACAAAAAAAGCAGGCATCTTCTAGCCTTTAGAAGTCATCAGTCTATGCTTCTTCCCTTGTACTGCCCACAACATGATCAATTTTAAATTCATAAGCTCTCCAAAATAGATTAGAACCACCAATTAAATGTAGCTATATGATAAAACCAAAACCAAACAGATACAAAGTAAAACCAAACAACTACAAATAACACTAGAATGTGTTCACTTATACCCACCTCCTAAGTCCAACCACATATTGGCTCCACTCCTCTATGAGTTCTTTTATCTGAGCTTCGGAGTATCCCTCAGAGTATGTATCCGGAAAATACTGAAAATAAAAATATTACATATTACAAAAGCAATTTATATTATTAAAATTTTATATAAATATCATAAAAATGAATTATGTACATACCTTGGAGGGGATTGAGATTTGTCGATGTAAAATGATATCTTTCATGTATTTCAACACATAGTATCCACAATCATTATCATTAGATTGTTTCGGACACTGAATAAAATTATATGAATATTAGATTAATTACAATAAATGTTAATCTCAATAGTTGATTGAGTATTAGATCATAAATACCTGAATACGTGTCCATTTATACAATAAGCCAGGATCTGTTGGAGTCTTTTGGTTGTTCGGCTTACTATTGTTGGTTAGCCCACGTGCTGCTTGAAACATACTCACACCTCTGTTAAGCATTACCAAAGAAAATTAATACAGAAAAAATTTGAGGTTAATAAATAGAAAAATACAAAAACACATAATATAATTGCATATTCTTACTGATTTATCATCTCTAGCATCTGTGGGCGGTAGTCTGGTGGATTTCCTTTGGGATCCAAAAAATATATTTTTGGTTTTATTGGTTCAATACAAATCAACATCCAATGATTCCTAGGAGAAAAATTTACTAGTTTTAGCAAATAAACTTAAAATAAAGCAGTCAAACATGAAAAAAAACTATTATTACAAAGTTTAGTGATAAGTGACTTACCCCTGCATAAATGGTGCCAAAAATAACACCCCTTCACCCCCCTTTGCAGTTAATGCATCTGCCACATCCTGTGACTGTTCTATGATCTTTCTCTGTGGCATCAAACCCGATGTATAAGCTGAAATATCTTGTGGGTGAATGAAGGCAAATCTGTCGATCAACTGAGAAGGGACTAGAATTTTTTCATACAAAAATCTAAAATGGAAAAAGTAATAGTTTAGTATCACATAGTCAAATGAAAGATCAATTCATTTATGTTAATTTCAATACCTGATGTATATGTTAATATTTTGTACCCCAAGCCATCCATGATCAATGATGTAGGAGATCATATCTTCAGTTATCACTTCAGATACTTCCTTACCATAAACCCCTACATCATAAGGAATGTGTATCATTTGCCATAACCCCATGTTTAATATACCATTAAGCAATTCACGATTTTGTGAGTTTGATGACTGAGGTTGTCCCTTCTTTAGTGCAATGATTGACTCCCTCGATTGTCCCGACACAACTTTCTTCCCTTGACTCTTTCCTGTGGACTGTGTAACACAAGTAGTCAATTGATATAACATACAAATATCTTCAGAAATTAAGTGGCTTGTCAACTAACATATACCTTTTTTGGTGGAGCAATAGTAATGAGATCCACAGGCCATGCTACAAATCCACCCACGGCCTGTTCTACCGTTTCTGCTCCCTCGATAGGCACAGGCAACCTCGCTGTCTCTTCTTCGGGAAGTGCAATCGATACTCTGACATGTTCTGCAGGCAAGGGTGCATTGTGAAGCATGTCCCCTGGGATGTTATGCACATGCCCTTTTGCAACCACACGCCGAGGGTTATCCAGCCATAAGAGACAATGTCCTATACCCTATACCAATCATAACATTAGAAAATATTGTTATATATCAACCACTAACTTTAAATTTAGTTAATAAGAGAAGCAATTACCGGAGGGAGATGCTGAGATGGAGGAGTACAACTATCTTTGACACTAGGACTGTTGCTCCCCCTTGGCTCCCCTGCAACGCAGCTTGTTTGACCAATAACTCAAGCTGGGCTAATCGTCTATTCATGTCAGATTGTGTTTCATGTTGTTGTTGGACGATTGCCTCCAATTCAAGAACCCTAGCTGTAGCGTCAGAGTGTCGGCGTTTAGTCCCGAAATAGGCCCTGTTAGTGACACCAAAGCCAGCACCTCTAACACGTCCAGGGTGTTTAGGGAGCTCTAGTGCTTGGCTAAGTACATCCAACCCTGAGCTTTGCTCGCCTTCAGAGGTCTGACTTGAAATCTGGATCTGTGAAAATAAAAAAATAAATAATTTTTTGTCCTTCTAAAACGTGAGAGGTCAAATCATTGTTGTAAGGTAGTACTTACTATTTTTTCAACAACTTTCTGAACATTCTCGTTCTCAATAATCCCTTCTTTGTTTTTCCTGGATTCTGACCATAGCTCATGACGGGGTACTTTTGTCCGCGTGGATCCCTCCTTCAGTACTTATGAATTCACGGAAATAATTAGATATCAAATAGTCCGTGTGAATAAATATAAGTTTTGACAGCTATAAGATATACATGCACTTACCAACTTCCTCTCTACTCCAGAGTATCCCAGACGGCCGGCTCGGTAAGGGTACTGTTGACTCTTTGCCCTTTGACTATTTGCTTCACTTAATTTCTAACAAAATTTCAATACTACAATCAAATAATTATAAACAAAGAGGATTAGAATATTGAAATATAAACAGGAAAAATTGTTCACCTTAAACTTCTCCTGACGCTGAAGATCGATAAAGCCATCCCAGTATTCCTGTTTTATGTAGATTCTAAATTCCTCAGGTGGATGCTCAATGATGTTGCCAGCTTCATCCTTCATAAAGTGCCTCGTCAAGATATATTGAAAATTACGCAATGAAATCCCTGCCTTTTGATATATATACACTCTATGGCTTTCATCAACGTCAAAAGCGGACTACAAAACAAAATACTCAAATTAATTATAACAGGTTTGCATGCATAAAAAAAATGTAGCTAAGTTCTGAAATTAATTATAATTACCACTATGTCTTGGAAAACTAAATCCTTCACACCAAATGGAACTTTCCTCCAATCATCCCATTCTGGATGGCTGATGGGCACCTTCAACTTTGCAGCCACTCCGATATAGCTACTTAACTTCTTTCCACCTTCATTGACTGGATGATTTTTGTAATTCCATTCCACATGGATCTTGTTTCCAGTATCTCTTGCGTGGCAAACCTCTTTCATTACTGTCAAACCACGTCGGTGCTTCATCATCTCTCGTTGTAATGTGACACGCTTTGCCATTTTTACCTGTAATAACATCAAAATGATTAATTACATAATGAAAAATTAATGACATAACAAAATAAGAAGATCATTATATTAAATAACGAAAATAAATTGAAGGTAATACATATATGTTTAAATAAAACCTTTTCCTCTTTCTTGTTCTACCATGAATGATTCCTCCCCTCCTTTTCATGATCCAAATCCCCTCTTCATGATCATCTCTCATATAGAGGGCATCATCTCCAGTAGAATCAACATCAAATGATGCGCTATAAAATGGATCATCCTTAATATCTTCATCCTGTTGGTCTCCACCTTGATTGTGATGATCGATTATTTTGTTGGTTAACATGACAATCGACCACCTCTTATTAGCAGGATTAGGGACATAAAACACCTGTTCAGCTTGAGATGCTAAAATAAAAGGCTCATCTTTGTACCCTATCTTATCAAGATCAACCAGAACGAACCCTGACTCATCAACTCGAAGACCATTCTTGTTGTCAACCCACTTACAACCGAAAACCGGTGCTCGAAACAAGATGTAATCCAACTCCCATATGTGTTCAACTACCCCAAAGTATGACATATTTGCAAAAATAGGGTTCCTATCTTTGGCACTAGAAATATGCATTAATTGAGCTATAAGGGTTACCCCACTATTTTGCATTGTGCTCTGATCATCCTGCTCTTTGATATAGAATGTGTAGCCATTTATGAGGTAACCAGTGTAAGAGAAGACATGCATAGACGGACCATTAGCTAACCATCTCAACTTGTCTGTAACTAAACCAGGATTCATTTCCCACTTTGAATTAATATGACCTCTCAACCAATCTATAAAAAATCGATTGTGTTCTTTCGATATCCAACTCTCATTCTTATTGGGGTTTAAGCTTCTAAGTTTCTCCTTGTGCATTTCCACATATGGAAGAACCTCATCAGAATTGTGCAAAACATACAAGTGAGCTTGCTCCCACTGGGTCCTGGATATGCTAACAATTTCCTTTCCCATAATCCCTTCCCCAGATGTTCTCCCCATGTGACGATACTTAGGAAGGCCAATGTTATCAACATTTGATAAGTATTCGGTGCAAAATTCAACAGCTTCTTCGGCTATATACCCTTCAACAATACAACCCTCTGGTCTACTTCGGTTTTTCATATAACCTTTTAATATCTTCATGTAATGCTCAATTGGGTACATCCACCTCATATAAGCTGGACCACATAATTGTGTCTCCCTTACTAGGTGAACCGTTAGATGAACCATCATATCAAAGAATGAAGGCGGGAAATACATCTCAAGCTCACACAAAGTGACAACAATGTCTCTTTGCAATGCCGGTAACTTCACAGGGTCAATCACTTTGCTACAAATATACTTAAAGAAGAAACATAGTTTAGTGATTGTCCATCAAACTTTTTTAGGTAAAATGGATCGAATAGCTACCGGAACAAAATTCTCCATCAAAACATGGCAATCATGAGACTTCAGCCCCTTTAACTTTAAGTCTTTCATAGAAACAAGGTTCCTAATGTTTGAGGAGTACCCCTTTGGAACTTTAACCCCATCAAGAGACTTACAAAAAGTAATTTTCTCTTTTCTAGATAGTGTATATGCCACCATAGGTAGATAAGTACGGCGTTTCTCCTTCACTGGTGCCAACTCTCCTCTTATTCCCATTGCAACTAAGTCCAGCCTTGCCTTAACGCCATCTTTAGTCTTCCCCGGCACATTAAGTAATGTACCGATAATGCTGTCACATACATTTTTTTCTATATGCATGACATCAAGGAAGTGTCTCACATACAAAGACTTCCAATATTCCAATTCAAAGAAAATTGACCTTTTCTTCCACCCACTAGTCCCAAGGAATCGCGCCAAAGGCTTCCCGAAGTTGTCATTCAAATCCTTTACCTTGTCAAACAATTGCTCCCCACTTAATGGCAAAGGTCCTTTTCCTTCTTCTATATTCCCATTAAACGCTTGTCTCCACCACCTGTAATGATGTCCGTCAGGCAAAAATCTACGATGTCCAAGGAAGACAAATTTTGAACCATGCTCCAACCGTATTGAATGTGTGCCTTCTTCACATATAGGGCATTCGAACTCTCCTTTGATACTGTAGCCTGACAAATTACCATACGCAGGAAAATCGTTAATTGTACCAAACAACATAGCTCTCAATTTGAATATCTCTTCCTTATATCCGTCATACACCTCCACACCCCTCTCCCACAGTAGCTTCAAATCATCAATTAATGGAGCCAAATATACATCTATATCATTTCCAGGTTGTTTGGGTCCAGAGATTAACATAGATAACATCATAAACTTCCGCTTCATACATAGCCAAGGTGGTAGATTATAAATAACCAAAATCACGGGCCACGTACTGTGAGTACTACTCTGCATACCATGCGGGTTCATTCCATCGGTAGATAATGCAAGGCGTAGGTTTCTATCTTCTACCCCGAACTCTTCATATTGACTATCAATTTTTTTCCATTGTGAAGAATCTGCAGGATGTCGATACTTTCCATCTTCAATTCTTTCATTCGCATGCCAGGTCAAGTGCTTCGCAATTTCAGGACTTTTGTATAAGCGTTTAAATCTAGGTATGATAGGAAAATACCATACGACCTTCGTTGGACTCGATTCTTTCTTTTTATATCGGGGGGCATTGCATTTAGGACATCTGTCTAATAATGTATGTTCTTTTCGAAATAATACATAATCATTAGGACAGACATGTATCCTCTCATAGCTCATCCCAATAGAGCATAGCATCCGTTTAGCCTCATATGTTCGGCTAGGAAGGTCATTACCCTCTGGTAGCATATCCTTCAAAAGTGCAAGCAAATCTGTGAAGCTCTTATCACTCCATCCATTACCCGCTTTCAAGTTGTACAACTTTAACACAGCTGACAATATTGTGAATTTAGTACAACCATAGTATAATGGCTTTTCTGCATCACTCTTCAACCTGTCAAACATCTCAGGACAATCTTGAAGCTCATTCTCAATCACATTCGCCATCTCTTCAAGACGGTTAGCCTCAACTGTAGTTGTGTCAAAATCATTAGATCCACTATAACCCGAGCTACTATACCCATCATTCGTTTCACCATGCTTTGTCCAACGTCCGTAACCTCGATCAATTCCATGACACACTAAATGATCTTCCAAGTCCTCTGCACTTACTAGCTTCCCATAACAACACTTTAAGCAAGGGCATAAAATGTTATTAGGATCATCTGCATGCTCAACTGCGAAGCTAACGAACTCCTTCACTCTATCCCTATACTCCTGAGTCAAACGATTCATAGACATCCATGACCGATCCATACTTCTGAGATGTGTATCAATTTTGGCAAAGCCTCCTGTACAAGTTGAGGGTGCAATAATTCTACAACAACATCTCACAACAAAGTTAGACTTCCCAATTATAAGTACGACCATTTTTCAGCCATTCCCAAATAGCATAAGCTATATAATTCACAAAATTTTATAGCAATACTAAGTCATAAACACATTATAAGCAAAGAGCTAACATGTTTGATAAATAAACTAAGCTATAGGCTAGTTTCATGTAATTATGGTATGGTGGGAGTAATTGGATTTGTTTACAGTATATCTAACATGTACACCACTAGTTATAAATTCAAACAGAGTTCACCATGGTCACATGTACAAAACCTATTGTGCAGAATAAATATATCAAATAGGTACATATATACGGATTTTTGAACAACACCATGTGTATATAGTTAAGTATAAAATATAACAATTTTTTATGAAGTAAAGAATATAAAATAACCAAGCTAGGTTACCTCTCTTACAAAGCCAAGATGTCCGAGCACTAGGAACCACCACTTGAAATGAAGTCATATGCTCTGCACCATGATACACGATTCACCATTACAGACCCAAAACCAACTTTGTGATTTACCTAATAGTTTTAACATAATTTCACAATTGAACAGGCCCCAACAAAGATCCCAACACCAAAAGAAATCTCACTGATTCATAACATGCCAAAATAACTGCATCAATCCAAAATCCTTTCAGAGCTACATGTTTATATAGTAAATCAACTCCCATCCTTACCAAACTTAGTAACCATATTATTTAGTATCCAAAGAAGCTTCTAAAACTTAATTCCTGGCTTAGCCACTTAAAATTCAAAATTCCCCATTTTCACATATTCAGTAAACTAAGAAAGTTTTGGGTAAAAAAATATAACTCAAAACAACTCCAATCCACTCCAAACTTAGTGTACACATTCTTATGCAGGTAAGAAAATCTTCGATAAAACTAGGTGCACAATTAGTTACATGACAATATTTCAAGTCCTACGTCTATTTTAAATATCCATAAGTAAATTATTTCAAGTCCTACATCATCAAGCTACTACGCATAATATACTAATATATATATATATATGAAGTATGAAAATAAAGAAGAACATACCTATACACATTCATGGTTCCCTCCCGTTGAGTACCATAGGCTTATTGTCCTTCTGCCAAAGCTTCTCATGTCTTCTCACCCAGATAACTCAATAAATTACGAATACAGTTAATTTCATTATTATTGAACTTATCAGATCTGAATAACAATAAGACAACAAAGTAATTAACTATACCTACCTCTAGTGTGGGTACAAGAGCCAAATCTAGGCGTCTTTGAATCTGATTGAAGAAGGAATGTTTGCTTCAGAAGTGAGACAACACTGGATTGGGGAGGAACGAAGCTTACTGCTTTCCGGCGGAGATGTCACAGAGGTGAATAGAGACTGGATGGATGAAGTGTGCGCTACAGAGATGCCAAAGGTGGAGACCGGTGGGAAGACGTACCGGCTGGAGGTGGTGATTGGACGGCAGCCAGAGACTTGTGGAGTGACTGCAAGTGAGAAAAATCCTTCTTTCGCTTCGCTCATTCACTATGTTCAAGTTGCAGGAGTGAACTGAGCGAATAAATAAGATACACTTAAGGAGTGAAGACAAGATTGCATGCGATGGCGAGAGGAAGGAAGGCGAAAACGAGAGGAGGGAAAATTTGTTTCTAAAGTTCGCGGTCGAAAGATTGTTTCTGAGATATAAGAACGCGGTTGCGTATTTAGGGTAAGGAAAACGAAGGCGGTTATTTTAAATAACCGCCTTCGTTTGTATTTTTAAAATTAACCTAGGCGGTTATTCAAAATAACCGCCTAGGTTTATATATGCATTTTTTAATATTAAATAAAACGAAGGCGGTTATTTAACAACCGCCAACGTTTTATTTATAATAAAAATTAAAAATAATTATATTTAAAATATACGAAGGCGGTTATTTAAAATAACCGCCTAGGTTTTTATATGTATTTTTTTAATATTAAATAAAACGAAGGCGGTTATTTAACAACCGCCAACGTCTTATTTAAAATAAAAATTAAAAATAATTATATTTATAATATACGAAGGCGGTTATTTAAAACAACCGCCTATGTATTTTAATATTATTTTTAAAAAAATACGTAGGCGGTTGTTTTAAATAACCGCCTTCGTTTCTTATCCCGATATTATTTATTTTTTTTATTTTTAAATTATTAACAAATTTGTAGGCGGTTATTTAAACAACCGCCTACAAAAATCTCCCTTCTTATATTTCTTTGCGTTTTTTAAAATAACCGCCTATATAAATGCGCCAGCAATTTCCAATTTTATAGTAGTGCTATAAATAAGATATTAAGTTTTTGATTTATTTATGCACACGGGAGACACTAGAAACTGCTTGGTAATGTTGAGGACTTACAGGCTAGATAAAGTGATGGGAAGTTCTAAATTCGGGTTTGATTGAATAGATTAATTTCAAATTACGAATAAGATGATTGCTGAAGATCTTAAAAATGGTAATTAAAGCATAGTTCATATGTGGCCAATGGAAGTATATTTTTCAAAATTTTCATTTTCCTTGGTTGGTTGTTTATGTCAACCACATATCAAATATTCATAGGATTCTTGTTGAAAAATGTATATGACTAATGACTTGGTGCTTAATATCAAATGATTCCATACAAGGTCAATTATCATAACCTAATCATGTTAGAGGCAGTCTAGTCACTTCATTACAGCCATAATTCTCTCAAGGTTAGGTTCAATGCATAGTCTACTATTATTATGAGAGATTAAGTCACGCCATTTGCATTACATGATTAGTCTTATAAAATACGTGTTCTTATCTTTATTTATTTCTTAGGCAAAATCTCAAAACTACATTTTTTCGCCATCACTTAAAAAAGCAAATAAAGAGGGACAATTGTGAACATCGTATTTTGTCCGGCCTATTTAGCAAAAATAATAAATACATAAAAATAAAAAAAGTCTCTTTTAGGGTTCATAGAAAAAATAATAAAATAAGTTCATAATATTCTAGAAGATTATCTTTTAAGAGATGAAAAATGTTAAATATAAAATATTCTTGGATTATCTTAAAAGATTTTAGAATGAATTTTGAAGATTATCCCTTGATATAAAGAAACAAAAATGAAAGAAAAGAAATTTAGGGATTACTTTTGAAAATCTTGCCAACTTTCTTATCCACAAGATTTAAAACTAAGAAAAAAAGGAGGTAAAGTAAAGATGATAAAAGAATTGAATTATCTAAAAGTGGGTGAATAAAATAATAATAATAATAATAATAGAAAATCTTTAAAGATCTTAAAAAAATTGGGATTCAATACTTTTAAAAGCATTGGGAAATCAAGATATTATTCCTACATGATTTTTATCTTCAAAATTCAAAATATTTCAAATTAAAAAATGAATGGCAAAGCTCCTCTATAAATAGAGGGCCTAAGAGCCAGAAAGGACATCTACAGTCAGATAGAGCTCTAGGCAATAAAAAGAACCTAAGAGCATGGAGAGGCATAGAAAGAGAGAGAGAGTTTTTGAAAAAAAGTAAGTTAAGATTGAGACTCTTGAAGAAGACTAAAGAAAGAAAAAAATTAAGAGGAAACTTATATTTTACATAAGTACCGGTCTATAAACTTTTTCTTTCTTAGTTACCTAATAGTTTCTCATACATATATATATATATATATATATGCATCTATGCTGCATTAAATTAGATTTGGGAATATATCATTTATTGCATAAATTCAGAAAGCATGTATTCATATAAATTTGGAATATTTTATTCATGGGATATTACTTTATATCCACCTAACAGTGACGCATTGGTTTACTTTTAACAAATAGATGAGAGCACCTAACACCTTGTTTCGTTTTACAGTTTGCGTCTTGTCCTTTTAAAATATGATAATCTATGATTTTTTTTTCTCTTCCTCTCTTCTATTTTTTATTAAAAATTTTATGAGCGATGCTTGTGCCTCCATAAATATATATAGTGTTGGCTAATGAATTGCAAGTAATTCTTATACCGTCGTGGATTTAAATAATTTTTTTATTTTAAAAAGTACAGTGAGTGATACTTTTACTGTTATGGGTTTAAATAATTTTTTCTATTTTAAAAAGGTCGTGAATGATACTCATACCACTAACATTAATTTAAATTTATACCTTTCAAAACAAAATTTTATGTTACTCTAGATATTTTCCTAAAGGTATATATAAAAAAATACATGATATGTTAGAACAATTATTCTTTCTTAAAAAGAAAAAGGATAATAAAAAATACCATTTTTTTACAAAATTTTGAAATACTCGAACTACGTGAACTTTGATTTCTCTTGAAGGTACGTAGGTCCTAGGTTTCATCTTAGGTTAAGTCTGTTTTATAAAATATATTATATTTTCTTTTTCATCTAATTTTTCTTTTAATTTAGCAATAAAATGTAAATAACAAGGATACTTAATTTTTTATGGCCTATTTAACAAATCATAATAAATTTAGGGTAATCGTTTTTTCGAATGGATGTCATAAAGTACCTAACACCTTTCCTACATATAACTGTGGCTCCCAAATCTAACTTTTTTATTTGTATACCATCCTTTTCTATTATTTAGGTTTTCCAATATTTTCTCTTAAAATTTTGGTGGCAATTCCATTTTTCCATTTTTATTTTTGGATATAAGTTGGGTGTGAACTTGTGTTATATTTAATGAAAGATGTGGAATTAATGGGTAAAATTGGAAAGTTTGAAGTTTTTTTTATAAGTTTAAGAATGTAACAAATATTTTTTAATATGTATAAAACCTCTCCTATTATCTTATAATATAGGATGGAGGAAGTTGCATTTTGTTTCTAATAAACTTGTTCTTTCACGTGCTTTAAGGTTGTTTGATTCAAATAAGGGGATTAGAGGGGAGGAAATTGGAGCGATTTTTTATAAATTGAATTAGAGGGGAAAAGATTGAAGGAATTTTAAAATTTTCATGTTTGGTGGGGCTAGATAAGTGATAATAAGAAAAATTTTAATAAAACCTTACTTAATTTAATTTAAGAGAGGATTAAAGAGGATTAGAGGCATTATAATCTCTCCCCTTAACAAAAATACAATCTGGGGAGAATAAGGCTATATTTTGTTCAAGATGTTTCAGGATTTTCTATGGGGAGAGAATCAGAGGGGAATTGATCCGTTCCATTGTTTAGGTCAAAAAATTGGAGTGCGTCAGTCACCTGAGCCTAATGTAGAGTTCTGATCTAGTGCGGTCTCCAATCAATGCTCTAAGGACACTGTTACTATCTTGTCCCCACTACAAGGATGAAGGAAAAGGTGAAGCCTAGCGTGAAGAAAAAACTGCGATAGTTTTGGATTTGGGTGATAACTTTTGTCATTTTCAGATTCATTCTTATATACATTTCTAATAATCTCAACCTATCGTCTCGCCCTAAAGTCTCCACCCCTTTCCCCAGCCTGTGTCGTCATATGCTTTTTGTAACTCTATACTCAACTATTGCGTTTTTCTTACTTGCCCTCAAATCCATGTTAAATTCTTGATTCTGTGCGTAACCTCTGTTGCTTTACCTTTGTTTTACAGTGGCCGAGGGTTACTGGTTGAGGCAATCATCAATGTCACCTTATGCTGGTTCATCAGTTGACTTTTACTTTTGAAATTTGTTTTTGATTAATTTAAGTCCCCCATCTTTTCCTGATAACTAAGTTGTTCATTATTTTTGTTGTTGTTTCTTTTTTAAAAAAAGACCAGGATCAATGTACCATGGTTCTCCTTTGTTACTGACACTTATAGGTCCTCTAACAGTTAGAAGGTGTCAACTCTATCAGCTTAGTTTAACTTGTACTTGAAAACAATTTCCATTTTGATTGAACATTTTATCGTTTTGGACATTTGGTTCCCTTTGTATTTTTTTTTAGGATGCTTTCTTTCTTGGCTATGTTACCTTGTTACAATTTCTAGTCGCATGGTTGCATAATTTAAATTAAACCAAGTTTAAAATAAATTGTATAGCCTCATACATCAAAAGGCCTTGATATATATGATGAAGGGCAGGTTCTTATATGCTATAGTAAATTAGATTTTTAATCCATTCACACACTTAATTGCAAAGATAAGTCAAGATATCTATAATGCATGGCTTGAAATTTTGATGGTGTAATGACAATGGAAAACTTTATGGTACAGAATTGAAGGACAACCTGATCATCTTCTATGCAGGTAAATTTTTTTCCCTTTGATTGTAATTAATATACAACTAGTTGTTCATTTGTCACTGATAAAGTCTTAATCTTTGCTGGCCAATATTTATCATAATCAATATTATTTGGAAAATGTCAGCATTTTTAGCATTTTTTTTAAATATTACTTCAATGCCAATACCATAGAGTGGATGGCAAAAAACTGATATTATGAATGCTGATGTTTGTTTGGTACCTACATATAGTTTGTGATTGCCATCAATTGTTAGATCCAAGTGATGTATTTCTTCATTCTTATTCTTGTTTTGATATCTTGTGCATTTAGTTGTGCAGTCAATATCTTCTTATTTCAGGATACAATTTGGTTTTTGTGATTGCAGATGTGATCAATGCAATGCTCATTCATGCTACTGGTCAAAGCTTTCAAATGACATGCAGTTTAAGTTTAAAATCTCCAAGTCTTTATCAATTGTCTGAAAATTCAGGTTATTAGTATGTTTGTGATCCTCTTTTTTTTTTTTTTCGGCTATTACATTTTGCCCTGCATTTTCTGTTTACATTAGTATCTGAAATGAAAAGTAATTAATAAATAAAATGAATATCTAAATATGAAGATCCTTCATAGATAAAAAAGATCTACTGTGAATGAGAAGTTTTTATATTGTGCCTGACTCAAATTTGCCCTAAGCATAGCATGTTACTGCATGATGGTTACCAGATGTTATTAAAAATGGGCAATGAATCCTGGGATATTTTTCCCCTTTATTTCTATAAACATATAAAAAGTTGAAGAGAATTATTTTCATAAAAGAAGTGCACTTGCCGGTGTGGTATTTCGGTGGGGAAAAATATACTTATATCAATTTTTTTCAGGAAAGAAATCTGTTAAATTGATGAGGAGAGCACTGGTCATATTAGCAATTGTTTTTTCTGAGTAGTAAGCGCCTGTTTGGTATTAATACTAAAATCAAGTTTTGGGTAAAAACTTGATTTTAATAGTAATGTATGATGTTTGGCTTCATTTTCCAGTTCCATTAGAAAATGATTTTTCAATCAAAACGTGGTTCATGGACAAGCAAAAGTGGACCTGCTTCTCGGTTCTACTTCTTCATTTTGATCTGTATTTATTTTAAAGTCAAATAAAAATGAACTAATAAAAATGAGAAAAAATAGAAAAATTAAAAAAATAAAATTTTCATAAAATTTCTCCTCTCTAATGACTAAAATGTCCCTTTAAAATTTTAATTTTTATAGATTATGACTTGTAAGAAAATGTTATAACAGATATATTATGTTCTTAATTAAATAAATGCAGATTAAATTTTATTCTAAGTAAATTAAATTAATTATGGGATAAAATTTAAATTCAATTTAGAGGAAAATTATAAGTTTTGTCAAAATTAATTTTCAAATAAATCATCCAAACACAAACACGTTAATCCAAAACCAATTTTTATCATAACTACATTGCAAAACCAATTCTACCAAAAACCATTTTTAACTAACTAAGAACCAAACGGGCCCTAAGTTGTGCTTACAGACAAAGAATATGATTCTTCTAAAATTTCATTGTCTTGCTATCACAATGGATCTTCTTGACTTGGAATCTTGAATGTAAATTCGTGTTCATCCTTTTTGATAGGCTCTTTATTGTTTATAGGGTTATACCTTCAGGAGATATCGCTGCTCTTATATACTTATGGAATCCTTTCACAATAGTATCTTGTGTTGGTTTGTCCACATTTGCGATTGAAAACTTGATGGTCCTATTATCACTTCATGGAGCAAGTACACGTAAGCAACTAAAAGCCTTTCGTTTGTAACTCTGGAATGATTAAATTTCTTATGTTATTATTCTGTCTATCCATGAAGTGCTCCCTCATATTGAAAAGCAATAGCACAGGACCTGGTAATTGTTTTTCCCCCTTTGGCACCTTAAGGATTTCTTGATGAGATATGACTATAGGAATCTCAGTTTTTAGCTTTTAGAGGGTTTCTTTTTCATTAATAGACAACTGTGATAAAGAGCTTTTGTGTTTATCTCTATTCTTCTTCCTTCCCCTTTTATCTATCTCAAAAGTATACTGATCTTAAATTGCTTTTGGATTGAAAGAATAAAGAGAGTATATTCTTCAAGTAATAAAATCCAGATTCAAGTAATATATTTAAGCAAGATTGATAAAGGCAGCAAAACCCACATACACACATGGCATCCCTAGAAAAACTATAATGACAAAAAAAAAAGTAAAAGAAAACAGTTAGCTATTTGAATGGCTTTTCTATGAATGTGTCTTGTTTTACATATGTTGTATTATATCACTTGTTCTATCTATCTAAATAGTTTATAGGTCTTGAGATACAAGTTTAGAAGCTGATGTCCTTTTTGTGTGATTGACTATTGTGTTATTGCCTATCATGTTCCTGTTCTGCTTAGAGATGGTTTAGGGAATATTTGGAAGAATTGACTTAAGTTCTCTTGGAAACATGTTAATCCTCTTTTGATGTACTGTAAGACTGGCTCCCCTAGGGGAGCCATCAAGGTGGTATTGTTGTTAGGGTATGGTCCAGATGTGCCTCCTCGAAAATGATGAAGCTGGAAAATCCTCTTTCAGTGATAGCAGTTGTCTAGAAGAGGAAGTAAAGGATCAACTGTGCATGTTGAATGTTTTCACATGGAGACCAGTCATGCTTTTTCTCTTGTGGACTTTTCTGTGGTCATCCTATGTTTTCTCTTGACCCAATTTATAAGACCAAGTGAGTTTCCATAAAAACAAAAAAATAAATAAGACTGAGTGAGTAGCAAGTAATAAACAAAAAAATATCTAGTGTCTCTAATCAAGAAACTTCTGAATCATCAATTTATGAAATTACGTGGACTAAAACAATACTCTTTCCATAAATTATAAAATAAGTTTTCTATATTCAAATATATGCCGTTTCTTTTTGTTTCTAGTTAAAATATGAAGAACTCCCCTGAACTTTTAATTCGTCTTTAGAAAACTCTATTCAACTTTAAACCTTGATATTAAACTCCCTTGAACTTTTATTTATATGCGTATAACACCCTTCAATTGATAACTCTATTAAATTAAATTGTTAACAAGAAAATCTCACATCAAACATAAAAATTACATGGCATTCAAAATGGAACAATGGACTTTTTTTTGTAATATTTATTCCAGCCACATCACACCTTTTTTTTTTAAATTATCTTCCCCAAAAATTGATGAACCTCCCATGGATCTTGTTCAATTGCTCAAAGCTATTGTTGGCGTTGTAATTATTTGGTGTGTTTCTCGAGTCTGACATGGGTAGTTTGATTGAAAGAAGGAACATATAAAATTATTGAATGTTGGGTGAAAATCCATATGGATCCAAGGGACAAGAATGGAGATTTGAAGAGTCACCCCCATTACACAGCCGATGCAGTTATTCTATTGCAAATGGAGTGCCTTCTAGCAGAATCCTCTTATTTTATTGGGATTTACGTAACTTGAGTAGTAAATATTACAAAAATGTTTATATTTCCATGTTAAATGCCACATGATTTTATGATGTCTAATGTGGCACTTCTCTACAAATTATTGATTTAACTGAGTTTTAACAAAAGGGGTCATTTGTATATAAATCAAAGTTTAAGAAAATTAATTGATTATCAAGTTTTAAAATTGAAGAGAGTTACGTGCAAATTAGTCAAAGTTGAAGGAAGTTCTTTATATTTAAGCCTAATTTCATTCTTGTAGCATATCAAGCATAAACACAATTTTTAATACAATTTATAATTTTTAATTGGCCTTTTATTTTAATGTTTTCATCTTGGAAAAAGAAAGTTTTGTAAAATTTCATGATTGAAATTACAATACATGTTGAAAGGGAAATTTATAAAAAGTAATGTATACAAATTAAGAGATTTACTATTTAATAATGTCTTATATGTAAAAACTGTTAGCAAGGACAAAAAAAGAAAAAAAAAACAACTAACCAACTCTGACACAAGTATAATTCATTTTTTTCTTACACAAATTCAAACGGGTCTCATTTGTATTCCATCTATGAGCAATGCCTTAGTGTCTTCAAGACGGTCCATCATTTTGGGAATTGGAATGATACCATTGAATTTGGAGGAAGTACAAAAGTCATATTTGAGCGAGGATTCCGAAGTAAACCCACTACTGGTACAACCTACACATGTGACACATGAAAACATAGGTAAGAGAAAAACTTTGGAATGATTTTTTCACACAAACCTAGTGCCACATCATTTATTGTAAAGTTTCTCCTAGTTTCTCTTCTTCATTCATTGTCCATAAGATTAGCAAAGTTTATTGATGTTAATAGGCTCTAAACAAGTTAAGGAACGAACCCAAACCAAGAGGGAAGTAAGCTTGAAAGGGTAAAGCTCCAAGGTATGTAGTTTCTTGCTCTTGCTTGATGTTATTAGTTAATGATATTCTATATGTTATTATGATATGTAAATGATACTATGTTGATGTTTGTCATGATTGGTGGCTATTTTCATGATAAGGGCTAAGCCCTATGATGCCCATTTACTAAGCCATTAGACTACCAAAATTTTTACTATAAAAGTATGTTATGAAAGCATGCAATGTGATATGATGATTGTATAATGTTTTGCAATGTTTAAGCTAATTGATGATGTGATATGCTTAAACTTTGTTACTACTGAGATGTCACCATCTCATCCCAAGTTTCCCCAATTATAGGGCCAAGTAATGTTAAGAGGAAGAATGTAGCAAAGAGGATTGAAGAAGAAGATTGATGTATTAGAAACTGCTTTATTCTGTTATGTCCTGTCTATTTTGAATGTTTGTATAAATTCAAATCTGTCTCCAAAAATTTAGTGATTTGTATGTATGAATAGAGCTATATCTCAAGAATAAATGACACTAGTTTGGTTGTATTTGGATTTATACAATTATAGTTATGCATGTTTTACTAGAATTGTTCCAGTGAAAGTCGCTTCTGACCCTTGAAGCTTTAAATCAATACGCTGATTCATAGAAGTAAAATAAATGTATAAGATAAATATGGTTAGAAAAGTGGGCATATAAAGCTTTCCAATGATGCTAAGTATTTTGTGATAATTAAATTTTTAAATTTAAGGCCCAGTTTTCTCATAGAAATTGGAACTAGAAAATGAATAGTAAAGATTGTATAACAAACTGTACAAATCTGAGTGATGATTTTTCTTTTTTCTTATTTTTTTTCATGAAATCTAAGATGTGAGTGATATTTAGAAACTTGAGACATTGAGAAATGATTTTTCTACATTTAATTATGATTTTTGAAAAATCATTGCGTAATGAACTATAAATTTGTGAAAAATAGTTTTATACAATTTTAAAGTTTTAATTAGTTTAAGCTTTCAAAGACCTTGTTTATACTTTAAAAGTGAGTAGTTTTCATGGGAAAGGTCTTTAAATGTAAGATGTAACACCAATCACATGCATAGTGATCCATATGGGCGTTTTGCTACTAATAATAAGAGTGCTGATAATACCAGCTTGGGTTGGAATGATTATATGAAGATGGCAGATTTCTTGGACCTGATTCAGGGTTCTTGGTGGATAACTCAGCAGTTATCAGTACATTATTTAATGTGATGAAGGAGTTCGGTAGCTTTTTCAACTTTGCCTTTTAGCTTCTCCTTTTTCTCTTGCGAATTTTTTGGCTCTCTCTCACTCTTCCTAGCTATGTTTAAGACGTGAATGAAGAGGATGAGGGCTGAAACTCATTTAACAAAATCATTTGAGAAGAGATATGAAAGGGATGAATAGTGATATTGAGTTTAATTAACCAAACTTAGTTAATTTGCATTTTACTTTGATAAAGCAATTTGAATAGTTCCATTCATGTCCAAGCTGCTGTAATTCACGCAATATACAAGGAATTTTGGCCAAAAATTGCTTCATGAATTTTGATGGAGCAAAATAATCTTTACTGATTAATTTTGGCTATATCAATTAATTACATTTGCCGTAGTTGTTATTAAATTGAAACAGAGTTATTAAAAAATTACTTTTGAACTAAAATCATTTTTTTGTCCCAATATATATTTGAGTAGGGTTCATTTACTATTGTTGACACTGTACAGTTTTTTTTTTTGGGGGGGGGGGGGAGTGGATGTCGCATAAGGAAATTAGATGGCCATAAGGGGAAGTTCATGTGGAGGATTGAAAACTTCACTAGGTTGAAGGATTTTTGGAAGAAGAGGAAAATTACAAGTCTTTGCATCAAGAGCAAGAGGTTTCATATTGGTAACATGAATTGTTGTCTCATTGTTTATCCTTGAGGTTCGCCATTTTCTTGAACTGGAAATCTTTTATTAGTGACTACCACTTAATTGGTTATGGGATTCCAGCTGTGAGGATTTATACTTATGTATAAATTAAGTAGATGACGTCTTATTAAGAAATTTTAATTTCTTGAAATTTGATTCCTTGTTATTATTTTAGAGCCATTTTTACATATACTGTTCAAATTGAAAGGGGCATTGTTGCGATCTATAGACACTATGCATATCTTTTTATGGAATTTTGAGCTAATTTGATGCTTATATTCTGTTTATATTAATTTATCTTTTTATGGAACATAGTAGGGTGACCAACGAAAGATATAATGAATTATGTTCCATAGCAAGAAGAACATCCCTAACAAGGCCTTTAGCAGTGTATTTAAGCTTCCTCAATGAACATCCCAAAGCTAAATGTTGTAGTGAAGGCAATGGTAAAGCTAAATGCAATAGAACATCTCTACTATGTAACAAAGGCACACCAAGGAACCATCCAAGATGTTCATTTTGATTAAGGCCCAGTTTAATACATATCAATGAAGTAGTTGATCATATATCAATGAAAGTGGAACTAAAAGGTGGATTTTGTGCATGGAACAAAACTCAATACAAAACTCAAGGGCAGCTCGCCATAGCCAAATGAAGCTTCTCGCTAGGTGTAACCCATTGGGTAATTGCACATAGAAGCATGAAAGAGTTTAATGAAGAAGAAAGAAAAATTCTCACTATTCGAATTGACAAGTGAGGCTATGTGAAATGAATTAGTAAGTCATGAATGAGAAGTAGAAAAGAAAAAAGAGATGGGAAGAAAAGAAAAATACAACGTAAGAAGAAAAGTATGAAAAATATGACATATTATTTTCCATTAGGCTCAAAATGAAACAAATAAATAACTATTTTTTAGATAGCAAAGGCAAAATAGGAACTAAAAAATTTTAGTGACTCACCAGGTCAAATAATTTTAAGATTTTGAGATACAAAACTAAAATCGCTAGATAAAAGTAAGAAACCAAAGTGGCTTCTTGTAATAAATTTAAAGCCACATGAGTATTCTAATGTCATGTAGTCTTTATTCAGCACCTAACGTAATCCACTTTGAAATTATAAGCTTGATGATCCATAGTTTTTTTTTCTTAAATTAAATGTTAACCTTTTGAAATTTGAATATCCATCATGTTACAATTCAGTTTTATTTGACTTTTCTGTCAGTACTAAAATTAGATCCAAAAGATTCATTGCCTAGGATACCAAAGTAGAACATGGTTGTTGGATTTGCTAGAAATTGTTGGCGGGCACGTATGGTTATATATCTTAGGCATTAATGAAAAACAATCTATTGGATAAGCTAACTCAACTATAAGATGTCTATACTTAGTTTAGGCCTTGGCTATAAATACTTGTAAGCCCAAATCGAAAGAAATAGAAAAGTTGGTTTTGAGCATTTCATAAAAATGTTATCATCCAAAGCTTGTGTTCTTTTACTCATTTTATTAGCCATTGCCTCTGAATACAATGACCTCAATGCAAAACTACATGTAGACATGGGATCTACAGGAAGGCCTATTTCAGAACATTTTTTTTGGCGTGTTTTTTGAGGTGAATATGTTAAGCAATATTTAAGGTTCTAAGTGTTTGTGTGTGTGCGCGCACGCGCGCATGATGCAAATGATTTACTACTTGTATTGTAGGAGATTAATCATGCAAGCTCTGGAGGATGATGGGCAGAGCTTGTAAACAAGAGAGGTCATTATAAAATAGTTATTTTCTCTCTAAGATCCTTTTTTAAGTAAATATTTGGATAACTAAACATGAACTTGTATTGATGTGTTAAGGCTTTGAAGCTGGGGGTACAATGGTCTCTTCAAGTATATTTCCATGGTCAATTATTGGAGATTAATCAACTATACAAGTGGTGACTGAACTTACTTCTAGCTTTCCTCGCAATAAGGTTGCTGTGAAATTGCATGTCATTTGTCCTTCTCACAAAGGTTTCCCTTGAGGTGTTGGTCTCTCTAACCCTGGTTTTTGGGGCATGGTATGATTGTAAATCTTTCACTCTTGATTATACTTTATTGTATTCTTTATAATTGCACGATTTCAACTCTTTATTAATGCACCTTATTCCTTTAGAATATTGAGCAAGGGAAGAAATACAAGGTCGTCTTCTTTGTACGTTCATTAGGATCAATTGATTTGAAAGTTTCATTCACTAGAACAAACGGATAAGAGCTAGCTTCAATTAACATTATGTTATTAATTAGAGAATTTTTCTCAAGCATAATCCTCATTTTGTTGATATTTAATATACAATAAGTTAAATATATACAACATACTATAATAATGATTTATGTGTGTAAAGCTTCAGCAAAACATGTTTCGAAGTGGAGAAGAATGGAGACTATCCTTAAAACCCTGAGATCAGACTTCAACTCAAGCCTCCAAATTACAACAACCCAAAAAGGAGTGATTTGGTTGGACCAAGGCTCAGTTATGCCTATGGATACTTACAATGTACGTAATAGTTGTAGTCATAATTTTCAACCATATAAAAGGGCAATTTTCAATTTAGAATAGATCCCTTAGAGAATGTATTTCAGCTAAAGTGAAGAGAAAAAGTGAGAGGGGGAGGGAGAGAGGGGTGGGTCCCATAGAAACAAGAATGGGGTCTACCTTTTTCTTTTTTATCTCTCTTCACTGAAGCTTAAAATAAGCTTAAGGAGATCTTGGTTCCTTGTTAGTCTTTTATTTCCCTTTTTGTGATTAGAATTACATTACCTTTCATACATCAAGGACATTGTAACACCCCTTATGACTTTGTTTTGGCATTGTGTGTAAAACTAGAGGAAAACAGGATGGAGGAAGGCTTAAGTGGAGGAAAATTAAGCTCCACTCCGTGGCTTGGAGCAGAGCCGCTGTGGTGAGAAGAGCTCCATAATAAGGTTTCCGACTGGAAGCATTGGCGCCATGGCGAACTTACTCAGAGCCGCGGCAAAAATCGAGATTTTTGTTTAAATTCAGTTCATTTTAGTTGGACAGACGAAGGAGAAATGAAGGAGAACTAGAGAGCTCTACTAGGGTTTGAAGATTTCAGCCATTAGGAGTGTTTTTCGGCGTCCAAGAGCCTGGATTCAAGTTGGTAAGTGGTTGCTACTCCTCCCTTTCTATTTTCTTCGGTTGAAACTTAGGGTTTTTCGGTTATAAGTTTGCATCTTCGGTTTTGGCCGAAATCCACCAATTGAAATGGATACAGTGGGATTAAGGAAGTGTGTTTTGTTGTTCTTGATACTTGAATGTGAGTTTTGAAGGGTTTATGCATGATTTGAGCTTGACCCTATGTTGTTTTATGTTAAGGCTTTTGGGAATCCGAAGTGTATGTGGTTTAATAGTGTTTGAATGGTTCTCAAGAGCTTATTGATGCATGAAAGGGGTGCTAGAACCTTGGATTAGGCTAAATTGGTTGAATTGTGATGTTTGGTTTATTAGTATATGTGGTTAATTGAGGAATTATGATATTGTGAAGGTTGCATGGTTAACCGAGAGGGGTTCAAGCGTGTTGGACAACTAGAGAAGTTCGTGAAATCCGCGTGTGTGGTATTGACACTTAAGGTAACCGGGTGTTTGTTTTATGTGATTATATGTTGATATATATATGCATGTTCCTTTTCATACCATGATATTGATTATGTATGTGTATGGTTTTCCTATA
The DNA here is from genome assembly GCA_026686845.1 of Adenanthera pavonina. Taxonomy (NCBI): domain Eukaryota; kingdom Viridiplantae; phylum Streptophyta; class Magnoliopsida; order Fabales; family Fabaceae; genus Adenanthera; species Adenanthera pavonina. Next base: position 23,025,247 of record JAIVEN010000022.1, on the reverse strand, counting down.
TATTGTGGTATGCACAGCTAGTTGATATGTGTGGATTGTATATGTTGTGTAGGTATGATGTGTAGCATCCCCATACCATTGCATGCTAGCATGTCCATATGATGCTTGTGATGATAATGATATAATTATATATGTATAGAGGTATGTTGGCATGACATTGGCATCATCACCATATGATTGCATAGGGAGAGATTGATGATGAGGTGATGATGATATGATATGAGATGATGATATGATAAAGATCCCTGCCATTAAATTCTCTCCATGGTAGAGCCAGGCGGCAGAGGACAATATAATATGATAAAATATCCCTGTCACTAAATCCTCTCCTTGAGAGAGCCAGGTGGCAGTGGATTTGGGGATGCACCTTCCATAAATTACCATTAATTCATGATGGTCTAGGGGAAGGAGAGCCACGGTTCGAGCTTTAGTGTAACCATTGGCCGGGTTGCATTAGGGTAATGTGAGCTTGGTAATGTCCCGAAATCAGTCTTCACCGACTATTGGAAGGGAATCATCTATTAAAATTTCTTGTGATGACGACAGTTTGTGGTTCTAGCCGTGTATAAGGGAGAACATGCATACCATTCATTAGCATTACATTGCATGACTGTGTGGATTAGTATATATATATTATATGTGTGGTTGTTCCCGGTTACTGAGACATTGTTTCACACCCCTCTCCCATGAACTGACTTTTTAGGTGATGGTTTTGGTACTAGTCCGGAGAAGACGCATGAGTAGTATCGGACGTGGGGATATTACGTCTATGTAGTTTTATATAATTTGGATTTATAACTTGTGCCAAGTAGGCTGGAATATTTTGTAATGAATGTATGACATGGATATGGATTGTATGGATGGATGTTGTATGTGAAATTGTGTATGTTGTATTGGGGCGTTTATATGGTTTTAGATGTTGAGAAGTCAGTATGGTGATGTTTGTGAGCCCAGAGTGGAGTTGGGCCTAATTGGTGTGTTTTAGGGCCTGTAGCCCGTTTTGTCAAGTTGGGGTTTAAGGAGGTGAAACCTCCTTGGATAAGTTGGTTTGGGAGTTTTGGACATGTATGAATGGTCTTTGAGTGACTATTTGTCTTTGGTGGCAATTGGAGGTGATTAGTAGTGAGTTTTGGTCAATAGGTAGCCAAAATAGTGTTAGGGGTCTAGAATCTCCATACAGAGTTGGATTGAGGTAAAGTTAGTGTTTATAGATAGATTGGGACTAGATTGACTTGTAGGAGTTGGAATCAAGTCAATTGGATGTCGGAGTATAAAATTATGCCCGTTGAAAGTTCGCTTTTGGTGGTTGAAGTTTTCTGGTATAGAAAACTAGCAAGGGGTGCCACGGCCCCAAGAAGCAGGCCACAGCGCCACACAGTCCAGTAATGAGTGAAAAATAGAGGAGATCTAAAGTCGTGGTGGTGCTGTAGCAGTCGCGGCCCCAACACAGTTTTTGGTGTTGTTTGATTAGTTTCCATTGTTCTGAAGTTTTGGGAAGTTGTTTTGAGATATTTGGGTTACGTTTGGTTGGTTTTTGAAGGTTTTGGTCAAGTCTAGAGGTAATTGGGAGTAGGTTGTTATAGACATGGCTTTCGAAAGAACCTTTATCAAATGGTGGTAGATTTGAAACCAAAATTTCTTTGATTTCCATGTATGCATATGTAAATTTGTGTATACTAATTTAGAGGTTAGCTTCTTCAAAATGATTTTTTTAAGGATCTTCTTAGAATGTAGCTATCCATTTACATTGCATTAAGTGGTACATACATTGAAGGAGATCATTTGAGAAATGCCTTCAAGTGGAAGGATACCATTGGATTATGGGAGAAGAGACCAAGTCACTATAATGATATATGGGGCTATTGGACTGATGATGGCTTTGGCTTTTTGGAGTTTCTTCAGGTGCATACTTTCTAATTATTCCCAATCATCATATTGGGCTTAACTTGTTCTCACATATGCCAATCATTACCCTTTATTATATTCAAATAGCTTCCAAAAGACCTCGGTGCATTACCAGTATGGGTATTTAATGCTGGCATCAACTGCCATGAAGAAGTCAACACAACCAACATCGGGCCCTTTATGCAAGTATAATTTAGCACTCACAGCTTCCTACAATGTTTATAAATTATTCTTGATGTTTTTTTCTTGTTGGGTTTCTATTTTGTTTTGCATTAATGATTTTATAGGAAGCTCTCAATGGGATTGAGTTTGCAAGAGGTCCTCTCACATCAAAGTGAGGCAAGATAAGTGTAATGCCCCTCACGATATCTTTATTGGTTTTGTGTTCAGGATCGGAGGAAGTAGGACGGATATGGTTCAAGAGGAACCAGAAAAGGCTCCGCGCCGCAGCAAGGAGTAGATCCGCCGTGGCAAGAGACCTTCCAGTGGCATTGTTCCGGATCAGATGGTGGAGCCGTGGTGAGAGTCGAGATTTTTGCTTAAAACCGGATCATTTCGGACGCTCGGACAGAAAAGAAACAAACGGAAACCGAGCTATGGTTTGAATCTCCGGCTTCCAGGGGTGATTTCAGACCGAGGGAGCTTGGATTTAAGTTGGTAAGTTACTTCTACACCTCCCTCTTCGTTTTTAATCGGTGGAAATATGGATTTTTCGGTTTTAGGTTGGGTGTTCGGTTTGCGGTGAAATCCACCGATTGAAATGGATGATTTGAGGTTAATGGAGTGTGTTTTGGTATTCTTGTTGGTTGGATGTGGGTTTGGAAGGATTTATGTGCAATTTGAGCTTAACCCTAGGTTGTTTCCGGTTAGGGCTCTTGGGAATCTCAAGAGTATGTGTTCGAATAGTGTTTAAACTATCCCTGGGAGCTTATTGATGTATGATTGGGGTGTTGATGCCTTGGATTAAGCCTAAAGTGGGTAAATTGTGATATTGTGATTATGGATATATTGTGTTAATGGGAGAATTATGTGTTATGAAGGTTAATTGGTTAACCGTGTGGGGCTCAAGCGTGTTGGTGTTCAAGAAAGCGTGTGGAACTTGCCTAGGCTTGGTATTGACAACCTGAGGTAACCGGGTGTTTATTTATGTGGTTTTATACGATAGTTTGTATAGTTGTATATATATGCATGTCTCTTTCATACCACGATAGTGATATGTCTGTGTGTTGTTATTATATATCGTGGTATGTGTATCGTAAATGATGTTTATGAGTATTGTGATGAGATATGTGATGAGGACATTGATGTGATATAATATGGTGATCATGACGATTATGATGATACATTAGCATCACCACACGTTATTGTTACATTGAGATGTGTGACGAATGAAGTGGTGATGATGTGATGACGTATGATATATGATGATAAATGAAATTGTTAGGGAGAATAAGGTTGGAGTATGTGATATTGTATATGTCAGGGAGGATAAGGGTGGATCGTGTGTGTTAGGGAGGATAAGGATGGGTTATTTGTATATGTGTGTCAGGGAGGATAAGGATGGGTTATATGTATATGTGTGTTAGGGAGGATAAGGATAGAAGTCCCAGAGAGGACGACATGCATACCATGCATTTTACATTGCATTCATATGTAATATGATTCATACTTGTATATATATATATGTTTATGTGTTGTTGATCCCAGTTACTGAGACATTGTCTCACCCTACCCTCTCCCATGACTAACCCTTTCAGGTGAAGGTTCTGGCTCTAGTCCGGTGAAGCCTAGAGAGTAGCTGTGTACGTGGGAAGTCTATGTAGTGTTTGTATTTTTGGATAATGTATTATGTGCCAAGGAGGGGAGAAAGTTGTGTATTGAATGTGTTAGATGGACAGGATTGTTATGAATAAATGTATGCTTGATTATGTTTATGTGGAATGTATTATGCTGGTGTTTTGAGAGCGTTATGCATTTGGAAATTTGTATGGTAGTATTTATGAGCTCAGAGTGATTTGGGCCTGATGGTTGTGTTTTAGAGCTTATGGCCCATTTTGTCATGATGGGGTTCAAAGGGGTCAGAACTCAGAGGAGTGGTTCCTTTGAGGTGCAACCTCCTTGGATATGTTGGTTTGGAGAGTTTGGACCTGTATGAATGGTCTCTGAGTGACCAGTTGTCTTTGGTGACAATTGAGGTAGGTTAGTGGTGAGTTGGGCCAATAAGTGGCCAAAACGGTGTCAGGGGTCCAGAATCTCCATATGGAGTTGGATTGAGGTGAAAGTGGTGTCTATGATTAGATTGAGACTAGATTGACTTGTAGGAGTTGGAATCAAGTCAATCAGAAGTCGAAGCATAAAGTTATGCACGTCAGAAGTTTGCCCCAAAATGTTGAAGTGCTGATATCACTACTACAGTTGACACTTTCTAAATCGGGTAAAATAGACTTTCTAGATCGGTTTCACTGCTGATGTAGAAGTGACCGATGTAGAAAATTCGCCTTTCTAGATCGGTTATTAACCGATCTAGAAAATATTTTAGAAAATTATGGAAAAATATGGGTAAGATTGGCCAATGAGGACTTTCTAGATCGGTTCCGAGTCATAACCGATCTAGAAATTATACTTTCTAGATCGGTTATGACTCGGAACCGATCTAGAAAGTGTGAATTTTTTTTTTACCATCTACATTGAATCTTACGTCCATCCTCTCTGTTTACCATCATACAAAATATATACCAAATTACATCCAACTAACCAGCACTATAATGCAGTAATGAACCAAATTACATCCAATTTGAACCAAGTGAATTTTCTACTCATGTGACAATCTAATCAACAAAAACATTACAGAAACAACAAATGCAGTAACAGCCCAATGTCTTCCAAATTCACCATGCATATAATGCCTAACATTAACCTAAAAGTATAACAACATAAAATCATCATTGTAACAAAAACTTATCACAACCAATCTTTAACTTTCTTTTCAACATAGTTGGCCAACAAAAACAACTTTCATTTGACAACCAAATTTGACCTTCAAAGTGAAGTAGTTTCCAGAAAATATCTTGCCCAATGCCTTTGAATGCCTTTAATTTCCTCGTCAGAAAAGGGGTCCTCATTGTCGAATATCTGTAAGCTCAAGGCCCATCAAAACATGAACAACTTACAAAGGAACAAAACTAAGTTATGTAAACTATAATTACCTGTTCGAATGATTCAACAGTGCCTGAAGTGATGATATTGAACATATATATCATCACATAATATCCACACACTTTGTCCCCCACTTGTTTCGGACACTATAGATGAAGAAAAAATGAGCACATCATGAAAGAGTGAAACAATGTTGTAAAAAGTGCTTAGGTTCAAACTGCTTACCTCTGGGTAGAACCATGAAGTCTTCTTCAGTTGATGTGCATGTTGACCCTGCATGACTTTGCTTGATCCCATAGCGCTAAGTTCAAATACATGCAAGGAATCATATTATAAAGTATTGATAATAAATGTCACAAAGCAATGATTTATACAAATATACTTACGTGTCAATCATATCCTTGAACTCATCTTTTGGTGGCATTGATGCAGAGCAGAACCAAGTGACGGCATTTTGCTGAGGGGAAATAACCATCAGCTGCCAATGGTCCCTACAAAATAGGGAATAAATTACACAGCCACAATATCATACAATTACAATCTTTTTCTTACCCTCAATGATATGGTGCAAGGAAACACTGCTTGTTGCTTTCTTTGAGCCTCAATCTGATGTAAGTTGATATTGCATATGTCTTGTTACCTTGCCTTTGGATGTGTTGTGGGCACATGAAACCATACTTATCACTTTTTCCTGATAAGTTGCAAAGGTGATACAGATACCTACAATATTGTAAATATGTGAGTTTTAAGAGTTAAATGCTTAGACATCATCTAGAAATAACAATAAACTTACTTCACAAACAATTGCAGGATCGATATGTTCAACTTATCTGTCATGAGTAGCTCCATCACATCCCTTTGGAAAATGTAGAAATCGTAATCCTTCGTATCATCCACAATCCCTGAATCCAAATGAACTTTTACAGGACTTTTGATATTCATTGCCATTACACATAGATGTGTTAATGGATCTATTTGAGGTTGGGACTGGGGCATTGATGGAGTAATTTCCTAAATAATGAAGTAATGATTAAAAAAATTACATGCTATACAAAGTCATTAGAAAAGCACAAGATAGCAATAATAGAACTACCTGGACAAGTCTTTCTGGCCACAAAATAAAATTATTTTGGGCTTGCCTAACTATCTTCACCTCATCACTAGGGAACAGTACTAATGCATCTGGAACTTCAACCCGATCAACCACTATTCTTACTTGATCATCCTTCATTTTTTGGTGATGGATAACTGAGCCCAAGTTGTAGACTTTACCATAGGCTACTAAGCGCCTATGAGGATCCTCCAGATATAGCTCACATGGTTTTCTACTATCTTGGATGGGAGTACCCCCCGATGCATGGTCAGGAATACAACTATCTTTTGTGCTTTGAGCTATTGGTGAATTGGTTCCCTGGACAGATGTATCTACCCGTGATGGTATCCCTGCTGCACCAAATAAGGACATCACTTCATCCTTTGTAGCTGCCACCTGTGTTACAACTTGTGCTGCCACCATAATTTCCATCTCATCCCTAGTCATGATTCTTGAGCCATGGCATTTGATTGATCCAAAGTACTGCTTGATACCTACTCCTCTTTCAACTCCCCTAACACGACCAGGGTACTCCGGTTTCCCTAGAGCAGTGGCCAAGATATCATTCCTTCCAATAGGAGTAAAGCTTCCCTGGGAGTACTGTTCTTGAAGAGAATCCTGTAACATACAAATAACAAACATATTTAACACTTGCATAACTAAAGCTAAATAATAATTTTGGGAAGTTCTAAATTACTTACAATCTTCTCAGCAACTACACGAGCCTCCTCTGTGACATACTCTCCTTCCTTCGTTTGTGGCGCAAGCTTCCATTTCTCAGCGCGAGTAGGTGGAGATAGAGGAGAAGTAACAGTGGATGAGTCACCTTGAGCATCTTGTTGGGCCTCTAACTTTTGTTTCATAATTTTTTCTTCAAGAAAGTCGTAACCCCCACGTGACAATCTATGGGGGTAAACATTTTTTGCTTGTAACTCTTGAGCTTTTTGTCTCTTCTCCTGTTAGTAATAAGTGAATAAAATCAATAATGAATAAAATAATTTCATTTTCACATTGTTGGTTTACTAACCCGAAAATTTTCATCTAGACGACTTTCGACAAATTTATGCCATGTCTCCTCTTCAAGAAATTGATAATCCTCGCAAGGATTTACTCCCTTCAACTTACCAAACACATATCTACTAGTGAGACTAGTCTTGAATGCCTTCCATCACTCCCCTGCATATTGAATCAACTTCGTCCTCAACAATTCATCAGGAGGAACATCATAAGTGAGCTACAATACACATATATACAAGGAAGTTAGTGATATAATAATATAAATAAGTATAATAGTTACAAAAATAGACAAGTATATAGCGATATACCATGATAGTTTCCCAAATCTGATCCTTCACCTTGTTGGATACATCTACCCACTCATTCTTTAAAATGCTTGCCTTACTACGTCCTAGAAGGGCAACAAAACTTTTAAACCTCTTTCTATGAGGCCCTATTGGATTCCAACTCTCATCAAATGCAATAAGTATCCTCTGTTCACTGCCATGACCAAGGGTTAACTCCTTTAATCGTGTGCCACGTCTGCCCCTTTTATGTGTAGATTGACGAGTTTGCCCATCTGAGTATCATAATAAGTAGACTGGTCACTAGAACGATTCTCCATGTTCCTGTGTAGACAATAAAGATAATGAGGTAAGCATATTGAAATAAGTATGAAATAAGTAATAAACATAAGATAATAAGATAATTAAAGTATGAAATAAGACAAGTAACAACCATAATTCAAACTTAAATTTTATAAATTGTTATATGAACTATGAAATAAGACAAGTAACAACTTAACTCAAACTTTATGTAAGGTTATTCTCCCATATCCCTTCATTATGATCGTCTCTTGAGGCGTATACTTCATCTATTTCATCTTCTTCATTCAATTCAGGTAACCTTGATGAGAAAGGAGGAGTCTCACAAATATTGAAACTTGATTCACCATTCTCATCACTAGCAATCAACTTTTTCCCTTGTAGAACCACAGACCATTTTTTATCTGCCGGATCGGTGACATAAAACACTTGTTTTGCTTGGGTTGCCATGATAAAAGGCTCCTCCTTATAACCTACCCTATTAAGATCCACCAATGTAAATCCTAACTCATCTGTTTGGACAACATTATTACTATCAACCCACTTACATTTAAAAACAGACACTTTAAATTTAGTATAGTCAACCTCCCAAATCTCTTCAATAACCCCAAAATAAGATATGGCTACCAATACTGGATTTTTATCTTTTGAACTTGAAAAATGCATCGACTCTGCTACTACCATAACCCCACTATTTTGCATGGTACTCTTGTCATCTTGGGCCTTTGTATAAAATGAATACCCATTGATGTCATAGGCACTCCAACATACAACATCAAAGTGAGGTCCATCGGCTAACCATCTTATTGTATTAGATACATTATCTTCCATCATAACTTGTTCATTGAACCATGATCTGAAAGTTCGGTTGTGTTCATTCATCAACCACTTATCATTCTTCCGAGGGTTTTTTTCCCTTATAATGCTTTTATGGGTAGCCAAGTAGGATTGAACTTCATCAGTGTTATTCAAAATGTATAGATGTGCTTGCAGTACTTCTTCACTACCCATGCTTTCTACTCGTAACCCTCGTGTACCCTTACCTGCGCCTCTTCGCTCATGGCGAGACCTTGGAAGTCCAACAGCTTCTGCTTCTGCTAAGTATTCAGTACAAAACTCAACTGCTTCTTCAGCAACATATCTTTCAACAATTGATGCTTCAGGCCGATGTGGATTCTTCACATGCCCCTTTAAGATTTTCATGTATCACTCAAATGGGCACATCCACCGTAAATAAACAGGGCCACACAATCTTATCTCCCTTACTAGTGGACCATTAAATGTACCATGATGTCAAAAAATGAAGGTGGAAAGTACATCTCAAGTTGGCACAAGATAATGGCAGCATCATTTTCCCATTCATCTGATTTCTTGGGGTCAATGACTTTACTACATATGGCATTGAAGAAGAAGCATAGCCTAGTTATAGTATCTCTCAATTTTTTTGGCAAAACATCCCGAATAGCCACTGGTAATAGTTGTTGTATCAAGATGTGGCAATCATGAGATTTTAAGCCTATTAACTTCAAATCTTTCATTGACACAAGCCTTTTAACATTTGAAGAATACCCTTGGGGCACTTTAACACCATGTAAACACTCACAAAAACTTCTTCTCTCATTTTTGGACAATGTATGACAAGCTGGGGGCAAATAAGTCCTCTTACCTACTTGTTACGGAGCTAACTCTTGTCGTATTCCCATTGCAACCATATCATTTCTCGCTTTCGTACAATCCTTGGTCTTGCCTTGTATATTAAGAAGCGTTCCAATAAGACTATCACACGCATTTTTCTCCACATGCATCACATCGATGCTATGTTTAACCTCAAGACTTCGCCAATATGGAAGATCATAGAAGATAGACCTTTTTTTCCATAAATTCTTTTCAGCTACAAGTTTTTGAATTTTTCCAAAGATAACATTGATGTCTTTCACCCTGTGATAAACTTGCTCTGGATTTAATGCCTCAGGAGCATCTTCATACTCTTGTAAGCCATTGAAAGCTTTTTTCAATCTACGATATGGGTGGTTCCGTCGAAGAAATCTCCTATGAGCAAGGTAGACTGTCTTCTTTTCATACTTAAGTTGATTGTAGTGTGTACCTTCTTAACAAATAGGGCATGCCTTATGCCCCTTAACACTGTACCCGGACAAGTTTCCATATGCTGGAAAGTCATTTATTGTGCAAAAGATCATGGCACGCATCTTAAAAGTCTCTTTTTTATATGCATCAAACACATCCACACCTTCCTCCCACAACATTTTTAAGTCTCTAATCAAAGGTCTCAAGTAAACATCTATGTCATTTCCTGGCTGTTTTAGGCCCGAAATCATCATAGACAACATGATGTACTTGCACTTCATACACAGCCAAGGAGGTAGGTTGTAAATCACCAAGAGAACAGGCCATGAACTATGTTTACTACTCATATTACCATAAGGGTTCATTCCATCTGTACAAAGTCCAAGCCTAAGATTTCTTGGCTCACTACCGAAGTCAGGAAACAATTGATCAATTACCTTCCACTGAGGGGAATCAGCCGGATGTCGGAGCTTTCCATCAGAAATCCTCTCATCTACATGCCATCTCAAGTTCTTTGCATCCTTTGCATTAGCAAACAATCGCTTAAACCTTGGTATTATTGGAAGATACCATAAAACTTTCGCAGGAGGCCCCTTAGTGCTTATATCACAAGTAGAATCACCATCCTCCTTTACTTTGTAGCGTGATGCCCCATATTTTGGACACACATGTAGCCCTTCATACTCATTTCTATACAATATACAGTCATTGGGACAAGCATGTATCTTTTTATACTCCATACCCATTGGGCACAATATTTTCTTTGCCTCATAGTTGCGATTCGGTAGCTCATTACCTTCCGGAAGCATAATTTTCAACAACTCAAGCAAATCCGTGAAACTCTTATCACTCCACCCATTTATTGCTTTCAAGTTGACCAATCTTAACACAGCTGATAACCGAGTAAATTTAGCACATCCTGGATACAAAGGCTTCTCTGCATCATTACACAAGCCATCATACACATGTGTTCGCTCAAAGGCCTCTACTCCAACATCACAAATCATGTCCTCTAGTCTATCATCCATATCTAAATCAACTTCCCCCTTTTGGTTAACAGTTGATGTTTCAAATTCACCATGCCATGTCCATCGTGTATACCTCTTGTTGAACCCATAACAAATTACATGATCTCTAATTTCTGAAACACCCAATCACCTTTCATTCAAACATTTGACACAAGGACAAAAAAACTTCCCATTATTGTTCTAAACATTTTTTTTAGCAAATTCTAGAAACTCTTCCAACCCATTCTCATATTCAACACTTGTTCGTCTAGCATTTATCCAACTACGATCCATGACTACCCAGAGAAGATTAAAGTATATTATTACCATATATGTACAAGGAAATTAAAGTTGCATCGAACCTCCTAATAATTTTACAATGAAAAACTAACAGCCATAAATCAATCACAGTCTTTCAATAGTTTTACTAAAATAGGAATTATCAATAGCAACTAGATAAGTATTACCTGATAAATCAAAGCACCGAGTTAGAGCTTTAATTGAAATAGAATGCTTTCCAAGAAGAGCCAAGTACCTGTAATTGATAGAGTTGTAGTGAATATAACTAGTTTGAAAAGAAAAATTGCACACTCAAAAAGTATTATAAGAACCTACTATGCCAATTCATAATTGTGGGCCTCAATTCTTTTTTTTTTTTTAAACTTAGAAGAAAAAGATACTGGAGGGGGAAAAGAGTGCTCAAAGAATAAATGTTAAGGGTACCCCACTTGATCACACATTAGTATGATGCATACATAACCCATGACTTTGTGAAAGACGTAAATGACGAGCAATTAAACTCCAAAAGAAAAATGAACTTTATATTTGTAAAAATTGTTGTTAGACTAGTAGTTAAAACTAACCCTGATGGTATAAAGCCAAAGCCACCACTAGTAGTTAGACTTAATATGCACTTGATAGCTCTTGTTGTATTTTTCTTTTACTCCATGAAGATGCTGAATTCCATCCACTTACTAGACATAATATTATGCCCTTTATTGAACCGTAGGGTCTACTTTCTCTCTCTCTCTCTCTCTCTCTCTATATAAATATATATAAAGCCAAAAAGATGACCTACCTTATAGTTTGAACTTATTTGATTAGATTTTTTATAGCTGAAAATAAAGAGCATAGAAAAAAAAATATTGAACTTTTATAAAGTTAAATCTAAAAATGTAAAATGACAGCTAGAAGTTATGCTCTTGAGAAATTAATCAATATATGGAAATAATAGGATTAGCTAAAATTTACTACAATAGTTTCACAGTAGCTAAAATCTACCAAAGTTCTTGAAAGTTTCAAAAAAGCCATCATTTTTATCATTCTCAATAGATTCTGGCTAAGAAAAAGAGTATAGAAGAAAAAAAAGACTTACCTTCTATAAAGTTCCCCTATCACAATAAATCAGAAGTGATTGATATAAATTATAAGCTCCTTGAAAAAAATTTGTAAGACATCCTCATCCACATCACTCACTGAAAATAAAGAGTCTCAAACTATTAGCTTTCAACAAATGCACGAAACAGTAGGCATGGAAGGATACTGTTGACAACAACTTAAATTTGCTAAAAGGGAAAAAATCATTATGATAGAATATGTGGATCAATAGATGCATAAGGTACAATGTGAAGTATTATTTATGGAAGAAGGCCCTATAATAACAAGAAATGTCACGATGAGAACATCAAAACTAACTAGTGGCAAAATGATTATATTTTAATGAAGATGGGGTGAAAAAACTGAGAATCTATTAAGTCACCAAAGAACAAACACTTAACACCAAAAAATTAAACTTTCAATAACATATTTGGTTGGTTAAAAAATGATGGCTTTTTTTGGTTTTTCCCTTTAATATAGCCTTACACCAGAACCTTAAGCAAAATTTATGCATACCACCATCTAAACCACAATTGTAAAACAAAAGCATTTAAACTTTATTAATTTAAACTTAATAGGACAAGTCATGCTAAAAGGACTTAAACTTTTTTCTGGTCAATAAACACCTAAAAGATATAAAGCAAGTAAAACAAGACGTACCCAAAGTCTATGATAACATTAATGACATAATCTTTATTGGTCAAAAGAGGATTTTTTTCTTCAATTTGAAAGAGACATGACCACCTAATCAAAATAAAGACAACCACGTAACCTTGCCTATGATATGGACCATGACATAATTTTTTTCGGTACAAAGCAACACATGACATCATATTGTCTTTTTGCTACTTCCCTCTATATATATATATATATATGCACGTGAGAGAAGAAAAATTGCTGCTAACCAATAAAACTAATTGGTCTTTCTTTCTTTGACCAGAAGTCAAACTAATTGCTAAAAATATATATATAAGATAGTAAAACCAGATTTAACATGAACAGAACAAGTACATGTATAGAGAGTAATAAGGCATTCTTAAAAGCAATATCGACATAGAGCAAGACTGATTGAGAAAACTAACTCAAACCTTAAAGTTCCGCTAGCACAATAAATCAAAAGCGATTGATATAAATTAGAAGTTCCTTGAAAAAAATTTGTAAGACATCCTCATCCACATCACTCACTGAAAATAAAGAGTCTCAAACTATTAGCTTTCAGCAAATGCATGAAACAGTAGGCATGAAAGGATACTGTTGACAACAACTTAAATTTGCTAAAAGGGAAAAAAATCATTATGATAGAATATATGGATCAATAGATGTGGAAGGTACAACGTGAAGTATTATTTATGGAGAGAAGGCCCTATAATAACAAGAAATGTCACGGTGAAAACATCAAAACTAACCAATGGCAAAATGATTATATTTTAATGAAGATGGGGTGAAAAAACTGATAATCTATTAAGTCACCAAACAATAAACACTTAACACTAAAAACTTAAACTTTCAATGACATATTTGGCTGGTTAAAAAATGATGGCTTTTTTTGGCTTTTTCCTTTAATATAGCCTTACACCAGGACCTAAAGCAAAATTTCTGCATATCATCATCTAAACCACAATTATGAACCACAGGCATTTGAACTTTATTAATTTAAACTTAATAGGGCAAGTCATGCTAGAAGAACTTAAACTTTTTTCCGGTCAATAAACACCTAAAAGATATATAGCAAGTAAAACAAGACGTACCCAAAGTCTATGATAACATTAATGACATAATCTTTACTGATCAAAAGAGGGTTTTTCTTCAATTTGAAAGAGACATGACCACCAAATCAAAATAGAGACAACCACGTAACCTTGCCTATGATGTGGACCATGACATAATTTTTTTCGGTACAAAGCAACACATGACATCATATTGTCTTTTTGCTACTTCCCTCTATATATATATATGTCCGTGAGAGAAGAAAAATTGCTGCTAACCAACAAAACTAATTGGTCTTTTTTTCTTTGACCAGAAGTCAAACTAATTGCTAAAAATATATATAATATAGTAAAACCAGATTTAACATGAACAGAACAAGTACATGTATATAGAGTAATAAGGCATTCTTAAAAGCAATATTGACATAGAGCAAGACTAACTGAGAAAACTAACTCAAACAAGATGTATCAAATGAAAGATGTTGGCTGATTTTTGTGCATAATATATAATTACAAAGCACCAGAAAAGTTGCTGTTAACTAAGCATAATGAAGTACCACAAAAGTTGCTGCTAACTAAGAATAATGAAGTTCTAGAAAAGTTGCTTACATGCGAGGCAGTAGGAAACCTCAAAAAGATCGCATCTTTGATACCTTTGTTCCTCATTTTGTACGTCCCTTCTCTTTCTCTTCTTTTTCACTTTCAATTCTGCAAAACCTTAGCTTCTTCTTTACTTGTATTTTATTCTCTTCTCTTCTCTCAATTATTCAAGTAAGAAACCAAGGAACATATTGTCAGATAGGAAATTTATCTAGAGAATAAGCTAGGTTTAACTAGATGGAAACCCCCTTACCTTGTCAAAGAAACAAAATCAGCAACCCTAGTGGTTAGTTCTCTAGCAAGCCTTCATTTGCAGATGTCTGATGCAATCCCAGAAATCATGCTTTGATCTTGACCATCGTATGTTTCAGCAAAAAAGACAACAGTTAATTGCAACAGCCACCCATAACAAATGGAGAGTGAGCACAACAAGGAGGAGTCGATTTATGAAGGGAATGGTGAAATAAAGATCACATGGGTTCGTTGCAGTTACAGGGGACGGTGGGGTTCGAGCTTTGTTGACTAGATTTGTGCGGACCGAACAAGGAGGGGTTGATTTGTAAAGAGAACAGTGAGGAGCTTAAGGCCAACAAAGGTCATGGGTTTGTCAAAGAGAAGCGTGATTTTTTTTAGTCAGAGCTGAGAGAGCACGCACCGAATGGAGAATGTGTACGTTGAGGCGGTAAGGTAAAACTTTCTAGACCGGGTGTTTAAATAACCAATCTAGAATTTAAAAATTGAAGCACTTATTTACAAATATGCCACCGGTCATATTTTCTAGATCGGTTTTTTAAATAACCAATCTAAATTAACGATGTAGAAAGAATATTTTGTACTAGTGTATGGGATATCAGCAAGGGGGCGCCGCAGCGCCAGTGATGGCAGTAGAGAGGGAGAAATAGAGCAGGCCAGAGCCGCGGCGGTCCTGTAGCGACCACTGCCCCAACCCAAAGTTTGGTAATTTGGGGTTCGTTTCCGCTGGTTTGAGGATGTGAGATGTTGTTTTAAGCGGTTTGGGTTGTGTGTGGTTGTATTTCGTGAGATATCGGTTATAGTGGAGGTAGGATGTTACAATAAGAGCTTCTTTGGGACACCATAAAGCTTTTGATCTACGATATATTGTTATTGGAAATAAAGACTACAGCATGTATAACTACCTAGGAAACTACCTTAAGTTTTACAATGCCATAAAACATTACTATCCAGATATGCAAATCATCTCAAACTGTGATGCTACTGCCGCTCCCTTAGATCATCTAGCTGATTTGTTTGATTTCCATATTTATACAAGTTCTAGGGATATTTTCTCAATGTACAACAAATTCAATTCTCTGAATTGTTCCAGGGCAAAAGCTTTTATAACTGAGTATGTTGTTTGGCAAAAAGATTCTGGATTTGGAACCCTATTATCTGCCTTAGGTGAAGCTGCATTTCTTATGGGATTGGAAAAGAATAGGTGCATTATTCTCTTGGTTATGAAATTGTCTTGATTAATTATTCGGTCTACTTACAAATTACTTAATACTCATATCCTAACGAATTTTCTATCTTGCTATAATGCAGTGATGTTGTGGAAATGGTTAGCTATGCTCCACTTTTTGTAAATATAAATGACCCAAAGTAATATATTTAATCATTTTATTTGGCACTTATATATATGTTTCTTTATGAAATACGACATTGAGATTGTGTGATTTTGAGTGGATATATATAGGTGGATATCGGATGCAATTGTATTTGACTCATATTGAAGCTATAGAATTCCCAGCTATATATTGGTTGCAACAACTATTCTTGCAATCAAGTGGAGCTACATATCTTAAAATAACACTTGAGGCCCCACCTACATTTGTTACATCAGTAATTGTTTGGGGAAATAAGGAGAACGAAAAGAGTTATTTGAGAATCAAGACAATGCATGGATGATCATCAACGATTGAGTTAATTGATGACTAACTAGGTTACTCATTTGAAATTCAAAATACTTTTGTAGGTTGTGAACTTTGATGATAACGTAGTGGCTCTTGGTATTATAAGTAATGGCTTGGACACAAATGTGAATCTTTCTGGGTCTACATATAACTTGCTCACATCTGCCAATGTTATGGATGAAAATTCCTTTTATAATCCGAAGACGGTATAACTTGTATAATCTTAAATATTGTTTTGGGCTTCATTTTAAGGGAATATATCATAAATATCAATATAAAATATAAAACTAAAAGAAAGCAACACTATTCAGAAACAAATTTTGGGGCTCATTTCTTAGATTTCATGCAATGCATGGGAATCCCTTCTTAAAATATAAAATTTATAGCAAGTCCCACTATTCATAAATCATGGAAGGTTTGACTCATTTCTCATAATCCGTCTAATGCATGATGTGGCACTAGGTTTGCGTGAAAAAATCATTCCAAATTAAGTTTTTTCTCTTACCTATTTTTTCATGTGTCACATGTGTAGGTTGTATCACTAGTGGGTTTACATGAGAATCCTCGCACGAATATGGCTTTTGTACTTCCTCCAAATTTAGTGGTATCATTCCAATTCCCAAAATGATGGACCGTCTTGAAGACACTAAGGAATTGCTCATAGATGGAATAGAAATGAGACCCGTTTGAATTTGTGTAAGAAAAAAATGAATTATACTTGTGTCAATATTGGTTAGTTGGTTATCTCACAGTTTTCACATATAAGACATTATTAAATAGTAAATCTCCTAATTTTTATACATTACTTTTTATAAATTCCCCTTTCAATATGTGTTGTAATTTCAAACATGAAATTTTTCAAAACTTTCTTTTTCCAATGTGAAAACATTAAAATAAAAGGCCAATTAAAAATTATAAATTGTATTAAAAATTGTGTTTATGCTTGATATGCTACAAGAATGAAATTAGGCTTAAATATAAAGAACTTCCTTCAACTTTGACTAATTTGCACGTAACTCTCTTCAATTTTAAAACTTGATAATAAATTAATTTTCTTAAACTTCGATTTATATACAAATGACCCCTTTTGTTAAAACTCAGTTAAATCAATAATTTGTTGAGAAGTGCCACATTAGACATAATAAAATCATGTGGCATCTAACATGGAAATATAAACATTTTTGTAATATTTGCTCAAGTTACGTAAATCCCAATAAAATAAGAGGATTCTGCTAGAAGGCACTCCATTTGCAATAGAATAACTGCATCGGCTGAGTAATGGGGGTGACTCTTCAAATCTCCATTCTTGTCCCTTGGATCCATCTGGATCTTCACCCACCATTTAATAATTTTGTATGTTCCTTCTTTTAGTCAAACTACCCATGTCAGACTCGAGAAACACACCAAGTAATGACAACACCAACAATAGCTTTGAGCAATTGAACAAGATCCATAGAAGGTTCAGCAATTTTTGGGGAAGATAATTTAAAAAAAAAAGGTGTGATGTGGCTGGAGTAAATATTAAAAAAAATCTATTGTTCCATTTTAAATGCCATGTAATTTTTATTGTCTGATGCGGGATTTTCTTGTTAACAATTTAATTTATAGAGTTATCAATTAAAGGGTGTTATATGCATATAAATAAAAGTACAATGGAGTTGAATATCAAGTTTTAAAGATGAATAGAGTTTTCTAAAGACAAATTAAAAGTTCAGGGGAGTTTTTTTATATTTCAGCTAGAAACAAAAAGAAACGGCATATATACGAATATAGGAAACTTAATTTATTATTTAAGTGAAAAGTATTGTTTTAGTCCACGTAATTTCATACAATTGATGATTCAGAAATTTCTTGATTAGAGACACTAGAAAATTTTTTGTTTCTTGCTTGCTATCACTCAGTCTTATTTATTTTCTTTTTATAGAAACACACTTGGTTTTATAAATTGGTTCAATATGTGGTCTCCTTGCTGACTATATGTATTAGTGAGCACTGTACAAATCTTTTTTCCAAACGGCTTGAAATTTGGGGGGATTAATGATGAAAGTTTTGCAATATATAGGAAAGAATTTTGTTTAAAAAAAATTGAATTATAGGGACTTATTTCAAAACTAAATAAAACTACATGTAGTTATCAATTTATTTTCCCTTAATTCAACCACAAAATTAAGCATAAATGTTATTTTTTATCTCGTATCGAAAATTTCAGAAAAAAAATTAATTAAATCATGAAATCAATCAATTCAATAGTTTTTTTTCCTTTTGTTCAAATTGTCTGTGTGTGTATATATATATATATATATATATCTTATGTTATTTTTTTTCTTGATTAAGGGACCGTTTATAACCTGAAAAGACATTACTTAGTATTCCTGTTTGGAGTGCACCATTGGTTGCCTAGGGAATTACCATTAATTTTTTGATAGATTGCTAGAGTTCAAAATTTTGTTAAAAGGATATCAATTATTGTATGTGAAATGGGAAATACAAAAATTAAAAATTTCAAAGGATAATTATATTTAATTTAATATTTTAAAAATTAGTCAATCAATATATACAAAAATAAATAGAAAATATAACTCAACCCTAGGTAAAAAATCTATATCCAATAACACTTCTCTTTGGATATCCATTATCAAAAAATATGTCTCATCAAAAAACTTAGTAGGAAAAATCTTATGAGATAAAAACCTAATGAAGAAAAAGAGTACATCATTCTTTCTATACGTCATCATATTCGGTCTCATTAAAAACCTTACCAGTAAAACCCAATGGAAAAAAACCATGGTTAAAGAAAAAAAATAGTATAGTGCAAGTATCAATTAAGAGTCTTGATCAGTCCACGAAGTCTAATATACACGAACCTTTCAAATAATGCAGTAGAAAGCTCTTTGGAAAACATGTCTATTAGGTTGTCACATGAACGGGTTTGTTGAATGTCTTTATCACCATTCTTTTGAAGATTGTGAGTAAAGAAAATTTTTTTATAAAATTTGTTTTATTCTATCTTCTTTAATGTACTCATCCTTTGTTTGGATAATATGTAAGATCCCTATTTTTACGGGATAATATAAAATGAATAAAAAGATGGGAAATGAAGTGCTAAGGTAATGTTATATGCTTGGTTCCTAAATGGAATTAATTTTCATCTGGTCCTTAGAAGGGATTATGCTTAGTCCTTTATTGGAATTAATTTTCCATAAGGTATTTAACAGGAATTAATTCTAGAACTGAGCCAAGAAATACATAATATACCTGTTCAATCGAAGCTCGTATCGAGTTAAGCGCAACGATATAAATATTGAGCAGCCAAGAGGTCAAAGTTAAAAGATAGACAAATTTGAAATTTAATGAACAAATTATTAAAAATTGGTCTTTGTAGAAATATTACAAGAAATTACCCGAAAGAATTAATAATTGTATTTTTACCTAGCTTGACTAAAAACTAAAATGTGAAATTTCATTTTAACCTCAAGATGTAAAATATTTTGTAAGTTAATCCCTTACAGAATAAAGATACGAGGGAATTAACGTGTAAATAGATTTGGGGGAGTATTACACCTAATAACCTAAAAGTTTTAAAAATTATAAATTATCATCATGGTGTTTTTGTAGATATAAAAAAATTATAATCAAAATTAAGCTCTTGATAAGTCAAACACAATGGAAAATTGTTTGAAAGTTAATTAGATCAATATGATTTTATATTGGGCAATGAAGCTTTAAAATTAATATTATACTGATTAAAAAATATTTTAGACTGCAAAAAAAAGCAGTACATTGTCAAGAACAATAATTGGACCCTATCTAGATGTATTATGGGTCAAAATAATAATTTGGACAATCTTATACTAATTAAGTTACAATTATGAAAAAAATGATTAATCGGTATATGTAAAAGTTATCGGTAAATGGTATTTTGATCCATTAAAATTTGAGAAGTAATTTTTGGTTAAAAAAATTGTTAAGTGATGTGACATGGTGCTGAAGGGGACAAGGAAGGAATTTTCTCAAAAGCTTTACAAAGTTAACCAAGTTTAGTTTAATTAAATAATATCATTATTCCTCCCTTTCATCTCTTTCCTCTTAATGGGTTAAGTGACTAAAAGCCAACATTTTCTCCACTCCTCACATTTGAAACCAGCAGCACAAGAAAGATGAAGAGCCAAAAAACAAATTCCAAGGAGAAGAGGAAGGAACAATAGTCAAAGAGCCAAGCACAAGTTGCAAGGTAATGATTTCTAGACTATAGCTTGTGTTCTCTTATAGTTTAAACTAGTTTTCATAGAGTATTTTTCTCTTTTCTCTCACTTTAAGGTTCGTCCATAAAAGCCATAGAGAGAGGAAATTGAGTTATGACCAAATAAACCCATGAAAAAGTTTAGAAATATCCTAAGGAGCATGAAAGTACAAGCTATTGCAAGTTTCATAAAGTAAATAATTTACCCTATTTTTGTATGAATTTCGGCCAAACCTAGGGTTTGTCTTTGAGTGGGAATTTCAAACTTTTGACTCCGCCAAAAATGGTAGATACAAATATGTCATACAAGAAAAACTCAAAGAAAATCAAAGTGAAATTTTGAGTTCAAGTGTTCACTTTGTGATGGAAGCCATTAAACTAAAAGTTTATGGCCTTGTTTTGTGATGTATTAAGGTTCAAGGGAGTGTTAGAAAATCAAAGGAAACATGTACAAAGTTTGAAAAGCAAAGGAAAGCCTAAAGGTAGTTATTTTCCCTTTCAATGCTTTATGTTACCATTATTGTTTTTATGATTTAATGAATATTCCATATGTTTGTTTGAATGATTCGTGATGGTATTGAATTGTTGGCTAGTTAATTGAAGGGTCTTGTGACCCTAGGATATCCATTTTACTAGGTGTTAACATGCTAAATTTTTTATAAAATTATTATGCCATAATATGTCTTTTATGACTTTTATGAATAATTTTATGAAATGTGATAATAATGTGAATAATTGATTGGGTGTAACTACTGAGATTCCATAGTCTCACCCTTCTCCAATACTAACCATGATAGGGTCATGTTATACCAAAGCTCAAGCTAAGGCTAGTAGAATTAAAGAGAAGCATAAAGATTGTACCAATTGTGACAATTATAAAGTGTCATTTTGGTCAATTGTATAAGATCACGTAAAATGTTATATATCCTGTAATTTTGTATGGTTGTACCTCCATGAACCTTATATAAGATGTTACTTTTAGATTTGAATCAATGAATGATGATGTATTATGTTATAAGGCATATTATGCAAGTTGTGGCATGATTTAATAAAAAATGATCAATAGCAGTTAGAATAGAGGTCCTCTATTTGAAACAAGTCAACTAGTATAAGTAATTTATATGTCCTGAAAGTAGATAGAATAATCTTTTCAAAGAGTTAATGATTACTCAATTTAGCTTAGTGCATGATTTATAATAAATTCTCAAATTTAGAGTTGAGAACAGGGCAAGGTTAGAAAATTGGAAGCTTTGATCATTGATACTAGAAATTTCAAAAGGCATTGTAAAATCACACAAAGCTCTAAAATTTCATTGGTTTGCATGCATGAAAATTTCTATGACTTAGGTTTCAAATGCTATTAGTTTGGAAATAATTGGAGCTATATAATAAAAGATATGTAGATTTTCCTAAAACTGATCCAATTAAAGTTAAGTTCTGACCCTTATAGGTTTAAGTTGATGCTATACTCTACACAAATAGAATAAATGTACAAGAAAAATATTTCTGAAAAATAGACATAACACTTTCAAATGACATAAAGATTGCATGATTTAGCTCAAGATGGAAGGAGATATGAATTTTTTAATTTAAGGCCAAAATCCTAGAAAAGTGAAAATGACCAAATCTATAGTAATGATCAAACCTTTCGCTTTACAAGTGTATTTAGTTCTACATCAATTGCATCTTTCCATTTTGGCCAATCACCTCTTTGTTTATATTCTTTAACAGATTTTGATTCGTGATCCTCATTGTTAAATGTTACATTGTGCACTACATTATATACAAAATTATCTTCAACATTGATTTCATTTTGTTTCCATCGTATTTTATTCATGACATAATTTATTGAGAGATTATTATTTTCACAAATCTTAGGTAACTGAGTTTCTTTTGTAATAGAAATTTTAATTATATCTCAGGGTTCTTCTGGTGTTACCTTTAAGCACTCTTCTAGAGTTACTAAATCCTCAATTAGGTCATCTTGATTTTTAGCTACTTTTCTTTTTCAAAAATTTTTATCTTTAGAATCGGTGGGTCTATAACACTTTTTTCAGACTTTGATTGTAACATCCTACCTCCTGATACCTCCTAACTTGACCAAAAACTTCAAAATGACAGCCAAACACAACCCAAACATCTCAAAACAACTTCTCTATTCCTCAGAACAGTGGAAATGAACCCCAAAACACCAAAAACTGGGCTGAGGCCGTGGCCACTACAGTACTGCGGCGGCTCTGGCCTCCCCTGTTTCTCCATCGCTACTGCCTCCACTGGAGCCGAGGCCTAGACTCTGAAGCCGCGGCACCCCATGCTGATATTCCATATCAGCAACTTTCATACTCCGGGGCAAATTTCCAACGCGCATAACTTTATGCTCCGATCTCCGATTGACTTGATTCAAACTCCTACAAGTCAATCTAGTCTCAATCTAACCTTAGACACAAATTTCACCTTAATCCAACTCCGTATGGAGATTCTGGATTCTTGATACCATTATGACCACTTATTGACTAAAACTCACCACTAACCACCTCCAATTACCACCAAGGGCAAATGGCCACTCAAAGACCATTCACACAGGTCCAAAACCCCCAAACCAACTTGTCCAAAGAGGCTTCACCCCAAAGGAACCACTCCTCTAAGATTTGACCTCTTGAGACCCTAATTTGACAAACGGGCTACTGGCCCTAAAACACTCCACAAGGGCCCAATTCCAACTTCCATGAAACATAACACATACACACAGCATACATACCACAAACAGCCTCTTTTCCACATATAACTATACATTCATTACAAACCATTCTATCCTACTTTGCACATGATACATTATCCAAGATTACAAATACTACCAAGGCTATTCCCACGCACATAGCTACTCCTATGTCTTCTCCAGACTAGTGCCAAAACCATCACCTGAAAGGTTAGTCATTGGAGAGAGGTGTGAGACAATGTCTCAGTAATCAGGGATAACCACACAAATATATATCTATACATATATCTCATACAACTCATGAATGCAATGTGAATGACTATGCATGTTCTCCCTCATACATGGCTAGAACCACGAGCTATCGTCATCACAAGACATTTCAATAGATGATTCCCTTCCAACAGTCGATGAAGACTGATTCCGGGACATCACCAAGCTCACCTTACCATAATGCAACCCGGCCAATGGTTACACTAAAGCTCGGACCGTGGCTCTCCTTTCCTTGGACCATCTCAAATTAATGATGATTTAAGGAAGGTGCATAATCCACTGCCATCTGGCTCTCCCAAGGAGAGGATTTAGTGACAGGGATATTTCATCATATCATATTATCCTCTACCGCCTAGCTCTCTCGTGGAGAGGATTTAGCGGCAAGGATCTTTATCATATCATCATCTCATCTCATCTCATCATCACCTCATCATTAATCTCTCACTATGCAATCATATGGTGATGATGTCAATGTCATGCTAACATGCCTTTACACATATATATACATCATGATCATCACAAGCATCATATGGACATGCTAGCATGCAATGGTATGGGGATGCTACATATCACAACATATATATACAATTATCATACATTAACTAGCCGTGCATACCACGATATATAGAAAAACCATACACATACATAATCAATATCGTGGTATGAAAAGGAACATGCATATATATACAAATATACATACTGTAATACTATACAAACAATACAATACAACATACACCCGGTTACCTTAGGTTGTCAATACCACACACGTGAGTTCCACGAACTTCTCGAATTATTCAACATGCGTGAACCCCTCTCGGTTAACCAAACAACCTTCATAATAACACAATTCTTCCATTAACACAGTATACCAATACTCAAACATCACAATTCAACCACTTTAGGCCTTACCCAAGGTTCCAGCACCCCTTTCATGCATTAATAAGCTCTTAGGGACCATTCAAACACATACACTTCGGATTCCCAAGAGCTATAACCGAAAACAACCTAAGGTTAAGCTCTAAACACATATAATCCCTTCAAAACTCACACCCAAGCAACAAGAATATCAAAACACACTTAATTAACCCCATTTCATCCATTTCAATCGGTGGATTCCATCCCAAACTAGAAATCCAACCTCAAAACCAAAAATCCCAAATTCCAACTGAAGAAAAATGGAGAAGGAGGAGTAGAGAACACTTACCAACTTGAATCCAAGCTTTTGAGGTCCGAAAATCACTCCCAATGGCCGAATCCAGCGAACCTTAGCACTGCTCCTTGTCACTCTCTCCATTTTCTTTCTTTTTGATCGTCCGAAATGATCCGGATTTAAACAAAATTCCCGATCCTCATGACGACTCCACCAATTTTAGCTGAAACAATGCCACCGGGGTGGTTCTCGCTGTGGCGTGAAGCTCTTCCAGACTCCACTTGAGCCTTCCTCCGTCCTGTTTCCTGCAGTCTTAAACACAATACTAAGAAAGATAACATGAGGAGTGTTACATTGATTGTCTAGAAAGGACATCACATTTTACTAGAGTAATAGCAACTAGTACATATGATTTAATCAATCTATTTAGGTCAATAAACGTGTCTGGCAATTGATTTACTAAACTTTGCAATTGAATTATCCTTTGAACTTCTTATTCACATTGTTTTGTATGAGAATCAAGATGGGATGATCATAATTCATTCCATTTAATTTCCTTTTCCAACTGCTTATTCTTTCCCCCCCCCCCCAATATTTGTAAAACCGATTCATCAAAATGACAATCTACAAATTTTAATGTAAATAAATCTCCTATTGATGATTTAAGACATCTTATTATTGATAAAGATTCATATTCAACATATATTCCTTACCTTCTTTGAGGTCCCATCTTTATGCTTTGTGGGGGACCAATTGGAACATAAACCATACACCAAAAAATTCTTAGATGGGAAATATTAGGTTCCTAACAAAAAATTATTTGCAAATGGGAGTATTTAAAATATTTTGTTGACCTTATGCAAATCAATATTACAGAATGTAGGAATGCATGCCCCGAGTGATGATTGAGTATTTTGATCTCTTAAGTAATTGTCTTACAATAGATTTTAAACGTTTGATAAATAATTCTACAAGTCCATTTTGTGCATAAATATATGATATAGAATGTTCAACCTCAATATCAATCAACATACATTAATCATTGAAAGCTTGAAATGTAAACTCACAAACATTGTAATGCGTATTTTCTTAATTGAATATTTAGGAAAATGTGCTCTTAAAATTGCATTAAGTGAGCAAGCAAACTCATAAATGCCTGGTTGCAAGTTGATAATAAATAAACATGGGACCATCTAGTCAATGCATTGATTAAAATCAGAAAATACCTAAATGGTCCACATGGAAGATGGATTGACTCACAAATATCACCTTCTATATATATTCACATGGATTATTAGTTCACTCCCAATTTTTGTTCGTGATGATTGAATAATCAAATTCCCTTTAGAATAAGGGACACATAAAAAAGCTATTATATTGGAGAATTTGCTAGCTCTTCAATTCAAGTCCACACAAATTTTCAATTATTTTTTGCATCATAATTGATCCAAGATGACCCAACCGATCATGCCAAATGAGAAACATAATATGATATATAAACTTCTAATTTACAATGGCATGTGATTCAATTGTATTAATATATGTGAAGTATGGACTTAAGGAAAATGCAGGTAATCTTTTCAATACACATTTTTCATTTGAAGTAATTCTTATAATATAAAGATACTCAACATTTCCTTCATTTGTTATTTTGATATGATATCCATTTCTGTGGATATCTCTAAAACTTGATAAATTTTTATGAGACTTAGAGGAATATAATGCATTGTCAATTTGTAATTTTGTTCCTCCTAGTAACATTATATTGGATCTTCTAGAGCCTTCAATTATTTTTGTACTATCAGATATAATACTAACATATACTTCTTGCATCACTAAATTTGAAAAATATTTTGTATTCTTGATAATTGTATGAGTCAAGCACAATCAGAAAGACACATATGCTCATAATTAATATTAGATATCATATGATTCACCAAAGAAAATAGATATACAATGATTAGAACAAATGGATTTAAGAGGTGAGTCCAAAATACGTCAAAGTGATCTTAAATGCCATAAACATATAAACTTGATATATGTACAAGGGCTAGTTTGTTAAGCACTTCTAAGAAAGGATAAATATAGGATGATTGGAAGTGCAATCAGTTATAAAAGCTTAAGTGGAGTGGAAACAGTGCAAACTAGAATGAATGTTGTCCAAAATCCACTAAGAATGGCTTCCAACTTCACAACTACCTCCACAAACAATATGAAAGCATTATAATTTTCTCATTCTAGTGTTATTGGCCTTTAAAGCATTTTTCCAAACACCACTACATTAAAATATTCAAGTCCATAGCATATATAATCCACTTCTAAAACAAAAAACAAAAATCTATACAAACATTCAAATTGTCCCCCATAATTCTAGATATGACATCTTAATTAAATTACTTTGAATATAGATAACTTCAGAATCTACTTTATAATCAATGTGAATAGTTTCAGGATTCATTTTATATTCTATGAGGATAACTTCAAGATTTAATTAATAAAAAAATTAAATTATGGCCGCATTTCTAGAAATAACATCTCAATTAAATTATCTCATACTTTGAGATGTGGCATAATTTTTCATTACTAAAAAATATTAACTTAAAGTCACTATAAATAATTAATTTAGAAAAAGAAGTAGGAGAAGATGAAGAACTTAATAATAGATATCATATAGCAAGAAAGTGAAGAAAACATATCTCAAATCTTTAAGCGAAATCATGCTGATAATGTGTTATGAAACAAAATAGAGAATAGAGAGAATGAAGTAGAGAATAGAAAGAATTTGAGAGATAAGAAAATATGAAAAGTTAAGAGTAAGTGTATTTTATTCATTCATGAAGGGGGTATTTATACAAGAGTCCTAACCTTATAAAGAAAAATAATCTTTTAATTAATTAAATAAAATAAATGGGAAATATGACTCAACCTAGGTAAAGAATGGACATCTAAAATCTTCATAACAAAATTATCATCTTTTGATTTTCCTAAAAAAAACTTTCTTCTATATTGTTTATTCACTTTGCAGTGAAGGTGCAATTTTTAAAATGTTTTTAGGAATCCAATGCATTTTATAAAGTTAGCTAATACTTTGGTTTGATATTTTATTAAGTTTGAAATCAAAGATTATGAAAGTGCATAAAAGGAGTTAGGATTTTTAAAAAAATTTAAAAGTTTAACTATAAGTTAATATAGTTAGCACAATATTGATGACTAAAAGAATGATATATTAAAAAAATTTCACATGTCAAATTTTAATTGGAAAAAAGTACAAAAAATATATAAGGAAAAACATATAAGTTTTCTCTAACTTCTTTTTTTTTTTTTGGCTTGAAAAATGTAACTTCTTCATTCAACTAAAATAAAGCTCGTTTGGTTTAATTACTAGAAGGGTTAAATGATGTAATAGGAATGGTATAAGGGCATGATATTTACATTTGACTTTTAAGTAAATTTGTTTGATATATCATTGGGGATGATGGAGGTAAATTTACTTTTTATATTTAATTAAATACAAATAAATGGGAAAACACCAAAATGCCCCTAAATTTAAAAAAAAAACCGTCTACTTTCTTCTTCCATCTTGCTGGCCAATGGTGCTAGAGGGTTTCACCACCAGCAGCACCTCACCTCTCATCATAACCAACAACGGTGCCCTTCACAGCACAATCAAAATAAAAAAACAGAGACTGAGAGAGAGAACAAAGATGAAGGGACCGAGAGAAAACAAAGACAAAGGATGAACATGAAATTGAAAACAAAGCATGAGAGAGAGAACAAAGATGAAGGATGAAAGGATCGAGATTTGAAAGTTGGTTGGCAATTTCTCCCTCCGTCATC
This sequence comes from Adenanthera pavonina, assembly GCA_026686845.1. Classification (NCBI taxonomy): domain Eukaryota; kingdom Viridiplantae; phylum Streptophyta; class Magnoliopsida; order Fabales; family Fabaceae; genus Adenanthera; species Adenanthera pavonina. Next base: position 22,996,573 of record JAIVEN010000022.1, on the reverse strand, counting down.
ATAGTGGCTTGCATTAGTCTGGAAGGGGTTTCAGATCAATGAGGAAAGGACGAAGGAGCAACTCAAAGAAGGAAGAATGAAGAAGAAGAAACAGATGAACAAATAGGGAAGAAGAAGAAGAAGGTTTGAGATCTAATTTACAAACAAACGAAGAAGAAGAAAGTTCGAATCTAGTGTTTTTTTAATTGTGAGGAGTATAATAGTTATTTAAACTCCCTTCACCTCATCATGAGGGGTATGATATTTATATGGCCATAGCTTGTTCTCATCTCACTTGCATAAGACCTAAAAGCATATGTTCACTTGGAGATATAGATTTAACACAACCCATGTGAATTTACATAAAAGTTCATAGTAAAATATCATTGTAAGCAAAAGTATCTTAATTATCAACTTCTTTTTCCTTACCTTTCTCCTCATTGATAATCTTGCCATAATTTGTTCCTAAATATGGTTAGCATTTGGAGTGAGATTAAAAAAAAAATCTTAGTAGCATTACCATTCATGCAACCATATTATCACAACAATTCATAAAAACATCATTCATTCTCATAAAATATAAAATGTCATAATAATTCATAAAAATTTTAGCAGAGTTGTCTTTTATAAATTGGATATCTCAGGGTCACAAACCCCTTCATTTAACTCAACTAACAATAACAAATCAACAAAACAAACATATGGCTAAACATTAAGTTCATAGAAATCAAATATAATAACATAATGCAAATAATGGTATAAAACTACCTTAGAGAATTCCTTTACCTTTCACCTTTGGTACACCACTTTTTGTAACTTTCACAACTTTCTTGAACCTAAACACAATATTATTTAAGCATGTAAGCCACTAGTTCATGGTGGTTCATTACAAAGTTCTCACTAAATTCTTAAAATTTCATTTTGGTATCCTTTTGGTTGTTCTCTAAACCAACAATTATTCTTAGTTAATTTGGACCCAAGGATTCCATTTTTAGCATGAAAATAATGAAATTCCAACTCTAAATGAAGCCCTAGTCTAGTTGAAAATTAGGGGAGAAAAGGAGAAATTTATTTGCTTTGAAATTCTTCAAACAACTCATGGAATCTTGCTTCTAGTGTCTAGTTTAAGCTTTCTCCTAAGTTTATTGTGCAAAAACTCACCTCTTGCACACACTATAGTTTCGCCGAAATCCATGGAGGAAAGAGGAAGAAGATGACTCCATTAAACTATTTCCAATCACTTTACAAGCTAAAAGGCATAGTAACTTACCTAGCAACATGTATCTTGGAGCTTTTTACTTGCTTCCTCTTTTCTCTCCTCCTTTCCCTCACTTTCTCTGTTCCCTTCACCTATCTGCATTCGTGGGGCCCACAAATTTCTTTTTCAGTATAATAATTACTTTTTGACATTCGACACTAAATCTTTCTTAATTATCAATCAGTTAACCTCTATGCCATATACCATTGGGTTCGACACATCGAAAGCTTCATTTTGACAATAATTTCCCATAATTACAAGATTACTCTTGACCCGGGTAAAATTATAATTTTTAATTATTTTGGTTCCTTTCTTGTAATTTTTCTCATGGATTAAATTACATAAAATTCTTTCTTTTTAAGGACTATATTACATAGAATTTTTATTTCTAGAAACAAAAATATAATTTTCTCATTTTTCTTTCTAACCTGAAAAAATGACCTCTTTATCCTTTATCATAACTATTCATATATCTCAAATTTTACTATTTCCTTATGCATTTTATAATATCCAATAAAATAGGGATATTACATGCCCCATGACTAAGTTGATTATTTCTTCCAAAATACCATAACAACCCCAGCCTGGGAATGGATGCAAAGAATTTACTGCCTTGATTAATTCCAAGCTATTTGATTCGAAAATGACACTACCCCACTCAATCTGGAGAGCTAATTGTACTCCTTTGAGCAACACCAATTATTCAGCCATGAAACTGGAACTTGTATATCCTAAATAGTTCAACATCTCCTTCATTATCTCTACATATCACACCAACCCCCATGCAGTCTCCATTAATAAGGCTAGCATCAATACTAATTTTCAAAAATCCCTCTTGGAGTTTGTACCACTACTCATTCACTTGGCTACTTCTTTGCTCATTATTCTCCCAATGCCCACCCATTGCCTATAGTAGAATAATATTCTTTAACCGCCAATCTTGTTTGCTCTATTACCTAAACCAGACTAGATCCCTTTTGCTCACATAGAAGGCCATTCCTGGCCTTCCATATAACCCATGTTAATGCCACTAATCTTGAGCTTTGGTAAATATTAATGTGCATTGACAACCCATAATCAAACCATACAATCCTAGTTCAATCACAATGCAAAAGTAAATGCTTTACAGTTTCATCATACCTATGACAGATTGGGCATACTAGGGAGGAGCCACATTTTCATCACCATAAGTTCCTTTTTGTAGCTAGAACACCTTTTCAAGCTCTCCACACAAATTGTTTTATTTTGGGTAGAACATTGAGCTTTCATACTTCTTTCCACAGTTGTTTTGGTACTATGTAAGAATGACCCATCTGGTCATTGCTGCTAGAGCTCTTTCAAGTCCAAATTAATTGGTATGCTTTCTTAACAATATAAACTTCACACAAATTGCTCATCCATACAATGACATCCTTTCTTCTAGGCACAACTAGCATCTTCAAAATTTCTTCTTTCTCCTTCTATCTTAGCTATTCCTCAACTTCATTTAAAAACCACAGGTTCCCTCTAATATAGTTTGCTACCTTCAACAATTGCATATTAGTGTTTATTGGAGGTCCTATAACACCTTTGCTTGGAAGGTTTAGAATATGGTGATTTCTAGAAGAATATATCTCTCCTATCTCTAACTCTCCAGCATAGATCATGTTTTAACTTGTCTCTTCTTGCCAATAAGCTTGACCACAGCCAAGATGGCTTACCACCTTTTTTTTCCTGCAAAAATTTAGTTTTAGGAAAGTATGATCCTTCAAGCAGCTATGTAATATTCCTATTTTACTGGATATTATAAAATATATAAGGATATAGAGAAATTTGAGATACAAGGTTAAATATGAAAATGGGTAAAAAGGTCATTTTTTCCATGTTATAAAGGAAAATGAGAAAATTATATTTTTATCCCTAAAAAGAAAAATTCTATGCAATTTAGTCCCTAAAAAGAAAGAATTCTATGCAGCCCTTGGGGAAAATTACAAGAAAGGACCCAAAAAATTAAAACTTATAATTTTTTCCTTGATTAAGGGTAATTTTATATATATTAAAATTTACTGTCAAAATGAAGCTTGCAACATGCCAGGCCCAATGGTATACTGCATAAAGGTTAACTAATTAAGTGTGAAGAAAAATATAATATCGAGTGTCAAAAAGTAACTATATACAAAAAAAGAAGTTTGTGGGCCACACAAAAAGCAAAAAGGTTAGGGAAAAAGAATGTAGGCCCCACACAGATACTGTTTGAGACAAGATATAAATTAAACATAGATACAAATTTAGAAAAATCCTATATCCCTTAAGTCACAAATTATTATAAAAAGTAACTTTATCAGTCCAATTAAAAATTAACCGACACAGGATATATCTGGACTAGGAAAAATATGCAATATTTTGACACTCTCTTCCTCCTAAGTGGTGTCAATTTTATGCATGTGGGAAATGAGATTTTTTGTTACTTTTTGAAGAATACTTCTTTAAGAAGCATTTGGAAAAGAAACCATAGTTAGCCAACCAAGGTTAAGTTAACTAAACCATGATTAAGTGAGTCAATTAATCTCCCATTTTCTGTCTCCTTGGATGCCATTTTGCTGCAGCAATCTAGAGTGAGAACCTCCAAGAAATACACGAGAGAAGAGAGAAAATAGAAGAGAAAAGTAAAGGCAAGTAAGAAAGCTTTGAGAATCTAGTTCAAAGGTAATCTCCAATGCTTTCAAGGTTGTTATTTCAAGTGTTTTATGATAGTTTAATGGAGTCTTTTTCTTCCTCCTTCCATGCATGGATTTTGGCCAAACACTAGTGAATCCAAGAGATGAGTTTCCATGAAATAAACTTAGGAGGAACCATAAATTAGTCACTTAAAGCATGATTCCAAGAGTTGTTTAAAGTATTTCAAAGGAAATCATTTTCTCTCCTTTCTCTCATGATTTTTAGCCAAACATGGATTTCATTTAGAGTTGGAATTTCGTGATTTTGATACCAAAAATAAAATCCTTGGATCCAAATTAGCTAAGAACAAGTGTTGGTTCCAAGAAAAATCAAAAGAATAGTTATATGAAATTTTAGAGTTTACTTTGAGACTTTATGAACCAACACCATGAATTAGTGGCTTATGTCCTTAAATGATGTTGTATTTAGGTTCAAGATGTTGAATCAAATATTTTGATGATTCCAAACCAAGCTTCAAGAGCTTGGAGAGAAGATATTAAAGGTAGACAAAAGATCTCAAGTGAAGAAATTCAAGAAAAACCAGCACAAGAATAGATGTAGAATCTCTAACAATGTTTAAATTGAGTAAAAGACTTTGAATTGGTAAAAAGATGTTTTAAAACTATGATTCTATGTTAATTCATGGAATATTTGAAAAACACCTATCAACAGACGAAGTTTAAAAGGTTAATATTGATCTGTTGTTTTAAAAATTCGAACTTTAGCTTTGGAAATTTGAATTTCGAATTGAAAATGAACAAGTCTGAAAAGAGTCTTTTCTGACAGATGAACTTTAACTGTAAAAATTTGAAATTTGAAACAAGTCTGAAAAGAGCCTTCTTTGATAGACAAACTTCAGCTTTTGAAAATTCAAATTTCTGACAAAACACAATTTATGAAAAATGAAAAATTCATCTAAAGATATGTCAAAGTTCATCTGAAAACACAGTTTAAAAAGAGTTCCAAGATGGCTTACTGATAGATGAACTTTGATATTGAAAATTCGAATTTCAGAAACAAAGCTTGCAAGTCTATTACGACAATCTGTTGTCATATGAATATTGGTATTTAGAAATTTAAATTTTAAACTAAGTCTGATAAGAGTTCTCTCTGACAAACGAATTTTGGCACCAAAATTCAAACTTCAAAGGTACTGTAGCAATATGGGACTACTATTCACACTTTTAAGAAGAACTTTTAACTTGAAAATTCGTATGTTCTAACACAGAAAAGTTTCTCAATGATGAAAATTCGAACTTTGTTTTATAACAAACGAAATTAAAATTTAACATTGAAGTCTTTAGCTTTTGGTCTCTGTCAAATTCATCTGTTGACTAACCAAAATTCAAACTTTGAATGTCAGAAGCATTAAATGCGTTGGTCAACGGATATTTTTCAGAGTAACCATTGGGTAACTTCTCCAACAGATAGATTTTGTCTCAAATGTATAGTTAATGTTAAATCAAGTGTTTTGATTATTTCAAACCAACTTTCTAGAGCTTGGAGAGAAGATATCAAAGGTGCACAAATGATCTCAAGTGAAGAAATTCAAGAAAAACCAGCACAAGAATAAGTGTAGAATCTACAGCCTTCTTTAAATTGAGTAAAAGACTTTGAATTGGCAAAAAGATGCTTTAAAATTATGATTCTATGTTAATCCATGGAATATTTGAAAAACACCCACTAACAGACGAAGTTTGAAACATTTATACTGATATGCTGTTTTGAAAATTCAAACTTTGGCTTTGGAAATTCGAATTTCGTATTGAAAATGAACAAATCTGAAAAGAGCCTTCTCTGACAAATAAACTTTGACATGAGAAATTTGAATTTTGATACTTGTCTGAAAAGAGCTTTCTCTGACAGACGAACTTTGACTTTTGAAAATTCAAATTTCAAACAAAAAATAACTTATGAAAAACGAAAAATTCGACTGAGAATATGTCAAAGTTCATCTGAAAACTGAGTTTGGAAAGAACATCAAAATGGCTCACTGGTAGACAAACTTTGAACATGAAAATTCAAATTTCAGAAACAAAGCTTGTGAGTCTGTTATAATGATATGTTGATATACGAATGATAGTATTCAGAAATTCAAACTTTGTATTAAGTCTTAAAAGAGGCCTCTCTGACAGACAAACTTTGCATTTTGAAAATTCAAATTTCGAATAGATGAACTATTGTGCCTTAATTGAACTGTCCACTGACAGACGAATTTTGAGTATCAAAATTTGAATTTTGAAGGCACTGTAGCAAAATGGAACAATTGTTCATACTTTCCAGAAGAACTTTAAACTTGAAAATTCGTATGTTCCAACATAGAAATATTTTTCAAAGATCAAAATTTGAACTTTGCTTCATGGACAAACGAACTTTGAAAGTTCAATGTTGAAGTCTTTAGCTTTCGGTCTCTACGAAATTCGTCTGTTGACCAACCGAAATTTGAACTTTAAGTGTCAGGAGCATTAAATGCGGTTGGTGAACGGATAGTTTTTCAGAGTAACCGTTGGGTAACTTCTCCAACGGATAGATTTTGTCTCTAACGTATAGTTAAAACCTAAATCTATAAATATAACATCATTTGAAGTTATGGGTAATGAATTTAACTTTGTAGATACTGAAACTCTGCCAAATCATCTACTCAAAGTCTCTTACTCTCACATATTTCAATATTTGTACTCCAACTTTCATATACACTCTGATTAAGAGAGTTTATTCATTGTAAATAATCTTATCTTCATCTGGAAGAAAGATTTTCTTGTGAGGGGATATCACAAGGGATCAGGAAAGCACTTAGCTAGAGTGCAAAGAGAGAGAAAGTGTGAGCTCTAAAAATAGAGCATCAACGTTGTACTATGGCATTTGCAAGAAGCCCACTGAATTCTTGCAAGATAGTGGAAAATCTCAAGTGATGGCTTGGGGACTGGACGTAGGTAAAGATTGAGAGACTGAACCAGGATAAACATCTGTGTCTTCCCTTCTCTATTACTGCTTTTAATGATTATTTATTTATACTATGTTTTACTGTTACTTTTGCCTTCCTCACTATCTTAAAGTTTTGCAAAAAAATTTTAATCTTCCCAATTCACCCCCCTCTTGGGAAGCCAGCATATCTAACTAGTAGTATCAGAGCCCGGTTTCCCAATCAAAGAATTTAACAATCCGGGAAATACAATGGCTGACTTTGGAGAAAGTATACTACCAGAAGAAAACAACACAAATAGACCACCTGGCTTCAGTGGAGAACACTATGGATACTGTAAGATGAGGATGCAAATCTATTTCCAGTCCATTGATCTGGATATCTGGTTCGTCATCCAGAAGGGAGCTTTTGTCCCAATGGTATTGCAGGATGATGGCAAGTACAGAGAAAAACCAGAAGCTGAATGGAACGAGGAAGATAGAAGGAAAGTCTTGTTAAACTTCAGGGAAAAACACTGCTTAGTCAGTGCATTAAATCAAGACAAATTTTACAGGGTCTCACAATGCTCCACGGCCAAGAATATGTGGGACACCTTGGAAATAACTCACAAAGGAACATCTGGAGTTAAAGAAAACAAATTGAACTCCTGCATAGGAGAATATGAAAGCTTCAGAATGGTTGAAGGAGAGAGTGTCAAAGAACTACAAAAGAGATTCACCCTCATCGTGAATCAATTGAAAAGTCTTGGCAAGGAGTATACTCAGACAAAGAAGATCAGAAAGATCCTCAAAGCTCTTCCTCTGGAATGGCAACCCAAAGTAACTACAATAGAGGAAGCCAGAGGAGAATCAATGGCCTCTATCACAGCCCTCTTTGGTAGCCTCGAAGAATATGAAGGAAAGATGAAGGCTCTCAAGGAGGCAGTTCAGGACAGAAAGAAGAAGGGTCTTGCTTTGAAAGCTGCTGAGGTGAAAGAAGAAGAATCTGACGATGGAGATGAGTTAGATAAAGAAACTCTGGCTATGATGATCAGAAAATTTAGAAGATTTTACAACAAGAAAAGAAACAAGAAATTCTTCAAAAAGGGAGCAGCTGGAGATACCAAGAAAGAAGGAAAAGAACCTGTCACTTGCTACGAGTGCAAGAAGCAGGGACATTTCAAATAGGATTGTCCACAATTCCTCAAGAAATAAGAAAAAGAAAAGAAAGCGGCAGATAAAGGCAAGAAGAAAAGAGTGTACATCTCATCAATCTAGGGCAACAGCTCAGATGAAAAAGAAAATGATGAAGATGAAATTGCCAACATCTGTCTGATGGCACTTGCATCTGAAGAAGCTGAAATCCCATCCAACAGTGATCAGGAAGATAAGGTATATGAATCTGAACCTTCCTATTCTGAATTACTGGATACATTTCATGAATTGCATGATGAATTCACTAAGACTACCAAAGAACTCAAACAAGCTAAGAGAAAGATTAACAAGTTAGAATCTCATCATAACATCTCTGAAACTGCTTATCTACATATTGCTGAATCTGCTTGTTATAAACTAATGATTATCTGGTGAAAAGCATGTCTAGACTTACTAAAGGAAAAGATATGTTATTTGTCTTAATGAGAAGTCAGAGGATAACACGGGGGAAGGCTAGACTTGGCTATGACCCTTATGTAGTAAAAGAAAAGATTAGGAAGAAAAATCAAAGTGTGTATATGAGACACTTTATGCATGCTAGTGGCAGTAAAAAGAAAGATCATATTTCATGACATATTGAATCCTATGATCAACCAAAGCATGCAAAACAAAAATATTATCTGTATTGCTTTCTTCTTGCATCTCAATCCAACAGTCCATTTACCACCTGTCACTTCTGTAACAAGAATAGACATATTTCCAGTTCATGTACTTTAAAGAAAAATAGACTTGACAGGAAGGTTAAATGGATTCCCAAAGGTACATCTGTATCTAGGGAAAATACTACTGACAGAAAAGGACCCAAGAAAATTTGGGTACCTAAAAAGAAAATATAAACTATGTCCTGCAGGTTTGTCTTAAAGCCAAAAAGACCAATAAATGGTATATGGACAGTATCTGCTCAATTCATATGACTGGTGATAAGGAAAAGTTCATCACCCTTAGAGACAAGAAATGAGGAAAAGTAACCTTTGGAGGTGAATAATATGGCAAAATAGTTGGCATTGGCATTGTGGGTAAGAATCCTGAAACATCCATTGAAGAGGTGCTATTTTTAATTGGCCTCAACCACAATCTGCTAAGCGTGAGTCAGACATGTGACAAAGGAAATTGGGTACTGTTTGACTCAAAGTTCTGTCTGGTCATCCGAAAAAGTGATCACAAAGTAATCCTCAAGGCTTAAAGGGATGGTAACTGTTATACTATTGACCTTGATGAACTTCCTCCCTTAGACTCTGTCTGTTTGATTAGTCAGGATAATGATAGTTAGTTGTGGCATAGAAGGTTAGCATATGTTAACATGAATCAAGTATCAAAACTGGTTAAAAATGAGTTAGTTACTGGCCTACCAAAAATTTCTTTTGAAAAAGACAAAGAATGTGATGCATGCCTAAAAGGAAAATAAACTAAATCATCATTTAAATCTAAAAGCGTAGTCACCATATCTAGATCTCTGCAACTATTACATATGGATCTGATAGGACCATCTAGAGTCAAGAGCATTGGTGGAAATCTGTATATTCTTGTAATTGTGGATGATTACTCTAGATTTACCTGGACACTGTTTTTTTCTTCTAAAAGTGATACGTTTGATGTATTTGTAACCTTAGCTAAGAAAGTGCAAAATGAGAAAGGTATTTCTATCGTGTCTATCAGGTCTGATCATGGAGGAGAGTTTGAAAATTCATACTTCCTGGAGTATTGTGATGAGCATGGAATTGATCACAACTTCTCAACTCCAAGAACTCCTCAACAAAATGGAGTGGTGGAAAGGAAGAACAGAATAATTGAAGAGATGGCAAGAGCAATGCTGAATGAAAAGGAACTCTCTCAAGTATTCTAGGCTGATGCAATAAACACAACTAGCTACATCATAAACAGAGCCTACATCAGACCAATTCTTGGGAAAACTCTTTATGAGCTGTACAAAGAAAGAAAGTCAAACCTCTCACATCTGCATGTATTTGGCTGTAGGTGTTTCATCCACAACAATGGAAAAGAGAATTTGGGTAAGTTTGATACCAAATCTGATAAAGGTATATTTCTGGGCTACTCTAGTAGGAGTAAAGCATATAGAGTTTTTAATAAAAAGTCTAAATTAGTAGAAGAATCTGTGCAAGTACTGTTTATTGAAAATGAAACTGTTTCTAAGCATGTCACTGATGAAGATGATCTTATTTCAAATTTTAAGAACTTAGATCTTTCTGAAGAAGATAAAATTGAACATCCAAAGATATCTGAATCTATTAAAATCGAGGAAGATATTCAGGAAAAAGATTTTGAGGATCAGAATAATGAAGAAATGTCTCAAGAACTCCCTAGAGCTTGGAGATATCAAAGGAATCATCCTGTTGATCAAGTAATTGGGGATGTTCAAGAGAAAGTTAAAACCAGAAAACAATTAAGAGATCAAATGATAAACTATGCTTTCATTTCTCAAATTGAACCTAAAAGTACTGAAGAAGCCTTAACTGATGAATATTGGATTTTAGCTATGCAAGATGAATTGAATCAATTTGAAAGAAATCAAGTTTGCGATTTAGTGCCTAGACCCAAAAATCATCCTATTATTAGCACTAAGTGGGTTTTTAGAAATAAACTTGATGAATCCGGATTAATAATCAGAAATAAAGCTAGACTAGTTGCTAAAGGATATAATCAAGAAGAAGGTATTGATTTTGAAGAAACCTTTGCTCCAGTAGCTAGATTAGAAGCAATTAGAATTCTATTAGCATATGCATGCATGAAGAACATAATGTTATATCAAATGAATGTAAAGAGTGCTTTTCTTAATGGATATATCATGGAAGAAGTTTATGTAGACCAACCTCCAAGCTTTGAGAATTCTGCAAAGTCAAACCATGTTTATAAACTAAAGAAAGCTCTTTACGGTTTAAAACAAGCTCCTAAAGTATGGTATGAAAGGTTAAGTAATTTTCTAACTGAAAAGGGGTTTAACAAAGGAAAAGAAGATACTACCTTATTCACTAAGAAAGAAAATAAAGATTTACTTATTGTTCAAATTTATGTTGATGATATTATATTTGGTGCTACTAATGAATCTCTTTGCAAGAATTTTTCTAAGATAATGCAGGGAGAATTCGAAATGTCAATGATGAGTGAGCTCAACTTCTTCCTTGGATTACAAATTAAGCAATGTGATGATGGTATCTTTCTCAATCAATCCAAATATCTGAAGGAATTGCTGAAAAAGTTTGGCATGGAAAACGCTAAGCCAATGGGAACATATATGGCTACTGCAACCAAGCTTGATATGGATGAAGGAGGAAAAATGTTTGACATAACTCAGTATAAAAGAATGATTGGATCTCTACTATACCTAACTGCCAGCAGACCTGACATCATGTTTAGTGTCTGTATGTGTGTAAGGTTCCAGTCATGGCCCAAGGAAACCCATGCAACTGTTGTGAAGCGTATCTTCAGATATCTTATTGGAACATCACAGATAGGTCTTTGGTATCCAAAGGGTAATGGAGAAGATCTCAAAGGATACACTGATGCTGACTTTGCAGGATCCAAAACTGACAGAAAAAGCACAAGTGAAACATGTCAGTTTCTTAGAGGATCCTTGGTCTCATGGTTTAGCAAGAAGCAAAACAATGTAGCCTTATCCATGGCAGAAGCTGAATATGTTGCTGCTGGAAGCTGTTGTGCCCAAGTCATCTGGATGAAACAGCAGCTTGAAGATCTTGAGATTGAGATGAAGGAAATACCAATAATGTGTGATAACCAAAGTGCCATTAACATCACAAAGAATCCTGTCATGCATTCAAGGACAAAGCATATTGAAGTTAGGCACCACTTCATTAGGAATCATGTTCTGAAAGGAGAAATTAGATTAGAATACATCCCTACAGAAGATCAAGTTACTGACCTTTTGACCAAGCATCTTTCAGAAGATAGCCATTGCAAAATCAAAAGAGAATTGCGTATGGTAAATCCCAATGAACTATAAGTAAATCCTTGTGCAAGTCTGTTTTAAGAATTTCTGACATTAATTTAATTCTAACTTTAGCATCGAAGTAAGTTTAATTTAAGTTGCAGGTGCTCCTCATAAGTTTTAATGGCAATAAATCTGAAAAATAGAGCACACCAGAATGAAACAGTCAAAAAGTGAAAAAGGAAGAAAGAAATCTAAGTTTCTGGATCTATTCTGTAAGTTTATAAAGTTAAAATTCGCATTTTGGATGTGTATCAGATGAATTTCCTTGATAAATTGTGTTTTTAAACAAGTCAGCATGCTTAACATTCGAATTAAGATGCCCATCAGATAAACTTCTGCTTGCTTTACATTGTAACAGTTCTCGGTGGTCCTTCGAAATTCGTCTGTTGGTCTATGAAAATTCGAATTTTCAAAAATAAAGTTCCAATATTATCTTTGTCCAACATGAAGATTATACGAATTTCCATTTCCCAAAATATGCATGTTGAAAACTCTTTACAAAATGTTGAAATTCAAATTTCTGATTTAAAATTCATCTGTTGAAACATGCTCACTTTATTGAATCTCTGAAAGATGAATTTTCATAATTAAAAATTCATCTGTTGTTTGTTGTATTGATAACTGCTTGCTGCCTGGTCTTCGAAATTTGAACTTTGTTGAAACAAAGTTTGTCTGTTCATCTTTTATTGTTTGAACCAAACCTCTGTCAGACGAACTTTCAGGAGAAAATTTGTCTATCAGTAAGCTTTGCTGAATAGGTTAACCTGTAACTACTTGAAGTTTGAATTTTGACCCCTCAAAATTCGTCTGTCGTGTGGTTACACACATTAAAACCAACGGTTATCTTCTGAATAGACGCAACCCTATTCATCTCTTTCGTGAGTCTATTCAAATCCTCTCACCAATGCCCTTTACTTCTGAACATAAATCTTCATCTTCCACCGATTAAACTTCTCTTTGCACCCTATAAGCACATTCTTTGCAACATTCTGAATCATTCATCCACAGAAATGGCTCGAGTGAAAAATCTAGAAGTTGGAAAGGGTGAATCTCGGCTAAAGAGAACTGTGAAATCCCAATATGCCTCAAAGGAGAGTGAGAAACTGAAAAGAAAAGGTGAATCCAGCAAAGCAAACCCCTCCAAAAGGCAAAAAACAACACCAAAGGCTGATTCAAAGAAAACAGAGCCCTCAATTCCTGCTACTCCTGCTGCTGCTGCCATTGCTTCCATCTCCTCCAGTACTGAATCTGGAGAATACGAGCTGACCACATTGCCATTATGGAGCAATGCCCATATTCAGGAGGAATGCATGACCAAGTTTGTGAGTAAGAAGATAATCAAGCCTCACTATGTCAATATGAAAGAATTTTTAATCTCTAATAACTTTGACGCCGAGCTTTGGATGATGAGATATAAAAATGTGTTAGAGATATTAGAGAGGTATGATTATGAGGTAGTCAAGACTTGGTATGCCTTTTTGAAATACAACAGCAAGAAGAGGAAGTGGGAAGTTAATTTGAGATCAAGGACCATCTGGCTAGCAGATGAAACCCTTAACGAGGTATTAGAAATTCTAGGGCAAGATGGCTTGAAGATTGACATTACTGCTTCTGGGTACATAGATGAGGCAGAGACTGCTGATGAAGAAGGTGGACCTTTCCTAAACTACAAGGAGAGCACAATCCTGAATACTTTGTTCAGAAGAAAGGAAAACAGGCCACCTATAAGCTTTCTCAAACCCACTGACCTCAGTGCTCAAGTGAAAATTCTACACTACATAGTGTCTAGGATTATCTTTAATAAAGGAGGTAGTTTTAATCTGATCACAAGGGCAGAAGCACATGTGATGGCAGCAACATGCACGGGAAGCTTATCAACATGGGACATATCATTCTCCAATGCATGATCAAGGCTAGGGATCAGAGGAAAGACTCCACACTTCCTCATGCAGCAATCATCTCTAGGATCCTTCAGTATGCCAGAATTCAACATCTTGAGAAAGGGAAAGGGAAGCCTACTGAGATCTTCAAGGAAGAAGAGCTACTAAGGATAGGGATAGAGAAGAAAGATGGAAGATGGATTGGAAAGGGAGCTGGAAGATCTGAAGATCTCTTCTTTGAAGATGACTCCCTGCAACAAGAAGGTACCTCTGAGGCTCCTCTAAGACCTACACCTCAGCCTTCTCAGCCTATCCCATCCCCATCTCAGCCTGCTCAAACTCAAATTTCATCTACTCCCTCCTCCTGTGCCAAGCCAACTAAGATCACTGAGCTATATGACAGTTTGTCTACACTCATACTCAGTATCCGGGATGAGCAAAATGCCAAGTTTGCGCATCTGCAAGATCAAATCCATTAGTTGGCCAAGAACATGAAAGTGGTTGCTGATGCATATGAAGACATTTAGAGTGCCATTCCTGCCACATCAGCTCCACCTCAGCCAAGATTCTCTGAGCCTGTCATGTCTCCAACTCTTGAGCCTCCAAGTCCATTTGAGCTAGCCTCTCCTGTTCCTGATGATGCTGCATAGGATATTGAGGCTACTGGCACATTGAGCACACCACAGGCCTCCAGCAATGAGGCAAGTCCTGGTCCTCCCTTGCACTATGGCATGGAGGAAGAAGGTCCTCAGGAACCAAGCTTTCATGAGCCCATTCCAGCAGATGCTCAAGAGTCAATTCTTTCACATCAAGAATCTAAGCAAGTTGAGAGACTTGTGGCAGCAATCACCACTTCACCATTCATGCAAGCTGCCCTAAATGAAGAAAAAAGCATTGTGCCTTATGTTGATTTGGAAGCCATTGCACATGATGCTCTTTTACAAGCTCGGAGAAGAAAGGCTTGAAGAGATGTTTCGTCTTCCTACTCCCTCACCTATTTCATCTTATGGTTTCTCGGAAGCACGAAAGGCTCAATTGGCAGTCACAAGGCAAGTAATTTCTGAACTTCTTGAAATCTCTGATGAGGATCAATTGGCAGTCGCAAGGCAAGCAATTTCTAAACTTCTTGAAATCTCTGATGAGGATGAGGACACAAGTTCTGAAGTTTCTGGATCCTTGCCAAAGCTCAATCCAGACCTGTCATTTGTCTCTATGCCTCTTCAGGCTATTCCAGTATCTCAGATTCCTCCTCCTGCTGATTTTGTCCATCTTCCTGATGATGCCAAAAAGGGGGAGAAGATATCCAAGCAAACTGGGAAGTCTGCTGGCAAGAGCTACAGCAAGAAGTCCAAGTCCAAGAAATAGTGTCTAGTACTTATGGTTGCTTGGTTCTTCTTGTAGTGTTGTATTGTGTTTTTCTGTATTGTGTTCTTGTTGCTTCTTGTAATATCTTGTAAAGCGACTTTTTGATGAAATGAAAATTTCTTCGTTTTGAACTCTATGATTGCATCCTTGTGTTGAACTTTGAATGAATTAATGAATCTCGTTACTTGATCTATTATACATGATATCTTTTGAATTACAATGTATATGTTGATGGGAGCTTGTTAAAGTAAACCCAAGTATTAATATAGTTTGTAAGTTGTTTTGTCATTATCAAAAAGGGGGAGAATGTTAAATCAAGTGTTTTGATGATTCCAAACTAACTTTTTAGAGTTTTGAGAGAAGATATCAAAGGTGCACAAACGATCTCAAGTGAAGAAATTCAAGAAAAACCAGCACAAGAATATGTGTAGAATCTACAGCCTTCTTTAAATTGAGTAAAAGACTTTGAATTGGCAAAAAGATGCTTTAAAATTATGATTCTATATTAATCCATGGAACATTTGAAAAACACTCACTAACAGACAAAGTTTGAAACATTTATACTGATATACTGTTTTGAAAATTCGAACTTTGGCTTTGGAAATTTGAATTTCGTATTGAAAATGAACAAGTCTGAAAAGAGCCTTCTCTGACAGATAAACTTTGACTTGAGAAATTTGAATTTTGATACTTGTCTGAAAAGAGTTTTCTCTGACAGACGAACTTTGACTTTTGAAAATTCAAATTTCAGACAAAATACAACTTATGAAAAATGAAAAATTCGACTGAGAATATGTCAAAGTTCATCTGAAAACTGAGTTTGGAAAGAACATCAAAATGGCTCACTGACAGACAAACTTTGAACATGAAAATTCAAATTTCAGAAACAAAGCTTGTGAGTCTGTTATAATGATATGTTGATATACGAATGATAGTATTCGGAAATTCAAACTTTGTATTAAGTCTTAAAAGAGGCCTCTCTAACAGACAAACTTTGCATTTTGAAAATTCAAATTTCGAATAGATGAACTATTGTGCCTTAATTGAACTGTCCACTGACAGATGAATTTTGAGTATCAAAATTCGAATTTCGAAGGCATTGTAGCAAAATGGAACAACTGTTCATACTTTCCAGAAGAACTTTAAACTTGAAAATTCGTATGTTCCAACATAGAAATATTTTTCAAAGATCAAAATTTGAACTTTGCTTCATGGACAAACGAACTTTGAAAGTTCAATGTTGAAGTCTTTAGCTTTCGGTCTCTACGAAATTCGTCTGTTGACCAACCGAAATTTGAACTTTAAGTGTCAGGAGCATTAAATGCGGTTGGTGAACGGATAGTTTTTCAGAGTAACCGTTGGGTAACTTCTCCAACGGATAGATTTTGTCTCTAACGTATAGTTAAGACCTAAATCTATAAATATAACATCATTTGAAGTTGTGGGTAATGAATTTAACTTTGTAGATACTGAAACTCTGCCAAATCATCTACTCAAAGTCTCTTACTCTCACATACTTCAATATTTGTACTCCAACTTTCATATACACTCTGATTAAGAGAGTTTATTCATTGTAAATAATCTTATCTTCATCTGGAAGAAAGATTTTCTTGTGAGGGGATATCACAAGGGATTAGGGAAGCACTTAGCTAGAGTACAAGAGAGAGAAAGTGTGAGCTCTAAAAATAGAGCATCAACGTTGTACTGTGGCATTTGCAAGAAGCCCACTGAATTCTTGCAAGATAGTGGAAAATCTCAAGTGGTGGCTTGGGGACTGGACGTAGGTAAAGATTGAGAGACTGAACCAGGATAAACATCTGTGTCTTCCTTTCTCTATTACTGCTTTTACTGATTATTTATTTATACTCTGTTTTACTGTCACCTTTGTCGTCCTCACTATCTTAAAGTTTTGCAGAAAATTTTAATCTTCCCAATTCACCCCCTCTTGGGAAGCCAGTATATCTAAAAGTTAAGACCTAAATCTATAAATATAACATCATTTGAAGTTGTAGGTAATGATTTTAATATTGTACATACTGAAACTCTGTCAAATTCTCAGCTCAAAGTCTCTTATTCTCATACTTCAGACTTCTGCACTTAAACTTTCCTATACATTCTACATTAGAGAGTTCATTCTTGTAATCAATCTTATCTTCATCTGAAAAAAAAATTTTCCTGTGAGAGATTATCACAGAGGATTTGGAAAACACTTAGTTAGAGTGCAGAGAGAGAGAAATTGTAAGCTCTAAGAATAGAGCAACAAAGTTGTACTGAGACAATTGCAAGAAGCCCACTGAATTCTTGCAGGATAGTTGAAAATCTCAAGTAGTTCCTTGGCGACTGGACGTAGGTCAAGATAGAGAGACCGAACCAGGATAAACATCTGTGTCTACTCTTCTTCTTTACTGCTTTTACATTGCTATTATATTGTACTCTGTTTTATAGTCTCTTTTGTCTTCACTATACTCTTGACTTTTGCAAAAAATTTTAATCTTTCTAATTCACCCCCTATTGAGAAGCCAGCATATCTAACACAAGAAAGTTGTGGAAGACTTAGGAAGAGGTGCACTAAGGGGTGAAAAGTAAAGGAAGACATTAAGGTATCATTTTACCTTTTATTGCATAATATTATCCTATGTTGTTTTTATGAATTCTATGACTTGTCATGTTGCCATATTGATGTTTTGTGACTATTGGATGAGTTAAATAGAGGGGTATTTGACCCCGCGATGTCCATTTTGCAAGGGGATACTCTTCCGAAATTTTTGTAAAATAATATGGCATATTATGTTTCAATGTGATTGTTTGATGTTTTACATGAATTTTGTGATTATATGTGTGCATAATTGGTAATGCTACTGAGATTCTCTGAATCTTACTCTTCCAGATGACTAACATGTTTAGAGTCAAGCTATGACAAGGCTACCAAAGATGAAAAAGGCAAGGAGAAAGAAGTTGATGATTAAAATGATCTTGCTTGCAATGATTTTTTGTTTTGAGCTATTATGTAAATTTATTTGCATGGCATTAAATATGTACCTTGAAGTGATCATGTCTCTTTAGGTCACTTATAATGAATGGTGTAATTATAGAACAAGTAATGGCTATGTAATATGATACAACCTTTATTTTGAAAAATACTTGGATGTAAAAGGTCATTTTGACCTCCTGTTAATAATATAGCCACTGTTTGGCCGAAATGTTGTAGAACATATGGGTACTATATACATTCAGAAACTAGATATGATAAGCTTTTCATAGAATTAAAGAGCACTGAAATTGAATTTGTGTACAAATTATTACATTTTTTCAAATTTAATGCTAGAAAATTGAAAAGTTGAAAAATGATCAAATAAACAGTAAATTTCATAGATTTTGCTATACTGATTTGCATGATTAAAGCTCTATTTCTTTTTTTTTTTCTTGTAGACAATGTTTTACCTATTTTTAAAGACTTAAATCACTTCCATGAAATTTTTATAGATTTAGTTATGAATTTTTAAAGTTCAATCGGTAAAATGGTTTTTACCAAATGAACAATACTCATATTTTTTTAAATTTTGTTTTGACATTTTATGTGATTCAAATTTCTAATTATACATAAAATGACTCTATTATAGTCTAATACATGGGAGTAAGGCCTAAAATCAAGGTGTTACAAGCTACACCTACAACTCATTAGGAGAATTAAGAATCCTCCATGATTGCTTTGCTAGCAATGTCAGATTGAAATAGTTAAAATCCTTAAACCTCATTCCACCCTTTGTTTTTTACTCAGACATTTTATTCCATGCCAACCAATGGATTTTTCCCCTCATTATCTCCTTGCTACTACCAAAAATTTAGTACCATCCTATCTAGTTGTTGACATGCCTTCTTTGGGAAGAGGAAGCAAGACATAGGAAAAGTAGGAATGGCATCGGCAACCGCTTTAATTAAGACTTCTTTCCCTACCATAGATAAAAAATTCACTTTCTAGCCATTAATTTTGCATTGCACCCTATCCTTTACAAATGTCAATGCCTCTACCTTAGATCATCCCCATAAAATTGGCAGGCCTAAATATTTCCATGGAGAAGTAAAGGTGAAGACACTAAGAACAACATCAACCATTTCCCTAATAGCATTAGGTGTTTTCTTGGAAATGAACATACAAGATTTGTCTAAATTAACACATTGACATGAAGCATGACCATGAACTTCTAAGATTTGCTTTAAAGTCCTACAACTCTTCTCATCAGCCTTTAAAAAATCATAGAGTCAACTACAAATAAACTATGCGTGAGCAACAGACAAGCCCTTATCACTCTAATACCCTTTAAATCTCCCTACTCTTGCGCCTTACTCAAACACCTAGACAACACATTAGCCACAATCATGAAAAGGCTTGGAGATAAGGGATCTCCTTCCCTAAAACCCCGTTTTAGATTGAAGGAAGCTCTTGTTTTCCCTAAGAGGCCAAGTTAAATGACTGACCTAACACACTTTATAACCTATTTAACACATTTCTCATGGAAACCCAATTTTAAAAGAATATGAGCCAAGAAGTCCCATTTCACCCTATCATACGCTTTACTTATATCAAGTTTCAAAGCCATTTCATGCACAACCCTATGCTTTAATTTAATATGATGGAAGACCTCATGGACTATAATAACGTTATCAAATATCATCCTTCCGTTGACAAAAGCACATTGATTAAGGGTAATAATAGTTGGTGGAATACCACTTAACCTATTAGCAATAATTTTAAATATAATCTTGTATGAGAAATTACACAAGCTTATGGGTTGAAAGCTTCTTACTTCACATGCATCATCAACTTTTGGAATTAAAACCATATTAGTCACATTAAGCATATGCAAACTACCTCAAGTCTCAAAAACTTCTTTCACAAATTAACAAACATGTTTCCCTACAATCTCCCAACAATAATGGTAAAAATACCTAAATAGCCATCTAGACCAAAAGCCTTGAGCTTACCCAAGACAAGTACAACTTTTTCAATCTCATCATCAGACACTGGATACATGAGGATGCTATTCTGCTCTTCTGTGACCATGGTTTCCACAACTTGTAAAATCTCATTGAAGTCCCTATCCCCACTTGCCTTGAAAAGTTTCCTTGAAAAATCTCACAAAGCAATTAGTTTTCTATTGGGTATCCTCCAGCCATTGATTATTCTCACCTTTGAGTCTTACCACTCTATTCCTATTTCTTGTGTTGTATGCTAGTAGTGTCAAAAATATCAATGTTTTTATACCTAGCTTGCAACCATCTTGCCCGCAACCTTTGAGCCTAGTACATCTCCTTCCTATCCTATGCTTCTTTAATCTGCCTCATGAGATCCATAGCTATGTTAAGCTTTCCCTCATTCCATACCCCTTAATGACATTGCTTAAACTATTGTATTAACTTGTCCAATAGAACCTTGTTATGAGGAAACTTGCCTTTACTCTATTTTAACTAATGAAATTTAACCTTTTCCAAGCCATTAAGAAATTTCCCTTACCATGATCCTCTATACATGTTAGCGTCCTTCCATCCTCTCTTAACCATTTCAAGTAAATCACCATGTTTCACCCATATTTGTTCAATTATAAACCTCTTTCATGCCCTCCCATCCTGATTATTAAATTCTATCTAAATAAGTGAGTGATCATACCCCATTGGTTGCAAATTTAGTACTTGTGTTTTATGATTCTGTTTGCTCTATATGATATTGCTTACAGCATGAACCAACCTTTCTTTAATATGCTGTAAACCCAACCTATTATTACTCCAAGTAAACTACACATCATTCGATTCCAAGTCCATCAATCCATAATCCATTAAGAAGCCAAGAAACTCGTCAAAAGAATTTAAAGACCTAATCCTACCACCTTGTTTTTCTAAGTACAGAAGAGGTCATTAAAGTGACTTATCAACAACCAAGGGTAATACACCCTAAGATTCAAATGCTACAAATTTTCCTACCAACCTCTATGACGATGCTCGTTGGCGGCCCATGAACAAAGGTTATTGCCCCTTGAACATTTTCCACCCCCTTTCTTATTTCAGTATAAATGAAATTTGACGAGCATTGTTTTACTTCTAACTCCACCCCTTTCTTCTACTATAGACAAAGTCCCCGAGATAAATCCCTTGGCTCTACTATAACACCATGCTAAAAATATAGCCTTCTTTCAATTCTTCATACTTTGTCAATTTTCATATGTGCCTCGATTAGAAACACCGATTGGGGATAGTATTTTCAACACAAATGCTTCAGATGTTTAACTGTCAAGGCCACCCCTAACCCTTGACAATTCCAACTTAGAAGACCCATGGTGACCGGGTGGCCATTTCCAACCAACTACCAAGCCTCAGCTCAACACCATCCTCACCCTCTTAAAAAACAAAATCCATTGGTATGGGTTTCCTAATAAACACCATTTCCCTTGTTGTAAGAGATTTTGATCAAGAGCATAAATTACCTCAAGCTCGCACTAGCTTCTTCAAATTTCCTCCTTTTTTACCACTATTTTGGCTATTCAAGCACCTAATCCCTATTAGACTTGACGAATTATAACTTCCTCTACCATTTGAATACCAATCGCTCTTCCTTCCCCTTTCAATCATTTCAAGCAATCTACCATCAAGTCATTTGTAGCACTGCATTTTAAGTTTATCTTAGTCATCTCCATTACCAATTGTGCATTGCCACAAGAGAAAAATTGCCCACCACCCTCTCTCCCTTTTCAAAGTATTTGTCATCTGATGGCATTTGAATAATGTATTCAAATTTCCTCGCCACATGCCATTCATGGATGTCCATTAACTTAACCGGCTTCTTATACTTAACTTGATCTCAGAAGGTATCAATTGGGCTAACTCTGTTAATTCATATGTTTTGATGATTCTAAAACAAATGAGCTTGGAGATCCAATATCAAAGGAACACAAAAGAAATGAAGAACAAAGTTAGAGTTTTCTGAAGATTGAAGAGCAGTTTCACATGCTTTAAGAAATTATTTGCAAAAGAAGATAGTTGAGCTTTGAATTTCAATTAACCCAATATTAAATGATATAACTAATTGAATAATTAATAATTAACTCACGCTCTCAAAATGGTTTTCAAGAAAAGAGTTATCTTATGAGGATAAAGCTTCAATATCAAAATGATTCTAAATGTTCAATTGATTTTCATGAACATGTTTTAGCTTATGGGGATAAGGTCTCAATTTCAAAGATGTTTCTAAGTATTTACCCTATTTTCAAGAAAATATTTTACCTTATACGTATAACCATTGAAGGTTATAGGGATAAAGACTCAATCTCAAAGCGTTTCCAAAGTCCATTCTTCAATTTCATGAAAAAGGGATTGAGGTTATCCGCATAACACAGCTTGGGGATCAAGTTCTCAAGTCTATCCAAGTGGTTATCTTGATAAGATAGGTATCTTATCTGCATAAAGAAGTGAACAGTAAAGGCAAGTGGTACTGTACAACCCATTATTTGTATAACGTAGGGAGGTTGTCCGCATAATATGTGTTACAAAACACTTGAACTCTTCTCTATTAAAAGGTTATCCACATAACCTAGGGAAGTTATTCGCATACCCTATATTTCAGAATACTTGAACTTTTCTCGAGTAAATAAGTTATCCATATAACCCATGTTACAGGACTAATAGCTCTTCTTCAACAAAACAGGTTATCCACATAACTTTGGGAGGTTATCCTGATAACCTAAGTTTCACAAAAAAACTCAGTTTGAAAAAAACTTAACATTATCCTAATAACTGAGTGGGTTTTCATGAAAATGATTTTAAGCTAAAACTTAGTCATTCTGGGTAATACGTTATCCGCATAACCTAGCTAGGTTATCCACATAATGAGCATTCTATGCTGAAAATAAAGGCAAACAGTTACCCGTTATTCGCATAACTTGAGGAGGTTATACATATAACCTCTATCAGATGCATTTAATGCGGTAGGTGAATGGCTATTTTACTAAGAATAACGACTAATCTTTGTTTCTATCGGATAGTTCTGTCCCAAAACTATAAATAGGACATCATTTAAGTTGTTGAAAGAGGAAAAAAAACAATAAATATGCCAAAACTCTGCTGATTTAATTTCTGATTCATTCAAAGTTTATCTACCTTCTGTTTTGCTCATTCATCGTATCTTAACTTTCATATCCACTCTTTTGAGAGAGTTTTCATTCTGTATACATCTACACACTTGTAGAGAGTGCTTAGTGTGAAAATACACTAAGGGAGGTTACTTACTCTTTAGTGAGAAGAGTAAGGGAGTTTTTCTCAGCTCAAAGTTCGAAGCTGGTATTATACTTTGGTCATTGCAAGAACTCATTCAAATCTTACAAGAGATAGTGGAAAAATCTCAAGTGGTGGCTTGGAAACTAGACATAGGTTAAGTGGAATAGACTGAATCAGGATAAAATACTGAGTCTTCTTCCATTTATTCTTTATCTCTTATATTCTGTTTTTTAGTAATCTTTTAGTATCACTATTATATTTCATCTTTGCAGAAAAATTTCAATCTTCTCAATTCACCCCCCTCTTAGAAAGCCAGCTAAACTAACAAACTCCTGCGCCCTTATCTAGCCTATTTGCTCCTTACTCTACAAATATGCATTTACTGTGTAACAAGGTTCCCTCACAGGTGGACATTGGGCCTTCTTAGGAGATAAGCCCATTTACATTATACCTTTACACATGTTTTTGGTAAAGCATGCTTTAGCAAGATGAAACTTCGGATGATCTACTTGATGCTCTTGTTGTGTGCTATGGACATGGTGATGATTTAATGAACTACTCTCCCCTATTACTTCACGTTGTGACTCAGACAGCCCTGGTAATTGTAGACCTCCACACATTCTACCTCCCTCCATACTATTCATCATATGTGTTGTCTCATGCGTCATCAAAGTGGTCATCCTAAGAACCAGATTTTCATCCATAACATATGAATTATGAAAACTTCTCTAACTGGAGCAACCCTTGATCCCATGTTATACCATCCCCTAGTTGGGTCTATCGCTAAGTACTTCTTTTCATCTATAAAAGCTCTCCTATCATAACCTAATTTGCCACAGTTAAAACAAATATCCTATAACTTTTCATATTTAACTGCAATCCACAACTTTGAGAATGGCTCTAATCAAGCGATCCAACACCCATCTAACAACAGCTTTATAACATCCATAAGGATTCTTAGTCATACATAACATCTAGTTAAGAGGCCATCATTCCAAGGGTCTTCATAAGCAAAAACCTTTCCAATACTCAAATCCATTGCAATAAGATTCTTTCACCCCATAGCTTCCCTTGGTAAGTTTTGTAGTTGGACCCAAAAAGGACTATGATCCATATCTAACTCCCTCATGGAAGTAAATGGAGGCCATTCTTTTAGAATGAGTAATGCCCCTGAGATAGTCCATGGACCATCATGTAGGACTTTGTTTATCACTGCTCCACCATGAAAAGTGAACATAAACAGGTTAAAGCCTCTCTCTGCTATCTTCAATTCATGTTCCTTTAGACTCCAACTTCGAATAACAACATTGAAGACTGTTGCCTTTCCTACTCATCGAGGAAGAAGCAATTCCCCCACCGTAACAAAGTCATCTTCATAGCCTTTAGCCTCCTCTAAATAATGTACTCCTATCAAAGGATTGTAACCATCCCCAACCACAGTCAGATACCTCCACACACTTTACTTCAAAGATCACTGTCCCCCACACAATAGCAAAAACTATCACTCATATAGAGGTTTCACTCTCACTCACAGGGAGGTTAGGGAATTTATGGATTCTCTGCATATTTGATTATTTGCCTCTTGATACTAACTTCAAAATTTAAAATAAAATTATCAAAATGAAAATAAAATAAAAAAAACATATATGACCATAAATTGATCCATTAAGTCATTGACAATATATCTATAATACATATATACTAGTAACTTTCTAGGGTAAATGTATCAATCCTTTTATGATAGGCAACTATGCAGTCATATTTACAAGTGGAAAAGGAACTTAATTTACTCAAAATTAGCACACAAATCAATGAGATACAAGTTCTATCAAACTTAAGATTACATTGAAGTTATTTTACAAGGGGATATATACATAATCATAATCAACTAATATTAGTATATGCAAAAGTAGGTTGGCGCAAGTGGTAAAAGAGCCGATTTTGCAACATCTAAGTTGTGGGTTCAAATCCCCTTTTTGTCTTGTGGGAAGATACCCCACCTCTAGTGGGTCACAAACGCGATTAAGACCTAAGGTGTTTTGGCTCTTGGTGATGGCCAAAGTATAAGACAAAACTTTAACTGCTGAAATTTCGAGCCCTACCAGAAACTTGGAGCAACTTCCCTCCTTCCTATTTTCTCTTTTTATAAAAAAAAATAATATCAATATCTAAACATTTATTTATTGGTTATACTTGGGCCCCTACTAAAGTAAAAAAGAATTTTTTATAATATTTATTCATTATGCCTTCATAATAATCTTTCAACAATTTTTAATTTTTAATATATTTTAAAACTATAGACATGAAGTCATTTTTTATCATTAAAATTATAAAAATTAATTTATTTTATGTAATGAACAAATATCTAAATCTTTTTCAATGTTTTCTAAAATTAATGATGTTTACATTAAAATAATTACTTTATTTTTCTAGCCAACATAAAAAATAAATAAAAGTGTAACAGGCGTTTATTATTGACTAAAGAAGATATCAAATAACTTAGAATATTATAAAATTTAGTAATATTTTATTAAAATATTCTTAATTTAAATGCTCATCTATTTAATATTAATATAAGATAAAATAATAAAATATATAATTAATATTTTATCAAAATTTTAAAATAATAAATATCTAGTGCAAGTACAATTGTCTTAATTATAAGGGAGAAAGACACTTTAGGATCCACAACTGAAAATAATCTCTTCCAATGACCCAATTTAAAAATTCAGTAGTTCTATAAACTAAATTTCCAACTCAAATAAACTAAATTTCACACTGATACTGTTTATTTATCAATATTTTTATATAAAGATCCTAAACTGTTTTTTCCCCTAATTATAAGGTGGGAGACTTTAAACCTTCCCCCACTTTACCCATATAATAAGCATTTGACCGTTTGGCCGTCTTTGTCTACCAGATCGTCATAGTCCATCTTTGTTCTGCTACTACTAATACTAATAAAACCTTTTTAGTTTCAAAATATTGAAAGTTTATGGTAATATACACATTAAAAAATTATTAAATAATTCATATTAGAGTAAAATATAATTATATTTGACTAAAATATTTTTATATCAATTTTCTAGTTATTTTTAACATATTTTTTCTTCTTGTCCACTAAGGATTTAATTAGGCATGTGTCTTATACTTTAAAAGAGCCTAAAACAAAGTGTTAAATGAGAGGAGATAAAAAATATGGTGTCTTTTTTTTTAAGTTTAATATTTTATATATATATATATATATATGATAAAAGATAAAATTATAGAAAAAAATAAAATATTAAATGTTGTGTTACCGATCACTTGTAAACATTGACCCGTATTGACCCGCAAGTGAATGTAGTTGAGTGTAAGCGACCTAACACGCTTCGTTTACTTTTCTGTTTTCATACCAGAGGCGGCAGGTCTTTGACGTAATATTGACCTCATCTAGGGGTACTTGTAGAATTTGACGCATATTGTCGCCAATTGCTCAAATAGCAGCAAAGGTTCCAACTCACCCAATTGGTCCACACCAAAATTAATTAAACGCCTGTCCGCACCTGATAGCTTCCCTGGCCTACCTCTGACACGTGGCAAACAAATGTTAGCGCTCGAGGTTCTTACATAAGCAGAGTCCCAAAATATAAATATCGTACATAAGATATATTAACTACGGAATGACCACCTTGAGAAATAAACTATTAAGCAAGCCAATGGGCGTCGAGCATCTCTCAATCGGAGAAACTCCGGCGACTCCTTCAATGGCGGCCGAGGATCCGAGAGAAAGTCTTTACCAAGCAGTGTTGGATCGGTGTCTGAGTTTGGAGAGAAAGCAAGCGAAGCTGCGAGAACAGTTCGATCAGCTGGTACAGGAGAGGAATTCCAAGTTGAAAGATACTGAGGACGACGACGTAGACTCAAGCATGGGTTCGGTTTCTGAATTCTTCTTGTCTGTTAGTCCTTACAAACGAGTGTTGGAAAGTATAGGCCACGCTGTCTATGTGTACAACGCTTCGTCTGGAGAGATCATATACTGGTATAATTTTTGTTCTTATCCCTGAGTTTTGCGTTTCCACTGGTTTGACTGTTTGTGAGAGCTTCCTTTTTCGAAACGAAAAATTCTTTGAGAAGATTCATGATGTTGCTGTTTGCAATGAAACAGTGAAACACTGTGGGGAATGGGGACAAAAACAGTGTCGAATTTCAAATTTGGTTTGGAGCCAATTGAGAACGCTCAATTGGATGCGTCTCAAGTGTAGAAGTGGTGTTTGATACATGGTCAGTGAGAAGCAAGTTTCAAGTTTACGCACATCTACAGCAGTGAGAGCATTATTAATCAATATATAGGGGAAGCGAAAACTTTCATGATGTGTCATCTTTGTATAGATGGCTACGATTAATGCTCAGCCTGCTGTATTAAGATTTGAGTTAGATATTGAGGAAAGTGGACCTCACTTAGGAACGAAGATCTTAATGAGAAATTGCTCCTTGGGTTTTCTGAACCATTTGTATTTCCTCATATTTAAATATGTCAAGGCTAAACTTTTGGTAATTATCCCATGAAACTGTTTGATCTACTGGAAATCAACAATACTGTGAACATTCATGCCCATTGAAAAGATAAAAATAAAAGAATTAATTTGATAGTCGAGTGAGGGAAAAAGTTTGGATACCTATTGTGCTCCTTTATGCGAAAGCATGCTGGGGTGGAAGCATGAATAATGCACTAGCTCACATCCACTTGATAAAAGAGACTTTGATAAAATACCAAAGAAGCATTCCACCTCAAAGATTAAATTGTTAGGTAAGGGCCTAAAGTGGCTTCTTTTTTCCCTAAACAAGAAAACTTGCATCGTCCCTTCAATTTATAATTCATTGGAAATCAAATAATTGAACTTCCATTTTCTGTTTAAAATTTTGAACGATTACCTGTGAAATGTCAATTTTTCCAGAATGCTCTTGGGCTGAGCCTGAGATCTCCATTTCAGGAACTATTCAGCGGAAACTCTGTACGGATGGAAGAACTACGAAATAATTGGTCAAGGAGTTGCTGAGCTCCTAATCACCCAAGAATATTACGCACCTCTACGAAAAATTTTGGAAGCGTTGACCACAGCTGGAGTACCATGGTCAGGGCAATTTCCTTTTAAGAAGAGGTCCGGTGAATTATTTATGGCAATGGTGACAAAATCTCCACTTTATGAGGATGGTGAACTTACTGGTGTCATCACAGTTTCAAGTGATGCAGCCTTATTTAATAGTAGGGGTTCTAAAAATCTGAGAACTAACCATGACCAATCTGGTGCTAATGGTAATGGAGCACATGGAGAACAGAGGTTAAACTTCAAGAGGATCCAGTGGCATCCACCGCCGATTGCACCAGTGCCACAGATTGCGTCATCTGTTTCCAATCTGGTTCTTAAAAGTTTCATTTGCATTTTTAAATTATTTTTTCTTCACTGCTCTTTCCGATTTACATTTCATCTCATTTGCTGATTCTATATCATAGAACCCTATTTCTTAAATCCACCAGGCATCAAAGCTTCTACGTCGACATACAGATGACACATGCAATGTAAGTATGGTTTCCAGGGATACGGCAACACATGAAGAAGTTGATAAATTAGAGAAATTTAGTATATTTGTATGTCTCTGTGCCTGAACATATATCCAGTAGACTATTTTTAGTACGAGAATCTTGTTTAAGACTTGCAACCATATTTTGAATTTCAGGAAAGAAAATCAAATTCCATCCATCACCATGGAGAAAGAATATCCGTAGGAAGGGCCTCAGAGAAGGATGAATCTCCTGCTGAATTTTCTAGACCTTCCAAAATTGTAAATTATCCTTTTATTTTGCCATTTTAAAGTTACTCTATATGCCTACTACATTTCATTAAGGACAATGATGGGAATACAAAATTTTAATCAGCCACGTTTTTTTTTCAAATCTACAATAATAAAACAAAACCTTATAGGACACATCGGTTAGTTTCTTATCATTCTTCTGTCTTAGTTCATGAATCTTAGGATGAACAAGATAGCATGTTGGTACATTGTGGAACTAAAACAAATAATCTGTATTAGTAAAGTGAATCTTCTTGCTTGATTCAAAGTATGCTTTGTAGAATATATAGCAGAAGTCATTTGTAATTAGTATTTTGTTATGATCCATAATAATCATTTCATAATTGTATTCTATTGAATCATTTGGGCAACTCTTTCTCTGTTTAAGATGTCTGATAAGCTATCTGATTAAATTACCTCAGGCAGCCAGTGTCTTTGCTAAGCTACAGATTCGAAGAAGTGAAAAATGTGGGAAGGATAATGAAAATATAAAAAATAATGATTCAATTGATGATTTAGCAAGCAATGAAGTGAAGAATAAAAATGAATTGCCTGGAGGTTCACAGTCACTAAGCTCACACCAGAATGCTGTTAACAGAGAGGGTAAAGGAGAAAATCATGATAGAAGTAATTCTTCCTTTGCTAAAGGGACAGCATACTCAAAAACTCCTGGATATACAACTTTTCGTGTTTCCAAGGATAGTTCTGTTGCTGCTTCCTCAGGGGAGTGCCATGAATGTCTTGGTTCTTCTGTTCATGAAGAACCATTGTTAAGATTTGGCTCCTATTGTGATCCAAAGAATTTGGAGCCAGAAGCTACTAATTCATTGACAGTAGATGATGTGATAAAGCAGCAAGAAAGAGTGCAGTTACAAAGCTCCAGGGAAAGTACAGGAAGCCGTGGAAGTTCATCAAGCAAAGGGGATAATGAGTCAAACGCATCTGTAGAGTGTGAAATCCAATGGGAAGATCTTCAATTAGGAGAGGAGATTGGAAAAGGTAAGTTGAAATGCTAAAATGATTTTATTTAAAGTGTGCTTGGCTGAAGTTTTGCTAATGTAAGATTCATACATGTCATCAATAAAAGTTGCAAATAACTTTTGTTTAAGGAATATTCTCGGAAAATTTAATGTAGACCATGGGTATCCTTTTTCTTTCTGTTAAGACAGACTAGAATACCTTATGCCACAAGTAAGTCCAGTCTCTTACTTCAAGGGCAAATACAAAGTCAAGTGGATAATTATTTGATTATAATACAAACTAATGGAAAATATTTGATTTATTTTTTCTGAAGCTAGGGCCGCCAAAGAAAACATTCTGATGTAAAGAGTCTTAAAGTAACTGTGTTGATCTTGTCTGCCTTGCAGGTTCTTATGCTATTGTTTACCGAGGCATTTGGAATGGATCAGTATAACTTCATGTTTACATATTCTTCTATTGTCACAGTAGGAGCATTAACTTGGCACCTGCCCTGAAAGTCTATTTTTTTTCTTTCAGGATGTTGCTGTGAAAGTTTTATTTGGCAATGGATACACTGAGGATACGCTACAAGACTACAGAAAAGAAGTATCTCAAAATATCTGTCATTTGTTTTTCATGCTTGTGATAAAATAAACTGGATCCCTGATCCACTCGTGTGCATATTTCAGATTGATATAATGAAGAGATTGAGACATCCTAATGTCTTGCTGTTCATGGGCGCAGTATATTCACAGGAAAGAGTTGCCATAGTCACAGAGTTTTTGCCAAGGTAAGAGTTAGGACATCTTTAGTTTGAAGCTGATTATATCAACTATCGTCAGGGGCATGCTTTTAGATGCACATGAAATTGTATGCAAACCTACTTTCTGTTGAGTTTTTTTGTCCTAAGATAATATATGCCGGTGATGATAGGTGGATCTGGCAATTGATCTGTATCAATTCTGATGGGTGCACAAGACATGTCTGATGCATTTATAGGATTAAATAATATTTCTTTCTAAACACCCACAATGTCCTTATTTTCGTTCCATTTTGTAAGTATCTTACATTGACGTTTATTTTGCATGCTAGGGGAAGCCTCTTCAAAACTCTTCACAAGAACAATAATACATTAGACATCAGAAGGCGTATAAGGATGGCCCTTGATGTTGTGCGTTCCCCCCCCCCCCCCCAACCCATCTCTATCTCGTCCAAATTTATTTAAGCTTTGTTTGGAATGAAAAAAAAATAAGGGAGAAGAATACTAGAAGGAAAAATAAAAAGGAACCTAGACAAGGGAATGTCTAGGTTCTTTTTTGTTCTCTCCAAATTTTCCTCTTCCTCCCTATTTTCCCCTCATCCAAATGGAGGGTTAGTGTAAGTTAGGAGTTTGCTGAACCATCACCTTTGCAGTGTTCATGTGTAAATCAGACCATTGTTTGTTTCAGGCCAGAGGTATGAATTACCTTCACCACAGAAATCCACCAATAGTGCATAGAGACTTAAAGTCTTCTAACCTTCTTGTCGATAGAAACTGGACCGTTAAGGTAATGATTTATACTTGCTTGTTAATGCTTTCGTTAGAGTCAGGCAAATTGGAAGTATATTAGTTGATAAATGAATCTTATCTTGTCTCAGGTTGGAGACTTTGGCCTGTCAAGGTTGAAGGATGCAACTTTCCTGAATACAAAATCTGAAAGAGGCACTGTAATGATGCTCTCACTTTTACACTTTGTACATAGAACATTTGATTTGAACTGCTTCTAACAAGAAAAGAAACTCCCTTCATTTTTTTTTGGGTCGCTGCATTTCCATTTGCTCGTAGTGTGCTCTCTTTTTGCTAACAAGTCTGTTTTGTTATCAATATGCAGCCTCAGTGGATGGCCCCTGAAGTCCTTCGAAACGAGCCTTCAAATGAGAAGTAATTTCTATAAGCTGAGACTTTAGTGGTCACCTTAAAATTTACGGACAAACAGATTTTTTTTTGTTTCATCCTGACAAAATAATAAGATAAGTAAGAAATACATACAGATCTAAAATGTTTTTCTACTGAAAGAATGAAAAGAACATACGCCAAGCGGATGGAATAAAGTCACTCAGACTTTCTTCTCTGATTCATTGTAAATACACTCCAGGAAAGAAATTATGAGGAGAGAGATCACCAAGAGAAAACAAAAGAGCATTGTGTTTTTCTGAGAGAGTTCATAATCAAAAAAACCGCACTCACCGGGATATACTGACGCACGATTGCTAGTTTCTTTCGTGTGGTGTATGGGATCGGTTACAATTAACCGTTCCCTCCCTCTCATAGATATTTAAAATAATAAACCTTATTTATTTTTATTTGGGCTTGAACTTTATAATATATCTTAACTAATAAGGATGGATATAATGTAACCCAACTCATCCAAATAAAATAGATTTAGGGTTCGTTTGATATACTTCCCAGGAAGTATACTTCCTAGAAAGTTAACTACTCGGGAAGTGTTCATATAATTTATTTGGTTTATTTTAAGTTTCTGGGAAGTTCTAATTATATTTTAAAAGAAATATATTATATTTTTATGTTAAATACAAAAATATCCTTTTTATTAAGAAAATAGATTAACAAATTAAGGACCTTTTTGAAAAATTATTATAAGATATTTGGGAAGTAGAACTT
This sequence comes from Adenanthera pavonina, assembly GCA_026686845.1. NCBI lineage: Eukaryota > Viridiplantae > Streptophyta > Magnoliopsida > Fabales > Fabaceae > Adenanthera > Adenanthera pavonina. Next base: position 22,963,598 of record JAIVEN010000022.1, on the reverse strand, counting down.
CCCAGGAATTTGCTCGGAAAGTAGAACTTCCCTGAGTTCAGCTCAACTTCTCGGGAATTTCCAAATTTTCTTCAAATCAAGTAATATTAGTTGCTCTACTTCCTGAAAAGTTGAACTTCCCGTCCCTACTTTCTCATACCAAGTGAACCCTTAATTTCTTTTGAATTGTCATAAATGGGATGTTGTTCTGCACTTCCAAGAAGAGGCAATCGAAATCGTGCATTGATTCTTATATAATGATTCCGTTTCTTTCTCGAAACAGGTCTGATGTGTTCAGTTTCGGCATCATCCTCTGGGAACTAATGACTCAATCAATTCCATGGAGTAATCTGAATTCCTTACAGGTCTCTCCCTTACACACTCACACACAATATGCTTGCCTCTGCACATAATTGCACAGAACTCAAATGTGTAGACAATTAGACTCTAATTCTACAGTCATTTTGCTTAACCTTTTCATTCCATGCTGAAGATTGTTGGAGTCGTAGGCTTTATGGATAGAAGACTGGACCTGCCGGAGGGGATTGATCCCCACGTGGCAAAAATCATCCAGGACTGTTGGCAAAGGTGCTCCTTCTACACTTATATTTCCCCCACTTACGTTTGTTATGGCAATGCTCTCCTTCTAACCCAAAACTAAATCTGTGAAATTTGAGCAGTGATCCAGAGCTACGCCCATCATTTGAAGAGCTTATGCAGAGAATGATGTCACTTCTCAACAGAGTAACAGTAATGTCCATTAAGAGGATTTCAGAATCCTGAACTTGTACTCTAGTTTAGGTTAAACATTTAGTTGCTTTTGCCGAAGGAGATTAATAGTAAAATTATTAAAGAAAGTTGGAGCAGTGAAAAGTTGAAGCTCCCCATTTGAGTGGCTAGAAGACTTTCTTCCTTCTGATTTGGGATAAAGAAAATAGAGGGAGAAAAAACAGTCTTAAGACCTAGGAACAGTTGATTGTTAGTCATTGTAAATTATTACAACTTGCGATGAAATAATGTACAGAAGATAAATGGTCCCATTGTGTGATCCTCTTGCTACAGACTCGGAATCATTTGAGAAGCTTGTAGTCCTCCCTCTTCATTGTTATGTACGTACTCATTTGTTTACGAGGTGATCCCGATTACTTCCAAGTCACGAATCAACTCGTGCTCATCGACCTCAATTTTCATATGGCAACACTCGGTTTTTGGATTCCGATGGAACTGAGCTGCAATTTGGTTGGGAGGAAAGATTTTTAATGGAATGGAGATGAGAATGAATTATATATTGATAGGCGAAAATATATTTGGTATGCTTGAAAATGGAAACGAATTATTTTTAGTGAATGATGGTAGAATGGCACAAAAAAAAAAGAATTGGAAATAATTTAAAATTAAAATGCTAAATTGTCTCTTATCCTTAAATTAAAAAGTAATCGTATAAAGGCATTTTTTAACTTTTTTCACATTCACTTAATGAAGTATTACCTTTATTTTAATTTATAAGACATTTTTAATTATCATAAATGAACCAAGGGTGATAATTAATAGTTCAAAAATTTTTATCATATTCTAAATTAGTCTCATTTAATATTATTTAATATAGTTAACCCATTAATTAAATTATTAATCATTAATTTAATTTTATTATTTTTAGGAGTATTTTGGGTAAAATAAAATTAAATACACTATATAATTTATAAAATATTTTATATTATAATGGAGGCCGTATATTAACCTTCGATCTTCCTAATTTTAGAAAACAATTATGCATTGAAACCATGGAATCTTCCATTAATATTTAATTGTTATTGCATTCATGTGTGGTACGGAGGGTTCGATTGGGGTACACAATGGAAAAGAAAAAAATATAAATACCATGAAATAAATCATCATCAATCAATTTATATAATAAAACTAGAATTTTTATGTAGGGAATTAATTTATCCTCGGAATCTTCATACCCCGAAAGCAACAAAATAATTTGTTGGAAAGTAATTATAAAAATATACTCCCTCCGATTCTATATGTAAAACATTTTATCCTAATTCTGAATATAAGACCCTTTACAATATATAAGATAGTATTTATTTTACATTTTTAAAAAATACTCATATTTAATGTATTCAAAGAAAATGAGATTAAATAAGAGTAGTTCTGAAAAAATAATGAGATTTTTGGAGAAATTGAGATAGTTAATTAGTTTTAACTCCTATTCTCAATCCGTATGATTCGGTTAAAAAAATCTTATATTAAAATTATAGGAAATAATACATAATTAACAAGTAGAAGGAAAGAAAATATATGTCCCATTAAATGGTATAAAGACAAAGTTGAGAACACCACTTCTTATGGAATTTTTTTAGAGAAGAGAAAGATAAAGCAGATCAATAATTCATAATTTCTAAAAGTTCAAACCTAAAGGCAGTTTTTCCACACTTTCAAAAAGCACATTGCAACGGATGATAGGATATGATGCTTCATTCATAATATTTACTATTCATATATTTCAAAATAATTTGCATCTTTATACTGTTATGCTTTTCAAAATAATCCCCAAACTAATTTAAATATATTATTAATAAACTAACAAAAATTTACTAACTGAAATATGAAATACTAAAAAACTAACGTAACTAAAATTATTTAAAATGATAATTATCAATGAATGATTGACTAGGTTTTTAAGTGATTTATAAAAATTAGTTATATTTTTATACATAATCAAAGTAGAAATAAAAATTATCTTTGACGTATAAAAATAAAAAATTTGTATAAAAACTATTTTTATAAAACTAATTTTATAAATTCAAAATTCTAATGAAATAAAAAAATTAGAAATATAAAAATTGATTAAATTAAAATATCATATATTATGTACTTAACTAAGAACCGTATCCTGTAAAATCTATTAAGAAATTATGTTCAATAGAATTAATAATCATAACCTAACTAATAAAATTCTAAAACAGTTGGTAAATAATTAACTATGTTGTCCTTTGGTTTTCAATGTTCCTTGCCTCCCATGGCTTCCTGCGCCTATAATCATGATGCATGAATTCTATAATTAGGTCCAAATATGTGCATGGTAGCATTTCAAGGTAAGCATATATTATCTATATGTATAGTTATTAGAAGTGGAATCCAACCCATATTGGCCAACCCATCAAAGGCCAAACCTAATAAGGGTTGGACACATACATCATTTATAAAATGAGCTATATTTTTTAAGTATGATCTATACTCAATTACGGACTAGCCCATGGACTCATATTTTTTATTTTTTTATTTTTTAATCTAATTTAATATTTATAAAATAATACAAACTATTTTTTCACATATATAATTATTTAAATTAATACAACTAAAACTAATTGTATACTAATCATCATCACTAAAATTATTAATCAAGAAAAACATTTAAAAATATAAAAAAATGAAAATAGGCTAAATAGGTTGGCCTATGGCCCATGTGAGCTAACCTTTTTTTTTCTAGGGGCAAATGGACTCGGGCCTAAAAGCCTGTTTCTTATAAAAGCTTCCAAATTTCTAATCATGCTCACTATTTTCTTTAGGTTAAATGAGATAACTCATCTGGCTTAGCTTATATTCCCACTTTAATAGTTATCACATATAATTTACATATAATTTAGTACTCGTTTGGATTACTTTTTTATAAAAAATTTGTTAAAATAACCATAGTTTACAAAAATAAAATTTGAATAAAAATAAATAAGTTTACCACAAACTTATTTAGATAAAAAAAAATTATGGTTATGAATCATGATTTAATTTATCAAAAGATAAATTAAACATGCCCTTAGATGAGGATCCTCATTTTCTCTGTGCACTTATTTTTGGAAATTTTTTATTCAATGATGGTCCTAATTGTGATGAACTAGATTCACAACTCTAGAAGTTGAATCCTTAGCCACACAATTGATCATTTGTATTTTAGTGAATTTTTTTTGTTGGGTCTTTTGGCTAATTTTTCATGATATTATGTCAGGTGCAAGAGCGGAAGACTATCGATGTCACTGTTTCGGGGTATTATCGACCTGTTTGACAGTATTTTCTGTTTTATTATTTTAAGAACAGTTTTGTAAAACTGTTTTTGAGAATAAGTTTTGAAAACAAGAAAATAAAAAAATTTGTTTGAATAATTATTCTCAAAATCATAACTAGTAAGTAATAGATGAGTTATTCAAAATTTATAACTTTACCATTAATGAGATAAATGTTTCTCATCTTTTCTCATGTTTTCCAGAACAAAAACTATAAAACACCTTAAAGGTGTTCTGAGTTTTTTGTTCTTTTATTTTTCTGTTTTCCAGAACAGTTTATAAAAAATAGGTTTACCAAACAAGTTTTCTGAATTTTTTGTTTCCAAAAACAGAAAAACTGTTTTCAGAAATAGAATCAAACAGGCCCTATATTTTTTGCAAGAATGTTATACAATGTTGTTATATTTATAAATTAAGGCAATTTTTATTAAAATGGTGGGAAAAATCACTTATTTTGGCCAGAGGTTATGATAGAAATCAAGGAGGTACGTCAAAGATTCTCAAACGCTATCCACATGATCCCTCTCAAGGAAATTCTAGGTTTTTTTTTGTTGGATAATTTTGTTTATTTATTTATTTATTTATTTTATTAGCTTCCAATTTGTATTTTCTTGGGGTCAAAATCATTAGTTAGATTTAAATTAGAATAAATAAAATCTATTAGATATCTTTTAAAATATTTTCTAGATTTGGATTTAAGAGATTATCTAATAGTATTAGGATTATATATCAATTTTATTATGTTTCTTTGAATTTTCATTTTTATTATTAGGATTTTTTTATAATTAGATATATATTTTAGATTTTCTGGATTTATTAGGATTATTTGGGTTCAGTTGTTTTAGGATTAGGGTTTTGTCTTGTGTTGCTTATGCATTTTCTTAAAAGAATGATGAAATGATATTATTGTAAGTTTTTCAGTAAGGATTTACTGAGTTATTTCTTTTCTCTCACTTATTTTCTATCCCTCTATCCTTTTTCTCATCTAACCATCTAACCTACCGTAAAGAGTGATCAACCTTTATAATTAAGGATCTAGAGACGAGTTCCTCTAAGATTCTAACTGATCATTTTCTAAATCTTGAGTTAAATTCTTCCACTACTCTATATTTTCTGGGTACTTAAAACAAATTTTTATTGTGTCCACATCAAGTTAGGCTTGGGGTCGAGCAATTTGTTGTAATATAAAAGGTATCATTTATATGCTTTAAGTATTTCCATTAGGCATGACTACTAACCTACCTGCTTTGTATATTTGATTTGGGAATTGTCGAGTTTAACAGCATGACAGTGTTGCTATTGCAAAGGATAATGGGATTATTACTCCTACATCAACTCTCATTGATGTTGATTGTTTTGATTTAAAATTTTAAACAGGCCAACAAAAAGTTTAAAAATTGAATGTTTTAAATTTATATTACTAAATTATATAATTGATGCGGTGACTATTTGAATTTATTATGGTTTTGAAATTTATAAGTATGGAATCATGGATTTAAAGCTAAAAGATTGAAATTTTTTAAAACAAAAAGTTTTGCTTTTTTATGTAATAATAACAGCTAATCTTAAAAAAGATTTTCCACAAACAAATATTATTTATTTAAAGCTTTTAAAAGTATTTTATTCATACAATTCTAGAGCATTATAAACAAAAGTAAAAGTTGTACATAGCATTTTATGTATATTTTATATTATCCAACGTTTAAAATAATGAAACAATTTGAATAATACGTAAAAATATGAATTATGTATAAATAAAATATTAAAAATCGGACAAATTATTAAATCAATTAAAATACTGGTTCAAGATTCAGTGGTACATTCATAGTGTCGAACATGTGATACTTAAATATATTTAAATTATATATTTTACAAAGTTCAAATTCATAGTGTCATTGACTTCAAAGTTTCCTCAAATCTTCACTCTATATGATATATATAATAAATATTGGCACTATTTAGTAAACAAGACCGTCTAGGTGAATGCATGGTTTTTAAGGGAGAAAATATCACTAATCGATCAAAAAATATGTACAGAAGCGAGGATGTACTAACCATTCTGGACCTTCTGGTTAAAATCCAATGGCTCAGACAAAAACGAGGAAGCATGCATGGTTTAAGTACAAGAAAAGATGATCATGATGTGGGGAAAGGGCATGAGTGGCCGAGGAGAAAGGGCATTTTGTAGTCAAGATCTTATTAATTAGGACAACCTAAAAATTTCTACAAAAATCTTGCCCTTCCTAGCCAACAAACTTTTATCCATTTTTTTAATTTCATTTCTATTTTTAATTATTAGATTCCTATTTAGCAATCTAGATCGGTGATTACAAAAATATTATTAATTTGCCAATCACTTGAAAGAAAGTTAAACCATATGGGTGTGAAACATTTGAGTGACAATTTTTTCCACCTACAAAACTTGCACCCAAAAACTTGCCCTTATAGATAGGTAACAAGTGGAACACATTATATTGAAATAAAAAACTTGGCCAAAAAACAAAAATAGCGTGCTTTGAACACATTATATTTCATTACCAATGTCCTGAATAAATATTGAAATAAAAAAACTTGGCCAAAAAACAAAAGATTATTATCATCAACACAATAACGCATCATGCCCTTATTGTGCGTAAAGTACACCTAAATAGTTTAGTCACTTACAAACTCAATTCACGCAAACGTTGGGTGTATTTGATAGTATTTTCTATTCTATTGTTCTCAAAATAATTTTGTAAAACTGTTTTTGAGAATAAGTTTTGAAAATAAAAAAATCTGTTTAAATAATTGTTATCAAAATTATAATTAGTAAGTGTTAAATGAGTTATTAAAAATTTATAACTTTATCATTAATGAGTTGGATATTTTTCACTTTTTCTTTTATTTTCTAAAACAAAAAGTACAAAGCACCTTAAAAATATTCTGAGTTTTCTATTCTTTTATTTTTCCTATTTTCCAAAACATTTTATAAAAATGAGTTTATCAAATAAGTTTTTTTATTTTTTTATTTGTTTTTGAAAATAAAAAAACTGTAACAATTGTCAAACATGCCCATTGTCTCCGATAATATTTATGTATATTTTGTTGTTTTTTTATTTTGTTCAGTTTGTAAGTAGGAGAAAAAGATAGAGTCAAAATACCATACAAAGAAAGAGGAAATAAAGCCCACTAGATATTTTGTTTATTAACATTCAATAAGTTCCTACGTCCTAATGAAGGATTCTAAGAAAGAGATAAAAAAGGCAATTTCCTCGCCATAAAAAGAAAGTTAAACAGAGTTTCATGATTTGGGACCACAATTTTAAACTCTCATATGACCCTAGTTTTAATATGACATGGGATAGTCACACTTGGGCCACTTACAATGGGCCACGTAATTCCTGTAAAAGCATTTCTGGATAATGATCTTCATGAGGCCTCTCATTGGTCATTCGAGAGTTGATGTAAGAGAAAATGATAATGTATGAGAATGAGACACAATTATGGGCTGTTTGGAGTCATTTAGTATCAACTTATACCATTTGCTGTTAATTGAAAGTGTGATTTTTTATATCAAATGTTGTACAAAACCGTATTCAAACAGCAACCACTTTCTTCGAGTACTCTGAACCTGTTGTACATTATAAGAGATATAATTCATTGAAGTATGGGTTTCAAATATGATAGAAATTGCTCAATTATCACAAAATTACATGGCCCCTGCATTTGAATTGTTTCAAGAATGATATGACCTTTTTTATTTTTTTGGCCATAAGAATAATATGACCTATTTTCAACAACTTGTGTAAAATCGATGCTTTGAACTAGGTGTGACTCTAGGTCTAGCTCTGAGTCCAACTCACAGTTTAAGTTGGAGTTCGAAGTGCCCATTTGATTCATTTTATTAAAAGGAAATCATGGTTTTCAACCATAATTTTTTAAGGAGATGTGTTTGACCAAACACAAACGGTCTTTTTGAAAAATGAAAGATATGTTAAATTGTGATTTTGGAAAAGGAGGGGAAAACTTACTTTTTCTTTAATAAAATGTGGGTTTTGGAAAATGAGAAGTAAATTTACTCTATATTATACATCTAAAAGTGCTTTTAACCCTTATCATCCAAACAGATTTGTTGTCGAATTTACTTTTATAAAAATAATATCTAAACATAACAACTTACAACACACTTTCTTTATCTAAATTTCATTTTTACAAATTTTATTTATCTTAATTTAATTTTACAAAACTGAAAACTAAATAAACTCGAAGTAGTGAGTAAAAGTGTGTTTTACCTAATTAATGATAAGCTTGTTTGTCATATACTGAAACATAATGTGTTAACCAAAAAACAATGTAAAATTAAAGGATTAAAAATATACTTTTACCTAATTATTTTTAAGGAAAAAATTATTGTTGAGTCTTGAAGATTTTACTACTGAATTATTATAAAATTATTTGAGACAATAACTTAATTTTTAGTAAATTTTACAAATTTAAGTAAAATTTTTTATTCCAATAAATACTAAGAATTTTAAATATTTTAACTACTATATTTTTTTATACAATTATTTGATTAGATCAAATTTGAGTGTTGTCAAGGTTAAATAAGAATAATTCTTTCAATTTAATTTTTTCTACTCACAAGGTTTAAACTTAAAATCTTATTTAAGAGATGTTAAGCCCCTTATCACTCAATCTAATCATTTTTTGTTATGCTTTAATATCATATAAATGACCCAAGAGATGTTCTTGAGCAGTTATTAGGTGCCCACAAGCACAAATATTGGTTCCAATGCTATTCCTATTCCTTCTTAATTTCCTTAGCCTACCGACTAAATAAAAATTGTTCATCAATTGCTCCCGGGGCATATGGCGCAATGGCAAAGGCCGTCTCCTTGTTGACAAAAGGTCCAAGCTGCTGCGTCGCACATCCCATGCACCCTGAGACCTTAGGGCAGGGGTGGTGGGAGCACCCGTGACGGAGCATCATCCAAAAAATAAATTGTTCATCAATACTGTTAGGATTCTGGATATCAGAAAATATCCATTTTCACCGATTTCCTGAAAGCCATTAGCCTTGTTAAGAAAGATAACTGTAATAAATATCCGCATGCTAGCTTTATGACTGGGATAAGACATTGGCTAATGTGAGAGTGGATAGTGACCATCAACTACAAATATATAGATGCTAACTCTGGTGTTAATTGGCTTAACTTATTATATGAAAGCTAATAAGACGTGGTTCTTACTTCTTAGAGAAACCCCTGCTGGCGAAAGACCTTTTATAGCTTATGATTTATGTAATCAGTAACCTGTGAGTATTTTGCTGATTAATATATATGGCTTTGCCATAACCTTCTATTGGGAAAGAAAATCAACAATTAAGTATTCTTTATATTTCTTACTATAAGGAACATTTAAGGGACCTCTCTTATTTTAAAATATAATACTCCCTCTGCTCCTATATAGAAGATCTTTTATCATAGTCCTAAATATAAAACTCTTTACAATATACGATGTAATATTTATTATATATTTTCAAAAAATGCCCCTATTTAATATATCCAAAGAAAAAGAGAAGGAGATTAAATAAGGGTAGTTTTGAAAAACTGTTAGAATTTTTGGAGAAATCGAGATAGTTAATTAATTTTAATTTCAATTCTTAATCCGCGTAATTCGATTAAAATGGTCTTATATTAAGAATTAGAGGGAGTAGACAAATCAGAATTGTTTGGTGTATTTAATTTTTTTCCAATAATTCCATTTATTAAGAATTACTTTCATTAATTATATAATGAAAGTTTTAAACATTAAATGAGAGCATTTTTAAACTATTTTGAATTTGTCACATATCTAATAATTATAAGTACTTTTAATTATATTTCTTAATACGTAAAAATTAATTATTTGTCTCTTATAATTTAAGAGAAAAGAAGAAGTTTAATTATTTGTCAACTATAATTTAAAAAAAGAATGAGTAGTACGCATAAGAACCAAGTGAACCTCCACTCATAGCGACCTCAACAACATCCTCCTTTCTCTCTCTTTCAATGCTTCATTAATCTCCACATCTTGCAATATCTTCATCTGATGGAAACGATCCACACAGAGTCTATACCTCTCATGTTCCTCGACTATATATCTAGTTTCAATGTTACGGAAAAAAAAAATTATAGTTATCTGTTTGGTGTATTTTTTTCTTTTTTTTACCCAGCATTGTAAAAATATTACGCTATGTTGTGCCATGCTACCCAAATAAGAGGTTGTCATTTTAGAAAAAAAAAATGTTTTTTTTAAATATCACTAACAAAATATATAATTTCTAAAGATAAACACACTAACTTGTTATCCAGACTTGGATTCGGTTTTTTTTTTTTCCTTTGGTCAAAGACTTGGGTTCATATCCGAATCACGAGTTATTGTTATGCCTCCATACACCACATATATTTCGTAGATAAGATTAAGAAGTATTTTTAAAAAAGAAATTTAACTTCTTTAAGAATCCACAGGTCCACTAAATTTTAAGTTGATTGACATTTTTTTAAGAAAAATTGTAAGTCAACTAGTCAAGGACAATACTAAGTTAAAATATATATATATATATATATATAACATATGGAAATACATGACCTCTTTACTACCAGCTAGCATTTGAATTTTTTTTATAATAGTCAAGTCAAAATATTTAAAGCACTTAAATGTGAAAGTTGATTTGTTAAATGCATCCGTCTATTTCACAAGTGCCAATTATTAAAGGCTTTTAATTACTTCTATCTCATATCTATAGTCGTTTTCAGTTTTCTTTTATTTTGTTTCAAAAGTATAGTTATTTTCTAAACCTAATGCATGGTTAATTTTTACTTTCCAAGTTAACCCTCATTTATTAATTTCATTTTTTTAATCTCTTTCTTATCTACTGCTTACTATTTTAGTCTTGTGGGTATCTTAGTCATTGCATCGTATTATTCTGCATTAATTAAAACTTTCTTAATTCATCTACCACAACCTTAAATAACAACAGGATGAATTGGGAGTACTGATGAAATGATCTATGGATCATATTTTGTGAGCAGTTATTAGTTTTTTTCCCCCTTGTTCTCATATATTATTATTATGACTTTGTCTCTTGTGGCCCAAAGCAAAAAAAAAAAAACATTATGACTTAGTCTCCTCAAATGGTTTTGGAGAGAAGTAAAGGTCGGAATTCCAAACAAAAAAAACAATAATCTGGATTAACTGTTGTTCTTCCTGGAGTAGATGTAGGACTTGATTTAGATCTGGACAGTATGATTTGAATTTTGTTAATTCTCAGAAGATTCACTTTTCAATTTCATTTTTTTAAAATAAGCAAAATAAATAATACAAATAGGCTTTTGGCTTTCATCCAATAGGCAATCTTCAAATATATTTATATTGTATTTTCTTCCAAATAAATAATATAAAAATTGAATTTAAAACCATTTCAATTGAATTTGAATTATTCATATCTACTTCAGCATAGTGCAAGAAGCCAAAAGTAACAACGAAGAATTGCAAGACGACAATGCAAGGTAAAAAGACTCCGAGAGTATCGGATTAAGATCTTCTGAATTTTCTTTCTATGAAGTTATTTTAAGTAAGTTGTCATGGCAACTTAGCTTTTTTATTTTTTCCCTTTTTTAATTAAATTCATCATCCATCATCAATATCAATTAATATATCTATCAAAACTATAGGAAGCTTAAATATATCTAAAAAATAATAGAAAGCTATATTATTATTCACAATCCACGAACAGTATGACTCTTCTGTTTTTGGATCATTTGTTGTGTCTATTTCAAATTTGCCTACAATTATGGCAAGGAGCCCATTTCTAATTAACTCGATATTCCACACACTTTTAACTTCACGAAGAGGCAAATTCAGAACTATATCAAAAAAAAAAAGAGGCAAATTTAGAAGATTCCATCTCAAGAGAGTTGAGCAATCCTCAATCGCATAGGAGGCTAGCATGGTTTTCACTCCCCGAATGTACAACAATACTATAAATTCTCAATCAGGAATATGATTTTCCTTAACTTGATATCTTTAATATTATAGGACAATCTAAAGTTACATTTATATTTTGAGGGTGTATCTATGGAGTTTGAGACTAGAAAGAAATATGATATAAGTTTCAGGGAAAAAAATAAAAAGGAAGATCAGATTTTAAGCTTTTTTGCTATTTGAGCAACATATTTACCCTGGTAAAAAGCCTGCTGGAGTTCTAGGTGGGTAGGGTGACGAGATCCATCTGCTGCAAAAGTTCCAGCACCATATGAAGAGCCTCCCTTGACCTCCTCCATCTCAAACATGCCACTCCCAAATGTGTATCCAAGTGGTACAAAAATCATACCATGATGTGCCAATTGCGTTATCGCTGTTAATCTGCCACCAACCACCCAAATGAAAACAAACTAAAATGAAACGCCCAAAAAAAAATGGATGAGAAAGGCATCTTATCTGTCAACTGAATAAAAACCAACAAAACCAACCAGAAAAAACACAAACATATTAGTAGCAGTTTCATTGCCGATCTCAATGGGATAAAGTGGGGGTTGTTGCTATTGTTGTATTAGTAGCAGTTTCATTAGGTGTGTGTTTGACATGACTTTTAATTTATTCTTTCATGTCTTGATCTACCAAAGTTCTATTGACCAAATTCACATAGGAGTCTCTGCTTTAAGTCCAAGCAACAAATTATTCATGGGTGGATGGTAAAATTGGGAGCAACAACTGTAAAGCATAATACTCATGAAATCAATATGGTCATTTCAGTTCGCCATATTGGATACTTCAACAACAGAAGATGGAGGAATGTGGCTTTTGATCTCAAACACAATGCTTCAACTATTTGGTCCCTAAATTTTACTCTTATACATTCTTGAAAATTCCTGACTCATTAGTTGTTAGTCCCATCATCACTCAAAGACAAGACAAATGTTCATGCTCCAAAACTAAATCATGGATAGTTAAGATTCAAGAATGAAATAATCAAAACATGTATCCATATGGACTAAAAAATCCACTTCACTAGTAATAATGGGAAATAGCAGCGTTTAAATCACATATCAGAGCCAAGGGAACCGTTTCCTATGGAAAGAAGGTAGAAGTGAATACTTACGCTGAAAGTTCCTGGCCTCCCCCATGAAAGCCAGTACTCCAGAAGATTCCGGCAGGTTTGCCAGCAAGGGATTGGGAAGCCCAGAGATCATGGGTGGCATCAAAGAAGGCCTTGAACTGGCTTGGCATCATGCCAAAACGAGAAGGAAAACCGAATATAAAACCATCGGCTTCCACAAGTTGTTCTGGCCTAATGTCTTCCACATCATTTGCTTTAGAAGGGGCTTTCATCTTTTGTAATATTACATCAGAAAGTGTTTCAGGTACCTATAATTTTCAGCAAACACAATAAAAAATAATATCAGATTAAAGGCACTCTCCTCTCTAACTTGATTACTCACCCTGACCAAATAATAACTTACACGCCACAGTGTTGCTTCTACACCTTCAACTGAAGCAGCTCCTCTGTGTACTTCTCGCGCCATAGTGTCCACATGTCCATATAAAGAGTAATACCTAAAATAATTGATGTGATATGTGATACATGAGTCACATAAGAAAGCTTGAGATGGCTCTTTTTAATACCTAAATCTAAGCATGTGCATTCTTGAATGAGATTAAGAAAGGAAATGAGAACAAGAGAGCAGTTGAAAAGATGCTTACACAACATAAACCTTAGTAGTAGCCATATCAGCAGCCTTGGTTAAGGATTAAATACATTTGATGTATGTATGTATTTGTGCTTATACATCCACAAGAAGTACCTAAATGAACGGAACCCAGAACATGTACAATGTTATTAATGGGTTTAAATATGAAATTTCAAGACCCAGTAACTACAGATATGAATTACATACAATCAATTAAAGATGCAACCAACTGGCTTGCTAAGTACTTCGATAGTGGGATATGTCTACATGTTTGGGATTTTACTCCCCCATCCCCTTTTATTGCTCTTATTTCCCATGATATGTGTGATTCTATTGCTCAGTTTTCTAGTTTGAAGTATGCAAATTCCATGTAATTGCTGTTATATATATATATATATATATCATTATTTCTGGCCAAGAAAAAAAAATTAAAAACTTCACATGCCTTGAATCCTTTAGTTACTGGGAAAGAGTTATTACTTCATAGTTCAAATGTCCATTTCTTCCCAAACTCCAACGTCCATGAGACAGCAATAGAAATTGGGTGAAATCCTAAAGGCTTTAAGAGGATCTTTGGATTCAGGAGAATGGATATAAAAGAAAAAAAGTGACATCTTAGTATGAGATTTTCTTGTATTTAAATTTGAATCTAACATTTTTCCCCTAAATAATTTTTTTAAGATAAAAATAAATAAATAATAAACAAACAAAAAAATATTTATCAAATAAAAACACAAAATTAAAAGTTTACTTTTCTTTTCTTCCCTTTCCTCTCCCTGGACTTTCTGTAATTGAAAAATACCTTAAATTATATATTAGACAGCTATGTGGACATGATAATAACCACATTTACACCAGTAGAAGGGAGAAAAGTAAAATAATTCATCTATATGAATCTATGGTTAATACTCTGCCAACAACGAAACATTCAATCGAATCCAGCCACTAACCCAAAAGAACTTCATCTATCCAGAACAAAAGCTGATAATTAATTTGCTCAATAACACACAACAGAGAACCCAAGGAAACATTCCTCATGAACGGCACGAGTGCAGTAAAATTGGATGATGCATCTCTGTAAGAGAAATGGCAGGAAAAAAAAAAAAAAGCAAGGAAGTTAACACAAATTTAGACTCAAATTCAAACATCTCTCGACTGGAAATACGAACTCAGATGAACAAAAAGTTTAAGAAATTAATAACCGGAAGAAACCAAATTTAAGAAAATCAGCATTCCCAACTACATTTTATCAAACAGATGAGGCGCCAATCCAGAGCGATAGCCGAACAAAATCAAAATTGAAAATAGAAGATAAACAAACAAACCTTGAAGACAAGCTGGTAATGACTGATGAGAACGCAGCGACAGAAGAAATTGAGGGTGGACTTATGAAATTTGAAGCTCTAGCGTTAGATGAAAGGATAAAAGCCCGAAGGATGAGGCGGCGCCTCGTTGTTATTATTATTATTATATTATAAGCTTTTTGAAAAATTAAACTTCAGTTCCCTCTTTTAAATTTTTATAAGTGACCCCCTCAAGTATTAAACTGTTAGAAAGGTAGTCCCTTAAATTTGTTTTGGATTTGCCTTGGATCCCTATTCGGCTATGTTAGAAAATGGTGTGAGAAATATGATGTTTTCGCAAAGATGCAATTGGCGAGGATTGGATGTAACACATCAGTTGCTAATGAGGAAGAAGGAAAGCGTGTCTTGGTTTTTCTTTCTTCCAAGATTTAGAACAAAAGTTAATGTTAGGTTTAGTAGGTATGAAAAGATACTCATAAAAAGAGAAAATAAAAAAAATAAAATCTTAGTGTGAGATATATATTATTCAAATTTCGTATAATTAAAAATAGCCATTTTTCATAAAAGCTTCCTCTCTCTTCATCTGAAAGGTATTCCTCAATGTGTATAAAAAAAAAATAGAAAGGGGAAGCATCTTCTTAATATTTATTGGTGGTCATTCATAACAAACCTCAAGTGCAAAACAATATAACATATGCTTCAATATCTTGTTTACATACATTCATACAAATATATACATATAAAAATATATATTCCAATCACTAAGATATTATTTTAATTGCCAATGTGAGTTAACACAAGTGGTTAAAAGATCCCCAATAAGACTTATACCTCCCATTGCCTAGGGATTTGAATCCTCTAAAACCACTAACGCCTTGTATTGAAGACAATCATATATGGGGAGATCTAACACTGCCTAAATCTCTTGAGTGATTTTGAACTAGTCCTAACTTGAAGTATAGGTGACTAAAACCTTAGTGGCAACCAATATCCACGAGTGAATTCCCAAGCCATGATCCTAAGAGTGCCTTCCCTAATCACAAGTGCCAAGCTCCTCAAACATCTAAAGATTAAGGTCCCATTAGTTTATGTAATATCCTATACAAGTTGCCTTGTAATCGATGGTTCTAGTATCTTTAATCTTTAATAATAATTACTCTAAATCATATTACATTTTTTTTTGTTAGGCCAATTGATTTTTTATAATATTCTATTAGCAAAATACAAGTATGAATAAAATTTGTGATGTGAAAATAAAAAACTAATTAGAGTCCATTTAAATTAGATGTACTCTCTCCGGTTCAAAATATAAGTCCAGATTTAGATAGAGTAAAATAAATCTTATATTTTGATCCAAAGAAATTGTTAGATATTGCAAAAACATGTGAAAGAATATCTTGGCCATTTCTCAAACCATTTATGCAGCAAATGCAATTTCCATCTTCATTGGTGCATATAATATCTTACATATGGCTGGTGTAAAATATTGATAAAGATGACAAGAAGTTTAGGACACTTCATTTGTCCTCAATTATAAGAAAATTTTAGGACATTTCATTTGTCCCAAAACATATGAGATATGGATAAAATTTATGGAGTAATTAATATCACTTTCATTTTATATCCTTGAATAATTAAGGCTGTGTGACAATTGCCAGTAATTAATTAGTCTTACTCCATACTTTTAATATGAGTAATTTTAAAAAACAATTGAAATTGTAACAATTAATAAGTTTAGTTATGAAAATTATTTTTGCTTGGTGCCAACAAAATAGTTATTTGTTTCTTATAATTAGAAATAAAAGAAGAATAATCATTTTATAACATTATAGTCATGTAATTTTATCATATTAAAATATTTTAATATCTCATTCAATAATTTAATATATATATATTATTATTGTTATGTGAGTTACTTAAGTTATTATGAATTTAAATTACTTAAATTTATTCTCTTAACAACTTAATGTTTTCTTTTTTTATACATATTATTTTATATAATATTTTTAATTATTACGTCATCAATTTAAAAACCATGACTCAAACCATGACTCGATGACATTTTCATTTTCAGTTCAACATTAGATCCAATTTTTAAAACATTGATCACATCACAACCCATGCTAAAGCAGCTACAAATCTTCTGTTCAATTTCAAACGAGATCTAACGTTATTAGTTTAGTTTACAGTTCAGGGGGTAATTTTTCACCCATGGATAATTCTCATTCATTTCTCGACAAAGGAAGACTCGGCGAGATCGATCGCATGGGCGAGAGCTGCAGCTTTGTTCTCACACTCTCTTTGCTCATCAGCTGGATCACTGTCAGCCACAATTCCTGCTCCAGCCTGCAGATGAGCAATCCACTCCCTACGCCTGTTCACATCCTTGTATGAGTACATCGTATCAAAACGAGTATTGGTAGGGAAAACTATGGTCCTCAGAGCAAGGGCAATGTCCATGGAGCCAGAAAAAGATATGCCTCCAAATCCACCACTATATGGTCCTCGTCTTGCTACTTCCAACTGATCAATCAACTCCATGGCTTTCACCTGTTTCCAGCACAGACCATATGAATTTCATAGGACAAGAAACATTAAACCAATAATCCTAGATAGGGTGACATTTATTTATTTACTTATTTTGGATGCAAGGAGGAACTGTCTTACAAATGACAAAGGAAATGACTTAATTGAACTAGAAATCTGAAAAATTATTATGTACAAAATTCAGAATCTAGGTTCCAGATATCTTGCTTCACCAATTGAATATCAGAAGCATTAGCATACTATAACATTAACCCCTTATATTCTGCTTCACAATTCTGTTATAGAAGCGGTACTTTTTTTTGACAACATGAGGCACACAGAACTTTTTGTCATCGCAATTGGCAAAAACTTTTGCTCATGCAAGAACCGATAGAGCATTTAAAATTAGTTTAGTTGACTACATTTCTACTCATACAGAATCAGGGTTTAGGAAAAGGACTGATGACACCACAAATAGAAACCAGACAGGACCAGAAGGTAAAACCAGTAACTAAGTGAGCTGGCCACCTTTAGTTCATTTAAAGGGTTGGACCGTCCTCAGCCAAAAGATCTTTTAGTACTTTAACTTTCCACTTTTACATGCCAGAAATGAGAATTTCTAATAGTTTTTATGGGACCAGCAGATGCCAAGGTCCACATGGCTCATGAAAATGTTTAAATAATGCCCATTGCTTACTTATATATGGACAATTCTTCTACATATTTTATGACTCTAATCAATATGAAACTTAAAGGAAAGAAAATGACAAAAACACCAGCCAAATAGATGCCCTTAATTGATGTGAATCCTTTCCAGATCCAAAAATAATAATAAAAGATGAGTCCTTTACGAGGTGCCTAATACAAATATTTTAAATTTAATCATAAATTGATTTGACATATTTTACAAAATCTGTTTACTGTAAACAAATTTTCTCATGTCAATTCTATTTTTGTGCCTTAAAAGTTAATCAAAAGAAGTTATGTTAAATTAGTAAAATTAACTAATTATAAATAATACACAGTTCAATTTCTGGTTAAAATTTAGTAATTTTCATAAGTTAGATTTTTCCAACATGTAAAAAATGTTCTAAGATATAAACAGACCAATAATTCATCTGGTTATCTCCCTCCACACCATCCCTGAAAAAACAAAAAATCCCGAACCCTGCCTTCCTACTTATTTGGTACAAATTCCATTCATTATGTATCACGAATATCAAAACTGAAGGGAATTGTCAATCAGACT
This sequence comes from Adenanthera pavonina, assembly GCA_026686845.1. NCBI lineage: Eukaryota > Viridiplantae > Streptophyta > Magnoliopsida > Fabales > Fabaceae > Adenanthera > Adenanthera pavonina. Next base: position 22,944,766 of record JAIVEN010000022.1, on the reverse strand, counting down.
ATCAGCTATTTTAGAGAACGCAAGAATGTAAGATGCTGTCTTACAATGCAGTAAACATTACCTTCGGTGCTCCACTAACTGTACCAACAGGTAATGCTGCACGCAGTGCATCCCAACTTGTTAAATGATCAGGTAACTCCCCAGTGACCTGCATAGACAAAAATGTATAGTTTTTATTGTCATAGATACAATCTTCTTCACTAACTCCATTCATTAATTACATTTAAAAAGACAAATGAAATTGCTTTGATACTTGCAGCTAAAATATAAAACTAGCGAACTGCATATGAACAGCTATTTTTCCACGTCAAGCAGGAGGGCATAACGTTAAAAAGACATAAATGTATCCGAAAGTACGTCTAACAAGCATTGTTGCTAAAATCCCAATTTACACAGTAGAAACACAATTTAGAATTAATGAATCTCAAAATTCTACTTCAATCCAGAATAATTATAATTTGTAATTGTAATATATTAGAATATGGATTTATATCATGTCACCTTTAAGGTGTAGTTACAAACATACATACTAATAATCAATACAAAGGGGCAAATAGTTCCCAGTGTCATTGAAATTATATCCTCAGGAAACCATAACAGCTTTTCTTTGTTCCTCCAGTTGGTGAGTCACCCTTATACAATAAGGAAAACGAAGCATGCTCGTTTCATCCTCCACTTATTTTCTGAAAGGAAGAAATATACTATTCAACTCAACTCATCACAATCATAGACTTGAAACACTATTTTCTATGATGTTTTAACTTTAGAAATGATGAATCCCTATTTCCTTCTTGCATGATTGTGAAGTAGGACTTAAGTATGTTTACAAATCTACTAATAAGCATACATTGTAAGTCTCATCTCAAAGGCCTTAGATCATACTAACTTTCATAAATATATATATATATATAACTATTGGTTATTATGATATCTGCAGATTATTAAATCCTATAAAGAGAGAGAGCAACAGAAAATAGACACCTCTTGGAGGTAGAGGTCTTTGATGATGAACACCAATGTTCTAAATTTTATTGGGGAGAAGCAAATCTCATAGCTAATTATCCCATCAATAGACTACCCTCAAAAACACTTGACTTCAAAACCCATTGAAAATGAGAACAATGTCTCCAAGCCTTCCCTTTACACTATTTCTTCCCGCCTCATCCCACAAGATTTCTGGCTGCACTTTTTTGTCCATATACATCAACAAGGGTTTGCTTTCCAATTTACACCGCCAACCCATAAATCACGTGCAGAAGCAGATCTCTTGCTGCTTTTGCATTTCAGCCTTTTCAACGTATGTTTGAACACACACTTAACGACAAACCCATTAAACTAAGAATCTTGAATAACAAAGAGCATACCGAGGTGTTAGAAGTTCCACTTGTTAGCATTCAATACATAGATATTTAGATATGTGGTTTGAAACGAAGATAAGAATTAAATTTCCAAATTCCCATCAATTGCAACATAAAACTTACAGTTGAACTGATGTGCATAACATGGGAATAACGCTCAATATTCATGAGCTTTTCAACTCTAACAGAACCAGGTTTGGCAACCTGCAAATACACAGTACTAAACACATGATTACAAGAAATAATTTATGGATTTATGGACAATTTAGAAAGGCCGGTAGCATCAACTAATGCTAAGCCTTGAAGCAATTACCACAGAGCATATAAAAAATATATGTCTGATAGAAACATAAAAATGGTTAGAATTATGATATGTTGGGTACCTGAGACTGAAATTAACTTTGCTAAACTTAAACAAACAACCATACTTCAATTGACCATATCAGAGTGTTTTCAAAGTGGCATGGAAAACACTCATTTTCAAAAGCAATTTGGAAAACACAGAACTGTGCTTGATTTTTCCTTTCTAATTCCCACTTTGATTTTTAAGAACAACAATAAACTGACAAGAAAACATATCAAGTCAAACATATCTTTTCTTCTTTTGCTATTTGGTTTTGAAAAACATTACTGTATCTAAAAATAAAATTCAACAGCCCCTTATATTCTTTTTTTTTGGGGGGACAACAGGCTTTTATATTCTATATCTGAAGAAAAAGGTAACATTGCAAAAATAATCCCCAATGAGCATAGCAATGAGGAAACTCCATAAAGCAACAATGACAAAAGACAGAGATGTACATGCAAAACATGACCAGCATAACAGTTTGAATCCAGAAGTCATTTAATGAGTGTCAAATATCAAGACAATTGCAGCTTAGTGTGCAATATATCACCTATACTGCAATTTACTAAGTAAAAACCTTGTATGCTAGTAGTAGGCACTAATAGGATGAGTTTAATCCCCATAGGTTATGGAATAAAATAAGTCTTGAAAACGGAAACCACATACCTTCCCAACATCATTCCTGCCCAAATCAACAAGCATTATGTGTTCTGCGCATTGCTTTTCATCATTCAAAAGATCTTTCTCTAACATGATATCTTCTTTAGGTGTTTTCCCTCTTCTAACAGTTCCAGCAAGGGGTCGATTGACAATTTTCCCCTGCCAACAAAGATATGAAAGAAACATTAATACTCCCTCTAATCTTAAATATAAGTCATTTTTAACTACTTCATGTATCTTAAGAAAAGGAGTTGAACCATTAAATTTGTCAAAAAAAATTTCAATATTTTCCACTATTTACCTTTATTAATTACATTATTTCTTATACTTCTCATGACATTTATCTCTCTTATTAAGTATAGACCAGGGCATGAATGAAAAAAAAAATTAATATAACTGACAACCCTCTAATATATTCTATATTTTGGACCAAACATTGTTCTTAGAAAATGTCCTATATTTAGAACCAGAAGGAGTACTTATTAAAGCTATATAACAACAACATTAATCTTATCCCACTTGTTAAAACTATATAAAAGTAAATAATTTTAATTGAAAATCTTAAGAAGGAAGAAGCTTAAAATAAATAATAAATAGTCAAAAGCAAACTATGAACACAAACAGGGCCAATTACTGCCATATACTCACATTGTTAATATTCAGAATGAAGAATAAAGATGTAGGCAATCATGTTTAAGTAACTTTTGCACAACACCTTACCTTCTTCACTCGAGTAAGAATTTCTGGACTTGAAGCAACAAGAATACACCCTCGGGCCTGATAACAGTATACTTGATAAATTAAACTTTGAAAGCCAACTTGAATATTAAAATATCAGGAGAAGTTGGCAAACCTGTAGATAAGTCATGTATGGACTAGGATTAACAATCCTCAGTGCTCTGTAGACTTCAAAAGGGTCGGCAAATGTCCGCCGTTCAAACCGCTGGCTCAGTACAATCTGAAAAATATCACCAGCCAGTATGTGCTCCTTCGCCTGCAGCACTGCCTTCTTGTATTCATCACTTGTCGTGTTTGACATGTCCAATTTAGGACCAAAAAGGCTAGTGTATAACTTTATTGAACCTGCCGGCAGCCTTGGGCTGACAATTGACAAGTATCTTGTAGTTTGTAGATAATCAAACTAAAAAATTATTTCTCAATTTGAAATGTAGTGTACAGGGGAAAAAAATTACTCACGCAATTATATCATGCACCCTAGACACTAGTGTTTCCAATCGGTTCATTCCATCATTGAGAGCTTCCTCAGCAGAAGAATAGCGATCTAATCGCACCCAATGAATCACAAAAGCTTTCTGGGTTCAACAAGCTCAGATTAGAAGTTAGAAAATAGAATTATTCTTTAGGACAGTAATTCCAATAAACACTTTGATATAATCGGAATCATTACCTCGTAACCCAATTGTTGCATTTAGCCAATTCTCAAAAGAAAAAAAAGGTGGTGAAAGCCAAAGAAACAGCAAGGTTTTTATAAGTAACATGACTTGTAAATTTGATCACAAGCTTTTTTCTTATTATTATTATATGAAATTTCATTTGAAGGAAATATATGAATACAAGTTTGAGCAAGTCTTTTCAATTTATCAACTCAAATTGCCAGCCTCATCTGGATAGTTCATATACAATCAAAGGAAGCATGTCATTCAACTACTCAACTGTCTTTCTGTACATATCACCAAAAGTAAATGAAGTCGTAAATTGAAGCCATAATTCTTGACCAAAAAAAAAAGCCATAATCCCATAAGAAATTCAGTTGGAGAGCACACTGTTCTTGGCCTCTTTGGTGATATGAAAGTACCTTTTCAACATGATCAAACACAATCACATTATCATAAAGACCCAAATGAACATCAGGTAGATTTCTGTCATCTGCTGGGGCAGTAAAGAATGGAAGTTTCTTCTTTTCTACATAACGCACTGTATCGTATGAAAAGTAACCAACCCAACCACCTGGAAAAAATAAAAAAGTAAATGTTCAAATATATAGCAGCAAAGTCAATGAAATTGCTCAGGTATATGAGTGGATTTTGTGATATGTTAATTGATATTCATTTTTCTTCTAAGAAGTTAAAGTGAACCAAAAACATCAATCAAGTGTACAAAGCAGAAAGTTTGACAAGAAAACCTTTAAGTTAGAGGAAAATATAACAAGGAAACATTTTATGTAGGGGCAAAGTTCTTTATAGATTTATAGTCCATTTTCCTTACCACAAAATGCATCCGGAAGCTCCTCAATGAGTTGAGGTTTCCACTGATCCATGATTCTTCTAGGAATCACCATGGGATCCTCCACAATTTCTTCAGTCCTGCAACCTTCCTCATGGTCCATTATTGTAACCATGTTCTCTTTCGCCACAATTTCCATTGTTGGCTGAGCTCCCACTACACTGTACCGCCCCTAATATAATTAATCTAAATTAAGGGCATACTATTGACATCTTTCAAACAAAATAAATTAAATAAAATGGATTGAAGTGCTTACAATATTGGAAACCTGAAGTCCAGGTTCAACAGACTCAAACAGAAAACTAGGAGCATCTCTGTCATCCTCCTTAACCAAACACCGGTAAGCAAGAACAGGGGTGAGGTGATCAGAAAAAATGCATTGGTATAGAGGAATAAGATTCCCCGTTTTTGAAGCTTCAATAAACTTGTCTGCATTTTCAGCTGGATGAATTGGATCGTAAAAATCACAGCTTAAAAATACTGGTCAGGCCCCGGAAAATTAACCAGTACAAGGAAATGCACTAGAGATATAGGATACATGATCATTAGCAATATCTGTATGTGATACAAGAAACACTAGAATGGCCAGATGTAGTTAAAGTTAATGCTCAAAAAAATGCAATAAACCGGCGATTAGTCATATATTTCTCGTTACCACAGAATCACATAAACCAGACAAGAGGAATTAACAAAAACTGTTGATCAAATTTCCATTCTCATTTCTTCATCTCCAAGAAGCTAGATAGAAATGTAATCGAAATAAAACTAAAGTAGGAATGCGAAAATCACCTAAAGTAGCAGCATGAGCTGAGCATCTAAGAGGACGGAGACACATAGAAACACCACGGGGGCTCCAACTTGATCTCGAGCTCCTCCTGTTGAACGTAATGGGGATAGTTGGTTGAAATTGTCCCCTTGCGACTGTAACTGCTAGGGTTTCCATAAGCAGAGCACGTGAATCCGAGCAATGCGTCTAGAGAGCAGTGAAAGTGATCTGAAGCACTTCAAGAGAATGAATCTTCTCTTTTTGTTTTCTTGAGCTGAGTGAAATGAATCTTCTTCTCCGTTGGCAATAAAAAAAACAAAAAAAGAATTAAGATACTAAAAGGGAGCCAGTGAGATACTAAAATGGAGACGAGCCAGTGAGGGAAGAGTCTAAAATAATCTAGATTACGTGAATTGACAAAACCTGCTTCTCGATTGCTCCTATTCTTTAGTGAAGAGATGACGTCACACAGGAAAATAGAGACGCTGTCACAGAGAGAGAAGAGGAAGGCCGAGGGGCGACAACTGACAGTCACATCCGAGAGACAGTGTCAGCGGGTCTCAGGAGAGAAGGAGGAAGGCCGGGTTGCTCTAGATCTGGATCAGATAGAGTGGAGAGGAGATGCGACTGGAAGGGGTGATATTGGACTTAATGTCCGAGGCCCATTGTACGGCGAGACCAACTCGGCGGGGTGATGTCGGACTTGTCCCAAAATGTCGTTTGAATCATAGTAAGAGTTTTCTTAAGAGAACTTGTTGGAGAAAATGTGCTGATTGAACTTATGAAAGATATAAATGGGTGAACTTTTTTTTTTGGTAAGATATGAATAGGAAAATTTTATTTTGATTATTTTAATTAAAAAAATATTAATTATAAAAAATTATTATCAAAGTGTAAGGAAATTATTATTCAATCTTAAAAATATTATAATTTTGACTACTTTGGTGGTAATTTTTTTATATCTTGACATACAATTGTTAAATTTATTAATAATTTTAAATACAATTATAAATTTATACACGATTTTGAAAATTATAATTATATGAACTTATATGAAAACTTATAATTTGAAAATTATGGTTGGAAATGATTTCAAAATTGTAATATTTTTACAATTTAATAGTAATTTCCATAAATCTTTATAATATTTTTTATAATTCACATTAATTTTAGTTAAAATAATTATAATATCAAATTTCTTTTAATATTGATTTTAATTGAAAATAATTACTTTGTTGAATTTTGCTTTCAGTCTTTTCTAATTGATTTTGCGTGATTTCTAACTAAGTGCCTATTTAGATAAGCTGTGGAATCTCCAAAAAAAATCACTTTTAGATAATTATAATCACTTGTCATGGTATATTGGGATTTTACAATTAAATTGTAATTTTGCATAAGTGAAATTTTCCTACTTTTCATTTGAGAGAATCACTTTTACCAATTTTAAGTATTCAATTAAAATATTTCTTTTTAAAAATAATTTAATTACAAATATTTTAAATCCCAAAGTGATATTATAAACAACATCCTAGCATAATCAATTCTCTAATTTTTTCTTTTAAGTGAAAAAGCCTTGGTCTTTCTTACAAATTTAAAAATTTTTGTTACACTTATGACGCATTTGATTCGGTTACAAGAAATATATAATCTAATTCTCATTACATTATATTACATAACTAAATACATTTATTTGTATAAAAATTTAGTAATGAGTATTATTTTATTATCCCAAACTGCAGTCCCAAAAAGCTATAGGGAGATTAAATGATTTTAGTCAATTATACAAATAACAAACTACCCTTCAAAAACTAAAAAAATATACCCATCCCCTCACTAGCTGCGACCACCGTTTTCAGTCACTGCAGTTGCTGGACGCCACCACCACTTAAGATGTATATAATTTATTTTTTATAGATTCAAATCTTTATAGTCGATATCACTTATGATCATCGATCCCTGGCTAAACACCACCAAAGGCACCAACTTTTAGGTCAGTTTAAATTTTTTCTAATTATTTAGGTTTAATTAAATAAAAATAAATTTATTTTCTCCACCAAAAAACAAAAGTGACATGTAATCATAATTAATTACATTATATACTATTTTAGTACATTTCTTAACCCATGGTAACTAAGGCAAAGCAATTAATGTTTTTTTCTCGGAACTCAGAAGCAGTTCTCCCATTTCTGTTTTATTTATTTATTTTTATATACTTATTGTATTTTTTTTACTTTTAAAAGCATTCTCCTTCACTTTTCTAGATTTTCTTTTTGGTCAGAACATCTCTTTTCTAGATTAACGTGCATATCTTGTGATGTGAAATGACAAACATCTAATGTACGAAAGTTAGACACCTAAACCTAATGCCGAGGGTAGGGGAATCAAAAGGACGCCACTTTAAATTTAACATGCAGTAACATAAATTATTAACACTAAAAAAATGAAAGTTAAGGTGAAAAGTGCAAACTTATCCTTAGAGTATAATGTTATAATTATAATTATAATATAATTAAAAGTTGGTTACGTTAAATAAATTGCAATACATATATAATAAATGAATCTTTACCATAATTTTACTATTAATTTTTAATGAATATATATTTCTAAGCATTCATACTAAGGTTTTTGGCCTGAAATATTTATACTATTTAATTTAAAACAGTTTTTTGTCTTTTTAATATTTCTCTTTATAACAATAAATATAAATTCAAAATTATTAATTTGATATAAGTCATTTCAACCACAATTAGAATACTAAACAATGAACTAATATATTTACTGATTTATGGATCAGTTCAATTTTCAGAATATTGGATGAAATATATCAATTAAAGACAATATAATAAGTATTTCTCCTATTTGGATTAGTTTATCCATAAATGATTATAATAATAAGTGATTATTAAAAAAATAATTTATATTTAAATATGTTGAATTTAAAAGTAATTTTTTATAATTGATTATATTTAAATAAATTTGATCAAAATCACTTTTTCATGAATAATGGCTTAAAATGTCTGAAATGCCCATGGTCCTTAAATAATAATAGTTTTTTATAAATAAATCATTTATACATAATTATAATATTATGTAATTGGATAAAATTTTAATAGTTTTGTAAGTAAAATTCTAATTTATAAATAATATGAAAATATTACATAACTATAATTGTCATGTACATGTTAAATTAAAAATTAAAAATACTAAAGTTTAATATTAAAAAATAATTATACATAACTAATTGTTTTGTAAAGATTGGACAATTTAATCTCTAATTAAATCACGAATATAATCAATTTCTCTTGAGGATGTCATAGTTGAACTTCTGGCTGAAGGTTGATACTCATCACTATCATTACTATATTCATGCTCAACTACATCTTTAGTTTCAAACCGTAAGAATACAGAATTTGTTTGGGAATTCTTTCTAATGAAGTTGTGTATAATTATTATTGCACATACTATCTGAACTTGTGTTTGAAATTTGTAACTAGGCATGCGCTGTAAAATTGGAAATATGTTCTTCCGAACTTCAAAAGACCTTTCTATGGTGCATCGTAAACTTGCGTTCATTATTGTTTGCATATCCATATGAACATCGAAAATCTGGAATGTAGTAGCATTCATATTTATATGGACCAAGATATCCAGTTGGTATTTAATAACTAGCATCCACCAAATAATATTTATCTAATACTCAGTAAAAGTATTGTCAAATATTTGTAATGGCAACTCAATAACAGATAAAGATATGAACAATAAACAGACCTTGAGGTGGGTGCAGAAAATTCATGCAAGTCATTGTGATGGCATTGTCAAAAACACAAGCATCGTGTGCAGCGCCTTCCCATCCAGCCAACACAAAAGTGAAGTATATGTCACAATCACATACAGCCATTACATTTTGTGTTGGATATTATTTTCTTCCAACAAATCTCGGTTGGTCACTAAGACTAACAACACATAAGATATGAGTATCATCAATAGCTCCTATAGCATTCTTGAAAAATGGCCAATATCATTTATCATGTCGTATTTTTTATGGTACACCACGAAATCTATTATCTTTCGGCTTAATATATTTCATTGCTAGTCTAAGGTAAGCCACTAAGACTGGATGGAAATATCTACTTATAATCTCTCCTAAGTGTTGAAATCTCTCTTGTAGCATCCTATTTTCAACCCCATGCCCAATTATGTTCAAAAAAATTGCAAAGTTCATAAAATACATCATTTTTCATACGAAACATCTCATAACAACAAATAGAATGACCTTGTAAAATTTTATTAACCCAGAAATGACCTGTATACTCACTAGTTCTTTGCGACTCCTTACATAAATGTTTTATGCGATAAAACCCAACTAATGTTGTGATATTTGCAACTTCATTAAAATCATCTTCAGATGAGTCTGACTCTCCCATTTAATTTGTCAAACTTGGAAGGTGAAAGATGAAAATAAATATTTAAAAAACATCATTCTCTTCATAATTCATTATAAAGCAATGCTATACTAAACTATACTTCAATCTAAAGTATACAAATATCCAAGTCACATTTATAATAAAGTTAATTTAAGTCACAACAAGCAACATAATGTAACAAAGTTGAACATCCTAAATTAGCAAATCTACAAGTAACATTTAAAACTAAAGTTCAATATCCTAAATTCTAGATGCAGCAAGCTTCAACCAGGTCAACAATCTTTCCTCATCATATCTTAAATATACAAAAATGTCCCTTTTAGTGGGGTCTGAAATGACTTCACAGCATTTGAAATACCAATCAAGATCACTATGGATAGCCTCTATTGCACTTAATTCGGCCATAACTACATCCATAGATGTTGCAGCCTTCTGTTTTCCTCACGACTCCTGTGCATCAGCAATCCTACTGGTAACATCAACTACCTGCCCTATATTTGTGGCTTTTTGTTTTTTCCTACCTTCTGAAGGTCCCACCCTCTTCCTCTTGCCTGTGCTTCTTTCACTGGAGTAGCCATAAGAAGTGTTCAAGTTCAGATCCCCAGGCTCAACACTCACTCCAGCACTTTGTCTAGAAGTATTATTATCGACATCTTCCTCACTATCTTCTGATCCTTCCTGTAGGTTTACACATAGATGGTACACATCATCATTTTGTTCAACATCATCAGGTAATGTCATAGTTGAAGGGTTCCATGCATCCGCCCCTAGTTGCTACCACACTTCTAAATAAAATTGTTAATTCATCCTTAAATTGAAGTCCCTTGTGTCTAAGTTTCTTATATTCTAGATTTTCCTGCATATTTACATGTAATTAGCATGACAGATTACACAAAAGTTTAATAAACCAAGCAGATTATAACATCACATAAATTAAACTACATACTGATATATTTTTCTCTCACCATGATAGTATGTTGCCCAGGAAGCCACCCTACATTGGCCTTTTTCTCAAATATCTTGCACCATAAAGTCCAATCTTTTCTAAGGACATCCAGTCTATTCTTAAGTTGTCCCTTATTATAGTTCCTACCAGTCTTTTCCTTAAACCCATCTGTTACAGCTTTCCATCCAGTTTTATTAAGACTGGTGCCTTGCCGCTACCCTTTTCGAATTTATTCAAAGCATAATTTGATTAAAATCTCATTTGTATTCATGTCCCAATTTGCTTTCACCCTGTCATTACTCATGACTCCCTAAACGTAAAGTTTATCTAAGGAATCCAAGATATAACAGGAGAGGCATATGTATTGCAACTCCCAGTGCTACATTTACATGAGTAGGAACATGAAGATATATCAGGAGAGGCATGTGTATGACTAAAATAAAATGTAAAGATACCAATTATAATACTGAAAACATATTTATAAAAGTTGAAGATACCAATTATAACAGGATACATGAACAATGATAGTTGTTAATCATATTTGTAAAAGTTAAAGAAACCAATAATAAGCACTAAAAACATAGGCACAATTTTCTTTATACACATGGGATATGGTTCAGCTATGTACCTTGTATAATGTAAATGACTTTTTTTTTTACCTTAAATTCTCCCAAACTTTTGCCAAGATGACAACAGAACCTGCAGATCGAGTTTTTTAAAAAAGATTATATTTGGTAGCTTTAAATTACACTATCAATAATGGAATGAAATGGGTTTGGAAGAATGAAAAAATTACAACTGTATAGAACAAAGTTCAAAAATTGAACCAAAACACCAACCAATTTCCATATAGAAACATGACCAACAGCAAAGTATGAGCATGAAGCAGAACTGAAATGTTTAAATAATGCACCATATGGGTAAATTACGGAAGAGATCTTTTAGATAATGCACCATATAGGTAAAGATCCCTAAATGCTGGTACCAAATGTGATGGTTCTCACAGCAATTTCTTAAAATGGGAATATTGGCCGATCCTAATCATATGACATATTCCATGTTTGGGTCCCTTTAATCCTTCTTACAATGAAAGGATGCCATTTTGCTAATCTATGAGCATTGATACAATTAGTACGATTCTCTAGTCTACTGCCTTGAGAAATTTCCATCTCCATGTATAGTTTTAGAAGACACTCAGAACATAGAAAAACTGGAAAGCAAATATAATTGTAAGAACTAGAAAGTAATTATAATGGATATGAAGGATACCATGGCTCATTTAGTTGAGTTTGTATGCTTCAGCAGTGAAGGGACAGGAAAAACAAAAAGGAAATAACATAAACAAAAACTTTAGAATTTCCTAAGAGAGATGTTTGGATAAATAATGACTAGCACATATCCACAAAAAAGATAACTTGTATATATATCCTTTTCTGATATCATGCAAATGAATGAACTTAAAAAATAAATGCTCTTAAGTTGTATATTTATTCTACTCAAACTAGTGTTTTCCCCTCTTGTTTCAATAAATAAGACCAGAACTAAAGATCTTTTGCAATTGAGACACATTCATGAGATTTTGAATGTTAAATTTCTCAACAAATTTCAATTATAGCTTGGTTCCAGATAATGTTAAAATGTTATCTCCTGATTCATTCTACCCTAGTTTTCAATTTAAAGATCATAAATATTCGTAACGTAAAGATTTAAATATTTATAAAAAAAGTGTGAGCATAGTCTTTCACCACACACCCTAAAAACACAAACTCCATCGAAGGTTTAAAGTGAATAATTCCATAATGGCATGTGCTAACCAAAACGGAGGAAGCATATGAAGAAAAAACCCCAAAAACTCCCTTAGTCTTCATCATTTACAAATAATGCAACAATTACTTACCCAAAAAAAAAAAAGCAACAATTAGGCTCATTCACACAATAATATATATATATATATGTCATGCTAATCCTGTATCTATTATACAATTGACTAGGGTTCTTGAAAAAAAACTTTAATTTGTTCAGTCATAAAAAAACTTAAAGTTGTGTTTTGGGTGTTTCTGAGCAAACAAAAAAAGCTAGAGTTTCTGAGCACATGCTTCGAGCACATGCTTCCTCTGATAATTTTGGGTGTTTATGAGCAAACAAAAAACTCCCTTCAAACTCGAAACTTGTATAAATGTTCTCGGCTTTCCACAAAAGAGGTCCAAATTCAAAACCTTTTTTACCAAGAATTCATAAAAAGAATACTTAAAATTTCAAACCCAAGAGAAGCATCTGAAGAAAACACTAGAACAGTGAAAGACTAATAGCCACCCAAAAATGTCGAGTGGCAAAGAAATTGGGAAAAAAAAACTGTAGATCCAAACAATTAGTGGAACTAGAGATGAATAATTCGAAGGCTCATAAAGACAAGACGGAGGTCCCGAATGAACCTGCACAACCACAGATCAAGCAATAGGGGAATAGTAACCTTACCTTATGTGCCAGACAACGGTGACGACAACAAATCAAGCAATGATGATAGCAATGGTGGTGCAGACGGTGACAGCGATGGCAATGGTAACAGGAAGTAGGTAGAGGGATTCTCACACAAAGTCTGCCATAGATCAATCTGCATGCACGAGAATAACTCTTCAGGCGAACCGATGGGAGTCCATATTCCAGTGACCAACACTAGAGAGGTGGTGGTGATGATGACAAAGAGATGAGAAGGCAGTGACTGGCTTTCAGTGGAGGAACTTGAGGACCACGGGTACATGCTGGGTCAGGAAGAGAGAATACTTTCGAGGACCATGGGTGTAGGTGTTTTAGTAAATGATTGGTGAAAAATTAATCACTACTCATAAAAGCTCCAACGATTATTTTTCCCCCAATAATTACTTATGAAGAGCAGCCTGGTCCAACTTATGAGAAAAGCGCTTAAGTGCCCGTTAAGTGATTATTGAACAGTATCTTTCCATTTGAATTTAACAATTGATAAGTGTTTATTCTCTACTTAAATGCTTATTTGATAGTATCCAAACAGGCAGTAAGTGTGAAGCTGAAAAGTAATTTTATTATATGGAAATGGAACATATTGATTAAAGACCTATTGAAATGTGATTTTGTTATATATAACTAGAGTTGGGCCGGTTTTTAATATGAAATCATTTTAATTGAATCATGTGAATCCAAGGATGTGAATTAAAATTAATTAATTATCTTGATTTCTCAAAAAATTATAGTTTTTTTTAAATTACTCTTATTTAATATTTTTTCCTTTCTTTTGTATGCATTAAATAAGGATAATTTTTAGAAATGCATAATAAATAACACCTTGTATATCATAAATGATTTCATATTTAGGATCAAGATAAAAAATATTATGTTTAGAACTAAAAAGAATATTATATAGAAATTAAGATAAGCCACATAATTTATGACTAATAGATAATGCTATTTTTTATAAATTTTAATGTACAAATATTACTATATTGATTATTATATATAATTATTTTATTGAATGCAGAGAAAGAGAAGGTCCAATTGAAATGGGGGAGACGAGGAGCGAAAATTTTGGGGAAAAAAATGTGAAACATGCACGGTGCTGTGTAGGGTGTGATGTAGACGGTAGCAATGGTTGACTGGGATGGTTCATTGTTTTGGACCAAAACTGAGGGCGGCAGAGGACGATGTTTGACCATTAAGACCTGAGAGTCCACAAAAAATGCCAAACGTGCAGAAGCAGGCGGCAGCAGCACATGTTGGAGGGTAAGTGTGACCCCTGAGAATGAGATTTGGTAGGTGTGATCATGTGCCCCCACTCCCATGCACCTCCACCCCAATCGATTGATTCAATTTAAATGTGATTCTGTCTTGTAATAATCCCTGCATTTTGCGTATTGAAATTTTAATCCTATTTTAAAATTAAAAATGATTGTGATTTTAAATTTCTAATGAAATATAAATTATTTTATATTATTTTACTTTTAAATGATAAGAGGTGAAATTTAAATATAATAATTTTTTATTATGGACTATGAATATATGCACTAAAGATAAGACCCAAGTTTACTCCATAGCAAAGAAATGAAATTAAATCCCAATCTATTTGCTTAAAACACAAGAACTCATGTCACCCATATCAATTTGAATTGGTACTGCAATATTTTATTATAAAGATATTTTAATCAAATACTACTAGATTTTGTTATGATCTAGACTAAGACTCTGTTTAGTTCAACTAAAGGGATTATTTTATTACAAAGATATTTTAATCAAATACTATTAGATTTTGTTATGATCTAGACTAAGACTCTGTTTAATTCAACTAAAGGAATTGGAGAATAAGAGATTGAAGGGATTTTATGAAATTAAGATTGTATGGATTTTAAAATTTTCTTGTTTGGTGGGATTGGAAAATAAGGAATTGGAGGGATTTTAAGGAACTAAGATTTGATAGATTTTAAAATTTTTTTGTTTAGTGGAATTGGAAGGAAGAATATTGGAGAAATTTTAATGAAATATTGTTTGATTGAGAGGGAATTGTAGAAAATTGAATTATAATTACTTAATCCCCTCTAAAAAATCTCAATTTTGGGTGTTTTAAAATGAGGATGGGGAAGGGATTAAATTCTCCTCAATCTCCTCCAATTTTTTAGTCAAATAAGAGGAGGATATTTAATTCCCTTTAATCTCCTCCCCTCCCCTCCTCTCTCCTTGAAAAAACCCATACCAACAAGAATTTAATGCTTTCTTAATTTGTATAGATACCTTTAAAAGACTATTATTTTAAATGAAGTATAAAAATCAGTTTTTCCAAAAAAAAAACGGTGGAATCAAGAAATTTATTTGAGTGAGATTTTTGTAAATTCAAATATTTGTTAATTAATATATCAATATATATACTAAAGTTTATAAACAAATATCACTATAACATGACTCATTTTTCAAATATCAGGTAATATATGGGAAAATTAATAAATAAATATTCAAGATGTAAAGGTGATGAAAGATAGGGTGCACGTTCAATTTTTTTTTATTTGATTCAGTCTAAAAAATAAATAAGTTGAAAATACAAATAAAAATAAAAATAAAAAATCAGACAAACCGAAATGCTTGGGAGAATCAGACCCAAATATAAATTCAATTTTCCAATTCGGTTTGAAACTTTCATTTAAAGTAAAATAACACAGATCTTGAAGAAAAATCCAAATGTTTCAGAAGTAGTTAGAAAAATACACTTCCAAAATATTTTTAAAAAAATTAGAATTATAAACATCCCAATATTCCATCTAAATAACATTAAAAAAATATTTCTATACAAAATATGTAAAGAATCTAGAATAACATTAACCTCAATAATAACATTATTCATAATAATATCCATAACAATTGGAAAATAACATCAAGAAATTTGAATCCACTGTAAAAAAAATAGGAAAATAAAAAAAATAAAAAAATACCATTATTTGATTTTGCATAAAAAAACCTCCAAAAACATAACATTACAATAAATCAAACACTTAATAAAAATAAAATAAAATAATATAAAATTCAGGTCTCTATTATGGTTCTTCAAAATCAAGCCCGTATCAAACTAATATAACTGAAATATTTAAAAAAAATAAATCAAATGGAATAACTAAATAAATCAAATCAAATAAACCGAATTTTATTTGGTTGAGTTTGGTATTCGATTTTAATTGAGTCTTGCACACCAATAACAAAAGGCGAAAGGATATTATTGAAAAATAATCTTTAATAAATTTGCCACTATATGATTCTTCTGGAATAGCAGCGTGGGAGGAGATGGTTGATGTGAATTTTTATTTTGTTTATTTAAAAAGAAAAACTAGAAAGAAATTTTGATTAAACAGTCATTTTCATAATAATCAATTCTACTCCTCTATTATTTTGTCTTCTTTCTATTATTATTTTTGAACATTTTGAGTAAAAATTTATATTTTATATTATGTACTTAATAAATTGTGATATCTAAATTAAAACATTAAGTTGAAATTGTTAAAATTTAATTTAAACAATCTAAAATAAAAATTAAAGGGAGAGAGAACCAACTTGATACTCAATCATGCAAAAGATCGGAATTCCTCTTCAATTTTTGTCATCATGTGTTTTATTATTATATAAATAAAATAAATTAACATGAATTGAATAATATATTTAACAATAACAAATATAAAATGCAGGTTTTTTCTAACAATAACAATTATAAGAAATACACAAATTTTGGATAGTAATATATAATTGAAGTTAATTATAAGGATTTTTTCACATGGATCTAATGTTATTATACGGACAGATTTAAATATTAATATATCTAATATTTGTTTAAGGGAAGCTTTTTTTTTCTTTGATTCCATATTATAAGGTAATATTTAAGATTTTATGTATATTAAAATATAAGAATAACATCCTCAAATTTTTTTAAAAAACTCAAATATTCATATTTTATCTTTATTAAATAATCATATTTTTATAATTTAAACATAAGTTATAATACTATATATTATATTAATGAAAAATAAAAAGTAACTAATAAGACAATATTATTTTATATTATGATATAAAAAACTCAATTTATTATATTATAATATGAAATGGAGATAGTATTACATATTAGTCGGTGCCCGTTTAGATTTGGTCCATAAGTATTTATGAAAGCAGATAATTGATTATATGAAAAAGTTATGAAACACAATCTACTTTTTAATAAGTACTTATACAAAAAATAAGAGCTTATAGAAAAAGTTAATTTTTTCTATTTATAATAATCATTTATCATTTTATAATTACTTATTTCACTTTTTCTTCTCATTATTTATCCAATAATCATTTAAATTATAAATATCTAAACATATTTATTTTCTTAAAATTATTTATAGGATAAAAATGTTTAAACATAAATCATTTTTATATAATTATTTATTTTTATAATCTATTATAAATAATTATTTATTTTCATAATTTCTTATATATAAATTATTCCAATCATACCCTCCGTTGCTATATTGCAACATGGAAAAGAGAATTTTTCCCTTGAAATGAAAGGGAATATAAGTTGCAATTGACTGGGAAAAGAGAAAGAGTAGCGAAAAGAGACTTGAGCAGCGATACTGTCAGCAAGTTAAGTTTTTTTTTTTTTCCCAGAATCAGCAAGTTAAGTTTAAAAGAAGGGTAGCTCATCTTACTGACTTGGGCCGTACCATCACTGATTTTTTCTGTCAGCAATCACAATCAACCGTCTTATCGATATGCTCCTTATATAAAAAGATTAAAAAATAAATTGGGATACGAGGAAAAAAAATTTCTCAAATTTTACTTCAAAATTTTCAAGTACTGTTTTTCAACTGCTGTCTAATGGATTTCTAGCCAAAATTAATTAAATTTTTAAACAGTAACCTTGTTTGTTTCATAAATATTTTTTAATTTTAATTTATCTTTTTCTTATATCAATTCTCATTGAAATTTTTGTGATTTTTAAAAACTAAGCATTTTAAAAATTTAACCAAATATTAATTATTTTAATTATCTTATTTCCTATGAAAATACTTTCACTTGACCTTAAAATAAGAGTTGTTTAAAAATTTTTTCTTTATATGAGTTTTTTCAAAATTTAATTAACTATTAATATATGATTTCCTTAAATTCCTTTTATAATTTTAATATTCTCTCTCCAAGTAGCTAATTTTAATTACTCATCTTAATTTATGGTAATTTTAATTAAAAAAATTTTATAAAAAAAAAGGAGATAGTATATATTTAAGATAATATTGAAATTAAAGATATTCTCATAAAATATTATTAAATTTTACTACTATGCAAATCTTTTGATAAAATACACCTACACAAGTTAGATTACTTATTCCATTTCATTTTAGTTGTTACTTTAATATTTTTTTTATACAAACTAATAAAATTATTAATTAGTCTAAATTATATTAAATTTTAATGATATTTTATTAAAATATTCTTGATTTAATTTCTCTAAAGTAATTTGTACTCCACTTACTACTATTTTTAATGAAAAGTAAAATAATAAAAAAAATTAATGCCTAATTGTTAATATAAAACATTGATTAAATTAGAAAAGAGGAAATATTTAATGGTTTTGTTATTAAAGAAGAGAAAGAATATTTCAAAAATTGAAGATTAAAAGGAAGTATATCAAGAATAAAATAACCATATGAAAGTGAAGTTAAACTTTTGAATATCTAATTATTAGGCATATTTTGTTTTTACTTACTTCATGAGGTGATTTAATCGTTGAAATTACTTAAATGAGTTAGATTAAGTAAATTTAATGTTACCATATGTCTTAAATGAGTTAGATTAAGTAAATTTAATGTTAGTATGTGTTAAAGTTGAAATATATTGGCCAACAAATGAATTCTACCGTTCGATTCATTTTTATTTCATACAAAATTCATATTTAACTTGTTAAAGTTTGAAATTACATAAGTTTAATATTTGATAGATGAATTTTGTGTATGAAATTCAAATTTTGGGATAAATATAGTTAGTAAAATGTGTGAAATTCGCATAAAGTTTAGTTGAAATTTGATTGTTAGTGAAGTTCAAAATGAGTTCAAAGTTACAGCCTCTGACAGATAAATTTTGAACTTCAAAGTGCGAATTTCGAAGTGAAAACTTTTATGTCTTATTGGAACAAACTTCTAATAGATGAATTTCAGAAGTTACAAAGTGATTATGAAAGCTTGAAGTAACTGTTCAAACCCAACAAATGCAACTCCAATATGAAAATTGTTAGATTTAATATAATATAAGTTTTGATGATAACAAATGTAGAGTAATAAGAAACAAATGCATCATATTTGTTTAATATATATTTTGTTCTCAAAAGAAGTAAAATGTATATTGACATGTGTTCAGTTGTATGTATAATGCATATATCATGATATATATTAATATATCCATTGTGATTTTATATTTTATAATACAAGCTAGTTATATAAATTGTAGTAACTACTTGGTTTGTAAGTGTAATACATTAAATGTTAGATGGTCTAAGAAGAAATAGTGAACATTGGAATAAATAAAGGAAAATTAATATCATGTCTCACTTAAAGATAAAGAAGAGAAATGATGCTCCAAGAATTGAAGATCAAAAGGAAGCATGCTAAGAATAAAATGACCAAATCAAAGTGAATCTCTATTTTTTAAACTTAGCTATCAAGTATATTTTGTTTTCACTTATATCTTGATGTAGTTTAATCTTTAAAATTTACTTAATCTTGTTACCATATGTTTTAAATGAGTTAAATTAAGGAAATATAATGTTAGAATGTATTAAAGTTGAAGTATATTATTTAACAAATAAATTTTACTTATGATTCATATTTATTTTGTGCAAAATTCACACTTTACTTATTAAAGTTCAAAGTTACAGATGTTTTATCTCTGATAGACGAATTTTGATTCTGAAATTTGAATTTCGAGTTAAGTATAATTAGTGAAAGCGTGTAAAATTCGTATTAAACTTAGTTAAAATTCGACTGATGGTGGAGTTCAAAGTGAATTTAAAGTTACAGTCTTTTACAAATGAACTTTGAGTTTCAAAATGCAAACTTCGAAGTAAGAACTTTTGTGTCATGTTAAACATGCTTTTGATAGACGAATTTCAATATCTAAAATTCGAAATTTAAAGTGCATGGTCAAACTTAAAATAACTGTTCAAACTCAATAGACGCACTTCCAATACAAAATTAGTACAAATTGATATGGGATATCTTTTACAAATTTGAAATTCGAATGTCACTTAATTCAACATTAAAGATATAACTATGTTGACTCTCTGAAATTTGTCTGTTGAGCCTCAAAATATAAACTTTGGTATGTCAAAAGAATTCAATGTGGTTGTTGAACGGATCTTTTTGCAAAATAATAGCTAGAACTTGTGTCTAACAGATAAATCTTGTGTTTGACGACTAGTTAAATCACAAATTTATGAATAGAACTTCATTTGAATTCATAGGAAACAAATTTAAGTGAGTTATGTGTAAAAATGTTAGTGTAAAAGATTAAATCATTCTGTGTGGGGATTTAAAGTTAAACTCACCATATTAGAGTAAATTTCAATGTAATATCCACTCTTAAAGAGAGTTTCTATTTTATAATCTTTTTTTCTACAATTTTTGAGTAGAATCTTAGTATAAGGATGTTAAGAATATTAGCACACACTAAACGGAAAACTATTAAGAAATTTCCTACCATAGATCCGTCAATATTGTTTAGATTGAGATATTAGAAAAAAATTTATCTCCGGTGTGTTTATTGGTGTTCTTTTTCGTTTCGTCAGACCCCAGGAATTAACGCGACTGATCAGCTTCCTTTACCTATATCCTCATGAACGGTAAGTCCAACTTGAACGGCGTGTTAACACCTCTGTTTGTGAATGTTCGTATAGTTTTTGTTGTTTGTCCGTACAGTTTTTTGCTACTTGTCCTTACAATCTCGCTGTTTGTTTGTACACCCTCGTTGTTCGTCCATACAGTCCCACTGTTCATCAGTACAATCTTGCTCTTAGAGTGTATGGCCGCTTTCTCTTTAGGGTGGGTCGAAATTTTATTGATTCTGTGTCAAATAATCCTAACCTATATCAATATATAGATAGGATTTGATATTTGTTTAATTTAAATCAATAATTTAAACTAATTCAACTATTAATTAAATAGATTAATTTGAATTTAAATCTATCTAATAGATTAAATTTAAACTAATTATCTAATCTATATTGAGAATCAAATCTATATTTTATTTATCATATAAATCAAATTTAAATTATTAGTTTAAATTTAAATTTAAAATCAAATCTAAATCAAATTTAGATTATGACATTAGTTTAAATTTAAATCTATCACATAAATTAAATTTAAAACTAATTCATTTAAATTAATTTAAACAAAATATATATCAAAATAATATAATATATATCAAATATATAATATATTAAACATATATATATACTTCGAATTTTATAACAATATATATATAATTCAATCACCCTAAATTGAACTTTAAATTCATTGAATTTAGACACATTTAAAATTCAATGAATTTGAACATTCTAACTCGAGTTGATCCGTTCTTGTGTGTGACCCTGTAGGGATGTTGACAGCGGGCTAATAACACTATTGAACCTACAAGTCACAAGTGGCCTCTAGCAAGACACTGTGACTACCCAAATCATATGAGATCGGTGATTCGATATAACCCATCATATAACTCGATTACATCTCTTTTGTCTCATAACATATAGGTCAAGTTTGAGGTATGAAAACGTCATCCTCATTTTACTCGACCATCACTTTTTCAATCTCCGAGGAGACTGATAGAACAAATGAAAACTCTTCCATTCAAGCACGACTACGTATTTCTCAGCCTCACTCATCAAGGGCCCAGATATATCTCTCCATTAATTAGAGGGACAATTCCATCTTGACCATTCATCTTCCTCCACACAAGTTCCACTATATCCGATCATAGCCTTTATGATCTTTCGATTAAAGGTAACTTTTGACTATGTCAAAGTATAGTATTCCCCATGTAGGAAGTCATGGTGATTTCATGTCTGAAGACTTAGTAACACGGTTATATATGAGATATGCTTATGACTTGATCTATACAGTTATTTTATGACGGATCGATTCAGTGCCTATTCCTTAACAAGAGCTTATGATTTTGATTTGTATCTTTATATATAATTGTCACATAATTATCAATTAAAATCATACTAGTCTTAGTTCGTCATTGTTTCCATAAAGGTGATTAACTAGGGACATTTAGGATAAAATAATTTATCTAAGGATATTATTATAAAGATAAACATGTAAACAATATAATAATTTAATAAAAAGAAAAACTCTTTCTTTTTTCATAATAAAGTATAATGTTCATATTACAATGATTGGCTTAAGGCACAATTTCTAACAAGGGAAACACTAAGGAAATTACACATCTTGTAAGGGTGCGGTAAGAGTGGCTTCACAAGTGCCTAGTAAAACTTGTAAAATGTACTACGATTTCACAAGTGTTCGGATCAAGTTTGTGGGATATAATGAAAATTTTCAAGTGATAGTTTAAGAACTAGACGTATGTTAAGTGGTTTGAGCTAAATCAATGTAAATTCTTGTGTATTGTTTTTCATCATCTTCTTTCATCTAACAACTTTATCATACTCTGTTCATCTCCTGTTCTGCTATAACATTTGGTAAAATTTGACCGCACTTCAAAAGAGACAAAAATATTGCATCACTTAATTCACCCTCTCTTACTAATCAACCTAACAAAAATTTGCACAAATATAGGATATATTTTGCAAATTCGAAATTTAAATGCCAATTAGTAATAGACGAATTTTAAAATTCAATGGTAAACACATAACTATACTGACTCTGCGAAATTCGTCTATTAAATCCCAAAATTCGAACTTTGGTTTATTATACACATTTAATATGGTTGGTGAAAAGTAATAGTTAGAACTTGTGTATAACAGATAAATTATGTGTATAACGACTAATTTAACCACAAATCTATAAATAGAATTTCATTTAAGCTTATGGGTCACGAATTTAAGTGAATTATGAGTTAAAATGCTACTGTAATATATAAAATCATTTTGTATGAGTATTTGGAGTTAAACCTATCTTATTTGAGTGAACTTTAATGTATTATCTACTTTTAAAGAGAGTTTTAATCATATAATCTTTTTTCCCTATAATTTCTATGTAGAATCTTAGTGTGGAGAAATACTAAGAGAATTACACATCTTGTAAGGGTGTAGGTAGAGTAAGTTTACAAATAGCTAGCTAAACTTTTGGGATATACTAAAGTTTCACAAGTATCCGATTAAACTTGTGGAATGTAGTGAAAATCTCAAGTGGTAGATTGAAGGCTTGACGTAGGTCAAGTGGTTTAAACCGAACCAATATAAATTTTTATTTCTTTTTCTTCATCTTCTTATTTTATCTATATCCTTTATTATATTCTATTCATCCTTATTCTATTGCAATATTTGGTAAAATTGAGCAGCATTTTAAAAGAAGTGAAAATCTTATATCATCCAATTTATTGCATTGGAGCCGCCAACTAAATTTGTTTATGTGAAGTGAATGAAATGAAGAATACCTTTAAACTCAAATATGAGTTTATTTCTAATCCCTTGTATTAAAATATGAGTCTATTTCCTTATTAACTTTTAACCTTCGCTTATGAATAGTTTTTTTCTGCTGTTTTTTTTAATTATTTCAAATAAAAAAAATTATAAATTCTTTAAAATTTTATTCATGATCTCAAGTCTCATTCCTATTATCTCCCTTTCTTTTTAATTTAGATTTTTTATATAATTTTAATTTCATGATTCAGTTGAGCATTGTATTTGTATTTTTTAATTTACCTTTTTATTTAAATCTTCTTATCATCTATTTTTTATTTCAAATTACAGTTTTTAAAATTAATTTTTTCATGTTTTCTCATTATTTTTTATTTAATCTAGCTCCATTTTTTTCTTGAAAATAATTTTTAAATATTTAGTGGTTAGTTACAAATTGTTTGATTATTTTTTAATATCTTTTTGTGAATTTAATTTTGTATTTAGTCAATAATATTTTATTTATTTATATTTTAATATCTTCCGTATAATGTATGGACAATACTGTCTAGTTATGAACAATTTTTTCTATTTTTTAATAATGTTAAATTATGTATTAATAATGTTAATAATCTAATGTGTCACCAAAAAAATAATGTTAATAATATTGTTAAATTATTAATCCACTGAATTAATCTTATCACTCTGACGTGACTTTACCATGCTCTGTGACTGTGGATTAGACGGGAGAGTCTGCCAACCATTACCAAAAAAAGGACGGGAGAGCAATGCACCCTCTGGCCTCTTCTACGTTTTTCAGTTTTTCTGCGTCTGCTGCTAATCGACTTGTTTAAATATTGGTCCAATTAATACAAATGAAGTTCATATTCGGTTTAAATATGCTTATCAATTTCTGGTAAAGAAAAAAATCTGCTTATCAATGTAAGCACTACATTAATGAGTAAAGACTTATGAGTTGGAGTAATTTATAAATTATTAATATATTTTTCCTGATATATTTTTATCCTATTTTTAATTAAAATTTAATATATAGATTTTTAAATTTTAGAAGTTAATATTTTGATTAATGACTAAATCTATAACATATTAAAGAATAATTTATATGTTAACATTTAATTGAAAAATGGTAAAAAAAAGTATATAATAAAAAGGGTATAAGTATTTTTTTTTATCACAACTCATGAAAATTGACGTCATTAAAATTGTTATTGCAATAAAAAATGCATATAAAAATATACGTGTAAGTTTTAGAAGGCAACGACTAATCGCCCTTTTTTTTATCCCTCTACTCCACCCCACGATTGAACTCAAGGAACCAAATTTCTTGTCTCACATAAGCAGAACCAGCCTAATTTTAACGATATTCTCACAACGAAGCAAAATTCACCACCGGGTATCTTGGAAATATGCTAGAAAAAGTGTTGACAAGTCGAAGGAATAATGTGCTTCTAGTAAGATAAATATATATATATTTTGACCAGTATTAGGATAAATATATTCAAGTATAATGATTTGGAAAAATGACAACGAAAAATCCAGTAAGATAAATATATTAAAGAACTCTCAATTCAGAAATTGCAATAAAAATCTTGGTTTCCTAATTGTACTTAAAAAAAAAAGATGCGGATGAATTTGCCCTTGACTCTAATTAACCATTCGATTTTCATGATTTTTTTTTGGCCATGGATTTTCATGATTTAAACTAGGCTGTTCGATACATTCAATTAAGCTCACGAATTTTATAATTAATTACATTGGAATCTAAACATGGGTTGTCAGATAATTTATCACTGAGCTTTCATAATTTACAATTAAATTATTGATTATTTCTAACTAAGTTTTCAGATTTTACAACTAAATTATATCATAATCTAAAAATGGAGTTTCAAATAATTTATAATTGATCTTTCATGATTTATAATTTTATTATTCATTATTTTCAACTAAGCTTTTAGATTTTAAAGCTCAATGTACAGGGGCATTTTCATCCTCATAGTCATAGTTCATTTTTTAAAGCGCTGAGGACTATGGTGCATCATTGTCATTTTTTAAATTGCGACTTGGGAGTATGTATTTATATTACTACTTAGGTCCTTCATCATCATTTTCCTTAATAATTTTCTCAACTAGATGTGGAAGCATTGTACAATTGAAGGAATGAATGAATGTATAAATTAAAAAAAATATACTTATAAATAATATTTTATTATAAATTTCATGTGATATATTGATATTAATTACTTAAAAAAATTCATGAAAAAAAAAGAATTACTACGTAGAGACAAAAATATATATCGATTTTTTTATGTGCAGATGGTATGATGAATCTATCCTTATCTCAGTTGAATGATTTATTGGCATTTTATACTAATTTGAATTAAGTATAATTTTATAAAAAACAGAAAATATACATATAATTATATATATAGATATATACAGATTTTCTTACTGAAAGAAGGACCAATAGGTGTTCTGTACTTCTGTTCTGATTCAGCCTCGAAAATAAATAAATAAAGTGGAAACGTGAGGATTTCGGCTTCACAGTCCACAATGCACTGGTCCTTTTCCTCGATATTATATAGATTATTTAATTTATTTTATACGATCAGTTTTTACTCTAAAATATATAATATTAAATTATTTTATTTTATTTTATTTTTATTTTTAATTTTTTCATATTTCTCATTTATAATTTTATAATAATAATAATAAAATAAGATCTAATAAAAATAAATAGAAAATATGAGTTTTTTATTGATTTTAAATAAAAATAATTTATACATATATATATATATATGTAATTATACAAAAAATTTTATAATAAGCAGGGGAGACTAAAGTGATGTTTCCTTACAAGAAGCCACTGTCCATCTCTCGCTCGCTCGCTCGCTCGCACACGCGTTCCTTCGATCTGTCGTCTTCTCTTTCCGGGTTCCACGTCTCTTTTCTGAGTTTTCTCTCTCTCTAGAATGCACCTTCATTCTTCACCATTGAAGTGAAGTGAAAAAACAAAACAATATCCAAAAGCAGTGTTCACATCAATTAAATGGGCAAGGCATCGAGATGGTTTCGCTCTCTTTTCGGTCTAAAGAAGTCAGACTCCTCGTCGTCGCCATCGACGACGACGACTTTCCCCTCTGTCTCGGCTCCAAAACCACTCAAAGACAAACGCCGGTGGAGCTTCGTCAAATCTTACAGAGAATCAGCCGTTGCCAAATCCTCCGATCACCACATCGCGTTCACGGAGGAGGCGGTTATTCAATCGTCGGGACACATCGACGGCATGCATCCTGACAAGCACGCAATGACGGTGGCTGCTGCCAGGGCCGCTGTGGCGGAAGCGGCTGCTGCTGCTGCTGCTCAGGCGGCCGCCGCTGCAGTCGGGCTCACGAGCGGCGGCAGGTGCCCTGGAAGTATCGGCACTCGTGAAGGATGGGCGGCGATCAAGATTCAAGCCGCTTTCCGAGGCTGCTTGGTCAGTACCTAACATCCGTTCCGTTCCTTTTCTTGTTTATTTTCAATTCCTTCAGCGCTAACTGCTTCGTCAATGCTATATTTTCTGGTGAACAACGAAAATCACGTCGAATTTACAGGGGTTGGCATATATAAATCCTTAATATAACACCTTTTAAGCCAATCACACGGGTTAAGAACGATACATTTCTCGGAAAATTATAATATTTTTTAAATTATCCTTATTTAATCTCATTTTCTCTGCTTTCAGATATATTAGGTAATAATATATTTTAGAAATGTATAATACTATATCCTATATTTAGCAACAATGTAAAATGGCCTATATTTACTATCAGAGTCTTATTTTACTCTTAGTAGATTATTCACACTCACTCAACCATAGTTTATTTCGCGTCTCCAAGAATGCGTTTTTTTTTAATCTCATTTTTTATCTGAGGAAGGTCAAGCAGGAACGATATTTTTATTTATTAAAATGTAATAGCAAGGCCATACTATGGTGTTCTAATTTTGGAGATAGCAGGTTCTATCTCTGGATTTTATGCGCTTGTATTATTTGAAAAGTAGAATCGAGCCTTAAAAATGGAAGATACTGGAACAGTCACTCGCTAGTTTTACTTTCTAAAAACGATATGACTGGACTGCCTTGCAGATTTGGACTATTTTGCAGGACGTTGTCTTTTTAATGTATTCCTTTGGTTGCTGAGAAGCTGGTGTCTGCAACTATTTCTTCTTCTTCTTCTTTTATTAAGCTGTCCTCTTATGTCGTTTGCGTGAAAAAGTTTTTCTGCAGCGTTTACGATCTAGAGTTTCCTTTTCTATTCTGAACCATCCTTTAATTACTACTGCATCCTTTTGACATGGTCCTTGGTGCTTTGTGCACAGTGCCCATAGCTTCCATTTCCTCTGTGATAGCGTTTTCATAATTAATAGACGAGCTCTGCTCTTCAATAGTGAATAGTCTTTACTTTCTAATATTAATAATGTTTTTGGTGATCTCGTGACTTCAAGTGTTGCTGAATCATAACATTAGTGGTGTATTTTTCAGTTAATGTTTGGTGCTGTTGTAAATCTCATCTGAGAAAGAACCTTCCTTTCTTTGGTGTAGGAAAATATTTTCCTCTGTTTAGTTCGATTGCCAACGCATGTTCATATTCTATTCTATTATGATTCAAATGAAAATATGTTCAATAAATATCTCGAACTAACAATTTTTTTAGTAGTTTTTATTTATGGAAAATGATATTTGGAATCAAGGTAATTTTGTGTTTTCTTAGGGTTAATTCAATATTTAATGGAACATCGTCCAACAACTCTGTTAAAATTGAAAATAATTCAATCAATAGGATTGAAAGGTCCACCTATTCAATGAGCTTTATAAATGTTCTTGTCATCTTTATATATGGATCAGGTTGGAAAAGAATTTTATGAATAAACCAGTGGACGGTGGTCTACGGCATGTGTAGTTGCCTACATGATTAAAATACTTCTTTCCCATTCTGGGACCCAGTTGGTTGTGGGGCCATATATGTGAAAGCATTAACCTTTGGTTTTGGGCTTTGGGCACTTTGGAATTTTTTGGGGCAGACACGAGTGTGAAGGAGCCGTGGTGTGAGGGTGTTTCCTGAGGTGGTCCCCTGTGGGTTATGGCTTTTCCAATATAAAAAGTGGGGTTTGTTGATGACTACATTGCTAATGCAATAACTTGAGATGTAGACATACTGTAATATTGATTTTGAATTTTTATATCTCGTGGTGATCTTGGTTGTAAAGGTGGAAATAGGACGTGCCCCTGGCCTCCCTGAATCAGGCCTCACCTATATAGCGCTTCATTTAGTTTGATCTGTTTAGTTAAATAGGTCAGATTCAAACATGTAGGCTGGCCTTTTTACTTCAATAGGTTTAGTAAGTAAAGTCTAGTTTAAAATCTGTCGTATTAGATCTATTTAAATTAATATTTAATATATGTTAATATATGATATATCTCACATCGGCCCTTTCATGAGGGAAGAAAGATGGGTGGAATCTATAAAAGTAAGAAGGCTAGCTCTTTTTTAATTATGAGTTGCTAAAACATATGAGCTATAAGATAAATATATTCGGATGATACATTTGGTGACTAGAAGCTTAAAATCTGAAGCTTTTTTTTTTTTAAATTAAAGTTGATTTTTTTGCTTTGTTTTCTAATAAGCTTTTAAATAAACTTTAGGTCAGGCTAGACTTTTAGAAGGTTTAGGTTTAAACCTAAAAGGAAGCCTTATATAGGCCTCCAAACTAGACCCAGACTCTAGCTTTATAATATAGGCCTGACCTATTTAACTAAAATCTAGCCTACCTGAGCTTATTTCCACCCCTACGTGTGATGCCCTTATTCTCTTACTATGCCATTTATTTCCTGTGTACTTCATTTCAAAGCTCTTTATTAAATAATAAGCATCCTAGCTGCTTGATTTAACTTCGGGATGATTAACAAAGGTCAATGATTGTGATGAACTGGGACCTTTTTGGAACTGAATCACCTTTCCTTGTATAAGGAGCTTTTACTTCGGATTAATTGCAATCCTGTGTTAAGTTCTGCTGATTTACTTTGCAATGTTGAAATTATGTAGGCGAGGAAAGCACTACGAGCATTGAAAGGACTGGTGAAGCTTCAGGCATTGGTGAGAGGTCACATTGACAGGAAGCGAACAGCTGAGTGGTTGCATAGAATACATGCATTTGTTCGAGTACAAGCACTCGGTGCAGGGCGGGTTCAAATTCTGCAGACACCATTTTCAAATTCCAAGTCATCTAAAGCAGACCTCCATGTAAGCTAAATTAGTTGCTCATTTACCAGTCTCCTGATTAATTATTGGGTTTCTTAATATAGCTTTATGCTATGCAGGCATTAGGTACATTGTCCTCTTAGCATCTGGGAATTGAACACGTTACATTTACAAACTGCTTTAATAGTTACAATGCTTAAGAAGGAAGTAATTACATGTTCACTTCATTCTGTATGCTCTAATGGAAATGGAATGTAAGAAGTAAGAATGTGGAGGGGGAATGGCAGTTTTGTCGGCCAAAATATTGATGCATACAACAAATAATCTAATATTTGAAATATCATCCAGTATAATCTGGTTTGACCTGTGTAAATTTTTACGTACTTATTTTTTTCAATTTTGTCTAACAGCATATTGATATAGTTGTGTTATCTTTGTATGATCATTAATTGGTAATTAGTAATTCCTCAAATGTCTTCCATTTTATAGGGGCCAACAACACCAGACAAATTTGAGAGCCCAATAAGATCGAAGAGCATGAAATTTGATCAGCCATCATTACTCAAGGTATTTTCTTTTGACGGATTCTCTCCATGTTGCCGAGAATCACGTGAGAGAACCTCCATTCCCTTTCTCTCTCTCTAACCTGAATTTTTGGTAGGAAAGAATTTAGATTCCATTTTCTTGCAATCGCTTCCCCAATAAGCAGGAATCCATTGGATTATCAAATATAACATATCTAATTGTAGAATCTTCTTTACATCTTAGAGAAATGGGTCCAAATCCCATGTCCAGATCCATGGGAATCAAGAGAAATGTTGGGATGATGAGAAAAGCGACAGGATTCTCGAGACTGATTCTAGAAAACTACACTGGACACCGAGACGCCAAAACCTCATTCACACCATGAACTATCCTACGCTATCAGGTCAGAGTACATCGTCTTGTGAAGTTCAATCGCTTAATGTGGATGATGGTGTTGTGGATAGTTCTCAACTCTTCTCTGTGTTCTCAAGGGACAGTGGCCTCAAAAGTAGTCCTTTTACTCCTAGCAGGAGTGATGACTCAAGAAGCTACCTGAGTGGTTATTCTGACTACCGAAGCTACATGGCTTATACAGAATCTTCAAAAGCAAAGGTCAGGTCTCTGAGTGCTCCAAAGCAAAGGCCTCAATATGAGAGGTCAAGTTCATCTAATAGGTACTTAGTTCAGGGTTTTGGTGAATCAAGATTGACCACTCAGAAGGCCACTACATTGCACGCAAACTTAACCAACAAAGCCTATCCAGGTTCTGGTCGTTTGGACAAGTATGGAATGCCAGTGGGATACAGGTACTGACGTTTTATGTTTGTGTTGAAGGGTTTTGTACCTGGCTTTACTAATGTAGAATCTGATCTTTGCTTTGCTAACCTCTTGTTCTTAGCTGTTTCTAAGGCTCGTTCTCTTTTGAACTTGTGTTAGAATTCTATCATCATGTAAGTGATAATTAACTCATTTACTTAATTAGCTTTTTTCCATTGGATATCATTGTTCTTGCTTGTTCAAGATTTTAGCTTAATCTTTCATGTAATAGAGTGTTGAAGTAGAAATTCACCATTAAAATAAAAATATTCAAGAAGCAAATCAATTATCAAAATTTGGAGAATTGAGGACCTCCTCTTCTATCAAAATATGAGATTTTTTGCTTAAAATCTTATATATTTAATGTACTCTTGTTAAATCAAATCAATACGTGGATTTTAAATTTAAAAAATAAATTTAGTAGGATAAGATTATTGTTGTTGTTGTAAACTTAAGAATGTATTTTTCCTTTTTGATGAGAAATTGACATGATGTAATTGGGCAAAACCCAAGGTTCAGTGACAAATTAAAAAAAAAATTCTGATAGAAAGAATGATAAAATTTAAAAAAACACAGTGCCAATTCTAAACAAGTGAGGAGGGGGCATCCATGTTAAAGTCCTCACTATTCACTGTCTTTAACGTGATCTAAACGGAGAGTACGAGTATTGATATTTCTTCTATGAAAACACAGATTAAAATTAAAATTATTTATAATTCATCATTTTCAGCATCAAGGTATCGTGGTGTAGTTGGTTATCACGTCAGTCTAACACACTGAAGGTCTCCGGTTCGAGTCCGGGCGACGCCATTATCTTTTGCTGGCAAAGGTGCTGCTCCTTCTTGAGCTCAGTGTTTCGGCAGTTTGGAAAGCAGGAAAATATTAGCCCGAAGAATTAAGGGGGGCATTTTGAGAAATGGATTGAATATAAACTTTTAAGAAGGGCCCATGGATCCTTACTCTTCCAAGTTCTTGCCTGGCTTCTCATTTCCCCTTGGAGGCCCTTAATAACTGAAAATTCCTTATTTTTCTTTTGCGGAGTTTGAAAATCCCTCGGAAAGTTAAACATTTTTTAAAAAAATTTATGCAGAAAAAAATGTAGTGTCTCACTTATAAATACTGTTTATCAGTTGAATCTAATAAGAACATGATTTTATTGAGTTGGAACTTGGAATATTTTGTATCAATTATGATCAACTAACTCGTAATTTAACTTGAAAAGCAAGTGAATTTAACTAACGAATAATTATTCTTATTAGTTAGCTAATAATTAAATATTATTATTTTCAATTTTCTAAATTGAAAAAGTTGGTTATATTTTGTCATTTTTTCAAATGTGGGGTACCTTCTGGGGAGAATGATCATTAAAAAAACCCAATTCTAAAGACAGAACAACTTGTACAGAGAAACAAAAATGTAGAAACAAAATCTCCAAACAATTTTTGATGGTAAATATTGTCATGTTGTCAACAATTCGATCAAATCCGCTTTTATATAAGAAAGCATATCAATTTTTGTTCGATATGTGATTGATCTTAACTAGTTTGGCTTCGTTCTCCAATTGAGTTAAGAATGAATCATAATAACATTTTTTTTAATACCCATCATAATAACATTTTTAAGTTTGACATTGGGTATAGTGATATTATGTTGAAAAGGCATTTAGATTGAGGGAAGGGGAGTCAATATTATAGACAAAATTCATGTTCACAACAAATAAGAGATAAAGATGAAAAAAGACCGAGGCTATGAGAGTAAATTAGAGAATGGATTAATATGCTCTACAACAATGAAAATAAATTAATCATGTTCTTTCTGTCTTTTGAGACGCTTGGGAGTATAACGAAAACAACGAATGAACGACTCCAGAAATAGAATTACATATAAATCATCTTTTAGATATCACCCTTATAATTAAAATGTAAATCTTATAAATTTTTCTTTTTTTGGAAAGGAGGGAGTCTATTCATTCATAAAAAAAAAAATCAAAGAATACACCTGGAAAAGAACAAAACAAAGAGCACAAAATATAATAAATTTTTAACTCTGGAAAATATAACTATAATTATATGTTCATTCCACTCTGTTTTCATACCCTCCAAGACGGAAATATTAGTTTTGGATGGCCAAGAAGAATCTTGAAGTCCCTCCACTGATATTTCATTCCATCTCCAATAAAAAAAGAAAAGAAAAGAAAAATCAATAATTTACTACATATCATCCTCCATGACCATCAACCATTTCAAATCCTGAATTACTATTCAGTTTCAACTTGATATTCAGAATACTTGCATTAGACTGTATCCAATCCCCCGTTGCCCCAAAAAAACAGACTCTATCCAAATCTAAATATTACACATGGAAAAGATTTTAGAGTAGATATCGACTCAAGCTAAATATTAAATTTTAGAAGTTAACACAATACCATTTCACACAAGCATCTGAACTTTAGGAAGAAAAGGTTGCTTTGATAGAGCATTTCACTATCCGAAGGTGTAAATGGTCAAAAGATGATAAAATCAGTTCTACAAAGGACCTTCTCAAACAGCTTTAGCTGTTTCGCGAGCCAGAGAAAGCTTAGCCAACAGGCCACAGAGCTGAAGATAAGAACCAACTCCATCGCAGATTCTCATATGAGCAAACCCAGTTTCCTGCAAATTGAAGAAAACCATGGAAATCAGACATCCTTTTTTTTCTCGAATTAAAAAAATCAATTGGCCAATATAGATGATATCTACCTTCATGAATTCCAGTTTCAGGTACTCAGCCATATCATAATTTTTAATTATACGAAAAAGTGTTGTGATTATATCAGTGGGCGAGTATCCCAAATCATAAAGTTGCTTGAGGCCCTGGCAAGCCTCGTCAAAATTTCCTGCAATCACATTACGCACCATATTTTTCACATGCAATGGATGCGGCTGGTCACAAACCTGCAACCAACCACAATTGTGAATGAATTCCAAGGTACATTGTGATTCTCATAGGTCACAAACCATTGCTGATTCTAACCTTGAATACATTTTCTTGGTTAACAAATCGGAACCCACTGTGTGTTGCCTGCAAGTTATTCAACGCCTGCCTCATATCACCATCTGCAGTGAAAATGATGGCTTCAAGGCCTTCGGGAACATACGGAACCTTCAACAATAGCCCCATTCAGTAATGCATTTCCTCCAATAATATGATAATAGTCCAGTAATAGCCTCTATCATGATACTAAAGATAAGTAGCTGGCAACCAATATAGTTTTGTGACCAATAGGCTATTCCTAACTAGTTTATCTCAAAGAGGACAGAAATCTTAATAAAACTTGTCTATGATTTTTGACATCAGAAGACCAAAGAATGCACACACAAATAATGCATTTTTTCTACAAGATATAGTTGGCGTAATTTACCTGCAAACCATGTCAAATGAATTCAGCAACACCCAAGATACGTGATGATACCATATCACATAACAACCATATCACAAAATAGCAGCAGACCAAAAAATCAGTAGTTCACGTATTCTAAAAGAAAGTAGATTAAGACATCAATTGGCATTGATGAAATACTACAACATATCTCAGACTCAAGCTTTTCCTTCAAATTGGTGGTATTGATCAGCTGCAACCACTTCATATGAATAAACTCACACAAGGAAAGTGTTAAGTGCCCGACAAACATGTTAAAGGTCACAAAAAAACTACAGGAATTTTAAAGCCAGTTACTAGAGGTCTGACAATAAAAAATTCCTCAAACGCCATTAAACTATGATGTTCGTCACCATGAGGCAAATGAATGTGTTCAAAGATCACTTAACATTAAAAATTTTTAAATTTTTAAGGGCAATGACAAGAAAAGGGTAAGTACAACATAAATGTATATTATATCTTCTAGAAACATGGAGATCAAATCCAATCAACGAGCACATTGCTAGTCAGAAAGCAATTATTTTGGAAATTGATAAAAGAGGTGTTATGCTTTTAGAATGCCCTTTGTCCTTTGCTTTAGTGGGGCATGGTGTGGCTGAAATTACTATCACCCTTATTAAGCAACATAACAGCGATAACTAAAATGCTTTAGTGGGGTATGTTTGGTTCAAAGGAAGGGAAGGGAAAAGAAGGGATTTTAATTTTACCTCGTTTGAAGGGAAAAAGAGGGATTTTAATGGAGAGGTTTTAATGTTATCTTGTTTGGGTTAGGAGGGGAAAGGAGGGAAAATAATTATAAATTGACTATTATACCCTTGGTTTATTTAAGTTAATATTTCCTTTCTATATTAAAAAAAGATTTTTTTTGTTTGAATATTAAAAAAAGTTCTTAATCAGAAGGAAATGCTCTTCTTTTTCTTTTTTTCTTCTTAACCTCAATTATGATTGTATGTGTCTTCTTTTTTTTCCTCAACTTTAACCATGATTGTATATGTTAATATACAAATGTGTGTGTGTGTGTGTGTTTGTGACTTCATACATGTATGTTACTAAGGTATTTCATATTTTAAGAGTAAGACCGAACAGAGATGCAACAAAATTGGCCAATATATTGCGTAGTTTAGTTATTAAAAAATAAATGGTATTTTGGTCAGATTGGATACAATACCACATTTTTTCCCCAAATTACCCCAATTTGGGAGGAAAATATAAAGGGGAGGGGAGGGAAAATTTTAATAACATTTTTCCTCCCCTCCTCCAATTATTTGATTACCAAACAAGGGGAGGCGAGTAAAATCCCCCTCCTTCCTTTCCCTTCCCCCCATTTCCCCCCAACCGAACATATTAATCATTTCTTCCTGATTTTTTATAAAAAACAACCATTTTACTACCCTGCAACATAAGATGAAAATTACCCAGTGAGGAGGCTGATAAAAGTAACTAAGCAAATGGAAGGCCAAAATGAGATGGGTGAAAGTAATAAAGGATGACATTAACACATTTCACTGAAAAAAAAAGAATGATATTAATGCAAAGTGATTAGAAGATAGTATAGCATTACATAGAGAAATGGTACAGCAGGATTCATGAGAAGAATGGAAGAAGTTTAAATTATTGCCGTGTAACTGATCTCAAAGGAAAGAGAAGGGAGGGAGGGAGAATGGCAGTTAAAAATAAAGTATTAAATGTAAATAAGTAGTATTAAACTCAAGTTTCATGATAAAATGGGCCACGCAACTTCAACAGCATCAGTGAATATAAATAACCAATACAGAAACATATTTGAACAAGGACATTTTCAACCACAAAGCTGACAGAAAATAGAAAGGGCTAGATTTATAACCCCTAACATAAAATTCCACAAGCAAACTTATAATGATGCAATGCAGAAATTTTACTTACCTCTTCAGCTTGAACCACTACCATGAGACGACCAAGGATTTCTTGATCAGATAATCGAGAAAATCGCACAATAGCACATCTACTCTGGATTGGTTCAATAATTTTAGATGACGTATTGCATGCCAGAGCAAATCGAGTGGAATTTGAATATATCTCCATTGTCCTTCTCAAAGCTTGCTGAGCTCCTGATGTCATGCTGAATTGAATCCAAAATAGTGTATAACAATTCCCCCAATGGAAAGAATAGAAAAAGAAAGGACAGAGAAAGTGAGAATAGGCAACTAAAACAATTGCTACTTTAGAGTCTAAAAACAAAAACATTTTATGGAAGCTCTTTAGTGAAAAACTTGAGCATGAAATTACCATCACTGCTTACCTGTCAGCTTCATCCAGTATTACTATTTTGTGTCGCCCAGGAGGTAGTGTCACTTTCTTTTGTGCAAACATCTTGATCTTGTTCCTCACAACATCAATTCCTCTACAGTGAAAAGTGGCTGGATTAACAGTTAAGAACCAAATAAAGTAAAATGAATGCCATCAATTAACCAAATGACCAACCTATCATCTGACGCATTTAGCTCAAGAACAGCTTCCTTGAAATTTTGTCCCAGGAGTTCATGTGCAAGCGCTAGTACACTAGTAGTTTTCCCAGTTCCAGGAGGACCCTAAAATAGCAGGGTACATAGTTCCATAATGGAGTGGCTCTTCAGGTGAACAGAAGAGGAAGGGAACAGCATAAAAATGATTCATTTCATTGAAATCAGTAAACATGGACATTGATTCCAACCATTTAACGCAAATCCTCATCTTTTTTAAATTTATAATTAATAAGAAAATAAAGCAAAATGGAACTATGTGCGTTGATTTATTTCATTCCAGAATAAACACTTGCAACAAGCTATTATTTAACCCTCAAATGCACCTATATTTGATCCAACCAAAAAATATGAAGGTAAATTAGGGTTTGATGAGTAAAACACACTAATTGATATTGTTAATTCAAAGGAATTTTGCAAGTTTACCTTTGAATCCCACAGAAAAAATGAATAAGAAATGAAAATATAGAAGGCCACGGTTACACTTCAAAGGAACTTAGTTAAAGCAAGAGTAAGCAGAAAAGCTTAAGAAGGGAACTTACAGCTAAAATTAAATTGGGCATATTGCCATCATGAGCAACAACTTGGAGCCTAGAGACGGCATCTTCATTGCCAACAATGTCGGCAACCTTGGTGGGTCGATACTTCTCTACCCAAGGGATATCATAATTGCTACCACTGTTATTTGATGAAGAAGCAGCCATTGTTGTGCTGAGAGAGCAATGAAAAGTTTCCCACCGTCACTGAACCGGCCAAGGCACTAGTTCAAAGTTCCATGGTTTGACCCAGTCAAACCAGTCGTAACTAAATATATTTTAAATAATATATATTTAAAAGATAAACAATTAACTATCCAAAGTCATAAAAGGAAGATTTAACCCCAAAGAAAGTAATATCTCTTAAAAAAAGCGCAACACGGAAAGATAATGCCTAAGAAGGTACAACTACAAAGTCATTGAATTTTCATTCAAATCCATGATCATGTAAAGTTACAAACAGCTCACACCATAGTTTTTCATCCAAATCCATGATCATACAAAATCATTCCATAGTTTTCATCCAAATGACAAATCCATAATCATACAAGTACATCATTTCATAATTTTTAATATCCAAATCCATAATCATACAAATAGCTTCTTAGTTATATCACACAAAAACAAACCAGTTAATCATCATAAAGTTCATTCAAATTAAAGTCTTGAGATGCTATATCCGTAGCATCTGAAATAGGACCAAAAGCATCAACGTGCTCAGCTCTATCAGCATCCAATAATCCCAAATTGGAAGCTAACAGAATGAAGCAACTTAAATATTGACAATTTGTAAAGAAGAAACCAAATGTCCTACTTAACCATTGAAGATGGTCGACAAAGTTACATCCAATCCCAAAATATGCATTTCTGGTTAATTTCATACCTATTTAATGAAATTCTTTTTTCCAGAGTTCAAAGCAAGACCACAAAATACTTTAGTGTATAATTAAAGAATCAATATCCAATTTAGATGTCGTAAGATTTACATTGCAGTTAAAATCTCTTCAAATGACAAAAGTATTCACATTCTTAGTAATATCTCCATCATTTCAAATGACATTAGTAGTCCATATAGTTTTGGCAATCATTTATTCCAAACTAAAGCCAAAAGTAATCAGAAATTAAATTAATTACAAGTGCAAAAATAAAACTAATCCTTTGCAATTATATTTTTGACCCAATGATTTATTAGCATTTTAACATCTTGCTCCAGAGTCTATCATATCTGAGCAACCCTGTAAAACTGCTAGACTCTCATAAACAGACCAATTTAAATAAGATATTATAGCTCTTTCTAACATACGGAGCAAAACATCATCAAGTATTACCAATCCTGTTGTCAGTAAAACCATCATCACCATAAAATATTTTCCTATTCATCAGTTATATACAAGATTACACACAAGTATGATCAAGAACCAACAATGGGAAAAACAACCTTGTGAACAATAATGTCTATAAAACAATCAAAGAAAACACAGCAACGCATAGCATAGTTAGCAAAATGAGGATAATCATTTAACTACGAATACCTGCAAGGCTACAACTACTGGCAGTTCCAATCTGTGAACAGAACAGTCAAACTAAGAGATAACAGGCTATTATTGCATTCGAATTCACCATCCACAGGCTATGATAAAAAACCCAGACATCTCAAATTTCAAATATTACATATCATTTAGCATCATATGGTAATTAAAAAGAATGTGAATGAGAAGTAGAGAACTGAGAAGTGAGAACTCACCTGAGCTGAGGACGTCGGTGAAGAAGGCACGAACTTGTGAGAAACGAAGAACTCAGTAACTCACTCGTCACTCCCCTAAGCCGCGAGCTTGTGAAAAACGAGAAGGAGCCCGAGCCACAAAATGAATGAGAAGGAGGAGAATGATGAAATAGAAGAAGGAAGTAAAGAGAAACGGAGTAGCACAACTCAATGACGACGGAGGAGAGAGAACGCCGAAGCCAGAAGCTCTACCTGGACTGGACAGCGATGGCGGCAAGGGATTGTGATTTTGAAGGAGCGGAACGAGCGTTTTAGGTTAGGGATTTTTCTTTTATTCTTGGGCTAAAATCATCTTTTCAATCCTTAACATTTTTTTTTTTGATAAATTTTCAATCCTTAACTTTAATGTCCTTTAATTACTTTTATTATAATTTTTAATTTCTAAAATGTAGTCAAAGTGTCAAACATATCCTAGCTCTTAACATCGATAAATCATGAAATATATAATTAACAGTAATATACATTTATTAATATTACAATTATTTTAATTATAAATATTGGCAAAAAATTGTAATTATAATTAAAATAATTTTAAATTTTTAAAATAAATAATTTTCACCTTTAAAATAAAATCTAAATTACATCATCAAAATAAATATAAAATCTTAAGATAAAATCTCACTTTAAAATAAATAATTATTTTAAAGTCTTAAAATTAAAAACTATAACTTAAAAATTAATAAAGAAATAAAACAAATATTGTATCACCAAACTTTTTTAGGTCTTTCACATCAATAATTAGGAAAAATAACTAGAACAAAATATACAATTTAACTTATATTTATTTATTTTTAAATTATAGTTATTAGTTTTCTAAAACAATTATTTATTTTAAAGTTAGGTTTTATTTTAATATTTTATAATTATCCCAATGATGTAATTTAGATTTTAATTTTAAAATTATAATTATTTATTGTAATATTTTAAAATTATTTTAATTATAATTATAGGATTTTTGGCTAATGATTATAATTATAAAATTAATAAATATAAAATAATATTAATTAATTGTCTTTTAGATATATTAAGTTATCATGTATAGTTAAATCATTTAACGGTTTTAATATTAGGAAACTTTTGACTACATTTTAAAATTTAAAGAATTATAATAAAATTAAAAGATTAAAATGAAATATACTTTAAAATTAAGGGACTAAAAGTAGATTTTATTTTATTTTTCTAAGCACAAGTATTCTTAAGGTAAGAGTAAAACTAATCTCTTTGAACTATAAAAATCATTGAACTGAGTTTTGTCTTTCTCAATAAAATATTTTTTAGACATATAATTAGAAATCAAACCTAGGACAACATATTTAAGAAACATAGTTGTATGCTAGAACTTGTTGAATTTTAGGTGAGGGATTTAGCCTTTTACAAATGAGGATTTGATTTGATTTCTGATTTTGATTTAAGGATATTAGTTATTCATTAAAAAAAAAGAAAAAGTGACAAAGAAAATGTAAAGCCAGGCAAAATCTAGTTTTCAGTTGTAACATTAAAAAAAAATTTAGAGCAAGCTCCTTTCCGCGGCTTTTTGATCCAAATATTATAAAAAAATAAAATACCGATAAACAATGATTTCAAAAGTATTTATCAATATACAATAATTTTAACAAATTGTAACTCTATGATTTGCTTTTCCCCATGCTGGCATTGCATTTGAAAAGGAAATTGCACTGCATTTGAAAGGAAAATATACTGTGTCAGACCGATTTATATAAATCGAAGACATATTATATTTTACATTATTTAAAAATTAAAATAAAAAAGCATGCCAAATGACAAACTTATTGTAGCGCCAGTCAAAGCTGACTAGTGTTATAATGTAACGTTGTATGCAACAGCATTATCTTTTAAAAAATAAAACAATATATATGTTACAAGTAGCAATGTTGAGTCACTTAATCAATGTTGCATGTTGCAGTGTTAATTGACACAATGCCTATAGACACTTGGACGTTACGTCAATCAGATTAGAATAGATGTTCATTACAAAAGAGAGAAGTCCCGTGATACTATACAATATTTTCCATTGTAAAAGTTGAAGTTTCTCTCCATCTTAGTCTCTCTTCTTCACTTCTGTGTTTCTCTCCATCTCAATCTCTCTTTTTTTTCAATTGCGACAATTTCTTCCTTTCTTTTAAGTAGAAAACTTTGATGCATCCTTCAATTTAATCTCAGTGACTCAATGCATGCTGCCTCCATCTCATTCTGAAGTGGAATTTTTTTGTCCTATATTATAAGATAATATGGTTTTATTTACTTATTTTACTTTTCATTAATATAATATTTAATATTGTAAATAGTGTTGATTAATGTTTAATAAGGATAAAATAGAGATTTTTGGATTTTTTTTAAGAATTTAAGAATATTATACACTTATCTTAATATGTGTGAACTTTTATTTATTATCTTATAATATGAGACAGAAAATTCATTATAATAGGTTGAATAAGTCAACCCATTATAACAACTTTATTATTAATCCACTAATAAGTAATAAACAGTTGTTTTTATACAATTGTCTAGTATTTAGCACTATCAATTCACATATGAACATTATCAAATATAATTGGGGGTAGTTTTCAACATGATTTCTTATATTTATAAGGTTCTAACCCTCAATATTGCTTAAATTTTTAATGCTTCATATTTGAATAAAATATTTAAATTATATGATTTAATTGTTGGTGATGTGTCCAATACTAATACAAATTGGAACAAAAATAAAATAAAAATGATATTATGGGCCTACTCAAACTAAAACTTGAATTTCCTTTTTGAACTTAACAAAATATATAGATATTGCAATATAACATAGTAATTTGACTTACTACCTAAAACACTAAAATATATCTATCTAAATGTTAAATGATATCATACTATTTTTAACATTGTTTTTTAGTAAGTTAGACATTAATACATACTCATTAAACTATTGATATAATAAATTATTCTTTGCATGTTTGCATCTATTTATAAAACAATGTTCAAATGGGATAATATATTATATATATATATATAAATAGGTTTCTAAACCCGATTCATGTTGTGCATATCATTATTGCTTCAAGTTTGGAAATTGTCTACATAGCAGCTTATGTGTCAATAACAATCTCACATGTAAAATTCTTATTTTAAGTAATCAAAATTTGGCAATTTTTGTGTTAGCAACTATTAATTTATAATCCCATTCAATGGTGATTGCATGGTACCTCTATATGGGAAAATCCTTAGTAGTTAATATTCAACCATAAATCATAATATGTGGTGTTTATTGTATTTTCATTTATATTTATTTTGATATTAAATTAATTTCATTTAATTTTCTTAGTGTTAACTTTATTTTCAACATAAATATATATATTTTTATTTTTGATAAATGTTGCTGCTTATGGGATCTTATGATTATTTTAATTCATTTTTTCAATCTTAATTTGTATTGCTCGGCATATATAAAAGTAGGGCTCATAGTTAAATTTCTGTTAAATCACTTTAGCACCCTATTAAAAAAAAAAAGAAAATCTAATGTGTCCTGTATGTGTGGTTACTGATGTATATACCTTATTTTTAAATTGCTCTTAAATTGTTGTATTTAAAGTTGAGTAATTAATGCATTTTATTATGATGCAATTTGACACGTTATATAATTTGAATGAAAGCGCAAATTAATTTCATTTCTTTTGCCAATTTAAGAATTAGAATTAATTACAAATATGATTATTAGAATTACTCTTTCCAGCCTTATTTATAAGAAATTTTTTTTAATAATCCTAAATATAAAAAAAAAAGTTAATAATGTATTAAATTTTTTTTTTCAAAAATTACTTTTCATTAATTACAGAGATTAAATACATTAGTAATTTAAATTAATATTAAATTAAAAAGAAATAATTAAAAAAAAATTAAAAATATAAAATAATTTAATTAATTTTAATTATTTTTTTTAATATCCATAAAGTATTTTTTTCTTTATATATGGGAGTGGAAAGAGTATATTATAATGAGTCAACTGTCTAATTAAATGTGATTCTATGATTAATTGATTTCAAATCTGACACGGTGTATTTCTGTTGTCTCAGTTACCGTCAATACTAGGGCTTTAGGAACGCACATTCTGGAACTTTTATTGGAAATTCGTGCTGGAAAAGGGTATAGGGAACCTGTATTAGTTAAACGTGCCA
Organism: Adenanthera pavonina; assembly: GCA_026686845.1. Taxonomy (NCBI): domain Eukaryota; kingdom Viridiplantae; phylum Streptophyta; class Magnoliopsida; order Fabales; family Fabaceae; genus Adenanthera; species Adenanthera pavonina. The sequence goes on along the minus strand of JAIVEN010000022.1, from coordinate 22,900,894 downwards.
GAAAGTTGATCTTCAAGAACGTTTTCTAATGAAAGCGTTTTCGAAATTTAACGGTTTAAAATCATAATTGTGTGAAAGATATTCAGGAACGTTGAATTGCATAAACGTTCCCGAATCATTAGTTGATGGGCATCAAATCAAGCTAGGTCACAGCTCCCCCTTCCCATCGTCGCCTCTTCTACTCGCATCTCTCTCCCTTCCCCTTCTGCAATCTCTTTGTCGGCATCTCCATCGGCAATCTCTTCCTCAAAGATTCAGCCCCATCCTCTTCTTTTCGGCCTCCTCTACCAGCACGGCTTCACCAGACTCCACGGCCAACGACTTGAGTCCTCACCGCCAGCGAAATCCCAGCTGACATCATTCCCATCTTCGCAGCAAAACACCATGAACCTGGAGGTATTTTTCTAACACCAGCAAAACAGATATTATGTATTTGGAATTCAGAAACTAGATATAAAAGTTGTGGTTCTCTAGTTAAAAGTAAAATTAGATATAAGAGTTATTAGAAGTAGTTCTCTACTTAGAAGTAAAACAAGATATAAAACTAATTAGAAGTAAAGGTCAAGTCCTACGGGGACATTTAAATAGGTATATGGCTCTGTTTCTATAGATTCCTCCTTGCAATAGCCGAGCGTCACAAGCTGTGCAATAAAATACTGGATGATGTAAAAAGAAAATTTGTATGGGCATTGGGCAACGCCTATACATGCATGGATGGATATAAATTATAAATGTATGTCGAAATACAGAGGACAATTTCAATGTGAAGGAAATAATTATTCTGATCTCAAATAACCAGAGTTATGGACCTATGGTGTTGAGTTAATGTTTGTAAAGCAATGGTATAAAGAGTAAAGACATCTCCATACAAGTTGTTTTTCTAATTGATAGCTCTGCTGAAGTTGAACTTTGAAAGTGCAGAGTTCAAAAAAACTGGAAATGCATACTTCACAAAAATAAGCCTCCCCAGCAAAATAAAGTAGTATAGAAAAAAAAAATTTGTCTTTTTGTCATTTAGCCTTTGTTCTATATTGAGTATTTTGCGTGTTCAATTATGTCTCATCATATACTGTAAATATAAATTATGAAGCATGCATAAGAAGATGACAGACAATGCTTCGGATTCGCTGACCCTATATAATACAACCTTTTCAGTGTTCGACATATGTGCATTATATACATTTCTACCGAACATTCATTCCACGGTTGAGAAATTGACACGCATGCCACTTATTAAAATGATTTTTCCTTTTTTTTTTAATTTTAATGAGTATGTATAGTAAAGTACAACACCCACTCTCACTAAATCTCACACACATTGTCATATATTTAGCCTAACCCACAAGAAGTCCATGCTCACATAATCAATCTTTGAATTTTGATTTGTTTAATGTTATTTTTAATTGCCATTTGGATTATATTTTTTACACATTTATAATATGGTTTGGGCCATTTTTAGCCGTTTAAAGGCCCAAGCCAATTGATAATAAAAATAGAGTGATTTTTCCAAATTTTTTGATTAGTTTTGATTTTTTTTTAGTGCTTATTTTGATTTTCAATTTGTTTGCTTTTTAATTTAACCAAATTGGATAACCAATTATTCACCCTTTCCCAAGTCTACATGAAATAATTATGTTTTCTTTTTATGTGAAATAACTTAATAGTTTTTCTGTTGTAAAATGTGGCGAAGGTGACATATAACTATATTATCATCTCTTGGTGCCAAATGGTTTAATGGAAATGTTCTCTTTCATCAATCCCCATGAAATTGAAGCACATAAAGAACGTAAGTATATAAAACAAGCACATATTGTATTAGATTTGTTTGAAGTTAGAGCAACAGATGATATGTTGTTCATGGCACCATGTAATGTCGGGTGAGTCATTTATTGAACTTCTAATTATGGTAAAAAAAAAAAAAGATTTGGCAACCTTTTAGTCTAGGAAACGTGCCCAAATGCTAATATTCGGACACGCTTCCCTTGTAGAAACGTTCCTGAAAACTAGTGTTTGGGCTCCTTTAAAACTAGTAAGTGTGCCACAAAACTGGTATCTGGGAACGTTATCTACTTGGAAAGGTACATGAAGACAGGTATTCGGGAATGATTCCATTAAAAAGTGAAGCGTTCTCCAATTTTTTCGGAGTGATCACATATGGAACGCTTTAAAAATGTTCCAGAAGTTGAAAAATAAACGTCTTGGAAACACATTTCTGTTGTAGTGCGTGAAGTATTTTTTATAATTTTTTTCTATTTTCATAGAATTATTTTATTTCTAGTTATTCATTTGTGTTGTATATTGAACTATTATAATTCATTCCATTCAGATCAGTAAGTTATTGCGGACTGCTTCATGGTTACTACTCATGATTGTATCCAATATGGGTGCTTGTGCTTGAAATTGGATCTGAAGGTATTTTCGTTTGTGCCCTATTCATTTGAATGGAATCTGCAATGTTTTCTTTTCTTTTTTCAGAAGACAAATGTTTCTTTCTTTTTTATACAAAGTGATCCAGAAAAAAAGAGGATCAAAGGTGAAGACATATAATTAAAAAAATATTACAACAAAAGACGAAGGGGAATCGAATTTGCAATATTTTAAAATTTTAAACTTGCGTATAGTAGCGATGCACATTTTATTGTGAAACTCAAATTCCCATTAAAAATAGGTTTGATGCTAACACTTAATATGTGACTGATTATTTGGATTTGTGGTGCATTTCAGATGAGAAGTGTGTTATAGAATATTCCATGTTCTGTTAAAAGGAATGGTAAAATTTTGCCTCACTATAACCTTGTTGCTAATGTTTCAGTTTTTCATTCTTTTTGTTAGGATCTGAATTTTTTTTGGTATTAAATGTGTTTCTTGGTTGATGTAGCATCTATATTTTATGATTGAAATATATAACATGTGGTTGTAATTAATGTGGTGCCTTTTTTTCCTGAAGTAATGCGATGTCCTTATTCTTTTTTTTTTTTATATACATTATACTTTAATATTATGATCTTAGAGTCTAATTCAATTTTATTTTATTTATTTTTGTAGATTGAAAGTGAATGGAGAATTTGATAGACATAATAATGTTCAAGGAATGTGAACATTCAAAAACAGGGAATGAGAATTACCATCTTAACATTTATATTTTCTCATTTTCACTTCCAAAAATCATTTTCTAAACCAAATTACTCTCTTCCACCAACCTCTTCTTCTTTATCTTCATTCCTCTTTTTCATCCCCGACTTCTTCTCCTCCACCAACCTCTTCTCTTCCTCCACTAATACCATGATCAAAATTGATTTCAACAATATCTAGTTTCATTTTTTATTTTGATGGTTGATACATTCAATTCTTGATCATTTCATGAACTAAACAAGCTTTAAGTTTTTTTACATAACCTGTATGTCTTATATGAGGTAAAATAGTAAATCTTTCAAATGAAATTAAAGTAAGTGGATTTTTTTTTTTAAAAAAATTGCAAGTATCAAAGCTTGATGAAGAAAATATTTATCAATGGGGCACATTTTTGTTGAGTATATTTTAATAAATAAATCATTTATGTTTGATAAAATACTTGAACAAATATATTTTTAATATTAATTTATTAATGAATTTTTCTACATATGATAGTTGTTGTGGAATGGTAGTAGAGTTAGTCTATGATTTTTTTGGGATTGAGGCTTATGATTGGCATTTACTTCAAAACTTTTGAATTAAGATTTTGTCAAATATATTTTTTTGTTTTGCCAAGTCAAATCTATTTTGTTGTTTCATCTTATGTCAAATCTTATTAAATATTTTTTAATTGAATTGATTATAAAAAACCATTTTGTTATTTCATCTACCATTTTGTTATTTTCTTTTAAAATTTGATCTACCCTAATTTTCGAATTAAATGATAATCACAAACCTCAATCTTTAAAAAATCATAGAAGTCTAAGATCATCATCAATTCAAATTTATTGGCTTTCTAATATTTTAAGTTCAATTTGTATTATCTTTTAGAATTTTAATTTTTTTAGATGTTGATTGTTTTTTAAGAATTTGGGATAACTTGGTATAATTAATTTGAAAACTTCTAAACAATAGATATCTAAAGTAGCTACTCCATCCATCTCATTTTATATGTCATTCAAGATTTTGGTACAATGATTGATAAAGATGAAAAATAACTTAATAAATTATATAATTTTATTAAATTGTCCTTAATTATTTTTTCCAATTTTAATGGTGGGGAATGAATATGGCATATTAAATAACTAGGCCAAAACAATTTCAAAAGAAATAATCTAATTCAATTTGAATCAATCAAGATTTTGGCAAAAAATAAATATCTATTGCTATATTCATTGAATTTTGTTTAAAGAAACTATAATGTTTGTATGAGATTTTTATTACATCTTATTAAATTAATTGGATTAGTTAATGAATGATGTAATTTTATTAAACTAGAATTCGTGCAATGCACAAGGAGTTTTAGGTATATATAATGAAATCATATAAATGTGAATATAATAGAATAAATTTGAATATGATATAATAATTAAATTACTTAAAAAAGCATAACAGTTGAATTAATAATTCAAGAAAAATGAAGGAAAAATAATTAATATTTGTAGTGGCTAATAACCAACAATATCCATTGATATCTAATATAAGAAAGCATAAATAATTACAAAATAAATCAATGTGAATGCAAAGTTAGGTGCAAAAAAAATTTAAACTAATATTACGATGAATCTAAAAAAATAAATATTATTAAACAATGAATACGTATCAATTGTTGAGGAGATGATTTAAATTAAAGTATAGATATTATAGAAACATATTTAGCAACATCAAATGAGATTGGAGTCATCTCGAGAGCACAACACTTTGATATGTAGTTCAATGATTGCCATAGAAATTGCTATAGACAATGTTCTAGTACACATGTCATAGTAATATTATTAACATATGTATCTATAGAGGTAGTATAAAAAATTTATTAGCATTGCCAAACCTTGTTATCATATAAAATCATTGCAAAAATTTATTACGAGAAGAGAAAAAGTAATATATGATTGAATCCATAACATAAACTACAAAAAAGGGATAAGAGATTATTTAGTTTCGCATAAAAAATGATATTTTAAAGTTTGAATTAATCTATCAAATATCTATGAATATAATAGTAAAAAATTTTCAATTAATTGAACCATAAAAAATCCTCAAATGCTATCGTAACAGCTTTAATGTGTGATGAAATTAATTAACTAGTATTGAAAGTAGCGTTAATATACTATTCCACACCTAAAATATGACTCTCATTGCATACACATCCAAACAAAACTGCAATATACAATTTGACAAATAATGTTTCTAATCCAGTGTCTAATCTATTTTATCTCTCTGAAATATCATAACAATACAAATATAAAATTATATGGTATAATAATATAAATAGAAAGATAATTGAAGACACCAACTGAATCTTGAAAAGTTATAAATCAAATAAAGGATATGCATTAAAATTAGAGGAGAGAATGAAAAGACTTTATGAAAATGATTGAGAGTGAAGGAAAGGAGTTTATAGACATATAAAGGCTGATAAAGAGGCAAGAGGAAGGAGGCTAGGGAAGCAACATCCTCTCTACTGAACTTACAGACTCCACTGATAAAATGATCTCAAATCAGTACAATAAAACTATCATAAAATGAATTTATATAAAAAATTCCATTGAAAATCGTGGTTTAGTCAATTTTTGAATAGATAGGAATCAACTGAAGGAAGTACTTTAAATTAATCATCACGTGTTATCACCATCAATACCTATGACAAATAAAGTGTGATTGGATGAATAATATATAATTGATTTCATTTTCATAGTTATTATATCACATTAATTAACAATAAAAAATAAATAAATAAAAATGGAAATAAATATTATGTAGAATATGTGGGACCAGATTTTTTTATAACAAAATTATGATGTAGAGGTTTGAAATAACATGTTTTTCTTTCAATTTTTACTTTATAATATATAATAATAGATAAATTTCCCTTAATTATTATTCCAATTTTAGTGGTGGGGAATGGATATGGAGTACAAAGACAAGGCCAAAAGAATTTTCAAAAAAATAATCTAATTCGACTGGAATCAATCCAGATTTTGGCAAAAAATAAGTATATATTGCTATATTGATTGCATTTTGTTCAAAGAAACTATAATGTTCGTATGAGATTTTTTTAATCTTATTAAATTGATGGGATTGGTTAAAAAAATTTAATCTAATCTAATCAATTCACATCAATATGTTAAAAAAATATCAATTTAAATCAATGAACAATTGATTTGAATAATATAAATCTATTAGCGAATTGCAATTAATACAAAAAAAAAACGTTTTTGGTCTGTGATTTTTTCATACCGTCAATTTACTAATTTTATTAGGGCAATCAATAAAGTTAAGTCTTGTAGTATTACGTTAAATTTTTTAATTGAAATTAATTATTTTGTCGTATTAATGATTGTGTATTTTACAATTAATTAAAGTAATTAATTCAGTAAAATATTAATTGATTTTTTTTATACTAAAAGGAGGGAAACCCCTCAAAAAACTACCCATTAATAGTGGGTCCAATGCAATCAGCTCTCAATAACGCCCTAAGTGCCTTAGACACATTTGCAAATGCGTAATATCCAGGCATGACATTCAGGGCTTGTTTTGCAATATAATCAGTAGCAGAATTCGCACTCCGGGCTATATAGTTGACTTCCACCTCCCATTCACGAGCTATTAGAGAACAAGCTTCTAAAATGAGACCTTGATCAAAGTGAACACTCACATCAGCTTCATGCAGCAACCTTAGAACTTCAGATGCATCTGTCTCTATAGAAACCTTACGGAACCCTCTATCCTAGGCCATCCTTAGCCCAAGCACAAAGGTCCATAGCTCCGCAGTCAAACTATCTCCCTTTAACACACAATGCATGAATGCAGAGATTACTCTCCCATTAGTATTCCTTAAAAGACCACCGCACCCAATACTGGTGGTGGCAGAAAATGCCCCGTTGATGTTAATCTTCGTCCAACTGAAATTAGGTGGCTCCCAACAAACAAGTCAGTCTATAACAACATGTCCCCTAAGATTACTTCCCACAAGTTTCTTCCTGGCTTCACTTTGACTCTTCAGGATTATCATAGCTTTGGACTGGAGAGTATCATTACACATAATTCTGTTCTCGAAGATACGCTCATTTCGTCGCTTCCAAATGAGCCAGCAAGTCATTGCAAAGAGCTCACTCCAGCCCTCTTTGCAATGTGGTCCTCTATTCTGAATGTTACATTTTAGCCAATCCCGCAGCTCCATTCTGAAAAAAATTCCTGGTTGCATTCGTCATATTGAGCCATAACTTCTTAGTTTCAGCACAGTCTCGTAATACATGAATTAAACTCTCAGATCCATTATTACACCAAGAGCACGACTCATCAATACCCATTCCACATCTAACCCATTCTGCATTTGTAAGAAGTCGATTATGAAAAGCAAGCCACATGAAGGACTTGCATCGTTGAATTGTATTAAGCTTCCATATTTTCTGCCATGTAGAATCCTCAGCGTCAGCCTCTTTCGTAATGGCTTTATAAGCAGACTAAACCAAGAAAGTGCCATTCCTATCATGTTTCCATCTAACAGTCTGTTGAGCTTGATTCACCTTAATACCTTCAACTACATGCTTCCAAGAGTTTTTAATGCCGGTCCATGTATTCGACCCTAACCGGGTTTGTTCAATATTTGGCAATAAATCCTCTCCACACTTATACTTTGTACCAACCACTTTGACCCACAAGTCCTTGTGATGCTTAACAAGATTCCATCCTAGCTTTGCCATGTATGCTTGGTTCTGGCTCCTTAGATGTCGAAGACCAAAGCCACCATTCTTCTTTGTCTTACATATAGTATCACAAGCCACCAGGTGAGTTTTCCTTCGTTCCGGGCAATGGCCCCAAATAAAACTTCTATTACTCTTTTCTATTGTTTCACGCGTGCTCACTGGCAAAGATGAAGTTTGCATGGTATAGCCTCGAATATTTGATGCAATTGAAGCAACCAACATTGATCTGCCTGCTAACGAGAGAGAACTAGCTTTCTGGTTTGAGAGCCGCTTCTTGACTTTATCCACCACATCTTGAAAACTTTCCTTTGTCACTCACTTATGATGGAGATGCACACCTAAGTATTTCCTAAGGTCCACTATCATTGTAAATCCCATCGCATTGCTGAGCTCTGTGCATCTATTATGATTCACATTCTTGGAGAAGAAAACTCTTGTTTTACATGCATTAACTTTTAGACCAAAGCTATCACAAAACTTCCTCAAGCACTCCCTTACAACTTCAACCTGATAACGGGATGATAACGGGACAGGATGCCATTCCTCTGACTCCATTTTCTCCTTAATCAAATGGTCCAACCTTTCCATACAAATCACGAATAAATACAGTGATAATGGGTCACCCTGTCTAATTCCTCTAGTGAGAGAAAACTTCTCAGCTTTATCACCATTCCAAAGAAGTTGCATAGAAGGAGTTGTAACAAAGTTACAAATAATATCAATAATGTTCTCAAGAAAATGTAGATCCTGAAGACATCTCTTAAGATAGTTCCAGTTAACTCTGTCATATGCCTTCTCAAGATTAATCTTGATGGCCATAAATTTTCTCTTTCTCTACATATTTCTTATAGAATGAATTACTTCCTGTGCCACTATGATATTGTTCGAGCTATGACTTCCTGGAACAAAACTACACTGATTCGGGCTTATCACATGAGGTAAAATCATTTTAATCCGATTAGCAATGACTGTAGTGATAATTTTAAAAATAACATTGCATAAACTTATAGGTTTCAGATCCCTCATTGTCTCCGGATGTTGTTTTTTAGGGATCAACACAGTGTTTCATTGATGCTTTTAATCTCTGTAGGTTGCTCTCACAGTCTTTTAATCCAATTGGAGATTGATTTTGCCACATGAGACCACTTACTTTGATAGAACAAAGCAATTAATCCATCTGGTCCCGGGGCTTTGAGAGCACCCATACTGAAGAGAGCTTCTTTAATCTCATTCACATCAATCTCATGACCAATTCAAGCCAGAGCACTTTCTTCAACAAGAGGATACATCACACTGCAAGGAAAGAGTTCTCTAATGCAATCTTCATAAGTGAAAAGAGATGAGAAATAAGAAGTTGCTAGCAACTTAATCTTCTCAACATCATAAATCCATTCCCCTTCCTCATCACATATAGCACCAATATGGTTCATTTTCCATCTTCCATTGGCACAGGAATGAAAATAACGGCTATTTTTATCCCCATTCAACACCCATTATTGCTTTTTAATTGATTTTCATTATTGCTTTTTCAAATTTAAATTTGAGCCTCACCATTTTTGTTGAACTGAATTTGCTTGGTTTAAAAAAATTGCATGAAATAGCATACCAAAATTTTTTAACTAATAAAATATATACCTTTCAATAATATATATTCATATTTGGGTCTGATGTAAATATATGTTTAGTTGGTAATAAAAATATATATATGTTTATTCTATTACATCTTTTGTTATATATTTAAGTCTTTATTTTTATTAATAAATATATGATAGATTTAATTCATTGTATTATGATGTAAAAATTTACATTAAAAATTCGTGTATTACACGGGTATTTAACTAGTTATAATATATAAAAATGAACGAATGCATGGTATGTACAACAAAAATCTTGTGATAATAAACTTAAAAACTAATATATATGCATTATATTATCATCTAAGCTTGGTGTCCCACCTGGAAACACTACCAATTTACTTTTAACTTGTGGCTCAAACTGGTTCCAGATGACCCAGTACTTGACTGAGTCAGATTGTGGTGCTGGAGGCGGCAAGGCTGGAGGTGAAACACCTTTTCTTCTCAAGACTTGTGGCATAGTCAATGATTCTCACATTGATAATATTGTATCATGGAACTACACCAACAACAGCTTCGACATCATTGGAATCCCCGTTTGCTCGTCATCATCTTCATAACTATCAAGCACAACAACTACTCCAACTTCATCCCCGTTGATTCTGTCATCAAAATTTACAGGCCTTGTAAGGGATTGTAAAATCAATTGGCATTAAAAATAATGTGATTGAAAAATATATTCTTATCATATGATATAAAAAATTACATCATGAAATACAATGGCGGCTAGAAAAAGAAATACAATATATATATATATATATTTCAAGTGGTTGAATCAACTAATGAAGATAGAAAATAATAAAGAATAAAGTGACAAATGCTTAAAAAATATTATCAATCATTAGAAGGGATACTGCATAGCAACTTACTGATTAGTTGATTGAATCAATTAATGAAGATAGAAAATAATAAAGTATAAAATAGCAAATACCTAAAAAAAAATACTAATGAATCATCAGAAATATTTTGTAGGTATTTGTCATTAGTTGATTGAATCAATGAATTAAGATAAAAAATAACAAATTATAAAATGACAAATACATAAAAAAATACTATCAATACATCATATATAAAAAAAGATATTATATAGCAGCTATTTTAGTTTTGGGTGGAGAACATTAGATTTAGAGTTGAGAATATGGTTCAAATCTATAAATAAACCCATTTATCTTGCTTAAGAGAGACAGATAGACATAAAAAATACATTCCAAATAATAAAAAGGGCACAGTGGCCTGACCCTTTAAAACCCGGTCAAGAAATGAGCTAGCCCCTTTTTATTTTTACTTTTTCAAAGTTTAAGTGTTTAATCCACCCACCCCACCCCACTTTCTTTCTTTTCTTTCATTGGGGCTCATGTTTTCAACAATTTAGCTTAATATATAAATCTTAATGTTGTTGATAATGTCATTTGTGAATATTGATATCTCTAATTGTTTTTTTTAGCATGTTTTGTGCAATGATGCTGGGTGGTCATGCGATTTTCTTTCCCAATGGTTTAACAAAAGACAAGTTAGGCAAATTTATAATTAACTAATATAACCAAAATTTTATTTATGAAAATTACACACACACACACACACACACACACACATATATATATATTATTTTTTCATTATAATAATTTAAATAATTTGTGCATTGTATATGTTTGACACTAGTTATAGGCATAAAAAGCAAATATCAATTTTTTAATATCATTTTCTTAATATCAATTTTTCATGAAACACTTTTGAAAATTTTTTTTAATTTATAGTAAATAATAATATGCCACAATAATATAAATATATAATTTGATGTGGAAAGTCCCAATAATATTTTTCTAGTACTAATAAATTGAAAAATAAAAAATAAAAAAATAATATATTGATTGGCCAATATAATCTAGTTAAAATTTGGGTGTAGGTGTATAAAAAAAAACAAATTGGGTGTAGGACCTTCTAAGAAAAATAGTACAAATTGTCACCTCAAAATGGCTTATAAATAAAAAAAGACCAAGGTCTTTATTTGAAGTTAAATTCAAAACTCACTTACTAAAATGGCCCTAGTCATTTACTAATTTAGTTCTCAAGGATTTCTATCCCATCCAAGATTTACAATCTATTATCCACATTTTCTAGCCATAAGCTTTAGATGGAGAATAAGCAAATGTCCAAGTCGCGATGAAGGATTTTTATCCAATTCTTAGAAATTTTTAACTTATATTTCATAATTTGCAGCCAATAAATTAAGCCGGGCTTTGACTAAATAAGTTAAGCAAATATTATAAGATTTGAGAAGAACTAGGTGTAAATTATATAGTATATATTATACATATAATTTACGTAAGTTTGATAGTTCTAGTTAAGCTTTACATAAATAAGCTAAGTCTAATTACTTAAACAAGTATGATTGTTGGTTTAAACTTGACATTTTTATTAAACAGGTCACGTTAAGTCGTTAAGCCGTGAGATAGAACCTTTACTTATTTCTACTGCTATTAATAAGCTGATTTGAAGTCACAAATTGTAACATTTTTTCCTTGGAGGTCCTAAACCCAAACTTTCCCTGTAATCTAATTCCACAATAATTTTACTAACAAAAAGTTAATGGACAGTATTAAATTAATAATCTAAATATTTATAATTGCGTCCTTTTTTTATTTGCAATTACAACAACGCCTCATGCATCGCATGGGCAAAATCCGGATATAAAAAAGTTATTAGCTTTATGCTGGTACTTGTGTTTAAAAGATTAGACTACAATGTGCTATTAGCTTAATACTAGTAAGTAACTCGTGTTTAAAAAATTAGACTACAATATGCACGAACGCATATCTACATTTTTTTGGGGCCAATGAACGGATATCTACGCGCACACACACACCATTTATATGTATTTAAAAGATTATTAAATAACCTTCATAAAAAAAGATTATTAAACAACATCAATAAAAATTATTAAATAAATAAGTAAATATGCAATTTTGTAAAAGTTTTAAATTATAAAATCAATCAATTTTATAATATGTAAAAATGTTTTAAAAAATTCATATTAAATTTTTTTACCAATTAATATGTTTAAAGGATTATTAAATAATATTTCTATGAAAGAGGGATCTTTTAGATTAAACAAAATTATTTGATGGCAAATTATTAGCTGGTTGGATGAAAATTGGATTTCAAAAATAAAGAGAAGGTTGTGTTGTGCAATGACTTTTAATTTTAAAGGACATTTATATAGTTTTTCAAAATTAAATGATGTTTTAAAGGTTTTCTCAATAGAAATAAAATCAATTCTAATGATCTCTCTATCATTAAATCAATTTTGATAATTTCTATATCATTCAAGGAATCATGAAAAGGAAAGTGAAGGGTAGTCTATATTTTTTCATTATTACTTTTTAAATCTTTTAAAAATATAAATCAAATTAAATAAATTTTTAAAATATAAAAATTTAGATTTGATTGATGATTATCATGGTTTTTAAAATCAAATTATTTAACTAGTTCAGCCGTATATCGCAAATGAAAGTACTCGTCGTCGTCATTTCCATTTTCCATCACAAACGTCACCAATTACTACTAGGCAATTACTACTCGATATGATTCCATCCTTTCCTTCTTCACTCTGCTCAATCCGCCCAAAGACTCCGCTTATCGTTTTTTGGCGCATCCAATTCGCATCGGCTTATTTTTGCGAAGATTTCAATGATTATAATATTTTATGTACGGGGGAGTAAATCTTGATGCACTGAAACAGACCTAGTAAGAGTTTCCAATCTACCCACACCGACAATCCTTTAGGGATTTTACAAGACATGGCGACGTCCAGGTCACTGAACCATTCCTCTGGGGACATCGTCGATTCAACGCCTTTCCTGGGGAATTCAGGTGGCTTTTCCGATGAATTCAATTCCGGCCATCGATTTGTACAGAGGCAGAGCCTGCGTCAAGCTGCACGGTTCCTCAGGCAGGCCAGTAGCCGTAGGATGATGCGCGAGCCGTCGATTCTGGTTAGAGAGACTGCAGCCGAGCAATTGGAAGAGAGACAGAGCGATTGGGCTTATTCCAAGCCCGTTGTGATTCTTGATATTGTTTGGAACGTTGCTTTTGTCATCGTGGCCGCAGCAGTACTGGTTATGACCCGAAATGAATCACCGAGCATGCCTTTGAGGTTGTGGATTGTGGGTTATGCTCTGCAATGCGTCCTTCACATGGTCTGTGTTTGCGTCGAGTATAGGAGGCGGAGGGGGCACCAGCATAGTCAATCTTCATCATCATCGAACTCAGTGCAAGAAAGGTTTGGCAGCAGTGACAATTCGAGTTCCGGGTCAAGGGAGGGTTCTGGGCATTATGAGACTTTGGCGCAATTGCATGAGGAAGAGGGTACAAGGTAAATCCCTGCTTTGTCTTTCGTCAAACTCTTACTATATTAATAAATAACGAAATTACGGGGTGTGAACTTTGGAGCTTTCAATGCTTAATGAAAATTTAAGAATGAATTATAAGCGTGTCTCATCTGGAATCATTTGATGCACTTCTGCTTCACGTGCTTCAGCCGTCAGGTAATGAAATGAAAACTTAGCATTGCTAATTAAGAACCTTTGCTGAACTGCACAATTATATCTCTCACAGCCTTCTGGGAACTGTATTGCTCTCCTGACTCATGAGTCAGGAATTAGGGCATCATGTCAGTTTTAACTGGGTTGAATGGTTTAATTTATAAATTTCTTGAAATCCTTCAAAAAGAAAACATCTCCCATTAGTGTCTGTCATATTACTGAGTAGTGCCAAATTTGTTACTTAACTTGAGCCGAAAAAACTTATGACTGATGCTATCATTTATAGGGTTATATTTACTCAAGAATACTAACACGTAAATACTCGTAAATCACATTGGAAGTAATTGACCAAGTGAACACAAGATGTAATGGTGGGGGCTAGTCTTATTGTAAAAATCTAATTTTCGATATGTACCCGTAATTTTGATCATATTATATATTTATTTTTCAGGTACGTCACATTCTTCCCCACTTTGAGAAATTTAGTCCTTAGAATTTCAATCGAACCCCTTATTGTAAAGATTTGGGTATTTCTCACTTATGTCTACATTAATTTTCTAAATTGCATTTCTGGAGTGTGTTTGGATGCGCATTCATGGAATGGTGCATGGATTCCAAAGTCACTTTATGTGAGTAGCAACAAATTGTTGCTTCTGGACAGACATCCGTTTGGGGCTGCATTAACGGAAAAAAAGAAAAACACATGCATTTACAACTTGTAGTATATCACCAGTTTGGCCTCTCTTGCCTTGCCACTACCATTTGCTCCTAGAACCTTTTTCTACTAGGCTGTTCTTTTAATAAGGCCTGTGTGTTTTGGGCCCCCTACAATTTCTCTGTGCAATTCTGATATATGTACATTTTTTGTTTTGGGCCACTACAATTCCACTGTGCAATTTTTTGTTAAAATGTATTGGTGGTCATATAAGAATGGATAAGATACGAAATTATTGTATACGAGAAAAAGTTGGACTAACACC
This sequence comes from Adenanthera pavonina, assembly GCA_026686845.1. Taxonomy (NCBI): domain Eukaryota; kingdom Viridiplantae; phylum Streptophyta; class Magnoliopsida; order Fabales; family Fabaceae; genus Adenanthera; species Adenanthera pavonina. The sequence goes on along the minus strand of JAIVEN010000022.1, from coordinate 22,885,862 downwards.
TATTGAGGATAAAATGGTGAAAAATTGTTTAAGTTAGTTTGGATATATACAAAGAAGAAGACTAGAGAAGCCAGTGAGGAGAGCTGATCAAATGGTTTTTAGTTCTGTAAAAAGGTGTAGAGGGAAACTAAGAAGGACACTGATAAGGCGGGATTTTTTGATGAATGATTTATCTGAAGAGATTTTTTTGATAGAGCTTAGTGGCGCTGTATGATCCATGTAGCTGACCTTATTTAGTGTGATAAGGTTAATGTTGTTGTTGTTGTTGTTCATAGAGATCCTCACTTTTGGAATCATCTTTCTATGCAAATGAAACATACATAAATCATGACCTAAGCCATTACAAGAAAATCAAATCAACTTAATGCCTAAACACTAAGTCCAAACCTCATGGTTTGTATTCTATAGTAAAAGCTTATGGTATGTGAGATGTGCTGGCTAGACACACAATCACATGCAAAATTCTACAATTTCCTAACCTAATGGCATCCAAGGACCTAGTCAAACCAGGCATTGATCCTATACTAAGATGTAAATATTCCTAAATTTTCTTTTCATTTTTCTTTTTTCAAAAAATGTAAACACAAGATGTAATTGGACAAGTGTTTTAGTCCCTATAATATATAACAACAACAACAACAACAATATTAGCCTTATCCTACTATGTGGGGTCGGTTACATGGATTATATGACGCCAATATACTTTATCAAACACCATCTCCTCAGATAAATCATTTCTCACAAGATCATTCCTTATAACTTCCCTTAATATCCTTTTTGGTCTTTCTCTACGTCTTTTAGTCCCTATAATATATTTTTAAAAAATAAAGATTATGTATTGTGTTTGTGTAAGATCAAACATTTATTTCTTTCTTTTATATAATGTTTGGTTCTGATATGCACTAAGTGGAAGTAATGAGACACTATATTTCTTTGCATAAAGAAATTTTGCCTTGAGTTGAGACAATTTGTACATATGCTGAATATCTATTGATGACAAGAATAATTGTTACATTTATTAATATTTGATTATACATCTACTTATTTTTTTCTTCAGTAGTGCTGCAAAGCATCTGGAATCAGCCAATACAATGTTTTCATTTGTTTGGTGGATCATTGGATTTTACTGGGTGTCCTCTGGTAGTCAAGATTTAGCCCATGATTCTCCTCAGCTTTACTGGTTTGTGCTCTCTATTTGCCCCTCACATTCAATTTATTCATATAGGATGTATCTATTATTATATATGGCATTTGTAAGTTGGCACATCTGCTTTTATTTTATTCTGGTTACCTTTGACAAGATTAACTTGCTTTGCAGGCTATGTATAATTTTCCTGGCTTTTGATGTTTTCTTTGTCATTTTCTGCATTGCGCTGGCATGCATAATTGGCATTGCTGTTTGTTGCTGTCTTCCATGTATCATTGCTCTTCTTTATGCAGTTGCAGACCAGGTACATTTTGGACTTCGTGTTTGTTACTCTTGTTATTTAGTTGGTATGCCATTAAGAATCTAGTGCCAGTAATGATCCTTCTAAAGCACTTTCTTGTGTCTAAATTTCAGTGGCATGTGAATATGCACATTTTATGAGGATCATTACAAATCCCTTCATTTTAGCACAAGCAATGATAGTTTTGATAGCAAGACATGTGATAATCAAATTCTTTTTTGTAAAATGCATGAATGGTAGTATGAAAAATGATTTACTAATGAATAAACACACATTGGGTCCATGGTCATTGACATGAATGGCTTCAACATGACTTATATCTTAACTTGTGGGTGGGTAGATTTGATATCTGAACTGCTATTTATGCTCTATTAATTTGCTTACTACCTTTTAAGGCCAGTGCAAAATCTGAATCTCTATGATGGGGAGCCTTTAGCTATCCTTCACCAGTTAGTGTCTCCACTATGGTAGATGTATGCTGTACCATATAAGGATGCCAAAGTAAGAAATCTCATGTTGAAGAATTTGTGGCATCAACAGGGAATAATGCATGTCAAAGTGTTAAGAAACATGTTTGCAAAGCATTTTTTGGGAATATTCTACTGGATACAACTGAATCATGGAAAGAATGTGTGTGAAACAATTTATGTATTTTGAACTAATGTTCTGGGCAGTTGATTTCGAATACTACATTATTACCTACACCAAGGATTTTTTCAATTTGCCCTTTTTAGGGGTTGGGGGCAGGGTTTCAAGAGTATGCTTAGTTGAATTCGAATTAGCTAGAAGCATAAAGTTAGCCTTAAAGGAAATTACAAATTTCTATGGATTCAAATTTTTGTGAATCCATGAATTACTGAGTCTAGATGAAGTTGGACTTCCTATGTATTGTTTGAAAGGGAAATTCATATTCATGCTCTTAAGGATCTCTCCTCATCAACTTTTGATGTATAGAAAGTGTTAGATTTCAAAGTCTTGCAGCAGCAAAAGAAATATGTGAAATTATAATTTATATTTATGTTGTTTTTGTTGGTGTGATTTCAATAGCTTAATTTGGAATTAAATAAATGAGTACACTTTTTTGGGATAAATTACAGGGAACTTTAAAGGGTTTACTGGAAATAAACTGAGCCTGACTTTAGTATTCTGGTAGAGCTTAATATAAAAGAATAAATGAGAAAGTAGAATTTTTAATAGAGATATGAGTGCAAGAATTTTAAACAAATATGACTCTTAACAGATTTGTTTGCATAAATTGTATGGCAATGGTTGCTCTACAACTAATCCTAAATCTGATATTTATACTAAAACAAATAAAACAAAAATCATGGAGAATAGTGATGACAATTACTAATTGCTAAACATGAGGAGATCATGCACTTTTAGGCCATAAGCTTCCAGCTATGTCTTCATACACTCTGCCTTCATTAAATACCACTCTGCCCCCTACATTTGTGGCTTCTAGATTATGTGTGGAGCAGAGGTCTATCATGTTCTTCTATTATTATGTATCTTATCATGTTGGTATGATAGACACCCAAGCGGGGTAAAAAACTCTTCCCTGAAATCTAGTTGATGAGGTAAGAAAACCGACTTGTTTATACATCCTGTATTGCCTTGGTTTATATTAATTGCTTGTCTGTGGCTTGCCAGCATCTCAGTGACTCCACTGTGTGATGTGCCACTTAGCTTTGTGTCGGTTAGAACCCTTCACAGGCACTCAAGCAGGATAGGGAATTCTTTTCCAAGAGATAGTTAATAAGGTGGAAGAACCATCCTATTTAAGTATCTTATTGGGTAAGCCCATATTATTCATTGTGGGACCTTAACATGTCATTCTACCTTGGTCCCTATCATGGTGATATTAGTTCTTAGAGAGGTTGTTTTTAGTGTTGTAGATGAACAAATTAAGCTGGACCTGAATTTAAATTTATGTCTTCACTTCTGCTAGTAACAGACTGTTGCCTATTTTCTTCGCCTTTGCCTTCCTCCAGGAGAAAAAAAGTGGAAACCTTCATAGATACATAAGGAGGGAATGGTTTTCTTGTCCAGAGATAAACTGGTTGATAATTTGAGTATTGTGAAAAAGGTTTTGTTTCTTGTTTGTGAATTAGCATTTGACACATAACACAACATGTTAGAATAGGTGACTAATCTCTCTATTTAATGAGGAATATTATCTCTCTAATAAAGGAGGTTATGAAGTTGATTAATATTTCCTTTTTTTGGAGAGAATCATCTCTCTCATTAAATAGAGAGATTAGCCAATGGTCCTTAACTTTTTTTATTCTGTCCTTTTTCTCCCTTTCTTATCCTAGGTGAACTCGAGACTTAATTAGGATTTAATTTTTGCCTTTTTCTTCTATGAAGAGGAGCGTCTTTGTCTATCCTCTATAAATTGCACCCTTCTGTTCTACTTGTATTATTAGTTTTTCTCACAGTGAAATAAGATTTCCAGTTTCGACATGCATGAAAATTGTTCACAATACAAATTCTACTAAACATTAAAACCTCAAATGGAAAAATGATATTGAGGTGTAACTAATTTTGAAACATGTTGCACTGATAACCTGAAAGGTGTACGGATGAGATTCATATTTTAAAGGTCAATATTTTAATATTTTAATGTCCGTTTGTTGGGAAACATCTTACATACTACGTCCTAGGATTTTTGTTGTGCTCAAGGTATGAAACTTTTTATAACCTCTTATGATGAGAGGTTATGACTTGTTCAGTAGATGTCTTGTCGTCAGATGAGTTGGTTTATTTGACTTGTCTAAGGATTCTGTGAACTTTCATTTAGATTTATTTATAGAGGACAAATGATTGCATTATTCCTTCAATAGAATGTTACAATTTTGCTTCATTTTTTTTTATTCTATTTGTTGACTTGGTATCTATATGTGGGAGCAAACTTTGCTATATATTTTTCTTCTCTACAATTTGATGGTAGGATATGAAATGTATCAATATATCTCTAAATATCATTCTTGTTTTACTACAATTTGATTGATTAGAAATGTAAATGAACCTAAATTTGAACGGGACGGAAGTTGATGCTGTAACTTTGTAGTTTAAGAGTATGTAAATTTATTGAATTATTTCTGGCCTTCAAATCTTTTTCTTCTTTTCGGGTAAACAAGCAGGAAGGAGCAACAAAACAAGACATTGAGCAGTTGCCAAAATTTAAATTCCATAGAATAGACAATGAGAAGGTTGCTGGTAGTATGCAAGGACCTGTAGGAGGAATGATGACTGAATGTGGCTCTGATTTGCCCGTTGAACGCATTCTTTCTGAGGAGGATGCGGTATGCTGTATATGTTATTTTAAATATAAGTGTTCAGAATTTTTTTCCTTTTCCCGTCATCTTGTGATCAGACGCTTTCTATGCTCTAGATCTGGTTTTTTTGTAATAATTGATTTCATGGCTCAATGGTTTTACAAAAAATTGATTGCATCATGCTAATTACTCTAAGAAAACTGAAATCTCATTTCTTTATATTTCTGTAGGAATGTTGTATTTGCCTTTCTGCTTATGATGATGGGATAGAACTAAGGGAACTTCCTTGTGGTCACCACTTTCATTGTGCTTGTTTGGATAAGTGGTTATATATTAACGCTACTTGTCCCCTTTGTAAGTACAACGTTGTGAAGGGCAGCAGCCATGGTCATGAGGAAGTTTAGAAGATGGTAGAAATTTATAACAGCTATGTTGGATTTTTTTTGGCCCTAAGTCATGTTGGAGCATTTGCGTCCTCTTTTGGTTTGCGGTGTAATAGGCACATGTTGTTCTACTTCAATACAGGTCTTCTGCAGTTGGTGCTTCTGCTCCTTGTCTTGAAGTATTAAATGATTTTGTATATAAGCATTGCCCAGTGTGGTAATAACTATAGAGACAATATATAACTATAGTGTGGTAATTATTATTATTGTTTGTGGCTAATACCATCTCTTTATGATTCATTAAAGAAGGCTATATTATGTGAATTCATTGGAAACCAAACTTATTTAATTTTAGATATTATGAACCGTTGAAGAAGGCTATATATTTTATTTTTAAATTTATTATGCATGTTTATAATTAATTCATAAATACTAACTTTTTAGATATGAACCATCTTTCATTTCATTTATAGAATGTATAATTTTTTTACAGTGTTACAAGTGGCAAGATATTTTGTAAGCAACTAATCAAGTCCTAAATTAATTACAAGTAATAATGCACAACTTCTAAATTTATAAGCAAGTCAATCACAAGTGGCAATGCGTAAGTTGAAATTTGAAATAGCTAAATTTGTAACAAATAAAGTTCTAAATTAATTAGAAGTAGGAACGCATAGGTTCTAACCCAGGATACTACAGTAAAATTTATTAAAAAGTTAAATAATTTTTATTTATTAGAAAATTATTTTTTAATCATTATTCAAAATGATTATCAGTTAATTTTACATTGGGAAGCTACTGATAGATAGATAAGGAAAAAAGAATTATTTCATACGATTTTTAATATAAATTATTTTTAATTACCTCAAGTTTAGAAAAAATTAATTACATGAATAAATTTATCTAAAAAATTTAGTAATTTTCAATATTATTCTTATTAAGTACAGTTAATTCCAACATCAAATGTTGGCTGAAACTAAATTCCAATATCAAATTAATTACTCTTAACATTCCTCATATTTCTTACAGACACATTTTAGTTGCTCATAAAACAAAGGGCATTATTAAAAGAAAAAAATAATTAATAGTCTAGACATTTTGCAAAATGTCTTATCTTTAGGATAAAAAACTCTTTTAGAAAGTACCCTATATTTATTTAGGACCAGCATAGTAATTTTATGAATTTTTAATTTATTTTTTCAAAATAATATATATATATATTTAATTAATAAAAGTAACAAAATTCAAAATTCAAAAAATATTGATCTACTTCACCCGGAAACACGAGAACGTTTTATTTAGTTTTAAAATATATTCAATTAAAAAAGAATCTTATCATTAACTCCCCCTATCTAAAACAATTATATTAAATGACATTAATTAAAATTAATACATACTATCTTAATAAAAAAATTAATATAGATGAGAAAATAAAAAAAGAAAGTGGGTTCCACTTAAAATAATAGAAAAAGATAAATCCCACATGTAAAAGAAAAAAAATAAATAAGGAAAAAATTAGACTCACAAAAAATATAGAAAAAAAGAAAAAGAGGCACGAAATTTAATAAATGGAGCCGCCCAGTTTATGACTAATGTCTAGTTTCATTCTACTTTTAATTATATATATAGACGTGTATATTTTGTTATTTAATATAAATAAATGCAAACATGATATGATATCATGTGTTATTTATATAAATTAAAAAATAACTTTTTAAATATAAAATAAAAATTTTAGCATTGCCATTTTGTCTATTGTTTTCTTCTGAGATGATATGTTTACGTAGATTACATAGATGTTCTATGTGGCGATTAGGCATCGCTGGAATGTTTGAGTGAGTAGCTGGATTTAGAGTACATTTAGCGTAGTATCTGGATTGATTGTGAGAGGTGTTACCTATTCTTGGTGGCTATTTGAAAGTCCCCTTTATAGCACATGGGGGAGTTCAAGGTGGTTCCAAGAAATAGGCGGTACGGGATCCCAAACCGCTCTTTTATCTTTCGTGATCCCCAAAACCTCCACTTTGGCTCTACAAAAATCTCGCCCCCTGTCCTGTGTCCCTCGTAATTGTTGCTTTTTCAAATCTTTCCGCTACTTCATTTTCCTCCCACATCTCGCGCCTTAGCTCCTTCCCCAAACTACTCCATAAATCTCAATATATTTGAGGTGGAAGAGCTTTTGCACATGTCAGGATGCCATTCTTGTCCATAAAAGGTAGTAGTTTGAATTAGATTTGAAGAAGCCAAACCATTTTCTATGATAATATCATATATCTAAGATTCTCCATGAAAAGCAAATCTATTTCAGCAAAATTGACACTTGCATTGGTATATATACCAGAAATAGTCACAAAATATGATGCAGAAATTTACAGAATGCATCACTATTGTTTAGAGCATTAATTTGTGGGACCAAAATTATAATTCTGATTTCAAGAGGGAGGTAATAGACTAAGGGCTTATTAGGTAACCTACGACCTGCCTATTAGATCATGCTTATTTATGTAAAGTTTGACCTGTGTATGTGTATGCGTGTTGAACCTACCTATTTAAATTATTATTATTTAAATAATATCGTAGATATTATTACACATATAATATACATTATTTTTCTGACAAAAAAATATAATGAATAATATAATAGAAATTAAATAAATTTTATTTAATTATTTATAAGTAAATCTTCATAAGATTTAAACCTAAACCTAAAAGAAAGCTAGACCAAATAACAATGTTTCAACCAAACAACAAAACATTACAAAATCAACTTACAAAGACAAACAAAATAGACAAAGGAACTAGAAGATAAGAGGAAATATTACCAATAGACACAAGAAATGGCCATAACCATTGCATTCTTATATAAAGATGATCACCACAATTCAAATAATGATTATTTATTTAAAATTATTAAATTGATATAATTCAGTATTAATTGAATAATTCATTCAAAAATGAGTTATTATCTGAAACTTAAATCATTGTCGAGTTATATGAACCCAATGTTCAGAAATTGGAAATAATATGAAATTTTAATTAATAAATTTTGAATTTGTACCAAATTGCCTAATCTATAAAAAAAAAGGGTTTAAGTCAAATTTTAATAAATATTTATGAATTAAATTCCAATTAGCTTCACATCTTTTAGATAAGTTAATCACCTAATTAATAATTAATAAAAATACTATAAATATAATTTATAGGGCATGAAATTTAATTAATGCATTAACACAAATTTGAAATCAAATATTGAAATTAAAACAAATTAAACACACGTTAACACAATTAATACAAAATTTTAAATTATAACAATCAGTAATAATTTTTAGTTGAATCAAATAATTTATGCAATAACAATAAATATAATTAATTTAATAAAATGAATGAAAATATAATGATGTCAATCACACATAAGTTGTCCACATAGATCCTTTAACTGGACATCTCTTTCTTTAATGCCCATGTTAAGGTGGCGCACAATAGCGGTTTAACTTTGAGCCATACATTTATATATACAATAGATTTTCTTGGCAAATTTCAATCATAAAAACATTTATTTTTTTACCACAAATAAAAATTTGTAAATTTGAAGGCTGCATCGATTTTAATAGATGCTGAATTTTTACTAATGGACAAAAGCATTGATAAAGTAGAGTAATTTTTCTTTGGCCATCCATAGAATATGCTACTGCATCCGAATTCTTGACCGTGAAATGGACGAATGCGATTGCATTACTCATCAAGAAACCGAAGAATGCAAAGAATTATGCTATTTTTATTATTAGAATTGATTGCATTTTATTAAGTGAAAAATTCATGATTGCTAGCTGTAGTATAATTCAGTTTTCGTAATTATGCTATTTTTATGTGTTTTGTGACACAATTGTCTTACAGGAAATCTAGTAGTTTTCTTTACCCTATGAATATTATAAGTATATTTTTTTGATGAATACTGTTTGGTGTTCTTTGAGTTTTCTAACAATAGACTGTCCAAGAACTTAGGGTTTGTTTGGTTATGCTTTTAAAAAAAGTTTTTCTATTTTGCAAAAGAGAAAAATAAAAAAATTTGTTTGTTAAATCTGTTTTTGATAAACTGTTCTGAGAAATAAAAAAAATAAAAGAACAAAAAACTTAGAACAATTTTAAGATATTTTATAGTTTTTGTTCTGAAAAACACAAGAAAATGTGAAAAACACTCACCTCATTAATGGTAAAGTTATAAATTTTGAATAACTCATCTATCACTTAGTAGTTATGATTTTGAGAACAATTATTCAAACAGATTTTTTTATTTTCTTGTTTTCAAAACTTATTTTGAAAAATAGTTTTACAAAACTATTTTAAAAACAATAAAATAGAAAATATTGTCAAACATGTCTTTAATTTCTCTTTCTAGATAACGCTGATCCCGTAAGATCCTTTGGTTTGCGTTCTTTAACCTTAGTGCCATAGAATAGAAAGAAACCCTAATGCTTGCTTTGATTATAGTCTCAAGTTTAATATACCCAAGGTTCATATCACTACCCTTTCTTTGTTTTGAGATCAAAGTATATAGATGAGAATTGAGAGAATAGATTTTCACAAGTCCTGTAATCATCCAATTGTACAACTTTTTTTGTAATTTAATTTTTTCTTGTGTTTCTTTTTCTCCCCTCCAGAGTTGGGTGTGTACCATAAAGAAATAACAGAGCAATAATTAAGCAATTTGTTGTGGTTACATTTCATTATCCGCACAAATGGATCTTGTGTTAATGATGTCGTTTCCAGAACTTTCACCATAGGAGAGAGAGGGGGGAAGAGAGAGGAAGAATAGAGCTTAATTACTTTCATTTTGGGTCACCCATAAAAAAGTTTTATCTCTCTTTTTGGAAAAAAATGAAAACAACTTCGAGAAATATGTTCTGATTCTGATTGCTACATCCGGTGGATCCCAATTTTCCAATCATTGAGGCTTGTCCTTTCGTTTAATTTTCTCTAAGAGTTGGATTGCTGTCCACACTACACTGAGATGGAATTGAAAAGATAAGCATAACCCCAAAATTCCACAACTCATCGCCATCTTGAAAATCGCTATCTGATGTCAAATTTCATGGTGGACATTAAGGTAATTCGTTATCTATCTCTAAATTTTCTTACTCAAATGAACAGTTTGGTGTTTCAAAGAATAATATCTGATTAATTTACATTTTCTTACTCAAATGAACAGTTCGGTGTTTCAAAATATAATATCTGATTTACTTGTGATGTCTTTACGAGACTACAAACATTTTCCACCGAATCTTAAATTGAAGGGAAAGAAAAAGTTTTCCATCCATTGGAATAAGATAATGCCAGATCATTTTGTTTGACGTGGGAGGTAGTTGTCCGAGTCACAGATCATTTGAATGATGGACTTTAAATTTAAAGTCTTTGGGAAGCAAATTTCTAGCTTTCTGTCTACGCTGAAGCTGGCTTTCCACTGCTTTGTGTCGCAGTCGCAGATTTTCCATGTTGTTGCGGCGCTTCCACTTTTTTCTTTCTTAATTATCATTTTTTATCCATATTATAATATATTTTTGTATCAATTACATGTATATTAAAAAAATTATTTTTCATCTGAAATTAATGTAAAAAATACCAATATTTTTTATTTTACTCTTAGTAAATATGCCATTTTATTATCATTGTAGGATTATAAATGAGGAGTAAGAAATAATTAAAGACAGGAGTAAAATGAGAAGAAAAATATTCAATATCTTATATCTTAAATAAAAAATTATTATATAGAATATTTCATATTTTTCCTATGTAGAGTATCATTTTATTTATGTTTTAGAGACTTGAATCACTATGAGATGATTTTTCTAAAATTAGTTATGAATTTTTTAAGTTTGTCGGGTAAAATAGAAAATTCACAATAAACAGTACCTGAAATAGAGAAAAATCTATTTTGATATTAAGTCTCTAATCATGCAATAACAGATATAATTGAAGTCTATTACATGAGAAATGAATTTAAGTTTAAGGTGTTATCCTAGGGCCAAAACTTGGTTTCCAAGCCAGGCTGGTAGATCCGGTAAGACCAAGTTATGGCTGGTAATGCAGAATAGTTGGTCTAGCTTGGTCTCGAGGTTTGGTTTTTAATAAAATATATTGAATAAAATGTATTAATGTTGTTTAAATGGGGACTAAAAGAAACAAAAACCTTGACCCATTTACTTAAACTCATTTCTAGATGGCTCCAGCCCTTCACCATCATTTCTCGACCTCCCTTATCTTCATTGGCAATCTTCTGTCTTCCCCTCTATCATCGCCATCTTCATTAGTCGTTCTCTCCCTATTCCTTCGTTATTTTGCTGCACTTCTTCATCATTTTGCTCGAGTTAGATGGTGGAGAAATAGGGATCAAATCTGCTTGAGTTCCACATTTCTTTAACATCACATGCTCTTATACTTTCTCCACTTGATCTCTTTTTGGGTGTTTGTGTGCTTCTTCACTAGGATTTGGCAAGGGTTGTTCCACATTTCTGTTTGATCTTCCTCACTCTTGCTTTTGACATGTGTGTTCAACGTGGCCATGGACGTTCTATGTTTCTCTTCTCATCATCTCTTATCGTTATCAAATCTGAGTGAGTGATAACTCCCAATATTTCTTAATATTTGATATAGATTTGGGTATAATTGGGAGTCATCATTGAGGTTTTAATGCATATTATGTGCTAATTTGATTACTTTTATAAGATGGAATGTTGGGAAGATAATCATGCTAGTTTTGTGGGTGTTTTAGTGTTAATCAGAATGGATATTGTGTTGATTCGGTTGGTTTTGATGATTCCAAACAATAATGAGCTTGGAAATAAAAAATGAAAGGAGCATAAGTCATATGAAGATTAAAGTTAGAGATGCCTAAAGGTTGAAGAGTTTTTTACACATTTTTACGAATCTATTTGTAAAAGAAGGTAGTGAAGCTTTAAATTCTACTTATCCCAATATTAAATGAGGCATCTACTTTAACAATTAATGATTAGCTCATGTTCTCAAAACGGTTTTCATGAAAAGGGCTACATTATGCGCATAACACTTAAAAGTTATGGGGACAAAATCTCAATTTCAATGTTTTTCTAAGTGTTCACTTTTCATTTTCATGAAAAGGGTTGAGATTATCTGCATAACTAAGGCCTGCACCATGTCCTCGGGTCTATCTAGTTTGTTATCCTGATAAGGTGCTTACCTTATTCACATAAGGGGGTGAACAGTAAAGGTCACTTGTCCTGTGCTGCCCGTTATTCTCATAACCTAAGGAGGTTATCCGTATAATGTATGTTACAGAGCTCTTGGACCTCCTTCTATTCAAGAGGTTATCCATATAACGTTGAGAGGTTATCTTGATAATCTATGTTTTTCAAAAACTTAGTTTATGGAGATTTAATGTTATTCGAACAAGGAATAGCATCTTAAGAGGTTATTCTAATAATCCTTAAAGGTATCCAAGTTTATGAGACGTTATTCGAATAATTGAGTAGATTTTCATGAAAATGTTCTTGAGTTGAAACTTAGTCATTCTGGAATGATCGTTATTTGCATAACCTATATCCACATAATGAAAGTCTATCGTTGAAACTAAAATCCAATGGTTACCCGTTATTCGCATAACCTGATGAGGTTATCCGTATAACCTTTGTTAGACACATTTAATACGGTAGGTGAATGACTATTTTTCTGAGAGTAACAACTAATTCTTACTTTCAATATATAGTTTTGCTCTAAAATTATAAATAGGACCTCATTTAATTTGTTGGGTAATGAGGAAAAATATATAAACGCCAAAATTCTGCAGAATTGATTACTGATTCATTAAAAGCCTACCTACCTTATGCTTAGTTCATTCATTGCTTTTAAACTTTCATATCCGCTTTTTTGAGAGAGAATTTCATACCTTAATTTGTGTATTTATACACGCTTGTAGTTAGCACTTAGTGTGAGAAAACACTAAGAGATTTGTTCTTACTCATGAGTGAGAAGACTAGGAGTTTTTTGTTAAGCTCAAAGTTCGAGCTAGAGTTGTACTGCATTTTTTGCAAGAATCCATTTAAATCTTGCAAGATATAGTGAAGAAATTTTAAGTGGTGGCTTAAGGATTGGACGTAGGTCAAGTGGAGTAGATCAAATCAGAATAAATCTCTGTGTCCTCTCCTCATTTACTTTGCATCTGTTCTTTATATTTTATACTCTATTTTTCAGCAACTTTCATTATTACTATTGTATTTCAATTTTGTAGAAAATTTCAAACTTTCCAATTTACCCCCCTCTTGGGAAGCCACCAAACCTAACATATTGCACTAATTTGAGGTATTTTTGGTTTAGGATTTGGAGCTTAGTTGTGAAAATGTGATTTCAAGTATTTCACACCAACAAAAGTAAGTTTCGCAATCGTAAAAGTCTGGTGGCAGAAATCAATGCACTTTCCAGAGAGCAAATTCACCATAGTAAAATAAGTTACAAGATTTGTTCACACTAGCGAAACATTCATTCACAGACTTAAACGTTGATTTTCCAAAATGCACAGTTTCACTTATCATGCGAAAAGGGAAAATGAGGGATTTTATTTTCATTCAAACTCTACATGATTTCTGGACATTCTTAAGGGTTTGGAGGCTCAAAGGAGGTAGAGGAAGTAAAGATCTACGGGAAGATTGAAGTTCTACTCTGAAATTGCACTGATAGTGATGCAAGCAAGCTAAGAAGCATGTAGCAAGCTCAAGATATTGGAGAAAATAAGGCTAAACATGAGATCCAAAAATGGTAGACAATTGATCTATTATAAGGTATCGGAGGCCTAATGATAAGATCCAGAGCTAAGATAATGAAAGAGGCATTGAATGGTGTGATGAATAAGCAACTTGAGATAGAGCCTTTGCACTTAAGTGAATTTGAAGTCCAAGAGCATAAGAATGGCTTGATTATGTTCTCACATGTAGAAGTTTTAGATTCAAGCTCAACATAAAAATCTCATTTAAAAAGTATGTGACTCACTTAAAAAGCATGTGACTTGGGGATTAATAGGCTTAATTATTGTTAATTTTGTTTTATTAATTATAGGTTGCACTTTGTTAATGAATAAAATCCAATCAGTTAGTTAGTAGTTTTTTTTATAGCTCACCTTGTAAATAAGCATGTTATGTGCCAAATATATTATTTTCATTAATGTCGTGGTATGTTTATAAGGGTTTAAGTATTATTTTTATTATTTTCTTCTAAAATTTTATTATTTTATTTTGGGGTTTTATTTTACTAGTTTCGTAGGTTCATTAAGAGTGTTATTTCATCTCAAAATCTCATTAGAATTACTTGAGCCCAAATTAATTAGGTTTTCTAGACTCATTAGATTAAATTTTCCTATGCCTATTTAAGGCTCTCTTTTGTGTACGTTTTTGAGATTTTTTATGATGGAAATTTTAGTTTTGTGAGTTTTCTTCTTGCAATTCCTTGTGTGCTAGAGAGAACACTATAACTTATTAAGGAATTGATCATTCCTTGTGGCGTTACCGGAACTAGGGTTTGAGAAACCAGTTCTCTTGGATTCTATTTTTCAAGACCAACATCTTCCCTTCTTGTCTTCTCTATTTTCTTGTTTTCTTTGATATTGTCTTGTGCATTTTTGTGTTTCTTCCTTGCTGTTCAAATTTCATGTTCTTTGGTTTGCAATGATCTGGGTGTCATAAGTATCAAAATGGATTCTTTGGATCAATTCCATAAGAGTTCACCTATCATTATGATAGTTTATTTCTCTTCTTCTTTATCTCTAGTCTGATGTATTTATTGAATGATTTGGTTATGACTATGGCCATTTATGGATAAACCTCTTTGATCTAGAGTTGCTTTGAACCTATTTGTGGATTAGCTGACGTTTTCACTAGTTATTTGTGTTTAATTGTAGCTTTGGTTACTCAATTCTATTTTTATTGTTTCCACTTGTTGCTTGGCCACCATTGAGTTAGGATTTGGTGATTAAGGTTTACCTTGAGAAAGGGGATCTTAATTGGACCATTGAATTGAGTAATACATAATTGGATTTAATCTAATTTGTAACTAGGATAGAAATATACTTACAAACCTTGTTTAAGCATGATAAGAGCTGTGCTTATTACCATGCATTTTAATCAATTATGTGAGGCAATGCATAATTAGATTAACATAGGTTTGTAGATGATTCGAAAGACATCTATAGCTATTTTCTCTTGTTTACTAGAGTGAAAGTTAAATACAAGTAATTATGTGGAAGTTAAAACTAGGAAGCAAATTGGATATTAGTAGCTCTAGGTTGCCTTTGTGATTATTTGACTTTGTTTAGAGTTTGCTATTAAATTTAGTCTTCGTTCTTTAAGTTTTCAATTTACAATTATAGACTAAGTTTAACTTGGAAAAAATGAATTACCTATTGCCCACTTTTATTGGTTCAACCCTAAATTTAAAATTTCATCATAAATCATATACTTGTCCAATTTAAGTGATCTTTATCTCTTTGGAAAGTTTATTGAGTCTACTTTTAGAGCATGTATAACCCTTGAAAGGAATGCTCTATTTCATATAGAGTTTCCTTATCCGAACCCCTACTAGTCATCTTGTTCATAATTATGCCATAACTCATATAATAAACTTCATAAACCTCATACATCAACATTTATTGTTTCAAATACACACATAACATCATAAGAAGACTTAAATGGACGTGATCATGCATTTTAATAGGATTTACATCTCATACATAAATTGATACATAATCTCATAACATAACTTTAAAACTTGCATAATAATATCATTCATCCTACTGATCCTCCTTTGCTTTAGCTATTCGTGGACTCCTTGCATTGCTTGGCCCTAGCATTTAGTCATTTAGGGCAGGTAAGATTCAAAGAATCTTAATAGTTACACCTAATCATGCATTCACATTATCATTAACATTTCATAAAATTTTTGGTATAATAACACTTTGTAAAATGGACATCCTAAGGGTCACAAAACCCTTCAATCAACCAGCCAACCAATCAATAACATCACAAAACATTCATACAAACATAAGGCATATTCATTAAATAATGAAAAACAATAATAGTAACATAAAGTATTGATAGGGAAACTAACTACCTTAAGCTTTTCCTTTGCTTCCCAAACTCATTAAACCTTTCCTTTGATCTTCCATCACTTCCTTGAATCCTAATGCATCACAAACTAAGGCCATTAACCACTGATTTCATGACATTCTTCACAAAGTGTGCTTGCTAACCCTAAAATTCTATTTTATTTGCAAACCATTTGGACTTTCTTACAACACATTTGTATCTACCCATTTTGGACTCAAGGAATTCATTTTTCGGGTCAAATCATGAAATTCCACTCCTAGAACAAACCCTAATATGACTGAAAATTATGAGAAATTGGAGAAAAATATTTACTCCATCAATCTTGCAAAAGCTTATAATTTCATGCTTCTTAAGACTTTTCTAAGCTTTTCCATGGTTTTATTTGATCATGGCTCAACTTTCTCTCTCTACCCTAACCATGGCTGAAACTCAAGATGAGAGAGGAGAGGAAAATACTGCATGAAACCTCACTTAGATGCTTAAGAACACAAGATAATGGCCATTGAATCTTACCTTACAACTTAAGGCTTGATCTTTTGCTTCTTGCTTCTCCTTTTCTCTTCCAGTTTCCATGCTCTTTCTCATCCTTCCTTGCTCTATTTTAGACGTAGGAATGAAGAGAATGAAGTGGTTTGGATAGCTTAACTATACTTTTGGAGGAAAGAGATGAAAGGAAGGAATAGTAAACTTTGGTTAGTTAACTTAATGAGTTAGCTTTTAATAAAGTTTTTGCAATAATTTCCTCCTTATTCCCTCTACTGGTTCAGACACTTTTTATGGCCAAAATTGTCTAAAAACTGCTTCATTAATTTTAATGGACCAATATATTATTTATCGATTAATTTTGCCGTATCGATTAATTATTTTTACTGTAATTGCCATTAAATTAGTACATGATTATCCAAAAATTAGTTTTTAGACTAAAATCACTATCTTGACTCAAAATATATTTTATCAAGGTGCATTCAGTGTCCTTAAATTAGTACTATCTTTTTCTGTAGTTTAAACTAATTTTTACCAGGTAAAATATTAATATTAAATTCTAATTACTTAATAAATATTATTTTGATCTTAATAAATTTCATACTATATTCTATTGATTCAAGCTCATTGAGTGCTTCATTTTGACTATAATTTTTTATATTTATAAAAATACCCTTAACTTGGGATAATTTATAATTTTTAGAACTTTTAGGTTATTAGGTATAATTTTTCTCAAATTTCTTTTCAATGTGATTGTCACTTGAGAGATTAAAGTGTAAAAGAATTTTAATTCTTAAGGTTAAAATATAATTTTCTTATTTTTTCTTTTAACATGAAAAAATGACATATTTGCCATTTTTCACACTCAACGATTTTTTTTTTCATTTTTTTCTAGTTTCTCATGCATTTTACGATATCAACATTTTTTCCTTGGGACTTATATGCAAGATTCATATTTTACTTCTAATATGAGAAATGATCATTTTGCCTCTGTGTCGAGTCAAAAATATAATTTTCTATTCTTCCTAATACTTTCTTGTAATTTTACCCTCAAAGACTAATTTTTCATTATTTTTTTTTACATTAGTTACATTAACTTTCAAGTTAGTTTATCTCTCAACCTAGATCTTCTATCTACACAATACTTATACAATTGTGTTCGGCTCGGAACAGGCTTTTATTCAAGTAGTATATTGTATACCTTTTAGGATATGTTCTTGAATTAATTTTTATTAAGGATCTTATGAAAAATTAATAAAAATTAAAAATGATTAGATGAGAAATTAATTCCTTGTAAGAATAATGAAAAATTAATTCAATTCAAATATTAAGCATGTAACATCATCTTTTGACTTTTTGTTTTCTATCTTTTCATGCATTAAAAGTAGGGATATTAAACCCAAGTTGATGAGATCAAATTTAAATAGGATAGAGTTACTTTGGGTGGGATCTAAGTTAACCCAGTTCTGTTATTTTATGCACACCCCTAGAATGTATGTGTATGCGAAATTCACATCCTATTATCATAATGATATCTTATTTTTTTAATTTTTTTAAGGAGAAAATTTTCATCCTATATATTTAACATATTTTATTCTAATAAAATCAAGTCAAATGTATTTTCTCATGTATTAATTTATTCTAAAATTAATTTTTATTATTTATATTTTTAAATTTAAAATGCATATTCTCTAATTTGATTTGAGAAAACTACGTTGTTACATATACAAGTTTGGATATACAAGTCTTCTCTCTCTGTCTCTCTTAATGCATTATGCATCATACACGTTCAATTTTTGTGAATGTAAATGATTCAAATTATTAAAAGCTCACTTACATATAATTAACAGAAAAAAAAACCTAGAAAAACAAAAAATCAAGCCGCAAGTTTTCCACTCATCAAACTATTAACTACACAAAAACTGAAAAAACAGTAGGGATTTTTCTGTTGCTTTTTTTTTTTTCCCACTTTCTGTTGGGTTAAAAAACAGCGGGAATCACATAAATAAGAGTAGCATCTTCCTTTCGTTCACCACTTGACATTCCACGTTTGCCCATCTTATCGTGCACACCTATCCACTATCCACCCCACACTAAGTAATTAGACACAAAAAGAGAAAAAAAAACTTCTTTCTATTTTATCACTCAAAGGCTATTTGCAGATAACAACAAAAATCTACAATGAAAATTTACTCGTTTGAATCAGAATTAGTGCATCTTGCTATCTGGTCGCACCATCGGTCCCACCACCATCATTCACATCATCTTCCTGCCGTTCGATTCTCCTCCACTCTTCCCTTTAACAATCACGGAATCATCCTTAAGTCGAGTTGTTGTCACCGGCATCCCAATCACCGTCTGACACGCATCCACCGTGGGCGTCACTGACGGAGCTAAACCCTCCAATCGGAGCGACAGATTGATGATGCCGTGGCCCCTGGAACCATCCTCGTCTCGTAACCGGTAACTCAGGTACCGGAGAGAACCAGAGGCTAGGAAGCCAATGTCGGAGGCCGGAATCAGACACCAACCAAGAGGGGCCGGGCCCAGTATTCGGCGCTTCGCGTATAGCCGAAGGTACAGGGAGGAATGTCTGTCGGAGAAGAAGGTAGAATCCAGTGGGACGCGGAACTTGTGGTCCCAAGCTGGCACCTCGGAGATGTACACGCGGGAAGGCTTATCACCGTTGGTAGGAGGAGGCATCTTCGAGAGTGTGATGATGGGTGTGATGGAGGCGGAGAATAGGGCGGTGAGAGGGGAGGAGTAACGGTGTAGACCTTCGACGGACAAGACGGTGATCTCCAAGAAGCACATATCTCAGAGATAGACAGGTTTTTATTTTTTATTTTTGGGGCTAATTAGCAATTAGAGACATAGGATAGACGTGGAAAAAAGTTTTAAGGTTAAGAGAGTGTGATTTGTGAGGAGAAGAACTGAAGAAGGGTTGCTTATTTTGAGTAGTCGATGGGGAATTTCGGGGGCAGTGGTGGGGGTACTGAAATTCAAGCAGCTTGCCTGAGGATGCTGAAAACTATATGGAAGCTTTGCGAGCTTGTCAAGTCATCAAGTAATGTAGATAATGGCAACGTGGTCCGTGACATAGGCAATCTTCATTCTCCATTTTCATATATTAATATAAAATATAATAAGAGTCATAAAAAGTCATATTATTAAAAAATCATAAATGATTTGCCTCTTCTCAAATTCTATGTAATTATTATTTTTATTTGTTTCACACACACACACACATATATATATATATAATTTAATAGAGTATAAATATTAAAATATGAATATGCTTTTTAAAATAAAAATTAATATATTAATATATCAATATAAAATATAAACTTTACTAGGAGTTATATCAAATGAATTTAATGTAACTTATTTTGTATGAATTTAATATATCAATATAAAAAATTATGTTGGGAGAAGAACCATCAAATCACTTGAACTAACTGATATTATTGGAAAAAGATATTTAGTTTTTTCTAAAAGAAAAAGATATTGAGTTTTATTAAAATATGAAGTAAAATATATAGAGATTTTTTTCATGGAAAAATTCTAGATAAATACTAAAGTAGAAAGATTATTCCAAAAAGAAACCCTAATTTACCTTAATCCCAAAAAGCAACTAGAGCATCTATTAGGAAATAACTTGAGGGATGAAGTGATATCTTCCCCCCCCCCCCCGGGAATAAACTTAATATAAAAGATCAAATTTCTTACCTTGCATTATCATTACACCAAAATATGAAATAGTTAGCGTTTATTTTTTATTTTTATTGGCATTTAAAAAATGACAATTATTTTAGTGATAATAAAAATGGAAACTTTAGTTGGTGTTTTTGACACAGACGCCAACTTTTCTTTTTTTGTTTTTCTAAAAGGAAAGGCTTTTGTTAGTATTTATTTAAATAAATGCCAATAAAAGCTAATATATTTTTTTAAAATATATAACTCTATTGAACTTATTGATAAAAAAATATATTACATTAAAAAAAAGTAAAGTGAATGAGCAAAATTGGATGAGGAAAATTATTATTTGCTCAAGTATTCTAGTGGATCCAAAAAAAAAAAAGCTCAAGGCAATCCAATATTCAAGAAGAAAAATATCAAGCATTTTATGGTTATACTGTAATTCTGTTAGCATTCTCCACCAGTACCACTACATTAATTGATGGGTGTACATATTTGTGTATCTACAGAAAGAATGTAAGCAGAGAAAGCTCATCACTAAGTTGCTGCTCATCCAAGGCTTTATTTTAAGAAGGAAGGAGCTACATCTACATACAGAGAAGATTATAGAAGAAAAGTAGTATAAATGCATTTTCAAGTTGCACAGTAGTGTAGTTTTCCAACAAACCACTTGCAGTCACAGCTATGAGTAGAGAGAACCAATGCTGCAAACAGTCGACAACGAACACATTAGTTATAAGTAGAGTAAGCCATAGAAACATTCTGTATCATCTTAAAAAGTCCTAGTTAGCCAAAAAATTTCAACAATATTCCCTTTTGAGTCTGATTAAGGGTGCATTTGTGCGTGTACTGTGTGTATGCATAGACAATAGCTCCCAAACGCACATGAACATAGAGAGAGAGACTTGGGTAAGAATATATCCAGTTGATGCTGCGAGTGGAAGGAGCAATGAGCAAGTAGCCAAGACAGATGCGATACCAGAAGCCGTACCTTCAATAGTTTTCTCTGGCAAATTAGAAAAGCAAAACATTCACATCATAAACAGGAAGACTCTGACACAAATAAGTATTCAATACTGAAGTAAATACTTATTGCCAGTTTTACTCCACCTTAGAACACCATACTTGTGCCCAACCATTGATGCCTGAACATTGGAAATCATGGGAACACAATCAATAATTCATTGGTTGTTATCATAGCAATGCTGAAGCCTACAGTGAAGATATGTCTTTCAAAATATACCTTGCCTTATAAGTTCAATAACTATTATTTTTTTAAGTATACATTGTCAAGCTATTATAAAAGATATTTGAATGAATTCACGCTTTTGTTAAATCAAATAACTATTATTTTTTAATATACATTTATTAGTTTTTAATAGTATTTAACTATACTTAGTCAAAACACCACATTTATAATTGTTATCACATTCACATATATTAGCCAACAAATTCACTCTTAGCAATTGTTACATTGAGAGTCAAACACGTAACATTGAAGTTTAAATCAATTGATAGAAGAGAGAAATTCATCATAGTTGAAACGTGATATTTGGGTTAAGTACAATTGAATGAAAAAAATGCACCTTGGTTAAAAGTTTTTAACTTGGCAACGAGGATTTAATTTTTTATGCTTATGCAGTCATCTTTGATTGGCATATGAAACAATAATCATATATATCACACATTTATAAAGACATATCTTTATTCCTATCATCTTTTTTTCCTTTGTTTATAATAAAAGTTTATAAGAGTTGTTATCATGATTCAATTTATTGATTTAATTTTTATTAATAAGGAATACTATTCCACCCAAATAGTAAAAATTCCTCCACCAATTTAATGAACATCCAGTTTTTAAAACATTCGTTGTTATCATAGCAATGTCGAAACCTATAGTGATCTTCTAAGTTTCAATTCACACCACATTCTTGTTGGAGATTGTGCTCAAGGCTAATCATCACATTATGAACATTATACTTTCTCTGTTGTGCTATATAATGCACTTTTTTAAGGAATTTATGTTTCATAATATACTGCACTTTACAGATTACATAGTATAATTTTTTTCTCTTTCCAAGATTACCCCTAATTAATAGACCCAAATATTTTTTTATTATTAAAATATTTCATTCACAATATATTTAATGAGGGTAATTTGAGAAAAAGTGAGAAATTTTGTTAGTTATTAATTATTGTCTTGATCTGTGCGTGATAGTTAAAAGTGCACTATAAACTGAAATGGAGGGAGTATTTTATTATGAAAAAGAAGGTATTTTTTCTTTTATTACATTATTATATTATTTACATATTTATCTTTATAATAATATCCTTAGATAAATCATTTTATCCTAAATGTCCCTAGTCAATTATCTTTATGAGAACAATGATGAATTAAGACTACTATGATTTTGATTGATAATTATGTATTAAGATACAAATCATAAGCTCCTGTTAGGAAAAAGATGCTGGATTGACTCGTCATGAGATAGTGGCATGGATCAAGTCATACGCATATCTTATATATAATCGTGTCATTGAGCCATCAGAGATCATTAAAACTTCCTACATGAGGAATACTATACTTTGACATAGTCAAAAGTCACCTTTAGTCCGGAGATCATAAAGATTATGATCGGGCAAAGTGGAATTCATGTGGAGAAAGATGAATGGTCAAGATGAAATTTGTCCCTTTAATTAATTGAGAGATATATCTGAGCCCCTCGATTAGTGAGACTGAGAAATGCATGACCATGCTTGAATGAAAAAGTTTCCATTTGTTCTGTTAGTCTGCTCAGAGATCGAGAAAGTGATGGTTGAGTAAGATGAGAATGACGTGTTCATGCCTCATACTTGACCTATATATCATGAGACAAAGAGATGTGATCGGTTTATATGATATGTTACATCGGATTACCGATCTTATATGATTTGGGTAGTCACAATGTATTGCTAAAAGCCACTTGTGATTTGTGGGTCCAATAGTGTTATTGCCTATTGCCAACATCATATGAGCTTGCATGATCGTACATAAGAACGGGTCAACTCAAGGTAGAATGTCCAGATTCATTGAATCTAAAATGTATCTAGATTCAATGAATTTAACGATCAATTTAGGGTGATTGAATTATATATATTATAAAATTTGAAGTATATATATATATATGTTTGATATATTATATATTTGATATATATTATATTATTTCGAAATATATATATATTTTTATTTTATTCAAATTAATTTAAATGAACTAGTTTTAAATTTAATTTTATGTGATAGATTTAAATTTAAACTAATGTCATAATCTAAATTTGATTTAGATTTGATTTTAGATTTATATTAGATAGTTAATGTAGATATTATTCTATTAGGTAGATTTACATATAAACTAATCTATTTAATTAAGATTTGATTTAATTTAAATAATTGATTTAAGTTAATCAAATAATAAACCTTATCTATATAGTTATATAGATTAGGGTTATTAAACATAGAATCAATAGAGAGACCCTAGAGATTGAGCTGCTGCACACTCACACAGAGAAAGTATACGGACGGATAGAGGATGTATTGACAAACAGAGAATATACGGATGTTCACAAATAGAGGTACTAGCACACCGTTCGAGTTGGACTCACTGTTAATGTGAATACCGGTAGAGGAAGCTGATCAGACGCGTCAGTTCCTGGGATCTGATGGTAGGAAAAGAACACCAAAGGGATGCACCGGAGGTAAAATTCTTTTCGATATCTCAATCTAAATAACATTGATAAATCCATGGGCGGAAATTTCTTGATGTTTTTTTTGCTGTGCGTGTACCAAAACTCCCAACAATACTGACGCTTGTTTGTAATCAAATGCATATAATGAACTTCACCAATTCTGTGATACATATGAAACCACTATTACTACCTTAAATGTGAGTCTAGATACTTACTTGAATAATTTCTAATGTCAAGAAAACTGTCAAAGTTGCACCAAAAGCTAGATCAAGAAACCTTGGTTGAAAGAAAAAGAGCAGGACAACTTAGTGCTATATCTAGCAGACAGTTAATACCATTGCTCACATAAATCATACTAAAAAAAAAATAAAAAGGCATTATGAAATCACCTAAAAGATAAGAGCAGGCAAAAACATCAAGACAAACAACAAATGGTAGTATTTCAATCTTACTGCTCTTACCTGGGTCCACAATGGGTCCACAATGCCACTTAACATATCATGTGGCAACCAAAAAATCAGTAATCATCAAGAAAAAAGGTAATTATAATTACCTCTGGTGAATGAACTTGGGCTAGATTTTGGAAATGTTCCAAGTTTCCCCAGTCTTGGTTAGAACTTTTTTAGTCTTACTTGGTAATTTTTGAGTCTTTGTCGGAAATATATAACTTGAAAATTCTTGAGTTTGGGTTGTAAATTTTTAATTCTTGGTTGGAAAAATGTAACTTGGAAATTCTTGTGTTTCGGTTGGAAATTTTTTAGTCTTGGTTGTAAATTTTTTTAGTGTTACCTTGAAATATGTAGCCTGGAAATTTTTTAGTCTTGGTTAAAATGTTAGAGTCTTATTTGAAAATATTGAGTCTTAATTAGAAATTTTTTAGTTTTCATATGAAATTCTTAAGTTGGCAATTCTAGTGATATCTACTTTACAGTCAAATGGGCTCACAATTTCTTGTCAATCAAACACTAGTTCTCAACCAAGATGCAAGAAAGTGTGGAAGTGGCCGGCTTTGGAAAAAAATAAAATTCTTCCTTTGGCAAGTATTCCATTAGAGACTTCCCAAAAACCTAGGGCTAAGAGAGGGCTTTCACTTAACGTGGTGTGCCCCTGTGAATGACAGAGAGAAGAAACCATACTACATATCCTGAGAGATTGTGAGAGTGCAAGAGAAATATGGATTTCTATTCTTAACCGCATTTATTTGCATACTTTCTTTCTTTGTTTGTTTGTTTTTTTTTGTGATTTACATGTATGGCTCTTGTGGAACTTCAAACACAATGCCGGTAATGATAATAACACGAGATGGCCTTGATGTGTAAGCTTTTTGGATAAATGTGTTGGACTTTGTTGAGTTTGAGAAGCAAATCAATTTTTGAAGGAACCAACTTCAATTCCATTTCCATCAGACAGTACTGTTTCAGAAAAGTAGAGGAAGATCTATTATTTAGCAAGCACAAACAGAAGATCTATCTGACCAGGGAAAGGGAGAATGCCAAATGGACACCTCCTCCACAAGGCTGGCTGCAACTTGACGTGGATAGATCCACAAATTGTTACAGTTTAGCAGTTTGCGATGGTGTACCAAGAGATGAACAGGGCAACTGGAAGTGTGGTCTTAAGCTAAACCTTGATAATCTTCCAAATACTGCCTTAAAAATAAAGTCAATTCTAACCGGACTGCAATTTATCAAGCAACTGGGTCACTTTAAGGTCCAGATGTTCCCAGACACCTTGGGAGCTATTAATCTCATCTTCAGGAATGGAATACCTCAACATCTTTTTAGTGAGAAAATACAACTGGTTTGTGATTTGTTTTTTTGATAATTGGGAAGTGGAACTTCAGCATGCTCATCGTGAAACTTTATGTTGCACTGACGTTCTTGTGAAGTCTGTTCATGATGCCAATTCCAGCTTGGTACTGTTGTGGGAGGTTCCTTTTGTAGGGTGCAGAGATCTCTTTACCTGTGATAAACAGAGCTTAGGTCCTGTTAGGCAATATATTATCTAGATTCTAGTTTCCCGACTCACTCAAGCTACGGCTTGCCTTGTTACTCGGAAAAAAAAAATTTCTTGAGTCTTGATTGAAAATTATTGAATCTTTGTTGGAGACATGGAACTTGGAAAATCCTTAAGATTAGGTTGGAAATTTTGAGTGTTGGTTGAAAGTATTTAACTTATAAATCTTGAGTCTAGATTGGAAATTTGAGTCACGAAGCAATTTGCAGTAATCGGTTGACTAATCTTTCATGTTTTGTTTTTTCTTCAAACCATCGTTAATTAAGGTTTAGTACTCCATTGGTATTTTTTTGGTTGTAAGCTTGGATCGTCGCTGTCATTTTTTCTTTGTTGTCCTAAACTATTCTCTCATTCAAGAGCATTTTCATAATTTTCCCTTGTCTCTCTCTCTATTTTCTTTTAGAAATTGAACTTAGTTCTTCGCTGAAATAAATTGGTCCTAACTCCTAAGGCTTCAAATCCCAAAGAACTCTATTTTTGGTATCAAATCCCTATTTTCTCATTCCTTACCTGGTCACTAAAGCTATAGCTTACACTTAATTGTTTGGCCCCGCCCAATCATTAATATTAATACATGATATGAAATTTTTAACAAATTATACTATAATAGTGCAACTCCTTATAATATATGGAAAAACATGTTAGTTAAATTAAATAATATATAATTTCTTTTTACAAATGAAAGATATAAGTTTACATTAATTTATATTGAAATGGCATTTTCATTATTATTTAATAAGCTTTTTATTTGGTTTTTAAAAGTTTAGGTGAGTTAGATCTTAAAGATTTCTCAAGACTAGAAAGGTCCGGGTTCTCAAAGAGTACTTAGAGAGGTATTTAGATGTTATAAAGGTATTTTATAAGTTTATTATAAATAAATAAACTAGTTCAATTATTTTATTTATTTTTTTCAACACAACTAATTTAGAATATGGGCATGAAACTTTTAGTGCAAAAGTTAAAACCAATATATATCTCCTTCTGAATCTCACCCAAAAAAAAATCTTCTTCCGAAAAGAGAACCTAATGTATAATCAGGGTGATCAATCAATCAAGATTGAATAATGGGCCACTTGAGAGATCCAAAATATGGGCCTCCAATGAGAGTGGTAAGGTAAAAAGATGTGAATTCCAACGTCTGACCAAAAATGGACTAATTGAATAATGGGCTCTAAGGTAAGGACTAGGAAGAATGACCTCGGAGGACCTTCTAAGCATGATAATGCTGTTGATTAAAGAAAAAAGAAAAGCATGATAATGCCAATTAATGGCCCTAAATTTGGAAAATGATAGTCCTTCAGTGATAAAAGGAAAAAAAAAAGGGTTTAAACTACATTGGTAAATTTTTCTAATTTAACTTATGAAATTTTCAACTTATTTCAACCCAATTTTTTTAATCTTGAAGATTACTTCTATGCAATAAAATTTTTTCAATTTATTGCCTACTTTTCCTCCAAATATTTCCACTTTTGGAGGAGAGGGGTAAGAGGAGAAAGGAAGGAAAATTTTTAATTTCCTTCCCTCCTCTCTAATTTATTGAACCAATATAAGAAAATTTTGATTTTTCCTTCTCCCTCTATACATATTGAATCAAATAAGAAAAAATTTTAATTTTCATTCCCTTCTCTTCCAAGCCCCTCCAGCCAATTAGGGGGTAAAAGTAGTCTAATTCTTTTTGACATAATGCCATATAATATCTCAAGGATCTCCTATTATAGGAATTCTATACATTTTTTTTAAATTTTAATATAATGAAATACAGACATAAATAACATGATTCATTTTGAATTTTATGTAAATCTAGGGAACCCATTTTAGTTAAACAGGCACAGTCAACTTTTGTCTCTAGCATATGGACTTGGATCACTAAGATATAGTAGTTCATTTCAATTGAAGTAACATTCACCTCTTCAATTAGATTATTGAGTTGGATCATGATAATTATCATACTAAATTATTTTTTGGGAAGATGACACATAAATACCTTGGTATTTTCTTATTTTCAAGAACATACTTACAACTTCCCTAATTACAATCAGATACATGGGAATTTAATTGGAATTATTGCGTGAAATTCCCAATTTGCCCTTGCAAGAATTATTTGACCTAAAGACTATATCTTAGGGAGATTGCAAGAATTCACTTATTTGAAAATTTTTTGGACTCTAAAACACTTTAGAACATTCTAAGTTCCTAATCAAGTAAGAGCATCCTAGAAAACAAAACATACTGAATGTGAAAGAAAATAAGAGGAAGGACACCACTTAAAAGAGAAGGGCTAAAAAGTAGTGCCTTTCAATCCAAATCCTTCCTAATTTATGAACTACTTGGGGGCCAAGTGTTGGGTTTAATATAATATAAGTTTTAATGATGATAAATGTAGAATAATAAGAAACAAATACAGAGTAATAAAGAACAAATGTATCATAGTTGTCTAACATATATATTGTTCCTAAAATAAATAAAATGTATATTAATATGTGTTTAATTGTGTTTATAATACATATATCATACTATGTATTAATATATCCACCGTGCTTTTATACTTTATAATGCAAGTAGGATATATAAATTGGACTAACTACTTGATTTGTGAGTGTTGAATCAAGAAGTTTTGATGATTCCAAACCAACATTGAAGAGCTTGGATTGAAGATATCAAAGGAGCTCAAAGTGTCTCAAGTGAAGAAAATCTGAGTAATCATTGCTAGGATAGTTGTAGGATCTTTTGACATAGGTAAAAGATTTTGATTTGGTGGAAAAACGTTTTAAAACCTTGATTTTATGTTAGATTATGAAATATTTGATAAATACCCACCAACAGACGAAGTTTAAAAAGTTTATATTGAACTGTTATGTTGGAAATTCGAATTTCGAGCTGAAACTGAATAAGTCTGAAGAGATTCTTCTCTGACAGATGAATTTTGATTTACCAAAATTTGAATTTTCATATCAGCCAGAAAGAAGCTTCTTAGAGATAGACGAACTTTAAGTCTTCAAAATTCGAATTTAAGACAAAATGCAATTTGTGAAAACCAAAGAAATTCGTCTGAAATAATGTTAAAGTTTATCTGAAATCAAGATTATCTTGAGCTTCAAAATTGAACTCTGACAGACGAACTTTGAACATTAAAATTCGAATTTCAGAAGCTTAGGCCGTGAGTCTGTCAAAATGAAATGCTGACATACGAATAATAAAGTTTTGAAACTTCGAATGTTGAAGTAAGTCTGAAGAGATGACTCTCTGACAGACGAACTTCACTCTTTCAAGATTCAAATTTTGAAGAAAGTGAACTACTGTGTCTCTTGAACGTACTACGGACAGACGAACTTCAGGGTTCCAAAATTTGAATTTTGAGGGCACTGTAGAAAATTGAAAACACTGTTTTTACTTAACAGAAAAACTTTCTTCTTAAAAATTCGTATGCCACAACATGGAAACATTTTCTAAGTTTCAAAATTCGAATTTCACTTCATGAATAGACAAACTTCAGTGTTTCAATGTTGGAAGCTTTAACCTTTGGTTCCTTCAAAATTCGTCTGTTGACCAGCCAAAATTCGAATTTCAGTATGTCAGAAGCATTAAATGTGGTTGGTTAACGGATAATTTTTCAGAGTAACCGTTGGATAACTTCTCCAACGGGTAGATTTTGTCTCTAACGGACATATGAGACCTAAATCTATAAATATAACATCATTTGAAGTTGTAGGTAACGAATCAAACTTGTATATACTGAAACTCTATCAAATCTTCTTCTCAAAAACTTTTACCCTCTCAACTTCAATATGTGTACTTTAATCTTCATATTTACTTTATTCAAGAGAGTTATATCTTTGTAAATAATCTAATCTTCATCTGGAAGATAGATTTACTTGTGAGGAGAAATCACAAGGGCATTGGAAAGCACATTGTGGAAGTGCTTAGAGAGATTGTGAAAGCTCTAGAAAATAGAGCACAAGCTGTGTATTGTGGCATTTGCAAGAAGCCCATTGGATTCTTGCAGTATAGTGAAAAATCTCAAGAGGTGTCTTGGGGACTGGACGTAGGTCAAGTGGATAGACCGAACCAGGATAAATTTCTGAGTGTTCTTCTCCCTATCATTACTTTTTCAATTTGCTCTGCTTTTACGTTGCTTTCATTATACCTTACTTTCTTCACCTGTTTCACTTTGTGCAGAAAATTTTTAAACTTCCCAATTCACCCCCCTCTTGGGAAGTCAGCCTAACTAACAAGTGGTATCAGAGCCCGGATTCCCAATCAAAGGATCTCACAGTTCGAGAATTAAAATGGCTGGCTTTGGTGAAAGCATACTACCAGAAGGGAACAACACAAATAGACCACCTGGCTTCAGTGGAGAACACTATGGGTATTGGAAGATGAGGATGCAAATCTATCTCCAATCAATTGATCTTGATATCTGGTCAGTCATTGAGAAAGGAGATTTCGTCCCTATGGCCCTAACAGATGATGGAAAGTACAACGAGAAGCCAGAAGCAAAGTGGAATGAAGAAGACAGAAGGAGAGTCTTGCGAAATTTCAAGGCAAAGCATTGTTTAGTCAGTGCCTTGAACCAAGATGAATTTTACAGAGTCTCACAATGCTCCACTGCTAAAGGAATGTGGGACATTCTGCAGATTGCACATGAATGAACAACTGGGGTTAGGGAGAACAGACTAAACACATGCATTGGAGAGTATGAAAGCTTTAGAATGACAGAAGGAGAAACTGTAAAGGAGCTGCAAAAGAGATTCACTCTCATTGTGAATCAACTAAAAAGCCTGGGAAAGGAGTACACTCAATCTGAAAAAGTAAGAAAGATACTCAGAGTTCTCCCTCTAGAATGGCAGCCCAAGGTGATAGTAATAGAGGAAGCCAGAGGAGAATCAATGGCCTCTGTCACAGCTCTCTTCGGCAGCCTTGAGGAGTATGAAGGAAAAATGAAAGCTCTCAAGGAAGCTGGACAGGACAGAAAGAAGAAAGGCCTTGCCCTTAAAATTGTTGAAGAAAAGGAAGAAGAATCTGACGAAGGAGATGAGCTGGATGAAGAAACTCTGGCTATGATGGTCAGAAAATTTGGAAGATTCTACAGCAACAAGAGAAACAAGAGAATCTTCAAGAAGGGAGCAGCTGGAGAAAGCAAGAAAGAGACAAAAGAACCTGTGACTTGCTATGAGTGCAAGAAGTAAGGACACATCAAATGGGATTGTCCTCAATTTCTCAAGAAGCAAGAAAAGGACAAGAAAGCTGCAGACAAAGGGAAGAAGAAGAAAGCCTGCATCTCGTCAATATGGGGCAACACCTCAGATGAGGAAGAAGAGGATGAAGATGAGATTGCCAACATTTGTCTGATGGCGCTTGCTTCTGAGGAAGCTGAACCCTCATGCAGTAGTGATCAGGAAGAAGAGGTATATGAATCTGAACCTTCCTATTCTGAATTACTAGATGTATTTCATGAGCTTCATGATGAGTTTATTAAAGTTGCTAAAGAACTAAAACTAGCAAAGAAAAAGATTAATAAACTGGAATCTCAAAGTTACATGTCTGAAATTACTTCTTTACCTTCTGCTGAATCTGTTTGCTATGAATCATGCATTAAACTGAAGCAAACTAATGAATATTTAGTGAAAAGCATGTCTAGGCTTACTCGAGGTAAAGATATGTTGTTTGCTTTAATGGGGAGCCAAAGAATATCACAAGGAAAAGCTGGTCTTGACTATGATCCATGTGCTGTCATGGAAAAGATTAGGAAGAAAAACCAGAATGCATATATGAGACATTTTGTGCAAGCTGAGAATAATAGAAAGAAAAATAATACGTCACCTTACATTGAAACATATAATCAACCAAGGCATGCAAAACAAAAGTACTATACTACTTGTCATTTCTGTAACAAAAAGGGACATATTTCCAGTTCTTGTGCTATAAAGAAAAATGGACTTGACAGGAAAACTAAGTGGGTTCCTAAGGGTACATTTGTATCCAGGGAAAGGACTACTGACAGAAAAGGACCCAAACAAATTTGGATACCTAAAAAGAAAACTTGAACCTTGTTTTGTAGGTTTGTCTCAAAGCTATAAGGAGCAACAAATGGTATATGGACAGTGCCTGCTCAAGCCACATGACTGGTGACAAGGAGAAGTTCATCACCCTTAGAGACAAGAAAGGAGGAAAGGTGACCTTTGGAGGTGACCAGTATGGCAGAATAGTTGGCATTGGCATTGTGGGCAAGAATCCTGAAACATTTATTGAAGAGGTGTTGGTTGTGATAGGCCTCAACCACAATCTGCTGAGTGTGAGCCAAACATGTGACAAAGGAAATTGGGTGCTGTTTGACTCAAAGTTTTGCCTGGTCATCAGAAAAAGCAATCACAAAGTAATCCTCAAAGCTCAAAGGGATGGTAACTGTTATACTATTGATCTTGATGAACTTCCTCCCTTAGATTCTGTTTGCTTAATTAGTCAGGACAATAATAGTTGGCTATGGCATAGAAGATTAGCTCATGTTAACATGAATCAACTTTCAAAACTGGTTAAAAACGAGTTAGTCACTGGCCTGCCAAAAATTACTTTTGAAAAAGACAAAGAATGTGATGCATGCTTAAAAGGAAAACAAACTAAATCTTCTTTTAAATCCAAAAACGTAGTCACTACAACTAGACCACTAGAACTACTACATATGGATTTAATTGGTCCATTTAGGGTAAAAAGCATTGGAGGAAATCTGTATGTGCTTGTCATTGTATATGATTACTCTAGATTTATATAGACATTATTTCTTTCCTCTAAAAGTGATACCTTTGATGCATTTGTAACCTTAGCTAAGAAAGTGCAAAATGAGAAAGGTATTTCTATTGTGTCAATCAGGTCAGATCATGGAGGAGAGTTTGAAAACTCATACTTTCTGGAGTACTGCAATGAGCATGGAATTGATCACAACTTCTCAGCTCCAAGAACTCCTCAATAGAATGGAGTAGTAGAAAGGAAGAACAGAACCATTGGAGAGATGACTAGAGCTATGCTGAATGAAAAGGAGCTGTCTCAAGTGTTTTGGGCTGATGCAGTAAATACAGCAAGCTACGTTATAAACAGAGCCTACATCAGACCAATCCTTGGAAAGACTCTATATGAGCTGTTCAAAGGGAAGAAAGCCAAATCTGTCACATCTCCATGTGTTCGGATGCAAATGCTTCATTTATAACAATGGGAAAGAAAATCTGGGTAAGTTTGATTCCAAATCTGATGAAGGTATATTTATAGGCTATTCTAGTAGAAGTAAGGCATTTAGAGTTTTTAATAAAAGGTCTAATTCAATAGAGGAATCTGTGCATATAGTATTTATTGAAAATGAAACTGCTTCTAAACATGTTTCTGATGAAAATAATCTTGTTTCAAACTTTAAAAAGTTAGAAATTTCTGAAGAAGGTAAAATTGAATCTCCAAAAATATCTGAATCTGTTAATATAGAGGAAGATATTCAGGAGAGAGATTTTGAAGAAGAAAATAATGAAGAAACATCTCAAGAACTCCTTAGAGCTTGGAGATATCAAAGGAATCATCCTATTGATCCAGTAATAGGGAATGTTCAAGAGAAAGTTAGAACCAGAAAACAGTTAAGGGATCAAATGATTAACTGTGCTTTCATATCACAAATTGAACCCAAATGTACTGAGGAAGCCTTAACTGATGAGTACTGGATTCTAGCTATGCAGGATGAATTAAATCAATTTGAAAGAAATTAGGTCTGTGATTTAGTGCCTGGACCCAAAAATCATCCTGTCATAGGTACCAAATGGGTTTTTAGAAATAAACTTGATGAATTAGGATCAATTATCAGAAACAAAGCTAGACTTGTTGCTAAAGGATATAATCAAGAAGAGGGTATTGATTTTGAAGAAACTTTTGCTCTAGTAGCTAGATTAGAAGCAATTAGAATTCTATTAGCATATGCATGCATGAAAAATATTTTGTTATATCAAATGGATGTAAAGAGTGCTTTTCTGAATAGATATATCATGGAAGAGGTTTATGTAGATCAACCTCCAGGATTTGAGGACTCTACAAAACCAAATCATGTTTATAAACTGAAGAAAGCCCTTTATGGTTTAAAACAATCACCAAGAGCATGGTATGAGAGATTGAGTAATTTCTTAACTAACAAGGGGTTTAATAGAGGCAAAGTAGATACAACCCTATTTACTATGAAAAAAAATAAAGATTTACTTATTGTCCAAATTTATATTGATGATATTATATTTGGTGCTACTAATGAATCTCTTTGCAAGAATTTTTCTAAGTTAATGCAGGGGGAATTCGAAATGTCTATGATGGGTGAACTCAACTTCTTCCTTGGATTGCAAATCAGATAGTGCAATGATGGTATCTTCCTCAATCAATCCAAGTATTTGAAGGAATTGCTGAAAAAGTTTGGAATGGAAAATGCCAAGCCAATGGGGACACGTATGGCTACTGCAACCAAACTGGACATGGATGAGAAAGGGAAAGAGTTTGACATTACTCAGTACAGAAGAATGATTGGATCCCTGCTGTACTTAACAGCCAACAGATCTGACATTATGTTTAGTGTCTGTATGTGTGCAAGGTTCCAATCATGTCCCAAGGAAACCCATGCAACTGCTGTGAAAAGAATCTTTAGATATCTTATTGGAACATCACAGATGGGTCTTTGGTATCCAAAAGGCAATGGAGAAGATCTCAAAGGATACACTGATGCTGACTTTGCAGAATCCAAAACTGACAGAAAAAGCACAAGTGAAACTTGTCAGTTTCTTGGAGGATCCTTGGTTTCATGGTTTAGCAAAAAGAAGAATAGTGTGGCCTTATCCACTGTAGAGGCCGAGTATATTGCAGTTGGAAGCTGTTGTGCCCAAATCATCTGGATGAAACAGCAATTGGAAGATCTTGAGGTTGAGTTGAAAGAGATACCAATAATGTGTGACAATCAAAGTGCTATCAATATCACAAAGAATCCTGTCATGCACTCAAGGACAAAACATATTAAAGTTAGGCACCACTTTATAAGGGATCACGTTCTGAAAGGAGAAATTAGATTGGAATACATCCCAACTAAAGATCAAGTTGCAGATATCCTGACAAAGTCTCTGTCAGAAGATAAATATCGCAAGATAAGAAGAGAATTGGGTATGGTAAATCACAATGAACTATAAGTAATACTTTGTGCAATTCTGCTCTTGAATCTTACAACGTTGAATTAATTCTGACTTTAGCATCGGAGGGTGTTTAATTTAAGTTGCAGGTGCTCCTCATGAGATTCAATGCTGATAAATCTGAAAAATGGAGCACACTGGAAAGGAACAATCAAAGATTGAAGTAAATGGCAAAAATCCTGAATTTCTGGACTCAATCTGTAAGTTTTATAGTTGAAATTTGTATATTGAGTATGTGTTAGACGAATTTCAGTGAAAAACTTAGTTTCTGAGGAAGTCAGCATGGTCAACATTCGAATTTTGCATATCCAACAGACGAACTTCAGCCTGTTATTAGAAGGAACAGTTCTCGGTGATGCCCCGAAATTCCTCTGTTGATCCTTCAAAATTCAAATTTTAAAGAACAAAATTTCAAAGTTATGACTGTCCAACATGATAATTATACTAATGTTTGCTTCTTAACATACGAATGTTGGACAACTTTCACCAAGTTGAGAAATTCGAATCTCTAACTTAAAATTCGTCTGTTGAAACATGCTCCTCAATGTTGAATCTTTGAAAGATGAAGTTTTGCATGCTTAATTCGTCTGTTGTTTGGTGGTTTGCTTGCTGCTTGGTGTTTTCTCTTGAAAATTCAAACTTTGTTGAAACAAAGTTCGTCCGTTTATCTTGTGATTGCTTGAACCAAGCCACTGTTAGACGAACTTTCTGAAGAAAATTCATCTGTTAGTAAGCTTTACTGAATAGTTTAACTTGTAACTGCCCGATGTTCGAATTTTGACCCTTCAAAATTTGTTTGTTAGACGGTTACATACGTTAAAACTGACGGTTTTCATTTGAACAGACGTTACCCTATTCCTATTCTCTCTGAGCCTGTTCTAATCCTACATTCAATCCTCTTCAATTCTGATCCAAAACCATCATTTCCCACCGATTAAACTTCCTTTCGCATCCTTTAAACCTGTTCCTTGCATCATTCTTCAACATTCATCCGCGAAAATGGCAAGAGTCAAGAATCCAGGAACTAGCAAAGGAGAAGCTCGCCCAAAACGTTCTGTTAAATCCCAATATGCCACGAAGGAAGGAGAAAAATCGAAGAGAAAGGCAGAATCCAGCAAGGGAACTCCTTCCAAATGGCAAAAATCAAAGAAGACTGAACCCTCTTCTTCAAAGACGGCAGGACCTTCGGTCCCTGTTCCTGTTGCTGCTGAACTTGATGCTCCTGCTTCAACCTCAAACACTGAATTTGGGGAATATGAGCTTACCACTCTGCCATTATGGAGCACTCCACAGATTCAAGAGGAATACTCCACCAAGTTTGCCAACAAGAAGGTAATCAAGTCACATTGTGTAAACTTGGAAGATTTCTTGGTCTCAAATAGTTTTGATGCTGGTATATGGATGATGAGATACAAGAATCTGTTGGAAGTATTGGAAAGATATGATGATGAAGTAGTGAAGTCATGGTATGCCTCTTTAAAATACAATAGCAAGAAGAAGAAGTGGGCAGTCAATCTGAGATCAAGGAACATTTGGCTCACTGATGAGACATTCAACGAGGTGCTGGAAATCCCGAGGCAAGATGGCCTCAAGATTGACATCACTGCCTCTGGGTACATGGATGAGGCAGATACGACTGATGAAGAAGATGACCCCTTTCTGAACTACAAGGAGAGCACAATTCTGAGGACATTATTTAGAAAGAAGGAAAATTGGCCATCAATAAACATATTGAAGCCCACAGACCTCAGTGTTCAAGTGAGGATCCTGCACTACATAGTGTCCATGATCATATTCAACAAAGGAGGCAGCTTCAATCTGATAACCAGGGCAGAGGCACATGTCATGGCTGCAATCATGCGTGGGAAACTGATTAATATGGGACACATAATTCTCTAACGCATGATCAAGGCAAGAGATCAGAGAAAGGACTCCACACTCCCTTATGCTGCTATCATCTCCAGAGTTCTGCAGTATGCAAGAATTCAACATCTTGAGAAAGGGAAGGGTAAGCCCACAGAGATCTTCAAGGAGGAAGAACTGCAAAGAATGGGCATTGAAAAGGATAAAGGAAGATGGGTTGGAAAGGGAACAGGAAGAATTGAAGATCTATTCTTTGTTGAAGGTGCCTCCCTACAGCAAGAGGGTACTTCTGAGGCTCCTGTCAGACCTACTCCTCAGCCCTCTGTGCCTATCCCATCTCCCTCCAAGCCCACTCACATTCCATCCACTCCCTTCTCTCCTGCCAAGCCAACCAAGATCACTGAGTTGTATGACAGTCTGTCTACACTCATTCTCAGCATTAGAGATTAGCAAAATGCCAAATTTGCTCATCTGCAAGATCAGATCCATCAGTTGGCTGTTAACATGAAAGTGGTTGCTGATGCTTATGAAGATATCAGAAGTGTAATCCCTACCATTTCAGCTCCACCTTAGCCAGGGTTCTCTGTGCCTGTCCAATCTCCAACTCTTGAGCCTCCAAGCTCATTCGAGATTGCCTCCTCTGACCATGATGATGATATAGATGGTGCTGGTGCAATGAGGACACCAAGTCCTGGTCCACCCTTGGACTATGGCTTGGAAGAGGAAGGACTTCAAGAAACAAGCCCTCATGAGCCTATGCAAGAAGATGCTTAGGGTTCAATTCTGTCCATTCAAGAATCAGAGCAAGTTAAAAGACTGGTTGCAGCCATTTCAACCTCTTCTACGTAGGAGGGTGTGAGCAATGAAGAAAGAAGCATTGTACCTGTTGTTGATTATATAGCTGTTGCTCACAATGCTCTGCTGCAAGCTCAGAGGAGAAGGTTGGAAGAAATGTTTCATCCTGATGAACCAGCTCCTCCCTCTCTTGCTGTTTATGGGCTTTCAGAGGAACAGAGAGCTCAATTGGCTCTTTCTAGGCAGGAAATGCAAGAGCTGCTTGAGATCTCTGATGATGAAGAAGCAAGTCCTGAGCCTGCGGAGCCTCCTGCACCAGTCTAGTCAGAAATTCTTTTTGCTCCTGTGCCACTTAGAGCTATTCCTGTCTCTCAGATCCCTTCTCCTGCTGATTTTGTTAGCCTTCTTGATGATGCCAAAAAGGGGGAGAAGATTGAGCAAACTGAAAAGTCTTCTACTAGAAAGTCTGTTGCTGCTGAGCCATCTGGGAAAGGGAAAACGTACAATAAGAAGACCAAGCCAAAGAAGAAGTGATTGAAGACTTGTTTAAATCTTAGGCTTGAGTTCTCTTGTAGTGCTTTGTGTTTCTGTTTCTGTTTTGAATGTTTGCATTTTGTATTGTGTATTAGAACTTTGATTAATTTGGTTTTTGTACAACATCATTTGATTAAATGAATGAATTTCTTTGTTGCAATGTTTTGTGCACATTACTCTTTGAACATCTTCACTTGATCTACTGTATATGATATCTTTTGAAATATAATGCATATATTGAGGGGGAGCTTGTAAAAGCAAACCCAAGTACTAATCCAGTTTGTAAGTTGTTTTGTCATCATAAAAAAGGGGGAGAATGTTGAATCAAGAAGTTTTGATGATTCCAAACCAACATTGAAGAGCTTGGATTGAAGATATCAAAGGAGCTCAAAGTGTCTCAAGTGAAGAAAATTTGAGTAATCATTGCTAGGATAATTGTAGGATCTTTTGACATTGGGTAAAAGATTTTGATTTGGTGGAAAAAAGTTTTAAAACCTTGATTTTATGTTAGATTATGAACTATTTGATAAATACCCATCAACAGAAGAAGTTTGAAAAGTTTATATTGAACTGTTATGTTGGAAATTCAAACTTTGCCTTTGGAAATTCGAATTTCGAGCTGAAACTGAATAAGTCTGAAGAGATTCTTCTTTGACAGACGAATTTTGATTTACCAAAATTTGAATTTTCATATCAGCCAGAAAGAAGCTTCTTAGAGATAGACGAACTTTAAGTCTTCAAAATTCAAATTTAAGATAAAATGCAATTTGTGAAAACCAAAGAAATTCTTCTAAAATAATGTTAAAGTTTATCTGAAATCAAGATTATCTTGAGCTTCAAAATTGCTCTTTGACAGACGAACTTTGAACATTAAAATTTGAATTTCAGAAGCTTAGGCCGTGAGTCTGTCAAAATGAAATGCTGACATACGAATAATAAAGTTTTGAAACTTCGAATGTTGAAGTAAGTCTGAAGAGATGACTCTCTGACAGACGAACTTCACTCTTTCAAGATTCGAATTTTGAAGAAAGTGAACTATTGTGTCTCTTGAACGTACTACGGACAGACGAACTTCAGGGTTCCAAAATTTGAATTTCGAGGGCACTGTAGAAAATTGAAAACACTGTTCACACTTAACAGAAAAACTTTCTTCTTGAAAATTCGTATGTCACAACATGGAAACATTTTCTAAGTTTCAAAATTCAAATTTCACTTCATGAACAGACGAACTTCAGTGTTTCAATATTGGAAGCTTTAACCTTCGGTTCCTTCGAAATTCGTCTGTTGACAAGCCAAAATTCGAATTTCAGTATGTCAGAAGCATTAAATGCGGTTGGTTAACGGATAGTTTTTTAAAGTAACCATTGGATAACTTCTCCAACGGGTAGATTTTGTCTCTAACGGACATATGAGACCTAAATCTATAAATATAACATCATTTGAAGTTGTGAGTAACGAATCAAACTTGTATATACTGAAACTCTGCCAAATCTTCTTCTCAAAAACTTTTACCCTCTCAACTTCAATATGTGTACTTTAATCTTCATATTTACTCTATTCAAGAGAGTTATATCTTTGTAAACAATCTAATCTTCATCGGGAAGATAGATTTACTTGTGAGGGGAAATCACAAGGGCATTGGAAAGCACATTGTGGAAGTGCTTAGAGAGATTGTGAAAGCTCTAGAAAATAGAGCACAAGCTGTGTACTGTGGCATTTGCAAGAAGCCCATTGGATTCTTGCAGTATAGTGAAAAATCTCAAGAGGTGTCTTGGGGACTGGACGTAGGTCAAATGCATAGACCGAACCAGGATAAATTTCTGAGTGTTCTTCTCCCTATCATTACTTTTTCAGTTTGCTCTACTTTTACGTTGCTTTCATTATACCTTACTTTCTTCACCTGTTTCACTTTGTGTAGAAAATTTTTAATCTTCCCAATTCACCCTCATCTTGGGAAGTCAGCCTAACTAACAGTAAGTAAAATACATTAAATGTAAGATTGTCTAAGAAGGAAGAGTGAATATTTGAATAAAGAAAGGAAAATTAACATCGTATCTCACTCAAAGAAGAAGAAGAAAAATGATGCTTCAAGAAAGGAAGATTAGAAGGTAGCATACCAAAAATGAAAATGACCAAGTGAAAATAGAGTTTAATTTTTGAAGATCTAGCTATTAGGTATACTTTGTTTTCATTTAGGTCTTGAGATGGTTTAATTTTTTATATTTACTTAATCTTGTTACCATATGTCTTAAATGAGTTAGATTAAATGAATCTGAATGTTAGTATGAGTTTAAAGTTATTAGATTTGAATATTCTAGGCTAACAGACGAATTTTGCTTATGATTCATATTTATTTTATGCAAAATTTGCACTTTACTTGTTGAAATTTGATGTTACAAAGTTTTCATTTCTGACAGATAAATTTTGATTATGAAATTTGAATTTTGAACTAAGTATTATTGGTAAAAATATGCAAAATTCACATGAAACTTTGTTAAAATTCGACTATTGGTGAAGTTCAAAGTGAGTTCAAAGTCATAGTTTATGACAGACGAACTTTGAGCTTTAAAGTGTGAACTTTGAAGTGCGAACTTTTGTGTGTTGTTGGAATAAGTCTTTGACAGACGAATTTTAGTTTTAAAATTTGAATTTCAAGTGTATTGTAAAAATTTGAAGCAACTGTTCAAACACAACAAAAGCACTTCCAATATCAAAATTTGACTGTTTAAGCTTTGAGCTAACTTTGGAATTATTATCATAACTCAAAATTCAAATTTTGCTTGCTGAAATTCAAATTTCAAGGTTTAACATTAAACACATAACTATACTGATTCTGCAAAATTCATTTATTGAGCATCAAAAATTGAATGTTGATGTGTCAGACACATTTAATGAGGTTGTTGAATAGTTCTTTTATAGAGTAACAACTAGAACTTGTGTCTAACGGATAGATCTTGTGTCTAATGATTAATTTACAAGTCTATAAATAGAACCTCATGTGAATTTATGGGTAACGAATTTAAATGAGTTTTGTGCTAAAATGCTATTGCAATATATAAAATCTTTCTGTGTTAGCATTGAAAATTAAATTCAACTCATTAGAGTGAGTTTCAATGTATTATCTACTTTTAAAAAGAGTTTCATTTCTGTAATCTTTCTTTCTACAATTTCTAGGTAGAATTTTAGTGTGGGGAAACATTAGAGGAATTACACATCTTGTAAGGGTGTGAGGAGAGTGACCTCACAAATATCTATTGAAACTTATGGGATGTATTGAGGTTTCATACGTGACCGGATCAAACTTGTGAGATATAGTGAAAAATTTCAAGTGATGGCTTGAGAACTAGATGTAGGTAAAGTGGTTTAAGCTGAACTTGAATAAATCTTTGTCTGTTGCACTTTATCTTCTTATTTTATCTATCTACTTCATCATACTCTACTAATCTCTGTTCTGTTGTATCTCTTGGTGAAATTGGATTGTTCTTCAAAAAGGGCAAAAATCTTGCATCCTTCAATTCACTTTCCTCTTGGGTGACCAGTCAACCTACCACCAAATAGTCATAATAGATTTAAAACATTTATGACACTAATTTGAACCCTTAGAAATATAATTAGGAACCCAATAAAAAATCAATGACTCAAAAATAAATTGGCTTATTTAATTAATCAAAGCCTTGCTCAAAACATAAATAAAACAAATTAAAACAACTAAATAAGCAACCCAAAATACTATTTACGTCACTATACTTGTATGGACTACTTTAGCTTGTACTTGGACTTAAATACATAAGATTAATGCTCCATTGTACCTCCCCAAGCGTATATTTGTACCTGGGCCTTCATTATGATGACAATAGCTCCAAATAACTCTTACAAATGCATAAATAGCTCACTTATCCTTGGCACTTCCAAAATTAAGTTTTCATAGCATATGGCTTTTTGGTTGATTCATTCGTCATTCAAGCCACTTAGCTTATAGCCTCAATTACTTGGTCACTAAATAACATCTTTGTTACTTGGAAACTAAGTAACGCCATAAATCTTAAAGTTAGACTTGATGGAAAGTTTGGTGGTCATGGAGGTGCCATGTTAGCATCCCATATAGCTTCTTCCTTAAGATTACTAAGGAACTTTCCAAAGCCTCCTAGATATCCATCATGATTTAAATTTCATTTCATATTATTATTTATGATTTTAATATTTTATTTTGAAAATTACAATATAAATGAGAAGTTAGAAAAAAGAGACAAATGCAAATGGAACAAAAAAGTTTAGAAAACAAATAGTAGAATGGAAGGAAAGAAAATGATAGGAGAGGTATAGGAAAGAAAAAGACCAACTAGGATGAGATTCGTGCAATTAAATTTATAGGGAAAAATAAGGGAAAATGATAGCTAAGTAAATTTTGGGGGTAAAAATTTTAAAAAACATACTATGAACTTATGTAATTGTTATAAGCTATTAAGGTATCTTTTTGTAAATATTGTTGTATGGTGAAAAGACAATTTTACCCCCCCTTTTTTTCCCTTTCCTCCCTCCTTCCTGCAATTTTTTTCCTTCTCTCTCCATTGGACGCTTCCTTCCTCTTCTTCTTCCCTCCTTCCTCTTCATCATCGGCTCCTCAACTGTCGTGTTCGACTAACCCACCTCCTTCCTCTCTATCTTCAGCTTCTCCACCTTCATGCTCAACTAACCCACCTCCTTCCTCTTGCTCCTCCTTCCTTTCCATCTTTGGCTCCTCCACCATCATGCTCTATTGACCCAAATCCACGCTATGCCATGTCAATCTCAACTGAACCACCTCTTCCACCACCTCCAATGTGCTCCCTCCCTCTTTCACTGACCTAGATCCATGCTGTGCTATGTCATGCTCAACTCACCAATCTTCTCGCCAATAACCAAGGTGAACCCAAATTTGGGATCATCTTGCCTTCAATGCCCAAATCTTCATCTATGATTTTTCTTTTTTCTTTTTTGTGGCTGTTGCTACCCATCTTCATCTATGATTTTCTTTTCTTGGTGGCTGGTGCTTCTCTTTTTATTTTGATTTGCTAACTTAAAATATTATAGATCTGGTGGTATGAAACATCCACAAAATAGAAATGTATATAAATTAGTGGTCAATACATGTAGATTAATTGTAAATTCACATGAATCAATTGCAAATATATTTTTTTGTTTAACTTGAAAATTTATGCAGATCAATTGCAAATATAGGCGAATCAATTGCAAATGCATTTGAGTTTACTTTATTAATTTGATTTAGAAA
This sequence comes from Adenanthera pavonina, assembly GCA_026686845.1. NCBI lineage: Eukaryota > Viridiplantae > Streptophyta > Magnoliopsida > Fabales > Fabaceae > Adenanthera > Adenanthera pavonina. Next base: position 22,842,063 of record JAIVEN010000022.1, on the reverse strand, counting down.
ATATATGTAAATTAGTTGTAAATATTGGTAGATCAGTTGTAAATTTATATGTATCAGTTACAAATGCATCTTAGTTTACTTTGTTAACTTGACTTAGAAAATATACATAGATTTATTAGTTACAAATTTTCGATTACAAATTATCAATTGTCAGTTACAAATTAAAAATAGTTGACCATTAAAGGGATCTCTCTTATAGTTGACTAAATCAACATTTCAGTGAGAAATTTTATTGTCAGTGTGTCTAATTTAATCAACTATTAGAGATACCTCTTTGAAGGTTGACTATCATCTCACTTGCAAAAATATCAATTGTAAATAAATATATTTAATTAATTAGTAATTCTAATACAAAATGAGGAAAAGCAAAATGGTCACCTCACAACAAAAAATAATTCCAAATTGATACCTTCATATCTCGGTAATTTCATAAATTTAAGGTATATTTTTAGAATTTTTTATCTCTTTAACTGTCATTTTCCCATTACAAAACTCATTTTCATATTATTTTTCTATTCTATTTTGCACCAAAATAATGCAACTAAACAGGTGATTTTCACTCTTCGGATATTGAAAATAAACTATAATAACGTATGCGCTTCAAATGGCCCCAACAATCAGTAGATTCACCATGATATTCATATAAATTCAGCCCCAATGACGCCTTTAGCTTCATCGATCTCAAGAGCAAAACAAATTCAAGGGAAATACAAGACGATAGCAAAATTTCAAGAAAATTCATCTGAATTTGACTCCAAGTAATTTATAAGGGCTTCACGGTAATCATCAGGATCGTGCCACCAAGTCGGAGTATTGAGAATGGCCTTCTCCAACCAATACTTGTCAACCACCTGCTTCTCTGTCATGGCAAGGTAGTGATGCCCCCATTGAGCCATGGCGCGCTTTAATCGAACACTTTGCTTTCCACTAAATAGATATTTGATGTAGTCCCTAGCTAGCTTAGTGAGTTCTTCGCCAGTTAGGATATAGATATACTGGGAAAAAAGTATAATTTCAAAGTTAGAAAATGAGGCAAGTCTATATGAAATGACCTAACAGCCCTAAGAATCATGTGTAAGGGTGATTCCCATCCTAGTCCATTATCATTAGTTTACAATATTTATGAGTCGTGAATAGTATGGCTTATTTATCAGACTGTGTAATGTGCCGAAAAATATGTCCATTACTAATAACATTGACTAGCCCATCAATAGTTTGTATATGAATATACTGCAAGCTTAAAATCAAGCATTACGGACTAGTGGAGTACAAGTCAATGTTATTCAAAATTTATGGTTTGCTCAGATAATTAAACTTCAAGCCCTTTTTTTATTTGACAATTTTTATACACAATTAAAAGTGCTTGAGTGTAAATGAAATCATGACACGCACTCATTTATACATATTTGTACATACAATGACAATAAACACAGTGCCCCCAGAGAGAGAGAGAGAGAGTACCAGAAATATAAAGCCAAAGGTTGCTAAAAGCGCTTGAAGAGTCTCATCCAACATCCCACCAAAGCTTTCATCCTCTGATCCACCAGGGCCTTCACCACCACCACCACCTCCTCCCCCTGGTGGCTTTGCCCCACTGCCCCCACTGTCAAAATATTCTCCTTTTTGAATCTGCTGTCGTAAGACATCCTCTACTGATTGTCCCTTAAATTTTTCCATGGCTTTCTCAAGAGCTTTCCATGGTGAATCCTAATTACATTCATGATAATTGGGAATGCGTGTATATTGTCAAACCAAAATATATAACTAAAAAACATAATTCTCAGTGAAGAATGCGATAAGAATCTAAGCTACCTTGCATTCCCTTGGTTAATATCCCAGAGGCATGCTATGTAGAGATTAATAATAATGGTAAACTTAGCTAAGTGCGTAAGTCAATTCTTTCATAAAGAATGTTTTCCACAAAGGCAAGAAATTCAGATTTCAAAACGAATTCAAGTGTTATTACTGAATGGATACATAACCACAGATCCATAATAAATGTCAACCGGATATGTAAAATTTAAGACCTTAGTTTATGATGCAGGACATTTATGACAAAAAGTAGGATCTCAAATTTAAAATCAGAAAAAACAATAGCTGAATGCAGACAAATGATTTTTTTTTCAGTAAACAGACAAATGATTTACTTAAAATAACAAGAAGAAGACAAAATGTAAGTGGAAGATTTCACAAAGAAGTTTAACTCCAAATGAAATGTTTCCACATCAGGCAGCTTTAAAAAGGCTAAGCTCCAACTAACATTGAAAGGGCAGAACTCTGAAGAACATTCCTTACACAGCTTCAATATGAACATATATAATTATAATAATAATACCTAATGCTAAAATGTTTAGCTTAGAGAATATGCATCACCTCACTATTATTTCCCATCATTCCTTTTTCACCAGCAAAGCAAACATGAGGAGGTTGCCATGATTTTGAGATAGGTGCACATCGCAAGCCAGGTGAAGGTTTTCCTCTTAGGCTGAGTGATTGCCCAGAGAGAGGGCGGGTATTAATTGGAAATACATATGCTTTAGAAAGATTCTGAAAATGAAATATATTTCTGACATAGATCCCAGGCTGGCATGCAGTAACTTGCGTGCTATTCATTTTTCTGTATATTGATCAAGCACCCCAAAATTTACATTACACATCCACTTATAACCAGCCTTCCAGCTAGAATTCTGTCAGCTGAAGTATGTTTGCCTGGAAAAAGTGAAAAATTTGTAAACAAAATATAATATTAAATTAATATTTCACATATTACAAAAGAGTAACCATGCAAGTAAGAAGAAAGTAGAGATCTTTTTCAAGTTGTAGTTTAACACTCCAACATGAAACACAAGAAAATATGATTCCTATAAGATTTTATCCACATCTACTCATCTCCTAATCCACACCAGACACATTTATCAGGAATTATTTTCCTTGATAATTTCAAAACAAAATATGGCCACTTTCAACAAGTCAGTTTCTCCTATAACAAAGAAGATAGGAGAAGAAAAGAAATATTGAAAAATGATCAAGAGAAACAAAGACATTCAGCAGCAACAAAAGAAAAGAGAAGAGAAAAAGGTATAAGACAGTGAGGGGTGCACATGAATTGGAAATTGAATTAATTTGAACCGATATCCCAATAATATCCCCACAACATGTGCCCACACTTTGAAGAGAAAATGGATGCTGCTGCTGTAGGAATGGAAGGGAGGGCATTGAGTTGGCTTCAGTGGACTGAAACTCATGCACCCATAACTAGTTGGCAGGAGTTCAAGAGGAAGGTTATCGACAGATTCCACTGCAACCAGTGGGGTGATGAGTTCAGAGATAGATTCAAACTTCTTTCTGCTCCTCTAGGGGACATTCCAGATGAAGTATTGCTGGGAATTTTCAAGAATGGATTGGTGGAAGAAGTGAGGGCTGAGGTACGTCTCATGAAGCCTAAAAATTTGCGAGTTAATGGATTGTGCTTTTCAAGTAGAGGGGAGACATTGCATTTGACAAAAAAAATAATGCTTTAAAGAATTAAAATAGTACAAACAGGGGGAGGCAGCGGGCATAGCAAAGAAAGGAGCCAAGGATTGGCAAATTAAAAACTGGAGAATCATAGTATCAACTCTCAAGATCACAAGCACAAGAGAGAACGGAATATATACACATCAGTGACCCCACTGAACCACCAATTGGATCATGTATATACACCATTCCCTTTAATTAATCCTTACAGCAAGCATAATGAATTCACCATGATGTGCCTCCACTTATTCGAAAAATAAAGAAGGGACCTAAAGGAAGTAACGGACCTATAGGAGTCATAGAACAGAAAGAGAGAAAGAAGAATCACAAATTAGAAAGTACAGTGGAGACGAAAATGGAAGGAAACATGAATTCTCTCCAACACTGGCGTCCTCGACGTCCATGGACGAGGAGGACACAAACATGCTTGGTGGTTAGCGAAATACTACAACTAAAGCATTGGTAGAAAGTAGAAACTTCACAGAAAACAGCACCATCAACAATCTATGCGACTCTATTACTGTGCGAAAAAAATTCAAGACCCAAATGGGTGGGTACCTGCGCAATAAGGATGAAGAGACTAGGTCACCGCGACTTTGCTATCGGGAAGTGGATGCCCTAACGATGGAGAAGGAAGCAATGAATTTTGATCCTTCCAATATCCATTGAAATGATCCGCTAGGACAAACACGAGGCCTCGAGAAGCAATGGACTTGGACTAACTACTCACCTCATCTGCAGACAGCAGGACCAAACCCTATCCAGAAACAAGAATGGGAGGATACACAAGGCGGGTAAACGGCACTTCGTTTTTGTGCTGCATAAGTTTTTATTTTGGCCAAATGGTATTGTTTCATTTTTATACATAATTATATGTGTATCCAATAGTACTGGTCATATCCAATCATTGTCTAGCTTAAATGAGGTAGATCTCCAAATGTAGTTACTTCCATCAACAAGTTTCAAATTCAAAATCTTGCTTAACTTTTTGCTTGGTAATTGAGAAAGAAAAGTAGGGAGAAAAATTGTATTTTTCTTGTTTGGCTATAGAGAAAAGTGAAAATGAGAGAAAACTAGGAAAAAATAATATATGGATCCCATATATTTTTCCTCTCAACTTTAATGGAGGGAAATGATTTTAATTTTAATTTTTTTATGGAGAGATTTTAATTTTATCTCATTTGGAGAAAAAATGAGAAATTTTAATGGGGGAATTTTAATATTATCTTGTTTGAATTAGGAGGGGAGGGGAGGGGAGGAAAAATAATTATAAATTAACCATTTTATCTTTGATTTATTTAAGTTAATATTTTCTTTCTATATTAAAGAGAGTTTTTTTTTACTTGAATATTAAAAAGAGTTATTAATCAAAAGGAAAAACTCTTCTTTTTTTTTTTTCTTAATCTCAACCATGATTGTATATATTAATATATAAATATGTCTGTGTGTATTCGTGACTTCATGCATGTATGTCATTATATATATATATATATTAAGGTATTTCATATTTTAAGATTAAGACAAAGTAGAGACGTGACAAGATTGGATAATATATTGCGTGTTTGACCTATGAAAAAGTGAAAAGTATTTTAGTCAGATTGGACACACTATCACATCCCCCCAAATTATCCCAATTTGGGGGGGAAAATATAAGGGGGAGGGAGGGAAAATTTTAGTAACATTTTTCTTCCCTCCTCTAATTTTTTTGGTTGCCATATAAGGGGAGAGAGGCAAAACCCTTTCCATTCTTTTTCTTCCCCTAATCCTCTAACCAAACAATGCGTGAAGGTCAATATGGATGATGGACAATTGTGGATGAATTTTAAGGACAGGCCAATAGGTTTACAACTTGGCACTCTCATGTTTTATTTTCATTTTTATTTTTTTTCATTTTTTGTCTTATAATAATATAATGATGTTTAATGAATTTATAATAACTAGAAAAAAAAATATAGACCCAAACATTCTCATAAAGTCACTTTGGTTCTTTGCTCAATTCTGATTTGTAATTTAAAAGTCAACTTAAAGTGATTCAAGCAAGTTCTACTCCTAAAATGATTTGAAAATGCAAAACGAGCCACTGATATCTCTGGCAATGTTTTAAAATCGAATCGAATGTTAAATCAGAAATGTTATTGTGTCATAATTTTTATAGTTCAACCAGTTAGATCCACAGTCAAATCGGTGATGTAATAAATAAATAAAAATAATATTATATATAATTATATATTTATAAAAAATAAAATATCAAAATATTAAATAACTTGAAAATAAACTCAAATGATAATAATATATGCTAAATTATTGAAAATAATACACTAACAAGTTAACAAAATAATACCATATAACTACAATATTATAAAATATTTATATAATATAATGCATTTTTTCATTTTAAGGAAGACGGAGGAAGGCGATGGACTTGAGTTGAGTTGAAAGGTGTAATGGTGGCTACAATGTGGAGATTTCTGATTTGGATCAATTATTTAGGTTAATTGATTTAGTTTTGTTTTTTTTTCTTTTCACTTTTGTGTTTATAAGTTATATTTATAATAAATCAAAAAATATAATTATAAGATTATAAGTTACTATAATTTAGAAATAATGTGATTAATTTAATAATATAAATTCATATATCAATATGAAAAATAGTTTGTATAGAAAAACTAATATGATAAAATATACAAAATATAATGATAAATGATATATTCCCTCCAATCCAACATATAAGTCATATTTCAAGAGCTTTTTTATTCAAAATATAAGTCATATTTGTTAGTTTTTAGGGCATTAATTTTTTTTTTCATATTTTGGCCATGTCTGCAATTAAATGTGAGAAAGGTAATGTATATTATAATTAATACTATCTTAAACTTTAATAAGAAAAATATTAGAAAATAATATATTTTTTTTGACAAATTTAATTAGTAAAATTGTCTTTTTTTTTAATTCATATATAATTAATTAAATGAGACTTATATTTTAAAATGGATGGAGCATTGTATATTGATCATCATTATCTATTAGCCTATTAGCCCACTAGGTTTTTGTTAATCTTTTTTTAATTCAATCAATGCCATAGGCCACACGTCTGTGCCATAGGCCACGTTTGTGCCATAGGCCAAGTCTCAATAATGGAAAATGTGATGGATTGATGGGAGCGAAAGAGCAGTAATGATTCTTTGGAAATGAGACATCTTTATAGAGGCTGAATTCCAAATGGTATATAGTTACAAATTTTAAAATGTTCAGAGTCGCAATGTTATTTATTTACATATTTCCTCAACACTATTTCCTCTCATACTTGTTATTTGGGTTTCTTCTTCTCTTCATCTTATCGGAGGATATTAATAGATTCAGGGCAAAACGATTGTTGTGGAGGCAGGCATGAAGGACCATAAACAATAGTGTCCATTTTTCTTTTCTTCTTTGTCTCATTTTTGTTATTTTCCTTGCAAGTTTGCTCTGATCAAAGCTGGATTTGGATCCAGTGAAATTTTCCCATCCTCTCTCTTCATTTTTTTTTGTCTTCATTGGTAAACTTTAATTTTTGGCCAAGTCTCCTTCTCCTCCTTCTTCTTCCAAAAAAAGTAGTGCAAAAAAGTAAATGTTTAGAGAAGCTTCCGGTTCTCTAAAATTGACCTCAATTCCTAGCTTAATGTTAGTTCTCGGCTCAAAAGTCAGTTCAAAACAGTTCATTCTAGTCCAACTACCCAAATTGTCTAAATCTGCAAAATAAGCCATTATTGACTCCGGATGACAATCGAATCGATTCAACTATCTGGTTCAGTCCGGTTTCAAAAACATTGGTCTCTAGGCAACAACGATTAGACAAATTCAATTTTTCGTTCTAATTAGGTCTTAATAACATGGTGTCAACATCAAGAAGATAAAGTCACTAGGTTTACCTAGGACATAACTAATGAATCATCAATGGATTGAAATTTTGAAAGTGATCTTAGTAACTAATTGGCAAAGGTGTTGAGGAAAAATGAATTGACAAGGGATCCAGAGTTGACGCTGCTACTAGGCAATGGTGAAATGAGGTCAAGTCACCTGCTAGGGGTCTTGAGATAAGGTAGGCAATGGAGGCAGTTAGGGTTAATGAAACGAGGAAAGGGAGGTGATGCAAGCAACTAATGGGGGATGGAGCCAACAACAACATGTTATATTTTATTAATATAATAATAACAATATTAGTCTTTTCCCATTAATGTGAGGTTATATTTTATTAATAAGTTAATGAAATTAAAATTAATTATATTATATTTCATATTAATATATATAAATAGACCTGACTTGACAAGTTTTAGGCTAGGTCTAGCTTCTTTATTAAATAGGCCAAGCCTTAACCAGGCCAATCTATAGGTCTATGATAAAGTCTGATCTATTTACACCTCTAGAGGTTTGGGTATTTGGAAAACAAAACTCTTGAATAAAGCACTGTTGGCTAAAACAATTTGGAGGCTATTTACTATTGATGAGAATTCTATTTAAGCTAAGGTTCGAAATATTGTTCTTTGTTGGAGGATGGTTGTCTTATTGATAGATCTTATGAATCTTGATTATAGAAAGGAATGAAAAAGGTGCAAGAAATTATTGTCAATAAGCTTGAATGGAAGATTGTTAACAATCTTGATGTTCAATTATTTAGCCATTTATAGTGGCCAATGCAATTAGGTAGACCTTATTTTGCATAATTAAGGCAAATAAAATAATCAATTGATATTTAGATATTATGATATTTGACAACCGTGGGGGTTGTTCAATTACTATGGTTAAATAAAAGAATATAGTATAGTTAAGCAAACCCTAGATAGTTCTCACTGGAGGTAATCAAACTTTGGTTAATTAAGCAATTAAAATCTGAATAGACACTAAATTAAAATCTGAATAGACACTAACTCATTCACACTAAGGGGTTTTTTAGCAAACAAGCATAAAAGGAAAGGAAGTCAATTTACATTAACCAAACAAAGAAAATAACAAGGGAAAGGAAAATGTAAAAACCAAATACTAGAATTCTAGAAAAGGGAAATGGATGAAAAAGTGAATTAACTATAGGCTTGACAAATGAAATTGGGCATATCCTTACTTAATCCAATTTATTAATTATGATTGGGAGATTATTAATCAAGTTAATTAACTAGTTAAGATACTTACCAACTAAGCTAAGTGATTAATTAACTCTAATCAACCCTATTGCTAATTAAACCACTTAAACTTGTCTAAACTAATTAATTAACTCAATTAGGATGTTAATTAAGCATCTAATTAAATCTGGAAATTTTGGAATTAATACTCAATTGGGCCAAATTAAATAGACTAATCTTTAATTAACCATGTCAACACATAACATCACTTAGATAACATCATTAACCAAGATAACATCATAATTAAACAATAATTTAAAAATTCCAGATCTGCACCATACAAGAAATCAAGGTCAAATAACATATATTAACTCAAAATCATGTTTACAATGTCATCTCAATATATTCCAACAATCCAACATCAAAATTAACACAAATTCCATCGATCTTAACACTAAGACTTAAACTAAAATTAAAGGAAATTGCATAAATTAAGAAGAGGAAAAGAGGAAATTAACATCCCAGTAATCCATAGATACTCCATTAAGCTCCTTGCCCAAGCTCTTTGCCTCACACCATTGTTGACCCACCAAGAACCTTAACCTTCCGTGCTTTGAAGGAAATCAACACTCAAGGATAACATTAAGAGCTCGACCATCAAAATGGTAGAAGAAGAATGGAAGTAGCTTGCCTTGGTGGTGAAGTCGAGGTGACCCACGTCTCAAACTCCTCTTGCTTCCATGGTTGCTAGATTCGGCCAAGACTGTGAGAAAATTTTCAAAATAAAAATGTGTCTTTTAAAGGATTCATAAATTAATGAGGTGTCTATTAAATGATTCATGAATTAATGATGAATCTTGAGATGATTCATGGAAAATCACAATATTCATATGAAAAGAAGTGACTTTTACCAGATTCATGAATCATTACAATGTATATACATTAATCATATGAAAGGATATGACTTTTGTCTAAATTCATGAATCATTACAATGTATATACATTAATCATATGAAAGGATGTGACTTTTGTCTAAATTCATGAATTATTACAATGTACATACATTGGTTAATGTATGTGTCCTTTTATTGAAAGAGTTATGTTGCTTCAAGAGGTATCTTCTTATTCCCTATAAATAGTCCACAATCTTTTATCATTTGAATGTTCCAATTTTATTTTTATCTACAATTGTTTCAACATACACAAATTCACTTGCTTTTATCTTTAGTGCACAAAGGATAAAAAACAAATTACCACTTTGTTAAAACCATTATTGTCTAGACTTGAGTTTTAGAAGTACAACACCTGCTTAAGGGTCTTCATTGTATCCTGTAGGAAATTCGTCATTAACCCAAGTTGTGCTCAAGATTTGGAAATTGGTGGGTGTGAATTAAGCCTAAAGGAAAGTGTTGCCCACGCCTTGAAGACTTGTGCATAACCTTTTTTCCAATCTCTTTTTCTTCTACACTTCAAAGTTCCATCTCTTGTAACAATTTTTAGGCTTAATTCCGTTGAATTCAAATGGCTTCTTTGAAGGATTTGACTATAATTTTGTGAAATTAGAGAGGTTTGAAGGAGGCAATTTTCTGAGATGGCAGATAAAGATGAAGTTTCTACTTACTACTTTAAAAGTGGCCTATGTTCTCCCCACTCCCAAGCCCGAAGAAAGAAAAGAAGAAACTATGACGGATGTTAGAGAAAGACAAAAATGGGAGAATGATGATTACATCTGCACTGGACACATTCTCAATGGACTTGGTGATTCTCTTTTCGATGTTTATCAAGAGTACTCAACCTCTGCAAAGGAATTATGGGAGAAACTAGAGGCAAGGTACATGCAAGAGGATGCAACAAGTAAGAAATTTCTTGTTACTCGTTTCAATAATTATATAATGATTGATGAAAAATCTGTCATGGAACAATTACATGAAATTGAACATATTTTGAATAATTTCAAACAATATAACATGCATATAGATGAAAGCATCATTGTCTCCTCAATCATAGACAAACTTCCTTCTTCATGGAAAGATTTCAAAAAGAGTCTTAAGCATAAAAAAGAAGACATTTCTCTTGAGCAACTGGGGAATCATCTTCGTTTAGAAGAGGAGTATCGTAAACAAGATGATACTAAAGATACCAATGCTTATGAGAAAGTTCATGTGGTAGAGGAAAGACAGTCTAACAAGACTTCTAAGAAAAGAGGGAAGGAAAAGGATGAATCCCATGGACAAAATGGCTATGAGAACAAGAAAAGAAGGGTAAATGTTATTTTTGTGGAAAGATTGATCATTACAAGAAAGAATGTCGTTTTTTCAAAAAGAAGAAAGAAAACAATTATTCCTCAAAAGACAATCTTGTGGCTGTTATTTCTGAGATCAATACGATTGAAAATAATGGATCATGGTGGGTGGATTCTGGAGCAATTTGTCATGTGTGTAGGAACAAGGATCTCTTCAAGACATTCAAGGAAGAGGATGAAAATGTGCTCTACATGCGAAATGCATCAAGTGTCCAAGTTAAAGGCAAAGAGACTGTGGAAATTGAGTTCACTTCTGGAAAAACTCTTACTTTAACAGATGTATACTATGTACCAGATGTTCGAAAGAATTTAATTTCTGTACCCTTACTTAATAAGTTTGAGTTTAAGTCTGTTTTTGAGGGAGGTAAATTTATTCTATCTAAGGGAGGAATCTTTGTAGGCAAGGGTTATTTATGTGGGAACTTGTTCTAATGTAATGTTGTTTAAGTTAATAATAATGTTTATTATTATATTTGTATTACTGACTCTTGTAGTATGTAATGATATCATTTATGTCATATTAATTATGTTAAATGAGATGATAAATATTGACTTAATTTTAAAATCTATAAGAAATCAAGAATTATATATTATTTGATTAACTAGATAATGTTTTTTCCTAGAATAGGAAAATGTTCTAAAATATTATAGTTGAGTCTAATGATATGCATGGTTGGCTTGCTAGAAGTTATAAAAAGTATTTTGTGACTTTTATTAATGATTGTTCTTAATATGGTTGTGTTTCTTTAAGAGATATCATTGAAAAGTTGTAACCATTCAAAAGTGAATTTATGAACATGCATAATGAATGTTTAGATGAATATTTGATATGTTTATTCAAATTCATGAATGATGTGAATTTAGATAATCTTCTTGTATGACATGTACATAAATTTGAGATTCAATAACTACTTGAAAGGAATAAGTCACTGTAGTTTGACCTATAGTGGTAATTCTTCAATTTTAGAAGGATATACAAATGATAGCTCGGTAAGTTATCTAAAGAACCATGCTTCTACAAGTGCATGGGTTTACGCTATTAGTGGGGGTATTATTCTTAGAAATAAATCTATATTATATATTCCACCATGAGTTAATAGCACAAATATCTATCTATTGTGATATTCAATCTACTTTTTCAAAGGTTTATAACCAATTTTATAATGGAAAGTTGCGGCACATTTGAATAAGACATAGCTGTGTGAAAGATTTGATTGTGAATGGAGTAATCTCTATTATTATATAAGATTTGAGTTAAATATTGCAGATCCTTTGACGAAAGGGCTGACAAGGCATTTGGTGTTGAAAACATCAATGGGGATGTGATTGAAGCCCATTAAATTATAATCAGCAATGGTAGAAACCCTACTCACACTTGATTAATGTCAAGTCTTGAGTTCAAAGGTGAGAGTATACTATTAGAGTGATTGCAAGTACATAAAATATTATTTATTCATCCCAAGGTTGAAAAGTATTTGGTTACCATGGATTTAAAGGAAGGCTGAGTTTTAGCTCTTAATAGATCTGTAAGCATATATTTGCTGGAGTACTTATCATGGTGTTACTCTTGACAGAGTCTACCTATATCTGAGTGAAGTGGGGCCGCTTCAGGGAGTCCAAGGGCTTGACTTTCAAACTCTCATGAAAAGGATATAAGACACAAGGCCATATTAAAAGTGTCTACTAAAAATGGCATACAATGGTCCGAGATCTTATGTGTAAGTCATGCACGCTTGTTCAAATGGATTAATTGGTTCAAAGCTTGTCTACCATATTAATTCGGATGGGTGAAACCATGTCTTACTAAGTAAAGGTTCAAGTCTTTAAGACACTTTTACCGAAAACATGAGATTTCCGAAGTGATAAGAGTTTGTTATTTAAAAATATATATATTATTATTATTTATTTTGAAAATGGTGGAGGATTCATGAATTAATAATGAATCTTGAGATGATTCATGGAGAATCACAATATTCATATGAAAAAAAGTGACTTTTACCAGATTCATGAATCATTACAATGTATATACATTAATCATATGAAAGAATATGACTTTTGTCTAAATTCATGAATCATTACAATGTATATACATTAATCATATGAAAGGATGTGACTTTTGTCTAAATTCATGAATCATTACAATGTACATACATTGGTTAATGTATGTGTCCTTTTATTGAAAGAGTTATATTGCTTCAAGAGGTGTCTTCTTATTCCCTATAAATAGTCTACAATCTTTCATCATTTGAATGTTCCAATTTTACTTTTATCCACAATTGTTTCAACATGCACAAACTCACTTGCTTTTATCTTTAGTGCACAAAGGATAAAAAATAAATTACTACTTTGTAAAAGTCATTGTTGTCTAGACTTGAGTTTTGGGAGTACAGCACCTACTCAAGGGTCTTCATTGTATCCTGCAGGAAATTCGTCATTAACCCAAGTTGTACCCAAGATTTGGAAATTGGTGGGGGCGAATTAAGCCTAAAGAAAAGTGTTGCCCACGCCTTGAAGACTTGTGCATAACCTTTTTTCCAATCTCTTTTTCTTCTACACTTCAAAGTTCCATCTCTTGTAACAAAGACATGGAAAGATAGGAAGAGGATGAAAATTTGTTGCAAATGATGGAGAGAAAGTAGGGGGATAGTGAAATAATGAAGGTAAAGTAGGGTGTTCGAAAAGATAAAGGAAATTGACCCTAGGACATGTTTGGTTGGAAGGAAAAAAATGCAAGGGAGATGAGAAGTAACCATTAAAATAAAGTTAAATATAAATGGATAAGTAAATATAAGGAAAAATGGGAAAGTTAGGAAAATAAAATTTTTATAAAATTTCTCCAATCTAATGATCAAAATGTCCTTTCAAAATTTCAATATTTATGAACCATAATTTATAAGAAAATGTTACATCAAATATATTATGTTCCCAATAAAATAAAATGTAATGTCTATAGATTAAATTTTGATCTAAAAAAATTAAATTAATTATGATATACAATTTAAATTTAATTTTGGAGAAAATTATGAGTTAGAATGATAAAAATAAGTGAAATAAAATATTAAAAAAATAAAATTTCCAAAACTCTTTAACAATTTTACCAATACGTAGGTCAATTCTTAATATTTTTTAATTATAATTAAATCACAAATAACCTTAATCACATTGAGAATCATTAAATAAAATATAATGGAAGAATTAATTTCTTGGAATAATTTGGAAAGTAAAAATAGTTAAATTAAAACTTAATTTTCACAAATTATCCTAAAATTCTCAATTATTCAAAATTAAGGCTAATTACATCAATATTAACTAAATCACATAAAATTAGCCAAAATTCATCATTAAAAATGCTTAAATATGAGAAATAAAAATGATAAAAATTCATGATTATCAATTTTCCCCACACTCATGATTTTGCACTCTTAGGCAAAACAAATCAAAGAACCAAGAAAAAATAAAAGAAAAACAAAGAAAAGCTAAGAAGACATAAGATTTCACAAATAAGAAACAACTGCAATCTATCTATACTTAATTGATCCAAGTAATTCAACACAAATCAAGTTTTCAAAACTCATGACAAAATTGTTAACCTAGACATTTTTCAAACAAATGACCTCTCACTAGGTATGGCGTATAGCTCTCTCCTTTTAGTGTCTAGACTTATGTTTTCCCTTATAACATCCCTATTTGCTTGGTTCAATGTTTGCTTTGGAAGTTGGAGGAAAAGACAACGTGGGCTTGCTTAAAATAAAAGAAAGAAAGCATCAAACATTGGAAGATGAGCATTCAAGTAAATTAACGATAAAATGTTTTTCAGTTGAAGTGAATTAATGATAGATAGATAATGGAAGCATTAATGATTAAATTTAAAGTCAGGCATATCAAAAATTTATATTACCCTCTCAAGTCGTTAAAATAATACTCTCTCTGATTCTTAATATACTTCCTCCGGTTCATATTACAAAACATTTTATATGACAAATTTTTTATTCAAAATATAAAGTATTGGCTATTTTTTTTTTCATTTTACTCCTGTCTTTAATGCTTCCTCTTTCTTCATTTATAACCCTACAATGATAATAGAATGATATATTTAATAAGGATGAAATAGGAAATGTGGATACTTTTTGCATTAATTTCAATTGAAAAAAACAAATTCTTTAATATGTTTGTAATTGATACAAAATGCTTTATAATATGGACCGGAGAGAGTAAAACCCTTTTAACTGAATTATGTAGATTAAGGATATGAGTTAAAATTAGTTAACTACCTCGATTTCTTAAAAAATCATAATATTTTTCTAAAACTACCATTATTTAATCTATTTCTCTCTCTCTTTAAAATGCATTAAATATGAGTATTTTTTGAAAATGTATAATAAATACTACTTTATATATTGTAAAGGGTCTTATATTTAAGACCAGAACAAAATGCTCTATATTTAGGACCGGAGGGAGTACCCTTTTAACCAATTATGCAGATTAAAGATCAGAGTTAAAGTTAGTTAACTTCCTTGATTTTTTTCAAAAATTAAGGCATTTTTCCAAAATTACTGTTATTTAATCCCTTTCTCTTTCTCTTTGGGATGAATCAAATAGGGGTAATTTTTTAGAAATGTGAAATAAATACTATCTCATATTCTGAAAATGATCTTATATTTAATATTAAGTAAAAGGTCCTATATTTAGATTCGGAATGAGTAGAGAACTATAATTAATTTAAAGTATAAAGATTATTACAAAGTTTTTAAAATAATTATCATTCAATTTTTTATGTCTCATCTTATTATTATTAACTTTGTTTATTTTTTATATAATATTCTAACTTCAATTTATAAAAATTTAGTTTGAAGATTCCATAATATTTTAAAATATTTATTATTTTAGAATTTTTTCCAAGCACCAACGGTATTCCCAACCAACAGCCAAAAACTAATAACTTTGAGGTATAGAAATTACTAAAATGAGTTTTTCCTCTTCTAATAAAATTTTTTACATACACACAACCAAGAATATAACTTTAGAATTTCATCAAAATATTAAATGGATAGTTAATTTTTCATCTTTTTAAGTATATATTATTTAAAATATATTAATTTAATTACAAATAGTTCAACCATAGTTAGACTTTGATCAAATTATTGAACCTTAAACCGGCGCCTTGACCAGTTTAATGACTGATCTGGTGGATGGATATAACCAGTGCATTGGTCTAGTTGGTAGGCTAGACTAGTCTAGCTAAGGTTAGATCAAGTTACAAGACTTAGCACTATTTTTTTAATAGTTCAACTAAGCAATAAAGTACTCTCTCCAGTCTCAAATATAAGCAAATTTTGGAGGAGAGGTTGATCCAAAATATAAGAAAAAATGTAGTTTTTTATAGCAATAAATATAGTATTCCAAAAAATGTCCCTCTTTAATGAGCATTAATTAATCTAATGTAAAGGAAAAGATAATTAATTAAGGGTAATTTTGAAAAAAAAAATCATATTTTACTATAAATTGAATGAGTTTAACTTACTTTATTGATATGTGTAAAGTAGGTTTCTTTTCTTATATTTGATATCGGAGGAGTAGTAATTTTTTTTTCCTTATTTCAACTTAACAACAAAGTAGTGGTTTTTTAATTCCGTCAGAAATCTCATAAATTCAGCAAGTAATTTCTCTAGTCAATTTGAACTACTCCTTCCTCTCTTTCAATAAATTATACCAACAAAGCACAAAGACAAGAACAAAAATATTGAGACATCCTTCATCCATCAACACTATAGATTCAGTTGTTTAAAGAGATTTACAATGAATAAATCCATAGAATGACTCAATGACACTTCTTTAGCACTCAAAACTTTCCTAATTATGATACTCCCTCTTGTGTTAAATGTAGGGCATCTCTAACTAATTCATGCCTCTCAAGAAAAGTTAGTTTTCTCCTTAATCTTCTCAAAAAATGGTGTACATTTCTAGTTTTACCCTTAACCACAACTAATATCGAAAATCACATTAATTAGTTTTAAATGTCCATATCTGAAATTCTTAAAGACTAACTAATGAGCAACCAATCTCTCTATAGGTTAAAGACTACATGGATGAAAGTTTAATTAATAGAACCAAATTCCCTCTAATATATTACTTAGTTCATATTAACCAAGGTAAGGGTAGAGTTGAAAAAAATAACTAATACTATAACATCCTACATTTTGGACCAAACATTTCTTCTAGAAAGTGTCCTACAATTAGGACTGAAGGGAGTATAAGACAATAAGTTCATAGGAAAAATCCATGTGTCTGTTACATCAGAAAAAGACTTTCCATCAGTATCGTCAATTGCAATGTTATCATCAAGTGCTTATTCAATTGTTCATTCAATTTCATTTAGCAAATAGATGGGCAAAAAAGGAATAATGTAGCAGGCACAAGCCCAACAAGTCACTAAATTCACATAATTCTATGTGCTTATTCAATGTCATTCCCAACAAGTCACTAACTTCATAAAAGCAACTGCTATACTGATCAATATCAAAGATTGATAGTTTCACATCTATTTTAGCATATCAATCTTTTAGTATATTTATATTATAACTACAAGTCAGCAATTATAACTTCATATTAACAAATGCCTCGGCAATCTTGAAGATGGCCATTTAAAAAACACAAGTAACCCAAAGATTTAGTAGCTAACCATTCAACCTAAAAAGGAAGACAAAAAAAAAATTAAGAAAAAATAAAGTTATAAAGCTTTGAACCTGAAGTGTTAAAAGTATGATAAATTATAATGAATTTAATCATTAAAAATGCATACTTACTTGATGTAGGACTTGAAGATGCCATTGTTTCTCTGAAAGGAAGCTGTAGAAAATGGCAGAGTACTACAATTGACTTTGCCCCTTAGGTATTGAAGCGATGGAGAAGATGAGTGTTACACCTTACTTTAGAAACCATTTTCTATACATTTTATATGTCTTAGATTCCATTGGAATGCATTTGGAAGTGAAAATGAGCCAAAATTAAAATTTGACCTAAAATCCCTACATGTTACTATTTTCTTGGTAACTAAAGATTTTTTACCCAATTTAAAAAATTCATAATTAATTCGACTGAAAAGTGTTTTAAGGTGGTTTGAATTTCTACTTGTAGCTCTTGAAGTCCTCTACAAAGAAATAATGTTTAACTGGACATCTATCAGACCAATTGATACAGTTTGTTGGTCAAATATTACTACTCATATTGTCCATATTCCAGATTTTATTTCTTTCTCTTGAAAATTTTATAACTCATGTTATACTTAACCAAATATGGTCAACTTGGTCTTATTTTGAATCATAGAGTCTTCTCTTTTTATTGTCATCAATTATTCATCATATCTTAATATTTTTCCTAAGTTATCAACTTACTAAGTATAAAGACATTATAGGTTCCTTTTTCTTTCTTATAAACTTATGAATAAAAAATAAATGCGATAAGGCTACAAATCTTCACATGGATCATTCCAAAACATAATTTCATATATTAGTAATCATGTTGAATACATATTACAACATGTCATAGTTCATATTCCTAAGTACATGATTTCTAATATAATTTCAAAATAACATTATAACAAGTTTGTTTCTTGATTACTCCACTTCTTTTCTTTTCTCCATTATATGGCTTCAACATATACATGTTAAAGATTATGGGAAATGAGATTTGGGTAAATCTCAATAACATTATTATCCCATTCAAACATTAATTAATTGACATAAAAACAAAACTTCATGATGTTGTTATAACCTTTCAAGATCAAAGTATATTCTTGCAAAGCTCATACATGTTTTTCAATATTTAAGCATGTTCATGCATGTTTACACGTTGTCCTAAACATAATCATGGCTTTGACCCAAACATAAAGGTTGTCATACTACACAATCATGTTTTTCACAACAACAGCAACACAGCACTAGATCAAACCAACTATTTAAAAATAAAATGCAAGAATAGGGATACAATGCTACCTTGGAGAATTTCCAAAAACCTTCTAACCTTCCTTCTCTCCTTCCACCGCCCTTCTTTCCAAAGCCTACCCTATCCACTCTTCTTAGGTAATGTGGCATCAAGTTTGGTGTGCAAAATGGGGGAGGGAGAGCTTCCTAAAATATCTCTTGGATCCAAGGCTTCTCATTATGAAACTTGGTAAAATCATATCCCTTTATCTTTTCTAACTCACTTTGAAATCACAATGGTGCTACTTGTCAACATCTTATTCCATCTTGGCTGGATTTCATCTCTGCCACACAGTTATCATCTTGATTAACTCATGGCCTTACACATCACTTCTTTTTCCTTCTATTCTTTCCCACCTTGTTGGCCATTTCTTCTTCACTCATTTCTCTCCTCTTTGTAATGCCATTTACATGAGCTCTTGGTCTATCAAGATTGCTCTTCATATTACTTAGGCTTAGGTGTGAGTTCTTGGCCCAATCAAGGCATATGTTATGCCATTGGCCCTAAAGTGTATATTTTTTATTCAATAAAAATTTTTACATACTATTATGCTTAGCAAAATAATTTGAGTTCATTAATAATTGTCTTAATATTTTTGGGCCTAAGAATAGTGACTTGGTCTAATGTAAAGAAACTTTATGCCTATTGGGCATAAATGAATCAACTTTACCTAATAACTTTCTATATTTGACAAAAATATCCAATTATTCAATTCTCTTTCTTTTTGAGCTTGAGCTTTTTTATTTTTAACAATTAATGACCCAATTTTCCTTAATCATGGCCTAATTAACCAATTAGTCCAATTATGTAAAATAATTCCAATAACTAATTATTTGGCATAATTCCTTTTTTTTTTAGTTTTTCTATTTGAACAAGGCCTCATGACATAATTTTATTTCTTATAAAAATATTCTAAAGTCCATTTTTCTAAATTCTTACTAAAATAAAACTTAAAAAAGTTATAGTTAAGGACCCAACATAATTACAATTAAGTACCAAAATTTCATTTATTACCAATTAGAGCCCAAATTCATGAAATAGCATAATCTTAACACTTCTAAAATCTAAAAAGCAAATATTATCTCATATAATTCTTGTCCATGCCCTTTATCAATCATAATTCAAAGATAATAATTTATCATGTAGAAAAAGAAAATCTCAGGATATTACAATGAGAGAGTTATATTTTTATGGTTTTAAGAAAAGACAACAATCATACCATTAAAGAAATCGTACATAATATATATATATATATATAATACTCAATGTTATCTTCTCTATATGGTCAAACTTGTGATAGGACCTATTGACCACTAAAGGACTCCGGTTGGGACCTCTACCTAAATGAGTTTATGTGTATGATCTAACCAATCACAGAATACACACAACTAGACAAGGGCCTAGTCCATTCTAATTTTAATATTTAATACTAAACTAATTGCCTAAATTTATAATTATTCATATTAATTAATTAATGTTAATCCACATTAATAATTTAAAAATTATTTCTAATATTCTCTCACTTGGATAGCATTAATTAATTCTTTGGAACATACAACACAAAATTTAAGAAATTAGTACATATTAAGTCACGACTAGAATTTAGAAAATGAAACTGGGCAAAGTCATTGAATTCATTGAGGATACAAGTGATAATAGTCATGAGGTTTCACATCTTGAATAGAATGGAATGAACAATAGATCTTTCAATTACAGTTAAGAAAGACACAACATAAAATCACTGAGTTCGTTAAGAAAACAAGTGATATAAGTATAATCACACAAAGCATTGAATCCTTAGGGAGATAAATGATATAAAATGCATCAACAATGTCTCAATGTTTTAATTGAACAAAATACATAAAAGATCTTAAAATAAGAACAAATAAACATATCAGACTTCCAATAAATGAAGGCTATATCAAAAGGCTTAACCAAAACCCATACAAGTTTACATGTTCTTGGAAAACTCTTACGGGTAAGCCTATAGTCAATGGATCTGCAAGCATACGACTACTAGATACATGAACTATACAATTCCAAGATTCAATAATCTTCTCTCTAACAAATAGGAGCTTAACATCAAAATGCTTGGTATGCCTGGAGTTCCTATGATTATGAGAGAAGTACAAAGTAGACGAATTATTGCAAAATATAGTTAGAGGTCATGATATTGAAACAACTAAACACTTGCCAAATATCAACTTCCTCAGCCATATGGCCTGATAAGTGCCTTCATAGCAAGCGATATATTCTACTTCCATGGTTAAGGTAGTTGTAAGTGTCTATTTGACACTTTTCCATGAAACAACTCCTCCACATATCATAAAGATGCATCTAGAAGTTAATTTACGATCATCTATACAAGATGCAAAATTAGAATTTGAGAAGCCAATAATCTCAAATGAATTAGATTTTCTATAGGTCAACACATAACTTTTCATACCCTAAAGATATCTAATGACCTTTTTAACGGATGTCCAATGATCCATACTAGGATTACTCATTTATGTACCAAGTACACTAATGGCAAATGTTATGTCAGATGACTGCATACCTCTGCATACATTAGACTACTAATGGCTAAAGCATAAGGTTTCTTATCTATCTCTGCCCTCTCAATATCATTTTTAAGGGCACTATGATTGAGACAATATATCTCCTTTCTAAGTAAGTGCTGGACTAGAGGCATAAGTGTCTATTCCAAACTTCTTAAGTACTCATTCAATATAAGTTGCCTAAGATAAACCTAGAATGCCACGAGCTCTATCACTATGGATTTTAATCCTAAGAATGAAAGATGCTTGACCATGATCCTTCATATTAAAGTGGCATGACCTCATATATTTAGTCTTATTAGGATGTTATCCCCATAAAGCACTAAAATTACAAAGTTACTCCCATCAAACTTATGGTAAATACATTAAACTGAAGTGTTGCCTACGAACCTCAAAGAGGTGATAACTTCATCAAACTTCATATACTGTTACCTAGAGGCATGTTTTAACTCAATGGATCTTTGGAGTCTACACACTAAGTGCTCTATACTAAGTTCAACAAAACCATCAGGTTGAGTCATGTAAACCTCTTCATATAAGTTTCCATTCATAAAAGTAGTCTTGACATCCATCTAATGAAGCTCAAGAACAAGCTGTGCAACTAGAGCCATAATTATTCTGAAGGCATCCTTTGTAGACACTGCAAAAAAATGTTTCTGTATAATCAATGCCTTCCTTCTAGTTATCACACTCTTTGGTAGAAGGCTTGGCAGAAAGGTAATGAAGAATAGGCTTTCATCTTTATGGGGAGTCTCAGACTTTGAATTGATTGATGTGGAAAACAACTACTATGTTGTTTGATTTAAAGAAAAAAGTTTGTGAAAAACTATTCTTTGTGGTGGTCCATACATGATATAAGGATGCTACTTGGTAGTGCAACATTGGTCCCCAAATTTCAACCCTAGATGTAATACTGTCAGAATGGTAGCCATATGGGTGAGAGTACTAAATCTTCCTTTACACTACTACAATGATGAATTCCTAATGGAGATTGGAAATTTTATTGGTAAAAGACTAAAGGTCAATATGGATTGAATACTATTGGTCAAGGGAATGATGCTGACCCTAGAATTGAACAAGGATGCTTTAAGAGAGTTAGCAAAGAAGTTGATTTATGTAAGAGCCTGAACCCTAGAGTTGTAATTAGGGATTTTGTTTTCAATATCAAATTTGAAGGACTAAGTAATATCTACTTCAAATACGGAAAATATGGCCACAGATTAGAAGGGTGCGCTCTAAATCCACCTAAAGCAATTGAAGCCCCTATGAGTAAAGAAAACCCTCAACGACAAAGAATGACGGCCGACTCATTGGCGGCAAGGAAAGTAAATATTCCATTGAATGAGGAATATGGTCCTTGGATGGTGGTGAAAAAAAGTCAATGAGCTCGCCCCCCAAAGTCTAACAATGAAGCAAGTCAGGTTATCAAGCAAATCGAACAAGAAAAATTGAAAACAAAAGAGATGAAAAAGGCTCTAACCTTTAAATTTGACATCTTTACCAACCTAGAAGAAGGATCTGACATGCCTGTTGTAAATCCTAGCACTTCTAAGGTAAATTTAGGGGAATGGAAGAAGAAATAGGAAAAAAAAAGTGGCAGAGAAAGTGAAGGCAACAGAAAAGTCATAGGAAGTAAAGTTAAGCGACAAAGACAAACCCTTTACCTTTAATGTTGACATCATGAAGCCTTCGAAAGGCCAGATGGGCCAAAGCTCGAAGAAAAAAAAAACGTTGGCATCACCATTAAAGAGAAAGCCCAAGTTAGTAGTACCAAGAAGGGACAAACAACTAGGCCCAAAGTCCTTTCCCCTATTCAAAAACAAATGCAGATGTCTAGATTATATCAAGTTATAATGGATTTAATCAGCAAAAAAGGCTTGCTTATCCTTGAGCAAGCAAAGCATGATGCCCAATGCAATAATCATAATCCAAACCTGATAGAGGCTGGGTCTTTAGCCACCATTACACCTACCCACTCGAATCAAACTCCAAAGAGACCCGAACTGATCATGCCACACCCATAGAAACCTCCAAACTCCTCTCCTCTCGAAGGAAACACAATGATGTCACAAAATAACCTTGAAGCTCTAAGAAATGGTGATGGAGTTGTTGGTGCTTTTGATGAGATTCTAGAACACATGTTAGAAGATGAGTGCTGTGAGGATTGCTAGGAGAAAGATATCATGCTTATGTGACCCCTCCATGGTACGTTGTTTCCTCCTTCATTTGTATGGATATAATCTCATGGAATTATAGGGGTGTGGCAGCTTTACCAATTGGATTAGAATTGAAGCTATAGGATATGCGAGGGTATTTGGATGCTTTGGATTGAATCACAAACTGAAGTTGATTATATTCTCTCCACTGCTCAACTCCACCATTGCAAAGTTAAAAATCTAGAAGATGGCTCTAAGTTCTGGGTTAGCTATGTTTATGTAAAACCAAATCAATCATTAAGAAAAGACTTGTGGAATGATATTATCTTGATCAGTCAACATGTCTCATGTGCATGACTTATCCTAGGCGATTTCAACACTTATTTGGAACCAAGTGACATCATGCAACAATTCCCTTTCCATGAAACAATGTATTGAGGATTCTCACCTCATGCAATTAGAGATTATCGGTGATAGATTTACTTAGGAAAATTACTTCACAAAAGAGAAAATTGACTGGGTTTTCTGTAATACTCAATGGGGCCTTTCTTTTCCTAATGCCAAGGCATATCATCTTGGTAAATTCGGCTCTGACCATAAGGCTTTACTAATTAGGAAAAATAATGTAAAGCTTAACCACTACAAAAAACAAGTCTTACATTGCCAGGTAGCTTAAGGGCTTGAACCTGACTATGTGGATGTCATAAAAAAACTCTTGGAGAAGAAATGATTGGATTAAGGATGTTAAAGTCTTCTAAGAAGGGGCCACCAAATGGAACAAAAGTAGAGTGGGCAATATAGTTCAAAAGAAAATATGCTCATGAGACGATTAGATGGGATATACAAAGCAAGAGCCATTACAGATGTGCAATATTTGAAGCAAGTGGAGCAAGAGCTATGGCGATAATCTAACAAAGTGCTAACACAAGAACTTATCTGGTACCAAAAAGCTAGATGTAATTGGCTCTAATTTGGAGACAGGAACATCAAATACTTTATTGCTAGCACTGTTATTAAAAGATGGAGAGACAAAGTGGAAGCCCTTAGAAATGATAGTGGTGACTGGATCTTAGATCAAAGTGCTCTAAAAGAAATTGCATTTAATTGTTTCAAAGATTTTTTCAGTTATGAACTTAGAGGCATGCAGACTTTCCAAAGCAACATTGTTTTCCTTACTCTTTCTGTTGTTGACCTTTGGGCTCTTAATGAAATCAGATCTGTTGTTTTTGAAATGAGACCATTCAAAGTCCCAAGGCCAGATAGTATTCAAGCTTTTTTCTTTCAAGACTATTGGAGCCTCATAAGTGGACAACCTCTTTGCAAACTTGTCAAAGACATATTTGCCCAACCATCCATGCTAGCTAATGTTAACTACACCCATATTGTACTCATTCCTAAAATAGACAAGCCTGAGGTAATTAAGGACTTCAAGCCAATCTCCCTATGCCATATTAGCTATAACATTGTGACTAAAATCTTCGCAACTAGGCTTAAACAGGTGATATGCAAAATTATTAGTCGATATCAATGTAGCGTCATCATTGGAAGACAAAGCTATGACAATGTTATCATAGCTCAAGAGGTTATACACTCAATGAAGAGCAAGAAAGATACCAAAGGCTTTATGGCTATAAAAGTTGATTTTGAACAAGCTTTTGATAGACTTGGCTGGTAATTCATAGATGATGCGTTGAAACTTTTGGGCACCCACTCAAACATAAGGGAGGTCATCATGGCATGCATTAGCACCATTGAGATAAAAGTCCTTTGGAATGGTGACCCCTCAAACAATTTTGAGCCTTCAAGAGGAGTTCATCAATGAGATCCCATCTCCCCATACATCTTTATTCTATGTATGAAAAGACTCAAACACCTAATATAGGATAAGAAAAAAGAGAAAAAATGGAAGCCCATCAAACTTGGGAGGAAAAGACCTAAAATCACACACCTTTTCTTTTCAAATAACCTAGTCTTATTTATTGAAGTTTCAAACAACCAAGTTGATGTTACAAATGAATGCTTAGATCTCTTTTGCATGGCCTCAAGACAAAAGCTTAACAAGAACAAAACTAAAATGTGCTATTCTAGAAATGCCCACTTTAACAAAGCTTTTTTATCTAAGCCAAAGGATGGGAGTTGGCCTTACAAGCGAACTTGACAAGTACTTAGGCATTGATCCCTTTGATTCATAGACAAGCTTCCTTTGTCTTATCTACTCAAATTCTTGAAAAGGTGAGAAAAATGATGTCAAGTTAGAAAAGAAAATTTCTCTCCATTGCAGGGAGAACTACCTTGATCAAATCGATAGTGGCTGCCTTTCCTTCTTATTTCATACAAACAATGTTATTACCTAAAAAACTCATTGATGAGATTGACAAAGCAAGTTGGAGCTTCTTATGGGGATCTAATATTAAAGAAAGAAAACTGCATCTCCTTCCTTGGCATGAGGTAATTAAAGAGAAGAAATTTGGGGGTCTTGGTCTAAAAGACCTCAAAAAACAAAACCAAGCTTTCTTGATGAAACTTTGCTAGCAAATCCTCACCAAGAAAGACATGTGGGTGCAAATTCTAAGAGCGAAATATGGTTGTGGAGATATGAGAGACCCAATATCTCATCAAAAACCAATGCCTCTCTAACTTGGAGAAGTATTGTAGCTATTTGGGATAAATTCTCTACAGGCCTCACAAGGAAGGTTAGGAAAGGCGATAGAACTCTCTTTTCGTATGATAATTAGGTTGAAACTAAAAAGCCACTTATCACCTTGTTGGATGATAATTATCACACCAGGAGATGCGACGCGGATGGCGCAGAGAATGAAAGAAAAAGGAAAGAAATTGGCCCTCACGACGGGGGCCGATTTCTGAGGAGTCGCAACCAAAATTTTAAGAGAAATTTTGGAAAACCAAAATAAAAGGACAAGGATGGTCTACGAATCAGAGTTGGGTTTGGGAGTACGATTATGAGTAGGGAAGGTGTTAGGCACCCCCACAACACCCGTTCCTAAGAACGGTTACCTTAGGTTGATCATACAATTTTTATGACTCTTAAAAATTATTTTGATAGCCCTTTAACCATTCACATGTAAAAATAAATATAAAAAAAAGAAAATGTAAAAATGAGAATAAAGAATAAAATGAAAATATGAAAAAGTTGAGAAAAATAAAATAAGAGAGAAATATTATTTATTTACAAAAGTGGACTTGACCCAGAATCAGAGTTTGGGGCTTACGTATCCTGCGATAGGGATCAAAGTCGACGTAGTTCAGACTAAATACGCGTCACTTCGTTAATATATTTTTTTTTATTAAAAATTCTTTTGGAAAGATAGTTTAGAGGGGATAATTTCCTTATTATTATTATATATATGTTTATGTTTTTTTTCTTACAACCAGGATCTATGGTGATTTTATCACTCAGAACTCACTGATTGATATTTATACGCCTACGGTGTAGCCACTCAGAGCTTAAAGAAAAAGCTTAAGGGAAAAATAGATTTTGCATAAATCATTTTTATTTCCTTAAATAAACATGATTGTGGTAACCTATTTGTATAAAAGAAAAGTGATTTAAAAAAAACTTAAAAAAATGACTTATATATATATGTATATATTATCTATTTTTTAGTTATTTTATTTTTTTTATTAAAGAAAAGAATCAATCAGGATCTATGGTGACTTTATCACTCACAGCTTGCTAATTGGCACCTGAATATCCATGGTGTTACCACTCGAGGCGGATAGGCGTAAAAATTAAAAAAAAGTTTAAAGGAAAGCAAATAATTTTTGCACAAATCATTTTTATTTTCTTTTTATTATAAAAATAGAAATAGATAAGATCCTTTTAACACTTTTACTTATTTATAGAAGAAACATTAAGAATAATTCAAAATGTGATTATTACATATATTTTCGAAGAGAAATAATCAACATATGTGGTGACTTTATCACTCACAAGTTACCGATCAGAATACCCACGGTGTTACCACTCGGGACAGAAGGCTTAAAAATTGCTTAAGAGATAAAATTGAGGAAAAATGAATATCTTGCATAAATCATTTTTATTTCCTTATATTAAATTATAAAAATAAATACGATCGTGATAACATATTTTTATAAAGAGAAGAGCAATAAAAGAAATTTAAAAATATGACTTATATATATGTATTATTTAATTATTTATCTATTTATTTATTTTCTAGACAAATAATCAATCAGGATCTGTGATGACTTTATCACTCACAACCCACTAATTGGCACTTAAATGCCCACGGTGAGGCCACTCGAGACAAAAGGTATAAAAAATAAAAATTTGAAGGATAAAATCGGGAAAAATAAGTTCTTTTTGCATAAATCATTTTTATTTTCTTGTCTTATTATAACAATAAATAAAGCCATAGTAACACATTTTTATTTTAAAAAGAAAAGCAATAAAAAAGAATTTAAAGTATGACTATTATATATATATCATTATTACTTTATTTTTTTTAAACAAATCAATCAGGATCTATGGCGATTTATCACTCATAACTCGCTGATTGAAAACTAAATACTTACGGTGTTATCACCCAGAGCACAAAGGCAAAGAGGAATTTAAAATAAAAGATTTTCATTTTAATAATTTGTTTTATTTAAAAAATAAATAAATAAAAGAGATCATTCGAACCCATAAATACTTAAGGCATTGTCAATATAAATACCATGGTAACTCCTCACTCATGACACTTTTGACTGACATCCTAGCTATTCGCTCACGGAGACTTAGTCCCTCGTGACAAATTCTAAACGTGAAAAGAAAATGGCCACAACAAGGTATAAAAATTCATGTTGTTCGTGTGTTTGGTGTGTACACAAGTATATCAAATATTATTTTAAACTTATCACATATGAATCACAAATAAATTGAACAAAAGGAATGATTACTCCCTCTAGTCCTCCGTCTAATGCTTGCTCCTCGTAAGTTGTCATTTTGCTTCCTCAATTCCTTCAACTAATCCTTTGCAATCTCTCTCATCATTCCCCACCACCTTGCGCGTCTCCAATATGCCTTTAGTTCACCAAATCCTTTGTCTCACATGTCACAGAAGCCAATAAAGGAGTATAGATAGAAGTATCATCAATGGACATCTTAGTGTAAGAGGGTAAAAAAAAACTATCAAACTCATAAGGATTCCACATGTTCGTTCCAGTTTATATCTTTTACACATCCACACATGATGAAAGCTCAAGGAATATGTAATCCAGCATATTAGATCAATGACCCAAATATATTTTGGTGACAAAACCGAGACACATCCACAAAAATAAAGGGCACTCACAACTCAAAATAAAATAAACTGAAACTAGAAGAAAACCACTAAAAACAGAGTCAATGCGCAAGTCTCATGTTCAAAAGGTCATTATCTCTTTCCTCTGACCCATTATAAATTTGACACAACTTTAGTGAGATCTAATGAGTTTAAAAATTGCAACAAGAGGAGTCAAATATCCCACACCCAAATATGCCAAGCAAGTGAATGGCTAATAGGTTCTCTCATAGCATCACACCTCTGGAACACATTTTATAACATCTTCGTGGTGGGAATAAAAGGAAGAGGTACCAATTAGCTTTGTACCATAAAAGCCAAGGATGGAAGAGCAAAATGCATTTATCAGGGTGTTAAGATATATTGCTATGTATAAACATGCTAGCACTCCAAAACAAAGTGGGTTACTGAAAGGGGACAAATGAAACATAAACTCTATGACTCCTCACTTCTCCAATCCCACAAACGTGACTACACTTTGAATGATACAGGACATATTAAGAAAATGATGCAAGGATTGTGACTAAACACTTAATCCCACTATTCTAAATGACCTCCTCATAAACATTTTAAAAAACATCTATTTGGCATTCGATACAAAGAATAATACTAATTTCAATCCTAGAAATTTATTAATCAATAACATACAAAGACTATTCAGCACATAGCATCCCAGTCCAATGTCTTGCAAACTAGAAATGATTATGCAAACCATCTAGCTATCTTTAAGGGCCTAGGGAAACAATTAAACAAAATTCTACTACAAACAATAAACTCACTCAGATCAGAAATTACTAGTTCATTCCAAGTAGGCTTCAGTAGACAATCTAGACAAAGCCATAAGAACCTAGACTGTTTCACTACACAACCCAGCATTCAATAAATGTTCATTCACATTAGCAAATTCACAAAAAGGCCAAGACTATCAAACAAAACATAGAGCAACTAAAGCTAAGTTTCTGAATTAGATTTCTAAGCTCCATAATATCTAAATCTCAACCAAACTATTTTCATATAGCTTATAAGCACCAGATCAGCATCTCCCACGAGCACAGAACATGACATTTTAGAATAGAACAAACACAAAGAAAAAAAAAACAAAGCAAGAACGAGTAATCAGTTTTTCTTAAAACAACAACGTATCACGGTTGATCAAATGGCAATAAAACAAGCACAGCTCCCACACCAGAGACCAAAGAGAATCTATATTCAGGACTGATTTTTTACATTCCTAAATCTAATCAGAGATTTCTTAATATGAACCGAGTTTTCAAGGGGAATCACCTGTTGAAGATCACGTTTTATGCCTACTGCTCAATTCCTTCGAATTCCTCCTGTGCTCTTCCCCTTCATCTTCTGCGTTCAGCTTCTCCCTAACCGCCTATACCAAGATCAAAATTGCGATAATTGGTCTTGAGTCCTCTGCTCCTTCATTTCCTTAGTTCAACTCTGTTTCTCACTCACTCCTTCTCATTTCCTTCCTAGGGTTTTTTCGGTGTCCCAATCCCTTCTGTTCCTCCCTAGGGGTTTTTTTTTTGTAGAACCTCCCTCGGCTCCCTTCTCCTAGGGTTCTTCGGCACCCGGAATTCTCCTCCTCTCTAGGGTTTTTTGTCCCCCTCTATGCCTCCCTCTATATTTTTTTTTTCTGCCTCTCTCTCCCTTCAGATCCCCTTCACTCTGCTCTCTTTGTGGCTCCACGCGGTCCCCTCCTCCTCCCTCTGTTTCTAATCTCGACCTGAGTCTCGTCGGGTCTCCCCTTCCTCGTGGATAAAACCCTAGCTCCCACCGTCCCTTTTTGTGGCTCCCTCCGGCCCATGCTTCCTCACCTTCATGTCTTAGTCTCCCTTAGTTTCCTTCCTCGCCGCCTCCTCTGGCTCATGCTTCCTCACTTTTGTGTCTGTCTTAGTCTCCTTCGGTCTTCCTCCCTCTCAGTTTCTCAGCTTCGAGCTCCTTCTTTCCTCTTTGCGGCTCCCCTCCCATCTTCGCGACCCTCCATTCCTTCCTTCCTCCATTCACTCATACCTAAGCCCTAACAGGGCTCAGGAACACCTTGGGTTGATTTCAGCCCTAGGTTAAAACTTTTTTTGTTTTGTTTTTGTTTTTTTTATGTATTTTGTATTTTGGCCCAAAGTTTTATGTTTGGGAAAAGAATTTGGGCCATCAGCAACCCCAACCCAAACACTTCTTTTTCTCTCTTCTTTTTTAGGTTTTTGAATTAATCTTTTTAATCAACTTGATTAATTTTTATTTTTATTTTTATCATTTTTTATTTGTTTATTATTATTATTTTTAATCTTTAATTTTTATTATTTGTGTTATTATTTTTTATCTATATTATTTATTATTATTTTTTCTTTTTAACTTTTTATGTATAAAGCCCGGACAAAATACGGTGCTCACAATAATCATCTTGATATGGACTTATGTGAAAAAGTTACTGACTTTGTTCAAACTTTTGGTGAATGAGATGTGCAAAAACTAAGTCTTCAATTATTGCCACATGTTGTGAACCAGATTACTTGCACTCAAACACCTAATCTCATGAGAGGAGAGGATCACTTTATATGGACACTATCCTCGAATGGAAACTTTAACATTAAATCAGCCTATTATTTCTCAAATGCAGGTACAGACTTGAGCACCCGATTAGTTTGGAGATGCTTATGGAAATGGCAAGCACCTAAAAAACATAAAAGCTTCCTATGGCTTATTGCTCCTGATCAAGTTCATACCGCAGCACATAGAGCTAGAAGAAAGTGTAATACCTTAATCTTAGACCATATTTTCCATGTATTGGACCTTATTTATAGTCAATTAATCATGTTTAGAAACTTGAATAAGATGATAGACCAAAATAGAAAAATTTAAAACTTTCAGTTACTATTCATTTGGTCACCTCATTTTCCAGATTGAATTTTAAAAAATCATAACTAATTCTAGAAAAATCATATAGAGGTGATTCAAGTATCTAAAAATAACTTAAAACATTCTATACATGGAAAAAATATGAAACAATGTCTTTAACGTGCCAATTTGTACAATATTTAGCACTAAATTTACTATTCATATAATCATTTTTCACTTCTCCAAGATCTTGGCATTAACTATAAAAATTTATTTCTCATTCTATTCTAAGCCAATTCATGATTTACATCATTGGGAAGCACTACATGACTACTCTTTAGATATATTTATCTTACACATTTACCCAACTAGAACAGGGCATAACATCAACTTAATCAATTAAGGGTCATAATATCACTTTTATTGGAACATTTTTGGGAAAACATGTATAGCTATTATTATATAGCTTCAATTGTATTCAAACTAAGCATAAATACAGATCTTTCCATGCATACAAACTACTAAATTTTTGGAGTTTTGTATGATTTTATGCCACTTTTCAAAGTAAGCAATACTTATAGTAAAAACGTACAGTTTTCCAACTTTATCTAGTTTCTAACCTTAAATTAAAAAATTCACTATAAATTATATATATGGAAAATTTACGTGTTCTTTGATTCTTTGGAAAGCTTGTTTTGTCTACTTTCTAGTCATATACAACACTCAACTTAATTGCCTTGTTTTGGTCAAATAGTATTGACTTTACTTTTAATACTAGGAATGAACCTTTTGCAATACAACACGGCAAAATAGCTTAATAACATGTTAACGTGATCAATCCATGTTTCAAATCCATACCATACATTTCATAATGCTCAAAAGGACATAATAGAATAGAGGTGCGGATCTAAAAGCATGATTATAATTTTACATAAACTTCTTTAAATACAAGCTTATGGCATGAGTTATAAAATCAAGCACCAATTCCTTCATCTTCTTCCTAAGCACTCTGGACTTTATTGCTATATCTTGTACCTAATCATGTTGATACTTGGGGTGGTGAGATTTTGGAAAATCTCAATTGCAAGTCACATTTTATACAGTATATTATCAAGCAAGTCATGAATACATCATAAAAATTATATAAAAATATATAGTTCCATATTGTTTGTAAAAATTTTGGCAGCATAACAACTTAGAAAATGGATATCTCATGCACTAAGCCTCTCATTTAAATAGCCAAAATAATAAATAATAAACAATAATCAAGTAAATAATATGGCACATTATAAAGCCTTTTAGAACATGACAAGATAATAAAGTGCAAAAATGTAAACTTCGCTATCTTTAAGCATTTCTTTGGCTCTTCCTCTTGGATCCCATGTTTCTAATAGCTTTCTTAGACTTCCCCAAGACCTCTAACAAAATGAGAAATCCACTTTAGCTACTGGTTCTATGGCTTCCTTCACAAAGTCTCATTGGAGCCCTAAAAACTCATATAATTATCTATTGAGTTTTTCTTGAATTCAACTCTTATTCTTTACTAATTTGGACCTAAGAATTCCATTTTTTGGTATCAAAATTATGAAAATCCAACTCTAAAACAACCTCCTATTTTGACCGAAATACATAGGAAAAAGGAAAGAAAAGATTTTCTTTGAAATACTTCCAATAACTCTTGAAATCATACTTTTGGTGACTTAATCATGCTTTGGTTTAACTTTGATGTAAGAAAAACTTCCCATCCCATTCCCATGTTTGGGTTGAAATCTTAACTAGAGAGGGAGGAGAAGAGAATTTCATTATCTCATGATTAACCATTAGAGAAATTAGCTTCTCAAGCTTAAACCTTTGAGCTTCGAACTTGTCTTCTCCATTCTCTTCTCTTTTCTATCTTCCTTCTTGTGCTTATTTTGGAACTCTTGCTCTCTCCTTTTGCAGCAGCAAAGTCGGCCAAATGAGAGAGGAAATAAGAAAGTTAACTCATAACCATGGTTGAGTTACTTTAACCTTAGTTAATTAACCTTGGTTACTTTTCCAACACCTTCTTGATTAAGTTTTGTAAGAAAATAATATAAAATTCAATTCCATCACATGGGCTGCTATGTCATGCCTAAGAGAGAGAAATTTTGCCAAAATATTATATATTTTTCCTAATCTAGATACATTCTATATGAGTTACTTTTTATCTAGCTCAATAAAGTTACTTTTGTAGTATTTTGTTATTTTATGGGTACATAATTAAAGTATGTTTGGATCTGTATTTACTTTATTATCTTGTTCCAAAAAGTATTTATGTGAGGTCCACATACTTGTCTTTCTTCTTTAACAACTTTTGTTGGGCCCACAATGCCTTTTTTTATGTATTGTTACTTTTTTTAGGGTAATCTTAAATATGAATCAGGTCTTCTTTCTTTGCTTATGTTTGCTGGCACATCTAGATGCAATAAACTCTTTGCAGCCAAGGAACCCAACCATAATGATTCTGCTACTGCTTCCCTCTTTAGAGCTATTAATGAGACCACCATTGTGGATTTGTCCTTCTCTTTGCGGGAAGCTCACAAGATAACACAAACTAGATGGTACCCACCGGAACTTGATTGCTTTAGACTGGATATTTGTGGTTTTGTTAATCAAGACAGCATAGGATACTATGTGGGAATATCAGAGACCATAATGCAAACTGGATTTTGGGTTTCAATGCAACCTATGGAGCGCAACCTCCAGCCATTTCCATTATCTTGGGACTCATTCAAGGTCTCAAACTTACCTAGCATAAAAGGTTACATAATTTGAAAGTATTTACTGACAGTGCTGATGTTATCAACCTCCTCACCAATCAAGATATCATTGATCACCCTTTTCAAAGCCTCTTTGATCAAGTTAGGGATCGAATTAGTAGGAACTAGACTGTCTCCTTCCACTTTATGTATAGAGAAGTTAATCTTTGTACTCATAGGCTAGCAAATTTAGCTCAAAACTCATTATCTGTTTTTTGCGCCTTTGTTCAACTTCCACCTTGTTGTAAAAGGGTGGTGGATGATGAAAGATAATTGTTTTTGTTGGCCCCTCCCACCTTATTGTCCTTGTTGCCATGACTTCTTTCTTCCTTTTTTTTTTATTTTACTACAGCTTTTGAACAGATAGGGTTTTTTGGGATTTTTTTTAATATTGTTCAGCAACTGGTCGCCACTTTGAACTCCAACTAATCTGAATCAAGCCGTATCAGGCTAAAAATTGTGAGTTAACAGTGTTAAATGAGTAGATTGTTAAGCTGTAAAAAAATTACATATGTCCTTAATTAATTGAAGAACCTGGCAAAAAGTATATAAGCAACCATATATAATTTTTGTCCTTTAGGATTTTGATTATGATTAGTGGTGACGGAAATGTATTAATAGTTTTTATATTTTATTAAATTTTTTACAATATGTTATTTTGAAAAAATTATTGAACTTTGATTTTGTTAAACGAAATTGATTCACTGACAATATTTTTATTTCTTTATTCAACATCTATAAATATATTTAAGTTTATAAAAAATATAAAAGGATCCGCATTCATAGGGAAAGTGCATTAATGTACAAATAATTAAAATTGATACAATAAGTTTTTTTAAATAAAAAATTGAGATACAAGAGATTAATCAAACAAAATCAAGAGTTTTGATAGTGATATTATAATGTTTATTTATAATTAATTTAAGAAAGAATTTTATAGTTAGATATGTCAATTATAACTTAATAATTAAAATTATAATTTTGAAGAAATTTTCTCGGTATTTCACAAAACTAAACAGTCTAGTGACCAGTGTGTGTGTTGGGAACGTATTTGTGCCAAAATCTGTCTGGAACCAATCAACATCATTTTGAGAAAGGATAAAATAATTGTTTAAGGTGATTGAAAACTTCAATTTTTTTTCCTGATACGAAACGACATCATTTTAAAGATAAATTTTTCTTCTTGTTCTTTTAGTAAGTATTATTCTTATCCATAATTACTAATGATTATGAATTATAAATTTATTTAATAAATGCTATGAGGACTGAGCATTAATTTCCTATTTTAAATTTAATTTATAATTATGTATCAATATGAACTTATTTAAATTTGGTGGAAAAAATTTATTTGATTTTCTTTTTTCCTTGGCCAGATTATTTGAATTTCAATATTAAGTCACAAAATTTGAGTAATATTTTTATTTCCATATAATGTTTTAATATATATATATATATATAATAAAAAACATACTGTCAGTATTAGAATCATTTCCCACACTATCCAATCAATGTTTTCAAAGATGAATAGGTCATTTGACAAGTAATAGTATCCGTTTATGGTTTATAGATTCAATCCTAATTGAATCCTAAAATTGAATTGGTACTGCTAATTCAGGTGGGCATTTATTAGCATTAAAAAATTGATGTGGGCATTTTTTTTTTGACACATTAATGTGGGCACTTTTAGATAAACAAGACATACAGCCTTTTTCTAAGTCAAACAAATTTACTTCATTCTTAAATGTAGAAGGGTAGTAACAATTATTTCATTATTGATTTGGAAGGAGAGTTGACCCATCCTTCATCATTTATACAAAGCAATTGTTCTTACCATGTCTCAACCCCAGATCATCCAACTGTTTCAATTAACATTATAAACATCAAACTGAGGACCCAAGAAAAAAAAAACAAATATATACTGCAATAAAAGGGGAGGGCTCTCAATCTCAAGAAGTTTAGAAAGAATTTTCTAAACTTTCAAGATATTTGTGATGAAAGTCCATGAAATTGAGCCCTCTTTAATTTGTTTCTCACGTTAATTCAATCAATCCTTCTTCCCCTGGTAGCCCCACGGATTGTTTCTTGCCCAATTCCATTGGTCCCTGCACATCTCCTCTACACCATATTTTGCCCTGAGCATAAACAACCATATTAAGCATAAGAAAAATTGACACACAGAGAACACCAAATAGATGATAAAATCACTAGTTGCAGGCACAATATATGAAAGCATCATATGATCGTGCGTCTTGATTTATTTTAGTCACAAAAAGAATTAACAATGTTCTTACTTCCAACCAAGTTCTTTCTCAGCCTTCTCTGTGGATGCATATACAGCAGTTGCGTCTCCCAGCCTCCTTGGGCACAATTTCAAGGGAATTTTCTGGAGAAGGAAGAGCCAAACAAAATAAAAATTTTCAGCCTTGATCTTAGATTTAACGTGCGCATGAAGTGTTAGGAAGATTCTTAAATACCTTGCCAGAAGCTTTTTCAAATGCAGCAACCATCTCAAGCACAGATGTACCCTGGCCAGTCCCCAGGTTATAAGCAGTACAACCTAAGCACCAAGTTGGCCAATTAACTTTCAGTTGAAAAACATTAACACCTCAGTATAACTATAGACTTAACAGTTGGTAGATTTGGTTAGAGTCTTAATGTAGTATAAGAAAACACTCATCAATGTTTTAGATATACAAGGGGCGAAAGGAGAAGAAGAAGAAGAAGAAGAAAAAGAAATTTCACCAATGTTCTCAGTCGTGAGGAGCTTTCGCAAAGCAGCAATGTGACCATCTGCCAAGTCCATTACATGAATATAGTCCCGGACCTAATTTACATAACCAAAAAATTGAAGGTTACATGCGAACAGGGGAATATATCATACTGTCAAATAAAGATCTATCAAAATTGGTCTTATTGAACTAATGAGTTTCTCTGGTTAGGTGATTTAGTCTCATGCAAAAAGAAAATGCAGTGTATGAGGATTTACAAACCGCTGATCCATCCTTTGTGGGATAATCGTGACCATAAACATTAAGCTCAGGCAATCTCCCTACAGCTACTTGTTGAATGTAAGGCATGAGGTTATTTGGGATGCCCCTGGGATCTTCACCAAGTTTGCCACTCTCATGTGCTCCTACTGGGTTGAAATATCTGAGCAAAATAATCCTCCATTCTGGCTCAGCCTTCTGAATGTCTCGAGCAATTTCTTCGAGGAAAAGCTGTCATATGTGTGTCAAAAGAGTAAACAGAGCCATACTGATACTTTTAGACCTCAAAAACAAGCATTCCTAATTGGAGAGCGTTGATTACCTTAGTCCGTCCATAAGGATTCACGGCCTGTAAATTGAAATCCTCCACACATGGTATCTTCTCAGGTTGGCCATAAACAGTTGCGGATGATGAAAAGACCATCTATTTTTAGCCAGACATTCAAATTATGTGTCAATTTTGCATAAAGCATGTATTGGGTTTATAAATTAAATTTGAAATTGACGCCGTGGCTCACTGAATTACAATTTACAAGTTTTTGGACCAGAAGCTCAATAAAATACTTCAGCATTGATTTCTAAAGACCAGAAACATACATCACTACAACGCTGATACTCTCAACTTTTTTTTCATGTAGCCAAAGCTGAGACTCTCAACTTGAAATTGCAAGAAAAGGCCATAAATTTTCAAGTAATGGAACCATGAACTGACCTTTTTGCAGTTATATTTTGCCATAACGTCATAGAGATTGATGGTGCCAATCAAGTTAAAATCAAAATATCGGCGGGGATTGGCAACACTTTCACCAACGGCTTTTAGACCAGCGAAGTGAATCACAGCATCAAATCTGTTTCATATTTAATCCCAGTAACTGTTCTGTTCGCTTGAATTTAACATTTGGGAAACAGAGCTCTAGAAAACAGGCATTATTGTTGAACTTTAAAAACAATGCGAACAAAATTCGAATTAATTCATCCACGTACCTCGTTGTAGAGAAGAGATTTTCCAAGTCGTCCTTATTTCTGAGATCACCCTAAAACCAAGCCAGAGCAAGAGAATCAGCAACTGATAGAACAGTTTCACTTTGAAAGAAGAGTTTGTAATCCGAAATCAAAGAAGAATTCCGCTCTTACCTTGGTAAATTCAAGTCTCTTAGAAAGTTGAGGCCCGACCACTTCCCGCACTCGATCCACGGCTTCTATGACGGAATTGTCCAAATTATCGATGATAGAAACCTTGAATCCACTTTTGAGGAGCTGAACGACGGTGTGAGTGCCGATGAAGCCAGCACCGCCGGTGACCAAAATAGTTTGATCGGAGCTCACCATTTTTGTACGGATATGAAGTAAGAAGAAAGAACAAGAACCGAAAGAGCCGAATGAAATGAAATGAGATGAAAGAGAAAGCTGAGAAAATTTAAAGAGTAGTTGGAGAAAATCGGGATCAATCAAAAGATAAGATTCTGCGGATATGAACTTGGATTTAAATGTTTATATATATATAAATTTGATTCTGTTTAACTTAGTTGATTATCTATATTAAGCAGTTTGGTTTTGGAAGGAAGGATATCGAAGTTTGGCGCGCTAATTCTGAGGTGTGTGGTGGGTTCTAACAGTTGGATTGAGATTGGTTTGCCACGTCACGTATTGTTCGGAATTGCTATATCCTTGTTGGATAGCAGTTTATTTTTTCAGTGAATAACAGAATTTTTCTTTTCTTTTTTTTCAGTTTTACTAACTAATTCATGTAGTTTATGTTCTGCTTTATACAATAGATTAGAATAAAAATTGGTTTGTTTTATATGTATAAAGAGGAAAAAGATAAAATAATTGTGATGGATATTCCTTTTAAAAATTTCTCTATTGTTAGATAGAAATGGGCGAAGAGAAAGGAAGGTAAGAAATGTTTCTTTATTTTCTAGCTAGATCTTTTTTCATGGTAAATATGTTTAGCTAAGTAAAATATAAACTATAATTAATGCTATTATATAAGTTTGCATTTTAGATGAAACTAAATAAAAGAAAGAGAAAGAATTTTCCATATGAATACAAAAAAGTTAAATGCTAATATTGATAACTCATTTATTTTTATTTATCTTGTATTATTTCACCTATTTTCCTCATGAAGAAGATGTATAGGAAAGTTAGTGAAAAAACCATATATATATATATATATATAAACTTAAAGGTTTTAAATGTTTGTCTATTTATCGATTTTTGAAGAGGAAAAACTATTTAAGCATAAGCTTTTGGAAATTATTATTATTATTATTATTTCAAAATCTAAGATCTTTGAATTTTAATTACTAAATTTTCAATAAAAAACTGAAAAAAAAGTAACACCTGAGGACCTGTAAACATAACTAATGTCAAATAAAGACTAAAAGGTTGAGTGATGAAAATTGAAAATTAAATGATAGCCGTATCCTTATTCAATATTGATTATATATACTGGTTTTCGAGTGTCATTTTCCCAAAAACACTTATCTAAATACGTCATACAAAGCGTCATTAATACTCCGGTGACCTGTAATTTTGAGAAATGCAAAATAATTTTGAAATATATTATTACCATTAAAATTAATAAAATAATTAAATATTTTAAATATGTATAAAGAAATTTTTTTTCATAAATACCCACAATTTAATATTTACACTTAACTCTATTTTAATTTATGTCTCATGATAATAAATTTATTTTAATTAAAAAAAATAAAAAAATATTAATTTAACATATATTTATCATTTATATTTTATATTAAAATATATGTTAAAAATATCTCTTGTACTTTTTTACAATAGATGGAGTAATTTTCTCACACCGGGTCCCAGCTATAAGAGAGAGACAGACGCGGCCATACTTCATACTATCTCAAAAGTT
Source organism: Adenanthera pavonina (assembly GCA_026686845.1). Lineage (NCBI taxonomy): Eukaryota > Viridiplantae > Streptophyta > Magnoliopsida > Fabales > Fabaceae > Adenanthera > Adenanthera pavonina. Next base: position 22,801,663 of record JAIVEN010000022.1, on the reverse strand, counting down.
TGCAGTACATAATAATCCGAAAAGAGAAGTTCGCGATACCCACAAAGCTGTGCAAATTGCTTAACCAGAGGTGGTGTTAGAATTTAAGAAATTAAATATTTGTTATAAGAGATCTGCCACTTCTTTTTGAGACTATATCCAACTTAAATTAATCAGAATTTAATATAACTATTAAGATATTTTATTTATCTTATTTTATTTATTATTTTAAGATTTTTTATACAAATCAATAAAATCCTTAATAGTTTTAATTATAGTAAAATTTAATAATATTTTATTAAAATATTCTTAAATTAAATATTAAAAGGTAATTTATATTCCACTTATCAATATTTTTAATAAAAAATAAAAAATAAAAAAATAATTAATATTTTATTATTAATGTAAAAGGTAAGATAAATTGATAAATTTAAACTTTTCTAAAAAAAATACTCTATCTGGTCTTCAATATAAGACCCTTATAACCGAATCAAGCGAATTAAGAATATAAGTTAAAACTAATTAACTACTTTGATTTCTCTGAAAACCTCAACATTTTTCTAGAATTACCCTTATTTAATCTCTTTCTCTTTCTTTTTGGATATATTAAATAGAGGTATTTTTTGGAAAATGTATAATAAATACTACCTTATATATTATAAAAAGTTTTATATTTAAGATTAGAGTAAAATGCTCTATATATAGAATTAGAGGGAGTATATAATATGGGCCGAAGGAGCATCAAGTGATTTGCAGCCTGATTGTGTTTTTTGTTTTTACATCCTGGGAACAGTTCTGTAAGTTCTGTAAAAATGTTTTCTTAAACAAGTTCCAAAAAAAAAAATCAAAAACATGTTTGAGTCAATATCTTGGGAACTGCTTTTAAAAATAGAAAAATTATTTTGTAAAACCTAGTCTGGATTTGGGCACTTATAGAGTTGAAGGCCAAATCATACGACACCGCTTATGGCACATCCAAATCATTTTCCGCAGAGAATGTTACGTAAACGCCAAGTTTTCACGATTCTGACGAATACGACGAGTTTTAAGATAAGCTTCAGCAAGTCTATGCTTGTCCACAATTGACAATCTACTCATCACCATCTCGCGACCCTGAATACAAGACGTTAGGCTATTTTAATATCCAAACACAGTATGATTCTGATTCATATCTTTTTATGCGTGCCAACACCAACTTTCCTTATTTTCAAATATAACAACCACCATGAGATTCAATCCAACCAAAACATTCACGAGGGGCACAACAGTTACTGTATGTGATTCCAAAGGGGAACTTCACTTCTTAATTTGTTGCTTCTCCTCCCAACTTTACACGTTCGATTACATTAAAGAGCACGCATATCCTGACACTCATCCTCATTTTCCATAAAATGGAAACTAGTTTTCATTCCCCACATATTTAGTTTTAAAATATATTAAATTTAAAAAGAATCTTATTACTAATTTTTATATCTTAAAAAATATATTAAATAATATTAATTAAAATTACTATAGATTTTATAATTAAAAGAGATTGAAATTGGTAAAAAAGAAAGAATGCGGGCCCACCTAAAAAAATTGAGAAAAGATAAACTTTATTTGCAAAAGAAAAAAAAGAATAAGAAAAAAATAGGATCCACTTAAATAGAGAAGAAAATAAAAAATAGATAAAAAAACATAAGAGCACCAAGCCAAAGAAATGGAGCCATACTATTTAACTAATGCATAGTACATCTGTATTCTCCTTTTAATTATATATTGATATTGTTCTTTTCTTAAAAAGTACTTTGTCTCAATAATTTATTTTTTAAAACATAAAAATATTGTCGTTAGAAAAAAAATTTTATCGGGCATCTCGCTAATTGCTAGAATATATACATTTAATTTTAATTTTACTTATTCTTTTTACTAAAAGGTACCTATAAAATTTAGTGATCAAATAACTGAGGCAAAAATCTAGACTAGAAACTATATTTTCTATTATATAAATTAATTAATAATTAATAATTAATTGGATTTTGTGTTTCTGGAGGGCTTGAACGTTCACTTCCCACCCCAGTTTAAAGACAGGAAGAGGTCTTCATTCTTTAATGCCCTCAGATTTATCTAAAAAAAGTATTCAATCCAAAAAGAGACATAAAATAATATTTAATGTAAAATGAAAATGAAATTAACTTTCTTGGCAATTAAGTGATGCACTCTCTGTTTATATTTTTTTCATAATATATTTTCATCTTTTCAATCTCAATAGTACATGCACAATTGTACATTCTTTCAGCCTTATTTTTCAAGATTACGAGCAAATTCCATGCACCCTTGAAGTGATCTAGCAGAGGTTTTTGGTTTGTGTACGAACGGCATAAAACCACCCTGCTTCGATTTCAAATTGTGTAAGCTATTAGCACCAGGACATTCAGATTCAGGAGAACAGAAAATCATCTTCAAAGGAGTACGGGTGGTCTCACACTTGTCAGGAATACGAGTTTTCCTATAAGTTCTCTTCCTAATGATGGAAGGAATATTCTCATAGGTCATAGCTAAGCTTCTCAGGACAGATTCAGGGCTACTGCAGGTTATGAGATTTCTGAGTGAAGACCTCGGAGGAGTATGATAAGAACCATTGATGAGGTTTTCTGTACCTGGAAATTCAATACATTCTGTGGGTGAAGCCAAATCTTCCACAAGGGGTAGCTGTGCAGGATAGTAATTTTCACTTTGGACTCTGTTTATTATGTTTTTGATTCCAACTTGAGCTTTCTCCTTGTAATTGGCCACTGCTGGGCGGCTCAAAAGAGGACAGCAGGATTCGCCTCCCACAACCAACTTAGCATCTATAGAAGACTTAAGCCGTTTGGGAGATATACACATCTCATTAGTAACAGTACTAGCAGCTTCAAGAGGTGCACAATCTAATTCAGTGGCAAGACTGTCCAGGGGAACACCAGAAGAATTTATGGGTTTATTGACAACTCCATCCATGAAGCTCAACCCATTTGGTGAGTAGATCAATCTGCCCTCACCTTGTGTCAAGATCCCTCGAGTTCGTCCTTCACAACTACCTTTTTCTAAGCAAAAGTTCTCTCCAGAAGCGCTTAGAGGAATCAATTCAGTCGATAAGGTATCAATATTGTGTTTCAATATGTAGCTTCGGCGGGGAGAAACCATTTGACTAAGGTTCTGACCCTCTACTTTAACCATCATATTGATTTGAGAAGTGCAGAAATCACAAGTGGCAGAATTAATGTCACACTTATAAGGTGAGGATGCATCGAACTTCCTCTTTATTGAACAGTTCCAATGATTTTTAATGGCATTGTCAGACCTGGTTTTGCAAGCAGATTCAAGGAAATCATGAGCCATTTAATAACACAAACAACATTCAGCTGCTTCACAAATGTATATAAATATAATATTTGTGCGAATTTTCAAGCATGATGTCACAGCAGGCAGCCTTCATCATAGAAAAGAGTAAATACCTTCCAGGAAGGAACCTTGCAATTTCTGCCCACTTACTACCATATATTTGGTGGTAGTAAGCAAGAATGGATTCCTCCTCTTCTGTCCATGCATCTTTCTTTATAGCTGGATCTAGGTGATTATGCCACCTGAAAGTGAACTTGTATAACTAACTCAATGCTATCCCGCTTGGCCATGACATTCAATAACATTGAGGAGTATAGAATGCATGTATCACAATGAATTAACATAATTTCAGAAGATTGCTATTCAGATAGCATTTTAGGCAATGGGCCATAGCAGCAGTCAATTACAAAGCCTCTCTTTGGATAATGTAGCTACTACATAATTGAAAACTACTGATTTCATTAACATCACTCAGTTTGCATCATCCATTCATGCCTGAGCTTGATGATCAAGTTCTGCTAAACTACATGGGGAAAAGGGATCTTTCAAATATAATAACGGTAAAAGTTGAGGTCATAAAGAATGTGTAGTCAATATATGATGCAACTATTTAAAATGTTTTCTCGAACATGAGTTAGTCAGTCACCAAACTAGAAATTCAAAAGCTAAGGCTCCAGAAAATTGATTGTGAAGAGTACAATCTTGCGTCTAAAAGTTCTATTGGGTCAATCAATAGTCAAACATCAGATAACAACACAAGGGACAAATCCACAGAATATGTGAATTACTACCTCTCCCTGCATTGCTTCCCAATACGACCTGGTAAAAATTTTGCAATAACAGACCATCTCTTACAACCATACTTTCTGACTAGCTCAATGATACAACCATCCTCCTAATTATCAAATGAAAAACAGATCAGTACTACAAACATAAAGCAGTACATAAGAAATTGGAAAAGGAAAGTACATATGAGAACTGCACCTCCTTTGTCCAAGATCCCTTTACTAGTTCAGGATTCAAAACCTTTTGCCAGCGATGCAAGCATTGAACATCAGTTCTACCTGGGAGATATGCAGCTGTAAACACAAAGTCACAGCTAAACTTCGTTTAGCAATGAACTTCAAAAACCTCACAGCGATTGACTTCAAAATGTACATATTCCAAAAACATACAAAATGCCAGTACAAGAATCTCATTATAAAGTTCATTATCACTATGTTGCAGGAGTGACACAAAAAAGATAGAGCAAAGTGGTAGCCACTAGCTGACTGAGGTCTGAACCAACAGACACACCCCATGCGGGACAGCTTAGCATTCTGCAGGTTTCTTGTTTAATTCCACAAAGTCCTATATAGCATGTTCCCTTCTCTCGTGAACGGCCACTTTTTTCCTATCACGTTAATAGGTAAAAGCCCATATCATAAACAAAAAGAATCAAAAAGGGAAAAAGGTAGCCTTTAGCCAAATAATGACTAATTGCGTCAAAGCTCACAATGTCTGCACTTTAAGAAACTTCAGTTGCTTTCCCAAACAAAATTCAAAATGAGAAGGTTACTAGCACATTTACCTATTCTCTTCCAATTCTTCCCGTTGTGCTTCATGACTGCCTCAAGCAAAAGGCTGTCCTGTATTTGATAGTCATATAGTAGAAAAATTAGAAAAACCTGACAATGCAAAGGGTAGCTAAAGGAAAAATCATGTTACTAGAATGAACATTTGTTTTATTTTTCATTCCCATTTTAGTTTTCTCTCTTCATCTTAGCCTCTTTTGTTAAAATATTTAACTTGGTTACATATCAAGAAAAAAAATTGTAACTTTCATTATCATAATATATATTTCAGATAGTTTTGTATATGCAATTTTGCACTTGCCCAGTCACTATTTCATGATTAGGAAACTAAGGCAGCAGCATCTGGCATTGATGTTTTGAAAAGAATAATCAAACAAAAAGTTCAGATGAAATTAGACAAGTGACAGACCTCTCCCTCCGTCCAGCACCCCTTTGTTGAGCGTCTAGTCCGTCCACATTTTCTCCTATCAAAATTTAGTAAAATAGTTAGGCAGTGAAATGAATCTAGTTAAAGACTTAAAGCCATTGATTGAACTTCCCTTCACAAGGTAATCAATGCGGTCGGCTCACATATTAGGTTTCTATTTTGATTAGAAGGGGTATCGCACTCTCATGTGCGTAGAATGTAGTCCCACACATGGGTGCATTTGATTGAGGAAAGATTGCTGAATCCATTTACTAAACTGATCCCATGAATATAAAATCCTTCATTATGGCATATGCCAAGTTCTAATTAAAGAAATACACTACTTAAGATGGAGATGGAGATGGAGTTCTGGATAGAGTAGCATACCCTGAAACAGGGGTAGAAAAGCCTAACGGGAGCCCATCTCCTTTAGGAGAATCAAAAGAGAACTCCTCCAGCTCCATTTTAACCTCAGCCATGATATGTCCCTAAATCAAATCCATTTAATAAAAAAAAAAAGCATAGTCATTAGTTATTACCACATTGTAAGCATTCATCACGTTTATAATAATATGAAATATGATATCTAAGCATACACGATCCAGAAATGTGCCCGAATTCATTGAACAGCTATGAAGTGTCGATATATATAAGAAAAACTAAAAACAACGTCGATGGTTCTAGCTTATGATTTATGGAAAAGAAAACAACAGACGGAAACTCTGCCAGTAAATTCATCAACTAGAAGTCGCAGACAAAGCAGCAAATGCATCACACTAGCTTGACAGGATCAAGAAGAAGACTATTAGAGTTTCCGGTAAACTTGCTGTACCTGCTCAGAACTCTGAAACAGTAACCGACGGAAAGAAAACGAGGGGAAAATGACAAAACAAGAGAGAGAAAATGGTGAAGAAATTAGCAATGGTGGAGCATCGACGTCAATAGCTGAAGACACTTGTTATAGAATCTTGAGTCTGGGTCAACCAATGAGATGTAGAGGTAATTTGAGTCTGGGTCATTTTAAAGGCGTGGGAACTGGGAAGCTTCCCCTGGAAGCACCGAAGGAGGAGCTCTTGACAGAGAGCTTGTGCGGGAAGCTAACGAGGTTCTGACAGAAACGGAGACGGGGTTAATTGTTTGAAACGACTTGTGATTTGCTTATGTTTTTCCCCTGACACATAATAGTGCCTCCATTTAATATTATAAAATAATTTTTTTTTTCATAAGATAAGTCAATGTAATTTTAATTGTTATTTTTACTCCATATTAATGTATTATATAATATTATATTAGGTTAAAATTATAAAAAAATATTTAATAAAATTAAAATATGAATATTTTAAAATGTAAGGATGTTATTTTTATTTTTTAATATATGTGAAATTTTAAATATTATCTTATAATATGAGGGAAAAAGTAACTTGGAAAACATTTTTAAATTTTTCTTTTTGATGAAAATATTTTTTAAATATTTAATCTCTACATAAGTGTGTAAAAAAATTGATTGAATAAAACATTAACATCAAATCTAATAAAATAAAGAAAAATATTAAAAACTAAATAGTATAGACAATCTGTATTATATTATTTATCATTTATTAATGGCAAGATTATATATAGATTTTATATTTTTTATTGATTTACTAAATTATTGATAATATTAATATTGATTCTCATCATTGTGAACTGATAACGGAACTGCATAGGCATACGTTAGTTTCAGTGTTGCGGCCAATTGGCGGGAAAGCTCTTTTGGGCCTGTGCCTGGGCCTGAGGGTCTAACTTTGTTGCGATGAAACAAAAAAATTCTCCTCTATGTACCAAGAAAAGAAATATTTTTATATATGGTGAAGATCTTTGACTAAATAAAAAAAATAATAATAAACCAGATTAAGGACAGATGAATGAAGTATTGACTTGGTCATTCATAGAATATTTTAAATTTATTTTTCAATTAATACAATAAAATATTTGTAATACTAAGTTCATTATGTATTGTTCATTTTTTGGAGATATGTGTTATTTTTTTTTACTAGATCAGACTTGTCTCCCCCTAAAATTGTTAGTAGTAATTTATTATATTTAGATTTAAATATTAAACAGAAAATATAGACAAGACTTTGATGAGTGGACTATCACATTGGAAAAAGTTTAATTTATCAGTTAAAATATTATTTATTAAAAGAAAAAAAGAAAAAAAGAAAAAAGAAGAAATAACTGAAACTTTAGTGCACCATGGGAGAGAGATGATAATGAGACTAAACGCCTAAATAAATATTGAAAAACAAATAAAGAAAATTTTAAAAAGAAATAATTTGTTTTAGAATGTTTATTATATTAGTATCATTTTTCATTGTAATATAATTTTTTTCTTTTTTAAAATTTTACATATCAAATGTCAGCTTAAACTTTACAAATTACAATCGACCGTAGAGGATTCCCGCTGGTTGAGTAGACGAAGAATCGGGGGAAACTTTTGCGCATAATAATTCAACAGCGTCCGTCGTGTTGAAAAAAAAAACAAAAAAATAAAAAACATTGTCTCTTGTAAATTAATGAAACTTCGAAGACAAAAATTTAAAAATTAATTAATGAAACATCTAGAAGCGTAAGTTGATTGAATTTTGAAGATTTATGATGTTCCCCTATCTTATACACAACTGAAATATTTCTCCCTTTCCCAACTTCTTTCTTCAATCTTTACCACTAGCATATCAAAATTCAGATATGTCTTTCTGACTTTCTTGGCCAACAAATTAAAAACACACGTATCTCTGACTTTGAGTTTCTAGTTAAATATTCCATGGCATATCAATATAAAGTTTATAACAAATTGTATTATTAGTTTATTACCACAATTAATCATAATTAGTATAATTCATTCTTTAGATCCTATACCATACACGAAAAAACATGAGTAGATTTTTGGTCTCAAATGTGTCTAATTATCATCAACATATTAATATATATAAGATACATAATAAATCATACTATTTACAAGTTATGCAATTTATTTATCAAATTTTTTATAATGAATGAAATATATATATATATATATAATTTTACTATAACATGGATACAGATTACAGAATTCAAACTTCGTATTTTCAACATTTTAAGCAACATGATGATGTTCATTTTTTTCACATTGAGGGGCCTGCGTACCAATAAAATTTTGTTAGTGGGGGAAAATTTATACTTAATATTAATACTGATTTTTTTAAATATATATAACTTGTAATGTTTCTTGAATTAATATAAAAAGAATATATTATATTTTATTTTGATGAATTAAAAAAGATAAGGAAGAAATATATACAAATCTAGAATATTCTTCAACTAAGAAAATAAGAAGGACATACGTCAGGCGGATATAATAAAGTAATAGGGACTTTGTTCTCTGTTTTACCGTAGATACACTTAAGAAAAAGTATTGTAAAAGGGAAGAGCACTAAATGAGAGACAGAGAGTTTTGTTTTTGAAAATTGTTTTTAAAAAAGAAAGCATGCTTGGGGTTCCCTCACACGGTCACTGAATTCTCTCTTCTAGTGCAGAATGTGGAATCTGTTACAATTAACCATTCCCTCCCTATATTTTAAAATTAATAAGCCCTATTTTTCATTTGGGCTTGGGCTTATTTTATATCTTACCCAACAAGAGTGGATATAGTGTAACCCAACATCTTCCACTCACACTTAATAGATTAACCTTTTACAATTCCTTCTTTCCATTTCATACTAAGTGCTCTATTGACATCTGCAATTAGGTATTTTTGTACTAGAAATCCTTTTGTAGGATCAGCACAGAATAACTTAATGTGTTTCATATTTATCTTGTTCATACATTATGCCTCGAATGTCCCAGATTTACCCATATACACTTTTACTCATGGCATAACTAATCCCTCATAAGTTTTCATACAAACTTAGATTGCCTTTCTCTTATACACTTAGTGTCTGTGCTTAAGATGTTAACGAAATAACTTCTTAATGGATATGTCTTAAACACCAATATAAGTGTGTATATTTCTTAGTAATCTTCCTTTAATCCATATTTCGTTTCAATATGAAACAATTGCTTTTCTAGCATAATACCTTTCGATCGAATTTGTCATGACCATTGGATATATGCTAAAGTAGCTAACATTGAGTCATTTCTCCATGAAAATGTCAAAGTCATAAGGACATTAATGAAAGGATTTATTCCTCTATGGGACTCATACAACAATGAAGTAGGGATCTATTCACTTACTTCCCAATTGCAATTTTAAAACACATGCAGTATGAATTGCATGTTACAGTGTTACTCTTATCACATAAGAGTGTATGTCGATTTTGGTTTGTTGTTAAAACCATACAGATTTAAGTTCAGACACATATAGTGTCTAACCCGAATTTTGCCAATGCTTCTACTTATCATGACGTCCTTGTTGGAGAATTCATCATCTGGTTACATGTATTATGAATTGTTGGTATCCATAATTCGATCCAAAATTTATATTTATTAGATCTCATTCTGACCTATTCACTTCCTTATGTCAGGGCAATATATTTTGTATTGTTTTACTATTATATCTACTCTCTTGCTGATTTACTAGTGAATACAAAATGTCTTATCTTTGCCCACTATCCATGAGTGTCAAAGGTGGTTGCTTGTGTGAGAAAGTCAACTTTATCAACATATACAATATACTAAACATTGTATATATTCATAAATATATGTACACAAATGACTCTTATAGAAAGTGTACTACATTTCATTCATATAATTGATCATTACAAAGATTTGTGTTACATCATATTCTACGAATACCGAGTGATTTCACATAATCAACATATACATCTCTAGGTATTGGCTTGTAAGGGGATCAACTACCTTTTGACACATAGGAATATGGTGAATTGTAACACTTTTCTATGTTATGGCATCTCTTACAAAATTATACTTGGTGTTTATGTGCTTTGTCTTACTATGATACTTGGGATCTTTGGTGTAGGCTATGGTTGCCTTGCTATTACAGTTTATCAAAAGAGGATCCAATTTATTATCAATGATCCCCAAGTGTTTTATGAATTTCTTCAGCCATATTGCTTTTTGTATTGCTATAGAACATGCAACGAACTTTGCTTCCATGGTAGATAAAGGAATACAAGTATGTTTCTTGCTACACCAAGATATAGCTCCATTGTTTAGCAGAAAAACATATCTAGAAGTCGATTTGTGCTCATCTAGATCTCCTCGTCAATCTACATCGGAGTATCTTACCAAGCATAAATCGCTTCCTTGATAACATAGGGCATAATTTGCCGTGTCTTGCAAATATCTTAGGATTCTCTTCATAGCTTTCCAATGTTTTTGTCTAGGGTTTGATTGGTACCTACCGACCAAACCAACTGCATAACATATGTTTGGTCTCATACACATCATGGCATATATTAGGCTACCGAGTGCACTTGAATAGGGGACCCTTTCCATCATCTTCTTTTCAAACTCTATCTAAAGGACACATGTCTCGACTCAGAGTTTCTCCTTTTGAAATGGGGGTATCCATAGGTTTACAGTTTTTCATGTTGAATCACTCAAGAATTTTTTCAATGTAATTTTTCTGAAAAAGGGATATTAATTTTCTTGGACGATCTCCATGGATTTTAACACCAAGTATATAATCAGCTTCACCCATGTTTTTCATTTCAAAATTCCAAGATAGCCATTCTTTGATAGCTATAATCAATTTTAGACTATTTCCGGTTAATAGTATATCATCCACATAAAGGAATAATATCACAAGATTATTTTCAAAATGCTTGATGTATACACAGTGGTCCTCGTCGATCATCTGGAAATCGTACAAGGTTACAGCTTAATGAAATTTTAAATACCACTATCTGGATGATTGTTTATGTACGTAAATGGATTTTCTTAGCTTGCAGACTTTATTTTCTTTCCCTTTCTCAATGAAACCTAATGGCTGTTGCATGTAGATTTTTTCATCCAGATCACTATTTAGAAATGATGTTTTTATATCCATTTGATATAATTCTAAATTTAAACTTGCTGTTATTGCTAGAATTAGTCTTATGGAGTTAAAACGCACAACAGGTGAAAAAGTAACTTCATAATCTATACCTTCCTATTGAGTATACCTTTTTTACCACTAATTGAGCATTGTATCTTTTAATCAATCCATACACATTTCTCTTAATTTTGAGAACCTATTTATCCCCAATTGCCTTACGTCCAGATGGAAGATTGACCAAATCCCAAACTTGATTTATCCTTATCGAATCCATTTCCTCTTTCATTACTTTCTTCCATTCATTTCTAGTAGGGCATGATAAAGCCTCATGTATTAAAATGGGCTCATCATCATCTTGTGGAGTAACAATAAGTGCAGCCCCTTTTATTGAAAAACGTCTCTTAGGCACACTTTCTTTGTTACTCCTTTGCAGTGAGGTCTCTTGTAAGTTATTTTGTTCTAGAACAGAGTCTTGCATTGCTCTTTGAGAGCTTCCACTCGAATTAAGAGGTTGAGGTATATAAACTTGTTCCTCAGTTTCTTCATGTATCTCATAAAGAGATACAATGCGATCTAACTCATCCCTGCTAAGGAATTTGTTTTCTAGAAATGTTGCATCTCTAGATTCTATCTCAGTTATAATTTCATCTTGGTTTTCTCTAATTAAAACGTAACCCTTAGATTGTTCAGAGTATCCAACAAAGATACATTTCTTCCCTCTTGGACCTAGCTTTCCATATTTGTGGGAAGGATCATGGACATATGCTACCGACCCCCAGGGTTATAAGATATTTAAATCCGGCTTACGATTTATCCATTGCTTATAAGGTTTGGACGTGACCGACTTTGAGGGCACACAGTTAAGTATGAAGGTTGCAGTTGAAAGTGCATCTCTCTAACACAAAATGGGTAGATTGGCTTGTGCCATCATGAACCTAACATATCTAGTAATGTTCTATTTCTTTTTTCGGCTACACCGTTTTGTTGTAGGGTGTCAGGAATTGTAAGTCGACTTACTATTCCCTTTTCTTCACAGAGCTGTTTGAATTAATCTGATAAATATTCACATTCATGATAAATTTTTAATGCTTTGATTTTCTTGTCCATTTAATTTTTGACCAAGTTCATGTAACGTCTAAAACATTTTAGTGCTTCAGGCTTATGCAACATCAAATAAACATAACCAAATTGTGAGTAATCATCAATAAAAGTGATGAAGTAAATAGCTCCATGTCTTGCCCTCACACTCATAGGACCACAAACATCTGAATGGATTAATTACAATGGAGATTCTGCCCTAGTTCCAGTTCCAAATGGTCTTCTAGTTGCTTTACCAGTCAGGCAATGCTCACACAAGGATATTTCCATTTTATCAATTGTACCTAGCAATCCCTTTTTAGCTAGTTTAATCATTCTATTTTGGCCAATGTGTCCTAGTCTAGTATGCCAAGTGTTTATATGTATTAAGATTAGAACTAGAAGTAATAAAGCAATCATATTTATAATAATTATCAAATATGTCTAGAATAACAAAACCATTGGAAATAAAACCAAAACCATAATACATTTTCCTTTTGAAAATATTAGCAAGTCTATTATGAAAATTAACATCAAATCCATAATCAAGAAGGCAAATAATAGAAACTAAATTCCACCGGATGTTAGGTGCATATAAAACATCGTGAAATATTAAAACTTTCCTACTATGCAAACATAGCTTGATAGTGCCAATTCCCTTCACTTCAAGCCTCGCGTTATTGCCAATGAAAAGCCATCTACTATGTTTTGACACCTTGTAGAATTCCACGAAGGACTCTCGATCCTTGGTTACGTGGTCTGTGGCACTTGAGTCTACTATCCATGAAGAGGATGAAGACTCAATTATTAACACAGTACTGGAAATATAAGAATAATGAATAGAACAAGATTCCAGCAATACCTTATTTTGCTCAGGGCAGTCACGAGCAAAATGTTCTATCCTCTGACAGGCATAACACTTGACCTTTGAAAGGTCAGTCTTGTTAGCACCTTTTTTGCCCTTCCTCTTGAAGGATCTTTTGGTTTTCTGGAACTTGTTGCCATTTTTCTTCCATTTCTTTTGGAATTTCTTGCCCTTCTTAGACTTGGGCTTTGTGTTGGATGGACCAACATGCTCAACCATGTATGCATATCCTAAAGACTTATAGGTTGCTAGTCACTCATCCTTGAGGACCAGATGTGTCGCTATATCATCAAAAGTAGTGATGTTTTCGTTATGGGTTAGATTAACTTTCATATGTTTCCAGCTCACTGGGAGAGACCTTATAACAGCCTAAACTTGCTGTTCATTTGAAAGCACGTGGCCTGCTGCTTTCAGTTCCCGGATCATATTTGACATTTCTCGTAAATACTGCTCCATGGGTGTATTCGAACGCAACTTATAGGTGTCAAATTTGATGGTGAGTCTTCTAAGCTTAGATGCAGAAGTGCCTCCAAACTTGTCCTTGAGAGCTATCCACATAGCTTGTGTAGTCGTATACTATTCATACTCATACATCAGATCATCTGTCATGGCACTCAACATGGTGATTTGAGTAATGCTGTTTTTTTTCTTCCAGGAAATGTAGGCCTCCATGTCCCTTTTATGTTGAGCAGTGTTCCCTTGCTCAGGTTCCACTAAAACAGTGGTCAACAATTTTATGGCATCCTATTTGTCCAGAATGTAGGATACCTTTCTATATCGTATGTCCTAGTTATCACCATTCAATTTGTCTCCTTTATTAAGCTCAACAATAATGTTTTTGCTTACCATTCTACATAATTATAGCACACGTTATTATACAATGTCTTTTATTTGTATTCATCATTGAGTAGGCCCATAGCAACTTTACAAAAATCATGATCAAGAGTCTACATTTTGTTTACCCCCATCACATGAAATTTAGTTTTGTCACTATTTCCTATCAAGGATATATGCAAATAATTTTTTTTGTGTTTTATAGCTCATAGATCACTCAGTATTTAAGAACTCCCACTTGATATACATTTACTCCCACTCAGATGGAGTATTTTTTATTTTAACCAGAAATAATGAAATTCATAAATAAATAGAATAACAATGTTCTACAATAAAATTGATAAACAAAGTTAAAGACAATATAAAGTCAAAGATGATCAAGTCTCAAATTAACATAACTCACAAAGAAAAAAAAAATCATGCCTTTTCCTACTTCTTTCTAATCCCTCCCTTTTTTTGTTCATTTATGTTGCTCAAGGGTGTGCCTTTGATCTTTTAGGTGGAGGATGGGCTAAGATTAGCTCACAGTATTTTGCATTTAGATGGGCCTGAAAACGTTGTTTATCATGATCTTTCAAAAATTTGATGATGTCCAGGACCTTAGGTTGTGGAATAGACCGTATGCGAGAAACAATAGATGTCCAAAAATTGTCAACAGGAAGATGATCTAAGAGCATTTTGACCCATGTCTGCTCAACAAAAAATTGACTATCATGTATAAATTCTTCAAGAAAAAATTCCAACGCACAGGGGAATGAGCAGAGAGGTAGCATGTCATGAATGAAATCATGATGGAGTCTATCGACCAATCAAATGATATCAAATGGAGACTTGATGGGAAGATATGGGTCCACTACCAGATCTTATGGTTGGACTTCCATTGTAGATTGTCCAGTTTGATGGTCATGTGGTACTGTTGGGAGACCTTCTTTTTCCTCTGATGCTTCTTTCCCTGGATACTATGCTTCCTCAAGATCCTCTAATGGGTCTTCTTCTAGATCTTCTTCTTCCTTAGGATCCTCCTCTAGTATGACATTAGGAGTGGCTATTAAGTAGCCATTATTTTCATAACTTCCGTAAGGATCCAACAAATACAGGTCTAGCTCGTCATCATTTAAATTTTCTGGGGGGTTGTCTTGTAGGTATGCAAATGTTTCATCTAATGGAGGTGGAGCAATTATAATATTCTCTTCTAAAATGTGAGACTCGGACAATAGAGAATCTAATGGCAATTGGATGTCAAAGAAAGAAAAATCAAGGAAGACTGGGAGTGTGTTTGACCCTTGTGACTCAAGTGCAGGAGAAGATATGGACATGGAGGAACTCATAATTACCTAAAAAAAGAAAAGTAGTTTTTAGGGGCTTTTCTTAACATTTTTGGCCATAAAATATATAAAAAATTGTTCTAAAATAGGTAAAATATATATCAAAATGAAGAACTCAAATTTAGGAATTTTTTTGAAGCAAATAATGTCCAAAAATACCCCTAGATGCACCCCTAGAAGACCAGAGGGAAAAAATTGCTAAAAAAAAGAAAAGAAAATAATGCTCCTCCACGCGCCAGGACGACGCGTACACTACACGCATCGTCGTGGAGGCTGAATTTGGCAACACACTTTGGCTCTTTGTCTTCCACACACCATCTTCTTAATAATGGTGTCCTCAACGTGGCCAAAAAGCTTGCTGGTGGGCCCCATGTGCCACGTAAGCAACTTCCTTTTTTTTTTTTTTTAAATTTCATGGCCCAGTTAGCCCTATTTGTCTTGTTTTAGCACAAAATGACATGTCGTTTCGGTGTAAGCACAAAATGACATGTTGTTGGGTTCAGACCTCATGGCGGACCTGTGAGCCTGCAATCGTATTTCTCCTTTTTCTCCTTCGTCTGACGTTAGTTTGACTTGATTTTGGTATCGTTTTCCTTGTCTCATCATTCTCTACATGATGGTATCCTCCTTTTGTCCAGAAAAATATGATTTGAGTAAAACCAATTTTTTTGAGTTTTACCTGTGAATCCACCATAGTTTTTCGTTGTTTTCTCCCTCGTTCGGTGTCCATTTGATGCGATTTCAGTGGCATTTTTCTTGTCTCTTCATTCTCTACATGGTGGTAGTCTTATTTTGTCAAAAAGGAGATGATTATAGAGAACCCAAAATTTTGAGTCCGCTATACGTATGGTATCTATAAATTTTTAATAAAAACAATTAATACTGCCTCACTCAGATTTAGAATTTGCATTTAATGAGTACAGATAGTATACAAAAAAAAAAGCACTCATTATAAAAAATAAAAACTAAATGCAAATATTCAAACTCAGAGCGGTAAGTTATAATCGGAAAAAAAAAAAGCAGCGGATATAAATTTTCCTAGAAACTAGAAAGCCTCTAATGCCAATGATGAATTAAAAAAGATAAGGAAGAAATACATACAGATCTAGAATATTCTTCTACTGAGAGATTGAGAAGGACATACACTAAAGTCATGGGGGCTTTGTTCTCTGTTTCACCGTAGATACACTCTAGAAAAAGTATTGTAACATGGAAGAGCACTAAACAAGAGAGAGAGAGTTTTGTTTCTGAAAATTGTGTTTAAAAAAGAAAGCACGCTTGTGGTTCCCTCACACGGTCGCTGAATTCCCTCCTCTTGTGCAAAATGTGGGATCGGTTACAATTAAACATTCCCTCCCTATATTTTAAAATTAATAAGCCATATTTTTCATTTGGGCTTGAGTTTATTTTATGTCTAATCCAACAAGAGTGGATATATTGTAACCCAACATATTTGTTTTATAAAATTTATTTTCATGATCAACTTAAGAAAAAAGAACTTATCTTTAAATATGTGTAGTAATTGGGGGCAAATTTTTTTTTGGAGGAAAAGCAAAATTTTTGGTGGGTGGGCCGAAGTGAAAATTTTAGGGGACTTTATGTGTAATTTCCCCCTATGATAAGAAGTGAATTTTGGATAACAGGGTAAGGTGAGTGCGCCATAAGCTTAACTGCACGTTCGCTTTTACTTTTTTTATAAATAAGGGAGAAAGACATTTAAGAACCTCCATACAAAAATATTTACAAATGAACAGTACAAGTACTGAATTCAGTTGATTCGAGTTGAGAATTCTATTTACAGGAGTACTGAATTTTTAATCTGGGTCCTTGGAAGGGAATATCTTCATATGGGGGTCCTTAAATGTCTTTCTCCCTATAAATAAATGTATAACTATTGAAAATTAAAATGTCCTCCTATAAAACAATAACTATAAGGGAAAATAATAGTTAAATATCTTTGAATATAAAAAATTTCAAAAACATATCGAAAATTTTCGCATTTATAATGAGATGCCAAGATACCTAATTATAAATATTTTTATCTTGCAAAAAGATGATTTTGCCCTTTGTGCCATAATTTTTTTATAATTTTTATATCCTTTTCTTTTAAAATTAAGATATTCATTTGTAACGAATGTTAGTAAATTTGCAACTAAGGCGATAGTCAACCATCAGCGAGACCCCCCTGATGGTTGACTAGATCAGATACTCAACTATTGATTTGGTCGACCATAGGAGGAGGTCCTTCTAATGGTCGACTATCACCTATATGCAATTGACAATCGACAATTTATAATCAATACACATATTTTTAATTGAAGAAAGAAATAATCTCACATACTTTTGCAATTGATACATGTAAATTTGCAACTATTCTACCTAGATTCACAATTGATACACGTGTATTTTCAACTTAAAAAAATCCCACACATTTGCAATTGATACACGTTAATTTACAATTATTCTGCCCAGATTTGCAACCAAAATTAAACAAAAAAAAAATAGCAACAACCCAAAAACTAACAATAGCACTAGAAGATAAAGAAGAAGAGGGAGAGAAGATGAAGATGGTGCCTTCCTTTTCAAAGTGCTTGTTGGCTCCGATACTTCATGTGACTTTGATATTGCCAATTCCGATTACGTGATGCTTGACCAAGGGCTCACCCTCCAGATCTAGGTTCTACAACCAAAATCTAGGTTGTGAAGATGACAGGGAGCAGGTAGACAAGGGGAATGCCGACAAGGAACGAGGAGACAAAGCAAATCTTGGAGGAGGGAAGGAGACGATGGGAATATGGGGGAGACGAGGGACATTGTGGAGGAGGGCCCATATTTGGGCTCTACAACGATGCATCTCAGCTCTGTGATGGTGGATCTTGCTGGATTATGGATTGTGATGGTGACAATAGAAACACTGATCTGCTCCATTCTTTGCCATCAATTCTAATCAAAGAGGAAGGAAGAGGAACGGAGGAGGGATGTTGGTTCTGATTGAGGACGCCTCATGTCAATTCTTTGCAATTGCCGATGCTAATGCCATTAGTTTCATTCTTTGGTGAAGGAAGGGAGGGATGACATGAGGAGGAAGATGAAGGAAGAGGGAAGAAGGAGGAAGAGGAAGGAGGAGAGAAGAAGTTGGATGATGAAGGAGAGAGAGGGGGGGGGGGGAGAAAATGGGCGGGAGGAGGGAGGAAAGGGGAAAAATAGAGAAGGGAAAAATTATCTTTTTACACAACCAAAATATTTACAAAAGGTTACCTTGGTATGTTTTAGTAATTAAGCAAGTTTAGGGTATATTTTTAGAATTTTTGTCTTTATAGGTATTTAATTGTTATTTTCCCTTAATATAAAGAGCTAAATGAAAATGTTTGTGCCTGTATTTTAAAAATTCATCAGTAAATTAAACATGTTAAATAATGTCAAATAAGAGACATTTTATCAGATACCCAATAATTAATTCCTTTAATCAACATACCAAACAAACCGTTAAAATTGGGTTGATATTTGAAAGGAAGCTTCATATATACAAATAATTTTTTAAGTGGTTTTAAGTGGTTCCCGTCGACTTTGTTGATTTTTTTTCTAACTTTTCGTAGACAAATGCTTGCCTTATTACTCATGACGTCTGAATGTGTGATTATAGACTTGTAAAACCAAGGCAAGAAACTCACCTTAAGTTTTCTCCCTTCATAAGAAACAAAGAAAATGAAAAATGAGAAAAAGTTTTTTTTTTAATTTCAATTATATAAATGCTATTTTTCTTTCATTTTATTCAGAAAAAATATATTTTAAGAAAAATTATATGATATTTAACTTAAAACTGAAAAGATAAAACTTTATTTTTTTAATCTTCTTCCTATTCCTTCCAAATTAATATATAGAGTAAAATATATTAACGTTCCCTTTATTTTCAAAACATATTTATTATAATTTTTAACACCGTTAAAAATATTTCATTAAAGATTTTATAATATTTTTTTATTAATAAAAATTTATAGTAAAATAATTTAAAATTATTAATTTACCTTTATAATCTAAAGTCCCCAATATTCTATCTGTTCCTTTCATATTAATCTAGTACAATTAAAGATTCTTTTTTACCTTAATACTCCTTCTTGTCCTAAATATAAGATATTTTTAACTACCTTACACATCTTAAAAAAATGAGTTAGATTATTAAATTTTTCAAAAAATTCCAATTTTTTTTCATTATTTACACTTTATAATTACATTATCTCTCATACTTTTTATAACATTTATTTCTCATATATTAATTATAGACTAAGGGTAATGGAAAAAATAATTAATACACGAAACAACTCCATAAGATATCTTATTTTTTGAATCAAACATTATTTCTAAAATATATTTTATATTTAGGGCCAGAGTGTATATATCAATAAAAATAAAATTTATAAAAAGTTTCACTATTCATTAATCATAAATAATGTGGTTAATTTAAGACTCTTTCAATGCATGGAACACTTTTCACCAAAAAAAAAGATACATATGTAATGCTACCACACATCAATATCAACTAATATATCAATACTAAATTAATATTATATTATTTACATGTCGTGAATAAAATATTTTACTTTTTTATAAATACAAAATATTTTATTTCTTAAACTTCATGCAAATGTACAGAACTCACCTACTTATATATATTTTTTCTTCAAGAAAATATTATTTGAGCGGAAAGTTTGTTAAGAATTAATAATGTCCTATTGACCCAACAAGATATTGACATTGCCTTATTTGACCCCCAAACCTCAGACTTTAACTTGCTGCATAATCAATCGAACTTCAAGCAATGTGAACAAATTTTCTGAGATTGTTACAAATGAATACTTAGATCCAATTTTAATTGGACCAGTAAAATTTAGTTCCTTCCTATAAAATCCATTTTCAAAGGTCTGACTTGTCGAACCATGTTGGGAAGAAAAAGACTTGTACAACCATAATTTATCAAAGAAAATCAAAGTGACACACGTCATCTTACGAACTTTCAAAAGCCCAAACCAGTACGTCTCTACTTCTACACCCATCTCCCTCCTCAATCCTATAAAACACCAATCACTTGCACCATTTTACTCAGGGAAAAACTTCACGCAGCTTCTCTAAACTCCAACTATGGCCGTTAGCAAAACCATCCTCATCTTTCTCCTCTTCATCACAACCCTCTTCTTCACCTCTGCCAGCGCAACCATGTTTAACATCTCAAACAACTGCTCCTACTCCGTGTGGGCAGCCGCGGTCCCTGGCGGGGGCAAAAAGCTCAAGTACGGCGAAACCTGGGCCCTCGAGTTGGGAGCCGCAACCTCACAGGCTCGCATCTGGGGTCGAACCAACTGCACTTTTGATCGAAAGGGACTAGGGAAGTGTCTCACCGGAGACTGCGGTGGTCGCCTCAACTGCACAGAAGACGGTACGCCTCCGAACACACTTGCTGAATTCTCATTGAACCAATATAACAACATGGATTTCTTCGATATTTCGCTGGTGGACGGATTCAACGTTCCTTTGGAGATCAGTCCAAACTCTAGCTCCTGCAACAGCACGATCCGGTGCACCGGAGACATTAACGAGCAGTGCCCTAAGGAGTTGAAGGTTCCCGGAGGGTGTAACAATCCATGCACGGTGTTCCAGACGGACCAGTATTGCTGTACTTCAGGGAACTGTACGGCTACCACTTATTCTAAGTTCTTCAAGGATAGGTGCCCTAGTGCTTACAGTTTCCCTATGGACGATGCATCCAGCACCTTCACTTGCAAAGGAGGAACAAGCTATAGCGTTGTGTTTTGCCCTTAAATTACCTCTTTTATTTCTTCAAAAAAAATTGCTTCTAAAGATTCATATCCTTAAAAGTTTAGGTTCAAAAAATTTAAATATGGTCATTATTTTTAAAAATTAAAGTTATTATCAAATTTTAACACTTTTTGAATAATTCTTTAAATACTCAATAATATATTTTCTCATAAAATTTGATAGTAACTTTAATCTTTAAATTAATTACTATTTTTAAGATCATTTAACCTAAATTTTTTAAGATATGAGTCTTTGGATTTATTTTTTTTCATTTCTCTTTTTTTATATTTCACTATACTGTGATTAGTATATATTGTTCTTGTTTTTATGCATATGTACCAAATAATGGGCATTTGAGGGTATTATTACAGGTACATCTAGAATGTGCTCTCTTTGTCCTGATTTATTTTTTTTTTGCCAAACTCTCTTTGTCCTGATTGATATTATTATAATAAATAAATTGATCAATTGATTTCATTATTTTTATGTTGAAACTTATCTTTGACTATTAAGGTTTTAGTTGGGGTGGTCCACATGCAAAATTAAGATGCTTCATACCTTATCTTTTAGTTTATTTTAGTATTTTTACAAGCGTCAATCTCGTTTCCTTGTGGTAAAGATGAAACTTATAGTTGACGCATTCACACTCGATTTGTGATAGGATAGGTCTCACGTTGAATTTTTCTTGTTTTTGGGCCAACGGTCTCACGTTGAAATTGGAATAGCCTTTTTTTCCCATGAAAAATCGAATAAATTATTGGTGAAGACAAAATCTGTATATATGGTATGGCTAGAATAAAATATAAATTAATTTCTCTTTAGGTACATTTTGAAAATGCTCCTTAAACTGTAAGACTCGCTTTAATTCTATAATAAGCCCTTAAGACCTAACTTAAATAAACTTTATTACGTATATTTATTTAAATTAATTCATCTGAAGTAAGTTTGGTTTGAGGAATTTGGAGTAAATAAGAGAAAAGAGGAGGGATTTTGTTTTTCTCCTTTCATTTGGTTTTAAAAACTGGACAAAATGGGAGACGAAATTTTATCCTTCCTCCCAAAGTGAAGGGATTTTTTTTTTGGTCAGAAACAAACTTCATTAATAATTAAACAATAAATAATTGAAAATTGGGAGTATTTAAGGGAGAGAGTAGCAACCAAATTTGACTATGTATAATTTTAAAATTACCCACGTGCATTCACCAAATCGCAGCTGCCAGCTCATTATTGCTTTTTCTCTGCTCATCACCCTCTTGCTTCTTCTGCTAGTGCGGCTCATGGGCTCAGGCATACGATAAACTTGCGACAGAAACATACATAGATATTCTAACAAATATAGTATGAGCTTTTTATAATTCTTAGGAGCACTTCATCAGTTTTGGGTGAAAAAGCATTTTGTAGTCTACTTTCCAGTAGTCCAGTAAAAAAATTTAATCTTTTTCAACAGAACTTCAGAATTGTTAATTCTATTTGTTCCTTTTTTGGTTTGCATGGTAGATCCATGACTTGAAATTTGTGTAATAAGCAAAATGAAAGTTATTGACATTTCTAAAAGGAAAAAAAAGGATGAACTGTAATATAATTTTTTTTTAAAAGAGAAAAGAACTTAAATTTGATAAGATATAATAGTTCATTTACCTAAAAAATAAAACTTTGTTAGCACTTATTTTTCTCCTTTATTAGCACTCTAGAGCACTAACTTTTTGACCGCTTAATGTAGGGAAAGGTCACAAAGTTAGCGTTTTGCACTTTTTTTTTTGTTTTTTAAAATCAAAAGGCAAGAAACATCTTGAAGCAAAAGCCTAAAGCCTAAAACCAAGCAGGTTAAGCCGCTAGCAACAATGAATCATGTACAACATGTGCTTTTCTTGCTAAAAAAATGAGATTCATGAGTAATGAGATTCGTCGCTTCTTAATAGTCTCTGTAGATAAAGATAACTTCATCAAAGTAAAGTCAGCGCTTGTTAACTATGTCACATTTTTTATTGAAAAAAAAAATTCAATGTCTTCCATTGTCTACCTTCCTGCTTCACCAGTTTCTTCATTAACATTGATGATGATTAAAAGTATAAGATTAACATTTGACTTGCAGAAACCATTTCTTTCGCCAATAGCTCAGATATTGAATAATTGCAATGATACACATGAATGTCCATATAGTCTGTTTTCGAAGGCTGCACATTCCTTCGTCCCATATGAGAACTTTTAGTCTCTCAATTAAAGGTTTTGGAGGAAGCTCTGTATGGAGAGAACCGATCAAGCAAAATGCGAATGAGTAATTTTAACTACTACAAAAAAATAATAATAAAGTAAAATATACAATAAACCTGGTGAAATTTCAAAACAAGGTGAATGGAAGAAAAAATGAACTCGGTTCATGGTTCCACAAGAACGGATCCAGAACTTGATGTTTGGGGGCTAAATTAAAAGCAAAACATGGAGTTCAGGGGTGGGGGCGTTAAATTCAATTTAAAACTTTTTACAAACAAATTATAATTTTTTCCAAAGGCCTACTAGAGTATGGGGGGCAAGCACCCCACCTTGCCCCCTCCATCGGTTACTAGTTCCATCGAAAGAGGTGGTGGCAATCAAAATAAAAATAAACCGAGATTCTTATTTCTAAGGAAGAACTGTAGTAAGAGAAGTGAATCAGGTAATGAGAAAAACAAAGGAAGAAAGCAGTGAGATTGAAATATGAATACTTACAGTGCTTCTTCTCAGCTCAACTACCACAACAATTTCAAAAGCAATTACGTTAAAGACCAGCTTGGAAGCCGTGGATGTGATAGTAGATTCAAAACTCACCTAGATCTACTTGTTTTTTTCAACAGTGACATTGATGGAGGTCTGATTAAGATAGCCTTGCTGGTGTTGATTTGCCCTTCGCCAATCAATCTGCTTTGCTTTGGCATTGATTCTATGCTTGTTCTCCATATTATTCTTGAAATCGCTTTAAGTTCTACACCTTGATGCTATCCTCTCTCCCTCTTGATTTTTAGAAATGAAGCATGTTATGCCACTATTAGGAAACAACCAACAAATCCCTCACTATATGGCCCTTTTTTTTTTCACTAAATCAAAAAAAGTGAGGGATAAAATGTGGGTTGCTAAAATTTTCGCGAGGAACAAGTTATTTTCTTGCTAAATTAGTGAGAGACTTAATTCTTTTCTAAATTTAGTGAGGGACGTATCTCTTACCATTCCCTAGCTAATACTACCACGAAATCAATCCCATTAGTAAGGAATTAGTGACATATTATTGTCCTCGATTACTAAATTTAGTGAGGGATCCACCTTCATCATCTCTTTGCTAATGCATTAAAGCTTCCCTTGTTTCCTCACTATTTTAGTGAGGTTTATATTCCTCACTATTTTAGTAAGGTTTTTATATCCCTTGCTGATTTTCAATCAAATTTTATAAAATTCCTTGCTTATCCGTTGCCAAATTTTCAATTGAATTCAATAAATCCCTTACTAAATAACAAAATTCAACATTTTAGTTCAAAAGTTATTCCTGTACGGTCACACAATCAAATCAACAATTCAAATGTCAAATCACTATCTATAATCACACAAATCTGGCAAAAGTGGTTTAATATTCCATTAATTAGTTATAATCATAAAATTCATAGCATTGATCCATGAATACAAAATAAAGAGTAGCTAAGAGTATGAAACATCAAGTTACTTCCTATAATCATTTAAATCTAGGTGCCTAGAGGAATGTGAGCTATTAACATGTCATTGTGGAGTTGAGATCCTCTCACCCAAAGCTTGAATTACCCCAAATATATCATGTTGTATAGAAAGTTTCATGTTTGATATATTTTCCTCCGCTATACAAGTCCTATCCTTTCCTCTATTGCATGTTATGTCCTTTCCTCCATTGTGCATGGCTGATAGCTTCTTCAAATGTAGGTCTAAATAGAATCATCTACATTTGGTGTAGGACGAGGAGGAGAAGTAGTAATTTGAGCAATATTAATGTTAAATATTAACTTGCCATCGTTGCCACATACCACAACAGCATGCAATTCAAGTTCATAAACTCCATTAGTCTTCTTCATTCCATCAATTCACTATGCCAAAAATGACTTTCCTTGGCACATAAAATTTATCAGTTATACAAGCAAATACTATGAAAAATGAAGCGGAAAAGTAGGCAATGCGTCATTTGTGGCTATTAAAGGAAAGCAACTTTCCTTTGCGGTTATTTAAATAACCACAAAGGAAAGTTCTTTAATATTTTATTTTATAAGAAATATACCACACGGATTACCATTCTTAACTGTTGATAAAAAGAAAATCAATGGAAATTATTACTCCTATACCTTTCCCTTACTTTTCCCTTTCTTTCATTCTCATATCCCTCTCACTCCAGTCTTTCCCTCAACTCACCAAACACATTTCCCTTTCAAAAAGAGCAGTCTTTCTTAGCATTAATCCATTATTCCCCTTCAATATCTTCTTATTCCCTTATTCATTCCTCAATGATTGGAACATTGAATCTTTGCCATTAGTCTACTCTGTTCCTTCTCTTCCTTTGATCGCTTCCCTCTTCCTTTACCAGGGTTCTCCTGCATTAATGTAAGGCTTCGATCTAGTCTCTCAAGACTGAGACCAAATCTACAATGATTCGATCTCAACAGCCTGTGAGCCTCTATGAGGTGCTGAATGTCAGCCAGAATGTGTCACCAAGGGAAATCAAATCGACTTATTGAAGTTGGGCTATAGGAGCTCAAGGTGTTTGAAGAAATGCTAAAAAGAAAGTGAGGGAAGATTTCTGGATGTGGTATGAACAACTACAAAATTTTCCTTTGAATTTTTCTTTCAATTTCAATTTTTATATGTTTTATGTGAAACTAGAATGACAATATTATGGCCATGAGAGTGCTTTTGATGGAGCTAGAGAAATGGAATTCTAACTATTTCTTTAATAAAACTATTCCCTTTGTTGGTAATTCTACGTAACAATTGCCAATGAAGGGTATTATTTTTTGAAAGAATGACTTCCAACCACAAGGGGAAATTGCATTTTTGTTTGTAATTATCAACCGTGAATGAAATTTCCTCGATGCTAAAATCCTTTGTGGTTTAGAACCACAAAAGAACACAAAAATAATTGCCAAAGAAAATCATTTCTAGCATAATTATATTGCCTTCAACCATGCTTGAGCCACCTATTCTAAAGGGATAGATGCTTCAGTTTAAATGAAGTCCTCATCATCTACATTAAATTGTTCAGCTAATTATTTTTCTGCACCTTCATTTTCAAGCTCCACAACATCATCAGCATCTCTTTATTACTCACCTTCCACATATGGTTGTCCCTCCTTAACCATCTATCTAAAAGTTCCAACTACAAGCATTTGAATATTTCTTTTGTGGTTTACCTATAAAGTTCAAATTAATTTGCAAGTAAACAAAACATAATTGAGGTAGTGCTTCATTTTTAGTATCTAAACTTACATATTTATCTTTGAATTTGTCATTAATGTAACAACTCTCAACATATTATCCTGGACCTAGCCTCAAGCTAATGGGAAGTATACTTGTTGTTTGTGCAGCATCGAAGGAACTAGGACTGGAGGAGGGATGAAATGAGAGAAGTTAAGAAAAATTGAAATATAAGCTCCCATGTCGCGGCCTGAAATAAGGGTGCCACTGCAAGCAAGATAGAGATTGATTAATATTTTCGGGTAGTAAGGTCTCGCCCTGCGGCTAGCTTATCATTCACCTCAGTGCTAGACACCGAATTTCTATAAATTAGAAGCCATTTCAGTTGATGAAAGGAGAAGAAACCAAGGGAGAACAGAGGACCTCTACTAGGGTAAGAAGAAATCCGATCTGGGGAGGCAATTTTTGGATTCTAGGAGCATGATTACAAGTTGGTATGTGATCCTTCCTCTCCTATTTCCTCTTTCTCTTCGATTTTTGGGTATATGAATGGGAATCTTGATTTGGTCAAATTGCACCGATTAAAATAGTTGTTAAGGGATCAATGAGGTGTTATGTAGTGTTAGGAAAGTTTGTGTATGAGTTTAAGAAGGATTATGTATGATTTGGTATAACCCTAGGTTGAAAATGGTTGAGGAAATTAGGAATCTGAGATGTATGAGAATGATTATGATGTGGATGGTTAATTGGAACTCATTAATGTGTAATTATGTTGTTGGAACTATAGGTTAAGCTTGAATGGCTAAATTGTGGATTTTGGTTGTTATGAGCATTATGTTAATTAAAGGTATTATGATGTTGTAGTGGTTGTTTGGCTATTTGGAAGTGTATGGTTTGTGATTAGTGCTTCAGAGGCTTGCCGAATTCCCCTGTGTACGTGGTGTAGGTAATTCGAGGTCACCGGGTGTGTGTGGTATGTGAATATTAGGTTGATATATACACACATATATATGCATGACCTTTTCATACCACGATATTGTTGTGTGTGTGTGTGGTTCCTTTTTTATATCATGGTATGTGCATGGCTAGAAGAGGTATGTAGGCCTTTCTTTCTTGATGTTCATATTTGACGGATGAGGATATGATATATATATATATATCTCTGTGTGTGTGTGTACATGTATGTTTATATGCGTTCTCACATGATAGCATGCTAGCATGATAATGATGATGATTGCATAGTGACATGGCATGAATATCATCACCACATGGGCATTGTGAGGTATGATGGATCGGGAAGTGATAATGAGATGATAAATGATATGATGACATGATGAAAGATTCTTACTACTAAATCCTCTCCTATGGCCTGGAGAGCTAGGTGGTAGTGGACTATACCTTCCCTAAATCACCATTAATTTGAGTGGTCCAGGGAAGGAGAACCATGGTCCAAGTACTAGCGTGAGCTTTGGTTGGGTTACATTAGTGTGAGGTGAGCTTGGTTATGTCCCAAAATCAGCCTTTACTGGTTGTTGGAAGGGAATCACCTATTGGAAATGTCTTGTGATGATAACCTCCATGGTTCTAGCCGTGTATGAGGGAGATCATGCATATCATCACATTACATTGCACTGCATCATAAGCATACATTATAGATATAC
Organism: Adenanthera pavonina; assembly: GCA_026686845.1. Taxonomy (NCBI): domain Eukaryota; kingdom Viridiplantae; phylum Streptophyta; class Magnoliopsida; order Fabales; family Fabaceae; genus Adenanthera; species Adenanthera pavonina. Next base: position 22,773,355 of record JAIVEN010000022.1, on the reverse strand, counting down.
CTGTTATACATATATTGTCTGTTGTGTATTATGTGTGCTTCCTAGTTACCGAGATGCTATCTCTCACTCTCTGTGGCTAACATTTCAGGTGAAGACTCTGGTACTAGTCCAGAGAAGACCAATGAATCATAGCCTTCTTTGTTATCGGGAATATCCAAGTTAACTGGTAGTTTTATGTTATGTTTATGTAATGAATTGTGCCAAGTATTGTAGTGGTGCATATTCTGCTTGTGTCTTAGATCCTAGGAGTATAAAAATGTATGTGGTTATGTATGTTTGGTAAAGTGATGATGAATGTTATGGATATGGCAGGATTCTGATAAATGTCGCGATTCTGGAATGTGGAATGATCTAGACCTCAGTATAGGTCAATGTGTTATGATGCATGAGTGAATATGGATTTTAAGTTTAGTTGTCCATATGTGTGAGCCCAAAGGGGATTTTGGGCCTTGTATGTGTGTTTTGGGCATGTATATTGTGTGGAATTGGAGTTTAAGGGGGTCAAATCTTGGAGGAGTGGTTTCTCTTGAGTGAAATCTCCTTGGACAAGTTGGTTGAGTCAAATAGGACTTATATGAATGGTCCTTAGGTGCCAAACTACTTTAGTTGGCAATTAGGGCCTGTAGGTTGTGTGTTTTGGTCAAAAAGTGACCAAATCGGTCACGGCCATCTAAAATCTTCACACGAAAATGGATTGAGGTGAAACTAGTGTTTATAGTTAGATTGAGACAAGATTGACCTGTAGGGGTTGGAATCAGGTCAATAAAAAGTTTGCCTAAAAAATTAGCAATTTTGTTGATACATGTTTTGATACTGGTGCCATGGCATCAGAGGTTTGGCCATGGTGCTAAGTGCTATTGCCTCTACCCTGCCATGGTTACAATGTAGTTTGCTATGGCTTAGCTCTGTTTTCATTCTTTTATGTGTTTCTGATGTTGTCAGAGTTGTTTCGGGGTCTTTGGGAGTAGTTTGTTACAATCAACATATTGCATATCTTCTTTTTTTCTTTTGTTGTGTTGCCAAATATAACTGGGATGCCATAGGTCTCTTTCCAATCTCCTTTTCCTACAAAAATAATAATCATTGATATAAATGTAGCATCAAGACATTAATGATACAAATAAGATTGAAGTTATATAACTTAATAGCTTAAAATTTACCAATTTAGCAACATGTTCATGGGAGGGGACTGATCCTCTTGTATGCAAAAAAGGATTTACTAATTTAATTTGTCCCTAATTATGCCCCAAAATAAGATAGACTTTTGAGTTAGATATGATAACTTAAATCGATCGACTCCAAACTCAACCAAATTTTGCTTGCAAATTCTTAGGCATGCATATCAAAATGCTACACAAGCAAAATCATCAATTAATTCTATCAAAATCACAATCTCCATTTCACATCCTAGGGTTTGTCCATAAAGCCAAATTTTCCAAACAAATCAAAAAACAAGAAGTATTTCCAAGCTTTAAATACTTCCTCAAGTTAGATTATAACCTTATAATCCAAAGAAATTCTTACAATAAGCTAGGGTTTCAAATACCCACTTGAATCCCAATTCCGATTAGTTGAAATGGAAGAAAATGGCAAGTAGAGCAAGGGCATGGTGTTACATTGGAGATTAGAGGCATGGAAATGCAAGATTTGAGCTCCTTGGTTCAAAGAAATGAAACCTATGTAGTTTCCTTTGAATCCCATTCTTTCCTCTTTTTTTATCGACTGTTTGTATTTGGTTTTATAACAAATTTCCGATAGGCACTTCAGCATAGGAATTTTCATGTTTTTTTCTCTTACATTTCCTTGCCTCAAGTCTCCATGGTTTCCAAGCACATCTTCAACCAAACATCATTGCAGTTAATCAACTTAGGAATAGATTTTAAATAATACCAGAGGTTGCAAATCCAGTCTACTGTAATCTAAATTGTATCAACTTTCATGTTATTTAAATTATAAAAAGAAAGGTTAGAAATTACAGTAGAGAAAAAGGGTGAATAACTAATAAAGAATGACATAGTCATACTTCACAAAACAAGACTCTTAGATCTTATGCAAATCATGTTTTATCTTTCTTTTAAGAATGATAAGCAAATAAAAATTCAGTATCGAAAGACCAACATGCCAACAATAATAAAACAAATATCCATAAGGGAGTCATAAAGTAAACAAAGATGTAGAATAATAATCTAGTACGTACATTAGCCTAAAGGCATGTTTATCAGTGGAACCCATTTTTCTTTAATTCAACCTTTCCAAAAATAATGTGTCTACTAAGAAAGAATCTCTCATTTTTTCTTTATTCTTTTATGGTTCTAAATGAAAGTGAAAAATAAAAGAAAGAACTTTGGTCCCACAAATAAAATCACCATATCAACCTAAAGATAAGCAAAGCTTTTTTTCCACTTGTTAGTACATAATATATTGGGGAATAAGAGCAAAGTTCCAGAACAAGAGCATAAACCTAGTTAAATGTGCAATAATTTCAGAAAATAACATCTCGTTCTATCTGCTAATTTCATAATTGTGTGAACAAACAGTGAAGTACAGTCTTATGGGTTATTTTAGAAAATAACCCACAACCAACAATTTATAAACTAGAAAGAGTCTATAGTGAAGCATATAACTTTTAATGACTCAATGATTAGAAGATGAAATACTTCTCATTGAGATCTCCTCCTCCCTTCTCTAATCAATTTTTCACTCTTTCTACATCTATCTCTCCTTCTCCTCAGTACTTCCTTCAAACTCACCAGATCATTTGTAGCATCATAAGTTTTGGATTATGAGATCTAGTGGCTTTGGTGGTGTTGGGATTAGTTCCCTTTGCATAAGCCTCACTAGTCATTATCTCTGGTGATGTTGGCATTTGTTTCTCTTTATGTGTGCATTAATGTATGGGCAATTTGCGAAAGGAAGAGACAAGTTGGAGATTTAGGTCAAAAAGATGCAGAAAATGAGGAGTTCCGGCAAATAGGTTAGGGTAAGGTAAGCAGGAAGGATGTAAGAAAATTTTATTTTTCATGGGTTGTAGGAAATACCCAAAAGTCTTTAAAAAATATATGCATTAGAAAGAAAAAAAAACTCTCACATTTTATTTAGAATGAATTAGCAAGGAGTAGACCCCTTACTGAACTATTTCCTTGCTAAAACTATATAATTTTATGAGGCACATTATATTTTCTCACTAATTACCTCTATTTAGCGAGGAATAAAAATCACCTTGTTAAAATCCTCACTCATTATTTCATTTTAGCAAGGAATAGAAGATGCCTTGCTAATTTTCCTCACTAAATTTAATTTTAGTGATCTACATTATTATTCCTTTCTAATTAGGACTTTTAGTGAGGAATTATTTGTCCTTTGCTAAATTTCCTTACTAATTGACATTTTTCTAGTAGTATACCTATGTGAAGGGAAATGGGGGAGAGATTATAGATGTTGGATAGCAAGATTATAATGCCGTGATTGATTGATTCTAAGTGTTGGAAAGATTTAAAAAATAAAGGCTTTTTCTAAAAAATAAATAGGTTTATCAGCATTTCTCTTAAGAGGAGCTAATAAATCCTGTCTTTTATTAGCGCAAATGCTTTACTATGAAACCTAGTGATACAAACCAATGTAATCAAGGTGGAACAATTTGGCATAGAAAACATCAATGAAAGGGCCTTTTACCTTGGCAAAGAGAACTCTACCTGAAGAGCTTGAAGATTCATGGATTCCTCTACTATGGCATGAAGAGATGGCATACTTTGAAGCCTTGAAGATCTATAAGAGGCATCCTCAAGGGCACTAATGAAGATGATCATGTTTGAAAGCACAAGCACCAATAGATGAAGTCCCACATAATATCTCTAATATTATGAATAGCATAAGATACATAGAAATGTAATAAAATTTGAGATACAGAAATTGATGGAAAAAAGAGTAAAATGACAAATTATATGATAGGACCTTAAAAAGAACAGTTTTCCATCTTGATTCCTGCAAGAAAAGCTTGGTCCCTAAAAATATTTGCGAATAGGTCCCTAAAGAAAAGTTATTTACAATTTGGTCCCACACAGGGGCAATTTTGTATTTTTACAACATTTATGTCAAAATGGACCTTATGACATGCTGGATCAAATGGAATAGTGTATTGAGTTCAAAGGGATTAATTTAGTATTGACTGCAGAACACAGTACAATTTTGCATAAAAAGACAAAAAATACTGTGGGCTCCATGAATAAATAAAAAGTAAAAAGAAAAGTATGTAGGCCCCACATTTATACTATTTGGGATAGGATATTAAATTAAAAGAAAATTCAAATATAATTTTATCCTGTATCTTTATAGTAACAAAATACTATAAAAATAACTTTATTTATCCAGGCATAAAGTAAACTAGTACAGGATATATCTGGACTGAGAAAAATATACAGTATTTTGGATATTTACTCTATATGGCATGGCATTAAAATTGAAGCATGTGAGGGAAATGTGATATTGTATTATTTCTTGATTTCTCTTGAACTTTCAAGAATTACATTTGGCAAGCTGTGATAGATTTTTGCTTTCTTTATATCTCCCTCCTCTTGACTGACCTTGGGCATAAAGAAAGAGAAGAGAAACAGATGAGGAGAGAACATGAGAAAGGAAGAGAGGAAGAAAGAAGAAAAGAATCAAGTTTCAAGAGGTAAGTTTTTTTCTTTGATCCTTTGAGATTCCTAGCTTAATGTTCAGGTAATTTAAGTTAGTATCTTGGAGTTTTTTTCTTCTTTTCTTGAACCTTGATTTTTGGCCAACATGTGGTTGTAAAGAGGGAAGTGTTTTTATGCATAAAAATGAAGAGAAAGCATGAGAAATTGCGAAAGAAACAAGTTGAAGTGAGTATATAGGGGTAGGAAGGAGTGGGAATTTCTTAAATCTAATACCAAAAATGGATTCCTAATAATGATTTTACCTTAAGACAAGTATTGGAATCAAGAAAAGGTTAAAGATAAACTATATAATATTTTAGGGTTCAAAGGACACTTTATGAAATAACCCTAAGAAATATATGATTTAGCTAGTGTTTAGTAATGTATTAGGGATTGAAGAGGCTTAAGGAAGCAAATGGGAAGGTTGAATCCAAGAGGAAAAACCAAAGGAAATCACAAAGGTAGCAAAGTTCTTTTCTTACTTTATGTTATTGTATTGTGTTTCTATGATAATCTTTAATTGCCATATTGTTGTTGTGATGTTTTATGATTGGAATTGGCTATTTTATGAAATGGTTTTAATCTCAAGATGTCTATTTTTTAAGGAAAAATTCTGCCAAAATTTTTATTTGACAATATAATAGTTTGTGATTTTATATGAGACTTTATGGCATACGAATTGTATAAATGCATGGAATGAACTTGCTATTGAGATTTTCATAATCTCATCATCCCAAGCATCCACATGATAGGTCCAAGTGAAGGCAAGACTTCAAGGAAGACAAAGAGCATGGAGTAGATTGACGATGATTAGATTTTTAATTGCTATTGTCACTTGTCTCTTTGTCATTTTGTATAAAATCATATGTGAATTTATGAGGCTATGCTTTTGTTTGGTTATGTTCCTCTAAGTATCTTATGATGTTAGGAACATGAAATGGACACTTTTGGATCATGTGAATATTTTGTGCAATTAGTTTTGAAAATTAGTAGATAAAATTGTCCAATTTGACTAGTTAAGATTAAAATAGAGGTTCTTTATTTGAAATGAAGCATATTATATGAATGTTATATATGCTCAGAAAGTAGATAAGTAGTGCTTTCTAGAATGTTAAAGATCACTTAATTTGGATAAGCTCTAAGAGTTATGAATTTTTTAATTTGAGTTAGAAAACCTGAAAAAAATGTTTTGACCATTTAAATAGTAAAATTTGGGCTAAATACTGTATCAATTGGCATGTTGAAAGTTTAGTTCTATATTTTTCCTATGTATATAATTCTTTTTTTTTTTTCTATTTTTAAAGATTTGAATCACATTCATACAATTTTTCTAAAATTAGTTATGAATTTCCAAAATTCATCCAAAAAACTAGGTGACCAAATAAACAGTAAGTTTGAAAATTTTTATTTTTATATTTTTGTCCCTATGATGGTTCAAGCTTCTAAAATAGTATATTTGGATATTAAATAAGATATAATACATAGGAAAATGAGTTTGAAAGTAAGGTGTTATATCCCACATAGAGCAAAGATAGAATAATTAACTTAATAAGTCATGTGCTTCATTAAAAGTGATATGCTTAAGGAATTAAGACCTTGATCATGTGCTTCAATAAAAAAGTCATATGCTTAAGATATTTTTAGTATTTAGGCATGATTATCATTAGTTCTTATTAAATAAAGTCTTTTTGTAAGTAAGTATGTATCAAATATGTGATGTGTTGGCATAGTTATATGGGCTTAGCACTTGATTTTCTAATTTTTGTAATTTTTTGTCATTTCTTTTAAGATTTCTATTTTATTAATTAGTTTCTTAGATTTATTAGGAGTATTACTTGAGTCTAAAGTCTCATAATCTCATTAGCTTGAGCCTAAAGAATTTAGGTTTTCTAGGCTTATTATGTTAGCTTTTCCTTTGTTTATTCAAGGGTTCTCATTGTAAACATTTTCTTCATATCAGAATGAGTAAAAGTTTTGTTGAGTTTTACTCATCTTCTCTAGTGAGTTTTTGTAAGAGTTCTTCGTGTTCTTCTTAAAATATGAAAAAGACTTATCAAGAGGTTGACCACCACTTGTGACATCTCTTTTAATTGAGGTTGTTGGAGATTTATTCTCTAGAGGGTCCATTTCTTTGGCCACTTTTGTTTTCTTGATTATCTTACTTTTGCTTATTATGTTATTTTGTGTTATTATGAATTGTCTAGGTCCCTACCTAGGAGGTTCATCTATTACATAGTTAGTGCTTTTATGAAGAAGTGTTGATAAACGTAAACAATCATTAGTGCTTCTTTGAAGAAATGTTGATAAAGCCTTCTACCTCATGTTTATTAAGGCTTCATCAATTATTATTATTATTGTTGTTGTTTTTGTTATTATCTCTCTACTTTCCTTGCAAATAAAATAGAAAAACATTAAGATCTGTCTTCTCCCCCTTTTCAAATCCCAATCAAACTAAACAAAGAAACATTAAAATTCTCACTTTCTCTCCATTAAAATCTCTTTCCTTCCCTCCTTACCATTGTACAAAGCACTACATTAAGTGTGACAAAATTTTTCATATTAAACTTCTTACAAAATTATAATATGTAATTCTTTTAAAAAAGAGTTAATAGTCATCAATATACCAATATATATAATACATTTCATAGCAAATCACGGCAATATTAAGGTGGGGTCTGAATAATGATCATGAGTTCTAACCCTCTAAATGTAACCCAAAAATATATATATATTTGACGTGACTAACATAGGGTGTTCCCTTTGTTAGTTCATGCCATGAGGAGAATAAATTAGCACTGATTTGATTAAATGAGCTACAAAAACAAAAATGCAACCATTAACTGTCATATGTCCTCCAACATTGCATATTTTTGCAAATCTTTCAGTTTAGTCAATGTTAGATAAATAAAGATTTTAATGAATTACAAAACACCTGGAGTACAAAGATCATATCCAAGAAATTTTATGAGAAGAAAAGCTTGTTGACCAAGTGAAGAAAAGAACCCTATCATGAAGATCATCTTTATTTTGTTGTAATTTTGATGTTTGATATAATAAATTGGTAGATAATGTTTCAAACTTACTTAAATCTACTTACGACTATTCTTAGATAAGTTTCTGATATGTTTGAGTGGCTTGTTCAATGTTTTCAAAGTGGATTTTTTTTATCAAAGTTGAGCATATTGGCTTTAGATTTGTCGACTAACCTCCTGTATTCATTGAAGTTCTTGTCTATGTGAAAGAGTTTTGTGGACAAAAGGGTGATAGGTTAGAAGAAAGAGTTATGTTTCAGAAAATGGTAGCTCTTTGTCAAGGCAAGATAGTCAACTAATCTATAAGGTTGATCTACTAACTTGACTAACTCAAGAGCCATATATTTTTTGAGTTGATAGTTTTGTTGACTAACCTTGTTTTCTAGAAAACTAAGTGTTATGTCTTGAAGCTTTATGGATAAAGTTGTAACATCCCAGTCAGGTTTGTCTTCTATCCTACAAAGAAAAGTTTCCAGGCAACCTAAGTCATGCAAGCTTTGTGACTAACCTGGGATGTTTTCATGAAATCCTAGTTGAACAGTTGTCACTCCAACGTTATGAGAAGCTCGATTGTTGACTAACCCCTTGGGCTTTGTTGACAAACTAGGTCCAATATTATGAGATACGTCTAATGGCTAGTTGAGGTTTGTGGGCTAACCTATTTGCTTTGTTGACTAACCTTTGACAACATATTAAATACAACAAGTTTACATTATACCTCATTTAAGATGGTTGATAAGAGCATTAAGTATTATTGAGACAAATAGCTGCCAAATCATCAATGATTCACTTTTATTCTCATTAAAGTCATACCTACCCCTTTCTAGAGTAAGAAAGTGAGCTTCATTATTTCATGTAAACTCTTTGAGAGAGATTTCCTTGAGATATATTTATCTCTTCTTGTAGGTAGAAATCTTGGTGTGGGTAAATACTAAGAGATTCGTTATATACACTCATTGTAAGGGAGTGTGAAGAGATTTTCCAACTTTAGTGAGAGTTAGATTGTATACTATGGTCTTGCAAGAACCTGATTTAATCTTGCAGAGATAGTGGAAAAATCTCAAGTGGTAACTTGAGGACTAGATGTAGACCAAATCGAAAGGCTGAATTAGGATAAACTGTTGTGTTTAATTATCTCTACCTTTGCTATTTTCATTTGTACAACTTGGCTATGTTTTTGCATTCTTGTACTGTTTCATTGGTTTTCTTTTTATGTAGAAAATTTCCAAACACCAAATTGACTCCCCTTTTTGGCATTCCAATTGAACTAATAGACAACACCAATTCATTCTCCATAATGTGTTCCCTTCATTAGCCATGTCAACTATTATTGGATGTTGTCATGCCAATTGTGCATGGTAGAGAATAAATTACTCATGTTATGAAAGTTAGGGACTATCTTACTAATGATATTAAAGTTCAAGGAGTAGCTTATCCAAATTTGAAATTCAAGAGCCAAATTACAAATTGATTAAGTTTTCCTTATTTTTATCTCGGAATGTGTAACATCCTAAATTGCATGAAGAATACCATGTGGCATTGGATGCATGAAAAAATGGAAAAAGAAATAAGATGGTAATTTCACATGTTTAGTTCTTAACTGGAATTAATTTCCCATATGTTATTTAGAAGGAATTATGTTTGATTCTTAATTAGAATAGAATGCAAATAAGGTCCTTAGCAGGAATTAATTCTAAAACTAAAGTGAAAATTATTCAATATACTTGTTGAAAAGAAGCTCTTGATGGGCTAAGTACAACAATATAAGTATTGGGTAAATGAGAGGTAGATATTAAAAGATCAATTTGAAAGTATGGTATGAAAAGTACAAAAAGAATTATTTAAAGTTTGGTCAATGAGAAAAAGAACAAGAAAGTACTTAGAAGAATAAATAATTGCATTTTTGACTCAGCTTTGGGAGAATTTCATAATTTTATAAAATTACTATCAAAATAAAGCTTGCAATGAGCTGAACCCAATGATATATAGCATGCAGACTAATTAATTAAAAATGAAGAAATAATCAGTGTCAAATGTTAAAAAGTAACTATATACTGATAAAGGAGTTTGTGGGCTCCACAAATAGAAAGAAGATGAGAGGAATATTATGTGGACCCCACAATGGTATTGGTTGAGATAAGATAATTAAGAGAACACAGATACAAATTTAGAATAGTCTTGTATCTCCCAAATGATTAAATATTACAAAAAGTAACTTTATCGGTCTAGTTAAAAATTAACTAGTACATGGTATATCTAGACTAAGAAAAATATGCAGTATTTGGGCATTTTTCTCCTCCTCATTGGCGTGAAAATAAAGCATGTGAAGAATGAATTTTTGTCTAGAAATACTTCTTGAAGAAGGCATGATTTTTGGATAAAAAAGTAACCATGATTAATGAGGTTAATTAGCTAAGGTAATTAAGTAACTTAATCTCTCTCTCCCCTGCCATTTCAGACGTGATTTGAAGCTGCCAAGAGAGAGAAAAACTCAAAGGAAACACAAGAAAGAAGAGAGAAAAGGAAGGCCAAGCTTGAGAAGTTAAGGAATCAAGATCAAAGGTAATATTCTACTACATTAAGTTTGTGTTTTCAAGTAGTTTGTGATAGTTTAATGGAGTATTCTTCTTCCTCCACTCAAGACCATATTTTGGCCAAACCCTAGGACTGGAAGAAAATGAGTTCTAATGCAATAAATCTAGGAGAAAGCAAGAACTAGTCCCTTGAAGCACGATTTTAAAAGTAGTTTGATGTATTTTAAAGAAAATCTTTTTCTCTTCTTTCCTCAAGAATTTCGGCCAAACAAGGGTTCCTTTTTGAGTTGGAATTTCAGGATTTTGATGCCAAAAATGGAATCCTTGAATCCAAGTTAGCTAAGAACAAGTTTTAGTTTCAAGAAAAATCAGAAGGATAGTTAAATGGAAAATTTAGGTTTTTATGAGACTTTATGAAGGGATTCTTTGAATTAGTGGCCTAAGTGATGATTTGTGTTGTATCTAGGATTAAGGAAGCCTAAACAAGCTCTTGGAAAGGGTGGAATCAAGTGGAAAAGCAAGAGGATCCACTAAGGTCTAGTAACTTACCCTTACTTGTATTATGTTATCTTACGATATTTTCATGAATTTTATAACTTTCCATATTTGTATTGTGATGTTTTGTGATTGTTTTGGTTGAGTATATGAAGGGGTTTTAACCTTGGGATGTCCATTTTACATGAGGAAAGTCTGCCAAAATTTGTATGAATTAATATGACATTTTATGTTTTTATAAGAATGATTGATGTTTTCATGAATTATGTGAAAATATGTATGCATGTAAGGGTGTTGCTACTAAGATTCTTTGAATCTCATTCCCCCTAAATGACTAACATGGCAAGGAGGTCATGAGAGCTAAGGAGGAAGAAGAAGAGCTAGATGCTTGATTTTGTGATTCAAGCCATGATTTGTATTTATGAAGTATTTTATGTAATACTATGTATATACTTTTAGATCTATACCATTTGGCTATTGTGTCTCTTTGAGCACTATGAAATGTATGGTATGGATTTGGAACAATGAATGATGATGTACTATGTTTACGAAGCTGATTATATAAGTTATGACATAAATTTGTCCAAAATGACTAGTAGTAGTTGGAATATGGAACTCTATTTGATTCATAGCATTTCATATAAGTGTTATATTTTCTCAAAAGTAGATAGAACAAGCTTTCCAAAGAGTTAGAGAACACTCAAATTAGATAAATGTACGATTTATAATGAATTTTTAAATATAGGGGTCAAAACTGGACAGTGTTGTGAAAACTATAATTTTTATTGGAAGTACCATATAATTTTGAATGATAGTATAAAATCATAACGAGCTCCAAAAATTTAATGGTTTATATATATAGAAAGATCTAAGTCTTAAGTTTAATATATCATTGATTTAGAAGTAATTAAGATGTTTATTGAGAGTTATGTAAGTCTTCCTAAAACTGTTCCAGTAAAGGCTAGGTTCTATAATAATTCAAGATAATGCTATGCTCTATTTATGTAAAATAAATGTACAAGGTGAATATGTCTAAAAAGTAGACATGTAAGGCTTTCACATGATATAAAGAATGCATGAATTGACTTAGGATATAATGAGATATAACTTTTTAAAATGAAGGATAAAATCCTAGGAAAGTAAAAATAAACTATATGAACAATGATTTCGTGTTAACATTGCATCAATTAGTACAATCAAAGTGTTGCTTCATATTTTTTCTATGTAGAGAATGTTTTAAGTTATTTTTAAAAATTGAATCACCTCCATATGAGTTTTCTAGAATTAGTTATGATTTTTTAAAATTCAATTGGGAAAAGGAACTTACCAAATATACAATAATTAAGAAAAAATAAAATTTTCTGTTTTAGTCCCTCAAGTTATTCAAGCTCCTAAAGTGGTACAAATGAACTTAAATAAAGTCTAATGCATAGGAAATAGAGTTTAAAGCTAAGGTATTATAGAATGTGTTATGATCTGCAAAATTGGACAATCCCATACAAGGAATGGAAACATAATTCCCATTAGCCAGAGCCATATGGGTTATATATATCAGTGTATTACAAATCAATGTAATGCCATAAGGTAAACATTGAATGAAGGTGAATTGAAGAATAAAATAATAGAGTCATAGAGAGAAGGGACATTAAAAAGGAAAGAAGAGCTACAAGTTAGGGAAAAGAGAATAACACTAGAGGATAGGGTTAAACATTTTCTACACCCTTCACACTTTCTTTACTTCCCTTAAAATCCCTTCTTCCTCTCTCACCTTCCATGTTCCCATCAATATTCCCTAGAGAAGCTACCATGTGTCCTTGCTGGTCACACTTATAATTTGGGTGCATAAAAAAATTAGAAGACTTAAGTCTAGTCAAATGGATTGACCCAATTTATGTGCTAGTTTGAGTGGACCTTTTCAAATTATGACAATCTTAACTAACAAGATTTGGCATAGTTGGCAGATATAATTATATCCCTTAAGTATGTTGTCTAAGGTTTGATTCTTGACCATGAGTCTGGAAAATATTTTATTATGAGAGATAAAACCTATTTTGGTGATTTTTATATCTTGAAGGAATTAGTTTTCAGTTGTCAACTAAAGATATCCTTAGTGCTTATAAGAAAAAAAATTATGACAATCTAAGAGGCCAAGGAGAGAGTGTTTTCTTGCTTCATCCTCTCACTCTTAATTGCTTCTACTATTGTCTTCGATTTTGGGGATTCTGTAATAAAATAAGATGAAAGAAATAAAAATGTACTACTTCTTTTTATTTGTGCTTATTCTTTTTTATTTTTTTACAATATTATATGTAGTAAATTATTTAACACAATAAAAAAAACTCTTTCTTTGATCTCTTCTTTTTGGGAGAAAATTTTACCCATTGCCATTCTCCTACATCCCCTTGGGAATCTCATGACTTTGTGGCATAACCATAAATGGATTTAGGAAAATGAAATTCATGTGTGATCTATATTGGGAGGAAAGTCTTGTTTCCATTTTTATCTCTACTTAGTCAATTGAGGGAACTCAAATTTAACTATAAAATAGTGAGGCTACACATAGTTACATTTTGAAAATAAAAGGTAGAAGTGAAATAGGTGTCTATTACGATATGGAAACTTTCAAATTGTAATGTGAAAAAGCTTTTAATATTTTTGTACACTTCAAATTAAAATATATATGAATAATAATTAAAAATAACTATAGAGGATTTTTAAACAAAATATATTTTGGACATATTTGTGAATGACACTTCTATCATTTACCAAGGATGAAGACCTCGTGAGATAAGAGACATGATCCTTATTCTCTTCTCAAGCTATTATCTTGATCTTGATGAAAATTCTAAATATTTGTGCATAAGATATTTTCAAGGAATTACAAATAAGGGCCAAAACACTTTTAGAATGGCTAGTTACCAAGAGGGGGTGAATTAACGAAAATTGAATTCTTTTTTAAATGAATTCAAGCTTGATAAAACAATGAACACTAGAAAAACAGAGTATAATAGAGCTTTTAAAAAAACTTGAAATATAAGAACAAGAAGTAGAAGATTAGACAGACACAAAAATTTATATTTGTTTGACCCAAACTACTTAGTCTACATATAGTCATCAAGAACCCCTTGAGATTTCCACTAACCCCAAAAGATTTTCAACAATGGGCTCTTGTTGCTATAGTACAACAACTAGACTCTACTTTTTCCAATACAAGAGAAAACAAAATCCCACTCAAGAATCCCTTATTCTTGAGTATCCTCAACAAAATAGAGGTAGTAGAAATGAGTTTCCTCTCTCAAAGAGTGAACAAAACAATGAAGTGTAATAACTAAAATAGTTGACAGCTTTTAAGAGGACTTACTCTTAAAATCATGTGAAATAGTTGCAATACTAAATTCTCAAACTCTCAAACTTAAATGAGGTCATATTTATAGTTACGAATGAGATTTTAGATATTAGAAGTGAATACTAGTCATTACACTAAAGAAATATATGTTCAACAACTTCACTAAATGCACCATAGAAAAATTTACTCGATTAGCTTTTTGAATAGTTTTGTTCAATGAGGCATTCCTTTAGAAGCTAAGACAAATGACAATTGATTAGCCAATTGAATAATTCTATATGTTGATGGATTGTTGAAGCCTAGAAAACTTATGAATGGAATGAAAAAACAAAAAAACCAATTGATTGAGTGAGTTCATATCAAAGAGGTCTAGATAAGTTAATCAATCAAATATTGAAAAAATTCAATTGAAGAATAAGATGATGAAAAATATTATAATGAGTCAATCGAATGGAAAATGACAATTAATCAATCAAAAAGTATTTCTAGAAGCAAACACAGTGTTTAGAGTAATTGTCAATTGATTGAGATAGATAGAATAATTAATGGATTGAAAATGTGTCTAGAAACTTGTTCTTGTTTAAAGTATAAACCAATATATTAATGCTCGAGGGTTAATCGAATGAAAATCAAAACAAAAAGTAGCTCATTTAAAAAAATTAATTTGCAATCGATTGAAACCACTTAATGAATTGATTCAAAATCTATCTAGTAATACACTTTTTGAAAACAAGCCATAGTCAATCGATTGTTTAAAAAACTTAATCGATTGGAAATGTTCCAATTTGAGTGTTCATCAATCCAAGTGTTTCAAAATCATTTTAAATTGCTTTTGGGTTTTAATAATGCTTAACCATTTAGAAATCAAGTATGAAAGTGTGATATTAATTTTGGAAAATCTATTTTTGATTGTGAAAACTCTCAATTACTTCTTGCAATAAATAGAGTCCTTAACTAAGCTTCTTCTTCTTCTTGGATTCTTCCATCTTTGGTTCCTTATGCCATTAGCAAATGTATTTATGCTACAAAACATATATTAGTGGTTTTGTTTTCATAAAGATATAGAGAATTCAATAAATGCTAAATTAATTATAAGATTCCAAAACATTTCAAAACAATACTAAACTCTTAGTGGTCCTTAGATGAAAAAAATTAAAATAAAGTTACTAAAATACCTCTAACAATGATATCAAAATACAATGCCCTAGATCCCTAATTTCTCCCACCCTTAACATCGTATTTCAAAAAATCCCACATAATCCTTGTATTTGTCAAACATAGAACAACGAGCGACAGAAAATAAGATAGGGAACACATGCAAAAGCCTTGCCTTCAAATACCAAGCAAGAGGACCATTGTAACACCTTATATTAAGGTTCATTTCCCATGTATTAGATCATTATACAGTCCAAAAATACTTGAAGAGAAGCTTGAATCAATTTAATTTCAAAAACAGAATTTTCAATTATCTCGGGTACTGCTCACTTAGCAATTTCCAGTTTTCCTAATAAATTTTGAAAATTCATAACTAATTATAAACAAATCGTGTCAGAGTGATTCAAATCTCTTAAAATAGATAAAAAAATTATATACATGGAAAAAAAAAAGAAACAGAGCAAATCTTGGGCCATTCATTACAGTTTATTCCTTCAAATAGTACTATAGATTTGGTCATTTATGAAAATTCCTGATTTTGACAATAAATTTGAAAAATCATATTTCCTTTTATTCTAGACCAAATCATGCATACTCTATGTCATTTGAAAGCTATATATGTCTAATTTCTAGAAACATTTTTCTTGTACATTTATTTTACTTACACAGGGCATGACATTAACTTAAATCGTAAAGGGTTAGAATTTAACTTTTACTAGAATAGCTTTGAAAAACCCTCATATCTTCTATTATATAGCTCCAATTATCTCCAAATCAGTGGCATATGAAACTCAAAAGATAGACCTTTTTATAATACAAACCACTAAATTTTTGGAGTCCTGTATAATTTTATATTATCTTTTAAATTTTCTAATACCTAATTTCTAGTTTCCAATTTTTCCAATCTTGCCCTGTTATGAACCTTTATTTTGAAAAATCACTATAATTCTTACACAATTCCAATGGGGTGCTCTTTAGACCATTTTAAAGCTCTATCCATGTACTTTAAGAACATATACAATATTTACATATTCTTTGAAATTTCATCCAAACAGTAATAGTATAACTGGACAGAGGTCAGAATGAGCACTTATATCCCCTAAGCTTACAAAAATAATTTTCCTTATATTTTCACATGGTCAAATCATGTTCCAAACTTGTACTAAACATCTCAAGAGACTTAGAGGCATTTGATAGCATACAAGTACAACCTCAAAATTTCATATAAAAATTTACATGATTTAGCAAAGAGACAATGCATCATAGTAAATAAAAGGTAAATCATGAAAATGCTTCTCCTTACTCTTTGCCTCCCTTAGATTTCTTCGATAACTTGGACCTATCATGTTAGTATCTGGATGATGAGATTTTGGAAATCTCAGTAGCTAGTCACATCTCAAACGTTTACATTATCATGCATGCTATAAAACCTCATAATCATCATAAAAATCATTTCAATGCATAAATCACCATATTGTTTATAAAAATTTTGGCATTATAACGGCTAAGAAAATGGATATCCCAGGCACTAGCCCTTTCATAAAAGCAGCCATAACCAGTCTCAAGCATCATAAAAACAATATGGGAAGTCATCATTCACAATAGAATATAACAAGACAATATAATGCAAGAAAATGTAACTATAGAACCTTATGAAACTTTATGCCTTTTCTCTTTGATTCAACCTTTCCAAGGACTTCCTTAAGCCTTCTCAAACCCTAATGTATCACCAAATATCAAATAAATCAACTTGAACTAAGGGTTGCTTCATAAAGAACTTCAAAACCCTAGAAATTTCACTTTCTTAATCTTATGCTTTTTCTTAATTTCATTACTTGCCTTAAGCTAATTCAACCATGAGGAATCTATTTTTGGCATTAAAATCATGAAATTCTAATTCCCTTATGGACTTCTAAGCTGGCCAAAAGTCACCCTTTAGTGAGCAAGAGGAGCAATTTCATGATTCTTTCATAAAACTCATTCAATCTTTCTTCTTTGCAACTTATTCATGCTTTCTTTTACTTTACATTCATAAAAACATCATTCCTTACATAAGCCCTTACTTTTGGCCAAATCTTAGAGAAGCTTAGGGAAGGAAGAATGCTTTCAAAAACCTAGCTAATTCATGCTTCACACATGGAGAGGAAACTAGAAGAGAATAGGAGGAAGAGTTTACCTTGAAGTTTTATCTTCTTGCTTCCAAATTGGCTTCTTTATTTTTCTTCTTCTTTTTCTCTCTTCCTTCTCTCTTCTCCAAACTTATCTTCAAAATTTTCTCTCTCCGTTTGCTGCCCACATTTTGTCCAAGAGAAGGGAGTATAAGCATGATATTTGTCCAAAAATACTAACTTCTTAAGGAAGTTTTGCCAAAAGTAACAACTTCCTCCTTAAGTTGTTTTTTTTTTAAATAATATTAAATTCTTTTCTCCCATATGGACTGCAGATCATGTCTGAAAATGGGAGCAAAGAGAGTGATTAATTAGCTTAATTACCTTGGCTAATTATGGTTACTTTACTTAATCCAACCTTGGTTACTTTTTTACATACTTCTTCAAGAAGTATTTGCATAAAATAATAAAATATTTATTTGCACCACAAGGGCTGCTGAAAATAGTGCCAACTCATGCTAAAATATCACCAAAATATTGCATATTTTTCTTAATCTAGATATATTCGGTGTTAGATACTTTTTACCGATATTGATCAAGTCACTTCTACAGTAAATTAATATTTTAGAGATACAGGACTATTTGAAATTTATATCTATGTTTCCTTAATTGCCCTGTCCCAAACAATATCTGTGTAAGGCCCAAATCCTATCCCGGTCACCCTTTAACTGTTTGTAAGGCCCAAAATCAACTTTATCGGTATTAAGTTACTTTTGGACACTTGTCACTGATTATTTCTTTATTTTTAAATATTGACCCCTGGTGCCATATACCATTGGGCTCATCTTATTGAGAGCTTCGTTCTGACAGTAATCTTGCATATTTACAAAATTACCCCTAACCAGAGGCCAAATTATAATTTTTAATTCTTTCGGGTCATTAGCTATAATTTTCCCAAAATATATATATTCACATGCATTCGTAAGGGGCTAAAATATAATTATCTTAACTTTTAGGGATGAAAATATAATTTCTCATTTTTCCATCCAACAAAAAAAAAATAATCTCTTTTTTTTTTACACAAAATGATATCTGTCCGTTTTCATGAATTCCTTATATATTTTTAGTTATTTAGCTTTCAGGGATGTTACAACGATTGTAGATTGAGAACCATTGAAGGTTATGAAGTTCAAGGCTTTGTCATTGTGTAAATATTGGATCTGAGCACATGCAAGGGATTGATAGTTATGAAGTTGCCCATTTGCCGTTTGTTTTCCATCATTCATTGTTGAAATTTGATTACCATTTGTTGTCTATATTTTAAGTCTGGTTAGCATTCAATATTTTCTTTCTTCCTGGCCTACTTGTTTTTTTTGGGAGAAGATTCTTAATCTTTCCTCGTAGTATAAATTGCTATTGGTCTGCTAATGTGATATAAAATTGGTGGATCTAGATCTATTGTCTAAAACGTCTTCCCTATTTCATCCCACACAAATCTTCAAACAATTAACAACTCTATATAGTTACTATACTCATCTTATATATAATGAATTTGCTTTGCTTCTCCAATTTCAAAATAAGTTCTACAACCTTTGTTCACTTTACTAGAATTGTATATATATAGACACTTTATTGAAGATGTAATTGTTATAAGGACAAAATGAAGAAGGCAATGCTTTGTGTTGTGGGGGAGAAATAAGAGAGAGAAGAAAAGGCAGAAAAAACCAATGAAGGTTGGTCTAGTTGGCAAGTGTAACACCTTAAATTTTTAAACAAATATTTTTGAGTAATTTAATTAAAATATAAAAAACTAGTTTTCATTGACTCAAATTTCAAGAAAAAAAAGAGTTTGAATTCAAATTTGAGTCAAAGCCAAAAAAATTCAAGCTCCGTTGAGTCTTAAGTTTTTCTACTGAAATTTTGGCAATATAATAGCTACAACTCAAAGGTCCTTAAATAAACATGTTAAAAACATTTAAATTACAACATCTACTATGATCTTAATATGTATTTACAATACAAGGTATTCTAAATGACTTCAATATCAAATTATATATTATAATTACGCATTATTTTTAAAATGAAAGGTGCTACACCATTCTTTATATAATCATATTCAACCATTACAGTAGTCATAGAAAATCTTCCCAATACTCCTATTATATACTTGGCAATTTCATAAATACGATGCAAAAGTCCAATGTGAGAAAAATGTAGCAAATTAATACCATAACTATCTCCACATAAGATAGGTAGGATTTTATTGCTCTGGTTGCTTTCCTTTACTAAAACTAAATTATCACCTAGAAAAAGTAAACCATAAGGGTGAGATAATACTCTCAATAACCAAAAGCAAAAATTATAAACTAAAATATCACTAAGTTAAATGTAAAACATTACTATAAATTTTAGATTGAATTATTACATTTATTTAAATTTCCAGTCCTCAAATATTAGCAATAACAACTATTGAGTTAACATGCCTATATGCTAGGCCTTATTAGGGCCTATCATCTTAGTGTCATTGTCAGTACACAAGTACAAGGTACATATGTAAAAGATCTACATGTACATTTGCAAGTCAACATATATTCAAAAGTTATCAATAATAGACTAAAACATAGCCAAATACCTTATGGGTTATAATTGACCACTTCCAAATGGTGCACAAACTACCAAAAAATGTTGATTATAGGTTCCACAATCTTAGCCTAACAAAATGGCCAACACACACCTTTGAGATGCACCGAACATTGAGCCAAAGCTCCATATAGCTAGTACACACCCATGAAGGACACATGTTATATAGATCTTAATTACATGTGGTAGCCAACACACACCCATAAGGTATAAGCTACCATACATAAGACTCAACTTGGCATCACACACCTGTGAGGTACACAATCCAAGGCAATCTAACAACAACAATTATCAAGATGGCCAACACACGCCCACGAGGTACATATGCCATTGAGTCAAAATCCATGTATAGTTAGCATACACCTATGAGGTACACATGCTACACAAATCTCTTTCACATGTAGTAGCCAACATACTCATGAGGTACACATGCTACCATACACATGACATACCTTGGCAGCATACACTTGCAAGATCTACTATCGAAAGCAATCAATACCATAATTAGATCATTGTCATTCATAGTTCATAATCATTAATGAACAAGCATGTGCAAACTCCAAAGCATGAAGACAAAAAACAATACAAATGTGAGTAAGAACCAACCATCGATGTAGACTAGGGTGGCAAACCCCCAGTTACCTCAGAAGCATGAAGACAAACAACAACACAAATGTGAGGAAGAACCAACCATTGATGTAGACTACTTGTGCCCAAAAGCTATAATATTAAAAAAGTGATTACTTTACACTTTGACTACATAATCAATCATCAAGAGCTCAAAGTAATGAATTCTATTTACCTAACTATTTCAACACAATTCCACAACTTAACAAGCTCCAAACAGTTACCAAAATCTTCACAAAACTTCCACCTACTCAAAATACACCAAGGAAGTCATATTAAACCATAGCTTCAAGCAAGTCCATTATGAAACAAATCACAACCAAACATCACAAAAATTTACACAATTCATCATACAACATCCAAAAGGATAAATATGGAGCTTTACAACTCAATTTTAAAAATTTCCAATTTCTAGCTAATTTTACATATTGCCAACAACATTTCCAAGTTACCTCTGAGTAAGTCATTTAGATAACATATTAAATCAAAAATTGCACAAACTTTTACACACATATTCTCCATGTTCCAAAGATATATGTGATAATAATTTTATGGCCTGACAACAAGGATTCCCTATTATTCTATAATTCAAAATGATCAATAACTCAAGAAAGCTACATTTCCAAGTAGACTTTTTATATAACAAATCAACTCTAAATCTTACCAAATTTGGCCAACACATTATCTACCATCATATGAAGCTTCTAAGACCACCTTCTATCTATACCACTTGAAAATTCATAAATACCCAAATTTCAAGTATATGATAAAACTAGAAAATTTTGAATTAGAAAATGTAACTAAAATCAACTCCAATTTATACAAAACTTGGTATACCCACTCTTGAGCACTTAAAGAAGCTTTCGATAACAATTTATTAGCCAAATTTCTAAGCATTTTTTATTTTTCAAATTGACCTTCTTAGGGTTGATGTTCAATCCAAAATCTCATTCTATAGCTTGTGAAATCATGCAATAAAATTGTACCCAAAGTGAGAGCAAGTATCAAAACATCATTTATAAGCTTCTCTAACAATCTGCAAGATAGCATAGAAGCTGAAAAACAAAGAACACATCTTCGCTATTAAGAACATGGTCCCAAGATATGCATAGGGAGGAGGGGAACATGGAAGAAGTTGCTTACCTCAAGAAATTTGGCCGAAGATTGGTGAAATGCTCAAACCCTAACACCTTGAAATGTCCTCTCTTCATTCTCTTATGAAAACTAAACCCCTTTTTTGATTTTTGAACATTCTGCTTGAGATTTTATAAAATTTTGTAGATGCTAGCAACAACTAAATCCTCTTTCATCTTTTTCATTGCACCTATCTGTCAACTTTGAAATTTTATAACTCGAGTTATAGACAACAAAAAATAACAAATAAGGAATTTATGGAAAACTTGAAATGTCTATTTTTTAATGCAAAAAGTCCCAGTAAAAAGTATTATCATTTAGTCTTTGAAATTTGTTAATTTGCAAAATTGCTTGATTAAACTTAAGGCATGATTAAGGGAAATCATCCAAATCTATCCAACGCTTTGAATATCATTAATTAAACATGTTTAAATGACTCTTGAGAATCGAAAACATGTCTTAATGATGTGGGATGTAATATCAAGGATGCAACTCATTCCCAACAAGGGGATAGGTTTGAATCCTGGTACGTATGTGTACCTCATTGGTAGGTTATATCTGTAAGTGCCTCTATAAGCACTTATTAAGCCGTGAGGCTTACCTTGACTTTGATGAACTCTTATAACCCAACTTGCCTAAACTTGTGTTTATATTGAAAAACAAAAAAGCCATGGGAGAATTGTAACTAAACTAAAATTGAATCAATGAAATCACCATTGATGAAGAATTGGGTGAACTTAATAGAGGGGGATTAGCATGGGAAAAATGGCATTGGAAAGAAAACCCATGTCATAGAGAGAGAGAGGGAAAGGGAGAGGCAAAGCAAGTTGAGGGGAGGAAGGGATAGAGGTTGGCAATGTTTCTTGTGGGTTTTAATGGGTATGGAATGTAACACTCTTACACTTTATGCCCAATAATCATGCTAGTAAATTAGTATTTAGTGTTAAAGTGATTAAGTTCATTTCAAAAAGGGAAATTTTAAACTTTTTACAACTCTTTTAAACAGAACTTTGTAATAATATGAATAGCAATTCATTAAAAACTTTAAAAAATCCATTAAACATAATTTCCCAATACTTTAGTCAAATAAGTGTGAGTATTAATCGAATTACAAGGTGAACATGAAGAGTTTTGTAAACAAGTAGTTAGTATTCAAACAGCCTTATTAATTAGTCAAATAATACATACATAGGAGTAAGTGACAAGACTAGATATGTGGGGCCACATAATTAAATCCACCATTGATGGGTGAAGAAAAACTAAGGGGTCCAAGCCCAATGGGAGTAAGTGACAAGACTGGATATGTAGGGCATTTGGTGCTAATTTGCTCAGAGCACAAAATGGGAGGGAACTATTAATTTTCTATCCGTTTGCACGTTAGAGAGAATTGAGAAAAAGTGGTGGTGTTTGTATCAATGTATGCAATTTTAAATACGCCTCTCTCTAGTAACGTGTGTTCTTTTTTTTTTTATCTCCAAGAGACTAGATAACAATTTCGATCAATCTTCTTCTTCTTCTTCTGTGTTTCTACTATGGAATAGTGAGAAAAATCTAGCTCGTGATTTTTCTTCTCCATATGCAGTATTTTTTATATCCTTTATCTTTGATCACTAGGAAAGCATTCTTAAAGAGTATGTATTCATTCATCTCTTTAATTTTCCATTAATGGTATCAAAGCATTAAGAAACTAGGCCAATTTTTTTTTTCATAATATTGGTATACTATATTGATCTGTATTGTGTATGCCTATTGCCTATTTCAACTAATTTTGTTGCTAACTTCACATTAATATCTTGATCGTTGTTGGTACTTGGCTTAGTGTCAATTTTTTTTAAATATGGGATTTTTTTTATCTTTTACTGTGACTCATTGTATTCGATGCTCAAAACACTTGAAACCACACCCAGTGAGCAATGTTGATTTTGGATTTGAATAAACTTCAAGTTTGAACATGCTTCAAACTTAGAATTTTCCCCTTTAATGATTTTAGTCCTTAAAATTTGAACAATAATACTCTAGAGACCATTCAATTCAAACTTGTACCCTTGAACTACCACAAACTTGAAATTAGGTCCCTAGAAATCATAACTTTTTGGACAAATAGAGGCTACCAATGTGAAGAGAAATGTTTGATGATCAAAATGCCATTGAAATTGCACAAAATGGTGGCCAAAATCACGAGTTATGGCAAAGAGAAGGAGTTAGGTTGATAGACTCGACGAACTTATAAACCGAGTCAAAACAACCTAGCTACAAGTTGAAGACAATGGGAACAACTTGTCATTTTGAACAGAATGACATGACAAAACGTGTCAATTCATTAAAGAGAAAAATCAAGCGGGCTTCTAAACAATGGATTTTAGGTTGGTTTAAACCCAGGCCTAATGTCCAACCCATTAAGAAAAGAGGGAATGGGTCGAGGAAGTAGACTAGGTTGCGGAGGAGTTGGACCAAAAACAGTCTTGGCCCAAAAACAAATTAAATTTTTTTTATTATTTAATTAATAATAATATTTAATTATTAAAATATTAATTTAATTCAGTATTATTTTTTCTTGTTGAGGTGGCATGTGAGGCCCACCAGATAGCATTATGGCCATGTGGAGCACATCTTTTGAGTCAACATGATGCGTGTAAAACATCTACCTAGCGTATGTTGCCAAATTTTGCCTTCACGATGGTACGTGGAGTGCATGCTTCTCTCTTGTGCATGAGATTCTCTTATCTTTTCCTATTTTTCTAGATTTTCCCCAATTTGGACCTTCTTGGGGGGTATGAGGGCTTATCTGAGGGACTTTTTGAACACGGTCTGTTTCAAAAAATCCAAAAATTCATATGTTTCATTTTGATATATAATTTTCCTATTTTTGAATAAGTTTTGATACTTTTTGTGGCCATAAATATGAATAAAGTCCTTAAAAAGTCCATAGATTTTTTTAGGTACTATGAGTTCCTCTGAGCCCGTATCCTCACCTAAACTTGAATCACAAGGGTCTAATATTCTTTTAGCCTATATTGCTTTATTTGACTCTAGTGAAAAGCTGCCAATACATTCTTTATTATCCCAATCTAATCCTTTAGAAGAGGGTGTTGTGGTACCTTCCCCACTATTGGCTAAAACTTTTGAATACCTTCAAAACAATCCCCCTGAACATTTAGCTGACGATGAACTAGAACTATACTTGTTGTATCCTTATGGTAGTTATGAGAATGATGGCTACTATAATGCATTCCCTATTAGTGATCCATTGGAGGATCCAAAAGAAGAACTTGAGACGGATCTAGAGAAGGAACTAGAGGAGAAGCTAGAGGAAAACTTAGAGGAAAGGGGGGATCTCCAACAAAACAAATACGACCATAATATAGATCCCATAGAGGAGTACATTGCAACTCAAAAAGCAACACTTGGGGTGCAATAAGATGCTTCTATAGAGGATCCCTATCTCTCCATTGATTCTCCATTTGATGTCACTCGCAATAGATTACACCATGATTTCACTCATAATGTACTTCCTTTACGTTCATTCTTCTCTTCACTAGAATACTTCCTAGTGGAGCTAATATTTGATGGTCCTCTCTTCTATGAACAGATTTAGGTTAATTCCATTTTGGATAATCTTCCTCCTAATGACTTTTGGACACCCATAACATCTACCATATGGGCTAGTCCTCAACCATGAGTCTTTGAAGTCATAACTCTTTTAAAAAAACATGATGAACAATAATTCTAGTTTCACCTTGAAGCAATATATCGTGAGCTCACATTTGCAAACAAGGACAGAGAAAAGGGGGGACTAGGGGGAGCAGTTGTCCCCTCCACCCATTCCTTCTTCCCATGTATTCCTATGTATATCCAAGTATTTATTCCCCTTACCCAAAAAACACCACCCCAATCTATATACATAGTTAAGAATTAGATTTGTAACTAGCTTGTTTTAGGTTTGAATCCAAGTATCTTGTCTTTGTATGTATATATCTACACACACTATATATGTCTATATATATAATACACTATATAGTTTATCTTGTCTATAGATACAATTTATAAAAAAAAATTTCTTGACCAAACAAGTTTATAGAAGAAGTAAACCAAATACATGCATTCCTTTACATTACAAGGAAACACAATAATATTGTCATATTTATCTTTGACTTTGTAATTGCATTTTATCAACAAGGAATCAAGATATATGCCTTTCCATCCTTTCATTTTAAATTCCCAAAGTTGCTACTATAAAGCTTATGAATGTGTGTGCTTTGTTTTCATTGAGACATACAAAGTAGAAGCTTTTGAAATCTAAGAAGAATATATGGTAGTCGCTTGCTTTGTTCTTGAAGATTGTAAGGATTATATTTCACCCCTTGGACTCTCAACCAAAGAACATGTTGTAGCATTCCACAATTTCTTGCGATCGATGAGTAATACCATTTGATGAGAACACGTAAAATTATTTTTAAAAAAATTAATTATGATAAATATTAAAGAAAAGCTTAAATTAACAATGTATAAATTTTCAAAAACTTGGTTGGCAAAAAAATTTTCAAAATCTCCCCCCCCCCAAATTTTTTATTCTGGCTCCATCTTTGTCCATAAATCCTCCACGTAAGAGACAAAAGAAGAATCTGTAAATAATATAAAAGAACAAAAAGAGGGCGGGGATAGAATGCTATTTTTTTTATTTTCTTTTATGAATGTTGTTGTATATATTTTGTTGATTAAGTCTATTGTTGTTGTTTTTTACTAATTATGGAATATTATAAATTTTTATTTATGCAATGGATATATATATATATTATAAATTTTTTGTCTAAATGAGAGTACCCCATTTGAGTGGGAGTACCTATTTTGATTGAAAGCTCCTAGATATAGAATATGTAAGAGCAATGTGTAATATAGAAATTATTTTCATAAATTTTTAGTAAGGAATAATGATGAAATCAAATTACATGTGATAGGGGTAGATAAATGTGGATTCCTAATCATGGACTTAATAGAATTGTTGTAGACTACTAAAGGATAAGTGCAAATAAATATGACATTGTATATTTAATAAATTTGTACTATATGTACGTGTAGAATGGCTAGCAAAAATATTATCACTAAGTTGACTAAGGGTGATAAGCTGAACAGGGACAACTGGGATATATGTCATCGTAAAATATCTTACATATTAGAGGAAGAAGATGCCATCGACCCATTGACCAATATGATAGTAGAGCAAAAGTAAGGTAGCACCACCCAACACAGAAGGGACAAAGAAGCTTATGAAGCCTGGAAAAGAAAGAACAACATTGCACATATCACTATGTTAAGTGCAATGGCTAACGACCTTATGTGTGAATTTGAAAGGTTTACCACTGCTCAGTCTGTGTGGATTGCACTTAAAGATAAGTTTGGTGGCACTTCAGCCACCAAACTTTAAAGGCTCACTATCAAGTTCAACAGATATAAGCTACAGCCAAATACTCATGTAAGGCAACCCTTAAGAGAGATGTTGAACATGATTAGGGAGCTAAAGTCAGAAGGGCACGTGCTTTCAGATAAGCAACAAGTACAGGCCATGATTTAGTCATTCCCATTTAGCTAGGACCACATGAAGGTAAACTTGACCTATATTGAAAGCATCATCACTTTTGACGATGTGGCCCGACACCTGGAACTTAAAGATGAAAGGCGAGAGGCTTACAAAGCCTCTAGCCAAGCATACTTGATAGAGGGTGTAGGTTCCTCAAATTCAAAGCCTAAGCCCAAGAAGGGCAAAAAGTTCCAAAACAAAGGGAGGAAAGGCGACTTGAAAATTCAAAAGGGCAAGAAGAATTTCAAGAAGAAAGGAAAGAGAGAAGCCAAAAATCCTGCTATACTTGCCAGAAGATGGGCCATTTTGCTCGAAATTGTACTATGCAAAATAAGGTATTATTGGAACCTCATTATTTCTTATTCATATGTTTCTAGTACTATTTTTCTACTAGAAATTATTCCTTTCTCTTAGATAATAGACTCAAGGGCCATAGACCATGTGAGTTGAGATAAAGTATCATTCATAGATTTTTGTCGAGTGCCAAAATTCAATAGATGACTTTTCATAGAAAACAATGCAAGGATTGAGTTCAAGGGAATTGGAATTTGCAAGTTGACTTTGCATAGTGGCAAGGTCTTGATCCTGCATGACATGCTTTATGCACCAGATATCTAACAAAATCTTGTGTCAATCCATGGTCTTATTCATTATGAGTTTTCTATTTATTTTCATGATTTAGTTGTTGACATTTGTAAACGAACTATGTTTTATGGATCTAGCTCTCTATCTCATGGTTTCTTTGTACTGGATATTATTGATGATGATTTTAATTACAATTATAGTTGTTTTACTACTTTCGTCTCAAATTTAGATGTTGATATGGATATATGGCATGCTAGACTAGAACATATTGGTCAAGACATAATGACCAAACTAGCTAAAGAAGGTATGGTAGGTTCAATTTCTAAAATGAAAATGTCCTTATGCAAACATTGTCGAGCTAGTAAAACAACTAGGAAACCATTTGGTAAAGGGACTACAGTAGAGACTCCATTGCATATAATTCATTCTGATATTTGTGGTCCGATGAGTGTGAGGACGAGACATGGAGCCTAGTACTTCATCACTTTTATTGATGATTTTTTAAGGTTTAGTCATGTCTACCTCATTTCATATAAGTTAGAGGCACTAGGGTGCTTTAGACATTATATGAATGAGGTAGAAAATCAATTAGATAAAAAAAAAATTAAAGTGCTAAGGATTGACTGTGGACACAAATATTTGTCAGACTAATTTAAAGAGCTTTGCAACAAAAAGGGAATCATTAGATAGTTAGTGATCTCAGGTACTTCACAAAAAAATGAAGTAGCTAAGAGGAGAAATAAAACCCTTTTTGACATGGTTAGGTTAATAATGGCTCAGGCTAATCTCCCAATTTCATATTGGGGAGATGCTTTATTGACTGTGGCTATCATACTTAATCATGTGTCCTTAAAATCAATCACATCTACACCATATGCGCTATGGACCACACGCAAGCTAGATTTAAGTATCATGAGGCCCTGGGGGTCAACTGCTTATGTCCATGATACTTCCTACAAATATGGAAAATTGGGTCTAGGAGGGAAGAAGTGTATTTTTATGAGATGCTCTAAACAATTGAAGGGTTATGTTTTTATTAGTGAAAATGAATATGGGACTGTAACTAAGATTGAATCAAGGAATACCACATTTCTAGAAAATGAATTTCCTAACAAAGGTTAGGTAGATCGTTTTGTATCTCTTTATGAGACACAAGAACATGAGAGTGAAGGTCAAACAATTCCACCTCAACTTGTTAAATTGAATAGGAGTTCTAACATACCAAAAGGTTCGAGGAGACTGGCAAAGAATCCTATGCAAGAAGAAAACATTACACAGGATATACCACTACAGAGGAGTAACAGAAAAGTAATACCCAAGAGATGCTTCCTTATAGAAGGTGCAGCATTTATTGTTACTCACAAGATAACAAAGAGCCTAATTCAGGTCAAGAGGCCTTGTCATGCCCTACTAAGGAACAATAGAGAAAAGCAATGGAGGAAGAAATGGATTCAATGAGGACTAACCATGTATGGGACTTGATTGATCTTTTATCTAGCCAGAAGGTGATTGGGAACAAATGGGTTCTCAAAATTAAGAGAAAGATAGATGGATCAATCGAGAGATACAAGGCTTGTCTAGTTGTAAAAGGGTATATGCAACAAGAAGGAATAGATTATGAGGATACTTTTTCACCTTTTATACACTTCAACTTGATTAGATTAATCCAAGCTATATTAGAAAGTTTAAATCTTGAACTACATCAAATTGATGCAAAAATTGCATTCTTGAATGGAGAACTGGACGAGGAAATCTATATACAACAACCATTAGGTTTCATAGAGAAACGTAAAAAGAAAAAGGTTTGCAAATTGTGAATGTCCATTTATGGACTAAAGCAATCATCCAAACAATGGTATTTAAGGTTCCATCAAGCTATAACCTCATACAATTTTTAAATCATTGATGAAGCCCACTGTGTTTACACAAAGTAGTTTGATAATAATTTTGTTATATTTTCCCTTTATGTGGATGATATATTACTAGCTAGGAATAATCTAGATTCGATCAAAACCATTAAAGAATGGTTGTTTGCAAACTTTGAGATGAAGGATATGGGTGAAGCAAACTACATCCTTAGAATCAAAATCCAAAGGAATTGCTCGGAAAATCTAATATCTATTTCACAAGAGACTTACATAAGAAAAATTTTCAAGTAGTTTAATATGAAAGACTACAAACTCATGGATATCCTTGTAATAAAAGGTGAAAATTTGAGTCAGGCAATGGGTCCTCAAAATGAATCCAAAAAGAAAGTGATGGAGAAAGTCCCTTACATAAGTGTAATGAGCAGTTTAATATATGCAATGATATGTACAAGACCAGATATTTGTTATGCTATTAGACTTGTAAGTAGATATCAATCCACCTTGGACAAAAACATTGGAAGGCTGTCGAGAGGATTTTAAGGTATTTGAAAGGCACTACAGACTATGCATTATGATATCAAAGAAGAGATCTAGGTGTGGTAAGATTCTCTAATGTGGATTGGGTTGGAGATCTAAATGAGCACAAGTTAACGTCAAGATATGCTTTTCTACTGAATAATAGAGCTATTTTCTGGTGTAGTAAGAAACAAACGTGCATTGCCCTATCTACCATAGAAGCAGAATTTGTCACTTGCTCAACTATAGCACAAGAAGCCATATGGCTAAAAAGATTCTTAGAATAATAGAGCTATTTTCTAGTGTAGTAAGAAACAAATGTGCATTGCCCTGTCTACCATGGAAGCAAAATTTGTCACTTACTCAGCTACAACATAGGAAGCCATATGGCTAAAAAGATTCTTAGAATAATGGAGCTATTTTCTGGTGTAGTAAGAAACAAACGTGCATTTCCCTGTCCACCATGAAAGCAAAATTTTTTGGTTGCTCAACTATAGCACAAGAAGTCACATCGCTAAAAAGTTTCTTAGAACACTCGGGATTATTGGTGAGACAACAGATCCAATGTTGATTAACTGTGACAGCTAAGCAACCATTGCCTACATGAAAGGCCCCAAGTATCATACTAAAACCAAACATATAGATATCAAGTATAATTTTGTTAGAGATGCTATAGCATAGAAAAGTGTTACTGTATAATATATTCCTATGTGTTAGATGATAGCAGATCCGCTAACCAAACCAATACTTAGAGATGTATTTGTTGATAATGTGAAATCTCTTAGTATGCATAGGATATAATGTAACACATGTCATGTAATCAATAATCTCTTGAATGAATAAATTACATTTTTTCACCAATCATTAAATTATATGTGATTAAATATATAACATCCCTAAAAACTAAATAACTCAAAATATATAAGGAGTTCATGAAAGTAATTAACATGCTTTATGAGATAAAAGAAGGGGTTAATGCTTGATTTTATAATTAAAGTTATAAGTTTGTATTTGATGAATTTAATGTAAAATTACATATGAAGTTATGAGATTGTTTGTGCTTGTTGTCATGTACCCCTAAGTCTCTTATAATGTTATGAATATGGTTTGGACAAGTTTGAAGAAAGTATATAGTGTATAGCAATGGTTTTAAAGCTTAAAATGCAAGTTTGTCCAAAATTACTAGTTGTGAAAGAAATAGGGATACTCTGCTCAAATAGAGTGTCACACCTCATCTTTGGACACTTTTCCCATGAGTATTACCTCATTTGGAATTATTAAAGAGGCTCTTGAGAACTTGAACCAACTAAAAACCTCAAAATTGAAAATTTCATTTTCGTACAGTATTCACACTATTGTGCAGTAAATTTTAGAAATTCATAACTAAATGCACAAAAATCATTTCACTATGATTCAAGTCTCTAAAAATAGACACATCCTGAATTTCATGGAAAAAAATATGAAATTGGAATTTTATCGAATCAATTCATACATTTTATTTCTTTAATCTACTATTCATTCCCCTATTTTCCAGTTTCTATCATGTTTCTAACACTTAAATTTAAAATTCATTTCTCAACATACATAGAACTTTTTCATGCTATCTTCATTTGAAAGCTCTATATATCTACTTTCTATATATATTTATTTGTATATTTATTCAATATGTACAAAGCAAAGTATCATTTTAAATTCTCTAGGATCATGATAACTTTCTACTGGAACAATTTTGGAGAAACATACATCATTCATATAACTCCAAATGTAATCAAACTAGCAACATATTAAAGTCAAGACATAAATCTTTCCATGGATATAACTACTGAATTTTTGGAGTGCTATACAAATGTTATACACTCTTTAAATCTCAAATAGTATTCATAGTAAATTTACAGTTTCCAAAAATTGTCTAGTTTTAATCCTTATACTTCTTTAAAACTATAACTTAATTCATACGTGTCTAAATGATATAAAACCTACTTCCTCATGAAGCATGTCACATCCTCTAACTAACGGAACCATAATCTGGCTCAATTCTCTTACCATATTATTGTACATTCCTAAATATTAACATGGCATAATGGTATATGTGGGAATCATTGACACCTTTGTAAATCTTAATATCATTTCATATTCCAATAACATCTAGCATGCTTACCCATACACCACATAGGATGATAATACATTACTTATACATAAAGCACACTTCATAATTAAACATTATTAATAACTTTAAGCTTCAACTTGCTTCTTCATATTTTTCTCCTTCCTTTTGCTTTCCTTCATAGCCTTTCCATTAATAACTCTAACCAAGCTAAATTATAATTTTTATTTCTTTCAGGTCATTAGTTATAATTTTCCCCAAGGTCTTTGCAAAACTCTTATCCACATGTTTTTTAACTCTTTGGGGCCTAAATGTAATTATCTTAATTTCTAGAGGCAAAAATGTGATTTCTTATTTTTCATCCGACCGAAAAAATAACCTCTTCATCTTATTTCATACAAAATGATGTTTGTCCATTTTCATGAATTCCTTATATATTTTTAGTTATTTAGCTTTTAGGGATATTACAAACTATACAATGCCTAGTATGTTGTACATGTTGATAAAGTTGGTTGTCTCACACAAGCAATCGCCTTTAATACTCATAAGGAGCATGAAAAGATGAGATACTTGTGTTCACCAGTAAATCAGTAAGAGTGCTAGTATAGTAGAGAAGAAATGCAAAATATATCTTGCCTTGACAAAAATAAGGAATGAGTTAAGATAAGATCCAATTTTTTTTTTGGATCAAATTATGGATACCACCATTCATAATACCTGTAACCAAATAACAAATTCTCCAAAATGACATCCTAAAGAGTGAGTGTATTGGTAGAATTCAGATTAGGCATTGTGTATATCTAAACTGAATTCTGTATAGTGTCAACAATAAATCTAAATCAACATATTCTCTTATATAATAAGAGACACACCATAGCATGCAATTCATGCTGCATGCTCTTAAGAACCGCAATTGGGAAGTAAGTGAATTGATCCCTACTTTATTGTTGTGTGAGTCTCTGAAAGAAAAAAATCTTTTCATAGATGCCCTTATGATGCTAATATTTTATTCAATTAAATCCCTGGGAAAAATTACGAGAAAAGACCTAAAAGAATTAAAAATTATAATTTTACATTGCATCAAGCGAAATTTTGGAAATCATAAAATTACCATCAAAATAAAGCTCATGACGAGCAAGACTTAATGGAATACTGCTTAAAAGCTAATTAAGTCCACATGAATTCATTATTAGAATTTGGAAATTGAAGAATAAATATTATATCAATAAAGTGATTTTGGACCATATAAATACAGTATGGGGATAGAAAAATTATGTGAACCCCATATAAATATATTTTGAGATAAGAAAATGATTTTAGTCCAAAAGTGAATTTAGAATAATCTTGTACCAATTAATTGACAATTACGACAAAAAATATTTAATCAGTACAGATAACTTTTATTGGTAAAAATTATTTTAGACTAATAAAATGTATGAAGCAATTTTTGGCCAAAATACCCGCTCAACATGGCATGACATATGCAGCATGGACATGGAAGGAATTATGACAAAATCTTTAATAAAGTAAAAGCAAAAATTAACCAAATTAGTTAATTAATTACTATTCACTCATTACATATCTTTCCTCTTGGACTTGGGCTGAGCCATTTTTCTTACTTCATTTCACTTCTGAAACTAGTAGCTATAGAGAGAGAGAGAGAGAGAGCAAAAATTTCAAAGAGAAAAGGAGAAGTTAGAAGGCAGAGTGTGTAGACCAAAGTGAGAAAATTGAGTTTTCAAGTATGTAATCCATGAAAAAGCTTAGATAAGTGACTTAAGGCATGAAATCACAAGTTATTGCAAGTAGTTTGAAGTAAATCCTTTTCTCCTATTTTCACAAAATTTTCAATTAGATTAGGGTTTAATATAGGAATGGAATTTCATGATTTTGACTCTAAAAATAGATTTCTTATGTCCAAAATAGATAGATACAAGTGTGCTACACAAGAGAAAGCAAGTAGTTTGCAAAATGAAATTTTAGATTTGTATACACACTTTGTGAAGAGGACCATTGAAACAATAGCTTATAGCCTCATTTTATGATGCATTAGGGTTCAAGAAAGTTGTAAAAGATTAAAAGAAAGGTGTTCAAAGTTTGAAGAGCAGAGGAATTGCCTAAGGTAGTTACTTACCCTATTATGTTTTATGTTATCATACTATGTTTTTATGAATATGTGTCTACACCATGTATTTATTGCAATATTTTGTGATGGTTTTGCATTGTAGGCTGGTTGATTGAGGGGTCTTGTGACCCTAGGATGCCCAATTTATAAGGTGTTATTAGGCCAAAATTTTTATGAAATAATATGACATAATATATTCTTATGATTCATGTTGATGATTTTATAAATTGTTTATGATAATATGACTACATGAATGAGAGTAATTACTGAGATTCTTTAAATCTTATTCCTTTTCAAATGCTCATATTCTTTAAGTCCAAGCCATGACAAGGTTGCCCAAGAGGAGAAAGGAAAGGAGAAGCAAATTGTAAAGTAATGTGTATGCTGTTAGGCCTGTACCTTCATGTAATCATGTCACTTTAGATCCAATGTAATGTATTGTGCAATGTAAAGACAAGTTATGATCATGCTTATACATATTGGCTTTTATTTTGCAAAGTTGGAGGATGTAAATGAACAGTATGACCCTAGTACAGGATTTCAACTACTATTTTGACCTTTCTATGTTTAATATATAAGTGTTATATATGGATGAAAAATATATGGATAGAGCTTTAAATTGGTTGAAAGAGCACTAAATTTGGAGTTATATGAGTTGTTATGATTTTTTAAAAGTTAGGGTCAGTATCAGAATTTTAAAAAATTGACCATATCTTCAGTAACTTTTGGAAAAATAAACTGTATAAGTTAGCTTAATAATTGTTCTTTTCCTTATTTTTTTTCCATGTAGAAAATGTTTTTAGATATTTTTAGAGACTTGATTCACCTTGATATGATTTTTGTAGAATTAGTTATGAATTTTTAAAGTTCAGTTGGTAAAAAGAAAAATACCAAATAAATAATACCAAAAGTAATGAAATTTTTTTTTTTTGGATTTAAGTGGATTCAAGTTTCTAATCAAGTATAAAAGGACTTTATAATGATCTAATACATAGGGAAAATAAGCCTAAGATAAGGTGTGACATCCTTACTTAAAGTAGTTGCCAAGATATCTTGCCTCCCACTTGGAGTGAATAATCCTAGAGAGGTTTGCTCATCGAGCAAATCCTATACCATACAAGTAGCATATATATAATTAGCAATCTCACAATTGAAGTTACATAATCACTTTGATTATAATATACTTATAATCTTTTTGCCAACCACTTGAGCCTTGGGGTTGAAATACTGTCCATGCTTATTTGTTCTTACCTTCTTCCATTTTTGAGCATGAGTTACGGGCGATAGAGGAGAACTAAGAATGGATGGGTCTGAATTTGCAACTTCTTACCTTTCCCGCAACTTCTCTTACATCATACTATGCTCTATTAACTCATATCCTCCACAAGACAAGTTGTAAGGATAGACATTTAGCTTTTGCTTCACTTGAGTAGCTACTCTTCATTTATGTTACAAATGAAATCAATAAATTGTTAGTGAATAAATACCGTGATTTAAATACTAAAAGTAACTAATTTAATTTCTTGAGCCTCAAGTGTTAGCCAACTCTCAACAAACTTCTTCCATGTTTCTTCATCTAGATACTCATACGTGGTGCATGAATTCTTGTGCTTCAATGCACCATATATGTATATGCTAGTGAGGCTTGATTTAAAGCCCTTCCATTGCTTTACTACTCTCTTTAACAAGTTCTTCCTCATCTCCATCATAGTAGGAACATCATAAGTGATTTACAAGGTAACACACTCATACAATGAAGTTAATAATGACTAATATTATAATAAAATTAGAACAAAAATATATCAATATAAAGTAATATTTCAAGATAGCGTTCAAAATCTACTTTTTGACTTTTTTTTTGGTACTTTGTTCCACTCAAGGAACAAGATACTAACTTTACTATGAGTCAAATCACCTAAAAAACTTGAAAACTGGGTCCTTGCATTACACCCTTCATAATTTAACTCCATGGGGTCAATGAAGACAATATAAGGCTTTTCTATGGCTTTTTTTTTTCATAAAACAACCGAAGAACCCTTGCATTTTTTAATTTAAAAATATTTTTTTAATTTAAAAATAAATATACAATCTTTCTACAGCTATTTTCTTACCTTGAATTTTTTAAATTTTAAAAAATAGAAACTTCATTTTTTAATTTAAGAAAACAAATAAATATTCCCTTTTCCATAGTTGTTACTTAACAAACAACCATAGAAAGCTTCAACAAATAAATATTCCCTTTTCCTCATACGTGGTGCATGGATTCTTGTGATTCAATGCACCATCTATATATATATATATATAAATATCTCAGCTAATGAGGCTTGATTTATAGTCCTTCCCTTGCTTTGCTACTTTTTTTAACAAGTTCTTCCTCATCTACTTTGTAGTAGGAACATCATAAGTGATCTACAACGTAACACACTCATACAATGAAGTTAATAATGACTAATATTATAATAAAATTGGAACAAAAAATATATAAATATAAAGTAATATACCAAGATAGCATTCCAAATCTATTTTTTGACCTCTTTTGGTACTTTGTTCCACTTAGGGAACAAGATACTAACTTTACTATGAGCCAAATTGCTTAAAAAACTTGAAAACTGAGTCCTTCCATTACACCCTTCATAATTTCACTCAATGAAGTTAATGAAGACAATAGAAGACTTTTCTATGGCTCTTTTACATTAAACAGTTGAAGAACCCTTGCATTTTTTAATTTAAAAAATATTTTTTTAATTTAAAAATAAATATACAATCTTCCTACAACTGTTTTCTTACCTTGATTTTTTTTAAAATTTAAAAAAATAGAAACTTTGTTTTTTAATTTAAGAAAATAAATAAATATTCCCTTTTCCATAGCTGTTACTTAATAGACAATCATAGAAAGCTTCACCAATTACAACTATTTTTTGAAAACCAGCTATAGAAAACTTGAGTTATTTTTTCATGGAAAATACTTATATAATTTTCTTTACATGCTTTTTGTATTGTTTTCCAATTAAAAGTTAACATGTGGATTATTTTTTAATATATTGTAGATTTAGTCATTAATTGTATATTAAAAGTATTAACCTCTTGAACTTAAAAAAATTTAAAAGATCTACATGTTAAATTTTAATTAGAGAATAGTATGAAAAGTATATAAGTTTAGTCCTTTTTTTATTGTTGAAAGAAAAAAGGTGCATTTTCTATGGCTGTTATTCAGAAAACAACTATAGAAAGCTTTATCAATTAAGGTTGTTATTACAAAAACTACCATAAAAAACCTAGATACAATACATTTATTTACAAAAACACCACTGCTCAACTTTTTACGTCTATTTTTGTTTTAATAGTCATAAATAAGAGACACAAAATAGTTATTTAGTTGTAGTGCCACTTCATTAGCTTATATAAACATACCATGCTTTTACTAGCATTCACATCCACAAGGAGCATTTTAGATGTAACATCAATATTCAGTGTTATATGAAAGACATAGAAATCCAATGTTATTATAACTAGACCGGACATTGAACCAAATGAGTCACTAGTTTGAGATTTAATGGTTCAACTGTAATCTAATCGGAGTCAGATTGATAGCGAGTAAAACAATTTATTTTAAATAATATATATGAAAAATAAAAGAAACTTAGAGTACCTAACTTTAATGCTTCCCTAATTTTTTAATAATCGAAGTTCCTAATGTGTGTATGAAAACTGAAATGAAGTTATATATTAAAAATAAAGAGCATGAAATGGAATAAATTATAAATAAATTTATTTACAACACATTAAGAACTACTCACTCCTCCCTTTGTTCCAACATATAAGAGACTAATAACTAAACTATCAAAACCAAGAAAATAGTCAAACATTTCAAATATGTCACAAAGGAAATTTTTTTTTCAACAAATACCTCTAATTTAATGATCTCACTTAACTCTACTTTCATTCATTCCCTATAATAATAAGTCTACATTAATTAAAGGTAAAATTCGAAAAATACATTAATTTATCATATACAAGTTAATTGTCTCTTATATTTTGAAACAAAATATATTTCAAAATGTCTTTTATATTTTAAAATGGAGGGAGTATTGTCTAAGTAAATTATTCATGTATACTTTCAACAACACAAAAATTATGATATTATTATTTTAAAAAAGTAGATATTATTATTTAAAAATATATGAAGGAGGCATATGAAAATAATAATAAAATAGTCATTGAAAGATAAAATTTGTGGGACTTTTCAATGTAACTCGTAGGCTTTTCTTTTTGACGTAAAGATGGGGGGTTTTTTAATTGATGAATGTGCAATTAATTTAGAAAAATTAATAAAACAATAAATATATAAATTGAAAATTGTGATTGATAGGTGATGGGAATTGGTAAGCGTGTGAAGTGTACAACTATTTTTCAATGCATTGGGAATGTATGGAGAGAATGAATAGGCAAAACAAATGCTTTACAGCTGTAATCTTGGACAGAAACTTTTTGAAAATAATGTCTTCTTCCTCTATTCTTTGGATTGAGCACCATGGCATTGAAGTGACTTTTCCTTTGAACCAAGCTCCTCCTCTGCAAGTCTACAAGCTCTCTCAGCTTCTCAAACGATCAGCCTATTAAACTCCATAAGTAGTTTCTAGCAGTGTCTCCTCAAATCTTTAATGCTATTTGATACGGCTTTCTTTTCTTTCTTTACCATCTTTCTTTTAGATTTTGGTATCATCATATACCTTTTGGATAATGCCTCTTTTTTCTCCTCCTCCTTTTTCTTTTTGTTCATTTTTGTCAGAGCTTTTTTCTTTTTTCTCTCAACAAAAACTTCTAAACCGAACATCACACGTTGACTCGACCAGTTTTACTGATTTTCACTGGTTTTTAACTGGTCTTAACGGTTCTTGGTTGGTTCTATATATGTCTAGTTTGCCTCATACTCAGGACCAAACCTAGCACCAATTCCAGCCAGTCTGGTATAGTTTTCACAACACTATAGAAATCAACTACCATAGTTCGGAGGCAATAGGTGTTACAAACCATTGCTACACATATGATACTACTATACTTGGCAAGTGCCCCAATGTATGTCATATATAACAAAATAATATAATACCAAAGAATGGCTCAATGTATTGTTGTGAGGCAAATCCAGAAACTCTACTTCTTCGGATCTTTGCCCTTACCCATACTAGAGCCCTTCAAATGTTTAAACCATAGGAGTGAGATTTACATATTAGTAACTAAGATAAATGTCTTATCAAATAGCAAATATACATTATATCATAATAACAAGCTAATTATGGAAGGCTAGTGATAACTCCTATATGACAAATATTTGTATCATTCATACTTAGTGATTTTAATAGTTAATTTTGGCCAATTTGGGATTTTTAATGATTTTCATGATTTTAGCTAAATTTTGGAATTGATGGATTTTGGTGCTAATTCTTTGGAAATTGGTTCATTTTATGCTTAATATGTGATTCCATAAATTTTAGGGCATAATTCTTCTTATCTTGTTTAATACATGTATTTTACTATGATTTTGTGCCTAATTATACCCTACCAGATGATTAATTAAGTGATTTTAGGGTTAATTCTAGTGAATTTCCTTTGGGGAGTATCTATTCCCTCATCTATTTAACCATTTCTATCACCCCATGTCATTAGTTTTTTAATTTATGTTGAACCCAAAATTTAACTATCTCTACCACATTTCACTTTCCCAAAATACCACCATATTGAAACCCACTTGAATTTTAACTTAATGATTTTTAATTAGGTCACCTCATATGAATATTAGGCACTTAATTAGATGTAATTAATGTTTTGAAGTTGGGTTAATTTATTTAAGGATATAATTAAAAAGAAGATTGAAACTGGTCCACATAATGGTAAAATGGTCATTTGTGTAGAAAAATCATTTTCTTAGGATTATCTTAAAATTTTTAGTTCCTTTCTTTTCTAATAATTTTGGCCCATTATTCCCTCAATTTGTGTTTAATTTTCCCACCTATATTAGTCTCAATTAGAGTAATTGAATTAGTTCACTTAATTAAGATTAGTGTAGTCTAATTGCATCATGAATTATTTTTGCTACATTATCTATTTTGATTTCATATTTTCACAGGTGGCAAGACTATTAGAGGTATTTTGGTCATTGTAAGGAGGAGGGCAAAATTGTCTTTTCAAGTGGTGATGATGTGGCACCCACTTATCCACATCATCAACTCTCTCCACTCTCATTGGTCCACCTAAGCTCTAATATTCCATCTAGGCTCCACCTCACAAATCCTCGCCATATGTACATCCACCTCATCTTCATTAATCCACCTCACCACCCTCTTACATTACCATTAGTCCACATCATCCATGCTTTATACCTATTGGTCCACTTTATCAACACTTAGCCATATAATCACCTTACTCTTACTAAAACCCTAATTTCCCTTTATTTTTCAACACCGCCTTCATCTTCCTCACAAAGGCTGACACTCCCTCTCCTTCCTCCACTCTCTTCTTTCTGTATCCTTCTTTTCTCCACATTCTCCATTGATTTTTGCTAAAATTCTCTCATTCCACCCCAAATTCCTTCATTCATCCATCACTTTCACACTTCTCCATCAATTCCATCAAATTCCTTCACCCACCTCACTTCTCTCATTTGACTAATTCTTGATAGAGCTTTTTAGTGAAGGATTCAACACTTTCATGGAGGAGTGAGCTTATGGTGGAAACCTAGCATGGAGCTTAGAGGATGAACAACAAAGTCCATGGATTGCAATGCTTGGATTAGATAACTACTCTCTTACTTTTCCACTCTCTTTATGTCTTTCTTAGGCTAGATTAAGATTGAGCACCTTGATTAATTTGGTTTAAGAATGATGTAATTATGGTTTATAATTGTTCGATTATATGGATTTTGATGTTATAATAATCATAATTTGCTACTTGTACTATAAGTGATTTTATCATGTTTTATTCTAATTATGATATGATATAGACATGAATAGAAACAATATCATGATTGGACCTTAAAAAAGGTAAAATAGTAATTTCCACGAATTGGGCCTTGTTTGGTAATTATGAAAAGGTTTGGATCTAAAGTGCAATTATTTTGGATGATTAACTATAAATATTTTTAGATTAATTTTTTCAGCAAGAATTTAAATAAGATAAATATTTTGGAATATTGGATCTTGTTAGATTAATTATTTGAGGCCAGGAAGAGTAGTCCAAAAATAAAGTAGATTGCAAAAAAAAATAAGAAAATGTTATTGGATTTGAGACCCACCAAACCCAAAAAGTTATTGGACCCAAATAGTAAACTCTAAGGCCCAATTGGAGAAGATTTTGTGGAATTCACTATTAGGACAAAACGGTGTAAGACCTTATCTTTAACCTCAATCCTCATGTGTTAGACCATTTATACATAATTAAAAGCTTAAATCACAGAAAAACTTAACAGAATTTTCAAGAAAATTAGGTATTGTTCACTTGGTAAATTTCATTTTACTGATAGAATTTTGAAAATTCATAACTAATTTTGAAAAAATCGTATGCAAGTGATTTAAATATTTAAAAATATCTTTAAACATTATCTACATGGAAAAGATATGAGACAAAACATTGATAGTGCCAATTAGTGCAATAAAATTCACGAAATTTATTGTTTATTTAGTCATTTTCTTAAAACTCAGTTTTTTGGCACTATATTTGAAAAATCATAATAAGTTGTTCATACATCCAAATTAAGTTTTCTTTAGACCATTTTAAAGCTATATTTGTCTAGTTTTGAACGATATATAATATTGATATGTTCTCAAACAAATTGTCCAAACAGTAGCTATTTTACTGACTAGAGGTCAAAATGACCATTTACATCCAAGTACTTTGCAAATAAAAGTCACAACCTAATTACAAGGCCATAACTTGTTCTCATGTCATGCCATGCATTATACAAGACCTAAAGGGACATGGTTACTTCAAGGTAGAGATTTAATACTACACATATGATTTTACATAAAAGCTCAAAGTAAATGACCATTGCAAGCAAGGTTATTTTAATCATCAACTTGTTTCTCTTTATCTTTTTCCTCTTGGGTAATCTTGGCATAGCTTGCTCCTAGACATTTTGGACATTTGGAAGAGTGAAATTCAAAGAATATCAGTAGCATTACCATTCATGCACATATATCATCACTTATCTCATAAAAACATTATGAAAACAATCAAGAATGACTTAGAACATATTGTACCATATAATTTCATAAAAATTTTGACTGAGTTTCATTTTGTAAAATAGACATCCAAATGTCATAAACCTCTTCATTTAGCTCAGTCAACATTCACAAATCATCCAAACAATCACATAGCAAGTCATCAAATTCATAGAAATCATATAAGACAATATATTGCAATAAAAGGTAAAATGCTACATTAATGACTTCCTTTGCCTTCCAACCTTGGTAGAGCTTTTTCTAAGCCTTTCTTAACCTTCTT
Organism: Adenanthera pavonina; assembly: GCA_026686845.1. Classification (NCBI taxonomy): domain Eukaryota; kingdom Viridiplantae; phylum Streptophyta; class Magnoliopsida; order Fabales; family Fabaceae; genus Adenanthera; species Adenanthera pavonina. The sequence goes on along the minus strand of JAIVEN010000022.1, from coordinate 22,730,339 downwards.
GAACCTAAATATAACATCATATAAGGATATAAGCATTGGTTCAAAGGGTTTCATCACAAAGTACTCACTAAACCCTAATTTTCTATATGGTTGTCCTTTTGATTTTTCTTGAAACTAACACTTGTTCTTAACTAATTTGGACCTAAGGATTAGATTTTTGGCATCAAAATAATAAAATTCTAACCCTAAAAATAATGCCCTGTTCTAGCCAAAAATAACAAGAAAAGAAGAGAACATTATTTGTTTTGAAAAACACCAAACAACTTCCAAAATCATGCTTCAAGTGGTTAGTTCATGTTTTCTCCTAGGCTTGATGCATGAAAACTCATCTCTTGCTTAAGCTATGTCATGGCCAAAATCTATGGAGGGTGAGAGAAGGAAGATGACTCCATTAAAACATCACAACTACTTGGAACTACAAGCTAGAAGATATAGAAACTTACCAAACAACTTGAATCTTCAAGCTTTGCCTTTTGCTTTCTCTCTTCTCTTCTCTTTTTCTCTCCTTTTCTCATGCCTAAAGCTCTCTCTACAAATTTTCAGACTTTTAACCTCCCTAATAACACTTAACTCAAGGCTCTAAGGAAAGACATCGAATGAATGAATAGTATTCATGGTTTGCACATTAACCTTGGTTACTTTTTATGAGGTAATTTCCAAAAATCAATTAAATAAATCCCCTAATTGTCCCTTGCAGCTGCTAATCATGCCATCTTAAGGGTATTTTTGTCCAAAATACTTTATAATTTTATCAGTCAAAATATGGCCTATATCGATAAATTTCAACCGTACTGATTAATTACTTTTGTCATATTTTGTTTCTTTATTGATACATGATTATTTTAAATTCATCTAGATTAAACTCATTATCTTGTCTTAAATTATATTTGCAAGGAGTTCACATACTGTTCCCTTCACTTGTCTACCTTTGTGGGGTCCACAATTTCTTGTTTGGTATAATAATAGTTTTTTGACTTTTGGCACTAACTATAAATTCATACTAACTCAATTACCTTCTAAGCATATTCCATTGGGTCTAGCTTGTCATGAGCTTCATTTTGACAGAAATTCTAAAAATTATGACATTGCCTTTAACTCCAGATAAAATTATAATTTTTAATTCTTTTGGGTCCTTTCATGTAATTTCTCCCAACAATTATAATGCATAGAATTATTTATTTTAAGAGGCTAGGATGCATAAATTTTTTTTCCAATGACAAAAATATAATTTTCTTATTTTCCACTCTAATCTAAAAACATGACATTTTTCTCATTTAACTATGTCTTTTAGTTTTCTTTAATTCTCTATGTATTTTATAATATCCAATAAAATTAAGAATCTTACAAATAGCACCATAAATAGAGAGATAAAATGAAAGAACTTTTAAATTAAATGCTAGAAAAATTGTGTGGACGTAAAGTGAGTTAAGTTGCACCATTCATGACCAAGTAAAATAATGTAGATTGTAAGACAACTCTCTCTCTCTCTCTCTCTCTCTCACCCACTTGGATGAAAATTCTAGGAGGATGCAGAAGGGAAATATTTTCTTTCAATACTTGATGGAAAGAGTGGACAAGATTCACCACGGTGCAATTAAAAAGTATATGTAAATGAACCAAGACAAGTGGCTTTATTTGATGAAAAGAGAACTTGATCATGATGAATGGAAGTGATCATATCCTACTGTCATCATCTAATTGCATGGAATTGTCTATAAATATGAGAAACTCTCCTTCCCTTTCATTCTTTGTATTTAGCCAAACTTAGAGAGGGAAAGAGAGAGAGAAAGAGCTCTTGGTTCCTAGTGAGAAAAAGAGGAGAAAACCCTAGGTTCTTTCCATTTCCATAACCTTCTAGCCTTGAAACCTTTCATGAAAGTTGTTCCTAGTAACTAGAGCTTCCTTTCTATCATTTCATCTTCTTGAAGGAAGGAGTTAGAGAGGAGATCTTTAAGAAAAAAGTGCTAGACAAGTGGAGAAGGAGCTTAAGGTAAGAATCATTTACTTGGATATATCGTTATTTGCATGAGTTTTGATGAAAATCTCTTCCCTAGCTAAAAGATGATTTTCGACCAAGTTAAGAAGTCATGCTATAGTTGTGATTTTCATGAAACTTGTGATACCCTTAGTAAAAAGATTAGTTATAAATAAATATATAATATTTATTTAGCAATTATTTTATGGAGTCATTTTGAGATATACTTAGGAATTTTTTTAATCTTGATATTTTGATATCTAGTAGATTAAAAAAAATATATTTCAAAAAAAAAAACAAAAGATGTCTTTTATACGGTTGAAAATTTGCATAACGACAAACCCTCAAAGTTTACACCTTAAATGAAATCCCATCACTAGGAATTAGATGAGATATACATTAGGGAAAGGAACAGTAAAGAGGAAGATGAATTATTGCATCAGAGGACATCACAAGAAAAGGAGTATTTAATAACATGTTGTAATAAAGAAGATGAAACAATTAATAAAAAGGTAAAGAAGTGAGATTACCTTATCTCTTTGATGATTGATAGTGACTTGAGTGGAAACGTAGCAATAAATTAGTGGAGAGATAATGCAAGACAAGAAAAGCTTGGAAGGTAATATATGAAAAGGGTCAGAGAAGCTATTTGGTAGAAATATGGAAAGAAGAATGAATCAAGAAACACGCATGAGAACTCATGAAAAATTGGGATGCATAATTGAGGAATATGGAGTAGAGTTTGGTGGCTAAGAGATGAGGAATAAAATAAAGATCTTAGGGTTTCTCTATCTATATCATATTTAGGATAAGATTTTAGATCATTATTTTAGATACTTTAAAAAAAATAATAATTAAAAGATCCATAATAAGATACTTTAAATAATAATAATAGTCAAAAGATTTAGGATAAGATTTTAGATCATTATCTTAGATACTTTAAAAAAATAATAATAATCAAAAGATTTAGCCCAAAATTTAAACTCAACTTTTTTTGAAATATATATATATTAATCTACTAGATATCAAAATATCAAGATTAAAAAAATTCCTAAGTATATCTCAAAATGACTCCATAAAATAATTGCTAAATAAATATTATATATTTATTTATAACTAATCTTTTTACTAAGGGTATCACAGCGTTATTAACAATTAAGAGCCCAAAGCTATGATTCTATGTATCCAATTATTTCAACATAATTTCATAACCTAACAAGCTCTAAAGAGTTACCCAAATATCTAGAGAACTTCCACCTACTAAAAACATACCCAAGGAGTCATATCAAACCTCCAAGCAAATCCCTTATGAAGCAAACCACAACCAAACATTACAAAACTTTGCACACTTTATCATTTATCATCCCAAAGACTAGATATAAAGTTTCATAGCTCAACTACAACAATTTTCATCTCTAGCTAATTTTACAAATTACTGACAACTTTTCCAAATTATATTTTTAAGCAAGTTGTTTATATATCAAACTGACTTTAAATTCTACCAAACTTGATATACACAATCTTTATAGTTCAAAGAAGTATAACATAAAACTTTCATGACCCGTTATCATGCATTTATGGATTCCCCACTTCAGCCTGTTAGGTGTAGTGACCAACATGATTAGTTTTGATTATATCAAATAATGAAGTAAAAGTTTGTATGATATGGTTATTTAATATTATTTATATATTTTATATCATGCTTATTATTTGAGAAAAAATTAGACTAATTACTGTATAACATCACGCAATTTCTGAAAATGCTACTATATGTATAGATATATGAAATTATAGCATGGGGTGTATAAAAAGATGAAAAAAGAAGTGACATGATAATTCATAGTACAGGGAATGATTAAAAATGAATTTGCCATCTAGTACCTGTAATAAAAATTATTTACAGTTTGGTCCCTAGAGCAAATTACGAAAAAGAACCTGAGAGAATAAATGTTTACATTTTAGCCCCTCTAAGGGGTAATTTTATATGTAAAATTTATATCAAAATGGACCTCTTGACATATTGAACCCAATGAAATAATATATTAAGTACAAAGGGATCAGTTTGGAAGGAATTCGGCAATCAAAAATAGTAGAAATTATACTACTAAAGGAAAAAGTATTGCAGGCCCTACCAGTGTAAAAAATGTAGAAAGAAAAATATGTGGACCCCACATAGATGCTTTCTGGGATAGGATACTAAAATAAACACAAATCCAAATATAGTTTAATTATGTATTCATAAAATAACAAAATACTACAAAAGTAACTTTATTTGTCAGGTAAAAAGTATTATATAACAACCCTCAAAATAGTTCTAAACTTAGTCCTAAGCTAATAAGGAATATATCTTTTAAATTATACAGCACCAAAGGTAACAAGACTAGAGCAAGGACCAAATGATCTAAAATTTGGGGAAAAGAAATACAATACCTTCGCACCACGATGAACTTTAGTAATGCCACGATGAGATCTTATGAATATTCAAATCTAAATGAGATAGAGGAGACTCACACTATGGCATCAGTCACAAAATTATGATAAATTTGACTTCTCAAACTAAGAAGCTTCATTTTAGTGTGGTAAGTGATCCCTAACATTTCTCCTTTCTTTTCTGCAGGATTTAAGGCTTGGAATTTGTGGGTGTTGATTGAATTCCATTTTGGTTGAGGTTTCTACCAATTAAAATGCTTGTAAATAAGTTATTGATGTATGGTTTGGAGACTTCAAGTCTTCGGTGTGAGTTTTTAAGTGTTAATTAAATTTTTACTATGAACCCTACCCCAAAATCTTGTGATTCACCATGAAATTCGAATTCTTGAGGCTTAGTGCTGGTTTGGATGGGTATGTGAAGCTCCTTGATGTATGTTTGTGCTTTTGAAACCATGGGTTGTCAACATGAAGCTCGGTTGGTTGAATTGTGAGTTTTGAGGATTTATGAATATTGTGTTAATTGGAGGTATTATGGTATTGTAGCATTCAAGATTATGTTTGGAAGTTGTGGCATTCTAAGAAGTGGTTTAGGAGAGTTGAACTCATCCATTGTTTTCCAACAGCCTACCAGTTCCCCCTGTGCATGTGTTTGTGTGTGTGGACAATTTGAAGTAACCGAGGTATATGTTTATGTATGGAACAGATTTCTTGTTATATATATGTGTGTTTATTCCTTTCATATCATGATATGTCCTAAGGCACGGCTAGTGATGGAAATGGTAACTCCTTTCCTTATCATACGAATGTGATACATAAGATTTTGTATTAACTTATGGTATGTGATTTATTAGCATCTTGATGTGGATCCTCTAGGATCAATGCCCTAGGAACCTAGAAAGTTGAGTTGTATGTAAAGCAGAAGCATGAACCAAAAGAGAAGGTTGATCAAAAACTCTAAAACCCAATAAAATATATGGATTCTAAGAACTCCGAGAGGAACACCACAATAGAGAGATCAATTCTCTTGATAAGTCAAAGTTTTATTTGAGGAAGAACACAAAGAACTAATAACAGTTACTAATCAAATAAACTCTGAATATTATTGATTTGTAGAAAAATGGCACTACAAAAGTCTATAAATAGGAAAAGAAAACTAAATCCTAATGAATCCTCTAAAAGCTATTAGATTAACATAAGTTCTATTTAATAGAATTCAAACTAAATTAAATTAAATCTAAGTCTTTGATTAGTCCCTTGGAATATAAATAGGAAACCACAAAATTATCCTATTCCTAATTTAAATCAAATCAAAATTAAACTAAAATAAATCTGAAAAATTATCCTAAAAATAATTAATTGAGATGCCCAATTAAGTTAGCTTTTCTATTATTGTGCCTTGATTCAAGAATTGGGTCTTATTTGCAACTTAGGCCTAAATCAAAATTTTTTTTTCAATAATGGACTTAGAAGCCTCTTGCTCCTCAAACATGGGATCATCTTCATATAATTTTTGGATCAAGTCTTGTAATGCTTCCTTCATAGCTTTAATTGGGGCTCGAGTTATTGAACCTCCAATAGCTTGTAATGGATCCTTTAGGGCATTGAATCTCCAATGTTAGACTTGTAGGTTATGGCTTGGATGGTTTCCATCATTCCCTTCCTTTTGGAAAGGATTCGCCCATGATCTACAACATGATATAAAGATAGATCTATAACATTGATGGTGGCACTAATCTTCCCATAAGAGCCTAGTAGATCAAGTTTGTAAGCATTGTCGTTGTCATTGACTCACTCCAAGACTTGAAAAGGTCCATCTCCACATTACTGCAACTTTGATTTCCTTTATTTGGGAAATATTTCCTTTCTCAGACGTACCCAAACCTAATCATCAGGTTCAAATATAACTTTTCTACAACCCTTGTTAACTCGTTTGACATATTCTACTTCTTTTAAATGTTAGCTTTTACTTTAGCATGAAAATCCTGCACAAACTCAATTTTCCTCTTACTATCAAGGTTAGCTTTCTCATTACAATGTGGAGGCAAAATATCAAGAGGAGTCATAGGGTTGAAATCATATATAATTTCAAAAGGAGAATATGATATAGTTGAATGCACAGCCACATTATATGCAAATTTTTTGTGAGGCAAACAAAATCCCCATTCTCCAAATTTTTCTAAATTATGGCATGCAACAATATGATGAATGTCCTATTTACTACTTCAATTTGACCATCAATTTATGGATGGGCCAGTAGTGGAAAACAAAAGTTTAGTTCCTAATTTATCCCATAAAGTGAGCTAAAAATGACTTAGAAACTTAATATTTCTATTAGTCACAATTGTTCCAAGAATGCCATGGAATCTTACAACCTCTTTAAAAAAAAATCAACAATATGTATGTCATCATGAGTTTTTGAACATGAAATAAAATATGCTATCTTGCTGAATCTATCAGCCACAACAAAACTACTATCCTTTGCACTGGGAGAACGTGGTAATTCCAACACAAAATCCATAGAAATATTAGTCCAAGGTTGTTGGGGAATGAGTAAAGGGATATACAATCCATGTGCATTGACTCTAGATTTCGCATGCTTGCAAGTAACACATCTTTCACATGCAAAAGCAACATCTCGCTTTATAGAATACCAGTAAAAGTGTTCATGCAAAATTTCTAAAGTCTTATGAATTCTAAAATGTCTCATTAACCCACCTCCATGAGTTTCTTTGACAAGTAATTAATGCAAAGAACAATCAGGAATACATAACTTCTCTTTTTTAAAGAGAAGCCCATCAAATCTATAGAAATCTTAGAACCCATGCTTTTCACATGATTCCTAAATTTCTACAAAATCTGAATCAGAGGTATATAATCCCTTAGTCAATTCAAAACCAAGCAATTTTAGTATGTAGAGAAGTTAAAAGAGAATACCCTTGTGAAAGTGCATAAGCTACAACATTATCTTTACATTGCTTATGCTTAAGAATGTATAGGAATGTATCAATGAATTCCATCCACCAAGCCTGTTTCTTGCTCAACTTATCTTATGACTTCAAGTAATTTAAACTCTCATGATCTGAGTGAATGATGAACTCCTTTGGCCATAGATAGTGTTGCCATGTTTCTAAATCTCTTTTTAATGCATAGAGTTCTTTCTCATAGGTAAAGTAGTTTAAAGTTGGTCCACTAAGTTTCTCACTAAAATAAGCTATGGGTCTTTTGTCTTGCATAAGACCAACCTCGATTCCTACCCCAAATGAATCACATTCAATTTCAAACAATTTATTGAAATCTGGAAGTGCAAGGAGTAGTGTTTTGGTGAGTTTGTGTTTCAAAGTGTTGAATGCTTTGTAACTCATCCCGCCTAAAGGTTACATTCTTCTTAACTAAATCATTAAGAGTTGCTACTATGGAAGAAAAATCTTTAGCAAACCTTCGATAAAAATGACCTAAGCCATGAAAACTCCTTACCTCATTTGCATTCGTCAAGGTTGGTCATTCTTAGATTACCTTCACCTTGTCTTCATCTATTCAGATTCCTTGAGCTCCTACAACAAAACCAAGAAAGACAACTAAATCCAAGCAAAAGGAGCATTTTTCTAGATTTGTAAAGAGCTTATTTTTCAGACGAACAATGAAAACTTCATGCAAATTCATAACATGATCTTCTGGACTCTTGTTATACACTAAGATATCATCAAAATAAACTACAACAAATTTTCCAATGAATGAATGAAAAATATGATTCATGAGACTCATGAAGGTGCTTGGAGCATTAGCCAAACCAAAAGGCATAACTAACCATTTATAAAGTCCAAACTTAGTTTTAAAAGCAGTTTTCCATTCTTCACCTTCTTTTATTCTAATTTGGTGATATCCACTCCCAAGATTAGTTTTAGAAAACAATGATTTACCATCCAATTCATCTAACATATAATCCAACATAAGGATAGACTATTGTTCAAAGCCACCTCATCTCATCAAGAATTTGAAGATGAAGAAAAAGATAGCAATGATGATGATTAGAGTAGCAGTTTAGATGAAGAAGAAGAGCATGCTCATCCGTGCTTGATCGCAAACTTCAATGATAAGGTATCACATTCTAATTCTAAATTTTATTTTAATTTTTCTTTTAATGAGATGCAAGATGCTTACAATGAAATATATGATGAACTAATTGCATTAGCAAAAATACTTGCACAAAGTAAGAAGAAAGTGGTTTTTTTAGAGAAAGAATTAGAAAAAGAAAAAGAAGAAAATGAATTACCTAAAAAGAAATTAGAAGATTTAGAGAGTATTTGTGAAACTCACACACACACATATCCTTTTGTGATTCATGTGATAATTTAGTAAAAGAGAAAAAGAATTTAACTAATGTTCTAGCCAACTTTACCCAAGATAAAGATAAGTTAAATATTCTATTTGTCAAACAAAAATGTGTGTTTGACAAGTCAGGTGTTGGCTACATTAATGAGACTAAGGGAAAAAAGTAAGCCTCATTTGAATTTCTTTGTACCTACTACTACACCTAGCTTACCGTTATGCATTTACTATGGCAAAAATGGGCATATTACTCATTTGTGTAGTATAAGGAGAAATGGTTTGAGTAAAAGCATGGAGTGAGTTCCAAAGAATGCCACTTACCCTCTTAGACCCAAATATAAGTGGGCACTAAAATATCCTTCTAGTGTTTCAAATATGCAGAACTCTTTCAAAAAGAATGGGCATGCTAGTACAAGGAAGATGATGCAACAAAAGAAAGCTTCTTAAGCAATTAATGCTAAAGTTACAATTCACAAGGAGAAGCAATGGAGAACAAAGTCCTATGCTCCAAGAAATATGTCTTCATATCAAGGGAGCTACTCAAGTAGAAGCCAAAGCAAACACCTTAAGAAGACAGTGAAAAGGCTTAAATAGTGGCATCTCACATGCAAAAAGGAAATATGAACCACTCTACACCACATTCAAGCTTGAGACCAAAGTAATATGATCTTTGGTAACATTTATTTCTTACCCTCTTTAATTATTGCATTGTAAAACAAATTTAGGTAAGATTATATTTTTGTTTATTTTTTTATGTGCTCTCTATGCTAATTATATATGAGTATGAGAGTGTTTGATTTAACCATTAGTAGACTCAAGTAATGTTGGGTACCAAAGAACAAGAATTGAATTTGTTTTACAAATCAAGTTACAATTTCTCAAAGTTAGGATACAGAACAAGGGAGAGTTAATCAATTTCAGATACATTATAATTGATTAAAATGCTTCAAAATGAAAAAAAAAAAAAGGTGCCTCAAGCTTCAATAATCGATTATATTTGGCTATATAATCAATTAGAGATCTGGAAAATTTTTAGGAATGCCACAGTTGAGTATTTTGATCATAACTTTTACATATGGAGTCCAATTGTGATGATTCAAAATGCGTTGAAAATCTGAGACAAAGAGCTACAACTTTATACTTTGAGTTTCTAAAAATTCTGATGATACAATGGTAAAAAATAAGTTACAAAGTTGATTAGATAAGCTGTTAGGGGCAAGAGATCTAACGAGGAAGTTGGCAACTCTCAAAGGATCAATTTCTCCACCAAAAAAAATATTAAATGAGCATTTCTAAACCCTCTCTAAATTTAATTTATTTTGATCATGGAGAGCAGTGCATGATTGATTAGTTTTAATGATGAAACTTTTCTTTCCATGCATTGTTTCTTGTTTATTCCCCTCCTTGTATTTGTATCTCAATAAAGGAGAAGGATAATACATTCCTTTTGATAGAGGGAGAAATATTATCCTTCAAACATTTTGTTGATGTCAAATAGGGGGAGAGGAGACTATGAAAAATATGGTACTTTAGTTGGTGCACCTATCTTTTAGTATATTTTTCATCAATGATTTGCCATCATAAAAAAATGGGAAGCTTGTTAGGTCTGGTAACCAACATAAATAGTTTTGATGATATCAAATAGTTGAGTACAAAGTTTGCATAGTTTGGTTATTTAATATTATTTATATATTTTATATCATACTTATTATTTGAGAAAGAATTGGACTAGCTACTAGGCTCAATATGAATTTCTTATGTAGTCAAGTCAAGAAGAAGAATATAATTATGGATTCAATTAGTAGAGCAAAGACTTTCAAGAAGAAGGAGAGAGTTTTGGAGAAGAAGAACTTGGGAGCTTAAATTAGAAGATCAAGATTCACTTTCTTAGTCTTTGTGTTTGGATGTAAATAGTTGAAGATGTTTGAATTTAAAAGGTTTTTCAAACAATTTTAGAACATCCTTTTTAATATCCTTTATGATTTTAAGTCCAAAAATCAAATTGAGCATTAATTCCTTCATTCCCATGAGTTTTTCCATGTTCTTGTCAAAGTAATCGATTACCTCAAGTAATCTAACTTACTATACCAGCAAAACCCTCTCAGTTTCACTTTCTTTACTAGTATAACCAATTACTTTTAGCAAAATAATTGATTATCATTTCTATCCCAAAGTAGCTTACCTCTATATCATGTGCTAACATGTTACCTTAGTATACATAATAGGTTACCCTCCTCAATATAGCCTGTTACATTTACAAATGTAATATGTTACCTGCAACCTAACTTGTTACTTTAGCCATTGTAATAGGTTACCTCGTAACTTATGAAAATTTCTGTTCAGCATCCTAACCTATTACATCCTCAAATATAATTGGTTATCTTGATTTTCTTAAACTCTTTTTATCTTTCAATAACCTATTATATTCCTAAATATAATTAGTTATGTTTCCTAAATTTCCAAATTCCTTTTTAACCGGTTATTCTAAACTCAATTGATTGATGAACTTACTTTTTTCTTTGTTATTAAACTCAATCATTTGACTTAAATTGAGCTCAATCTATTGTCTTGGATATGTTACTCGGAATAACCTTGAATACACCATAATCGATTAGACTTTCATAGTATAATCGATTATTTAGGTAAAAGGCTTGCAAATTCTAGTTCAACAGCTAGACGTTAATTAACTACTTCCATCTATAAATAGAATTTCATTCAAGTTAAGATTAGAGAGAATGATCGATGTTATGAAACTATTTTTATTCTAACAAATTTATTTTTTTGATAAAACACTCTCAACTACACTCTATGAACTTTGATTTATTTATCTACTTTTTGAAAGAGCATTTCTTTTGTATTGATATTTTCTCTATAAGAGAATTCTCTAGGTGATCTAGAGGGATTACTCAAGGAAGGAATTTATTGAAGGAAATTTGAAATCACACTAGGGAAGATGTGAGAGAGAGATAGACTTGAAGAAGGATTCTAGCTTGCAACATGGCTTCACAAGTGCCTGGATCAAACTTGTGGGATAAAGTGAAAAATCTCAAGAGTTGCTTGGAGACTAGATGTACGCCAAGTGATTGGACCTAACCAAGATTAATTGCTCGTGTATTGATCTTCCTTCATCTCTTCATTATCTCCTATGTTCACCCCTATTCTTAGTGCTTCTCTGTGATGTTTGAGTTGTTCTTCTAAAAAGAAAAAATTTTACATCATTCAATTCACCCCCTTTTGGGTGACTAGCCATCTCAACACACCTAGATAGGGTTCATACCAAACTCAAAATCTCAAACTTGAACTTTAAAAATCCACCATTTAAGAGTTGTCCAATGACATTACAAGCCTTTACTATGATTATCTACCAAAACTCCTCAAGATAAAAGGAGAAATTAGTAGCCACAAAAGCAAAACATTAACAAGAACCAACCAGAAGTAAAACCAACAAAGGAATAAAGGAAATGATGATGATTCAAGCCTCTAACCATAAAAGATGACTAAGCACCACTAAGAATCACCCTCTCTAGCTTCAGGATGCAAAGCTCGGCCAAACCCTTAAGTTCCATCATTTGAAATGAAAATTTTGAGCTCATATGTTTTATATTCAAACAAGGGCTTATTTGAAAATTATTTTCATATTTGTGGCCAAAACTGAAATTTTTGCAGGACCTTTTGGAACCTTTTCTGTATCCACCCCCAAAACTATAATTTTTGCAAAATTTTAAATTAAATATTTATAACCCAAATTTTTTAATTTATTTTTTTATAATCTACAACCATTGAACATCCAATTAGTCCAAAATGGTAATAAATAAATATTCAATTAATAATTGAAATTTAAATATATGGGTTGTTACAATTCCTCTAAGTTAGCAACCCAATTATTTGTTACTTTTATGTGATTTATAAATAGTTATGATGTTGTTCTTGATGCCATGTTGTTGTTTGATATGTTCCTATATTGAAATTGGCTTTTGTTGAGTTGTTGGCAAGCCGTGGATGTCCATTTTCTAGTCTTGGCCAAGATTTAACCTATTCTCAGCCAAGATGCCCACTCTTATTCTTCCATGTAGTCTTGAATTTGGCTATTAAATGATCATGGTTAATGTTTAATTTGAGATATTATATGCTTGATTACATGTTGCAATTATGAAATTGGGATTGGTTATGATTTAATGAGAATTTTGGCCAAGACTAGGTAATAATGAATCCATGCAATTTCTATGCCTAATATATATCATGCCTTGGAAGTGTTTGTGATATTCCCTAGGTAGAGTGCCTATTCTAGGTGATGTTGCATACTCTTGCATTAAGGATTAAAGTAGACTTAATTTGAATGAAGCACATTAGTGTAGTGTGATTGTCCTAGTCCTTATTTTAAGAGGTCATTAGTGATTCCTCCAAGTGAAATACTAGGTTATCGCCTTTCCTTAATATATTTTCACATCTCATTCACTTCATTTAGCATAGTTAATTCTCTTTAACTTGTTAAGTTTTAGTGTTAGCCAAGTTTTATTTTGTTTTTTTAAATTTCCTTTATTTTTTCAAGTCATCAAAAGCCCCCAAACTCGTAATTAGTTTAGATCTCATTTAGATTAGTAACATTGCACTACATTTTCATCAATCTAATAGTTAGTTCTTACGTTAAACCACTAGCATTTTAGCTTACATTTTAGTTTATTTTAGGTGTGTATTTAGCAAGTAAATTCGGCCTTTTCTAGTTCTCATCCTTCCATCCATTTTCATTTAATTACATCATTTTTTCTTACAATTCCATACATTATCCACACACTTAATTCCACTCTCATCACTAGCTTAGGCCATTTAGGATAGTTGTACATATCTAGTCCCATTTCATTCTTTCATATTAGTTATATTTAGTTTTGCATTTAGTAATAGTTTATTTTAGTCTAGATTAGTTTCGTACCTTCAGTCATTCTCTTTCACCCATTTTCATGCACTTAATTGCATAAAACATTCTTGCATTTAGAGAAGGAATTTTCGGCCTTCATCTAGAAAAGTTTAGATTTAGTACATAGTTTACATTAATGTATGAAAAACTGGAGCGGACCTAACCGGTGTCAAATTTGGTTTGGTCATAGATGGTGACTGTCCATTTTAAAAACCAATGGAAAATCGGTCGAATCGGTACAAAACTAGTTGAATTGGTCTAATTTTTTTAGGGTGTGTTTGGATTAGATTATGTATAAGTAATTATGAAAATAAGTGATTATGTCAAAAGTGATTTGTGTTTGAATATTTTTACCTCATAAGTGATTTTGAGAAAAGAAATGTGTTTAGATATTGGGGTTTAAGTGATTATTAGGTGGATAATGAGAAGTAAAAATGAAATAAGTGATTATGAGAGGATAAGTGATTATCATAAGTTGAAAAAATCAGCTTCTTCTATAAACATTTATTTGAGGTATAAGTGCTCATTGAAAAGCTGTTTCTGTTTGTCAACTCCATCACATAATCACTTATGGATCCCCATAAGTGATTATGCTCACAATCCAAACAGGCATTTAATTTTTACTTTTTTAAAAAAATTATTTTTTAAAATATATTTTTAATAATTAAGATAAAATAATATTATTTTTAGTACTAAATAGCATTATTTTTATATAAATTTTTTCTTTCTATATTATATTATTGTATAAGTATTATTATGATATATAATTATTAATAATATTAAATTTAATTAACAAATAATATGAAAATAAAATAATAATTGAGTATTTTGAATTCAAAATATGATTATATATTAATATTAACTTGTTTAGATTTTAATATTAGGTTGTGAAACTTATTAATAATATTTTTAATTTTCTATATATTATATAAAATTAAAAAGTTATTAAATTTATTACCACTTATTTAATTCTGATTGAACTATTAAATCTTGAACCCGTGTCTTGACCAATTCAATGCTTAGTCCAATTTTTTAAACATTGGTTTACATACACTTAGCCACTTGCACTTTTTGTGATACTCATACTTTTACATTCTAGGTTAATACATATTTATGTAGTTTTGGGCTTTAACTAATGCATACCACTCTACCCACACACTCACATTTATATATATTAATTTACATAACTTAAGACTGTACACTTTCAAACATACATTCACACTTTATACCAGCTAGCATGCACATAATCATTGATTCAGCATTAAGATATTAGGCTTTTCATAAAATACAAGTATGCACAAACCATGGGTCAATCAAGCATTCTCTTAAGCTCGATCATAACTATTACATTCACATAACCAAAAGTTTGGCCAATAATACAGCTAAATTTCTCGTACAATAGCTTGACCACGGCTATTGTGTAATATCCCTATTTTTACGGGATGCCATAAAGTGCATGAAAAAATGGGAAGGGAAGTGGGTAATTGGAATTAATTTTCCATAAGGTCCTGAACCGAAATTAATTCCAATATAATATATCACTTGAATGAAAGCCTATCCTGAGTTGAATGCAATAATATAAGTTTTGCATAGCTGGAAGGTCTAGGTTGAGAGATAAACCAATTTGAAATGTAATGTGAATAGTAAAAAATGATAAAAAATTTATCTTTAGGAAAAATTACAAGAAAGTACCTAAAATAATGAATAATTACTTTTTGACCTGGTTTGAGGGAAAAATAATCATTTCTCACATTAGAAGTAAAATAAAGTTCTTGATGAGTCAAGTCCAATGGAATAATGTTTGGGAGTTAATGAGGTTAATATGAATTTATTATAGGCATTTTGAATAAAAGTCAGTATTATACCGATTAAGGGTTATTTTGGAATACAGAAAAAGCAGTATAGGGTCATGGATTGTAAATAGACCCTACCTAAATATATTTTAGGTCAAGATAATGATTTTAGTCTTAAAGTAATTTTTAGATAATTGTGTACCAATTTAATGATAATTACGGTAAAAATATTTAATTGGTATGAGTAAATTTAATCGGTAAAGGATATATTGGTCATTTAAATTTTATGAAGCAATGTTTGGCCAAAAATGAGAGTGAATAGCTTGGCAAATCAGACCAGGACACAAAGAATTAGTTGAAAAGTTTTTAATAAAGTTGACTAAAAAATAACATTGATTAGCAAAGTAATTGGCAAGGTAAATAAGAGCCTGTTTGACAATGTCTTTTATTTTATTATTCTGAAAACAGTTTTGTAAAACTATTTTTGAGAATAAGTTTTGAAAACAAGAAAATAAAAAAATCTATTTAAATAATTATTTTCAAAATCATAATTAGTGAGTGATAAATGAGTTATTCAAAATTTATAACTTTATCATTACTGAAGTGAGTGTTTTTCACATTTTCTTATGTTTTCTAGAACAAAAACTACAAAATACCTTAAAGATATTCTGAGTTTTCTGTTCTTTTATTTTTCTGTTTTCCAGAACAGTTTATAAAAAACAGGTTTACCAAACAAGTTTTTTTAATTTTTCTGTTTTCAAAAATAGAAAAACTATTTTCAAAACATCTGCCAAACAGGCCCTAAGTTGCCATGTGTCTCACTTTTTCACCATCACTTCATAACACTAATAGCTATAAAAGGGAGAGAGAAGTAGCTAGCCATGTGGAGAATTGTATGATTTAGTTGCTTTTGTAAATACTTCCTTAAGAAGCATTTGGAAAAAAAAAAGTGGCACAAAGCAATTAGTTAATTTTTATGCATTGTCTCCCTTATTTCCTTGGTCTTGGCTGACACACACATTTGAGAAAGAGAGAGTAAGAGTTCTGAACAACAAGAGAGAAAAAGAAGCAGGAAGGAAAAGGGAGGGAAAAAAGGAAAGAAGAAAAGAAGAGCAAGCTTGAGACCATCAAGACCAAGTGTAAGGTAAGCTCTCCTACTACCATGAGCTTGTGGTTTTGAGTAGTTTTAGCTAGTTTCATGGAGTATTATTTTTCCTCTCTCTCTCCAAAGATTTTAGCCTTAACCTAGACTAAGGAAGAGATGAGTTTGTGCCAAATAAACTTAGGGAAAAGCTTAGAATAACCACTTGAAGCATGATTTTGGAAGTGGTTTGATCTATTTTGGAAGAAATCAATTTCTCCTCTTCCTCCATGATTTTTGGTCATAACAGGGGGAGTATTTAGAGAAGGAATTTCATAATTTTGACCTCAAAAATGGATTTCTCATGGTCCAAAATCTTAAAAGCAAGTGTGTTGTACAAAGAAAGATCAAATGATAGTTATATTGACTTTTAAGGTTTTGAGGGTTCTATATGAAGGAGCATCATGAATCAATAGCTTATGAGCCTATTTGATGTTATGGTTAGGTTCAAGAAAGCTTGAGGAAGTGTTTGTAGGAGGTAAACCAAAGGAGAAAAGCAAGAAAAGTCATTAAGGTAGTATATTACATACTCTTGCTTTATATTGTTTTATACTTTGCAATGAATTTGATGCTTTGCCACTTGAATGTTTTCATGATTTGTGATGAATTGTTGATGTTGGCTGAGCTACATGAGAGGTTTGTGACCCCGGGATATCCACATTATGAAATTGTTGTGGCATTTATAATTAAATGATTTTAATTGATGATTTCATGAAATGTAATGGCAATATGAATGCTTGAATGGGTAAATACTACTGAGATTCTTTGAATCTCATTCCTCCCAAATGCTATACATGACTAGGCTCAAGCTATGGAAGAAAGGTCAAAGTGCTAAGGAGAAAGAAGATAGGAGAGGAGATTGAAGCATGATCTCAACTTTTTTGCTATGAACTTGTATTTGGAAAGTATATGTAAATTTATGTAAATGCTATTCAATCTATACCTCAATGTTATTATGTCCCTTTGATTATTATGAAATGTTATGTATGGATTTTGTACAAGGAATGATGAGGTAGATATGTTATAAAAGTGATATTGCTAAGTTAGGAATAAAGAAGATCAATTTGAATACCCTGTTAGAAATGTAGGTACTATTCATGTGAAATAGAGCAATTAGTGCAAGTAATTTACATGCTCTAAAAGTAGATGGAATAAGCTTTCCAAAGAGCTATAGATCACTCAATTTGGCTAAGTACACAATTTATGATCAATCTATAAATATAGGGTTCAAAATAGGGCAAGGTTAGGAGAACTGGAAGTTTGATAATAGGTACTAGAAACTTCAAAAGGTAATATAAAATAGTGTAGAGCTCCAAAAATTTAGTGATATATGTTTATGAAAATATCTATGACTTAGGTTTAAGATTCCATTGATTTGGAAGTAATTGGAGTTATCTAGTAAAAGATATGTAAGTTTTTCATAAATTGTTCTAGTTAAAGTTGAGTTCTGACTCTTAATACTTAAAGTTAATGTCATTACCTATACAAGAATAATAAATGTACAAGAAAACCAATTCCAAAAAGTAGATATACAGGGCTTTCAAATGACATAAAGTTTGTATAATTTGGATCAGGATAGGAGGAGATATGAATTTTTAAACTCAAGACCAAAATCCTAGGAAGATATAAAATGACAAAATGTACAATAAATTTTAAGGAATAAACTATACCAATTGGCCTAGTAAATATCCAAATCATTATTTTTTCCATTCAAAGAATCATTTTATCTATTTTTAGAAACTTGAATTGCTTTAAGACAATTTTTTTAGGATTAGTTATGAATTTTCAAAGTTCATTAGGAAAATGGAAAATGTCACATGAACAATATCGAGAAATATAAAAATTCTTTTTTAATTTTTATGTGATTCAAGCTTCTAATCTAGCATAATCGAACTCTAATGAGGTCTAATGTATGGAAAAATAGGCATAAAAGTAAGGTGTTACATATTATCCCCCAAAGGCTTAATCATGGCCTTGCCTCTAATGTAAGGTTTGATCAAGGTCCACTACCAAGATTACAATTAGTTAGATCATGTCAGTAGTTGATGGAAGGAAATTTATTCCATACATTGTTAGATGAGGCCTTACATATAGTTGGGTGAACTAACATCCTACTATGTGGTATTAAAAGACAACTCTATCCATTCCACACAACCATGTATTATCAACATGCTATAATCACATATTATCATATGAAACACTAATAGTCCTTCAATAACATCCATTATGCTTTTTTCACATGTATAGGTTCATCAAGCTTTATCCTTCACAATGATATGCTTATCATTATGTGACCATGAGTAGTCTCATATGTCAACGGTTGCATTATCATCATACATTAAGTCACATACTAATGCATCATAAATCATACTACCAACATACATGTTAGGTATGAAAATTATCTACATCTTAACCATCGTATATAGGCATAAAAAGCAAGTCTAAATCATATTACTCTGGATAGCTCCCAAAATGAAGCCTCTATGCAAAATTACCATGAGGTTCATAAAGCATTATAGTCATTCTCAAACTAGCCTATTCATAATGTAAATCATGTGAGAATTCTTTTTATGTTAGAAAACAATGATGCATCATGTTAAGACAAGAAATAAACCCCAGTTACCTTTACTCCAAACTAGAAGTATAGAACTATCGTAAGTATGCGAAACCACTAATTACCAAATGATGGGAACTAAAAACCACTAGTCTACAATTGAACTTCTAACATCCCTAATTTACTGAATATCATAAAATACAAAAGCTTGTGGTACAATATGAAATACAACAATAGACATGAAAAGGGGTAAAAAGGTCATTTTTCAGGTCAGAAGAGTAAAATTCAAAAATTATATTTAAGTCTCAAGAAAGAATTATTTGTTTTTTAGTCCCTATGGAAAATTATTAAAAAACACCTCAAAGAATAAATATTTTCTTTTCGACTCGGCTCAAGGATAATTTTGTAATTATTAAAAATTTATGTTAGACGAAAGTATATGACATACTGAACCCCAGGGAATAATGTATTGAGCTTAATGGAATCAATTTGGAAGAAATTTAATTTTAGAATGTAGTAGAAATTATACTACAAAAGTAAAGATACTGTGAGCCCATAAAAATTGAAAAAGTACAAGAAAAATTATATGGACCCCACACAAATGTTTTAGGATACAAGATAATAAAGTAAACACAAATACAAAACTACTTTAATCCTACATCCATAAAGTGATAAAATACTGCCAAAGTGATTTTATTAATCCAAGTAAAAAGTAATCAACACAAAAAATATCTGGACTAGAAAAAATATGTAGTATTTTGGAGGTATTTTCTCCCTAAATGGTGTGATAGATTTCAGCACATGAGAATTAGAATTTTAAATCATTTTCTTTCAAGACTTAATGGTTAAGCAAGTGGTAACATAACCCAAGTTGGATAATTAACTATGGTTATGTTTCTTTTCGGATATACTCCCTCCACTAGCCAACTTACATGTTGAAAGGAAAGAGAAGCAGCTGCGCACCAAGAAAAAAGAGAGAAAAGACATGAAAGAGAAGAGAAAAAGAAGGAATGAGAAAATTAGGCAAAAATTAAGGTAATTCCCAACTTTGATCTTTAAGGTTTCTAAGCTAGTTTTGAGAAGTTTTGGTATGATTTACTAGAGTTTTCTTCTCCTCTTCCTCTAAGTCTAGTTTTTGTATGAGGTATAGGAAGAGAGAGAAAGTGTTTTTCTTGCACGAAAACTAACAAAAAGTATAAGGGAATGCATGAAAAGCAAGTGTAAGTGATATTGGAAACAAGTTTTGAGAAATCCTTTCTTTTCTCTTCTTACCTCTGTTTCAGCCAATATATATATAGTCAAGAAAGAGTTGGCATTTCATGATTTTGATGCCAAAAATGGAATCCTTGTATCCAAATTAGTAAAGAACAAGTATTGGATTAAAAAATAAAGTATATGAGACTTTAGTGACTTTGTGAAACTTTTTATACGACTTGATTAAGATGATTTAGTGAATACTTGATGATGCTTAGGACTTGAGGAAGTTCAAGAAAGCTTGTGAGAGCTTTGGTTTCAAGAGAAAAGACCTAAAGTTCTCTAAGAGGTAGCTAAGTTCCATTTTTGCGCTTTATTATTATCTTGCTATGTTAATGCTTTGATATGTGCTATATTAATTCCTTATTGTTTGATTGGTTGATTTGGCTATTTAAATAAATGGTTTTGTTCCCTGAGATGTCCATTTTCTAAGTCATTATGCTGCTGAATTTTCTATGAACAATATGGTGTTAAATATGTTTAGTATGATTTTTATGATGTTTTCATAACTTACTTGATAATGAAATATGTGGAATGTGACTTGCTACTGAGATTGTTATGATCTAATCCCCTCAAGTACCCAAATGCTATGTTCAAAAGATGGCAAGACCACCAAGAAGGCAAAAGGCAAGGAAAAGATTAATGATTATTAGAGTTTTAGCGACAATTGTATCTTGTTTCCTTGCCACTTTGTATAAAACCATATGTACCTTTGTAAGGTTTAGCTTTGCTACTATTATGTTCATTTGAGACCTTTGTAATGTCATGAATATGGTTTGAATAAGTTGGAGCATTGTATGTATTGTGTATAAATACTTTTGCAAAGTTATGCTTTAATCTGCCAATTCTAAACACTTAATGGTCAAGTAGCCACTGTTCAATCAAAATGTGTGGTAGTATAGGAGTGTTATATATTCAAAAGCTAGACAGAACAAAATTTCCAAAGAGCTAAAAAATGCTTAAAATGATTAAGTACATGATTTATAGTGAATTTATAAAGATAAGGGTCAAAACTAGATGGTGTTATGAAAATTGTGATTTCCACTGTAAGTACCATACACTTTAAAAGGTATTATAAAACCATGTAGAGCTCCAAAAATTTAGTGGTTTATAATACCACTGGTTTAAATGCAATTGAAGATATATGTAGAGAGTTTGTCATTTTTTTAAAATTGTTCCAATAAGAGTTAGGTTCTGACTCTTAATCGCTTAAGATGATGCTATGACCTATGAAAATTAAATAAAGATATAACATAAATATTTCTAGAACAAGGACATGCAAGGCTTTCATATGACATAAAGAATGCATGAAATAGCCTAGTGAATGAGGAGATATGAATTTTTAAAATTATGGGTCAAAATTTGAACAGAAACTAGGAGTAAAAAATGAATAGTAAATTGGATGAATAAAGTATACTAATCTAGGCGTCCAAATTCCAGTTTCATGTTTGTCCCATGAAATTTAGAGTGTGAATGATTTTTAGAGACTTGAACCATAGTGATGTGATTTTTGTGCATTTAATTAGGATTTTTCAAATTCACTACACAAGGTAATGAATAGCGCACGAAATCAGTTTTTAAAATTTTGAGGTTTTTAGTTGGTTCAAGTTCTCAGCAACCTCTTTAATGATTCTCAATTAGGCAATATTCATGGAAAAAATGTTTAAAGATGAGGTGTGATAGAACTTGAGAGTGTCCATAAGTCTCCAAAATAGATTTATGTCATTATAATAAGAGATTCAACAAATCATAAGGCATTGAACTATGTTACAAACAACAAAGCTATGAACTATATTACACCAATACTTCAAAAAAGTAAATATATCCATATCAGATACGCACTAGTAGAAAAAAACATATTTTACATCTATATTCTAGATCAGTTAAAAAGGGACGAATCTAGAAAGTGTGACTAGTGGCATTTTTATAAGTAAATTCTTGAATTATATACTTTCTAGATCGGTTGTTTAAGTAACATTTAAAAAATATTTTTCAGACTGGTGGATTACCAAACCAATCCAATAAAAGATTAAAAAAAATCTTTTCAATAAATGAGATTAGGAGGAAAACTCAAAAAACTTACAAACCCTAAACTTATCTTCCTATCTCCTATTCATCATCGTTCCAAACCATTACTGTCATCATTGCTGCTTCTTCTCTTTCTTCCTCCTTTGTTGCAGTTAGAATCAACCATCATTACTTTCACAACTTTTGTCATCTCTGTCAATATTGATCGCTGCTTTCCATCGCAACCTATCCTTTTTCCTCTATTTGCTAGCGATATTGCAAGCTTCTTCCTCCATTTATTCCTCCTTCACTTTTCCATTCAGTGAAGCGTTACACCAAGGGAGCAAGAGTTAGAGAGAATGACGATGACCAAATAGTTTCTTAATCCTTGCGTCATTATCATTAATAGAGAGAGTGAGATTTGCTAGTTCCTCCATCGAATTCTCATCATTATACTTTTCCTCATCTAGCTCAAATGATCCTCCTAGATAAGCATGATTCTTCTCTTGATTTCATTTCCTCCTTTGTTTTAGGGTTCAACAAATCCAACATCTTTGTTGCCCTCAATTAGTTTTCGTCCTTCTTGAGCCTCCACGATTCTCTAAGGTAGCTCCATTTCTTAACCTATTAGGGCTTATAATCATCACTAATTACATTTTATTATTTAATTCTTTAAATGTTGCATTTATTTTATAGAGATTTCATGTTTTCATGCCATAATTTTCAGTTGTTTCTATATACTATTTATTGTTTCAGAGATACTAAAGTTGAATATATTATAAGCGTTTACTATAGGAATAGATAGAACAAAGAAGTAAAGACTTGGCCTGCATTTTCATCTTTAGGTCTATCATCAATGCCATACTTTGAATACTACATATCTTTATGTATTTATTTGTTTTTTAAAATTCATTGTCGAGTCATTTATTTTCACTTTGCATCTTGCCTTTTGATTTTTTAGAATAATCACGTCTTGTTTGTGAAATGGATTCAAGCTTTCATGGGAGTCCATGTTTCTGATATGCAAAGAGATTTGTCAACTTTATTGCATTTGTGAACTAGTTAAGCCTTTACTCTGTTTTCTTTGTTAATTCTCATTTTATGGTATTTTTTCTCCAATAAGTTGTATATTTATTCCCTCCATTAAAATCTCTAAATTTATTTTATTATGTAAAATAAGAGGATTTGACAATTTCCTTTTCAAATGGAAGGGCTATTTTATATTGCCACTTGTATTTTTCAAATGGGCAGTGCTTGTTGAATAGAAGCCCCCTATGTATGATAATACCTATGGTATAGAACTTGTGGAGTGAGTTGTGACTAACACAATTCATCACAATTTGCCAATTGTGAGTTTCTAATTTTTTATGCCTGTTATGAAAGAAAAGACCATCTTTAGTTTCTATTGGAGTTAGTAGACAATAAAAAGCACCTTCTGCATAATGACAAATAATAGAAGTTGAGCCTGACCATTATGTGTTTACATAAATCTGGATTAAGTTTGTTATTACCAAATACGTCATCTCATCCTATCTTCATCATATAATTGCCATAGTAATGATGCATGTTGGTTTGAAATATAATTTGAATTTTTTTTTGTAGAACATGCTAATCTGAAATATTATTTGCAATGATGCATTGAATCTACCTCATTTATAAAAATTTCGATTCCTACAACTTGACTATTTTCTCAATTCTTTTCTTAAAACTTAACTCCATCAATACATAGCTTTCACATTAGTTAGAAAACCTCTCCTTCTTTTGTTTCTACTAATTGAGCATTTGTCTTGGTCCTCGATTGGTTGATTGCTCAGCTTTTCACCTTCAATTGTCAATGACTAGAGGCATATGTTTATAGTCACGTTTCCTTTGTTAAACTTTGAATATATGATAATGATGTTTATATGAATTTCATGCATGAAGATTTGAATAGAGACTATGAAGTTTGTGTTTCAAAGTTTGTCTCACATTCTCCACAACACTATTTTTTCCCTTCATATAATCTTTTCCCATAGCTGAAGCACTAAAACCAACCCCTTCAAACCAAACCATGTGTCCACAGTCCCAAAATGCCTAACACTTCCCAGCAACTTGTGTCCCCTGTTTTGTACACTTTAGTCTTCTCTTCCTAAAATACACTCCTGATTTAGAGTCCATGAGCATTCTATATTTGTTTGCCCAAGTATATTTCATAGGTGTGGCATGCTTATATCAGTTTGCCCAAGTATATCTAATTGAGACTCGTTTGAATGTTCTATTTACTTTATGATTGAAGTTGTGCTTGGATTTTAATCATGTCAATTCCTAGTAGTTAGGCAAGTTTATAGTTTTAATTTTCAAATATAGTTTACTAGAAGGCAAAAATAAAAAGAAAAAGTTGCTAACTTAGTGTGTTTGTTTTGGAATTCGAAAACTTTCAAATTTTATTTATTAGAATTTTTTTGTAGAGCTAAATTAGACAAAAAAAAAGATGAGGTAAATTTTATTTGTAGTTTTACTTTTTTTGTACATTTTATTTTTAAGCTTTACAAAAGTTAATAGAGAGAACAACCAAGAGAAGATAGAAGGACAGAACTAAATTTATGTTCACAATCAACCTATCAGACTTTCTCATTGTTGTTAACTACATTTGTAGGCTCTCTTTATTAACTCCTCTAACTAACTCAATTTCACATATATATTATTCTCATATATCATCTTGTTTCCATGATCTTGTGAACTGAAATATGGATTTTTTGTAGGATACTACAACTTCAATGAAATTTGGGAAATTACTAAAGGTGCCATGATTAAAGATTATGGAAAGGTAAGAATTGGTTGTACTTTTCAATAGGTTTTGGTTAGAATAGTGGTATGGAAAACTTCTGTTTTGAAAGGAGCTTGGTGACAAAAATTAACATTTGAGCATCACAAAGCAAAAATTAAGTTATTGACATCATTTTAGCTGCAAGTTGAAAGGTCTTTCCCATGTGGCTTCAAGTTAGCATTCTTGCATGGTTCATTAGTGTCCTTTTATTGTTAAATTCATCCTAGTAATGTGATGAAATGAAAATGATTTATTTTAATGATAATTTGAAATAGAATTCTAATGGCAGATGATCCAAACAGTGATATTGATGAATAGTGCCTTAGCTGATCGGCTTCTATCTCTTTGATGTTCTAATTGCTTCTTGTTATTGTACTTGCTAATAATGTTCCTGAACATAAATACACTCATTCATGTGATCTTGTATAATTCCTTCTTTAGACTGACCCTAATCTGTGTTGAAAACTAACTTAACTTCTAGACACATATTTTGCAAGGTATTTTCTGTACCCTCTCAATTATTATGAATAATGTCAATTTTATTTTATTTGCTTCCAATATGGTTCAAATTTCCTTTTGTGCAACTAATTATGATTTAAAGGTCATGTGCCAAGAGTAATTTATGTAAACTTAACTTGTTTTTTTATAATTATGAGTAATTTAATTATGTTCTTAGATATGTTGATTAGGTTCATGTGTACATCCTCAAAGTTGAGATTGTTGTTGGGCCTTTCATGTAGAAAAGTAGGAGCAACAAGCTTAAATTCTAACAGCTCTAGATTATGTATTAATTTTATTTTCGTTGTTGAGTCATGGTGTAAGATATAAACTCTTTTGTTACATTGATTCTAATGGAGAATTACTATTGTTTCTTTAAATGTGAGCATTAGCTATTTTCACTTTTAATTTCACTCCAGGAAGTGATTTTTGTCAATTGATGTTGTAAAGAACCTCATTAAATGGCTGTAGCTATTTGATTTCCTGATAATGATATTTTAAATTGAATGCTACTATTTTTTGTAAAGAACCTAAGACAAGTTCTATATTCTTTTTTTTTTAAAAAGAGAGATTTTCTAGATCGATTAAAGCTTTTCAATTGATCTAGAAAGTCTTTTTAAAAAAAAATAGACTTTCTAAATCGGTTGTGATTTTAACTGTCAATTGCAATCGATCTAGAAAGCAAACTATGTACTAGTGACGATACACATATCATATACATGTAACATATTCTAGCCTTTTACATAATTAGATGTCTCCACTGAATGTTTTGAAACAACTCATTAGCTTCTAGGAAATTCAACTTTTTGGTTGTATCTTATGAATATCTTTATATTGCTTTTGAAATATTTGATTGAAACTCAAATTTATATTGTTCATGTTTTATGTGTTGATTTGTTAAATATATACATAATTATATATTTATATCTCTCATGCATGTAAACTAAAATTTTAAAATTTGTCATATGTGACATATCATATCATGTCACATATACCCAATATATAAACCCATATTTATGCATTATGGGCTATGAATAATATTAAATCTTGTAGAAAATAAACATAAACTAGACAATTTGTTTTAATAGTTTGATTTTTGATATAAAACTCATCACAAAATGCTTAAACATTAAGTATGAAAAAAGATCAATGTGTGGTTAACAAACAACTAAAATAAAGATATAAAAAAACAAATAAAGAAAAGTAAATAAAACACTTAAAGAGAAATAATCATAAATACTAATAATATTTACAAGATACAGGGGTAAATTCCGCCACTTCTAAGATAAGAATGCAATCATGACACATTCATCTTGTATCTACCATATCTCCTAGCACTCTTGTTAGTAAGATCAAAAACCATTTTCTTTGTTTATTAAGCTATCAACATGAGATTCAACAAAAGCATTGAAAAATCCGTCAACTCCCAAATGCTTCACCTGTTCTCTCTTGGGATCTAATAAAAGTATTGCATCACTCTAAGATTGTAACACCACTTCTTTACTACTCCTAAGTGCTAATATTCTAAATATGCCTCCAAACTCTTTTAAATCAAAATGAAACACTTCAACCCATGATTCTACATCACCATATTCTTTCATCACCCTATTGCTTAAAAACTTCTCATTATATCCTACTGACTCATGAAGCATACCAAGGGAATCACTTCTTGCCAAAATTGATATTTGAGAAGACTCTTCCAAAATTTTGGGTGATATCAATTCTCCAAATGTCTCTTCAACAAGACAAATGTTAAAATATAACAACAAATCCCACAATTGTTACTACAATTGACAGTCCAGTGTTATACACCATTCACAAATGTCTAGGTTGTTTGTCATTCATGCTTGATGTAAAATTGAGGAACTCTAGCAGTAATGTTCTCCAGCAATTAGTGGAAAGAGAGTAAATGTCAAGTTGAAGACCAAGTTAATAGCATTAGAATTTCACAAGCCTTATGTCACATCCTATCTTTTGAACACCTTTTCCATGAATCCTGTCTCATTTGTATGAAAAACAATGACTTATGAGAGCTTGAACCAATGTAAATTTTAAAACTGTAAAAACTGTTTTTTATGCACTATTTCTACAATTAACCAGCGAACTTTGAAAAATCATAACTAAATGCACAAAAATCATTTCATATGGTTCAAATCTCTAAAAGTCATTCACATCCTAAATTTCATGGGAAAAATATGAAAATGGAATTTGATTGTGCCAATTTGTACAGTTTATTCATTCAAGTTTGCTGTTCATTTTCAACTTCCAGTTTCTATCTAAATTTTGACCCATACTTTTAAAAATTCATATCTTATAATTCACAAAGCTATTTCATTTATTCTTTGTACCATTTGAAAGCCTTGCATGTGTAATTTTTATACATATTTATTTTGTATATTTATTCAACTTGAACATAACAAGACATCATCATGAATCATCTAGGGTTAAAGTAATTCTCTACTGGAACATTTTTAGGAAAATATGTGTATCTTTCATTATATAACTCTAAATGCATTGAAACTAGTGGCACATTGATCTTGAGACATAGATCTATCTATACATTTGAGCCACTGAATTTTTGGAGTACTTCATGATTTTATGCATTGTTTCAGAGTCAACAATAGTTTCAAACATTTTCCAGCAAATTGTTTTTTTTACATTATTAACTTCTTTACGCCATAACCTCTTTCATTATTTGCCAATTATATATAAACTATTTTGGCATAACAAATATTATTTCTTCTAACTAGAGGTATCAAACTTTGGCTTATATCCCTTTATCATTTCATGTTAAACATTTTCCATCATTAACATATCATGAATTATCATTGAGAGAAATATTCATACTTTAACACTTTCAACTTTATTCATCATACATATTCATATATCATATACATTCCAATTCCTTTTATAAATCAAACATTTACATACATGCTTCATGATCCTAACTTCACATAACACATTTTATGACCAAAACTTCATGATCAATTATAAACATTGACTTGCTCCCTTATCTTTTCCTTTTCCTTGAGCCTTCATTCATTGCATTTCCATTACCTAGCATGGTTAGTACTTGGAATGATGAGATTGTACATTTCAGTAGTAAATTTGCACTTGCTAATATATCATTACATAATATGAAAACATTTGACAACATTGCACAAGTTCATAAAGCAAGCAAAAATACAATGTTTGCTAATAAAATTTTGGCTACATAACAACTTAAAACTATAACACCCCGAGCAAAGCTCTCATCAAATAAACAATCAGCTAGTCCAGTAAACAGTCAAGGTAACAACATTGCACATTATCATATCATAAAACATGTATGAATATTGTACAATAGCAAAAAAGTAAGGCAAGAATATTACTTGGGAACCTTAACTTTTTTTCTTAAAACTTGAATCCATTTGCTTAGAACTTTTCCCAATCACTTTCTTGCCATTTCCTAAGTCTAGAAACAACATTAAAACCATGCTAAATTAACTTAGTCTCAATGGGTCCACTTAAAGTTCACTTAAAACCCTAACTTTCCTTATTTTATATACTAGCTTTTTACTTTAAACCCTTGACCTTTCTTGACTAATTTGGACCTTAGGAACTCATTGAATCATTAGAATCATCAAATTCCAACCCTAAAGTCACCTTTCCGCTCGGCCAAATCATATAGCTCAAAAATTTATATTTCTTGTCTTTGGTTTAAACTTGAAATCATTGCCTCTCCTTTACTAATTTTTGTATGAGAAATCCATTTCTACAATTGGAGTCATGAAATTCTAAGTCTAAGACCAATATCTAGCCTTGGTCAAAATCACCCTTTCAAGAGGCAAGGGAAAGAATTTCATGATTCCATTCATAAAACTCAAGCAAACTTACGTCCTTGTAACTTATACATGCTCCTTGTAACTTATACATGCTTTCTTTAAATTTACTTTCATGAAAACACCATCCCTCACATAAACCCTTACTTTGGCTTAAACTTAGAGAAGCTTAGGGAGGGAAGAGAGCTTTTAAAACTCTAACCAAAACTTATGGAAAACTATCTTAGATTGGAAAAGAAGACTTACCTTAACTTGCTTCCTTGACTTCAAGCTTTTGCTCCTTCCTTTTCTCCTTCTTCCTCCCACTTATTTTTCATCATTTCCTCTCTCTTTTTGCTGCAAATTTTTGTTCAAATGAGGGAGGATATATAGACTTCATGCTTCCACAAAAATTATCCAAGTGTGTGGCCAATATTAGTTACTTCCTATGGTTAAACTCTTAAAATATTAAAATAATCCTTTCTAACATATGAGGATCTTTTTCGCCAATGAGAGGAGAGGGAGTGTCCTTTATACTACATATTTTCTTGGTCTAGATATATCCTATACTGATTACTTTTTATCTGGATAGTTAAAAGTACTTTAATAGTACTTTCAATATTGTTTGTACTTTATTTTATATAGGAAATAAAGTAAATTGGGATCTATATTTAATTTAATATTCTATCCCAAATTGTATTTATATAGGGTCAACATACTTTTCTTTTTATTTTTTTTGTATTTGTAGGGTCCATAATACTTTTTTCTACATAATTTTACTGCATTCTACAATCAATTTCTTTTCAAATCGATTCTTTTGGGCTCAACACATTATTCCATTAAGTCTAACATATCATAAGGTCCATTTTAACACCAATATTAAAAAATCAAAATTCCTGAAAATTACCAAAAAGGACCCAAATTTTTGGATAATTACACTTATGGACATAACATTTTAAATTAATTACAATTGAGGCCCAATATGTAAAATGACCATTTTGCTCCTTTGTGGTATTCATTTAGCATATCAATACCATATCTTTTCTAACCATGTTTTTCTCATACTGCATCTTTTCCATTATTCCTTTAGCACATTTTAATAAAGCACATCATAATCTTACTTTAACTTTCTTTTGGTCATAACATTACTATTTCATTTTTTACCATTCATAACTACATTAGTTGCTCAACCTAAAATCATTTTGTGATCTAGCAACTTAAGGGAACTTCTCAATCTTTCACTAGTCTTTTGCTAGCCCAATTATAATCTAACTTTCAGCCTCTCACCATCATTCATTCATGCTCAATGTGCTTGTCCCCAAGAGCAACCTCCCTTTTTGCTTTGACTCGGTGACTTTTTCTTTATGGAAGATTTCATCTCTTTACTCAATTAGATCTCATAATCCCTAAAGCCACCTCCCATTTTGTCTCACCTTGGCAACTTATGGAAGATTTCTTTAATACTTTCTTCTGAGATCTTTTAGCTAAGAACTTTCATTCTATAGCTAGATTTCATACTAAGTTTAGAAATCAACTATTTCAAGATCTTGCAGTTCCCTAACTGCCTACCATAAATCCTCATATTCCTTGGGCTTATACTTCTTGTCTCAATCCTAGTCATGGAAAAGGTAGATGTTACACCATACAAGCTTGAAGTCATTATTCTTGTAATCAAATCCAAACCCAAAAAATATTATATGCTTCACTTCCCTATAGTTGCTAAAGATCACTCCTAGTTTGGGAAGCACCACATATTTTTGAATAGGTGGGTTCCAAATAATATGAGTAGTACAATCTATCAGTCTACACTCACCTAAACATAGCAATCCATTTCAAGCACCAACTACATGAAAACACTTTTAAGAACAGGTGATTGAGAGGGAACTTTGAAATCGATAGGTGATCGACTTGTTCATTATCTAAATAAATGCAATAAAATTCCTCGTAGCAATTGTTATGCTTTCCCTTTTTTGACTATAAAGGTGAAGAAAAAGGGATCCATTATTGCAATGATTCATTTGGAGAGTATGAGAGTGGTAATCAAATATAAAACCATGGACCTCTAAGATTTGCAAACACATGTGCATTTCTTGAGAGAATTAGGGGATAGTTTATGAAAAATATCCACCAAGATTTCTGAAGGGAAATAGTCAGATTGAATCGTATGATAATAATTCAAGTCTCTAAAAATTAACCACTTGGGAAAAGGAAGCTGACATAAAGCAAATGTATTCAAAGTTATTTATATAAGGTATGTTTTAAATTTTAAGGATGAAATTTATTTTGGATAGCATGAGATATACAGAGATATGATAAAATTCGAGATATAGAATTTGATAGAAAAGAAGTAAAATAGCAAGTTTATATATGGGAGCATAAATTTTTTTGCAATGTAGTCCCTGTAAGAAAAATTATTTACAATTTAATCCCTAAAGAATATTATAAAAAGGGACCTTAAAAAAAGTTATTTGCAATTTGATCCCTTCCAAGGGCAATTTGTAATTTCAAAATTTATATTAAAATGAACCTCTTGACATGCTAGACTCAATGGAATAATATGTTGAGTCCAAAGAAATAAATTTGGAAAGAATTAGCTGATAAAATAGTGCAATTTTGCAAAAAAAAACAAAAAGTATTGTGGACCCACAAAAGCAGAAAAAATAAAAAGAAAAGTATGTGGGCCACATATTAATACTATTTGGAATAAGATATTAAATTAAAAACATATCCAAATGAAGTTATATCTTGTATTCATAAAGAAACAAAATACTGTAAAAGTAACCTTATCTGTCAAGGCATAAAGTAAACCAGTATACTACATATATGGATTAAGAAAAATATATAGTATTTTTCTCTCTCTTTCTCCCCTATATGGCACCACATATTGCTGCACATGAGACAATTGGATTATTTTATTATTTCCTCAATTTCTCTTGAACTTTCAAGAAAGCATATTTGGTGAAAATTGATTGGCTTTGTATTTTGTATATACTCCCTCTAATTTGGCCGACTTAGGCATAGGAGAAAGAGAAGAGATGTAACATCCCTAAGAGATAAAATATCTAAATATTTGTAAGGAATCCGTGAAAATGAACAGACAACATTTTGCGTGAAAAAGGGTAAAGAGGGCATTTTTTTTCCGGTTAGGTAAAAAAATGAGAAATTATGTTTTAGCCCTAGAAGTTAAGATAATTGCATTTTAACCCCTCAAGAATAAAAGTTACGTGGGAATGCATATGAATATAATTCTGGGAAAAATTACAACTAATGACCTGAAATAATTAAAAATTATAATTTGGCCCTAGGTTAGGGGTAATTTTATAAATATGAAAAATTATAGTCAAACGAAGCTCTCAATGAGATGAGCCCAATAGTATATGGCACTGAAGGTTAATGTTTAAGAATAAAGAAATAATTAGTACCAAGTGTCCAAAAATAACTTAATACCGATAAAGTTGATTTTGGGCCCTACAGACAGTTAAAGGGTGACCGGAACAGAATTTGGGCCTTACACATATATTATTTGGGATAGGATAATTAAGAAAATATAGATATAAATTTGAAGTAGTCCTGGATCCCCAAAATACTAATTTACTATAAAAGTGACTTTATCAATACCAGTAACAAGTATCCGACACAAGATATATCTGGACCCAAAAAATATACAATATTTTGGATGAATCCCTTCCAAAGTTGGCATCAATTTGCAGCAGCCCATGTGAGAGAAATGGAAATATTTTATTATTTTCCAAGACTACTTCTTCAAGAAGTACTTACTTTTATTAATTAAAAATTAAGTTAATCTTGCCATAATTAAGTAGTCTTGGAATATTGCCAAGTGAATAGTACCTAAGAATTGAGAAGATTTTGTTTTTGAAATTAAATTGATTCAAGCTTCTCTTCAAGTATTTTTGGACTCTAAAATGATCTAATACATGGGAAATGGACCCTAATGTAAAGTGTTACAAGAGAAGCCGTTGCAAAAACTACAAGGAAGAGGGAGTGTGATTTGAAGAAGAAGAAGGGAAAAGAGAAGAGAAAAATCCAAGGAAAAAGGTAAGGGTCTGTTTGATAGTATTTTCTATTTTATTGTTCTCAAAACAATTTTGTAAAACTATTTTCGAGAACAAAGTTTTGGAAATAAGAAAATAAAAAATCTGTTTAAATAATTGTTCTTAAAATCATAACTAGTAAATGTTAGATGAGTTATTCAAAATTTATAACTTTACTATTAATTAGATGGGTATTTTTCACCTTTTCTTGTGTTTTCCAGAACAAAAGCTACAAAACACCATAAAGATATTCTGAGTTTTCTGTTCTTCTATTTTTCAGTTTTCCAAAACATTTTATAAAAAATAGGTTTACCAAACAAGTTTTTTTGTTTTCAAAAACAAAAAAATTGTTTTTGGAAACAGCTGCCAAACATGCCCTAAGTTTTCTCTCTTCAAGTACTAGTGACTTTTGCTTCAAGTTTTAGGTAGTTTCAAATAGTTTAGGTGAGTTTTTCTCTTTTTTTTTTGGCTGTGAATTTCGGTCAAGATATAGAAAGTTAGAGGGAAGGTGTTTTCATACATGAAATTTGAAAGAAAGCATGAGAAATGATTAGAAAAATAAATTTTGAAGCAAGTAAAAGAAAATTCCATTCTTTCCTCTTAGACCTTGTTTCTAGCCAGACTAGTAAGGTAAGAAAGAGTTGGAATTTCATGGATTTGATATTTAAAATGGATTTCTCATTGTAGAAAACCATAAGAACAAGAGTTGGAATCTTGAAAAAGGCAAAGATAAATTATGAGTTTTTAGGGTTTACTTGAGACTTTTTGAGGTAGCCCTTTGATTTAGTTGATTGGGTGAGTATTTGATGTTATTTTAGGACTTGAGGAAGTCTAAGCAAGCTAGTGGAAGCATTGGAATCAAGTGTGATAGTCAAAGGAATGCTTAAAGTTAGCATAGTTTTATTTCTTGCATTATGTGCTTTATGATGTTTCTATGATAAAATC
This sequence comes from Adenanthera pavonina, assembly GCA_026686845.1. Taxonomy (NCBI): domain Eukaryota; kingdom Viridiplantae; phylum Streptophyta; class Magnoliopsida; order Fabales; family Fabaceae; genus Adenanthera; species Adenanthera pavonina. The sequence continues at coordinate 22,695,846 of JAIVEN010000022.1, read as the reverse complement.
TTGTTGCTATATTGTTGTTGTGATACTTTGTGACTGGTTTTGGCTGTTATTTGAAAGATTTATACCCCAAAATGTCTATTTTCTAAGGAGAAACTCTACCAAAATTTTTATTTGACAATATGATATTTGGATGCTTTTATGTGATTGTATGAGAATTATATGATATATATATATATATAATATAATTACATGAAATAAACTTGCTACTAAGATTTTCATAATCTCATCACCCCAAGTATCCAAATACTAGGTCCAAGTGATGGCAAGACCACAAAGAAGGCAAAGAGCAAGGAGAAGGATTTTAATTATTAGAGTTTTACTTGCCATAATGCTATGTCTCTTTGTAATATTATGTAAAATTATGCTTGAGTTTATGAGGCTGTATCTATATATTATCTTTTGCCTCTAAGTACTGTGAGATGTTTGGTGTAAAGCTTGGACATGTTTATAGCATGTAAATGTTGTATAAAAATAGTTTTTCCAAGTTACACCATAATATGTCCATAATGAGCAGTTTTGATTGAGATAGAGATACTTGTTTGAAATAGAACATTTTATGTGAGTGTTATATATGTTTAGAAATTAGACAAGTAGAGCTTTCTATGAAGCTATAAATCACTTAAATTGGATAAGTACGCTATGAGATATGATTTTTTTTTGGAAATGGGCTAAAAAACCCAGAAATTTGGTTTTGACCATTGGAACAGTAAACTTTGGACAAAATAATATATCAATTGATGCATTAAAGTTCTAATTGCATATTTTTTCCACATAGAGAATATTTTTAGCTATTTTTGGAAACTTGAATCACTATCTTATGATTTTTCTATAATTAGTTATGATTTTTCAAACTTGATCCAAAAAAATCAAGAACCAATTGAATAGTACCGTGGAAATTTTTTTTTTTTTCTAATTTGGCCTTTATAATGATTCAAGCTTCTAAAATGGTTCATTTTGGCATTAGACATACTAAAACACATGGGAAAATAAGTATAAGAGTAAGGTATGACACTTTTTGGTATCAAAGCAAAAGATTCAGGCAAAAGGAGTTTGAATCTTAAATTTAGTTATTATTCCTTTAAAATGGAATAACTAACTAGATTTGCTATTATGCTTTGATGATGGATCTCCTCATCTAGTCATAGCGGAGTTACTGATCATTAGGAAGGACCTAACTAGATTGGGAGTAAAGTGTACGATCTAATTATATACCAGTGGAAAACTATAGAGATCTGAATTTTGGTGAAGGCACGTCACAGCCAAGGCAGGAACTTATAACAATAGAGCCTTTGCAAGCCTTTACAACACCAATCAAGCCTTCTCCTCCCTATGAAAGAGGTGTAGAAGTAATGGAGGATGTTGATTACAAGGCAGGTTTTCTACTGGATTCAAAAAAGAGTTTTAATGGCCCTTACTGTTAGGTTTAATGTAATATAAGTTTTGATGATGACAAATATGAAGTAATAAGGAACAAATGCATCATATGTATCTAACATATATAATATTCCTTAAAGAAGTAAAATATGCATTGATATGAATTTAAGTATGGCCATAATGCATATATCATGCTATATACAAATATATCAACTGTGCTTTTACAATGAATAATATATTTTGGATATATAAATTGGACTAACTAATTGATTTGTAAGTAAAATATATTAAATGTAAAATGGTCTAAGTGGGAAGAGTAAATATTGGAATAAATAAATGAAAATCAACATCATGACTCACTCAAGAAAGAAGAAGAAAAATGATGCACCAAGAATGGAAGATCAGAAGGAAGTATGCCTAGCAGGAAAGGACCTAGTGGAAGTGAAATTCAACATTTGAAGACCTAGTTACTAGGTATATTTTGTTTTTACTTAGGTCTTGAGATGAGATTAATCTTTAAAAATTTACTTAATCTTGTTACCATATGTTTTAAATGAGTTAAATTAAGTAAATATGATATTAGTATATGTTAGAATTGAGAAATAATGGCTAATAAATGAATTTGGTGTTTGCCTCATATTTTCAAAATGGTTTTCATAAAAAGTGTTAGCTTATGTGTATAACTTATGAAGGTTATGAGGATAAAGTCTTAATCTCAAAGCTTTTCTAAGTGTTGCCTTTTCATTTTCATGAAAAAGGTTACTTTATATGCATAACTTATGAAGGTTATGAGAATAAAGTCTCAATCTCAAAGCTTTTCTAAGTGTTTCCTCTTCGATTTCATGAAAAGGGTTGAGGTTATCTGCATAACATAAGTGTCCACCATGTCCTCAGCTGTGTCCAGCAGGTTATCCTGATAAGGTAGCTACCTTATTCGCTTAAGGGAGTGAATAGTAAAGGCAAAGTGTATTGTACAACCGTTATTCGCATAATCTATGTTTTTCAGAAACTTAGTTTGTGCTGACAACTTATATTAAATTCATTTTCAGCATAACCTTAGAAGGTTATCATGATAACCTATATTTTTCAAAAACTTAGTTTGTGCTGATAACGTATGTTAAATTTGTTTTTAGCATAACCTTGGGAGGTTATCCTAATAACCTATGTTTTTCAGAAACTTAGTTTGTGCTGATTAAACGTTATTCAAACAAGGAATAACATCCTAAGAGGTTATTCTAATAATCCTCAAAAGCATCTAAGTTTGTGAGATGTTATTCAAATAATTAAGTAGGTTTTCGTTAAAATGTTTTTAAGCTAAAACTTAGTCATTATGGAATAAACGTTATCCACATAACCTAGCTAGGTTATCCACATAATGAAAGTTTAACATTGAAATTAAGAGCCAATGGTCACCCATTATTCGCATAACCTGAGAAAGTTATCCGCATAACCTCTGTTAGACGCATTTAATGCTGTAGTTGAATGGCTCTTTTTGTAAAATAACGGCTAGAACTTGTGTCTAACAGATAGATATTGTGTGTAACATCTAATTATACCACAAATTTATAAATAGAACATCATTTGAACTTATGGGTAACAATCTTAAGAAAATTTATGTGAAATGCTGTTCATATACATAAATCTTTCTGTGTCAGCATTCTCTAAAAAACCCACCTCAATAGAATGAGCTTTCAATGTATCATTTACTCCAAGAGAGAGTTTTCATTTTGTATTTATTCTTTTCTACAAACTTCTAGGTAGAATCTTAGTGTGGGGAAACACTATGGTATTACACGTCATTGTAAGGGTGTAGAGAGAGTGGCTTCACAAGTGCCTATTAAAACTTATGGGATGTATTGAGGTTTCACAGGTGCCCAGATCAAACTTATAGAATATAATGGAAAATCCCAAGTGGTAGCTTAAGGATTAGACGTAGGCCAAGTGGTTAGGCTGAATCAGTATAAATTGCTGTGTATTACTTTTCATCTTCTCTACTTTATTGTTGTACTTAACTCTCTTTATTTATCATTGTTTTGTTGTACATGTGGTGAATTTGAGTTGTGATCCAAAAAGGGCGAAAATCTTACATCACTTAATTCACCCCCTCTTGGGTGACCAGCCAACCTAATACAAACGATATAGAACATATAGTCTATAGAATAGTAAGGAAGTGTTTTAAAGAATGTGCTAAATATTACTCAGGTCTTGACCAAATTCCTACTTTCATTAACAAAGTAGTGGAAGTTATATAGTTTCTAGCAAACAATGGACTTCAATATCCTAAAGGATTATGGATTGACATAGTGATTAGACAGATCCCCTCAGATGAATTCTGAATTCCCATTAAGGCCAAGAAGGAAGGGTGGGTGTTTCGAGTCTTGAAGATTGTGTAAAGATTTATACAATCAAAAGTAATGTGTGAGTTGCTAAGATAGGATAGAAAAAGCCTGAGCTACAACCTAATGGTGCTGAGTCAATATTGCCTTATGATGATGCTTACAAGACTCGAGAAATTATGACCAAGTGCTATCAAGACAATTTACGAAATTATTATGAATCTCATATATTGACCTTTTCTGGACATAGTGAATAATACGAGATTTTACATGGATTCTTGTGGCCAACATTATTTCAAGCCGGCATGAGTAGATGCCATGATAAATGTTTTGTTAGATGATGACTCGTATTGGGGGCTGGTAAAGGCTGAACTTTTAGATGACAAGCTAGAGAACCTACAGGAATGTGTTCAAGAGCTTGCCTATAGAGAAAGGTTGAGACTAATATGGGAAGCTTCAAGAGATGATGAAGCAAGATCGGTTAATCAGGAATAGAAGGAAGATCCCAAAGGAGCTCCTGATGATACAGGACATAGCTTTAGGTCTCAGGGGCGGACGCAACCTTGATTAGTCGGGGGGCTAATTTTCTTAGTTAAGTAGTCAAAATATATTTTCAAGAGACTTATAACACATTAAAATTTAGACCTTTTTTCTTTCATATCCTGAAAATCATTTACAAGAGAATCCATTTCAAACTTTTTAACAATTTCCTTCTCAAAATACACAAGCAAACAATCAAATAGATATTCATCTTCTGTCTTGTTATGCTGCATAGTCTTAATAAAATTTATAGCCGAGAAAGATTGATTTGTTATAGTTGTAGAAACTAGAAGAGTAAGAATAAGAGTTACAACTCAATGTACAATAGGATAAATTTCTAATTTTCTCATTTTTACCAACCATTGGCATAAATCAGAAATGGTAACCAATGTTTCAAAATCAGGAAATTGTCATGCATGATGAAAATTCTCACATTGCATCTTCAATTGTATCAATTCATGTTGCAGAAAATCTTATGGGTAGAACTTTTCTACCAGCTTGCAAATATTATCAATTCTAAATGATTTGCACTTCTCTTTTAGATCCAAAGTTGTGCAAAGAACAAGCAACTCCACTGTATGATCGCTAAATCTATTATTCAATTCTAATGTTGTGTTGTTTACTTCCATGACCTAACAAACCCTATTTATATTTGGTTTTCTTTCTTGTGGGCTTTTGGACTTTGTATTATTTTTATTATGTATTTTATTTGGTTTCATTGTTAGGCTAATGACTAAGTATGATTGTATGACAAATTTTGGGAGGGTCCGAATTCAAGATCAATATATTTTTTATTTAAACAAATATATATAATTATTAAAAAATTTTGGGGGGGGGGGGCACATAACCTCTGTTGGCCATTGCTAGGTCTTCTTGAATGTCAACAATGACAATAATTGTTGTAAAAATGTACATAAGAACTATGATGACTGCAATTCTTTTTGTATTATATAGGCAGTCATGTGATAAAAGTAAGAAGCATGCTAGAAACTATGTATTCCCATATATGTACAAAGTTATGATATGCTTTGTATCTTGTGAGTACAATTGTTTTATGTTTATGAATTTGGTTATTACCATAGATTAAGATGGTTTGTACTAGAAGGTAAGTTCAGACAGAAATCCTTGAACAAGTACCTAGGGACACATAGTTAACTAAGCCTTTGCAAGCTGTCATGGACAAGTTGGATCAATAGCAATGAACCATAAAACAATTGCAACAAACCATTGGTACATAAAGATAGAATCAAGGGGCCAAGATGTGACAACAACCTCCAATATAGAAATAACAACAACAACAGATATCCCAGGCTATACCAATAGAGCAAGTAGCTGGGACAGTTATTGACCTAGCTAATGAACAGAATGTGATCACCAACTTTAAAAAGCACCAACCTCCTTTATTTGATGACAAATTTGATGTGCAGGCTACAAAAGACTGGGTACTAAGTTTGGCAAAAAATTTCAGATTGATAAGGTATAACTTTGAGATGAAAGCTTTATTGGCCACATATATGCTTGAAAAAAAAGCCGATGAATGGTGATATAACACAAAGCTGATCATGTAAGCATAAAATATCCCTTTGATGTGAGAGAACTTTTTAAAGCAATTTTATTATAAATATTTTCTACGGTTAGTGCAAGATAAAAAAGAAGCTAGGCTCATTATGCTAAGGCAAGCAGAGGATTAGTCTATGGACGAGTATATGGCGATGTTTATTTAGTTATCCATGTATTCTCCTTATCTCCAGCAACATGACAATGAGAGATGGATGACGGAAAAGCTAGAGAAGGGATTTAAGCTTGCCATTAGAGAAACAGTTGCTCTAATACAGCTTTGAACTTTCAATGCATTGGATGAAGTGAGTAGGATTACAGTGTGTTGGATGAAGTAAGTAGGATTATAGAGAATAGTGTGAACCATAAATTTTTAACCTCTGATCTAGCAATCAATATCTAAAAAGCTACAGTTGCTACTAATGAAGGAAAATCAAGTCAAAAAAAGAAGACAACCCTAGAGTGGTAATAATAGAAAGCCGAAAAGAAGAGGTAGGCGATGAGGAACAAATGTGTAGAGAAATTCCTAGGCACTAGTTTGCAATCAGTATGGAAAAGCTCATGGAGGCAAAGTTTATTTTGCTGGTAAATATGGCAAAGCTAGACACTATGCTAGAGACTGCATATAGGAGGCTATGGTTTTATTTCTTGTAGGGGTAAAACATGTAAATCATGAGGCAATATTGTGACTACTTGACCTAACCTCTTAGTGCAATCATAAGACATGAGCAAATGACTAGCACCTGAATCAAATAATGTTTTTACAAGATAATCATTAATTTTAATCATACCTTCAATCAAATTAGGTGACTTACGAGCCTCAATTTCAATCCACACCAAACTTAGTATACACATTCTTGTGCATCCAAGGAAGTTTCTCATAACAATTTTATAGCTAAATTTTTAAGCATTTATGTTTTTCCCAAATGACCCACCTATGGTTCAATCCAAAATCCAAAATCTCAACTTATAACATGTAAGATTGAGCAATATAGGTATACCCAAGACAAGAGTAAGCATCAAACACAAATTTCTAAGCTTTTCTAACAATTCCCAAGCTAGATCAAGTCAGAAAATGAAATTAAGCTTCTTCCTCCAGCATGAATTGTATCCATTTTGTGCAAGAGAAATAGAAGAGAAATTTATCTTGTAATTTTAGGTTAAAAATACATTGAAAGCTCAAGCTCTAATGCCTCACTTCTTCCTCTCTTTACTACTCCATGCACTGCTCCTTACTTCCCCCAAAAAGAGAAGTCACCTCCCATATTTCTTTTCTTTTTTGAAAAATGGGAGGTGGTCATGCCTTCTCTTCCTTCTTTAAGAGAATGCATGGAACCCTCTCTCTTTTTCTAATTAATTTTTTAATTTTTTTCTTTGTTTCTTTCTTTCTCTCTCTATTTTTTTAAACTACTTTGTATACTTCTTGAAGTTATAGAAACCTCAAAAAATATTCAGGAACTTTTTCTAAATAAGAATTATATACCAACTAATAAAAAAACTCAATTAATTAAGTTCCAGAATTATATATTATGAGTCTGGGTGTTACAGTGAAGAAACATTCTTCAGTGCTTGAGTAATTGCTCAAGATAAAATCATCCTACATCAAAGGCCAACACATCGATTTACCAAAAACACAACACAATCAAACACATAGCAACCTAATTGAAAAAAATGCAAATATTTCATCATGCATCAAAAGATTCATTATGATAAAATGAGATGGCAGCAAATGCAAAAGAACCGAACCAAAAATAGAAAGCTTAAACCAAAAATAGAAAGCTTAAGAGGAGTAATATACATATTTACATATATAAAGAGGTGAGAAAAAAGGAATTAAGAAAGGAAAATACTTATATGTTTTTCCTTATGTGCTTTTCATATTGTTTTTCAATTAAAAGTTAACATGTGGATTTTTTTTAATACATTGTAGATTTAATTATTAATTATATATTAAAAGTATTAACTTCCTAAACTTAAAAAAATTTAAAAGGTTTACATATATAAGTTTAGTCCATTAAGAAAAGTTTAAAGATGCATGCTACATATTATCAACAAATTACTTCCTTTGCCCTATTTTGTTAATCTTTTTTGTCTAGTTGTGTTTGGTAGTGAAAAAAATTATCAATTCCTTGCTTCTCTTTTCTTTTCCTTCTTTGTGGGAATAAAAGGGCAACAAGAGCATATATTATGCTAGAAGACATAAACTCCTTAACAAGTAAATTTATGCTTGTAAATTTAAACAATCCAAGTCAAGATAACTCAGAAAACCAATTTTTACATAGGATTAGTAGTTTTAATTAGTTAATTATCATTTTTAATTATCAAAGGAAGTTAGTTAGCAATCATTGCTACCTAAAGACAAAGTAGTTAGTAATAACTAATTATTGTAACTACCTACTTAATCATTGAAGTAATATAAATAAGGGTAATTAGGGAAGGTAGGGTGATTAAGTCCTACAAGTATATACAGCCAATCGCAATATAGAAAAATCCTAAGTATATTCCAGGAGTTGTAACCAAGGAAGGTTATATGTCTATCAATTCACAAGTTTTAATCCAAAATAAAGCAATAAAAATAGTTTGAGAGAAAAATTGTTAAAAAGAGAAATTCAAGCAAAAATAATGAATAAGGTTGATTCAATCACTAGAAGCATAAGAGGATCAAGGTTCACCTTATAGGGTAACTCAATTTTATTTTGTTGATTAGGCTCTATGCAATTATAGTGATGGTTGTTTTTAATGTGTCATAATCACCTCTCAACATATTAATATGTGTTTAAATAAAGTAGAATTCACTCTTGCGTAACCCACTCATCTAACTAAATCATGAAACTATAACCTATGACACCATAAATCCCTAGATTTATCTCTAGTTTACCTATCTACATTTATCTTCCTAAGTTTAGGCTTGCTCTCCTCGTCTTAATCCTTCAAGCTCACCCACATATTAGATTCAATGATGGCCATTGAATTAATCCTAGTCAGGTTACATCCCTATCCTTAATTAGGAATTTAGTTACTCATAAAAGTCATACACAAGAACAATCTCATATCATAAGTAAAAATCATAAAAGGAAGAGGGGACCAATGGGCCAAGTTGCTTAAATTCCCTTCTTTATCTCATATATATCTATATAAAGGAGGAAGGAGAGTCCCCCCTTACCCTGTACCTGGAGGGTTACTCAATGTCCTGATCTTTTTTTGATAGGGTATGGAGAGATTATTGTGGAAAGTAATGGAGAAAAAAGACTTTCGTGTGGCTTATATTTGAGCTATAAAGGATATATATGAGGGTGCAACAACAAGTATGAAAACTTCTGGAGGTGAGACAACAAACTTTCTTATAAGGATAGATTTACATCAAGTATCTTCCTTGAGTTCATACTTATTTGATTTAGTTTTAGATATTCTAACAAAATATATACAAGAGAAAATTCCTAAGTATATGTTTTTCATAGATTATATAATCTTAATTAAGGACTCAAAAGAAGAAGTCATTTCTAAATTAGAGTTATAGAGAAACACTTTGGAATCCAAAGGTTTCCGTTTGAGTAAAAGTAAAATGGAATATATGCATTGCAAATTTAATAAGAGACCAGTTAGAAATGATTCAGAGGTAAAAATTGGAGAGCAAACTATTCCAGAAGCGATGAAGTTCAAATATTTGGGATCGATTTTATAAAGTGATGGTGAAATTGATGGGGATGTTATGTATAAGATACAAGCTAGGTGGTTAAAATGGAGAAAAGTGTTAGAATAGCTGGCTTCCCAAAAAGGGTGAATTAGGAAGTTTAAAAATTTTCTGCAAAAACATAATTACACAATGAAAGCAAAAGTTTGTAGAAAAACAAAGTGCAAAAATAATGAAGGTAAATGCAAGGTAAAGGAAGAAAGGACAAGGAAGTTTATCCTGATTCGGTCTGATCCACTTGACCTACATCTTGTTCCCAAGCCACCACTTGAGATTTTCCATTATCTACAAGAATTTAATGGGTTCTTTGTAATGTCTCAGTACAACCTTGTGCTTTATTCTAAGAACACTTAAACTTTACACTCTGCATTCTTACAAAGTGTTTCTCAAATCCATTGTGAATCCCCTCATAAGATATCCTTCTTCTAAATGAAAAAAAGATATTATACAGAAAGAAAACTCTCTAAATTAGAGTAGATATGATAATTGGAGTACAATAAATGAAGTGTGAGAGTGAAAAGGGTTTGATTAATGAATTCAGTAGAGTTTTAGTGCATTCGGTATTACAATTGTTTCTCACAAATTTAAATGAAATTCTATTTATAGATTTATGTCTTAACTAGTCATTAGACACAAGATATAACCATTAGAGACATTAACCAAACGGTTACTCTAAAAAACTAGTCATTCACCAACTACATTTAATGTGCCTGACACACCAAAATTCAAATTTTGAGTGTTAATAAACAAATTTTGTAGAGACTATAAGTTAAGTACTTCAATATTGAACTTCTAAAATTTGTCTGTTCAAGAGTAAAATTTAAATTTTGAATTTGTTACATATATCCAATGTTAGAACATACGAATTTTCATATTAAAAGTGCATTTATTGAGTTTGAATAGTTGTATCATGTTTTCATGATGCACTTGAAATTCATATTTTAGAATATGAAATTCATCTGTTAAAGGCTTCAACAACATGGCACAAAAGTTCTTTTTTGTGAAATTTGAATTTTACACTTCAAAGTTTGTCTGTTAGAGACACGCTCTAACAAGACTCAAGTTCTCATTTCAAATTTTGAATTTCAGTAAGCAAAGTTTGAATTTTGCACAAAATATGTAAGAATCAACAGCAAAATTTGTTTGTTAGTTAGTGTTTTCCAAATCTAACATATACTAATACAGGAGAACTATGAAAATACTTGTTTAAATGCTATGAGAATATAAATAAGTGATAATCAAAGCCTTTTTCTTTGGATTTCTTCACATTTGTGCTTTTAATACTCCATTGATATTCTCCTTCCAAGCTCTAGTTGTTTAGAATCATCAAAACACTTGATTCAACAAAAAACTTCAAGGGTTATTTATGACCGTAAGGTATCTATAAAGCTTAAAGAGAAATTTTATCGAACTACTATTAAGTCAGCGATGCTATATGGCTTTGAAAGGACACCAAGAGTATAAGATGTGAGTAGTAGATATAAGAATATTGATATGGATGCATGGTCATACAAGAATGGATAAAATAAGAAATGATTATATATGAGGGAAAATCAGAGTATCACTTATTAAAAAGAAAATGGTGGAAAATCGTTTAAGGTGGTTTGAGCTTATACAAAGAAGATGACAATAGGAGGTAGTAAGGAGAGTTGATCAAATGGTTTGGAGTTCTATCAAAAGGCGTAGAGGAAAATCAAGAATGCCACTTAGAGAAGTTATAAGGCATAATTTCTTAATCAATAATTTATCTAAAGAGATGATATTTGATAGAGCCCATTGGCGTCATATGATCCATATAGTCAACCCTACTTAGTAGGATAAGATTAATGTTATTGTTGTTGTAGAGAACTTTATTAATTAGAATCAACATAAAAAATAGACTCGAGAATAACCCATACTTGAAAAAATCAAAACCCTACCCAAGCAAAGACCTAACAAAAAAGCCAACACATACACCACCATACATTTCTACCCCTAACAATAGACGCACTGGCAACAACTAGATCAAATCAGAACCAACCTAAAAACAAAAACCAAAGAACAAACACAAGAAATAGAATAGTGCAAACCAACATAGACACCACTATCATCAATCATCAAAGACCATCTTGATTTCGCCATTAGCATGAATGTGTTCTTTTAGTCTCATACCCAACACTGACTAGACTGCAACAATTAAGGTAGTTCTAAAACCATTGTGCCAAAACCATGTGAGGAAAAACTTCATCTTGGAATACTTCAAGCCACTTGAATGCCCAAACTACTGAGAAGCACCTTTGGCCCTCTCAAACAAACAACATCGATTTGTATTACAACCTCTACTAAGAAGCACCTTTGAACCATATTTCCAATGCAAACTAAACAACACATTATTAGCTTGATTTGACTCAACTCAACCCTAACGACTCAAAGAGATGCTAGATTTGAGCTCGCCACTGCCAATAGCACTGCCGGTTCAAAGATCTACGTATAACCATCGCAATTCACCCAACCAAACACCAAACACAACACACACACACACACCATGGACTAGTCGTGGGGAGTTACAAAGCATGGATGCACTAGTTGATGATGATAAAAATCTTTCACTAGAGGTTTGAGTCGAGAGAGGCTAGAATTTATATAGTTTTTCTAGTCTTTTTGGGAAGCTCTAATTGCAACTCATTGCATATTGCATTTGGAACCCCAAATATATAGTTATCACATCCAATATAATTGTGGCTCTTATTAGAAGAGTTGAAGTATAAATTGATGGATTCATCAAGTTGTTAAATTATTGAAATACATATGTTTTTGTAATAAATATGATTATTTGAAATTTTAGAAACTATTGATTCACTTAAAATTTAATGATATTTATATTTGCTAAGTAATGATTTTTTAAACAATCATCATAATTTCTAAAACAACTGGAAGGATATTAAAATATAGATAAAAAATAATAAAGAATATAATTTTCTAATTTATGTATTATAAATGCATAAAATTATTTAATAAATACTTAATAAATATAAAAATTTAAATTTTTAAAAATAATAGTTTAGTCAAAATTTAATTTTGATTATATTAATTTTGTTGCTTATGGTATATTTTTTATTTTTAAGTTTTACTAATATGTAGGTTTTGTTATTTAATAATAAAAATTTGATTTATAATAAAATAATAAATAATAAATAAGCAATAATCGATTCTTTTTTGAAAGGTACAGTAATCGATTCTAATTTATCACTCTAACACACAAAAAAAAAAAAAAAAAAGAAGCTCATCTCTTATTTTGCGAGATGAATTATGTTGGATAGAACGAGGGCTTGGCAGCTTGGCGAGGGCGATGGTTTGTCGTGTGGCACGTGTAGCCGGTGACTGAGAGAGTTGACGGAGGAGGAATCGTTGTCGGTGGTAACAGCGGTGTTGGAGTTGAGAGCGGTGACTTGGGTTAATATTTGGGCGAGAACTTCTAGGGAAAGCCGGGGGTGAGGGAATTCGTGGCAGTAACTCGCCGTCGGCTGACTTGACGGAGAAGTGGGAATCGGTGCCGGAGGTGACACCGGTGACTGAGGCTATAGAAAACTGGTGGATTAGAGTGTGGAAGGCGAAATTTTTGCCTTCAAGGTTTGGATTCCATACACCTAATCTTTCTTTTCATCCAACCTTGCAATGATGCGATTATAATTCCCTTTGGCTATTACATTTGTGTGGAGCAAAGATTTTCGTTTGAGTTAGAGTGGACAATTTGCTGATGTTCGGCTCTGCAAATCTGTTATGCTTCTTCTTTGCAAATAATTTTTCAGTCTTTGAAAATGCTGAGAATATGTAAGTTCTCTTTATCAATCTATGCAAATATTTTAATGTTCAGTGTATGCAAATTAATTTTCGATCTGTTCCACTTCTGGGGCAAATCCGGTACAAATGCCTCTCTATCGACCTGTTCTGCTTCTTCATGGGTAGTTCAATAAATTTGTCTCCTTCCCCGTTTCTGGGCCCAGCTCTCCCCCCACCCCTGGCAGGAAACATCTCTCCTCGTTGGAAGGAAGTGTTCTTCCCTATTTGCTGCACTGTTCTCTCCCTTTGTGCAACCAAACGCGCAGGTGGAAAGGAGGCTGGTTTCCATTTCCTGTACTAAAATTTAGCCCAACCAAACGGGTCCTAAAAGAGCCTTTTTATCAAATGGGTTCAGTTTGTTTACTTTCCTTGACACTTCATTTTCCATTGATTCTTTTACTTGTGTAATATTCCATTATTTGATAAGTACACTAGGAGAGTTAGGTTGCTTTGGTGTTTATAGGCCTACTTTGACTAGAGGCATGCAATTTACCAACTACAGTGTCCTTGCTCTCATTGGTATCCTATGGAAGAGCTGGGGAAAGGATTCTATGCATATAGAATCAGGCATGGTAAATTAATGTAAACCAGTTCAATCATATTTATAAAATTTCTTTCATTGTTTCTGAACATTTTGATGTACTAAAATATTTTAATGCAAACATTGTCATAACGATTATTAATGAAGCCCTCTTATGATTTTATCTTAATAAGAGAGTTCCCAATGTGTTTCTTCTTAACCTTACACAAAGAAAAATGCTAACTTATAATAGAAATCTCAACCAATTTATATCTTTTTATGTTGTAATAATTTTGTAGTTCGTAAGGAAAATTTGAATGAAGTCATGAACTAACAAAAATTGAAAAGGGTTGAGTCCAGTAAAATGGAAGGTAATTCTTTATCCAGGAGAAAAACCTCACAATTTTGAAGATTATTGGATCTTGGTCTACCCCATATTGTTTGCTTATTTTATTCTCAAGCTTCTTTATGTCATCCAACATTGACTTCAATTTCATCATCACTAAAGTGTAGTTAGTGTTGTACGCTCCACTATAAAAATAGTCAAAAGAATAGTACTTAAAAGTTAAAATGTAAGGAGGCATTTAATTTGATGAACTGATTTGACAACAATAAAAAGAAAAGGCTCACTCTGCTAATGACCACACTATGATATCAATAATAGACAATAGGTCATGTTGAAATATGATTGAGGTGATCTTCCAAGCACAAAATATCATGAGGTTGTTGGTTTCTAACTATCTGTGTCCATGGTAGTTAAAGGTGAAGCGTGCCCTTGAAGTGCTAGAGTTGTGAAATGCTCTAGGCGAGAGGCGCTAGAAGACATTCGCTTGAGTGAATTGAAGCGCTACAATGAGAAAAAGGCATAATCTATAGACAAAAGTATAGATAAGTAATAGTTGAAATAACCTTCATGTATAAATTCTTAAAATTGTGGAATATTTTAAATGTAAACCTTTCCTTTTTTTTTTTTAGTTGGAAAACTTTCCCATCTTATATAATATTTTAAATGTAAGACTTTCCTATTTTTATTAGAAAACTTTCCTATCTTTTATAATATTTTAAATTTAGAACTTTCCTATTCTAGTAATTAGACACCTTCAGCATCACCCCAGTTACCAAAGGTGCTTGGCTTTTACCTTGCGAAAGGCGAGTGCCTTTTGGTGCTTGACCAAAGCCAGTGGCTCTCATGTTGTGAGAGGCAGTGAGGCTGTTTAGCACTGTGATTGCCTTTAACAACATTGAATATGTCATTATGTCTTGTATTCAAATTATGAATCCAAGGGGGATACTTGGTAATTTGAAGTTACCTCCATGTCCAACATCTCCTTTGGCAGAAAAATGTACTGAGCATGCAAAGTTTAGTAGGGATTTCATTTAACACACTAACGATAGGTGGCTCTAGCTGAAATTGTCTTCTTCTCCAAGACTCAAGCATAAATATCGCACCAAGTTTCTCTTCACTTAGTGCATGTTTGGATAAGAAAAAAAGTGATTATGGGGTCCATAAGTGATTATGTGTTAGAGTTGCCAAACGGAAGCAGCTTTTCAATAAGCACTTATGCATCAAATAAGTGCTTATGGAAGAAACTGAATTTTTCTACTTATGATAATCACTTATTCTCCCATAATCACGTATTTCATTTTTCCTTCTCATTATCCACCCAATAATCACTTAAACCCCAATATCCAAACACTTTTTTTTTCTCAAAATCACTTATGGGGTAAAAATATTCCAACAAAAATCACTTTTGACATAATCACTTATTCTTATGATTACTTATGAATAAGCACTTATCCTCATAATCACTTATACATAATCCAATCTAAACACACCCTTAGTGGATGGTCCACTGCATTGGAGAATTGGTAGATTTAATCTAATGGTTCAGATCTAATAGTTTATAGAAGTATAATTTAATTTGAACTATTTAAATTTGATTTGAATGATTCATAATTGTAGTGAAGAGAAAGCGCAATGTAGAGAAATCGGACTCATATCCTTTTCTTTTTCTTGTTTAGAATATGCATATATATTGTTTGCTCTTATCTTAATGGCATGAGTATGGGAGCTTGCTCTCTGTCACTGCTTCTTTGCATTTATCATTTTTAATTTGTTTAATGATGAAGCCAAATTTAATGATTCTAGAAGTGATAAATGTCAGTGCAAGACATATTAAGAGTTTAAGACATTGTTTTTTTAGTCATAAATGTAAAGTGATACCACTCATATCATATAGTCAAAAGACAAAAGTAACATCAAGATGTAGTCATAACTTACCATGTTAATTAAATGATTCCTACATTGGAAAATATGAAATTGTAAGAAGCAAGTATTAAAAAATAAAGGTAGAATGCTTGCGATTTGTGGTTTCAAGTGGAGTGGGGCTTGCAACCCTACAAATAGGGTGACAACAATGTTGGCAGGATTGTAGATTAATTTATTGCACTTAAATGTATTTTTTTAAATGAAATGTTTGAAAAATTATTTTTTGTTTTTTCTGGAAGCCATCCCATCTAAACTAACAACATATTCGAAAAAAATTGAAGCAAATTGATGGAATGAAGCCTTCAGAAGGTGATTTCATTGTTTAGCCACTAAGTCAAACTGATTTATTGAATGACAATTGGGGATCTGATAACCATATTTTCTACTATATTAATTTCATATAACTATCAGACTGATTTATTTTACTTAAAATGAGTATAAAAACGGTAAAGAAGAATGGGTTAAATTTTTTTGTTAATTATCAGATAGTTTGGCTTAGCTCAGTTGGGTTCAATGGTGATGTTGCGACAATATCATTGCTGGAAATGATTAATTTCTATCTTATTGTTAGAAGCTATGCTGCTTGACACAGTGTTACATTGTATCCCCTTTTATTTAATCATTTAACTTAGAGCACGTCTTTAGAATCAGAAATGAAAACCTCATGATATTTTGCATTTGAAGTAATTTGTTGAAGTTATCAAATATATATATTCCATTTTTTTTAATTGTAAGCTTTTCACCCTAGAAAAATAATTTTCTTTAATTTTAGTGCACTAAATAGTGTTCACATTTTAGTTTGTTCGTTTAGATTTTCCTTGTGAATAGCAATTTTTTCTTTTACAGCACAGACTCAAGTTGGTTTTGATTTCTCTAACGAGTGGTTATTTTGCATAATGTGTGTTTGAGTTGCAATACGTTAGGAATTTATTTGTCATCAAGGTGAGAGGGCTGCATTGTTGTAGCTATGAGGAGGTTTAAATTAAGAACATATATTCAAATCACTTTAATAAAGTTGGAGAAGCTCTGGTTTCTTCATATTATATAATAATAATAATGTAATGGATTATTAGATATTAAACCTTATCTCATGACTTTGAACTCTTCATGCATTTTTCGTGAAAAATGATATCTGTTACATAGAGACTCTTTTTCTTCTGGCCACATACATACAGATACTTAAATAATTAAAATTAGATAGTCTTTTGTCATCATTTATTAATTTCTAATGCGATCAAATATGCAAATAGCTTTCCGAATCCTATGTGAAACACCTTGGTGTCAAGTTTCATACAAGCAAATTTTATTATTTATGGTAAAAACTCACGTGAAGTGTGATTTTATGAATGTTTGATTAATGCAGGTGCCTTCTTTGGTAATGTTCAGGCAGAGCATTGGATGTTTAACTGCCATTGCACCTCTTTTCTTGATGTAGTGGATTTGTTGAAAGCTCCTCTAAGTAGGCATGCAAATAGTTTTACCACTGGAATCCAAAGCCATTACAATTTGTGGGTCATATTTTGAAAAGTCTATGCCTATCTTGCATGGTGAAGCTTTATAAGAAGTGGAAACTTTCCTTTGGGTTGTAATTTCCTTGTTACTGAAGCTGCAGAAGTATAATTATCCAGGGTCAAAGGCTAGTCCAAGACTTTCTAATTACAAGCAGTGCTATTTTCAATGTCTGAAGCTGCTATGGCAGTTGTAAAACCTGAGGTATGCTATTATTTATTAATTTATTTCTTCTGGGAACTAAATTTCCAGTTCTATTGTTGCATTGGCTTTGAGAATCAATTCGGTGCAGATTATATGATAGCATTTGAAATTAAACACTCCATTTCATAATTTTCAAACGACTTGGTACTATGACCTAGTAGCATTATAATCCTCATCGTAGAGAAGTCTAGACTAGACCAACTAGTTTGATGATTGGAAACAAGTGAACTGGCCTGTCCAGTCCTGTCCAAATAAAAGTTTTGGCATTTTGCAATGGAGATTTGTGACATTCAGTGGATTCCACCCAATCTCTTTTGCATATATTTTGTCATATGCCAAATACTTAAACTGATTTGTATATTATTAATGTTAAATATATCTATCTATGTTGACAGAGCCAAACATGCCCTAATTATTTTTTATATTCTGCATTTATCTTTTTATTATCTTAAGATCATTTGAAAGTTTGTTAGTAGATATGTTTGTTTTGGATTTGCTTGAGAGAATTCCTAAATGTTGGGACTCATCAATCTGTCCATGCCTTTTATCATGTAAACCTAGTTCTGTTTAGTGAATAATATTCTAACCAGAGGGAGAGGCCTAGACTCTCACTACATGAGAGGTCTGAGTTTTTCCATAGACAATGAATTTACTCTAATTGTTGTGAAAAATTCACATCGAGATTAAGAGTAGAAACTCCCTATTTTTCTTCTTTTTGCTTAAATTCAACTGTGTAACATTTAACTTCAAACTGGAGGCTATAATGCAACAACAACAGCAATTTTATCTCACTAAGTAAGGTTGGTTATGTGAATCATATGATACCAGTGGACTTTAGGAAATACCGTATCTTCAAATATATTATTAGTCAAGAGATTTCGCCTTATAACCTCCCTAGGTATCTTTTTTGGTCTTTTTCTTTGTATTTTTATAGGGCTAAAGACTGTCTGACCAACTTTTCTTATCGGTTGCTGTTGATTCATGTTATAAAGATTTGATAGAGTTTTACGTTGACTGTTGAGGATTTAATATAATCCTCCTTTATCCAGGCTTGTGACTTGCTATGAAGAAACATAGGCAAAGTTTGGAGGCTATCATTATACTTGTTGTTTGGTGGGCACATACTTTCTTTTTTACTTATTACAAGATCAGTGTGGATAGTTGCTTGCTCCATAGCCAACTTAACTTAGTTGCAATCCTAGATGTGGATGATGGAGAAACTATGTTTCTTTGATAATTGGAATATGTTTTATGGTTTCTCATATTTTCTTAAGCAGCTAGCATGCTGATTTTTAACTTGCTTTTGGTGTGGTAAGATGAAGTCATACATCTGGGTTCAAACTGTGGATGGTTCTATTCAACAAGTAGAACAGGAGGTTGCCATGTTTTGCCCCATGATATGCCGGGAAATACTTCAAACTGGCATGGGATCGTCCAAAAACTATGCCATATCTCTGCCTCAACGGGTCAATCTTGCAATCTTTGGTTTAATACTTGATTACTGCCGCTTCCACCAAATACCAGGCCACTCTAATAAGGTATGTTGTATTCAAGTTTTAATTTGGTCCTTTTTACTTTTGTGGGCTTCTTATTAGCTTCCTTTCACTAACTTATTTACTTATCTCATTTAAGAATTTAGTGCTTGTTAACTATATTGGATAGTGAATAGCTACTCAATTGCTTGTGGATGTCATTGATGAGCATTCTGTTTTCTATGTTTACTTGCTTGGTTGCTTATCAGGTTGTTATCTCTGTCTTTGCTTTTGATGGCTGATGTAAATAAAAAGTAGACACAAATTTATGGCTGAATGCGAGTGTTTCAATTTATTTTGTAGGAGCGCAAAACTTTTGATGAGAAGTTTATTCGGATGGATACAAAGAAGTTATGTGAGTTAACATCTGCTGCTGACAGCCTCCAATTGAAGCCTTTGGTTGACCTGACCAGTCGAGCACTTGCTCGAATTATTGAAGGAAAAACTCCAGAGGAAATACGTGAAGCCTTTCACTTGCCTGATGACCTTACCGAGGTGCGTGTTGCTTACAACTAGTTAACATATTGAATATTTTCAGTCTGTAATCGTGTTCCTTGATTAATATCTGGGCTTTGACAGGAGGAAAAGCTGGAACCTCTCAGAAACATTACTGATGATCCACGTATTCGGCTTCTAAACCGATTATATGCTAGAAAGAGGAAAGAGCTAAAAGAGAGGCAGAAATTGAAGGTTCTTGTCTTATTTGTTTTTTTGGTTTCTATCAATGTTGATGTGAATTGTATCTCTGATGCACTCACAATGAAAAAATTCCACATGTTTCAGAATGTTGAGGTTGAGGAGGAGCGTGTGGATGAGCGCTCAGTTGATGATCTTCTTTCGTTTATAAATGGTGTAGATGGAGGTACATCATTCCTTCCCCACCTCTTTTCCAAGGTTATTTTTGTCCGTTGTGTTTGTGGCTTTAGTTCAGTGTATCTATTTCTTCAAATATCTCAATCATGCGGACTTTGCAATGTGAAACAATAAGGTATTTCACCTGCTGGTGCTACTACTGATTGCTTCCTCAACTTTGTTGATGGATTTTGTAATTTTAATTAAATATTTCTATGGAAATTAAGTCAGGAAAATTTATCTGATACTGAATACAAATGTTATCTGATATCTTTTGAGGGATGGGAGGAGGTTTTCCATCTCTTGGTTGGATTACTTACTATTAATAGGACTACAACTGCTGCTACTACAAGCTTACTGTTGTTACTTTTTTCTTGTGTCACTGTATTTTGATTACGATGCTGACTTACTCATGTTTTAAACTTTTGTTTCTGATATTTGCTAGAGTGAGGATTTTTATTTCTTCGCATTATTTCACAGTTCACTTCTTTGGTTTATTGAATAGTATTGCTTTTCCTGTTTTCCTTTTTTTTTGCCCAGAATATTGCTTTTCCATTGAAAACTAATGGTTAAATGACAGCCTAGGTCCTTGAAATTTGCAACACTTTCATGTTGGTGTCTCTGAATAATTATTTTTCTATTGGATCAAACTTAGACTGACATATGAAGTCCCATAGTAAAGTATGTGGTATGAAAATATTTTATGTTGACATGTTCTGTGATTTAGTGACTAGAATTGATTTCTGCCTCTTGTTATCTTAGTTTTTGATTAGGCAATGGTAGGGAGAAGTGGCTAAAAAAGTGATTGCATGACTCAAAGTGATATTTGATTATTTCTTTTGACATGGATTGTAGATTGCATTGTATGTGCACCAATTACTGAATGAATAAAGAAAACGAGAGAGAGCAGAATAGCTGAACTGTAAGTTTAAAAAAACTTTGGTTTTAATCAGACCTTTTATGAGATCCTTTGATGACAAAGCTTGTTTGGACATCCTTTTCTTGGCACTTTCAGTAATCATGGCTGTCCATGACATGTCTTTTTTATAGGGCACCTTGGCAAAAATTCTGTGAATATACTCCCTTAAAAAATTCTGAAGCTATTCTAATTGTTCTGCGGAGAAGAGGTTTGATGTGGCTGTGGGTGTGGGCTGTACTTTTTCCTTACTCTGTGCCATGTATCCATTGGCCTCATTTTCATTTATTTAGCCTACTATATCAAGTTTTATGAAACAAACCAAACCTAGAAGAAACAAAGAGAATAGAAAACCCTAATATCAATCTATTGTAGTGGCCTATGTAGCTGCTTGGGTATTTGCCTCCCTGTTGTTGTAATCCCAATTGTGTTGATGTAGGACAAGGGAAGGGAGAGATTAGGTGGAAAGGAGGGAGAAGTAGAAGAACTAGAGAGAGATATCACTGAAAAATGCTCAAAATTTCATTCAATAGGTAAAAGGTACAATGAGAATATTCCTAGAGCTACTTATAAGTCCTAGCACCAGCATGAAAATAGAAATAACTTGAACTTAAAGCAAAAGAGTTCAAATGTGGGTTCTGCCTCTTCGCACCATTATCTTCTTTTGGAAGTGGCATCTAGAAAGACTTGGATAATTTTGGAAATTTCTTCCCTCAGTTGCTATACCCTCACCACATGTCAGGGGTGGGTGTTTTCCTTCCACTTTTTAATTGGTTTGCCTTGTCACCATCCAAAGTGACATGGGCAGATAGAAAAAATCCTTGTATCAGATGTGGGACATGTCACTAGAAGTGATAGACAGTTCAGCTTTATTTGTCTTGGAGTTCATGGATAAGTTTAATTTTGAATCTAACTTAAATAAAAATCAGGATTATTTAAGGACCTAGTTAGTAGTTACGAAAGCTCTCTTAGATGGTGCTTGGATGTGGTAATTTAGGAGGAAAAGTAATTTTTGTATGTATTTTAATTGCTTTTTTAAAATATCTCTTGTTTGGATTGGGAAGGTTTGGATTTTCAAATTTGAGGTGATTTAATCAAGCAAAATTTGGAAAAGTGTGGAATTTCAGAATTCTCTCCTCTCATTTTTGGAGGGTTATTTTTTTGTGCTATTTTTAGTTAGATGTATTATTTTACAAAATGTTGAATGTATATGAGGTGTGCACTTGAAGATATATGTATTTGAATGCACATGCATAAATACCCATTTCAGCATTTCTACAAAAATGTGCACATGTATGTGTACCTGTACATACAAGATGACAAGCTGTGAAATGACGGGGTAATAAAGATGAGAATGTTAAGATGAATGTGTGGTTATATAAGAAAAGGTAAAATATGAATTAATTATATACGATAAAAAGTTGGAGTAGCACTAATTGATAAGAAAATGGTAGAAAATTGATTAAAATACATCCCCTTTATAGTTGTTGCCCCACCAATAGCTAGAACAAGCTACCCCCTTTAAACATTTCATGCTCACACATTTCATAATAATACGTCCCTGAAAGACCCTTGCCTTGAAGGGTTAGTTACAACAAAAGAGGAATATTGCCTTTGAAATTGATACAAAGGAACCCAAGTAGCTTGTTGGAATGGGCTGAACTTACCTTAAAACCTCATTAGCATTTTATCTACTTTTACTCTTCATGATTAGTCGTATCTCATAGTTGTTACAAATTTATTATATTTTACTTTTTGTTTTATTGTTTCCTGATTTTGTGGCTACTTGAGGGGGATCACTGGTCTGTAATTCAAATCATCTTTATCCCCTCAATTCTATATATGTATCAGACTATTCAAGGAATAAAATATGGAATTTGACCTAGGGGTTTTTTACATGGTATCAGAGCTGTTGGCTGGTGAACCCTAGATTGGTGCCTGCACCACCAGCTTAGAGAATCCTAACTTTAGGTCGGATGGTTAGGTACCGCAAGAAAACTAGTTCCAGCATCAACATGCAAGCTATGATGGGAAATAGATACGCAAACTATGGCACCTTCAGCCATAGGCAGTGTGTTAGAAAGTTAGCCACCTCTTCTGGTCATCCACAAATTGACCAGAAGTAATTATTTACAATGGTCCAGAAATGTCCGCATGTTTATTAAAGGCAAGGGCAAGGAGAAGTAC
Source organism: Adenanthera pavonina (assembly GCA_026686845.1). NCBI lineage: Eukaryota > Viridiplantae > Streptophyta > Magnoliopsida > Fabales > Fabaceae > Adenanthera > Adenanthera pavonina. The sequence goes on along the minus strand of JAIVEN010000022.1, from coordinate 22,672,540 downwards.
CTGACAGCAGATGTACTAAATGCTACAGACACCAATTATGAAACCTGGATGGTAGAGAATAACTTGGTGATGGCCTGGTTGGTCAATTCCATGGTTCCAAAAATCAGCTAGAATTACCTGTTGGTAGTCACAGCCAAACAAACTTGGGAGTCCGTGAAGATTACTTACTCTGTTATAGAGAATTTTGACTAGCTATTCTAGATAAAACGAATCTTGTAGGATCTTAGACGGGAGAAATCACCTACTCTATATTACAGTTCTCTCATGAAACCCTAGCAACAAATTGACCTCTATGAGGTACATCAATGGAAGTGCTAAGAAGATGAAACCTATTACAAGCAGATTGTGGAAAGAGAACGCATGTATGAATTCCTACTTGGTCTTAATGACAACTTTGAGGAGATTTAGAGGGAAGATTATGATGATGCGACCAATCCCATCACGTGAAGATGCCCTAAATATGGTGAAGTGCAAAGAAAGTTGTAAAGAATTGCTGCAACTCACTACCAAATTTACTGTTTAGAATTCAAATGCTTCGGCTATGGTATTGTGAGGCAATCAACAAGTTGGGAAGAAATGGTGCGATCATTGCAACCGCAATGGTCACACACGAGAGGCATGCTGGAAACTCCATGGCAAACCACCTAATATCAAGCCACAGCTGAGAAATGAGGGGTTTTTAGCAGGCACTAATACAGATTCAGGTCTCCTAAGAAAAGAAGGGATGTAGGTTTTCAAATACGTCCTTAGCAAGCAAGAACTATGCTCTCAGATCACATCAAGTGTGAAATCAAATACTCCCTTGTGACCTTAGCGCAAACATGTACTTATTTAACTACAACTTTTAGAACTATGGTGAAATATGAGCATATATGGATAGTGGATTCAGTGCCACGGATCACATCTCAAGTTTTAGAGAATTATTTATTGATTTTCAGACTAGTTGTTAATGGAACTTATGCGAAAGTATGTGGGACTAGTAGTGTGAGAATTACTGCAGATATTGTGTTGACAAAGGTGCTTTACCTGAGATAGAATGCAACCTAATTTCAGTTAAAAGGACTCATCTACAGCTACAATGCAGTATTAACTTTTTTGCTGAATACTGTATTTTTCAGGATTTGGCCTCAGGGAAGAGGATTGGCAGTGCTAAGGAATGGGAAAGTCTTCATTATCTTGAAGGAACTAGTGGTAGTGCTGAAGGAAGGAGTCTGACTACTATTCTCTCTACTATTTCAAGTGATGATGATGTAATAATGTGGCACTATAGGTTAGGCCATCCTAGCTCTAGTTACATGCAATCTCTTTTTCCAGAATTTATGAATAAAAATGCTTCTCAGTCTATTGTGATATTTGCTATTTTGCTAAACATACTTGGCAAAGTTATATTCCTTCCTCCTATAAACCAACTCATCCTTTTGCACTTGTGCATAGGGATATTTGGGGTCCTTCGAGGGTTGATTGTCTAACTAAAGTCAGATGTTTGTCACCTTTATTGATGGCCACACAAGATTAACTTGGGTTTTCCAAATGAAAGCAAAATCTGAGGTGTTTGAAATTTTCGAAATTTCATATTTTTATTCAAAATCAGTTCCAACCAAACATCCATCAAAATTTTGAGTGACAATGGTAATGAATACTTGAGCTCTAATTTCCAAAAGTTTCTTGCTGATCATCGAATTCATCATCAAACTTCATGTGTTAACACCCCTCAACAAAATGGGGTAGCTGAGAGGGAAAATAGACACTTGCTGGAAGTTGCTAGAACTATTATGCTTACTCACGGTGTTCCTAACTTTTTTTGGGGAGATGCCATCTTAACTTCATCCTATCTTATCAATAGATTACCTTCTAAAGTCTTAAAGCTTCAAATAATAACAATATTAGCCTTATGCCATCTTAAAGTTTCAAACACCTATCCAAAAATTTCAATGAGTTTTATCCCAATTCAAATCTCATTTCATCTCTATGTCAGAAAGTGTTTGGGTGTACAGTTTTGTTTATGTTAAATCTGGAAAGTTAGAATCCAGGGCAGCAAAGTTCATTTTTCTTGGGTATTCTCCTAATCAAAAGGGATATTAAGTGTTACTCACCTACCACTCATAAAGTTAGAATATTAAATTTTTGGAAAAACAAGCCTACGAACCCAAATTACCCATTCAGGGGGAGGAAAACATGGGTGAATCTAGTGAATGGCTAATTTGCGATTCTGAACCTGATTATTCTGGTGACTGTACTTTTGTTCAGCCTATATCTACTCCTGGTCCTGTTTTTCCTTAACCCTAAATATTGCAAGAGCTTGTGCCAGTACCACCAAGACAAGACACTAGCTGTATTAACCATCCTTTAGCCTTACATGATCCTTTGAATGATTTAGATAGCTCTGATAGTTCTGTACCTGAACCTGAACCTGACAGCCCAGAAAGACTTGTTCCTGAACCTGAAAATATACCTAAAATTGAAACAGGGGCGGAATAACCTGCTATTAGGGAAGTTCAGACTTATACCTGACGTAATGACAGCAACAACATGCAAGAAGCAAGACAGACAATCCCATTCTTGAACACAGTCAAGAATTGACTTCGGAGACAAATTCTGAAGATCTCCATTGGCTAATCGCTTTAAGAAAGGGCAAGAGAACATGCACTCAACATCCCATTTGTCAGTATCTTTCTATGAGAATTTATCTCCTAATCTGAGGACATTTATTGCTTCTATATCAAAGGAGAAAACACCATATAGTTTCCAAGAAGCTATTGATAATCCTAAATGGAAACAAGCCATAACCGAAGAGCTCAACACTTTGCTCAAGTAACTGAGCTTCCTAAAGGCAAAACTACAATGGGATGCAAATGGGTATTTACCATTAAATATAACCTTGATGGCAGCATTAGCAAGTACAAGGCAAGACTAGTGGTTGAGGGTTTTACCTAGACTAATGGCATTGATTACCCGGAGACCTTTGCTCCGGTGTCTAAACTCAATACAATCAAGATTCTCGTCATTAGCAACTAACCTAGATTGGCCATTACATCAGTTAGATATGAAGAATGCCTTCCTAAATGGTGATCTGGAGGAGGAAGTGTATATGGAGATACCTCAGGGGTTGAAGAATTAAGAAAATGCCTTAAAGGTATGCAAACTTCGTAAGTCCTTATATGGGTTGAAACAATCACCAAGGGCCTGGTTTGAAAGGTTTACTTGTGTAGCTAAAAGACTAGGTTATGCCCAAAGTTAGGCTGATCATACTTTGTTTATTCGACGTAATAATGGAAAAATGTCTATTCTCATAGTTTATGTTGATGACATAGTAGTGACAGGTGATGACCATGAAGAAATCTCGAAGCTGAAAGTGAATTTGGCTATAGAATTTGAAGTTAAAGACCTAGGAAAACTTAGATATTTTCTAGGAAAGGAAGTGGCAAGGCCGAGTAAAGGTATAAGTGTATCACAAAGAAAATATACTCTTGACTTGTTAAAGGAGACAAGCACCAATCGAGACAAACTTTAAAGAAGCATTAAGATCAAATGGAAGACCAGTGGACAAGGTGAGACATCAAAAGTTAGTTGGTAAACTCATTTACTTGTCTCATACTTGTCTTGATATTAGCTTCATACTTAGTGTGGTGAGCCAATACATGAATGATCCAAGAGAGGAACATCTGGAAGCCATTTACAGAATTCTGAAACACCTGAAAATGACACTGTGAAAAGGCCTATTATTCGCAAAAGAGAGACACAAGGGAGTGGAGTTTTCACTGATGCACATAGGGCAGGTTCTAAGTTTGATAGAAGATCAACTACAGGGTACTGCACATATGTTTGGGGCAACCTTGTGACATGGAGAAGTAAAAAACAACTAGTAATGGAGAAGTAAAAAACAACTAGTAGTGGCTAGAGGCTTAGTTGAAGCCCAATATAGAGCATTGGCACTTGGAATTTGTGAAGGAATGTGGATATTGAGGGTGCTAAGGGAGCTCAAATTTGAAGTAACTGAACCTATGAAGGTTAGGTGTGACAATATGGCAACAATCAGGATTGCAAAGAATCCTATAATCATGATCGAATGAAACATGTAGAGATCAAATGACACTTCATAAAAGAGAAGATTGATGCTAGAATTATTGATCTATCCTATGTGCCTTCCAATTCCCAGGCTGCAAATGTTATGACAAAAGCATTAGCCTGGGTCAAGTTCGAAGAATTGAGTGGCAAGCTGGGAATGATCGATATCTCTTCCACAGCTTGAGAGAGTGTTGGAATGGGCTGAACTTACCGTAAAAGCCCATTAGCATTTTATCTACTTTACTCTTCTTGATTAGTCATATCTCATAGCTGTTACAGATTTATTAGATTTTATTTTCTATTTTATTGTTTCCTGATTTTGTGGCCGATTGAGGAGGATCACTGATCTGTAATTCAAATCATCTTTATCCCCTCCATCCTATATATGTATCGGACTATTCAAGGAATAAAATACAGAATTTGACCTAGGGATTTTCTACATAGCTTCATCTAGCAAACCCTTCCATTGCACAAGTACTTTAGTAATAACTCGCCCCTTCTTTCTTCTAGCTCTCTTATACAGAATCTTTTCAGGAACCTTCTCTTCAGGCTGCAATGGACAATTTGTTGGTGGATGCCTTTGCTTCACAATAGGATTAGGACACAATTTAACCTAAGATACATGAAAAGTAGGATGAATATGGAGATAATTCTAGCTGATAAGCTACAAGACTTTTTCTTTGCATAACTCTGTGGGGACCAAAATATCCAGGACCTTTTTTTTTCTGTTTTTTCCCCTTGTGATGGACTAGGAGTATCTCCCATAGACAGTAGAGAGTAATTTTCTATAGGCTACTACGGGTAAATGATAGACCTGTCCTAATTAGGTTTACTCCATACATAAAGATTGAGAATTGAACCCCTATCACTTGCTTAAAGAAGGAGAGTTTTTACCACTCGCCAATTTGAGTTGGTATCTAGGAGCTAATTTTAGAGAGCTCCTAGTTGCTGCAGAAATTTGACGATATGGCTAGAGCTTCAAAAATTCCCATTGTCCAACCTCAAATTCCGTATCAGGTCTTCTTTGGTCAGCCTTCAGCTTCATTCTAGTTGAAGCTCTATGCAAATGATGTTTAATGACTGCAACAGCTTCTTCGCTAGCTGAAAAGATCTATCTACAGCTTGAACATTAGATCATAACAATATGATTAGAGATAGGGAGATAATAGAGAGAGAAAGAGAGAAGGAAAGAGAGAACGATAGAGAGAGAGAAGAGAAACGTGAAGAGAGGAAAAAGAAATTTCACTGATTTATTCACAATACAAAAGCCCGCGTCAACATTGCCCTTACACTTCCCTTTATAGCTGTTGGAGGGTTGTTACCCCTCCACCGATTATAACTGCCTAACCACTTGTTAAACATTTCACACTCACATATTTCATAACACCCTCATATCCACATTGGCCACCTTCCTTCAGTGTTCACCTACAGCTTCATTGTCAGCTTCCCTTGTTGGCCTTCACTGTTTGCTGCATCCACAGTTTCCTTTGCCACCCATAGGCAAATTTTCGTGCCCTTCTATTCACCCACACCACTCCTCTGACTTGTCAGCCACAATTAGCTTTACTGTCTTGACCATCCACCCACAACCCTCCTTCTGTTGCATATTTGTTGCAAAACTTGACCCCTTTGTCACAGATCTAGCAGATGGGCCCTATGTTGGCAGAGGTGTTTTCGTGATGGTCTGGGGTTCCATGGTTTGAAATGCTTGCCATTTTTTTTTTTTTACCTTAATTGATACAAAAATAATTTATAACATTGAGGGTGTTTTGGTCTTTCCAAAACATAAAACTTCCATTCCATTACTCAAATACACATATCAAACAAAAATGATATCGAGATACCATTGATTTGTTTTGAGATACTAAACTTACTTTTAAAGCCCAATCCCATTCCATTTCTTGTTTACATTCTATTCTCATTCTCATTCCCTTCCCATAAAAAATCCTTCCCACACAGAGATCCGTGGAAAGGGAATGGGAAGGAAATAGGGTAAGGGATAGGGGTTTGACAGAAAGGACACAAATCATGTTTGATAGGTGAGGAAAGGGGAGAGGGAATCAATATGTTTCTGTAGTTTTGGTGCAAGTGAGTTGAAAGGGAATGGGAAGGAAAAAAAATTATGTAAAGACAATATGCCCCCAAATAAAAATCCCCAAAAAACTCCCTAAACTCAACAAAACTTAGAATAACAGTACAAAACACAGAAGGAGGAAAACTACTATTTCATTTCTAAACAAAATTCAGAATAACTGCAAATCCAATGTTCCTGATCCAAAATCAATTGTACATAAACAAGCTTTATGTCATCCATCTTGACTATGGCAGAAACACTTTGATAAAAGGCAATAAGACTGTATCACATGCAAACTATAGCAGAAGGCATCCAAATTCAGCATCACACAGACCAGAACTGTGGAAATAAAACTCGAGTTTTCCAAGTTACCAGAACTGGAATCCACGTCCTACATGGAGGGAATAGAAAGTGCAAGGAAGAAACTCGAACTGACTCTCTTTTTTTGCCACCCAAACTGACTCTTGAATCATACCATCTTATCCAATAAAACCATTAAAAAATTCCCAGTGATTAGAGATTCTTAAACAGCATGAAGCCCTTGCAATTGAAGTTAAATATCAAGAAAGCTCATTGGCAAACACTATGGAAAATCCAAAATAAAAATTTGAGCCAAAGAAGTACCCACGAAGTAGAATAGGTGATGAAGAAGGCAGAGCAACTTAACATTGGAGCTAGAGTCCTTCAATGGTAACGTGATGCTTGTTGGATGGTAAAGTGGTCATGCGGTCCTTCAATGGTTCTTGCTGGGTGGTAAGAATTGGAGTCCTTTGATTTGCGGCATGTTCGAGGATATCCTTTGGCATAGGTAGTGTGAACATTTCTCCTACGTCTTATCTAGTACTTGTCTGTTGATGAGTGGCTCTTAGTGTGAAGCTTAAGTGAGGTGGAGAGGCTCACTGGATTATGGCAAAAGTCTGAGGGGCAAATTTGGGATAAATAAAACGTAATAGGGACAGATTTGGCATGAAATTTTTTATTCCTGGGAATAAAGGGGCTTTCCACTGGTTTGAGTGCAAAGCAGCACTTTCATTAAACTAAGGGAACTTGACATTCCCATGGAAAGAGGCCTGCCACCTACCAAATACAAGAAAGTACTCTTCCTCACACTTTCCCTTTCCTTAAAACTGTAGCTTAATACATGTATGCATGTGTGCATCTAAACAATTTGACATGTGCTATACAAACATGGGCACATCTATGTATGTGTTTATGAACAGAAACATACTTAGCCATAAGTACGGTCAAGAATTTTATAGTTATTGTATACAAACTGGAAATCTAAAATTCTTGGAATTTGAATTGCAGCAACTGAAATTTTCTGCGTTTAAAATCTTATGGAAGTTAAAAACACAACCTGAGCAAATTTTCTGGAGCAAAAACTGTAGTTTATCCAACAAAAATTCAATGCTAGTCACTGTGATAGACTAGTGGTTCGAGTGCATCCTATTTTGTTTCTTCTTTTCATTACTTACTCTCAAATTACATAAGACAGATACGAAGGGAACTAGAACAAATAAGAACAAAAAGAAGAATAGGAGAAGAAAAGACCACATAAAGGATCCTTCTTCAATAAACGCCAATGAAAACTTCATGAAGGTTAGGGCCTCCTCCCTTCTTGTATATAGATATAATATGTTATTTGCCGATCTCATTCTCATTTGCATGTTCTAGAAGAAAAGAATGTATGTCTCTCTCAGTGTATATACTTTGACTATTTAGGGGTTAAATGCTCTTCCTCCTGTATGTCATGACGGTGTTGTTGACAATGTCTTGGAGGCCTCATCCAGTAATCACTTAAGAATGCAAAATCTTGAGTGTGCTGATGCGGATGATGATGATTTGGATCCTGCAATGAAGGAGGAACTTGACAGGTAGATGTATGTTACTTGGTTATTCAATGGAGGGAAAGAGTGAAGTGCTTAAAACTAAAACATGTCTTATGACTATAACAAATAGGACTTTCTTTATATGCGTATTGATTTTCGTATTGTCTTGCTCGTGGCATAAATTGGTTATAGACTTTGATCTTCTCTTTAGTAGCTAATGAATTTAGGATGAAATTTGAACCCATCAATCAAGTTTTTAACACTTGATGAACAAATAACCAGTGTGGTTCCATCAATCAAGTTTTTAACACTTGATGAACAAATAACCAGTGTGGTTAAGTGTAAAAAAGTTGCTGTACATGTCCTTTCATTTTTCGTTTTTTGGGTAAATTATCTGGGCTCCCATACTTTAGCTGACTGCTTTAGTAGAGGTAAAAAATATATAGTTCACTCATAGCAAGCTAGCTGTAATCAGACTGATTGTTGTGTGAATAAGTTTTCCTGCAAGTATTATTTTGCTGAGTCTTTTCATACAGAGAAGTAGAAGATTTTGCACGAAGATTAAATTCAGATTGGCCAGAAAGGATGCAGGAAATTTTGTCTTTGGGCCAAGAAAGAAGACTGGTACCTATTTCTGTGAATGGCAATGGTTCCACCCGAATATATACCAGTATGTTCCGTATCTTGTATCTCTTTAATATAGTTTTCAAATTGTGCTTGCCTTCTTTGCTTTCAATTGAAGGAATTTCAGAATATTTCTTTTTGGTGTCAGTAACTATTGAAATATAGCAACAGAAGCGGTTTGATCATGGTTTCGTTTGTAATTTAATGCAACTACGAGGTTTAGATTGTAGCTCCATTGTCGTTGAGCATGTGACTTATGTCTGTATAGGTTTGGATCGGAGATAAAGTTGCATTTGCAGTTGATTTAATTTTCAGAAAGGCTGATAGAATGGAAGCTGAAATTGATCTGGAAAGATAGTAACTTCGGTTTCCAGATGTCAGCATCTAGAAGCCAAAGTGTGTGAGAACACCATGTGAGTATATTTGTTAGTCCCTTAAAAAAGAAAATGCAGTTTTTTTTTTCCTTTTAATTTTTTTTATTACCTTTGAACATTTTGAATGTTTAAATAGGTGTTTGAGGGCAGTAGGAGAGGGGAAAGTACAATGATAATAAAAACAAAATGTGAGGAGAGAAGGGAAAACTCTTGGAAAGCAATTTGGGCATGATTTGATTAGCTCAATTTTCCTTGACCTTCGTTTTTTTCTTGGAGTTGTTACTGGGTCTCGTCGTTGTAATCTTGTCGTTGTGATTTCTTTGGAATAATTTTGATGTCAATTTTGTTTTCTTTATTCAATGTTTTAGAATCGATTTATAGTTCAGTTTTATTGTTACTTTCGGGCATCCTTTTTTTCAAGAATGAAAATGAGCTATTACTCCTGTCCACTTCCAGGGCCTTTATACAAAAAAGGGAGCATGCTGGAGGGGCAAAAGAATTGAGTATAATTAAAGGCATTTTGAGCAAGTAAAAAAGCAACTCTATTGGCAGGGCTATACATATAATTAAAAGATATAAGGCCAGTTTCGGAAAAGAAGCTTTTGAGCTTTAGATATTAAGTCAACAAAAGGATGGTTGAAACGGTCAGGTCGCGTGAGCAGGCTAATAGCATCTGCATTATAAAACTTGGACATTCTTGTAGCCAAGGGTCCAACACAGCTCCAGACCTTGAATAATACTTTCGGGCATCGTTTTGGATGGGCATGAATTGAATTGAACTCCCCGTGCTTCTTTCCCCAAAATGTGATTAAAGTAAATGACCATTTGTTGGAACTAGAATGTGGCTCGTGCATTTGCATTATTGTCGATCCAAGTGGAATGAAGTTTTTGCATACTTTACTTTATTATTATTTTTGTTGGAAGTGATTTCATTTTACGCGACTAATTAGTTAAAGACTTATCATTTCACGTCGACATTCGTAATTTTTAAGTAACAAAAATTTTTAAAAAATAAGATTTGTAACGATAGTTATTATGATATTATCTTATAAGTTTTATTAATTCTTTTGGCATAAAAATACTAATCATTCAATATATTGAGAAAAGGATTATCAAAGGGAAAAAGATTGCAGTGAATTAGCATATCACAACAAATGAAAATGTAGGCAAATGAACTGCTGCTCATCTTGGACTTCATGCAAATAGATGGTCCACTCTAATTATAATATATGACACTAAACTTTGATGTTCACGGACCACTACTGTTAATTTTATTGTAATAGCTCTTTCTTTTTTGAAAATTTTAATTCTTGTCTATTTGAAAACCATTAAGTGTAAGATTTTAATTTTAAAAATCTATCACTAAAATTTAAAGATTTCAAAAAGAAGGCTAAAATATAAATAATCTCTCTAAACTTTGGGTCAGTTGTATATATTCTTCATAATCTTTAAAACTTCTAAAATTTTTTGGCCATTTTAAAACTTTAGAATTAAAACTTTAACATTTAAAATTTTGATGCTCAACTCCTACCTTTAAAATCACAGTTAGATTTAACGAAATATGCCATATCGTAGTAATTAAGAACGCTTAGCGTCTGACATGTAATATTGAGGTTATATGTGATTGCCTCAAAGTTTAGGGAAATTATATATTTTAGCTAAAAAGAGAATGATAAAAGATAAAAATATTTTTTAAACTGAATATAAATTAAACATTATTTATTAAATTTCATTTCTTTTGTTATCGTCCTTCTCAACTCTGCAAGCATCATTGGTGCAGAGAGAGCTGGTTTACCTGTTGCATTTAGCTCATGCGGTCTTATTCCTCACTGTTAAAACATCCTCTAATCACAAAGCAATCACAATAATCTTTATCCTATAATCACGTCATAACGATAGCACAAGAAATAAATGAAACAAAAATTAAACGTAAGAGATGATTAAATTGTCAGTTACAGTCATAAACAAAACAAATAAAATTATGACATTAAAAAAATATCAGTATGGTTGCAGCAATGGAACCATCCCCACAATGACGAAGAGTATCTGAGTAGGAAGTAAAGCAAACTATATCATTGTCTTTCAAGCCATGTTCACAAATTTCTTCGAGCATCATATAATTTTCTTGACTTAATCCATAGCAATAAACCTTTTTCTTCGCGGCGAATATCAATTGATTACCGTTCATAACAGTGAATCCTATCACATTAATAGGCTGCTTCTTTCTTCATACCCATTGCTTTCACCCATATGGTAAAGACATTCTTCTTTAATCTCACCAAACAAATTGATTGATCTAAATTTGTCGATTTCCCCCATTTGCAAGTTGAGTCATGAGAGCCAATTCTAGCATTTTTTGAAAGTCTAAGAATTCATCTTTCATCTTCAGTGTTATAAGCCATTATATATGGCATGAAATGAGGACTCTTCTTGCTAAGAAAAGGAGAGCAATCTAATATGAAGTGGAGGGCTTTTCTATGATAAACTTGCATGTCAAATCTCAAAGGTCTAACACCGGTGAAGAAGCTTGTTTCAATTGCTTTCCACATACCCTCCTTCTTGGATTAGACTTTAACTTCATGATATTGAAGCCCACATATCTTGAACCTCAAATAAAAATAGCAAGAAGTCATTTGAATCTTCAAGACTTAGTTGCTCTATCTCAAATACAATTTTAGACCAGCATCTGGGTATTCTTTAACACTATCTGGGTTGGGAATGAGAAGCCATGATTGTGTCACAGGATTGCAGATGAATAACTCTGCATTGCTACGACCAAGAATCAAGCCATTACTTGAAGCCACAACTCTACAGATGTTTGCTTCTCTGAAGGTAGATGACGGAACTCAATTATTGCACTATATCTCTGAACCATGTTTGGTTGTAGAAAGAAACATGAATCATCCCTTATCAAGGAATTATGGGATTGCTTCTGGATACAATGAGCTTCCTCTAAAGATATAGTGTTAAAAAACTTGTTGGCACATTTGAACTTGCAGATAGATTTTGCAGGTAGCCATGAGAAAATCTCAAGCATCGTCATATCATTAGGCAAGTTCATGGCTGAATCAACACAAATTGAGGAAAGGTTAACGATTTTGAGAATGAATGGAAGAAAAGAATCAAAATGTAATGAACAAGAAAAGACTCTAGTTTGATTTGGAACTATAATCAATGTTGGTTTTCGTGTGTGTGAATATATATATATTGTGGGATTAGACGGAATCCTAATAGGAAACTAATTTTGGGATAAGAAAAAGTAATTGATAACATATATTTAAGATAGATTAGGAAATTGAAAACATGACACGAAAGGATAGATTAATAAACTTGCTTAGTAATATTAATAAATTAGTTTGTTTGGAGATATTCATTAAAAATAAAATTTAAAAGACTTCGACATGTACGGCAAGGCATCGATAGGAAAAAACATATCATATTATGGTTTTAAAAACTAAAATATTAAATGTTAATTTATGTGTCTGTATTGTGTTCAAAGGTTTTGTTTGATCAAATATTATTAATTATTTAATAATTAATTAATTTTATATTTATATATTTTTCTAATTATTAGCTTTATTTGTTCTTTATTTATTTTCATTTCAGATTGTTTTTTATTTTATAGATATAACTATTTACTTAGATATAGAAGATCTTAAATACAAAATATAAGATGAAACAACTTAAACGTTTCTCTATTGTTAAGTTGGATGCATAATTAATCCTACAAATCTTCAAATAATCAATTCAATATATATAATAAAACACACAACAACTCATCATATTTATAACCTTCTAGCGGAAAAATACCCAAAATACACCAGAATTGGGCGAGAGCCGCAGCCGCTACAATACCGCCATGGCTCTAAAGCCCTTTGGTTCACTGGCGCCGTAACACCCCCTGCTAATGCCATATCAGCAAAAGTTCAACTTTTTGAGCAAACTTCCGACATACATAACTTTATATTTCGATCTTTGATTGACCTGATTCCAACTCCTATAAGTCAATCTAGTCTCAATCTATCTATAGACACCGATTTCACTTCAATCCATCTTCGTTTGGAGGTTTTGGATGCTTAACACTGTTTTGGCCACTTTCTGACCAAAACTCATTATTTACAACTCTCATTTGCCACCAAGGGCAATTTGATCATTCAGGACCATTTACACAAGTCCTGTTTGACTGAACGAACTTGTCCAAAGAGGTTTCACCTCAAAGGAACCACTCTCATGAGATTCGAACCTCTTAAATCTCCAATTGACAAAATAGGCTATAGGCCCAAAACTCACATACTTAGCCCTAAACTCCCTTTGGGCTAACATACACTCCTATACTGACTCTTCGACACCCCAAACCATACATGCATCACAATACAACATACACACCACATACAACACAAATCCACATCTAAAATATACCAACATCATCATTACAACCATCAGGATCTTCATATCCATTACAATCATACTATCCTACTTGGCACAAAGTACATAAGCCTACACAAATACATTACATAGACTTGGTATTCCTATGTTTGGTGCATTACTCTCTGGTCTTCTCCACACTAGTGCCAAAACTTTCACCTGAAAGATTAGTCATGGGAAAAGGGGGGGTGTGAGACAAAGTCTCTATAACCGAGAGCAACCACACACAATATATACACTGATCCACACAATCGTGCACATGCTGCAATGAAATGCTAATGAATGATATGCATGTTCTCCCTTATACATGACTAGAACCACAAGCTGTCATTATCATAAGACATTTCGATAGATAATTCCCTTCCAACAGTCTGTGAAGACTAATTTCTGGACCTCACCAAGCTCACATTACCCTAATGCAACCAGACTATTGGTTACACTAGAGCTCAGACTGTGACTTTCCTTTCCTTGGACCACCGCGAATTGGTGGTGATTTAGGGAAGGTGCATCCCCAAATCCACTGCCACCTGGCTCTCCCAAAGAGAGAATTTAATGACAGGGATGTTTCATCATATCATCTTGTCCACTGTCACCTAGCTCTCCTGAGGAGAGGATTTAGCAATAGAGATCTTTATAATATCATCGTCACCTCATCATCCATCTCTCACTATGCAATTATATGGTGATGATGCCAATGTCATGCCAACGTGCCTCAAATGCACATATATATCACTATCACAAATATCATATGGACATGCTAGCATACAATGGTATGGGGATGCTACACATCATACATACACAACATATACAACCATCATATATTAACTAGCTGAGTGCATACCATGATATGTAGAAAACCATACACATACACAACCAATATCATGGTATGAAAAGGAACATGCATATATACATATATATACTATCATATCTCACTATACAATACAAACCATACAGATGATACAAACACTCGGTTGCCTCAATTATCACTATCACATGCACATGAGTTCCACAAGCTTTCTTGAATGCCAATCCCACGACTTGACTTCTCCGATCAACCAAACAATCTTTACAATACCATGCATAAAATCCTCAATCAACATACAATCCAAATATCCAAATTCTAGAATTTAACCATTTAAGCCTAACCCATGGTTTCAACACCATTCCAATACACCATTTAGCCCCTACGGACCATTCAAACACTAATCAATCCCATACATTTTGGATTTCATGCTTCCACACACCATACCAACCCAGGGTTATGCTTAAATCATGCATACTCCTTCTAAAACTCACACTCAAGGATTATGAACACTAAATTACTCTTTCTTAACCGTATTCCATCCATTTTAATTGGTGGGATTCGTCCAAAACCGAAAATCCCAATATAAACCTGAAAAATCCCAACTCAAAACTAAAGAAAATGGAGAGGGAAGAGTATGGGTCACTTACCAACTAAGATCCATACTTCAAGAGGCTGAAAATCACTCCCAAAGGTCGGATTATTCGAAACCTAGCAGAGTTCTTTGCCGCTCCCTCCGTTTCTTTCCTTCCTGTTCGATTGAACTGTTTTTGATTTAAGCAAAATTATCCCCATTCTCCGCGGCTTGGTTGCTTTCGGCAGCTCTCTCGCTGCGGCAGCCCTGCTTCTCATCGCAGCGTGGAGCTCATTTTCTTCCACTTTGAGCTCTCCTCCATCTTGTTTCCTCCGGTTCTACACACAATACTAAATACACTTGGTTAGCCAAAGATTAAGTCGAAGATAATATAATGAGGGTTGTTATATTTACTGCTCTTCCTTTCTTGATTCGATTTTTAATTTAATCTTTGTAATTTAAAAAAATATATATTTAAGTTAAATTTAAAAGATTAGTTAGAAAAATATCTTAAGATTAGAGGTACAAAATTATTAAGATTTTAAACTTTACGCTAGTTATAAGTTAATAAGAGATACAACTTACAACATACATAAATCTCTCTAAATTAATTCTTATGACGTCATTTCTATCTTTTCTTATATTTGCTTCTAAATGTATTTTCTCTTTCTTTATAACAAAAAATAAAGTTATATTATATCCAACGAATCAATTTTAAAATACTTTTAAATAAAAAAAATTCAATTATAATCATTTTTATATTTGAAAACTAGAAAATTAAAAATAAAGTAAGAGGATCTAACCCATCTATAATATTTATAATTAATTTAATGAATAGTATGGCTCTTTTGTCATTACTTAAACATAAAATATAAATCAAGTTTACATTTTAAGCAGCAAAATCTCCCCGTGCAACTCACAGTGGGGAAAATCTAGTTTTATAAATAGTATGGATATTTAACATTTAAATTTTTTCATACATTAAAATTAAAGAAAATATTCTACAATGGAATAGATAATAAAAATAACTTTAAAAAAAGGATATAACAAAATTATATTAAAAAAAAAAGCATGAGATATGACCACATACTGTTTTATTGAAGGATAAAATTTGAATATGAAAATCAGTGAAGACGGGTAACAAGAAGACAATGGTCTTGGAAGTTAAGATACAAACTGGAAGAGAAATAAAAAATAGAAAACTTAAAATATAATAATAAAAAATAGAAAATTTTAACCTCATATGTGGTACCTTTACAGCCTTGCTGGATTTTATCATCGCCACATTTCTTAGCATCATTAAAAAAATAAAAAGAGAGAGATCAAATTTAGAGATTAAAAAAGCAATCTAATTATTATTAGTCCTTCAAATCGCCATTACTTCTTCAACAAAATGGCAACCACGAACTTAGTAATTCATACACAACACGTAATGCACTCTACACCGGATGCATTCTTTGCTACATGCTTGGTTTAAAGTTCAATGGAATTATCTCTTAAAAGAGAAAGACATAATTTTGTGGGGGTAGAACATAAATTCTAAATCGAATCTATCTGCTATTGTCAGCTTCAAACTTACTCCATATGGTAAAGTAGTAGTCTTGCCATTAAAACATTGCTGTCAAAAATAAAAAGGAAAAAAGAAAATTATCTTGTTAGCTTCAAAATCTAAATAGTTATATCCATCAGTTTATAAGTTAAATAACCATAAAATTATAGAAATAAAATTAAAATAATAAGTAAATTTGAAAATTATGAAAAATAATTTTTCAAAAAGTTTTAAGTAAGAAATAAATTTATAAACTACAAAAATAAAAATTTTAAAAAGAAAGAGCAAGGTCCAAAGAAAGTTTAGATAAGAAGTAAACCTAAAAGTTATAAGAAAAAGAAGTAAATTTAAAAATAAAAAAATAATTTAAAATTCAAATAAGAAGTAAATTTAAAAGCGACAAAAATTTAAAATTTTAAGAAAATAATAAAATATTAAGATTAAGATAATAAAATATAATGAGATAGTTTTAAAATTTTGAAAAGAAAGTATTTTTAAATAAATAAATATTTAAAAATATAAAAATAAATGAAATAAATATTAAATAATAATAATAATAATAACATCCAAATCAATTAATAACATTTAACGCCAATAAACAAAGTTGTTGCTGCTCTAATGCCAGATAGTACAGATGGCTAAGTGGTGATGAACATGTTTTTAAATATGACTTACATGGTTCAAATCTCTTTAGCAGTCAATATTTCATTTTCTTCCCACAAAATACTGTTCATAAGCCACTTTGGAAAAACGATTCCTACACACACACATAAAATGGAAGATAGATAAGTCAGTATAAGACGCCCAACGAAGGGGCCTGCCATTATATGGTTAGGTTGATAACCTTCAAAATGGAATTAGTTTATTCCTCTAGAGTTCCTATTTATCAGTATGAGCCTCTCATCTTGACTAAAGTGTTACTGATATTTCTTGGAACCAGAAAAAAAAAAGTGTTACTGATATTTCACCTTTGCTAGTTTAAAGGTGATATTGTTGATGCTTAGTTACGATACTCTCCCATCATTCCCTTATCCCTTGAAAGGAATGAGCACAAATGACTGTTTCAGATAGGAAATGGTTGTAGTTTCTGTTCATTTTTGGGTTATGAACATTTCTAACCAGATTTTGTTTAAAAAAAAAATGTTCATATTGTAACAAGAGCGAATGGTTTCTTAGGAATCCGTCCAGTTTTCCAATAAAAAAAATATTGGTTGGTTGAATGTTCTGAAACAATTAGCAAATGTTTATAACTGAGTTAATATTATGATTTTGTTTTATAATCTGTTTTACTAGACCTGTTCCAATCTTTTTTTTTTACTTAAACCAGCTGTTAGTAATATTTTTAAAATTAGTAATATTTTTAAAATTTAGAGGGGTTGTTGGAAAGTGTTAACGATTTTATAAACCGAAAGTATTATTCACTGTAAAATATAGATAATGAAATAAAAAAATTAGGGCCATTTTGTTATTTTAGCTAAAATTTTTTAAACATTTTATAAATTATAGATAGGCGACGGTTGAGGCCTGTCAGTCCTCTTTTAATTACATAAACGGAACATTTTTTTTAAGCCATAGCATAAATGGAACATGCGAACTTATATATTTAAAAAATGTAGATGTGTTCTTATTGGATATACAATATGATATGATGACCTACTTGCTAATATGTACATATTTGTATTGCTTTGCACTGTTCATATTGGTCTTCCTTCAGATTTGGTCATAAAATATGATATTTTGAATTTTTAAAATGAGGAAGGAAAAAAAAATGTTTCATGGATGCTCGAAGAATTGTGGTATACCGTTATCGTTGCTTTTTTGTAGTAAATGCTATTTTTACGTCAAGAGGAGAAAATGAAGATTTTTTAGTAGAAAACTTATTTTCTTAATTAGGTCCTTAATGTCTAGTTCTCCACTTAAACATGACCACATCTAACAGAGTTGTCTCACTGTTATCTATTAAACAAATTAATAGAAAATTAAATTAAAAACCTAATTTCAACCCTAGTCTGGTGGCATCATTGTGCCTTCTGTGATCGCAATCTCAATCTCTAATGGTTGGTGATCTCAATCTCAACCTTCATTATTTCTAGAAACACTCCCATATGTTCTACTCAGCGTTCTTTCTTGATAGATTCTAATACACCCGCTCCTTCAATTCAATGTTAAAATTTTGTCTCCCACTCATCAGTTGAATCTTAAACAAGAATGGATCTTTGAAATTAAGAATGCGTATATGTGACAGGTTTTTCTTCTTCTTCATTTGCACACAACAATATGGAGGGAAAATAGTGATGATGGGGACAAACACCGGCATGAAGTATTGAAGCACTGGTTTGAGTTCCATGACAAGGAGAGAGAGAGAGAGAGAGGAGGGATGGTGGGGAAGAAGGACACAGTCAAAGGTTAGAGGTCCGACAAGCCTAGAGGGCCAAGAAAAAACTTGCGAACAAAGGAAGCCCGAAAGGTTGCAACTATATTGACCAGTCAAAGGTTGAGGCAGATGGTTTAACAAGTTGCGGCCCCATTCTTGCTAAAGAATAAAGTTACGTTAGAAATGAAGACTAAACCGAGGCTCATATGCACAAAACTAGAACTCAACCGATTGGATAAAGGAGACAATTGGGGGAGAGGAAAACTAGGGAAAAACCCTTGACTTTGTTTGGTTTATCTGTGTTTTTCTCCCAATTTTCCTCTTTCCCTATTTTTTCTCCTATCCAAATGCAAGTTGTATCTTGCGGGCCCTGATGCTCAAAATAGATTTTGGAAGGCATGACATGACTCAACATTTGAACTAGACCCATAGCATAATTGAATCTAGGAGATTAAATAGGGAACTAAATCAAAAGAGAGACATTTTAATTAAAATCTAACAAGACGCATTAATCATTTTGGTGATGGCACGTGCATAACAACCATGATTCATAGTAAGTGACAAGTGGTAGGTTAAATAATCAAGGTCATCCTCTAGCCATTAACCGGTGCAAACAAATTAGGAAATCAATTAATTAGAGGAAACAATAAAGAATTAATCTAACCAATCTAGTAGGTGAAACCTCTTATCCCTAGTGCTTCAAAATATCTGTGTTTCAAAGTCAAGCAATTGTTTTGCCTTTCTTTTTCTTTATTTCATTCCCAATCAATTATATACGCATGACCCGAGTGTGTGATCCATCTACCTTCCCTGTGGGATTGACCCTAGAATACTCTTGTAGACAAAGTATGAATGTTATATATATATATATATATATATATATATTTGATCTATGGATGTTATGGTTATTTACTTTCATTCCCATATTATTTTAATATGGTGCGTCCACGGCCACGCATGCCAGTCTACATGTACTAAATCCAGATCCCAAAGAGATAAACCGGACATATAAAATGGCATAAATAAAAATGTTAATTAATATAATTATATATATAATATGAAATCTTTGGAATTATAGGTATTAAACATAAAAAGAAATTTCTAGAAAACTATTCACCTAGGAGGTTATGAATTATGTGAAGGGTAGAATGAAATTCTAAGAGCTCATTTGTGGGAGTTTATCGACATCATAAATTATAATAATATTTAAAACAGTTAAAAAAAAAATGTCTTGCGTGTGTATGTGTGTGTGGGTGTGATTTGGTTTACTTAATTTTCCTAAGCTGCGGTTTTCTTACAATTTCTCAAAAAAATGTTCTTATCATACCCACAAATATACTTATGATAGATTTCTTTAATAAAACTAGTGCATCCTTGCAACTTTCCACTCTCAAATCGTGTTTCTTCCTTTACTTCTGCATGACACAATCACTGATGATACCCATGATTTTTCAATTTCTTTCTCCTCTCTGCATAATCAAAGTACTAAGCATATTTAATTGTCAAACAACTTTCAATGCAAATTTGGAATATTCTTTAATCCAATCATATATATATATATAAGCAATAAACTCAAGTTGTGCCCTACAATCTCATCATTAATAATTGTGGAGTTTCAAGCGATTCATCATTACAAGCAGACAAGCTTCCACTAAATTGTTTAAAATTTGAGTACGAAAATTACATTCGAGGGGGTCTATTTCATAGTTTGGCATATTCATCCTTGACACCCCATTGCAGCTTTTGTAATTTTAAAAGAAGAGGACTGATATTTTCAAATTTTATTGATAAGTTTTACTTATAGCAGAAGAATAATCTGGTTATATCAACGAAACAAACAAACAAACGCATGTAGTAAAAATACAACCTAGAACTTAGAAACCTTAATTATGCCAAGATATATCAAAACCAACAACTTACTACGAAAATTCTTAAAAGAAAAACGATACGGACAATTGTATTAGTTTAGATATCTTGATAATACAAGTAAGATAAAAGAAAACAATAAAATAGAACGTAAAGAGGATGCCCCATTACAACTGCCACATCACATATATCTCAAAACACATTAATTTGTATGGTTTTATTATGATTCGTTTGAAGATGTTAAAATATTTCACGACCTTTAATTCTTTCTTGCATTTGTGCATCTCTGCATATGTCAGCTGTTTGTTTGTGTGCGCCCACTATCTAGCGACCCACAATCATCAGGCACTAACTGAAAATAGTCAAAGATAATCTCCTACATGCTTCTTCCCCAATTTTTTCTTTTTTTACGGAAAAGCTTGGTAGTCTTCATGCTCTCAATATCTAGATCGGGTCAAGTTCAACAGGGCGATTTCATGGTGCTTTTATCTTTTTTCTTGAAAAGATTCTTTGTGATCTCATTTTATTTATATGTTGGGCGTCAACATGCGAATGATTCCTAGAAAGCACAAAAGAACTGTCTTTTCTAGTCCACGATTTCATTAAGAAATCTTGCGACTTTGGATGTTTGTGCCTGCCATAAATTGAAGTCACTAGCTTGTGTCTTGTGAGATGATATCTAGTTCAGAGAGAGAAAACTAAAGAAAAGCACAAATACGAGCAAGAGGCCCTAACTATTCATCCAACTTGCGCGGGTTCATATAGAATAAGAGTGAAAATCCCTAATGAATACAAAATCAATTTATAATAATTACAAATTATCAAATAATCAATGCGATAGAGTTAACCTATATAGAATAGGAAGCTACACTAAATCGAAAGCCCTAAATCACACGAAATCAATCGTAATTAAATTACGTTTAACTGCAATAACACATTGATATATGCTTTTTAGAATTTTTATATTTTTCATTTTCTCAATTTTCATTTCAGCGACTATCATTTTTTTCCTTTAATTTTCGTACAAGAAATTTTTTTGGGGGAATCACATTTTGGGACCAAGATCTCCAATTAATTATAAAAAAGGATTTTTAACTAAAATTCAGTGGTAAAAATGGGAGGTTGAGTTGCAAAATTGGAAGAACAAGTAGTAAAAAAATCTGTTTTGTAATTAATTTGAGATCTTGGTCCCAAAATGTAATTCCCCCAATTTTTTTCCTGTAAATGACACTTTGAGAATTAATTATTTCCTTGAGCTACTTCAGTATAACTTTCAAGTATTTGTTTTAAAATATATTATATACGATTGAGTCTTTTAATAAATCTGTTTCGTGTTTAATTTATGTTTCTATCCATATATATCAAGACTGTAAAAAGTTCAAGCTTTCGAATTAGTCGGAAATGTGTGAGAGACTCAACACTGATAATGAGTTTGTTTGACGTCTACTATTGATGTCATTAATTACCATAATATAAATGATCACTACGAAAAGATAAACGCAATTAACCCTTCATGAGTCATATTGATGCCGGTATTTGTGTATTCCAAGTAAATGCATTGCAGCGAATAGATATGAGTGTTTTTTTTAAACCTCAATATTATATATACTTGTGATAGTGACAAACAACAGTATTCATTTGAAGTGATATGAGCAATCTAACCATTTCACTTAGGTTATTTCTTGTTTTTTCTGCTTTTTGCCTACCTCATTACTTTGGCAAATACTTACCAAAATGTCAACTTGCTAACCACAAGTTAATTAAAGTCATTAAGCTTATAATTAATATAAATTCACAACAGGATTACAACAATATTATGTTAGTCTTTAAAAAAAATTTGATGCCTTTAGAAATGTAGGTTTGGCTACTGCTAGCTGGTACAGAAACAATGGGAAAACACAAACTCTATTTAAAGAAACTGGAATTGAATTCTGAATGTCTTCCTTCTTATACATAGGTCTATATATAGTGTCTAGGAGGTAACATAACAGTAAAGGTAATTAAACGAATAATTAACTCAAGGGAGGGGTTATGGGAGTTACAACTCCATTATTAGGAAATTAAGGAGGGGTTACAGAGGTTACAGCGTTTAATGGAGGAGAGGAGGGGTTACATCTGTTTCATCCTCCCCGGGTTGGACGGAACTCGCCCTCGAGTCAAAGTCAGCATCATCATCTAGATAGGGTGACAAATCAGCAACATTGAAAGTGGCAGAAACTCCATAAGCACCAGGCAATTCAACCTTATAAGCATTGTTGTTGATCTTTTGTACAATCTTGAAAGGACCGTCAGCTCTGGGTGACAACTTGGCATTGGGTTGTTTAGGAAAACGCTCCTTTCTGAGATGTATCCAAACCAAGTCTCCCACATTAAAAATCTGTTGCTTCCGATGCTTGTCTCGCTGTGTCTTGAGTTTGAAATTTTGCTTCTGGATTCTTTCACGAACTTTTTCATGCAACTTCTTGATTTCCTTAGCCCTTTGATCGGCATCAGAACTATACTGCGGCTTATCGAGTGAAGGGGTCAAGTCTAGTGGACTAAGGGGACGAGTGCCGTAAACAACTTCAAACGGACACTTCCCAGTTGCTTGATTAACAGAATTATTATAGGCAAATTCAACTTGAGCAAGAACGAGGTCCCATTGCTTCAAATTCGTTCCCACGAAACTTCGAAGAAGATTTCCCAGAACTCTATTAATTGCTTCAGTTTGACCGTCCGTCTGTGGATGGCCAGCACTGCTAAATTGGAGCTTAGTTCCCATCTTCTTCCATAACGTCCTCCAAAAGTGGCTCAAGAACTTAACATCACGATCAGAAGTAATAGTTTTTGGAATTCCATGGAGACGAACGATCTCTTTGAAGTACAAATCTGCAACTTGTACCGCGTCATGGGTCTTTTGACATGGAATAAAATGGGCCATCTTCGAAAATCGATCCACAACAACCATGATGGAATCTTTTTGCCTCTGCGTTCGCGGTAAACCAAGAACAAAATCCATGCTCACATCTTCCCACGGTGCTTCTGGAACTGGCAGTGGCATGTATAATCCTGTATTTTGCCCTTTCATCTTAGCCAAATGACATATTCGGCATCGCTGTATATGCCGGTTGACATCTTGTTCAAGTCTAGGCCAATAGAAATTCTCTTTGACCAGATCAACTGTCTTATCTCTGCCAAAATGTCCGGCTAATCCTCCATCGTGAGCTTCCCAAATTATTGCCTCCCTCAAAGAACCCTGAGGAATGCATAGGGTTTTCCCTCAAAATAGAAATCCATCATGTCGGTAATACTGGTGGAATGATTGATCAACAGTAGCTTCCCACACTCTACAGAAATCAGGGTCATCCTGGTACAGCTCCTTGACAAGATCAAAACTAATAACTTTGGCCTGCATTGTTGTTAGTAACACATGCCGACGGCTAAGAGCATCAGCTACAGAATTTAAAATTCCAGCCTTGTGCTTAATGAGAAAAGGATAAGATTGCAAGATTTCACTCCACCGGGCATGTTTACGGCTGATCTTTTGTTGAGAGTTCAAATACTTTAGGGCTTCATGATCCGAAAAAAGTATGAACTCCTTGTTCAAGAGATAGTGACTCCAGTGTTGCAGAGCTCGGACAACGGCATAGAATTCTTTATCATAAGTAGAATACCTGAGCTTGGCATCATTGAATTTCTCACTGAAAAAGGCAATGGGATGGCCTTCCTGGCTCAAGACAGCCCCAATCCCAGTGTTAGAGGCATCACAGCTAACCTCGAATACCTGATCAAAATTTGGAAGAGCTAGAACTGGAGCTTCAGTTAATCGCTTCTTTAGCTCCTCAAAACTCCTTTGAGCTTGCTCTGTCCACTGGAATTTGTCTCCCTTAGTGCAATCTGTGATTGGTGCAGCAATAGAGCTAAAATTGCGGATGAACCTCCTGTAGAAAGAAGCCAATCCGTGGAAGCTTCGGACTTCCTGAAGAGATCTTGGAATTGGCCAACTATTAATGGCTTCAATTTTACTGGGATCAACTCGAACTCCTTCTGTGGTGATGATGTACCCCAAGAAAACAACTTCTTTGGCGAGAAAGGTGCACTTCTTTAGGTTGGCAAAAAGCTTTTGGTCTCGCAGAGCTTGTAAGACTTGCCGTATGTGATCGAAGTGTTCTTCCTGACTCTTGCTGTAAATAAGAATATCGTCAAAGTAAACAACAACAAATTTCCCAGTGAAAGGTCGCAATACCTGATTCATCAGGCGCATGAATGTGCTAGGGGCATTGGTTAGTCCAAAAGGCATCACATTCCACTCATACAAGCCATCTCTTGTCTTGAAAGCGGTCTTCCATTCATCTCCTGGACGAATCCGAATTTGGTGATACCCACTACGAAGATCAATTTTGGAAAAGGTAGTGGCACCGTACAGCTGGTCTAACATATCATCGAGCCGGGGTATCGGAAACCGATACTTGATAGTAATTTTGTTAACAGCTCGGCAATCGATGCACATTCTCCAACTTCCATCTTTCTTGGGTACTAGCAGAACAGGTACAGCACAAGGACTAACACTTTCTCGAACCAACCCTTTCTTCAACAGCTCTTCAACTTGTCGCTGGACTTCGGCATGTTCCTGAGGACTCATCCTATAAGCAGGTTTGTTAGGAATGACTGCTCCTGGAACAAAATCAATGGCGTGCTGTATATCTCGCATGGGTGGCAACCCGGATGGCATCTCATCAGTTATCACATCTGGAAACTCGGATAATAAAGGCATAACTGCTGGTGAGATGGTGGACTCACTGTTTGCCTCGAGTACCAGTATGAAACTCATTGTCTGGGTTTCAAATTTCATCTCCTTGAACTCTTCTTTCGTCATCAGAGTCACCAATGGCTTAGCTTCTGTTGAGACTTTGCTAAATTCACTAGGCGGTAGAGGCGCTAGCTTGATCTTGACACCGTCTTTAGTGAAAGAGTAGGTGTTTGTACGTCCATCATGCAGAGCATATCGATCATATTGCCATGGCCTCCCCAAAAGAAGGTGGCATGCATCCATGGGAACAACATCACACATAACATCGTCACAATATCTGTTCCCAATAGAAAAAGTAACAAGGCATTGCTTAGAGACTTTTACCTCGCTTCCAGTATTAAGCCAGTGAAGCTTATAAGGATGCGGGTGGTCATGTGTTGGTAGCTTCAACTTCTGCACCATGTAGTCAGACACTACATTTTCACAGCTCCCACTGTCAATAATGACATTACAAACTTTGCCCTGGGCAGTGCAACGGGTGTGAAAAATATTGCGTCGTAGCCATGGTTCTTCCTTAACTACAGCTGCATGCAGACTTCGTCTGATAACCAAGGCCTCTCCCTGATCTGCAGGCGTAATCTCCTCGTCATATACTGGTTTGGCCTCATAATATGTAGTCTCCTCTTCATCTTCATCAGGTGCTTCATAAGCTTGCCCTTCCCTAATGGTAATAACCCTTCGAGTAGGACAGTCTGAGGCGATGTGACCAAAACCTTGGCATTTAAAGCATCGGGGTGCTTTAGAGCCAGATTCCTTGACAGTATTTAGTGGAGACTTGCGCGTAGTGCTAGGCTGCGGCTTGCCTGATGAAGCGGGCTGCTGAAATCCTGCCTTTCGACCATCAAAATAACCCTTAGAGGAAGAAGGTTGATAAGAAGACCTCTTGGGTGTTTGCTTTTCCACACGGATGGCTAGGCGAATCACATCATCCAAAGTCCAATATTGCTGAAGTTGGACTGGACGACTGATGTCAGCGTTTAACCCTGCAAGATAATGAGCTATCGTTTGCTCCTCCTTCTCCTGTATGTCACACTTCATCATAAGTTTTTCAAATTCTCTGGTGTATTCTTCTACAGATAAGGATCTCTGTCGAAGATTCTGCAATTGGATAAAATTATCCTGGTGGTAATGCTCCGGTAGGAACTTCCGGGTGAGCTGTCGTCTCATTTTCTCCCAAGTCTCAATCTTGCGCTTTCCCTCTCGTACTCGCTTCCGTTTGAGATTCTCCCACCATATGGAAGCATGCTTCTTGAGTTTAAGAGTGACTATCTTAGCTTTCTGTCTGTCTGGAATCTCCTTGTATTCAAACACTCGCTCAACTGTTTGAAGCCAATCTACAAACTCGTCTGGCTGGAGTCTTCCCTCAAATTCAGGAATGTCTACTTTGATGTCACTAGAGCGGAATGGTTGTTGTTGAGGTCGGCGATGGTTGTCAGTGGATGAAGAACTGCTGCTATCCGAATCACCCTCTGGGTTTTCTCTACGAGTTTCTAACAAAGCTCGCTGCAATTCTATGGTAGCTTCCAATTCTTGTATTCGTCGTCTCATCCCGTCCATCGCAATGTCCTGTACATTCCTGCGTCTTGGAGGCATTTTTTTTTTCGGCCTTTTCTGTAAGGTCAGAACTTAGGCAAACAAACAATTATAAAGGAATATGGGTGAAAAGATAATTTTATGAAGTATAGGGGTGGAAAAAGAATTTTAGGGAAGTTTGAGGTGGACTGTAATTCTGGAAAATATGGGGGTCAAATTGGAATTTCGAAAAGTTCAGGGGCAAAACTGAAATTTAAGGAAGTAAAGGGGTAAAAATGTAATTATGGAAAGATTAGGGGCAAAAATGTAAATATGAAAAATTTTAGAGGTCAAACTGTAAATACGAGAAGTTTGGCTGACTGGGCAGGATGACGTGGCATAATTGACACGTGGCAGACACGGGGTGGCTGAGCTGTCACTGACTGGACAGGTCAGGATGACGTGGCAGATGACATCATCATCTTCAACCTCCAGCAGGCGCGTAGGTTGCGCGTGAGGAGTGTACCGGCGCGTGGGCTGCGCGTGGACTTCAGGCGACGGCGCGTGAAGGCGCGTGGAGGGTCAGATGGCGGCGAAACTCTCCAGTCTGAGGTTTTTCGGCCTTCCGAGCTTGATGGTGAGATCCGTTTGGCTGAAAAGTGGCTGGAACTTGATTCCAACGGCGGCGGTGGTGGCGGTTGCTCACTTTCAGGTGACTCGTCGACGGCTCTCTCACTCCTCGAAGCTTCTGGACACTCTCTCACCACGCTCTGATACCAAAATGGTACAGAAACAATGGGAAAACACAAACTCTATTTAAAGAAACTAGAGTTGAATTCTGAATGCCTTCCTTCTTATACATAGGTCTATATATAGTGTCTAGGAGGTAACATAACAGTAAAGGTAATTAAACGAATAATTAACTCAAGGGAGGGGTTATGGAAGTTACAACTCCATTATTAGGAAATTAAGGAGGGGTTACAGAGGTTACAGCGTTTAATGGAGGAGAGGAGGGGTTACATCTGTTTCACTAGCTCCGGCTTGTTTCCTTGTCCTACAGATACTTTGTTATTAATATAGTTTAAAAGAAAAGTTCATATGGAAGAGTACCAAGGTGAGTGTTTAATACACACATACTAAATGTAGAGATTCTATTCATGGCATCACATGGAGCTAAATGAGAATGATATTTAGGCATGGGATTTCATTTTAAAAAAATGAGTGCATAAGAGTAATGCTATGTTTGATAGAAAGAAAATGGGTTTAAGAAAAGGAAGAATAAGACATAAAATCCATTTTAACATGTTTGGTGTAACAACCCTCAGTACATTGTCTCTAACTTGGTCTCTAGCTAACTATGTGTGTTTGGCGTAGTATGTAGAACCGAAGGATCATGGTGGAGGAAAGAATCAAAGTGGACAAAAATGAGTTCCATACTGTGGCCAGAAGCTGGGCCACCTTAGTGAGCAAGCTATAGATTCTAAGATATTTTCTGGCTAATAGCAATGGCACCGTGGCGAGAATCGAAAATTTTTTATAAACCGAGAACATTTCAATTTGACAGAAAAGAAAGATATGGAGGGACCGACAGAGAAGTAGTGCTAGGGTTTAAAGTTTATGGCCATTAGGAGTGATTTTCAGATCTTAGGAGCTTGGTGTAATATCCATAAATTTCCATATATGATTTTTAATACGATTTATGTTTAGAATATGAGGAATGAAGATATACACTGAATAAAGATATACAATGAATTATGATTTCAATAAGTTACATTGAATTCTGATGAGCATACACTGAATGGAGGTATATAATGAATATTGATTTCAATAAGTTACATTGAATTCTGATGAGCATGCACTGAATGGAGGTATACAATGAATATTAGTTTCAATAAGTTACATTGAATTCTGATGAGTATATATTGAATGAAGGTATACAATGAATTACATTGAATTATGATTAGCATACATTAAATTAAGGTATGCAATGAATTGATGTCACTTGCTGGTCAAGACATCAACACTATAAATACCCCTCCCATTTCTTCATTTCAGCACATCACTAGTTGAGAGCGAGAGTTGGGAGTAAGTGAGAGAAAGAGAAAGCCGAGGGATAGAAAAAGAGTGTGAGTGAAAGAGAAGGAAAAGAAAGGAAGGTTAACTTCAAGTAAGGTACTTAAAAAATTTAACGAAGACAAGGTGCTTAGCTCATGATACTTTTCGGTGGAGGTAATATATTATTTATTTCATATATTTTCTGTGAATTAATTATGGATGTTATGTGATATTATTGGATGAGTTGTTTTAATATAAATGTTTTGAAATGCTATGGATGTCTAGTATTAAGAGGAAACTCTGTTGAGATTTTTATAGATGCATGAAATATGAGTTATTTGGTTGTTTGCATAATTACCTGATTATGAGCATGATTTGTATGAATGAATATATATACTACTGAGATTTCCCCAAATCTCACACCAAGTGACTAACAATGTTAGGGCCAAGCACAAGGAAAGGCAAAGGCAAGGAGGTGATTAAGTAAGAGGAAGTAGGCTGGAAGATATTATTTTATATTAGAATAAATGTATTGAATTATGATAATATGTTCTGGAACAATAGTCAGATAATTACAGTATGATTGACTTGATTTTTATTAATTAAAGTAAACTTTTAGTTAAATTATTGTCTTTTGAACAACCTAATTTTGAAAAGTTTAAAAGTTTAATTGTTCTAGGTTTTTAATTATTTCTGCTAGATATATAAAATATGATTAGAATCCTAGTAAGTTAAGGTGTTACACTTGGATTCACGTGGGTAAGTGATCTCTACTCCTCCCTCTCCATTTTTCTTCGGTTTTGAGATAGGTTTTTGGGTGATATGTTGGGTTTTCAGAAATCCACAGATCAAAATGGATGAAATGGGATTAATGGAGTGTAATTTGGTGTTTGTGATTCTTGGGTATGAGTTTTGGAAGGAGTATGCATGATTTACCAACTTGAATCCAAGCTTTCAAGGTCCCAAAATCACTCCCAAATGCCGAAAATCTCGAACCCTAGCAGATATCTCTACATTCCTCCTCCATTTCTTTCTTTTCCTTCACGTTTGACTGATCGAAATGTTTCTGATTTAAATAAAAAACCTAACTCCCATTGCGACTCTAGGACAACTCGCCGCAGTGCCACTACATTCACTCGAAAAATGAAGCCATTGGAATATGCTATTGCCACGACGGCCGTGCTTCTTACTGCGGTGTGGAACTCATTTCTGCCCTACTTGAACCTTCCTCCATGCATCCTGTTTCCTCTGGTTCTGTACACATTGCCAAAACAATGTCATGAGGGGTGTTACAGAGAATGAGAATGAAGTGGAGCCTGAAAGAGCCCAAGAGCTGAAGGAAGGAGTATCTCCTCCCAATTGAAAGACTTTCGAAAGTTTAATCCCTTAGTTTTTAAAGGTACAATGGATGTTACATCGACTGAGGAATGGATAGAGCAATTAGAGAATATATTTGGTGTGATGGATTGCACCTCTAAGCAAAAGGTACAACTAGCTGTGTTCAAGCTTGAGAAGACGGCTAAGCATTGGTGGATAAGTATTCTCCTAAGTGTGGAAGCGATGAATGCCCTAATGACCTAGGAACAGTTTAAGGAACGATTCTTTGCACACTACTTCGCTCCAGCTCTAATGATGCAGAAGAAGGCCGAGTTCCTAGCTTTTCAGCAAGGGAATTTGTCGGCAGATGATTACATTGATCAATTCTTGTATTTGGTAAAGTATTCCACTTATCTGAACAATTATCCTGATGATAGGTGGAAGGCTTAGAGATTGTTTGAGGGAGTCCATCTAGAGATTAAGAAGCAGTTATCGGTGGTGGAGTTTGTATCCTTTGAGGACTTGTGTTGGAAGATGTATGTCTTATCCAAGAGAATGCGAGAGACTGAGGAAGAGAAGAGGAATTCAATGATTCGAGCCTTTTTTCACCTAGGACCTATCAAAGGAATCAGTAAAGAAAGTAGATTTAGAAGTGGTAGTAGCGGTGGCAGTATAGGTTCTAGTAGAGGAAGAGGTCGACATAATGAAGGCTACCATGGCAGAGGAAGAGGTAGGCTTAGCAGATATCAGTCTAGTAGAAGTCGATATGGTAGAGGATCATTCTATAGAGGAGGCTTTGACCAGGGGAGTTCCAGTCAGAGTGAATATACAGGAAGAGACTCAGCCCCATCCCAGTACAGTTTGGGTAGTACCTCAAATCCACACACACAATACGGGATAAACCATGGTGACCGTCCGTGCTTGATTTGCTATAATTGTAGGAAGCCGGGACGTATGTCACAGAATTGTCATGAGCCAAGATGTGATGATGCGATGAGAAGGCACGCGATGCTAGGACGAGTCTTCACAACTACCCAACAGGAAGCGAATGCAGTGCCTAACTTGATTAGAGGTAAACTTAAACTCGATGTTTTCTCTATTCATGTATTGTTTGATTCAGGTGCATTGCATTCCTTTATATCTTTTGATTGTGCTCGGAGATTGGGTATTGTGGCAATGGAGTTACCTTGTGAATTGTTGGTATCCATACCCATGGGAGTTTCATTAAGAACTGCTCAAGCTTATCTGAATTTTGTGGTTCATTTTGAACACTAAAGCACTACTCTAGATTTAATCTGTTTGCCATTACAAGATATTAATGTGATAACTGGGATGGATTGGTTGGAGACGAATAATGCCATTCTCGACTGTGCTCAGAAGATCGTATCATTGCCCATGAATATCCCTAGTGTTGAAGGGGATGAAAATGTCTATTTGTCCTCTACCCAAGCTAACAGGTATCTAAGAAAAGGATGCCAAGGGTTTTTGACTTTCTTTTCTGTTAACATTGATATAGAAGGAGGCATAGAAAGGTACCTGGTTGTGAGTGAATATCTTAATGTGTTTCTAAAGGAGATTATTGGTTGCCGTCACCACGAGAGCTGGAGTTTTTCATTGATTTGGTGCCCAGAACTAGTCCCATTTCTAAGGCTCAATATTGAATCACACTGTCTGAATTGAAAGAACTTAAGAAGCAAATTGAAGATTTGTTAAAAATGGGTTTCATTAGACCAAGTGTCTCACCTTGGGGAGCTTTAGTGTTATTTGTCAAGAAGAAGGATGGTAGCCTCAGATTGTCTATTGATTACAGGTAGCTGAATTGAGTGACAATTAAGAATAAATATCCTTTGCCACAGATTAAAGACTTGATTGATTAGTTGGCAGGTGCCTTAATTTTCTCTAAAATTGATTTGAGGTCAGGATACCATCAACTACAGCTGTGTACTGCAGATGTGCATAAAACTGTTTTTTGAACTTGATATAGGCATTATGAGTTCCTTGTGATACCATTTGGGTTGACCAATGCTCCGGTAATCTTCATGGATTATATGAATAGGGTCTTTCGGCCACATTTGAATAAATTTGTGGTGGTATTCATTGATGATATTTTGATATACTCCAAGAGTGAGGAAGAGCATGCACTCCATCTTTGAATTATTTTGCAAGTATTACGGGATCACAAACTGTATGCTAAGCTTAGTAAATATGAGTTTTGGCTATGAGAGGTGAAATTTCTTAGTCATGTGATTTCTGCAAAAGGTGCAGTAGTGGACCCTAGTAAGGTAGAAGCGGTGGTGAATTAGGAGAGATCGCAGTCAGTGACTGAAATGCGCAGCTTTCTGGGATTGGTTGGTTATTACCGAAGGTTCATTAAGGGATTCTCTCAGCTTGATATGCCATTAACTAGACTCACCCATAAGAATCAATCTTTCATTTTGGATGATAGGTGTGAGAGATCATTTTAAGAACTAAAGGTTCGTCTGATATCCACTTGGTACTGACTATCCCTAACCCATTTGAGCTATTCACAGTTTACACGAATGCCTCCAAGTAGGGTCTAGGGTGTGTGTTAATGCAAGGAAGAGTTGTGGCATATGCTTCAAAGTAGTTGAGGCCTTATGAGGAGAACTATCTTACTCACTACCTTGAGCTAGTGGCTGTGGTGTTTGCCTTGAAATTATGGAGGCATTATCTTTATGGTGCTCAATTGGAGGTGTTCAGTGATCACAGGAGTTTGAAGTATCTATTTGATCAAAAGGAGTTGGACATGAGGCAAAGACGTTTGATAGAATTCTTGGTAGATTATAAGTTTGCTTTGAAGTATCATTCTGGGAAAGCCAATGTAGTAGCTGATGCGTTAGGTAAAAAGTTGATCCACATAGCCACAATAATGATGAGAGAACAATAGTTGTTGGAGAGCATGAGAGATATGAAGTTATCCATTAATGTCCATCCTGGAGTACTAGTATTGGGATCCATCAATGTATCAAGCAATTTATTAAGGAACCTTTGATATGCTTAGTTGGAGGATAACTATCTTTTGGGCATTCAAGAATGAATTGAAATGGTGGAAACTCAGGACTTTGATATACTGGAAGATGGTATCATCAAGTACAGTGGTTGGATTTGTGTGTTAAATGTTGTGGGATTGTGAGAAATTATTCTAGAGGAAGTTTACAATAGCAGATACGCTATTTATCCAGGCACCACTAAGATGTACCAAGATTTGAAGTGAGGTTATAGGTGGCTAGACATGAAAAAGGTTATCACAGAGTATGTGGCAAGATGTCTAATATGTCAAAAGGTGAAGATTGAACGCCAATTGCCAGCGGGTATGTTGTAACCTCTGGAGATCCTAGAGTAGAAATGGGATAGTATCTCAATGGATTTCGTGATGGGATTACTGATGTCCTCTTCAGGGCACAATGCAATATGGGTAATTGTTGATAGGTTGATGAAGTTGGCCCATTTCATTCCAATTTAGGAGACCATTTCGATGGAAAAGTTGGCCTATTTATATGTGAGTAAATTTGTGAGACTACATGGAATCCCGATGAATATTATGTCGGACAGAGATCCTTGGTTTACATCCAAGTTTTGGTAGTCTCTTCAGAAGACCATGAGGATGAAGTTGAGTTTCAGTACTGCTTATCACCCTCAATCTGATGGGTAGACTGAAAGAACGATTCAAACTCTGGAAGACATACACGAGCTTTGGTTCTGGAGAACAAACACAATTGGGATCATTATCTGCCATTGGTCGAATTTGCCTACAACAACAATTACCACTTAAATTTGCAAATGGCTCCATATGAAGCATTGTATAGTTGGAAGTGCATATCACCATTGTGCTGGGTTGAACTTGGTGAACGAAGTCTCTTAGGCCCAGATATTGTGGATCAAACCTCTTAACAAATAGAGAGTATTCGATAGAAGTTTCTGACCACTTAGAGTTGGCAAAAGAGCTATGCGGATAGAAGGAAGAGACCATTGGAGTTTGATACTGGAGATCATGAGTTTTTGAAGGTCACTCCTACTACAGGTGTTAGGAGATCAATTCGAGTTAAGAAGCTCACTCTGTGATATATGGGTTTATATTAGATTTTGGAGTGAATTGGGCTAGTAGCATATCGAGTGGCGCTACTGCCTAATCTTGCTAGATTGCATGATATTTTCCACGTGTCTTAACTCAAAAAGTATCATTCGGATCCATCTCACATAATTGATGATGAGGAAGTTCAAGTAAGAGAGGATCTGACTTTTGTGGTCATGCCATTTCAAATCCTTGATGTAAAGGAGAAGCAGTTGAGAATTAAGACCATTAGGTTAGTGAAATTATTATGGAGTGGCCTGACATCCAATGATGTCACGTGGGAGATGGAAGAATCTATGCGAAGGGGATATCCAGAGATTTCTGCTTGAGGTAAGGTTTCAAATTTCGAGGACAAAATTTTTATAATGAGGGGAGAATGTAACAACCCTTATTACACTATCCCTAACTTACTCCCTAGCTAACTATGTGTGTTTGGCATTGTATGTGGAATCAGAGGGTCAGGATGGAGGAAAAAATCAAAGTAGAGGAAAATGAGCACCACGCTGCGGCGAGAAGCTGGGCTACCATGGCGAGCGAGCTACAGATTCTGAGATATTTTTTGGTTGACAGCAATGGCACCGCGGTGGGCTTTTTTGGGGCTGCGCGGGGGGGGGGGGAGGGGGAATCAAAAGTTTTGTATAAACCGAGAACGTTTCAGTTGGACATAAAAGAAAGAAACAGAGGGAACGACAAAGAAATAATGCTAGGGTTTGAAGTTTCTAGCCATTGGGAGTGATTTTTGGATCTCAGGAGCTTGGATTCACTTTAATAAGTGATCTCTACTCCTCCCTCTCCATTTTTCTTCGGTTTTGAGTTAGGTTTTTGGGTGATATGTTGGGTTTTTAGGGTTGGGCCAAAATCCACTGATCAAAATGGATGAAATGGGATTAATGGTGTGTGATTTAGTGTTTGTAATCCTTGGGTATGAGTTTTGGAAGGAGTATGCATGATTTAAGCTTAACCTTAGGCTGAAATTGTTAGAGGGAGTATGAAATCCAAGATGTGTGTGGTTGAATATTGTTTAGATGGTCTTTAGGAGTTCAATGGTGTATGGAAATGATGTTGGAACCTTGGGCTAGACATATATAGTCAAATTGTGGTTTTTAGTTAAATGGTATATTATGTTAATTGAGGTATTATGATATTGTAAGGTTTATTGGTTCATTGAAAGGGGTTCGAGTGTGTTGGACAACCCAAGAAGCTTGTAGAATAGCGTGTGTGTGGAAATTGATAACCTGAGATAACTGAGTGCTTGTATTGATTGTATTGTATGTTGTTATATATGTGTGTGTGTGTGTGTATGCATGTTTCCGTTCATACCACGATATTAATATGCCTGTGTATGGTTTTTTTATATATCGTGGTATACACACGGCTAGACACATAGTGTATGATGACTATAATGATGACTAGAGATGATGATGATAATGTGATATTACATGATGCATGCATGACATTGTGAAAACCATGATGATGATAATATATGAAATGAGCATCACCACATGACATTGTGAGATATATGGTGATTGGGTAGTGATGATGATATGATATATGATGATATGATATGATATATGATAAGGGAGGATAAGGATGGGATCCTTGCGGCTAAATTGCCTCCTATGGCCAGGAAGGAAAAGCGCGCAGTAGACTACACCTTTCGTCAATTGCTATCAATTCGTGGTGGGAAAGGGGAAGGAGAGCCACAGTTTGAGCTCTAGTGTAACCTTTGGCTGGATTGCATTAGAGTAAGGTAAGCTTGGTGATTTCCTAGAATCAATCTTCACCAATTGTTGGAAGAGAATCACTTATACTAAATGTCTTATTATGACGATAGTTCGTGGTTCTAGCTGTGTGGAGGGATACATGCATTCCATTTCATATTGCATTCATGAGATTGTATGAGTTATATGTGTGTGTGTGTGTGTGTGGTTGTTCCTAGTTACTGAGACTGTCTTACACCCCTTTCTCATGTACTAACTTTTAGGTGAAGGTTTTGACACTAGTCTAGAGAAGATGAGGGTATAGCCACTTTGATATTGGGAATAGCAAGTCTATGTATTACATGTGTGTATTGTCTATGTATTGTTGTGCTAAGCAGGATAATGTGTTTTAATGGATATGAAGAATTAGATGGTTGTAATGACATTTAGATGTGTATGTATGTTAATGTTATATGATATTGATGTGGAATGGTATTTGATGTGATGTTGTGTGATGCATGTATGGTACGGAGTGTTGTTGAGGCAGTATGGTAGAGTATGTGAGCCTAGAGGGAGTTTTGGGCTAAGTATGTGAGTTTTAGGCCTATAGCCTACTTTGTCAATTTAGGATTCAAGGGGTCAAATCTCAAGGGAGTGGTTCCTTTGAGGTGAAACCTCTTTGGACAAGTTAGATAAGTGGTTTAGGACCTGTGTGAATGGTTTTGAATGGTCAAATTGCTTTTGGTGGCAAATGGGAGTTGTAAGTTGTGTATTTTGGTCAAAAAGTGGTCAAAACAGTGTTGGATATCCAAAATCTATATACAGAGATGGATTGAGATGAAAGTAGTGTCTATGGTTGGATTGGGACAAGATTGACTTGTAGGAGTTGGTATCAGATCAATCGGAGGTCGGAGCACAAAATTATCACCCCGGGTTGTTGGAATTTTGCTAGTTTAAACCAGATGGGCGACAAGGCTCCTAGGTACAGGCTACAGTGCCAGGAAAATAGAGAACTCCAAAGCCGCGATGATACTGTAGCGGTCGTGGCCCCAACCTAGTCCTGGTGTCTTTTGGGTTTTGTTCCATTGCTCTGATGTTCTGGAAGGTATATTTGAGATGTTTGGGTTGTGTTTGGTTGGTTTTTAAAGTTTTTGGTCAAGTCAGTAGATGTTTAGGATATGGTGTTACATTTGGTTACTAATCATAATTCTTCTATTAGAAATCTCAATGTGTTTGGTAGCCAATAATAGCCTTTTTATTGGAAACTAAATATATTGAGATGGATTTTCTCTTTTTTTCTCCCTTTTTCAAAACTAGAAATTTCTTTCTACTAAAGATGGGGGTTAAGAGTTTGAGCCTATACATATATATGGGAGACTCTTTCTCTCTTTCAATACTCAGGTACATATAAAGTTTGAACACACAATAAAGAAGGCCAATCTTTCAAGCACTCCTAATTAAGTGAGAATGGCCCTTAGAGTTTGAGCCTAATTTGTCTCCATGTTCTAATGTCCTGACCTTTTTAGATAAACATACAAGATATAAACTTACTTTATGTTCACCTAAAAAGGCCATGAGTAAAAAAATTAGAGACAAACCAAACCATAACCTGAGAGTTGAGGAAAATATGTACAGTGGAATCTATTGTGAGTCAAAAAGTACTCTAATATCATGCCCAAAAAAAGAAATAAAAGAAAAGAAAATATATTTGATTGAATAACTCAATGTCTTTTGTAACAACCCTCATTACATTATCTTGAACTTGATCCCCAGCTAACTAAGTGATTTTGGCGTTGTATGCAGAACCCGAAGGACCAAGATGGAGGAAAGCTCAATTTGGGGATAGAGGAGCTCCTAGCCGTAGCGAGCTTCCTGGCGTCAAGGCGAGTGAACAAAATTTTGTTTAAATTGGAAATGTTTCAGTCAACTAAATGCGAGAGAGAGAGAGAGAGAGAGAGAGAGAGAATGGAGGGAGCAGCGAAGAAGCACTGTTAGGGCTTCAAATTTTCGGCCTTGAGAGGTGATTTCTAACCCCATGGGGCTTGCTAAATTATTGGTAAGTGATCTCTACTCCTCCCTCCATTTTCTTTGGTTTTGAGTTGGGATTTTTCAGGTATATGTTGAGATTTTCAGTTTTGCTTGAAATCCATTGATTAAAATGGATGAAATGGAATTAAAGAGGTGTGATTTGGTATTTATGATGCTTGGGTGTGAATTTTAGAAGGAGTATGCATGATTTAAGCTTATCCCTAGGTTATTTTCGGTTTAGGCATTTAGGAATTCAAAGTATATATGGTTGAGTAGAGTTTGAATGGTCTTTAGGAGTTTAATATTGTATGGAAATAATATTGGAATCCTGGGTTAGGCCTAAATAGTCAAATTGTGATGTTTGGTTAAGTGATATTATATGTTAATTAAGGATTTTATGGTATTGTAAAAGTTGGCTGGTTGCTCAGAGAAGTCAAATTATGGGATTGGCATTCAAGAAAACTTGTAGAGTCTACATGTGTGGTATTGACAACCTGAGGTAACCGGGTGTTTGTATTGGTTGCATTGTATGTTATTATATATATGTATATATGCATGTTTTCATTCATACCACAATATTGATATGTGTGTGTATGGTTTGTTTATATATCGTGGTGTATGCACATGGCTAGACATATAGTGTATGATGATTATGATGATGATTAGAGATGATGATGATATGACATTATGTGATGTATAGTATGACATGAGAATATAATGATGATGATTATATGATGATATGATGTGAGCATCACCACATGACATTGTGAGGTATATGGTGATCAGGTGGTAATGATGATATGATATGATATATGATAAGGAAGGATAAGAATAAGATCCCTGCTGCTAAATCGCCTCTTATGGCTAGGCGGGAAAGGTTCGTAGTAGATTGCACCTTCCCTAAATAGCTAACAATTTGTAGTAGGAAAAGGGAAGGAGAACCATGATCCAAATACTAGTAGTACCTTTGGCCGGGTGCACTAGTAGGAGGTGAGCTTGGTGATATCCCAAAATTAGTCTTCACCGACTATTGGAAGGGAATCACTTATACGAAACATCCTATTATGATGATAGCTCGTGGTTTTAGTTATGTGCAAGGGAGATATGTATTCCATTTCATATTGCATTCATGAGATTGTATAAGTTATGTATATATATGCGTGACTGTCCCCAGTTACTGAGACTTTATCTTACACCCCTTTTCCATGAACTAACATTTCAGGTGAAGGTTTTGGCACTAGTTTGGAGAAGACAAGGAAGTAGCATACTGGACATGGGAATACCAAGTCTATGTAGTGCATGTGTGTTATGTCTATGTATATTGTGCTAAGTAGGATAGCATGGTTGTAATGGATTTGAGGATCCTCATATTTGTAATGATGATGTTGGTATAATATATGTGTGGATTGCATTGTTCGTGATGTGTATGATGTATTGTGATGTTAGTATGGTTTGGGGAGTTAAGGGGTCAGTATGATAGTGTATGGGAGCATAAAAATGGAATTGGGCCTTGTTGGTATGTTTTTGAAAATGTAGCCCATTATGAGGAATTAGGGTTTAAGAGGGTCAAATCTTAGAGGAGGGGTTCCTTTGAGATGAAACCTCTTTGGACAAGTTGGTTAAGTAGATTAGGACTTGTGTGAATGGTCTTTGAGTGCCCATTTGCCATAGGTGGCAATTGGAGGAGGTTTGTGATGAGTTTTAGTCAAAAAGTGGCTAAACATTGTTGGGTATCCAAAATCTCTATACGGAGATGAATTGAGATGCATTCGATGTCTATGGTTAGATTGGGACAAGATTGACTTGTAGGAGTTGGAAGCAGGTCAATCGGAGGTCAGAGCATAAAGTTATGCACGTCAGTAGTTTGCCCCAGAAGTTAAATTTTGCTGATATGATATTAGCAAAGGGGCGTTGCGGCACTAGGAAGCCAGGCTACGACACCAGTGATCCAAGAGCACTAGAGCCATGGCAGTACTGTAGTGGCCGCAACCCTGCACACTGTTCTAGCTGTTCTAGTGTTTCTTGAGGTGTTTTGTGGTGTTTTCCGCTGCTCTGACGTTTTGGAAGGGAAATATGAGATGTTTGAGCTATGTTACGTTGATTTTTGAAGTATTTGGTCAAGTTAAGAGGTGTATTGGAGTAAGGTGTTACATCTTTGGAAGGTAAGAAATGAATTATGTCTGATAGACTTTAGCTTATATGAAGAATGGTATTTACATTTCATGAGATCATCTAGACATTTTTCTCAAATTCCTTTAAAACCATAATAGTAAAGGAAGAAAAGGCTTGTATTTTGCTAAGTCACTATTCTGATGCTGTAATTACCTTTAATTTCTACAACAGCAAAGCAGTCTATATGAATGCCGGCATAGCTAGTGTCAAGGATATGTAGCTTGAGACTGGTAAATAGCCTCCTCTGTCTAATAAAACTGACTGTCTCATTCACATAAAATATCATGGGAATAAATTCTATGGGCATGATCTCCTCACTTTTAGTTAACCATAGTAAGTTTATAATCAATGTGCAGTTATTCTGATATCTTCACTATATTGACCAAGTGTTCCTTACTCCAATTAGAGTGGCCTTGCTCTTCCAGTAAAGTAAAAAATGGGTATAATAGTTAATGCACAACAAGCCTTGAACATTTTTCACGCCATACAGCCCATACTCATTTTAAGCCAAGAAAAATATATAACCAAAGACCGATGGAGGGGAGAAGATGTCTGTATCAGTAAAGCCAAAGTTTAGTTAGTGGAAGAAGCATTTTCTTTATAAAGCATAGTAACTGATAACATCATAATGCAGATTTCAATCTCTTATATTAATGCAAAATGTTGTTAGTGTTGTCTAATCACGACCAATGCCATTTTCCTTCTAAAAATCATTTTGCTTTTGAATGAATGGTTGTGAGGAAATTTTAGCTGGGTCAAGAAATGCTGAACTTTCCTCATTTGGAAAATATTCCATTAATGCTTAATTACCTCTCTCTTCCTGTGACTACTTTATCATCTAATAGAGACATCTCCGTGTGAAAGCGTTATTTTGTACGCATGTGTTGAATGCTATTGAACATGATTGCATGTGGGACCTTAGCAGTCATGTTATAAATAGCAGTCTTAGCTGTTGATCACCAGCATCAATTACTACTGGTGGCTCTTGAAGTAACTAGGTTTTGATCTAGCTACTTGTTAGGGTTAAAATTCAAGAAGCCATCTGTATTAATCTTTTCTAAGCTAGTATTTTGGGTCATGGCTCAGAAAACTATAATCTTATTAACCTGTCTTCTCCTCCTTCTTCTGCAACTTAACTTGGGTTCGGTGGCAGCATCAAGGAAGCTAAACATTCCACCACCAGAGATCACTAGATCAGTGTCCTTGAGGAGCCCACAAGCTCCGTCTCATGTTTCTTATGCCACTAACCAATATAAGGTTAACGAGGGAGATGCCTTCCGTCCTACAACTCGAGGGCATAGCCCTAGTGTGGGAAATGAAATCCCACCTGAAAGTGCATGACCAGTGGACTATGTGGCAGTGGGAAGACATATTTAGTTATCATGGGATTGGAATGTGTGTGTGTGTGTGTGTGTGTGTGTGTGTGTGTTATGTGTGTGTTTCTTTTTCTCTTTTCGTTCTCGTGTTGCTGATGAAGGAGAGTTTTAGTTTTGAAGCTCGTTTGAATTGGTATGGATGTATCAAAGTGCATGTCCCTTCATGATGTATTTTGGTCTTCTTGTATTACTTCTGCTGAGTACTTATGAAGCAGTAGTATCAGGTGGTTTGATATAAAAAAGAATCAATAAAGCAGTACTGTCTATGGCTTTCTTGTACTTTTTCTGCTGTATACTTGTAAAGGAGTACTTGCTTTTGAATGTGAGATCAGCTATACAAGCATGCATGCTGTTGTGTTTTTTGTTAATATTTATTATATAAACTGAGTTTGTAGCAATCATTTTCTTCCTAGCTAAGATCTTTCTGAATATATGTTTCTATTAGAGATATGGAAGTACGTAACAGAACTTTATAACCTTGACATGGTAATCAAAACCTTTACATGGAGATTAAAAGATAAACCTTACTCATCAATAATTGGTGCACGCAAGGGAATTCTTATGCAGACTCGGTTTATAAGAGATTAATAAACCTAAATTAATTATTCTAGTCGAATTTCACTGAAACACATAACATGCTATATAGCTCATAAGAGATTAATAAACTAATTTTAATAAACCAAAATATAACAGACTCGGTTTATACTAACTTCAATAGTTTCTGTTTGCATGGAAATTCTTATGTAGACTCGGTTGATAAGAGATATTAAACCAAATCAATCCTTCTAGTCGAATTTCACTGAAACACACAAAACATGCTATATTTATATATTTATATTTGATTTATTTATTTTTTAAAATTGAGATCTCCTAAGATATTCTTTTTTTAATTTGAAGCTCTTTTTTTTTTTAAAGTGTATAAAGTTTAGGTGAGTTGGATTTCAAGACTGATGAAGGTCAGAAAAGATCTCATGACTCAAAAAGTAATTATAAAAATATATGTAAATTATCCATTATCGAAGTCTTCACTTTGACTATGAGATTTGAATCCATACCCTTATGGGGTTTGAATCGCATCTATATCAACTGCTCTCTCTGTTTTTTTTTTTTCATGTGCATCTAATATTCTAGACTTATCCCACTTCAATTAAAAGATTTAATAAAGTCTAAACTAATTTGAATCAAGCCGGATGGGACCCTTTTGAGCTGTAAGCTTTACCATAAAGTATTTAATGTAGTTGTATTTTTAAAACTCAAACTTGAGATCTCTAATTAAACCTGTATAACCTTTTACTAGTTAAATTAAGCACTTGGTGTTACAAAGTTCTCTTTCTATGTGGTCTGTTCGTCATTTGATATAGGACTGATGCAGAATAGTGATCCTAATGAGCAATAAAGTGTTTGCTTATTAATAAAAAAATAGTTGTTAATTAAGATCTCAGACCTGTTAAAAACAGTTGATTTTGGATAGGGATAAACTAATTAATTAAACCACCCAAAAATTTAAAAGAAAAAAAAAGATGAAAAAGGAGGATAAATTAATTCCCAAAACTTTGAGCCATTTTAAAATCACATCCAGTAGTTAGTGGGGCACTTTGAGTCTGTTAACTTTATGACATTAATTTACAAGTTCCTAAGATTCGTTCTTGCTCCAGAATCTGTCTTAATGACCATATAATCCCTTTCCTTGGCCATTTGTTCATTATTTATTCCAAAATGGCAATTCCTGAATATGTCTTCGAGTCGGAGATGATTTATTTATTTATTTTTTTGTTGGTTCTTGAATATTTTTTATTTTGATAAGCATATAAGCTGTGTATAACTTATGAATTAATAAAAACATGATGAAAGTATATATTTGATCCCTTAATTTTGAAATGGATTTCATTTTAATTCTTTAACTTTTAAAAGTTTCATTATAATCCTTTAAATTTAAAGATACAGTCAAAAACTTCCTGAATTTAACATCGTTAAACAAGTTAACAGAAAATTTACTTAAATTCATCTAATCACTATTATTATACATTAATTAATATAATAATTACAATTATCATTTTTTAGGCTCAAAATAAATAATTAGTACCTTAGAAAATAAAAAAATTAAAAAATATGTTAATTTAATGCATTAAAAATTATAACCTTAGAATAAATTATTTTTAAAATATTGTGGTAAAATGTTTAAAATTATTATGTTAAAATGAATGATTTTTATTTATTTTGGACAAGTTGACAAATTGAAAAATTTAGCTTGAGAATTTAGCTTAAGAATGTAAAGTATAAAAAATAAATATTTATTTTTTACAATAAAAATATTTTAATGTCTTAAAATAAATATTTAAAACTTAAAAATAGAACTTTTGATTTTAAGGTTATAATCTTTAACTTCTTATGTTAACATATTTTTAAAGTAGTCCTTAAAATTATTTTTTTATAAATTTTATATTAATTAATACACAATAATATTAAAGAATGTGATTTTTAAATAGGTGAATTATCATTTTCAGTTAGTTTATTTAACGGTGTTAAGAATTAGAGGAATTTTTTAGTTACATGTTAATAGTTAAAGGATTAATATGAAACATAATAAAATTAAAGGACTAAAATGAAACTTACCTCAAAATTAAAGGACAAAAAATATACTTTAGCCTAAAAACATTAATGAGGGATTTGGATCCTCTAAATTATTTAATTATTTAAAAATTGTAATTTTATATAATT
Source organism: Adenanthera pavonina (assembly GCA_026686845.1). Lineage (NCBI taxonomy): Eukaryota > Viridiplantae > Streptophyta > Magnoliopsida > Fabales > Fabaceae > Adenanthera > Adenanthera pavonina. The sequence continues at coordinate 22,628,224 of JAIVEN010000022.1, read as the reverse complement.
TATTTTTCATTATAAGCAAGAGGGTCTAGCAATTACATAAGTGATCTTAAAGAGAATCACTAATGGCTAGGTTGGAAGAAGGAAATGTTCACTATACAACAAGGAATGGAATGAGGATGCCCATGGCTTCCATATTTGATTAAGTTTTTGTCTATTTCATTCCATTCTAATTCTAAGTGTGACGCAGATTAATCAAATTAAGGGTTTGAGTGGTAAAGGACTCAACAGTACTTTTAATTAAATAATTAAAGTTTAAGTCTTGTAAATTGTAATGACCAGCCTATTTCCTAATTCCAAGAAGAACATTGTTGAATGGTGTAGGACCAGAGAAAGGGTCAGTTTGAGCAAAGAGGGAATAAGGAAGTAGAAAGTTGAGGCATCATGGCAGGGTGTAGGGGACCACAGCATGGAACACTGGATTGAGATTCTGGGTGTTCACCATTGAATTTTACCGTAAGTGTGTGGACCGAGGTAATAGCAAAGTGATAAGGTATCATCCCTCAAGGACTTGGATCAAAAGAGGGCAAGCATTAGACTTCACATTTTCAATTAATTCGAGAGAACATCAAATTAATCACTATTTAAAGAAAATGTCAACACTAAAGAAAACTACTAAATTAGAGGATTGATATAATAGAAACCTAAGGTTATTTCTCTCTCTTATATTTCTTAAATATACTCAATTACTTCTTTTATATTGGTTTTTTAATAATTGACCATGCTAGCCAAGGATTCTACAATACCTAAAAGTGCTCTCTCAATACTCCAATTAGGTGTATAGCCTAATTAACCAATTAATCTCTTAATTAATTAAACCTTTAATCCCAATTCAAATCCTAGTGTGACTATGTGAGGTTGGCAAGTATATCTCTATCACACCAACACAATCCTTCACTCAACAAAGCAAGTTACAAGTTCTCACATGGTTAAACCTAAGCTTTACACTTAATCTAACTCTCTCAAGCATTAATTAACTCAACATACTTATTGGTGGTCAATGAAGAAGAAGCATTAAGCAAAGAGTTTAACCAATATAATCATTTCATTAATTATAAATGTAAAGGAGAAATAGTATCTAATCCATACAAAAGATTAAAATAACCTTAGGAACACTTGTTTAGCTACTCATGTCTACAATAATGTAACAACTACACAAAATAATTGAACCCATGGCAGAACACAAGAAAATAAACGAATGGGAAGAGAAGAAACCAAAAGATGAGCTTAATTTCTTGATTTTTCTCTACCCCAAGCTTGATTCTTCACACCTAAATGCAAGCCCTAGCAGAACAAGCCTCCCTATTGCCTCTTAGACGTCCAGAATGAGCTGAGGGCAAAGGGAAGTCTAGTATATTTCCAAACCCTTAAGCAATGTTACGTAAGTTAAACTTTGTGTTTTGGCATTCAGGGTGTTGTGCTGTGGCTATAACACCCTATAATCAAATCCCCAAAACACACCACATAAATTGAAATTGCTTCACAATGACAGAAAAAGAGGATGGCACCGCGGTTGCTACAATGCCACCGCAGCATGAGGGCACACTAGACAAAAACTGAAAGGAAATAGAATAGTGTGGTACCACGGCCTTACCCCTGGCACCACGACACCTATAATAGATACTATATCAGCAAAATGCTGATTTTTTAGGCAAACCTCCAATGCTCACAACTTTGAACTCCGATCACCAATTGACCTAATTTCAACTCCTCATGTCACTCAACTCCCAATCTAACTACAGATGCCAACCTTGCTTCAAACCATCTCCATATGGAGATTTCGGACACTTAATACTGTTTTAGTCACTTTTTAAACCAAACCATAAACCTAAATACTCCAATTGCCACCAATAACTAATTGGTAGCTAGAAATCATATGCATAGGTCACATATGACATAACTAATTTGTCCAATGAGGTTTCACCTTGAAAAAACTACTCCTTCGAGTTTTGACCCCCTTGAACCCCAAATCCACATAATGGGTTACATGCCCTAAAACACATATACAAGGCCCAAGACCGTATTGGGCTCACCAACAAGATATACCAAGCCTATTATGGACATTCATGTGTACCAACATAGATTGACCCATATCGGGGTCTCAAATCATATTACAACTCATAATCATAACATATGTTGTCATTTAGCCGTTCTATAAGCATTTATCATCATTCTTCTAATCACACATCATCTTGTACAACATAATACTCCCAGATATAACTATGGGCAAAACATACAATACTGCACTACTTGGCACAATCTATTACTACATAAACTAAATAACATACAGTTACCAGTTATACTTGTATATTCTCGTGTGAAGGAGAGCTAAGATTCCTTAGTCCTCTCTGAACTAATGTTAGAATCTTCTCCTGAAATGTTAACCACATAGGGTGTTAGATAGAGTCTTAGTAATCGGGAATGACATACATAACATAACAGACAATATATACATACAATAAGATATTCTCAATAAATGCATATGATACAATGCAATGCAAATGTCATGGTATGCATGTTCTCTTTTATACATAGCTAGAACCACGAGCTAGTACTATCACACCATATACCTGATAGGTGATTTCCTTCCAATAACCAGCAACAAATCATTCTGGGACATCACTAAGCTTGCTGCACACTAATATAACCTGGCCAAAGGACATACTAATGATTGGACTATGGTTCTCCTTCCCTTGAACCACCCGAATTGGTGGTGATTTAAGGAATGTGCATTTCCAAATCCACTGCCATCTGGCTCTCCTGGCCATTGGAGAGGATTTAGTGGTAGGAATGTATAACCATCAACCTCACCACTTGGCTATTAGTGGTTCAGTATACCACGTGGTATCTCATATCTAATATAATTATCATCACCCAATCCACCATGTCTCAGTATACACAATGTGGTGATGATGCTATATGCCATACTAACATGAACTATTTATATATTCATTCTCATCATCATCATCATCATCATAATCATGCTACCATGTTATCTTGTGGGGATGCGTATAAACATACATATACATGCCATAACCTTATCCATCTTATATGAGTAACAAGAAAAGAGTGCTTACCATAACTTCGCTAGCTGTGCACATACCATGATAAGAAAAGGACAACACACACGCATAAACAATATCGTGGTATGAAAAAGAATACACACACATATATATACAATAAAAGATACACTACACCAAAACATTCATTTTCTCATGAAATATTCTCACTCCCTGAAAACTGGTGAGAATTTCTCACGGAATTTCTCACGGAAAATCAGATGGGGGATATTTCTCACGCACTTTCTCACCGAAAAGACATAGTAAGAAGAATCCATGAGAAAAGTGTGAGAAAAATCATGAGAATTATTGCGTGACTTGGCGGGAAAGTGGCACCAAATTTTCTCATGGAATTGTTTCATGAGAATACCTATGAGAAAGTTTCAAAAATAAAAAAATAAATGATAAGTAATTGTAAAAAGCCTTCTCACAGACAGACATCCGTGAGAAATTCTCACAGCATTTAAGTCCATGAGAAGTTCTCACGCATATGGTTTCGTGAGAATATGGCACCTTGAGAAGAAGGAAAAAACGAAAAAAAAATGAAAAAGGCTTCTCACAAAAAAGTAGTCATGAGAATTTCTCACGGGAAGGACGTCCGTGAGAAATTCTCACAGTTTGGGGCCGTGGGAATATCTTTTTATCATAAAATAGTTATTATTAAAATAGATTCTCACGGAATTATAGTGGTGAGAAATTCTCATGGTAGTGTTATGGTGAGAAAGTCTCATGGTTTTAAGGCATGAGAAGGGCATATCATAAAATAGTTAAGTTGTTACGAAGCTTGGATTCGAACCCCAGACTTAACAAAAGCTGGATGGAGCTCTTAAGCATTGAGCTATTTAGTTTCGAATGTTATAATTGTTTATAACATTATATTGAATTCAAATTTAGAATTGCCTTAATTTTAGATTTCCCTCCCCATTTTCACTTTTCCTTCTCCTTGCATTACTTCCGTGTTCTCCACTTCGCGTCCTAATTTTTCTTGCTCAATACAGTAGCGGTGCCTCTCATACTCCTTCTCCCTCTACAATCATGGTGCTTCTTCTTTCTCCCCACTAAAAGAAAACCTTCAACTCCCTCATCCCTCACTCCCTTCGTGGCCTCGTCTTGTGGGTGTCTTGGAATCTTTGATCAACCTTGCTTCATCCGTTCTCTCATCAGAGTTTCATTCATGGCTTGCTTCTCTCACCAAAGTTTATAGTTGATCCATTCATCGGACCTTGTTGCTCACTTCATCACCAGAAATCTTGGGTATTCCAAAACCATAAAGGTAAAATGTAAAAATCATCCCCTGTCTGCTATTTCCTGATATATTATGTATCGATGGGTTGCTATAATTTTTTCTCCCAGATGAAACTCAAAATGATTCTTTCCCTTCTGTGATTTTTTCTGAGGGTAATCAATGCCTCTGCCCTCTTTGTTTGATTTTCGTATATAGCATGCTTTAACTAATTTATAGTTGGGGTGGACTCTTAGTTCATTTGTGGTGGGTCCTTTTTTGCAGTAGGGATTTGTCGTTTGTAACTCACATGGACCCTACTATTTTATTGAGTGAAGTGAAAGCATACACTATTAATTAATTGATTAGTGTTATCTATATATATTTCTATGTACTAAGTGAGGTCTAAACAATTTTTAATCTAAAAATTTAAAATTCAAAAATTTAAAATAATTAAGAAATTTGCTCTGCTCCTCCAGTAAAATTGCATAGACTCTAGCATGGGGTAGACTTCCAACTGTGTTAGGTGTTGGCCTCTGCAGAAATATCTCGACTCTACCATCTACGTGATTGTCTTCCTAGATGTTCTGCAACTGTGAGAAGGATTTCATCAGAGGTATTCTTTAAATTACAAGTTTTGGTTTAGGATATTTAGTATTACTAGGAATTGTTTTTGCTTTGAAATGAGTTGTAGTAGTAGTGAAATTGGAGTTTAAGTTGGAAATTAAGTATGAAAAACACACACTTTGTCATTAACTTATGAGTAGGGACAATAAAATGATCAGGATAATAAAAAGAAAACCTCATCTTCACTATATGGTATATTATATCCATGACACAATGTGAGTTTTCAAGGGGAAGACTGATACAGGTTAATAGTATATTACAGCTGGCTAGGGGTTAGTTAACTAAGGGTTAGTTGGTTAAGGGAATAGTAAATAGTCAATTGATTGTTGTTGTATAAAATGTGTTTGTTATGGGCCACGTATATAAGTGGATCGCTCTAGACTGTTACAGCTGTCAATGGAATAACAATCTTCTGAACTCTTTCACAACTACTCATAACAGAGACCAACAATTGCTGAGGTATAACAGATCGAAGATTCAATCATGTGATGCCCACAGTACTATATATTAATATATCATACAAAATTGAAATTATCTATCATTATATATTAAAATTAAATTATTTGTGATTCCTCCCAATTCATGCCGACAGACAAGCGTGCAATTCCAAAATAGCAAAGTTAGTAGTGTGTTAGGAATATAGAAATAAGAGAAACCTTATAAATCATTGGTTTTCCTTTCATTTGATACGCATAAATTGAATCAAAAAATAAATATAAAATTATGTCTATATTTCTAAATAAAGTAATAATGATCAATTTGTCCCCACTCACAAGTGGAGACAATTTGATTCTCATTTATTTTTATATGAAAGAAAACGAAATCTTGGGGAAAAAAGAATTCCTCTAGTTTCACCTAGAATAATAGTTCCCATTTGAGTTTGTGGCTTATAAAATAATATTTATTACTGTCAATTGATTTGTTTTTGCTATCACCTAATTATTTTATTTTGAAGTTTGGGTTTGTTATATAGGTGTTTCAAATATGTGATTGTATTGTGTGTTTTTCTATTTGGACTTGTAGTTGTCTCCTACTTTTTTTATTTATGGTCTCCTCTACCATTTGAACTTGAAAGCCACTGTTGGAATAAAGAAATACAACTTCACTTTATGCTTGTAATTATGAGGACTTACAAGTAAATAGAGTTATGATACAAGCTATTCATGAGGTGTTAAACAGAAGGTAGTAGCTAGAAGTGTTTGGAATAAGAGCAAGTAAAAAAGTAGCTTATGTTTGTTTATGGATATAAGTTATTACTTATTAAACCCCCAATGTTAATATTACTTTCTTGTCTTCTATTGCAGTCGCCTTCTTTTTTGGATTATCACTGCACACAAACATGTTTTAGGTGAAATAAAAGTCACCTTTTTTCCTACTATTATCAAGGGTAAGTATCCTATTACTTGCTTGAACTTTATATGGATTGTGTGGTGCTCTTTTATGTTGTTATTTTTTGCTTAAATAGTTCTACTTTCTAGGCTATCGTAGGCTTGATGTTTAAGGTTGTTATTTGATGCTTAATTTATGGCTTGATGTTGTACTTTATTTGCTTTTACACTAACTCTTGCTTTGATTATAATGTGGAAAATTTCTGGTTTAAATATATTTTAGTTTAATATGGCTCCTCTCGAGCATCATCGTTGGATGGACAATAGAATAGTGGATAGAAGGATCACTAATGAGTTCTTTGTCGAGGTAGATGAATTTGTTAAGTTTGCAATGCGGCAAGAGATATTTAAGCGTGAAAAGAAGCTGAGATGTCCATGCTTAAAGTGTAAGTGTAAAAAGTTTAAAACACCAGATGAAGTGAAGATGGATTTGTACAAAAGTGGGTTTATGCCTAACTATTATTGTTGTTCTTTCCATGGAGAAGAACGTCCCCAAGTGACTCCAATTGATATTAACATTCACATGGCTTCTAATCCGTATGAGCAAATGGTTATAGATGTTGCTGGCCCATCATTTGAGAGATATGATGATATGCCTGAGGATCCTAATCCGAATTCTGCAAAGTTTTATGACATGCTCTGTGCTTCACAATCTCCGTTATGGGATGGGTGTGAGAATTACACAGTATTATCATTGGCAGCGAGATTGTTGAGCATCAAGTCAGACTATAACATTCCTGAGGCATGTATGAATGAAATTATTACATTAATAAATGAGATCTTACTAGCTAATCATCGTATGCCAGCAAACTTGTACCAAACAAAGAAATTGGTTTCACAACTTGGTTGTGGTTATCAAAAGATTGATTATTGCAGTAATAGATGCATGTTGTACTATGGTGATGCAATCAATGATAGGGAATGCCAATTTTGCAAGGATACAAGATTTAGGGATGCAAGAATTAGAAAAGGGAGGTTCAAGGATATCCCAAGGAAACATATGTGGTATTTACCTATTATTCCAAGACTCCAGAGGTTGTTTGCATCTAATGCCTCGGCCAAGCATATGCACTGGTACCATGAAAATTGTCATGAACAAGGTGTGTTGTCACATCCTTTAGATGGGAAAGCATATAAGTATTTTGATCAAACACATCCAGAATTTGCAATAGAGCCTAGGAATGTTAGGTTAGGGTTATGTGCTGACGGCTTTACACCATTTAGCTTTAGTTCGAGGCCATACTCTTGTTGGCCTGTGATACTTAATCCATACAATCTTCCACTGGGGATGTGTATGCGACGTGAATACATGTTCTTGACAATCATAATTCCTGGCCCAAATAATCCAAAGAGTAAAATTGATATTTTCTTGCAACCTCTAATTAATGACCTGAAGTTGCTTTGGGAAGCAGGTGTGGTGACGTATGACATTTCATCAAAACAAAATTTCAATCTAAGGGCTGCCCTTTTGTGGACTATAAATGATTTTCTAGCGTATGCCATGTTAAGTGGTTGGTAGACACAAGGAAAACTGGCATGTCCAATTTGCATGGATCATTCAAAGGCATTCTACTTAACACATTGGGGTAAAATGTGCTGATTTGATTGTCACCGTCAATTCTTACCTTTAAATCATCGATTTAGATGGAACAAACAAAATTTCAAGAAGAATATTGTAGAGGATTCGCCTCAACCATCAAGGTATTCAGGAAAGGAGTTTTATGAGCAAATTAGGGGATTTCCTAGAATAATAGAATCACCAAACCTACAGTTGGAGGGCTATGGTAAGTATCATAATTGGACTAAATGTAGTATTTTTTGGGATCTTCCCTATTGGCGTGACATGCTAAATCCATATAACATAGATGTAATGCATATAGAGGGAAATGTGTTTCATAATGTGTTCAATACATTGATGAATGTGAAAGGAAAGACAAAAGATGATGACAATGCAAGGTTAGATATAGCCAAGTATTGTAAACGACCATCTTTACAATTAGAGAAGTCAAGCAATGGTAAACCAACCAAACCCAAAGCTACATATACATTTAGTATGGAGCAAAAGCGGGCAATGTGTGAATAGGTCAAAACTTTGAAACTTCCAGATGGGTATGCATCCAACATGGGTCAGTGTGTGGATATTAAAAGTTGCACATTAATTGGAATGAAAAGTCATGATTGTCATGTTTTTATGGAGAGGCTACTACCAATAATATGCACTGGTCTACCAACCTCGATATCTAATGCTTTAATAGAGTTAAGCCAGTTTTTTCGAGATCTTTGTGCTCCAACGTTACAAGTTAGTGGTCTTGAAATAATGGAGCAGAACATTCCTATTATTCTGTGTCAACTTGAGAGGATATTTCCTCCAAGTTTTTTTGACATCATGGAGCATTTACCTATTCATTTGGTGTCCGAAGCTATAGTTGGTGGACCTGTACAATACAGGTGGATGTATCCATTTGAAAGGTTTTTGTACACATTAAAGAGAAGATAAAAAATAAAGCCCATGTTGAAGGTTCTATTTGTAAAGCATACATACTTGAAGAAACTTCAACTTTCTGCTCCTATTATTTTGAGACACATGTTCAATTAAGAACTCGAAGAGTTCCTCAAAATGATGATGGTGGGGAGCATGATGCTTATCCTCTTATCTCTATCTTCAATTATCCTGGCTAATCTCATGGAAGAACATCTCAAAAAACTTCTTATCTTACAGAGAGTGAGCATAGTGCAATAACATTGTATGTTCTTCTCAGTTGCCCTGAAGTTAAGCCTTACCTTAATCATTTTGAGGAACTATTTCTGAATTTGTCAAAGGAGGAGGTGGAAAAGCGTATTTCTTCCGAATTTCCTATATGGTTTAAAACTTACGTAAGTTTATCTTACTTCCTACACTGACATATATATATATATATATTGCATCAATGCTAATGTTTTTACTTTAAATAGGTTCTAAATCCTCAAAATGGGATAACAGATGAGTTAATAATTTCTTTGGCTTGGGGTCCTATGAGAGATGTGCAAAGGTTTGATCAATGGATTGTGAATGGCTATAAGTTTCATACAGATGCCTGGGCAAAAGGGAGGAAGACCAACAATAGTGGAGTAAGTGTCAAGGGCATTGCCCATGGTCAAGTTGGATTATCTTATTATGGTGTGTTAAAGGACATAATACAATTAAAATTCACTGGTAGTCCATTTAAGCGTTTGACAGTCTTCAATTGCAAATGGTATGATCATACTAATCGGGGGACTAGAGTTTGTCCTAGATATGGAATTGTTGAAGTCAATGAGAAAAGGATATACAAGGGGAACGATCCATTTATCTTTGCCCAATAAGCTGAACAAGTTTATTTTACACCATATCCAAAATCAATCGCTAGTAAAAAAGATTGGCTTGTTGTTATTAGGACAAAAGCAAGGAATAGGATTGATGTTCCTGATAATGATGATGATGATAATGTTGAAGATACACCTTTCCAAGACGAAGCTATTTCTCAGCCTCACTTAATTGATGTTCTTGATGATAACCTTGGTGAACAGGTTCTACGAGATAGTATGGCTCCGAGTGAAGAAATAGATGGTGCACACATTATGTTAGTTGTAGATGACATTGTTCAATCAACATAATCAAATGATGAAATTAATCACTATTATTTATTGAATATGCATATTCATAACAGTTTTATTTTTTTATTTTAGATGTCACCTTCTCAGCCAAACATGGATGGAAGATCCAATGATAATAAAAAAGAAGAAGAAGGGCAAAAGCAAGGCTATGAGATCATCACTTCCTTTGCCAATAGCAGCTACACCATCATTGTCCCAATCACCACCCATTTAGCCATCATTGACCCAACCATCACCGATAACACAAGGGTTGGAATCTGCATCACCTTCCCTTCCTTCCCCACCTATTCAGTCGAGCCCAGGAATCCTTGCTACTGCTGGCTCAGAGAGATCTTCCCTACATGGGATGGGTATGAATGCATCTTCATCTTCAAGTCAAATTCTATATGATGCTGGATCTAGGTTGAGTGACAGTCGATTAGTGATTCGACCTAATGGTACTAAAGAGTAAGTATATTCTATGTTCATTTCAAGTATTAATTCCAAATCATAATGTTACTTTTTATTTTTCTAAATACTTTACATTTCGCAGGTTTTTTCCTTTTGAAGAGACTGGATCAATATTGACAAACATTATGCATGGCCTCTACAACGAGGCATGGCCCGATTTTAGTAGTATGCTTGAAGGAGTTCAAGATTTATGGTTTAAGGAATTTAAGTTGAGCTAATATTGTAATCATTTTTTAAAGTATAAAGAACATAGTTATTTTTTCATTTACCTAGTGTTTGTTGTTTTTGGTTTAGGCACATTGTGCATGGGATCCTATTTTGGAAGAGCAGATACGAAAGCTTTGGCATAAAAAATGCAGTGATAAAATATGTTCCACCTTGAGGGATATTCGCCGTAAAAAAACAAAAGCTATCCGGATGCCTCCAACAGTTCGAGATAACTTAGAAAAACATTGGGAGACTCCTACTTTTAAGAAGAAATCAGAACGTAATAAAGCCAACTGAACAGCTAATGCTGATGCATGCGTACATAGGGGTGGAAGAAAGTCATATTCATCATACAAGAGAAACATGGTAAGCCTTGTTTGAAATTATTATATTACTATAGTTTTAATATTTTAAGTTACATGAAATTTGTCCAAATGATGTAGGAAGTTGATTTAGGACGGGAAATCTCCATGCCTGAAGTTTGTAAAAAGGTCTAATATAATGAGCAGAAAGGAGGTTGGGTTCGACCACAAGCCGTTGATATTTATGTAAGTAATGATTTTATTATTTCTAATTCACAAATTGTTTTTCATATATTATAAATATATGATTCACAATTTGGTTTTTTTGTTGATGCATAACAAATTTGAGCAGCTAAAACAAAGTCAAGATCTAGACTCAAATGTCTCTGACAATCATGTGTGGCTTGATGTTGTTGGAGGGAAAAATAAGAAAGGGCGTGTGTATGGATTTGGAACACAAGATGGTCTTCTTGGTTTTCATGGGACACTTAGCCACAGCTCCAGTGAGCTTGCATAGATTAAAGAGTCTTTTGAAAAGAAATTACAGGACAAACTCACTGAGCAAGTGAAAGTTTATGAGGAAAGTTTGGCCATTGTAGTGGCCAAACTCAATGAGGAACACAAAGCCCGGGAACAAATGTAGGAAGAAAAATTCAAAATGAATGAGGAATTCATGAGGAAAATAATGGCACGGATAGAGTTAGGAGATCTTTCTCAACCTTCACATGATATGGATGATGATGCTTCTAATGAAAATGATGAGAGAGATGATGATGATGAGGGAAGTGAATGATGGTGGTGGTGATGACAATGATATGAAGAGTAGAGTAACTATTTTTTTTTTTGACAAAAAATTGAGTAGCTGTTAAATAATCATGGTACTTGTAATGAATTGTCGTACATATTATTAGTTCCTAAAGTAATATAATATGATAATTTTGGTTGTTTACATTGATTGTGATGATAATCGAAAATTGCTATTGGATACTGAAATATCTACTATTCATTGTGTTGTAAAATTTGATCACAAGTTGTTATGAAAAAGAAACAATTTGGGCATTGCAAAACTTTAATGGGTTCTCACGGAATATTCCATAAGAAAGTCTATGAGAAACTAGCACCCGAGATAGTTTCTCACGAACATAATCCATGAGAACTTCTCATGGAATATGTTTCCGCGAGAAATTCTCATGGCACATATTTCTGTGAGACATTCTCACAGAAGAAAAGGACGAGGGAAATTCTCATAGGAAGATGTTCGTGTGAACATTTTCTCACAGCTATTTTGCATGAGAAAGCCGTGAGAAAATATTCTCATAGCTTCAATCTATGAGAAAAGTGCGTTTTCCCACGGGCATTTTTTCCATGCAAGTTTTTTCATGAGAAAATCCATGAGAAAGTTATTTCTCACGGATTATTGCCAATTTTCTCACAGATGTTGGCTGTAAGAAAATAGTTGTTTTGGTGTAATGATACACACATATACAATAAACACCCGGTTACCTCGAATTGCCAACACAACGCACACAAGGGGGTTTGGCAAGCCTCTGAAGCACCCATTATGAACCACACACTTCTAATTAGCCAAATAATCAATACAACACCATAATTTCCTCGATTAACATATTGCTCTTACAAGGAAAAACTCACAATTCAACTACTTTAACTTAACCTATTGTCTCAATAGCATAATCATACATTAATAAGCCCCAATTAACTATTCAAATCATAAACCAACACATGCAATTTGGATTTCAAGCTAAACCTTAGAATTCCAAGTTAGCGTTTGGGGATAATCATGCATAATCCCTCCTAAACTCATACCCAAACCTCAAGGACACCTAACAACACATCAACAACACCAACATAAGCATTTTAATCGATAGAAATTTGACCAACCATGAAGCCTCATGCGTATACACAAATTTCATCCTAAAACCAAAGAGAAAAAGGGGAAGAAAGGGTGTAGATTCACATACCGACTGAGAATCAAGCTCTTAGAGTCCACAATCACCCCCCAAGATCGGATCCAACAAGCTCTAGCAGAGAAAATCCTCTTTCTCCTTAATTTCTTTCTATTCCTTCTAATTGAAACGTGTCTGATTTAAACAAGTTTTGTGACTCGTGCTGTAGTGCCATCAAGCTTGCCGTGACATGAGACTTCTCAGCTTGACAAAAAAATTGAAAATGCCAACTTAACCACTGTGATAACCTTGAACCTCACTGCGGCGTGGCGGCTTACAACTCTGTTTTTCTAAATTTCTCTCATTTCATCCTTCTTCCGGTCTTGGTTCCTCTCACTTTTCGTAATACAAAGGCCACACTTCTCATTAGCTTGAGATTAAATCCAGGGCAAGATGTTAAAGGTTGTTACAGCAGTGTACCTGATCAACACCATGGTGTGACTCACCATCTTTTGATAAATTTGCCTTCCTCACCATGGCATAATATTAGACCACCACGGTGCCAACTATTTCTATTTCTAGCTTTCATTTCAACTCCTTTCTTTCCAAGTTTGGTCCATGAGGATATCTCCCTTCTTCCTCTAGTTATTTAGGTCTAAAAGAGGGCTTGAGTATCGTCAATATTCTTCATAGGGCCTGCAACAAAGATGGAAATTCATAATCAACCATGGGATCCAATTAAGAGCAAAATAATGCACAATAGGATAAAAACATATTATCATACATTATTAGAGTTTAAACGACACATTTTCCTATTTTGAGTATCTAATATGTACAATTATGTATCAATGTATACATAACTCAAGAAAAAATGCACTTGAAAAATGTAATTTGGTATGGTTAACATTGGATCAAGTCAATAGTGACTCATGCCATGGCATCAATCGCGAATCTGGTTTAAATCCAAAGTTAAGAACAGTTGCCAGAGGAAGGAAAAATGAAGGAAAATGAGAGAGCTCTGCTAGGATTTCATATTTCTAGCTTGGAGGCTTGATTTTTGGGACTTTGAAACCTCAATCTTGAAGGTAAGATGTTATTCACCTTCCCTCATCCTCATTTTTGTATTTTAGGTGGAGTTTTTCAATTGGAATTTTCGGATTTGCAGTTTGGTTTGTTTCCTACCGATTAAAATGAATTTGAATGTTTCATTGATGTGTTGTTGGGTGTGTTCAAGCTCTAAGTTACAGATTTTAAGTGTTTAAGTGGTATATTTCCTAAACCCTAACCCTCAACTCTTGGTATTGCTTAGGTTTTGAATCTATGAGGGCTTAGTCATGAGTTCATGAGTTATTTTGAGTACTTTGGTGTATGGGTTTGCTTAAGGAAGCCTTATTTCCAATCGGTTTATGCTTTGGGTTGACAATTATACATGCTAAAGGTTGAGAAATTGTATTGGTAATGAGAATTTGTCATTGTATAGGCTGTAATATTGCTCAATCGGAATCTCTTGACTCCAGGTAGTGTTAGAACAGCTTGGACATGGTTGGTAAGTAGTTATCCTATTATTACATATAGCTTGTGGGTTCTTTGGATATTAGTTGGATTAGTTGAACTATTATGTGTTAAACTGTGTTTTGGTTTGGATTAATGTGGTGATATGGATTTGCATCCTTTGCTATGTTATAGTAGTTGTTGTCTTTCTTGGCTTATCATTTATTGAGTGGATTTGGATGGTTGAGGTAACTGAGGTGTCTTTTTCTATGTCTTCTGATTGATTATATATACATATATGTTTAATCGTTTTCATATCATAATATGTACATGTTATATATGTATATGTTTTGATCTTTCATATCATGATATGCCTCTTAGCAAGGATATAGTCATTCCTTTTTATATCATGATATGTGTGTTCATATGGCTAGTGAGTTTCATATCTGTATCCTGATTTATGATGAAAATGGCTATTGACATTAGTGAATATGAAGTGATATAAGTATAATTGATATTGACATGTTAATGATTATAATACACATCATGATTTACTATGTATGTTCATTTGACATACTAGCATAATAGAAAATATACATGTTGATATATTAACATGCATTGGGCATTGTCACACTTTATACGTTATTGAGACATATGGTTTGGGTGATGCTGCTCTAAATACCATATGGTATGCCAATCCACTACACATAAGGCCTTATGTTCAAGTGGTATGCTTATATTATTCTAGTCACTAAATAGTGTCCTATAGCCGTGAGACTCAGGTAAATATGAATTGTGGTGCACCTTCTCTAAATAGCCACAAATTCAGATGGTTCAGGGGAAGGAGGGCCATGATCCAACCTTTAATGCAAAGGTTTTTGGCTAGGTCATGAATATTGGGGGGAGAGCTGGGTGGTGACCCTAGAATTGGCTGCCATGGTTCGTTAGAAGGGGACCACTGGTTAAGATTACCTTATCATGGTAACTAGCTCATGGTCCTAGTCATGTATTGATAAGATTTGCGTCTGCATATCATGTGCATTGCATTCATGTGAGCATTGTGTCTAGATTGTGATCTAAAAAGCATGATTATATCTATATGTATGTGTAAACCCTTGGTTAGTAGGATGTATATCTCACACCATGGTTAACAATCCCAGGTGAAAGATCTAGCGCTAGTAAGGGAAGGACTAACGAGGGCTTAGAAAAGAAGGATTGAGAGTGTACTTGTGAGTACTAGGGTTAAGCCCCTCTCTGTCATATTTGTTTTTCCTTTTTGTAAAGTACTAGTCTCTGTATCATGCCGTACTAAGTGTAACTGTCATATTATTATGTGTATGTGGGATGAAAATATGTGTAGCCCCTCTAAACTCCCTTACATTTCATGATTGATTGTTCTGTGTGGTTATAGTCTTGTGACTAAATATATAACGTGATGTGTGTTAAATATGTTATTATAGGTGAGCTATGATGTCCCAAATGCTGTTGTTTTGTCTTTTTGGGCCCGAACCCTGTGGTCCCATGTCCCTTCTATTGTGATTAGCAAGATTGTGAGTTTGGTCGAGTTCATTGGTTCTAGTTGTACAAGTTGGGTATATAGCCCATTGAATCAAAATGGGGTTCAAGGGGGCCAAAACTCGGAGGAATGATTTACTTGGGCCACAATCTTCTTGAACATGGTTCTTAGGTCTTATCTAACTTTCTGGTATTGTCATTGGTTACCCAAGGTGTGTTAGTGGCAATCAGAGGAGCTTGTTTCTTATTTTGGTCAAAAAGTGATCATTTCGATGTTGGGTATCCAAAATCTCTATACAAAGGTAGTTTGAATCCTAGTTAGTGTCATGGTTAGAGTTTGAGTAGAGTAATATGTTGGCTTTGGAATCGGGTCAATCAGTGTTCGGAGCAAGAAGTTATGCACGTTGGGAGTTAGTCCATTGTATAAGCAAAATGCTTATGCAACTACTATCATAGGTGTCACGGCACCAAATTTGAGGCCGCAGTGTCATCCCTCATTGTTTCTTCTCCATGTTAGTCTAGAAGCTATCCTAACTGTGGTGCCATTTACCCTTGTCGGGGATGCTGAAATGTATTGACTTAGATGCTATAAGGGACAAAGGTTTGGGGAACTAGAATCAGGTCCCACAGATGGAATGGGGTATCTCTAAGCAATAGAAGGATTTCAAGAAGTTCAACCCTCCTACTTTCAAAAGGAACATGGACCCCATTATTATTGAGGAGTGGATTGAGCAATTAGAGACCATCTTTGGGGTCATGGACTGTAGTTCTAAACAAAAGGTCTAGTTGGCGGCTTTTAAGCTTGAGAAAAAGGCCAAATAATGGAGGAAATGTGTGAGGCTTGATATGGAGAATGCAGGGAACTGGTTGATCTGGGAGCACTTCAAGGAGAGTTTTTTCACCCATTACTTTCTTTCTACTTTGATGATACAGAAGGAAGTTAAGTTCTTGGCTTTCAAGCATAGAAACCTATCAGAGGATGAGTATATTGACAAATTCCTTGACCTAGCAAAATACTCCACCTACCTAAAAAATAACTGAAATGACAGGTGGAAGGCACAATGATAATACTTAAATTTAATGGTTTAATCTCTCACAATTCTACTATTTTATTCACTTTATTGGGCTAATTTGTTGGTTTTATTGCATATTTACGTCATTAGCCGTGATTTGGGTTTTTGCATGAAAATAGGATTCAAATATTTTTTAGATCATTTTTAATATGCTTTCAAATTCCTAAAAATGCATAATTTTAATTCTTCCGATTCCCATTGATTTCATGATTAATCCTTAATGCTTGTTTGATTAAGCTTTAATTATGTGGTTTTTAGTGGATTGCTATATGATTCCAATGTGCTTTTGAGGCAGTTTATATCATTCATTCATCCATTTATCATCCTCTTTCATACATTAAAAATTCATATTTTTGTCTATTACCATCTTTTTCAGAAATTCCATCCACATCCCCATCTTTCCATAAATCCCCAAAATTAAAGCACTTGGATTTTCATCTTTTAATCCCTTGGGATTAACAATTAAACCACCTCATCATTAGATTAAGGGCATTTTTAGGATTAATTTTCACTAATTACATGGTCAAATTGATTAAGTGTGCTAATCATAATTAATGGTCAAAGTTTGGTCAACCGAGGGCATTTTGGTCACAGGTGGGTCAAAAATTCAGAAAAAAATATTTTCTTTTATTTTCTTATTTACTTTAGAGTATTTTACCTCATGTAAATAGATTAAATAAATTCCCCTTGCATCTATATAATTTTTGAAAATTTAGAGCTCTTTTTGAATGAATTAGTATTTTTTTTTATGTGCATTATAGGACTTTACCTTGGTTTTATTTTTATGTGTCACATTTATATCATTCACCTAAGGTTTTATTTTTCATATTAATGTAGGTGAAGACCAAGGTCATGCAAATGAAATAATAGGAGCTCATTAATGGCATTTTAGTCTACACAAGAAATTTGAATTGATCTTAGCCCTTTATTGTGTAAGACTTGATCCTAGCCTTTAAACCCATTTAACCTAGACCTAATACCCTTCATTCCCAATTCATTCAGGGATTTTTCACGCCTCTTCAGCCTCCATTCATCATGAACCGAAGCATTTTCCTCCCATTTACCATCTTCAAGCGTAAACTTCATCCACCATCACAAGAAGACAAAAACCACCTCTTCCCTTAATATCTTGGCTTAAACCATAGCATAGTCCTTATTCTTCACCACTTTCCTTTATCAATTCAACTTCATCACGTTACCTTCTTCATATTCATCATGACCGAAGCTAATTTATCACTTGGTGGAGAGCTAGGTATGGCAATGGAGAGCTAAGTTCTCTTGGAGGAAATCTATGGTGTAGCTTGTTTAAGTAGGGCTTGGAGCTTCAATGGATGCTTAGAAGAGCTTGGGGAAATATTTTCTAACTTCTAGTAATTTATTTTCCTATGTTCAAGACTTGTAAAGTGTGATTTGTTTAGGAAATTGATGGATTCAATTGTGTAGTTGTTGGAATAACATTGGATTGGATTAGATATAATATATTGTGGATTTATATTGCTATTTGGTGGCTGCCCTCTTCTGATCAGATTCGGATATATTCAGATTTTGTGTTCTAAAGTGGTTAATTAGTGTAATACAATGGTACCTAGTGTTTACTAATTAATTACTTGAATTTTAATGCTAATCTTGAGCACTTGAATGCTTGGCTGTAGGAATTAAGCTTTGTTCTGAATTTTTCCAGATTTAATTGTCCACTATTAAGGATGTTTAATCAAGTTAATTGATCGTAATAATTGATCCTAATTGAATCCCAATTACACTAGTGGTAGCTATATAAAATTGGAATTAATTTGTATTGGTTTTTGGTTGTAGGAACCTTACTAAATCAATTGACTTGGTTGCATAATTTCCCTAAGTTTAATCAATTAAAGAGGAACAAGGATAAGCTAATTTGAACAAGTGAACCATAGATTACCTCATCCATTTGTTACATACAAAACATCTCTCATTTACCATTTCATCTTGCCTTTCTCAGTTTATGTCATTAGCATTAGTTTAGCTTAATTTGCATTAGTGTTTTCTAAAAAAAAACATTCCCTCAAATATTAGTTGTAATTGGCATTTTCATATTGAATAGCTTGCATTGCATCTAATAATAAAAAAAAAGTATAATTGTATTAGCATTTTATTTATTAATAGTTAGTTTGCATTTTTAGTTTCATTTCATTAGTAGTTTTAGGTCATTTGCATTTAGTTAGTTTATTTTAGCTTTCATTTCATTTTATTTAGGACTAGTTTAGATTTACATTTTAGTTGCATTTTAATTTAATTGATTCTATTAATTTATTCCATTTAAATTTAGTTAAATTTACTTATTTTTAATTTTAATATTTGCATTATTATTATTATTTGTTATTATTATATTTTTATTTATTTAGGTGCATCATTTTAACATAGAAATTTACTATCTCTTACTTACATATTAATAGTTGGCTCCCTCATAACACAACCTAGGTTGCCCCTATATTGCAAATCCATTGCATCTAGTATTAAATTGCACAGCCCTTGACACGGCTCGTCACACAACACCTACTAG
The DNA here is from genome assembly GCA_026686845.1 of Adenanthera pavonina. Taxonomy (NCBI): domain Eukaryota; kingdom Viridiplantae; phylum Streptophyta; class Magnoliopsida; order Fabales; family Fabaceae; genus Adenanthera; species Adenanthera pavonina. The sequence goes on along the minus strand of JAIVEN010000022.1, from coordinate 22,608,820 downwards.
AGGGTGTATGCCCCGAGATTATGGAATGTTTGTCTGTGATGGATTTTACCTCATTCAAGGACTATTGTGCTAAGATGAGGATTGTGGCAAGAAGGATGAGGGAATTTGAAGAAGAGGGGAAGAACTTCATGAACAGGGCCTTTTCCTATTTAGGCCCTACGGGTAGAATTAGTAAGAGGGGTGGTCATAGTGGCGGTAGCAACAATGGTAGTAGTGGCTCTTGGAGGCTGAGGGGTTCTTGTGCTAGGGGCGGCCATAACAAGGGTGCTCAAAATAGGTGAGGCTCGAGCTATAGTAGGCCAAATAGAAGAGATATGGTACCAGCCCAGCCCACTTCTGCCAGTACTCCAGCCCCATGTGAGAAATGTAGAATGAATCATGGAGCATGCCCCTATCTAATATGTTACAACTGTGGGAGGTCAGGGCATGTTTCTAGGGGTTGTACTATCTCGAAGCAAGATAGCCCTGTGAAGAAGCCAACGATGCCAAGAATGGTCTTTGCCATCTTACAAGAGGCAGATGCAGTGCCAAATATGATTTGAGGTATTCTAAAACTCAATGGATTTACAATTTATGCCTTGTTTGGTTCTGGTATATAACATTCTTTCATTTCATTTGATTATACTCAGAGGTTGGGTATGGTGGCCATTGAGTTGCCTTTCAAATTGTCCATCTCAACACCTATGATAATCTCTGTGAGGACCACTCAAGCATGTCTGAACTGTGTGGTACACTTTGAAAATCTAAGTCCCACCCTAGACTTAATTTGCCTACTGTTAAGGGGGATCAATGTTATTATCAATATGGGTTGGTTGGAGGCCAACAATGCTATTCTAAATTGTGCCAAAAAAATAGTGTCTTTGCAATGAATGTTCTTGGTTCTTAGGACGGTGGAGCAGGTCTCCATCTTTCTTATACTTAGGTAAAGAAGTATCTACATAAGGGATGTCAGGGATTCTTGGTGTATATTCTTAGTACAAGCAGAAATAGAAAAAGGATTGGAGGATATTCCAGTTGTTTCTGATTATCCCGAGGTGTTTCCTAAGGAAATTTCTAGGTTGCTACTAGAGAAGGAGTTCGAGTTTTCTACTAATTTGGCACTTGGTGCAGGCCTTATTTCAAAGGCTCCCTACCGAATGTCACCAGCAAAGTTGATGGAACTTAAAAAGCAAATTGAAGAGTTGTTAGACAATGGTTTCATCTGACCTAGTGTTTTACCTTGGGAAGCTCCGGTGTTGTTTTTTAAGAAGCAGGATGGAAGTTTGCGATTGTACATTGATTATCAACAGGTTAATTAGATAATAGTTAAGAACAAGTATCCCTTACAGGGTATTAATATTTGATTGAGCAATTGGTGGTGCATCTATGTTCTCTAAGATTGACTTAAGGTCTGGATACCATCAACTCAGAGTTCGTATGGAAGGCTTGCTTAAGACTGCTTTCTAGACTCGGTATGGGTACTAAGAGTTTCTTGTGATACCCTTTGGGCTAACCAATACCGCTACCGTTTTCAAGGATTATATGAACCAGGTGTTTCGACCCTATCTGGACAATTCATGGCGGTGTTTATTAATGAAATCCTCATTTACTCTAGCAGTAAAAAGGAGCACGAGCAGCATCACCATACAACCCTACAGGTATTAAAGGATCACAATTATATGCTAAGTTGAGTAAGTATGAATTCTAGTTGAAGGAAGTGAAGTTTTTGGGGCATATGATCTTGGCCAATGGTGTGGCAGTAGATCCTAGTAAGGTGGATGCAATGTTGAAATGTGAAAAGTCATAACCTGTGATAGAAATTTGAAGCTTTTTGGGTTTTGCTTGTTATTACTAAAGGTTTATCAATGGGTTTCTCTGCTTGCTTCGTCTTTGACAAGATTAACATGGAAGGACCAACCTTTTATTTGGGATGATAAGTGTGAACAAACCTTTTAGGGGTTAAAGGTTTACCTAGCATCTACTCCAATGTTAATCATTCCCAACCTGCATTAGATATTCACAATGTATATTGATTCTTCAAAGAAAGGTCTAGGATATGGCTTGATGCAACATGGGAAAGTGGTAGCTTATGCTTCGAGACAGTTGAAGTCACATGAAGAGAATTACCCCACTCGTGACTTGGAGTTGGCAGCGATGGTTTTTGCTTTGAAGATATGGAGACATCACCTTTATGGTTCATGGTTTGAAGTGTTCTATGATCACAAGAGTCTGAAGTATCTATTTGATCCAAAGGAGTTGAATATGAGGTAGTGTCATTGGATAGAGTTTTTGAAGGATTATGATTATGCCCTTAAATATCATTTTGGCAAGGCTAATGTGGTGGTAGATGCCTTGAGCAAGAAGTCCATTCATGTGGTGACTATGGTGATGTGAGAATAGCAATTGATTGAAAGCCTAAGGGATCTGAGCTTATCCATTTCTATGAAACTTGGTGCTTTGGTATTAGGATCAATCAATGTACTAAGCAATTTGCAAAAAGAGGCTCATTTCATGCAACTAGAAGATAAGTATCTCTTGGGTGTTAGAGAACAAGCAAACATAAGAGAGACATGATTTTGATGTTCATGAAGATGAGATCATCAGGTATCATGGAAGGATTTGTGTGCCTAATGCAGAAGCCTACATGAGACTATCCTGGAGGAAGCCCATAAAAGCCGGTACACCATTCATCCAAGTGTTACCAAGATGTACCATGATTTGAGATGTGAGTATTGGTGGCTTGGGATGAAAAGGGATGTCATTGAGTATGTGTCGAAAGTGTTTAGTTTGCCAACATGTGAAGGTAGGGCATTAGTGTCCTGCAGGGTTGTTGCAACCATTGGAGATTCCAAAATGGAAGTAGGACAACATCCATATAGACTTTATGATAGGTTTACTCAGGACTTCTTCCGGGAATGACACAATATGGGTGATTATTGACAAGTTAACTAAGTTGGCTCATTTCTTACCCATCAGGGAGACCATTACTATGGAGAAACTTTCACAGTTATATGTGGATGAAATTGTCAGGTTGTGTGGAGTCTCAAAAAGTATTGTTTCTGATCAAGATACACGGTTTACATCGAAGTTTTGGAGGTCCCTTTAGGAAACTATAGGGATGAGACTAAATTTCAATACCACCTACCATCCTCAATTAGATAGGTAGGCTGAGATGACAATTCAAACCCTGGAGGATATGTTGAGGGCTTGCAATTTGGAATAAAGAGGCTATTGGGATAGGTATATCCCTTTGATTAAATTTTCCTATAACAACGGCTATCACTCTAGTCTACAAATGGCGCCGTTTGAGGCCCTATTGGGAAGGAAGTATCAGTCACCTCTATGTTAGGTAGAACTCAGTGAAAGGAGTATGTTGGGGCCGAACATAATGGATCAAATGACTTGATAGATTGACAATATTCATCAGAAGCTTTTGGCTGCTTAGAATAGACAAAAAATTTATGCAGATAGGAGAAGTCTGTAAGAATTTGGAGTTGGGGACCATGTGTTTCTCAAGGTCACCCTAACCACCAGTGTGGGGAGGTCTATTAGAGCTAAGAAGCTCACCCTAAGGTATATGGGACTATTCCAAATCCTTAACAAGACTAGCTCGGTGGCATACTGAATGCCATTACCACCCAATCTAGCTAGGTTGTACGACGTGTTCCATGTATCTTAGCTTAAAATGTACCAACTTGATTCATCTCATATCATCAAGCATGAAAAGGAACAGCTGTAGGAGGACGTATCATTTGATGTTAGGCCAGAAATAATTGTGGATTCAAAGGTGAAGCAATTAAGGAATAAGATGATTAAGCTGGTGAAAGTCTTGTGGACGGGTTTGACATCCGGTGAAGCCACTTGGAAGATGGAGGAATCAATGTAGAGGGACTACCCTCACCTCTTTCATTGAGGCATGTGTTTTAAATTCTTATATGGTAAGGAGGATGTAATGAACTTTTGTCCTAATTTTAAGAAGGACTGTAATATCTCTATTTTTACGGGATGTCATAAGATGCACGAATAGGTGGGAAAGGAAGTGAGACAGAGAAGTTACATGCTTAGTCACTAAAAAGCATTAATTTCCCATATTGGTTTTATAAGACGTTATGTTTGATCCTTAATTGAAATTAATTTTTCATAAGGTTCAAAGTAAAAATTAATTCTAGAATTTACCTCGGAAGGTATGTAATATACACTTGAATGGAAGCTAATATTGAGTTAAGCGTAACAGTATATATATTTCATCGATGAGAGGTCTAGGTTGAGAGATAGACCAATTTAAAAATTATTGTGAATAGTAAAAAAAGAAATAATAAAAAATTGGTCTTTGGGAAAAATAATTAGAAAGTGCTTGGAAGAATGAATAATTATGTTTTTGACCCAATTTAGGGAAAAATTGTCATTTCCCAAATTAGAAGTAAAATGTGGAAATTTTATTTAAGCCCCAAGGGAAAAATACTGATATTATAAAATGTATAGAGAAACAATGAAAACAAAAAGACAGAAAGAAATAGAAAATAACAAAACGGTTATTTTTCCAGGATAAAGCAGAAAATGAGAAAATAGTAACTTTTCTTATGAAATGAAAATATTTTACAATTTAGTCCCCAAAAGACAGAAATGGGAAAGAAAGCCAAAATAGTTTTGGCTAAAATTATACCTAATGAACCAAAAATTTTAAAAATTATAAATTACCTTAGGTTAAAGATATTTTTATAAATATGAAAAATTATAGTCAAAATAAAACTTTCAATGGGCCTAAGCCAATAGAATACAGTATGAAATTTATTAAGATCAAAATAATATTTATTGAGCAATTAAGGTTTATATTAATATTTTACCTGATAAAAGTCAGTTTACACTTCAGAAAATACAGTACCAATTCAAGAACATTAAATAGACCTTGATAAAATATATTTTGAGTTAAGATAATATTTTAAACTAAAAGTAATTTTTGGATAATCCTATATCAATTTAATGGCAATTTCAGTAAAAATATTTAATCGATATGAGTAAATTCGATCGGTAAAGAATATTTTAGTCCATAAAAATTATTGAAGCAATTTTTGGCCAAGAATGCTGCAGCTTATTAGGACACAAAGGAAATTTTTACAAAAGCTTTATTAAAATAAAGTAACTCAAGTTAAAAATTAAAGTAATTAAAGTTGATTTTTATGACTTAAATGACTTAATCACTTCAGTTAGCCACATAACTCATCATCTTCAGCCTTCATCACATCTGAACCAGTGAAGAAAAGAGAGGAGAAGGTATATAAAAAGAGGGGAAAGGAAGACCATGCTAGAGAACTTGTTTGGACCTAAAACTCTCAAAGTGGATTTCTATGGTTACCCTCTTGTACATACTTGAGTATTATGATGTTTCATGAAGTATTTCTCTCCATTTTCTCACTAAGAATTTCTGTCGAGAGAGAGAGTAGAGAGAGAAAATGAAGCCATGGAGAAATCAAACCATGAAAAGTGAAGTAGAGGATATAAGATACAAGAATATGGCATTGGTTTGCAAGTTTGATGAGTTATTATTTTTCAACAATTTTTCCTAATTTTCTACTTATTTAGGGTTTGGGATAGGAAGAGAATTTCATGATTTTGACCCCAAAAATAGATTCCTTACATCCAAAATAGGCTAGGACAAGTGCGTTGTATAAGAGATTTTCAGAGAATAACTAAATGGAATTTTTAGTTCAAGAGAGCACCTTGTGAAGAAAATTGTGTAATCAGTGGCTAAAGGCCATGTTTTATGATAACATAGGGTACCAAGAAGTGTCTAAAGATCAAAGGAAGTGCTCTCAAAGTTTGGAGAAATTTGGAAAGCCCAAAGGTAGTTATTTTCCCTTTTATACGTAATGTTATCATCCTTTGATTAAATGATTATATGACTATGCCATCGACTTGTTTGAATGATTTGTGATGAATTCGCATTGTTTGTTGGTTGTTTAAAGGGTTTAATAACCGTAGGATATCCATTTTACAAAGTGTTACTATGCCCAAATTTTTATGAAGTTGTATGGGATAATATGCTTTTATGGTTTTCATTGATGACTTTATGAAACAATATGGTAATATGAATGCATGATTGGGTATAATTACTGAAATTCTTTGAATCTCATCCCTCTCCAAAATGACAAAAATGCTAGGGTCAAACAATGCAAGAGGCCCAAGAAGAGCTAAAGGGAAGAAACAAGCACGTGATGAGCAATATAACTATGCAAGTTTTGATATTATGCATCAATAACACGTATAAGTTTATATGTGAGAGCTGAGTTGATGTGAAGTTTTAAATATGTTATTATGAGTTACCTATCATATATGGAATGAAGCTCTCCCCGTCGTGGCGCCATGTACCCTCACCACGGTGCCAATGTTCTATCTTGTCTCCTTTGGTTGTTCTCCTGTGTAGTTGTATCTTTGGTTGTAAGGGTATTACATAAATGGAAAAAACCATATCAGGAAAGTTATCCTTGTTTTTCACCTAACAATACTCAAATTTAACCAAATAATACTAAATACTAGGTAATTATATTAGGGAAAAAAAGTGACGTAGATTTCATGACCTATAGGTAGTGGAAAAGTTAGGACTTACTTAGTGGAAGCAATTTAATTTAAAAAAATGGCCAAACATTTCAAAAATATTTTTAATTAAAAAAATTGGCCAAATAAGCGTAAGTTACAAACAATCAATGGTCGATGGAACAGCACAATGTAGAAAATGATAAATAGACAAAAAGGCAATATTGTTTTATTAATATAATACTCTCTTGGATCTCAATTCAATTCTTAAATATAAGGTTGAAAAAAACTTCTTTAGACAAACCAATAAAATTAGTTAAACTCATTTAGTTTGTAATATAATATACTATTTTTAAAAAAATACTCTCAATTAATTAATGCTCTTTTCCTTAACACTACATTAATTAATACTCATTGATGAGAGATATTTTTTGGAATATTACATTTATTACTAAAAAAATATATATCTTTTCTCTTACATTTTGGGCCAATCCTCTCCTTTAAAATTTTCTTACATTTGAGGTCATGGAGAATAGTCACTTTAACAAATATATATATATCAAATAAATTTAAGAAAGGACAAAAAAGAATACCATGGATGAAATATTGGAATGATTTTTAATCACAAAAGGTAAATATCTAGCTCCATATCTCTCTCACCTCCCTGCACAACACCTATCGGTTTTGTCACCTTGGTTCAGTCGTTCAGCGTTTTTCTTGTAAGGGTTTGAGTTTGCACATCACTTCTCCAGTTCTGTCCTTTTAGGTATTCTGGCTTTCTTACGACCATCATTTTCATTTTTTGTTCCATTTTCATCTAACCAAATATAAAAAGAAAAAATATTCACGTTCCTTTTCATATTATATGTAATGCCCCTCATGATACTTTTCTTGGCATGGTGTTCAGGACCGGAGGAGATAGGTTCAAGAGGAACCAGAAAAGGCTCTGCGCTACGGCGAGGAGCAGAGCCGCCGCGGCGAGAAGCCTTCCAGTGGTATTGTTCCGGATAATTTGGTGGAGCCGCGGTGAGGAGTACTGGAGCTGTGGCGAGAGTCGAGATATTTGCTTAAATCCAGATCATTCGGACGCAAAAGAAAGAAAGAAAACGAGGGGAGCGACGGAGGAACCACAAGGAGCAGTGCTAGGGTTCGAGATTCCCAGCATCTAGGAGCGATTTTCAGGCCTCAAGAGCTTGGATTCAAGTTGGTAAGTGTTCTAAACTCCTCCCTCTCCATTTTCTTCAGTTAAGATTTTGGGGTTTTCAGTTGTAAGGTTGGATTTCCGAGTTGGGGTGAAATCTACCGATTGAAATGGATGATTTGAGGTTAATGGAACGTGTTTTGGTATTCTTGTTGCTTGGATGTGAGTTTTGAAGGGATTATGTGTGTTTAGAGCTTAACCCTAGGTTGTTTTTTGTTAGGGCTCTTAGGGATCCGAAATGTATGAGGTTGTGTGGTGTTTGAGTAATCCCTAAGAGCTTATTGATGCATGTAAAGGGGGTTGGAACCTTGGGTTAGGTTAATATGGTTGAATTATGATGTTTGGTTATCTGGTACTTTGTGCTAATGGCAGAATTGTGATATGGTAAAGGTTGTTGGCTAATCGAGAGGGGTTCACGCGTAGTGAATAGTTCAAGGAAGCTTGTGGAACTCGTGTGCGTGTGATAACGACAATTGAGGTAACCGGGTGTTTGTTTACATTGTATTGGTTATGTTATATGATAGTATGTATATTTGTATATATATGCATGTCTCTTTCATACCACGATATCGATGTGTTTGTGTGTACTGTTTATATATATATATATATCGTGGTATGTATACAGTTATATGATGGTTATGACTATGATGATGATATGTGTGATGATGATATGATATGATGCATATATGACATTATGATGATGATATGATGATACATGAGCATCACCACATGACATTGTGAAACTGTGATGTATGGTGGATAGAGTGGTGATGATGTGATGGTGGTATGATGTATGATTATATATATATATGTTAGGGAGGATAAGGATGGATTATATATATGTTAGGGAGGATAAGGATGGATGATATATGTGTTAGGGAGGATAAGGATGGGGTCCCTGTGAGGGTGATATGCATTTCATACATTTCATATTGCATTCATAAATTGTGTGAGATATATGTATTTATATGTATATATATGTGTGTATGTGGTTGTTCCCGGTTACTGAGACATTGTCTCACCCCCTCTCCCATAAACTAACCTTTCAGGTGATGGTTCTGGCACTAGTCCAGAGAAGACTCGGGAGTAGCTGTGTACGTGGGAATAGTCTATGTAGTGTGTGTGTGTGTATTTTGGATAATGTATCTTGTGCCAAGTAGGATAGGATGGTTTGTAATGGATAATGATATGGTCGAGACTGGTTTGGATGTATGTATGTGTTGTATGTATGGTTTAGTATTTTGGATGTTGAGAAGTTTGTGTGACAGTATTGGTGAATCCAGAGTGATGTTGGGCCTTGTTGGTTTGTCTAAGGGCCTGTAGCCTATTTGGTCAAGTTGGGATCCAAGGGGTCAAATCTCAGAGGAGTGGTTCCTTTGAGGTAAAACCTCTTTGGACAAGTTGGTTTGGAGGTTTTGGACCTATATGATTGGTCTGGGAGTGTCCATTTGCCTTTGGTGGCAATTGGAAGTTATTAGTGGTGAGTTTTGGTCAATAAGTGGCCAAAATGGTGTTAAAGGTCTAGAATCTCCATACGGAGTCGAATTGAGGTAAAATGGTGCCCTTGGATAGATGGGGACTAGATTGACTTGTAGGAGTTGGAATCAAGTCAATCGAAGGTCGGAGCATAAAGTTATGCGCGTCAGAAATTCGCCCCAAAATGTTGAATTTGCTAATATGGAATCCCAGCAGGGGGCACCGTAGCGCGAGAAGGCAGGCCGCGGCGCTGAGGAGATAGAAGCGATGGAGAAGCAGGGGAGGTCGGAGCCGCGGCGGTACTGTAGTGGCCGCGGCCCCAGCCCAGTTTTTGGTGTTTTGTGAGTCGTTTCCGCTGTGTTGAGACATTGGAGAGTTGTTTTGTGATGTCAAGATTGTGTTTGGTTGAGTTTTGAAGTACTTGGTTATGTTTGGAGGTTTCAGGAGGTAGGATGTTACATTATACAAACCCCTTTATGAATCACAAGATTTGTTTTCTATTTTTTTTTTATTTTGTATTATCAACCTTGTTCGGTAACCAAACGGATTTTGTGTGTGATTGTCACCAAATTCTTGAGCCAAAAGTCGAGCATCGATCAATTGTGTTCATCACACCCTTCCACCAAGATTCAATGTATTATTAGTGAAAAGATTATATATATATAGGGCTTTCAGTTCAATTAATCCAAATCTCAACTCTTCTTTTTCCGAAAGTTGAACAATTTGATTCTACTTAATGTTTAATCTAACAAGTATATACTGCACATGATCAGATCATTTAGAGAAAAAATAGGCTTTCAACCGAGTAGAGTTTCTTTCCTGATCAGTTCTCTCCGAACTTTTTCAGGTGGATTAAAATACGCAAGTACTAAGTACTTCATCTTTGTGGCCTCCTTATTTTAAATATTCACCACCTTGCCACATTTTTGTATGCATCCGGAGAGACCTAGAGAGAGAATTCACACATGGTCAAATTAATTGGACTTCCACATATCCCTTGAAGTGCTACAATGAAGATTTTTGAGGGGCTAATTCTCAGGTCATGATGTCATAAAAATATACAACTTTGCTTACTATTAACATCTCTGATGACAGATTTAGTCGCTACTTGGTCATCCATGGCAATAGCCTTTGAAGCTTTGATACCAAGTTAAAAATGTTAGAAGAATATAGGACAGGAGAAATTGTGAAGTTTGTGAGCTTGAATGCTGAGAAAGAATTGAAGCTATATTAATTTTATACAAATATTTTAGTTACAAGAGATCCATTCACATGAGGCTGGGTGCTATGCTAGGTTTTATACCAAATAGACAAAGTAATTAATGTAACATAATAAATTTTATAATTTATATTGATACTGATTGATTTTCACTAAATATATCAATAATTATTATTATTATTATTATTATTATTATTATTATAATAAGATGTTGAACATGTATGTAACAAACAAATTATTATAATCTCACTTCATTCTTTTTTCTGAACACGTTTCTTTGTACCACTGTAACTTGTCTTTCCTTTTTCTTTTTTACCCCTTTTACATTCCTAAGATGTGCTTCTGTGGAATGGTGCATCTCACACTTAAATCAACTAAAGTGGACTTTAGTTGACATTTTACAAATACCAACTAAAGTCTTCCCTTTTATCAACACTAAAATAGTTGACCTTTTTAAAACGCTAATAATAAATGCCAAAAGCGTTTATTTAAATAAGAATGTTTGTGGCATTTGTGCCACGAACACCAACTTTTCTCCTCTCTTTTTTTTTTTTTAAAAAAGACTTTTTGTTGGCATTTATTTAAATAAATGCCAACAAAAACAATATTTTTTTAAAAAAAAATACAATTATACATATGTATTATTACATCAAAAGTTATACATTCTAATAATTCAATTGCAATTCCATTAACAAAAAAATTTACAATTCAATTTCTAGCATACCAACACCAATTCCTGACAAAAAAAATCTCCTACTTACATACTCTCATTTAATTTCCCATAATTTCTTTTCTTTTATATAAGATTTCATGTGCCAATCATTAACACTCACTGGCACACAATATATTCAAGGAAAAACAAACATATTAAGTATAGATATAAAGAATTAATGATAATAACATGACGCAAAACGATGACCAGAACTTGATTATGACTTTCAAAAGTTGTTCCCCATGTAAGTTTCTTCATATCCTCTTAACAACATCATCTTTTGGGTTTGTTTTCAGAGTTATAATTTGGAAGAATCTCAATTTCCATGATAATAAACATAATGAGGTAGCATTACATCCAATGGCAGCATGAATAGAGGTCCCAAAAACAGTACTTGATATAGCTTCTTCAGTAACTTTCACATGCTGCTTTACCAAGTCTTCTTTGGCCTTAATTTTTAGAAGAGAAGCAGATAATTTTTCTGTCAAAATCTTCACATCAGTAACTTCTTCAATGGGTGCCACTTTAGATGTGACTTATGGTGATGGAGTAGTTTGAGTTGCATATGCCTTGTAAAACATGGCAGAAATATCAAAGCTTGTCATTTTTTCCAACCTCACAATAACGTGAGCAAATACAGATATCAAACTTCAACTATTCTTAGTGTTACTAAAAGCCTATATGCGTTAGAAAATGATCATGGCCAAGAAAACTTATGACACTAGGTACAAATTAAAGTGCTACCTAGAATTAGTTTTTCATTTCACAGAAATGCCAAAGAAAGAATGGAGAGAAACAATTGAGGTGAGAGGGATAAGTAGAACATGGTCATACCACTACCCTACCTCATCATCAGAGAATCTTTTCGAATGAGATGATATTAATCTTGGTTGAGAATTTCAGCATACACACAGCGGAAAACTATCAAGAAATTCCCTTCCACGGATCCGTCAATGTTGTTTAGATTGAGATGTGAAAAGAATTCACCTCCGGTGCATCCCTTGGTGTTCTTTTTCATTTCATCAGACCCCAGGAACTAACACAACTGGCCAACTCCCTCTACCAGTATCCACATGAACGGTGAGTCCAACTCGAATGGCGTACTAACACCTCTGTTTGTGTACATCTGTACAGTCCGTACACCCTAGTTGTTCATCGTTTGTCCATATAGTTTTTCTCTCTGAGTGTACAGCCGCTCTCTCTTTAGGTTGATTCGAATTTTGTTGTTTCTATATCCTAGTCTATGTCAATATAGATAGGATTTGATATTTTTTTAATTTAAATTAATAATTTAAACTAAATCAAATATTAATTAAATAGATTAATTTGAATTGAAATCTATCTAATAGATTAAATTTAAACTAACTATCTAATCTATGTCCATAATCAAATTTAGATTTAATTTATCATATAAATTAAATTTAAATTATTAGTTTAAATTCAAATTTAAAATCCAATCTAAATCAAATTTAAATTATGACATTAGTTTAAATTTAAATCTATTATATATAATTTAATTTAAAACTAATTCCTTTAAATTAATTTGAACAATATATATATTTTTTGAAATAATATAATATATATCAAATATATATATATTGAATTTTATAATATATATATAATTCAATCACCCCAAATTGAACATTAAATTCATTCTAGCTCGAGTTGGACCGTTCTTGTGTGCGACCCTGTAGGTCCATATGATATTAGTAATGAGCTAATAACACTATTAAACCCATAAGTCACAAGTGACTTCTACCAAGACATTGTGACTACTCAAACCATATGAGATCAGTGATCCGATATAACCTATCATATAACCTGATCACATCCCTTTTGTCTCATGATATATAGGTCAAGTATAAGGCATGGAAACGTTATCCTCATGTTACTTGACCATCACTTTCTCGATCTCCGAGCAGACTGACAGAATAAATGGAAACTCTTCCATTTGAGTATGGCCAGACATTTCTCAGTCTCACTTATCAAGGGGCCCAGATATATCTCTCCATTAATTAGAGGGACAAATTTCATCTTGACCATTCATCTTCCTCCACATGAGTTCCATTATGCCCGATCATAGCCTTTATGATCTCCCGACTAAAGGTGACTTTTGACAATATCAAAGTATAGTGTTCCCCATGTAAGAAGCCATGATGATCTCAGGTCTGAGGGCTTAATGACACAGTTATATATGAGATATGCTTATGATTTGATCCATGCTATTATCTTATGACAGATCGATCCAGCACCGATTCTCTAATAGGAGCTTATGATTTTGACTTGTATCTTCACACATAATTATCACATAATTATCAATCAAAACATACTAGCCTTAATTCACCATTGTTCCCACAAAGATGATTGAATAGGGATATTTAGGATAAAATAATTTATCCAAGGATTTAATTATAAAGAAAAACATGCAAACAATATAATAATATAAGAAAAACACTTTCTTTTTCATAATGAAATATAATGTTCATAATACAATGAATGTCCTAGGGTACAACCCCCAGCATTTTGAACTCTCAGTTTCACTTAGACTTTTCTCAAATAGCTTCTTGCGAAGAGTCATACCATATGCCTGAAATTCTCTATTGGGTTTGCTTTCTAAGATGTGGATTGTTTTCATGTACTTCTCTTTTTTTTACATAACACAATTACAACACTAGCTCACAGGCACTATTGCACACTAGCATTTCATTTCAATTTCCAAAAAAGTTCAAAAAGCATAAAACAGAAGTAGAAAGAAGAATGACAAGTAAACTTTACAGCAACATGTTTAGACAATGGTGGTGCTACATTTGTGCACAACATAGCGATATGCAGCAACTTTTTTCCTGCAAGATTTATTCAATATGTCAATATGCATCACATATTACAAAAATGCATGCATACATATTTATAAATCAATACTCAGAAGAAGCTTAGATATATATTAACATGGGGATTTATTAAGAAGCTTAGAATTGGAATATTCTCAGGCCTTATAAATCCGAGTGCATGAAAACAATCCACCGTAGAAAGCAAACCCAATAGAGAATCTCAAGGCATGTGGAGATTTTATTTGAATAGAGAAAAAGTAATGCAAAAGAATAGGTTCAACATTAAAGACCAATGTAATAAAACCCAAACCATAGCTTAAACCTAAAGGAACCATCACCAAACAACTCATTTGTTTATTTTTTGCCTTACATGCCACTATTTTGCAATCTTCATAACATCAAAGAATGTAGGATTGCAAGCCTTACCAAACAAGTCATCACTATCAAACCTATGAGATGGAATTCAACTACCTGTTAGTCTTAACCTGTATCATGCATTCCTTTTCTCTTTTGTAAATAACTTCAACAATAGGTAAACGATTGGCCATAATAATTAATATGCAAGAACCTTGGTATAGGTAAAAGATCAGCCAACAAACCTACATACTTTAACATCATTTGTGCATGTTGTACTAGTAGTATAGATACCTAAAAGAGAAGAAATTTGCCTATAAATACACAACACATGGTTGAACTACAACAAAAGCTTGTTTAAGATGATTGACACCCTAGTTATCCCTTCACTGGTGGAAACAAAAGAAGAAAATCAAAGCTGCTGTAATATCATCCAATTGAAAGTTTCCATTATATAAAAATATTCAATCATTAGATACAAGCATTCATATATAAGAGATAAAAATAGGCCTAACCACATGAAAGATAAGCAAAAGACTAATCGAATTAAGTATTATTCAATATGTCAATATGCCCTATATATCACAAAAATGCATGCATACAAATTTATAAATCAAAACTCAAAAGAAGCTTAGATGTACCTTAAAATAGGGATGAAATTAGATAAGTTGACCTTAAGCATCTTTCCAAATCATTAATGATTAGAACAAGGGGTTTATTGTAGTTTCTCATTCTCTATACCATGATGCTAAGTTTGATATATCAGCTGACCGCCAAAAGATATAATACTATAGAAAAAAAAGGTGATAGTCTCTATAAATATAGATAGAAGCAATTAAACGTAAGTATGCAGAAGCACCTACATCCATAGTGGTGCCCAGAAACTCTAGCAATAAAGCTCTTAGGCAACCTGTAATCCCATTTTTCACTAAAAAGTTTAGTGATGATAGCATACCCCCATGGCAACCTTGTGATTTCAAAAAAAGGCCAGGCTCTTCAAATGTCAAAATGTCATCAACGAACTCCATTTTTTTTTGCCAATCATTGTTCAACCAAAACTTTGTTAGAATTTCCTTTATAAACATAAATGATGTTATCATCCTTCAACTTATATGATAAACAAAAGCAACTAATACAAATTGCACCATACAAAATTGATAGATATCTGCTTCAATTATAATGATATTAACAATCAAAGCATTATAGGGTGCAATAACATCCAATAATCAAATCCATCAGAAAAAATTTAATGTAAATGCTTACTAGTAATAACCAACCCAGTAAATAGCTACCCATTATTTCTTTTGTTCAAAACATGAAAAGATGCAGTTGAGTTGGCAAAGCCTTAACCTATTTGACAAATATACCAAATCAAAGTGCCAATTGCAATATGCAAATAGGAATGCAAAATCTCATACTCTGAAACTAAACCCGCCATAGATACCTTGGAATTTGATTGATTGAAGAATTTATTACAACAATACCAATTGAAGCCTTCAACTTGCTTCGGATTGTAAGGCTTCTTCCATCAAGTAGAGAAATTCCACCTTTTGCTTCTAAAAGACAGGAAAGAAAACATAGCAAGAATTTTCAATCTTGAGCACAACATGCACAAAGGAGCAACCCAGCTAAGCTAGGGCACATAATAAGGAGAGTGATGAGGGAGGTTTCTTAGAGTGTATCATCTATGGTGGGACTTAGAGCTAGGGCCAGTTTTGTTGCCAATGTTGCCAAGAACTCTAGTGGTCACCAAAATCAAATTAGAGGAATACAATGATGGAGCCCGGAGAGGACAAGGAGGGAGAGAATGAGAGACTACAGGAGACTCTAAGATGTGAGATTCAAAGGTAGAGATGGACCCAGAGCGAACGATGACTGATGAGAGATGAAATAGGAAGGATGGTGACAATGGTCTAAGATCCCAATGGCTACACTTAAGATGATAAGGCAAGACGGTGATGACTCATTGGGATGCAGAGCAAGAGAAAGACCACAGGGAAGGAGTAAGAGTTGTACGATGAGGGGGATGAACTGCCTGAGCTCTAGATAGAATGAATTTAATTAGGTTTAACAATTTCTTTTTAAAATATTTTTTAAATACTTTAGATGATGTTTTCTTTGAAATGCCAACTAAATTAGCAACTTTAGATGATGTTTCCTTAAGAAAGTCAACTAAAGTATTCTGTGCATCACTTTAGTTGCCATTTCCATAAGAAATGTCAATTATTGAATGCCAATAAAGCCTAAAATTGATGTAGTGTCATAATTTAATTTTATCTCACATATGTCATTGATGGTAAAAAACTTAGAAAATCCACTCACCAATTCTCATATGTTGAATGAATGTTTTTTTAGCGGTTGCGTTATCTTTTTTTCATTTAAAGTTGATTCTTAATTTTGTGATAAAAATAATTATCATATATTGATGGATTGGAGGGTGGATTTTACATATGAAAATTTGTTCTGTTTTTTTTTTTAAGATTTATTTAGGTAGAATGATATTCAATCATAATTATAAAAATATCATTAAAATTATTTGCATAAATTTAATATATATATATATATATTATATTTTAGTTATATAATTATATATTTTAATAATTTTTTATCACAAAATATAAACTTTTATGAGTTTATTATAAGAATTTACGAGTTGACTTAAACTTGCCAGTTTAACAACTTGGTAATGAGATCAGTTAGCCGAAGAGTAGTTAAATACTTAAATTTGATGAGTTAGTTAGTTAATGTTAGTTAAGTTTGTTGTTAACAAACCTTATGACAGTTGTTCTAAATTTCTTCCTTCCTTTCTTTCTTTCTTTGTTTTTTAGTTTTTAGTTTTTTAATTTTTGTTTTTTTTTAAGAGTTGTTCTAAATTTCTAATTGTCTGGATTCATGAAATCATTTTTCCCGCTAATTTATTCCTTTGTCAGTCTGAGGCTTATTGTCGTAAAAAACACTATAGATGAGTGTCATTAAGGAAAAAAAATTATGCATGAGGTTTGTATTTGGGTTGGGCCTAGAGAAGTCCAAAATTAAAGCACATATAAAAGATTAAGGGTCTTTTTGTTGAAACTTTTGTATATTTGGCCCAAAACACACTTTGAAGATATTTTAAGGTGTCGATTTAAGTTTTTTAAAATAATCAAAATGTAAAAAATAAAATTTCTAATTATTTTAAAAAGCTATTCTTTTTGTTTTTGCTAAACTTAAAAAAGAAATCTATTCTTAAAATGGCTTCTATGTAGTTAAAAATTACTTTTCAAGTGAAAAGTATTTTTTCATATTTGTAATCAAATGCAAAATTATTTTAGAAACTTCAACAGTTTTAAAAATAATTTAAAAAAAAAAAATAAACAAACTGCCCTAACAATTTTGGCTGATTGTGAATGAGTGGCTCATTTTTTATCAATTTACATGATATGGGGGCATGGACCCATCAAAAAGCATCTCTCCCCAGAGTTCGAATATGCCTTTTTTACTCTAGCAAAAATAAAAAATAAAAAAAAAGAAAAAAAGAATATGCCTTCTATGCTGTAAGTTTATAAGTAGGCGGAGCATCTTCATCCTATGTCTTTCTCCTTAAAAGAAAAATGCGAAATTACCATCAAGCATTTAGTTTAACTGGTAAGGGGTTGTATTTTCTTAATCAAAGATCTGTCCAGGATACCAGATGTATATATAACTTTGATTTTTGTATTTGCAACTTGTTTATTTAAAATTTACAATTCATTCTCTAAATTTTTAATATTGAAGGTTGTAATTTAAATTGATAAAAGTTCTAGCAATTTGCTACCTCAAATAGCAATTTGCAACTTGTTTATTCTAAGTTAATTTGTTATCTACTCTCTTAGTTTTTAATATGGAAAGTTGGAATTTAAATTCCTATAAATTTCACCAATTTAAATTCCAATCTTTCAAATCAAAATCTAGAAAGTAAATTGCAAATTTAAAATAAACAAGTTGTGAATATGTGAATTGAAGTTGCAAATTGATAGAATTCTTATCAATTTAAACTTTAGTCTCCCATATAAAACACTAGGAAAGTGAGAAGCAAATTTAGAATAAATAAATTGTGAATCCATGCACGATTTCAAGTTGCAAATTGCTAAAATTCTTGTTAACTTAAATTCAAATATTTTATATTAAAAACTAGGAGTCGACTTTGAAATTTTAAATCAATAAATTACGGATTTGAAAATCAAAGTTGTAAATTCCTAAAACTTTTAGTAATTTAAATTCAAATCTTTCATATTAAAAATTAAAAAAATTAATTACAAATTTAAAATAAACAAGTTGCGAATCAATGAATGTACATTGCAAATTCTTTGAATTTTTAAGCCCCATTTGGCACGTAAAATGATTTTTAATGAAATATGAATGGGAATGAAAATAGGATTGAGAATGTAAATAGACTTTAAATGTATGTTTGGTATATTATAGAAAGATGATAGGGAATAACAAAAAAAGAGACAAAAAATTGCAAAATGACTCAAATGCCCCCCAATTAAAAAAAACTCCTTCCTCCTTTCTTCTTCCCTCTTCTGGCAACACCTCAACCACAACTACCACCCTCACTGAGCAACACCTCCCACCATAGCTACCACCATAGCCATCATAGACAAGCCAATTAAAAAAAAAACAAATTGACATCATCATCCTTTGCCATCAAACAAACTTGGTGATAAGTTTTCCAGATCTGTAAACATTGTGTTGAAGCAAAGGCCACCATTGCCATCAATGCGGTAATGGAGTACGCATACAACAATTGTTGTAGTTGTTGCCATGGAGCACGCATACAGCTGTGGATCTGCAAATGATGTTGCTATTAGGGATACCTCACCATTGAACACGTGGGGGTTGGGGATGCTGATGATGTTGCTGTTGTCATCACTGTTGCTGTTGAGGAGTCGACATTGCTATTGTCGCCATTGTGGCCACCGTCATTGGGGAGGGCACATTATGGAAGATGAAGGAGAGGTATAGAAAGGGAGGCTTTGTGAGTTGAGGGATAATCTCATCCAAAAATTTTTATTCCTAGGTTTCAGATCTCAATCCCCCCTCCCACCCCCCCCCCAAAAAAAAGGGTTTCATGATTCCTACTAACATTGGAATATTTGATTCATGTGGGAATGAAGTAGCCTATGTACCAAATGAGCACAATAAGGGAATACTTCTCACATTCCCATTTGTTCAAACCATTTTCTCATATCAAATGGAGTCTTATACCATTAATGGGGCCTTGGTGCTAGTGGCTCCAACGACACTGATGGTAGGAGAGTGAAGAAGTAAGGATATGTGAGTATTTTTTAAAACTCACCATTTTTATTCTTTAATAGTACTTTTGGTCTTTTGTTATAATTATTTCAATAGTTTATCATATGTTATTATCAATTTTGCATTTTGATCCAAAGTGATTTCTCCTAAAAAGTTATTTATTAGTAAACACAAGAATGTGTCATATCTAAATCGTAGGTCAAGTGGATGAGACATGTTGCATTAATTTGAAAATTACGTAAAGTCCAGTATCTAGCTTATCCATTTATGAGATATAAAGTATAACTTTTCTTTTTTTGAAAATTACATAAAGTCTAGCATCCAGCTATTCCAATTATTAGATACAAAGTGTAACTTTTTTTTTTAAAAAAAATCTTTTGTTATTTTTTATTGACATATATGTTGAATCAAGTGTTTTGATTATTCCAAACAACTAGAGCTTGGAAGGAAAATATCAAAGGAGTATAAGAGCATATGAGCGAAGAAATACAAGAAGAAATGGGTGAAGAATTAGTTGTTAGGATTTCTCACAATGTAGATAGGGTAAAAGGCTTTGATTTTTACTTAAACTCTCACAGCGTTTAAACATGTGTTTTTCATGTTATCCTATGTTAACATATGTTAGATTTGAAAAACACTGACTAATAGATAAATTTTAAATTGTTAAACTTTATATATTTTGTTGGAAGTTCAAACTTTGCTAACTGAAATTCAAAGTTCCAGAGGTATCACCTCCGACAGACGAATTTCAAGTGTTGAAATTCAAATTTCAAATCAAGCATAGTTAAGCAAAATGTGCAAAATTCGTCTGAAGTCATGACAAAGTTCGTCTAATATTAAAATGCAAACTAAGTTCAAGACATTCCTTCTTATAGACGAATTTTGGATTTCAAAATTCAAATTTTTGAATGAAGACTTGTAAGTCTAATTAGAGATGTCTCTGACAAATGAATTTTGAAAGTGTAAAATTTGAATTTCTCAAAGTAGAACTTTTTTGCCATGTTGAGCTTGTTACTGACAGATGAATTTTGGCCTTCCAAATTTGAATTTCGAGTGCATTGCAGAAATATGAGACAATTGTTCACACTCAATAGATGCACTTTGAATATGAAAATTCATATATCTTAACATGGGATATATTTGATAAAACCAAATTCAAATTTCACTCTTAAATAAACAAATTTTGGAAGTTCAACGTTAAAGTCTTTAGCTTATGATCTCTTTGAAAAATTCATCTGTTGGCACCCAAAATTTAAATTTCAGTGTGTTAAACGCATTAAATGCGGTTGGTAAATGGCTAGTTTTGTAGAGTAACAATTGGGTAACGTCTCTAAGGGCTAGATCTTGTGTCTAACGTTTAGTTAAATCACAAATCCATAAATAGAACTTCATTTGAAATTGTGAGTCATGAATTTATGCTGTAAATACTGAGATTTTGCTAAAATCTTTAGTCAACGCCTTTTATCCACTCACACTTCATTTACTGCACTTCAACTATCTCATTTACTTTGTATTGAAGAGTTTTTGAATTTGTACAAAATCTTTTCTTCATTTGGAAGAAGGATTTTCTTGTGAGGGATTTTCACAAGAGATTTGGGAAATACTTTGTAAAAGTGTAGAGTGCATATTTGAGAGCTTTTAAAATAGAGCGTCAACTTCTTCTGTGATATTACAAGGAGCACACTAAATTCTTGCAAGATAGTGGAAAATCTCAAGTGGTGGCTTGAAGACTAGACATAAGTCAAGTGGTCAGATCGATCTAGGATAAACTTCTATGTTCTCTTCTCTCTTATCTTTCATTTGCTTTATTTCTCTGCATTTTGTTTTCTGCAAAACTTCTACTATCACTATTCTATCACATTTTTGCAGAAAATTTTGAACTTCCTAATTCACCCCCACCTTGGAAAGCCAATAAACATAACAAGTGGTATCAGAATCTGGACTCCTAACTGAAGGATCTAACAATCCGAAAGAATATATGGCTGGCTTTGGAGAGAACATTCTACTAGAAGGAAACAATACCAATAAACCTCCTGACCTAAATGGAGAACACTATGGATACTGGAAGATGAGGATATAGATTATCTCCAGTTCATTGACTTAGACATTTGGTCAGTCATCTAGAAAGGAGACTTTGCCCTAATGAAGCTGCAAGATGATGGCAAGTATAAAGAAAAGCCAGAGGAGGAAATGAAATGATGAAGATAGGAGAAAAGTCCTGCTCTTAACCATGATGAATTCTACAGAGTGTCTCAATGTACCACAGCCAAAAGGGATGTGAGACACTCTGGAAATTGCCTATGAAGGAACAACTGCAGTACGAGAAAAAAAATTGAACTCCGGTATTGGCGAATATGAGAGCTTTAGAATGAAGAAAGGTGAAAGCATCAAAGATCTACAGAAGAGATTCACACTCATAGTAAACCAGCTAATAAGCCTTGGCAAGGAGTACACACGGCTAGAAAAGGTCAGGAAAATCCTCAGGGCCCTACCCATCGAATGGCAACCAAAAGTGACTACTATAGAGGAAGCCAGAGGAGAATCAATGACCTCTGTCACAACACTTTTTGGCAACCTTGAGGAATATGAGGGCAAATTGAAAGCAGTCAAAGAAGTAGGATAGGAAAGAAGAAGAAAAACCTACCTCTCAAAGTTAAATCAAAAAATGATGACTCTGAAGAAGACTCTGAGCTTGATGATGAAACAATAGCCATGCTACTAAAGAAATTTGGGACAATCTATGGAAAGAAGAAATTCAAAAAGTTCATAAAGCAAAATGGAGCCACTAGCAGCAAGAAAGAAAGCAAAGACTCCATCATATGCTATGAATGTAAGAAGCCTAGACACATCAAATGGGAGTGTCCTATGCTGGCCAAGAAGTAAGAAAAAGACAAGAAGATTGAGAAAAGGAGAAAGAAGAAAGTTTTTATGTCATCCATCTGGGGAGATAGCTTAGAGAAAAAGAAGCAACAAAAAATAATGAAATTGTCAATCTCTGCTTGATGGCTCAAGAAGCAAAAGAAAAGGAAAAGAATCAAGTCAGTGATAGTGAATCAGAGGTAAATGATTCTAAACCATCATACATTGAACTACATAATGCATTCAATGAATTAATGTTTGAGTTTGTCAAAGTGCCTAAGTAGTTGCATTTGGCTAAAAAGAAAATAAGCAAACTTGAAAATAAATCACATGCATTTTGCACTGCATCTGCTCCTTCTACCACATCTATTTGCACTTC
Source organism: Adenanthera pavonina (assembly GCA_026686845.1). NCBI lineage: Eukaryota > Viridiplantae > Streptophyta > Magnoliopsida > Fabales > Fabaceae > Adenanthera > Adenanthera pavonina. The sequence continues at coordinate 22,586,008 of JAIVEN010000022.1, read as the reverse complement.
ATGCAATGAGTTAAAAGATAAAAATGCCTATCTCCATAAGACCTTGACCAGATTCACTAAAGGCAAGAAATGCTAAGGGTAATACTTGGGACACAAATAGTCAATCAAAGCAAAGCTAGTCTAGGATATGATCATTGTGTTGTTAAAGAAAAAATGAAATGTAAGAAACAAAATCTTTATCTAAGAAATTTTGTGCATGCTAATGGTGTCAAGTTGGCACAAAGCATAGTGTCATATCCTGCACCAAAGAGTCAAAAGGATAGATATTACTTGCATTACTTTATACCTACGTCTCTTTGAGCAAGTCCTTTCACCACTTGTCATTTCTATAATAAGAAGGGTCACACATCCTCCTCTTGTGTATACAAGAAGGAAGGTAATGGCAATGGAATGAAATGAGTTCCCCAAGGTGCTTCAGTACTCAAGGGCAAAACTAATAGGGAAGAACCCAAGCAAAGATGGATACCTAAAGAAAAGAAATAAAATCTGTTTTGCAAGTATGTCTCAAGGCCAAGAAAAGCAACAAATGGTATATGGATAATGTTTGCTCAAGACACATGACTGGAGACAAAGAAAAGTTCATTATGCTGAGAGATAAGAAAGGAGGAAAAGTTACTTTTGGTGGTTACCAGTCTAGCAAGATAGTTAGTATTGGAATTGTAGGAAGAAACCCAGAAACATCAATAGAAGAAGTTCTGTTTGTAATAAGACTCAATTACAACCTGCTGAGTGTGAGCCAAATATGTGATAAAGGTAATTGGGTCTTGTTCAATTCCAACTACTGAAAGGTCATCAGAAAAAGTGACCAAAAGGTTATTCTCAAGGCATAAAGAGACGGTAATTGTTATATAATTGATTTAGATGAATTACCTGCTCTAGATTCAGTATGCTTAATCAGTGAAAATGATGATAGTTGGTTATGGCATAGGAGACTAGCTCATGTTAGCATGCATCAATTGAATAAACTTATCAAAAATGAAATTGTTCTTGGATTACCAAAAATAACTTTTGAAAAAGACAGAGAATGTAATGCATGTCTTAAGAGAAAACAAACAAGTCCTCGTTTAACTCTAAAAATGTTGTCTCTACAACTAGACCACTACAACTGCTCCACATGGATTTGATAGGTCCTAGTCGTGTCAAAAATATTGGTGGTAATCTATATGTGCTTGTTGTAGTAGATGATTTTTCCAGATTTACCTAGACATTATTTCTTTCCTCTAAAGATGAAACATTCAAAGCATTCTTGATCTTAGGTAAGAAAGTTCAAAATGAGAAAGATTGGTCTATTATGTGTATTAGAACAGATCATGGTGGTGACTTTGAAAATGCTAAATTTGCTAATTACTATGAAGAAAATGGAATAGAGTACAACTTCTTTATCCCAAAGACACCTCAATAGAATGGAGTTATGGAGAGGAAGAATAGAGTATTGGAAGAAATGGCTCGTGCAATGCTGAATGAAAAAGGATTGCCAAAGTACTTCTGGGCTGATGCAGTGAGCACAACATGCTATCTGATGAATAAAGCCTACATCAGACCCATTCTAGGCAAAACATCACACAAGCTATACAAGGGAAGAAAGCCCAACTCTCTCATCTGCATGTTTTTGGGTGTACCTACTACATACACAATAACACAAAACTTGGGTAAGTTTGATGCAAAGTCAAAAGAAGGTATATTTCTTTGGCTACTCAAATAAGAGTAAAGCATATAGAGTGTTCAACAAAAGGTCTAAGACAGTAGAAGAGTCTGTGCATGTAGTGTTAATAGAAAATGAAACTATTGCTAAACCTGAGTCAGAAGAGGATGAACTAATCTCAAGTCTTAAAGATTTAAGCATCTCTACTAAAGAAAATGAAATCGAACCTCCAAAAATAACAGAATCTCCTAATATAGAAGAAGATATTCAGGAGAAAGATGTAGAATTTGATAATTATGAAGAAGATTCTCAAGAGCTCCCTAGAATTTAGAGATATCAAAGAAGTCATTCAGTTGATCAAGTGATTGGGAATGTTCAAGAGAATGTTAAAACCAGAAGACAACTTAGGGATTAAATAAATAACTGTACATTTATTTCTCAAATTGAACCTAAGTATATTGAAAAAGCATTAACTAATGAATATTGGATATTGGCTATGCAAGAAGAACTTAATCAGTTTGAAAAAAATCAAGTTTGGGATTTAGTGCCTAGGACAAAGAATCACCCAATTATTGGAACCAAATGGGTATTTAGAAATAAACTTGATGAGTTAGGAACAATTATTAGAAACAAAGCTAGATTGGTAGCCAAATGATATAATCAGGAGGAAGGCATAGACTATGAAGAAAATTTTGCTCCAGTTGTAAGATTGGAAGCAATAAGAATTCTCTTAGCCTATGCATGCATAAAAGATATAATGTTGTATCAAATGAATATAAAAAGTTCTTTTCTAAATGGTTATATCATGGAAGAAGTTTATGTTGATCAACCTCCAGGTTTTGAGGACTTAACAAAGTCAAACCATGTATATAAACTGAAGAAAGCTCTTTCTGGCTCAAAACAGACACCTAGAGTATTGTATGAAAGGCTAAGCAATTTCCTAATTGAAAAGGGATTTAATGGAGGGAAAGTTGATGCAACATTGTTTACTAAAAAGAAAAATAAAAACTTGCTCATTATTAAAATTTATATTAATGATATTATATTTGGTGCTACAAATGAATCTCTTTGCAAGAATTTCTCTAAGTTAATGCAAAGCTAATTTAAGATATCAATGGTGGGTGAGCTCAACTTCTTCCTTAGACTGTAAATTAAAAAATGTAATGACGGCATCTTCCTCAATCAATCAAAGTATTTGAAAGAGCTACTAAAAAAATTTAAAATGGAAAACGTCAAATCAATGGGAACTCTTATGGCCATAGCAACAAAGCTTAACATGGATGAATGAGGAAAGCCTTTTGATATAACTCAATATAAGAGAATGATTGGTTTCTTGCTATACCTAACAACAAGTAGACCTGATATTATGTTTAGTGTCTGCATGTGTGCAAGGTTCCAATCATGTCCCAAAGAGTCCCATGCAACAACTATGAAGGGAATTTTCAGATATCTAATTGGAATATCACAAATGGGACTTTGGTATCCAAAGGGTAATGGAGAAGAACTCATAGGATATACTGATGCTAACTTTGTTGGATCAAAAAATGATAGAAAGAGCACAAGTGGAACGTGCCAATTTTTGGGAGGATCCCTGGTTTCATGGTTCAATAGGAAGCAGAATAGTGTAGCTCACTCCACAGCAGAGCTGAATATATAGCTGGAGGTAGTTGTTATGCTCAAGTCCTTTGGATGAAGCAGCAACTTGAAGATCTTGAGATTGAAATGAAGGAAATACCAATAAAATGTGATAATTAAAATGCCATCAATATCACAAAGAATCCAATCATGCATTCAAGGATAAAACACATTGAAGTTAGATATCACTTCATACGTGACCATGTTTTGAAAGGAGATATCAAGTTAGAATTTGTCCTTACTAAAGAACAGCTGGCAATCATCCTGATAAAGTCACTTGCAGAAGACAGATACTATAAGATTAGGAGGGAATTGGAAATGGTAAACCCCAATAAATTGTAAGCAAGCTTCTAACTAAATCTATTTAAGTTTCTGAACTTAAGTTATTAAAATATATACTAACTTAAGCATTGGAGTATGTTTAAGATGTTTAACAGGTACTCTTCATAAGTTTAAGTAATAGAAAATTCAAGATAATGGAGTTTATCAAACCTACTTAGTCAACAATTACTAAAAGAGATTTGGAAATTCGAACTTTCAGCTCATTTATGTAAGTTAAACTGTGAAAAATTTGTATTTTGGATGATGATAGACAAATTTCCATGTTTAAATTATGATTTTGATTAAGTCGGTATGCCTAAAATTTGAACGTAAATGCTAAACAGACGTATTTTAGTGCCTTACATGTTGATACAGTACTCTCAAGTTGCTCGAAATTAATCTGTTGCTAGGAGGAAATTCAAATTTTGACTAATTGGTATAAGTATTAATTGTGTTCAAGTGTTAAACATACGAGCTTTAACAAGTCAAAATTTGTATCTCAAAAATTTCTTTACAAAGTCATAACATTCGAATTTTGAACCTCAACATTCGTTTGTTGAACATCTCTTGCCTATGAACCTCTCGTTAGACTCTCAGAATTCAAACTTTAGGGGCACAACATTCGTCTGTTGAAGCATGGATAAATGTTTAAGTCTCTATTAGATAAATTTCAAGGCTAAAATTCGTCTATTAAATCTCTTATTCATGTTTGCATCATGATTAAACTTTGAAAATTTGAACTTTGATGGCTCAAAGTTCATCTATTGAAGAGTATATCTATATTTAAGCCACTGATAGATGAACTTTAAGGATGAAAATTTGTCTGTCAGACAGTCTCCCTATAATGAACAGGCCATGTAACTGTTCGAAATTTGAATTTTGACACTTAAAATTTGTTTGAACAATTACATAACCTAAACCAAAGGGTCTCACTCTGAATAGACATAACCCTATTCGTGTCTCTCCTAAGTCTATTCACCTTTTCTCTTAATTTCGCATTAATTCCAGCCATGAATCTTCATTTCCCACCGATTAAACTCTTACCCATACTTTATAAACCCTTTCCTAGCATCTTTCATCAACAATCTATCATGAAAATGACGGGTTAACAATCCCAACATTGGAAGAGAGAAGTCTATACCCAAAAGGGCTGTCAAGTCCCAATATAGGTCTAAAGAAGGTGAAACAAAGAAGAAAAAAGATGAATCCAGTAAAGGAATACCCTCCAAAAAGCAGAAAACCACACCTAAGGCTGAATCAAAGAAACCAACCCATGTTGTCTCCTTTTCCTGCACAAAGTCAAAGAAACTGCAACTAACAACAGAACCTCTATGCAGCAATGCCCAGATATTAGAGGAATGCATCACAAAGTTCATTAGCAAGAAGGTAATCACTCCTCATTATACCAACTTGGAAGATTTTCTAATCTCTAATAATTTTGATGCTGGGCTATGGCTGGTGAGATATAAGAATCTATTGGAGATTAAAGAAATGTATGATGATGAAGTAATCAAGACGTGGTATGCTGCCCTATCATATAATGGTAGAAAGAAGAGATGGCAAATCAATCTAAGTTCTAGGACTCTATGGTTCTCTGATGAGACAATAAATGAAGTTCTAGAGATCCTTGGACAAGATAGATAAAAGATTGACATCAGTACCTCAAGATACATGGATAAGGATGAAGAAGCAGATGAGGAAGGTGGTCAATTCTTGAACTACAAGGAAATTACAGTCCTAAACACCTTATTCAAAAGGCAAGAGAATAGGCCTTCACTGAGATTGATAAAGCCCTCTGATTTGAGTGTTTAAGTCAAGGTCCTACACTACATTTTGTCTGGGATAATCTTCAACAAAGGGGAAAGCTTAACTTGATTATAAGGGCTGAGGCTCACGTAATGACTACTCTGATACATGGGAAGCTGCTAAATCTGGCCCATGTCATCTTCTAACATATGTTCAAGGCAAGGGATCAAAGGAAGGATTCCACCTTGCTCTATGCCTCCATCATTATTAAGATGCTCTAGTATGAAAAGATTAAACACTTGGAGAAGGGAAAAGGAAAGCCTACTAAAGTGTTTAAGGAGGAAGAGCTGTAGCAAATGGGCATTGAAAAGAAGGAAGGGAGGTGGATTGGCAAAGGTACAGGTAAATCAGAGGATCTATTCTTTGAGGAAAGCCAGTTATAACAACAAGAAGGGACTTCTGAGGCTATACCACACACTCAGCCTTCACCATGGCCATTCCAGCTTATTTTTGCTTCACCTCAACCTTCCCAGCCTGTTTGTACTCCGTCACAACCCACTCAACCACCTCAACTCTCCACTCCACTCACCTGGGCTAAGCTAACCACTATTATTGAGCTATATGATAATTTGTCCGTACATACTGAGTATTAGAGACGAGCAAAATTCCAAGTTTACTCATCTCTAGGATCATATCACATATTTGGCCAAAAATATGAAAGTGTTTGCTGATGGCCATGAAGACATCAGAAGTGATATCCCCTCCACATCAGCTCCAACTCAGCCTAGACCCTCCGAGCCTACCAAATCTACCTCTCTTGAACCTCCAAGTCCATTTGAACTGGAATCCCCTGAGCATGTTGCTACAGAGGTTGAAACTAGGATTGCTAACACTGCTGCTTCTCCACAGGCCTCTAGTAATGAGACGAACCCTAGTCTACCCTTAGACTATACCATGGAGGAAGAGGTTCCTTAGGAGGAAGGTTCTCACAAGCATATAATGGAGGATGTTGCTCATGACTCAATTTTATCATCCTAAGAATCTGAGCAAATAGAGAAATTAGTAGCAGCTATCACCTTTGGACCCCTCATCCAGGCTGCACTAAATGAGAAGAGAGGCCTCCCGCCCCATGTTGTCATTACTGCCATTACTCATAATGCAATAGTGCAAGCTCAGAAGACAAGACTTGATGCAATGTTTCCTCCTCCTACTCCTTAGTCTAACGGTGGAGCAAAGAGCTAGACTGGCAAACCTTCAAAAGAAAGTTCAAGAAATAGTTTTAGATGCTGAGGAAGACCTCCCTGCAATACCTCCATCGGTGCCATTCATCCCTGTCCCTCTTTATGTTATTCCCGTATCACATGTTCCTCCTTCCTCTATGCACGCTCTAGTTCCTGATGATGCTAAAAAAGGGGAGAAGAAAACTGAGCAAATTGGGAAGTCTGAAGCTAGGCAATTTAGCAAGACCTATAGGAAGAAGTGAACAAGCTAGAGAGAATCTTAGGGCTTAGATCTTAGGACTGTTTGTATTGAAATATTAATCTTCCTTTCTTGCAATGTCATGTACTTGCTTTATGTCTTAACTGAATCACTCTACTGAACTTTCAATGAATTAATACAATGTGATTCTATATTTTCCTTCTGCTCTCTTGTGCTGTACTTATCTTTAAACTTTAATACATATGTTAAGGGAACTCTTAGAAGAAAACCCAAGTACTAATTTGGTTTGCAAGTTGTTTTATCATCATAAAAAAGAGGGAGAATGTTGAATCAAGTGTTTTGATGATTCTAAATAACTAGAGCTTTGAAGGAAAATATTAAAGAAGTGTAAGAGCAGAAGAGTGAAGAAATACAAGAAGAAATGGGTGAAGATTAGTTGTTAGGATTTCTCAAAACTAACACAGGGTAAAAGGCTTTGATTTTTGCTTGCTTAAATTCTCACAGCGTTTAAACATGTGTTTTTCACGTTATCCTATGTTAACATATGTTAGATTTGAAAAATACTGACTAACAAACAAATTTTGAATTGTTAAACTTTATATATTTTGTTGGCAGTTTGAACTTTGTTAACTGAAATTCGAAGTTCCTGAGTTATCACCTCTGAATGAAGACCTGTAAGTCTAATTAGAGATGTCTTTGACAGATGAATTTTGAAAGTGTAAAATTTGAATTTCTCAAAGTAGAACTTTTGTGCCATATTGAGCTTGTTACTGACAGACGAATTTTGGCCTCCCAAAATTCAAATTTCAAGTGCACTGCAGAAATATGAGATAACTGTTCACACTCAACAGATGCAATTTGAATATGAAAATTCATGTATCTTAACATGAGATATATTTGACAAAACCAAATTTGAATTTCACTCTTGAACAGACATATTTTGGAAGTTCAACATTGAAGTCTTTAGCTTATGGTTTCTATGAAATTCGTCTGTTGGCACCTAAAATTCAAATTTCAGCGTGTCAGGCGCATTAAATACAGTTTGTAAACTGCTAGTTTTGCAGAGTAACCATTGGGTGTTGTCTCTAACGGCTAGATCTTGTGTCTAACGTCTAGTTAAGTCACAAATCTATAAATAGATAATGAATTTATACTGTAAATACTGAGATTTTGCTAAAATCTTTAGTCAAAGCCTTTTATCTACTCACACTTCATTTACTGCATTTTAACTCTGATTTTTACTTTGTATTAAAAAGTTTTTCATTCTATATAAAATATTTTCTTCATTTGGAAGAAGGATTATCTTGTGAGGAGTTTTCACAAGAGATTTGAGAAATACTTTGTACGAGTGCAGAGTATATATTTGAGAGCTCTTAGAACAGAGCATAAGCTTTTACTGTGGCATTACAAGGAGCCCAATGAATTCTTGTAAGATAGTGGGAAATTTCATGTGGTGGCTTGAAGACTGGACGTAGGTCAAGTGGTCAAATTAAACTAGAATGAACTTTTGTGTCTTCTTCTCTCTTATCTTGTATTTACTTTATTTCTTTGCACTCTGTTTTCTGAAAACTTCTACTATCACTATTTTATCACATTTTTGTAGAAAATTTTGAACTTTTCAATTTACGTCCCTCTTGGGAAGCCAGTAAATCTAACAATATATATAATTTAATAATATGATAGGAAATTATAAAACGTATACACCTGTGTTTAGAAGCTTTATTTTTTTTTTTGGCTAGCCACCTGTGTTTAAAGCCTAACGAAAGACACCCACAATTGCTCCTAATGGTTACAAAAACAAAGCTTGAAATTTCTTATGATAATTATATTCAAACAAGATTTAGTATATGGTCAAACCAAAAAACTAGATTTTAGTCTATGCTTTTACCTCGAATTGTTTATATATACATTCATTTTTTAGATTTATCAGAGTTAGGAGATGCCTCTCTACTCAAAAAGTATTTATAAGGATAAATATAGATTCACCCAATGAGATCCTCACATCAAGTGTGAAAATTCAAATCAATGCTATTGTAGAGTTTAAGTTAAATTCTTATCCATTGAACCAACATTCATTATTTCAAATTATTTAAAATTTATAAAATATCTTTAAAATCAATATAAAATATAACATTTATAAGGCCCTATACATATATATAATATAAAATAGATCTCATATATATATATAAAATATGTCCTTTAGTGTTATTATATATAATAAAATTTATGAAAAGGAAAACTCTTATGTCATAAATAATGTGACCTACCTCCCATTTCTCTTCAATATAAAAATATTATATTTAATTTAAATTTGATAGTTAAATTTTTAATTCAATATTTTTTTAAAGAATTTCTGCCTTTTGAATGGAAATAAATTCAACTATAATTTTTTTATATTTTTAATATGTAATAACTTTTTTTTCTTGAACATGTATAAAATATTTGTTTTTCTGACGGTGCAGGATGATCTAGAGTTTTTGTGGTTATCATCATCATCATTGTTATTATTACAAAATACTAACTAGCCCATGGAAAACTTTAAATTGGTTGGTGGAAAAAAAGTAAATAAATAGTAGGCGGCTACAGCCTACAAGGACTAGAGAGCGCCGCAATAATGACACTACAATCAGGCCAAAAATAAAATGACACTACAATATTTTTTGACTTCTAGCTCATTAAACATGGGTCACATCAGATGGATAGCCGCCTCCACATTTTATAATAGTCTTCAAAATTTATTATCGATATCTAATGGATGCTACTTGTTTTAAATTTTTTATAATAGGCAAACGAAAAGGTCTAGTTTACTTTTAAAAGTCCATTGTCATTGTGTCCCAATCAAACAATATGCAAGATGTGATACTTCGCTATTACGTCTCTATATAAGTTTGAAAACTAAATCATATTATTTGTAGTTTAGGAGTAGTGAAATTTATTATAATTTTTATATTTTATTTATTTATATTGATATATTAATGATTTGTAGTATTTTATCCCCTTTTCCCCCTCTTTTTCAATTACCTTAGCATCCCTATATATGTCCCACAATGCCATCCTCCATCTCATTCATCATTCAATTCCCCATCTACACTCCAAAACATGGCTTCCTCTTCCACCCTCTATTCTCTCTCCTCTTCCTCTCTTTCTCTCTCATCTCAACTCACGCAGCCAACTTTGAGATCGTCAACAACTGTCCTTACACGGTCTGGGCCGCCGCCAGCCCAGGTGGTGGCCGCCGACTCGATCGCGGCCAGACATGGAACCTGTGGGTGAATCCTGGAACCGCCATGGCTCGCATCTGGGGCCGCACTGGTTGCAACTTCGACGCCAGTGGCCGAGGTCGCTGCCAGACCGGCGACTGCACCGGCGGCCTGCAATGCACTGGCTGGGGCGTCCCTCCAAACACGCTAGCCGAATTCGCATTAAACCAATACCAGAACTTGGATTTCTACGACATATCCTTAGTGGATGGCTTCAATATCCCCATGGATTTCTACCCTCTCAACGGTGGGTGCCACAAGATCAGGTGTACGGCGGACATAAACGGACAGTGTCCTAACGAGTTAAGGGCACCAGGAGGATGCAACAATCCGTGTACTGTGTTTAAGACAAACCAATATTGCTGTACTAATGGGCCAGGAAGCTGTGGACCCACGAACTACTCGAAGTTCTTCAAAGATAGATGTCACGATGCTTATAGTTATCCTCAGGATGATCCAACAAGCACCTTCACGTGCCCTGCTGGTTCAAATTACAGAGTTGTGTTCTGTCCTCTTCGTTCTTCTCATGTCCATCTTCAGATGCCTGGAAGCACGAGCAGTGAGTATTGATGAATGTGATTAATATATATATATATATATATTTATGTATGCTTGAAGAAGACGAAGTTTTCTTTACTGAAAGCTTTACTTTAGTGACGGATTAATAAGGTGGGAGTTTGTTGTGTGGTCTTAGTGGGGTGCTGTGATGGGGTGATAAAAGTAAATAATTGCAGGTGGAGGTATCGATGTAGTCTCCGTGCTAATGTTATGATGTCGTTTTATCTTATGATCTTTGCTGAAAATGAAGCCGACTTTCTAGTTAACTTTTTATCTGGCCAGCTGTGATGGGTAATAATCGCACAGATACTTCAAGATTGTGGATAAGGGCGACCGACGATCTACTTAAATATCAATACTCATGTGTTTCTTTTGATATTTTTATTTATAATTTATTTTTAATTATTAACAAGAAAAGAAAGTAAATATTATATAGAGTTGTTGAAATTTTAAGAAATTATTAAAAAAATTTTAATATTCTCTCATTAAACAATGATAATTATATTTTTTTAATCTCTCTCTTTATGATAAAACAGAAATAAATAATTTAATAATATTTTAATATTATAAAGTGATTTATATTTTTAAAATAAAAAATTTTAAAAAATATTCCTTCTAAACACGAATAATATAAAATATCAAATTTGAATTGGTCAAAATTAAATCTCACCCTGCACACAAGTGTGAGAAAAGAAATGCAGGAACCATTTAAGCCAAATCATCGTCTGTCTCCTTTATATTACTTTCTCTGATCCTAGATAGAATATTTTATTCCGATCCTAAATATAAGATCCTTTATAATATATAAGATAGTATTTATTATATATTTTAAAAAATATTTCTATTTAATATATTTAAAGAGAAAGAGAAAGAGATTATAATATACGAGGTAGTATTTATTATATATTTTCAAAAAATATCTTTATTTAATGTATTTAAAGAGAAAGAGATTAAATAAGGATAGTTTTGAAAAAATATTGAGATTTTCATAAAAATTAAGGTATTTAATTAGGTTTAATTTTAATTTTTAATTCACATAATTTAGTTAAAATAATTTTATATTAAGTATAAGAGGAAGTATTATATAATATGACTTATGACTGGGCTAGGATCTACCTCAACGTACTGAAACTGAATACTTAGTTTTCAACTGGAAAGTGGATTCAGACCATTAAAAAAAAAAGAAACAACAACATAGCCTTCGTGTTTTTTTTTTGTAATTTTTGTTATACATGTCAATTATAAAATTTCTTAAAAACATACTTAAAAATTACAATATCAAATACAAATCAACTAGAGAAATTATTAATAATAAATATTAAAAGTTAGAAAAGTATCTATAAATATATTGCTTTAAAAAACAAAATTGGCTCCCCTGATACTCTTCTGGTTCTGCCCCGGGGTGACCACCCTAGCGATCTAGTCCAAGTTGCCAAGATAAGTATTAAATAATGATAATTCAGAAGTCGTCTCTTTGTCGCATAACAAATTAACAAAGACGTCCATATTTGACATTAATCTTCAATTACTTAAACTTTTAGGCACTACAAGATATGGCATATAATTTAGTGACAGACAAAGAAATTAAATAGAGTAATTGACTAGGGGACAAAGTGTGTTTGCTATTGTTGATGTGACGGTAACATTATCCTTTTTATGGCACTTTAAACATCCAAGGGGTAAAATATGATGATATGTTGGGTGAAATAAAAATATATATTGAGATATTATATTATGTAAAAAAATAATTTTATTAAAATAGACTTTGAGAGATGGTTTGATACGAGGGAAGTAAGCCAGATAAGTAAAATTTCCTTTGGAAATAGATAAAAGGAAGCTTGATCTCAAAGATTATATATATAAGTTTTCAGGAAATTAGGTTTGATATCTTGAATAAAATTTTGAGATGTTATACATTTGAGTAATTTATTATATTTTTAAAAAAATACCTTGACTTATCTTATAAATCAAATTTTCAATAAAAATGTTATTTATATTCCTAATATTAAAATATAATATATTTATTTTAAAAATAATTTTATCTTTTCAAAAAATAAAAAATTAAACAATTAAATTAAACATAAATTTCTAAAAAGTTTGTCAAGCGATCCCGTTTTTATAATAAATATTTATGATGTTTTAAGGATTTTAATATCTTTAATTAAATTTAAATATTGATATCTATTTTTATGATATATAATAGTAAATATACAATATTAAAAGTATATCTTACAATTCTATTTTAATTATGATTCAACCATTAAACTAGTAAGTGTTTTTTATTTTTATTCAAGTATATGATATTAAATGTAATTGAGAATTGAGAAAGGTACAAATTGACTCCTTAATTGATTTTTTAATAAAAATTTATCAATTATAGATAAAAAAGGATATAAATTTAACATTTAACAGTGAGATAACAAAATTGCATGTTTATTTGACTGACTTGTCTGGGCTCACATAGCTGTCGTGGGTTGACCAAGTCAAGCTAGAGTTAGCTTACCATCATTTCAACCAAAATCGTTACCAATATAATCTATCATCATTAATATTATTAATAAAATACAAAATTCATATATAACTCATTTCTAACGGTCCACATTGTAACACCCTATTAAAAGGTGACCTCCAATCTTGATCAATTGCTTCGAAATACTAACCAAACCAAACTAAATACCTCAACTTTAAACTCTCAAAAACATCCGGGTAGTGGAAAACACTAAAAATTGGGCTGGGGCCACGGCTTATTACGGTGCCAGGCCTCGATACTCTTGAGTTTCAATTTATGAAAATAGAGGGGACTGGCACCGTGGCCTGGCCCTGGCACTGTGGCGTCCCTTGCTGATACATATAAGTAAAATTGCAAAGTTCCAAGTTGAACTTCCGCCGCACATAACTTCTTGCTCAAACCTTTGATTGACCTAATTCTAACTCCTATAAGTCAACCTTGTCCTAATCTATCCATAGATATAAATTCCATATCAATCCATCTTCGTATGGAGATTTTGGACAGCTAACATTGTTTTGACCACTTTTTGGCCAAAACTCTCAACTTAACACCTCCATTTGCCATCAAAGACAATTTGACACTCAAGGACCATTCACACAGTCTGTCGTGACCTCAGTATTCTCGAGTTTCAATTTTTAAAAATAGAAGGAACTGGTGTCGCGGCTTGCCCTTGGCGCCGTAGTACCCCCTACTGATATTATATCAACAAAATTGTAAAGTTTCAGGGTGAAATTTCACCGCGCATAATTTCTTGCTCAAACCTCCGATTGACTTGATTCTAACTCCTACAAATCAATCTTGTCTCAATCTATGCATAGACACCAATTTCATCTTAATCCATCTTTGTATAGAGATTTTGGACACCCAACACTATTTTGACCACTTTTTGGCCAAAACTCTCAATTTAACACCTCCATTTGCCACCGAAGGCAATTTGACACTCAAGAGCCATTCACACAGGTCCTATTTGACTCAACCAACTTGTCCAAGAAGGTTTCAACCTAGAGAAATCTCTCCTCCAAGAATTGACCTCACAAAAATAGAAATAAGTGAAAAACAAAGCATGTGGGTCTCACATAAATAATGTTTGGAACAAGATATTAAATTAAATACAGATCTTAACATAGTTTAATCCTGTATGAATAAAATAATAAAGTACTTCAAAAAGTAACTTCAATTATCTGAACATAAGTAATCAATACATGATATATCTAGACTAAGAAAAATATACAATATTAAGCACATATAACCATCTCCTATTAGCTGAAAATTCCCTCACATGTTAGAAAGGATTATTTTATTAAATTGATGTCATGGATGATTTAATTAGCTTGGAAACTTGGCCAATTTTGTTTGATTTTGTTTTGTCTATAAATCTCCTCCAAGACCTTGCTTTGGCTAACATATAAAGAGGAGAAAAGAGAGTGAGTAAGCTGCATAAAACCCTTGAGAAGGAAGAGGAAAACCGTGGAGAAGAACAAGGAAAAGAAAGGAAGAGATTCAAGCTTTCGAAAGATATGTTTCTTCTCTTAGTTCTCCAGGGTTTCTAATTCATGTTCAAGTGATTTAGGCTAAAGTGGTTGAGTTTTCTTCCTCCTCTCTCTAAGGATAATTTTTTTAACAACTCTCAGTATATTATTCTGAACTTAGTCTCGAGCTAATAAAAGGTTGCCTTGTATTTTGACTAGGACTAGAGGAACCAGGACTAGAGAAAGGATCAAAACGAGACAAATCTAAAATTTGAAACAGTGAAGGGTCAAGACATGGCGAGGTACAGGGCCATCGCAGTAAGACAAATGGGATATTCCACACACGTGATGAGAGTCGCTAAATCTATTTAAATCGAATGAGAACCAGTCAGACAAAAGAAAGAAAGATGGAGGAAGGATGAAGGAAGCTCCACTAGGGCTTCAATTATGCAGCCTCTGGGGGTGATTTCTGGATCAAGGAAGCTTGATTAATTGTTGGTAAGTGAATCTTGCTTTCTCTCCTCTCTTTTGCTTCCATTTTTGGCTTGGAATCAATGGGAATATGTTAGGTTTCACATTTATGGATGAATCCAATAATTAAAATACTTGATTTGGTGTTGTAAAAGTGTTAGGTAGCATTAGGAAGCTTTGGGTATAAGTTTTTGGGTGAATTGCGATGAGTTTGAGTGGAACCCTAGGTTATAAATTGTAGAGGAAGTATGATATCCAAGATGTATGAGGATGATTATGATGTGAATGGTTAGTTAGAGCTCACTAGTGTGTAATTAGGCCATGGGAACCATCGGTTAAGCCTAAATGGCTAAATTGTGGATTTTGATTGTTATGAGTGTTATGTTAATTAAATGTATTATGATGTTATAGTGGTTGATTAACTAACTGGAAGCGTACAGTTCGTGATGGATGCTCCAGAGGCTTGCTGAATTCCCCTGTGTGTGCGGTATCAGTAATTCGAGGTAATCAAGTGTTTGCAATATATGTTTTATATGTTGATATATATATATATATGCACGTCTCCGTTTATACCATGATATTGTTTGCTGGCTTACCTAGAGGGGGAGTGAATTGAGAAGTTTAAATTTTCTGCAAAAGTATAAGAGAGTACTGAAAGCAAAAGTGGTAGAAAAATAGAGTGCAAAATATAACAAAGTAGTAAGTAAGGTAAAGGAAGGAAAGACATAGAGATTTATCCTGGTTCGGTCTCTTTCCCTTGACCTACGTCTAGTCATCAAGTTACCACTTGAGATTTTCCACTATCTAGCAAGAATTTGGTGGGCTCATTGCAATGCCACGGTACAACTTTATGCTCTGTTCCAAGAGCTTACAATTTCACTCTATGTACTCTAGCTAAGTGCTTTCCAAATCCCTTGTGAAGTCCTCTCACAAGAAAATCTTTTCCAGATGAAGATAAGATTGTTAACAATAAGATAAACTCTCTAATTTAGGGTATATATGACAGTTGATGTACAATATATGAAATGTGTGAAGGTAGAAGGCTTTGACTGAAGAATTTGATAGAGTTTCAGAATGTAAAACGTAAATCTGTTACCCACACCTTCAAATGATGTTCTATTTATAGATTTTTATCTTAACTATACGTTAAAGACAAGATCTAGCCATTAGAGACGTTACCCAATGGTTACTCTGCAAAACTATCTGTTTGCCAACCGTATTTAATGCATCTGACATCCAATGTTTGAATTTTGGGGTGTCAACAGACGAATTTTGCAGAGACCCTTAGTTAAAGACTTTAACGTTGAACTTCGAAGTTCGTCTGTTCAAAGGTAAAATTCGAATTTTCATCTTGACAAATATTTTCCATGTTAGAACATACGAATTTTCAAGTTTAAAGTTATTCTGATAAGTGTGAATAGTTGTTCCATATTGCTACAGTGCATTCAAAATTTGAATTTTGGTGCCCAAAATTTGTCTGTCAGTGAGTAACTCAATATGGTACAAAAGTTCTTTTTGAAATTTGAATTTTCAGCTTTCAAAATTTATTTGTTAGAGAGTCCTAGTTTCAAACTTTTTGTTTTCATTCCAAAGTTCGAATTTCTGAAGACCAAAGTTCATCCGTCAGAGGAACACCTGAACAGACTTATACATTATCTCTCTAAAGTTTGAATTTTCAAAACCAAAGTTTGTCTGTCAGAGGAATGACTTAAAACTCTTTTTAAACTTCACTTTCAGATTAACTTTGACATATCTTCAGACGAATTTTTCATTTTTCACAAGTTATGCTTTACCCAAAATTTGAATTTTAACAGTCTAAAATTCGTCTGTTAGAGGCAACATATTTGTAAGTTCGAATTTCAGCCTTCAAAGTTCAAATTTTCAAGGTAACATATGAAATTTAATAGTTCAAAATTCGTCTGTTAGTGAGTATTTTTCAAACATATGGTAAGTTAACATAGGATTATTGAAAAACACATTTGAGTGAAAGATCAAAGCCTTTTACTCATGCAAATATAGTGAGAAATCCTACAAACTAATCTTGTATTCATTTTTCTTGGATTTCTTCACTTGAGATCTTTTGTACACCTTTGATATCTTCCTTCCAAGCTCCAGTCGTTTGGAATCATCAAAAACACTTGATTCAGCAGGTGATATCCTGGAATCAGTCTTCACCAGCTGTTGGAAGAGAATCACCTAATCGAAATGTCCTGTGATGACACTAGTTGGTGGTTCTAGCCATGTTTGAGGGAGACATGCATACCATAGCATTTTACATTGCATGACATCATTTACATATATGTGTGATATTGATGACATTATTATATGTGTGTGTTTGTCCCGGTTACTAAGACATTATCTCAAACCCCCTCCTATGCCTAACATTTCAAGTGAAGACTCTAGCACTAGTCCAGAGAAGACCAAGGGGTTGCAGGCCTCTCCATCTTCAGGAATTACCAGTGCTATAGGTAGTTATTATTTAGTTTATGTAATATTATGCCAAGTAGGTTGTTGTGACTTGATGTCTCTATTAGTGTCCTCGGAGTATTGTCTGTATATTATGTGATGATAGGATAATTGTGACGATGATATATGGATGATATAGGCGATTATGTGATGATATTGATGTTGAGGGATGATATGAGTTAGGTGTGGATATATGCTTAGCATGGTGGTATATATGTGATGATGATATAGATCACAGTATGAGTCATTATTGTTAGAGTATGTGTTTGTGTGTCAGAATGGTTTTGTGTGAGCCCAAAAAAGGGTTTTGGGCCTAATATGTGTGTTTTGGGCATGTAGCCTATTGTGTGGAATTGTGATTCAAGGGGTTCAATTCTCGGAGGAGAGATTTCTCCTCAAAGAAACCTTGTTGAACAAGTTGCTTGAACTAAATAGGACCTATATGAATTATCCTTTAGTGCCAAATTGCCCTTGGTGGTAAATGGAGGTGGTAAGTTGTGAGTTTTGGCCGAAAAGTGGGTAAAATAGTCTTGGGCATCTAGAATCTCCAGACAGAGTTGGATTTGAGTGAAATCAGTGTTTATGGTTAGATTAGAAGGAGAATGACCAATTGGAATCAGGTCAATCGGAGGTCGAAACAAAAAGTTGTGTGTGTCGAAAGTTCGCCAGAAAAATCAACAAATCGCTGATATGAATACTGATTTGGCCGTCGCAGCACTAGAAGCTTGGCCACGACACCAGTACCCTTTTTTTGAAAATCATTCAACCCGAGAGCACTCAGGCGCGGTGATGCTGTAATGGCCATGATGCTGTGCTCTGAATTTCCTGTTTTGCTGTGTTTGGTTGATTTCCTTGAGATTTTAAGTGATTGGTGGAGGTTGTTTTTGGTAGGTGTTACAATTTTTGGCTTAGCATGAGGGAAGGGAAAGGAAAGAGCTTTCATGCATAAAAACCATAAAAAAGCATGGTCTAGTTCTAGGAAGTAAGATTTCAAAAGATTGAAGCAAGTTATCATGAAATTTCTATTTCCCTTATTCATGAGGGTTTTGGCTAGAACAAGGTTTAGAAAGAGTGTGAATTTCATGAAAATGATACTAAAAATGGATTCCTCATTGTTGATTTAGCTTAGGACAAGTGTTGGTTTCAAGAAAAAGTAAAATATAAAGATTATGGAATTTTTAGGGTTTATGGTTCTTTATGAGGCAACCCTTGGAATCAGTTGATTTAGTTAGTTTTTGAAGTTATAATAGGACTTGGAAAAGCTCCAGGAAGCTCTTGAAAAGGTTGAAAGCAAGTAGTATTGCAAAGGAAAAGATAAAGGTAGCAAAGTTTACATTTTTGCATTATGTATCTTGTTATGGTTTAAGATGTTTTATGACTTGCCATATTGTTGATTTGATGATTTGTGACTATTTTGGCTGTTTTTTGCTCTAAATATTTATTTTCTATTGGGAAATTCTACCGAAATTTTTATTGAAAATATGGTACAATATACAATTAAATGCATGAAAATGCTATGATTGATATTTTTAAACATATATGACAATGTAATTGCATAAATGTGACTTGCTAATGAGATTGGTATAATCTCACCACCCCAAGTATTAACATGTTAGGCTCAAACTATGGCAAGGATGTCAAGAAAGTTAAGGAGAAAGAAGAAAAGAATGATACTTGATTTCACTATTCAAGCTTTGATCTTATATTTTGAAATGTTATGTAAAATTATGTATGCACTTTTAAATATATACCTCAGTGTTATTATGTCCCTTAGAGTTTTATGAGATGTTAGGTATGGATTAAGAATAAGTTATGATTATGTAAATAAATTATGAAGTTGATTTTCCCAGGTTATGTTCAAAATTGTTCTTGATGACACGCTGAAGATGAAACAGATTTTATTTGACTAAATAGGGTATGATGTATGAGTCATATATATGTCTCAAAAGTAGACAGAACAAGCTTTCCAAAAAGATAAAGAACATCTGAATTAGTTAAGTATAGTGTTTATTATGAATTTCCAAAGTTAGGGACAAAAACTAGAAAACTGGAAAACGACCAATTGAACAGTAATATTCGTGAAAATTACTCTACTAATTTGCATGACCAAAGCTTAGTTTCATATTTTTTTTCATGTAGAAAGTATTTTAATATATTTTTAGAGATTTGAACAACTCTCATATGATTTTCCTAGAATTAGTTATGAATTTTAAAATTTGGTCGGGAAAATGGTGTTACCAAATGAACAATACCATCAAAAATGAAATTTTCTGTTTTAGTCTGTTATGTGATTCAAGCGTGTAAACAAAATTAAATAGACTTTAAATAAGGTCTAAAGTTAAGGTGTTACACTTTTTATATCAGAGCATAAGATTCAGGCAAAGATAGCTATGAATCTTGAAAAAAGAATAATTTATTTGGATATTATTCCTTTAAGCTAACTAATTAGGTTTGCTACTGTTCAATGAGGATGGGAAATATGTTTTCCTCAAGCAATAGCCAAGATTCCAACCATGATAAATGGATAACTCCCGAGCTATAAATAGAAAAGTACAACAAAAGTGTTGGCTCTAATACGATATTAGCAAAAATTTTTGATGAGTCAAATGTTAATGCAGGACCTCATTCATTTGGGTCTGAACCCATTATAGCAGTCCCACTACAAGCTATTCCAACTCAACCTGTGCAAGACCATGAACCAAGAATAGAAGTTGTAGAAGCTATGGATTATGAGGCCAATTATGTTTTAGACCCAGAAAATACAAATTATGATAGTTCAATTAACATTGAACATAAAATATATCGAATTGTATGAAAATGCTTCTAGGAGTGTAAGGCACATCTCATAAGGTTGCAAAAGTCAAGGACTTTCTAGCAAGCATAGGATTACATTACTCAGGGCCATTGTGGATCAATATGCTAATCAACAAAATCCCTAATGATTTCTTCTAGACTTCTATTAAGGCTAAACTAAAGGATGTATGGTTTGGCAGTTTAGAAGAATGTATCACATCTTATTCTATATAGAGGGATATTCAGTTAAATAATCAGTCGACAAGAGTAGATGATCAGGGAATGGCTTAGGAAGACCTTGGCCCTATACTTCCATTTGATGATGGCTACAAGACTAGAAGGATTATTGTGCAACTATTCTAGGATAGCCAAGAAAATTTTATAGAGTCAAGATCCTGACTTTCTTGGATGTAGTTAGAGATGCTAAGTAATTTTTGGAATCCTAGAATTACTTTTATATGGAGGTAGCTTGGAATGATGCAACAATTAATGTGCTACCTGACGACGAGTATTGGATGCCAATTAAATTTAGACTCCAAGAGGAAGTGCCAGAAACTTGTCAAGACTGCATCAAAGAATTGGCATACTTGAAGGCAATCTGGTTAGAGCAAGAAGACCCTGGTGAAGACTTAGGAGAAGATCCTGATGAGGATTTAGAAGAGGATCTCAAGGAAGCCTCTAGCAGAGAAGAAAGTAGCTCCTGTCTTTCATGAATGATAACAATAAATATGAATGTTTGTGAATATGTATAAATGTGTAAAATTAAAGAACAATGGTGATTGCAAAATTTTGAATGTATCATAAGTAGTCACAAATGCAAAAGCAGTAAGAATGTTTGAATGTATAAGCCTATACGTATAAAGTTACTTATGTAAATAAAAGTGCTATGTTTATATATATCCTCTTAGTGTAATCATTATATGTTTATGATTTTGATTATTGTTTAGATACAAAATGGCTCGCATAAGGAGGCAAACAAGAACAAAAACTCTTGAACAAAGAGAAGTACAGTAGGTTGATCCTTTGCACGTTATTATGGATAGATTGGATCAACAACAAAAAAACCATTGAAAATTTACAGCAAACCATAGTACTTAGAGACAACCTCAAGAGGCCAAAGTAGAAATCAACATCTAAGGCAACTTTAGTAGCAGGTATCTCAGGATGCACTAATAAACACCTCAGGCTGCACCAATAAACTACATAGTGGGGACAGTAACTAGAGCTAATAAAATGAGAAAAGTCTGAAAAAAATTAATGAGCTAGGCCTCAACTTTTGGAATATATATACATTTCGGGCTTTTCGAGCCCAGCTTATGGTAAGCTGGCCCGTGTTCTTCTTTCTTTTTTCATTTTTTTGTTTAAATTGATAAAAAACACATATTATTTTATTAATTAGTAATGTATAAATTATAAAATTTAAATGTTATGTTAATTTTTAGTAAATAATGGTGATAATTAGTTGTATTAATTAAAAAATTATGTAAAAACAAAAATTAAAAAAGAAAAACGCGGGCCCACTATATATGGGCTTGAGCTTTTAAAGTTAAGTCCATTTTGGGCATTTGGGCTTTTCAACCGAACCCAATTTGGGCTCGGCCCATGGCTGGCCGGCCTAGATTGCCAGCTCTAATAGTAACTAATCTTGCCAATTAGCAATACATAGTAGCTCAGTTTTGTAAACACTATCCTCCCTTATTTGATGGAAAAATTTAATGTGCAAGCTGCAAAGGACTGGGTGCTGAGCTTAGAAAAGATATCTTCAGATTAATGGGCTATACCTCTAAATGAAAGCGCTGTTAGCTACATATATGCTTGAGAAATAAGCAGATAGATGGTGGCATAACATTGAGTTGATCCTACAAGCCCAAAATATACCCTTGATGTGGGAATTATTCTTGGAACATTTTTATGATAAATATTTTCCATGGTCAGTTAGGAATGAGAAAGGAGCTGAGCTCATTATACTCCAACAAGCCATAGCCACACTTATTCAACTGTCCAGGTACTCTACCTATTTACAGCAACATGATAATGAAGGGTAAAAGACAGAGAAATTGGAAAGATACCTAAAGCCAACCATTAGGAAATGGTAGCCCCAATGCGGATCAAAACATTCCATATACTGGTAGACATTAGTAGAATTACAGAAAATAGTCTAAGCCATAAAAGTCTTATGTCTGCTACCTCAGCAAATATCAGAAAAGTTGTTGCTGATAAAGGTGAAACATGCTGAAAGAGGAAGGAGCCATGGAACAACAATAATAAGAAAGGTAAAAAGGAAGGCAGGAAAGGAGGACGTAATAGGCAAAAAAATACGCCAGTCTATGATTACTATGGAAAAACTCATGGTGGGAGGCTATGTTTAGCTAGGCAAAATGTTGGCTTATGTAGCAAGGCTAGACACTTTGCTCAAGATTGCAATGTGGAGGTAGCTAAATCCAGACCTAAGTACAAGGAAAGATCTTTGATCTTACTCAATAAGAGGCCCGACAGTCACCTGATCTAATCGAAGGTATGATTAAAGTAAATAATTATTTTGTACATCCATTATTTGATTCAAGTACTAATCATTCATTTATATCCTATGACCATGCTAAAGGGGTTAGGTCTAATCATAACTATGTTACCCTATGATTTACATGTTTCCACACCTACTGGTAACAAAGTCATTACCTCCAATGTTTGTTTAAATTGCATTGTACAATATAAATATTGTTGTACCACATTGGATTTGATTTGTATGCCTTTTCTAGGCATAGATATCATTATTGGCATGAACTTGCTCAAAAAAAAGAAACCTCCTTGATTGTAAGAATAAGAACCTAATCCTGCCAACCCCTAATAGTGTTCCATATACTGAGACTAAGCTAAACTTTATATCGACTACTCAAGCTGAGAGGTTGCCATAATTGTAGAAATACTGAGACTAAGCTAAACTAAGTGTAGAAATTGAAGAAGGAATTAATGAGATACTAGTGGTAAGGAAATTTCCATAAGTCTTCCTAAAGGAATTTAAAGGATTACCACAGGAACAAGAGGTTGAATTTGCAATTGATGTAGTACCAGGAACAGCTCCAATTGGGATAGTAGAGTTTAAGAAACAAATTGAAGAGCTACTGGAAAAAAGATTTATTAAACCTAGTGTTTCTTTTTGGGGTGCTCCAGTATGCTTATGAAACGGAAGATGGGAGCCTTAGACTTTGTATTGATTACAGAGAATTGAATAAGGTAATGCTAAAAAACAAATATCTGTTGCCTAGATGTGATGACCTATTAGCTCAGTTGGCAAGTGCCACTATTTTTTTTTCAAAAATTGTTTGACGATTAGGGTATCATCAATTAAAGGTCAAAGCAGAAGATGTTTGTAAGACTGCTTTTAGAACTCGTTATAGTTACTATGAGCCATTTGGTCTTGCTAATGCACCGGCTATTTTTATGGATTACAAGAATAGAATTTTTTGTCCTTACTTAGATCAATTCATTGTGATCTTTATTATTGATATATTAGTGTACTTCCAATCTTCAAAAGATCACAAAATGCATTTGAGGATTGTCATGACAATTTTGAAAGAACATTTTAGTACCTACTTGTTTTAGGGTCCAGGAGGATTAGTGGTATTCTCTGGAATCCATTTCATGCTTTTACTGAAACCATTTTTTCTTTTATTGCAAAGATAAGAAATATGCCCATTTTTAATATAATATATGCATAATGGTGAGCTAAGCATTACAGTAGGCAAAAAAAATTTCAAACAGCATTTACTTTTCTCCTTGAATTCACTCATGTAGCCAACAATTGACTTGTTAAATACACTTTTCTATTTGTCAAGTGGAATATCTTTGCCTTAGGTGAAATTGGCTATGACCTTAGTTAACTCATCTTTTTCTTTATTTAATCTATCATATGAATCACAAGAGGAAGTGTGTGTGTGTGTTCATAGATATCTTCTAAATCATCTATTTTCTTTTAAGTGATTCTTTTTCATTCTTTTCCAATTCTAATTCATTTTCTAAAGAAATCACTTTCTTCTTATTGTGTGCAAGTGTTTTTGTTAATGCAATAGTTCATCATGCATTTCATTATAAGCATCTTGCAACTCATCAAAAGAAATATCATAATCAAATTCAAAGTTAGAATTTGATACATTATCATTGGATATTGCCATCAAGCATGGATAGCTATCCTCATCATCTTCATTCGAACTGTTGCCCTAGATTGCAGAGTCGTATGCAACTTTAACTTTATAATTCTTCCTCTTTGTATTTCTTCCTCCTTGCTTCTTTGAATGGTACTTCTGCTTAGTTGCATAACTGAAAGAGTCTAAGCTCTGATACCAATTATTAGATTAGCTGGTCAACTAAGAGGAAGGTGAATGAAGTGATGCAAATTTTTGTGTCTTTTGAAGTACAGCCTAATGTCACCAAATGTTACAGCAGAACATGGATGAACAAAGTATGATAAAGCATAACACACTAAGATTTATCCTCGTTCAGCCCAAGCCACTTGGCCTACATCTAGTCCTCAAGTCACCACTTGAGATTTTCCATTATATCCCACAAGTTTGATCCTAGCACTTGTGAAGTCTCAGCACATCCCATAAGTTTCACTAGATACTTGTGAAGCCATTCTGCCCATACTCTTACAAGATATGTAATTCCTTTAATATTTCTCCACACTAAAATTCCACCTAGAAATTATAGAAAGAAAAATTACAGAATAGAAACTTTCTTTAAGATTGGATAATACATGGAAGCTCACTCTAATGAGGCGGGTTTAACTTTGAATGCTCACACAGAATAATTTAATTCATTACAGCAGCATTTTGGTACAGAACTCACTTAAATTCAATACCCATAAGTTCAAATAAAGTTCTATGTATAGATTTATGGTTTAACTAGCCATTAGACACAAGATCTATCTGTTAAGCACAAGTTCTAGCTATTACTCTACAAAAAGAGCTGTTGAACAATTGCATTAAATGCATATGATAGACCAACATTTGAACTTTAGAGCCCAATAGAAGAATTTCACAAAATCAACATAGTTATGTGTTTAACGTTAAACTTCAAAGCTCTTCTACTACTAAGTGACATTCAAATTTTGAGTTTGCAAAAGATATCCAATGTTAATTCATGTGAATTTTCATATTGGAAGTGTGTCAGTTGGGTTTGAATAGTTGTTTCAAATTTTCACAATGCACTCAAAATTCTAATTTCAGAAACTAAAATTCATCTATTAGAGGTATGCCCCAACAAGACACAAAAGTTCTTATTTCAAAGTTCGCACTTTGCAGCTCAAAGTTCGTCTGTCAGAGGCTGTGACTTTGAACTCATTTTGAACTTCAACAATATTCGAATTTTAACTAAGTTTCATGTGAATTTTACACACTTTCACTAACTATACTTAACCCAAAATTTAAATTTTAGATTCAAAATTCATCTATCAGAGATTAAATCTCTATAAGTTTGAACTTTAACAAGTAAAGTGCGACTATGTACCAAATAAGTATGAGTCAAATTACCAAAATTCATTTGTTAGCCAATATATCTTAATTTTAACACATACTAATATCATATTACTTTAATCTAACTGGCTTAAAACATTCGGTAATAAGATAAAGTAAACTTTAAAGATTAAACCACTTCAATACCTAAGTGAAAACAAAATATACCTAATGGCTAGATCTTCAAAAATTAAGCTATACTTTCACTTGGTCATTCCCATTCTTAGCATGCTCCCTTCTGATCTTTAATTCTTGGAACATTCTTTCCTTTCTTCTTCTTTAAGTGAGACACGATATTGACTTTTCTTTCTTTATTCCAATGCTCACTCTTCATTTTTTGACAATCCGACATTTAATGTATTACACTTACAAATCAAGTAATCCAATTTGGATAATCAACTTGTATTATAAATTATAAAAGCACTATGGATATATTAATACATAGTATGATATATGCATTATAAACCCAATTAATCATATGTTAATGCATATTTTACTTCTTTTCAGAACAAAATATATGTTAGACAAATTTGAAGCATATGTTCCTTATTACTCTACATTTGTCATCATTAAAACTTATATTATATTAAATCTAATAGTTATGATGTTTGTAATTTCTACAAGCTGATAGGCATACATTAGAGGGCCGTTAAACTCATTTCGAGGCTCCAGAACTTGAGTATACTTACTAAAAAGCCATTATTCATCCATTCTTGTATGATGGATGTATTTCAAAGACCAAGACCATAGAATACTCTCTAGAATGGCTTCTTAGTCATACATCTTATCCCCAATAGTCATCCATTGACTATCAAAGTGCTTATAACAGTTAGTTTTTTTAATCTAATGACTATATTTCACTTTTGCCAATAAATATGGCCATCTTAACTTATTTCTAAGAGCTTTTAAACATATTGGAGCTTTAATACGATTCATAAATGTGATTTTGATTCTTTCAAAGAGAAAAATACAATATTTGAGTCAATTCTTGTAAAATCTCTATCGCTTGAGTTCTTAGAGCTTTATTGTGTTCTACTCTTAAAGAGAACTAGTTTGAGATTTTCTTAAGTTCTTCAATTCTTTCTTACATCATTGCAAAGCAAGGGTGAGGTATCACTTAGAGAGATTACTCAAGGTATGTGGTATCCTTGTGGGGATTTGGGTTACTCTTGTAAGGGGAGAGTGAACTTAGAAGTTTCAAACTCAAGAGGAGTCTTGTATTATAATGTGGCTTCATAGGTGCCTAGATTGAACTTATGGGATTTAGTAGAAAATCTCAAGTGGATTGCTTGAGAATTGGACATAAGCCAAGTAATTGGGTCAAACCAGGACAAATTTCTTATACATTGTTGTTTCTTCATCTTTCCACATGATCATCTCCTTTATTCATCTATGTTTTTGTTCTTCACATTGACACGTTGGGTAGTTCTGCACCATGCGAAAAATTTTGCAACATCCAATTTACTTCCTCTTGGGTGACAAGCCAATCTAATATGCAATACTTAGCCTACAAAGGCAGTACTCGATTTGTTTCAAAACTTGTTGCCTGCTTGAATGAACAATGTTGTTGGCTTTCATATCTTCAACTTCAAAGATTTTGATGCACTTTCAAATTTCCAAGTTAGGTAAGATACCATTACCTAGATTCTATAATACACAAAAATGGTTAGACATGGAACTTCTGGGTGAATCCAGGAACTACCATGGCTCACACTTGGGGTCACACTTGTTACAACTTTGATGCAAGTAGTTATGGTCATTGTTAGATAAGTGACTGCATCAGTGGCCTACAATGCACCGGTTAGGGGGCCCCTCCAACCACATTAGCCGAATTTTCAATAAACCAACTCAACAACTTAGATTTCTATGATGTGTCCTTAGTGGATAGCTTCAATATCCCTATAGATTTCTACCATCTCAACAGTGGGCGTCACAAGATAAGCTGTACGGAAGGCATTAACAGATAGTGGCCTAATGAGCTAAGGGCGCCTGGAGGATGTAACAATCCATGCGCCGTGTTTTAGACTAATCAATATTGCTATACTAATGGGCCAAGAAGCTGTGACCCCACGTTCTACTCGAGGTTCTTCAAAGATATGTGTCCTAATGCGTATAGTTATACTCAGGATGATTAAACGAGCACCTTCACTTGCCCTAATGGTTCTAATTACAAGTTGTGTTTTGTCCTCTAGGGTCTTCTCATGTCTATCTTGAGATGGCTGGAAGCACAAGCAGTAAATATTGATGAAGAGTGACTAAAATACATGTACGTGTATGCATACCAATTTTTGTGTGTGTGTATATATGTATGTACATGTGCGTGCTTTTTTCTAGAAGATTAGTTTTTTTTAGGGGCTAAAAAGCCTTACTTTTTGGAAGGATTAATATTAATAAGGTTAGAGTTTGTGGTGTGTGGTTTAAGTGGGGTTGTGTGATGGAGTAATCAAGTAAATAAATGATGTATCATTTTATATCTAACCAATGTTGAAAGACTATCTGGTTATCTTCTCTTCTAGTTAGCTATGCTAGGCAATAGAGGAAAAATATTATAAAAATGGATTAGGTAAACGACGAACTTGTTTGACCTTAATATTAACATATAAAATCTGTTGGAAAAGAAATAAATATATAAAATTTATAATAAATCATATTATTTGTAAATCATAAATAATACTACATATTTAAGACTATGTAATACATGTTGATCTTTTTCATGTTATTAAAAGTAGAATTATCAAACTTGTTATATATTCATTCTATTTCTTTTTTCTGTCATTTTTTAAGAAAAACTTTATTTCTATTTATCTGTCACTTTCAAATTCCAAGGTAGCATTAACTATTGCTTTTCCAATTATACCCTCATCTATCTCTTTAAAAGTCAAAGATGATATTAGTTGTTATTTCTTATCTATCTATTTGTTGAAGGGCATACTTGGAAATTTAAAATAAATTTCAACATATTAATTGTATTTCTTAATCTATGTACTTAAACCTTAAATGACACATAAAAAGAAACAGAGGTAGTATATTTTAATAATTTAGTCATCAAATATAAAATACTAAGTATGTCTCATATATTGCATGAAATTTAATGAATGTGCTTCATTATTCATACTTTGTGAATGATAATATTTGTTATAAATTTTAAATTTTATATTGATATTGATTAATAATTATACATTGATTGATACAATTTGCTCAAGTGTAATATTGGTCATATCTAGATTTAAATCCTCCTTATATATGAAAAATATAATTTAATTAAAATATTTGAATGTGGCCACCCATAAAGATCAAGTCCTCATTGCATAGATAATGTGTTAAATAATAATAATAATAATTCAGAAGTCATTTCTTTGTCGCATAACAAATTAATGATGACGTCCCATATCTGATATTGTAACAACCCTCATTACATTGTCTCTGACTTAGTCTCCAGTTGACTAAGTAAATTTGGTATTGTGTGTAGAACCGGAGGAAACATGATAGAGGAGAGAATTAAGTGGAGGTAGAAAGAGCTCCATGTCATGGCGAGTGAGCTACAGATTTAGATATTTTTTTGGCTGAAAGCACAGCACCACAGCAGGCTTTCCTAGGGCTACAACGGGAGTAGAGAAATCAGTTTAAGTCTGAATCATTTCAGTCAGAGAGAAAAGAAAGAAACGGGGGGAATGATAGAGAAGCAGTGCTAAGGTTCAAAGTTTCCAACCATTGGGAGTGATTTTCAGACCTTAGGAGCTTGGATTCACGTTGGTAAGTGATCTCTACTCCTCCCTCTCCATTTTCTTTGGTTTTGAGTTGGGTTTTCTCGGGTATATATTGGGATCTTTGATTTTGGCCAAATCCCACCGATTAAAATGGATGAAATGGAGTTAATAGAGTGTGATTTGGTATTTATGTTGCTTGGATGTAATTTTAGAGGGAGTATGCACGAATTTTTCCTAACCCTAGGTTGAATTCTGGTTGATGAGGTGTGAGATCCGAAATATATAAGATTGATTATGATTTAAATGGTTGTATGAGGTTTATTAAGGTATAGAAATGTGATGGCAACCTTAGGTTAGACCTATATGGTCGAATTGTGGTTTGTGGTTAGGTGGTATCTTGTGTTAATTGAGAAATTGTGATA
Organism: Adenanthera pavonina; assembly: GCA_026686845.1. Classification (NCBI taxonomy): domain Eukaryota; kingdom Viridiplantae; phylum Streptophyta; class Magnoliopsida; order Fabales; family Fabaceae; genus Adenanthera; species Adenanthera pavonina. Next base: position 22,556,062 of record JAIVEN010000022.1, on the reverse strand, counting down.
TTATGAAGGTTATTTAGCTGATTGGAGAAGTCAAGTCATGGGATTAGCATTCAAGAAAGCTTGTGGAACTCGTGTTCGTGTGGTAGTGACAATTGAAGTAACTAAGAGTTTGTATTATTTGTTTTGTATGTTATTATATATATGTGTATATATCCATGTTTCCGTTCATACTATGATATTGATATGTGTGTGTGTGTATGATTTGTCTTTATATCATGGTATGCACATGGTTAGACACATAGTATATGATGATTATGATGATGATGATGTGACATTACATAATGCTTGCATGACATTGTGAAACATGATGATGATAATTACATGATGATATGATATGAGCATCATCACATGACATTGTAAGATTGTGATATATGGTGGATTGGGTGGTGATGATAATATGATATATGATAAGGAAGGATAAGGATGGGATCCATGCGGCTAAATCGCCTCCTATTGCCATAAGGGAAAGGCACGCAGTGGATTGCACCTTCCCTAGATCGCTGCCAATTCATGGTGGGAAAGGGGAAGGAGAACTACGTTCCAAACATTAGTGTTAACTTTGGCCAGGTGCGCTAATGGGAGGTAAGCTTGTTGATGACCTAGAATCAATCTTCACCGACTGTTAGAAGGGAATCACCTATACAAAATGTCATGTTATGATAACAGCTTGTGGTTCTAGTTGTGTGGAGAGAAACATGCATTCCATTTCATATTGCATTCATAAGATTGTATGAGTTATATATATATTTATGCATGTGGTTATTCCCGGTTAGTAAGACTCTGTCTCACATCTCTTTCCCATGAACTAACATTTCAAGTGAAGGTTCTGGCACTAGTCCAAAGAAGACCAAGGAGTAGCATCCGACATGGGAATACTAAGTCTATGCAATGTATGTTTATTTGGATATGTACTTTGTGCCAAGTAGGATAGATGGTTTGGAAACTAAGTGGTGACATTGACATTGTTATTGGAATGGATATGATGTTGGTATGATATGGATATGATTTTGTGTTGTACTATGATACATGTATGGTTTTGGATGTCGGGAAGTCTATATGGTAGTGTTTGTGAGCCCAAATGTGGAATTGGGCCTTGTTGGTATGTTTTGGGCCTATAACCCAGTTTGTCAATTTGGGTTTCAAGGGGGTCAAATCTCAAGAAAGTGGTTCCTTTAAGGTGAAACCTCTTTAGACAAGTTGTTTAAGTGATTTTGGACCTGTATGTACGGTCCCAGATGGTTAAATCACCTTTGGTGACAAATGCAGTTGTTAGTTGAGTTTTGGTCAAAAAGTGGTTAAAATGGTATCGGGTGTCCAAAATCTCCATATGGTGATAGATTAAGGTGAAATTGGTGAATATAGATAGTTTGGGACAAGATTAACTTATAGAAGTTGAAATTAGGTCAATCGAAGGTCAAAGCATAAAATTATGCGCGTTGGAAGTTCACCTTATGTTGTTGGAATTTTGCTGGTTTAAACCAACAGAGGGAGCTGCGGCGCCAGGAAATAGGCTATGGTGACAAGAGAAATAAAGAGCCCTAGAGCCATGATGATACTGTAGTAGCTGCGGCCTTGCATATTGTTCTGCTGTTCTGGTGTTTCCCGAGATGTTTTATGGCGTCTTTACACTGCTATGAGGTTTTGGGAAGCAAATTTGAGATCTTTGGGTTGTGTTTGGTTGATTTTTTTGAAGTTTTTGGTCAAGTCATGAGGTGTTTGGAAGTGTAGTGTTACATTATCAAATCTTTCAATTACTTAGACATTGAGGCACTACAAGATATTGCACATAATTTATTCACAAACAAAGAAATTAATTAGGGTAATTGACTAGAGGACAGAGCCTGTAGCATTTAGTTGACGTGAACATGATGGTAATGCCATCCGTTTCATGATATTTTAAATACGATGATATGTTTGTGCGTAAATATATATACATAAACATACTTCACTCCAAATTGAGTAACATCTTAGAAAATTGTTTTTATTTCAATTTGATTGATGTTTTCCATTATTAATAAAAAAAAATTTATCCTTAAACAATTAATATAAGAGGTACAACACGTGAAAATTAGGAGAGAGTGAAGATATAATGATTAATGATAATTTAGTAAAATTACATTACTCATTAATTTATTTATCGTCTTTCTTTATATTTTTGCCAAAATCTTAAATGACAATCAAAATAAAATGGAGTGTATATTATATTGTGATTTTTTTCGAGTAAATTATTTAGTATTTAGTACTATCAAGTCAGATTTGAGTGATGTCGAGTGTAAATACGGATAGTTTTCATAACATAGTTCTTTTATCTACAAGGCTCAGAATTTTGCTTAAAGAATGTTACTCTCTTAACACTCAAATCAATTGCAGTTGGTACCATTTTGAGATACTCAGGGATCTAGTTTTCTATAGTAAATTCTTATAAAGTATCGAACCATTAAGTAATTAACGCGTAAGTGTCATTTACTTTGATTGGAAGTATGATATAGTCCCTTCACTCCAAAATACAAGTTTTGTTTCATAATTTTTTTATTCAAAATACAAATTCCATTTAATAATTACTAGAGCATTAAATATGTTCTTTTCTATTTTGCTTGTAATTAAATGTGAAAGAGATAGTAAATAATATGGGAATTGTGTAGACTTTGAATGCAACGTATTAAGGAGTAATGTTGGAAAATAATTTTTTAACAACTTTAATAAAAAATTATCTTTCTTGATTTTTGTGAAATCAGTCAAATTGAACTTATATTTTAGACTGAGGGGAGTTTTTTTTATTTTTTGACTAATAAAAAATAGATGTTAAAAGTTCATTTTTAATTTTAATTTTTAAGATAAGATCACATTATTATAAAATTATATATACTTGTTGACTTGTTTGGCTCGCTTGGCTGTCGTGGGGGTTGACAGAGTCAAGGCAGGCTTAGATTATCAACAATTTTCACCAAAAATCATTTCAATCATAAATATATTATCAAAACCGCTAATTAAAAAAAGATATTATCAAAACCGAAAGGACACTATTGGCATGCATGCGTGTTTGAATTCAATGAACTCCATATTTCCTTTTCTTCGTGGAAAAGGAAACAATGTTTGAAACGCTCCCCCTCTGTAAATGCCACGTTCTATCCTCAATCGATTCACAAAATCCTGAAACTAAAGATCCATCAATATCTATCACTCAAATCTTTTAGACCAAGAAAGATCATCCTCTTCATTATTTAACATATTAAATAGTATGGTTTTTCTACATTTTTATATTTAATTTTGAAGTCGCTGAGCTGATTTAATATAATATATATCATATATAATGAATCCCCTGTTGAATCAAGAGTTTTGATGATGTTAAAACCAACACCCAAGAGCTTGGATTGAAGATATCAAAGAAGAACAAAGCTGGTTCAAGTGAAGATTAACTGAGTATATGTTGTTAGATCTTTTGTAGGATCTTTAGTTTTTGATATAATTGGGTAAAAGATTTTGATTTGAAGAAAAGATGTTTTCAAACTTTGATTTTATGTTAAATCTTTGAACATTTGAAAAATACCTTCAAACAGACGAAGGTTGAAAGTTTAAACTGAACTGTCAAGTTAGAAATTCGAACTTTGCCTTTGGAAATTCGAATTTCAAGCTAAAACTGAATAAGTCTGAAGAGACTGCTCTCTGTCAGACGAATTTTGGTTGTTCAAAATTCAAATTTTCATCTAGTCTGAAAAGAGGCCTTTGTAACAGACGAACTTCACACTTTCAAAATTCGAATTTCAAGTAAAATGAAGTTTGTAAAAATCAAAGAAATTCGTCTGAAACTATGATAAAGTGCATCTGAAATCAAAACGAAATTCAGTTTGAAAAATGCTCTCTGACAGACGAATTTTGAAGTTGCAACATTTGAATTTTCATATAAGTCTGAAAGATGCTTCTTTACAACAGACGAACTTTGGGTTCTCAAAATTCGAATTTCAAGCAAAACAAAATTTGAGAAAACTGAAGAAATTCGTCTGTAACTATGTTAAAGTTCATCTGAGATCAAAAGTGATTTAAGTTTCAAAACTGCTCTCTGACAGACGAACTTTGAACATTGAAATTCTAATTTCAGAAGCTAAGTTCTTAAGTCTATTTAAATGAAACATTGACATACGAATGATAAGAACTTGCAACATTCGAATGACAAGATGAGTCTGAAAAGAGTTTCTCTGACAGATGAATTTTGCCTTTCCAAAATTCGAATTTCAAAGAAAGTTATCTACTGTGGCCCTTTTTAGTTCAATGAACAGACGAATTTTGGGGATCCAAAATTCGAATTTCGAAGGCACTGTAGAAAATTGAAAACACTGTTCATACTTAACCGAAAAACTTTCTTCTTGAAAATTCGTATGTCACATTGTGAAAATGTTTTGTAAGTTTCAAAATTCGAATTTCACTTTATGAACAGACGAACTTCGTGCTGTAACGTTGGAAGCTTTAATCTACGATTCCTTCGAAATTCGTCTGTTGGCCAACCGAAATTCGAATTTCAGTATGTCAGAAACATTAAATGCGGTTGGTAAACGGATAGTTTTTTCAGAGTAACCGTTGAATAACTTCTCCAACGGATAGATTTAGTCTCTAACGGATATTTGAGACCTAAATCTATAAATACAACATCACTTGAAGTTATGGGTAATGAATCAAACTTGTATATACTGAATCTCTGCTGAATTTTCTTCTCAAAAGCTTTTACCCTCTTAACTTCCAGACTTGCACCAAAACTTTCATATCTACTCCTTTCAAGAGAGTCATTTCATTGTAATCAATCTACTCTTCATCTGAAAGATAGATTTACTTGTGAGGGATATTCACAAGGGGATTGGGAAGCACACAGTGTAAGTGCTTGGAGAGTTTGAGAGAGCTCAGAAACAGAGCAAACTCGTGTACTGTGGCCTTTGCAAGAAGCCCATTGAAATTCTTGCTGTATAGTGGATAAATCCCAAGAGGTGTCTTGGGGACTGGATGTAGGTCAAGTGGAAGGACCGAACCAGGATAAATTACTGAGTCTTCTTCTCCCTATCTTTACTTTTCAGCTTGCTCTGTTTTACGCATTGTTTTCATTATACTGTGATATCTTCACTTACTTCACTTTGTGCAGAAAAATTTCAATCTTCCCAATTCACCCCCCTCTTGGGAAGTCAGCCTTGCTAACATCCCCCACCACAAAAACAAAAATTTGGCTTTTTGTTCATCAAAGATGAGCCTAATCAGATAGCCGCCTCCCCTTTTATAGCAGCTTAGAAAATTTATTTTTTACTTAAAAAAAAACCTCATATCACTTTTTTGATAAAAAGTGGGTGCTCTACTTGCTAGGGACGGATGTACATTACATATCATATATATATATATATAGGAATTGCCCTACTAGCACAAAAAAGGAAATTGCCCTCAATAGCTAGTAGTATTACCTTTAATGCCATCAAATTTAAGAATGAGATTTGTATAGATTTGAGCAAAACTTTTACAATCTTTAATAAGATTTATATACAAAATTGAACCCATTTAGAAATAGGAAAAAACCATATACGGAACCAAAATTGAAACTAAATCAATAACCCACATAGAAAACCAAAATAGAGGAAATAGGTTTATATGGCAGAAAAAGGGTCAAAGGAAAAGGAAGTAGGTTTGCCTTCCATCCACTTATGTGTTTGGTTGCCTTCTTGGCGGCAAAATGCTTCCTCCAAGTAAGGGAACCTCCATTCATTCAATCCATGCATGGAGGAAGAAAAAATATGTAACAATCCCCATATTTAAATTTTATTTCGAAGGATATATAATTAATTTGGAAATTGGTATTTTTTAAAGAATTTATTTGATTTGAGAATTTAGAAGGAATTGAAGATGTTATAGACCAAGAATGTGGCACTCAGAAGCTTTGACCTAAACTAGAGAAAGAAAGAAAATAAAAAAAAGAAAAAAAAAAGAGAGAAAAGAAAGAAAGAAGGTATTTCACTGCAGTGAAAATGAAGCATAGGTTATAAATTTTGGGGAGCCTATAACTTTCATTTTTAGAAGATCGAGATTTAGGGTTCTGCCGAGCTTGGTCTAAGGAGAAGTCCAGGAGCGGTTTTCCAAACATCCAAGATCATTTTCTTTAGCTTTGTAGCTCAAATCTTCTTCCTCTTCTCTCTATATCCTTCGTGTTCTTGAATGGTTGCTGGTTTTGGTGTTCAATTTTTACTTGTGGCTACTAATTTATGCTTGAATCTTGAGGGGTTTTGGTAAATAATCATAGTAGAAGCTTTTTATGACATTGGGTAAGTCTCTAATGTTGGGTTTATGACATTTAAATTGAGATTGAGCTTTTACATGAGCCCTAGTTGGGTGCATGGTAGAGTCCAAATATGGAAGTCTATGGGACACACGAAATTTTTATCGTAAGCTTCATTGGAATATAGAGATTGTGTACACCAAATTTGGTAGGATTTGGATTCGATTTGTTGTATAAACAACTTGTTTGAAAATGTAGCTCAAAAAAGTTATTAGTAATATGTTAACTTTGAAGAAAAAAGTAATCTTTGTGGTTGGGTTTTGAAACTTTATATTCAACCTTTAGAATGCTAAATGATGGAGTATACAAGGTTTCATGATGATTGGAGAATATTTGCACATAAAAGGCTTCTATGGAATTCTTACTTATTATGTTCTTTCAGTTGTATTAGTTTTGGAAAGGGATTTTCTTATGAGAAGAAATTATTGATGCTTGTTTTGGCCTTTGGAAGTGATTTAAGGTTTTTGGTAAGTTTAATGCATAACTTGAAGTGAGTTGAGTTTTACCATTATGGCCAAATAATAAAATCTTTGTTTTGTTCAATGTTGTAGCTCTTAGGCATGAACACTATATCACAATGGGTGGCTCTTAGTATCTCTATGATTAGTTTTCTAATTGAGAAGTAACTAGGAAATTACATTCACTTGATTAATTATTTCATAGTGTAACAACCCTTCATTAAACTATCATGAATTTAGTCTCAATCTAATGGGAAGTGTACTTGATAATATGTGTAGGATTGGAGGAACCAGGACCAGAGAAAGGATTCAAACAAGACAAAAGCTGAAATTCTAAACAGAGAAAGTCCATGCCGCACAAGAGACACTAGGGATATTTCAATTTTTCCAAGCTGAAAGCACATGCATTATGTAACACCCTACCTCCAAACACCTTCAAACTCGACTAAAAACTTCAAAATCCAACTAAACGCAACACAAACATCTCAAAATAACATTCCAAAACTTCAGAATAGCAGAAATGAACCAAACAACACCAAAAACTGGGCTGGGGCTGCAGCTACAATAGTATCGCCGTAGCTCTGGCCTTCCCCTGTTTCTCCATCATCACTGGACAATGTGGCGCCGTGGCCTGCTTCCTGACGTTGTAGCACCCCCTGCTAGTTTTCTATACCAGTAACTTCCATACTCCAGAGCAAATTTCTAATGGCATAACTTTATACTTCGACCTCCGATTGACTTGATTCTAATTCCTACAAGTCAATCTAGTCCTAATCTATCCATAGACACTAACTTTATCTCAATCCAACTCCGTATGGAGATTCTAAACCCTTGACACCTTTTTAGCTACTTATTGATCAAAACTCATCACTAATTACCTCCAATTGCCACCAAAGGCAAATGGTCACTCAAAGACCATTCATACATGTCTAAAACCCTAAACCAACTTGTCCAAAGAGGTTTTACCTCAAAGGAACCACTGCTCTAAGATTTGACCCCCTTGAACCCTAACTTGATAAACGGGCTATGAGCCTTAAAACACACCAACAAGGCCTAAATCCACTCTAAGCACACAAACACCACCATACTAACTTCACAACATCCAAAACCATGCAAACACCACAATACATCATATTTCCACATACATAACCATATGAACATCCATCCATAACAATCCTTGCAATGTCATACATTCATTACAAAACCTTCCATCCTATTTGGCACAAGATACATATCCAAAACACATAGACTACATAGACCTAGTATTACCACGTCTGCTGCTACTCCCTGAGCTTCTCAGGACTAGTGCCAGAATCGTTACCTGAAAGGTTAGTTCATGGTAGAGGGGTATGAGACAATGTCTCAGTAATCGGGAACAACCACACACACACATATATATACATATATCTCATACAACTCATGCATACAATGTGAAATGAATGAAATGCATGTCTCCCTTGCACACAGCTAGAACCATGGGCTGTCGTCATAATAGGATATTTCATATAGGTAATTCCCTTCCAACAGTCGGTGAAGACTAATTCTAGGATATCACTAAGCTTACCTCCCATCAGTGCACCCGGCCAAAGGGAACACTAATGTTCAGATCGTGGCTCTCCTTCCCCTTTCCCACCATGAATTGGCAATGATTTAGGGAAAGTGCAATCCATTGCATGCCTTTACCATCCTGGCTATGGGAGGTGATTTAGCTGCAAGGATTCCATCTTTATCCTCCCTAACATATATATATATTCCATCCTTATCCTCTCTAATATATATCATCATATATCATATCATCATCACCACCCAATCCACCATATATCACAATCTCATAATGTCATGAGGTGATGCTCATGTATCATCATATAATCATCATCATCATATCACAATGTCATGTATGCATCATGTCATGTCATGTCAATGTCATCATCATAATCATCATCTAGCTATGTGCATACCACGATATATAGAAAATAGTACATACAAACACATCTATATAGTGGTATGAAAGAAACATACATATATACACATAAATATATATACTATCATACCATATAAACAATACAATACAAACAAACACCCGGTTATCTCAAGTGTCAATACCACACACGGATTCCATGAACTTCTTGAGTTGTCTAACACGCTTGAACCCCTTTCAGGCTACCAAACAACCTTCATAATACCACAATTCCTCAATTAACACAATATACCAATAAACTAGACATCACAATTTAACTACTTTAGGCCTAATCTAAGGTTCCAATACCCCTTTCATGTATTATTAAGCTCCTAGGAACTATATGAACACTAAACAATCCCATACATTTCGGATTCCCAAGAGCCCTAACTGAAAACAACCTAAGGTTAAACTCAAATCATGCATAAACCCTTCAAAACCCACATCCAATCAACAAGAACACTAAAACACACTACCTTAATCTCATTTCATCTATTTCAATCGATGCATTTTGGCCGAAACCGAAGATCCTAACTTATAACCAAAAAACCCAAGTTTCAACTGAAGAAAATGGAGAGGGAGGAGTAGAAATCACTTACCAACTTGAATCCAAGCTTCCAAGGTCCAAAAATAACTCCTAATGGCTGAAAATGACAAACCCTAGCAGAGCTCCTTATCACTCCCTCTGATTTCTTTCTTTTCTGTTCGTCTAAAATGATTTCGATTTAAACCAAAAACTCGACTCTCGCCGCGGCCTCAGCACATCTCGTCATGGCTCCACCAGTTTTTGTAACACCCCTCATAATGCTTGTTTTTGGCATTGTGTACAGGACTGAAGGAAACAAGACGAAGGAAGGTTCAAGTGAAGAAGAAATAAGCTCCACACCGCAGCAAGAAGCAGGACTGCCATGGCGAGGGATAATTCCAATGGCATTTTCCAGCTAAAACTGGTGGAGCCACGACTGACTTACCTGGAGCAGCGACGAGAGTCGAGAAACTGGTTTAAATCAGAATCATTTCTGATGAAAAGAAAAGAAAGAAACAAAGGGAGAGAAGACGCGATGAGCTCAGCTAGGGTTTGAATTTTTTGGCAAATGAGAGTGTTTTCCAGCGTCCAAGAGCTTGGATCTTTGTTGGTAAGTGATCCCTAGCCTTCTCTCTTCTCTTCTCTTCTCTGTTTTCGGTGGGGAAGTTAAGTTGAAGCTTAGGGTTTCTGATTTGAGTAATTTCCACCAATTAAAATGCTTGATTTTGTGTTGTAGGAGTGTTTTGTGGTGTTAGGAAGCTTTGGGTATGAGTTTTGATTGGATTAAGATGGGTTTGAGTTAAACCCTAGGTTGGAAATTGGGAAGAGAAGTGGAAATCCAAAATGATAGGTGTTGGTGTATGTTGGAATGGTTGTTTAAGTTTTATTGGCATGTATGTATGTTGTTAGAACTCCGGGTTAAGCTTGGACATCTAGATTGTGGATTGTAGTGTTATGGGAGTTGTGCTAACTAAAGGTATTATATTATTGTAATGGTAGATTGGCTAATTGGAGGCATATAGTTCGTGATTAGAGGTACTCTGGAGGCTTGCCTAAGCCCCCGTGTACGTGGTGCTAACAACTGGAGGTAACCGGGTGTTTGTATTTGTGTTATATGTTGATATATATATACATGTCTCTGTTCATACCATGATATCGTTATATGTATGTGGATGGCTTTTCCTATATATATCGTGGTATGCACACGGCTAGAGGATATAGTATATGATGATGATGTACATATGTTGATGTGACATGATGTGAATCTATGATGATGATGAGCATGATTTTGTATATGTGTATATGTGACTGTGGCATTCTCATACCATTACATGCTAGCATAACCATGATGATGATTGTGATAATGATATATATGTGTGTGTGTGTGTGTGATTTGAGGCATATTAGCGTGGCACGTACATCACCATCTCATGAGCAGAGAGATATGGTGTATTAGGAGGTGGTGGTAAGATGAGATATGATGATATACGATATGATGACGTGAAAATATCCCTGCCACTAAATCCTCTCATTGGGAGAGCCAGGTGGCAGTGGACTATGATATGATATGATTGATGATATGATTTGTTGATAGGATAAGATCCTTGTCGCTAAATCCTCTCCTATGGCCATAGGAGAACCAGACAACAGTGGACTACACCTTCTCTAAATCACCACTAATTCACGGTGGTCCAGGGGAAGGAGAGCCACAATCCAATCATTAGTGTGAACTTTGGCTAGGTACACTAGTGTGAGGTGAGCTTGGTAATGTCTCATAATCAGTCTTCACCGACTGTTGGAAGGGAATTACCTATTGAAATGTCGTATGATAACGCCAGCTCATGGTTCTAGCCATGTTGAGGGAGACATGCACCGAGACATGCATTGAGGCATGCATCTCATGACATTGGCATTACACTGCATCATTTGCATATGTGTGTGGTATTGATGATATTATATATGTGTGTGTGGTTGTTCCTGGTTACTGAGACATTATCTCACACCCTTCCCCTCCATGACTAACCTTTCAGGTGAAGACTCTGTTGCTAGTTTAGGGAAGATCAAGGAGTTAGCAGTCGTTCCATCTTCAGGAATTCCAAGTATAATTAGTGGTTGTAACTTAGTTTATGTAATTTTGTGCCAAGTAAGTTGATATAGTTTGGTTGCCTAGATGAGTGTCCTGGAAGTGTAATGATATGTGATGTTGATAATAGACCCCGATATGGGTCTTTAATGTATGAGCAGGTATTTGTATGACCGAATGGTTGAATGCGAGTCCATTATGTGGTTTGGGGTTCAAGGGGGTCTACTCTCGAAGGAAAGGTTTCTTCGGGATAAATCCTCCTTACATATGTCGGTTTAGCCAAATATGACCTGTGTGAAGGGTCTCTGGGTGTCCATTGGCCTTTGGTGGCAATTGGAGGAGATATGTTGTGAGTTTTAGTCAAAAAGTAGCTAAAATGGCGTTGGGTGTCTAGAATCTCCAAATGGAATTAAATTCGAGTGAAATTGGTGTCCATGGTTAGATAGTGATGAGAGTGACTTGTAAGAGTTGGAATCAGGTTAATCAGAGATCAAAGCATGAAGATATGTGCGTCGGAAGTTGGCCCAGCAAATTAGAAATTTGCTGATACAAGTTCTGATGCTGAGGCCACAGTGCCAGAAAGTCAGTGGGCATCGGTGAATCTGTGAAGGGTTGGAGCCGCGACGCCACTATAGCAGCCCGTGGCCTCATCCTGTTCAAGTGCCTTTCTAGTGTTTTTCTGTCGCTTTGAAGTTTTGGGAAGTTGTTTTGAGATGTCTGGGTTGTGTTTGGTTGGTTTTTGAAGTTATTTGGTCAAGCCAGGATGTCTGGAAGTAGGGTGTTATAGTTTTGAACTGGAAAAAGCCACTGGACATGCTCTTGACACGGCGTAGAGCTCTTTCAGACTCCACTTAAACTTTCCTCTGTCCTATTTTCCTCTGATTCTATACACAATGCCAAGAAAGATATCATGAGGGGTGTTACACGCTACAGCAAACTTACTGGTGCTGCAGTGAGAGTCAAGAAATTTGTTTGTATCGGACGAGTTTCAGAAGGAGAAAACAGAAAGAAAATTGAAAAGGGAGAAGAAAGCTCTACTGGGGTTTGCTTCTACTGGCTTTTAGGAATAATTTCAGACTCTAGGAGCATAATTAATTGTAGCAACTGATTCTTGCTCCTCCCTTTCCATTTTTTTTCAATTTTTGAGATGGTTTTTCATATATATATGTTGGGTTTTCAATTTTGGCCAAAATCTACCAATTAAAATGGATGTAATGAGATTAATGAGGTGTTATTTAATGTTATGAAGCTTCAGGTATAAGTTTTAGAGGGAGTATGTGTGATTTACACCTAATCCTAGGTTGATTTTGGTTGAGGGGGTATGGAATCCGAATTGCATGTGGAAAATTATGATGTGGATGATTAATTAGAGCTCCTTAAAGTGTAGTTGTGTTATTAGAACCTAGAGTTAAGCCTAAATAGTTGAATTATGAAATTTAGATAATTATGTCATATGTTAATTGAAGATATTATGGTATTGTAGAGATTGTTTGGTTGATCGGAGAAATTCGAGTCATGGGCTGGCAATCTAAGAAGTTTGTGGAATTATGTGTGTAGTATTTACAACCTAAGGTAGCCAGGTGTTTGTGATTTATGTGATAATATGTTGATATATATATATATGCATATTCTTGTTTATGCCACGATATTAGTTGTGTATGTGTATAGTTTTTTTTACATATCGTGATATGTACATGGCTAGTTGAGATAAGATGATTGTATATGATGTGTATGTGGGATTTTGTAGTATCCCCATGCCATTGCATGCTAGCATGTCCATGATGATGATTATGATGATGGTATATATGTTTAGAGGCATGTTGGCATGATATTGACATCATCACCATATGATTGCATAGTATGAGATGGATGTTGAGGTGAAGATAAGATGGGATATGATGATGATATGATATATGATAATGATATGATAAAGATCCATTCCACTAAATCCTCTTCTATAGATAAAAGAGTTAAGTGACAGTAGATAAGATGATATGATGAAATATTCTTGTCATTAAATCTTCTTATATGGCCAACAGAGCCAGTGGCAATGGATTCGGGGATGCACCTTCCTTAAATCACCACCAATTCGTGGTAGTCCAAAGAAAGGAGAGCCATAGTCTAAGCACTAATATAACATTTAGCCGGGTTATATTAATGTAAGGTGAGCTTGGTGATGTCCCGGAATCAATCTTCACCTACTATTGGAAGGGAATCATCTATTTGAAATATCTTGTAATGATGTCAGCTCATGGTTCTAGCTATATACAAGGGAGAACATGCATACCATTCATTTGAATTTACTGCACCATATGCACGATTATGTGGATTATTGATATATGTTGCCTATGATTGTGTTCCCTATTACTGAGACTTTGTCTCACACCCCCTTCCATGACTAACATTGCAAGTGAAGGTTCTAGCACTAGCACGGTGAAGACAAGGGAGTCATAGTCTCTCCAATGTGGGAATATTCAAGTCAAGGTAGTGTGTGTGTATTGTCTATATATGCATGGTGCCAAGTAGGATAACATGTTTGTAAGTTATATGAGAATAATGACATTGAAATGATGATGGTTGTATGATATTGATGATTATGAATGTTGTATGATGATATAGATGATTGTAATGATGATGTTGGGAAATGGTATGTTTGATTGTGGCATGTGCCAATGTGGAGGTTATGTGAGCATGTGATAATGATTTAGACCCTGGTATGTGTCATGGTTGTTGGTGTATAGGTTTGTTAGACGAAATGGTCGTATGTGTGAGTTTAAAAGGGATTTTGGGCCTTGTATGTGTATTTTGAGCATGTAACCCATTGAGTGGAATTGGGGTTTAATGGGGCCAAATCCTAGAGGAGTAGTTTCTCTGGGGTGAAATCTCTTTGAACAAGTTGGTTGAGTCAATTAGGACTTGTGTGAATGGTCCCTAGGTGCCAAATTACCTTTGGTGGCAATTGCAGGATGTTTGTGGTGAGTTTTGGTCAAAAAGTGGCCAAAATGGTGTCGGATGTCCAAAATCTCCATACAAAGACAAATTTGAGTGAAACTAGTGTCTATGGATAGATTAGAACATGGGAGACCTGTAGGAGTTAGAATCAAATCAATCGGAGGTTAGAGCATAAAGTTATGCACATTGGAAGTTCGCCTTAGAAACTTGAAATTTGTTGATATGGTATCAATAAAAGGCGCCGCGGCTCCAGTCTCCTTTGTTTGAAAAACATTTGGAACCCAAGAGCTTCCATGCTACTGTGGCACTATTGAGGCCACGGCGCCACACTTTGATTTGTCTAATTTGGTTTTGTTTGGCCAGTTTTTTGGAGTTTTAGGTGATGTGTGGGATAAATTAGAGTACGTTGTTACACATAGTATTGAGAAACTATATCTTGATCTTTTTGAACTGGTTGTAAATTGAGGATGTTTTTGTTGTCAACATATAACCATGCATTACTCGGTTATTAATGTGATTGAGGCCAGCCTAAAATTGATTTTTACGCAAATATACAAACATACAAGTGACAATGTGGTCCTCTAAGAGCGTGTTAACCTTTGTATTGTTAAAAAACTATAATGAGCAATTGTACACCTCTTAGTAAACTGTGCACCTTTCATGGAGTGTGCTAGTTATCATGTGGAGCCATGATGAGCAATGTGTACCTCAGGAAATGTGTTGGCTATCATATGGTTACTAGACTATGAGCAATTGTGCACTTCTCAGGAGCTGGGCACATCTCTTGTGGAGTATGCTGGCTATAGTTCTAGCAAGTGGGTCCTAAGCATAGTATATGGCCATGTACTACGATCTGATTTCATCCTTTGTTGGCATTTGCAAGTGATGATATTGTATTACTTCAATTGGGCCTATTTGAGAAATAAACTATCTTATTGTTGTCTTAAATGTAAATTCCCAATTACTGATATCACCCCCTAATTTCGCATCTTTCTAGGGAAAGGAATCTCGCACTGGGACAAGCATGAACACAGAGAAATAGTTCTCCATTACATTTGGGTTTAAGTTACTAGTTAAGTTTCTATTCTGAATATGTCTAGAGTACATGTTCCTTCAAATTTGCCATGCGTGCTGTGAAATGCCTTTAACAATTGAGTATGTTTACCAAAAAAAAAACAATTGACTTTGTGTTTCGATGCATGTGGTATATAAACTTTGTTTAAAATGCTTACACGATTGTTATTGTGGAAATTGAAATCTATTAGATGATTGGTAGTGTGAATAAATCCCTTTAAGGAAAGGAAGCATATTACTTCCTATGGTACTTAACGGTAATACTGTGTCTAATTTGGCGAGATTATGATAATTGTTTCTCTTTCTATACTCTATTCTGATTGACCGTGGTATAGATATGGGTGTTAATGTCAATATAGATGATATAAAAAGTATATTTTTTACATGATTACAAATGTTTAGGATTTTTTAAATGTAACTTGGAATAGTGTTTGGACTAGGGGGATTAGAGTTTGAGTTGATGTAGAAAATGTTTTCTTGTGATTTGATATTATGACTATGATTTCTAATGGATATGTTATGTTTAATATACGAAATAAGAAATATGAAACTAGTAACATTCTAACTTAAATATGACTGCCATGTCACTATGAGTTTTGAAATGTATATATATGCCTTAAAATTAGTAATGGTGGTAATGGTTGCATTATGACATGAATTATGAATTGTATTGGTATTTAGTTTAACGTGAAATGTGCTGAAAATTATTGATGATGAAACTGGGATCAGCTAAATATTGATTAAATCGACAGGTATAGTTTGGAAACTTTTAGAATGTAGCTGTTATGATGCTAGATGTTTTTGAGAATAATGGATCTAAGAAGTTATGCATTGTTATTATGGAATTTAAACCGACTTTAAAACTTTGTGCTTATTTTCTTAGTGATGTATCTAAAGTTTGGATGACTTTTTCGTTTTGTGGGAAGTGGGTTTAGTTCTTTTTTAAGTTTAGCTTTTTTTTTTTCTTGATAATTTTGGGATCAATGATTGCTAAATGGATTTACTCAATTAAATTTTGCCTGAACCTACAATTTGAAATTTAAGGTGTGATATGACCCACAAAAGAAAAGGAGAGGGCAAAGACCAAAACACCCTCTGAAGTTATGGAGCAAAGCACAAAACATTGCAAGGAAGACGAAATATGAGATACCCATGGTGAACCCCTCCATTTGATTGCAGCTGGACTTGGGCTTTGTGGTCACTGACTTCTTCTCCATGAGCTTCCTCACCATTGTAGTCAAGGACGAAGAAATCTTGCCTCTGACTCAAGCTAAATCGGAAGGCGGAACTTGGGCTCTGTGGTCGTCAATTTCTTCTCTAGTAGTTGAACTCAGGAAAAGGAGTTGGAGAAGTGAGAGGAAGCGGTGGAAGAGCATATGAAAGAGAGTAAAGGAGAAAATAGTTGGAGAGAAAGGAGAACCGGAGATTGTGAGATGGAGGAAAAGAGATTTGAGAGAGAGAGAGAAAGAGAGAGAATGAGTTCTTGAGATAGAGAAAAAAAAGAGACCGTCCGATCTTTTTTTTTTTAATCAAAGGCCAAAAATGGTCATTAGTCGCTTATGTCTTTTCTTTTTTTTTTTAATGTAAAGAAAATCAATAACTCAATAGAGAATTACAAAAAAAATAATGAGGGTGTAGGCGACCAATCCTAATGCATATCAGTGCCCTGGTACAAAAAGAAGGAGGCTTGTTGATATCTAAGAAAAATGTTATCATAATTAAAAATAAAAATAGAATGGTTTCCTTGGCGTTTGTTCAAATAAATTTTAATAAAGATGTAATTTTTGTTGACATTTATTTACAAAAAGAAGGAGGCTTGTTGATATGTAAAAAAACTGTTATCATAATTAAAAAATATATAATGGTCTCCTTGGCATTTGTTTAAATAAATTTTAATAATGATCTAATTTTTGTTGGCATTTATTTAAATAAGTGCCAACTAAATTCAATATCTATTTTTATTGGCATTTATTTAAACAAATGCCAATAAAAGTCGTATTGTCATTTTGCACTTAATTTTTGTTAGTTTTTTTTTTAATAAATACCAACTATTTGGCACCAATAAAACCTAAATGTGGCATGATGAATAGTTAACTTCAAAATTATTTCATAGGTGTATGCTCTAACAATGTATTCTCATAATTGGGGTAATTAATGATCTTTCTATAAAAGCTTATAATGACTACAAAGCATGTTATATATCTATTGGTATATTTGCTTTTAGAGTTAGCTCTTATACTACCAATGGCAACTGCAACAGATAAAAGAGTTTTTCTAATTATAAACATCATCAAAAATCATGTGGGAAATCCGTCGCATTAGAGATGAGTGGTCAAATGAATATTTGGTTACTTATATAGATAGAGAAATATTTGATTGTATAAAAAAAATCATTCAATGTTTCCAAATTATGAAAACTTTATATCCGTCTACGACTTATTTGATTTAAGATTATAATTATGAAATTATTTAGAAAATAATTATAATGTATATATTCATACTTTTAGTGTGCTATATATGTGTGTTGTTTCCACAAGCTAAAATTTTTGGATCCATCCCTACTTTTTGCATGCATCACAAGAAGTTTAAAAAATGAGTTAATTGTTTAAATGTTATAAATTAATATTACCTCTAGTGCTCATCATAAGTCATTTTTTAACTATTTCACATAATTAAAAAAATAATTACAAGTAGTTTACATCCTTAAATTTATCAAAAATTACCAATTACGTTTCAAGATTACCCTTCATTAAATTCATTAAAAGTAATTTATCTCTTTTGATAAATCCACTTTTCAAATTTTAAATTTTGAAATAAAAGTCATTAAACCAACTTCCAATATAGAGACATTTGTGGAAAAAAATTTAATGCTCGATACATTTTGCAATATGTGATTATATTCATGATTACGAAAACTTTTTAAAATATAACCTATAATAAAGATTAAAGAGAGTACTTCACAATCAATTGAATATCTATATGTGTGTGTGTGTGTGTTACTTTATATGTTACTTTATAGTTTACAAGTTGTGAATGATTTGTCTTTCTATATGAGTCTCCATGCAATACATCAAGTCTGAAAAATGATCGAGTACTATGTTTAAGATTTGTTACTAGTACAGCTTGATAAAGATTTTATATTTAATATTAATATTGATATTTGATACTTCTAGTGTTTTTTGTATTGATGATATTGATATGATATTAATAATTTAAATTATACTAGACATGTCTCTTCATAATTGCATGAGTTTTAAGAATGAATTGTACTTAGAACTTATACTCGTCATATATTTTATAATTTATAAGATAATTTTATTTTTTAAACATTTAATTGATGTATTAAAATATTTAATAGTAATAATCTACCAACAAGATCCTAGTATAATTAGTAGATGACTGAGCCTCTTAAGCGTGTTATCCTGAGTTCGAATATTAGCCATGTATATGGAAAAAGTTTAATTTGTTGGGAAAGGTAAAATTACTTCAGTGATCTCTACGTCTCGAAGAGATTAATTTTGGGCTATCAATCAAAGGTACACTTAGTACTCACAAAAACAAAATATTTTAGGGTAATCTAAAATACTTAAATCTCACATGAAATAATAAGTTATGTGGATTCCTAAATAGTATTGTAAAGAGTTTAAAATATCAGTCATGCTGATTTGTGATTTATGAATATAATACAATTTGTTCAAATTTTATATAAAATGTTAATATTAATATTAATGATATTCTATTTTATATTTCATAAAAAAATACTAATGATACTTGATAATGAATTCGTTTATATATATATATATATAATGGATTCAAATGAATTGATTTTCACGCTTTGAACAGCTAACTTGATGGTCTAATAACATGACAATACGTAATAAACTAATAATCCATTCCTCTTGGCTCTTGCCTCCTGTTGTACTTAAGCCCATCTCATTCCTCAATTCCCCACTTACACACCAAAACATGGCTTCTTCGACCCTCTTCCTCTCTTTCTCTCTCATCTCAACTCAAGCTGCCAATTTTGAGATCATCAACAATTGTTCTTACTCTCTGGGCTGCTGCCAGCCCTGGTGACGGTCGCCGCCTCGACAGCAGCCAGACATGGAACCTCTGAGTGAATCCCGGAACCATCTCAGGCCGCATCTGGGGCCGCACCACTTGCAACTTTGATGCCAGTGGCCACGGTCACTGCCAAACCTGCGACTGCCCCGACGGCCTCCGAAGCACAGGCTGGGGCATCCCGCCTAATACACTCGCCGAATGCGCGCTAAAGCAATTCGGCAACTTAGATTTCTACGACATATCCTTAGTGGATGGCTTCAATATCCCTATAAAGTTCCACCCTCTCAACGATCAGTGAGGCAAGATAAGCTGTACGACGGACATTAACGGGCACTGTCCTGAGCTGTTAAGGGCGCCTGGAGGATATAACAACCCGTGCACTATGTTTAAGAATGATCAAATTGCTGTCCTAACGGGCCAGGGAGCTGTGAAGCCACGATCTACTCGGAGTTCTTCAGAAAGTTGTCCTGATGCTTACAGTTATCCTCACGATGATCCGAGAGGTGCCTTCACTTGTCCTGCTGGTTTGAACTACAGAGTTGTGTTCTGTCCTCTAGGTTCTTCCCATGCCCCTCTTGAGATGCCTGGAAGCGAGAGCTGTTATTACTATTGATGAACTTGTGTGATGTAGTGATTGGAATGGATCCTAAAGTGACTCCTTCCAATAAGAGGAGAGAATAAGCACACATAATAGTAAGTCTTCCTTTTGATCTCACAAGAAAGGGACCCATCATTTCGTGTTTATCTCTCTCCCGTCCCTGATACGTAGTAAGTAAATGAAAGCGAAGTATGTATCAGTATATAGTCTGTTTGTAATGGTGTCATTCTATCTAACCACTAGGTTGAAAATGAAGTCGACTTTCTGGTTTACTACTTTTCATTTAGCTAGCTAGCTAGCTATATATATATAGGAAATAAAGGCAAAATTATTTCAAGATTGGATTGGCCAATTAGGCGAGTGTAAAGTTTATTTGACTATAGTTGATCTTTTATATCTTAAAAAATATATTGTAATTTTTAGAAAAATAATTAATTTGATATGAAAAATTTAAATTAAATTAAAATATTTTAAAACTCATAATTATTTTCAAGAATCAACATTTACTAGCTAGTTTTAGATACTATCACATTTAAAAAAATCATCAAACAAATCATAATATTTATAAGCTAGCCATGATATCATATTTCATATAATCGTAATATTTAACCAGAAAACATGTATAGATACTACTAATTAAATATTAGTACAGATAACAAAAAGTTATTGAAACTTATAACTTTTCTAATATCAAGTTGTAATTGTAACTTTTATAACAATAATTAGGGGTGAATTTGTAATCTATTAGTAATTTTGATTTATTGAACATATAATGCATAGAATCCAAAAAGCAACTCGAGGATTATTCACCATTTATAAATAGAGCTTATACATATGATTTAAAAATATATTATTTTTTGTCAGAAAATTAATTTTTACATAATATGAAAATGTAATTTTATTTTTGTAAATGTATATAGTTATGTAAAAATTAATTTTATTGAAAAAATAAATTCACAAAAAGGTAATTATAGTTTTTTAAATAAAATATTAAATATAATTTAATCTTATATCAAAAGTTAATATAATTTACTCAAATATATATCTATAAAGATGGTTGCTAACAAGATATTGGCACAATTGGTAGATCGTTGAATTTTTAAGTATGTTGTCTTAGGTTCAATCCTCAATTTTATATATAGAATAGGTTTTGTTGGGAAAAACAAAGCTTACATTGGTAATCTCTATGCTTCGTCCTATGTGGCATAACAAATTAACAATGACGTCCTATATCTGATGGATATTAAATCTCCAGTTACTTGAAGAATAAGGCACAATAATTGCATATAATTTAGGGATAAACAGAGAAATTAAAGAAGTAATTGGCTAGGGGATAAAGTGTGTTTGCATTTTGTTGATGTGATGGTAATGTTATCCAATTTATTGTAGTACATTAAACATCTTACACCCCGTTTGGTTTAATTGCAAGGGAATAGGGAATGTAATAGAAATTAATGTAATAGGAATGAATGTAAATAAAATATTTCATGTGTGTGCTTAGTATGATATAAAAGGATGAGGAAATGATATTTATTTTTTTATAAAAGAAAAAAAAAGCAAATGTGAAATGTCCTTTTTGCCCCTATCCATAAAATTAATCCCCTTCCCTCCCACCATTCCCCTTCCTCAGCGGTGGCCAGCAATGTCACCATTGGTGATACCACACCACCATTTGTAGAAAATATACAACCTGAGATCTGAAACCACACAAGCACTAATGAAAGAAAAAAGTATAATGCTTGAATCTTCGAGACTGTGACAGCAAAACATCGAAGTTGCAAATCATGACCCCAACAAGTTCTAAATTGATTGTGAACAAAAAAATAAAATAAAATGTACTTCTAGAACATGCAACGATGGACAAAGGAGGGCTAAACGTGGGGTCGGACAATGTGAGATCTGCAACTCCGATCTACAACGATGGAGGTGTTACGAAAGGGATGAAGATGGATGGGAGAGAAGATGGAGGATGGTGGAGGAAGGAGAAGGTTTGCCAAAGGTTACTAGAGGTCTAGAGATGAAGGTCTCGATAAGAAGGTCAGTATAGGAGGTTGTGGATATGGGGGTCTAGAAGAAGGAGAAGGTCTGGAGTGGGGGAGGTTGTTGAACAAGAGGATGGGTTGATTGTAATTTTGTTTTTCCACAAGAGTATTATGATCTTTTTATATAATCCAAATCATATGGGTTTTGGCTAACCAAACGCACCTATCTTTGTGGTGTAAACCAATTTACATCCCTTCACATGACATGTAAATGAATTAAACGGAGTGTAATATATAATCTTAAGTTGGTTAAAACAAAAGAAAATCATAAGATATTCTGGGCTAAATAAAAAAAATCATAAGGGTCAAATATAATGTTAAGTTGTTCATTAAAAAAAATAAAGAATATATGATCGTAAGTTGGTTAAACAAGAAACGTGGTATCGGGATATTATGTAAAAAAAATTAAATTTATTAAAAGAGATTTATTGTTTTTTGTAATAAATATTTATGATGAAAGTTTCCACTAGAGCTAAAGAAAGTGGGCTCTTCTACCAAAGTAAAAAAAAAAAAAAAGTGGGCTAACTCACCCATATTGGTTGGATCACCATAGTCTAGGAAAAATACAGGTCTAGCTTAGCTAGCCCACTTTTTTTGTGGGTTGATATTTTTCAGCTGGCCGAGTGGGTCAAACCATATAATTAACCAATTTTTTAAATAAAATGACACAACTTAAATAAAGTTCTATATCCACAATCACAATTCACAAAAATAAATTGTCACAGTCCATAAATATCAACCTTTCACAATTTATAATCCAAAATATCATCTCCACAAAATCTACAATCACACAGTCCACAATAACATTCATCCAATCATCTTCATCATCAATAATAATGTTTGAGTCTTACATTACTTCGAGAAAATATCAACTTTTGAAGTTGATTTCTTGTAACAAATTACTATTAATATTTAATAGTTAATTATATAAAAATAAACTACATAAATTTTATCATATATAACATAAATGACAAGTATTAGTATATTATCATTATATTCAAAATCATTCAATCAATTACTGGTACGTAAGAGGATGAACATTATCTAAGTTTATCCATTTTAAAAAAAACAAAGAAGTCCAATATTTAGTCGCATACTTTGAAATCACTAATTTGAATCAATCTCCGTCAAGTCTCAAATGGGAGGAATCTAACTTTATTTTTAGAACTTTAAAAATTCAGGAAAAAAAGTTAAAAAGGGCCAAGTAGCCTGAATCAAAATTGGCCCGTTTCCATATAGGATGCTATTTGCAACCAGCCCACCCTTTTTGGGTTAAGTGGCTTATGCCATAGTCTCAAGCTCTAATTTCGACAATAATACAAAGTATATCTGTGTGTTTCTCCAATCATGTGAGAGATGTTTTTTTCTTTTGCTCTTGTAAAACCTTGCTTTATCAATCTATCATATTAGATTGGTGATTCAGATTGGTAAAGCCCTCAAGTCATGTTGCAACCCAAGTGCGCCATTGTGTGGAATGGTTTATCAAGTTCATGGTTTAACAAATTATATAAGTTGCAAATTGAATTTTCTATAACGTTGGTTGGCTATTTGCATACGTCGGCTTTCAAATCCATCAACCTATGCTATGAAGATTAGACCATCCCATTGATTTATATTAGGAGGCTTATCCTTTTGGATCACATAGTTAAATCCATCAATCCCAAATGAAGAAGTATCTTCTCATTCCAAGTCTTTTAGTTATCACTGCTCAATTGAGAAACTTGAAAGTTAATAACTACGGCAAATATTTGCATTTGATGTCATAAAATTTGAGGCAATTAAATTTTTCATATGACATGTCTTTCTAGTTCTATAAGGAAAAAAAAAAAGGTTCTAATGGTTATTCTTTAGTGACGATTTTAAAAGTTCCCACTAAAAAAAGTTTTAGTGATAGTTTTATCAAAACTGCGGATGGTTTTGATGGGAAAAAGTACAACCGCATTATTGGCAGTTTAGCTAAACCACCACACTAAAGGATTGGTGGCAGTTCTTAAACTGTCGGCAATGGAGATGGTTTTAACTGCCACAAGAATATTTTAGCCGCCACAAATTGTATTTGTTTTTATGCTTTACTAATGGTTTGCTGAAAGCCCACTAAGATTTTATAACATGCTGTGGTGACGATTTTACCAATCAGCAAGAACATAGAAAAAAAAACAAAATTCCACTATGGCAATTTTTTTATACGTAGCATGTTCTTTTTTAGTGTTCGGGACATCCTTCCTACCATGAATCTAATAGCAAATAAAATTATTTGAGGGCTAAGCTTTATTTTAGTTGGGTCATGTACATAATGAAGAAATTAGCAAATTATACCCTTATCTTAATTCCTATAGGTCAAATAAGAAGGAAAATTCACTGCCTCATCTTGATTAATCATATAAAATATAAAAATATATTGGATAATAATTATTAGGCTAAAGTTTATTCTTGATTTTTAACTTTACGGCATGTTTTATTTTAGTCATTTAATCTTTTAACTTCTAAGATGTGGTAAAAAAATCCTAATTATAAATGCTGTTAAATAACTTAACTATAAATGATGACTTGACATATTTAAAAAAATAAATAATTAATAGTATTATATATTTCTTAATATTATAATTATTTTATTTATAACCATTGACCAAAAATTCTTGTAATTATGTTTATAATAATTTTAAATTCTTATAATAAATAATTATCACCTTTAAAATAAAATATAAATTACATCATCAAAATAAATATAAAAACATAAAATAAAATATAATTTTTAAAATAAATAATTATTTTAAAGTCTAAAAATTAAAAACTATAACTTAAAAATTAATGAAAAAATAAAACAAAAATTATATCACAAGCTTTTTTGGGTATTTCATATTAATAATTAGGAAAAATAAGTAGAAGGAAAGACACAATTTAACTTATATTTATTTATTTTTAATCTTATAGTTACTAATTTTAACTTTTAAGACTCCAAAATGATTATTTATTTGAAAGTTAGGTATTATTTTAAGATTTTATAATCATCTCTGCAATGTAATTTAGATTTCAATTTTAAGGTTATAAGGTTTTAAAACTATTTTAATTATAATTATAAGATTTTTTTGCTAATGATTACAATTATAAGATTAATAAATATATAATTATAAATTAATTATCTTTTATATATGTCAATTCATCATTTATAATAAACTCTCTTAACGGTGTAAACATTTGGAAACTTATGACTACATTTTAGAAATTAAAAAATTATAATGACAACAAATAAAATTAAATGACTAAAGTGAAATATGCCTCAAAATTAAGGAATCAAAAGTAGATTTTAGCCTAATTATTTTATTAAATTTATTAAGCACAATTTGATTCTATTTGTCATTTATGCAATCCAATAATTTTTATTGTAAAATTTTAGAAATTAAAGAAGCTATGGCTAAGCTTTAATTGAACTAAAATTATCTTTGATTACATGAAATTCAATAATTGCTTGTATATTGATAATCACAAAATTGCAGAAACAAGCATATCATAATAAGAATCTAAAAAATTAATTTATCAACTATTGTGTTGCCAAGAAAATAATAATAATAAATCACGAAAATGTGAATAATTAATATATTAAAATTATCCCTTTAAAAAGTATCAAAATTATTGCCTAAATGTTAATTTATTTAAAGTTTGGCATAAATAATGACAACATAATTTTAACAATAATTTTATCGTCAAAAACTAATTATTGTCCAAAATAATTTTTTGATTGCCACAATAATTTTCCAGTAGTTTGGACAAATTAAATTGTTACCAACTAAAATTATGGAATAAAATATTATCCATCTAATATGATTTGTCCAAATAATCAAGAAGCAAAAATTATTTTGGATCACGTCTATAAAAAAATTGTTCTGGATGACAGCATTGACCCATTACTTTTCAGAAACATAGGACCAAACTCGTCCAACAAAAAGTTTTGAATGGTCCATGCCAAAATACTCCTAAAAAGACCCAAAGTGAGGCCCAAAAGCATGGAAGATATCATACCTCCAGCCTTTGCTAATTATGTAGCATTTCTCTCACTAGGGATATTTCCTCACTCATTTGTCATTTCTCTTTCATGGTGTATAGGGGAGGAAATTTGAGATTTTCCCTTATTTGACTCAATAAATTTGAATGGAGGGAGAGTTTTCTTTTCTTTCCTCTCCTTTTTGTTTGATTTAAAAAAAGTATAAGAGGAAAGATTTCGATTTCCCTCCCTTCCCTGCCTTATCACCAACTGAATATATCTCCCCTATTTATAGCAAAACAATGGAGAGAGCTTCTTTTCATCAAAGAAGCTCATCACAAATTAATGGGGTTAATGTATATCATAATGAGTCACATGTTTGCAAATAAGACTTGTCACATAGGTACACATACGTGAAATCTTGACTAGTTAAGATTGCAAGAATAATTTACACATAGGGTCAATACTTCAATAATTAACCCGGGGGGTGTGGTTGAGTGGTAGAGATTTATCCATCCTTAACCAAACATCAGGGTTCGATCTTGGCTTTGGGTATGGAGCAGCCTTAAATCTCTAGGCCAGCTGTCCCACCCTTTGAGGTGCCTACAAGCTAGCGAGGGAATTACTTACTGTGTTCGACGGTGGATACCCCGGTCTCAACCAAAAAAAAAAATACTTCAATAATTAATAAGATGTTTTATCAACAAATCCTATCATATGACACCGGAATACGGTCAAGTTCGGTATATTGAGAAAGAAGGACCAATGGATTCCATCTGAAAAGAGAAAGAATTATACTGTTAACTCTGGAATTGAAGGAGATTGCCCTTTTATAATGCTAATACCACTCCAACGTCGAACAAACCTCCACACTATATATATAACTCTTCGGTTAGCTTGACCTCCATAATTTGTCCAAGGTTTGTAACTTACCTAGGGTAGCCAATTGATGCAAGAGGGTAGAAAAAGATGAAGAGAAACAATTTTGATGTAGCATACCTTAGGTTCTATCTTTTGTTGTACTTTTGTTATTGGCTACAAGAAAATGGAAGATGATAGAGGAGCCATGGAGGATGAGTTTGTCTTTTCACTTATTTTTGGTCTAGAATAAGCTAGAGGAGGAGAGATGAACGAGAATTAGATTTGGTGGAAATTTGATGGCAACCTAATTAACCTTACCATGACTTTGTCAACCCACAAACAAGTCAGTCAGATAATAATAATAATAATAATTATTGTAAATATTTTAATAATTGTATGGATGCCCATAATCCCTAACTATTGGTATCCTCTACTTTTAATACCTTAAACTTTATAACCTTCTTAAGATTAATGTCCTACACTCTATAACCTTTATATTGAATGTCTTTTAGGGAATTTTTCATAGTTAATACATTATAACCTACAAATGTGTAATATTATACCATTACATTCTTATTTATGTTTTTATAACCCTTGTGTGAGTCTTTAATAGTTTGATGCCTATAAATAGAGGGCACATACTTTGTGTTTACAAACTTGAAGGAAATAAGAAAAACTCTCTACTTTGTCTCCTCCATATCTTTTCTCTTATTCATCTCTATTCTCTTATTCATCTTTTTTGCTTTTCTTTATTCTTATAACACGTTATCAGCATGACTTGCTTGGAGATTTGGGGTATATTTTCTATAATACTTTATCAATTTGTTATAACCAATGTCACTTCTATTGATTGTAACATTCAATTATCTAATTTGGTTCTTGTTAGTGGAATTTATATTGTCAAGTTTTTCCTCTTTCTTCTCCACCTTCTCATTCTTCTTTGTTTTGGATTTGATTTCATCACTATGTTATGATCATCTCATTTGAAAATATATATAAATGTAATTTTCTTTAGTTTCAAAAGCATTATTATCATTATATCACTTTAATTAGCATAGTGAAAATCATCATGAATGTTATTTAGTTTTTTTAGATATAATTTAGTATGTAAATTTAATTTTGTTATTGTATTTCTAATTTGTCATCTTGTTTATTTTTCTCTTTCAATTTCATAAAATTTTGTTGCTTTTGGAATTTTATTTTGATCATCATGAGTTGTTATGTAGTAGCTATTATTTATTTAGAACTCATAATATATAATTTGCTTAGATCTCCAATATAATATATATGATTACTTGATAAATTTTAGAGTTGATTATATTTTATTTTGTACATTGTTGTTCATACTTTATATACATTAACTTCTAGGATCAAATCTAATTCTTATTATTATTTTAGTTTGATCCATGACAAATCTTACCAAACTTGAGTTCACGGCTCTTGACATAATGGGCAAAAACTATTTGTCTTGGGTGTTAAATGCTTAAATTCACCTAGATGCCAAAGGTCTAGGAGAGGCAATTTTACTAGGAAATAAGGCAACTAATCAAGATAAGACTAAGATAATGATTTTCCTTTGCCATTATTTGCATGAAGAACTAAAAGCGGAATATTTAATAGTAAAATATCCGCTTGAGTTATGGAATATTCTAAAAGAAAGGTATGATCATAAAAAAATGGTGATTTTATCCAAAGTTCGTTATGAATGGATGCATTTGCGTTTACAAGATTTTAAAATTGTTAGTGATTATAATTTAACAGTTTTTAAAATTAGTTCTTAATTGAAATTATGTGGTGAAAAAATAACTGATGAGGACTTATTGGGAAAAACCTTTTCAACTTTGCATGCTTCAAATGTGCTCCTATAGTAACAATATCGTGAAAAAGGTTTTAAAAAGTATTCTGAATTAATCTCATGTCTTCTTGTGGCTGAACAAAATAATGAGCTGTTAATGAAAAATCATGAGATTCGTCCCACAAGATCTACTCCATTCCTTGAAGTGAATGTGATAATGTATAATAATTACCATGGTCATGGTTGCGGTCATGGTCATGGTCGCAATAATTACCATTTTCATGGTGGTGGTGGTAACAATTATAGTTAAAATGACCACCAAAAGAAGAAAAATAATGAAGGGCAAAGAAAGGACAAAATTGGTCCAAGTAACTCTCTAAAGGCCACAGAAAATCAATGTTTTAGACGTGGTATGAAGGGGCATTGGTCATGTACCTGTTGTACACCTAAGCATCTAGTAAAACTTTATCATGCCTCCATCAAAAAGAAAGGGAAAAATGTGGAAACAAATTTGATTTATCAAAATAATGATGTTGAGGCAAATTTTGCATACAATGATGATGATCTTAATTGCCTTGATGGATCTGTTGATATTAATGAGGTTGATATTAATGGCATTGATATGACATATTTGGAAGAAGCCGACTTTTTTGAGAATTATTATTAGAGAAGTTGGGAATTAAAAATAATCAGAATGTTTGTGTTTATATCTTTTATGATTTTCTCTTTTCATATTGTCTTTATAATAAGGTCTCTATTGCTCTATGTAATTTTCTTATTCTGTATATATTTTATTTCTTCTAATTATGTCTCATCATGTACTTTCTTTCTTTTAATGAAGAAAATTGATATTTCTCATCATTTGATTGGACACAATAATGAAGATATATGCCTTGCGGATAGTGCTACAATACATACAATACTCAAAGATAAAAAAATGTTTTTCTCATTTAACAATAAGTGATGCAAGTGTCAATACTATAGCAGGTAATTCAAAATTAATTGATGGCTTTGGAAGAACAATTATAATATTACCTGGTGGGATAAAGTTTGTCATAGAAAGTGCATTGTTCTCTACTAAGTCTCGAAGAAATTTATTAAGTTTTAAGGATATCTGTCAAAATCAATATCATATTGAGACTACAAATGAGAAAAATGTTGAATATCTACGTATTACAGTTACTGTATCTGGAAAGAAGCATGTTTTGGAAAAATTACCTGCTTTATCATCTGGTTTGTACTATACATATATTCGTACAATTGAAACAAATGTCACAGTAAACCATAAGTTTACTGATAGAAATACTTTTATCATTTGGCATGATTGATTAGGCCATCTCAAATCAACTATGATGCAAAAAATTATTGAAAATTCACATGGACATCCATTGAAGAACCAGAAGATTCTTCAATTTAAAAATTTTTCATGTGCTGCATGTTCTTAAGGCAAATTAATTATAAGGCCATCACTAGTTAAGATTGGGACTGAATCCCCTGCATTTCTGGAACGTATTTAAGGGGATATATGTGGGCCTATCCACGTATCATGTGGACTATTTAGATATTTTATGGTTTTAATAGATACATCTACAAAGTGGTCACACATGTGCTTATTATCAACTCGTAATTTAGCATTTGGTAGATTACTTGCTCAAATAATTCGATTAAGAGCACAGTTTCCAGATTATGCAATCAAGACAATTCATCTTGATAATGCTAATGAGTTTGCATCATAGGCTTTTAATGACTATTACCTGTCAACTGGAATAATAATAGAAAAATCTGTTGCATATGTGCAAACTCAAAATGGTTTAGCATAATCATTTATTAAACGCCTCCAATTAATTGCTAGATCAATGCTTATGAGAACAAAGCATCCCATTTTAGCATGGGGATATGCAATTTTACATGCAGCAACACTTATTCACATCAGGCCAACAAGTTATCATAAATTCTCCCCATTACAATTGGTTTTTGGTCAGGAGCCGAATATTTTCCATCTTAGAATTTTTGGATGTGTAGTATATGTTCCTATTGCTCCACCACAATGTTCAAAGATGAGTCCTCAAATAAGGTTGGGAACATATGTTGGTTATGAGTCTCCTTCCATAATAAAGTATATTGAACCATTAACTTGAGATTTATTTACGGCATGATTTGCCGATTGTAATTTTAATGAAACAATTTTCCCAATGTTAAGGGGAGATAACCAACAGAAAAAGAAATTACTTGAAATGGTTCATCATTATCGCAACTTAGATCCTCAAACAAAAAAATGTGAATTAGAGTGTGCAAAAAAATAATTCATTTGCAAAATATTGCAAATCAATTGCCAGCTGCATTTACTGACATCAAGAGAATTACTAAATCTTACATTCCGGCTGAAAATGCTCCAATTTGAATTGATGTTCCAGTAAAATAATTAGGTAGTGCAAATGAATCCAAACCACACTTGAAGCGTGGTAAACTAATTGGTTCCAAAGATAAAAATTCTAGAAAGAGGATAGGAGTAAATAATCAAGATGGTTCAGTTGAGGAGGCTGATACTCTTGTAGAGGTGTAAGACATAACTAATCAAATGACTCTAGAAGTGGTCCAGGTACCTGAAAACAATGAAGAGATCTTGATAAGTTATGTCTTCAAGGGAAAAAATGGAATCGAAAAGATATAGTTGTCGATAACATATTTTCATATAATGCAGCTATTGAGATAATAAATCAAAATGAGGATCTTGAACCAAAATCTATTGAAGAATGTAGACACAGAAATGATTGGTCAAAATGGAAAGAGGCAATTCAAGCTAAATTAAATTCACTTTCAAAGCGTGAAGTCTTTGGACCTGTAGTTTGAACACCCCAGGGTGTAGAACCTGTTGGATATAGATGGGTATTTATGTGAAAACAAAATGAAAAAAAATGAAGTTGTTAGATATAAAGCACGACTTGTAGCACAAGGATTTTCACAAAGATCTGGTATTAATTATAAAGAGACCTATTCTCCTGTGATAGAAGGATCACTTTACGGTGTCTAATTAGTTTGGTAGTATATAAAAAAACTTGATATGCATTTAATGGATGTTGTTACTGCCTATTTATATGGTTCTTTATATACTGAAATTTATATGAAAATCCCTAAAGGATTTCATATGCCAGTAGCATGTAAAGATTCTTAAGAAAATTATGCAATTCGTTTGCATAAATCCTTATATGGGTTGAAACAATCTGGATGAATGTGGTATAATCGTCTCAGTGAATATTTACTTGAGCAAGGTTACAAAAATGATGTAATTTGTCCTTGTGTCTTCATCAAAGGAAATAGATTAAAATTTGCTATAGTTGCTGTATATGTTGATGATTTAAATATCATTGGAACTCTTGAAGAGCTTCAAAAAGCAGTGGATTGTTTGAAGAGGGAATTTGAAATGAAAGATCTTGGAAAAACAAATTTTTTTCTCAGTTTACAAATTGAGCATTTGACAAATGGAATTTTTGTTCATCAATCATCTCATATTGAAAAAAATTTAAAGTGACTTTACATGGATAAAGCACATTTATTAACTACTCCAATGGTTGTAAGATCGCTTGATGTAAACAAAGATCATTTTCATCCCGAGAAAATGAAGAAGAACTCCTTGGTCCTGAAGTACCATATCTTAGTGCTATAGGTGCATTAATGTATCTTGCTAATTTAACATGACCTGATATTGTATTTGCTGTAAATTTATTAGCAAGATTTAGTTCTTCTCCAACAAGAAGACATTAGAATGAAGTTAAACACATATTTCGATATCTCAAATGGACTATTGACATGGGGTTATTTTATTCAATTGAATATGGATCACAATTGATTAGTTATGCAGATGCAAGGTATTTATCTAATCCACACAAAACTCGGTCCCAAACATGATACTTATTTACATATGGAGACACGGCTATATCTTGATGCTTAACAAAACAAACTTTGGTGGCTATCTCGTTAAATCATGTAGGGATTATTGTAGTGCATGAAGTAAGTCGAGAATGGGTTTGGCTAAAGTCAATAATCCAGCATATTTAAAAGATGTGTGGTCTACTTCTTGAGGAAAAGATTCTAATAATACTATATGAAAATAATATTGTTGAAGATTGTGCCCTAGGCCAATCATTGTATTATGAACATTGTTCTTCATTATGAAAAAAAGAAGGTGTTTTTCCTTCCATTATTATATTGTTTGCATGTTTTCTTTATAATAATATCCTTAGATAAATTATTTTATCCTAAATGTCCCTAGTCAATCATCTTTATGGGAACAATGATAAACTAAGACTAGTATGATTTTGATTGATAATTATGTGATAATTATATATGAAGATAAAAATCAAAATCATAAGCTCCTTTTAGAGAATAGGCGCTGGATCAACCCGCCATGAGATAGTTGTATGGATCAAGTCATAAGCATATCTCATATATAACCGTGTCACTAAGCCCTCAGACCTGAGATCATCATGGCTTCCTACATGGGGAACACTATACTTTGCATAGTCAAAAGTCATCTTTAATCGGAAGATCATAAAGTCTATGATCGGGCATAGTGGAACTCGTGTGGAGGAAGATGAATTATCAAGATGGAATTTGTCCCTCTAATTAATGGAGAGATATATTTGGGCCATTTGATGAGTGAGACTAAGAAATGCATGGCCATGCTTAAATGGAAGAGTTTCCATTTGTTTTGTCAATTTGCTCGGAGATCGAGAAAGTGATGGTCGAGTAACATGAGGATGACGTTTCCATGCCTCATACTTGACCTATATATCATGAGACAAAAAAGGATATGATTGGATTATATGATATGTTACATCGGATCACTGATCTCATATGGTTTGAGTAGTCATAATATCTTGCTAGAGACCACTTGTAACTTGTGGGTTTAATATTGTTATTAGCCCACTGCCAACATCATGTGGGCCTACAAGATCGCACACAAGAACAGATCAACCGAGCTAGAATGTCCAGATGTTCAATTTAGGGTGATTGAATTATATATATATATATATATTATAAAATTTGAAATATATATATATATATGTTTGATATATTATATAGTTGATATATATTATATTATTTCAATATATATATATATATTGTTCAAACTATTTAGTTTTAAATTTAATTCTATATGATAGATTGAAATTTAAACTAATAATCTAAATTTGATTTATATGATAAATTAAATCTAGATTTGATTCTAGATAAAGATTAGATAGTTAGTTTAAATTTAATCTATTAGGTAGATTTAAATTCAAACTAATATATTTAATTAATATTTGATTTAATTTAAATTATTAATTTAAATTAAACAAATATAAAATCTTATCTATATATTGATTAGACTAGGTTACAGAATCAAGACAATTTCGAATCACCCTAAAGAGAGAGCGGCCGTATACTCAAAGAGTGAGATTGTATAGACGAATGACGAACAGCAACTGAACGGACGAATAATGTATGGATGTACGGACTTTCACAACTAGAGGTGCTAGCACACTATTCGAGTTGGACTCACCGTTACTGGTAGAGGGAGTTGACCAATCACGTTAGTTCCTGAGGTCTGACGAAAAGAAAAGAATACCAAGGGATGTACCGGCGGTAAATTCTTTTTCTACATCTCAATCTAAACAACATTGACGGATCCATGAGAAAGAATTTCTTGATAGTTTTTTGCTGCGTGTATGCTGAAATTCCCAACAAATACAACATGTATAGCTCAGTTAAAAGGAAGATATATAAAAGGAGATAGAATGAAGCATATTTCACCAAAATTCTTTTTCACTCAAGATCTTCTAAAGAGTGGTGACATAGATATTTTACAAATTCGTTCATGTGATAATCTTGCAGATTTGTTTACCAAGATATTACCTGCTACAACATTTGAGAAGTTGGTATATGGAATTGGGATGCGTCGACTTGGAGATATAAAGTGATGTTAACATTATGGGGAGTAAATGCTACGCTGTACTCTTTTTCTCTTTCCAAGTTTTTATCCCACTGGGTTTTTCTTAATAAGGTTTTTAATGAGGTAGTTTCAATATTGTGTACTCTTTTTCATTCACTAGATTTTTCCTAGTAAGGTTTTAACGAGACACAATTTTGTTATGGTCATCCAAGGGGGAGTATTGTAAATTTTTAATAATTGTATGGATGCTCATAACCCCTAACTATTGGTATCCTCTACTTTTAATGCCTTAAACTTCATAACCTCCTTAAAGTTAATGTCTTACACTCTATAACCTTTATATTGAATGGCTTTTAGGGGGGTTTTCATAGTTAATACACTATAACCTATAAATGTGTAATATTATGCCATTATATTCTTATTTATATTTTTATAACCTTTGTGTGAGTCTTTAATGGTTTGAGACCTATAAATAGAAGGCATGTACCTTGTATTTACACACTTGAAGGAATAAGAAAAACTCTCCACTTTGTCTTCTCCATATCTCCTCTCTTATTCATCTCTATTCTCTTGTTCATCTTTCTTGCTTTTCTTTATTTTTATAACAATAATAATATATATTTTTATTATTATTATCTTACCATCTTATTATTACTATTATTATTATTATTATTATTATTATTATCTCACTAATAAATTTATACTTTTTTTATAATTATTTTGTATCAAATTTTATTAAGTCAAATTCGAGTATTATTGGGTCAAATAGATAGCTCTCTCAACATAATTTTCTATTTAGAGGGCTTGAACAAGTAATCTTATTTAAAGATGTTGAGCCCTTACCACTTAATCTAACCATGGTTGGTAATTTATATCCGTTTTTATCTATATTGTTGCTTTATTTATTTATTTTTAAATTGAAAATCAATTAAGGAGTTAATGTGATCTTATCACTTAAAATTAACTCTAAAAGTTAATTTTTATTCTCAATTTTTCAATATCAATGAATATATGTCATAAAATTTATAGAAAATTGCATTGTATATAAGTAATGAACATATGCATTCATGGCTTATTCTTTAAACTTTATATAATGTATGAGAAAATATGTCAATTTTTTTTTCATAAAAATATCAAACACTGAATCAAAATAAAGAAAAGATACTTGTTTAATGGTTGAAACACAATTAAAATAGAAATAAATTGTGTAAATATATATGTAATAATTTATTATTTAATTAATTCATACATTATAAAAGAAATTTAATTAATAAACATATACACAAAAATATTAAAAAGCTAGATTTGATGTTAAAGTATAATTAAGTTTGAAGACCAAAACTACTTTATATATTTTGCACATTTATTAATTATTATGAAAGTTACCATTACATTTTATAAAAAATATAATTTTTAGTAATTTTTAATAAAATTTGTAATAACTTTTGAGAATGCGATATTAGGCCCTGTAAAATTTGACAAGACTCCCACGCGTGACATGCGCCGTGATCCACGGTAGATGAGTAAATTAAAAAAAGATCAATTTTATTTTAATAAACTGTATACTGGGTCGCCGAATTGAAGGTTAAAATATTTGAGTGTTTATTGCCAATTCCAATCTTAAAATTACTAAGATACATATTTAACTAGAAAGTTGACTTTATTCTCACCACCAGTACATTGATGCATACCACTCATTTACTTACCCTATCACTCTCAATGATCACACAGCCACACTTCTAAAACCACGACACAGATCCCCACTTTATTCATCCTTCATACAAGTGAAGTTTTCAGTGTTAAATAAGAAAACCTCATCTTGAAGCATATATATATATATATATATATTGTAACAAATTACTCTTCATCATTAGTCACTGCTCGTACTTCCAGGCATCTCAAGAGGGACAGGACACAACTCTATAATTAGAACCAGAAGGGCCAGTGAAGGTCCGCGATGGATCATCCTTAGGACAACTGATAGAGGATGGCTTGGACAAATTCAGGAGTATGGTAGGAGGCCTTATCACTTGGAAAGATTCAAGCTTAAGAGAAGTCCATTAGAAGAGATTACTTAAAAGATCATGTGCTTCATTAAAATAGCATGTGACTTAAATATTATTGGGCTTAATTAGTGTTAATTTCATTTTTATTAATTATGGACTAAACTTAAGTGATTAATAAAGCTCAATTAGTTAATTAATAATCTTTTTGATGGCCCAACTTGTAAATAAATATGTCATATGTCAAACATGTGGTTTTATTAATATGGTGACATGTTTATAAATGGCTTAGGTATTATTTTATTAATTTTTATGAATTTTCATTATTTTACTTTAGGGTTTCATTTTATTAGTTTTCTAGGTCCAATAGGAGTGTTGTTTGAGCTCAAAGTCTCCTAATCCTATTAGGACTATTTGAGCCCAAATTAATTAGGGTTTCTAGACTTATTAGGTTAGATTTTACCTTGCTTATTTAAGGTTAACTTTCATGTGCGTTTTTCAAATTGAGATGAATGAAAATTTCAGTTTTGTGAGTTTCCTCTTGCAATTCTTTGAGTGTTAGAGAGAATACTATGACTTATCAAAGAATTGATCAATCCTTGTGGCGTCACTGGAATTAGGGTTCAAGAGACCAGTTCTCTTGGGTTCTAATTCACTTAGACCAACATATCTTTTCTATTTTCTTGTTCATTCCTTTCTTCTTGCTATTTTTTTATTGTTTTGTTTTTGTGTCCCTTGTAATTGCAACGATCCAAACGTCTTGTGCATCAAAGTAAGTTCTTTGGACGGGTCCAGGGTTCACTTATCAATATCAATAACTATAAGCATCCTGACATCTATCTTTGAAGAACTTTGAAAATGGAGTGGGCCCACAGCTTCCTGGCTCCTTACCACAACAATATTTGATAGTCTTAAACACAGTGCATGGATTGTTACATTCTCCAGGTGCCTTTAGCTGGTTAGGACACTGTCCTCTAATGTCTGCCGTACACCTGATCTTACGGCACCCACCGTTGAGAGGAAAGAAACCGATGGGGATATT
This sequence comes from Adenanthera pavonina, assembly GCA_026686845.1. Classification (NCBI taxonomy): domain Eukaryota; kingdom Viridiplantae; phylum Streptophyta; class Magnoliopsida; order Fabales; family Fabaceae; genus Adenanthera; species Adenanthera pavonina. The sequence continues at coordinate 22,518,394 of JAIVEN010000022.1, read as the reverse complement.
GAAGCCATCCACTAACGATATGTCATAGGTATCCTTACCGTCCTTGTCGTTCAACGTAAACTCGGCTAAAGTGTTCGGAGCGACGCCCCAACCGGTGCAATGCAGGCCACCGGTGCAATCACCGGTCTGGCAGCCGCCATGACCACTGGCATCAAATTTACAACCGGTACGACCCCAGATGCGAGCCATGGTGGTTTCTGGTTTCACCAGGAGGTTCCATGTCTGGCCGCGGTCAAGGCAGCGACCACCACCAGGGCTGGCAATGGCCCAGACTGTGTAAGGACAATTGTTGACGATGTCGAAGTTGGCTGCGTGAGTTGAGATGAGAGAGAAAGAAAGGAAGATGAGGGGGAAGAAGGAGAGGGTGGAAGAGGAAGCCATGCCTTAGCGTGTGAAAGAATTGATTGATTATTTAGATGGACGGCATATGTAATGTACATATAGACTGAAGAAGGGCTGCGCTGGAGTTTTTGAGTGTTATGCTATTCAAAGATTTTTTATTTTTTCCCCTTTTTCTAAGCTTAACTTAGTTAAATTCGGCAGACTCACCAACACTTGGACAGGTCTTGCGTATCTAAGAGCTCTCGTACAGACATATTTATATATTATCCATAAAAAAATTATCTCATCACATGCAAGATTTAAATATATATACTTTTGGGATATAAGCTTTTTACTAATTAGATCAACATTTGTTGGATAAGTTTGTTTTTAATACAAGTAATAAAATCAAATACATTAGTGAGAAGAAAAATAGAAAAATAAATATGTTAATAAAGAAAAATATAAATATTTTAAAATTAAAAAAGATAAAAATTATTAATTTATCTAATTTAAATTGCTTTTATAAAAAATTATAAATAACTGAGACCTCTTCTTGTTGATAACAAAAAATAAGAATTCAGAATGTTATCACGTGTAAATTCTTTTTTATGACCAAAAAGTATCCCAACATCCACCCCCAAAAAAAAACACAACACACACAAAACAAAAAAAACCACCAAAAAAATAAAAGACCTAAAAAGTGAATAGACATGGAAGAGACTAGAGAGTGTAAAATACACTGACATCCCTTTTATTTTACCTTAATTATAGAGATCTCTAATCTATTTTGAAAACCTACATGGGGCTAATTTGAAAATAAAAGTTATATAACACAAATCTTCTCTCTATTCTTAAGATTTCATTTCTATCAATCCAAACAATTAGTTGATCATTAAATCACATATTTAATTTTTTTGGGTCAAAATATCCTCTTTTGACATAAATATTATTTTAAAACATTTTAAACACTTATGTTAGCAAGAAATTAATTTAAATACACATATTTTTAAACTGTCTTATCACATTATAAATTTAATTAATGAATAATTTTATAACTTTAAATCATTTAAAAAAATTTATTTAAACTTATTTATTTAATAATCTTTTAAACACAAGCGTTGTTTAAAGAAATCTTTCAAATGTGTATTTTTTTAAATTTTTATCAGATTATAAAAATGATAAAATTTTGATCATATTATAAAATTTATTAATCTTGTAACCCATGATAAATTAATCAAAATGAATTTTGAAAAAAAAAACAACTTAGTGAATTAGGGATTTAATAAAATAAGGGATAAATTAGTAAATATGATTAATATTATTGTGATTTTTAATTAATAAATATTATTTTTAAATAATGCCACTCATAACCTCTCCTTCCCAAGCTAGCTTTGTTAAAGGAAGAAATATCACTGACAATATCATAGTGGCACAAGAGGTGATACACTCAATGAGGAGTAAGACTGGTAAACAGGGATGGATGGCAGTCAAAGTGGACTTAGAAAAAGCTTTTGATAGACTTGAATGGACCTTCATTGAAGACACACTTATTGATGCAAGAATACCTAGTAGGCTCATCCAAGTCATCATGCGCTGTATTACTCCACCTACAATGCAAGTGCTATGGAATGATCTACCAACAGAGCCATTCTCCCCATCCCGTGGAATCAGACAAGGAGATCCCATCTCGCCCTACTTGTTTGTATTGTGTATGGAATGTCTCTCCTAGGCCATCAACTTGGAAGTCCAAAAGAAGAACTGGAAGGTGATCAAGCTTGGAAGGAATGAACCCCCACTATCACACTTATTCTTTGCTGACGACCTCATACTTTTTAGCTCTACAAGTGTCGAGCAAGCTAGCACAGTTCAAATGCTCCTTGAAAGATTCTGTGAGTCCTCAAGTCACAAGGTGAGTAAAGCCAAAATGAAGATCTTCTTCTCTAAGAATATTCATAGCCAGGTAGCCAACTCCATAAGTGATAAATTGGGATTTAGCCGCACAAATTGCATTGGCAAGTACTTGGGAGTACCACTTATTCATGGTCGGGTAACACAAGATACTTACAGATATATTGAAGGGAAAGTGAGAGACAAACTCACCAATTGGAAAGCAAAATCCCTGTCACTAGCAGGTCGCATTACTCTGGCCAACTCTGTACTCAATGCAATACCCCTCTATGCAATGCAAACCACCAAACTGCCTATCTTTACATGTTGCAAGATTGAAAGAATGATTAAAAGCTTCATTTGGGGGTCGAACATGGGGAAAAAAAGAATAAGCTTGCTAAAATAGGATGACCTCTGTCAACTGAAGCTCAATGATGGGTCTGGACTCAAAAAGCTTGAGGATCAGAACAAGGCTTTCATACTTAAGCTAATATTTCAGACAATTAGCAAACCTGAACTTTTATGGGTTCAAGTTATCTGAGCCAAATATGGATGGAAGGATGGTTCCACAGAAATAACCCAAAAGAAAAGAGGATCCCACTTATGGAGAAGTATGCTGCACCTCTGGCCAGAGGCTAAACTTTGCTTCAAATGGGGAATAGGCAATGGTAATGATGTTAAATTCTGGAAAAATACCTGGCTCCCTGATGTTGGACCTCTAAAGCATCTTGCCTTTGCAGATGTTTCCACTGAGGAACTCAAGGAACCAGTTATAAACTTTGTTGATAATACTGGACTTTGGAATTGATCTAGGTTCCAACACATCCTGTCGGTGGTTGCCCTTCAACAAATTGCAAATACACAACCCCCTTCTCCCGACAAAGGACGAGCATGGTGTGAATGGACTCAAACAAAAAATGGCATATGCACTGTTTCCTCAGCTTACAAAGCCATTTTAGTGGATCGACTCAATGAAGAAAGCTCATTTTGGAGATATATTTGGAAGTGGCCAGGACAAGAACGAATCAAGACCTTTCTTTGGCTTGCATTGCAAACCAAACACTTGACAAACTCCGAAAGGAAAAGGAGACATATGAGTGACACTGCTGACTGTAATTTCTGCAATCACAAGGAAGAAGATATGAACCACATCCTCAGATTCTGCCCCTTTGCAATCCAATGTTGGCAACAGATCATGCCTACTCACTTATACAATAGACTCTTGAATGACTCATACCAGGATTGGATGCTCATTAACCTCCAACCAAAGCAAAACGAACCTAGATGGGCAGTGATGTTTAGCATAACATGTTGGAAACTATGGGAAGTTAGGAACAAAAGGACTTTCACTGGTGAAATCTGTACTTCTGATGCTCTTATAAGAGACATACTGATACATACAGAGCACACTATAAAAGCTCTTATGTCTCACATACTTTGTTTAGATCACAGGTAGCTTATTGTAAATACTTTCCTGCAGCTCTTGTTTTTGTGAAGCTACTTTTGATGTAATTGTTGATCTTTGAATAAATTCCCTTTATTCCAAAAAAAAAATTAATTCATTATTTAGATGATAATGATATGATGAGGTGTATATAAAATTTTATAAAAAAACAAAAATCACCTTATCTTGACTTTGTCAACCCACGACAGTTGTGCCATCCTAAACAACTCAGTCAAACAACGTGTCATTCGAAAATTAATCTTCACTCAGAGATAACACAATATAGCAAAATATAAAATTGAAGAAATATACGAGTACAAGATTACTAAAATATTTCCATACATTGCAGGGACACTCAAACATGTCAACCCACCACGTAAAAATGATTGAATAAGTTGAATGGATTAACTTATAATAGATCCCAGGTCAAGAAGACTTTATCATATGTTATTAATTAACGAACGAACATATGATAATTTGACTCTCTTTGTTAGTATTAGCGGCGGATCTATCGGATCAATGGGGTTCACCCCAAAGGAACTGAGGAAGGTGGAGGGAGAGAGGGAGAGGTTACTAAATTATTAACAACCAAAATATGAGGATTAGAGAGAAGCTTTTTTCTCTTTTGGCCTTGGTACAAAAATAGAATGGAAAAGGGAAAGGAAATGAAAATGTAAAATATGTTTGGTATTGTTGGAAAAGGGAGATAATCTTGTTACATCAAGTTTTCTCACCCTTAATGAGAAGCTTCCTCTTTCCCTTACATGAAGGAAATGATGTTTTCCATGAAAATATCATTGACTCACATCAAACAAGAAAAAATATCTTTCCCATCACCAATTCCTTTTCCCTACCCATCTTTTCCTCCTTCTGCCTTAAAGGAAAGAGATTTAATGGGTATGATAATTAAGGGTTTTAATAAATTTTATGAAGGAGTAGTTGCGGAGCATAAAGGAATTCAAAACCAATGAGATAATATGACAGAAAGGGAGGTAATTGTATGTGACAGAAAGAAGTGCCCATTTTTTTCAAGAAACCCATCTGTCAAATTGATCTAACGATTAATATGTATCATAGGAGACAACTATGGGATATTTTGATAAGTGAGGTCCATATTGGTCCATATTTTGTTAGATTGGCTGATCATCCAAAAGGGGAGAATAATTGGATGTTACAACAATATGGCCTTTATGAAGAACAACATAATAATACAATAAGAACCACCAAAACAAGGATGAATAGAGCAAGATGAGAATATGAAGCTTGAGGTGGAGAAGAGGATCAAGATAGCAAGATACATCCTGGTTCAGCTCAACAATTTGGCCTATGTCCAGCCCCCAAACTACCACTTGAGATTTTTCACTATTTCTCATAAATTTAATTTAGGCACTTGTGAAGTCACAATATAATACAAGGGATACCACATCCATGAATCACTCTTGTTACCCTTACAAGATATGATACAAAGCTCTCTTAGAGTACTTTTCCCACTCTACGCAATCTACCCAAGTAAAAAAAGAAGTGTTTACAACTGAAGCTCTAAAAACTTAAACAATAGAATTTAACAAGATATAGCTCAAGAATTGTGTTTCTCTCTTTGAAATAATCAAACTCATGTTTATGAATCACATTATAGCTCACATACATTCAAAAGCTCTTTGAAATGAGTTTTGAAGGCCATGTTTATAGGTAAAGGTGAAATATAGTGTAACACCCCTCATGATATCTTTCTTGGCATTGTGTTCAGGACTGGAGAAAACAGGACGGAGGAAGGCTCAAGTGGAGTCTGGAAGAGCTCCACGCCATAGGAAGAAGCAGGGCCGCCACGGCAAGAACCATCCCAGTGACATTGTTTCAGTTGAAACTGATGGAGTCGCGGTGAGATATGCTGAGCCCAGGGTGAGATTCGAGATTTTTGTTTAAATCTAGATCAATTTGGACGAACGGAAAAGAAAGAAATAGAGGAGAAACCAAGGAGCTCTGCTAGGGTTTGCTGGATTCAGCCATTGGGAGTTGTTTTCAGCCTCTGGAAGCTTGGATTCAAGTTGATAAGTGTTCTCTACTCCTCCTTCTCCATTTTCTTCAGTTGGAATTTGGGATTTTCAGTTTTGAGGTTGGATCTTCGGTTCTGGCCTAAATCCATCGATTGAAATGGATGAAATGGGGTTAAGAAAGTGTGTTTTGGTATTCTTGTTGCTTGGGTATGAGTTTTGAAGGGATTATATATGTTTAAAGCTTAACCTTAGGTTATTTTCGGTTAGGGCTCTTAGGAATCCAAAGTGTATGTGTTTGAGTAGTGTTTAAATGGTCCCTACGAGCTTATTGTTGTATGAAAGGGGTGTGGAACCTTGGGTTAGGCCTAAAGTGATTGAATTGTGATGTTTGGATATTTGGTATATGTGGTTAATTGAGATATTATGAAGGTTGTTGGTTAACCGAGAGGGGTTCAAGCGTGTTGGACATTTGAGAAGTTTATGGAACTCACGTGTGTGGTATTGACAACCTAAGGTAACCGGGTGTTTGTATATATTGTATTATCGATATTGTATGACAGTATGTATATTTGTGTATATATGCATGTTTCTTTTCATACCACGATATTGATTGTGTATGTATATGTTTTTTCTACATATCGTGGTATGCACGGCTAGTTGATGTATGATGATTGCATATGTTGTGATGTGTGGCATCCCCATACCATTACATGCTAGCATGTCCATATAATACTTGTGATGATAATGATATATATATATATATGTATGTGTAGAGGCATGTTGGCATGATATTGGCATCATCACCATATGATTGCATAGTGAGAGATTGATGATGAGGTGATGATGATATGATATGAGATGATGATATGACAAAGATCCCTATCACTAAATCCTCTCCATATATATGTGTGTGGTTGTCCCCAGTTATTGAGACATTGTCTCACACCCCTCTCCCATGAACTAACCTTTCAGGTGACGGTTCTGGCACTAGTTCGAAGAAGACGCGGGAATAGCTACATGCGTGGGAATAGTCTATGTAGCATTTATAATTTTGGATATGTATCTTGTGCCAAGTAGGATAGAATGGTTTGCAATGAATGTATGACATTGTAAGGATTGTTATGGATGAATGTATGGTTATGTACGTTGTGTGTATGTGTTATGTATGATGAAAGTTGGAATTGAGCTGACTGGTGTGTTTTAGGGTCTGTAGCCCGTTTTATCAAGTAAGGGTTCCAAGGGGTTAAATCTCAGAGGAGTGGTTTCTTTGGGGTGAACCCTCTTTGGACAAGCTCGTTTGGGGGTTTTGGACTTGTATGAATTGTCTTTGAGCGACCAGTTGGCCTTGGGTGGCAATTGGAGGTGGTTAGTAGTGAGTTTTGATCAATAAGTGGTCAAAATGGTGTTAAGGGTCTAGAATCCCCATACGGAGTTAGATTAAGGTAAAAGTGGTGTCTGTGGTTAGATTGTGACTAGATTGACTTATAGGAGTTGGAATCGAGTCAATCGGAGGTTGGAGCATAATGTTCACCCAGAATGTTGAGTTTTGCTGATATGAAAATCAGAGGGTGGCACCGCGGCGCCAAGGTCCAGGCCAAGGTGCCAGTGTAGGCCGAAGCCAAGGAAAAACAGGGGAGATCTGGAGCCGCGGCGGTATTGTAGCGACCGCAGCCCCAGCCCACTTTTGGCATTTTTGTGTTGTTTTTCCACTGCTATGAAGTTTTGGGAAGTTGTTTCGAGTTGTTTGGGTTGTGTTTGGTTGGATTTTGAAGTTTTTAGTCAAGTCTGGAGGTGTCAAGAGGTAGGTGTTACATAGAGTCATTAGATACAAAAACTAGTAATTATAAGAACAATGACATTATGTTATACGAATAACTAGGGTAGGTTTTTTGAATAAGAGGCATTCTAGAGGGTATTCTAAGATTTTGAACTTCAATATTCAAATAAGGGACAAGCCTTGTACTAATAAGAAGCATTCCAGAGGGTATTCATGCTTCTGGAGCTTCGATATTTGAATAAGACCTTTCCTTGTATGAATAAGAGGTGTTTAATGAGTATCTTCATGTTTTTGAGCTTCAATATTGGAATAATAGTTAGAGGTTTTACAAATAATACTATTCAGAACAAGAAAAAAAAGTGGGATATGGGATTGTAAGCAGTTGTTCAAATACAAAATGCAGGCCTTTTGTAGGAGGTTATGCGGTTATTTAAGTAATCACTTACAAAAGACTTAACATTTAGTAATTTGACATTTAAAGAAAAGTACTAAGGCAGCAATCAATATTGAGAGCCATTGATAAAAAAAATGATCAATGATCTTTATTCCTCCATTTTCTTCTCTCTCACATGTGATCCTATCAATACTTATTCTCTCTCTCCCTTTCATCCATGCCCTACACACCAAAAAGATGTGCTTGTCTCTATCTCACTCTTGCTTCCCTTAAATGCTAGCTTTCTGATCTCCTTCTGCGACAAGCCCTTCTCTTCCACAGCCATGGCAAATCATCTTTACCATATTCATTCAACACTAGCTTGTGAAAACTTTAGAGAAAGAAAGTCACCAACGGCAACGACCTCCTTCCACTTCCACAAGTTCAATGGCATCTATAGCCTATATCATTGTCATTGTCACCATTATCAACAACCATGACCTCCTTCCCCTTCCACAATGATGACGCCATCTTTGGCCTTCATCATAATCATCGGCAACAACCTTCTTCCTCTCCCATAACAATGATGTCATTCTTTGGTGACAATAATGACACAATCTCCATCTAAAATTTAATTTCTTGTTTTCAATGTTGCTCATTTTTTATTTCTATCACAAATCTTTGGATTTTTTTTACTTCTCTTTTTGGATTGCTATTACATTTGTTGATTTCTAAATTTGTGTTTCTAATTTCTGAATATGTGTCTCCAATAGTGGTGAACGGTGGCTCTTTTCTAGTGGTGCATGGTGGTTTAAAACTTATAAACTATGATTCATTGTTCCTCCTCTACTCATCAAATTTATGAAATCAAAACTTGTAAAATTAAGATTTGAGAGCAAAAAGTGAAGGAAGAGATAGAAAATTAATATTTTTTTACAAAAGAAAGCTTCTCATCTGCAGCTATATAAATAATTGCCTATAGAATGGGACTTGAGTAGATAGTTAATAACAATCTACAAAAGTCACACCCTTTTTCTTGGCAGTCAAATAGTAGATAGTTTAGAATTGCCAAGAAAAGCAAAAAAATAACCATCTAGAAAGCCCATTTTTAAAGTAGTAATATTGGATAATGGATTAGATTGTAATGTTCTCGTTGATATTTGTTGCAATTTTAAATTGAAAGTTCATTCTTAGTAAGGTGAATTTGACATATGAGTTTGTTATAGATGTTGGGAAGAATACTTGTGATGAATTATATATATATGTATTTGTATGAATTTGATGTTATTGGGCTGGAATTTTGATTTGTTGCTTGCTGGAATTTTTGTCCTTCTATACCTAATGCATGTTAGGTCTTATGTTAAGAGTTTTGTACAATTAGGCTTAATGTGTTGTGATTAACAATTAATTTGGGGATTTAATTACTAAGAGGCTAATAAGTAATTAGGACCTAATTTGTAGGGATTAATTAGTCCAATTAACTCTCTAATTAATGAATCTTATTAGTTGTAGGCAAGTAATTATACATTGATTTAGTGTAGGGTTCCAAGCTAAGTCATTGTATAGTAACTTGCACCTTAGGGGTCCTAGGTGATTAAGATTAATTGGAAGTAGTAATTAATTTGTCATGATCTACGATAATCAAATTCACAAGTAAAATTCTATGGTTGTCACTATTTCATTGTGTTCGTTGTTAGTTTTCTTACTTGCATTCTTAGTCTAGTTATTTTGTCTTATTGTTTCCTTTCTTTAATTGCATTTTAATTTCAACCAAACCTCCCCCCTAAATTTTACTTTCTTTTCTCTATAATTTGCACTTAATTCCATTGACTTAATCAATTTTAATTGTCAATTCCTCGAATTCAACCTTGAATTATTTCACTATATTATAGTTTAATTCAGTTACCCTACAACAAGATTGCCAGATAATTAAACACCAAATTGCTAATATTTTTCAATGTGAAATTCCCCTTTTGCAAGTTTCATGTATATATACTTAGGAAACATTAAATTTTTGAGGCATTTAAGTGGAATTTCCCCTTTTTTTCTTTTTTTCCCTCATTTGCCAACAACTTCCATCAGTAATTACTAACTACCATCACCCACTGCAAACTATTGCTAACCATTGCTGACTATCACAAAATGTTGATGATGACAACAACACTTAGGACTAATTTGTCACGATTACCCAAATATGCATATTGAGATTTGGAGCCAAAATGTTTTATTTATCGGAAGGTTTTGACTATAATATTAATTATTGAATCAAGTGTTTTGATGATTCCAAACAACTAAAGCTTAGAAGGTAAATATCAAAAGAGTATAAGAGCATTCAAGTGAAGAAATCCAGGAAGAAATGAGTAAAGAATTAGTTTGTAGGATTTTTCACAGTGTTCGCAGAGTAAAATGCTTTGATCTCACTCCACTGGTTTTAAATGTGTTTTTCAATTATCCTATACTAACTTATGTTAAATTTGAAAACACTGACTAACAGACAAATTTTGAACTATTAAACTCCATATGTATCATTGAAAATTTGAACTTTACTAACTGAAATTCGAAGTTACAGAGATGCTACCTCTGATAGATGAATTTTAGTTGATTGAAATTCGAATTTTAAATCAAGCATAATTTGTGGAAAATGGAAAATTCATCTGAAGCTATGTCAAAGTTTATTTAAAATTAGAGTGCAAAAAGAGTTCAAAGTCAGTCCCTTTGACAGATGAATTTTGATTTTCAAAATTTGAACTTTGGAATGAAAACATATAAGTCTGATTAGAGGTCTCTCTGACAGACAAATTTTGAAAGAGCGAAATTCAAATTTCGAAAGGAAGAACCCTTTTGCCATGTTGAGTTGAGCTTTGATAGTCCAATTTTAGATCCCCGAAATCCAAACTTCAACTGCACTGTAGCAACATGAGACAACTGTTCATATTCATTATATGCACTTTAAACTGGAAAATTTGCATGTCTTAAGATGAGAAATATTTGTCAAAATCAAAATTTAAATTTCACTCTTAAATAGATGAATTTTGGAAGTTCAATGTTAAAGCCTTTAGCTTATAGCCACTGTGAAATTCATCTATTGACGCCACAAAATTCGAATTTCAGAGTATCAAACGCATTAAATGTGGTTGGTGAACAGCTAGTTTTGCAGAGTAACCGTTGGGTAACGTCTCTAACAGCTAGATCTTGTGTCTAATGTATAGTTATGACACAAATCTATAAATAGAATATCATTTGAAGTTGTGGGCAACAATTTTATGCTGTATATAATGAAACTCTATTGAAATTATTAAACAAAGCCTTTTACTCACTCTGACTTCATTTATTGCACTTCAACTGTCACATTTACTATGTATTAGATAGTTTTTCTTGCTGTAACAAATCTTTTCTTTATTTAGAAAAAGATTTTCTTGTGAGGGGTTTTCACAAGGGATTTGGGAAACACTTTGCTAGAGTACAAAGTGAAAATTTGTAAGCTCTTAAAATAGAGCACAAGGCTATACTGTGGCATTGCAAGGAGTCCACTAAATTCTTACAAGATAGTGAAAAATCTCAAATAGTGGCTTGAGGACTGGATGTAGGTCAAGAAAAGTAGATCGAATCAGGATAAATAATTGTGACCTCCCTTCCTCTACCTTGCAAACTGCTCTTTTATATTTTACACTCTATTTTCTATAACTTTTACTTTCATTGCTTTTTTACAATTTTGCAGAATTTTAAACTTCCCAATTCATCCCTCTCTTGGGAAGCTAGCAAACCTAATAAGTGGTATCAGAACCTGAACTCTCAATTGAAGGATCTAACAATCTGGGAGAATCAATGACTGGCTTTGGAGAAAACATTCTTCCTGAAGGAAATAACACCAATAGACCTCTTGGCTTCAGTGAAAAGCATTATGGATACTAGAAGATGAGGATGGAGATCTATCTCCAGTCCACTGACTTAAAGATTTGGTCAGTCATCTAGAAGGGAGATTTTGTCTCAATGAAGCTGCAGGATGATGGCAAGTATAAAGAAAAGCTAGAGGATACATAGAGTGATGAAGACAAGGGAAAAGTCCTGCTCAACTACAAGCAGATTTGAATGAATGAAAATTTCAGTTTTGTAAGTTTTCCTCTTGCGATTCTTTGAGTGCTAGAGAGAACACTATGACTTATTAAGGAATAGGTCAATCCTTGTGGCGTTATTGAAACTAGGGTTGAAGAGACTGATTTTCTTAGGTTCTACTTCTCAAGGCCAACATCTATCCATCTTACTTCTTTATTTTTGGCTTTCTTTTGCTTCTGTTCATGTGCATTTTTGCTCTTTTCTTTACTGTCTAGTCTTTGTCTTCCTTGTTTTACAAAGATCCGGGTGTCATACATATTAAAGTGGGTTCTCTGGACTAGTTTCATAAGAGTTCACCTATCACATTGTACTACATTCATACATAACATAATGAGAAACTTAGAAATATATGATAGCAAATAATGGAAACATCACTTATCTATACATATATTGATACAAATGATCACATTATAATATAATGACTTTGCATCATCAACCATTCATCACTATCTTCTTCATGCATCTAGCTCCTCCCTTAGTTCTTTTCCATTGTTTCTCCCTAGTATGGTTAGTCATTGAGGGGGGAGGAGGGTAAGATTCAAAGAATCTTAGTAGCAATTATTCATACATGCAATCATATTATCACATTTACATAAAAACATTGAAGAATCATTGATCAAACACACTTACACATTTAAGTCATGTGATTTCACAAAAATTTTGATAAAATTTCATTTTGAAAAATGAATATCCTGGGGTCTCAAAGCCCCTTATTCAACTTAGCCAACATCATAAAAACATCACAAGGCAACAACAAAATCATATGACAAAGCATTGAACATATTGAAAGCAACCATGATAACATAGTGCAAGTAGGAAAGTAATGCTACCTTTGTGAATCCTCTTTCCTTTTCCTTTGGTTCCACCTCTTTATAACACTTCCACAAGCTTCCTTAGGCTTCCTCAAACCTAAATACATCATCAATTAACTACTTAAGTCAATGGTTCCGTGACTTTCATCATAAAGTCTTCATGAAACCCTAAGATTTCATTTTTCTTCTCCTTTAGCCTTTTTATAAAATCAATACTTGTTTCTAAGGTTTTTCACCATGAGGAACTTATTTTTGGAATCAAAAACATGAAAATCCTGCTCTAAATTAACCCTCTGTTCTGGCCAAAAATAATAAGAAAAGGAGAGAAAATGATTTATTTTGAAAATCATCCAACTACTTCCACAATCTTGTTCTAGGTTGTTAGCTTAGTGTTTCTCCTAAGTTTATTGCAACAAAATCCATTCCTTGCTTCCTCTACAGTTTGGCCAAAATCTTAACATGAGGAAAGGAGAAAACATATTCCGTGAAACTACGTTAAACTACTCAACATTACAAGCTTAAGGTAGTAACAAATCTTACCAATTTGCCTTCTTCTTTCTCTCTTTCTTTCTTGTGTTTTCTTGCCCTGTTTTGTTGCTGAAAGTGTCATTTACAATAGATAGGAAAGAGAGAGATTATGAGGCTTAATCACTTACTAATTACTCAATTAGCCTTAATCACTTTTTGGTCCAAAAAGTCAAGACTTCTCTTACAAGTCGTTTGGCCAAAAATTCAAGCCTTCCTTGAGAAGTTTTGGTCCAAAAATTTGAACTGAATGGACATCCAAGAGAGAAAGAAAATTGTCCAAAATACTACATATTTTTTTCAATCTAGTAATACCCTGTATTGGTTACTTTATAGTTGGACTGGTGAAGTTACTTTTTGTAGTATAAATGTCACTTTATGAGTACGTAATTAAAGTAAACTTGTACTTGGTATTACTTTATTATCATGTCTCCTAAATGCTTCTTTTGGGGTGCCCATCCACTTTACTATCTGTCTTTTTACCTTTTGCAGATATATAAGCACATTTATTGGTATAACAGAACCACTAAACTTTTGACACTGATTATTTCTTTATCTTTAAACATTAACCCTCAGTGCTATATACCATTAGGCTCATCTCGTCGAGAGTTTCGTTCTAACAATAATTTTTCATATTTACAAAATTACCCTTAACCCGTGTTCAAATTACAATTTTTAACTCTTTTAGGTTATTAGCTGTAATTTTTTCAAAAATAAATTTTCAGATGCATTCCCACGTGATTTTTATTCTAGGGGGCTAAAATGCAGTTACCTTAACTTTTAGGGATAAAACATAATTGCTTATTTTTCCATCTGATTGGAAAAAATAACCAATTTGCCATTTTTCACATAAAATGGTGTATGTTCGTTTTCGTGAATTTCTTACAAATATTTAGATATTTTAACTTTTAGGGATGTTACTCTTTCAAACCACTAGCATTCTTTTCCTAAGACTTAGAATTTTCAAAAAATGCAAATTATTGAATTTTTGGAGCTATACATGATTTTATTATGCTTTTTGAAAAACCCAAAATCTTAAGTGAAAGTTCCAGTTTCCCTATTACTATCCAATTTTGAACTGTAAATTCAAAAATTCACTATAAATTGCACACTAATTCAATTTAGGTATTCTTTATCTTTTTTCAAAGCATATTTCGACTACTCTCAGAACATATATAACACTCTAACCAACTACTCTATTTCAAATAAGGTACATCTATACAAATCCATATAGGTCATCTTGCACAATTTATACCATAATCCTCATCTTAGGCTTCATATACATTTTCCCATCATCATTCACTTTTCTAATTTAATACATAATATCAAAAGATAAGCTAAAAAACATACTTGCATCAACATACATGATCTAACCTTTACATGTGAGTTTATACATATCATAAAAAAATGAACATGAATAGTTGAAAGAACACTTTATTTATATACGATTTTATGGTGCCTTTTGAAAAATCTAGTATCTTCAATGAAAGTTCTAGTTTTCCTATTATTGTCCAATTTTGAACTCTAAATTCAAAAATCCACAACAAATTGCACACTTATGCAATATAAGTGTTCATTGTCTTCTTCCAAACCATGTTTCGACAAATTTCAGAGCATATATAACAATCCTAACAACTGCTCTACTTCAAATAGAGTCCATTTGTACAAATTCATGTTGGTCATCTTGGACAATTTATGCCATAATCCTCATCTTGGGCTTCATAAATATTTTTACATCATCATTCACTATTCTAATTTAAAACATAATATCAAAAGATAAGTTGAAGAACATTCTTGCATCAACATACATGATCTAACCTTTACAAGTGAGTTTATACATATCATAAAAAAATGAACATTAATAGTTGTAAGAACACTTTATTTATATATGATTTTATGGCACCTTTTGAAAAATCCAGTATATTCAGTGAAAGTTCCAATTTTCCTATTATTGTCAAATTCTAAACTCTAAGTTTAAAAATTCACTATAAATTGAACACTTATCTAATTTAAGTGATCTATGTCCTCTTCCAAAGCTTATTTTCACTACTTTTAGAGCATATATAATACTCAAACCAATTGCTCTATTTCAAAAAGAGTACATCTGTAAAAATTCATGTTAGTCATCTTGGACAATTTCTGCCATAAACCTTATCTTAGGCATCATAAACATTTTTCCATCATCACTCACTATTCTAAATTCATACTTAATATGAAAAGATAAGCTAAGAAACATACTTGCATCAACATACTAGATCTAAACATTACATGTGTGTTTATACATATCATAAAAAAATGAATATTAATACTTGTAATAACACATTATTTATACATGATTTTACAATGCCTTTTGAAAAATCCAGTATACTCAGTGAAAGTTCCAGTTTTCCTATTACTGTCCAATTCTGAACTCTAACTTCAAAAGTTCACTATAAATTGCACACTTATCAAATTTAAGTGTTCTTTGTCTTCCTCCAAAGCTTGTTTGCACTACTTTCACAGCATATATAACACTCCAACAAACTGCTCTATTTCAAAAAGAGTAAATCTATAAAAATTCATGTTAGTCATCTTGGAAATTTTTTGCCATAATCCTCATTTTGGGCTTCATAAATATTTTTTTATCATCATTCACTATTCTAATTTCATACTTAATATCAAAAGTTGAGCTGAGGAACATACTTGCATCAACATACATGAAATAACCTTTACATGTGAGTTTATATATATCATAAAAAAATGAATATTAATAGTTGTAAGAACACTTTATTTATATACGATTTTATGGTGTCTTTTGAAAAATCCAAGATTATCAGTGAAAGTTCTAGTTTTCCTATTACTATCCAATTTTGAACTCTAATTCAAAAAATTCACTATAAACTCCACACTTATCTAAATTAAGTGTTCTTTGTCTTCTTCCAAAGCTTGTTTCAACTACCTTTAGAGCATATATAACACTCCAACCAATTGCTCTATTTCAAAGAGAGTCTATTTGCACAAATTGATGTTGGTCATGTTGGACAATTTAGGTCATAATCCTCATCTTGGGCCTTATAAACATTTTTCCATCATCATTAATATTAAAAGATGAGCTAAAGAACATACTTGCATCACCATACATGTTCTAAACTTTACATGTGCGTTTATACATATCATTGAAAAATGGATATTATTACTTGTAAGAACACATTATTTATACATGATTTTATGGTGCCTTTTGAAAAATCCAATATCTTCCATAATAGTTCCAATTTTCCTATTACTGCCCAATTTTGAACTCTAACCCAAAAAATTCACTATAACTTCCACACTTTTCCAAATTAAGTGTTCTTTGTCTTCTTCCAAAGCTTGTTTTGACTACTTTTAGAGCATATATAATACTCCAACCAATAGCTCTATTTCAAATAGAGTCTATTTGTACAAATTGATGTTGGTCATGTTGGACAATTTATGCAATAATCCTCATCTTAGGCTTCATAAACATTTTTCCATCATCACTAGCTATTCGAATTCATACTTAATATGAAAAGATGAGCTAAGGAACATACTTGCATCAACATATATGATCTAACCTTTACATGTGAGTTTATATATATCATAAAAAATGAATATTAATACCTATAAGAACACATTATTTATACATAATTTTATGGTACCTTTTGAAAAATCTAGTATCTTTAGTGAAAGTTCCAATTTTTCTATTACTGTCCAATTTTAAACTCTAGCTTCAAAAATTTACCCTGAATTGCACACTTATCTAATTTAAGTGTTCTTTGTCTTCTTCCAAAGCTTTTTTTCACTACTTTCAGAGCATATGTAACACTCTAACCAACTGATCTATTTCAAAAAGAGTAAATCTATAAAAATTCATGTTAGTCATCTTGGATAATTTATGCCATAATCCTCATCTTGGGCTTCATAAACATTTTTCTATCATCATTCACTATTCTAATTTCATACTTAATATCAAAAGTTGAGCTAAGGAACATACTTGCATCAACATACATGATCTAATCTTTACATGTGAGTTTATACATATCATAAAAAAATGAATATTAATAGTTGTAAGAACACTTTATTTATATACAATTTTATGGTGTCTTTTGAAAAATCTTATATCTTCAGTGAAAGTTGTCAAACCTTAACCTTAGGAATCCTTTACTATTCATCTTTAGTGGTTTGGATTCCAATTAGATGCATTTGGAAGCAAATTTGGGCCAAATTCGAAAAATTTCAAAAATTTACGAAAAGTCACTATTTATTTGGTAAATATAATAATCTGGCTAAACTTTGAAAACTCATAACTAATTCTAGAAAAATCATTTAAGGGTGGTTCAAATTGCTAAATTCATCTCCGAAAATAATATATGAGGGAAAAATATTAATTTGGACTTTTATTGGGTAAATCATTACAGTAAATTTCATGAATTTACTTGCAATTTTACCCTAATTTTTCCAAATTTCATTTCATAAAATTCCATAATACCATACTTGCAATAGTAGTCATTTAACATATGTAAAATTGATCCAAAATAGACTTTTATTTATCATCTAGGAGTCACACATAATTTACATAATTGTAACATAAAATGTCATTAGACTTGATATTACATAAGCATCCAAAATATCCTTCCTATTTCTAAATATTTCTTCATAGATCCTCCTTTATCTCTTTGCCTTTCACATGATTTGGACCTAATCATGGTTAGATATTTGGTGGAGTGAGATTTATGAAAATCCCAATAATATCATAATCTCATTCTTAGCATAATATTTAGAAATAGTTGCAAGAAACATAATTTCACTTTGGCATGGTAACATTTAGGATCAAAAGGTACCTTTTAGCATGTTCATCATGTTCTTCACATGTTCATGCTTATTCATGCAAAATTTATAGCATGTTCATCATTCTTTTACTATTTTGATCCAACATCATCATCATATTCATAACATAAACATGTTTTCTACCTACCAATTATAGAAAGATAAGATCTAAACAACCATTTAGAAATAGAATGCAAGAAAGGGAAAAGATGTTACCTTAAACTTACAAATTTTCCTTTCCTCTTCTCCTCCTTCTCTCTATAACTCACTCTCTCACTAATATATGATTGGATTTTCATTTTTTGGTGTGAAGAATGGAGGGAAGGAAGAGCCTATTTATAGACAACAAGAGGCAACTCCATCCATTGGCTTAACTTTTGATTCAAGGGCCAAAATTGCACTACATCATCTCTTTTCTCCACCATACACCTAATTTCTTCACATAATTGTTATCTAATTAATTTTTCCTCTCTTGTCATTAATTTGGATGCCACTTTTATCTCCAAATAAAGTAAATATTGCATCATTATACTTACATAGGCTTACTTGATCCAAGCTTCCAATTTTGACACCTAATCTTTGAAATAGTATCATACATGGTGGTTAACTCTTCTCCACTCCTTTTTCTTCTTATTTGCACGAAATTTTGAGTTCAAATTCAGCCCAAGATGATGCCTTCAATTATTTGGGCTTAAACCATTTAATTCTAGGCCCAATTTCAACATATACCGGGTTTTCGGACTCCGATTATGTAAATTTTGTCTGGTAAAATTTTTCATGTATAAATATATTTAAAATATGAATTTAAAACTCATTACAACCTTAATTAATCATTTATTAGCCCATATAATTTATTTTAGAAAATATTTTACCTTATTAAGCTTTAACCGAAAACACCGATAAAATTAGTCCCGGTTAGTTTTTCCTGTAATTTCTCTGCATAGATGATTATTATAAACCTTCTAAAATTATTTTGGACTTATTCTTGATTATTTCATAGTCTACTGGGTCACCTATAATTTAATCAGTATGGGAATCAGGTGAATTGGGCTTATTGGGCTCTTTATCCTTTCTTGATATCGTTTGAGTTATTCTTGTCAATAATACTTTTGGACTTCCCAAAAATCATCCCTAGCCTATTAGGATTTTCTATATCTTTATTGGTCCTCCATGAATAATACTCTTGGCCCATTAAGAAACCGGTGCAGTCTTATTGGGCCCGGACTCTGATTTTGGCCCAATATCCATTAGACCGATTCTATGGCTATTTAAACCTTATAGAAAAATTCAGTATCTCTTTTTATGCCCTAATATATCTGAGTTGTTTTATCCAGACTTATTTTCTAATTCTTATTAATTTACAGAATATGGAACTTCAAATTAATTTTCTGCGCAATATGTCTATTTTCTAGTTTTGTTTATTAGAGTATAATTTCTTACGATAATTTTCCTGAATCATCTCCTATAACTAGTCTTAGCAAATACTGGATAGATAATTTATTTGAGGAAATGAAATCTCTGTCCCCTTTCTTTGTCTTTTTGCTAATAATTAATATTTTCAATTATACCATCCAACTTTCTTTCCAATTGGGTCCCTGATCATCCTTTGCAATTTTGTTCCTAATTTGATCTACATAAGATATCTAAACTCTTTTGATTCTAATTATACAGTAATTCTCTAAAGTAGAATTCAAACAAAATCATAAAAATTTAGATGTTACAAAAGTTCCTGTTTTCCTATTATTGTCCAGTTCTGAACTCTAACTTCAAAAATTCACTATAAATTGCACACTTATCCAAATTAAGTGTTATTTGTTTTCTTCCAAAGCTTGTTTCGAATACTTTCAAAACACATATAACACTCCTAACTAGTGCTCTATTTCAAAAAGAGTACATCTATAAAAATTCATGTTAGTCATCTTGGACAATTTATGCTATAACCATCATCTTACGCATCATAAACATTTTCCCATCATCACTCGCTATTCTAATATCATACTTAATATGAAAAGATGTGCTAAGGAACATACTTGCATCAACATATATAATCTAACCATTATATGTGTGTTTATACATATCATAAAAAAATGAATATTAATACTTGTAAGAACACATTATTTATACATGATTTTATATTGCCTTTTGAAAAATCTAGTATCTTCAGTGAAAGTTCCAATTTTCCTATTACTGTCCAAATCTGAAATCTAACTTAAAAAATTCACAACAAATTCCACACTTATCCAATTTAAGCGTTCTTTGTCTTCTTACAAAGCTTGTTTTTACTACTTTTAGAGCATATATAGCACTCCTAACTACTACTCTATTTCGGAAAGAGTACAGCTGTAAAAATTCATGTTAGTCATCTTGGACAATTTATGCTATAACCGTCATCTTACGCATCATAAACATTTTCCCATCATCACTTGCTATTCTAATTTCATACTTAATATGAAAAGATGTGCTAAGGAACATACTTGCATCAACATATATAATCCAACCTTTATATGTGTGTTTATACGTATCATAAAAAAATGAATATTAATACTTGTAAGAACACATTATTTATACATGATTTTATGTTGCCTTTTGAAAAATCTAGTATCTTCAGTGAAAGTTCCAATTTTCCTATTACTGTCCAAATCTGAAATCTAACTTAAAAAATTCACAATAAATTCCACACTTATCCAATTTAAGCGTTCTTTGTCTTCTTACAAAGCTTGTTTTTACTACTTTTAGAGCATATATAGCACTCCTAACTACTGCTCTATTTCAGAAAGAGTACAGCAGTAAAAATTCATGTTAGTCATCTTGGACAATTTATGCTATAACCGTCATCTTACGCATCATAAACATTTTCCCATCATCACTTGCTATTCTAATTTCATACTTAATATGAAAAGATGTGCTAAGGAACATACTTGCATCAACATATATAATCCAACCTTTATATGTGTGTTTATACATATCATAAAAAAATGAATATTAATACTTGTAAGAACACATTATTTATACATGATTTTATGGTGCCTTTTGAAAAATCCAGTATCTTTAGTGAAAGTTCCAGTTTTTCTATTATTGTCCAATTCCAAACTCTAACTTCAAAAATTCACTATAAATTGTACACTTATCCAATTTAAGTGTTCTTTGTCTTCTTCCAAAGCTTGTTTTCACTAATTTTAGAGCATATATAACACTCTAACCAACTACTCCATTTCAAAAAGTGTAAATCTATAAAAATTCAAGTTAGTCATCTTGGACAATAAATGCCATAATCCTCATCTTGGGCTTCATAAACAATTTTCTATTATCGCTCACTATTCTAAATTCATACATAATATGAAAAGATGAGCTAAGGAACATACTTGCATCAACATATATAATCTAACCTTTATATGTGTGTTTATAAATGTCATAAAAAAATGAATATTAATACTTGTAAGAACACAATATTTATACATGATTTTATTGTGCCTTTTGAAAAATCCAGTATCTTCAGTGAAAGTTTTAGTTTTTCTATTACTATCCAATTCCAAACTCTAACTTCAAAAATTCACTATAAATTGCACACTTATCCAATTTAAGTGTTCTTTGTCTTCTTCCAAAGCTTGTTTGGACTACTTTTAGAGCATATATAACACTCCTCCCAACAGTTGTATTTCAAATAGAGTCCATTTGTACAAATTGATGTTTGTCATGTTGGACAATTGATGTCTTAATCCTCATCTTGGGCTTCATAAACATTTTTCCGTCATCATTCACTATTCTAATTTCATACTTAATATTAAAAGCTGAGCTAAAGAACATACTTGCATCAACATACATGTTCTAAACTTTACATGTGAGTTTATACATATCATAGAAAAATGAATATTAATATTTGTAAGAACACATTATTTATACATGATTTTATGGTACCTTTTGAAAATTCCAGTTTCATCAGTGAAAGTTCCTGTGTTCCTATTACTGTCCAATTTTGAACTTTAACTTCAAAAGTTCACTATAAATTGCACACTTATCGAATGAAAGTGTTATTTGTCTTTTTCCAAAGGTTGTTTTCACTACTTTCAAAGCATATATAACACTCTTACCAGCTGCTCTATTTCAGAAAGAGTACATCTGTAAAAATTCATGTTAGTCATCTTGGACAATTTTCGCCATAATCCTCATCTTAGGCTTTATAGACATTTTTCCATCATCACTGCTATTCTAATTCCATACTTAATATGAAAAGATGAGATAAGGAACATTCTTGCATCAACATATATGATCTAACCTTTACATGTGAGTTTATACATAACAAAAAAATGAATATTAGTACTTGTAAGAACACATTATCTATACATGATTTTATGGCGTGTTTTGAAAAATCCTGTACCTTCAGTGAAAGTTCCAATTTTCCTATTATTGTCGAATTCTGAACTCTAATTTCAAAAATTCATTATAAATTGCACACTTATCCAATTTATGTGTTCTTTGTCATATTCCAAAGGTTGTTTTCACTACTTTCAAAATATATATAACGCTCCCACCAATTGCTTTATTTCAAAAAGAGTACATCTGTAAAAATTCATGTTAGTCATCTTGGACAATTTATGCAATAATCCTCATCTTAGGCTTCATAAACATTTTTCCATCATCACTCGCTATTCTAATTTCATACTTGATATGAAAAGATGAGCTAAGGAACATACTTGCATCAACATATATGATCTAACCTTTGCATGTGAGCTTACACATATCATAAAAAAATGAACATTAATACTTTTAAGAACACATTATTTATACACGATTTTATAGTGCTCTTTGAAAAATCCAGTATCTTTAGTGAAAGTTCCAATTTTCCTATTGTTGTGCAATTCTGAACCCTATATTCAAAAATTCACAATAAATTGCACACTTATACAATTTAAGTGTTCTTTGTATTCTTGCAAAGCTTGTTTCGACTACTTTCAGAGCATATATAACACTTCTACCAACTGCTCTGTTTCAGATAGAGTACATTTGTACAAATTCATGTTAGTCATCTTGGACAATTTATGCCATAGTCCTCATCTTGGGCTTCATAAACATTTTTCCATCATCATTCACTATTCTTATTTCATACTTAATATCAAAAGAAGAGCTAAGTAACATACTTACTTCAACATACATGATCTAACCTTGACATCTGAGTTTTATACATATCATAAAAAATGAACATTAATACTTGTAAGAACACATTATTTTTGCATGATTTTATGGTGCCTTTTGAAATATCTAGTATCTTCCGTGAAAGTCCCACTATTACTGTCCAATTCTAAACCCTAAATTAAAAAATTCAGTGTAAATTGCACACTTATCCAAGTGTTCTCTGTCTTCTTCCAAAGCTTGTTTTGACTACTTTTAGAGTATATATAACACTCCAGCCAACTACTCTATTTCAAATAGAGTACATCTATGCAAATTCATGTTGGTCATCTTAGGCAATTTATGTTATAATCCTCATAAGGAACATACTTGCATCAACATACATGATCTAAACTTTGCATGTGAGTTTATATATATCATAAAAAAATGAACATTAATACTTGTAAGAACATATTATTTATAAATTTCTTCTTTCTCTCCTTTGGCACTTCTTAGATTCCTTGCATAGCTTGCACCTAAAACAAGTTGACATTTGGAAGGGATGAGATTCATGGAAACTCAGTAGTTATATCCAATTATGCATACATTATCATCATCCGTTCATAAATCCCTCATTAAAAATCAATTGAACAACTATGCCATCATATTTCATAAAAATTTTGGCATGGTAACATCTTGTAAAATAGACATTCTAGTGTCACAAGATCCTTCAAACAACCAACCAACAATGCAAATTCATCATGAAACATTAAACCAAACACATGGCATATTCACAAATATCATGAAAACAAAGTATGATAATATTGAACATAAAGGGGCATTAGCTACTTGGAGGATTCCAATTCCTTCCAAACTTTGTGCACCCTTCCTTGCATCTTCTAACACCTCTTGGTACCCTATAGCATCATAAAATAATGTCATGAGCCACTGATTCATTACGCTCAATAACAAAGGGCTCACTTGAACCTTAAATTTTCACTTTGCTATCCATTGGTATTTTCTTGTACAACATACTGATTTCTACCAATTTTGGACCTAGGGAATCCATTTTTGGGGTTAAAATCATGAAACTCCATTTCTAAACACATACCCTACGTAGCCAAAAATCAAAGGCAAAGAAGCAAAATTAATCTACTTCATAATACTTCAAAGTATGACCTAATTCATGCTTCTAGTGATTTACTCATGCTTTTTCCTAAGTTTATTTTACCATAGCTCAACTTTCTCTCTCTAAACCCATCCATGGCTGAAACTTAAGGTGACAGAGGAAAGAAAAACTCCATAAAAGCCTCACCAAATACTTGAGATAGCAAGGTAGGAAGTAAGAAAACTTACCAAACCACTTAAGTCTTCAAGCTTGCTCCTTGGTTTTCCTTTTTCTCTTCTCTTTTTCTCCCTTCTCTCTTAGTTTTTTGGAGCTCTCACTTTCTCTAATTTTTGCAGAAGTTGTAGTGTGAAGTGAGGAAGAAAGGGAGAAATCATTCACTTAATCACTTAGCTTACTTTTCACTTTTTTTAATCCCAAATACTTCTTCAAAAAGTATTTTCAAAAACTAATTAAATATTCCATTTTCCCTTTATGCTGCAACTGTCACGTCCAAGGGGAGAGGAGAAAAGGATTAACTTGCTTAATTACTTGACTAATCATGATTTAGCTTGATCTAGCCTTAGTTAATCCACTTGAGTTACTTTTTGTCTTTCATTCATTAAATACAATTAAATAAATTCCCTTCATGTCCCTTTCAACATTTGGGATGTCACTTAAGGTATTTTTGGCCAAAAATTGCTTCAATAATTTTTATGGATCAAAATATCTTTTAATGATAACTTTTACCCATACGGATTAATTATTTTTGCCGTAATTGTAACTTAATTTGTGTTAGATATGTTGGCTTCCAAAGAGGGAGGTAAATTGGGAAGATTAAAATTTTCTGCAAAAGTCAAGAGAGTGATGAAAACAAAAGTGACAGTAAAAATATAGTATAAAGGAATAGCAAGGTAAAAACAGTAATTAAGAAGGGAAGGCACAGATGTTTATCCTTGTTCGGTCTCTCTATCTTGACCTACGTCCAGTCCCCAAGTCACCACTTTAGATTTTTCACTATCTTGCAAGAATTCAGTGGGCTTCTTGCAATTGCCTCAGTATAGATTGATGCTCTGTTCTTAGAGCTTACAATCTCACTCTTTGCACTCTATCTAAGTGCTTTCCAAATCCCTTGTGATATCTCCTCTCAAGAAAATCTTTCTTCCAGATAAAGATAAGATTAATTACAATGATTGAACTCTCTAATTTAGAGTGTATATAAAAGTTGAAGTACAAAGAATGAAATATGTGAGAGTAAGATACTTTGACTTAAGAATTTGGCAGAGTTTCTATATATACAAAGTAAAATCATTACCCACATCTTCAAATGAAGTTCTATTTATAGATTTATGTCTTAACTATACGTTAGAGACAAGATCTAGCCGTTAGAGATATTACCCAACGGTTACTCTAAAGACTTTAACATTGAACTTCGAAGTTCATCTGTTCTAAAGCAAAGTTTGACTTTTCAACTTTGACAAATGTTTCTATGTTGGAACATAAGAATTTTTAAGTTTAAAGTTCTTCTAGTAAGTGTAAACAGTTGTCCCATATTGCTACAGTGCCTTCAAAGTTCAAATTTTGGTGCCCAAAATTCTTCTATCAGTGGGCAGCTTAATAAGGAATAATAGTTCATCTTTTCAAAATTCAAATTTTCAAAAGCCAAAGTTCGTTTATCAGAGGGAGCTGTTATCAGACTTAGTTCAAAGTTTGAATTTATGAATATTAAAATTCTTATGTCAACAGATTATCATAACAGACTTGCAAGCTTTGTTTCTAAAATTTGAATTTTCAAAATCAAACTTCATCTGTCAGTGAGCAAACTTGAAACTCTTTTTAAACTTCACTTTTAGATAAACTTTGACATATCCTCAAACGAATTTTTATTTTTCATGAATTTTGTTTTATCAGAAATTCAAATTTTCAAAACCCAAAGTTTGTCTATCAGAGAAGGCTCTTATCAGACTTAATCCAAAGTTCAAATTTTTGTATTCAAAGTTCGTCTGTCAGAGGAATCTCTTTTTTGACTGACTTATTTTCAATTTGAAATTCAGATTTCAAAAGCCAAAGTTTGAATTTTCAAAGCAATAGATTAGTTTTAACACTTTAAAGTTTGTCTGTTAGTGAGTGTTTTTCAAATATTCTATGAATTATTATAGAATCATATTTTTAAACCATTCTTTTGCTAGTTCAAAGTCTTTTACTCAATTTAAACATAGTAAGAAATCCTATATCTAATCTTGTGCTGGTTTTTCTTAGATTTCTCCATCTAAGATCTTTTGTGCACCTTTGATATCTTCTTTCCAAGCTCTAGAAGGTTGGTTTGGAATTATCAAAACATTTGATTCAACATTCTCCCCCTTTTAGATGATGACAAAATAACTTGCAAACTAGATTAGTACTTGAGTTCGCTTTAACAAGCTCCCCCTTAACATATTCATTATAAGTCAAAAGATAAGGTATCATGTACAACAGATCAAACAGAGAGATTTATTAATCCATTCAAGGTTTCAATACAAAGATAGGACATGGCAAACACAAAATTCAGAACAAGGATTTTTCATTCATAAAACAAAAACAACATTACAAGAAGGACCAAGCAATCCTAAGTTCTAATAACTACTTCTTGGACTTGGACTTCTTGCTGTAGGTCTTGCCAAAAGACTTT
The DNA here is from genome assembly GCA_026686845.1 of Adenanthera pavonina. Taxonomy (NCBI): domain Eukaryota; kingdom Viridiplantae; phylum Streptophyta; class Magnoliopsida; order Fabales; family Fabaceae; genus Adenanthera; species Adenanthera pavonina. The sequence goes on along the minus strand of JAIVEN010000022.1, from coordinate 22,491,442 downwards.
GTAGTAGACTTTTTAGTTTGCTTGGATAACTTCTCCCTTTTTTTTGGCATCATCAGGAAGGTGTACAAAATTAGCAGGATGAGGGATCTGAGACATTGGAATTGCTTGAAGAAGCACATAAACAAAGGGCAGATCTAGATTAAGCTTTGGCAAAAGCTTAGAAGCTTTAGAACTAGAGTCCTCATCATCAGAGAGTTCAAGAAGCTCCTGTATTTATTGCCTAGTGACAGCCAATTGAGCCCTTCGTGCCTCCGAGAGACCAAAAGTAGAAACAGGTGAGGGAGCAAGAGGACAAAACATTTCTTCAAGTCTTAATCTTTGAGCTTGCAAAAGAGCATTATGAGCAATAGCTTCTAGATCAACATAAGGCACAATGCTTCTCTCTTCATTCGGGACAGCTTGCATGAATGGTGAGGTGGTGATGGCTGCCACCAGTTTCTCAACTTGCTCAAATTCTTGAGACAAGAGAATTGAATCCTGCTCATCTTCAGGAATAGGCTCATGGGAGCTTAGTTCCTAAGGATCCTCTTCCTCCATTCTATAGTCCAAGGGAGGATCAGGACTTGCCTCATTACTAGAGGCCTGTGGTATGGTCAATGTGCCAACAGCCTCAATATCATGTACAGTATCATCAGGTTCAAGGGAGGTTAGCACGAAAGGACTTGGAGGCTCAGGAGTAGGAGACATGACAGGCTCAGAGAATCCTGGTTGAGGTGGAGCTGACGTGGAGGGAACAACACTCTTGATGTCTTCATATGCATCTGCAACCACTTTTATATTCTTTGCTAACTGATGAATCTGGTCTTGCAGATGAGCAAACTTGGCATTTTGCTCATCCCTGATGCTATCTATGAGTGCAGACAAACTGTCATATAGCTCAATGATCTTGGTTGGCTTGGCTCGGGTAGAGGGAGTGAATGGTATTTGAGTCTGAGTGGGCTGAGAAGGAGATGGGACAGGCTGAGAAGGCTGAGGTATGGATTTTGGAGTAGCCTCAAAGGTTCTTTTTTGTTGTTGGGAAGCATCTTTATCAAAGAAAAGGTCTTCTATCTTTCTAGCTCCCTTCCCAATCCATCTCCCATCTTTCTTTTCTATTCCCATCCTTTACAATTCTTCTTCTTTAAAGATTTCAGTAGGCTTCCCTTTTCTTTTTTTGAGATGTTGGATCCTGGCATACTGAAGTATCTTGGAGATGATTGATGCATAAGGAAGGGTGGAATCTTTCCTCTAATCTTTTGCCTTGATCATGAGTTGGAGGATGTGTCCCATGTTGATTAGCTTGCCATGCATGATTGCTGTCATCACATGTGCTTCAGCCCTTGTGATTAGATTGAAACTGCCTCCCTTGTTGAAGATAATCCTGGACATAATATAATGTAGGATTCTGACTTGGGCACTAAGGTCAGTGGGTTTCAGCAAACTTAGAGGAGGCATATTTTCTTTTCTTCTAAACAGAGTATTTAGAATTGTGCTTTCCTTATAGTTTAAAAAAGGCCATCCTTCTTCCTCTACAATTTCAGCTTTATCCATGTACCTGGAGGCTGTAATGTCAATCTTCAAACTATCTTGCCCTGGAATTTCTAGAACCTTATTGAAGGTCTCATCTGTTAGCCAGATGGTCCTTGATCTTAGATTTACTTCTCGTTTCTTCTTCTTACTATTGAATTACAGAGAGGCATACCAAGTCTTAACTACCTCATTATCATATCTTTCCAATATTTCTAACAAATTTTTATATCTTATCATCCAATGCCCGACATCAAAGTTGCTAGAAATCAAGAATTCTACCAAATTTACGCAGTGAGGTTTGATTACCTTTTTGCTGAAAAATTTGGTAGTATATTCTCCCAGAATATGAGCATTGCTCCATAATGGCAGTGTGCTTAGCTGATATTCTCCAGATTCAGTGCTGGAGGAGGAAGAAAAAGCAGCAGTGACGGAGTAGCAAGAACAGCAGGGTTTGCTTTCTTCGAAGGAGAGGGTGTAGATTTCTTCGAATATGCTCTTAGAGTAGTTTTCTGCCTCTTAGAAGGAGTTGCCTTGTTGGATTCACCTTTTCTCTTCTGAGTTTCACTCTCATTGGAGGCATATTGGGATTTAACAATCCTCTTTGGCCGTGACTCTCCCTTCCCAACTTTTGGATTTTTGACTCTCGCCATTCTCGTAGAGGAATGATTCAGAAAGATGATAAGAATGAGTTTATAGGGTGCGAAAAGAAGTTTAATCTGTGAGAAATGAAGGTTCACGAATGGAGTTAATGGGAATTAAAGAGAGAATTTGAACAGACTTGAGAGAGAGACGAATTTGCGTCTGTTCAGAGGATGACCTTCGATTTTAACGTATGTAATCACTGAACAGACGAATTTTGAAAGGTCAAAATTTGAACTTTGAGCAGTTACAAGTTAATCCAATCAGCGAGGCTTTCTAACAGATGAATTTTCACCAGGAAGTTCATCTGACAGAGGCTTGGTTCTGGGAACAAAGAATGAACAGACGAACTTTGTTTTAACAAAGTTCAAACTTCGAAAGAGCTAGGCAATAAGTAATCATGAACAAAACAAGTAACAGACAAATTTTACTTATGAAAATTCATCTTTTAGAGATCCAATTATGTGAGCATGTTTCAACAGACGAATTTTAATTCAAAAGTTTGAATTTCAACATTTTGTAAAGAATTTCCAAAATGCTTATTTTGAGAAATGGGTATTCGTACAATAGTCATTTTGAACAAAGACAATATTGGCATTTTATTTTTGAAATTCGAATTTCTATTGTTCAACAGATGAATTTTAAAGGACAAAAGAGTACTATTACAGTGTTCAGCCAACTAAAATTCGTCTAATGGGCATCCAAATTCGAATGTTGAGCATGTTAACTTTTCAAAAACATAGTTCAACATGGAAATTCTTCTAATAAACATCTAAAATGCAAATTTTTAACTTTTTGAACTTACAGAACAGATCCAGATGCTTAAGTTTTTGGCTTCCTTTTTCATCTTTTGATTGTGCCATTCTGATTAGCTCCATTATACAGATCTATTGTCTTTTGAACTTATGAGAAGCACCTGCAACTCACATCAAACTCACTCTGATACTAAAGTTAGGATTGATTCAATGTCAGAAATTCTAAAATAGATGTATATAAGGAATTACTTATAGTTCATTGGGATTTACCATACCCAATTCTTTTCTGATTTTACAATGTCTATCTTCTGGAAGGGGCTTTGTCAGAATGTTAGCAACTTGATCTTTGGTAGGGATGTATTCTAATCTGATTTCTCCTTTTAAAACATGATCCCTTATAAAGTGATGCCTAACTTCAATGTGTTTTGTCCTTGAATGCATGACAGGATTCTTTGTGATATTGATAGCACTTTGGTTGTCACACATAATTGGTATTTCCTTCATCTCAATCTCAAGATCTTCAAGCTGCTGCTTCATCCAAATGACTTGAGCACAACAACTGCCAACAGCAATATCTTCAGCTTCTGTAGTGGATAGAGCCACATTATTCTGCTTCTTGCTGAACCATAAAACCAAGGATGCTCTAAGGAACTGAGATGTTCTACTTGTGCTTTTTCTATCAGTTTTGGATCCAACAAAGTCAGTATTAATGTATCCAATGAGATCTTCTCCATTACCTTTTGGGTACCAAAGTCCCATCTGTGATGTTCCAATTAGATATCTGAAGATGCGTTTCACAGCAGTTGCATGGGTTTCTTTGGGACATGATTGAAACCTTGCACATATATAGACACTGAACATAATGTCAAGTCTACTGGCTGTTAGGTATAGCAGAGATCCAATCATTCTTCTATATTAAGTTATGTCAAAAGTTTTTGCTTCTTCATCCATATCAAGCTTTGTTGCAGTAGCCATAGGAGTTCCCATTGGCTTGGCTTTTTCCATACCAAACGTTTTCAGTAACTCATTTAGATATTTTGATTGATTGAAGAAGATACCATCACCATATTGCTTAATTTGTAGTCCAAGGAAGAAGTTAAGCTCACCCATCATTGACATTTCAAATTCACCTTACATTAGCTTAGAGAAGTTCTTGCAAAGAGATTCATTAGTAGCACCAAATATAATATCATCAACATAAATTTGAACAATAAGTAAGTCTTTGTTTTCTCTCTTAGTGAACAAAGTAGTATCTACTATTCCTCTATTGAACCCCTTTTCAGTTAGAAAATTGCTTAGCTTTTCATATCATGCTCTAGAAGCTTGTTTTAAACCGTAAAGAGCTTTCTTTAGTTTATAAACATGGTTTGGTTTTGTAGAGCCCTCAAAGCCTGGAGGTTAGTCTACATAAACTTCTTCCATGATATACCCATTCCGAAAGGCACTTTTCACATCCATTTGATATAACATTATGTTTTTCATGCATGCATAGGCCAATAAGATTCTAATTGCTTGCAATCTTGCAACTGGAGTAAAGGTTTCCTCAAAATTAATACCTTCTTCTTAATTATATCCTTCGGCAACTAGTCTTGCTTTATTTCTAATTATTGTTTTCCTGATTCATTAAGTTTATTTCTAAAGACCCATTTAGTGCTAATGATAGGTAATTTCTAGGTCTAGGCACTAAATCCCAAACTTAATTTCTTTCAAATTGATTTAATTCATCTTGCATAGCTAGAATCCAATATTCATCAGTTAAGGCTTCTTCAGCACACTTAGGTTCAATTTGAGAAATAAAAGCACAATTGATTATCTGATTCCTTAGCTGTTTTCTGGTTTTAACTTTCTCTTGAACATCTCCAATCACTTTATCAACAGGATGATTCCTTTGATATCTCCAATCTCTAAGGAGTTCTTGAGATATTTCTTCATTATTCTCATCCTCAAAGTCTTTCTCCTGAATATCTTCCTCTATGTTAATAGATTCAAATATTTTTGGAGGTTCAATTTTACCTTTTTCAGAAAGATCTAAAGTTCTTAAAGTTTGAAATAAGATCATCTTCATCAATGACATGCTTGGAAACTGTTTCATTTTCAATAAGCACAACATGCACAGATTCTTCTACTGATTTAGTCTTTTTATTAAAAACTCTATATGCTTTACTCCTACTAGAATAGCCCAGAAATATACCTTCATCAGATTTGGTATCAAACTTACCCAAATTCTCCTTTCCATTGTTGTGGATGAAATACTTATAGCCGAATACATGTAGATGTGAAAGGTTTGGCTTCCTTCCTTTGTACAGCTCATAAGGAGTCTTCCCCAGAATTGGTCTGATGTAGGCTCTGTTAATGATATAACTTGCTGTGTTTACTGCATTAGCTCATAATACTTGAGGGAATTCCTTTTCATTTAGCATTACCTTTCCATTTCTCTAATTGTTCTGTTCTTCCTTTCCACCACTTCATTTTGCTGAGGAGTCCTTGGTGCTGAGAAGTTGTGATCAATTCCATATTCATCACAGTACTCCAGGAAATATGAATTTTCAAATTCTCCTCCATGATCAGACCTGATAGACATAATAGAAATACCTTTCTCATTTTGCACTTTCTTAGCTAAGGTTACAAATGCATCAAACATTTCACTTTTGGAAGAAAGAAACAAGGTCCAGGTAAATCTAGAGTAATCATCCACAATCACAAGAACATACAAATTTCCACCAATGATTTTTACTCTAGATGGACCTATCAGATCCATATGCAATAGTTGTGTGGTCTAGGTGTGGTGACTACATTTTTAGATTTCAAAGATGATTTAGTTTGTTTTCCTTTGAGGCATGCATCACACTCTTTGTCTTTTTCAAAAGAGATGTTTGGTAAGCCGTTGACTAACTTATTTTTAATCAGTTTGACAACTAGTTCATATTAACATGTGCCAATCTTCTATGCCACAACCAACTATCATTATCCTGACTAATTAAACAGACAAAATCTAAGAAAGGAAGTTCATCAAGATCAATAGTATAGTAATTACCATCCCTTTGAGCCTTAAAGATTTCTTTGTGGTCACTTTTTCGGATGACTAGGCAAAACTTTGAGTCAAACAATACCCAATTTCCTTTGTCACATGTCTGACTTATACTTAGTAGATTGTGGTTGAGGCCAATTACAAATAGCACATCTTTAATAGATGTTTTAGGATTCTTGCCCACAATGCCAATACCAATTATTTTGCTGTATTGGTCACCTCCAAATGTCACATTTCCTCCTTTCTTGTCTCTAAGGGTGATGAACTTCTCCTTATCACCAGTCATATGACTTAAGCAGGCACTATCCATATACTATTTGTTGCTCTTTCTTGCTTTAAGACAAATCTGTAAAACAAAGTTCAGAGTTTCTTTTTAGGTACCCAAATTTGCTTGGATCCTTTTCTGTCAGTGGCATTTTCCCTAGATACAGATGTACCTTTGGGAACCTATTTTACCTTCCTGTCAAGTCCATTTTTCTTTAATGCACATGAACTGGAAATGTGTCCCTTCTTATTACAGAAATGACAGGTGGTAAAGGGACTGCTGGATAGTGATGCAGGAAGAAAGCAATGCAGGTAATACTTTTGTTTCATATATTTTGGTTGATCATAGGATTCAATATGACTTGAAATATGATCTTTCTTTTTATGTCCATTAGTATGCACAAAATGCCTCATATACAAATTTTGATTTTTCTTTCTAATCTTTTCTTTTATTACATAAGGATCATAGCCAAGTCCAGCTTTTCCTTGTGTGATTCTTTGACTTCCCATTAAAGGAAACAACATATCTTTTCCCTTAGTAAGTTTAGACATGCTTTTCAACAGATAGTCATTGATTTGCTTTAATTCAATATATGATGTGCAGTAAGCAGATTTAGCTTTATGCAGAGATGTAGTGTCAGAAATATTGCACTGAGATTCTAACTTGTTGATCTTTCTCTTAGCCTATTTAGTTCTTTAGCAGTCTTAATGAACTCATCATGTAGTTCATGAAATGCATCAAGTAATTCAGAATAGGAAGGTTCAAATTCATATACCTCATCTTCATGATCACTATTGGATGAGATTTGAGTTTCTTCATATGCTAGTGCCATCAAGCAGATGTTGGCAATTTCATCTTTATCATCTTCTTCTTCATCTGAGCTATTGCCCTAAATTGATGAGATGTATGCCCTCTTCTTCTTGCCCTTGTCAGTAGCTTTCTTTTCTTTCTCTTGCTTCTTTATGAATTGTGGACAATCCTATTTGATGTGCCCTTGCTTCTTACATTCGTAGCAAGTGACAGGCTCTTTTCCTTCTTTCTTGTTATCTCCAACTGCTCCTTTCTTAAAGAATCTTTTATTTCTTTTCTTATTGTAAAATCTTCCAAATTTTCTGACCATCATAGCCAGAGTTTCTTCATCTAATTCATCTCCATCATCATATTCTTCTTCTTTCTCTTTAGCAGCTTTTAGAGCAAGATCCTTCTTTTTCTTGTCTTGACCTACTTTTTTAAGAATCTTTATCTTTCCTTCATATTCTTCAAGGCTACCAAAGAAAGTTGTGACATAGGCCATTGATTCTCTTCTGGCTTCCTCTATTGCTGTTACTTTAGGTTGCTACTCCAGAGAAAGAGCTCTAAGGATTTTTCTAGCATGGCTGAGTGTACTCCTTACTAAGACTCTTCAATTGATTCACAATAAGGGTGAATCTCTTTTGTAGCTCTTTGATGCTCTCACTTTCCACCATTATGAAGCTTTCATATTCACTAATGCAGGAGTTCAATTTGTTCTCTCTTACTGCAGTGGTTCGTTCATAAGCGATTTCTAAAGTATCCTATATACCTTTGGCTGTGGAACATTGTGATACTCTGTAGAATTCGTCTTGATTTAATGCACTAACTAGGTAGTGTTTTGCCCTAAAATTCATCAAGACTCTTCTCTTATCCTCCTCATTCCCCTTATCTTCTGGCTTCTCCTTGTATTTACCATCATCCTGCAGTTTCATTAGGACAAAATCTCCCTTCTGGATGACAGGCCAGATATCCAGATCAATGGACTGCAGATAGATTTGCATTCTCATCTTCCAATATCCATAGTGTTCTCCACTAAAGCCAGGTGGTCTGTTTGTGTTATTTCCCTCAGATAGAATGCTTTCTCTAAAGCCAACCATTGAATTTCCTAGATTGTTAGATCCTTTGTTTGGGAATCCGGGCTCCGATACCACTCATTAGATATGCTAGCTTCCCAAGAATGGGTGAATTGGGAAGATTAAAATTTTCTGCAAAAGTCAAGAGAGTGATGAAAGCAAAAGTGACAGTAAAAACAGAGTATAAAGGAATAGCAAGGTAAAAGCAGTAAAAGATAACGGAAGACACAGATGTTTATCCTAGTTCAGTCTCTCTAGCTTGACCTACGTCCAGTCCCCAAGTCACCACTTGAGATTTTCCACTATTTTGCAAGAATTCAGTAGACTTCTTGCAATTGCCTCAGTACAGCTTGATGCTCTGTTCTTAGAGCTTACAATCTCACTCTTTGCACTCTAGCTAAGTGCTTCTCAAATCCCTTATGCTATCCCCTTACAAGAAAATCTTTCTTCCAGATGAAGATAAGATTGATTACAATGATTGAACTCTATAATTTAGAGTGTATATAAAAGTTAAAGTACAGAGAATGAAGTATGTGAGAGTAAAATCATTACCCACATCTTCAAATGAAGTTCTATTTATAGATTTATGTCATAACTATACGTTAGAGACAAGATCTAGCCGTTAGAGATGTTACCCAATGGTTACTTTGAAAAACTATTCGTTCACCAGCCACATTTAATGCGTCAGACACTCAAAGTTCAAATTTTAGTGGGTCAACAGACGAATTTCACAGAGACCAAAAGCTAAAGACTTTAACGTTGAACTTCGAAGTTCGTCTATTCTAAAGCAAAGTTAGACTTTTCAACTTTGACAAATGTTTCTATGTTGGAACATATGAATTTTCAAGTTTAAAGTTCTTATGATAAGTGTGAATAGTTGTCCTATATTCCTACAATGCCTTTGAAATTCGAATTTTGGTGCCCAAAATTCGTCTGTCAATGGGCAGCTCAATAAGGCACAATAGTTCATCTTTTTGAAGTTTGAATTTTCAAAAGTCAAAGTTCGTCTATCAAAGAGAGCTCTTATCAGACTTAGTTCAGAGTTTGAATTTCTAAATACTAAAATTCGTATGTCAACAGATTATCATAACAGACTTGCAAGCTTTGTTTCTAAAATTTAAATTTTCAAAATCAAAGTTCGTCTGTCAGTGAGCTAGCTTGGAACTCTTTTTAAACTTCACTTTCAGATGAACTTTAACATATCCTCAGACGAATTTTTCATTTTTTATGAATTTTGTTTTATCAGAAATTCGAATTTTCAAAACCCAAAGTTCGTCTGTCAGAGAAGGCTCTTATCAGACTTAATCCAAAGTTCAAATTTCTGCACTCAAAGTTCGCCTGTCAGAGGAATCTCTTTTCTGACTAAATTATTTTCAATTCAAAATTCAAATTTCAGAAGCCAAAGTTCGAATTTTCAAAGCAATAGATCAGTTTTAACACTTTAAAGTTCGTCTGTTAGTGGGTGTTTTTCAAATATTCCATGAATTATCATAGAATCATATTTTTAAAACATTCTTTTACCAGTTCAAAGTTTTTTACTCAATTTAAACATAGTAAGAAATCCTATATTTAATGTTGTGCTGATTTTTCTTGGATTTCTCCATCTGAGATCTTTTGTGCACCTTTGATATCTTTTTTTCCAAGCTCTAGAAGGATGGTTTGGAATCATCAAAACACTTGATTCAACAATTGATACAGGATTGTCCAAAATTCATCATTAAACTAAATTATTATTTTGATCCATAATACATCTGAGTAGGGTCCAATCACTGTCCCTGACACTATACTACTTTTCTACAATCTAACATACCCTTTATCTTGTCTAATTTGACAATCAAATCTTTAACAACCATTATAAGTTCATGTGGACTCAATTAGTTCCTTAACTAGTATTCCATTGAGTCTTGCTCATTGAGAACTTCATTTTGACTATAATTTTATAATTTCCAAAATTGCCCTTGACCTAAGGCAAATTTATAACTTTTGAAACTTTTGTGTCACTTTCGTAATTTACCCTAGGGACTAAATTGAAATAGAACTTCATCTTTTAGGGACTAATTGTAAATGATTTTCATTTCTTGAGGAAAAATTATTATTTTCTCATTTTTCAATCTATCTTGAAAAAAAGATTGTTTTGCACTTTTTCAATTTTTTATGTATCTTTTCATTTTCACTATTTCTCTGTACATTTTACAATATCAGCATTTTTCCCTTTGAGCTTAAATGAAAGTTTCACATTTTACTTCTAATATGGGAAATAACCATTTTGCCCCTGAGCTAGGTCAAAAAGGTAATTACATGCTTCTAGGCACTTTCTGATAGTTTTTCCCAAAGATTGATTTTTTATTATTTCTTTTTTCACTATTTACATTAACTTTCAAATTAGTTTATCTCTTAACTTAGACCTTTTAGGGACAAAATACTTATACCATTGTGTTCAACTCGAGACAAACTTCCATTCAATTAGTATATTACATACCTTTCGGGGTAAGTTTTATAATTAATTTCTACTTAAAACCTTATAGATAATTAATTTCAATTAAGAACCAAACATAACTTCTTCTAAAAGCAATATGGGAGATTAATTCCATCTAGAGACTAAGTATGCAACTTCTCCATCTCACGTTTTTTTTTTTCTATCATTTCATGCATTTTATGGTATCTCACAAAATATGGATATCACATCCCACCATTGAATTGGCATATCACGTGGAATCACAAGACATCATCACCTAACCATGAATGCTCAAACATGCATGTAGTGACAATGCCGGTATGTTATGTTAACATGCCATTGCTCAATACACATAGGCCAATATCTATTGAATCAAGAGTTTTGATGATTCCAAACCAACATTCAAGAGCTTGGATTGAAGATATCAAAGGAGATCAAAGTTGTCTCAAGTGAAGATTTTCTGAGTTCTTGCTGTTAGATCTTTTGTAGGATCCTTAGTTTTTGTTATGACTGGGTAAAAGATTTTGATTTGAAGAAAAGATGTTTTCAAACTTTGATTTTATGTTAAATCTTTAAATATTTGAAAAACACCCACAAACAGACGAAGGTTGAAAGTTTAAGCTAAACTGTCAAGTTGGAAATTCGAACTTTGCCTTTGGAAATTCGAATTTCGAGCTAAAACTGAATAAGTCTGAAGAGATGGCTCTCTGTCAGACGAATTTTGGCTGTTCAAAATTCGAATTTTCATCTAGTCTGAAAGAGGCCTTTTGGTAAACAGACGAACTTCACACTTTCAAAATTCGAATTTCAAGTAAAATGAAGTTTGTAAAAACCAAAGAAATTCGTCTGAAATTATGATAAAGTGCATCTGAAATCAAAATGAAATTGAGTTTGATAAATGCTCTCTGATAGACGAATTTTGAACTTCCAACATTTGAATTTTCATATAAGTCTGAAAGATGCCTCTTTACAACAGACGAACTTTGAGTCTTCAAAATTCGAATTTCAAACAAAACAAAAATTGAGAAAATAGAAGAAATTCGTCTGAAACTATGTTAAAGTTCATCTGAGATCAAGAATGATTTAAGTTTCAAAACTGCTCTCTGACAGACGAACTTTGAACATTAAAATTCGAATTTCAGAAGCTAAGTTCTTGAGTCTGTTAAAGTGAAACATTGAAATACGAATGATAAGAACTTGCAACATTCGAATGATGAAATTAGTCTAGAAAGAGTCTCTCTGACAGACGAATTTCACCTTTCCAAAATTCGAATTTCGAAGAAAGTAATCTACTGCGTCTCTTAAACATTCAGTGGACAGATGAATTTTGGGATACTAAAATTCAAATTTCGAAGGCACTGTAGAAAATTGAAAACACTGTTCACACTTAACTAAAAAACTTTCTTCTTGGAAATTCGTATGTCACATTGTGAAAATGTTTTGTAAGTTTCAAAATTTGAATTTCAATTCATGAACAGACGAACTTCGTGCTGTAACGTTGGAAGCTTTAATCTTCGGTTCCTTCGAAATTCGTCTGTTGATCAACCAAAATTCGAATTTCAGTATGTCAGAAACATTAAATGCGGTTGGTAAACGAATAGTTTTTCAGAGTAACCGTTGGATAACTTCCCCAACAGATAGATTTAGTCTCTAACGGATATTTGAGACCTAAATCTATAAATACAACATCATTTGAAGTTGTGGGTAACGAATCAAACTTGTATATACCGAATTTCTGCTAAATCTTCTTCTCAAAAGCTTTTACCCTCTCAACTTCTATACTTGTACTTAAACTTTCATATCTATTCTTTTCAAGAGAGTTATTTCATTGTAATCAATCTACTCTTCATCTTGGAGATAGATTTACTTGTGAGGGGTATTCACAAGGGGATTGGGAAGCACATAGTGAAAGTGCTTGGAGAGTTTGAGAGAGCTCAGAAACAGAGCATAATCGTGTACTGTGGCCCTAGCAAGAAGCCCATTGAAATTCTTGCTATATAGAGGATAAATCTCAAAAGGTGTCTTGGGGACTGGATGTAGGTCAAGTGGAAAGACCGAACCAGGATAAATTACTAAGTCTTCTTCTCGCTATCTTTACTTTTCAGCTTGCTCTATTTTACGCATTGTTTTCATTATATTGTGATATCTTCACTTACTTCACTTTGTGCAGAAAAATTTCAATCTTCCCAATTCACCCCCCTCTTGGGAAGTCAGCCTTGCTAACAATATCATCATTATCATCATCATCATACTTGCATACTTTCATCATGCAAGAGATCTCATAGGGATACACAATAAATCATAAGTATATCCATGTTCTTCATGCTCATAATCATATATCTATAAAGTTAAGTCCATTCTCATCATTCATTAATATTGTCATCATTGTTACCGTCATATCAACTTAGTGTATTTATACGTAATAATCGTACTAAATGTATAATATTTAGAAAGTAAATCATTTGTATTCCTATTTATATAAACACATATGCATATAAATATAAAATCAATTGTTTCCACTACCTTGTCATACTTTTTAATGGAAAAAGGGTTTCGAGAAAACTTACTATAACTAACCCTGATATAAGATGCATATCATAAAAATGAAAGTTTCATACATATAGGATTGATGGATGTTACTCCCTAGTTACCTCAAGTTGCCATACACCCTTAAACATTGGTAAGGCTAAAGTACCACCAACTACAACACACACATGGAAATGCAAATTCCAAGTCAAATGGACTATATTCAACACCAATCTAAGCCCAAAACATCTATTAAACTACAATGAAATCAATGAAGCTACCATAGGCCACTTAGTGCCTACATACTCAATTTCTTCATACAACAATTTAACCACTTACTAATGAATTCACTGCTTTTGAATAACTTCTCATAATATACGTACCTCATCAAAGCAAGCGCATACCTTACACAAGCACCAAACACATATATCAAGACAAATCACATCCTTGGGTATAGCTCAAATCAATATTCCAAGCATAAATCCAAAGAAACCAAGATCCTAACACCATTCCCAATCATCTTTATACTTAAAACAGCCTATAATTCCAAATTTTAACCTCATCAAGTTCAAACATTATGAAAAGCCAGAATTTAAAGATCAGGGTTTAGAGAAAACACCACACAATGAACCAAAATCCATAACCCAAGGCTTAAATACACTCATTAACATATCATTGAAGCATTAGAACATAATTTAATCGGTGGAAACCCATCCCAAATGGACCTCCAACAACCAACTCCGAAAATCCACCATTAAACAAAAAAAAAAGAGGAAGGCGAAGGTTGAGAATCATTATACCAACAAGATTAGGACCTTCCAAATGCAAGAATCAAGCTCTCTGGACCAGATTCCTTAAGCCCTAGCAGAGCTCCCTCGATCTCCTCCATTTTCTTCTTCCTCCATCAACTATTCATGTTATATAAAAAAAGAGACTTTGACATGGTGCCGTGATGCCAGTGTTCTTTATCTCAAAGCCCATTGGCCTAACTTTACACTCCCGCCACGACGTTAAGGAAGCCTACTGTGGTGTAGCAGATTTTTACTTCCTTTTCCCTTTTTTATCATCTCTTCCTTTGGTCTTGGTCCCTCCAGACTTGCACCAATCTGAGAGTACTCTTCCATGATTCCATAACATGTCCAAGAGAATTAAATTAGGTTTGTTACATTAAATGTTTGATTATATGTTAGAATTGCAAAATTGGGATTAGTTATGGCTTGCATGTCAAATTAGACCAAGCTATGTATTAGTGTTTTTGTGCATTTTCTTTGCCAATTATATGGAATTGATTATGCCTTGTAAGTGTTTGTAAAATTGCCTAGGTGGAGTGCCTATTCTGGATAGTGTTTTATGCATTCTATATTAAGGTTAATTGATGGACAAAAATTGAATGAAGCATATTGGTATGAATTCATTATTTCCATCTTCATTTTAAGAAGACATTAGCAATTCCTCCAAGTGAAATGCTAGATTACCACCTTTTTTTCAGACATTTTTACATCCATCCATTTCATTTTATTTAGTTTTTGCTCTCTTTAATTTCTTCATTTAGTATTTAGTTTTAGTTCATTAATTTTCATATTTAATTTCTAAGTCATAAACCCCTTTTAGCTATTTAGGTTCATTTACTTGCATTGCATTTTAGGACATTGCATTCCTCTCATTAGTATAGGTTAATTGTACTCATTTTCCAATTATTTGCATACATTGTCTTACAATTTGCTCTAGCAAACATGTTTTTCACTCCAACAAAATCCTATGTTGGTTTCATATAGTTTGTCTAAAGAGATCTTTTGCTCTAGCGAATTTCTGCACTTTTAACATTCGCATTGGTGAAGTGAATTTTTATGCTACCAACTTGCATGATTTTAATTTTTAAATTTTCCAGAGAGGTATTTTGCATTAATGAATTTTTCCATCTTGTGTCTTTTGTCTTGTGAATTTTCTTAGGTCATTGCCTAGATTTCAAAGTAAAATGTACATACTAGTCCCATTTATTAGTTGCATTTAGTTTTACTTCTAGTGGTAGTTTAGTTTAGTCTAGGTTAGTGTTCATACATTCAATCATCCATTTGCATCTCACTTTTACATTTTAGTTGCATCTTAGATAAGTAAATATTTAGAAAATTTTGGACTTAGACTTGTACCTAATACATCATCCACTTACTCACAGTCTTATATATACATACATACATACATACATCCACACTTAATTAATCCACATATAGTTTTAGTCCCTTAGTTAGAATAGCTTTTATAGGTTCAATTAGCATTTAGTTCTATAGCTCTCAATTTCAGTCTAGCTTTTGAATGCATAGACATACATAAAAAAAATTCACTCCACAATCCATACATCCTCCATATACTCATACACATTTGTTCATACTTTTATATATTTTCATACATATTTGCATACTTTAATTTTAATTTAGCTTGCATGTTCCTTTATTAATTGCTCAAATTTCTCTCTTAATTATGATTTAATCTAATTACTCCGATATGAAATGACCTAGGTTTACACCTATACTACATTATTTCTTTAAAACTAGTTTTTAATTGAAATTCCCTATAGCAAGGTCTTTTAGAGACTCAGGTAGCTATGCATAGGGGATGTACCTCATTTAAATGGCCACCAGTTCAGGTGGTTCAAGGGAATGAGAGCCATGATCCAACCATTAGTAAAATGGCCTTTGGTCGGGTCATGACAAGTAGGAGAAAAGCTTAGTGGTTATCTCATAATCGATCTTCAATGATTGTTAGAAGGATGCTACTTATTGAGGTTACTTTGTGATGGTAATTAGCCTATGATTCTAGTCATAATATTTGTTGATTTTTCACATATCATATACATTGTATCATATCATTCATATCTATGTATTTGGAAGTATAATTTGGAACCTTATATTTGTTTTCAATTACCCTTGGTTATCAGGACATTGTCTCACCCCCTCCATAATTAACATTTTCAAGTGAGGGCTCCAGTACTAACAAGGAGCAAGCTAAGGAGACTTAGTCCTCCTTATTGGCTTAGTGGGGATATTGGAGTAGTTTGTTTTGGCTTTGGTATTGGATCTTGAGGACATATGTTATTTAAATTTATCTAGTATTGTGCCAAGCATAGGGACTCAAAATGCCATGCAACTTGTTTAGTGACCTTGTCTTATTTTGGGACTATTTCTATATGTATGCTTGCTTGTATGGTTAGTGCTCAATGATCCACCTATGTTGTGGTGGTTGGCTTAGTATGTTCTTTATGGTCATGTTGGAATAAATGTGATGAAAATTGTTGCATTTGAGACACCTTGAGTTCCTTTAAGATATCCTGCTTGGTTGTTATAAGGTGTGTGACCCATATGTAACAAGGCCTTATTTTAGACTTGGGGTTTGGTTGCCCCACATGTATTTTAATATGTTACATTATTTTATGATGTTGGGTTGGATTTTTGGGATGGTTTAGTGAGAATTAGGTATGTAACCGATTAGTCAAATTTGAAGTTCAATGGGATTAAATCCTAAAGGAGTGGTTTTTCTATGGAGTAACCTCCTTGGATAGTGCCCTTATGCTATTTATGACTTGTGAGGACATGTTGATGGCTTAATGGTTAGTTGTTTGAAGTTGGGAGGAGTTGGTGCCAACTTTGGCCTAAAAGTGATTATTTCCATTCTAGAGGTCTAAAGTCTCTATATAGAGGATTTTGGAGGTATGAGTTATGCCCGTTGTTAAAGGGGATTCCATATGACTTATAAGTTTTGGAATCACGTCAAACTGGTTCTAGATCAATTCACAACCGATTTTCACTGGTTCAAATCTAGTTCCATTGGTTCTTACCAATTCTAAAACCCTCCAATCTAGCGCTTGTTTTGAATTGGACCTGGCATTAGTCTTTTGTTTAACCGATTAAACCAGCTGGTCCTATAACACCCTACTTCAACACACCTCCAATCTTGACCAATTACTTCAAAAATTAACCAAACAAGACTAGAACACCTGAAATGTTAGTTCATGGGAAAAGGGTGTGAGACAAAGTCTCAATAACTAGGAACAATCATAAACAACATATATAATATCTCATACAATAATCCACAATGAAATGGAATGGAATACATATCTCCCATGCACATAGCTAGAATCATGAGCTGGCATCACCACAGGACATTTCATTTAAGTGACTCCTTTTCAATAGTTAGTAAAGACTGATTCCAGGATATCACTAAGTTGACTTCACACTAGTGCACCTAGCCAAAGTTAACACTAATACTCAAATCGTTGCTCTCCTTCCCCTGGACCACCACGAATTGGTGGTGATTTAGGAAAGGTGCAGTCCACTGACGCCTGGCTCACCTACCCATTGCAGAGTATTTAGCGACAGGGATCTCTTCCTTATTTCACCTATATCATATCTCATCATATCATATCATATCATATATCATTACTACCCCCCAATCCACCATTTCCTCACAATGTCATGGGGTGATGTTCGTGTCATATCACTATATAATCATCATCATGTTTCTCAATGTCATGCTATGAACTCATGTAATCTCACATCATCAAATTTAATCATTAACATCTATTATAATGTCTAGTCATGTGCATACCGCGATATATAGAAAAATCATACACACACATATAACAATGTCGTGGTATGAACAGAAACATGCATATATACACATATATATACTAACATATAATACGCATAATGCAAACAACTGGTTACCTTAGGTTGTCAACACCATACACAGATTACACAAGCTTCTCAGATTGTCCAATGCGACTTGTACTCCCCCGGTCAAGCAAACAACCTCTATAATACCATAGTATCTCAATTAATGTAATACACAGCTTGAGCAAAATCCATAACTCAACCAATTATGGTTAACTCATCATTCCATTAGCATAATCATGCTCTAATAAGCCCCAAACAACTATCCAAACCGTACCCTATTACATATAGTTCTAGCCTAGGGTTCCACTCAAACCCATCATAATCCAACCAAAACTCATACCCAAGCATTATAAATACTAAATCATACACATTAATCCCATTTCATCCATTGTAAGATTTCGACCAAAAGCAAAAACCCAACTATATATCTGAAAATTTCAACTCAAAACCAAAGAAAAATGGAGAGGGAGGATCAAGAACCACTTACCAGGCAGGATCAAAACTCCCAGAGGCTGAAAATCACTCCTAATAGTCAGTTTTCATGAACCCTAGCTCTACGTCTTTATTCTCCCTCCGTTTCTCTTTTGCTTCATTGTTTGATATGCCTCTGATTTATAAAAATTCGAGGGCTTGCGCCATAGTGTGAGCCCCATTTTGTTTGAAAACCCTATAAATTTCAAATTCACTCACTGCGATGGCCCTGTATCTCACCGCAGTATGGGCCTTTGGTATTTCAAATTTAAGCTTTGTTCTATTTAGATCCTTTCTCCGGCCCTAGTTCCTTTGGTCCTACAAATGCCATCAATTATACTTTATTAGCTTGAGACTAGGTTCAGGATAATGTAATGAGGGTTGTTGCATTCTCCCGTCCTTACAAAATTTTTTTCCTCGAAATCTCAACTCTTACCTTATGCAAAAATCCCTAGATACCTCCTTTGCATAGTTTCTTCTGTCTCTCACGTAACGTCATTGGATTTCAGGCCATTCCACCATACTTTCACTAATTTAATAGTTTTATTCCACAACTGTTTCACCTTTACATCAAGAATTTGTAGTGATGTGACCTCAAAAGTCAGATCCTCTCTAATCAAGATCCTGCAAGTATACAAGGTCGATCATAGTACTAGAAAATATCCTGGAGTATTATAGGAGTTGAACCCAGGGGAGGTTATGATTCACTCAATTAAGTAATTTCAGTCAAGACAAGCAATTTATAACACATTAAGAAAAGGTTAAAATAAAAGCAAATATGTGAGTTGAATTCAATCACTGAGCTTAGGGAACTGAGGTTCATCTTCCAGGGATAACTAAAGTTACTCTTAATTTGACTCCTTCTATAATTATAGTGACAGTTATTTCTAAATTATCCTAATTACCTTTCAGTCAATTAGTCTGTATTTAATTAGGTTTCAATTCACTCTCGTGTAACCAAAATCCCTAATTAAATCTTGAAGTTATAATTGAAGTCACAATAAACACCTAATTCTATCTCGAGAAATGTTGTTTATGTCTATCTCTCTAGGTTTAGGTTTGTTTTTCATCTTTCAGTCTATCAAGCTTACCTATAGAATGAATTTCATGGTGGCTAGTCACAAAATCCCCCTTGAAGCACAAAAGAGATAGATATGATTAAACATAAATATATTGAAAGAATTCAATCAGAAACAAGAGTCATAATTCAGAGTAAACTCTAATCAATTATAGTTAGACTACATCCTTATCCCTAACTGGATAATTAGTTACGCAAAAACATTGTTCTCAAAAGCAAAATAAGAATGATTTCCCAAATCATCCGAAAAACAACAAAACAAAGAGAAGTATTAGATGAAGAGAATGATTCAGCCCCACTACGCCTTCAATTCTCTCATATTTGCCTTCAGAATGCTCCCTGTAAGCTCCAGAGACTCCAGAATAGTTCTTCTAGGGCTTAGAATAAGTGATTCTCCCTTTTCCATTCTAAAAACCCTTTTTATATATATCATGCATGACCCTTGCTGAAAATATTCAAATAGCAGTTTAAATGACTTCACTCGGCGCCAAATCCTCCATCTTTCTATTCAACTAGCGCCAGGTGGCATATGTATTTGCTTTTCTCTTATCCTTACCCAACGCTGGATAGAGTGAGTATTTGGTTGACCCAGTGCCGGGTCAACTCATGATTTTGGCATCTTCACGCCTCCTCACCCAGCCACGAGTGACAAGATAAATGGGGACTGAATTAGCTTGTTTTGAATTTTTCTCTTCCTATTTTTCACTTTAAATTGCTCAAAACTCCTCAAAGTTTTCCTGAGATGCAAATATACCTTAAATTATATAGAATCATGCAAAAAATCATATCAAAACTCAACATTTTTCAAGGAAAATAACATCAAATGTAGGTATTTTATAGGTATAAAATAGACACATCACTCTCGTACTTGAACTTTCTCATAATCAATTATGTGAAATGGATCTGGATGATACTTCTTGATTTGACACACGTGGAACATATCATGTAATCCTGTGAGGTTAGGCGGTAGTGCCACTAGATACGCTACTAGCCTAATTCACTCCAAAATTTGATAGGGACCCCATATACCACTAAGTGAGCTTCTTTGCTCGAATTGATCTCCTAACACCTGTAGTAGGAGTGACCTTTAGAAATACATGGTCTCTAACATCAAACTGCAATGATCTCTCCTTTTATCTGTATAACACTTCTATCACTTTGGGCAGTCAAGCTTTTGACGAATATTCTCTATTTGTTAAGATGTTTGATCCACAATATCTAGGCCTAGAAGACTCCGCTCACTAAGTTCAACCCAACACAACTGTGATATGCATTTTTGATCATACAATGCTTTGTACGGAGCTATTAGCGAACTCGAGTGGTAACTCTTATTATAGGCAAATTTGGCCAATAGTAGGTATTGATCCCAATTACCTTTATTCTCCAGAACACAAGAATGCAGCATGTCTTCCAATGTTTGAATCGTTCTTTCAATCTGCCCGTCAGATTAAGGATGATAAGTAGTACTAAAATTCAGCTTCATCCCCATGGCCTTTTGAAGAGACTTCCAGAACCTGGATGTGAACCTTGGATCTTTGTTGGATACAATATTCATTGGAATTCCATGTCATCTCACAATTTCATTTACATACAACTGGGCCAACTTTTCCATTGAAATAGTCTCCTAAAATAGAAGAAAATAGGCTGACTTTGTCAATCTATCCATAATTATCGATATTGCATTGTGCCCTGAAGAGGTCCTTGGTAATCCCATCATGAAATCCATGGATATGCTATCCTATTTCCACTCAGGAATTTCCAGAGGTTGCAACGGACCTACGAGCAACTGTTGTTCCATTTTCACCTTCTGACAAATTAGACATCTTGCCACATACTCTATGATGTCCTTTTTCATGCCTAGCCGCCAATATCCTCACTTCAAATCTTGGTATATTTTAGTGGCAACTGGGTGAATAGTATACCCATTCTTATAAGCTTCCTCCAGAATAATTTCTCAAAATCCTGCAATAATTGCCACACAAATATGACCATAGTACCGGATGATACCATCTTCCAGTATATCAAAATCCTAGGTTTCCACTATATCAATTCGTTCCCGAATACCTAAAAGATAGTTATCTTCTAGTTGAACATAGCAAAGGTTCCTCAATAAATCACTTGATACATTAATAGATCCCATTACTAGCACTCCAGGGTATACATTGATGGATAACTTTATATCTCTCAGGCTTTCCAACAATTGTTGTTCCTTCATCATCATTGTGGCTATATCGATCAACTTTCTGCTTAGCGTATCCGCCACTACATTGGCCTTCCCAGGATGACATTTTAAAGCAAATTCATAATATTTCAAGAATTCTACCCATCTCCTTCGTCTCATGTTCAACTTCTTCTGATGAAAGAGATATTTTAGACTTTTGTGATCACTGAATACCTCAAACTGAACACCTCAAACTAAGCACCATATAGGTGATGCCTCCATGATTTCAAGGCAAAAATTACATTCGCTAGTTCATGGTCGTGAGTAGGATAGTTCTCTTCATGAGGTTTCAACTACCTTGAAGTATATGCTACAACTCTTTTCTATTGCATTAATGCATATCGTAGACCCTTCTTAGAGGCGTTTGTATAAACTGTGAATGGCTCGGATGGGTTAGGGATAATCAGTATTGGAGTGGATGTCAAATGAACCTTCAGCTCATAGAATGCTCTCCTATACCTATCATCTCAAATGAAAGATTGATCCTTACGGGTGAATCTAGTTAAGGACATAACAAGTTGAGCGAATCCCTTAATGAACCTTCGGTAGTAACCAGCCAATATCATAAAGTTGCAAATTTAGATCACTAATTACGGTCTCTCCCAATTCAACATTGCTTCTATTTTACTAGGATCCATCGTTACACCTTCCTCAAAAATCACATGGCCTAAGAATCTCACCTCTCATAGCCAAAACTTGCATTTACTAAGTTTGAAATACAGTTGGTGATCCCGTAACACTTGAAGCACAATCCAGAGATGGAGTATATTCTCTTCCTTACTCTTGGAGTATATCAGAATATCGTTAATAAATACTACTACGAATTTGTCCAAATATGGCTGGAATATCCTATTCATATAATCCATAAAAATTGCCAAGGCATTGGTCAACCGAATGGCATGACAAGGAACTCATAATGCCCATATCAAGTTTGAAAAGTTGTTTTAGGCACATCCTTAGTACGCACCTAAAGTTGATGGTATCTCGACCTCAAATCAATTTTAGAGAAAACTGAGGCACCTACTAATTGATCAATTAAATCATCGATCTGAGGCAAAGGATATTTATTCTTGATTGTTACCCTATTTAACTGCCTATAATCAATGCACAACCTAAGACTACCATCCTTCTTCTTAACGAATACTACTGGAGCTCTCCAATGTGAGACACTCAGTCTAATAAAATTCCTTTTCAATAAATCTTCAATCTACTTCTTGAGTTCTTTTAATTTAGAAGTTGCCATCGGATATGGAGCCTTAGAAATAGGACTTATCCTGGGCACCAAATCAATGGAAAACTCCAGCTCTTGTGGTGGTGGCAAGCCGGTGATCTCCTTTGGAAACATGTCAAGATATTCACATACAACTGGATGTCTTTCTATACCTCCTTCCACATTTACGTTAACAAAGAAGAAAACCAGGAATCCTTAACACCCTTTATACAAGTACCTGTTGGTTTGGGCAAAGGAGAGACAAACATTTTTATCCCCTTGAACACTAGGGATATTCATCGGTATTGATGCAATCTTTCAAGCACAGTCAAGAATTGCATTATTTTCCTTTAATCAATCCATTCCAATGATAACATCAATCTCTTGCAATGGTAGATAGATTAGATCCAGTGTAGTGTTTCGGTGTTCAAAATGAACCACACAATTTAGACAAGTTTGTGTAGTTCTTAATGAAATTCTTGTGAGTGTGGATACCGACAATTCAAAAGGTAACTCTATTGCCACAATACCCAATTTCTAAGCACAATTATAAGATATAATGCAATGTGATGCACCAGAATCAAACAATGCATAAATAGAGAAACCATTAAATTTAAGTTTACCTCTGATCAAGTTGGGTGCTGCATCCACTAACTGTCGAGTTATTGCGAAGACTCAACCGAGCATCGTTGGCCTTCTCATTGCATCATCACGCCTTAGCTCATGGCAATTCCATGAGATATGTCCCAGTCTCCCACAATTATAGCAAATCAAACATGGTTGGTCACCATAGTTCATCTCATATTGTGTGCATAAATTCGAGGCACTACCTAAATTGTATTGAGATGGGGCTGAATCTCTTCCTACAAATTCACTTTGACTAGAGCTCCCCTAGTCAAAGCCTCCTCTATAAAATTGTCCTCTGCCATACCGACCTCTATTGGATTGATCTCTGTCAAACTTGCCTCTACCTTTGCCATGACGACCTCTGTTATAATGGCATTTTCCTCCATTCGAACAACCATTATCATGCTGCTACCAGATCTCCTTCCTTTGTCAATGCCTCTAGTAGGCCTTAGATGAGAAAAGGCTTGGTTCATTGAATTTCTCTTCTCTCCTTGATTTCCCTCGTTCTCTTAGAAAGAACACACATCTTTCACGTAAGTCCTCAAAGGACACAAATTCAACCACCGATAGCCACTCCTTAATTTCTAGATGAACTCCCTCAAACAACCATTATGCCTTCCACCTATCATCAAGATATTTTTTCAGGTAGTTGGAGTATTTGGCTAAGTCTAGGAATTGGTCAATATAACCATCTACTAACAAATTCCCTTGTTGAAAAGCTAGGAACTTAGCCTCATTTTGCATCATCAAGACTGGAAGGAATTATTGAGCAAAGAATCTTTCTTTAAACTATTCCTAGGTCATTGGAGCATTCATGGATTCAACACTTGGGAGAACACTCCTCCACCAACACTTAGCCTTCTTCTCAAGTTTAAACACTGCCAGTTGCACCCTTTGTTCAGTGGTGCAATCCATCATGCCAAATATGGTCTCCAATTGATCGACCTATTCGTCAACCAATGCAGGGTCCATTGTACCTTTGAAAGCTGGAGGATTGAACTTCCAAAAGTCTTTTAGTTGGGAGGAGATACCGATTCTTTTAGTTCTTGGGGCTTTCTCAGACTCTATCTCATTCTCATTATCGTTCTCTTCTAAATTCAAGCCACCATACATGCTGGCCTCTTCATTCACATCACCATAGTCCTGACAGTTCAATTTCTCTTACATCCTATTCAATGCTTCCCCTTAACTATTTACTCAATCACTGAGGCCTGTCAATATTTCATGTATTTGTCACATCAAGTCATTATTACTTTGCCTTCCTCTGTGAGACATTTTCTCTTACACACAAGTAACAACATATTTAGTAATATGGTTCTGAACAAGTATTGCAGTGGGATATACAAGTTTATGCAATTAAAATTATGCCAAGTATCACCACAAGCAGAAATAATGGCCTAAACCATCGCTCTGACACCAAAATGTAACACCCTACTCCAACACACTTCCAATCTTGATTAGTTACTTCAAAAAATTAACCAAACAAGACCAAAATACTTGAACTTTAACTTCCAAAATATCAAAGCAGCAAAAAAACACCAAAAGGGCACTAGAACGGGATGAGGCCACAGCCTACTATAGTATTGCTGCGGCTCAGCCAGCAGTAATGCTTTGGACCATGGCCGAGCTGCTGGTGCCACGGCGCTAGCATCAGTAGCCATATCAGCAATTTGCTAATTTTTTGGCAAATTTCTGACACACATAGTTTTTTGCTCCAATCTCTGATTAAACTGATTTCAACTCCTACAAGTCAATCTTGTTCCAATCTATCCATAGACACTAGTTTCACTCCAATCTACCTCTGTATGGAGATTTTGGACACCCGACATCATTTTAGTCATTTTTTGACCAAAACTCACCATAAATCTCTTTCAATTGCCACTAAATGCAATTTGACCATTATGGACCATTCATATAGGTCTTAATCAACTTAACCAACCTGTCCAAAGAGGTTTCACCTCAAAGGAACCACTCCTCTGAGATTTGACCCCATTGAACCCTAATTCCACTTAATTGGCTATATACCCAAATCACACCATCCAAGCCCAAAAAACTTCCTTTGGACACACATACAACCATTCTAACTCCTAAACATGCCAAAACATACATTCATCACATCACATCATTCCATATCAATTACCATCATCATTACAATAATCATGATCCACATATCAATTACAATTGTACTATCCTACTTGGCACAAAGTACACATAGACATTACAGATACTACCATGACTTGAATATTCCCTCGTCCAATATACTATTCCTTTGTCTTCTTTGGACTAGTGCCAGAACCTTCACCTGAAATATTTGTTCATCAAAAAGGGGTGTGAGACAAAGTCTCGATAACCGTAATTTGGTAGTGATTTAGCGGAGGTGTAGTCCACTACCGCCCAACTCTTCTGACCACATAAGGGAGGATTTAGCAACAAGGATCCCTTCCTTATTTCACCCATATCATATCTCATCATATCATATATCATCATTACCACATGATCCACCATTTCCTCACAATGTCATGTGTTGATGTTCATGTCATATCACTATATAATCTTCATCATCATGTTTCTCAATGTCATGCTATGAGCTCATGTAATGTCACATCATCATGTATAATCATCAACATCTACTATAATGTTTCACCGTGTACCTACCATAATAAATAGAAAAAGCATACACGCACAAAACAATATTGTGATATGAACGGAAACATGCATATATACACATATTTATACTAACATATAATACACACAATGCAAACACTCGATTACCTTAGGTTGTCAACAACATACACAGATTCCACAAGCTTCTCAAATTGTCCAATATGACTTTTACTTCTCCGATCAAATAAACAACCTCTATAATATCATAGTATCTCAATTAACGTAATTCACAACTTGAGCAAAATCCATAACTCAACCAATTATGGTTAAATCATCATTCTATTAATATAATCATGCTCCACTAAGCCCCAAACAACTATCCAAACCTTATCCCATTACATACGATTCGGATTTTCTACTCCCTTAAGCAATACTAGCCTAGGGTTCCACTCAAACCCATCATAATCTAACCAAAACTCATACTCAATTATCATAAACACTAGATTCATTAATCTCATTTCATCCATTGTAAGATTGTGGCCAAAACTGAAAAGCCAACTATATATCCGAAAAATCCAACTCAAAACAGAAGAAAAATGGAAAGGAAGGATCAAGAACCACTTACCAACTAAGATCAAAACTCCCAGAGGCCGAAAATCACTCCCAAAGGTTGGTTTTCATGAACCATAGCTCTGCTTCTTCATTCTCCCTCTGTTTCTTTTCTTTTTCATTGTCTGATATGCCTCTAATTTATAAAAATATGAGGCCTGGCACCATGGTGGTAGATAAGTGCACTGTGGCATGAGCCCCATTTTGTCCAAAAACCCCACAAATTCCAAACTCGCTCACCGTAGCGGCCCTATGTCTCGCCGAGACATGGCCCTTTGGTATTTTAAATTTCAGCTTTGTTCTATTTGGATCCTTTCTCTGGTCACAATTCCTCTGGTCCTAAACAAGTCATCAATTATGCTTCATTAATTAGAGACTAAGTTCATAATAATGTAATGAGGATAGTTACAGGTTCAGTATTTAATACATTGGGAAAGAGAGATAATGTT
This sequence comes from Adenanthera pavonina, assembly GCA_026686845.1. NCBI lineage: Eukaryota > Viridiplantae > Streptophyta > Magnoliopsida > Fabales > Fabaceae > Adenanthera > Adenanthera pavonina. The sequence goes on along the minus strand of JAIVEN010000022.1, from coordinate 22,464,464 downwards.
GACAAAAAAAAAGTCAATTAACCAATGAAGATTAATTAAAGGTAACAATTTACAAAATGGATAGTAAATTAATTATAGAAAAGAAAAAAAGATTAAAATATGATACAATATCATATAAAAAGAACCAAACAAATCGTCTAGATAACTATGACAAAAAACCAAAAGGGGCAATAATTACGCTTTTAGAATATTCTATTATTCTCATTGAAAAAAGTTTGTCATTGTCGATCTTGTTTGCATGTGATTGCACGGCTTTGGCATTGCCTGCAAATGTTATCTTTTATTGAATATATAATCATATGATTATAGATTATTAATTTTTAATTCAGATTTTATATAATCACAATAATATATATTATTATATCAATAATAGATTCAGAAAAATAAAAAAAATTGTAAAAGTAAAATATATATATATATGTAACGACATTTTTTATATCATTTTGTTTAAGTAAATGTGGAGGAAACCATTCTCTCTCCGGTTCCCTTCCATCATCCACTGATCTGTACGATGTGATAAAATAAAATAAGTAATATATATATATATATATATATATGTGTGTGAGATAAGCAAGACATTAACATTAACATTAACAGTTAACAAAATTAAGTAAAAGTTACATCATCATCGAATAATTTGATAGAAAGGGGAAAAACTGGGGAGGTAAGTATTTGCGAAATTTTGACCCTCAAGAAAAGGGAACCAATGTAAATATAAAATAATAAGAGTAAAATACTCTTATGGCCCTTCTCTTTCACCTTAATTTCACGGACCTCCCCTTTATTTTGAAAACGTACTCTTTAATCCAATTTATTAACGTTGTTAGGAATATTCTAGCAAAATTCTAAAAATACTATTTTTTAATTAAAACTCATATTAACCTTACTCATATGTACCAATTTATTCCTCATTATATTAAATTCCTAATTCAATAAGTTGTTATTTTTTATTTTGTTACAAAATTAATAAATTTTATAATATGATCAAAATTTTATCATTTTTATAATTTGATAAAAATCAAAAAATACATTTTTGAAAATTTTCTTTAACCTATGTCCGTTTAAAAAATTATCAAATGAATAAGTTTAAATAAATGTGTTTAAATAATTTAAAATTATAAAATTATTCACCAATTAATTTTATAGATAAGAAAGTTTAAAAACATATGCATTAATTTTTTTTCTAACATAAATATTTAAATTTTTTAAAAATAATATTAAAGTCCAAAAGGGTATTTTGGTCTGAAAAATTTTAAACAAGTGATTTAATGGGCAACTAACTGTTTGGATGAATAGAAATAGAATCTTAAAAATAAAAAAGGAGGTTTGTGTAGCATAATTTTTAATTTTAAAAAGATTCATGTGGGTTTTCAAAATAGAATAGATATCTCTATAATTAAAATTAAATAGAAGGGAGGTCAATGTATTGAATTCAAATAATAAAAATGATCAACTTGCATAGATGTGATGGAAAGAGTTAAAAAAATAAAGGAAGGAAAAAAATATAAGGTGAGGTAAGCAAGACATTAATAATAACAGTTAACAATTAAGTAAAAGTTACATTATCATCCAATAATTCGATAGAAAAGGGGGAAAATGGGTTAGGTAAGCGTTTGCTAATGTTGACCCAGAAGAAAAGGGGATCAGTGTAATTAAAAAATAATAAAAATGAAAAAATAATAAAAATGATCAACTAACGTTTCGGATGTGGTGGAAACTATATGTAAAGAGTAATTTGCAATAAAAATGATCAACTAGCATTTTAATGCCTGGTTGGTTCATCTTTTTGAAAAAAAAAATCATAGTTTTTAACTATAATTTTTTATGAAGATGTGTTTAGTCAAATATAAATTATTTTTTTTTAAAATGAAAAGTGGGTTAAATTGTGGTTTTGGAAAAGAAAGGGAAAAGTTACTTTTCCTTTAACAAAACATAGGTTTTGGAAAAAGAGAAGTAAATTTAATCTATATTTTACATCTAAAAATACTTTTAACCCTTATCATTCAAACAAATTTTTTGTCAAACTTAGTTTTACAAAAAGAATATCTAAATATAATAACTTGCAACAAAATTACTTTATCTAAACTTTATTTTTATAAATTTTATTTATTCTGATTTACTTTTCTAAAACTGAAAACCACATTGTAATTCATTTCAATCACTTAGCTAATTTTAATTCATTCCTCATCTCGGCTCAATCAATTAAGACGGAGAAAAACACAGTGACATAGAAACATGTACATCAGAAGTAAATAAATTTTGAAGAGCTATTCTATCCATATTTATTTTATTTATTCTTTTTTTTTTTTGCAATCCAATTGAATAAAGCTACGGATAATAATTAAAATTGACTCGAACTTCGGAAATAGTCTTGGTCTATGAATAAATTGTTATACTAATAAAGATGGTGCCATATACAGATACACTGATTATAAAAATGCAAGTCTTCGTTGGTACATGGGTACCTAATAAACCATAGTCTGTCTTTATATGTTTTTTTTTCAACGGATCTCCTTATTGCACATCTTGTTCGGCATTGTTCGCAGCTTCTTTTTCTTGGAGATCTCTGGTTTTCATTGTTTCTTATCCTTCAAACTTCACCACTCTGTGTTCTTCAAATTTCTTCTGTGTTCTCTTTTGCTTCAGTTTATTTATTTATTTACTTTTCTTACACAACGGGATCAAAGACACAAAATCAAGAAAAAAACCACTGATTCACAAGACGCGGCCATCTAAGACCCATACTATCCCTATACAGAAGCTCATGAACTTCTCTAGGATATGCTACAGTTTCTTTATTAATTGCTTCAAATCAAAATCAAACTTAATTTCATTTGTTAAAACTTCATTTCTCCAATCTCTATTTGCTTTCCATCAGCACGGCTCTTACATATGGTGTGATAATATAAAAAAAAAATATTATGTTAGATGAGCAAGACAATAACAATAAAGAATAAACAATATTTAGCAACCGACAGTAGTTGGTTTTTTGGGTTCATTGCATACTCCTTCTAAAAAAGCTTTCAAGTTTGAATTATATATATTGGAAAAAATTATTTTTGGGAGAACTTTATTACAGTTACATGGATCAATCCGATTAAATCCAAATTAGTTAAAACTCAATATATCTTTTGGAAATAGGATGTTATATTAAAAAATATTAACAATTAAGTAAAACGTAGAGGTACCTTTCTAGGTTGGCTTTTTTTTTTTTGGTTCATAGACTAAGAGTATTTCTTGCTCACAGCACATTATAATATTATACTAATCATACTATAGTGACAAGGAAACATTAGAAATAAATTAATTTTAAAGAGCTATACACCGATTAAATCATATAAATACGAATAATAAAGTTGATGCAGCTTTGGAAATAGTCTTGGTCTATGAATAAATGGTTATAATAATTAAGAGTTAGTCATGCACTACTCAATATAAAAATGTAGGTCTTTGTCCTGTATGCGTATAGCCAAGCTGGACTCTTTCTTTATAAGTTTTTCTCTTACAGATCTTGGTATTGCACATCTTGTTTGGCATTGTTTGCAGCTTCTTCTTCTTCTCGGTGATCGCTTTCTTCAAAGCTTAGCACTCTGATCACTTCTTTCAATTTCTTCTGCAACTTCCTTCAAGTTGCAGACAAAATCAATCCAAATCAAACTTCTCAGTTTCTACAACTCTCGAGTTTTTGTGTTTACTATATCTGTCCATTACTTGTTCTCAATCCTCCGATCAAGTTTGTTTTGTTATTTTCCAAATATAAGCTACTATTCAAAAACCCAAAAAAATATCGTTGCTCTTCTGCATTAAGTTTGTTGAGTGTCTAGTTCATATATAAACTCTATTAGAAAAAAAAAAACGATTTGTGTTTTCTTTAAAAATCTTTTTTTTTTGGGTCACGCTTCTTTTGCATTAATCCAGTTCGTTACGTTCTTGTCAAACTTTGACAAAAAAATCCTCAGAGGTTCTGTATTTCCTGTCTGTATTTTACATCTGAACTAAATTTTAAAAGGACAAAAAGTTAGTTTAAAGATTTTTTTTATAACAGTTTAAAGATTTCCTTTCTTGCTTTTGTTCTCATCAACCTTCTAATTTTCTAAAGTATCAAGAAAATTTTTGTGTTTAATCACTACTCTCAGTTTTCTGATTTAGCTTGATTTCATATTTTCTACATATAAGCTACTTTTGAAAAACAAAAAAAAAATTTACAAGAGGTTGGTGTTTTCGTTTAAAAATCTGTTTTGTTGTCACTCTTCTTTTGCATTAAGCTCCTGACTTTCTTGTCAAATAAAAAAAAAACATTCTTTAGAAGTTTTTGTTCTGCCTGTCTATATTAATTTCTCATTTGAGCTGGATTTCAAAAAAAAAAAAGAAGTGTTGATGTAAATATTTCTTTTCTTGCTACTATTCTTTTGCATACATCAACGTAATCCGAGACAAGAAGTGGTGTTGATCATAAAGTGATCCAGCTAAACTCGTCCCCTAGATGGTTAGAATTTTTTTTTTATTTTCTTCACTTGGATAAAACGTATTAATTAATATTAATATGTTTCTATTTACATATTTTCTCTCTTTTTTGGTTTTTCAAGTACAGAACTTGCCAGCTCAAATCTCAAGCTAAAGATCCAAGGACAACCCTATCATCATCCCTTGTTCACATTAGGTAAGGTAACTTTTGGATGTGGCTTGCTTCGAGTATTGTGCATGGACTGATAAAATCTGACGTTTCAATTTGGCCGAGATAAAGAACATCTGATTTTTTTTAATGGTGGCAGAATGAATTCAACTACTGTGCCTTTCAATTTCCCTTGCTTCGTTTAGATCTGAAAATGCGGAAAGAAAAAATATCTTGACTAACAGGAGTACCAACCTTATTTTTATTTTATATATAAATAATAACATGTAAAAAAGTATAAATTTTTTCAAATTATATTTTATTTTTTAAGTTGTTTTTATACTTTTATCTTGAAGTTGATCCATTTAATTTAATTTTGATATGACTTTTAAAAATACTTAATAAAAGTTTATATTCTTTGTTTCTTATCGGATTCCAAGTGGCATTATGAATTTGAATGAAAATTATAGAATTAGCTATCAAAAACTTTTGTATAATTATAAATTTTATTGAAAACTCAATTATTCTATAGTTGCATCTTTTTAAACACCATCTTTTCATTATTTTTTGGAGTTAAATCTTCTTCTTTTTTTATTTTAAATGGTTAATTTTTCATCTTCCAAGTATATATTATTTAAAAATATAATAATTTAATTTCCATGGGTCCTGCCCCAATTTAATTCTATTCAAACCATTAAATTTTGAGTCGAAGTCGATTTTCTTAACGTGACAAAACTTGATATACACGTTTTTATTAAAATAGAATTAGTATTTTATAAAAAAAAATGAAATTAGTATACTTTTGATAAAAAAAAATGGAGTGAGACGATTTGAATTAACCTTTTGTTTTTTCAATGTTACTTTGGAAAAAGAGAATTAAAGTGACCAAAGGGTTAAAATTACGTTTGTTATATGCATTGCATTAAAGCAAAAAAAACAAAAAGAATTTATGATAGAAAGGTGGCCAAAGTAATTTTTATATTAAAAACTATAATTATTTTTAAATATAAAAAATTATTACAAGGTTTTAAAATATCTATTCTTAAACATGTTTTAATTTTTCTTTGTTTATAGTTGATCTTATTATTATTATTATTATTATTATTATTATTATTATTATTATTATTATTAAAAAATTGTTTATTTTTATGTAAAATATATAAATATATTTTGTTGGTTTCAAATATATGGCATCATTAAATACTTCACACAAATCAATTAAAGCATCTAAAATTTATTAAACTAATTAAATTTAATTTTTTACTCCCTTAGATCCATATTATAAAGGTTTTTCTAAAATATTTATATAGTTCAAAATATAAGGGCTTATGTAATTTTTAATAAAAAATTTTTTACCTGACTTGATTACCATCTCGTAACTTGTAAAAAAACAAAGAGAAAGAATGAATTTTCAAAACAACTTGATATCGTTTCATATGCTTCACCCTGCCACTCTTTCAAGTTGTTTTTATTTTTACACAACAAAATGGAACCAAACATCATTCACTCACTACCACATAAATGAGCTTCGTAGGTAGTTATTTTTTGCTTCTCTTTTTGCACTGCTTATTATCTAACTGCCAAGAAAAGGGGATGACTTTTGTGGGCTATTATTAATGGCCTACAAAAGTCCTTCTTTTTCTTTTAGAACAAAAGAGGACATTATGTAGGCTGTTTTACAAATAATTGCCTACAGCAATTATACCGCCAACATTTCTCCTTTCATTTAATAAAAATATATATATATATATATAATGCATCTTTCATACACAAATTTTCTAGAGCATAGATTTTCCATACTCTTTTTAATTGTGAAAAGAGAAAGAGAAGATGAAACAACAAAGAAAAAGAAATATACAACATATAAAATGAAATAAAAAAAAATTACATGATCTTATATCCAGGAACCAAAGACCATAGTTTAGAAATATCTTAGTAAGAGTCCAGATATCTAAATGCCCACAACAACACAATCGAAAACCCAAAATAAGTTCAATCTAAATTTCTTCACAACTTTACAAAATAAAATAAGTCCAGATATCTAGTTGTACAATTAAGGTTGACATCCACAAGGCTTATGACTCGCTTGAATTGAACTTCTTGAGAGATGTTATGATTGGCATGAATTTTTATTCAACCTTTGTATAGTGGATAATGACTTGTGTTTGAATAACCAAATATTCAATCAACATTAATGGGAGTCTTGAAGATTATTTTCCAGGTGGTAAGAGCATTAAACAGGGAGATCCGATGTCTCCCTATCTTTTTGTGATTGGAATGGATTATTTGAATAGATTATTGCATCTTGCTTCTAAGGATAAAGAGTATAAATTCCATCCTAAATGTCATAGAATCCAGCTTGCTCATATGTGATTTGCAGATGACCTTATGATGTTTTGTAGAAGGGATCAGAGCTCTATTGAGGTAATCAAAAACACCCTTGATAACTTCTCTTCTGTCTCTGGTCTTAACATAATTGTTAATAAGAGTACTCTTTTTCTGGCTGGATGTTACACCTTACTCCATCATACCTTCAAACTTCAATAAAAATCTCAGAAACTGGCCAAACCCAAATCAGAACACCTTAAATTTCAACTCTCAAGACATCAAACCCCAAAAAAGCACCAAAGCACATCAGAATAGCTAGGGACTTGGCCAGCTACAAGGACATCATGACCTCAAAGAGGTAGTAGTGAGTGGTACACGGCCAAGCTTCTGGAGCTGCGGTGCCTCCTATTGATACAATATCAGCAATTTGCAATTCTCCAGGGCAAGCTTCCAATGTGCCCAACTTCGTGCTTCAACTTCCAATTGAATTGATTCTAATTCCTACAGGTCATGCTCATCTCAATCTAACCGTAGACATCAATTTCACTCAAATCAACTCCATATGGAGATTCTAGACACTCCACACCGTTTTGACCACTTTTTGGCCAAAACTCATATCTTAAGCACTCCATTTGCCACCAAAGGCAATTTGGCCACTATAGACTATCCACACAAGTATTGTTTGGCTCAATCATCTTGTCCAAGAAGGTTTCATCTTAGAGAAATCACTCCTTTGAGATTTGACCCCCCTTGAACTCTAAATTCACATAATGGGCTATATGACCAACACTCATATACATGACCCAAACTCCTATTTGGGCTCACTTATATGGCCATTTTAACACATAAACACCTGCTCCTACGTTAATGACCCATACTAGGGTCAACAATCCTACTACGTCACATACCCATCAACCACAAACTCGGCACATATCCATAACTAACACCATTCATCATCCCTCAACATCATATGTACAACATCATTACTTTACCTACAAATACATAACAACATACATCTCTATACTCCCAGGATACACATATAGGTAACCAACCATAACAGTTTACTTGGCATAATATTACATAAACTAGGTTACAAACTACTAATTATACTTGAAATTCCCAAGGGCAGAGAGGCCTACGACTACTTGATCTTCTTTGAACTAGCACCATAGACTTCACTTGAAATGTTAGTCATGGGAGGGGGTGTGAGACAATGTCTCAATAACTGAGACAACCACATACATATATAATATCATCAATATCACACATATATGTAAATGATATCGTGTGATGCAAAATGTCATGGTATACATGTCTCCCTCAACATGGCTAAAACCACGAGCTGGCATCATAACAGGACATTTTATATAGGTGACTCCCTTCCACCAATCGGTGAAAACTGATTTCGGGACATCACCAAGCCCACCTTACACTAGTGCACTCGGTCAAATGTAACACTAATGTTTAGATTGTGGATCTCCTTCCCCTGGACCACCACGAATTGGTGGTCATTTAGGGAAAGTGCAGTCCACTGCTGTCTTGCTCTCCGGGATATAGGAGAGAATTTAACAACAAGGATCCCTTCCTTATCTCACCATATCATGTATCATATCTCATCATCATCACCTACTCCATCATTTCTCACAATGCCATGTGGTGATGATGTTTATGCCATATCACAATGTGATGATCATCATTATCATATTCATCAATGTCATGCTAGCATGTAATGAAGCCACATAGTGTCACATCAACATATGTATATCATCGTCATGATATACTATCTCGTCTAGCCATATACATACCATGATATATAGAAAAATCATACCCATACATATAACAATATTGTGTTATGAACGGAGACATGCATATATATATATATCATCATATAATACATATGCAAACAACAGGTTACCTTGGATTACTGACACCATGCACACAGGGGCTTAGGCAAGCCTCCGAAGCACCCATCACAAACTATACGCCTCCAATTAGCCAATCAATCACTATAATATCATAATACCTTTTATTAACATAAAACACATAACGATCCATAACTTATAATTTCATCATTCAAGCTTAGCACATAGTTCCAACAACATAATTACATGCTAATGGGCTCTAATTAATCATCCATATCATAATCATCCTTATACATCTTAGATTCCCAACTACCTCAACTAAAATCAACCTAGGGTTTACTCAAACTCATCACAATCTAACTAAAACTCATACCCAAGCTTCAATGACACTAAATAACACTCTGATAATCCCTTTATACATATTTCAATTGGTGGAAATCAACCAGAAATAGACTCCCATGCATGCCCTAAAAAATAAACTTAAAATCAAAGAGAAAAAAAAGAAGAAGGGTGTAGATCCATATACCAACCAAGCATCAAGTTTCCAGGGTCCCAAAACTGCTTTCCAAGGTCAAAGATCTGTTGTCCTAGCAGACAATCCTCCATATCCCTCCATTTTAGTGTTGCTTAGTATTTAGAGATTTTATAGCCAAATCTTTCCAATTCCTTTAAATGTCCTCCAGAAAATACAGACAATTTGTCATCAATATCTATGATCTAGTGGATATCAAGACAAGAAGAGTCCCATTTCTTGGACGACCATCTGTCAACCCAAAGAAAATGGGAGATTAGGTTTTGAGGAGCTACTTTCTTGAAATAAGGCAGCCCCATGTGAACTACTCTTTGAATATGTAGATGTGGCTTCTGAATCTATTTGGTGTAGATGGGTTAATGAATATATGTTAAAAGGCTATTCTGTTTGGCAAGTTGTGCCTCAAGCCTCAAACTCTTGGTGGTGGCAAAATCTTTTGAAAATTTGTGATGAGCTAGTTGAAAAGAGCACTCCAACCCATTGTGAGAGAATATTGAGGTTGCTAGAAAATTGCATCCTTAATAAGTGTTATAGGATCTTTCATCCAGAGCTTCCTAAGGCTCCCTAGTCTCCTATTATTTGGAATAGGTATACATTGCCAAAATATTCTGTGATTGCTTAGCTTGCTTTCCATGATAGGCTAGCAACAAAAGATCAATTAAAGTGGTTTAACTTACTACAAGATGATCTCTACAATTTTTGTCAAGCTTAACTTGAAACTGTTGATCATTTATTTTTTGAATGTCCTACAGTTGCAAGAATTCTAAAATTGCTTATTATTTATGTTGATTTTGATATTAATTCCTCTAGATTAATCGTGTGGCAACATGTCATTATGCAAACTAAGAGGAAGCAAAGGCTAGTGTAAAAACTTAGGGCAGCTATGTTTTATGCTATGATTTATGTTGTTTGGCAGGCTAGGAATGCATTGGTTCTTAAACAAGAAATCTTTGATGGTGCTCAAATTTGTCAAAGTGTAGTTAATGACTTGATAGTCAAGTGGAAATATTTACTTAGTGGCAGGAATATGTATAGTAAGATGGTAGGTAGAAAATTTAATATCTTGTAGACCCGGGCTTTTTCTTTTTCTAATTGTTCCTTTTGTGTTAACCTATTTCTATAGGTTATTTGCCCCCTTTGATGTATATGATTTTTTAGCTTAATATAATCTTTTTCACCTTCCTTCAAAAAAATAAGAAGATTAGTTTGACAAAATAAAGAGCCAAAGATCGAGTCTGGTTTGATGGAGTTGGTGATGATTTTTTCACTAGAGTCCAAGAGGGAAAATCGATCATAGTCTTCTATGGTGGCGATGGCAACAACAAAAAAAGGTGACAAGGATCTGAACAAACTTTGGTGAAATGGATGAGATTTGGATGAACTTAGGCTAATCTCAATGATTTCACTGGAGATCTGTAGAACTCGGGCGGATCTAGACAATGTGTTGAAATCCAGAGGAGAGCTATGGAAAAGAGCTATTCTTCTTTGCAAGAGATCTAGAGGAAGACAATGGAGAATGGTACTATGGAGGAGAACTATTCTTCTTTGCAAGAGATATGGAGGAAGAAAATGGAGAGAGGAAGAGTATTAAAGGAAGGGAGATGGAGAGAATAATAGAGAGAGAGATAGACAGGAGGACAAGAGAATAATGATGAGTGAGAGAGAGGGAGAAAGGGAGGAAGTGTGGAGAGTGTGTTTTTTTAATTGAGTAATTTAGGTTGTTGATTTAAAATAATCATGGGCGTTGATTTTAAAATTTAAATGGTCATATCAGCAATCCATGGCATGTGTTTGTTTGTGAGTGGCATTTATAGGCAATTGTTTAAACAATCATCCATGTTTTGTCTTTTATTTTTTTTAAAATTCACATAATACTTTTATAGGTGGTTAGTCAAATAACCGCCTACAAAGAGACTTTTGTAGACGGTTATTTATTTGAATAACTGCCTACAAATCCTTTACCCATTTCCCTACCTCATTTTTGTTGGTGTTTTTCCAAATAACCACTAACTATTGGGCACTAACAAAAGCTAAATCTAGTGCAGTGTTTCTTATATATTTTGCTTTGTTTTGGCTATATTTTGTTCTTGGAAATGTTCAGCATGTGTAGGTAAACATTTGCTTTGATTTGTTATTTCTTTGATTATGGATTAATAGATGATGATTTAACTCTTTGATTGCATTAATGTTAGGTTTGTTGACTTAATTATGTGCTTATTGTTCCAAAATATGAGGAATTTGAATGAGACTAAATTTTTTGTTTCCTACAGAAGCTAAGAACAAAGGATCTAGGATAGACCTTCAATTGAATCATGTAGGATCAAATATTCGAATGCTAGATAACTAATTTGATTTACTTGTATAATCGGAATATACCTAGTAGCGAGAGTGCTGATATGATAAAGATGAAACACAAAAAATATATATATGTATGTAATCTCAACAAAAAGTGAAAAGTGAGCTAAGACTAGATTTTATATATATATATAATTTGGATCGAATTATGGATATCCACCATCAATAATAACTCAAGCTTGATAATGAATTTTGTAATAATGACATCTAGAGAAGTGAAAGTCTTTGTAAAACTCAGGTTAGACATTATGTGTGTCTAGAGAAAAAATCTACACTTAAATTGACATATACTCTTATGTAATTAAAGAGAGAAAAATAAGGGGAAACTAGTAATTAATGTCAAAATTCCTTCTGTGCAGGTGATATTTTGCATCCTAAAGCTTTAATCCACCTTCTAGGTTTAGAATAACCCAAAATGAAGAAACCCTCTAGTTATATAGAAGAAACGCTTTAAAAATCACAACTAATCAAAGTTCTACGTTTTTGTAATCGTTTTTCACTGGTGTGAACAAAACTTCCACTATCGCAATAGAGTTTGCTTATTTATCCTCTCTAGCAAATGATTGCTATGGACTTAATTTGTACTCGATATAAATCTCTAGTTTCACTCTACCGAACTACTTGGGCATTAAAATCCAACTTTGAACTCCTTCCTTCCAAATCAGATACCTATAATAAATATATACCAAATTGTTGCAATATATCCATTCTAAAGACACAAAAACACTTATGAAACTCACAAAATTATCTCCCAACACTCTAACCCAAAATTAATCAATTTATCAAATGTCTAGCATTAATTACCCACACCCAAAGTATTATGAGTTATTAGTCATTGCAAGCTAGAAGTCAATCAAATGTCTCTAAGATGAATGACCAATCAACTAGGTGGGGTAGTTAAGAAGTGAATAATAAATATTATATCCATAAATCAAGCTCAACCATACCTTGAGATAACAATTTATGGATCCTATAATACCCTACCAACTCTCAACCTCGAAACATTGACCAAATACTTCAAATACCTCCAAAAACAATTAAACCACTCCAAAGCTTATCTCCCACAGCACCAAAACTTGAAAAACGCTCAAAAAACAACAGACTGAATTAAAGCCGCAGCTAGCTACAGTTGCACCACGACTCTAACCCTTCACAGATTCTCTGACGCTTACTGACTTTCTGGAGCCACGGCTTGGATTTCTGGAGTTGCAGCCCCAGCATCAAAACTTGTATCAGCAAAATTGCATATTTGTCGGGCCAACTTCCGGCGTGCATAACTTTATGCTCCAATCTCCGATTGACCTAATGCTAACTCCTACAAGTCACTCTCATCATTATCTAATCGTGGACACCAATTTCACTTGAATCCAACTTCATTTGGAGATTCTGGATGCCCAACACCATTTTGGCTACTTTTTGATCAAAACTCACAACCTATCACCTCCAATTGCCACTAAAGGCAAATGGACACCCAGAGACCCTTCACACAAGTCATATTTAGCTAAACCAACATGTCCAAGGAGGTTTTACCCCAAGCAAACCTTTCCTTTGAGTTGACCCCCTTGAACCCCAAAACCATGTAATGGGCTATATGCCTAAAACTTACATACATGGCCCAAAACCACCTCTAGGCTCACATACGACCATTCTAGCATACAAATACCTGCTCATACATTAAAGACCCATACTGGGATCCACTGTCATCATCACACATCATTACATCACATACATCTCTATACTCCCAGGACACTCATCTAGGCAACCAAACTATATCAACCTACTTGGCACAGAATTACATAAGCTAAATTACAACTACTAACTACACTTGGAATTCTCGAAGGCGGAGAAACTGTTAACTTCTTGATCTTCTCTGAACTAGCACAAAAGTCTTCACTTGAAAGGTTAGTCACGAAGGGGGTGTGAGACAATGTCTTAGTAACTAGAGACTACCATACACATATATATACATATATACCTCATACAATCCATGAATGTAATATGAAACGAATAGAATGCATGTCTCCCTCACGCACAGCTAGAACCACGAGCTATCGTTATAACAGGACATTTCATATAGGTAATTCCCTTCCAACAGTCGATGAAGATTGATTTCGGGACATCACCAAGCTCACCTCCCACTAGTTTACCTGGCCAAAGGTAACACTAGTGTTTGGATAGTGGTTCTCCTTCCCCTGGACCACCTCGCATTGGTGGTGATTTAGTAAAGATGTAGTCCACTGCCGCCTGGCTCCCCTGGCCATAGGGGAGGATTAAGCGACAGGGATCCCCTCCTTATCCTCCCTAATCAATCTCATATCATCATATTTCATATTATCATATATCATATCGTATCATCATTACCACTCAATCCACTATATATCACAATCTCACAATGGCATATGATGATGCTCATATCATCATATAATCATCATCATCATCATGATCTCAATGCCATGCTTTGCATCATGTCCTATCATATCAATATCATTATCACATATGTAATCATCATCTAGCTGTGTGTATACCACGATATATATAGAAAACAATACACACAAACACATCTATATCATGGTATGAAAGAAATATGCATATATATACACAAATATATGTACTATCATACAATATAAACAATACAATACAAACAAACACCCGGTTGCTTCAGGTTGTCAGCATCACGCACACGGAGGCTTAGGCAAGCCTCTAGAACACCCCAATCACAAACTATATGCCTCCGATTAGCCAATCTATCTTTACAACAATATAATACCTTTAATTAACATAACTCCCATAACACTACAATCCACAATCTAACCGTCCATGCTTAACCCAAAGTTTTGACAACATACACACATACCAATAAACCTTAAACAACCATTCAAACACATACCAACATATACCATTTCAGATTTCCACTTCTTTTCCCAAATTCCAACCTAGGCTTAACTCAAACCCATCATAATCCAACCAAAACTCAAACCCAAGCTTCAATAACAGTAAATCATACTCCAATAATCCCTTTATGCACCATTTAATCGGTGGAAATCAACCAGAAATGGACTCCCACACAAACCCCCAAAAATCAACTCAAAATCGAAGAGAAAAAAGAAGAGGAAGAGAGTATATCCACTTACTAACTGAGAATCAAGCTTCTATGGTCCCAAAATTACTTCCCAAAGCTAGATTGGAGGAACCCTAGTAGAGCTCCCTTCGTTCTCCTCCATTTTCTCCTTCCGCGTTAGAATGAAATGTTTCTGACTTATACAAATTTTTCGATTCTTGCCGCGGCCCCATATAAGCTTGCTACAGTGTCACCATGTCCAATCAGCAAAATATCTCTCTAGAGAACTCTCTCACTGTGGCGGCCCTGCTTCTCGCTCGACGTGGAGCTCTTTTCTTCTCCACTTTGATTCTTCCTCTGTCCTGTATCCTCCAGTACTGCATACAATGCCAAAGACTCTTAGTGAGCTAGTGACCAGGTTAGGGACAATGTAATGAGAGTTGTTACAGATTCAACAAAGAGATTCCTCCCTTTCTGTGAGTCTGTCATGCACAAGGTGTACTATGGAAGATGGAATTTATTTGGGAAATGACTAAAATTCCAAATTAATAAGCAGGAAGGAAGGGTATTTTGATAATACTTGGATAAGGGTGAGAATGCATAGTATAAGTAGTCTTAAATCCATCCAATTTGCAACACTAGATCAACTCTCACCTTCACGCACATGATTACGAAGATAGCAAAAGAACTTCTATAGAAACGCCATGGATAGCAACAATATATATGGAGAAATAATTAAATGGCTTGAGATTGAAAGAAGGAAGGGAAAATGAACGAAGAAGGGCTATTATCTCACATATCATAGGACACAACCATGGTAAGTGAAGGAGGAGGAAGGAGGCAAATGAATAATGTATCAAAACGAAGTCACATGTAGAGCATAGTGACAAGGCAAGAAAGGAGGGGGACCGGTCATAAGGGATGAGTTTGCGCGAGTCTAAAGCTGCCTCCCTGCTCTTTTTTTCTCAAAATTCCTCCCCCTCTTTCATCATAATTCTTCTCTTGTTTGTTTGAGAAATGACTAAAAATAAAATGCCAATATTTGTCAAGAATGAGGGGCTATTTTAGATAACTGAATCATACAACATTAAAATCATAAATCTTTTGTTAATACTCCTTGGATTCGAACCATGAACCTAATGGAAAACAATAAACATAACTCCCATTAAACCTCGATTCCTCAATTGATCATTCCTCATCACTAGATTCATGTTAAAACTAAAATAAGAAAAAACTAATTACCCTTTTATTTCCATTCAATATTTATTGTTTTCCATATATTTATTTATTTTCTTATTTATTTATATCATTATTTCAAATTTAATTTTCTTAAAATTCTTGGGTCAGTATTACTTTTACCTTTTTCACTCAATTTCCCATTTCCTTAGATTTTAGGAGTTTTTCTTTCTTGTGTTAGCATTTGTAGCTCTTCAAATTCTTTTTGGCCAAAAAAGTGCAAATTATCTCCCTTGGGTGGTTAGAAGCTCAAATCCAAGCTATTATATATCAAGCAAACTTAGTTGAGAGGAGACTATCATTTACTCTCAATATCCCAAGGGAGATTAGTCCTTACTCCCACCAAGAGATACTCTAGTTAACAAAAAAAAAGTCCATTGCATGCTACCGTTCCATTTGATTAGAACTCAATTTACGCGAAGATGCCAAAGGAGTTTATTTCACTAGATTGTGCTCTGTTTAACGGCATGTAATTTGGTGTGTTTCTGTTTATTATCATAGAAAAAAGGCCAATTGCATGCATTAATTTGTTTCTGGTGCTTCTACTTATTATATATGTCATTGATAATCATTTTATTTGTCAGCCCTCATATCTCTTTTGAAAGATTCACTCAATCCCTTCATTGTCATTCTTCCTTTATTTATCCAAGTATTAAATTTTCTTGTCATTTTCGTCAGGAAGTTAGAATGGACATTCTCACTTCTATTGCCGAAAAAATAGCAGAGTTAGCTATGGAATCCTTTGGAGGGGAAGTAGGATATTTGTTATCATATGAAGACAATTTTAAGGAGCTAAAGGATCAAGTTGAGGAGCTAAACGCAATGAAAATGCGTATTGAGAATGATGTCAAAGCAGAAGAAGGAAATGGAAGGGCAATTGAAAGTGATGTGTTGAGCTGGCAAAAAAGAGTTAATGACACTTTAGAAGAAGTAAAGAAACTTTGCGAAGATCCACGTCAAGTGAATGTGGGGTGTTCTGATTGGATTTTTCCTAATTTGATGTCACGAAATCAACTTAGTAGAAAAGCAAAGAAAATGGCAAACACCATTGTTGAACTGAAGGGAAAGGGAGAGTTTGGAGATAGAGTTGGGTATGTTCCTCCTTTGGAAATAGCAAACTTCATTACTGCTACTAGAGGTAGTGATAAACTTGAGTCAAGAAACTTAGTGAAGGAGAACATTGTGTTTTCTCTAAGGGACTCCAAAGTAAGCAAAATTGGGGTTTTTGGGTTAGGCGGAGTGGGGAAGACCACTCTAGCTAAAGAAGTTGCCAAACAAGTCAAGGAAGACAAGCTATTTGATGTAGTGGTTATGTCAACTGTATCACAAACATCTGATATTGAAAGAGTTCAAGATGAGATTGCATATCAATTAGGACTTCACTTGGAAGACATTACCAAGGTTGGAAGAGCTGACCGTCTATGTGAGAGGATAAAAATGGAAAAATCAATCCTTATCATACTGGATGATGTATGGGGGGAAATTGATTTGGAGAAATTAGGAATCCCTTCTATAGATCTAAGAGAAAAGATTAATTCGGAGAAGTCTGAAGTTCCTTCAGAAGATGATTATAAGGGTTGCAAATTATTGTTTACTTCAAGAAGTCTGGATGTTTTACAAAAGAACGATACTCAAATGAACTTCTCCATCCAAGTTTTAAATAATGTAGAATCTTGGAGCTTGTTTGAAGCTATGGTTGGTGATGCTGTTAAAGATGATGATTTGCAAACTATAGCAATCCAAGTGGCTCAAAGGTGTGCAGGATTGCCTGTTTTGCTAGTCACTATCGCGAAGTCATTGAAAAATAAGGATATTCATTATTGGAAAGATGTCTTGAATAACCTAGAAAGTGTTGATAATAAAGACGTGCATGAGACCATTTTTTCAGCTTTGGAATTCAATTTCAATAGGTTGGAAGATGAAGTGAAGGAAGTATTCTTGCTTTGTGGAGCACATGGAACATCCATTTCGATTAGTGACTTGTTAAAATATGTAGTTGGTTTGGGTATACTTAAACACAAAAATACCATAGAAGATGCAAGAAACCGACTGCGTAGAATAATTGATGACTTGAAAGCATCTTGTTTGTTGCTTGATGGTAATGCAAGTGTGGGAGTGATCAAAATGCATGACATTGTTCAAGAAGTAGCTGTCTCAATTGCTTCGAGGGATCATTATGTTTTCACAATGAAAAGGAATACTAGGTTGCAAGATTGGCCAAGCAAGGATTTTCTTGGAAGGTGTACCCAGATAATTTTGACGCGGTGTTTTATCCAAAAACTTCCTGAAAGGTTAGATTGTCTCAATCTAAAATTTTTTCACTTAAGTAGCTCCGATAATCCCACATTAGAAATTCCACATTCCTTTTTTGAAGGAATGGGAAACCTTGAAGCATTAGATTTAACAGGCATGATCATATCTGCATTACCTAGATCTCTTGCTTCCCTGGTCCAACTTAAAACATTGTGTTTGGATCAATGCTCTTTGAAAGATATGGCTGGAATAGGTGCCTTGATAAATTTAGAAATTCTTAGCTTGATCTATTCATCCATAGAAGAGTTTCCAAGTGAAATAGGACAATTGACTCATCTAAGAATGTTGGATTTGACAAATTCTGGAATTGAGATCATCCCGCCCAACAGTTTGTCCCAGTTGACCAAAATAGAGGAGCTATATATGGGCAACACCGCAATTAAGTGGGAGGTAGAAAGTTTAACTAAGCAAATGAAAAATGCTAGTCTTGATGAGCTTGGGCATTTAACAAGCTTGACTACCCTAGAAATTCAAATTCGTGAGGCTTGGATTTTGCCAAGGGATATCATGTTTGAGAAGTTAGAAAGATATAAGGTTGTTATTGGAGATAAATGGGAATGGTCCAACAACAAAGGGACCTTGAGGCTGCTAAAGTTAAAGCTTGATACTAGCATTCATCGGGAACGGGGGATTAAAACATTGATTAAAAGAGTGGAAGATTTGTACTTAGATGGAATAATTGGCATTTCAAATGTGCTTTTCGAAATGAATGGTGAAGGATTTCCTCTACTGAAGAATCTCCTAGTTCAAAATAATGACGAAATTCAACACATTATTAACACAATGGAGATGAAACATTCTCATGTTTTGTTTCCAAAATTAGAGACACTGATACTTCACAATCTCAATAACATGTTGAAGATATGTCATGGCTCAATTCCAGTTAATTCTTTTGGCAAACTGAGGATCATCAAAGTCAAAAAATGTGACCAATTGGTATATCTCTTCTCTGTTTTAATGGTTAAGGTCCTTTCCCAACTTGTTGACGTTGAAGTTTCAGAATGTTGTTCAATGAAAACAATTGTGTTCGTAGAAAATGTGGATAGTGGCATCGATATTGATAAGATTGAGTTTTATTCATTACGCTCATTGAGTTTATGTCATTTGCCAGTCGTTGATGACTTCTGTTCAAATGAATTTACGCCTCCTTCGACAACATTGCAGAATTCATTAGGGATTAATGTTCCAACAACCTTCTTTAATGCCAAGGTATTTTCTCTTCTATTTTATATGATTCTACTTTTTATTTTCATTTTAAATCAAATTGCTAAATGATAAGTGAATATTACTGTCACATGTGTATGGCAAGTTTTGAATGAAATTAGTATCGAGAAGTACAATATCAAACTATAGTAATAAAGTTCTAACTTAATAATATTTTATTTTATTTTATTTTCAATAGAATTACCAATAAAGTATAAGATAAAAATTTTGTGTCAATGAAAAATTTTATAAGCAGGATCTTATACGTGCATGATATCAGCTTTTGGGCCAATTAATTAATAAATATTACTAGTTGTTTGATTAAAATTCTCAACATTTCATCATGCTCATACACTTTTATTGTGTGTTTGTTTTCTCACGCTTTATTGTCACAGGTTAAATTTTCTAATTTGGAGACCTTGAAGTTGAGTTCAATCAATCTAGAAAAAATTTGGAATGATGATCACCTTTCTATAGCCAATTCTATTCAAAACTTGGTTAACTTGACGGTTGAAAATTGTGACGGGCTCAAATATTTATTCTCATCTTCTATTATTAAAAGTCTTCTAAGCCTTAAACAGCTTGAAATAAGCAACTGTGATATGATAGAGGAGATAATTGCTGCAGAGGGGAGCAATGGCACTATAGAAGAGGTAATACGATTTCGAATTCTTGTGTCATCTTCAAATAAATAAAATCATAACATCAAGGATTTGCTCTTCTGTAGTTACTTTCATTATTATCATTCATAATGCTGGTTAATTATTATTCACTTATGAATTATATGTCTTGTATCACAGGTTCCATTCTCAAAATTGGAGACCGTAGTAATTAAAAACATGAGAAGCTTGAAGAAAGTTTGGCAACTCCAATTTGTTGGATTGAAGACTTTGGAGGTGAACAACTGTGAGAAACTTGACAATATTTTCCCATCTGACATGCAGAGAACATTTGGAAGCCTGGAGACACTAAAGGTGAGTGATTGTGGTTTAATGGAAGAGATATTCCAATTAACTGCCAGTGAAATTAGGAGTGAAGAGGAGGAGAACGTAACACAAATCACACAACTGAAGAAACTCCATCTACTTCGTTTGCCAAAGTTGAAACATGTATGGAGTAAGGATCCCCAAGGAATTATTCGCTTTCCTTTTCTACAAGATGTGCAAGTCAACTACTGTAGAAAATTAGAATATCTCTTCCCATTTTCAATAGCAACTGATCTTCTTCAACTGGAAAAAATTTTCATGAATGTATGTGGCATGAAGAAAATTGTAGCAAAGAAAGAGGGACCCATGGGGGAAAAAGCCATATTTAACTTTCAACGATTGTACTCTCTGGTGATTTGGAACATGGCTGAACTTGATGGATTCTATGCCGAAAATCACATTTTAGCATGCCCATCATTGAGGGTATTGAGGGTCTTCATGTGTGCAAAATTGGAGATATTCGAGGTACGGGGACGAAGTATACAAAGAAAAAATTTGTCCATCTCAATGCAACAGCCTCTTTTCGTAGTTGAAGAAGTATGTATCACAGAAAGTTTCTTCCGTCTTAAAATTCTTTAGCTTACCATGACACTTTTTTTCTTTTTCTTTTTCACTGGTTTGCATGTCCATAATAATTAAGAAGATCTAGAATATTTGGTTAAAAACAGATGTTGCAAGGTTGCTTTGAAGCTGGGGAAAGAATCATGTGATTGCTCATTTGGTTTCATATAAAACATTCTAAATTCTAAATTCAATAAAAAAGTTGAAATATTAGTAAAAGAAAAAAGATTTTTTAAGGAAAAAAAAGAGAAAACTGGATGGTGGCTTATGTTTAAAGTCGAATCCTTAGAAAAAAGAAATAGATTTTTAACTTCTACATGTGCCTTTCTACTTATTGATATGGCATTATTAATCTGATATTATAATCCATGGATGATCTGAGTGAAAGAAAATAAAGAAAGTATCTTACATTTTCAGGTGATCCCAAGCTTAGAAAATCTGATTTTAAGCAGCAAAGATGCCACAATGATATCGCAAGATCAGCAATGGAGGGGCAATTTCAGAAAATTGAAGGTTCTTGCGTTGTACAATTTTACGAACAAAGAATCAGCTACTTTTGTAGATTCAATTCTGCAAAAAGCACAGAACTTGGCAATTCTAATTGTCCAAGACAGTTCCATGAAGGAGATATTCCAAGATGGATGGCTTGCATGCAAAGTAGGCAAGAATGAAAAGGGCACCCGGCTCAAAAAATTGACGTTAACTAGACTAAAAGAATTGCAATATATATGTAGAGCAGGATGTCAAATTGACCCGGTCCTTGAGGTTCTTGAGGTCTTATATGTGGAAAAATGTACCAGCTTGAAAATTTTGGTCCCCCCAACCATCACTTTTGCCCACATGACATATTTGGAGATAAAAAGCTGTGATGGATTGATAAACTTAATTTATTCATCAACTGCAAGAAGTTTGGTCAAATTGGAAACCATGAAAATAATAGGGTGTGATTCACTTGAAGAAATAGTGATGACACAGGAGGTGACTGAGACACAAGATGAAATTGTATTCAGTAGTTTGAAAACTTTAGAGCTTGAATGTTTGCCAAGCCTCAATAGTTTTTCATCCAGTGATTTCCTCTTCAAGTTCCCATTGTTAAAGAGAGTTGTTGTGAGGGAATGTCCAAGGATGAAAATCTTCTGTGCAAGAGAAACAAGCACACCAATGGTTAGAAAGGTGATAAAAGAGAGAAAAGATGAAGAATGGTGCTGGGAAGGTGACTTGAATGGAACATTAAAGAAGATCTGTCTGGATAAGGTATGTGTTCATCTGACAACTTATTTCACTTGAAATGTTTATTTACTATTTAATTAATGGCTTTTATTTCAACTAAATTTTGTGAATTCCCTTGCACAGGTTCCATTCTTGGAGCATTTGGATCTATCCTTGTATCCTGAACTAAAAGACTCTTGGTACAATCCAATTGAGATCAAAATATTCTGTAATTTGAAATCTCTAGTGGTGCAAAAATGTGATTTTTTATCAAATGTTCTGATTTCTTCAAATTTACTACGAGCTCTCTACAACTTAGAAGAACTTGAAGTAAGAGACTGTGAATCATTAGAAGTTTTGTTTGAATTTAATACTACAAATGAAGGAGGAATGTCACAAGAAGAATCCATAAATTTGCTAAAAATATCTCTGTTTAATCTGCCTAAAGTCCAACACATATGGAGACAAGATTGTCAAGAAATTGAGAATTCCGAAGATTCATTGGATGGCAGATTCCAAGGATTGAAGGTGTCAAAAGCATCAGATATTGGAGAGAAAGGTGAAGAGGAAGAAGTTGAAATGCAACATCAACAACCTCTGTATTCGGCAGCAGAGGTATGGAATACTATTATTTTTAGTCTTGAAATAATAAAATGCTTTAACATTTATGAATTGAAAGACAGCGTGTTATTGTTTTGCTTTTGTTTTGTTTTTATTTACATCCAATAGGTGTGAGGAATATATCTTGAGAGGAAATGATGGTGAACACATACATCAAATGCAAATTGTTGAAAGTTTGGCTCTGTTAATTGGAACGTGTTTAAGTGACACACTAAGCTCAATGCTCATGTACCTTAATTTTAAATATTAAATTCACATTAATGTAAAAAGAAATTAAATTCAAATTAATTGAAACGTGTTAATTAATTGAGAGTATTTTTTTTACGGAAAATATTGCAGTAGGAGAGAAGAAGATTTTTACATGCTTTTTAAAAGTAAACAAGAAATTAGAATAAATTAAATTTTTTCTGTAATTATATAAAATCAAATCCTATTTATAATTCAAGGCCTCCTACAGAACTACTAAAATTATTAAATTGTTAGCTATATAGATTTGTAATTTAAAATTAATAATTTTATGTTCTTTCTGCTTTCATATATAGCCTAGTTTCTTAGCCTAGATGTCCTTTCTAGCTCTCTGAATCTGGAATATGCTGTTTGTTTTATGTGGCCTTCAAGTCCTTAGAAATATTGTCATAAAAAGTTTTCAACAACACACACACACACACACACACACACACACACATATATATATAGATGAGATATTTGAAAAAGATAAAAAAAATGATACTATTCAGATGTTATTTAAGGCACATTTCATATAAATAATTAATTTAAAAGCTTATATATTTGTAGCTGTGTGCATTGGTTACTTTTGGCATTTGAGGGCTAGGGAAGGTGAATGCAAATAACAAAATGATGAGCAGGTTATACTTAGGTCTTTATGAGATTTTTTTTTCACAATTTTGTCACATTTTGTCCTGATGTAAGTGTCTGTTAATAGTTTATTTAAAAAACAAAAACAAAAAGGAAAGTTAACAAGGTGAAAAGTGCGTGTAAATATTGTAGATTAGTAGGAAATTTTATTATTTGGGTATCACCCACTCCTAGGTGATTTTCTATATGATGTTGGTAAAATATTTAAAAATTTTCAGGATGCGATCAAGTTCTTGATCAAAATTTGATAAGTACAATTTTTTAACAAGTAATAACTATATGATTTCTTGTTTAATCATGGGACTATTTCAAGTTGTTATTATTGATTTACCATATATTTGTCATATAAGCTTTTGATAATAACGATATAAGTAATTAGATATAACCGTGGTCCCAAAAATAAAACAAAATTTTTCATCCAAAAATATTAATATATAGAGAGTGTTTTTAAAGACATAAACTTTATATCAAACATAAAGACACAAATTAGGTTAGCTTAGGATGGAATAGGTTGGGAGTGTGGATAGAGGGTCCAAGATTCAAACCTTCTAACTGTTAAAAGTAGAATAAAAAATTATTTTTGATTTAGTAATTTAATCTTGCATACAAAAATTAAAAAAAGAAAATATTCTCTTAAGTGTTAAGGATTGCAGCGGCCTCAAGTATTTATTCACATGCATGTTCTACTATTGGAAGTTTCCTAAAGCTTAAACATGTTGAAATAAATAATTGTGATATGATGGAGGCGAATTCATGTACCTTAACATTAAAGCCATAATGTAAAAAGAAATTAAATTCTTATTAAGCAATCAACATATTGTAGTAGGAGAGAAGTAAATTGCTGAATAAGGTTACATGCTTTTTAAAAGTCAAAAAGAAATTAGAACAAATTACATTTTTAATGTAATTTTGTCAAACCAAAATGCTATTTATAATCCATGGCTTCCTGCAGAATATCTAAAATTATTAGATTAGATTATTAAATTATTAGATATATATATTTGTAATTTAAAATTAATAATTGCATTCTCTCTCTTCTTTCATATATAGTCTAGTTTCATAGCCTTGATGTCTTCTGTCTAGCTTTCTAAATCCGGTATATTCTTTTTTGTTTTATATGGCCTTGAAGTCCTTAGAAATGTTGTCATCAAAAGTCTTTCAAGTATATTTATATATATGAGATAGTTGAAAAAATAAAAAAGATATTATTCAGATGTTATTTAAGGAACATTTCATAAATAAATAATTGAAAAGCTTGTACGTGAATTTGTAGCCGTGTGCATTGGTTGCTTTTGGCATTTGGGGCCTAAGGAAGGCGAATGCAGATGACAAGATGAGGAGGTTGTATTTAGGTCTTTGTTAGATTTTTTATTCACAATTTTGTTATACTTTGTTCCAATGTAAGTGTCTGTTAATAGTTTATTAAAAGAAAACAAAAAGAAAATTGACAAGGTGAAAAGTGCTTGTAAATGTAGCTTAGTAGGGCATTTTGTTATTTGGGTATCGCCCACCCTTACCTTAATTAGGTGGTTTTTCTATATGATGTTGGTAAAAAAAATTTTTAAAAAAAATTCAGGATGCAATTAAAAAACTGAAATTAAAATAAAATTAAGAAAAAACTTTAAATGTAACATGCCATCAAATTCTTTGATCAAAGTATGATAAATACAAGTTTTTCAACGAATAATGACTATATGATGTCTTGTTTAATCATAGGACTATATCAAGTTACTATTATTGATTTACCATATATATAAGTTTTCTACGATAAATAATTGGATATAACCGTTGTCCCAAAAATAAAACAAAAATTTTCATCCAAAAAAAATAATATATGAAAAGTGTTTTTTAAGACAAACTTTATATTTTTTTTTTGGCCTCAAACATAAACTTTATATCACACAAAAAGAAACAAACAAGGGTTGGAAGTGTGGATAGAGGGTTTAAAACTTCAAAATGTTAAAAGAAGAGTAAAAAAAATCTTTTTGTCATTTAGTAATTTAATCTTCCAAACAAACATTGTTAAAGAAATTATTCTCTTGTAATCTTTTAGTGCAACTATCTTATTTAATTTTGATATGAAATTTATTGTCTTTTTATATTACATATGAAGCATTAGGTCTTGCAAAATATATACTTGAGAGTGAGAAAAGTTAGTTTGCTATGTTTTTAAGAATCCATAGTTTGTGACATATCTTCTCCAAAATTGACTTGCCTTACTCAAGTAGTGTTCATTACTGTGGAACATATTCGTAAAAAAGGTATCTTATTTCTTAGTATGTGCATATATGGTAGGTGCTTTTCCCCAATTTGGAAACAATTATCATAAAGGACACACCGGAGTTGAGGACAATATGGCACCCCTTCTTCACCTCAAATTCCATCAGCAACCTTAAGACGATGGAAGTGTCAGACTGTGAGAAACTTGAGAATATATTTCCTTCATATATGCAAAGAGCATTCACAAGTCTAAAGAAATTGATGGTTAGCGACTGTAACTCAATTCAAGTGATATTTGACTTCAGCTCTGAAATGGGAAGTGCAGAGGATACAACAGCACTACAGGCATTGACTCTACTTCGTTTATCAAAGCTGAAACAAATTTGGAGTAGAGATCCTCAAGCAAATATTGGCTTTCAAAATTTGAAACATGTGTGTGTTGAAGACTGCGAGAATTTGGAATATCTTCTTCCATTCTCCATTGCAATACATGCAATTCAACTTGAAGATGTTACCGTAAAGGATGCAGGGAGGATGAGACAAATTGTTTCAGACAAAGAAGGACCTGCAGATCGCCCAGTCAAATTTGAGTTTAATCATTTGACCTCATTGGAGCTTTCAAATTTAGATGAACTTGAGGGGTTTTTTGCTGGAAATCTCTGTTTATCATGTCCATCACTGAGAGAATTAGATGTCTACAATTGTGCGAGATTGAAGGTCTTCAAGACGCAGTATTCCAGAAGCCAAAGAACAGTTTCTGATGATAAAATGCAAAAGTCAATACATCAGCCTCTTTTTACACTCGAAGAGGTATTTATGTATTATTATTAAAAAGATATTCTGATTAACTTGAACATCATTTTTGTTCAAATTTAGTTATGCATGCTAATTATTAATGACAATAGATCATTAATAAAAGTTTTCTAGTTTTACGTTGCTTTCCACAAAATATTTAATAAACAACTTTCTTCTACGACATTTTCACTTCTAGTATTGAAGCTTTGTTTCATGCGCACACTTTTATGGTATAGGTGTTTTGCAACTTGGAGACATTGGTACTAAACAGTGAGGATGCTAACATGATATTACAAGGCCAGTTTTTAGAGGAACAACTTGGCAATCTCAAAATCCTTTATTTGACAAAATTTGAAGATGAGCGAGCTATTTTTCCGTATTGGTTTCTCCAAAATATTATTAGTCTCCAACACCTAATTATTGAATGGAGTTCTTTCAAAGAGATATTTCATAACAAAATACCGACACATGAGAAAGGAAATTTTGAGACCAGAACGCGGCTCAAAAAATTGACGCTCAGTTATTTGTATCAACTCCAACATATATGTAATGAAGGATTTCAAATAGATCCAGTTCTTGAGGTTCTTGAATACTTAAAGGTCAATCAATGTTCCAATTTGAAGCACTTGGTGCCTTCCTCTGTAAATTTTAGTCACTTGACAAATTTAGAGATGGAAAATTGCAATGGATTGACTCACTTGATCACCTCAACAACAGCAAGAAGTCTGGTCAAATTAACAACAATGAAAATAAGAGATTGCAATTCACTTGAGCATGTTGTGGCTAAAGAGAGGGAGGAGCCCGAAGATGAAATTGTATTCAACAGCTTAGAAATTTTGGTGCTTGAGCGTCTGCCAATGATTAAGAACTTTTGCTCTACTAATTGCTTCCTGAACTTTCCACTATTAGAGAACGTTGTTGTCAAGCAATGCCCGAGAATGAAGATCTTCTCTGTGCGAGACACAAGCGCATCAAAGCTTGAGAAGATAGTATCAGAGGAAGATGAAAAACTGTATTGGGAGGGTGACATAAACAGAACAATGAACAAAATGTTTGTGGATATGGTATGTTGTGATTTAACTAAAAATTTTATTATAGACATAAGAGAAAAATTCGTTCTCCCTATATGAACTCCATTCAATTGTTTTTTTTTGACATACACTAAGAGAATATTATGAACAAAACATTTGGAAAAGCCCGTTGGTAGTTTTTAGCTCGCTTTATTAATTCTCTTTTATCTTTCACTGATCCTACATGCATGAACTTTGGCAGGTGGCATTCCGTAATTTCAAGCATCTAGAGTTATCTCAATATCCTGAATTAAGAGAATTGTGGTATAGCCTTGTTCAGCAGCATGTGTTTGGCAATTTGAAATCTCTAGGAATGCAGAAATGTGATTTTTTACCAGATGTTCTTCTGCCTTTAAATTTGCTGCAAGCTCTATCCAAATTAGAAGAGCTTCAAGTAAGTGAATGTGAATCATTGGAAGCTGTGTTTGATTTAACCAACATAAATGACAATGAAATGTTGGCGAAGGTGACCATTCATTTGAAAACATTAACTCTCTCTAGTCTACCTAAGCTAAAGCACATATGGAAACAAAACTCTCAAGAACTTGCGAGTTTTGATGCTTTAGGAGAGATTTCTTCTAATTACTGTCAAGGATTGCAGATTTCAGAAATCCAAGGCTTCAAAGAAACAACAGACGAAGAAGGTGAAGGTGATATGGAGCATCAGCAACTAGCGTCTTCGATTAAACAGGTATCAAACTTGCTTCTAAGTTCTTAGAGACACACCTACCCGCCCACAGTTTTACAGTAGTTAGTTACATGGAAACGAAGTGAACATCCAGGGAACAACTTTATGTAGTTACTTTGGCTCAGTTATCAAATTCTGTTTAAGTAGTCAATAAGTTGATTGATCCTAAGTATTAATCAGTCATCAATATTAAATTAAAACTAATGCAAAAACAAAATAGATTTTTAATTAACCAACTTAATAAATCGTATTTGTTAGGAAGAACTTTGTAGCAGAGTGGTATTATTATTGTTAGTTTTGAAATAGCAAAATGCCTAAACCATTTATGAATTGAAAGAAAACGTGTTATTGTTTTACTTTTCTTTTGTTTTTAGTTACATCCAATACGTGTGAGGAATATATCTAGAGAGGAAATGATGGTGAAAACATGCATCAAATGCAAATTGTTGAAAGTTTAACTTTGTTAATTGAAACGTGTTTAAGTAATACAGTAAGCTCAATGCTCATGTACCTTGATTAATTTTAAATATTAAATTCAAATTAATTAAAAAAGAAATTAAATTCTTATTAAACAATCATATTTTTATTGAAAATATTGCAGTAAAAGAGTTGTAGATTGCTGAATAAGTTTACTTGTTTTTTAAAAGTCAAAAAGAAATTAGAATAAATTACATTTTCTATGTAATTATGTATAATCAAAATGCTATTTATAATTCATGGCTTCCAATAGAATTACATACTTATTATATTAGGTAATTAAATTATTAGATATATAGATTTGTAATTTAAAATTTATAATTATTAGTTCTCTTAGCTTTCATATATAGCCTAGTTTCGAAGTCTTGATGACTTCAAGCTAGCTAGCTTTCTGAAGCTAGTATAAGTTTTTTGTTTTATGTATCCATGAAGTCCTTAGAAATATTGTGATAAAAAGTTTTTGAAACATATATATGAGATATCTGAAAAAATAAAAAATTTATTTAAATGTCACTTAAGGCACATTTCATAAATAATTAATTTAAAAGCTTATACGTGAATTTGTAGCCGTATGCAATGGTTACTTTTGGCATTTGAGGGCTAAGGAAGGTGAATGCGAATAATAAATAATGAGGAGGCTGTATTTATGTCTTTGTTAGATTTTCCTCCCAAATTTGTTATATTTTGTTCCAATGTAACTGTCTGTTAATAGTTTATTAAAAAGAAAAAAGAAAATTATATAACAAGGTGAAAAGAGTGTGTGAATATCGTAGAATAATTAATAGGACATTGTATTATTTAAGTATCAGCCACTCTTAGGTGGTTTTTCTAAATGATGTTGGTAAAAAAATTTAAAAAATTTCAGGATGTAAATAAAAAAAACTGAAATAAAAATAAAATTAAGAAAAAAAATTAAATGTCCCTTGCCATCAATGTTCTTTGATCAAAATATGATAAATACAGGTTTCTTTAACAAATAATAACAATATGATTTCTTGTTTAACCATTGGACTGTCAAGTTAATTTTATTGATTTACCATATCTTTGTCATGCTTTAATATAAGATTTTGATAATAAAGATATAAGTAATATAACTGTGGTCCCAAAAATAATACAAAATTAATACATGAAAAGTGTTTTTAAGACTTCACAAAAGGAAACAAATTAGCTTAGTTTAGGATGGAGTGGGCTGGAGGTGTGGATAAAGGGTCCAGGGTTCAAATCCTCCACACATTAGAAGAAGAATAGACAAATCTATTTGTGATTTAGTAGTTTATTCTTCCATACAAAAATTAAAAAACAAATTATTCTCTTGTAATATTTTTGTGTAACTATCTTTTTTAGTTTTGTTAAGAAATTTATTGTCGTTTTTATATTGCATATGAAGCATTAGGTCTTGCAAAATATATACTTGAGAGTGAGAAAAGTTAGTTTGCTATGCTTTTAAGAATCCATGATTCGTGACATATCGTCTCCCAAATTGACTTGCCTTATTCAAATAGTGTTCATTACTGCGGAACATATTCATAAATAAGGTATCTTATTTCTTAGTATGTGCATATATGGTAGGTGCTTTTCCCCAATTTGGAAACAATTATCATAAAGGACACACCGGAGTTGAGGACAATATGGCACCCCTTCTTCACCTCAAATTCCATCAGCAACCTTAAGATGATGGAAGTGTCAGACTGTGAGAAACTTGAGAATATATTTCCTTCATATATGCAAAGAGCATTCACAAGTCTAAAGGAATTGATGGTTAGCGACTGTAACTCAATTCAAGTGATATTTGACTTCAGCTCTGAAATGGGAAGTGCAGAGGATACAACAGCACTACAGGCATTGACTCTACTTCGTTTATCAAAGCTGAAACAAATTTGGAGTAGAGATCCTCAAGCAAATATTGGCTTTCAAAATTTGAAACATGTGTGTGTTGAAGACTGCGAGAATTTGGAATATCTTCTCCCATTCTCCATTGCAATGCATGCGATTCAACTTGAAGATGTTACCGTAAAGGATGCAGGGAGGATGAGACAAATTGTTTCAGACAAAGAAGGACCTGCGGATAGCCCAGTCAAATTTGAGTTTAATCATTTGACCTCATTGGAGCTTTCAAATTTACATGAACTTGAGGGGTTTTTTGCTGGAAATCTCTGTTTATCATGTCCATCACTGAGAGAATTAGATGTCTTCAATTGTGCGAGATTGAAGGTCTTCAAGACGCAATATTCCAATAGCCAAAGAACAGTTTCTGATGATAAAATGCAAAAGTCAATACAGCAGTCTCTTTTTACACTGGAAGAGGTATTTATGCATTATTATTAAAAAAATATTCTAATTAACTTGAACATCATAGATAGTAAAGCACTGTATCATTACAATTTTACTTAGTGAAAATTTTTTATTCAAGTTTAGTTATGCATGCTAATTATTAATGACAATAGATCATTAATAAATAGGTTTTCTAGTTTTACGTTGCTTTCCACAAAATATTTAAGGAACACCAATCTTCTAAGATATTTTCACTTCTGGTATTGAAGCTTTGTTTCATGCTGGTATAGGTGCTTGGTAACTTGGAGACATTGGCACTAAACAGTGAAGATGCTAGCATGATATTGCAAGGGCAGTTTTCAGGGGAACAACTTGGCAAACTCAAAATTCTTTATTTGACAAAGTTTGAAGATGAGCAAGCTACTTTTCCTTATTGGTTTCTCGAAAACTTAACCAGTCTGGAGCACCTAATTGTTGAATGGAGTTCTTTCAAGGAAATATTCCAAAACAAAATACCAACACATGAGAAACAAAATTTTGAGACCAGAACACAACTCAAAAAATTGACGCTCGGTGATTTGTATCAACTCCAGCATATATGTGAAGAAGGATTTCAAATAGATCCAGTTCTTAAAGTTCTTGAATACTTAAGGGTCAATCAATGTTCCAATTTGAAGCACTTGGTGCCTTCCTCTGTAAATTTTAGTCACTTGACAGATTTAGAGGTGCAAAATTGCAGTGGATTGACTCACTTGATCACCTCAACAACAGCAAGAAGTCTGGTCAAATTATCAACAATGAAAATAAGAGACTGCAATTCACTAGAGCATGTTGTGGCAAAAGGGAGAGAGGAGGCTGAAGATGAAATTGCATTCAGCAGCTTAGAAATTTTAGAACTTGAGTGCCTGCCAATGATCAAGAGTTTTTGCTCTACTAACTGCGTGTTGAATCTTCCATTGCTGGAGAAAGTTGTCGTTAAGCAATGCTCAAGAATGAAGATCTTCTCTATGAGAGACACATGGACACCAACACTTGAGAAAGTATTAACAAATGAAGAAGATGAAGAATGGTGCTGGGAAGGCGACCTAAATGTAACTGTGAAAAAGATCTTTCAAGATATAGTAAGTTTTAATTTAGCCAATTAGTCTCATTTGAAGATGGAGAATTTATTAAATAATTAAATCTAAATATGTCTTGCTGTCGTATGCTGTTCCTGTGCCTACCTGAATTAGGCTATTGGAGAAGGAGATGGAGGAGACTCTGAGGAATCATCAAGAAATATTCCAGGAATTAGTGGAGCATCAAGCTTCGAAGAGCAAGCAGGACAATCAAAGGGCTCTCAAATTGTAGATAGAGGAAAGCAAGAAATACAAAGGCTTCCAAGTTCATCTGCTGATAGACAGCAAGGGGAGAATGCCTTGTCGAAAGATTCTCAAGATGTATTAAGCCCTCCAACAATTCGAGATGCAGGTATATATTGATGTTGTCTTGTTCCTCCAATTTGCCAATATATCGTATTAAGAAGACTTAATTTATAATTATATTTCTTATTAACTCGTATGTAAGTGAACATAAAATAATTTAGGGAAATAAATAAAATATGGTTCAATATTTACTGTGCCAAAACTAAGATTTATGGTAGACATGGATTTCTTCTATATATATATATATATATATCATCAATCTGTTTTGGTATGTTTCAGGACGTTTTTCTTATAGAATGCTCAATAGCACTTTGTTGTTGTACTGATCTTGTTGGCTTGTTGATGTTTTAATCTTTTCATTGTTTGGTGAAATGATCATAACTTGCTTTTATATATGTGAAATAAAATCTACTATTCAAGAATCACTGACTCAAAAGTTTCCATTGATGAGAATTTGTTTAATCAAATCATCCCCACTTATCATTGTTCACAAGTCACAACAAAGAAAGTAATGCATTTCTTTTACGTTCCAGAAGAAAGAAAATTACTTTTATTTTGCTAAAGCATCATGTCAGTATTATATATTCATTTTATTTTTTATTTGTTCACTTGTTAATTTAGACTCAAAAGATATATGAAGTCCTCAAGAGACCATTAGTTATGTTAACTGAATATTTTCAATTGTGTTAACTGAAATATACTAGAAGAATCAAATCACTCAGAAATTCACCCTCGTGGGAACTTAATCAACATGACCACAGCCTCTACAATTGTCAACAACAAAGAAGGTAGCAATTTTAAATTTTTTAAATGAAGTCTTTCTTCTTTTGCATTTTGCGAATGAATAGTGTCATCCTAATTTCTTAATTTCCTTAAAACTTGATTATTTAGCTGCAGAGACTCAAGAGGTGAACAAGGTCATTGAGAAGCCATTGGTTCAACCAGTTCAAAACACACTTAGCCTTACCACAAACCAAGATGCAGGTATTGATCTTGTTTTGGAGTCTCCAATGTTCTATAAATGATAGAAATTGCATGCGTTGTTATGTTTGAAGACTTTTGTATAGTCCTCATTGGCTAAATTAACAATTTTAATGTTCTATTATATGAACTCAACTCTATTATGACTCAAATTCATCTTCTTAAGATTTTGCTGTTAAACTTATATGTTCAGCTACTGGAACTCAAGAGATGGATGAGAACATGGATAGACCCTTGTTTGAAGCTGCCCAAAATGCATTGAACTCCTCCATATCACAGGACACAGGTTTCAATCTTGTTTTCCAGTCTCCAATTCATCAGAAATGATAAAAAATTATTTTTTTTTATTGATGGATCTCTAATATAATACTCCATGGCTAAATTAATGATTCTAACTTTTCATTATGTTAACTGAAACTTGTTAGAAGAATCGCATGACTCAAAAACTCACCCTAGTCAGAATTTGTTCAGCCAAACCACATCCTTTGTAATTGACGACAAGAATGAAAGTAGGGGACTTTTATTTGAAAGGAAGTAATTTATTTTCATTTTTACATAAATCTTGTGTCATTATGTTTTTTTATTTTTTATTTTTTTATTGTCTGTTTAGCTATTGGAACTCGAGAGATGCATGAGGTCATTGTCAGAACCTTGTCTCAAACAGAACAAAATGCAGTGAGCCTTGCCACAGCACAAAACACAGGTTCATATGTTGTTTTCCAGTCTTCAGTTTGCCATAAATGACCTGGACTTTCATTTTATTTTTAACGACTCATTGGCTTAAGTAATGATTTTTCTATTGTGTTAACTGATATTTACCAGTTGGCTAAAAAAAAAAAACTGATACTTACCTGAAGAAATCACATGGCTCTAAAATAAACTCTGAAATTTGTTTTAATATTTTGATTCCATATATGAATGAGACTATTGAAAAACCCTTAATTCAAACTGCCCAGAAAGCACAGTCTGCTGTAGTACAGGACACAGGTTCTAATCTTGTTTTGTATTAATTCTTCATGGATGATCTATGTAACACCCTACCTCCTGACACCTCCAGATTTAACCAGAAACTTCAAAACTTAACCAAACACAACCCTGATACCTTAAAGCAACACTCCAGAACTTCAAACCAGTGGAAACGACTCCCAAAACACCAAAATAGGGCTGGGGGCTGCAGCCACTACAGGACCGCCGCGCCTCCAGCCTCCCCTGTTTCTCTATCGCTTCTGGATTCACTGGCACCACGGCCTGAACTCTAGAGCCGCGGCGCCCCATGCTGATATGCCATATCAGCAACTTTCATACTCCGGGGCGAACTTCCGACGCGCATAACTTTATGCTCCGACCTCTGATTGACTTGATTTCAACTCCTACAAGTCAATCTAGTCTCCATCTATCCAAAGACACCACTTTCACCTCAATCCAACTCCGTATGGAGATTTTGGACCTTTAACACCATTTTGGCCACTTACTGACCAAAACTTACCACTAACCATATCCAATTGCCACCAAAGGCAAATGGACACTCAAAGACCATTCATACAGGTCCAAATCCCCCAAACCAACTTGTCCAAAGAGGTTTCACCTCAAAAGAACCATTCCTCTGAGATTTGACCCCTCGGAACCCAACTTGACAAATAGGGCTACAGGCCCCAAAACATAGCAACAAGGCCCCAAAACCATTCGCGCTCAGCAACACTAACATACAGACTTCTCAACATCCAAACCATGCAACCATGCATACAACATACATAAACATATTTACATCCATCCATAACAATCCTTTATCAATTCCTTTAAGCTATCCATTACAAACATACTATCCTACTTGGCACATGATACATTATCCAGAAATACACACACTACATAGACCTAGTATTCCCACGTTCGCTGCTACTCACGTGTCTTCTCCGGACCAGTGCCAGAACCGTCACCTGCAAGGTTAGTCATGGGAGAGGGGTATGAGACAATGTCTCAGTAACCGAGGACAAACACATACACTTATATATATATTCCATACAACTCATGAATGCATTGTGCAATGAATGGTATACATGTCTCCCTCGCATACAACTAGAACCACGGGCTATCGTCATGACAGGACATTTCGTATAGATAACTCCCTTCCAATAGTCGGTAAAGACTGATTCCGGGATATCACCAAGCTCACCTCCCGTTAGTGCACCCGGCCAAAGGTAACACTAACATTCGAACCGTGGCTCTCCTTCCCCTGGACCACCTCGAATTGGTGGTGATTTAGGGAAGGTGCAGTCCACTGCCGCCTGGCTCCCCTGGCCATAGGGGAGGATTTAGCAACAGGGATCCCATCCTTATCCTCCCTAATTATATATCATATCATATCACCATCACCACCCAAACCGCCATATATCACAATCTCACAATGTCATGTGGTGATGCTCGTGTTTCATCATATACTCATCATCATCATCATATCATAATGTCATGTATGCATCATGTCATGTCATGTCAGTATCGTCATTATAATCATCATAGTCATCATCATCATCATAATCATCACAACTATCAACTAGCTGTGTGCATATCACGATATATATATAGAAAACCGTACACACAACACATCAATATCGTGGTATGAAAGAAATATGCATATATATATATACATAAATATACATACCAATATACAGTACAATACAAATAAACAAACACCCGATTACCTCAACTGTCGTTACCACATGTACACGAGTTCCACAAGCTTCCTTGAACTGTTCAATACACGTGAACCCCTCTCGATAGCCAACAACCTTCACAATACCATAATCCTTCCATTAACACAATGTACCAATAAATCAAACCTCACAATTCAACCACATTAACCTAACCCAAGGTTCTAACACCCTTTTCATGCATCAATAAGCTCTTAGAGATCACTCAAACACTACACAACCTCCTACACTTCGGATTCCCAAGAGCCCTAACCAAGAACAACCTAAAGTTAAGCTTTAAACACATATAATCCCTTCAAAACTCACATCCAAATAACAATGATACCAAAACACACTTCCTTAACCCCATTTCATCCGTTTCAATCAATGGATTTCAGCCAAAACCGAAGATCCAACCTTACAACCGAAAATCTCAAATTCTAACCGAAGAAAATGGAGAGGGAGGAGTATAGAACACTTACCAACTTGAATCCAAGCTTCCAAGGTCTGGAAATTACTCCTAGAAGCCGGGAATCTCGAACCCTAGCTGAGCTCCCTCGGTCTTCTCCATCGCTCCCTTCGTTTCTTTTTTTCCCATTCGTTCGAAATGATTCGGATTTAAACAAATTTCCCAATCCTCACCGCAGCCTCAGCATACCTCGTAGCGGCTCCACCAAGTTCATCCGGAACAACGCCACTGGAATGGTTCTCGCCGCGGAGGTCCTGCTTCTCGCCAAGGCGTGGAGCTCTTCCAAACTCCACTTGAGCCTTCCCCCGTCCTGTTTCCTCCGATCCTGAACACAATGTCAAGAAAAATAACATGGGGGGTGTTACAATCTATAATTCCTTTGTTCTCATTCCTGAATCATTGTCGTAGAACTTCTTAGCTTGATGATTCTAATTTTCTATTGTGTTAATTAAAATCAACTAGAGGAATCAATTTACTTATTAGAAATTCATCCTAGTGGGAATTTGTTCAGCATGATCTCACATACTTTGCAATTGCCAACGACAAAGAAAGTAATGCATTTTTTAATTTTTGAAAGGAAGCCAATTTTTTTTTTATGAGACCATTGAAAGGCTATTAGATTAACCTTCTCATAGCAAACTTAGCATTCCCATAATCTAAGATGCAGGCATTGATCTTGTTTTGTAGTCTCTCCAATTTTCCATAACTTATCTAAATTGCTTTGTTAAGTTTAATGACTATTTTTCACCCTACTCATGGGCTGCCAACATTGATAATTCTAACTTTCTATTATACGAACTCAAAATCTGTTAGAACAATCACTTGACTCAAAAACTATCTTAATGAGAATTTATTCAATCAGACCACAATCTCTATAATGGCACATAATAGAGAAAGCAATGCATTTTCTTATTTTACATTTTCAAAGGAAGTAATTATTTTTGGCTCGAAAATAATCTGTCATTCTATTTTCTAATTTTATTGATAAACTTATTTGTTTAGCCGCTGGGATTCAAGGGATGGATAACAACAACGAAAGGCCCTTGGTTGAAGCTGCCCAAAGCACATTGAACCCTGCCAGAGCACAAGACACAGGTTTTAATATTGTTTTGTAGTCTCCAATTCATCATACATATGATATCCAGTTCTACTTTGTTATATTTGAAGAATCTTCGACTTCATACTCTTGCTTAAATTAATTAATTAATTAATTAATTAATCATTCTGACTCTCTATTATACTAACTGAAACTTTACATGACTCAAAAACCTGGTCTAGTGAATTTGGTCAATACTACAACCTCTATAATTGGCAACAAGAAAGAAAGTAATGGATTTCTTTACTTTTTGCAAGCAAGTAATTTATTTTTATTTTTCGAAAATACTATGTCATTATGTTTTTCTTTTAATTATTTGATTAGCTATTGAAGCTCAAGACATGTATGAGACCATTGCAAGACCCTTGATTCAAATTGACCGAGATGCTGTGAGCCTTGGCACAATTCAAAACACAGGTTCTTATCTTGTTTATTTCTAGTCATCAAGGTGCCTTAAATGATCTGGAGCTTCTAAGCTATGTTTAATGACTCTATGGCTTGATTATTATAATCTTCTATTCAACATTTTTCAATAAAGTAATTTATTTTTACTTTTCAAAAATCATGTTTCATTGATCTGTTTACTTAGGGGTTTTTTATTTATTTAGTTATAGGGACTCAAGAGATGTTTGAGACCATTGAAAGTCCTTTAAAACTTGCTCAAAACACACTGAGCCTTGCTACAATCCATGATACAGGTGCATTTTTTTCTAGTCTAGCTAAGTTGCCTAAACGATCTAATTAAAATTGTTTTGTTATGCTAAAGGTTTCGTTGTTTAATTTGATTTGATACTTTTCCGCTAAATTGATGATTAAAACAATTTAACTTGTGAACTCAAATCTAATTGAAGAATCATATATATCGTGGTGAGTATTTATTTAACCAAGTCACGACATTTATAACTAATGATAATAGAGAAAGTTATAATTTTTTTAATAATTTTCATAAGTAGTTTATTTATTTTCATTTAGCTAAAAATTTTGCATCATTTGTCTACTGGGTTTTGGTTTTTCAACTTATTTGTTTAGCTCTTCAAACTCAAGAGAGGTATGCGGACACTGGGAAACCCTTGCTTCAAGCTACCCAAGGCATGGTGAGACCTAAGGAGATTCAGGACACAGGTGCTAATCTTATTCTGACGGCAATTCGCTACATAGATCTTAAATAATTTTGTTATATTTAATGAGTTTTTGTTATAGTATTCTCTTTGGAATAGTTAATAATTCTATAACTTTCTTTTATGCAAATTAAATTTCAGAGGAATCACATAATTCAGATATTGGGACTCAAGATGAGCTAGACTCTACCATGGTTAATGATGCTGGTATAGATTTTGTTTCACAATCTCTAATTTGACATAAATTAATGGCCAAATACTTACAAATTTTTTCCTTTATTTTGTAGGTACTAATGATATTTCAGGTATTGCTCTCAATTTTCGACTATATTTAAGATTGAGTTGCTATAGTTACTAATTCTTAATAACTTATTAATTGGTCCAACATACTTTATTTCTTTTTAATTAATATTTCCAACTCTATTGCATTATCTGAAATATACTAGAAAAATTACATGACCAAGAATTATTTAGTGAGAATTTGCTTGACCGGACTATAAACTTTGTAATAGTTAAAAATAGAGCAAGTTATTTTTAGCTTTTCAAAGGGAAAGGAATAAGTTTTATTTTTCCAAAACTTGAGACATCTCATTTTCTGATTTCTTTTTTGTTTGTCTATTTAGTTATTTAACCAAAAATACTCTCTGGTGAGAATTTGCTCAATCAAACTACAAAATTTTTAACAATTGAAAATAGAGCAAGTAAGGCATTTTTAGCTTTTCATAAGGTTAAAAACAATTTTTTTCTCTTTCCAAAGCTTGACACATCCTATTTTCTAATTTCTATTTTCCTTGTTTATTCAGCTATTGATCCATCACCTTCACAACCTCTAGAACCTTTGACTTCATCAATACTGGCATCGGATGCTTATAGCAGCTACAAGGGGATGATTGACGTTACCATGCAGAACATGCCTTATTTGGAGGCAGGGGTGAAACAGCATCCGCAAGTGCTTGATTGGCTCAATACAAAACGAAGCAGAGTATTCGCTTCCTCTATCTTTTCCTTATTTGCTGAGGTGACTCGCCTTTTGAGGACCACTCGGCGAGGCGAGTTGACAAAGGATGATCAAAACTATATCAAAGAGTGTTGCACCACTTTACAAGGGGTTGGTTTTGATGAGTCTTGGATTAGTCACGTGTATAAATGCATTGAGGAATGTGGTGATGGCCAAGAGCTCAAGAGGAAGGTTGACGAGGCTGAAGGTCAAGTTTCAAATCTCAAAGCACAGCTTGAGTCCATCAAGAAGGAGTTAGCTTCCGTGGAGGCCTCCTTTGTGTTGTTGCGTGACAAGGCTAGTAAGCTAGATAACTTCATCGACTCCCGAATTCTGTGTACTCTTAGTGCTACTTGCGTTGGCATTTTCATTTTCATCACATTATCCATATATGTACTTTGGCGTGCTGGTTTGTGGTTTGATTAATGCAGTTGTTCTGTATGTTAGGCAATGAAGCAATTGACCATGCAACAATACTTCTCTAGATGCTATTTTATCAATTATGTGGTTTTGGTTGTGGTTCGAGATTATGTCAATCTCAAAGCAGAGAACATGTTAAGTATTTCTTGCCTCTACTGTTCATTAGCTGAAAATAATTAGTTTTCAATTTCAGTTTAACAAGATAGACTATGAATCATAAAATGAACTAGAATTTTCTATTGACTAGGTTTATCTTGTTTGAAATTTAAAGGTATTTCCCAAAAGCAATAACTTAATTAATTTAACAAGGGAAAAAAAGGAAAAAAACACTTAGCTTCAACCTTCAAGTTATTACGGAGCAATATAGCATGTTCTAATTAAGTCTAACACAGTTTAACCAATATAAACCCATATCTGATGTCAATAGTGATTAGACTATGGTTTTGGTTTTCCTTCCTCTAAACCACTCAAATTAGTAGTGATTTAAAAAAGTATATCCTTAATCCACGGTCACTTAAATCTCCTAGTCAAAGGACGATAATTCAAAGACAAAGGTATATCTTCTCACCATCTTCTCACCACCTAAATATAAGGCCTCGTGTGCCCCACCAATAGATCATCACCCAATCAATGAATGCTTCACATGCATAACCAAAATGATAATGCCTTTCATACTATGCCAACATGTCATTATGTTCCATACACATGCAAATCTTATCATCATAGTCATCATGTTAGCATACTCATCAATGTACTAAACCTATTGGTGGGGATGCTACTAAATCACATGTAAATAATATTCCCACTAACATG
Source organism: Adenanthera pavonina (assembly GCA_026686845.1). Classification (NCBI taxonomy): domain Eukaryota; kingdom Viridiplantae; phylum Streptophyta; class Magnoliopsida; order Fabales; family Fabaceae; genus Adenanthera; species Adenanthera pavonina. Next base: position 22,423,189 of record JAIVEN010000022.1, on the reverse strand, counting down.
ATCATATTATCATAGGCCATATAAAAAGTACAAGGAAAGAGATTACTGAAACCTCACTAACGTTGCCAAGGACATCATGAAAGGAATAAACCATATATTTAAATGGACAATTGTAACACACAAGAAAATTCACTCAAGTTACCTCAAATTCCCCTCACACACACGCAAATCGGAGAGAATGACCAAGTCAATCAATAAGCATCATTAAAACCATTTAATTAACCAAGCCATACAAGACACCTAAGACCAATTTTCCTTGTATCAAAGGTTTATCACTTACCAACAAATTTACCGCTTCTGAAAGACTTCTTGAGATGCAAAAACCCCAATTAAGCAAGCCTGCACACCACAAAGCCATAACATATCCAAATTAAGAAAGAATATAAACTTTGGCAAACACAAAACCCAATAAACCAGCATAATTGTAACAAATCCATGATCCCAATACCATAATTACACATATAAGAGCCCCAAACATCAATTCAAAGCCATAGCACACCCTAAAAATTCAGACACCTTGAGGACCCTAAGATTAGAGGCTAGGGTTTGTAGCAATCACTTCACAAACGTCGAAAAACTCTTACCCGAGCCCTAAGAACACCAAAACAATACTTCAATAACATATTTACAATCATTTTAATTGGTGGAATCACTCCCAAATTGATTCTCAAGCTTGAATCCTGAAAATTTCATGCTAAGATTGAAGAAAGAGAGATGGGGAAGGGTAGAAATCCAACATATCTTCAAAATTAAAGCTCCCAAGGCATAAGAAACTTGATCTTCAATCTAGAAACTGAAACCCTAATAGAACCTTTATTTTTCCTCCGTTTTCTTCTTCCTCTATCCACCAATTCGTGTTTTGTGTTTTGATTTAAACTAATTCTGTGACTAGCATCACGGTGCAAGCCCTCTCTGACATGGCCCAATTGAAACCCAGTAGATCTCATTGTGGGACCATTGGAGCCCACCACAATGTGAGAAGCCTCTAACTCTTTTTCCCAAATCTTAATCCTTTTGGTCCTTCCTCTGATCTCTATCCCTTAGTACCTATGCAATTCCAGTGAGATCCTTGTATTAGCTCAATATGTCGGAAACAATTTTATGATGTCTTTCAAAAAAGCTTAACTCTTAAATCAATTTTCTTAATAAAAATTATATTTATGTATTTAACATTAAAATATAATATATTTATTTAAAAAATAATTTAAACTTCCTGAAAAATAAAAATGAAACAAATAAATTATGGTGTACTTTTTGTAAAGTTACTTCCAAATAGGTATAGCAAGCAACCCCCTAATATTTTTTGTCATGGAATAGGAAAATAAAAGTATAAAATAGTTGTTGGCAACATATTTTTGTTGATCTACAAGTATGCTTGAGGAATCGTTTCTCAATTTAGTGAATAACCTGACTTCAATCAAACTATGTTAGAGCATGAGGTCTTTTACTACAATTTCCCCAATACAAGTACAAAAATATTAAATATAGTAAATTTAAGACAAAGAAAGATAGTTTTTTTTACCAGGAAAATGTAATTTTGTTATTAAAAGGAGATTAAAACAACAATTCCCAAACAACAAAACTCCAAAAAAAAAAACTCTAAAACACCACCAAATCATCAGGACTGCAAGAAACTTAGAAAGCAATGACACAGACAAGAAGAAAAAAGCTCTTCAACTCATTATCACAATGGCTAGTTCCATGTGCACCAAGAAGCATGAAAATGTCCAAATGGAGTGGTCATCCTAAGACTTGCTTGATCAAGCCGTCAAAGCTATAACTCCAATGGCAGCCAAGAACCCCTCTCCAACAAGAGAGAGCAAACCATTCTAAAAGCCAAAGATAACCTCCAGAACAAAGCAAAACACAATAGAACCATACCAAAGCCAATCATCCTTGTAAGATACAAATTGAGCAAGAAACCCTCTAATCTTCTGTCATTGACATACAACCACCAAGCATAAGTCCATCCTCAAACTAGTAGATGCAGCAAGACAAATGCAATCTCCCGATGAAGTACAAGAAAACCACCATCAGTCTCCAAACCCTAACCCAACCTTATCCTTAATCTCAGATCAAGGACACTAATACCAATCTCAATAAAAGTGAAGAAACAAAGGAGATCATTGCACAAATTATCTACAAAATTAGGTTGTTCATCATCCTCTAAGAGCATAAGCAAAATCATCGAGAAAGGCATTGAGGCACATATCACATTGAGGAATTAGGGATCAACATACAAAACCTCTTAATCATCCTCCTCAGATTCACCACTGTAGCCATCATCCTTAAAATCGCCACCAAGAGTGCCCAATCTCGTTGAAACCTACGCAGCTCATCATCATTTCTTTGATGGAGGAATAGCCCGATGCTTATACTATAAAGAAGGACCTCTTCGACTTTGCCTTTCTTAAGCCCAAGTTCGATCGACCAAACACACACCTCCGGCAACATGACTTCTTTTGTTCCTCGCACAGCATTGGTCCTTCCCTCTTCAATTTTCCTCAATAATCTTCGATCTCCAGATTTTGGCAGCTCCACAAACACCTCCCATCTTCCCAAATCTTACTAACACAAAAACACCCACACACAAACACAAAAGCACGAAAACACACACACATCGTGGACAACCTCCCCCTGGCAATTGCCGGGGAGAGCAACGCCGGGAAACCCTAGATCTAAAAAAGACGCTCTCACCAACAAGAAAGAAAAAGAAACTCCCACACAGGGGAGAGAAAAAATCATTAACACTATACACTCAAATTCAAATAATTTTTTTTTTACTCTAATTTATCTATGAAAACAGATAGATTTGAATCATAACAACAATGAGAACATAAATTCATAAGTGCTAAAGCATAGAAACAAACCTAAGAGCTCTGTGAGCTATCTTAAATGAAATAGAAAATGATAGGCATCAACGTCTTGAGAGTCTGGATACACTTCAATCTCATAAACTCAAATAAAGATAATAAATAAACAAATAAATTCTAAGATGATAGGTGACATGAAAGCTACATAAAGCTATGGGAGATAGGATATTTCAGAACCCGAAGGTTAATTGCCATTGTTGAAATGTATGCTGTCTTGACGATATGTCTGTGTAATCTTTTCTTTGTTGCTGGTGCTTCTCCTTTTTTAGTAAAAAATTATGTCAAAATTTACAGCTGTAGTTTCCACAACGGAAAAAACTTAAATGCTGTTGCATGTATACTTTTCATCCAGTTATCAAATAGAAAGATGCCATGTAATCTTTCATTTTGTCAACTCATTTTTATTTAATTTTGTACTTTTAACAGCGTTAACCATGAAAAAGATCGAACAGTTACAAACTTCTTTAATCTCAAAAAGAACCTATGCCTTCCATCCAACCTTTAACAACTATTTCTCCCAGAACACTCCTCTTTCTTAAAGTTTTCATCCCATAAATTTTCTCTATGCAGCAACGTGAATCTTTCCATGCCTTTCTCTCTCTTACTCCATCAAATTAACCCAAAAGTTTTCTCTCTCAGCAATCCATCATCATGCTTCGGAGCTTGATCCCTCAATTCTCACTAAGAACTCCCCTACCTCTTCCATGAAGACCAAGCACATGGATTGTGAGAATGACGATGGGAGCGACAGTGATGATCCTTGGTCATTCAAAAAGCCAAGCACTTGTGTGAATTTATCCGGCAAGACCTCTAGGACGGTTGAAGAAGGCCAGGAATCGAGGAATGGGGACGCATGTATGGTTTGAAGCCCCAGGTCAAACGGTGGACAATCTTTATGATGCTAGCAACCACTTCTCGGAGATAGCAAAATTGTTATTGGGGAGAGATCTTGGAGATCTCAAAATATTTCTGTTGTAATTTTTCTTAAATTTTTCGTTAACCCTTTTCTTGACTGTGTTAACACCATTAAGCTTGAAAATATAATTTGAAAAATGAGTTAGAAAAAGAAAACAGGTGGCTTCTTTTTATTAGAAAAAAGTACAAAAGCATATAAGTAACAGTATCTAGGTTTTCTCCTTCCACAAATTCAGAGATCCTCCTTGTCATTTTCTCTCTACTAACCCACTTCCTAGTTTCTAGCCAAGGTGCATGACACTTTCTCCTCTTTCTATTATATATATTTTTTAAAAACTTAATGGATAAGGAATGGCTTTTTTATAAGTCCAACTAAATTAATATTTTTAATAATATTTAGGCCAAAAATTAATAAATATTTTTTTCATATTTTCTTTGGGCTTGGCCCACTAAAAATATAATGTAAACAATAGTAAAATAAAATAGAAAAGTATTTTATACTTCACTATTTTATCCTAATATATATTTAAAATATAAAATAGCAAAATAATCAAACCAGATATATATGGCTCAGTTCAGCGGCCTGTCTGAGATCAGAGTTGCCCTTGGGGCATCTTTTTACGAGAGAGTGATCCGTGATAGACATCTGTGATAGATTAAGATTTGCCAGAACGTCATTCTTGCCATGTATATCGATCTCTTGTACAAAAGTTTATTAAGAACCAATATATATTATTGTAAGTCAAAATTTAACATAAAATAAAATAGCCGCACCACACTTGCTTCGGCTCTTCTCAATTCTCATTATTATTAGGCTATGCTATTTATATATTATTACACAATTATAGAAAGTAAGGATCCGGATTAATCGCTCCGAATCCTTCGACGATCCACCAGAGCTTCGTTCGAAACTTGGAATCGTATTTGATTTTCCTGTATAAATAGCAATCATAGGTGAATGGCTTCGCAAGAAGCGATCGGCAGATATAGGGGCAGAGGGAGAAAATTCTCCATCATCGATCAGCTTTTTGTCAATTTTCTTCTGCTTCAAAATGCCTCAGGGAAACATTGATCAGTTATTCAAGCTGGTACCAAGAATCGTGAGATCATCGAGTCTTTTTGTGAGTTTCTTTCGATTAATAACTCATTAATGGTTTTGAATTTTTTATCCGAATTGCTTTTTTCTTTTTTCCTTCAAATCGTTTAATGAGGTGGTTTGTGTTATTATGCCCTACTTACGAGAAGGAATGTGGCGCTGCGTTACATCAAGAACGATCTCTTCTGTGAGTACAATTGGTCAATTAACATAGGTCTTGCGAATTGAGTTTGATCACTGACACAGTACAAAGCATTCCGAATAGTTATGTCAATTTGCAGAAACATTACAATGTGTCTCTATTACTGTCACATTAAATATCAATATGTCAATCAATACGTGAATCAATATCGTAAAGAAAGCCATGCTATTCTTATAAACAGTGCGGCTACTCTCATAACCGCTTTAATGGGCTCAGAAATTATCCGAAATGTAATGAGAGCTTTGTATTAATTTATCTTGGGCGTGATGGCTTCAATATCTGATGATTTCATTGGAGAAACAACCTGAGCATTATCGGTCTCTAGCATCTTCTTTTTCTGATATATTTTTTCAGTGATTTTAAAGTCCTTAACATTTTAATGCTTGCATGTAATATGCATATAGAAAATTGATCTGGCAAGGTTTCTCCATCCAAGACATCGAGAGTGGAGAGAATCGGTGTCGCAGAGAATGGAGAAGGTGATGGTGTCGTTGAGAACGGAGAAGATGAAACAAATTGATCATCGAATAGAGAGAGAGGGGTAGGACGTCGGACGATGATGATAGAGCAAGGATGGTGGAGATCCTCTACCGGCGTGCGGTGGCTCCTCTGTTGTCAGCAGCAACAATCGAAGAAGAGGATAGGGAAGGGAAGGAAATGAGGAGTTGTGAGGGTCAGTCAATCTTTCTATATTTTTTGTTTTTTCCACACACGCACGCAGTAAGCATACCTAGATCCTTCCATCATTTACGAAAAAAAAATTACACAAGGTCAGAACAGACCACATAGTCTATGGAGCCAGCCCGGAACCCACTCTGACCTAGTCAATCAACCCCATTGGGACCTCAGGCTGTTGTCTGGGTTCATACCAATCCGGGCCTCCTCAGGTCAAATCGAGTTTGCGTGGACCAGGTATTTTTCCTCTATCCCTAATAATTTGGTGCACCTGGAATTAAATTACATTACTAATTAAGTTAGGAGTTCATTCAGGATGTTGGTTCAAAATATAAAAATAATCAATGCACAGAAAGCTTTTTTTTCTTTTTTTTCTTCTTTTTCGGGTTAATAAAGAAAGCATATTTTAATCATGTTCCTGTTACAGTTATCTCACGCATTCTCTAATTAGATTATATGCTCATATGTTTTATTTTCATTTTTAGCAATATTTTTAAGGCATGATGGTACGGAAGGCTTATTTTCTGGAAGGGTAAAAATCACGTGCACAACTTTCTTAGCTCGAGCGCATGGGTACATGCATGTGTGTGGGTATACATATATATATATATACCCACATACATATACACATACATATATATACATACAAATATCCAGAGACATACAGACACTGAATGCATTCGATAGATATTATTCTAAACAGTAACAGAATAATTTGGTTTGCAAACTTGCTGATTGTGTACAGCATTCCAATTGATGCGGCTTTTGCTGCTGGCCGCGTCCCACTTAAGAAGAATACTTTTGTTCTCAAGGGTGAGAGCTGGAACATATACAGGACGAGATTAAATGTCGAGGTTTCAATTTTTTCCAGAAGCAGTACTCGAGGATCGCTCAGCCATTTATGGAACTCCTATTCGGTGACTCTTTCCACGGTGTCACTCAAGGGATCTACTTTGCTCAGAATGTCAAGCATACTAGTTTTTAAGAATAGACTGGCATTTCTTAGGTAGGGGCAAAATACATGGCCGAGTCCCCTGTAAATACTCATCAACGATTCAACGAATCCGGTAATTTCAACCAAAGCGTTGAACCGAGGATGACCATAACGACCACCAATAATTAAAGCTTCTTTCAAGGTCTAACATCATAGGGCTAACATTTCCTGACGGTAAGAATTAACAACGATCCAGTCATATGACCCAAGAATAAATCATAATCTGTGGGTCTCCCATAAATCCCTGATTAGTTGGTCCTAGATATTTTCATTAGAAAATACAAAATAAAGTTTGTCCAGGGCCTCGCCTCCAGGAGGCATTCACAACGGGTTCCCAGAAATACAAGAGGATGGATATTAATAATGAATTTATTGCCTAAAGTATAGCCAGCGATTAACAGTTTTCCTGGGGCTACCCAGCAATGATTTAGGACTTTAACTGCCTTGAGAATTCCTACTTGACTGAGAGTAGTGTTTTTGAGAATCAAACCCAGCAAAACAATGCGGTGTCACTTTTTCCGGGGGTAGGATTGAGGAGGAGCTCATTGACAACTGCTGCCCCGGCATGGATTTCTCCACATTGTAGTGGAATGAAATACCACCCTGAGAAAAGCTGGGAGATTGAAAATCAGGCAACATTGGACTAGTATCTCTCTGGCTACAAAAGTTGTTAGCAGGTTCCTGGAAACATCCTTGAATTGATAAGTTTTCCTCTACAGATATCGCACCTGTAAGAGTCTTAAACGCAAATTCTAGACATGGGTCTGACCAGGAATCCATAAGTGGAGCAGAAAACTGTGATTCAGACTTTCCCTGGTTTTGAGTTTGAGTTTCAAGTTGTGGTGGCTCTGCTGGAGCAGATTCTTTCTCAAAAACCTTTCTAATATTGTTTGATGGCCCTTGCAGTATTGAAGTATCTATATTTCTAAATTGATGCGCAAGTTGGTATTCATTCCCAGCTTCAATATTCAGGGATACTCTTTCATCTGAATTCTTTGTTATATTGGCTTCATCACCATGACACCCTCTTGCAATAAATTTAGGAGTGTTTTCACAAGATGTAGAACTGGTTCTCAACTCAGGTTGCCCCAGAAGATGTCTTGAAGGCTGGCAGACCATTTCAATATCTTCACTATGTAGCAACTCCCCTTTATCCAAATTCCTGTTTATATTGGCATTATCACCATATAATTCTATAGCAACAGATTTAGGAGCATTTTCACATGAGGGGGAGCTGATCAACAAGTCAGGTTGACCCAGGAGTTGTTTTGAAAGCTGACATCCCTTATTGAAAACTTCAATATTCTGTGATTGGTTCAAGTTTACGTGAGCTTCTTCTTTGATGCACTTCTCTACCACACTCTCAAGCAATCCCGTATTTGGTGGACTATTAAGATCAGGAGTCATGACAGGAAAATTTTCAGCAGCAGAATCCACTGGCAATGCACCTGTGAGAGTCTTGATTGCGAACTCTAAGCATGGATCAGACCAAGAGTCCCCAAACGGTAAGGATAGCTCTGGCTCAGAACTCTCATTGACATTTTCAGCTTCAATCTTCTGCAACTGTTCATTGGGGACAATTTGAACTTCATCTGATTTCTCACTCTTGTTTGATGATTCTCCATGTACTCTTATTTTGGGACTAGTGGGAGCTTGAAGATCAATCTCTGTCTCTTCCACAACATTAAGATGTTTTGATGCTGCATTGCCTGAAGTTGCAGCAGGAGTTGGTTCATCTTTGCATGATTTTTTAGTGGCATATTCAAGAGCTCTATCAGCAGGCGCCACCTCAGGTTCATGGCCAGCAAGTCGTTTTGACAGCCTGCGAGGCAAACTAGGCTCTTTCTTATTCTTGGATTTCTTTGAAGTAACCTGTCGATTTTTGCCATTGCTTCCTTCTGTAACACTATTAGACAATTTAGTTTTATCAACCACATCTGTTTCAGGAATCAACACAGGCCCCTCACCTTCTGTAACACTCTTGGACAACTTAGTTTTATCAACCACAACTGTTTCAGGAACCAAAACAGGCTCCTTACCTTCTTCTTTAACACTCTCAGACAATTTAGTTTTATCAACCACATCTGTTTCAGGAGCCAAAACAGGCCCCTTACCTTCTATAACACTCTGGGACAATCTGGTTTTCTCAACCACATCTGTTTCAGGAACCAGTGCAGGTCCCTTATCAGTTGAATCCTCAACTGGTAATGCACCCATGAGGGTGTTGATTGCAAATTCCACAGATGGATCAGACCAAGAATAGTGAAATGCAAAAGATAGTTGAGGTTCTGGCTTCTCATCATCCAATTGTCCATCTCCAAGCTTGTCCTGTTGTTCACAAGTTTTGGGTGGAATACCCTCAATTTGACATGATTCTGCATTGACCTCAGCTTTAGACTTTTTACCCTTGTATTCAGGAGGCTTGTCATTTAACATGGAGTTGGTAATATCAGGTTCAAAGCCAGCAAGTCGTTTTGAAGCCCGATGAGGAATGTTATAAACTTTCTTATTACTGGATTTGTTTTCTTCTGCACCTACTTTTCCAATCTCACCTGCATTCAATTTGTTTTCTTTTAGGAGATATGTTTCAGAAGTCTAGTGAATACCAATATGAGAAATACTCAGAACTGGTAAGTCACCTGTAGTCTTTGTGGCACCCTTCAGGCTGGGTGAGTTATAATCATTGCATAGAGAATTGTGATGTGGTTGCTCACTGAAGTCTCCTTTGCCTTCAGAAATTTTGTTGCTTTTGTTTAGTAACTCTCCTGGTATTTTATGCACGTGCTCAACTTTTGGGACAAAATTGAGCTGTTGAGACAATACATTCACTGAACCAACATCTAGAGTGGTTCTACTTTTCCTCAAGCTTCTCTTTGGAACTAGAAGAGTCTGTTCATTGATCATGTTATCAGGATCAGACACCTGGTCAGGTCTAACTCCAGCAAGTCGTCTTGAAAATCTGTGAGGCACATTCAACCCTTTCTTGTTGGATATGCTAGGGCTACTGTGATTCTTTTCCTCAGCATTCTTCATCACACTCAGAACATAATTCTTTTCTTGCACATGAGCTGCATGAGTTAAGTAAAAGTTCAGATTCAGAAGAACAAATTTGTTTTTTTAAACCATACAATTTTTTACAGTGGTTAAGTACCTGGATCTGAAATTTTGTTCATTTCTGGAGTGTTTGAGGCTGCATCCTCTGGTGAATGCATCTTCACCGCAGTTTCAGCATTGTCCACCTTCAGATTGTGCCCTTCTTCTGAACACTTGGTGTCACAGAATTCTATGCTGTTTTTTTCAGATATCTTTTTGCCTGAATAAAATAAGTTTTAAATATATAGGACAAAGTTTTAGCCATGAAAGGTATATTCGAGTTTGGATAAACTTGTGGCACAGTTGATCAATCAAGACCAAATATTGTCATTGTGATGTACCTACAAAAAGCTGCCTTTTAGTTGCAGGCTGCTTTAGTTTCTGTCTTTTGGCTGTAGATGATAGCTGGAGTGGACAAAACAAAAATGAAAATTTTAAATTATTCTCACTCAAATATCCATATCCGAAGTTTATTATTTTGTTTCAATTGCTAGCAAGATACAGACCATACAAACCTATGTGTAGAAGACATGAAGTAAAATGGTATACTACTAAGGAACAAGAGGTATCACTGGCCGATACCAGGGGTGAGGCAATGTTGTCAATAAATGGAACAAGTTTAATATTCTTGAATTTGATACTATTAACAAATCACCAACATAAATTTAATTTTTCCTACTAAATAATAAAAAGAATAACAAAAAGAAAAAGAACATACTTCAGCAGATTAGCAGAAAGATCATCCACTGAAAAGTCGCATAAGTTAGATCTAGAAACTCAAATTCAAAGAAGCACACCACTATTTTGAAGACAGTTCAAAACTAATTAATAATTTTCTTTTGGCCAAAAAAAAAACTAATTAATATTTTTCACACAAATAAAATGTTGTTTCAAAAAGTCTCAAGATATCCATGATGTGATTGAATGATCTTTCTCCCTCTTTGTAATAGCTAGATTGTCAGGAGTTTCAATTGAGAACCACTAGGAAAAGGATATGAATTTGAATAATCAATAAAATCAATACTAGTAACATAGTATTAATATTAACCAGCAAAGAAAAATTACAGTGGAATTGTCTTCATCTTGGACTTGTCTTTTTTGTGGTTTCATCCGACATTTAGTTATATCTCCTGACTCAATATAGCGCAATGCATCCTTCTTGGAAAAGAATGCATACCCACTCACTGGATCTATATAGTACTGCAGAAATTACAAACCAATCAGAATTTATTTACACATTAAGCATATCTAAAACTGTAAATACAGTCGACTGGAGTCAGGGACGGGTGCAAAACAAACAATACCAGACACTAATCAAATTTCATACCGGGTCTTTCCTAATGCCACTTCTGTCCTTCCTAATCTTGACTTCTTTAGTCCACCCAGGAGGTAAATCATCCACTACAGACTTCTCAATTGTAACCTAAAACATTGCAAAACCGCTTAAAAAAAAAAAACCTACACACTGAATAACAATTTTGGCAGACTTCTAGTAATGCTCAGCAGATTAAACAAAGGTTCAGTCAATAATCAATATTATGGAGAAAAAAAAAAAAGAAATTTCATACTGGATCTTCCATTATCATCTCAACTTCTTTTGTAGACCCAGGTTGTAAATCATCTGCATTAGAATTCTCAACTGCAACCTAAACATTTATGTAATTTTTCAAACATAACATCTAGTAATATTCAATGAACTAGACAAAGGTTTAATCAACAATCAATACTATGAAAAGAAAAAAGATATCAAGGTCAGGAGATTAGCAGAACGATCATCCTAAAAAATTGTATATGCTAGATATGGAAACCAAAATAACAAGTATGCCAGTATTTTGAAGATAGATCCAAGCTAATTAATTTTTCTCACAAGCATAAATTGTCGTTTAAACAGTCTCAAGATATTGCTGATGTATTGAAGAATCTTTCTCCCTCTTTGTAATCACTCAATTGTTATGACTCGGGATTGAGAACCACTAGTAAAAGGGATACGAATTAGAATAATCAATAAAAGTAATAATAGTCGCATAGTATCCATATTAACCAGCAAATAAGGCTCACAGTGGACATGTCTTCATCTTGGCTTTGTCTTTTGTTTGGTTTAAACAGACATGTGCTCACATCCCCTAACTCAATATTGTGCAATGCATCCCTCTTGGAAGGATATTCATTCACCGGATCTGTATAGCACTGTAGGAATTACAAACCAATCAGAAATTCAGAATTCATCTATGATCAATCATATGGGAAACTGTAAATGCAGTGTATTACACAATATTCCAAACTGAAGAAATGGCGTGCAAACCACCTCCCCTGAAGAGGAAAAAGAAGGCAATAATGCATAAATATTCGTTTTTTTTTTTTATTTACATTAAAGTTTCTTTTGACTTCGAAGGGAGGAAGGGGGCATAATATTAACAGTTTCAAACATGATATGAAATTTCATACTGGCTCTTTCCTAATGCCATTGCTGTTTTCCCCAATCTTTACTTCCTTTGTCTGCCCAGCTGGTACAACATCCACCATAGACTTGTCAACTGCAACCTAAAACATACCAAAAACTATCAAAATATTACATACCGAAAAACAATTTTTTTAAAAAGAAAAACTACTAGTAATATTCAATGAACTAGATAGATGTTGATTCAATCATCAATATTAGGAAGGAAAAAATCATTACAAGTAATATTCAATGAACTAGATAGATGTTGATTCAATCATCAATATTAGGAAGGAAAAAATCAGCTTCTATATTTTTTCCAGATCTATAGCTGCCTATCTAACTTGTGAAGCGGGGAGGAGGCAGTAAAACGTAAATAGCTTCAAATATCAAATAAAATATCATACCACGTCTTCCTTAATGATGCTGCTGTTCTTCCCAATCTTGACTTCTTTTGTTGACCCAGGCGATAAATTGTCCATGGCAGACTTTTTAACTGCAGCCTAAAGCATACCAAAACTATAAAAACCCTACATACTTGAAAAAGTAAAATAACTTCAATGGAACACATCGAAGTTCATTTTAATAATCAATGAAAAAAAATTTTAAGAATGCAATACTCCTTCTATATTACGTATGGATCTGCAGACACCTTGCTGAGATGCTGACTAGTTCTACAGAAAGGTCCTTCATTAAATAAGTGGATTCATGTAATGTTTCAAAGTACATTTGACATGGAATTTTCTGTATTCACAAAATGATTGGTCTGATTCATTCCAAAAAGGGTTCCTCACATCATATACACAGACCTAGGGACCCACCAACCAAAACATATAACATCAACTAAGACACCTAGCATCTGAGCCACTAGCCAGCTCATCAGTCAACAGTCAAAAGCATATACAGACAATAATAGAACGACATAGCAACTTAAAGAAAATGCAAATAACATAACAAACACTCCCTTCCCCTATAGTTTCTCCTTGTCCTCAAGAAGCACTAGTGTCAAATTCTGGAAACTGATTCCGAACAGTAGCAAGGTCTTCCCAAGTTGTGTCTTCCATTAGCCCTTTCCATTTCACTAATACCTGGTTACTGGTAAGTGTCCACGTTGCACACTTTTTCTTGCCAAAATCACCCCAGGTTCAATAGTGAAATTGCCTTCAGTATTAGTCATAGAAAGAGTTGAAGAACTAGTAATCCCTTCACCTAAGTGCTTCTTTAACTTGGACACATGAAATACTGGGTGAATTCGTGTGTTTTCAAGTAACTCCAGTTTGTAAGCAACTTGACCAATTCACTGCAACACCCAATAAGGACCAAAGTACCTCAGAGGTAATTTGTGCAGCACAGAATTGTTCAGCACATTCCTCTTGAAGGGTTGCAACTTGAGGTAAACCGAATCCCCTACTTGGAATTCCCTTTCAGTCCTATTAGCATTAGCTATCTGCACCATATGGTTCTGTGCTTTAGCTAAATTCCGTTTGAGCAACTAAATTGTAACCTCCCTATCCAAGCAACTATGATCAATCATGTCATTGCTTGAATCTCCTGCCAAGCAGGGTAGATGAAGTGGTTGCTTGACTCCATAAACTGCCTCAAATAGGGACATAACAATTGATGAACAGTATGATGCGTTGTGCCAGTATTCAGCTAGAGATAACCATTTAACCCATTGTTTCGAGTGATCTGAGGTCATGCACCAAAGATAGCATTCAAGAGACCTGTTCAGCACCTCCATTTGACCGTCCATTTGGGGATGAAATTCCGATGAATAAAGCAATTTGACCTGTTGAGGCTTCAGTAATTCCTGCCAAAAACGCCCACAAAAAATTGGATCTCTATCCCTCACTATACTTTGAGGAAATCTGTGTAATTTGACAACGTTATCCATAAAAATCTGAGCCACATCAACTGCTGAATAAAGGTGTTTCGAGGCCATGAAGTGTGCAGCTTTGCTTAAACGATCTACCACCACCAATATCATAGTTTTCCTATGAGAATTAGGCAGGCCAGTGATGAAATCCATACTCAGATCAGTCCACACATGAACTAGAATTGGTAATGGTTGGAGGTACCCCCAAGGTTGCAACATTTTCAGTCGTGTCTCTGGCAGACTGCACATTCTCTTACAAATTTCCCGATGTCTTTTGCTAATCCTTTTCAATAAAGACTGCAGCTATGCGTTTATATGTAACCTGACCTCCTGAATGTCCTCCCGAAGGATCTGCATGAAAGTGCTACAACAATTCCTTCTTTAAAGCAGCATTATTTCTCACTACCAATTTAACTTTTCATTTCAACAACTGATGCTGCCAAGTGAATTTTGGGTGAGAATCAGGGCTTGTGTCCATATCCTTGACCAACTTCTTTAAGGAGTCATCTTGTACCCACGACTCCTTGACCCGATTATGGAGACTAAACACAATAAAGATAATTGCATAGCATTGAGCATTTGATTTAGATTCCATGTGTCCTCTTCTCGAGAGAGCATTGGCAACCATATTATCTTGTCCCTTCTTGTACTCAATGGTATACTCCAATCCCCATAACTTATGAACCCATTTGTTTTGCTCTGGTGATACTGTTTTATGCTCTAAAATGTGCTTGATTGGCAAATGATCAGTTTTGATTACAAACAGCCAACCAAACAGATATTGATGCCACTGTTTCACTGCAGACACAATAGCAATCAATTCCTTATCATATGCTGACAGATACCTTTTATGGGGACTAAGAGCCTTGCTTGCATATGCTATAGGATGTCCTTCTTGTGTTAGCACAACACCAAAGCCCACATTAGAAGCATCCATTTCTAAAGTAAATGTTTTCGAAAAATCTGGCAAGGATAAAACTAGTGTTGTGGACATAGCCTCCATTAATCTCTCAAAATCTACTTGAGCCTCTTTAGTCCATTTGAAAGATGGACTCTTCTTAAGTAAGGCTGTTAGGGTTTTGCAATAATGCCATAATTCTGAACAAGTCACCTGTAATATCCTGTGAGTCCTAAAATCCCACACAAAGCCTTGATAGTTGTAGAAACCGCCAAGACCTCATTGCTTCAATCTTCTTAGGGACTGCTTCAATCCCCTTCTTTGAAATCAAATGGCCCAAATAATCCAATTTCTCTGCAGCAAAGATGTACTTAGACCGTTTTGCATACAAGGTATTGTCACACAAAACCTATAATGTAACCTTGAGATGCTACAAAGGTCACTCCAACACTTGCTATACACAAGGATGTCATCAAAAAATACCAGAATAAAATTCCTCAAATAAGACTTGAAGATATAATTAATCAAACTTTGAAACGTTATTGGAGTATTAGTGAGGCCAAAGGGCATCACCAAGAACCCATACAACCATTTGTGTATGTGAAAAGTGGTGTTGTGTACATGGCTAGGCCTCATTAAGATCTGGTAGTACCCTGCATGAAAGTCCAATTTGGAGAAAAAAAACAGCTCCATGAAGATCATCCAACAATTCTTCTATAACCAGAATTGGAAACTTAGTCTTGAGTGTTTGTTGGTTTAGTCTTCGATAGTCCACACAAAAACGCCATTAACCATCTTTCTTCCTCACTAGAATCACCAAAGAAGTGAGAGAACTGTTGCTCGGCCTCACAATACCCAGCTGTATCATCTCTTTCACCAAGGATTCCATGATGTCCTTTTGCACCGGACCATGCTTATAGTGTTGGAGGCATATTGGCTTGTCCTCCTTCAAATTGATAGCGTGGTCACATGCTCCTGACGGTGGCAACCCCATTGTTTCCATGAAAACATCCTTGTATTCACCCAATACAGCCTCTAATTCCAGTTGCTTAACCCGGTTATCTACTGTTTCTTGTAATTGCAGGGGAATTACATTGTTTGATGCAGCATTCTGATGCAGCATCAGTGATCTGAAGGACAAACAATGAGGATGAAGGCAAGGTTCTTGTCTTTGTCCAACTCTCTTCAAGCCTACTGTTGTTACCCTTTACCCCCTGAACCTCATATTGATGGCCTTGAATCCAGAAAATCACCAATTTATCCTGGAGATCTAACATAAAACATCCCAAGGTCCTAAGCCAGTGAACCCCCAACACTGCATCATAATAAGGTAAGTCCAGCACATAAAAATTAGCAATAACTAAAGCTCCACCCATCTTCCAAGAGAGCCTTTCACAAACCTAGTTTACTCATACCCCGATGACCATCAGCTAGTTTCACTAAAAGGCCTCAGGTAGTGTACTTGGGTTTGAGTCCCAATCGTTTGACAACAGCTATGTTACTAAAATTGTGTGAACTACCATTGTCTACTAACAGTATAGCCAACTATTTTTTAATATAACTAGGTACCAAAAGGGACGAATGTTCATCATCTTCAAGAGCATTGAGAGTTGCTTCTTCTGGAGTCTCCCCTTGATCTTCACAATCCTAAACTACTTCCTCCTCTTCTTCCACAGCATTAACTATCATGAATAGTTGAGATTGAGCAAACCACTTGTGGCCAAGGAAGAACTCCTCCACACACGAAAAACACAAACCCTTCTTCCATCTCTCTTCAACCTCTTTTTTACTCAATTGTTGAAATGGATTTTGGCTAGGTTTTTGACCTGTAGAAGTATGCTTCAAGGTTCTAGAAGATTGAGAAAGAGCAACACTCCTTGAAGCACCTTGTGTCTATCTCAAGGTACCCATATTTGCCCGATTGTTTGGATAGAAAGTCACCAATGCTGCTAACAAAGTGGCAGAACTACTTACCTTCTTCGCTGGTTGAGTAGCATGAGTGGAATCAAGAAGAGTAGTGAGTTCTTGCATCTTCACAAGGTACATAGCACTAAGAAGAGAAGTGGGCTTAAACATTCGTATCAGTGCTTCAACCTTTGGTTTGAGGTTGCCCAAGAAACAACTAAGAGCCACCGCGTTAGAGATATCAACATGAGCAAGTTGTTAGAACTATTCTTGGAATTCAGAAACTAACCCAATCTGCTTCAACATCACAAGCTCAACCATTGGATCTATTAGACATGGCGTCCATATACTCTACCCATGCCACTTTAGATAGAAGTTTTCCTCTCATGTATGCTTGATGCCATTATAGCACCCATCCCTCCAGGTGAATGCTAATAATACAGATACGATGCTCTAGTGGAGTTTCATCGATCTCAAAAAATTGTTTGCACCAGAAAGCCCATCCTCTAAAATCATCAACATCAAACTTTGGAAACTCCAATTTCGTTTGTTTTGTTGGACTCACGTATTGAGCATTGGCTTAACTCGTGAAGAAGCCAAACTGTAGCATGCCCGACCAAAGAGGAATGTTGATATTCAGAGTTGTAGTGATAGGGATGTTGGCGTTCGGAGTATTGGTGCAAGAAATCCCACCGTCATTGCCTCCCCCCAGAGATGACCAAAGAAGATCATCCTATCAGCGCCTTCATAAGCCTTGCCATCTGAAGAGTGTTTTCACGAATGACATGTTGAGTCTTTTCACATTCAGCATTCAGCCTTGTGTGCCTTGCAGTCCGCTTTGGTTGCTGCCCTATCCACTTCCGCCTACTCTGCAATAGTCATAACAAGTTCTCGGAGAGTGGAAACTTCTCATCACAAGTCCTCAACATCGTGTTTGTTCTGGCCAAGTTCATTCTTGACTTCTTTTATCCTATCGGTGCTTCTGGTTTCTTTAGCCATAAGCCTTGTCACTGGTCTAATTCATTCCAAAAAGGGTTTCTCGCATCATATACACAGACCTAAGGACCCACCAACCAAAACGGATAACATCAACTAAGACACCTAGCATCTGAGTCACTAGTTGACGCATCAATCAACAGTCAAAAGCATATACAGATGATAATAAGACAACATAGCAACAAAAAGAAAAGACAAATAACATAACATTTGAATAACAATATCTACACAATTCAAATGTTTAAGTTGTTTATGGAGACTGTACCAGATTTCTCCTGTCAACTATTTAATCAAGATTTTCGTTTCATAGACAATTACACACTTCCTACTTTTCATTCATTGAAGACATGTGTGAGGACTCAAGTCACTTGTGGCTCTTCAATCTCTTCAAATATCATTGCATAGGTAACTGGTCTTAATTTTATTGATTTATGATCATAGTTGTTTAAAGCATTGAAAGGTGCCACGGGCGCACAGCCTAAGTAAATAGTACGATTCTAAACATTTAAGTGACCTGAACAACAAAGACAAAATAGGACTTGAAAGCATCCATGAAAAAAGGGAGAGGGGGGAAAAAGAAAAAAAAAAAAAGAGGGGAGGGAGGGGGGACACAGGACAAAACAGAAAACAAGCTAAGTAATTCTTTTGTTATGAGATAAAAGATTCTTTATTGTCAATATTTTTTTCGTTAAATTGAATTTTGCGGTTAGATTTTAGTGATCCTTGATAAGCGCATAATTTTTCATGGTCTTTCATGCTCATTTTGTGTCTCATTGTACACAGTAAACTTCTATTTTAATCTATGAAATAAATAAAGACATTTGAGGCAGAAACAAAGCAAATCGCATGCATTGGACAGTTTTGACATTTGTTCATAAACTCCTGTTAGAACTCCAGTGATTCAAGACCCATTAGAAAGCTTAGAAAGAGAGCTACAACTTTTATATTTTGCGTGTTACAAGATATAGAACACATCATGGTCAAACTACATGCCAAAGTTCCGAGATCTACATTATGTCCTGGTGTATTTTTAGTAGCTTTTTAATTAGGGTTTCCTTTTCTGTCTTTGTGGAAAACCCTAGGCTACAAAAGCCTTGTTTGGGGGCAAGTGGAGTGTTAGGCCACTCCCTCTCCTTTGTTTTGCACTAAACACGCCAGGCTAGGCATTTTCTCTTCCCCCTCTCTCCTACTTTCCCTTGAGTCATTATCCATGGCAATGCACGGCTAAACATCAATACTTGGTCAAAGAAAACTGAAGCCCAGGAACAATAAATTGTGAGATCTTATTGTTTTTATCTTTCAATTTATACTTTAGTGTATTGAATGTTCTTATGTGTTTATTTCCATGATTATCTAACTTTATTACTAGGAGGCCTGCTTGTTTATTATTTGTTACCATCTATTGCTAGATTAGATCCCTCTAATCTATGAAGCAACTAGGAAATTTACTGCATCATAAATTAATAGAACTAAGGAAGAACACTTGTCTAAATTAAATGCAACCATTTTGCGTATATCATTTAGTTTCATCAATCTCTCTAATTCCTAAAAATGCTACTAAACTTAACCTTTAGCACTTGACTTGGGTTGTTCAATAGTTATGGTTAATTGGATCACTTATTTTCTAGTTGACTACGACTAAGAAGAGATGGAAAAATAGTTCAATCAATGAATATTCAAGGTGTGAATTTATATATACTTGCATTGATGATCAGTTATAAGGCTTCAATGGTGGATGTGGACTTAGGCCAAGGTTAGTTTTCTTGATCGATTTCTACATTTCAATTTGATTTGTTTATTTTTCTTACTACCAGTATTTTCATTTAAACCCCACCCAAAAAAAAAATTTCTTGTTCACAAAGCATGAAACTAGGTGAGGCACTCTCCATGGGAATGATCCTTACTCATGCTACTACATATATTTGCAGGAGTAAAGGTTTTATTTTTAGGTGTCAACAATAGCATACCAAGCCTACTGCTATCAATCCTATTATGACGGAGGAGGCATGATAAGAGAGAAGGAAAAGAAAAAAAAGAAAGTGAGCTTTAAGAATAGAGAGCATCCAGAGAGTCAAAGGACGTGGAGATAGCAGTGGGAAAGAAAGGGATAGTGAGAAGGAGAGGAAAATGAGAGTTTGGGAGAGGGATGGTTACTGAATATTTTGGAGGTAGGGGCCAGTGGAAAGAGATGTCAAGAGTTTCAGAAGGAAATCTTGGGTTGAGCTACTAGCATCTTGAATGTTTGCAATCAGGTCTATTTTCTCTGTATTATTGTGGTTTCTCAATGTTACCATCAGTTTGTGAATATTGTGTATATTTATGCATTGTCTGAGAGATTTGCTTTGAGAGTCATTGGAGTATTGTTTCTCTCAAAATTGTTGAATGAAATGCTCTTTTCAGTGTTGCTTTCCATTGTAAAGTCTACTATCCTGAATCTGTTTTTCTGGAAGTGTTAGAAGGCTCCTATCAAATTTCAAGTCAGTTATGATTTCATCTGTCACAAAAAAATCCAATTAGGGAAGCTATCAACTGCATACCCACAACAGCAATAAATGGATGGTAAAAGGAAGAACAAAATGCTGTAAACTTGTAAATAAAGCTCATAAATAACCAAGAAAAGAACTGTGAAAAGTACAAGTACAAACATTGCTCGGAGAATGTACTTTAATAACATATTAAACAAAGCACCTTCTTATTGGAACTGCCACAATTTCCCTTTACAGCATCAAGATATCTTAATACCTCAGGCTTCGAGTAAAATTTGTATCCATTCAATGGATCAATGTAACACTGCAACAATGAATTAGTCTTAGATAAACTTCAATACTAACGAAGGCAAATACATTAAAAAAATCTATAGTTATAATAAAAAAAATAATAACTAGTAGAGAACCAAAATGTAGAAAGCATAGGAGAAAGCTATTTTATGTAATAAAAATACCAGAAACTTGGTAATCCAACAACTAAACAAGAAGAGAAATTAAAATTTTGCCAAGAACATGTATTAAATCGCATATTCACATCAATTAAAGTGTTATAAAGAATGAGGTAAACGAGGAAAATAGAATAGAAATAGAAGTGAAATAGAGAAGTAGACAGAAGAATGGAGAGAAAGAATAGATAGATAGGAGTAGATAGAGAGAATGGAGAACATAACTGAAATTCAATTTCTCATTGAGCAGCGAAACCTGAATCATAAAAGGACCCCTCGTGCCTATTATAGACACACAAGACACTAATGGTCATTAACAACCATCCTCATATAACTATCCTAATTAATTTCTTATTTCTTTTATTATTATCATATCATAAAGCATGTAGATTTTAACCATGAAAATAACTATGCAGACAATTTGAGTATGTTCTCAAACTAAACGTCAGAAAACCCAGCTTAAGTGGGACAACCTGTGGCAGAGCCACACATGGTTGAAGGGGGCAGATGCCCTGTAGTATTGTGTTATGATATTATGGCCACACATTTTTCAACATTTTGTGCCCACTGGACCTAATTTATGACTATCTTCTGTAGTTTTTATTTTTTTTTTTTAATTGGACATTTTAAATCGGACCCAACAGATCCACTGATGGAAATTTGAAAACTATGCAAGCAGTAAAAAGAACGTTTAATTTAGTTTATTTATTTTATTTGATCTTTAGGATTCAATTTATTTCAAATTAGGATTTATCTTTTGTTTAGATTTAAAGTAGTTTGAATAAGGATTTTATTTTTTTGGATTTAAGTACTTTATACTAGGTTGAGGACTAGGGCTACTGCAAAACACATAAGCTGCTTTGAAGCAGCTTATGCTCAAAACGTGGTTTGGGAGTGGCCCACCCCTAACACACACGAGCGCTCCATAAGAAGCCCTAGGGTTATTGAACTTGTGATTCTTTTGGCACTTGAATAAAGTTTGAGTAATTTTTCAATTACCCTCTCCCTTGTTTCACTCTTCTCCCTCCGTTCTCTCTATTTCCTCCCTCTTTCTTCTTCTCGCTCCCTCTCTTTTCCAATTTCCTACATCAATTTGGTACTAGAGCTTACTAAGCCCACATATACATGTGTTACATATATAACTTCTATAGAAAAAAACAAAGCTTCATGATTAGATTTATAACCTACTAAACCCACACATGCAATTTTTTTACTTGACATTTTAATTTGAACCCACTAAACCCACACATTTTTTTTTTACTTCTTTTCCATCAATTATTTTATTTTATTTTTTCATTATACTATTTTCTCTTTACCTTTTTTTCCCTCTTTTCTCACTTCTGCCTCACCTTTCTCTCTCTCTGTTTTTTTTTTTAAATTGATCACAACTTTAGTCAGATTTTATACAGGGTTTCTTCTCCATCCACCTTGCCCCCTGCTTCAGCTTCTTCATCATTTATGTCCTTCTCATCTAGCTTTGTTTCTTCACGTCCAATTGTGCTCTGTAACTTTTTTTGTATGATGTTAGATAAAATCGTATCAGCAAAGCTCTGTAACTAAAGTTTTTTTTGGTAAATTAATAGTCATGAATTTATATGTTTCATCAAACAAATATTTTTACCTTCAAAATGATTTAAATTGTTCATTGAATTGTTATAATGTTGTTGGTAAAGATGTGTTTTATGAGTGTATCCTTGGTATACATTACATGTTTATTGAGTATAAATGGAACTATGTCCTCACTCATGAATATTTAAGAAGTGTAGTTATTGATATTAATATCAATAGTATTTTTGGAGGAACTATGTTCACGGATCATTTAAATTCAAACTTAGTTCTTGATTTAGGAGGAAGCAAGGCTATCATTAGAAAGTTAAGAGTTAAATTAAAGATGTATAAAGTAATTTTTTAAAAAATATAATATAAATTAAAGATGTATAAATTAAAGATATATAAAAGTAATTTTTTAAAAACTAGAATATAAAAAATTTAATTTCTTTTGCCCCCTCTACTCTGGATCCAAGCTCTGTCACTGGGGACAATTAATCACAAGTCAAACACATTGGTGATATGAAATTACACATGTATGCATCATATGCTAAAGTCATAAATGTAAATAGGGATCAACTTCATGTCTGGGTGATCATGTGATGGTCCCTCCATGCATGACTCAAGTGTTATGGAAATAGCTAAACGTCACTAGGAAATAGAATCAGATTTTGGACTTCCAAAAAAAGCTTTCTGCTACATATGATAGTAAGAAAAATTATATTATGGTTCAATGCTAGAAGTTTAAGAAGTGTGAAAGTGACAGTGCACTAGTGACAACGTTTATTGCTTAGCTCCTCTGTAAAAGTAAACTGTATTTGTAGCAACAATAAGAACTTACTGCTGAAAAGAAAATAAAACACAAAAAGGATGGGCTAATAAGAATTGCCAATGGAATCCAGCAATAATATCTAAATCAAATTCCTTAAAATTGTCCACTACCTTGTACCCAGCTCCCATATTTGCACCACTTTTTCAAGTTCTGAAGTCCACACTCCAGCCATCAGGTAACCATTCAGGACGTTCATTGGCTTTCTCTACAATCTGAAATTGTCAATCACCAACCAAGTGGCAAGTGATAATGATTTAGAAAAAGTTGCGGAGACCAAAAAGAAAAAAGCCTATATAATACTTTTACTCACTTGCTTCGAATTGCCTGCAGTACTACTGTCCATCTTCTGATTGGTTGCTTCAGACCTTTCCACGTATGTTTTATCCCTTTTCAGGTGATTGGAGATATCTTCTAAAAGAATATTTTCTGTTGTTTCAAACTTGTGAAAGCTGTTGGAGCTCAAGTGTCGTCCTTATTTCCATTTATTTTTTATGACTTATTCCATCTGCTAGAACCAAGCACTCTGAGTTCTTCATTGTACTGACAAGGACACTCAGTAAGTAACAAACATACTAGAAACTGACTCAACCCTCTGTGGAATTGTCACTTTCCTATCCAACATTGTGAGCATCAAAAGGAATCTATTTCAGGCCATAAATGACCATCTCGTTTAGGGTTCCTTCGGGAAACACAACACTGAAGTAAAGAGAATGAGAAATAACGATTGACAATATATCAAGACATGATAAATGCATTGATGCATTAGTAATTTGCAATCCTATTCCCTACGACTAAAACCAGCTGCAAATAAATACATTCTTATTCTCACCATTTTGGTATGAATTCTCCAATATTTTCGAATTTACTTGAGGCAACAACAAGAATTAAGATTCATTTCAAAATAGCAAAGAAAGATGCAGCTCCAAACTCTATGTCTTAACTTCAAAAGCGAATTAAACCAAAAGATGAACCAATATGCGTACATCTACCATATTCTTTCTTTTTCTTCATTCCTACGCACAGGAGAAGATGATTTTCCTCATCCATGTTATGAGTGAAAGGATTAACACCAAAACGCACATTCTCACTCAAATAAGTAGGTCCAAACAGAGAATAAGGTAATCAGATATTACCCAAAAAAACAGTAAATCCCAAAATCAGCTCGAATATATAACAATGAACATTAAGAGCAAATAATGAGGTACCCTAATTCTGCGACCACTATTCTCTACAGGATGGTGCCGCCGAGCTACGATCGGCCATATGATCGGTGATGACGGACGGATTAAGGAACAGCGAGATCCCAAAGTGTTCCGACAAAAGAGGTGAAGCAGTCTGACCTACAGAGACATTTGGAAGTTCTCTAGATATGGAAGCAGAGTCCACGAATGAGACTCAAAAGCCACGTGTTTTAATTACAAGAAACGTCTGATGGATTTTGAGTTCAGAAATTTAAAAAGAAAATTGAAGTTAAAACATATGTACTGCCTCAATTTTTATACTTACCAGTAAGTAGTATTGTAGTGGTAAAAGAAAATTACTTTTGTCATATGATGCAACCTCAAATTGAAAGTGAAATTTAAGATGAGACACATTATATATGACTAATAAATAATATAATTTTTATTTTTTAATGTATGTTAATAAATAAAATAAAATTAGTGTGAAATACTGTTATCATCATTGTACTTATCAGAAATTAGTAAAATAATATTTAAATAGATAAAATGAAAGATATTAAAAAATGTAGAATATACATGATTTAAAACAAAAACATTATAAGGGGTATTATAGTTAGGGACCAAAATAATAAATTTATTACAAAATGGGATATGTTATTACTCATTTTTTTCAATTTTACTATTTAGTATTTTAAATTTTAACACTTTTTTCAACTAAAATTATTCTTTCTTATCAGTTTACTGTACTAGTCTTTAACAGTAATTCCCCCCATTATAATATCAAGTTTTATCACCTTAACTCTTATTTATAGAACTTCATGACGCATGGTATATTCTAGTAGATCCTATAAAAATGTAATTTTGATATTGACATTGAGAATTCATTAGTTGGTGTAAATAATAAATCAACATATGAATATATTAATAAATGCAAGTAATAAAACATAATAAAAGCATATTTTAAAAAATTCTTACTTGACCTTAAGATGATATCATAGGACAATTTTCAATATCTCATCAAATAATATAGTTTTAATGTATCATTCTTTTCTCATTATGGGTTGGCCTATTTAATCATGACTTAATTAGATTAACTCATTCAATTCATTCAACTAGTTGACCCATTAAATAAGCCAATACTTTATTATTAACCCTCTCCATTATACTATAATTGGCTTTTTAATCCTGGAAATTTGAGTGAAATTTTTAAAATCTGTTTAATGTGAACATTATGTATGAGAAATGATTTAAAAAAATTTTTAAAGTTGTATTTATCTTTTTAATAAGTAAATTCTGTTAAAATATGTAAAGAAATATTGAAACAAATAAAACAAAGTCAGACAGAATTCAATGGTATGTATAGAAAATTGACAGAATAAAAAATATTGTATTGATTAGAGATTGAGAGGAGCTACACATTTCATGACCTATAAATAATATTTATATAATTCCCTATCAATTTAATATTTATATTACTTATATTCTCTTTATTAAATTAAATATTTAACATCTAATTTAATTATTTAATAATAACTGTTACTTTTTATTGGTTTTATTAAAATACAAATGTATATTTGTACCTGTCAAATTATTTTTTATTTTATCTTCCACTTTATTTCACTGTTAAAAAATTAGTCCGATGCTTTTAGCTATGCTCCCGTTAAGGTTTTATTGACGCTTCGCATCGTAAGCCATAAGCCTACAATCATAAAAGAGACAATTTGATATATCGAATAAAATAAAATTGATATTTTCAAAAATTTCGGCGCATCTACTATATGAACAAGACACGAACACTGATGATTCTTTCAAGTAATGATTATGATGAAGGCCTTTTGGCTTCGATCAATGAGATTGAAGCTATGAAGTCCCAATTGATACTCAAAACAAAATGAAATATATAAATAGAATGAAAAAAATAATAATTTTATAAATAAAAAATACATTTTTAAAAATTATTTAATTCATTATTAAACAATAATAATATAACACGAGAATAAAGAGAACAGAACATGGAACACTGGTGGCTCTCCCAGCGCACTTCTTAATTCTTATTTTATTAATTTTTTTCTGATATTATCTCAAAATCTTGGGGATGACTTGGCTTTTTGCCATGGTAATCTATGATATCAAATATGTATTTGGCGTAAACTTCTTTCTTTTTTTTTTAATTTTCTTTTGATATAGTAACCAAATACATAGGGTATTGATCCTTGATGTGCAAGTTAAGAACCATAAATTTAAAAGTAAAAAAACCTTGAATTCCATAATTAAGTGGTAACAATTAAAAGATGAGCAACAATTGACCTTTACGGGAAAAGTATTGGAGGAAGGTCTTTAGGATTTGCAAGAAAGTGCTAACATCTTATGATATGAAATGGCTAAAAGAATCAGAAATACCGCTAAAGTAGTCTTGGGTGAATTTAAAGGTTTTGGACTTATAGATAAAGAGTCTTGGTTGTGGAATGAAAGTGTACAAGAGAAGGTTAAATATATAAAAAAATGTTTTCAAAGCCTTACACTAGTACAATAATAAGGAAAATTGGAAGAGTTATCACTAAGCTAAAAAGGAGATTAAGAAAGTAGTGAGCGAGATTCGATCTAAAGTTGTTGAGAAATTATACCAAGATTTAGGAACAAAGAATGATGAACGCAAGATTTATAAAATTGCTAAGAATAGGAAAAGAAAATTAAGAGATTTGGATCAGATAAGATGCATTAAGGATAAGGAAGGAAAAGTTTTTGTTACTAATAATGGTATCAAAGAAAGTTGGAAGAAATACTTTTATAAGTTTTTCAATAATGGATTGGATATGACTAGTAATACAAAAGAATTAACAACTTACGAAGATGAATTGAATTTAAGTTTCTATCGTAGGATCCGGATTGGAGAGGTGAAAGAAACTCTTAAGAGAATAGATAATGGTAAAACTATTGGTCCTGATGACATTCCTATCAAAGTTTGGAAATGCTTAGAAGACAAAGGGGTTTTGTGGCTAACTAAACTTTTTAACGAAATTTTAAGGTCAAAGAAAATGCTAGAAAAATGAAGAAAAAAACACTTTTATACCCATATATAAGAACAAGGGGAATATTCAGAATTATAATAATTATCGGGGAATAAAACTTATAAATCATACCATGAAACTTTGGAAAAGAGTGATTGAGCATGGACTAAAAAAGAGTCTCATATTTCAGAGAACCAATTTAGATTTATGTCAGGATGGTCTATAATAGAGATTATTTATTTATTAAGGGGTTTGATTGAAAGAAATCGGAGTAAAGAGAGAAATTTGTATATAGTTTTCATTGATTTGGAAAAAGTCTATGATAGAGTACCAAGAAATGTATTTTAGAAAGCAATGGAGAAGAAAGATGTTCGTGTGGCTTATATTCGAGCCATAAAAGATATATATAAAGGGATAATAACAAGTGTAAGAACTCTTGAAGGTGAGACAAAGGACTTTCTTAAAAGGATAGGTTTACATCAAGGATCTTTTTTAAGTCCATACTTGTTTGATTTGGTTTTGAATGTTCTAACAGAACATATACAAGAAGAAATTCCTAAGTGTATACTTTTCACAGATAATATAGTCTTAATTGAAAACTCAAAAGACGATGTCAACTCTAAACTTGAATTATGGAGATATACTTTGAAATCAAAAGGCTTCCGCTTAAGTAAAAGTAAAATGAAATATATATGTATTGCAAATTTAACAAGAGACTAGTTAGAAATGACTTAGAGAAAAAAATTGGAGAGCAAATCATTCTAGAAGTGTCAAAATTTAAGTATTTGGGATCAATTATACAGAATGATAGTGAAATTAATGGGAATGTTATGCATAGGATACAAGTTGGGTGGTTAAAGTGGAGAAAAGTTTCAAGAGTTATTTGTAACTGTAAGGTACCTACTAAACTTAGATGGAAATTTTATCGAACTGCTATAAGGCCAATGATGCTATATGGTAGTGAATGTTGGGCTCTGAAAATGCAACAAAAGTATAAGATGGGAGTAGCAGAGGTGAGAATGTTGAGATGGATATGTGGTCATATAAGAATGGATAAGATACGAAATGACTATATATGAGGAAAAATTAGAGTAGCACCTATCGAAGAGAAAATGATGGAAAATCGTTTAAGGTGGTTTGGGCATATATAAAGAAGAAGATAAGAGGAATTAGTAAGGAGAGTTAATCAAATGACTTAGAGTCCTATTAAAAGGTGTATAGGAAGATCAAGAATGACACTGAGAGAAATTATAAGGCGTGACCTCTTGATAAATGATTTATCTAAAGAGATGGTGTTTGATAGAGCTCATTGACATTGTTTAATCCATGTAACCGACCCTACTTAATGAGATATGGCTAATGTTGTTATTGTTGTTGTATATCACTGGTAAATATTGTTTCCTCCTACCCATAAATATCATTGGCGTTTTAAACAATCATTAAATATAAAATAAAAAATTTTTGGCATAAAAATTTAGAAAATTAAAATAAGTTTATTTTTATACAACTATCTAATATTTGGTATATCCAACCAAATTCGAGTATTGTTGAGTTCAATAGCATAGCTCTCCGAATCTACTTTTTTTCATCTACAAGATCTAAATCTTTAATTTTATTGAGGGGAAATCAAGTCCCTTCCACTAATATAACCACCATTCATATAAAATAAAAAATTATTACTAATTCTATTGATACACAAAATTTAGATACATTTTTCAAGTAAAAAATATGTTTTTATTTTTCTAAGAAAGTGGGACTTGATTTTTTTTTTATAACAAACTTTTTAAGACATGAATTCTATGGTAGGATGCTCATTATTTATATGGAGTGTTATTAAAATTGGGAAAGACTTGAGGGATGAATAGACACTAATTACTCATATGGTAGGATGCTCATCATTTACATGGAGTGTTATTAAAATTGGGAAGTCCAAATGAGTAATTAGTGTCAATTCATCCCTCAAGTCTTTCCCCTAACTCCAAGAGAACAACCTAATAAAAAAAAAACTGCTTCAATTAACCATAGAGATATTGGCAAAAAGTTGTAAGTGTCAATATATCATTTTGCGAGAAAACTTAGTTGGACTTCACAAAGATCAACAAGTTACAACTAAAATTAAGTCTCAAATGTGAAATCTTATAGAAAGTAATCCATTGTTCTCCTTCTTAACTTAACAGTAAAAAATTATGTTTTTACTCCTTGATTTGCATTATTGAGGCAAAACTTACTTGTGGTTTTTACTCTTTAATTTGTATTCATGTCAATTCCTCACAAAAACTTGGGAGGTGCGCAAAAAAAGATAGAAACAATAAAGGAAATGCTACCCCCTTGGCTAAATAATAAATGCCTACATGCCTTTTGAAAAGTTCTATTTTGCCAATGAATATGGTTTGATTTGCCTAAAGTGGAAAACCAACCACATCTAAATTAATACATTAATACAGTTACCCACTCAGGGCATGTAAGGAAAACCTCATTAAATAAAAACAAAAATAAATTGAGATCCTATGGATAAAACAAAAGTAAAATATCAAGTTTAACCACTCAATAATTCCTCTTTTCCCATGTAAACACTCTGATTTTGTCCCCACTGGATAACCACTATTTGCATTGGTGTTGCTCTCTTATTAGATAGTTCACCACATAAATAACAAATATTCAAAATATGTTATCAAAGCGTTTTCTATCATAATGTTTTTTAAACATCTTACCTGTAGTGTACGCTTAAATGTTAAACCCAATAATCTCATAGCAAGGAACATTGTTTATATACCAAATAGATCTACAATAAAAAAAAGTACAGCAAAATAAATAAAATGTAACAAAAGTATATTGAACTCTAAAACTTATAGTTGAGGGCTAAAATAATTGGTGTTCCAATATAGGCCATTTGCTTCAAATTTGGTACAAAATTGACTAAAAGTCCAATAAAAACAAATCAAAATCATAAATTATATCAAGTTAGTGGCTATGAAAATGGTAATGAAAGAAGGACCAGATCAACAAAGGAAATTGTCTATAAAAGAATAAATTAAAATAGAAAAAACACAAGACAAAAAAGTTTAAAAGGACATAAGGGAATACATTTGAAAAGGTCATGCAAGAAGTCTTCCCTTTGCTAAAAAAAGCTCTTCTTATAGTCAATGTCAACTAGTGAGAGACCAATTGGAAAATCTTTTCCTTGCAACTACTCAAGAACATCATAAATTGTAAGAGAAAACACTAGACACCATATGATCTGTTGAATCAAGTGTTTTGATGATTCCAAATGAACTGGAGTTTAAAAGGAAGATATCAAAGGTGTATAAAAGATCTCAAGTGAAGAAATTCAAGAAAAATGAGTTTAAGATTAGATGTAGGATTTCTTATTGTATTCACATGAGTAAAATGCTTTGATCTTGCACAAAAATGTTTTAAAAATGTGTTTTTAAAATAACTCATGAAGTATTTGAAAAATACCTACTATCAAACGAATTTTGGAGTGTTCAACTTGATATGTTACTTTGAAAATTCCAATTTTGATACCTGAAATTTGAACTTCGGATTGAAAATATGTTAATCTGAAAAGAGGTCCCTCTGACAGATGAATTTCATCTTTGAAAATTCGAATTTCGGGTAAAACACAAACTATGAAAAATGAAAAATTCCTCTAAAGATATGTCAAAGTTTATTTGAAAGTAAAGTTTGAAAAGAGTTTCAAGTCAATCTTCTGACAAACAAACTTTGATTTTGAAAATTTTGAGCTTTGGAAAGATAGTTTATAAGTTTGTTCAAACACTCTTCTAAGACGAACTTCAATATTCAGAAATTTGAATTTTGAATTAAGTCTAATAAGAGATTTCTTTGACAGACAAACTTTGGTAATTGAACATTTGAATTTTGAAAAGAAAAATTTTTATGCTATATTAAGTTGCTCATTGACAGACAAATTTTGAGCACCAACATTCAAACTTTGAAGGCACTGTGGCAATATGAAACAGCTGTTCACACTTACCAAAAGTACTTTAAAGTTGAAAATTCATATATTCCAACATAAAAACATTTGTCAAAAATGAAAATTTGAATTTTGCAATATGGAACTTCGAAGTTCAATCTTAAAGTCTTTAGCTTATGGTCTCTGCGAAATTCATCTGTTAACTCCCCAAAATTCAAACTTTGGTTGTCAGACGCATTAAATGCGGTTGGTGGATGGATAGTTTTATAGAGTAACCGTTGAGTAACATCTCTAATGTCTAGATCTTATCTTTAACGAATAGTTAAAATATAAATATATAAATAGAACTTCATTTGAAAGTGTGGGTAACGATTTTACATTGTATATATTGAAACCCTGCAAAATTCTTAAGTCAAAGTCTTTTGCCCTTACACACTTCATATCTTGTACTTCAACTTTCATATACACTCTAAATTAGAGAGTTCATTTGCTGTAATCAATCTTATCTTCATATGGAAGAAAGATTTTCTTGTGAAGGGATTTCACAAGGAATTTGTGAAGCACTTAGCTAGAGTGTAGAGAGTGAGATTATAAGCTCTTGGAATAGAGCATCAAGCTGTACTAAGACATTGCAAGAAGCCCACCAAATTCTTGCAAGATAGTGGAAAATCTCAAGTGGTAGTTTGTGCATTGGACATAGGTCAAGAAAAAGAGATCGAACCAAGATAAATATTTGTGTCTTCTCTTCCCTTATCTTATTTTTCACTTGGATATATTTTATACTCTGTTTTACTGTCACTTATGCTTTCACTACTCTCTTACACGTTTGCAGAAAATTTTAATCTTCTCAATTCACCCCCTCTTGGGAAGCCAGCATATCTAACAAGTGGTATCAGAGCCTGGACTCCTAAGTCAAGGATCTAATAATCCGAGAAAATCAATGGCTAGCTTTGGAGAGAATATTATGCCAAAGGGAAATAACACAAATAGACCACCTGGCTTCAATAGAGAATACTATGGATACTAAAAGATGAGAATCTAAATCTATCTCTAGTCCATTGATCTGGATATCTGGTTTATCATCCAAAAGGGAGATTTTGTCCCAATAAAGCTGCAGGATGATGGGAAATACAAGGAAAAGCCAGGAGACAAGTGGAATGAGGAAGATAAGAGAAGAGTCTTGCTGAATTTTAAGGCAAAACACTGCCTGGTCAGTGCATTAAACTAGGACAAATTCTATAGGGTGTCACAATGTTCCACAGCAAAGGTAGATGGGACACTCTAGAAATCGCTCATGAAGGAACCATTAAAGTAAAGAAGAACAAATTGAACTCCTGCATTAGTGAGTATGAAAGTTTTAGAATGGTAGAAGGTGAGAGAATCAAAGAGCTGTAAAAGAGATTCACCCTCATTGTGAATTAACTAAGAAGTCTTGGTAAGGAGTACACTTAGCTAGAGAAAGTCAGAAAAATCATAAGGGCTCTTCCTCTGGAATGACAACCTAAAGTAACAGCAATAGAAGAACTCAGAGGAGAGTCAATGGCTTTTATCACAGCATTCTTTGGTAGTCTTTAAGAGTATGAGGGAAAAATAAAAGTTTTCAAGGAAGCAGGTTAAGATAAGAAGAAGAAGGGTCTTGCTTTAAAAGTTGTAGAAGAAAAGGAAGAGGAATCTGATGATGGTGAAGAATTAGATGAAGAGACTCTGGCTGTGATGGTTAGAAAATTTGGAAGGTTTTACAATAAGAAGAGAAATAAACGATTCTTTAAGAAAGGAGCAGCTGGAGACAATAAGAAAGAAAGCAAAAAGCCTGTTACATGCTATGAATGTAAAAAGTAAGGGCACATCAAATAGGATTGTCCATAATTCCTAAAGACGTAAGAGAAGGAAAAGAAAGCCGCTGATAAGGGTAAGAAGAAGAAGGTATACATCTCATCAATCTGGAGCAACAGCTCAAATGAAGAAGATGATGATAAGAAAGAAATTGCCAATATTTGCTTGATGGTACTTGCATCTGAAGAGAGTTCAAGCTCATCAAACAGTGATTATGAAGATGAGGTATATGAATCTGAACCTTCTTATTTTAAATTGCTTAATGCATTTCATGATCTGCATAATAAGTTTATTAAAACTGCCAAAGAACTAAAACAAGCTAAGAAAAAGATTAGCAAGTTAGAATCTAATTGCAAAATCTTTGACACTGCATCTTTGCATAAAGCTGAATCTACTTGCTGTACACCATGTATTAAACTGAAGCAGACTAATGAATATCTTTTGAAGAGCATGGCTAAACTTACTAGGGGCAAATATATGTTGTTTGCTTTAATGGGAAGTCAAAGAATTGCGTAAGAAAAAGTTAGACTTGGTTATGATCCTTTTGTAATTAAAGAAAAGAATAAAAAGAAAAATCAAAATCTATATATGAGGTATTTTATGCATGCTGATGGACATGAAAAGAAAAATCACACTTCAAAATGTATTGAATCCTATGTCCAAACAAAATATGTGAAACAAAAATATTATCTGCATTGCTTCCTACATCACAATCTGGTAGTCCATTTACCACCTATCATTTCTATAACAAGAAGGGACATGTTTCCAGTTCATGTTTATTGAAGAAAAATGGACATAATAGGAAGGTAGAATGGGTTCCCAAAGGTATATTTGTATCTAGGGAAAATGCCACTGACAGAAAAGGACCCAATCAAATTTGGGTACCTAAAAGGAAAATCTAAACCCTATTTTGCAGGTTTGCCTTAGAGTAAGAAAAAGCAACAAATTGTATATAGGCAGTGCTTGCTCAAGCCATATGACTAGTGATAAGGAGAAGTTCATCACCCTTAGAGACAAAAAAGGTGGAAAGGTGATCTTTGGAGGTGATTAATATGGTAGAATAGTTAGCATTGATATTGTGGGTAAAAATCCTAAAACATTTATAGAAGAGGTGCAGTTTGTAGTTGGACTCAACCACAACCTGTTGAGTGTGAGTCAGACATGTGACAAAGGAAACTGGGTATTGTTTGACTCAAAGCTCTACTTGGTCATCCGAAAAAGTGATCGTAAAGTAATCCTCAAGGCTAAAAGGGATGGTAACTGCTATATCATTGATCTTGATGAACTTCCTTCCTTAGATTCTGTCTGTTTAATTAGTAAAGATAATGATAGTTAGTTGTGGCATAGAAGACTGGCACATGTTAACATGAACCAACTATCAAAATTGATTAAGAATGATTTAGTCACCCATCTATAGAAAATCTCTTTTAAAAAAGATAAAGAATGTGATGCATGCCTCAAAGGAAAACAAACCAAATCATCTTTCAAATCTAAAAATGTAATCATCATATCTAGCCCAGTGCAATTATTGCGTATGGATTTGATAGATCCATATATAGTAAAAAGCATTGGTGGAAACCTGTATGTACTTGTGATTGTAGATGATTACTCTAGATTTACCTAGATTTTGTTTCTCTCTTCCAAAAGTGAAACATTTGATGCATTTGTAACCTTGACCAAGAAAGTGCAAAATGAGAAAGGTATTTCTATTGTGTCTATCAGGTCTGATCATGGAGGAGAATTTAAAAATTCAAGCTTTCTGGAGTACTGTGAAGAGCATGGAATTGATCACAACTTTTTAGCACCAAGGACTACTCAGCAAAATGGAGTGGTAGAGAGAAAGAACAGAACAATTAGAGAAATGGCAAGAGCAATGCTGAATGAAAAAGAGTTACCTCAAGTTTTCTGGGCTAATGCAATAAACATAACAAGCTATATCATTAACCAAGCCTACATCAGACCAATTCTGGGGAAGACACCTTATGAGTTGTACAAAGGAAGAAAGCTAAACCTCTCACACTTACATGTATTCGGATGTAAATGTTTCATCCACAATAATGGAAAGGAGAATCTGGGTAAGTTTGACGCCAAATTTGATGAAGGTATATTTCTGGGCTATTTTAGTAGAAGTAAATCTTATAGAGTTTTCAATAAAAAGACTAGAAGTATAGAAGAATTTGTGTATATTGTGTTTATTGAGAATGAAACTGTTTCCAAGCATGTCTTTGATGAAGATGATCTTATCTCCAACTTTAAGAACTTGAATCTTTCTGAAGAAGATAAAATTGAACCTACAAAAATATCTAAATCTACTAACATAGAGGAAGATATTCAGGAGAAAGATCTTGAATTAGAACATAATAAGGAAATATCTCAAGAACTCCCTAAAGCTTGGAGATATAAAAAGCATCATCCAGTTAATCAAGTGATTAGGGATGTTCAAGAGAAAGTTAAAACTAGAAGACAACTTAGGGATCAAATGAACAATTGTGCTTTTATCTCCAAAATTGAACCTAAGTATGCTGAAGAAGCCTTAACTGATAAATACTAGATACTAGCTATGTAAGATAGACTAAATCATTTTGAAAGAAATCAAGTTTGGGATTTAGTGCCTAGACCTAAAGACCACCCTATTATTAGCACTAAATGGGTTTTTAGAAATAAACTTAATGAATTTGGAACAATCATTAGAAATAACATAAGATTAGTTGCTAAAGGATATAATCAAGAAGAATGTATTAATTATGAGGAAAATTTTGCTCGAGTTGCAAGATTGGAAGCTATAAGAATCCTCTTGGTCTATGCATGCATGAAAAACATAATGTTGTATCAAATGGATGTAAAAAGTGTTTTTCTAAATGGATATATCATGGAAGAGGTTTATGTTGATTAACCTCCAATCTTTGAGGACTTAACAAAACCAAACCATGTTTATAGACTAAAGAAAGCCCTTTATGGCTTAAAACAAGCTCCTAGATCATGGTATGAAAGGCTGAGTAATTTTCTATCTAAACAGGGATTCAATAGAGGAAAAGTAGATACAACTCTGTTCACCAAGAAAGAAAATAAAAACTTACTTATTGTTCAAATTTATGTTGATGATATTATATTTGGTGCTACTAAGGAATCTCTTTGTAAGAATTTCTCTAAGTTAATGTAGGGTGAATTCGAAATGTCAATGATGGGTGAGCTCAACTTTTTTCTTGGATTGTAAATTAAGCAATGTGATGATATCATCTTCCTTAATCAATCAAAATATCTGAAAGAGTTGCTGAAAAAGTTTGGCATAGAAAATGCCAAGTCAATGGGGACTCCTATGGCTATTGCAACAAAGCTTGATATGGATGAAGGAGGAAAGACCTTTGACATAACTCAGTATAGGAGAATGATTAGCTCTTTCCTATATCTAATAGTTAGTAGACCTGACATTATGTTCAATTTCTATATGTGTTCAAGGTTCTAATCATGTCTCCAAGAATCCCATGCAACAACTGTGAAAAGAATTTTCATATATTTAATTGGAACATCACATTTGGGACTTTGGTATCCAAAAGGCAATGGAGAGGAACTCATGGGATATACTAATGCTGACTTCGCTAGATCCAAGACTGACAGAAAAAGCACAAGTGGAACATGTCAGTTTCTTGAAGGATCCTTGGTTTCATGATTTAGCAAGAAGCAGAATAATGTGGCTCTCTCTATTGTAGAAGCTGAATATGTTGTAGCTGGCAGCTGTTGTGGTCAAGTCCTTTGGATGAAGTAGCAACTTGAAGATCTTGAGATTGAGATGAAGGAAATACCAATAATGTGTGATAATCAAAGTGCTATTAACATCACAAAGAATCCTGTCATGCACTCAAAGGACAAAACATATTGAAGTTAGGCACCACTTCATAAGGGATCATGTTCTGAAAGGAGAAATCATATTAGAATACATCCCAACAGAAGATCAAGTTGCTGACATCTTGACAAAGCCATTATTAGAAGATAGGCATTGTAAAATCAGGAGAGAATTGGGTATGGAAAATCCCAATGAGCTGTAAGTAAGCCCTTATATACACCTATTTAAAGTTTTTGACATTGGATTAATACTAACTTTAGCATCGGAGTATGTTTGATATATCAAGTGCTCCACATGAGTTTAAAAGATAATAGATTTGTATAATGGAACTAATTAGGCCTGCACAATCAAAAGATGCTGAAGGAAGCTGAAAATTCAAACTTCTAAACCATATCTATAAGTTTAGAAATTTGAAATTCGCATTTTAAATGATTATTAGATGAATTTCCATGTTGAATCATGTTTTTGAATAAATTAGTATGCTCAACATTCGAACTTAGATATTCATTAGATGAATTTCAGTTGATGGCACATTGTAACAATACTTTCATAACCCTTGTGTTAGTTAGGCTGACTTTCCAAGAGGGGGTGAATTGGGAAGATTAAAAATTTTCTGCACAAAGTGAAATAGGTGAAGAAAGCAAGGTATAATGAAAGCAGCGTATAAGCAAGAGCAAACTAAAAAAGTAATGATAGGGAGAAGAACACTCAGAAATTTATCCTGGTTCGGTCTATCCACTTGACCTACGTCCAGTCCCCAAGACACCTCGTGAGATTTTTCACTATACTGCAAGAATTCAATGGGCTTCTTGCAAATGCCAAAGTATACAGCTTGTGCTTTGTTTTCTAGAGCTTTCTCAATCTCTCTAAGCACTTCCACAATGTGCTTCTCAATCCCCTTGTGATATCCCCTCACAAGTAAATCTATCTTCCAGATGAAAATTAGATTGTTTACAAAGATATAACTCTCTTGAATAGAGTAAATATGAAGGTTAAAATATAAATATTGAAGTTGAGAGGGTAAAAGCTTTTTGAGAAGAAGATTTGGCAGAATTTCAGTATATACAAAGTTTGATTCGTTACCCATAATTTCAAATGATGTTATATTTATAGATTTAGGTCTCAAATGTCCGTTAGAGACAAAATCTATCAGTTGGAGAAGTTATCCAATGGTTACTCTGAAAAACTATCCATTAACCAACCGCATTTAATGCTTCTGACATACTAAAATTCGAATTTTGGTTGGTCAACAGACGAATTTCGAAGGAACCAAAGGTTAAAGCTTCCAATGTTGAAATACTGAAGTTTGTCTGTTCATGAAGTGAAATTCGAATTTTGAAACTTAGAAAATGTTTCCATGTTGTGACATACGAATTTTCAAAGCAAGAGTTTTTCTGTTGAGTGTGAACAGTGTTTTCAATTTGCTACAGTGCCCACGAAATTTGAATTTTGGGGTCCCAAAATTCGTCTGTTCTCAGCAGGCTCGAAAAGCACAGTAGTTCTTTTACATTGAAATTCAAATTTTCAAAGAGTGAAATTCTTTTGTCAGAGAGACCTCTTTTCAGATTTACTTTGACATTCGAATTTACAAACACTGTTATTCGTATGCCAACATGTCATTGCAACAGACTTACAACTTTAGCTTCTGAAATTCTAATGTTCATGTTCAAAGTTTGTCTGTCAGTGAGCAATTTTGAAACTCAGAATAATCTTGATTTCAGATGAACTTTAATATTGTTTCAGACGAATTTCTTCAGTTTTCATAAGTTGTATTTTATCTAAAATTCGAATGTTCAAAACTCAAAGTTTGTCTGTTGCTTAACAGCTTCTTTCAGACACATGAAAATTCGAATTTTGGAAAATCAAAATTTGTCTGTCAGAGAAACATCTCTTCAGACTTATTCAGTTTTAACTTGAAATTCGAATTTCCAAAGCCAAAGTTTGAATTTCCAACATGACAGTTTAATGCAATATTTTCAAACTTCGTCTATTGGTGGGTATTTTTCAAATATTTCATAATCTAACATAAAATCAAGGTTCTAAAACGTTTTTCTACCAAATCAAAGTCTTTTACCCATGACAAAAGATCCTACAACAATCCTAGCAATGATTACTCAGATTTTCTTCACTAGAGACACTTTTGAGCTCCTTTGATATTTTCAATCCAAGCTCTTCAATGTTGGTTTGGAATCATCAAAACTTCTTGATTCAACACCTTGAAATTCGTCTATTGGATAGTGGAAATTCAAATTTCAGAAATAAAATAGGAATACTGACTCTGTTCAAAATGCTTATCATATGAATTTCCATATCTTAAAATTCATACTTTAGAAACTCTTTTACAAAAATTTTGAAATTTGAATTTTTGAATCAAAATTCGTGTGTTGAAATTTGCTTTCATGATAAGTCTTTGTAAGACGGACTTTCATAGGTCAAATTCGTTTGTTACTTGTTTTGCTCATATTTGGCTATTATGTGAATCTATGAAATTTGAACTTTGTTGAATCAAAGTTCATCTGTTTGTTTCTTATTTTCTGAACTTAGCCTCTGTCAGACGAATTTCCAAATGAAAATTCGTCTGTTAGTGAGCCTTTTCTTGTAGGTTAACTTATAACTGCTTGAAGTTTGAACTTTGACCCCTCATAATTTGTTTGTTGAACGGTTACAGTCTTTAAAACCAAAGGTTTGCCTCTAAACAGACTCAACCCTATTCATCTCTTTCTCAAGTCTGTTCAAATTCTCTTTTTAATTTCTACTAACTCCATTCACAAATGTTCATTTCTTACTGATTAAACTTCTTTCATACCTTATAACTCATTCCTAGCATCTTTTTGTATCATTCATCTATGAGAATGGTGACAGTTAAAAATCCAGAAGTTGGGAAAGGAGAGTCACGACCAAAGAGAGCTATCAAATCCTAATACGTCTCCAAGGAGGGTGAAACTCAGAAAAGAAAGGGCAAATCTAGCAAGGGAACTTCGTCCAAGAAGCAGAAAACAACTCCCAAGGCATACTCGAAGAAATCTGCTCCAACTCCCTCGAAGAAACTTGAGCCTGCTGTTCCTGTTGCTCCTGCCTCTTCTTCTTCCTCCTCCAACACTAAGTCTGGAGAATACCAGTTGACCACACTACTATTGTGGAGCAATGCCTATATTCTAGGAGAATATACTACCAAGTTTTTCAGGGAAAAGTTAATCAAGCCTTATTGTGTAAATATGGAAGAATTCCTCATTTCTAACAACCTTGATGCCAGGATATGGATGATTAAATACAAGAATTTGTTAGAAATTTTGGAAAGATATGATGATAAGGTTGTTAAGACCTGGTATGCCTCCCTGAAGTATAATGGCAAGAAAGAAAAATGGGAAATAAATCTAAGGTCTAGGATCATCTGGCTAACAGATGAGACCTTCAATGAGGTACTGGAGATTCCTGGGCAGGATGGATTGAAAATTGACATTTCTACCTCGAAATACATGAATGAAGATGAGGCTGCAGAAGAGGAATGAGGTCTTTTCCTGAATTATAAAGATAGCACTGTAGTAAACACATTGTTCAGAAGAAAAGAGAACAGGCCACCTCTGAGTTTGCTGAAGGTCACTGACCTCAGTGCCCAAGTTAGAATCCTACACTACATTGTGTCTAGGATTATATTTAACAAAGGAGGCAATTTCAATCTGATCACAAGGGTTGAAGCACATATGATGACAGCACTCATGCGTGGCAAGCTAATCAATATGGGACATATCATCCTCCAATGCATGATCAAGGCAAGAGATCAGAGGAAAGATTCCACCCTACCATATGCCTCAATCATCTCCAAGATACTTCAGTATGCCAGGATCCAACACTTGGAGAAAGGAAAGGGCAAGCCTACTGAAATCTTTAAAGAAGAAGAACTATAAAAGATAGGGATAGAAATGAAGGATGATAGATGGATTGGTAAGGGAGCTGAAAAGATAGAAGATCTTTTCTTTGAAGAAGATGGCTCCCAACAACAAGTAAGAGCCTCTGGGCTGCTCTACCTTCACAGTCCTCACCTTAGCCCTCTCAGTCTGTATCTAGAGGTGTCAAATCTGGCCTGCCCGCCTCGAGCCGGGCCCAAATCGGGCTGAGCCTGAAAGCCCGATTTGACATATGGGCCTAAAAATGCAAGCCCGAGCCGATGGGATCGAGCCTACGGGCTGGCCCACTGGCTTTTTTAATTTATTTTTTATTTTTTAAATTGTTTTATATAATTATTTAAATTAAGGAAAATACTTATATACCTTTTTTTATATGTTTTTTGTGTTATTTTCCAATTAAAAGTTAATATGTGGATTATTTTTTAATACATTATAGATTTAGTTATTAATTATATATTAAAAGTGTTAACTTCTTAAATATAAAAAAATTAAAAAGTCTATATGTTAAATTTTAATTGGAGAATAGTATGAAAAATATATAAGGAAAAATATATAAGTTTAGTTCTTAAATTAATACAACTAATTATCATCATAATTAATCAAAAGTTAACATAATATTTAAATATTACAATTTATACATCACTAATTAATAAAATAATATGTATTTTTTAATATTTAAAAAAAATGGGCTCAAAAGCCCATACTGTATTTTGACACTAAAAATTGAGGCCCAGCTCGCTCATTTTTTTAGGTTTTTCGGGCCGGCCTATCGGGCTTGGCCCATTTTGACAGCTCTATCTGTATCTACTCCATCTCAGCCTACTCAAACACCGGGGCTATCTACTCCTTCTTCTTGGGTTAAGCCAACCAAGATCACTGAGTTATATGACAGCCTATCTGCACTCATGCTGAGCATTAGGGATAAGCAAAATGCCAAATTTGCTTATCTACAAGATCAGATTCATCAGTTGGCAAAGAATATGAAAGTGGTTACTGATACTTATGAGGACATCAGGAGTGCCATTCCCTCCACATTAGCTCCACCTCAGCCAGGATTCTCTGAGCCTATTAGATCTCCTACTCCTGAACCTCCAAGTCCTTTTGTGCTAGCTTCCCCTGAACCAGATGATGATGTACATGCTACTGAGGTTGTATGCACTTTGGCCACACTACAGGCCTCCAGCAATAAGGCAAGCCCTGGTCTACCCTTGGACTATGGCATGGAGGAAGAAGCGCCTCAAGATGCAGGTTCCCCTAAGCCTATTGCTGAAGACACTTAGGATTTAATTCTTTTTGTTCAAGAATTTGAGCAAGTGGAGAAACTGGTGGCAGCCATCTCTACCGCACCATTCATACAAACTGCCCTGAATGAGAAGAAAATCATTGTACCTTATGTGGATCTTGCAGCTATTGCACATGATGCTATTGTGCAAGTTCAAAAACAAAGGCTTGATGAGATGTTCTCTCTTCCTGCTCCTCAACTCTCATCTCATCAATATGGCATGACCTTAGCACGAAGGGTCGGATTTGCCAATCTTCGGAAGGAAGTAAAGGAAATAATTGAAGATGCTGAGGATGATTAACCTGAAGATGATCTACATGTAACCTCTCCTCTTGTGCCTCTTTCTAAAATTAATCCTGTTCTACCTTTTGTCCTTGTGCCTCTTCGACCAATACTAGTATCCAAAATACCTCCTCCTGCTATACATGTTCAAATTCCTGATGATGCCAAAAAGGGAGAGAAGTCATCTAAGCAAACTGTGAAAACTGCTGCAGAACCATCTGGCAAGTCCTACATCAAGAAGTCCAAGCCCAAGAAGAAGTTATTAGATCTTAGGATTGCTTGGTCTTTCTTCTATTGACTATTGATATTTTTTTTAATGAATGATATTCTTGCCTTTGAATTCTTTGTTTGCAATATCATATATTTGTACTGAAATTTTCAATAAATCAATGAGATTCTCTATTTTGACCTCTTGTACATGTTGCACTTATCTTTGAATTTTAATGCATATGTTGAGGGGGAGCTCTTAGAAGCAAACCCAAGTACTAATCCAGTTTGTAAGTTATTTTGTCATCATCAAAAACGGGAAAAATGTTGAATCAAGTGTTTTGATGATTCCAAACCAACTGGAACTTGGAAAGAAGATATCAAAGGCATACAAAAGATATCAAGTGAAGAAATCCAAAAAAAATGAGTTGAAGATTAGATGTAGGATTTCTTATTGTATTCACATGAGTAAAAGGCTTTGATCTTGCACACAAATATTTTAAAAATGTGTTTTTACAATAACCCATGAAGTATTTGAAAAATACCCACTATCAGATGAATTTTGGAGTGTTAAACTTGATATTTTACTTTGAAAATTCGAATTTTGATATCTGAAATTTGAACTTTGGATTGAAAATATGTTAATTTAAAAAGAGGTCCCTCTAACAGACAAATTTTATCTTTAAAAATTTGAATTTCAAGTAAAACACAAACTGTGAAAAATGAAAAATTCATTTGAAGATATGTCAAAATTTATCTAAAAGTAAAGTTTGAAAAGAGTTCCAAGTTAATCCTCTGACAGACAAACTTTGATTTTGAAAAATTTGAGCTTTGGAAAGATAGTTTATAAGTCTGTTCAAACGCTCTTCTACAGAAGAACTTCAGTCTTCAAAAATTTGAACTTTGAATTAAGTCTGATAAGAGATTTCTCTGACGGACAAACTTTGGTATTTGAACATTCAAATTTTGAAAAGAAGAACTTTTGTGCCATATTGAGTTGCTCACTAACAGACGAATTTTGGGAATCAAAATTCAAACTTTAAAGGCACTGTAGCAATATGGAACAACTGTATACATTTACCAGAAGTACTTTAAACTTAAAAATTCATATGTTCCAACATAGAAGCATTTGTCAAAAATGAAAATTTGAATTTTGCAATATGGAACTTCGAAGTTCAACCTTAAAGTCTTTAGCTTATAGTCTTTGTGAAATTCATCTGTTGACTCCCCAA
The DNA here is from genome assembly GCA_026686845.1 of Adenanthera pavonina. NCBI lineage: Eukaryota > Viridiplantae > Streptophyta > Magnoliopsida > Fabales > Fabaceae > Adenanthera > Adenanthera pavonina. The sequence continues at coordinate 22,379,212 of JAIVEN010000022.1, read as the reverse complement.
AATTTGAACTTTGGATGTCAGATGCATTAAATGCGGTTGATGAATGGATAGTTTTACAGAGTAACCATTGAGTAACATCTCTAATGTTTAGATCTTGTCTCTAACGAATAGTTAAGATATAAATCTATAAACAGAACTTCATTTGAAAGTGTGGGTAATGATTTTACGTTGTATATGCTGAAATCCTGCAAAATTCTTTAGTCAAAGTCTTCTGCCCTTACATAGTTCATATCTTGTACTTCAATTTTCATATACACTCTAAATTAGAGAGCTCATTTGCTGTAATCAATCTTATCTTCATATGGAAGAAATATTTTCTTGTGAGGAAATTTCACAAGGGATTTGTGAAGCACTTACCTAGAGTGTAGAGAGTGAGATTATAAGCTCTTGGAATAGAGCATCAAGCTGTACTGAGGCATTGCAAGAAGCCCACCGAATTCTTGCAAGATAGTGGAAAATCTCAAGTGGTAGCTTGAGAATTAGACGTAAGTCAAGAGAAAGAGACCAAACCAGGATAAATATTTGTGTCTTCTCTACCCTTATCTTGTTTTTCACTTGGATATATTTTATACTCTGTTTTACTATCACTTGCTTTCACTACTCTCTTATACATTTGTAGAAAATTTTAATTTTCCCAATTCGCCCCCTCTTGGGAAGCCAGCATATCTAACATGACCAACTTGTAAGCTAAGCATCCCTCTAAAACAAACCAAACTTAAAAGTAGCTAGCAGAAGAAATATGAACATAGAGTGAAGTTTATATAGAATAATTCCTCTCAAAACAATCTCATTCCATTGATTATACTAGAAAACTGAGATCCATCCAAGTTATCTTATTTAATACTTCAAAATCAAAGTATGAAACTTAGTAAAACCAAAGCATATATCTATATAAAATAATAGGATCCAAAGCTAATTTTCGACATTGATAAGTGAACCCTTATGAAACTTGTCCAAAGAATTCACTTTAATGCGATTGATACTTGGGTCGTTGCAATTACAAGGAACATGAAAACTGGAAAATATAAAAACAGAAAAAGCACAAAGAAGGGAATAAACAAGAAAACACAAAAGAATGTTGGTCTAGGTAAATTAAAACCTAAGAGAACCAGTCTCTTGAACCCTAGTTCTGGTGATACCATAAGAATTGACCAATTCTTTAATAAGTCATAGTGTTCTCTCTAGTACTCAAAGAAACGTAAGAGGAAAACTCACAAAATCAAAATTTTCATTCATCTAAATCTAAAAAATGCACATAAAAGTTAGCTTTAAATAGGCAAGGTAAAATCTGCCATAATAAGTCTAGAAACCTAATTAATTTGGGTTTAAGTAATCCTAATGGGATTAGGAGATTTTGGACTCAAATAACACTCCTATTAGACTTAGGAAACTAGTAAATAATATTCTAAAAATAAATGACAAAAATTCAAAGAAAATAATAAAAATAATGTCTAAAGCCCTTATAAACATGCCAACACATTAATGAAATAACATGTTTGGTACATGGCATGTTTATTTATAAGTTGGGCCATTAAAAAGACTATTAATTAGCCAACTAAGCTTTATTAATTACTTAAGTTTAGCCCATCATTAATAAAAACAAAATTAACACTAATTAAGCCCATTAATATCTAAGTCACATGCTCTTTTAATGAAATGCTTGTTTTTTTAAGTAATCTCCTCTAATGGGCTTATCTTGGACTTGGATCTAAAACTTTTATTTTGGAGTTAATGATCTAACTTAAGCTTAGGCTTTATGTTTAGCACCTTGATCAAGTCTTTCAAGCTCTCTATGCTCCTTTCCAAATGCTTGCAAGTTATGCCTAGCCCTTACTCTATCATTCCTTCCCTCCTTACAAGGATTAGTCCTCAAATATCCATAATCTACATGGAAAGAAAGAGAACGATTAAAAGCATCAAATAGATGATAAGGAGTATACTTATCTTTCAGACTTAATTGATGCTTTGTGGCTTTGATCTTCACATAAACTCAGAAGTTAATATTCTCCCTTGGTTGCAAATTAGTTTTAAATGTTCTTCTAAGCTTTTGCAACCAATCTCCAGGATAAAAAACCTTACTATGCAATCCATTTGTTTGAATCACAGACAACTCATTTTCATGGATTGGAAAACAAAAGCTTGCATTAACCTCTCTCAAAACCTATAACAAATAGCTAAACACTAATTCAAAACAACAAAACTTAAATGGAACCAAGGTGTTACTGGATTCATGGGGAATGATATGGGGGCAAAACTTGACACAAAAGGACTTAATAGAAACCAATGTATGAGAAAGATCATACAGGATGAAATATGGGCAAATGTGAACATAATGCAATAAACATATTTAACATTAGATGATGATGCACAATGGTAAGACAAAGATAGAGAAGTAATGACTAAAGGAACACATACTAACACAAAACCAAAAGAAGGGAATGAACTAGAAAGAGAATGAAACATAATAGATTTATGTGGATGAGATGGAACACAATGCCAACAATAAAGCATGAAAGCACATGACTTATGAAGTACACAAGCAGCAAAGAAAGAAACACATATCTTATGAGACTCACATAACACATAAAATATGAAACGAATTGGAGGGATACATGAAACAACTAAAGAAAACAAAGCATAATAAGGATGAAATGGAAAGACATAGATGGATGAACTAGAGAAAGAAGACACTAAATTATCAAATGGACTTATTATCACATTGGACTGAGGAACTAAGGTTTCATAACATAAAGTAGGACGAAATAAACTACAAAAATCAGAAACTAAATATGGACAAAGAAGATGAAGTGAAGGAACATTAAAAGAGGGAAGAAGTTTAGTGAAACTAACTTTATCCTCACTCTCTCTCAAACAACTCTCAATTATCTTTCCACTCTTATCTTTTTACTCTCTCTCGCATTTTTCTTTTCTCTTTTTTTTTCCTCTTTTTCTTTCTTTTCTCACTTTTCTTCTCACTCACTCCTCTTGTACTTTTTGCATTTTTTTGAACTTTTACTCTCTTATTTCTCTCTTTTCTTCTCTCACTTCTACCGCTCTTATTTTTCTACTCTAGCTTACTCTTTATTTTCTTACAAGTTTCACCTAAATTACATGGCAATTATTCACAGGCCTTTTCCAATAAAAAGGAACAAAGATTAACATGCCCATTCAAGTTAGAATCAAAAGTATAATCTCCAATTACCATGCTAGCATGCTCAACATCATTGCAACTATAAAAGCTAATTTCCAAAGGAATCACACCATTATTCACAGAATTTTCGACAAACTGATTAGCAATATGTAAAGCATGATTTTCCTCTAAAGGGTGCAAACAATCATAATTATGCTCAGAAGCACAAGCAACATTATGAAATTCATTTTCTAATTGTGCTACAACATTATTTTCAATTTGCACACTAGAAGCACAACTAGAATCATCTAAGCTTTCTAACATAACACTATCAACATCTAAACCAATTCTCTCTTCAAGATTTAGCAAGATATCATGTTCAATCACATTATCACAATTAAAAACACTAAACTCATTGGGATTCTCAAGTTTAACACATCCCAATTCAGATTCTAATTCAATTGTTCCATCACAAGGGATATCATCAATGCAAGCAACATCATTCATCTTAGTAGAATTATCACATCTTAAATCACAAGAGACATTAATATCAAAGTTTTGAGGATTAGGTGTACCTGTAGTGGATTCTCTCATTCCATCATCAATTGTTGAAGTCATAGTAACATCATCACCCACTCGATCTACTTTTTCTAAGTAGGAATCACATGAATCTTGGACCATGAGCATTTGCATCTCCTTGAAATGTTCAACCACACTTTTAGCTTTGGATAACATGTATTTTTGTCTCAAGACTGCTCTCATTTCATTCCATGTTATAATAGAAGGTTCTCCATTTGTAACTCATATAGTTTCCATCTGTTTCCACCAAGTAGCAACCTTTTTACCTAATCGAAGGTAAGCACATTGTGCCTTCTCTATTTTAGAGTAGTTGCAACATGCGAAGACTTGTTCAACTTTTCTTTCCCTATCCAAGTAACCATAAGGATTTTTTTTATCATGAAATTGTGGGATCTTCAATTTAATCTTGTTAAGAACATCCGTGTGAGCAGGAACCTTTGGATTACGCCTTGCTTTAGTTTTAGAAGGAAACTCTAGACAATCCAATTTTGCATTCACTTCTTTAATTTGATCATTGAAAGTCCTTAATAAGGCCTTAAGATCAACTTATCCAACATCCATGTTTATAATTTGAAATGTTAGTATAAAACAAAGAGAAAAGAAATAGGGACCTCACATACTTTCACACTTATTTCACTCAAATAATATAAATGCACTCGTGTTTCACACTAATTTAAGGCTTTTTCAAATATGATATAATTTTTCTCTTGCCTTTTTCCACTCAAAGCTTGCTTTCTTATGAGAGTGCTAAATTAAAACCACAACTTCAATCAAAAGGAAATCGATTTTTAAAGAAGTGGCAATCACAGAAAACAAAAGTTCAAAATTAAAATTCTTAAAGATCATAATTTAATTAAACAATAACCAACACAAATGAGCACAAAGGAATTGAAATTTCCAACAAGAGAAATTTGTAGGAAATAGAACAAAGAAGGATGAAAATTGATAGGAAATTGATAAGGAAAGAAATTTGAAGGTAAGACAAATTATAGAGATTTAATAGGACTTGCCACCAAAGTTGATAAATTAAGTCAATCAAGTCTTAAATCAAATCCAATCAAATAATTTTTTTGGTTTTTTTTTACTACTCTTTTTTTTTTGCTATATTTCTTTTTGCAGCAATCAATCTCTCTCTTTTTCTTTCAGTTTTTTTCTTTTTTTTATTTTTTTGCTGCTCTTTTTTTTTTAAATCTAGGCAACTCACCATAGAAGCAAAACTAAAACAGGCAACAATAAAATGGATGAATCTTTTTTTAAAGCTACTCTGGATGATGAACAGTGATGGACGAAATAGTGGTGATGAACAATAGCTACAATGAACAGTAACTACGCACAGTACAATGAAAAGTAGCTACGTACAATGATGAATAGTTATGATAATTTTCCAAAAGCAATGAAAATTGAATGAAATAGAGAAAAACACACCTTGATTTGCAAACATAAGCTCTGTTCTATACTGATAAATGAACTCTTATGGAACATGCCCAAAGAACCCACTTTGATGCGGATGATACTCGGATCGTTGCAATTACATGGAACACGAAAATTGAAAAATATAACAGAAAATGCACAAAGAAGGGAATAAACAAGAAAACACAAAAGATATGTTGGTCTAAGTGAATTAGAACCTAAGAAAACCGGTCTCTTGATCCCTAGTTCTGGTGACGCCATAAGAATTGACCAATTTCTTGATAAGGCATAGTGTTCTCTCTAGCACTCAAAGAAATGCAAGAGAAAAACTCACCAAATTGAAATTTTCATTCGTCTAAATTTGAAAAATGCACATAAAAGTTAGCTTTAAATAGGCAAGGTAAAATCTAACTTAATAAGTCTAGAAACCCTAATTAATTTGGACTTAAGTAATCCTAATGGGATTAGGAGACTTTGAACTCAAATAACACTCTTATTAAATCTAGGAAACTAGTAAATAATATTCTAAAAATAAATAATGAAAATTCAAAGAAAATAATAAAAATAATGTCTAAAGCCCTTATAAACATGCTAACACATTAATGAAATAACATGTTTGACACATAACATGTTTATTTACAAGTTGGACCATTAAAAATATTAATTAGTCGATTGGGATTTATTAATCACTTAAGTTAAGCCTATCATCAATAAAAATGAAATTAACACTAATTAAGTCCATTAATGTCTAAGTCACATGCTCTTTTAATGAAGCACATGATTTTTTAAGTAATCTCCTCTAATGGACTCATCTTGGGCTTGCATCTGAAACTTTTATTTTGGAGTTTATGATCTCACTTAAGCTTGGGCTTTATGTTCAGCACCTTGATCAAGTCTTCCAAGCTCTTTATGCTCTTTTCCAAATTCTTGCAAGTCATGCCTAGCCCTTATTCTATCATATACCTTCAAATCAAAATTTAAGCAATCTGTAATCAATTTATAAAATGTAATAACTCAACCTCCAACAGGAGGAGCTTCTTTCATGGATGATCAAATCTATCACAACTCCTTTGGCTATAACTAAAAAAGAAAACCTAGAATCAATAATTTTTTTATCAACATACCACTAAGCCCTCTTTATTTGCTCAAAGTCTACAAAAGACCTAATGCTAATTTCATTGGTTGGCTGAAACACAATCGGATCTGAAGTCCAAAGAATTGAATGCAATCAGCCACAGCCCAACGACAAACTACATTGAAGAAGAAAAGGAAAAAAAAAACAAAAGAGGGAAAAGTAAAAGAAGAAGAAGAAGTGAAGAACATAATTGAGGGAAAGAAAAGAAGATGATGATGAAGGAAGTTTGACCTCTAAAAGGAGGTGAGCAGATGCCCCTTATCCTATTTAATATCGCTATCATCAAACTACCCAAGAATATAGAGAAATCCATTGGAGAAAAAATAAGGATAGGAAGAAGAAGAATTGAGAGAGGATAGAGAGACAGTGACAGAGTTAATTTTTGATATAGGCTGACTTCTTGTGCAAGACAAAATGGCTTCTCATGCAAGTCTTTCCTAGACCCACAGCATAGTGAAACTACTTCCCTTGATAACCAAGCTACCAATCCAAATCTTCTGCAAGAAGTTGCCTGACTTGTTAAGCAAACTCTTTATCCAGATCTTCCTCAAGAAGCCTAGTCTAAAATCTTTCTCAAGAAGCCTAGTCTGAACCCCAAAGCAGCCCATAGAAATGAACACGCTGGACACATACCAGGGCCCACTAAATAGTGAAATGAATAGTGTATAGTGTTATTAATAGTGTTTTGTTTCTAGTTGCACAATGTAATTCAATTCTACTATTAAGGATGTATATTGATGATATAAAAAAATTAATTGAAAAAAATGCTAGTAGTGTTCTTCCATCAAATCCATTCCTTCTCCCCAGGACACACTCCCATTTTGTATTTGTGTGTGTATTACAAACAAATGCAAAATGTATATACGTATATAAATGAAATATATTAACTATACTAGTCGACTCTTTTGATGATACTAGCATTAGAACACAAAAAATATAGAATAATCAATGTATATTACTAAAACTTGCATCTCCTGACATTATGTAAACAACGTGTAGTACTGTACTTTTCATTATTACTAGAATTGTGCTCATGTGTTAGTCCTAGTGTATCTTTTGAAATGCTTACTTTTTGTGAATATTCTTTTATTAATATTTTCTTAACTATTACGATATGCAGCATCAAGCTAGATTGGGATGTACTGTGTAGCCATACAATTTTACTATGCTATGGGGGTCGTTCATGTAAAGAGCTTGTTTGTAGACCATTGTCCAGAATCTTCATCCACTACACTCTACTCTCTTCCTTAACATTTTTTTTGGCTTCGGCGGTATGTCTTGGAAGGCTTCTTACAAAAGCCACTTGAATCTTCTTCTTTCTCACCTTTCTTGCCACCTCTTACTGCCTCGCATATAGTCTTCTTCTTTCTCTCCCCCAGCACGCCATCAATGCCTACCCCTCCTTCTTCAACCTCCTTCCTCCACCATGTTGGAAGTTGTCATCATCATCACCATCATTTTCTTCTACCTAGCATCCATCATCACCAATCCTCAAAGTGCTATCCTTCTCCTTCTCAAGCCCCAATCTTTTTCTCCCCTTCTTTGTCTACATATTTGTTTTCATTTGCTCTTCCATTACTAATTTTTGCTTTTGCAGATCAATGGGTATGTGCCATAGTCTTTGAGTTGTGTTACTAACAAAGGTTGAGGGAGCAGAGTCTTGAAACCCTTGCAAGAGATTCAAGTTTTGAATGTTAAGTTTCTTATCTTTGGTCTCATCAATTAGCTTGAAATTTTTGTGTTACCTTCATGATTTCTGTAACAACTTACTCTTATTTATAATTTTCCATGTGTTATAGCATTTTCAATATCCAATTAAACCATTTTAGAAGCTTGAATCATCATAGGGTCCAAAATAGAGAAAATAAAAAAAATATGGTACTAATTCATTTGGTACCCAATTTTTCTGATTGAATTTTGAAAAATTCTAACTAAAACTAGAAAAATCATATCATTATGATTCAAGCTTCTAAAGATATCTAAAAAATGCTTTATAGGGGAAAAATATAAAACTTATATTTGATCAAACCAATTGATACAACTTAATACTCAAAATTTCACTATCCAAATGATAAAAAAAATTATTCCAAATTTTTTGGCTTTAATTTTGAAAATTCATTTTATATTCTATCATGAGATAAATTATGCATACTTTATATCATTGGAAATCTCTATAAGTCTAATTTACTACTATATTTTTTTGTACATTTATTCAACTAAAACAAAGCATAGCATCATTTTAAACTACTAAGGGTCAATATAGAACTTTTACTAGAATAGTTTTGGAAAAACATGTATAACTCTCATTATATAGCTCCAATTGCTTTCAAACTAATGACATTTTGAGCTTAAGAGATAAATCTTTTCACATATGCAAACTATTAAATTTTTGGAGGACAATACGATTTTATGCTGCCTTTTTGAAGTAAATCATGCTTACAATAAAAAATCACAATTTTACAACATTGTTATGTTTTGACCCTTATTTTAAAAAATTCACCATAATTCATGTACTAGTTCAATTTAGGTGTTATTTAGCCCTTTAGAAAGCTCATTCTATCTTCTTTTAGAATATGTATAACACTTAGCCATTCTACCTTGTTTTGTTCAAATAATGATTGGATTACTGAGTAATGTTTAGATTGGACAATCTCATGCATAACTTTGCAAAATAATTCATATAACATGTTTACATGCTCATAACTTGTCCAAACTATGTTTCAAACACCTTAGCATACTTAGAGGCACATAATGTTTAGTTCTCATATTTTCATGTACAATTTTTAATAAAATATCAAAGACACATAAAATTAGTTGGACCATTCATCTAAACATCAAGGTTCTTCTCCTTGCTTCTTACCTCTCTTGTATTCTTGCCATCTCTTGAGCCTATAATTTGGGATGGTTGAGGGGATGAGATTGAAATAATCTTAGTAGCAAGTCACACTATATGCAATTATGTTATGCAATTCATATAAAAACTCACATTTAATCACATTAATCAACAAAATAACATAATGATCATAAAAATTTTGGCAGCATAATAGCTTAAAAAATGGACATCATGGGAAACAAAACCCCTTGATTTATAGCGAAAACCAATCAAGAAAAACACAATCACAATATGGCAATATAATTTTGTTATAGAAGTTCAATGAAAGAACATAAATGCAAATAAGTGAACTTAACTTCCTTTGATGATATCCCTTGACTTTCCTCTTTAAACCAAAACTTCCTTTAGCTTTTTGAAGTTTTCTGATAGAGAATGGCTTGGACAAATTTAGGAGCATGGTAGGAGGCTTTATCACTTAGAAAGATTCAAGCCCAAGAGAAGCCTATTAGATGAGATTACTTAAAACATCATGTGCTTCATTAAAATAACATGTGACTTAAGCATTATTGGGCTTAGTTAGTGTTAATTTTGTTTTTATTAATTATGGGCTGAACTTTGTTAATTAATAAAGCCCAATTAGTTAGTTAGTAGTCTTCTTGATGGCCCACCTTATAAATAAGCATGTCATGTGCCCAACATGTGATTTCATTAACGTGGTGTCATGTTTATAAGGGTCTAGGTATTATTTTTATGAATTTTCATTATTTTATTTTAGGCTTTTATTTTTACTAGTATTCTAGGACCATTAGAATTATTATTTGAGCCCAAAGTCTCCTAATTCCATTATGATTACTTGAGTCCAAATTAATTAGGTTCTCTAGGCTTATTAGGTTAGATTTTACCTTACCTATTTAAGGCTAACTTTTATATGCATTTTTTAGATTTAGATGAATGAAAAATTCAGATTTGTGAGTTTTTCTCTAGTGTTTCTTTGAGTGTTAGAGAGAATACTATGACTTATTAAGGAATTGGTCAATTCTTGTGGTGTCACCGAAATAAGGGTTTAAGAGATCAGTTCTCTTAGGTTCTACTTCTCAATACCAACATCTATCCTTCTTATCTTCTCTATTATTTTTTTCTTTTGCTACTGCTTTCATCCATTTTGTTCATTTTCTTTGCCGTCTAGTCTTTTGTATTTCTTGTTTCGCAAAGATTCAGTTGTCATATATATCAAAGTGGGTTCTTTGGATTGATTTCATAAGGGTTCACTTATCAATAAGTTCAGCCCATAATTGATAAAAACAAAATTAACACTAACTAAGCCCAATAATGCTTAAGTCACATGCTATTTTAGTGAAGCACATGATCTTTTAAGTAATCTCCTCCAATAGGTTTCTCTTGGACTTGAATCTTTTCAAATGATAAAGTCTCCTACCATGCTCCTAAATTTGTCCAAGCCATCCTCTATCACTTTCTGAAGTTCTTAAACATCATTAAACACTAGCTTAGGCCACTGATTCATGATGGTATTTCATAAAGTCTCATTTGAACTTTAAAAATTCATATAGCTTATCTTAAGTTCTATCATCAAACCAATAATTGCTCTTAAGGTTTTTCACCATGAGAAATCTATTTTTAGCATCAAATTAATAAAATTCCAACTCTTTCCTACCTTATTGGTTTGACTAAAATCTGCCTTGAAAGGAAAAGAATTGGTTTTTCTCAAAACTTGCTTACAATGGACCAAAACTTGCTCTTTTAGCAAAATCTCATTCTTTCTTATCAATCTATGGTTTAAAAACTCCTTCCCTCTCATTATCATATTTAGGCCGTGATTGAACAACAAGTGAAAGAGGAGAAATTTTAAGGAAACTTGCTCAAACTACCAAGAAACTATGATAGAATACTTGAAGGTTGCAAGTTTAGCATACTTACCAATTTCCTTGGATTTTCTTTCTCCATTTTGTTTCCTTTTTCTTCTCACGTAATCTCCCTCTTGCTCCACTATTTCAAACCACTTCCTTCTTCCTTTTTCAAGTGTGTGGTTGTGCAAATGAGAGAGGGAGCATAATAAGCATGCTTAACCAAAGTTTAATACTAGGTTAGGTTACTTTCTTTACAAACTTAACTATTAAGCTTTGTAATCTTAACCATTAAGTCTTCAATTTGAGCACATGTTCAGCTAATGTGGCACCAATTGATGAGGGCTTATCTCTAAAATGTTGCATATTTTTCTTAGTCAAGTTATAGCATGTATTGGTTACTTTATATCTTGACCGGTAAAATTATTTTTTGTAGTATTAACTTATTTTATGAGCATAGAATTAAAGTAAATGTGTTTCTAACATTACTTCATTATCATGTCTCCTAAAAGCTCTCTTTGTGGTGTCCAATCACTTTTCTATCTACCTTTTAACATTTTGCAGAGCTAAAAGTAACTTTATCAGTAAAAAGTTACTTTTTAAACTTTGATACTAATTATTTCTTTATTCTTAATCAGTTAATCTCAGTGTTATATACCACTAAATTCATCTCATTACAAGTTTCGTTTTGACAATAATTTTGTATATTTATGAAATTATTCCTAATCTAAGAGAAAATTATAATGTTTAATTCTTTCAGGTTTTAGTTGTAATTTTCCCCAAGGCTTAATATGCTAACTTAATTTTCCTACCCCCAGGAACTAAAATAAAAAAAATCTTATTTCTTAGGGCCAAAATATAATTGTTTTATTTTTTGTCTAACCTGAAAAATGACCTATTTATCTCTTTTCACGTATAACAGTGTCTCTCCATTTTCTTAAATTTCCTATGTATTTTTTGATATTTAAACTTGTTATAATTCTTGGCAAACCTAGAAAGGTTTTATCGTCAATTCGAGCAATGGGGTCATCAGCTTCTCTCCAAAAAGCTGACAACATCGAGGGTAATTGATTACTGATATGGTTACTCTTAGTTTTGTTTTCTCCTTTTTCTTTTTTGACTTGAAATTGGAAAATATTTCTCTTCAATTTGGTAGAAAAATGTCTTTATGAATTGAAAAAGAGAATTTTGTTGAAAGCTTGCAATGGGTAGTTTAGTCCTTGATTATTCACAGTTTATACATAATGTGAAGGTTAACATTAAAGCTTTTATGTTTTTGCAATTCTTCTATTACTATTGGCATTGACTAGACTAAGCTTGAACTAGTAATTCTTTTTTGCTCCCAACGAACTAAACTCATCAAGTGGACTTACGCCTCTTTTTTGACCCATGGAGACTTGTATAATCTATTTTTTTCTTCTTTCTTAAAATAATTTGCACCCATGTAATTAAATATATAATGTTTTAATATTAGTTCTCTAGGTCCTCAAGGAAAGCATTACTTGACTTGAGGCTGTTAATGAGTTTCTAAAAATTTAAATTATTATTTGCATTTATTTATTTTATGTTCAATGCAAATTCTTTCTCAAGGTTTTAGTACATAATAGGTAATACTAATGAACATATATATGACTAAGATCAAGTAAAGCACGTCTAACATAGATTACTATTTAACTTTAACCATTTTGATGAGGGTTGACAACAAATGTAGTTACGGAGATTTTCTCAGTTGATTAACTTGAACATAGGTGGAAATTAGGATGAGTTGAATATCTCTGTTTCAATTTGGGAATAAAGTTATGTGATCTTTAATTATTTCTTCACAATTGGAAATACTCAATATAAAGGCACTTCATTATTAAAATTCACCTTTTGTTGAAATTCTGTCAGTGATATGGTGATTCGACAAAGCATCGTATACCTGAAGGAGAAGAAAGGTTAAGAGCAATATGTACAATATGTACAAAGACTATTTATCAGAATCCAAAATTGGTAAATCTATAAAACACGTGTGCTTCCATTTGATTTACTTCATTCATTCAGTCGTTATGCAAAAATAGGAAATTGGTAGTTTGTTTACTATGAAAGTGGTGCTATTTGGACCTTAGCTTATATAACTGCCAAAAATCAAAGGTAATTTGCTTGATTGAGCAAGTATGCGCAATACTATCACAATCAAATAGGAAGATTAGAGATGTATTATCACAACTTTGCAATAAATATTTTTAATTATGCACCTTAAAGTTAGTATTAGTTGTTTATTGGGTCTTCTTTATCGCTTTTGCTTAATTTTTGTGCTCCTTGGTTGTTAAAATATTATTGTCCCCTAAAGTTAGATAAGGTCATTGGTTTATGCCATAATCACCATCAAGATCACTTTTAAAAAATATGGATTACTATTCTCACAACTGCATACATATTGAAGTTTAACTTTAACCTATAAAAATAAGGTGTACTATTGAAGTTTTCACAAGAACAAGCTTGAGTCTCTTGTCCAATTGTAAGCAAACAAAGAATGGTATGCATAACTATGGATTGCCTAAACTTCCACCTAGGTTGATTTAGGATGACCTTATATACTGAATTTACAGTATGCTTCATTTACATACTATGGCTTTTGCTAAATTTATTGAAATGTTACTAGCAAACATAGGAAAAACACTCTGGTATTTTCTAAGCATTTCTTGACTAGAGGAAACACATAAGTTGGATTAGCTATATTTATTTATTATTGTTATCATTTATAAAAAATGATGCCTTTTTTTATAATGTACTAGAAATGGATGTCAAGGGCATTCACATATAATATTCATAAGATTGTATTCTTGTATTCTGATCTCTAAACTCTATAAGTAATTATGTTTATTATGGAACATGAAATGTAAATCTAACACTAACAATAAGGAAAAATGATTTCTTTTATGTGTCCACCAAATTGTTGCCAAAGTTTACAATGACAATTGTATATTGTTTGTTAAAGCATTTATTTTACTTTATATTGTGCTCATCAAACTAATTGCTTCCTTCTGAACATGTTATTATTTGGCTAGCAAAGTAGGTTGTTGATTGCCTCATAGAACATGATAACAAAATACTACATTGCAACCAGAGAATACATACATCTTAAGGCCTTTGGTCATAATGAAACTAATAATGATTTGCATATCTTTATTACTCCTTTACATCTTGCAATTTTTTCCTAAGTCATTATTCAAGTTTTTGCTGAAATATTGTAACATATTCTTTTGGTAAGATTAATCATGTAGGAGCCTTAGAACATACAGGGCAATGATATTTGGTGATAAACTGATCCTCCCTACATGCCCTAAGTGAGCAACTATATTGAATATACTAATTTAGATGTGACTAGTTTTGCACTTTAGTCACATCAAACTAGATCCATTGGGAAAATAGAACTTTACAAAGGCATGCATGCATTTAGTACTTAGCGAGAGGACATCATTTCCTTTATTCTTTTGATCTTTTTTTGCTCTCCTCTTGATTTATAGTAAGGAACTGACCTAAATATAAGCACATATAAGTTTTGCCTCAATAATGCAAATTATGGAGTAAAAACAAAATTTTCTACTATTAAGTTAAGAAGGACAACATTGGATTACTTTCTTTCTATAAGATCTCACATTTGGGACTTTTTTTTTTTTTCTGACTGAGACATTTGAGACTTAAAACTACACATTTTTAGTAGTAACTTATTAATCTTTGTGAAGTCCAACAAAGTTTTCTAGCATAATTATATGTTAACACTTACAACTTTTTGCCAAAATCTTTATAGTTGGTTGGTTGGTTGGTTAGTTCTTTTTTTTTTTTTTGTATCAGGTTGTTCTCTTGGAGTCATGGGAAAGACTTGGGGGCTAAATAAACACTAATTACTCATTTTTTATGGGCACTTACTCTTAGTTATTATGTTCTTTTTCTTTTTCCTTTTTTTTAGTTCATTGGCAAAATCTCACTGGAATTGATGGAGCCATGCTTTGGTGTTAATGACAAGTAGAGGTTTCCCATCCTAAAATCATGGTTTCATGTTTCTTTTAGCATTATTGTTTAATGTTTGTGAATAGGACAATAGGTATGAGTTCGTGTGATTGGTTATAGTATCATTGTTTAGTGTACAGGAAAAGGGTGTTGTCACATCCAAAAAGGTCTCTATATGTGATAAAGAAGCCTTAATATAGTTGAAGTGTGAACCATGGAATAGTATGGTTTGGGAAGAAGAATGCTATCACATTCTACTGCCAGATCCTGAATTATGGTTTATACAATTATGATTAATTGATTTGTACATGTGTGTATGTGTGTTGTAGATTATGAACCTTCCTAATATTTGAGAAATCAAATAGACTTGCTTCAAAATGATTACAATAATACATACATGAAGATTTACATATAAGTTTTTATTTATTGGTTTGGAGAATATCTTAGATAATGCAATACTGTTGATTTTAATTTTGGTATACTGCATCACTGTAATGTAGTAGGTTATGTCAAATAGGAGGAGTTGTTGCTAGAGGAGATGTGGCTGGAAATTTTATTTTTGAAAAAAAAAGGTAAATTCATTTGTGATATGTGCTTTAATTTCGACGACTGAAAACATGTGAATTGGCTTTCATTTCATAATGTAAATGGGCATGAATAAAGTTGTATGTAGAACAATTTTCTTTGTAAGATTGCAACCTAACTACTTTCTTTGTGCGTATTTCACAATTTCCCCACCGAAATTAACAATAATATTATAATAACAATAATGATAATAAATAAATAAATAATTAAATAGATTATTAAAACTCCAAGCTCCAAAATTCCAACAAATCATTGAAAAAATTATCCTTTACTTAAATGCAAAAAGCAACTTTCAACTTCCACCCCTAACGAATAACATAAACACCACACACTAAATATTTATCACGGCACACTTAATATTTACCGCAAATTTGCACAAAATGTGGGTCAATGCACTCAAAGAATTTGGTGACCAAGTTTCTTAGAGGCATGCTCAGGAAGCTTGTTTTAGAATTTCCCTTGCATTGTTTCTCCCCAACACCTTCATTTTGTGTTGGTTGGCTTTTCCAAACTCGCTTGAGTTCACCAAAATGTTGATGGCAGGTATGAGCAATAAGCGGCAGAGATTGACTCGTGGGTTAGTGAATGTGGACACTACATCGTTGGCTACGACTTGTGAAAGGTGAGGTAGCTTTGGCTTTTTAGTTCCCTCCTCTTTGTGGGAGTTGTTTTTTGTTGTTTGTTTTTGTTTTGCTTTTTCTTTTTTATGTTTTGCTTGTAGCTCTAAACAATTGTCATCGAATGGGAACAAAGGAATGAGGCCTTTGTGCAGTTCAAGGGATTGTGGACGTCATCCTCTGCAATCAAGAGTTACTAAGAAGTTAGTTAGTATTGAGAGATTAGGCCACTCAGATGAAAATAATCAATATGTTAATGTGTTCTTTACTTCTTGCTTTTCCTTCTTCATTCCTTTGTTCCTCTGGTTATTTGATGTTGGTTCCTTAGTTGTAGTAGGTTGAGTTCAGATGAAGTTAATATCTTGGGGCAATGTGATCTTGGAGGTACAGTTTCCATATTTACAGAATTAGCTACATATTGTTTTAGTTTTAATTTCAAGGTTGCTAGAAATTGTGTTAGCTATATGACTTTTTATGTAGGACCTTTGAGATCTATCTTGCTTGGCTTGGATGGTGAGGAAGATCTTCTATGTGGAAATATCATAGCTAGGACAATTGGCCTTTAGTCACTATCTCATGGGGATGCATTTGACAGTGTACCATCGTTAGAGGATAGTAAGAGTTTTCCAAATTTATTCATAGCGAAATAATGGCTCATAATAGGTATTATTACAATACCATGTTAAGAGAATTAGCTCCAAGTGCAGAAAATTTAAACTCCCGAGTGACAAAAGACTCATCTAGTAGAGCCAATTGTTTCTTCACTATGTCTCACACCTTTTTCACTGTCTCAGTTTTTGCTTGCCAAAATGACAAAGTTTGACCATATTAACTCCATTTATAATTATAATTATAATATTATCATTGCCTAATAAGGTGAGTGCTTTGATACTTAGATTCTGTAATAGATTAAAGTGCTACAAAAATTCATGCAAGTGCTAAGGAAGAAAACTCATACATTAATAATTTTGAGGTATGATTGTGATAAATGTAGTTTTTCTTTGTGATTTGATGACCAAAACCATAGGCATAGGTATAGGCATAAACCAAAACATGTTCTCCTCAACCTTCTGCAATACTCATAACCCTCTAACATGTGCGTATATGAGGAAGAAAGTTATGTTGTATATAGACAACCATGGGCTAAGATTCCACTATTCATAATGTTCTTATCCAACATCCAACAATTATATAATAAGTGAAGGTTTAGTCAATTAATTATAGTCATGGCCTTCAATTCTTGTAAAAATACTTCCAAAGATGGTACATAGATAGGTAGTCATTGTTTGAATGAAAGAAATAATCCAAAGATGGTACATTGATTCAAACGATGACTGCTATAGCAATTACAAAGAAAGGTATACATGTGTGAAAGCATAATTTATATGTGGTGCACTTGACCAATATGGAGTAACATGTTTTGATAAGAGAAAAAAGAATAAGCATGACAATTAGAATAAGAAAACTCTCTTAAAATACAAATTAGTACTAATATCAATCCTAAGGATGAAGAGAAAATTTTAATTTCATTATGGCTACCTTATTTGTGCTGAATTATTTTTTTTATCTATCTCTAATAGTTAATCATGTGTAAATTTGTAGCATTTACTGATTCTTTTTTGTGACTTCATACTTAAATAGTTACATCTCTTTATCCATTTTCTCTCAATCTAATCCCCGAGCACCTACTTAAAAGTGGAATGGATCATAAATTGGCTTCTATATGATCAATATATAATGGCTTGTTTGGTTTCAGGAAACATTTTCTATTTTTGTTTTTTGAAAATAGTTTTCATTTTCAAATTTTCAAGATTTAGAAAATGTGTTTGATTTGACTTCTTGTTTTCTGTTTTCAAAAATAAAAAACATTGAAAATGCATTTGGTTTAACTATTTTCGATAATAAATTCATTTATTTTTTTATATAAAGTTTAAAATTAACCATTTATTTTCGTGTATAATTTTTATGTAAATATATATGGTAGGATACAACTAAATTTTAAATTCATACTTTAATAAAGATTGTATTAATTGTATTAATTTTATACATAATAAAAATATATAATTAAATACGTGGTAATAATAATAATAATAACAACAACACATTTGCTATAATATTAAAATCATAATAATTATGATGTAGAAATATAAATAAATTGAATTAAAAAAATAAATAAGTAAAAATTAAGTTAACAAAACATAGAAACACATTTTTTTAGGAAAAAGTTATAAAAATTTATTAATAATATAGATAATTCATGTTTAATATGGATTTATTAATTTACTTATTAATTTATATAAATAAAATATATTAAAATTATAAAAATAATATTATATATATATAAATAAATATGTGCTTTTATATTTTTAAAATAAAAAATAACATATATAATATGAGAAGCAATTAACATATAAGAAGCAGCAGCGTAGTACATAACAATCAATTATAGATTAGTATCATTTGTCCTAAACATAACTATCAATCATAGAAATCTTCTATGGTAACTTTCTCACATTTGATTTGCAATTGTTTCTCGAACTTGTGCCATTTCAGCAGCTTGATTAGCCTCAATATTGATGCCTTCCTGCTCTACCTGCAAGCCTTGTTCATTCACAATCAAGTCTTCTCTAGCAAATTGGTCAAAAAATCTATCTCTGCTATGTTGGATTCTAATGAAATTATGTATGGTGCAACAAGCAATTGGAATTAGTCTTTGTTTCTTAACAAGATAATTTGTCATTTACTTCAAAATTGGAAATCTTGCTTTTAATACCCTAAAACGTCTTTCAATGATATTCCTTAATGAAGAATGCCTATAGTTGAATAATTCTTCTTTTCCTCGTGGTCGTCCTCTATTGCAAAAATCACGCAAATGATATATTTGCCTTCGAAACAATGCAAGATAGCCAAGCATATTGGGAAATCTAGAGTCAACAAGATCAAATTGATCTATAATATAAACAATACACATATTAAATAACATGAAAGTGTTAGGAAAATAACAAAGATTATTATTAAAAAAAGTTAAAGAAAGACAATCCTGCATTTACAAGATGAATAATGCTTTAATGAAAAAATTATAATATATTTATGAAAAATTATAAATACATGTATAAAAAGTTTACCTTAAAATAAGGAAAATACTTTTCATTGCCCATAATATAAGGATGTGTAGTCATTTGATTTTCTTGTAGAATAATTATTCTGCCCAGCTTGCAAACTGCTCTAAAAATAATTCTAAACCATTTGCTCATAGTATGCAAGGAATGTTGAAAGCACCCAGCAACGACTCAATGACGCACATTATGACATATTATGATCAGGAACGTTGCAACTGCTTCCTCTATACTCAGCTTCTTGCCATCTGTCAAATTTCCAACATTCTTTAAAGTTTCACAAAAATTTATAAACACATCTTTCTTCATTCTAAAACTCTCATGACATCTAGCTTCATGACCAACCAAGAATTCTAGAGTATACATCTTTCCAGTCAACATAGAAGTCCTACATGGTGTTTTACGCATAAAACTTCTCTCATATTCTCTAATCAATGAAATAATAATCAACTCTCCCAAATCTTCCGAATCACTTGAATCAGTGCTGCTTTCACTTGAACTACTTTCACTTGAGCTTCTTTCACCTGTTGAACTATTTGTGGATTCATATTCAGACATATTACCCTGCTCAAATAAATCACAAAATTAACTAGTGCCAATAACATAAAGCATTCAAGTACCTTAAATGACAACAAAATTACTTAGTTTAAAACATAACACATATTAATGTTTAACCAAATACAAGAAATAACACATAATAGCAATCCCATATTAGAAAATTAACAAGATAACACAAGGTAGTTAATTGTCACAAACTCCCAACAAAGTCACATATCAACAAACTATTCATTGAATACTAGTCTAGAGATGCTAGCCAATCCCTCCTCCTAATTGAAGACATCTTGATAAACATGACCCTCCAATCCTTATTTGTAAACTTCTCCAATGCCTTGTTGAAAATTTGAGAGCTGATATCTTCCATGGAGTCTAGCAAGTCTATGCATGCCTCTGTAGAATAAGGATCAGTTGCTAGACTAAAAGCTTGATTAGCTCGTGCTTTATATTGTTCAGCCCTTGCTTTTGATGCTTCTACTTTTGCTTTAGATGCTTTTATTTTTGCTTTAGTTGCCTCTGCCTTTATAATCATTGTTTCACTCCATTGGCTTAAAGCTGCTTCTAATTTATCCACTTTAGAAATTTTGGACTCTTTATGTCGATGCTCACTTGAAGACCCTATAGCTTTCTTTCATTTGCCAAGTTCTTGCAAATCATCTCCATCAACATCGATAGCTTCAGAACCAATATGAACACCTTTTGAAAGAAAACCTTCCTCTATTTCCTTCTCTTCATCAGAGGTTGGTGGCTCATTGGTATAAGCTTGACGCAATTTTCAAGTTGCAATACTAGAATTCAATATTTCACCAAGTGCATCATAGTCATGCTCAAATCCATGTTTCTTAAATTATTTGTAGAACTTCCCTTTCTGCAAAATAATAAATAAACAATTTTAATATTAAGTATATCCATACATTAAAATAATATTATAATGATAATGATATTATTTTAAAATAATAAAGTTGAACTTCCATGTATAAATCTTCCCATACTTCTTCAAGAGCATTCACTTTATTACCTTCAGAATCCTATGTAACTCCTCTATGAGATAGCAAAGTTGAAAATTCACGATGTTGAAGGCTTAGGCAATTGAACTTTCCTTTTAATTTGTCTACACCATAATTTACTCTAGTTTTGTTGAACAACTCATTGTTTATATCTTCCCAAACTGTTATCTTAAATGTAAACCCCTATAATTGCTTCTTTTTTACTCATTCATAAATTACGTCAATGAAAGCTTTTGTGTTTTGGGCTATCCATTCCATGACCTCTCCCTTATCACTTTTTCCTCCCATCTATGCTAATAACTTTATATCAAGCAAGCATATAAAATCAAGAATTGTCATTATCGAAGTCACAAAACAAAACAAAAATCCCAGTAACTCCAACATCATAATCTATAATGTTTATATATGCGTATAAAATAATATAGACAAGAAAATGCCCTTAAATCAAAACTAATATTTATTAAACTTAAATTCAAAATGCATGAGATAATTATAGAGTCAAGTCATAACTTAAAATGCCTATTTCAGAAATTCTATATACTTGAGCACGTATTGGTGGAGACCATAATACATCTCCAAATACAAAATAAAAAAGCAAGAGGTTGTCATATTACATAGGCACTTCACTTATCAGCACCATAATTTTTGTTTATTTGTATAATATACATTTACATGTAAGTGCACCTTATTGTATATAATTATGCATAGGCATGTGAATTCAAACATATATTTTGGTTGGTGTGATGTGATGATAATTAGAATTAATAATTAATAATTTATGTTGTTCTTTATGTTGTCTGCAATTGAAAAATAAAAGAATCATTCAATTTTGTTGTTTAATTGTGGTGTCTTGAAATGATAGTATGGAGCAAAGATTTATGAAATGATATTAAATTTCAAGAGGAAGAGGAATATTAACAAATAAAAATAAAATAGCTGTAGGCAACTATTTTCAAAGAATAAATGCAAGTTGAAGTTGCACACACCAGCACACACAAACATCAAAACAAAGCTAAAAATCAACAAATGGAAATAGAGGGTAGATTATTGAACCAAAAAATTGAATTGTAGCCACCAAAACATATGTCATCATACACTCTCATCTCTTGCAGCAAATTGAACCAGAAATATTTAGGAAAGGATGAATTGTACCATCCATAGGTCACACACAAATCATTGGACATTGATTTGGGGAGATGATGACATCAAAACCATAAGAAATTGAAAAACTCATGCAAAGACATCAAAAACAATAATGCCCATCAAAATTTCAATGACAACAACTATATGAAAATTGAAAAAGAAAAAAAAACAAAGAATAGAGATAAAAAGAAACATGCCCAGCCTTCCAAGAATGATGAAAAGCAAGAAACTTTGTCATTGTGTATCAAAAAAAAGAAAAAAAAATTAATGAGGAGGAGGTAGAGGATGAGGGAGAGGAGGAACAAATGTGAAGAAGAAATAGGAGAAAGAGGAAGTGGAGAACATACCTAAGGCAAGTAGCACTTGATCGAGGAAGATGAAGTAAAGCACAGACTTGAACGAGGAAGAAGAAGCGGAAGCGCGTAGTATGAGTCTGGTGAATATAATAGGGTTTTCAGTCTTTTCATTTCTAGTGTTTTCATTTTCAAAGAAAAAGTTTGAAAACGAGTTTTTCTCTTTTCAAATTTAAGCTGGATTTTGAAAATTTTTTGAACAAAAATATTTCCTAAAACCCAATCAAACATATTTTCTCTTCTATTTTCTATTTTCATTGAAAATGAAAACAAAAAATGAGCAAACCAAATAGGCCCTAAGTTTTTTCCCTTTTTTAGGCCAAAACCAGATCTTCTATATGATCAATCTCATAAAGTAGGACTACTTAGTTATGTTTATTTAATGAAAATATTGTATTTGTTCCTTACTCTACTTTTGGTAAGAGTTGCTATAAGTAATATAGAAGGAGTCAACCATGTGGATGCTATGAGGCAAGAGAAGGCTGGGAGGCTTGCTTCACGTACCATTCAATAAGTGGCATTAATGGATAAATTAACATAATCAATTCATGTAAACCTTAGGTAATAATTTCAATTTATAGTTTACAAGTATCACAAACAACAAATAATACATATGTACTATTTCACCTATCATTGTGATAAATACATACATCCTAACATACATATAAAGGAGAGTCAAGTTTTACTGTTCATTAGTCTAGGCTTATCTGGCTCATCTATTGGGCTTTATGCAGATTAATTTAGATCATACCAAGTGTGTATTTGCTACCCCAGATTTCTACCATATGTCAACTATTGATTTTTTTTCCCTTACATATAGAAGAGAATCAAGTTTTATTTTTCGTTAGTCTTGGCTTATCTGGCTTATCTATTGGGCTTTATACATATTAATTTAGATCATGCCAAGTGTATATTTGCTACCCCAATTTTCTGTCGCATGTCCACTGTTGATTTTTTTTTCTCTTCATTCAGCCATAAGGCCCAGTTTTTCTCCACTTTTTTATCTTTTAATTGCTTCTCACATGGGCCATATTTTAGATTCCTTTATCCTTTATGCCCACTTTCAAAAAAATTTTAAATTTGAATTTCAAATTTCCCTCTAATTTAATCTTTTATTTTTCCATCTATCTTAGATCTCATCGCATTTTCATTTTCAATCTCCATTTATTGCTTTATCTGTCTCCTCTCATTTCCTCTGGTCTCTCCATCTTCCTTTCTCATTTTTCCTTTTCATCTCTCCTCTTTCGACTCCCTTATTTTTGTTTTCACTTTGATTCATTTCTTCATGCTGTTGAAGGGAACTAACAGCAGTTTCTCAAGGAAGTGGTGGATCTATAACTTTCGAGATGGCAACAGCACAAGCACCTTCCACACTCATTTTGGATTGCAACATTGCAAAGATCTATCAAATATAAAGGTGGGCAAATTCACTGGCATAGGGAAGGATCATATTTGGTTCTCTTTTCTCTTCCATTTCGTATCTTTGTTTTCACTTACATATTTTTTTTCCAGAATATCAAGATAAAACATTTCAATATCCCTTCTCCACATTGAATCCTAAATTTTTGATGCTTCTCTGCCCATTTAGAATTAAAAATGTGACAAGGAAAGCTTGAAGTTGGGATTCCATATTCAAGGTAAAGCATATGCCTTTGCAATCTTTTTTGGTTCCATTCTCCTTAAGGATCATTGAGTTTTTCTTACTCCTCTTCTTTCTCATATATGATTTAGAGCATTATAAATTTGCATTATGATGCATGTCGTCCCCGTGATTTCTATTGATTCTTTTTGCTTTGTTTGTCATTTTTGTTTCACTTATATGTAGCCTATTTTAATATGCACTTTTTTACAAATGACATTGGCCGAGAAAACTTTGTACTCTTAACAATCATAAATAAATTTCAGCTAAATTAATTCAATGTTTGATTATAGTAGAAGTCCTTGTATGCTATTCATTTATTCAATGTTTGGAATAGTTAAAGCATGTAAGTTTAATGAATTTGGACATAAACTTCTTGTTTGACCAGAGCAAGTTTTTTACTTTTTTACATTCCCAATGATCCTTGACACAAATAGTTTACTATATTTGTAGGTGCTGAATATTTCCATCTTTCTTTCCTGGTCTTTTTCATTTAGTATTCATTTTTTTCGTTTTTAATTTTTTGACTTCAATGATTAGAAGTAAACATAATTTGATTGAGTTTCAATATAAGAATGTGTGTTGTTTAGTACAAGAAGGAGCAACATTGGGTGGTAAAGTCTGGTGGATATCTTGTCTTTGCAAGAGGGGTACTTAATTCAAAGATGGGGCTAATCATTATATTAAGTACATACAGTGCCTTCAAATCCTAGCACTGTCTTTCCTAAGGCATGAGTCTTGCATTAATTTTTTTCCGCCTTGTATGACTATTATTATATATATATATATATATAAAGAAACTATAGTCAATTCTTGATAAAGTAGAAAAAGGAAAAAATATTTACCTAATGTCACAAATGGCTTTTATTTGGAAGGAGAAAGAAATCAATAGTGATCTAATCTTCTACTTTATTTATAGATGATTTCCAATTTAGATTGGGCCTCCTATATTGATGATGACTATAAAAACTTGAGTTGCATGACTTTAAATATAGATGATTTCCTCCTAATTGTCATATTATCCAATAATTAGTCTCTTTCTGCCCATTAAAATTTTTAGATAATATGACTTTGAACACATTTATACCAAACTGTTCATGCTTGATGATTTTGTTTTGGAACAATAAGCAAATGGCTCATTAAAATGGTGGCCAATGTAGGACTATAATATTCCTACATGTGATTCATGAGATTTAGAAACATATAGGTCAGAAAGTTATATCTTATTATTTTTATTTCAAATTTTCTTTTTTAAAATATAAATTCATATTATCATTTGGGTTCAGATATTAAATCATATCATTGCTTACATACAAAACTATTCCTTGGTAAACAAAAAGTGAGAAAATAAAAATTTACATTAAATATCTTTGCACATTATGTAGGAGTAAAATCTAGTTACTAACACATATAAGTTTTTTTTCCAGCCAAATAAATTTTTAAATAATACATTAAAAAACAAATTATAATTTGAGACCTATGTAAACGTTTTAAAACTCTCTACTTAATTCGCATGTTTATCTAAAATACACATTTACACAAAAATACAATTAAAGAACTCCCAAATCACAATATATCCACCCTTGACAAAATTTAACATGGGTCTGTGCATTGCGCAGGTCAATTAGCCTAGTTGGACTCTATTTAAATGGCATTTTTCAATACCCACAATATTGTATGTGTGACACACTACTAAAACAAACCCTTACACATCATCTAAAACCTCGAAAACTGACCGAACATGACAAAGCAGGTTGAACCAGAGCTAGGCCCAGGACTGCTACAATGTCGTCGTGGCTTGGGAGAGGTAGAATAGGTTGGCACTGAGGCCAAGCTTCTAGCTCCACAACGTCCATACCAGAATCCATATGAGCAATTTGCTGATTTTTCAAGTGAACTTCTAACGCGTACAACTTTATGCTTTGACCTTCGATTGACCTGATTCCAACTCCTACAAGTCAATTTTATCCCAATCTAACTATGGACCTAGTTTCATCTCAATCCATCTTCATATGGAGATTTTGGATACATGTAATCGATTTGTTCACTTTTTGACCAAAACACACAACCAACCACCTGTAATTGCCACCAAAGGTAATTTGGCACCATGGAACCATTCACATGGGTCCTAAATGGCACAACTAACCTGTCCAAGGAGATTTCACCCCTAAGAAACCCCTCCTTTGAGATTTGACCCCTCCTCAAAATTCACCTAATAGGTTATATTCCTAAAACACATAAGCAAGGCCTAAAACCACTTTGAACTCACAAATACTGCCAATTCGGCCCACAAACACATGCACTAACAACAATGTCCTATACTGGGGTCTAAGTCATAAAACATCCACATAAACCTCAACCTTGGCATATGCCACAATCGAACATACCATTCATCATCATTCATATCATCCAAACATCATTGTCACAATCATCTTATCATCATATAACATACACAACATCACTCCTAGGGTAATAAGACCATATCTACATGCACGCAACTCTACTTGACACAATAAATTACATAAACTAAATGGTAAAACTACCAGTTACAAACAATGTTCCTAAAGCAGAGAAGCCTATGGCTCCGTGGTATTCTCCAGACTAGTACTAGAGTTTTCACCTGAAATATTAGTCATGGGCGTGTGAGACAAAGTCTTAGTAATTGAGACAAACACACATATAACAATATCAGCAACACCACACATATATGTAAACGATGTAATGCGATGTAGAGTGCCATGATATGCATGTTTTCTTGATACATGGCTAGATCCATGAGCTGACATCATCACAAGACATTTCAAATAGGTGATTCCCTTCTAACAGCCGGTTAAGACTGATTTCGGGACATCACCAAGCTCACCTCACACTAGTGCACCCCAACAAAGGTCACACTAATACTTAGACCATAGCTCTCCTCCCCTGGACCACCCAAATTGGTGGTGATTTAGGAAATGTGTAGTCTATTGCCACCTAGCTCTCTGGGTCATATGAGAGGATTTAGTGGTAGGGATCTTTCATCATATTATCATATCATATCATTGTCATATCTCATATCATTATCATATCACATCTCATCATCACCCCAACATCCACCTCATAATATGCATCAAATGGTGATGATGTCAATGTTATGCTAACATGTCTTTAACAATATACAATCATCATCATAGTCATAACCATGGTAATGCTACCATGCAATCGTATGGGAATGCCCAAAAATCACATATACATACGTACAAACACTAAACAGGATGTTAAGGCTAGTTGCAGTTAGGTATAGTAAGGAACCAACATTCTCCTATATTGAGTTATAGAGGCCATAGGAGTTCCCATAGGTTTAGTATTTTCCATTCCAAACTTCTTCAGCAGCTCCTTGAGATATTTTGATTTGTTGAGGAAGATGTCATCATCACATTGTTTGATTTGCACTCCAAGAAAGAAGTTCAGCTCCACCATCATTGACATTTCAAATTCACTCTGCATTAACTTAGAAAAATTCTTGCACAAAGACTCATTAGTAGCACCGAATATAATGTCACCAACATAAATTTGTACAATAAGTAAATCTTTATTTTCCCTTTTAGTAAATAAGGTTGTATCAACTTTCCCTCTATTAAAACTCTTCTCAATCAAAAAGTTACTCAGTCTCTCATACCATGCTCTAGGTGCCTGTTTTAAGCCATATATAGCCTTCTTCAGTTTATATACATGATTTGGTTAAGTTGAGTCCTCAAAACCTAGAGGTTGATCAATATAAATCTCTTCCATGATATAACCATTCAGAAAAGCACTTTTCACGTCCATTTGATATAGAACAATATCTTTCATGCAAGCATAGGTTAAGAGAATTGTTATTGCTTCCAATCTTGCAACTAGAGCAAAAGTTTCCTCATAATCAATGCATTCCTCCTGATTATATCCTTTAACTACTAATCTAGCTTTGTTCCTTATTATTGTTCCTAATTCATCAAGTTTATTCTTAAAAACCCATTTGGTTCCAATAATAGGATGACCCTTAGGCCTAAGCACTAAATTCCAAACCTGACTTCTTTCAAATTGATTAAATTCTTCTTGCATAGCTAGAATCCAATATTCATCTATTAAAGCCTCTTCAGTACTCTTAGGTTCAATTTGAGAAATAAATGCACAATTATTCACTTGATCCCTAAGTTATCTTTTGGTTTTAACATTCTCTTAAACATCCCCAATAACTTGATTAACTGGATAATTCCTTTGATATCTCCAAACTCTAGAGAGATCTTGAGAAATTTCTTCATTGATTTCACATTCAATATCTTTCTTCTGAATATCTTCCTATACATCAGCAGATTCAGATACTTTAGGAGGTTTAATTTTATTTTCTTTAGAAACATTTAAGTTCTTAAAGCTAGAAATTAGATCATCCTCATCTTTAGCATGCTTAGACACAATTTCATTTTCAAAGAAAACCACATGTATAGATTCTTCTATAATTCTAGTCCTTTTAATGAACACCCTATATGCTTTACTCCTATTTGAGTAGCCAATAAATATACCTTCATTTGATTTGACATTAAACTTACCTAGATTGTCTTTGCTATTTTTGTGGACATAGCAAGTGCATCCAAAGACATGAAGAAGAGAGAGGTTGGGCTTCTTTCCCTTATACAGCTCATATAGAGTCTTGCCTAGAATAGGTCTAATGTATTGATAGAATAAGGAGCATAGAGACCTTGAAAGACTTGATCCAGGTGCTAAATATAAAACCCAAGCTTAAGTGAGATCATCAACTTCAAAATACAAGTTTCAGATCCAAACCCAAGAGGAGCCCATTGAAGGAGGTTACTAAAAATATCATGTGCTTTATTAATAGAGCATGTAACTTAGACATTAATAGGCTTAATTAGTGTTAATTTCATTTTTATTAATTATGGGATGAATTTTATTAATTAATAAAGCCCAATTAGTTAAATAGTAGTTTTTTTATAGACCACCTTCTAAATAAACATGTCATGTGTCAAACATGTGATTTCATTAATGTGTTGACATATTTATAAGGGTTTAGGTATTATTTTATTATTTTTTATGAATTTTCATTATTTTATTTTAGAGCTTTATTTTATTAGTTTTCTAGGTTCAATAGGAGTGTTATTTGAGCCCAAAGTCTCCTAATCCTATTAGGATTACTTGAGCCCAAATTAATTAGGTTTTCTAGGCTTATTAGGTTAAATTTTACCTTGCCTATGTAAGGCTAATTTTTATGTGTGTTTTTTAGATTTGATTAATAGAATTTCTGACTTTGTTTCTCTTACATTTTTTGAGTGCTGGAGCGAACTAGGACTTATTAAGGAATTGGTCCTTCCTTGTGGCATCATCAGAACTAGGGTTTAAGAGACTGGTTCCCTTGGGTTCTAATTCACCTAGACCAATATATCTTGTGTGCTTTCTTGTTTATTCTCTTCTTTGTGTGTTTTCTTCTTGCTGTTTTCAATTTTCTAATTTTCGTGTTCCTTCTTATTGCAACAATCCGCGTGTCATTCGTTTCAAGTGGGTTCTTTGGATTGATTCCATAAGGGTTCACCTATCATTTGGTATAGAATAAGGAGGATGAAGAGCTTAGAAGACTTGATCTAGGTGCTAAATATAAAGCCCAAGCTTAAGTGAGATCATCAACTCCAAAATACAAGTTTGAGATCCAAGCCCAAAAGGAGCCCATTGAAATAGGTCACTTAAAATATTATGTGATTCATTAAAAGAGCATGTGATTTAGACATTAATGGATTTAATTAGTTTTAATTTCATTTTTATTAATTATGGGATGAATTTTATTAATTAATAAAGCCCAATTAGTTAAATAGTAGTCTTTTTTATAGCCCACCTTGTAAATAAACATGTCATGTGTCAAACATGTTATTTCATTAATGTGTTGGCATGTTTATAAAGGCTTAGGTATTATTTTATTATTTTTTATGAATTTTTGTTATTTTATTTTAGGGCTTTATTTTATTAGTTTTCTAGGTTCAATAGGAGTGTTATTTGAGCCCAAAGTCTCCTAATTCTATTAGGATTACTTGAGCCCAAATTAATTAGGTTTTCTAGACTTGTTAGGTTAAATTTTACCTTACCTATTTAAGGCTAACTCTTATGTGAATTTTTCATATTTGATGAATAGAATTTCTGACTTTGTTTCTCTTGCATTCTTTGAGTGATAGAGTGAACTAGGATTTATCGAGGAATTGGTCCTTCCTTGTGGCATCATCAGAACTAGGGTTTAAGAGACTGGTTCTCTTGGGTTCTAATTCACCTAGACCAACATATCTTGCGTGCTTTCTTGTTTATTCTCTTCTTTGTGTGTTTTCTTCTTGCTGTTTTCAATTTTCTAATTTTCGTGTTCCTTCTTATTGCAACAATCTGAGTGTCATTCGTTTCAAGTAGGTTCTTTGGATTGATTCTATAAGGGTTCACCTATCATTTGGTATAGAATAAGGAGCATGGAGAGCTTAGAAGACTTGATCAAGGTGCTAAATATAAAGCCCAAGCTTAAGTGAGATCATCAACTCCAAAATACAAGTTTGAGATCCAAGCTCAAGAGGAGCCCATTGAAATAGGTCACTTAAAATATTATGTGATTCATTAAAAGAGCATATGACTTAGACATTAATGGGTTTAATTAGTGTTAATTTCATTTTTATTAATAATGGGATAAACTTTATTAATTAATAAAACTCAGTTAGTTAAATAGTAGTCTTTTTTATAGCACACCTTGTAAATAAACATGTCATGTGCCAAACATGTGATTTCATTAATGTGTTGGCATGTTTATAAGGGCCTAGGTATTATTTTATTATTTTTTATGAATTTTTGTTATTTTATTTTAGGGCTTTATTTTATTAGTTTTCTAGGTTCAATAGGAGTATTATTTGAGCTCAAAGTCTCCTAATCCTATTAGGATTACTTGAGCCCAAATTAATTAGGTTTTCTAGACTTATTAGGTTAAATTTTACCTCGCCTATTTAAGGCTAACTTTTATGTGAATTTTTCATATTTGATTAATAGAATTTTTGACTTTGTTTCTCTTGTATTCTTTGAGTGCTAAAGTGAACTAGGATTTATCGAGGAATTGGTCCTTCCTTGTGGCATCATCAGAACTAGGATTTAAGAGACTGGTTCCCTTGGGTTCTAATTCACCTAGACCAACATATCTTGCGTGCTTTCTTGTTTATTCTCTTCTTTGTGTGTTTTCTTCTTGCTGTTTTCAATTTTCTAATTTTCGTGTTCCTTCTTATTGCAACAATCCGAGTGTCATTCGTTTCAAGTGGGTTCTTTGGATTGATTCCATAAGGGTTCATTTATCATGTATGCTCTATTCATTAATTAGCATGATGTGCTCACTGTACAAGCCCAGAAGTACATAGGCAATCCTTTTTCATTCAACATTGCACGAGCCATTTCTTCCAGTACTCTATTCTTTCTCTCTACAACTCCATTTTGCTGAGGTGTTCTTGGGGTTGAGAAGTTGTGATTTACTCCATTCTCATTATAGTAATCAGCAAATTTGACATTTTCAAATTCTCCTCCATGATCTGTTCTAATACATAAAATAGAGCAACCTTTCTCACTTTGGATTTTCTTAGCTAAGATCAGAAAAGCATCGTATGTTTCATCTTTAGAGGGAAGAAATAATGTCCAGGTGAATCTAGAATAATCATCTACTACAACAAGTATATACAAGTTACCACCAATACCCTTAGTATGACTAAGACCTATCAAATCTATGTGAAGCAATTGCAGTGGTCTGGTTGTAAAGACAATATTTTTGGTTTTGAATAAGGACTTTGTTTGTTAGCAAGCATTACATTCTCTGTCTTTTTCAAACTTGATGATGGGTAATCCAAGAACAAGTTTATTTTTAATGAGTTTGTTTAATTGATGTATGCTAACATGTACTAATCTCCTATGCCATAGCCAATTATCATCATTTCCACTAATTAAGCATATTAAGTCTAGAGCAGGTAATTCATCTAAATCAATAGTATAACAGTTACCGCCTTTTTCTACCTTAAGAATAACTTTACGGTTACTCTTTCTAATGACTAGACAGTGGTTGGAATCAAACAGAACCTAGTTGCCTTTATCATAGGTTTGACTCCTACTCAACAAGTTGTGATTAAGTCCTATCACTAATAGAACTTCTTCAATTGATGTTTCTAGGTTTCTTCCAACAATTCCAATGCCAACTATCTTGCCGGATTGGTCACCACCAAAAGTAACCTTTCCTCCTTTCTTATCTCTCAACACAATGAATTTTTCTTTGTCTCCAGTCATGTGTCTCGAGTAGGCACTATCCATGTACCACTTATTGCTTTTCTTAGCCTTAAGAGACAACTACAAAATAAATTTCAGTTCTTTCTTTTTGGTACTCATATTTGTTTGGGTCCTTTCATGTTAGTAGAAGTACCTTTGGGAACCCATTTCATTCCATTGTCATTTTCTTCCTTCCTGTATATACAGGTGGAGGATACATGACCTTTCTTATTACAAAAGTGACAAGTGGAAAAATGGCTAGAGAAAAAAGATTCATGTCTGAAATAATGGAGATAATATATGTCCTTCCAATTTCTAGAGGCTGGAAATGACTCTATATTTTGAGCTGATGTAATGCTATTATCATGCACAAAATTTCTTAGATAAAGATTTTGTTTCTTGCTTTTCAGTTTCTCTTTGACAGCACATGAGTTATATCCCAGACCAGTTTTGCTTTGACTTACAACTTGATTTCCCAGTAACACTTTCAGCATATCCTCACCTCTAGTGAGTTTAGTTAGAGTCTTGTGGAGATAATTGTTCTTATCTCTTAACTCAATGCATGAGATACAGATAGATGTGATGGAAGAAGAAGAAGGTTGAAAAGCAATACAAGATGTATGAGGTTCATTCTCAAGTTTGTGTATTTTCCTTTTAGCTAGATTCAACTATTTAGATACTCTAACAAATTCAGCCATCAAATCATTGAATGTATCATGCAATTCATTGTAGGAAGGTTTATAATCATTTACCTTAGAATCACTGTCTTGATTGTGATTCTCCTCCTCCTCTACAATCTCTTGAGCCATTAAGCATAGATTGACAATTTCATTATCTTCTGCTACTTCCTTTTCATCTTAACTATCTCCCTAGATGGAAGATACAAAAGCTTTCTTCTTTTTCCCTTTGTCAGCCTTCTTGTCTTTTCCTTGTTTCTTGCTTAGCAGAGAACATTCCCATTTGATATATCCAGATTTCTTGTATTCATAGCACATGATGGAGTCTTTGTTTTCTTTCTTATTGTTGGTGGCTCCATCTTTCTTTGCAAATCTTCTGAATTTCTTCTTTCCATACATTCTCCTGAATCTTCTTGCCATTGTTTCTTCATCTAGTTCAGCATCTTCGTCAAAATCATCATCATCTTCTGATTCTACCTTGAGAGCCAGACTTTTCTTTTATCAGAAGATGAGGATTCTTTAAGTGCTTTCAGTTTCCCTTCATATTCTTCAAGGCTTCCAAAGAAGGCTATGGTAGATGTCATTAATTCCCCTCTGGCTTCTTCTATTGCTATCACCTTTGATTGTCATTCAATGGGTAAAGCTCTGAGAATTTTTCTGACTTTCTCAGATTGAGTGTATTCCTTCCCAAGGCTCTTCAGCTGATTCACAACAAGGGTGAATCTTTTTTGCAGATTCTTGATGTTTTCACCCTCCTTCATTCTGAAGCTTTCATATTTACCTATACATGAATTCAATTTATTTTCTGTCACCCTGATTATTCCTTCATGGGCAATTTTCAGAGTGTTCCACATATCTTTGGCTGTTGTACATTAAGACATCCTATAGAATTTGTCTTGGTTGAGTGCACTGACCAAGCAATGCTTAGTTTTATAGTTGAGTAGAACCTTATCCTCCTCCTTCCATTCCTTTTCAGGTTTCTCGCTGTACTTCTCATCATCTTGCAGTTTTATTAGGACAAAATTTACCCCCTAGATGACCGACCAAATATCTAAGTTAATAGATTGGAGATAGATTTGCATCATCATTTTCCAGTATCTATAATACTCTCCACTGAAACCAGGAGGTCTGTTGATGTTATTTCCTTCAGGAAGAAGACTTTCACCAAAGCCGACCATGTATTCTCCCGGATTGTTAGATCCTTTAATCGGGAGTCCGAGCTCTAATACCACTTGTTAGGTTAGCTGGTTTCCCAAGAGGGGGTGAATTGGGAAGTTTAAATTTTTCTACAAAGTTGAAATACAATAGTGATAGTAAAAGTTGTTGAAAAATAGAGTATGAAATATAAAAAGCAATTGCAAAGTAAATGAGAAGAAGGCACGGAGATTTATCCTGGTTCGATCTTCTCCACTTAATTTATGTCCACTCCTCAAGTCACCATTTGAGATTTCTCCACTATATCTTGCAAGATTTGAATGGGTTCTTACAAAAACCGCAATACAACCCCAGCTCGAACTTTGAGCTAAACAAAACACTTTCACTCTTCTTACTCAAGAGTAAGGGCAAATCTCTTAGTGTCTTCTCACACTAAGTGTTATCTAAAGGTGTGTACAAGTCAAGATATGAAAACTCTCTCTCAAAAGAATAGATATGAAAATTTAAGAACAATGAATGAGCTAAACAGAGGGTAGGTAAGCTTTGAATGAATCAGTAATCAATTCTATAGAGTTTTGGTATTTATATATTTTTCCTCATTACCCAACAAATTAAATAAAGTCCTATATATAGTTTTAAAGCAAAATTATCCGTTGAAAGAAAGAATTAGCCATTACTCTTAGAAAAACATCCGTTTACCTACCGCA
Organism: Adenanthera pavonina; assembly: GCA_026686845.1. Classification (NCBI taxonomy): domain Eukaryota; kingdom Viridiplantae; phylum Streptophyta; class Magnoliopsida; order Fabales; family Fabaceae; genus Adenanthera; species Adenanthera pavonina. The sequence goes on along the minus strand of JAIVEN010000022.1, from coordinate 22,344,430 downwards.
TTAAATGCGTCTGACAAAGGTTATGCAAATAACCTACTTAGGTTATGCGAATAATGGGTGACCATTGGCTCTTGGTTTTAACGTTATTCATTTGTTATGCTGATAACCTAACTGAGTTATGCAGATAATATTTATTCTAGAATGACTAAGTTTTAGCTCAAGAACATTTTCATGAAAACCTATTCAATTGTTCGGATAACATTAAATCTTCTCAAACTGAGTTTTTGGAAAATATAGATTATCAGGATAACCTTTTTAGGCCATGTGGATAAAGTATTTAACCGAGGAAGGTCCAAGAGTATTATAACATAGGTTATGTGGATAACCTTCTTAAGTTATGCTGATAACCTACTCAATAGAAGAACGTCCAAGTGCTTTGTGACATACGTTATCTGGATAACCTCCATAAATTATGCGAATAACGGGCTGTACAGGGCCTTTACTGTTCACTTCCTTATACAAATAAGGTAAACCACCTTATCAATATAACCAACTGGACAGAGCTAAGGACATAGTGGACCCTTATGTTATGTGGATAACTTCAACCCTTTTCATGAAATTGAAGAGAGAACACTTAGAAAAGCTTTGAGATTGAGACTTTATCCTCATAGCCTTCATAAGTTATGTGCATAAGGTAACTCTTTTCATGAAAATCATTTTGAAAATATGAGCTAATCATTAATCATTCAATTACATGCCTCATTTAATATTGGGACAAGCAAAATTTAAAGCTTAATTACCTTCTTTTACAAATGGATTCCTAAAATATGTGTAAAAATTCTCCAATCTTCAGGAATCTCTAGCTTTATTCTTCATATGACTTGTGCTCCTTTGATATTGGATTTTCAAGCTCAATGTTATTTAGAATCATCAAAACCATCTGAATTAACATAGAAACATGCATATATATATACACACATATATATATCAACATAACATACATATATCACAAACATCCAGTTATCTCTAGTTACTAATACAACACACATAGGGGAATTGGGCAAGTCGCCAAAGCACCCATCACGAATTATACACTTCCAACATCATAATATTCCCAATTAACATAATGTACACTTTACCAAAATCCATAACTCAACCAATTATACCTAACCCAAGGTTCCAACAACACATTCATGCATCAATGGGCCACATACAACCATTAAATTCATGCATCAACATATACCATTCGGATTTCCACTTCTCTTCCCAAATTTCAACCTAGGATTTCCATCAAATCATGTATAATTCCTCTAAAACTCATACCCAAGTATAAATAACACTAAATAACACCTCATTGATCTCATTACATCCATTTTAACTAGTGGAATCTCGACCTAATCGGGATTCCCATGCATATACCCGAAAAATCCACTTAAAAACTGAAGAGAAAAGAGAGGAGAGAGAGCAAGAACCACTTACTAACCAAGATTGAAGCTTCTTAAGTCCAAAAATCATCTCCCTAAGTTGAATTTGTGGAACTCAAGCACAGCTCTTCTTCTTACTCTTCAATTTTCTTCCATTCGTCAGACTGAAATGGCTTTTGATTTATAGGAATTTGGTGTCTGGCGCCACATGGATGATAAGTTAGCTGCAACGTGAAGCCCTACTGCTGGAAAATATTAATTAATTTCTATCTCACTCGCCATGGCGCCCCGTTTCAAGCCGCAGCATGGGAGCATATATTTCAATTCTTCCTAACTTCTCTCATTTTATCCTTCCTCGGTCCTGACTCCTTCAATGCTGCATAAATTAATAAGTACATTTTCCATTAGTTTGAGACTAAATTCAAGTTAGAGGGTTGCTACAGTATGTTAATACATTTTGTCCATCTTTATTAATAAAAAATAGTACTTAATATTTATTTTGTATATTTTGTCCTTTTTTTATCAGATGTTAGAAGAATGTTCATAAGTTATAAATGATTATGAAAATTAGGCAATTGCACAAATATAAATTTAATTTTTGTTATTTAATTTATTATTACATTAATATATTAACTAAGATTTTTTTTTGCCAATATTAACTAAGATTAGTTTAAGCGTTTCTTTTCTTTTTTCTTTTTGCCAATAATTAGTTTAAGCGTTTCAAATGTATAATTTTGTAGAATTGATATTTTATATATATTGATTTATTTTTTTTCTATAAAATTTGAAATGTCTATTCTATTTTTTTTTTTGCCATACTGATTTCTTATCTAAATTTTCTATATGTAATAACATAAAAATGTTTTTAAAAACATAAACATTTTATGCATTTTTTTTATAGAATGTTCTTTAAAATTGATATACCAGTATATGCTTCCACCTATTTTTCATCTTTATTTTTAAAATTTTTAAAGTTAATATATGGCTTTTACTTTTTAGAGGTGCACGAAAATGGGATAAGATTTAGTTGATAGTCAACTCAATACTTGATTTTTATAAGGTTATATTGGCCAGATATACAAGACTAGGTTTAACCCAGTCCTTAAAAATTATTTTAAAAAATAAAAAATAATAAATTAATTTTATTTATTAATAAAAATGTAATTACATTCATAAAAAATATATATTTTTAAAAAATAATATTAGGAACAAAACTAACATTTTCTAAATGTTAAATACTTAATAATCATGCATTACTTTTATATAATATCAATAAATCAATTTATAATTTTAAATAAAATTAAAATATTGAAATCTTAAAATATTTATGATAATGATAAAGTTAATTTATTATATTTGATATATAAAAAAATCATATAAAATTAATTAATATTTAATTTTTGAAAAAATATAAAATTATATATATCTCAAGTTAAGTGGGGCTGAATTGAACATCAACACGAAGCAATCTTTTGAGCCAACTTGATGGGTAAGACGAAGCCTGCTAAGCTGAGTGAACACCTCTAATACCTCATTTGATTCGTGAAAATGATTTTGAAGGAAGTGAAAGTGAAAAAGAAAATGAAAGGTACATATGGTAGAACTAAAAAATCTATATATATTTTTATTCAAATTGTGTGTTTATAATATTAAATTACCAAAATATCTTGACAACAATTTCTTTTGAAAAAAAAATGTCATCGAAAAATTCATTACCATCATCAGGAATTTTACAACCACAGGAACAACTCATCAAAGCCACCATCCACCGCCGGAACAACCACAATTTAGTGAAAACCAAGTAGCAAATCACTTTGCCTACTGTGGTTGCCCTCAAGCCATTTTAAAAAGGAATCCCTCAGTGAAGCCCCCCGTTCGATTTCGCGCTGGGAAGTGAAGGAGAAATAATCTCAAAGTTGAGTCACAACATTTTTTTTTATAAGTTGTGTCACAACTTTTGTTTTTGGTAAAAAATGACAACCTTATATTAGTCATTGCATTCCAATAATTCATAATAACTTTTCAAATGTTACGGTAATATTTTTAACAAGCAAATTTTTGTTAGATTTTCATTTAAATGAATTTGTTGAACATTCATACCATAATTATTTTGAAAATTATTATTAGTGAAACACAACTTTGATTAAATGAATTTTTGTTCAATCTCATCTAATGTGATGTTTTTTTAAGTTGAACTAGAAACGCCTGTTTGAAAATAGGAAAAAAAATGAAAATAAGGTTCAAAAGCATAGTATGTTAAACAAAAAATAGATGAAACCCTTATATAATTTTTATATGTATATTTACAATATTAAAAGATTAAAATAGCCTTAATAAAATAAAAAGGAAAAAACCCACGCCAGATTTGTTGAACCCTAGAACCCTCTTCCATCATCCAACATTGAAACAGATCAATAACGCTTTCCCTTTGCCACCTCTCAAAAAAGCCTTCCTTTGTCGTTGCCAGCAGTGGCCATTAATTTTGAAACCCAACAAAACCTACCAATTGGCATTGAAGTCAACCACCAAAGCCTATTGATTTTACAACTCTCTTGAAATGAAGTTCACCATTCCAATTTCACAACTGAATTTCAATCTCAACAAAATTTAATTGCTAACATAAGTATGATTCTAGATAATTTATACAAGAATTTTGTTATGGGTGATTCAGATTTAAAATGATACTCCCTTCAGTTCAAAATATAAATCATATTTCAAAAGTTTGTTTTGATCTAAAATATAAGTTTCATTTGATATTTCTAGGACATTAAATGTTCTTTTTTTCATTTGATTCTTATATGAAATTAAATGTATTAAAGATAATATATTTTAAATGTAATGCATTAAATAGGGGTACCATTGGAAAATAATGCTTTTTTAATAGGTTTAATGAGCAAAATTATCTTTATTGATTCTTATGTAATTAGTCAAACATAACTTATATTTTGGATGGGAAAAAGTTGAGTAGAAGAAGTTCCCCAATTTGGATATCACATTTTTGCTATTGGTCAAATCTCAAGCTATGACGCTGTTGTCCAACTTGCGCCTCCCCTCATTGCTCTCGCTGTCACTCTCAAGCATGAGTAGTTGGCTAGCAGTGAGTTTTATGGTTGTTAGGAGTGAGGGGTCCGACTTGGGCTCTTATACTTGCACAGATAAAATGGGCAGAACATATATTGGGTGAGAGAAGAAATGTCCACAATATTTGCTTGTCATGGAACCAACTTGGCTCTACTGGTGGGAGAAGATTTTGGCCATTTTGCTAGAATCTTGATTCCTTGGAATTTAGCTTTAGCAGCGCCAGTCATCACTTCATCAAGAATCCCTTTCCATACTTAGATTCCAAGGTACGAAACACACAGCATACATTTTTTTTTATGGTTGAGGAAAAATGAATTACAAACTACTAGCACCTAAACAAGACCTAGTATCAATAACCCTTAGCAAAGCACAATGAATAAACTGCAGGCAACAACTAAATAAAATGCAATCAAAAAGCATCTGCAGAGACTCCTTCACCATACAATCAGCCACTTGGTTGGCATCATGCTCACAGTGGCTCAACTCCACTTGCCACTCCCGTCTCATCATCTCGCATATCTCATGTAGAATGTGGTAATCCTGGTGATCATCGAAATAATCCATATGAATAATTCCAATAACTTCCAAGCAATCACTCTCAATTATAATGCTCTTCCATCCTCTCTCCCAAGCAAGCTTGAGCCCCTATAACACGCCCCACGCCTTGGCTGTAGTGCTGCCACCTGCATTCAGTCTGTAGCAAAAACCTCCCATGAAGTTTCCTCTAGAATCTTGCGTCAGTCCTCCGCAACCCCCCACCTCCCTCATTGGGTCGAAAGCGCCGTCAACATTAATCTTAACCACACCCTCTAACGGTGCACACCACACCTTAGCTCTCAACAGGTTCAGGTTAGGTTGCACTAAACTAAGTCTAGACCACGTGAAGCATGCTAAGTTTTGCTTCGAATCTCACCAATAGTAGGCGTTCTGTTGTTGAACAACCTCTCATTGTGAGCCACAAACATTCCTCACAGCCACAGCAAACCACGAAGACTATTTGAAACCTTTTACAGACATACCCACTCCCAAATTCCACTGGATCCATCTTTGAATATCACGGGCCATGAAGAAGTACCTTGTAGTTGGGGTGGAACCATAGCATTCTAGATCAAATGGGCTTAGGAGTAGTCTATAAGAGCATGAATGCCATCCTCATCACCAAGTTTGCATGTCTCCTAGAGCCCAGATGTGTGCATGCCTCTCTTAGTCCGAGATACATTAGTCAAAAGCCTATCATTCACACCAAGCCACAGGGTCATCTGGCATCTTTGCGGGGCCTTGACCTTCCAAAGCTTCCCCTAAACACCACCAGGGGGTGAAGCGTGCAACGGCTATATACGAGTATATGCAAAACGAATAGAAAATGAGCCATTGGTCATTCATCTCCATTTTACTGTATCAGTGCGACTCAACATACGTGACATATCTAAACTGGCCATCTCTTTTAGAACCTGATCAAGTAAAAATGGTCACAGCTCATTCCACCTCCATTCACCAGTGTCTGCGATATAATTAGCCACTTTACGCTCAAGGTGGATCACAGGTACAGACAAATCAGTCAGATCCTCTAATTTGCCCATGTGTGTTAAACAGACATCCTTCCAAAATCTGATTTCTAACCCATCCCCGAGATTCCATGCAACTCCTGCCTCCACCATACCCCAATTGGACGTTATCCTAGACCATACATCCTTCCATGAACTTTGCGGGACATCGTGTTACTTCCCCATAAGAAACTCCTGCATTTCTTGTCAATTTCCCAACACGTGCTGGGCAACAGAGTAGATTGCATGGTATAGAATGGCATAGCAGCCACCATAGAAGAAACCAAAGCGTGACAAGCTGCCAAGGATAGTAACACACATCATACATTCAATATTATATTTGTTTAGCATTGTTAGAGTTTTTGTAATTTTTTGTTATAAATTACTCATCTTATTGATATATTGGGTTCTTAACTTCAGTCGAATCAAGATCATGGGCAAAGTTTTTTTGCCTAAGATCATGGGGCAATTTAAAAAATAAAAATCGTTCGGTATCTAGTTGTCACTTTAAATTCCAACTAATTTGGATCAAATAATAGTGAGTCCTAAATGGGGTGAAGGTTTCTTTCAAAAATATTTTCTACATTGACACGATCTTAAAAATTATGGAGCAAAGTTGAGGCATTTGTCTAATACCCCAAACGAATATTCTCTCTTGTTTTAAATATATACTTTTTTTTTAAAATATGATATAATATTTATTATGTATTATCAAATATGTCATATTAATTCATCTCAAAATATTTTAAAAATAGAGTTCAACCACTCTTTTACCGCCACTCTTATGATGATTGACTATCAATAAAAGTAGCTCTAGGAAGCAAGGTATTAAAAACCGAATCAACCATTGAACTGATTCAAGGTTTAATGGTCCAACCAAGGTCAGACCAGGGATAGACCAATTGTGAATAAATTAATATATTTTAAATAATATAAATGAAAAATATAAAAAATATTTATTCATAATTATAAAATTAATATTCAATTTAAGATGAAAAGTAAATTTAATAATATATAAAAAATTAAAAATACTATTAATAAGTTATACAATTTAATATTAAAATCTAAATAAGTTAATATTCATTTATAACTATATTTTAAATTTAAAGTAGTCAATTGATATTCTATTTTCATATTATTTGTTAAGTAAATTTATCATTATTAATAATTATATCATAATAATACTTATACCATATTATAATATAGAAAGGAAAAAAATTTATACAAAAAATAATGTTACTTAATACTAAAAATAATATTATTTTATCTTAAAAATAAAAAAATTAAAAAAGGCAAGACCAATTTAAACTAGTTCTATACTAATTTTTGATTGATTCTTAGAGCCTATTTGGAGAGCCTTTTGAAACTAAGTTTGGTAAAAGGAATGAGTTTGATTCAAATAAATTGTGTTTGGTTTCGATATAATGATCCCGTTGACAACGCATTCTAGCTCTCAAACGGGTTCCCTAGAAAGCAAATCAATCCTTGCTTTTTCGTTTTACTTTTTCTCGTTTAGCTGTATTTATTTTAAAATAAAATAAAAATATACCAATAAAAATGAGAAAATATAGAAAAATCAGGAAAATAAAATTTTTATAAAATTTCTCCTATCTATTAATCAAAATGTCCCTTTAAAATTCCAATTTTCATAAATCATAATCTGTAAGAAAATATTATATCAGATATACTTTGTTCCCAATTAAATAAATGTAAATTAAATTTTAGTTCAAGGAAATTAAATTAATTATGAGATAGAGTTTAATTTTAATCTAAAGAAAAATTATGGGTTTATTAAAATCAATTTTCAAATAAATCATCCAAACATAAAACACGTTAGTGCAAAACCAATTTTTATTATAACTACGTTACAAAACTAATTCTAACAAAACTCATTTTTAACTAACTGAAAATCAAACAGACCCTTATTTTAAAAAGTCCCCACTTTCATTTATAATCGGATTAGACTAGACACTAGTTTCTTGGTCTGGTCCGAGTTTTTCTACCTAGGAAGACACTTATAGTTTAAAAAATTAAGGATTATAATAAATTTTAACTCCATATTTTAATTTATATATAATTTAATTAAAAGAGCTTCATATTAATCAATGGATAATTAAATCTATGCGGCATATTAACTTCATTTCAAATTTTCAACGTGTTTAGTTGGAAACAAAATTAAATTGGGCTTCCAAACACAGTCTCTCTCTCTCTCTCTCTCTCTCTCTGAGGCTACTAAACTTCATTTGCATACCAGAAGTCTGCTTCCAGACGACGTTGTAAACTGCCGCCACGTCACTCTGGGAGGATAACCCCTTTCCCGTTCTCGCTGGCCGTTTATCCCCACCAAGAAAGTCTCAGAATCCTCTTTACCTGGCAACTCAATCACAAGAAAATCCGCACGATAGAGAAGAACAGTGGGCAGCTTCAGTAGCCCTGTGAACTGTAAATGAGAATAACAGTAATAAGTTCGAAGGAAAATGGACGGTCTCGCTCTTATCACCACAGCCACTCCCGGCAAACCCTTCTTCAACGGCCGAACCCGCCTTCTTTCGTTTTCATCGGGGAGAAGACATGCAATCAGAATCCGTTATTTTAATAAAAGACTAAAATCAAATGCCTTCAAAGTTTGTGCCTCACGGGATGAGGCCCCGAAGCTTGACAAATACGACCAGATGGAGCTCAAGTTCGGGCGCTTACTTGGCGAGGACCCTAAGCTAACCCTAGCCAAGGTCTTTTCCGTTTCTTTTCTTCACTTTTCTTTGTTTCACTTCAAAGTGTACTCTTAAGAAACGCCAACACGGATACCAACTTAATACAATTACAATGTTGCGATAATAGTGTTTAATGTAATTTAAAGCATGTCTGAATCTGATATGACTATATGAGTGTCGAGGATATTTGACATGAGTGATATTGATCGCTTACTTAGACCATCCGTTTGTTGCATATAACTTGATATGTTAAAAATAAATCTGAATGCTTGAATTGGTCTGGTAACTATGACATTCAATGATTCAGTATGTGTGTGCATATAACTCTATCTGTCATTTATGATTGTATTTGGTGCTTCAGATAATGGGAAGAAAGGCAAACCCCGAAGCTTCTTATCTTGATATTGAGAAATCCTTTTATAAGAATAAGGGTAAACTCATTGAGGTAGAGGAAGTTCCATTTGAGGGCTCTAAGAGGAAATCTTCAACTTCATTGGATGATTTGGGTTTATCACGACCTGTCCCAGTTAAAGGAACAAAATTCAAACCTGATGATAACAAGGCTTCATTGGAGATTAAGAAACCAAGCAAACCAGCAAGTAGGGCTGTGAATGTTACAAAAAGTAGTGTGCCAAATGTTATCTTAAGAAAGCCAACTTTGTATAATGAAGATGGCAATGAAGACATTTCATCAAGGTTGAGAATAAAACCAAATTTGTCTCTAAAAATGCGAAATGGGCAATCAAAGGATAAGTTTAGTGATATGACACTATTGAGGAAGCCTGAACCATCAATGGTGAAGGAGACTGATCAGAAACAAGATCCTGCTGTTCATGTGAATACCCAAATGACCAATGATAATGATTTGAATATGAGAAAAGAAGAACCAGGTGATATGACACCATTGAGGAAGCCTAAACCATCAATCGTGAAGGAGACTGATCAGAAACAAGAGCTTTCTGCTCATGTGAATGCCCAAATGACCAATGATAATGATTTGAAGATGAGAAAAGAGGAACCAGGTGATATGACACTATTGAGGAAGCCTGAACCATCAATTGCGGAGGAGACTGATCAGAAACAGGGGCCTTCTGCTCATGTGAATGCCCAAATGATCAATGTTAATGATATGAAGATGAGAAAAGAAGAATCAGATCATAAAGCTGGTAACTTGACTTTGCTGGAACGTCCAGACAAAGCAACCGGCAAAAAAGAAGATGAGGAGTTTGGAGATGCAAAAGTCACTGTCCCAAATGATGTAGGTATTTATCTTCATTGTTGTATAGAAATTAACTATGCAAGGCTAGGATTTTTTTTTTTAAATGTTTGGTTGTTTAGGGGTTGAAGCAGCACATGCAGAGACTTCTGGAGTTTCATCAAGAGCAAACTGATTCAAGTCAACAATTAGATTTAAATTCAGCTGGTTCTAGAGTCAATTTGCCTGTGGAAGCTGCACTTCATGGAAAACCAAAGAGGTCTGTGAAATTACTTTTGCAGTTACATAATTTCAGTATATACTTTATTGTTGTAATTCTTTTCAGATTACATTTATTTGTCTTATAGATTAGACCGGTCTGTGAAACATACTTCAAAATCTACTGGAGAAGAGACTGCTTTTGAGAATCCTGGGAATTACAGAAGCACTAATGAATTAGAAAATCACCTAGCTATGAGAAACTTTCAGGTTATAATTCAGGTTCCATAAGTTATTGATCTACTTTTGCAATTGTCATTTTTTTACAAATGCTTGGTGATAACCTACGCTCTCTCTTTTAAAGGAAAGTGAAGATGCTGATTGGACCAGGGCAGAAGATTTGGTTAGGACTGGAGACAGGGAAGATGTGGAACTAATAAGCTGCAATACCAGAGGTTTTGTTGTAAGTGCTTAGGGGACATTATGATGGGCTTGCAGTCTGTCTTGAATGGACTTTTCTCCATATATCTTTTCTGAGCTTGATTAAACATTTTTACAGGCATCTTTTGGTTCCTTGGTAGGATTTCTGCCGTATCGTAATCTTGCTGCCAAGTGGAAGTTCTTTGCTTTTGAGTCATGGTTAAGAAGAAAGGGTTTGGATCCATCAATCTACAAGCAAAACTTAGGCATTATTACAAGTTATGATGCTGAAAACAAGTATTTTCCTCTTAATTCTCCTCAATACACGAAGATTGATAATATAGTTGAAGAGAAAATTTTGCCAGATATGAGATTGGAAGATCTGTTAAGGATTTATGACCAAGAGAAAATTAGATTCTTGTCATCATTTATTGGCCAGGTCTTGTGTTCAAAACTTATACTGTTTTCAAATATATCCTAAAGTTTTCCTTTAAATGTAAAACTTGAAAATCATTATTCTTAATATATATATATACACACACACTATGATTGCAGAAAGTTAAAGTCAATGTAGTATTGGCAGACAGGAAATTGAGGAAGCTCATATTGTCAGTAAGACCAAAAGAGAAGCAAGAGTTTGTTAAGAAGAAGAGAAATCTCATGGTAAGTAGTGAACACACCCGCACACGCAGATATACAAAATCTTGGTATTGATATTGTTGATTGAATGCTACACCAAGTGGTTTTCAACTTTTTTTGCTGTTTCTAATGGCAGGCTAGACTTCAAATTGGTGATATAGTTAAATGCAGCGTCCAGAAAATAACTTACTTTGGCATTTTTGTTGAGGTACACAAAAGGATTTGATTTTTTCTGGAAAGTTAATTCTCACAACTTAATTTTGTGTCACCTAAGATAGTTTAAGTGCCTTATTGGGGCATATGTTAAGGGCCTGGAGTGCCTTTAATGGAATTAAGTCCAGGAAGGTGACAAATTTGTAAAGTTTGACCTGATATAAATGTAGGTCGAAGGGGTGCCTGCTCTAATTCATCAGACAGAAGTATCATGGGATGCCACTTTAGACCCAGCATCATATTTTAAGATTGGCCAGGTACTTTCTGCAGTGATGGTATTTCAGACTAGGAAATTTGAGATTATTTATCATTACTAAAAGAAAAGGGAGAGTATGGATGCAAGCCATGAACAAGCTGTTTGCTGAATTTTTTGGGCTTTGCTTTTGTGATTTTTCCATCTATTATCAGATAGCTCAATGGAGGTGAAACTAATTGAACATTCATGATTTCTATACTTCTTATAAACCATTTCTATTTACTTAATATTAAACTTGTTTTCTGGTCCAGGTTGTAGAGGCAAAAGTTCACCAATTAGACTTTGCTCATGAACGCATATTTTTGTCGTTCAAGGAGATCATGGTAATATAGGTATTTATGTGTTTTCATTTAAGCTTTTAGTTTAGAGGTTGAAACTACAGAGTTAGTATGTCAGAAGCTTTACTTTATACAAAGCAGTATCTATTTATTCTTTGTAATTGAAAAAAAAAATGCATTCCCTTCCTATGGCAGCCTGATCCATTGTTGAAGTCATTGGAGTCTGTAGTTGGGGATCATGGCACCATAGATGAGAGACTGGAAGCAGCTCAAATTGATACAGAGGTAAACATGTACAATCTTTATATTAGAAGATAGTAGTCGCTTTTATTAGATCAATGATGCTGTAGGATTTATCTACAAGACCTGCTGTTTTATTGATTGAATGCAGGTGTTGGTATTTTTACATATTGTATATATGTTCTTATTTTGAAATTATGTTATGCCATTTGTTTTTGATTTTGTATTTTGGTCAGGTGTACATATATTATCTAGATGGATGGAGTATAAAAGGTCAACCACGACAAATTTAATAAAATTATTCGGTAACTAGTGGCCTGATTGGAAAAGGCCATTTTTGCTGTTACCAATAGTAAATGTGGATCTTAGTGTGTGAATAAAATTTCTATTAAGTAGAGTTGAATAAGTTCAAACTACCAGTAGATGGGTGAGGCTTAGTGGTTTAGCTCACCTCCATGAGGTTAGGTCACAAGAAGGTTATATATTGAGGCTTCTTGGTGTCACATGGAGTTGGGACAATGAGACTCATACCCTTCTACCTTCTGTGGGAAAATATTGAACTATGGTTGGACTACCTTGATGGAGAGGCCATTGGCCTTGTGACTAGGCCCCTCTGAAATGGCCCAAGTAGGACTAAACAAAGATATTTATAAGCTCCTATGTAAAGCTTATGGACCACCCATCTGGAATGGATGCTACTACATATTACTATTTTGTAGCAAAACATTAAGTTATTTATTTATGACATAAAATGAAGACAGTCACGTGGTCTTTAGACTCTTGCTCATGTCATGTTCTTTTCTTGGTGATGAAGTCCATGGGGAATCCAAGTGAATAAGAGTTTTGATGTGATGTTGAGGAAGATACGTTTGAATGTTTCTTTTAGGTTGATCTTGTGTTTGCGTGGTTACAAAATTAATTGTATGAGATTATTGGGAATAATTAATGGCTGACATCTGCATTTCGTTCCACTTTGCTAGTTCCTGCCTATGGCTTCACTTGGAATCCTATCTCATCTTCTGCATAATTTTTTTCCATCCCAATTAATTCTGGAAATGAATATATGTAGTGGAATGGGGATTGTGCATTCACTGAATCAGTAAGGGTATTACTAATGCAGAATATGCTCAATTTTGTGCAGTGGTCTGAAGTGGAATGTCTTATCCAAGAGTTGCAGCAGATTGACGGGATCCAATCTGTTACAAAAGGTCGCTTTTTCAGAAGCCCTGGTTTAGCTCCAACATTTCAGGTATCGACACAAATAGTCCCAATGCTACATAGTAATCTAGTAGAATTCTGAGTGTAGGTTTACATTTTTCTTATTTGCTTGAATTGTTATCACCTCATTATTTGGTCTGTCAGAACTTGCTATCTAGTTAGTATTATGCATTTGGCTGATAATTTTTGCAGTTTATTATCTTCATCTTTTTGAAAGGTCAGATTGAGGTTCGCTTCAATGAACTGTCATATGGGTTCTGCTCATGAAAATAGGAAATGTTTGCCATATAATTTTGTCCCATTCTCTAGCTAAAGATGTACTGCTGCGGTTCTACTGGAAAGTCATTTGTCAAAAAATTCTATAATGGGCTCAATTTTCACTTCCCATTAACCATGCAGCTCTCTGCTCTCTTTTGGAGCAGCAAGTTTTTAGACATACCCGTGTTTTCAAGTACAGGATAACATTTTTCCTTGTATTTTCAACGCTTCATCTATTCATTAATAATATATTGTGGGAGACTACAACATTTGGTTAATTTTAGCCGGGTTTAGCAGATGTTTTGGCCACTACCACCTCTTTTATTAATTTTTAATCATTTTGTTTTAAATTTTAATATTTCTCTAGGTTTATATGGCTTCCATGTTTGAGAATCACTACAAGTTGCTTGCTCGATCTGGAAATAGAATACAAGAGGTAAGACCATTGATGCTGATAAACGAAATTTTCTAGATTCTATTTTTACTTCTTTCACAAAGAGATTTGCTTTTACCAAGTTCAATAATATCATCTCTCTAGTTATTTTTTTAATGACTTGTATTTCATTGGTTGTATATTTTGTCCCAAAAAAAAAAATGGAATTGTGACATTGCAAGTGCCTTGTTAGTTTCCTCAGTTTTACTTTTACACCCATTTACTGTTAAGAGTCTACAATCTGTTTATCATATTTGTTCCAAAGAATATGCATCTTTTATCATTGTACCGTATGTCCTATCAGAACTCTCAATCAGACTCTGAAAGTAGCTGGCCTTTGAAATTCCCATCCTTCGATTGTTGTATCAATCATAATAAAACTTACTTTCAGATTCAGACTTACTGTTGTTTCATACTTACTGTTCATATTATTCCTATTTTAACACCCAACACAAAAAAATCGTCTTGTATAGGTGATGGTTCAAACATCATTGGACAAAGAAAAGATAAAATCAGCAATTCTGACATGTACGAATAGAGTAGAATAGTAGTGATTGTGGAGGTAAACAGCATATTGCTTGATAGTTGGTTACTGTGCATTCATCTGGAAGCATATTGCAATCTAAGGAGCATTTCTGGTAATTAGTTGGCTATGCAAAACGATGGAGGAAGAAACGTACTAGAAAGTATACATTATGGAGATGGACAAAATCTTATTACTCGTGAAAGAGGCAGATTTGAATTTAGCACATTTATTTATTTGGTAGATCAACTTGGTGTTGTGCGATCCATATAACTGCTCTCGCCTAGTAAAATGAAGTTTGTTGTTGTTGTCTATTTGTTTATATTTTGGTGCAATATATGTTGTCATGATTAATTGTTAAAGAAAGATTAGATTCCAATTTTGAGCATTGTTTTAGTCTAGTTTTCTTCTTTTTTTTTTTTGAAAAATTACATTTTAAGATCCAAACAATAAATTTATCATAAAATAGAACTTATTATTTCTCATTTATTTAATCTTACTACTTATTATTTCAGATTTTAATAATTTTTATCGGTTAAAATCCTTTTTATAATTAATTTACTCTTTTGGCCATAACTGTAATCTTTTCTGTTTTTTGGACTTTCACTATTTTGTCTTTTTCGGACGTATCAGATGAGTTGTGTAAGTTAGCCAAAAATAGTATGGAATTTGACAAAACCGAGTTAATTGTGGTCCAAGTCTTTATTTTTTCCCCATAAATTTTTAATTTTTAATTTTTTGAGGTTTCTGTTTATTTTCCCTGGAAATTTTCACGTTCAGTTGAACTTTGGAGAGAATCTGAAATCTCATGTTATTTCCTGCAGTTGTGAATGAAATATTTTTTTGTTTAAAATTAAAAAATATAAAAAAAGATTAAATTTATATACTTTTTTTTATATATTTTTCATATTATTCTCCAATTAAAATTTAACATGTAGACTTTTTAAGTTTAAAAAATTAATAGAATTAATGACTAAATTTATAATATACTAAAAAAATAATTTACATGTTAACTTTTAATTAAAAAATAATACGAAAAGCATATAAGAAAAAAATATATAAGTATAAAATATTGAGGTTAGTTTTTAACTTTAATGAAGGTTTATATATATTTTTATTATGGCGAGATGAGTCAAGTAATTTTGAAGTGATGCTTTAGAGCACATCTTCATTGAATGTCTTAAAATTAGACTCAGATATTAATTAAAATAATACACATGTTAATTGGTTTAACTACTAAGTGTTAATATGTTAGTGGCCAAAAAAGAAATCCAATGTTTAAACTTGAATAATCAAAATAGGAAATAAATCAAAACTTTAATCTAAGTAGAAAACAAACATTCTTGACCACTAAGCTAATTTCTTAAAATTCACAGATTAATAGTTTATATATTCTTAATGAAAACATATGCAAGGATCATGGTGGTGTATATGAATAGAATAGTACAATAGCCTCAGTTCCCACATCAGTATATAATATAAAAAATTGTAACAATTCATATTATTAATATTTGAATGAGTAACAATCTTAATACCACTTTGCTCCCAATTAATATAAAACTATGAAATTTATAATAGTCATTTATTTTGTTTGTCCAAATAAAATTATTTACCAGTTTTCATTTATCAACATAAAATGTGACATTTTCAACGGTTATACTTTTTATGAGTCAAGAATAATGCATTTTATTTAAAATAACATTTTTATCAAACACGATCGGTGTACTTATTTATCAGATTTCATATACGATGCATGAGAACCCATATAATTATTTATTAATGTGACAAATCAAAATAAAATCAAATTATTTATCACTATTTATTCACTATTTTTCAAAGTGATATTTTTTAATATATTTCTTCGGGTTATATGTTTTTTTTAAAAAGTTTAAATATTATAATACATCTTCTTATCTTAATTATATGTCACTTTTAACTACTTCACACATAGTAAAAAAGACAATTAAAAGCAAATTTATGTTCTTTAAATTCTTAAATAACTACCACTACTTTCCATGATTATCCTTAATTAAATTGATTGAACGCAGTTTTTTTTGGGCCAAAAAATCAGCTTATCTCTCTTGATAGTTGATAATCCACTTCTCAAATTTTAAAATTTAAAATTAAAGTCAACAAACAAACTAACTTCCAATATAAAGGGTATCTGCAAAAAAAAAAATCAATATTTTAGATATTTTGAAATACAGCTTATATTAAAGACTATAAAAACTTTTAGAATGTCCCTTATAAAAAAGAAGTGGAGGTAAATACACAAGAAGAATGTTTCTAGTTCTATATAATTAATAATATGATGTTGTGCCAACTAGCAGCATTGTCAGAATAAAATTGGACCAACCGATTCGACTGGTTGCACGGGAAACCAATACCTGGTGGGGTCTGAACAAGGAAAAGGACTAGGAAAACTTAGAATTAGTGAGAACCAGTCAAAAATCGAAAGAACTGGCAATGAACCAACCGAACTGGAAGAGGTCCCATGTTAATTTTTATAAATTTTTTAAAATTTTTTTTTAAATATTTTTTTAGTTTTTAAGATAAAATAATATCATTTTTAGTACAAAATATTATTCTTTATATATTATAAAGTTATATAAGCATTATTATGATATATAATTATTAAAAATTATAAATTTTGCTTAATAAATACTATAATAATTGATTTTAATTGATTATTTTGAACTCAAAAGGTGATTATGGATTAATAATAATTTTTTTGGATTTAAATATTGGGCTATAAAACTTATTAATATTTTTTTATGATGAATAATAGATTGATAATTTAGTATTATTTAGTTAGAGACTTTAATTAAGTTATACAATTTATTTAAACTTGTATTATTTATTTAAAATATATTATTTTAATCACTACCGGTCTGACAGTAGTTAGATCACGGTTAAACTAGTGAACCTTGAACTAGTGTATTGTTTGGTTCAATACTCGGTCCAATTTAATAACATCACCAATTAATCACAACACTTGTGTGAACTCCCTTCACTATCTTCTTATATTTTTTCCATCTTGCCATGTTTCTATCTTCCACGCTAGCTCTTCTCCCTTTTTAATGTCATTATCAAACAAATATCCAATATTTGGCGCCTCATATATATATAGACATTAAATTTGGTTATTTATTTACATGTAAGGTTAATGTAAATAAATAACAATAGATTATAGTTATCTATTATAAATATAAAAGTAAAACTAAAAGTTGAAAACCCATGCCTCTACATCATCATTTTAGAAAAATTAATAAAATTTGAGTTATTATGTGAGATTCTATGTTACTTATTTACTATTATATTTTAAAAATAGTTAAGATATGTGGATTTAGATTTTGAGATATTATTATAAATCAATAGTTGATATTTATCCATAAATCAATTTGTGAGATTATATGTTAGTTATTTACTATTACATCTTAAGAACAGTTAACATATGAGGATTTATACTTTTAGATATTATTATAAATCAATAGTTTATATTTATCCATAAATCAATGCATAGTATATTTTATACCATGTGTTTAAAAATTGTTATGATATGATGGCAATCTTTTTTTTTTTTTGCTGATATATATTTATTTATGAACATATTATATTTATTTTTTATGTTTTATCTTATTATTTGTTTTATTTATAATGTATAATGGTGACAATATTTGTTTCCAAATTGTTTTTGTCTGTTGAGTGATATTTGAGAAATATTGTTATGATATGATTGCAATCGAAATTGATTTTTTTATTATTGTTATGTGGTTTTTTTCTATAAAATTAGCATTTCTATTTTGCCTTCATGCCACAATTTTCATCGTATCTCAATTAATTGTTGCCATAATTTGTTTCTTTTATTTTTTTTTCATTGTTTCTTCATGTTGAGGAATGTTCGTGAGGTGTCTTGTAATGCTACGAGAGCTATTAATCCTCTAAGACATGATTAATGAATTAAAGTTAAAGTTATACGATTATAAAAGATGTCCTCACATCATTCACAAAATAATTATACTTCAATTGAGTTAGTTTTGTTAGACACTAATGTAAAATTTTAATATATAATGTATATATTGTCATATAATGGCTATGTTATTGTCTCTAACTTTTTTATTTTTATGTTGAATTAGGGTGATCGTATTCATGAGGTGATAAAAAAAAGTGTTCTTCTTTAAGTTTAAGGATATATTGAAGGAGGGCAAAGTAAACATTATAAAGATATTTAGTGTTGGAAACAATATCGGTTCATACCGCACCACTAATCATGCATTCAAATTACATTTCCAATATTCAACTTATACGGAATTACATGTTAATAATAGAGATATATATCCATATGATTTTTTGTTTACTTCTTTTAATGAAATCCTAATAAGGAATTCAGATGATCATTTCTTAGTTAGTATGAATAATTTTAATTATATTTAATCTTTTCAAAAAGTTCTTAACTAATATAATGTGATAATTGGATTGATTTAGAGAATCTTTGGATAATCTTGATTTTACAAACTAACATTCGCTATATGTTAATATGAAAGATATCACAATCGAGGATTGATAATACAATCGAGAATTTGATGTTGAAACAAATTAATTTGTAATCACCACAAAAAACCTTCTTTTCAATTCACATTTTTTAATGTTAATCAATAAACAATTAGTGAAACATGTGGTAAATGAATGTGGCTAATTCATTTATATTTCAAAGGTGAGAATGCATTAAATATAATCAATAACTCACATTAAATTCAATAATATAATATTTACCTTTCTGTTTGACAATTGCTATTACATTAATAACAAACATTTTGTTGAAAATCTTCCGTCAATCATGCAAATAACTATGGATTTATATATTATAATTAATAAAACAAATAAAAACAATAAAATTTTGTCATGCACACTCTCACACATATTTCCAAAATTCATAACTTCTTTGATTTTTTTAAAAGTAGTTTCCTAAATTATTAACTTAACAATAAGTCAGCTTCTATTATCTACTATAAAATATATAAATTATAGAATAAAAAGTAAGGGTTTCTTTTCCACATTTTCACAGTTATGTCGTTTGACAACTATCACGTCTCTTGGTGTTTTTAACAACGCACAAAATTATATCGCCATCTTCCCTCTTGCAAGGTTTATCATTCGTGATTGGCCGCTTCTATTTGCCTCTTGTACCTAAAGGTAATAGTCAAAGGTTTTGACTAGTCAAATTTCCTCTTTCAGCAAATATATTGAAGATAATTTGACTGCCTTTTGGAGCATGCTACTAAATTTATTCATCTTTTTTTGCTTATAGTATTATGTGAGGTGTTAGTGATTATTCTACCATATTCTGATATCCTTAGATCCAATCCTATAGCCAATGCTTTTTTCTTTTTGTGTTCGAGATTAATTTAATTTGAGAACTAATCCCATTGAAATGTATTTTAATATGCTTATTTTGTTATATATTTTAGAGTTTATTGTATAATTTTTGAGTTGTTATTTGATTTTTAGTCTCATTAGCAATCTCTTCGACACTCTTAGGTAAGTTCCTCACATTTTTTGTTGTTACTCCCATAATTTTGAGGTAAGTTTCCAACTTTTTTATAACAAGCACAGTTTTAAAAGTTATATCATGAAATTTTGTGTGTTATTTTAATTTCAATATGAAAGCTATAATTATTATCATCACACTTAAACTCCAAATCTAAATTGTTATGCTATTTTGGTGTTTTGGACAAGAATATTGCATTGTAGACTACTCTATAATGACAATGATGATAATTATTAACAATAACATAAGCTATTATTTTTTTTCAAAATGAGGTATTATTGTTTTCACATTTTCTATTTATATTTTTAGTATGATTAACTGTGGATGGATCGAATTAGAATATTTTTAGGTTGTTTATATCAACTGGAACACATACTTATCTAATACAAATGGAGACAACAAATGGTAAATTAAGTTTGAGTGTATTATTTGTATCATATTTATAGTCTAATTTTCAATAGTTGTATTTTTTTGGTTTAATCAATTTAATTTAATTTCTTTTTGTATAATTTCTCTTAGAAAAATTGAATTACTAATATAAAAAATTTTGCTAGATAAAATTCATTATAGATTAGGACAGCTTGCTCACGTGGGAATCGAATTGAAATCATGAGGAGAAAGAGTAAGTATTACAATAAATACTCTATTATTATAAATTATGGTTTTTATATTTAACACATAAAATATATCATGATATGAATTGAGTCACTCTTTTTAACAGAGTGTATGAATAGATCAGAGAAAAATGGTGATGTTTCTTCATGCAATGATACATATATTGAATGTTCTCCATTGTTGAACATCACAAATATTGGAAATTTTGTCTAGTGACATGGTATTATTTTCATTATATATAGATCGCTATATATACTAAATGAGTGTTTATATATATTATCTCTCATATATTAACATAATGAATCTTCTAATTTCTAATTAAAGGTGAACCCACACCAAGAAAGAAAACAAAATGCTAGCATCATAGGAATATTAGCATCGGAAATCGTCAGTTGGACCATCACGTGTTTATCAAGACTCCTTATTATTTCGAACTCAAGGTTGCATTATAGTAAAATATATTAATGATTCTACAAAGAATATGCATTATGTATATGAAGAAGTTTATTATTTTATTCAAACATGATAGGTTATTACTTTAATAACTAATAGTAATACATTAGTGCACTATAGATAGATTACTTTTTAGTTTGTATTTGTTCTTGATTGCTAATTTAAGAATTTTAATTCATTTTGGTATATTCCATTTAGGGAATGGATAGTAACAGCTCAAATTCATCATCTATTGTTTATCATAATAATTCTGCCAATTCAACTATTAGATATTTCATTCAAGCTATTACAGAGAAAGCAAGTTTGATTCCTAATATTTTGCTATATCTTTAATGGTGTGTTTTGTTGAATCAAGAAGTTTTGATGATTCCAAACTAACATTGAAGAGCTTGGATTGAAGATATCAAAGGAGCTCAAAGTGTCTCAAGTGAAGAAAATCTGAGTAATCATTGCTAGGATTATTGTAGGATATTTTGTTATGGGTAAAAGACTTTGATTTAGTGGAAAAACGTTTTAAAACCTTGATTTTATGAAATATTTGAAAAATACCCACCAACAGATGAAGTTTGAAAGTTTACATTGAACTTCCATGTTGGAAATTCGAACTTTGGCTTTGGAAATTCGAATTTTGAGCTAAAACTGAATAAGTCTGAAGCGATGTCTCTCTGACAGATGAATTTTGATTGTTCAGAATTGGAATTTTCATAAGTGTCTGAAAGAAGCAATTGAGCAACAGACAAACTTTGAGTTTTGAACATTTGAATTTCAAACAAATTGAAACTTATGAAAACTGAAGAAATTCGTTTGAAACAATGTTAAAGTTCATCTGAAATCAAGATTATATTGAGTTTCAAAATTGCTCACCGACAGACGAACTTTGAACATGGACATTCGAATTCCACAAGCTAAAGCTGTGAGTCTGTTAAAATGACATAATAACATACGAAGGACAGTGTTTACAAATTCGAATGTAGAAGTAAGTCAAAAAAGAGGTCTCTCTGACAGATGAACTTCACTCTTTGAAAATTTAAATTTCGAAGTAAAAGAACTACTGTGTTGTTTTGAACCTACTACGAACAGACAAATTTTGGGGTTCAAAATTCGAATTTCGAGGGCACTGTAACAAATTGAAAACACTGTTCACACTTAACAGAAAAACTTTTCACTTGAAAATTCGTATGTCACAACATGGAAACATTATTTAAGTTTCAAAATTCGAATTTTACTTCATGAACAGACGAACTTCAGTATTTCAACGTTGGAAGCTTTAACCTTCGGTTCCTTCGAAATTCATCTGTTGACCAACCAAAATTCAAATTTCAGTATGTCAGAAGCATTGAATGCGGTTGGTTAACGGATAGTTTTTCAGAGTAACCGTTGGATAACTTCTCTAACGGATAGATTTTGTCTCTAACGGACATTTGAGACCTAAATCTATAAATATAATATCATTTGAAGTTGTGGGTAACGAATCAAACTTTGTATATACTAAAATTCTGCCAAATCTTCTACTCAAAGACTTTTACCCTCTTACTTCAATACTTGTACTTCAACTTTTATATTCACTCTATTTAAGAGAGTTTCATCTTTGTAAACAATCTAATCTTCATCTGGAAGATAGATTTACTTGTGAGGAGATATCACAAGGAATTGTAAAGCAAATAGTGAAAGTGCTACGAGTGATTGAGTGAGCTCTAGAAAATAGAGCATACACGTTGTACTGTGGCATTTGCAAGAAGCCCTTGAATTCTTGCAGTATAGTGGAAAATCTCAAGTGGTGACTTGGGGACTGGACGTAGGTCAAGTGGAGAGACCGAACCAAGATAAATATCTGAGTTTTTCTTCTCCCTATCTCTTCTCTTTTAAGCTTATTGCTTTATACTCTGTTTTTCATTATACCTTGCTTTCTTCATCATTTTCACTTTGTGCAGAAAATTTCTAATCTTCCCAATTCACCCCCTCTTCGGAAGTCAGCCTAACTAACAAGTGGTATCAGAGCCCGGATTCCCAATCAAAGGATCTCACAGTCCAGGAATTAAGATGGCTGACTTTGGAGAAAGCATATTACCAGAAGGGAACAACACAAATAGACTACCTGGCTTCAGTGGAGAACATTATGGGTACTGGAAGATGAGGATGCAGATCTATCTCCAATCAATTGATCTTGACATTTGGTCTGTCATTGAGAAAGGAGATTTTGTCCTAATGGCTTTAACAAATGATGGAAAATACAAGGAGAAGCCAGAAGCTGAATGGAATGAAGAAGACAGAAGGAGAGTCTTGCTGAACTTCAAGGTAAAGCATTGTTTAGTTAGTGCCCTGAACCAAGACGAATTCTACAGAGTCTCATAATGCTCCACTACTAAAGGAATGTGGGACACCCTGCAGATTGCGCATGAAGGAACAACTGGAGTCAGGGAAAATAGACTAAACACATGCATTGGGGAATATGAATGTTTCAGAATGGCAGAAGGAGAAACTGTGAAAGAGCTACAAAAGAGATTCACTCTCATTGTGAATTAGCTGAGGAGCTTGGGAAAGGAGTATACTCAAACAGAGAAAGTAAGGAAGATACTCAGAGCTCTCCCTCTGGAATGGTAACCTAAGATGACAGCAATAGAGGAAGCCAGAGGAGAATCAATGGCCTATGTTACAGCTCTTTTCGGCAGCCTTGAAGAGTATGAAGGAAAAATGAAAGCTCTCAAGGAAGCTGGACAGGATAGAAAAAAGAAAGGTCTTGCCCTCAAAGCCACTGAAGAAAAAGAAGAAGATTCTGATGAAGGAGACGAGCTGGATGAAGAAACTCTAGCTATGATGGTCAGAAAATTCGGAAGATTCTACAGCAAGAAGAGAAACAAGAGAATCTTCAAGAAGGGAGCAGCTGGAGAAAGCAAAAGAGAAGCAAAAGAACCTGTGACTTGCTATGAGTGCAAGAAGCAAGGACACATCAAATGAGATTGTCCTCAATTCCTAAAGAAGCAAGAGAAAGAAAAGAAAGCTGCTGACAAAGGGAAAAAGAAGAAAGCCTACATCTCGTCAATCTGGGGCAATAGCTCAAATGAGGAAGGAAAAGATGAAGATGAGATTGCCAACATTTGTTTGATGGCTCTTGCTTCTGAAGAAGCTGGACTCCCATGCAGCAGTGATCAAGAAGAAGGGGTATATGAATCTGAACCTTCCTATTCTGAATTACTGGATGCATTTCATGAGCTGCATGATGAATTTGTTAAAATTGCTAAAGAACTGAAACTTGCTAAGAAAAAGATTAACAAACTAGAATCTCAAAGCAATATCTCTGAAATTGCACCTCTACCTATTGCTGAATTTGTCTGCTGTAAATCATGCATTGATCTAAAGCAAACTAATGAATATTTAGTAAAAAGCATGTCTAGGCTTACTAGAGGAAAAAATATGTTGTTTGCTTTAATGGGGAGCTAAAGAATATCACAAGGAAAAGCTGGACTTGGCTATGATCTATGTGCTGTTAAAGAAAAAATTAGGAAGAGGAATCAGAATGTATACATGAGACATTTTGTGCATACTAATGAAAATAAAAGTAAAGATCATACGTCACCTCACATTGAATTATATAATCAATCAAGGCATCCAAAACAAAAATATTATCTGCATTGTTTTCTTCCTGCCTCTCAATCTAGTAGTCCCTTTACCACCTGTAACTTCTGTAACAAAAAGGGGCATATTTCTAGCTCTTGTGCTTTGAAGAAAAGTGGACTAAACAAAACTGTTAAATGGGTTCCCAAAGGTATATCTGTATCTAGGGAAAAGACTACTGACAGAAAAGGACCCAAACAGATTTGGGTACCTAAAAGGAAAACTTGAACTCTGTTTTGCAGGTCTGTCTCAAAGCTTAAAGGAGTAACAAATGGTATATGGACAGTGCCTGCTCAAGCCACATGACCGGTGACAAGGAGAAGTTCATCACCCTCAGAGACAAGAATGGAGGAAAGGTGACCTTTGGAGGTGATCAGTATGGCAGAATAGTTGGCATTGGCATTGTGGGCTAGAATCCTGAAACATCCATTGAAGATGTGCTGTTTGTGATAGGCCTCAACCACAATCTGCTGAGTGTGAGCCAAACATGTGACAAACGAAATTGGGTGCTGTTTGACTCAAAGTTTTGCCTGGTCATCAGAAAAAGTGATCACAAAGTAATCCTCAAAGCTCAAAGGGATAGTAACTGCTATACTATTGATCTTGATGAACTTCCTCCCTTAGATTCTGTTTGTTTAATTAGTTAGGACAATGATAGTTGGCTATGGCATAGAAGATTAGCTCATGTTAACATGAATCAGCTTTCAAAATTGGTTAAAAATGAGCTAGTCACTAGCCTGCCAAAAATTGCTTTTGAAAAGGATAAAGAATGTGATGCATGCTTAAAAGGAAAATAAACAAAATCTTCTTTCAAATCCAAAAACGTAGTCACCACAACTAGACCACTTGAACTACTGCATATGGACTTAATTGGACCGTCTAGGGTAAAAAGCATAGGTGACAATCTGTATGTGCTTGTAATTGTGGATGATTACTCTATATTTACATGGACATTATTCCTTTCTTCTAAAAGTGATACCTTTGATGCATTTGTAACCTTAGCTAAGAAAGTGCAAAATGAGAAAGGTATTTCCATTGTGTCTATCAGATCAGATCATGGAGGAGAGTTTGAAAACTCATACTTTCTGGAGTACTGCAATGAGCATGGAATTGATCATAACTTCTCAGCTCCAAGAACTCCTCAACATAATGGAGTAGTGGAAAGGAAGAACAGAACCATTGGAGAGATGGCTAGAGCTATGCTGAATGAAAAGGAGCTATCTCAAGTGTTTTGGGCTGATGCAGTAAATACAG
Source organism: Adenanthera pavonina (assembly GCA_026686845.1). Taxonomy (NCBI): domain Eukaryota; kingdom Viridiplantae; phylum Streptophyta; class Magnoliopsida; order Fabales; family Fabaceae; genus Adenanthera; species Adenanthera pavonina. The sequence goes on along the minus strand of JAIVEN010000022.1, from coordinate 22,318,356 downwards.
CAAGTTACATCATAAATAGAGCCTACATCAGACCAATCCTTGGAAAGACTCCATACGAGCTGTACAAGGGAAGAAACCCAAATCTGTCACATCTCCATGTGTTCGAGTGCAAATACTTCATTCACAACGATGGGAAAGAAAATCTGGGTAAGTTTGATCCCAAGTCTGATGAAGGTATATTTCTAGGCTATTCTAGTAGAAGTAAGGCATTTAGAGTTTTTAATAAAAGGTCTAATTTAGTAGAGGAATCTGTGCATGTAGTGTTTATTGAAAATGAAACTGCTTCTAAACATATTTCTGATGAAGATGATCTTGTTTCAAACTTTAAAAAGTTAGATATCTCTAATAAAGGTATAATTGAACCTCCAAAAATATCTGAATCTGTTAATATAGAGGAAGATATTCAGGAGAGAAATTTTGAAGAAGAAAATGATGAAGAAATATCTCAAGAACTCCCTAGAGCTTGAAGATATCAAAGGAATCACCCTATTGATCATGTGATAGGGAATGTTCAAGAGAAAGTTAAAACCAGAAAACAGTTCAGGGATCAAATGATTAATTGTGCTTTCATCTCACAAATTGAACCTAAATGTACTGAAGAAGCCTTAACTGATGAGTACTGGATTGTAGCTATGCAGGATAAATTAAATCAGTTTGAAAGAAATCAAGTCTGGGATTTAGTGCCTAGACCCAAAAATCATCCTATCATAGGTACCAAATGGGTTTTTAGAAATAAACTTGATGAATCAGGATCAATTATCAGAAATAAAGCTAGACTGGTTGTTAAAGGATATAATCAAGAAGAGGGAATTGATTTTGAAGAAACCTTTGCTCCAATCGCTAGATTAGAAGCAATTAGAATTCTATTAACATATGCATGCATAAAAAATATTTTGTTATATCAAATGGATTTTAAGAGTGCTTTTCTGAATGGATATATCATGGAAGAGGTTTATGTAGATCAATCTCCAGGTTTTGAGGATTCTGCAAAACCAAACCATGTGTATAAACTGAAGAAAGCTCTTTACGGTTTAAAACAAGCCCCTAGAGCATGGTATGATAGATTGAGTAGTTTTCTAATTGACAAGGGGTTTAACAGAGGAAAAGTAGATACAACCTTATTCACTAAGAAAGAAAACAAAGATTTACTGATTGTTCAAATCTATGTTGATGATATTATATTTGGTGCTACTAATGAATCTCTTTTGCAAGAATTTTTCTAAGTTAATGCAGGGGGAATTCGAAATGTCCATGATGGGTGAACTCAACTTCTTCCTTGGATTGCAAATCAGACAGTGCAATGATGGTATCTTCCTCAATCAATCCAAGTATCTGAAGGAATTGCTGAAAAAGTTTGGAATGGAAAATGCCAAGCCAATGGGGGCACCTATGGCTACTGCAACCAAACTGGATATGGATGAAAAAGGGAAACTGTTTGACATAACTCAGTACAGAAGAATGATTTGATCCCTGTTGTACTTAACAGCCAGCAAACCTGACATTATGTTTAGTGTCTGTATGTGTGTAAGGTTCCAATCATGTCCCAAGGAAACCCATGCAGCTGCTGTGAAAAGAATCTTCAGATATCTTATTGAAACATCACAGATGGGTCTTTGGTATCCAAAGGGCAATGGAGAAGATCTCAAAGGATACACTGATGCTGACTTTGCAGGATCCAAAACTGACAGAAAAAGCACAAGTGGAACTTGTCAGTTTCTTGGAGGATCCTTGGTTTCATGGTTTAGCAAAAAGCATAACAGTGTAGTCTTATCCACAGCAGAGGCTGAGTATGTTACAGCTGGAAGCTGTTGTGCCCAAATCATCTGGATGAAATAGCAACTGGAAGATCTTGAGGTTGAATTGAGAGAAATTCCAAAAATGTGTGACAACCAAAGTGCCATCAATTTCACAAAGAATCCTGTTATGCATTCAAGGACAAAACATATTGAAGTTAGGCACCACTTCATAAGGGATCACGTTCTAAAAGGAGAAATTAGATTGGAATACATCCCCACAGAAGATCAAGTTGCTGACATCCTCACAAAGCCTCTATCAGAAGACAGATATTGCAAAATCAGAAGAGAATTGAGTGCTCCTCATGAGATTCATTAGCAATAAATCAGAAATATGGAGCACACTGGAATGGAACAATCAAAAAGTAAAGAAAAGGGCAAGAATTCTAAGTCTCTGGATGAAATCTGTAAGTTTTTATAGTTGAAATTCATATATTGCTTTTGTGTTAGACGAATTTCTGTGAAAAATTAAGTTTCTGAGGAAGTCAGCATGGGCAACATTCAAAATTCGGATACCCAACAGAAGAACTTCGGCCTGTTATTAGAAGGAACAGTCCTCGGTGATGGCTCGAAATTCATCTGTTGATCCTTCAAAATTTGAATTTTAAAAGAACAAAATTTCAAAGTTATAACTGTCCAACATGATGATTACTAATGCTTATCTCTTGACATACAATGTTGGATAACTTTCACAAAGAATAGAAATTCAAATTTCTAACTTAAAATTCGTTTGTTGAAGCATGCTCCTCAATGTTGAATCTTTGAAAGATGAAGTTTTGTATGGTTAATTCGTCTGTTGTCTGGTGGTTTGTTTGCTGCTTGATGTTTATTCTTCAAAATTTGAACTTTGTTGAGACAAAGTTTGTCTGGTCATCTTGTATCGTTTGAGCCAAGCCACTGTCAGACGAACTTTCTGAAGAAAATTTGTCTGTCAGTAAGCTTTACTGAACGGTTTAACTTATAACTACCTGAAGTTCGAATTTTGACCCTTCAAAATTTTTCTGTCAGACGGTTACATACGTTAAAATTGACAATTTTCATTTGAACAAACGCAATCCTATTCCTATTCTCTCTGAGTCTGTTCTAATTCTGCATTCAATACTCTTCAATTCTGATAAAAAACCGTCATTTTCCATCGATTAAACTTCCTTTCGCATCCTTTAAATCTATTCTTTGCTCCATTCTTCAACATTCATTCGCGAAAATGGCAAGAGTCAAGAATCTAGGAGCTAGCAAAGGTGAGGCTCGCCTAAAACGTTTAGTAAAATCCCAATATGCCATGAAGCAAGGAGAAAAACCGAAGAGAAAGGTAGAATCCAGCAAAGAAACTCCTTCCAAACGCTAGAAAACCACACCCAAGGGAGAATCAAAGAAGGCTGGACCATCTTCCTCAAAGACAGCAGAACCTTCGGTCCCTGTTCCTATTGCTGCTGAACCTGTTGCTTCCACTTCATCCTCAAGCAATGAATCTGCAGAGTACGAGCTTACCACACTGTCATTATGGAGCGCTCCACAGATTGAAGAGGAATACTCCAACAAGTTTGCCAACAAAAAGGTAATCAAGCCACATTATGTAAACTTGGAGGATTTCTTGGTCTCTAATTGTTTCGATGCTGGTATATAGATGATGAGATACAAGAATCTGTTGGAAGTATTAGAGAGGTATGATGATGAGGTAGTGAAGTCTTGGTATGCCTCCTTAAAATACAACAGTCAGAAGAAAAAGTTGGCAGTTAATCAGAGATCAAGGACCATCTGGCTCACTGATGAGACGGTTAATGAGGTATTGGAGATTCCAGGGCAGGATGGCCTCAAGATTGACACCACTGCCTCTGGATACATGGATGAGGCAGAGACTGCTGATAAAGAAGGTGGCCCCTTTCTAAACTACAAGGAGAACACCATTCTGAGGACCTTGTTCAGAAGGAAAACCGGCCATCCATAAGTGTATTGAAGCCCACAGACCTCGGTGTTCAAGTGAGAATCCTGCACCACATAGTGTCCAGGATCATATTCAATAAAGGAGGCAGCTTCAATTTGATAACAAGGGCAGAGGCACATGTCATGGCTGCAATTATGCGTGGAAAGCTGATCAACATGAGACATATCATACTCCAACGCATGATCAAGGCAAGGGATCAGAGGAAGGACTCCATACTCCCCTATGCAGCTATCATCTCCAGAATTCTGCAATATGCCAGAATTCAGCATCTTGAGAAGGGGAAGGAAAAGCCCACGGAGATCTTCAAGGAGGAAGAACTGCAAAGAATGGGAATTGAGAAGGATGAAGGAAGATGGGTTGGAAAGGGAGCAGGAAGAACTGAAGATCTATTCTTTGTTGAAGGTGCTTCCCTACAACAAGAGGGTACATCTGAGGCTCCTGTCAGACCTACTCCTCAGCCCTCTGTGCTTATCCCATCTCCCTCCAAGTCTACTCACATTCCACCCACTCCCTCCTCTCGTGCCAAGCCAACCAAGGCCACTGAGTTGTATGACAGCCTGTCAACACTCATTCTTAGCATCAGAGATGAGCAAAATGCCAAGTTTGCTCATCTGCAAGATCAGATACATCAGTTGGCAAAGAATATGAAACTGGTGGCTGATGCTTATGAAGAAATCAGAAATGCAATACCTGTCACATCAGCTCCACCTCAGCCAGGGTCTTCTGTGCCTATCCATTCTCTAACTCCTGAGCCTCCAAGTCCTTTCAAGCTTGTCTCCTCTGAGCATGTTGATGTAGATGATGCTGAGCTTGCTGAAACAATGAGAACACCAAGCCCTAGTCCACCCTTGGACTATGGTTTGGAAGAAGAGGGACTTCAAGAAACAAGCCCTCATGAGCCTATGCAAGAAGTTGCTCAGGATTCAATTCTTTCCATTCAAGAATCCGAGCAAGTAGAAAGACTGGTGGCAGCCATTTCCACCTCTTCTATGCATGAAGGTGCAAGCAATGAAGAGAGAAGCATTGTACCTATTGTTGATTATGAAGCTATTGCTCACAATGCTCTCCTACAAGCTCAAAGAAGAAGGCTTGAGGAAATGTTTCGCTTTGATGATCCAGCTCCCACTTCTCTCGCTGCTTATGGGCTTTCAGAGGAACAGAGAGCTCAGCTGGCTCTTTCCAGGCAGGCAATGTAAGAGCTGCTGGAAATCTCTGATGACAAACCAAGCACTGAGTCCCCAGTTGAACCCGAAATCCCTTTTACTCTTGTGCCACTTCAAGCTATTCCAGTTTCTCAGATTCCTCCTCCGCTTGATCTTGTTGGCCTTCCTGATGATGCCAAAAAGGGGGAGAAAAAGAAGCAAACTGGAAAATCTGCTGCTGAGCCATCTGGGAAGACGTACAGCAAGAAGACCAAGCCAAAGAAGAAGTGATTGAAGACTTGTTTAGATCTTCGGCTTGAGTCCGCTTGTAGTGCTGTATTTCTATTGTTTGTTTTGACTATTTGCATTTTGTACCTCTTATGTGTATTTAGAAGAACTTTGATTAATTCTATCTCTGTAAAAGCAACATTTGTTTAAATTGAAAATTTTCTTAAGTTGCAATGATTTGCTCTTTGAATCTCTTCACATGGTTTATTCTGATATCTTTTGAAATATAATGCATATGTTAAGGGGGAGCTTGTTAAAGCAAATCCAAGTAGTAATTCAGTTTGTAAGTTGTTTTGTCGTCATCAAAAAGGGGGAGAATGTTGAATCAAGAAGTTTTGATGATTCCAAACCAACATTGAAGAGCTTGGATTGAAGATATCAAAGGAGCTCAAAGTGTCTCAAGTGAAGAAAATCTGAGTAATCATTGCTAGGATTGTTGTAGGATCTTTTGTTATGGGTAAAAGACTTTGATTTAGTGGAAAAACGTTTTAAAACCTTGATTTTATGAAATATTTGAAAAATACCCACCAACAGACGAAGTTTGAAAGTTTATATTGAACTGCCATGTTGGAAATTCAAACTTTGGCTTTGGAAATTCGAATTTCAAGCTAAAACTGAATAAGTCTGAAGCGATGTCTCTCTGACAGACGAATTTTGATTGTTCAAAATTCAAATTTTCATAAGTGTCTGAAAGAAGCAGTTGAGCAACAGACGAACTTTGAGTTTTGAACATTCGAATTTCAAACAAATTGAAACTTATGAAAACTGAAGAAATTCGTTTGAAACAATGTTAAAGTTCATCTGAAATCAAGATTATATTGAGTTTCAAAATTGCTCACCGACAGACGAACTTTGAACATGGACATTCGAATTTCACAAGCTAAAGCTGTGAGTCTGTTAAAATGACATAATAACATACGAAGGACAGTGTTTACAAATTCGAATGTAGAAGTAAGTCAAAAAAGAGGTCTCTCTGACAGATGAACTTCACTCTTTGAAAATTTAAATTTCGAAGTAAAAGAACTACTGTGTTGTTTTGAACCTACTACGAACAGACAAATTTTGGGGTTCAAAATTTGAATTTCGAGGGCACTGTAACAAATTGAAAACACTGTTCACACTTAACAGAAAAACTTTTCACTTGAAAATTCGTATGTCACAACATGGAAACATTATTTAAGTTTCAAAATTCGAATTTTACTTCATGAACAGACGAACTTCAGTATTTCAACGTTGGAAGCTTTAACCTTCGGTTCCTTCGAAATTCATCTGTTGACCAACCAAAATTCAAATTTCAGTATGTCAGAAGCATTGAATGCGGTTGGTTAACGGATAGTTTTTCAGAGTAACCGTTGGATAACTTCTCTAACGGATAGATTTTGTCTCTAACGGACATTTGAGACCTAAATCTATAAATATAATATCATTTGAAGTTGTGGGTAACGAATCAAACTTTGTATATACTAAAATTCTGCCAAATCTTCTACTCAAAGACTTTTACCCTCTTACTTCAATACTTGTACTTCAACTTTTATATTCACTCTATTTAAGAGAGTTTCATCTTTGTAAACAATCTAATCTTCATCTGGAAGATAGATTTACTTGTGAGGAGATATCACAAGGGATTGTAAAGCACATAGTGAAAGTGCTAAGAGTGATTGAGTGAGCTCTAGAAAACATAGCATGCACGTTGTACTGTGGCATTTGCAAGAAGCCCTTGAATTCTTGCAGTATAATGGAAAATCTCAAGTGGTGACTTGGGGACTGGACATAGGTCAAGTGGAGAGACCGAACTAGGATAAATATCTGAGTTTTTCTTCTCCCTATCTCTTCTCTTTTAAGCTTATTGCTTTATACTCTGTTTTTCATTATACCTTGCTTTCTTCATCATTTTCACTTTGTGCAGAAAATTTCTAATCTTCCCAATTCACTCCCCCTCTTGGGAAGTCAGCCTAACTAACATGTTTTATCAAGATTATGAAAAAAAAATTATAACTTAATTATTTAATAAATGCTCATTTGCATTTTAAATTTAATTATTCTCACCGCTATCTATCAGTTTTGCTTTGTTAAAATTGTAATATGTTTACAGTTATACAAGAAAACTTTTGAAGACCAATTGTTTACCAATCTAATTATGTATGAAGATGACACTGATGATGAAAGTAAGATATATTGATTGTGTTTATCATGGTATTATTTAACTTATGAAGATTATTTTTATATTAATTCAATTTTTAATGTTGCAAATGTTGATAGATAATTATCCTGCATATATATCATATGCTAACTTAGGTACAATATCCAATATTTTTTTAGTTCAAGTAGTTATTTTAGTGTATGTCTTTATTAAATCGGTACCAAATACAAATTCAATAAAGTATATACATATATATTTTTTGTAGAATATTGTGATCTCAGAGATTAAATTTATACATGTCAGTTTTGCAATGCAAAGTTTTGGTTTGATGAAAGGACGAGGAAAGATGGTGTAAGAAGAAACTCATTATTATTTAGTATGTGTTGTCTTAAGGGAAATATTCAACTTCCTTCATCACAAGCTCCTTCATACATACTTGATAGACTTTTTAATGAGAATGATGCCATAAACAAACATTCTCACGATAACATTTGGGCATATAATATGATGTTCGCATTTACTTCTATAGGAGGGAAAATTGACAAAGAAGTCAATAATGGTCATGGTGCATATGTATATAGAATAAGCAGACAGAATGTCCATCTTATTGGAAATATTCTTCTTATGGATGGAATGACTCTAAGATTTGCATAGCTTTATATTTATGACATAAGCAATGATGTATCCAACATAATTCATTCATTTGGGTAATACATAGTACTTTATTTTACATGTCATATAGAGCTTTTTACTTTTTATTTCTTTTTATTTTTTATTCATTTATTGTATTATTTATGTTTTTGTATATAGAGGGAAAGGCAAAGATAATATACTTCAATCAGATATGGTTCAATCGCTTAAAGATATGCTGAATGAGCATAACGTTCTTGTGCAAACATTTAGTATAGCATAAGACATGTTAAGCATAAATCAAACTGAGCATGTGAAAATTAGATTGATTCATAAATGTGGCAAAGATGACAGGAGATATAACCTTCCTACTACTGCAAATGAAATCACAGCATTAATAGTTGGTGATATTAAATCTATAGAATCTGATAGAGATATTATTGTTCAATACAAGTTAGGGTTGCTAAAGTGGATACATGAAGCTCATCCACTATACTTGCTAATGTAATATCCACTATCATATGTGTATGGTGAGGATGGTTATAAAGATGACATTGTGCATAATGATAATATGTTGACCACAAATGGCAGAACTAACAAACTGACATTGCGAGAATATTTTACATACAAGATTCAAGATCGTCATGGTGATACATCATTAATACTTCATTCAAGAAAATTGTTCCAGTAATTTTTGGTTGACAAGTATGTAATGATTGAATCCCAAAGGTTTTCATTTGTAAGGAATAATCAAAAGAAGTTGAGAGCTGAAGTATACAAAGGCCTTGCAGATGCTGTGTTGAGAGGTGAGAATACACCATCATCTTTAGGAAAAAGAATAATTCTCCTATCATCATTTACTGGCGGTGTTCATTATACTATCCAAAATTATTAAGATACAATGGCAATATGCAAGTAGGCAGGATATCCAAATTTATTTATAACATTCACATGCAACTCTAAATGGCCTGAAATAATTAGACTTTTGGAGGATAAGAATTTGCATATTGAAGATCGTCTAGATGCTATAGTTACAATTTTTAAGTTGAAGTTGGATATGATGATAAAAGAAATATAGAAAAATGAGATCTTTGGGAAGGTGAAGGTATGTGCTATTCTTATAAATTATTTCTATAGTTATACTAATTTGTTTGTATAATATTAAACTTCATATTACTAATAACATTTTATTATCATTGTAGCTCTATATACAATAGAGTTTCAGAAGCGTGGTTTACCACATGCTCATATTCTAGTGTTCTTATGTAACAATGACAAGTTCCCTTCATCAAGTGATATAGACGTAATAATATAAGCTAAATTCCAGATAAGGATAAGAATCCTAGACTATTTGAAACTATCAAAACTTTTATAATTCATGAACCATGTGGCTCAATGAATCCAAATTCACCACGTATAGTTGACGAGGAATGATCCAAGCATTATCTAAAGACATTCAATGGTAGCATAATAATTGATGAAGATGGATATCCCAGGTATAGAAGATCAGATAATGGTACAACCATAGTAAAAAATGGTGTTGAACTAGACAACAGATTTGTTATCCCTTATATTCCATATTTGTTACTAAAGTACAATGCTCATATAAATGTTGAGCATTGTAATCATACTTAATGAATTAAGTATTTATTTAAGTATGTGAACAACGGGCATGATACGGTCATGATGGCTTTTTATACATATTTGCAAGACAATAATCGTGATAGAATATATGATGAGATAAAACTGTACTATGACTGCAGATATCTATCTTCCTATGAGGTTATCTGGAGAATATTTTCTTTTGATATCAATTATAGGAAACCGTCTATGGAAATGTTATATTTTCATTTGCCAGATTAATAAGCTATTGTATTTGATGATGATAAGCCACTTGATTCGGAGCTAGAAAGACATTCAAAAAAGAACACCACATTTTTGGCATGGTTTCAAGCTAATATTAAGTATAAAGATTTGGCAAAGCACTTGTGTTACTATGAATTCCCAACTAAATTTGTGTACAAGAAGAAAAACCATGAGCGAGCTCTTAGGAAGGAAGGATTTTCAATTAGAAGACTATATTTTACTCCACCTAGTAGCGATGAATTGTACTATTTACAAACTTTATTAACTATAGTTAAAGGTTGTATGTCTTATGAAATTATTAGAACTGTTGATAGAGTTGTTTATCCTACTTTTAGAGATGCATGTTATGTACTTGGATTCTTAGATGGTGATACGGAGTATATAGATGGAATTATAGAAGCAAGTCATTAGGCTACTGCAGAGTTTCTTCGAAGATTATATTGCATTTCTCTTTTGTCTAGCTCTATGTCAAGACTAGAGTTTGTATGGGAGAAAACATGGCAATTCCTCTTAGATGACACATTGTATAAACAAAGATCTATAACAGGACATCAAAGTTTGTTTCAAATATATACTCAATTATTTTTATATAAACAATCAATTTGATAATTCAATTACATATATGATGTAACATTAACAATTTAGTCTTAAAGTCATTTCAAAATGTATTATATATTAATATGTATTTTTTTCCACAGGATTGTACCTAACAAATGAAGAAATTCAAAGCTTTGCTCTTATAGAAATTGAGAATATTTTACAATCAAATGGTAAGAGCCTTATTGATTTCCATTCTATGCCTGTTCCTAACACAACAAGCATAATTGCAAGTGTGAACAAGTTGATCCAAGCAAAATTAAGTTATTATAGAGTTGTTTTTACTAATCAATTGCCTGCATTGATTAAATCCTTAACTCCTGAACAACTGAGAATTTATGATGACATTGTTTTAGCCGTTGACCTTGGGAAAGGAAGAGTATTCTTTGTTTATGGATATGGAGAAATTGGTAAAACATATGTATGGAATACTATTTTAACCTCTTTAAGATCCCAAGGCAAAATTGTTCTAAATGTAGTATCAAGTGGTATTGCTTCTTTATTACTACTTGGTGCAAGAACTACTCATTCTTAATTATGTGTGCCTCTTGATGTTCATGAAGATACTATATACAATATAAAGCAGGGTAGTCATTTTGCTGAGCTATTGGTTTATACTTCCTTAATTATATGGGATAAAGTACCTATGGCTAATAAATTTTGCTTTAAGGTTCTTGACTGTAGCTTAAGGGATATGTTAAAACTATCCAATTCATCAATAATGAATCTCCCTTTTGGAGGTAAGGTAGTTGTATTTGGTGGGATTTTAGACGAATTTTGCTTGTGATACCAAGAGGGACTCAGGAGGATATAGTGTTTTCTACTATTAATTTATCTTACATTTGGGATCACTGTAAACTACTTTGACAAGAAATATGGGACTCTTTGTAATAAATTCATCTGAAGCCAATAGAGAAATACAAGAGTTTTCTAATGGGATTCTTTCTATAGGTAATGGAACAAGTACTGATACTGACAATGGTAACACTGATATCAAAATTCTTGAAGATTTGTTATTATATGTGTCAGACGATTCTATGAAATCAATAATAGAGGCCACTTATCTGAATCTGTATGAGAATTTAAATATATCATCTTATTTCAGAAATAGAGTTATATTAGCCCCTACTTTGTCTGTTGTTGATAATGTTAATGAATATATGTTGTCTTTATTACCAAGGGAAGAGATGGTGTACTATATTTCTGATAGTATAATGAAGAAAAATTGCAATATGGATTCTATTAATAATCTTTATTCCACTAAATTTTTGAATTCAATTTCCATGTTAGGTCTTTCTAATCATGAAATGAAGTTAAAGGTTGTTGCACCTATTATTCTCATGAGAAATATTGACAAGTCATTAGGTCTTTATAGTGGCATCCGTCTCATTGTTACACAAGTTGGCAAGCATGTACATCGGGCTAAAGTCATGCCTGGATCAAATGAAGGGATGAAAGTTAGTATACCCAAAATATCTATGATTCCATCAGATTCAAGATTGCCATTTATTATGAAGAGACGTCAATTTCCTGTAATGTTAACTTTTGCTATGACAATTAACAAAAGTTAAGGGCAAAGTTTATGCAATGTGGGTTTGTACCTACCAAGACCAGTATTCACACATGGACAACTTTATGTTACTTTATCACATGTACAATCTAGAATTGGATTGAAGATATTGATTCTAGACCAAGATGGCAATTCAATTGATACAACCACAAATGTTGTTTACAAAGAAGTGTTTAATAATCTCACTTGATTCTTTTGCATTAATCTATACTTTATGGTCACTTAATATTATTTATGCATTAAACACTTTACAATGCTATTGTGCTCTCCATTTATATATATAATTTTATCATTAGTTATGTTCAAAAAATGTAGTTAATCTTATTGACCCCGTGTATCACACAGGTTACATACTAGTTTATATGTAAAGGTTAAATGTAAAGAAATAAACCTTACACCAATATAAACATAACACAAATAAATAACACCAATATAAACGTAATAGAAAAATAAAGAAATTTTAGCCATTGTTTTATGTATCACAAAAATAAAGTAAATGTAGTGTGTATGAGTATTAAAATATTAACATGCTCTAATACTTCGTCACTTGGTATCAAAGCCTGAAGGGAAAGTAGGAATATGTTGATAAAATTTTAATCAAGATTTACTTTATCAAGTTACATGTTAAAATTTTAATACTATTTACTAGCTCAATTCGATAGTATGTTGCATTCTTTTGAGTGAACAAGTGTTCTAATATCTATAGAATATTCATGATATTATGAGGTAATGATAGTAAATCCCGACGTACAGGATTGTAAGTCCAAATTTTGGTAGAAACTCACATGCATAGGTGTTCTATAGTATATTATTCGATTTTAAAATCAGTGGCTAAGATTGAGTTACCACAAATAGTATTAAATCTTAATATGTAACTTGAATAACAAGTTTTGACATACTTTCTTTCTTTATATTTCTATGGATCCTGATAGTAATGATATCAAAAGGGGAGATTAATTTCAAAATGTTCAGATCTCTTACCTTTTTCTTGTTGCTCTTCTATTCCTAGTTCCTCTTCTATCACTGAACTTGAATCAACCTCATCAACCAACATTTTCAATGAAGAAATCCATTTCCAAGATATTAACCAAGAAATATATGACTGAACTATTCTCCAAGTCCACAGAAACCTCTTCTATAAACCAGAAAGAAGATTCTTTCCAAATCTAATCATATTATCAAGACTATTGAAGAAGCCATTCTTGTTAAATCTGACAAAGAAGAGTTCACCCTTTTATCCTAGACTCTATCAAACAACATGGAAAACACTATAAATATTGACACATTGGATGTGTCCAAGTAGCCATTAAACCTTTAGTAAGAAAAAGATTAAAAGTTTCTCGTCTTCTTTGCCTTATAGATTACAAACACGATATATTCATTTACTCTCTCTTAGGCATGATAGAAGCAACTCTCCATCATAAACCAACTTATTTTAACATCTATCCTAATACAAGTGTTAGTTTAACTAATTAACATGTAATAGATGTTCTCAGGTCAAACATAAAATTAAATGGGTTTTATATGAAACCTGGATTTATTCCAGTTGCTTTAATTTAGAGAGTTTCTTATAAACTTATGAATTCCTTAACCTCTTATATTCGAATAACTTAAGAAACTGGTCACACAACCATAATCTTGACAAACTGCACTAGAGCTCATATCCATCTATCAAAAGTAATTAAATGGAAAGATGTCATTTTAGCAAAACTATGGTTAATGGAGAGAGTTTCTCCATCTATACCAACACCAATCCCAAAAATTAGATCTATCACCCAAAGTTCAAATGATGACTTTAGAATAATAGCCTTGAAATTACCAAGTCATTCTGTCTCTTCAAGTGCTCAAAATATCCCTTAGAGTGTTCCTTCCTCCAGTGTCTAGTCTACTATTTACCTTTAAGAATTGGATACTTCTTCAAACATTCCCAGACCAAATTATCAAAGAGACAAGGAAGAACAAAGATCTAGGACATCTCTAACATATACTTCCTTGCATGAGCCTTTTGAAAAGGTTAATACCATTTCAACCGAATTTCAAATAGATAAACCTCTTTTACAAAAGGATTTCTATGCTGAGGAAAACTAGTTTGCTAGAAATTGGTATTTTGAGAATTTCAAAGGGAGAAAGACAAGCAAATTCAAGAAAATTTTATAGATTTCTTAAGAAGGTCCAAATGAATATTCCATTTTTCTAATGGTTTAAAGATTATGCTTTAAAAAATCATTTGGAATATCCATTTGCAAACTCAATCAATGTAACTAAAAAAATCTTAACAAACCTCTAAAGGAGATGTTATAGATTCTGAATTTCCTCCTTTCAAAACCATTTTGATTGCCCGACTTATCAACAACAAACAAACCCTAGTTATAACTGCCCCTTTTAAATTCAAACAAACTGATAAAGCTATTTCCTCAAAAGATATTCAAAATATTATGGAAAAAAAGAATTATACCAATAAATATCTCCAAATCATACGAGAACACCTTGTTTCTAAACCATTAGATATTCTATCCACATATTTACCTTCAACTAGTTTTATGATAAAACCTAGTATTGAACCTCCATTATTTAAGCCATTTCATTTTCCTTCCAAGGTCAAAAAAGAATTTGAAAATCATCCCAATGACCTTCTAAAGAAAATAAATGACCAACTTAAATTATTAGATAAGGCATTAGTCATCCCAAAATCTCTACAAGCTTCTAGGATTTTATCTCAAACTATTAATATCCTAACTAAAGCAACTTCATCTTCAGAACCTAAAGATATTTTTCTCAAATTGACCAAACATCTTTTAATAGCAAAACTCTTTCAAAATACTATTACTCGACAGCCAGGACCCTTAACCTCTTACTTAAAGAATGCCAAGACCAAACCTTTAAATATTTTAGTGCCTTGATGGCCAAACTGAATACAATATCTTAAACACATTCCAACACATAACCATGGTTAGCACAACCCACCAAACCACACATAATTATTTTGAAGAAACTATTATCAACATACTTGTTAGTGGATTTTTTAGACAACTTAAAGGATGGTGGGATAATTATGCTTCACCAGAAGAAACACTTCAAACATTTAATGCCATAAAAGTTGAGCCTGACGGTACACCAGTTAGAGAAAATGGAGAATATATCCCTAATATTGTCAACACATTAATTTTCAGCATAGTTTAATATTTTATAGGAGACCTTTCCTTATGGAAAGATATGTCTACCGAACTCCTTTCAAACCTTGAATGTAGAACCTTTTCAGATTTTAGGTGCTATAAGGATACCTTTTTAACCAGAGTTTATACGTTAGTTAGGCTAGCTTCCCAAGAGAGGGTGAATTGGGAAGTTTGAACTTTTGTCCAGTCCCCAAGTCACCACTTGAGATTTTCCACTATTCAACAAGAATTCAACGAGCTTCTTGCAAGTGCCACAGTACAACGTCAGTGCTTTGTTTTCTAGAGCTCACTCAATCTCTTTCTGAACTTTCACAAAGTGCTTTACAATCCCTTGTGATAACTCCTCACAAGAAAATCTATCTTCCAGATGAAGATTAGATTGCTTACAAAGATGAAACTCTCTTGAATAGAGTGAATATAAAAGTTGAAGTACAAGTATTGAAGTAAGAGGGTAAAAGTCTTTGAGAAGAAGATTTGGCAGAGTTTCAGTATATACAAAGTTTGATTCATTAACCACAACTTCAAATGATGTTATATTTATAGATTTAGGTCTCAAATGTCCGTTAGAGACAAAATCTATCCGTTGGAGAAGTTATCCAACGGTTACTCTGAAAAACTATCCGTTAACCAACCATATTTAATGCTTCTGACATACTGAAATTCAAATTTTGGTTGGTCAACAGATGAATTTTGAAGGAACCGAAGGTTAAAGCTTCCAACGTTGAAATACTGAAGTTCGTCTGTTCATGAAGTGAAATTCAAATTTTGAAACTTAGAAAATGTTTCCATGTTGTGACATACGAATTTCCAAGTGAAAAGTTTTTCTGTTAAGTGTGAACAGTGTTTTCAATTTGCTACAGTGCCCTCGAAATTTGAATTTTGGTGCCCCAAAATTCGTCTGTTCTCAGCAGGCTCAAAAATCATAGCAGTTCATTTACTTCAAAATTCGAATTTTCAATGAGTGAAATTCGTCTGTCAGAGAGACCTCTTTTCAGACTTACTTTAATATTTGAATTTATAAACACTGTCATTCGTATGTCAACATATTATTGCAACAAACTCACAACCTTAGCTTCTGAAATTCAAATGTCCATGTTCAAAGTTCGTCTGTCAGTGAGCAATTTTGAAACTCAATATAATCTTGATTTCAGATTAACTTAAACATTGTTTCAGATGAATTTCTTCAGTTTTCATAAGTTTCATTTTGTCTGAAGTTCGAATTTTGAAAACTCAAAGTTCGTCTGTTGCTCAACTGCTTCTTTCAGACACTTATGAAAATTCAAATTTTGAACAACCAAAATTCATCTGTCAGAGAGGCATCACTTCAGACTTACTCAGTTTTAGCTTGAAATTCGAATTTCCAAAGCCAAAGTTCAAATTTCCAATATGACAGTTCAATGTAAACTTTTCAAACTTTGTCTGTTGGTGGGTATTTTTCAAATATTTCATAAGATTAAGTTTTTAAAACATCTTTTCCTCAAATCAAAGTCTTTTACCCATATTTAAACATAATTAAACATCCTACAATGAATCTTGCACAGATTTCTCCAGAATTTCCTCACTCGAGTCTTTTGGTCATCTTTGATATCTTTATTCCAGGCTCTTGAGAGTTGATTTGCAATCATCAAAACTTCTTGATTCAACATATACTCGTGAAGATAGTCAACAACCATTTTGGAAAGAGAAATTCCTAGCTGGCCTCCTAAAATTATTAGGGGATAAAGTTAGAGAGAAAATTAGAAACCAAGCTAATGGACTAATCCCTTATGAGAATTTATGTTATGGCCAACTTATAGCTTATGTTCAAAAGGTTGCCTTATAAAACTGCCAAGATGACAAGATTAACCACCCATTAGCCAAAGAAAGAGCCCAAAATAGAAAAGGTCTAGGATCTTTCTATAAGAAATTTGGATTTGTGCCTTATAAGAAGCATAAGTCCAAACCCAAACCTCCACAAAAGTATTATCACAAAAATCACGAAAACCCTCATACAAAAAATATAAGACCAATACTCCAGCCCGCAAACTAAAAAGAGAATTTAGGTCCAAACCTCCAATTGACCTCCCTAAAAAGCACATAACTTGTTATGTGTGTGGAAAGCTTAGACACATCTCTAAATATTATAGGTTAAACAAGAAAATTAGAGCCCTCAACTTTGATGAAATAGTCCTTCAACAACTTAACAATCTAATGATAAACAACCCAGAGGAAAGTGATGATCAATCCTCTCAATCATTTGAAAATCTTAACCTAATCCAAGATTCTTCACCTTCCGAAACCTTTAACCAAACCCAAAGTAATGACATTTCTTCTTCAAATGAAGAAATTAATGTGATCACAAAAGAACGACTTCTTACTTGAAGTTATTTGTGCTCTGCTTGACTCTGAAGAAAAACGACATTACCTCAACAAATTAAAAGAAGTATTTCAAGAAAATACAAAACCACAAGCATCAACCTCAAAACTCCCCACAATAGACAACAAATATAGCCTAACTGACACCTTAAAAAGATTTAACCAAACACCTAAACCTACTACCCTCCAAGATCTCCAACATGAAATGAATAATTTTAAAATAGAAATTAAGAATCTAAAGCTCCAACAAAAAACATAAGGCTAAATGATTGAACAAATAAAATTTACAAAAATCAATTATCCAACCCAATCTAATGAAGAAAATGAAGAAGGTGAAGAGCTTTCTAAACTTTCCCTTAACTTAATATCAAGAATAAAATTCCAAACGTTTTACATGAAGGTCAAAATAATTATTAACCATGAATTTGTCCTCGAAGAAATAGTCTTATTTGATATAGGAGTCGTCTTAAATTATATTTTGAGTCACCTCAAATTATATTTTAGAAGGTTTTGTCCCAACTAAATATTTTGAGGAAACCAAAGAACATCTTAATGCTTGCAACAGAAGTCCACTTGGAATAAAATACAAGGTAACCAATGCTATTGTAGAAAACTAAGGTTATCAAGTCAAAACCCCCTTTACCTTAATTAGAGATTTTAAAAATAATCCTAGGAAAACCTTTTGTTTCTGAACTTTTCCCCTTTTCAGATGGATAAAGATGGAGTAACCATTGAATATTTGGGAAAACATATTCTTTTTCCATTTATCAAAAAACCCATAGTTAGAAAACTCAACCCTATTCTTCTTAAAGAAAACCAAATTAATTTTCTAAAGGGAGAAGTTTCTTTTAAGAATATAGTAACCTAATTAGCCAAACCATCAATTCAAAAGAAAGTCTAAGAACTTCTTAGCCATATCCAAAAATCCATATGTTCTGATCTTTTGAATGCTTTTTCGTAAAGAAAGAAACATTATGTAGAATTGCCTTATGAAATGGGTTTTCACGAAAACTATAACACCTTGTACTTAGACTCATTTCCCATATATTAAACTATATTTAAGTCTATTAATGCTTGATTAGAGACTTGATTACATAAAACAACTTAAACCAATTTATTCCATTTAAGGTACACTTCCCCTTGGTTAACTTCTTTTCACCTGATGAATTTTGAAAATTTATAACTAAATAAAAAAAAATCATATTGATATGGTTCAAGTCTCTAAATATAGGTTAAAATATTGTATACATGGGAAACATATTGAACATGGAAATTATTTGGCCAACCTATACAGTAAATTCGTATTATCTTCACTGTAGAAATGGTAATTTTTGAAAATTTCTGATTCTAACCATAACTTTGAAAAATCACCATAAATCATACACAACTTCAAATTGAGTGATCTTTGTGTCTATGGAAAGCTACACAGGTCTAGTTTTCATACATATAAAATACTCATACATTGAACATATTGAGTTCTATACAGTACTTCGAATTCCCAACAGTGTTCAGAAAATCTCTTACATTCTTCCAACTTTCCAAAATACACACTAATATATACATAAATAGCCATAACTTGCCTTTATCTTATATGATACTCCATAGCAACCTATAGGAACATATTAACATGAAAAAAAAATAGCATGATCATGTCCCATAAGATTTTACATAGCATCTCATATAATAGTATCAACCTAAGCATCATTATCTTGAACATTAACTTGCTTCTCCTTGCCTTTCCTTTTGTAACATCCATAAATTTCCATATATGATTTTTAATACAGTTTATGTTTAGAATATGAGGAATAAAGATATACACTGAATAAAGATATACAATGAATTATGATTTCAATAAGTTACATTGAATTCTGATGAGCATATACTAAATGGAGGTATATAATAAACATTGATTTCAATAAGTTCTATTGAATTCTAATGAGCATACACTGAATGAAGATATACAATGAATAGTGGTTTCAATGAGTTACATTAAATTCTGATGAGTATACACTGAATAGAGGTATATAATAAATATTGATTTCAATAAATTACATTGAATTCTAATGAGCATACACTGAATGAAGATATACAATGAATAGTAGTTTTAATGAGTTACATTGAATTCTGATGAGTATACACTGAATGAAGGTTTACAATAAATAGTGGTTTCAATGAGTTACATTGAATTCTTATGAGTATACATTGAATGAAGATATACAATGAATAGTGATTTTAATGAGTTACATTGAATTCTGATGAGTATACATTGAATGAACGTATACAATAAATTTTGATTCAATAAGTTACATTAAGTTATGATGAGCATACATTGAATGAAGGTATACAATGAATTACATTAAATTATGATGAGCATACACTGAATGAAGGTATACAATGAATTGATGTCACTTACTGGTCAAGACATCAACACTATAAATGCCCCTCCCATTTCTTCATTTCAGCATATCACCAGTTGAGAGTGGGAGTTGGGAGTGAGTGAAAGAAAGAGAGAGCCAAGGGAGAGAAAGAGAGTGTGAGTGAAAGAGAAGAAAAAGGAAGGAATGCTAGTTTCAAATAAGGTACTTAAAAAAATTCAAGAAGGAAGGCAAGCTGCTTAGTTCAGGATACTTTTCGATGGAGGTAGTATATTATTTATTTCATGCATTTTCTGTAATTAATTCTGGATGTTATGTGATATTATTGGATGAGTTGTTTCAATATAAATATTTTGAAATGCTATCGATATCTAGTATTAAGAGGAAACTCTATTGAAGATTTTTATATATGCATGAAATATGAGTTATTTGGTTGTTTGCATAACTACCTGATTATGAGCATGATTTGTATGAATGAATATATATACTACTGAGATTTCCCCAAATCTCACACCAAATGACTAACAATGTTAGGGTCAAGCACAAGCAAAGACAAAGGCGGTGATTAAGTAAGAAGAAGCAAGCTGGAAGATATTATTTTATATTAGAATAAATGTATTGAATTATGCTCATATTTTTTGAAACAATAGTTAGATAATTATAGTATGATTGGCTTCATTTTTATTAATTAAATTAAACTTTTAGTTAAGTTATTGTCTTATGAGCAACCTAATTTTGAAAAGTTTAAAAGTTTAATTATTCTAGATTTTTAATTCTTTCCGCTAGATATATAAAATATGATTAAAAGCCTAGTAAATTAAGGTGTTACATTTTTGGTATCAGAGCAAAGATCTGGGCAAATCTTTGCAATGAGAGAGGATAATAATCCTCTTATATAGAGTTTTCACTTGAATATAAGATATATTTCCTTTAAGATTGTGAGGTTATAATAGACCTCTAAAGAGTATGAGATGATGAGAAAAATTGATGAGCCCTACAGTTCTAATAGTTCTCTAAAAAAGGGTGGCCTAGGATAATTTTAGAAAAATATGAAACCTCATTAATCAGCAGTTAGTATGAATGTTTACGTAAAACTTTTCTCTAATGCCAAGCCATTGGCTAGAATATAGCTTAAAGACATGATGGTAGGTTGCTAATGAATATAAAAGCAAGTATCCTACCTAGAAAATGAGATCAATGGCAAGATATTTTAGTAATGAATGTAAGAGGCCAATAAGGAATAAATGATAGTTATGAAAAGAATTAATAGGGGAAACTAATGTATAAAAGAAGATAAGTTAAAAAAAAACAAGATGAATATTACCCGAGTGCAAGAATTTGGCCTAAACCTAATCAAGATCCTATAAGGGATGACATAGGATCCAATAAGATTTTTCAGTAATAACAGTCATATAGTAGTCATTAAATGAAAAGATTGCCTGAATCCAAGAAGCGACCCATAGTATTGATCCCTTCATATATAGTCTTGCTAAGAGTAAGAAAGCACACCTCTAGGAAAGAGGTAGGTGAACTCATGAGTTATAATAAGCAAGTTTGGGCTAACTGTACTATTTGGATTAAGCAGATAGCTTTTTCCAACTAAACCATGGACCCCAAATCCAAAGGATTGTTAAAGTTATGTACAATAAATATCATGATGGATTTGGGAAGATATGTTCAGTTCTAGATTTCCTTAGTACGGTACTAGAAGTCAAAGAGATTCTTAGAAGGGCATTATGATTCTAAGCTCCCTGCAAGTGAATGGGTTGAGTTAGTACTTGATGCCATATCGGGTCAAGAGTTCTGGAACCGTATCAAGAAGTTTCTTTTAAGGTTGAGTGTTTCACACTCTGAAAGACTGTGTCATTGCCTAAACACTCCAAATAGAATGCTATCATGAAAAAAAGGTTGAGATGGTAGAAGTCTCTGATGAGGATCTGGAGGAAGATCCGATAGAGATAATAAATAGCAATGCTAGATTTGACAATAGTACTTGATCCCTATAAGCTAGTATCATGACAATAAGCATGAATAAAGTATAATAATGTATATGTAGTAAGATGCTGACTTAAGGATAGTAAAATAAAGAGACTAGGGGTCGAGGCATGATGATGTATCATGACCAGTAAGGATATAATGAAAGTAGTAGTTGATGTAATTGTGGAGTTCAAGTTGTTATCAATTGCAATTATTAATTGCAAGGTAAGAGTTATTAAGATACGAAGAGGTGTTCAACAAAGGCTGACAGTACAAGTATAAACCTCTCAAATGACTCTAGAAGCAGTAAATGAATGTACTCCCAATCTAGATCCCTTGCAAGTGATTCTTAATCATCAAGGATCTATTGTAGTAAACCATTGAGTAGCTATAATAGATAGTTAATGCTCAGAGACAACTGGGAGAAAGTTAGAGCCCTTAAGGTTCCGCTATACCTCAATAGCTTTAAGCAAGTCAGTAAGTTCCTGCAAGACAAGCTGTAGGGTAATTGGTTGAGAGTACCAGCCACCAATATATTATTGTGCAAGTGTTAGCTTTCATCCTTTAATGATAAATTTGACTTGCAAATTGCCAAAAAAAAGTAGATTATGAACCTTGAAAAGATTTCTAAGATAATGGGCTACATAATAGTAATGGAAGCTTAATGCTAAAGGAGGTTGACCAATGGTGGCAGAACCTAGAATAAGTTGATCAGATAAAAGGCACTCTATTGACTAGGGAAGTATTATAAAAATAATTTTATGAAAAATATTTTCCCTAGTCTGTAAGAGAAAGAGGAATTATAAGGATCCGCTAAGATGTGAATGAGTCAGTCATTGAATATGTAGCAAGGTACAATCAATTGGTTTGATACCCAATTTTCCTTCACTAGCATGTTGATAAGTGACGAAGGATAAAGAAAATGGAAAAGGGCTTGAAGCTAGCCATAATAGAAAAGTTGTCCCGATGCAACTTTTGACTTTTAGTTCAGTAATTGAAGTGAACCGAATTACTAAAAAGAGTCTAAGTCACAAGTATGTACTCCAGCACCTTCGGTCAATATGATAAGAAGCCATGGAATATCAGGGGATTCAAGAAGCAAGGCAATAAGTGCAGAGGAGACAATTGAGTAAGCCAGCTCTTATTTTTTTAGAATGCGGAAAGGCTCATAGCAGGAGGCTACGCTTAGCAATGAAAAATGTGTGCTTCAAGTGTAAAGAGTCAGGATATTATACCCGTGACAGTACTATGGAGGTGGCCAACTCCAGACCATACGCACAGGAAAAAGTCTTTGTGCTAATCTCAGTATGAGGCCTGTATGTCATCTGACCTTAGTAAAGGTATGATTCAAATGCAAGTCGAATCCTGTAGCTATGCTAAGAAGTTGGATATGGAAGTTACTATTACATAAGTTATATGGGCATGTCTTGATGAGAAATAAAGCTATAATCTCCATTATCTATCTAAATAAGCACTGTAGCAACAAAAAAAAAATTGTATGCCTTTTTCTAGTAGTAATGTGAGCATTAGCGTGAATTAGCTTTTTATAGATAATCTCCTTCCAAATTGTAAGAACAAGATGATGATGTTACCTATTCCCTGAAGATGTGTTCCATGTGTTGAGATTACATTAAATGTTATTTTGGACAGCTCAAGCTGAGAAATGCTTGAAGGAGGATGTAAAGAACAGACATGAAAGTTTGATAAGGATTCAATGTCTCTATAACAAAAAGTTAGTAATGGATTTGTGATGTTTAAGACATGAGGCATAAATCTAAGGTATAAAGTATTAGCCTAAGTTGAAAATAGTGGCAAGCAGTTAAAGAACTATGAAACCTTGAGATAGTGGATTGCTGAGCTTAATTTGAAATCTAGCAAAAAGAAAGTTCTTGACCGAAAGATCTCACAATGAATGAAATCTTCCATTAGTTGCCAAGGAGATGAAAAAGGGAGGTAGCTCTTAGGAAAAAGTCCAATTGAGCAAAGCGATGAAATCCTCCATATGATAAAAGCAGCCGAGGCAAGGCAAATGGGAGGTAGTTCTTAGGGAGAAGTCCAATTGAGTGAAGAGATGAAATCCTCTATCAGATGAGTCGCTAAGGCAAAGTAATGAAAAGTGGCTCTTGGGGTGATACCCAATTGAGCAAGAATGAGTAATGGTGAGAGGTTGAGACTAGATCCTAACTGGCTTGGCAAGAGACTTTCGAAAGGTAGAAAAGTTTTCCTTAAGCTGCTAGACTATTGATTGACCTTAGCGGAAGAGTTAAGAAAAGTTATGTATGAAAACAGACATAGTAGTAATGTTGAAGAGCAAAGAGTGAATAACCACTTCCTTAATGTTATTTAGACCCCGACTCACAAAGAACCAAATGATCTTAAAGGCTATGATAGGATGGGTAGAATACAAGGTTCAGGGGTATGTTTATATGTAAGGCATAGTGGTAAGATGAATCTTTAAGCTAACAAAGGCTAAAGTAAAAAAAGAAGTAGTATGAGTATTGGGATTGAATGTCCTCGAGTTAAAAGCAATAAGTTACCCAGATGTCACATAGATGAGTTATGGCTTAAAGGAAGCCCAAATGCCACATTCTCCATGTCCAAGAATGGCAAGAGTGAAGCAGTACCCCTCAACACTTTACAGTTAAGCGTGGTGAGAGAAATTGTATGATGAGTAACCTATTGGGAACTACTAAAAAGTAAGAAAGATGTGCTGATAGTTAAAAAAATTGGTTACTATGAATCAGGATAATACCAATTAGTCATACTAAGGTACCTGTTAGGCTATATGAATAAAAGATGAATAGTTTATTGTGATCTCTAATGATATACTAAAAGTACTCTAAATTTTTAGAGGAGCATAAAAGACAACTGAGAATTTTTATAAGTAAAAGCAAAAGTTTGCTAAACTTAGTAAATAGGAGTTGGGCTCCAGAAAAGTACGGTTAGTAGGTTACAGAATCTCTCATATGGATAGCAGTAGATCCTAGTAAAGCAAGTAAAATAAGAAAATGGGAGAGACCAAACACTGTAATAGAGATGAGAGGTCTCTGAGTTTAGCAAGAAGTTCTGAAAAATTTCTCTCAAGTTGTCTTATCACTTAGTTAGAAGAGAAAACTTTTATAGGAAATGGATTATGAAATGAGTTTTTACGAGCTAAAGAAGTTAAACCTCCTCCCTTGAGATAATTAATCATGATCCAATAATGACCCTAAGGGTCTATAATGATTAAAGTAAGTGTTGGATCAGGGTACGAGTAATGTAACAGGGTTGAGTGGTAGGTAATAACCAAAGTTTTATATGATAATTTTTACGAAAAGTTTGTTCCCACTTATAGCAGTGGTAAGTAATGCTCTTAAGAAGTAGAGTTACTAAAAATTGTTATAGTTAGTATGAGTTACGATATCTATGGTATTACCATAGAATTGTCTGAGATCACAATATCCTCAAGTAATTATGAGATAAGAGAAAAGTTGAACTTGAGGCACAGAAAGTAGAATAAAAGAAAGATGCGATGACTTTGTAAGTGTCATCTAGACAAAGCTGATGAGATAAGCTTATGCCTTAGTAGAAAGATTATTCATGTAGATAGCCTAAAGTTATGAAAGAAGAGAAATGAATGATGTATGGTGCTAATGAAGAGAGTATAGTATGAACAAGATAAGAGAAAATTATGGAAGTAAGAATAAGGATGTTATGAATAGAAATTTCCTATACCCCTAAAGTAAAGATAGTTTATGATGTCCTCATAATTCCTAGTTCAAAAAGTATGAACTAGACCTTTCAAATGCCATAAATAAGTAAGATACCAGAGTAAAATTTTGACTAATAAGTTAAACAAGTAAGAAGTAAAAGTATTTCTCTGGTAAAAAAAATGGTATGGAAAATTGGGAAATAAGTGGTACTAAGGTATGTTTTAAATTTTGAGGACGAAATTTTATTTAAGGGGGATAGAAATGTAACATCCATAAATTTCCATATATGATTTTTAATACGGTTTATGTTTAGAATATGAGGAATGAAGATATACAATGAATAGTGGTTTCAATGAGTTACATTGAATTCTGATGAGTATACACTGAATAGAGGTATATAATAAATATTGATTTCAATAAATTACATTGAATTCTAATGAACATACACTGAATGAAGATATACAATGAATAGTAGTTTTAATGAGTTACATTGAATTCTGATGAGTATACACTGAATAAAAGTTTACAATAAATAGTGGTTTCAATGAGTTACATTGAATTCTTATGAGTATACATTGAATGAATATATACAATGAATAGTGATTTTAATGAGTTACATTGAATTCTGATGAGTATACATTGAATGAACGTATACAATAAATTTTGATTCAATAAGTTACATTAAGTTATGATGAGCATACATTGAATGAAGGTATACAATGAATTATATTGAATTATGATGAGCATACACTGAATGAAGGTATACAATGAATTGATGTCACTTACTGGTCAAGACATCAACACTATAAATGCCCCTCCCATTTCTTCATTTCAACATATCACCAGTTGAGAGTGGGAGTTGGGAGTGAGTGAAAGAAAGAGAGAGCCAAGGGAGAGAAAGAGAGTGTGAGTGAAAGAGAAGAAAAAGGAAGGAATGCTAGTTTCAAGTAAGGTACTTAAAAAAATTCAAGAAGGAAGGCAAGCTGCTTAGTTCAGGATACTTTTCGGTGGAGGTAGTATATTATTTATTTCATGCATTTTCTGTAATTAATTCTAGATGTTATGTGATATTATTGGATGAGTTGTTTCAATATAAATATTTTGAAATGCTATCGATGTCTAGTATTAAGAGGAAACTCTATTGAAGATTTTTATATATGCATGAAATATGAGTTATTTGGTTGTTTGCATAACTACCTGATTATGAGCATGATTTGTATGAATGAATATATATACTACTGAGATTTCCCCAAATCTCACACCAAATGACTAACAATGTTAGGGTCAAGCACAAGCAAAGACAAAGGCGGTGATTAAGTAAGAAGAAGCAAGCTGGAAGATATTATTTTATATTAGAATAAATATATTGAATTATGCTCATATTTTTTGAAACAATAGTTAGATAATTATAGTATGATTGGCTTCATTTTTATTAATTAAAGTAAACTTTTAGTTAAGTTATTGTCTTATGAGCAATCTAATTTTGAAAAGTTTAAAAGTTTAATTGTTCTAGGTTTTTAATTCTTTCCGCTAGATATATAAAATATGATTCAAAGCCTAGTAAACTAAGGTGTTACACCTTTCTTGGGTAATCTTGCCATAACTTGACTCTAAAATTTGTTAGACATTTAGAAGGGGTGAGATTCAAAGAATCTTAGTAGTAACTACCATACATGCTCATATATCATCATACATTGCAAACTTTTATGAAACATATATTAAACTTTCATTCATAGTTATTTGTGCACAAACATTTTCTAAAAAATTTGGGCAGTACCTCCCCTTAAATTATAAATATTCCTAGGGTCAAATACCCTTTAAACAACATAGCCAATCAATTCAATCCATCACAAAATATCAATATAATCAACAATTACATCAAGTAAGCATATTGGCAGCGATAACAATATATAGGCACAATGTGGTTAGTTAACTACCTTGTGGATTTCCAATGACTTTCAAACCTTGTACACCTCTTCTTTGGTCTTGCAACCCTTCTTTGAATCCTAATGCATAACAAGATATGGTCATTAACCACTGATTTCACCATCTTTTCCAATTAGTATGCTTACTAACCCTAAAATTCCAAATTGAATTCCTTTGGGTTTTTCTTATACAACATACTTATTCCTACCTAATTTGGACCCAAGGAATCTATTTTTGGAGTCAAAAACCTGAAATTCCCTTTCTATATTGAACCCTAATTAGGTAAAAAATTATCCTAAATTGTAGAAAAATAACTACTCGATTAATTTGTAATCTAATGGCATATTCTTCCACCTTATGGCCTATATAACCCCTTTCATGATTTAGTTTCTCCATACCTTCATTTTTTATCTCTACTCTCTCTCATGGACAAAAATTTCAGAGGAAAAAAAGGAAGGAAAACTCCATAAAAGCACTCCTAAGCATTCAAGAACACAAGCTAGTGATCATGTAAGCTTACCTTAATGTTTTGGTCTTCAACTTTCTCTTCTTGCTCTTTCTTTCTCCTTTGTGTAATTTGCTCTCTTTCTCTCAACTTGCTGCTGTCCAGACGTGAAGAATGAAGACAAATGAAGATTAACCACACTTAAACCCATCACTTAGAGGAGAGAGATGAAAGGAGGAAATAGTAACATTAGTTAGTAAACTAAACTTGGTTAATTTTTAATGAGCTTTTGAGAAAATTTTCTCCTTGTCCTCTTCAGTGTGCAGCAGGTCCTTTATCATCATATTTGGCCAAAAATTGCTTCACAAAATTTAATAAACTAAAATACCCTTTACCGATTAAATTTACCCATACCAATTAGGTATTTTTGTCAAAATTGTCATTAAATTGGTACAGGATTATCCAACAATTAGTTTTGATCCAAAATAATTATTTCAATCCAAAATATATTTCACCAAGACCCATTAATTTTTCTTGAATTAATACTTCTTCTTCCTACGGTCCAACTGACTTTTATCGGGTAAAATTCCAATATTAAATCCTATTTACCTAATAAATATTTTTTAACCTTAATAAATTCTATACTATATTCCATGGGGTTTAGCTCATTGAGAGCTTCATTTTGACTATAATTTTTTATATTTACAAAAATACCCTTAACCTGGCCCAATTTACAATTTTTAAGACTTTCGGAATTTAGGTGTAATTTGTCCTAAAATTCATAAACTTTTTTCAATCCTCGCCATCCCTTTTTTTTTCTTTCCTTTTTCCTTTTTCCTTTTTTCTTTTTCTTTTTTTTTTCTTTCAAGAGCAAAATCATTATTTTCTCCTTTTTCCTTTTAACTAAGATAATTGATCTCTTTATCCTATTTCATACCAAATGGTGTACGCCTATTTTTACAAATTCTTTATAGATTTTAGAATGTTGAATCTTAGATATCCAGAAAATTTCAGGATATTACAAAAACCTAAATTTCAACTAAAGTTCAACCTATCCAAATTAACTAAGAACTCCTTTAGTTTTGCCAAATCGAAATCCAAGATCTCCTTGACAAGGGATTAATTAGAAAAAGCCGAAGTCATTGGTCTTGCACTACTTTTTATGTTAATAAAAATGCAGAAATAGAACAAGGAACTGCAAGGCTAGTTATTAACTACAAACCTCTTAACCAAGCTCTTCAATGGATTAGGTATCCTATCCAAAATAAGAAAGATCCTTTTAATTGTCTTCACTTAGCCAAAATCTTTTCTAAATTTGACAAGAAACATGATTTTTGGCAAATTCAAATCACTGAAAAAGAGCATTTTAAACTTCTTTTACTGTCTCTTTTGGACAATATGAATGGAATCTTATGTCTTTTAGATTAAAAAATACTCCTTTTGAATTTCAATGAATTATGAATGAAATTTTTAACCCTTAAACCAAATTTATCATCATTTATATTGATAATGGTTTGGTTTTTTCTTAATCAATTGATCAACATTTTAAGTATATCCATATTTTTGTAAATGCAGCCAAAAGAAACAATCTTGCTATTTCCAAAACTAAAATTATCCTTTTTCAAACAAAAATCTGATTTTTAAGGCATCATATATATCAAGATATGATTACTCCTATTATCGAACCATCCAGTTTGCTGACAAATTTTCCAACCAAATCCTTGATAAAACCCAACTACAATGTTTTCTAGGTTGCCTAAATTATGTAGAAGACTTTGTTCCACAATTGTACAATCTTATCAAACCTCTCCATGATCGCCTCAAGAAATATCCACCTCCCTAAACAGACACTCACACTACTGTCAAATAAATCAAATCACAAGTGAAAGAGCTTTTGTGCCTTGCTTTGCCCAACCCATGTGCTCTTAAAATAGTGGAAATTGATGCCTCCAACATCGGGTATAGAGGAATCCTCAAACAAAGCCTTCATGGAAAAGAAAACATTATCGCTTTCACATCAAAGCACTGGAATCCAACTCAATAAAATTATTCAACCATAAAAAAAGAAATTTTAGTCATTGTTGTATGCATCATAAAATTTCAAAGTAATTTATTAAACCAAAAATTTTTAGTTAGAGTTGATTGCAAATCTGTAAAAGATGTTTTATAAAAAGATGTTAAAATCATTGTATCAAAACAGATTTTGCCCAATGGCAAGCAATACTAAGTGGTTTTTATTTTGATATTGAATACATAAGAGGCAATACAAACTTTCTCCTAAACTATCTTACTAGAAATTTTTTGCAGGGAAGGTGAAATTGCCTCAAAAGAAAGACAAAGGAAAGGTGAAGATAGAAATGACGCAGTTATTAACCCAATTTTCAACCGAGTCTTCTACCCAAAATCTTGAGTTATAGACTCAAACTAGGTCATCTATCCAAAAATCAACCTCCTTAAACTCTGCTAAACTAAGGACAAAAACCAAAGAAATCCCCAAATCTAAATCTAAAGAAACTAAAGCAAATTATGTCATCCCAAATGAAACCCTTCAAGCCTTAGCCATCCAAGGATTAACCCACTTATTGAACAAATCTTGGGCTGATATAGCTGAGGAAGAAGAAGATGATGATGAGGGACGTCATCTGTCCCTTATGATCAAAAACCTAAAAAATAAACAAATTACCATTAACCAGAAAAATAAAAAATCCATTACTCTTGTCCAACCAACAAACGTTACTACTATCTAACAAATCAAGAATAAAACTAGCTATATTCTCAAACTATACAAACCTATGATCATTATTCAAGTTGAACCAAAGTTCTTTGAAAAGAACCTAAAACATGTTGCCTCTAAAATCTTTCCTATAGGATTCCATTTTAAACCGTTAGCACCAAGCAAGACCCAAAGATTCTATGAGTTTGTTCTCATAGATACTGACTTTATTGCCATTAAACTATTGAATCCAGAGTTTTGATGATTCCAAACCAACCCTCAAGAGCTTGGAATAAAGATATCAAAGGTGCCCAAAAGAATTCAAGTGAAGAAATTCTGAAGAATCTGTGCAAAGTCTAATGTAGGATATTTAATAGTGTTTTATTTGAGTAAAAGACTTTGATTTGGCGAAAAGATGTTTTAAAACCTTGATTCTATGTTAAATCATGGAATATTTGAAAAACACCCACCAACAGACGAAGTTTGAAAGGTTAATACCAATCTGTCATAGTGAAAGTTAGAACTTTGACCTTGAAAATTCGAATTTCGTACTGAAACTGAACAAGTCTGAAGAGATGTCTCTTTGACAGATGAATTTTGACTTGGGAAAATTCAAATTTTGATAAATGACTGAAAGAAGCTTTCAGCAATAGACGAACTTTAGGTTTTGGAAATTCAAATTTTAGACAAAATGAAACTTATGAAAACTAAAGAAATTCGTTTGAAATTATGTCAAAATTCATCTGAAACTAAGTATAGATTGGATTTCAAAATTGCTCACTGACAGACGAACTTTGAACATGAAAATTTGAATTTCAAAAACTAAGCTTATGAGTCTGTTAAAGTGATATGTCGACATATGAATGACAGTATTTATAAATTCGAATTTTGAAGTTAGTCTGAAAAAAGGTCTCTCTGACAGACGAACTTTGACATTTGAAAATTCGAATTTTAAATCACATGAACTACAATGCCTTACAGACCAGCTACGGACAGACGAATTTTGAGGTTCCAAAATTCAAATTTCGAAGGCACTGTAGTAAATTGAAAATACTGTTCACACTTAACAGAAAAACTTTCCACTTGAAAATTTGTATGTCACAACACATAAACATTTTCCAAATATCAAAATTCAAATTTCACTTCATGACAGACGAACTTCAGGCTTTCAACGTTGAAGGTGTTAACCTTTAGTTTCTGCAAAATTCGTCTGTTGACCAACCGAAATTCAAATTTCAGTATGTCAGAAGCATTAAATGCGTTGGTTAACGGATAGTTTTTCAGAGTAACCGTTGGATAACTTCTCCAACGGATAGATTTTGTCTCTAACGGATATTTGAGATCTAAATATATAAATATAACATCATTTGAAGTTGTGGGTAACGATTTTAACTTTGTATATACTGAAACTCTGCCAAATCATCCACTCAAAGTTTCTTACTCTCTTACTTTAATATTCTGTACTTCAACTTTCATATTCACTCTATTTAAGAGAGTTTAATCTTTGTAATCAATCTTATCTTCATCTGGAAGATAGATTTTCTTGTGAGGGGACATCACAAGGGATTGAGGAGCACTTTTGTAAGAGTGCACAAAGAGATAGAGTGAGCTCTAGAAACAGAGCAATATCTTTGTACTGAGGCATTTGCAAGAAGCCCACTGAATTCTTGCAGAATAGTAGAAAAATCTCAAGTGGTGACTTGGGGATTGGACGTAAGTCAAGTGGAGAGACCGAACCAGGATAAATTTTCTGAGTCTTCTTCTCTTTACTGTCACCTTTACAGTTATTTGTTTATACTCTGTTTTATCATCATATATTGTTTTCTTCACCTTTTTGAT
The DNA here is from genome assembly GCA_026686845.1 of Adenanthera pavonina. NCBI lineage: Eukaryota > Viridiplantae > Streptophyta > Magnoliopsida > Fabales > Fabaceae > Adenanthera > Adenanthera pavonina. The sequence goes on along the minus strand of JAIVEN010000022.1, from coordinate 22,285,893 downwards.
ATTGTGCAAAAAATTTTTAATCTTCCCAATTCACCCCCCTCTTGGGAAGCCAGCTATTCTAACATAAACAACATCCCAACCCCTCTGATAGAAACACTCATACACATATAACTATTCAAATTTTGAAAGCCCTTACCCTTTCAGATTGGGGATAAGACTTGAATAAACTCAAAAAATTTTCTCAACTCTTTGATCCTATCAGGTATAATTACTAGGATTATATTGATACTTGGTATAATACCTTTTAATATCAAAATAAATATTGGCACCACACCTAGTTTGTCCATTTTAATTGCAAAATGACCTATAATTTTCCCTAATGGTTTATTAAATTGTGGGATTATTTTGGTCTCATCGAAGATATATTGCCACAATCAATTAAAGCTTCAAGTACTTCCACTTAAAAATTAACTTTGTTGATAACTCTTTCCTAGTGTGACTGCATTTTTTCTCTAAACTATCTATTTCCTCTATCTTTACCTAGCATTACAAGTATAATAGTCCAACAATCGGGCTTCTAATCCTTCAAAGAATATCATACATTAGATGATATGTAGACTTTGGCCAATGTAGAGCAAACATCAATGTAGTTAGACTATGGTTCATAAATAACCCACAATGGTTAATTCCTTCAGAGATTAGCAAGTTTTTCAACTAGAAGAATCAAACACATGAAGCTTCAACCTCTAACAAACAAACATTTCTCAACCAATTGAAATAGGCTCTTCTTTTTCCTAGAGAATGAACAAAAATCATCATCATCAAACCCATCATTTTTAGCGAACCTTCAAATATGGATAATGAAGAAAACTGCTTTACTATTAACTCGGCAGACGATTGACATTAACCTAGTAGATAATTCATTTATAAAAGAAAAATGTTAAAACAATGAACATTGTAGCCATTGTTTTGGTGTAAGGGTAACAAAGATAAACAATGATATGTCTATATATAAATATAATCGCACAAGTTATATAAATGTAACCCTACACTAATATAAATTTAACACAATATAAAACAGTGTATATAAAATCCAATGCAACAAAAATATTCAACTATTAAAAAAAATTTAGCTATTGTTTTATGCATCATAAAAATAAAGTAAATGCAGTGTCTATGAGTATTAAAATATTAACATGCTCTAATACTCCATCACTTAGTATCAGAACCTGAAGGGGAAGTAGAAATATATTGATAGCATTTTAGCCATTATAGTCATTCATTAAAACCTAGAGATTCTGAGTTTATCATCATAAACATATATATTTATGTCTATATATATCTCCCCTTGTTATCACCACTCAATTATGTGAAAATATCAAACATGTTTCTTCTCCTTCAGTTCTTTGATATTTTAAAACCATGTTTTGGTATAGTGTCCTCTTCCTCTTTCCTTCCTCTTTCTTCCATTTCTTTTCTACAATGCTATAACAAGACAAATGGTTGACATAAATGGTTTCAAAGCTCAGGGAAAAAAAGGTTTAACTACCGCACGATCCATGACTAGTGAAAAAAAAATGGCTGGACCTCAAATCTCTAAAATTCAAGAGTGCAAAACCAATATATATATATATATTAATTAAAAATACAAGGACAATATTGAAGAAGGTTGTGACCTGGGTAGATAAATAGAATTTGACCTAGATGACAACTGGATTCAGATAAATGAGTAAGTCAAGTCATTTACATTTGTGGAAGAATGGTTGGAGATATTCACATATATGAGTTTGTGAATCTAAATCAAGTAATTTAAGTTATTTTAGTGATATGAACAAATCCACAAATAAACGTAAGAGTAATCATCAATATTATCTTAAAAAGGCTTATAATTATCAATTTGTAAGAAATATATTTATTGAGTACCACAAAAGCTATTTTATTTAACAAGATATTAAAAAAAATTTAAGCATTTTCATGGAATTATATTTAGAAATCATGATTTTTGTGTAAAAAGCAAAGAAGAAGGGAAAATGAAGAAGCTCAAAATTAAAAGAAAAATATTGGGAAGGTGTAGAAGAGAGAGAAAAATACAATATTGGTTGAGATCCGTGGAAGAGATTTGATATTTTTTAAGTACAATCATGGGTTTGGACATTTTAGAGAAAATTAAACTCACATAAAAAAGAGCTTATCTCATTTGGGCTTTGATAATATGTTCAAATATAAATTAGATGATAGTATTAGATATCACATAATACTTGAGAAAAGAACAGAGATGTGTAATATTGTGTAAAATCTTACTAATACCAAGAGCATGCAATTTGAAAAATAGATAGAAATGTGAGGGAAAATAAAAAAAGGATAAAAAATAAAAAAAAAGAAAATGATATAAAAAATACATCTATAACTAGATTAAAAAAATTAAAAAATTCATAATAAAGCTAATAGAATCATATCTAAAAAATTATGAAAGCTAATTAAAATCAACTTATGCCACTCAGATTGGATTATTCAAGAAGTTTACAAGGGGAGGAAGGGATGCGTCCACCCTATAAACTCAATATGACTCCATCATGGCACATAGCATTTATATTGACACTTTCCTTTCTAATCTTTCATTCTTTTGTCTTTTCACACTCAAAGTGGTGGCTTATATAAAAGACAACATTTTTTAACATGCAAAGAGATCAGCTTTGTTTGGTTGCTTTGAAATAAAGGACGACATTAATAATTGCATTGCATGAAACTCTAGACATGCAATATTTATTATACCTCAGTTATCATCTTATCATTGATCATTATTCAATAATAACTACATATATCTTCTGTTTTATTTATGAGTATGAAAGACAGTTCTCATATAAAAATTATTTTTTTTAAATTTCTTCAATTCATTTCATTTTCTTTTCTTTTCCATTCCATTTCATTTAGCATGCCAACTCAGCATCTGAGAGCGATCAGGCACACACACATAGGAAGGAGAAAGATAATGCAGTGCAATATATATGAACCTCATTATCTTTGCCTAACCCCTTTGACAGTCCTACTATATAAATATGGAGGCATATACCTTAGTCGAAAGAACCACATCTTTCATCTTCCCTCAATAGCTCAACACTAACCTATCTACCTAGGCCTAGCAAGAATGGTTTCCTTCTCTGATCATGAGTTGGTTTTCATCTTCATCCTTTTAGGTAATTCATTTCAAACTGAAATAATTGCAAGTAATTAATTAATATAATACATCTCTCAATTGAGACCTTCCCCTTATATTAAGATGTACTAATGCTAGCTTCTCTATTATTCCTCTTGTTGTAGGTAACATTGTGTCATTCATGGTGTTCTTAGAGCCCATGTAAGTGATCATGAAACCCCTCTTTAATCCTCTCAATTTGTTTTTGTATTAATCCATCTCAATTTCAATTTTAATTTTTGACTTTAGATTGATAATCAACAGTCTAGATCAACGACTAAAACATATCATTCATAACTCATATTTTTATTTAAAGAAATTGTGATTGATTTAGATCATTAAATGTTGATCTATCAGTCAAAAATTAAAATTGAGAGGATTCAAGTGACTAGAAATCAAGTTATTATATAGTTGAGGTGGTGATTATATATATAATTAATGTTGGAAATCCAAATACCTATATATATCTATATATATTTATATATATATATATATGATGTGTTTTGTGACTGGCAAACCAACCTTCTGTATAATATGCAAGAACAAATCTTTAGAAGGGTTTCAATCCATCCCATAAGTGGTTGCATTGCTTAGCGTAATGTTACTTCTATATTATGGCTCCTAAAGAGTCACGCCATTTTGATCATCACCATCAATACTATTGGATGCATGTGTCATAGAAGTCACTTACCTGATATTATACTTCATATATGCTCCAAGGAAATAGAAGGTGGATGATCACATTACCATCTTTTACTCTTTCTCTCTCTTAAACCCTTGCTCTTCAATTTCTGACATACGACTATATATATATATATATTTACTTATATACTATGTTTGATTCCATATTTTGGGTCTGGTGATGTTAGGGATATTAAACATGAGGGTTTAGGTCGGCCGTGAAAATTATCATCTTTGTTTTCAAGGGATCCAAGCATGTTCATGCGGTTGGATAGGTCTGTGTCGTTCTTAATATTTCCATCTTCGTGGCTCCTCTAAGCATCATGGTATTTGTATGTATATAAAATATTCCTAAGCATATAAACTTGTACTATATGTATTGTTTATAAGTTGTGAATAATAGAATATGACTAGTAGGTCAGAGTTCATGGTCCAAGTGGAGAAAGATTGAGAAAAGAATTTGGTGGGTGCCACCTAACAAAATGGAACCCATTAGACCCCTCTTCGTCTCTGCTCACCTGGACCAATTTTGAGCCAAGAGCTACAGTGGTTTTGCTGACCTTGTTATTTATATATATTAATTGCATAGAAGGGTCATAAAGGCCAAAATCGTAGAGTTAATGTCATTTTCTCTGCCTTTTTTTCTTACCCTATGTGCCACCATGTGGTTTTTCTATGGCTTCTTCGACAAAGATTACTTCATCACAGTAAGCATCTCTCTCTCTATTTATATATAGACACACAAACGTGTTGTGAACTAATAGTGAAGCTGTAATGATATGGATGATCAGCTGCTGAATGTGCTGAGATTTATGTTTGGAATAGCTCAAATGGTGTTATACATGATATACAAGGACTCCAAGAAGAAGAAGAACAATATTGATCAACCCAAATGTGCCACCATCAACTATAGTTGCGATCACCTTCAAGTGAAGGATGAAAACTTAACAGCTTTAGGCCACAAGCCTGCAACTCAACATCTGATCGATCGTCGATGCAACAAGATGCAATCACATCCTCTTTTTCTTTTTTTCTTTTTTTCTTTTTTTCTTAATATATTTTGAATAGTCACCAATATATTCAAGTGGAAAAAAATCACTATATTAATATACTATGATAAAACAAGATTTGATGTCATTATAGAATTAGAATTACTATTTGGATTTTATGGACGTCTTTTTTTCAATTTCAAAATATTATAATAATTTTATATAATATGATATTTTTATTTGCATTTCTTCAAAAGAAAGTTTAACTTTACATGTTATTGTATTGTATTGTATGGGTACTGCTAATTATGAAAAAAAGAATAAGTAGAATGGGTGAGGTGGTTCTCATAGGAAATACTCCAAAAGGCACAACAATGTGCCTCTTCTCTTTGTATGGTAATAAAAAAATTGTTCTTTTTTTTATAAGTTGGAAAACTAGAAACAAAAGGCAAGGAAAAAACTAGGTAATACTTTCCAATCTAATGATGCTCACCAACGACTTGGCGGAGACAAAGTGAAATCCTGGTAATGCAGAGAGAGCTCCTTTTGCTAAGCAATCAACTTCTTGATTCTCAACCCTCTGGATCCATTCCACTCGAACAGTCTAATCGTGCTGCAAAATAGCTTGTAATTCTGTAATCAGCTACTCTACATGCACATCTGAAGCTTCCTGGTCTAACAAAATAAGAAAAGGAAAAGGAAAAGTATGTGGGCCTCACACAGATATTTTTTGGGATAAAATAATAAGATAAACATAGATACAAACCTACTTTAATCTTGTATCTATAAAGTAACAAAATACTGCAAAAGTAACTTTACTGGTCCATGTAACATTAATAGGTACAGGATATATCTACATTAAGAAAAACACACAATATTTTGGATAAAAACACCCCTAATGTGGTGTCGCTTCGCAATAGCCCATGTGAGGAAAATTGCATTATTTAATTGCTTTCCAAGGCAACTTCTTCAAGACGTATTCAAAATAAATAAATAAAAAGTAACTACAATTAATTAAGCAAAGTTAAGCCTTATTTCCTCTCTCCCTTGGGCTACCATGTACTGCATAAGGAAAGGAGAGAGAGAGTTGAAAATTTCTCTGAAGAAGAAGGAAGAAGATGTGGGAGAAAGAGAGAGCAAATGGAGAAGGCAAAACTTGAAGTATATAATCACAAGTTCAAGGTAAGATTTCTATGCCTTCAAACAAGCTTTCTAAGTGGTTTAAGGTAGTTTAATGGATTCTTCTTCTTCCTCATCTCAAGCATGAATTTCGGCCTAACCCTAGGTGAAGAACGAGATGGGTTTTTATACAATAAACTTAAGAGAAACCATGAACTAGTCATTTAAAGCATGATTTCATGGGTTGTTTCAAGTATTTCAAAGGAAATCTTTTTCTCTCCTTTTCTCGTGATTTTTGGCCAAATAGTGGTCCCATTTAGAGTGGGAATTTCATGATTTTGATTTTAAAAAAAATGGAATCCTTAAGTCCAAATTAGTTAAGAACAAGTGTTGGTTTCAAGAAAAACTAAAAGGATAGTTATATGAAAATTTTAGAGCTTTGTTGGTTCTTGTAGAAGTATCACCATGAACCAATGATTTATGTAGCTGTTTGATATTATGGTTAGGTTTAATAAAACTTGTGTAAGTGTTAGAAAGAGGTGGAACTCAAAGGAAAAGCAAAGGGAAGCAACAAGGTAACAGTTTACCATTTTTCAATTATGTTATCCTATGATGTTTTCATGAACTCTATGACTTGCCATATGATTGTTTTGATATATTGTGATTGTCTTGGCTGAGTAAATGAAGGCATTTTGACCCCAAGATGTTCATTTTCTAAGAGGAAACTTTGCCAAATTTTTTATAAAATAATATGGCATTTTATTTTTTATGAGAATGATTGATATTTTCATGAGTTATGTAATAATATGTTTGCATAACTAGTATTGCTACTAGGATTCTTTGAATCTCATCCTCCCAAAATGACTAACATGCTAGGGCCAAGCAATGCAAAGAATCCAAGAAGAGCCAAAGGAAAGGAGGAAGGAAATGATGAATGATATGATTATGCAAATATTGATGTTGTGTTTTGAGAACATGTATAAATTTATATGTAAAGGCTAATGTTTGTTTGATAATTTGGATATGTTCCTTTAAGCCCTCTTATGATGTTATGTTTGGATTTGGAACAATGAATGATAATGTATTATGTTTATGAAGTTTATTATGTAAGTTATGGCATAATTTTATCCAAGATGACTAGTAGTAGTTAAAATAGGAAAACTCTATTTGAAATAGAGCATTCCATATAATTTTTATATACGTTCTAAAAGTATACAGAACAAGCTTTCTAAAGAGTTAGAGATTACTCAAATTGGATAAATGTACGATTTATAGCAATGTTAAGAAAACCAGACCAGACACTAAACCGGATAAGGTAGCAGTTCAAGGTTCAATGGTCAGACTGGTTGTAATTAATATATATCATAAAGATCAAAATGATGTAAATAAATAAAAGAAAAAACAAAGATTGAAGAAAACAAGGAAAAACAAAAATCATTTGACACTTGAAAGTTCTACATTGCTCAAGTTTTAATAAAATGGGTGTGTTGAGACCTATGTAAAGATAGTTTTGTTGGTCATATTAGAAGCAATATAGTGGGTATCCTTAAGATATCTTAATAGGTTTGGAAATCTTTTTTTTTAGGTCTAGAGTTGTAATTTTTTTTAAGTTTAAAAAAAAATGGACTGATTTTTGACTGATTTTACCGATCATTGACCAGCTCTCTCGGGGAACCAAATTTGGGATAGTTCTAGGCCAGACCAGGGATTGGTTCCTGGTTTGACCAGTTGAACTGGCCGGTCTGGTCTGGTTCTGTTAACAATGATTTATAGTAAATTTTTAAATTTAGGGCACAAAACTATGTAGTTTAGGAAAAACTAGAATTTTCATTGTAAACACTGGTTTTTTCAAAAGGCAGTATAAAATTGTATAGAGTTCCAAAAATTCACTGGCTTGTATGTATGAAAATCTCTGTCTTAAGTTAAACATGCCACTAATTTGGAAGTAATTGGAGCTATATAATAAGAGATATGTAAGATTTTTTAAAATTGTTCCGGTTAAAGTTATGTTTCGACTCTTAATAATTTAAAATAATGTTATTATACCATGTTCTAGTAGAATAAATATTCAAGATAAATATGTCTAAAAAGTATACATGTACAGCTTTCAAATAACATAAAGAATTTATGAATTGGCTTATAATAGAATGAGAAATAAATTCTCAAATTTAAGGCCAATATCCTGGGAAAATAAAAAATATCATATAAACAATGATTTTTGTGCTAATAAAAACTATACCAATTGGCACATTAAAGATATTGTTTCATATTTTTCATATATAGATAATAGTTTAAACTATTTTTAGAGACTGAATTACCTCCATACAATTTTTCTAGATTTAATTATAAATTTTTAAAATTCGGCCTAAAGAATGGGGATACCAAATGAATAATAATTCAAAGTTTTAAATTATTCAATTTTGATTCCTCATGTAATTCAAGCTCTTAAAATGGTACTAATGAACTTAAATAAAGCCTAAGACAAGAAAAGTAAGGTCTAAAATTAAAGTGTTTCACCCCCGTGCACCAAGCTTATGAAATATTAGTGCTACCCCCTCAACTTGTCCCAAAGATGCCTTGGATTAACCATCGTAGGACTAGCATAAACGGATGTGATAAATACCTTCTCCATCCCATCATCAATACATAAGTGTATCAATTGGTCCGACATTTCCACAGCACATATACTTCACCTGTCATCATTCGAAAGAACCCACAAACCTCCTCTAAACCCAATGGCGTCGCTAATTTCAAACTTCTGAAACCCCAGAGAACTAGCAATCCTCCTTGCCTTAGACCCATGAGCTCTAGTCTCCAAGATATCAATTTTATAGACATGAGTCATTTCTCTAATAAGACCCGGAAATTCTCTAGACCCAGTTCTTCTGCTAGTCCAAAATAGGCAATCAAATAATTTACAGGAGTAACAAAAGGTTGACCATTAAGGTTTGAGGCATCGGCCATAAGAGGACCATCCATTCCTTGGGCCGATGAGGGAGTATGGCCCATACGAACTTTGTTCTCTTTTTCTTTGGCCACATTCTTGCCTTCTAATTTCCTTCTAGACTCAGCCGGGACCCACGCCTTATTATTAGTAATGTCCTTGCCAAAGCCTCGGTTATCTATATTTAAAACCAACTTCTCCTTCTCAACCGCCACACTTTTAGGTGGGGTTTTTGAGTCCAAAGATTCCCTTAAAATCTCTCCCAATTTTGGCTTAAACAATTTTTCTGAAGTTCTCTCCTTAGATCCCGCAGAATCAGCGCAAAAGCTCCCTCTATCGCTTTTAGGTATCTCCAAGACCGGGCACATGCTCCGCCACTGTTTGTTGTGTCAACTTTAATGAATTATCATGATCACCAATCTGATCACCATGATTATTGTTTACCTTTGACTTCTTATCACGCTTCCCAGCAACCTCAGGACATACATGTTTATGATGACCATACCTTCCACATTTGAAGTAAATCAAGTGAAGGCTTTCATACTCAATAAATTTCTTCTTCCCAAAAACCGTGATAAACGGTTTAAGACGTTAATGCAAATCCAATTCAACACATATCCGAGCAAACCTACCTCTGGATCTAAGAGAAGTAGTAGATCCACCTTTAGTGTTTTGCCTATGAGACCTCCCACCTTCCACAAAGACTCATTGTTAAAAAACTCTACGGGTAACAAAGGAATTCGAACCCAGCAAGCAATCTTTCTGTGACTCCCAGCAGCCTATGGGTCAAAATTCAGACGCTATCGTTGCACCATTAAATAATGATCAACAATCATCCACGGACCATTGTAATACACATAATTCAGATCTGCTTCGTATCAAAAGATACAATGAGAGATTGTCTCCACGGAGCACACCAAGCCTCATATTCCTTCTGAGAGATCACCAACGAAGGGCAAAGATCATCATCTGACTCTATCTCACCACCGTCAGCTCTGAGTCCTTGTACCCTTACCATCATCAGCAAAGAAACTTTTCAACCTCTCAATATAACCTCTCCAAGCTTCCTCAAAAACCTTACTTTCCCTGGCATCTAAATCAAGCGAACCTGCTTCTGCACCCATCAGTTTCTCCTTGAAAGAGATATTGCCGTCGGACAACCCCATCATCTGCCCGTTCATTACGTCCTCCCCCGAAAGAGGTTGTTTAACCTTCCTCGTGTTTCTAGCTAACAGGTCGCTTTACTCTGTGGACCCACCTCCCGCCGCCTCTCCTTCGCTCTCACACATCCTTAATTTTGGTATTGTAAACTTGATTACTAACTTTTTAATATGCATTTTGAGTCACATGATAACAAGAAAAAGAAACAAAATAAAACTGAAAAGGAAATTTAAAAAAATTGTGAACCCACATATATATATATATATCTATAAATTAAAAAAATTGTTAGTAAAAAAATTTTATTTTATATTATATTTTTTCGAAATATATATAAATATTAAAACTTCAATAACAAAATAAAGTAAAATTTTAATCGTATGAAATTTTGATGGACCATCTAAATTTTGAGACGAGTATCTCTTTTGAAAAAACAGCATAGAATCCATATTCAAAGTAGGACGGGCAGAAGTGTCACAGAAAAAGTGAAATATAGTTTGGAGCAGGAAGAATAGCCAGGAAATTTTGGGGGTAAGCAAGATAAGGCCCACATAAATTAGTGTGTGTGATATTTTATTTTTAAGTTTAAATATAAATATAAATATAAAACTTTTCTTTAGACATGCAAAGATTTATAAAGACTGATTTACGGAAAAGCTGAATCCGAGATAATACATAAGATGCGAAGTAAATTATCCGTGGGAACTATTAGAGATTGTGTCATAAGCCAATTATTATATTATAATATTATATTTTATTATAAAAAAAAGATATTTTTTTTTACATTATTATATTATTTACATGTTTTTCTTTATAATAATATTCTTGAATAAATTATTTTATCCTAAATATCCTTAGTCAATCATCTTTGTGAGAACAATAATGAATTAAGACTAGTATGATTTTGATTGATAATTATGTGATAATTATATATGAAGATACAAATCAAAATTATAAGTTCTTGTTAAAGAATAGGTACTGGATTGACCCGTCATGAGATAGTTGCATGAATCAAGTCATAAGCATATCTCATATATAACCATTAAGTCCTCAAACCTAAGATCACTATGGTTTCTTACATGAGAAATACTATACTTTGACATAGTCAAAAATCACCTCTAATCGGGAAATCATAAAGACTATGATCGGGTATAGTGAAACTCGTGTGGAGAAAGATAAATGGTCAAAATGAAATTTGTCTCTCTAATTAATAGAGAGGTATATCTGGGCCTCTCGATAAGTGAGATTGAGGAAATATATGGTCATGCTCAAATGGAAGAGTTTCCATTTGTTCTATTAGTCTGTTCGGAGATCGAGAAAATGATGGTCGAGTAAAATAAGGATGGCATTTACATGCCTCATACTTGACCTATATATTATGAGACAAAAGGAATGTGATCGGGTTACATGATAAGTTGCATCAGATCACCGATCTCATATGATTTGGGTAGTCACAATGTCTTGTTAAAGGCCACTTGTGACTTGTGGGACCAATAGTGTTATTAATTCACTGTCAACATCATATGAGCCTACGGGGTCACACACAAGAACAGGCCAACTCGAGCTAGAATATCCAAATTCATTGAATCTAAAATGTGTCTAGATTCAATAAATTTAATGTTCAATTTAGGGTGGTAGAATTATATATATATATATACATATATATATATATATTTGATATATATATATATTAAAATTCGAAATATATATGTTTGATATATTATATATTTGATATATATTTCGAAATATATATATATTGTTTAAATTAATTTAAATTAATTAGTTTTAAATTTAATTCTATATGATATATTTAAATTTAAACTAGTGTCATAATCTAAATTTGATTTAGATTTGATTCTAAATTTGAATTTAAACTAATAATCTAAATTTGATTTATATGATAAATTAAATCTAGATTTGATTATGGATATATATTAGATAGTTAGTTTATATTTAATCTATTAGATATATTTAAATTCAAACTAATCTATTTAATTAATATTTGATTTAGTTTAAATTATTGATTTAAATTAAACAAATACCGAATCATATCTATATATTGATATAAACTAAGATACAGAATCAACAGAATTCGAATTATCCTAGAGAGAGAGCGGCCGTACACTCAGAAAGAAAAACTATACAAATGAACGATTAGTATCACAACTAGAGGTGCTAGTATGCCATTCGAGTTAGACTCACCGTTCGTGTGGATACTGGTAGAAGAAGCTGACCAATTGCGTTAGTTCCTGGGGTCCAACGAAACAAAAAAGAATACCAAGGGACGCATTGTAGGTAAATTCTTTTTCTACATCTTAATCTAAACAATGTTAACTGATCTATGGGAGGAAATTGTTTATAGTTTTTCTGCTGCGTGTATAATAAAATTCCCAACAGGAACTACAAACAACTGCTTATGGATTGAGGGGGAAAAAACCAATTCAATGAAATTTTGTGTAATTTAATGATATTATTTGTTGATAAAACTTTTTTCCTTTTATATTCTATTTTTCTTTTTATATTCTAATGTTTCATTAGTATTACTCTTATACATAATTATTAAAAATTATGAATTTACTTAATAAATATTATAATTACTTTTGATTAGAAATAAAGGAAGAAATTTACTTTTTTTTCATTAATGGTTTAAAATGTATATTTTTAAAAAAGGAATATTTAACTCTTTTCATCTAGGGAATCCTTTAATTAACACCACCACCACTATAACAAGAAATTAGAAATATAGAGATAAAAGTAGGAGAAAATGAGGTAATAGTTTCACCCCTCAAACTTATTGACCCACAAGATAATAAAGGGATACAAAAGATACAACAACAAAATAATTATATATACTAACCAAATACTACATACTATAAGTTAATTAAATAGAGTAGAAACCAAAATAGAAGACAAACCAAACCAACCCTTAACAGAGAATCAAATACATCCGTCAAAACCCATATTCAAATATGAAGCCATATCTTTAGAAGAAGCTAAAAAGATTACTTTGGGAAAATAGAAAATAAGAGATAAAAATATCAAGAAAACAGAAGGTAATTTAACAAAAATATATATAAAAATAGAAAAGTTTAGTATAGAAGACAAAAGAAAAGTTAGTATAAACACAATAAGTAAAATGGAACCTATGGGAGAAGAATCTAATGTCAAAGAATATAATGAGATAGTGAAATAAGTAAATAAGAAATTAGAAAAAATGAATGTTAATCTTTAAAAAGAGAAGAAAGTGATTTAAGTATTAATAAAATAAAAAGGAATAGTGGAATGAACAATTACAAATAGAAAAATTATTATCCAAGGCCAACATTGCCTAGTTTACAGTTTGAAGAAAGATATACTATGGCATCTTCTCATTATGATGGGAGGTCAACATATAAATGGAATTTATTTGGTTACAGTGAATATGAAATAATGAATTTAGCACAAGAAATGATAATAAAAAATATTTAATATTCTAATACGAGGAATTACAAGAAGTCTAAAAGGACGGTGGAAGAATGTTTTCACCAAACCGGAAAAATAACAAATAAAACATTGGCACTCGGTAAAATTAGATGCTATATGGTGGGAAACTAAATATTTAGATAATATAGCTCAATTTGTTTATGCTATAATTAAATCCTTTGTAGGAGAACTAGTAGAAATACAAGAAATATATTTAGAAGAACTTAAGAACTTGAGATGTCACATGTTATCTGATTTTAAGTGATATAAAGATAACTTTATTCCAAAAGTGTTTTAAAGGTAAGATGCTAATTCAATAATATGGAAAGAAAAATTTAATTCAAGATTACCTAAGTTATTAGTAGAAAGAATAAGAGATAAGTTTAAATCAAGACAGGGAGGAACCTTAAATTATAACATGCTAACTTATAGTCAGATTATTAATGTTATACATACGGTAGGTATAAAATTATATAATAATATTAAAATGCAAAAGAAGATAAATACAGAAACAAGACAAGGAAAATTAGAATTAGGAAAGTTTTTGTGAATAGTATAGATTCGAAAAAGATATATTTCCCTCTAAAAGATATTATAAAAAGAAAAATACAAGCCAGAAAAATATTATTAAAGAAAATATTATAAAAACATATAAAGGAGGAAAGAAGTATGCTAATCCTAAAATAAAGAAAGAAAAAGGGGAAAGTTCCACTAAAAGCAAAAAAGAAATAGTATGCTATAAATGTGGAAGATTTAGGCATTATGCCAACAAGTGTAAAATATATATATATATATATATATTAGAAATATAAACCTAAGTCAAGAACATAAAACAAGTCTTTTGAGTATTTTAATGGACATGACTTTCTTTAGAATCCTCAAAAGAAGGATACTCATCTACTTTTGAAGAGGAAGAAGAATATGTATATAGAATACAAAAAGTGGACAATACAAAGGAAATAGAATCAGTGTATGAAAAATGCTTAGGAATAGGAATCTGTGACTGCGAAGATTGTCAAAGCAAAGAAAGTGAAAAGGACATTAAGACACTAAAAAAAGAAAATCTTCAATTCCTAATTGATATAGTCCAAAAAATAGACAACAACGATATTAAAAGACAATACTTTCTGAAAATAAAGATATACAAGATTTGGAAGAAAAAAAAATAGAAAAACCAGCACCCATAACAATGAAAGATATATTAAATAGGTTTGATAATGAATAACCATAAGTAGGGGTAAAGAAGTTACAACAAAAAAAAAACATTAAAGAAGAAATCAGAATGTTAAAGGAAGGAATTAGGAAAATAAAATAATAAGAAATAGTTAAAGAATTGGAAAAATCACTAAAAAATCTCAAAACATGAAAATATTTATTTGAAGATCTCAACACTAAAAAATATTATACCCAAATCCCATGTCCTGAAAAATGATTATAAACACTAAAAAAATTTATTATTGAATATAAAATCATGGAGTATGAGTGTAAAATATTATAGCATAATTTTATACTCAACACACTGAAATTTTTTATACTCATTTTTCATGATTTATACTGATTTTTGAGGATTTTACACTGATTTTGACTATGAGACTTTAACATAATATTTTGTAGTTTTGAAACTTTTTAATAAATATTTTTATGTTTTGGGATTTAATAGTGATTTTTTCTAAAGAATTAGAAATTTTAGAATAAAGGTAAAATTAGAAAATAAGAGTCAAGGAAACCAAGAGAAATTAAGCATGATTAGGGATGAGGAGGAAGATAATAAGCTAACAGAAATACCTAATGAAATAAACCAGAAGCTTTTTAACGAGAATAGCCCAAGTCACATTTACAAAGTGGTACTACTAGATAAAGATTGCCATAAATAGAGAATACTCTTAAAAATATAATAGTATTAGTAGACTGAGAGGCAGATTTAAATTATATTCAAGTAAGTTTTAATACCCACAAAATATTATGAAAAAATATTAGAGTTTAACTACAACAAATAATAATAAATTTAATATAAAATATACACTAACAAATATGTAATGAAGGGATATGCTGCAAGGGCGAAAGCAGCCTAAACATTATGGGGGCTAAATTTTTGAAAAATAATATATAATTTTTTATTATAAATTTAAATTTTTTAATATTTATCATAATTAATATTTCAAAATAATGTTGTAACTCAAAAAAAATAAAATGATAAATTATGTATAATCATATAATATTTTAAAGATTATACATAAAGTGAAACCATATATGTAATATATTAATTTTAAAATAAAATCATATAAAATGTATTTAAAGTTTGTATTTTCAATATATTTACATATGACATTGTAGATTGACAATTTGAGCAAAAAAATTAGGATAGATCCTTGAATTTTATAAAAATAGATCAATATATATAGATACTTTAAAATTATATGTTTAACCTACTCAAACAACTCTTAATTAATATTATATGTAAATTAAATAACAAAAATTAAACATGTATTTATGCAAATGTATTTTTACGATAACTAAATCTAGACATTTTCATAAAAAATGGAAAATACTGAGTATCATTTTTTTATGAAAAGTTAATATTAGCCAATAACAAAAATATTTTAATAAATTAATAAAATATATATTTTATTTCTTTTTAAATATATCAATAATGTATATAATGCATGTATTATATATTTATTTATTGTGTATAGTGTATATAAAATGTGAGTGTCTATATGTGTAGGGAGGAGGGAGGAGCCAAGGGGTATATATATTACATTACTGTGTGTGTGTGTGTGTGTGTGGTGTATATTATATTTATGAAAGGAAAGTGGTGGGAGGTTGGAGGGGGGCGAGGGCCACTCCCAATACCTACTTAGGACCGCCCCTGGATATGCTTCAAAACATCTTTGTCTTAGTAAATGATCTAAGTGAGCCTTACATATCAGGGGGACCCTTTTTACAACACATAATGCCTTTTGAAATCACCAACTCAGGAATTATAACAAAAGTAGAAGGAAAAAGACTAATATTTAAATAGATAAAACCCCTAATAGTAAAAAAAATAAATATGTTGAAGGAAGACTCTATTTTTAAAATCAACATAATAAAAAAAAAACAAAACCAAATAAATTTCTTACAAAAAGAAACATATTATAAGATAATAGAAAAATAAGTAAAGTATCAGAATATACAAACCTGAATTGAAGAAATAAAAAAACAATTCGAGAAAGACATATGTACAAAACACTCAAATGCATTTTGGGATAGGAAAAACATGTAGTAACCTTGCTCTATGAAAAGGAATTCAATAAAAAGAATATACCTACTAAAGTTAGACCTATACAAATGAATCAATAATTGTTAGAATATTGTAAAAAAGAAATACAAGAACTTTCAGATAAAAAGTTGATAAGACCAAGCAAATCACCTTGGAGCTATTCTGCATTCTATGTGCAAAATCATGCAGAAGGAGAAAGAGGTGCACCTAGATTAGTCATAAATTACAAACCTCTGAATAAAGTATTAAGATGGATAAGGTACCCTATATCCAATAAAAAGAACCTAATTGGAAGACTATCGAATACATCAATATTTTCAAAATTTGATTTGAAGTTAGGTTATTACTAGATACAAATAAAAGAAAAAGACAGGTATAGAATAACATTCACTATACCTTTTGGCTCTTACAAATGGAATGTCATGCCTTTTGGTCTAAAAAAGTCCCATTTGAATTTCAGCAAATAATGAATGATATATTTAATCCTTACACTAAGTTTACCATTGTATATATTGATGATGTTTTGGTGTTCTCGAACTCCATTGAGCAACACTTTAAACATTTTCAAGAATTCTATGAAATAATAAATAAAAATGGTTTGATTGTTTCAACAAAAAAGATGAAATTATTTTAGGTAAAGGGAAAAATTTTAGGATTAGAAATATATCAGGAGTCAGTTACTCTTACTAGTAGAGTTATAGAGTTTGTTGATAAATTCTTAGATGAAATAAAAGATAAAATTCAGTTACAAAGATTTTTAGAATGCCTTAATTATGTCTCAGACTTCCTACCCAATTTATGGGTTGGAATAGCACCTTTGTTTTTCTAGGCTTAGAAAAATTCACCCGAATGGAGCAATAAAATGATTCAAATAATAAAAGAAATAAAGAGACAAGTTAAGAGTCCACCCTATCTAGGAATAGCAAAAAGTAGTAGAAATTGATGCTTCCGAAATAGGATATGGAGGAATACTAAAGTAAACCTTAGGAGGAAAAGAACAAATAGTGAGATATTACATAGAGACATGGATGGAAACCCAATAAAAGTACTTCAATATAAGAAAAGAAGTTTCATCAATAGTATTATGTGTTTCAAAATTTTAAGATGATTTAATAAATTAAGAATTCCTATTACGAATTGATTGCAAGGTAATTAAAGATGTTTTACAAAAGGATGTTAAAAATATTGTTTCTAAATATATTTTTACTAGATGGAAAGTTATTTTGTCTTGTTTTGATTTCAAAATAGAATTCATAAAAGGAAAAAATAATTCTTTACAGGATTTTTTAATAAGAGAATTATATAGGAAAAAAAATTCAGTTTTCATGAGTTTTGTACCAGGTAATAATCTCAAAGATAAAAGCAAATGGGTGACTTCCCCATCTACTCCAACAAAGGTCACTTCTGGACCAGTATAGCCACAAAATTATGCTACTAGCTCAAAACCCATAGCCAGCCAAACCCCAACATACTAACAGAAATTAACCTAGCAGTCTACAAAAGATGAAGAACCTCAATATGTACCTAAGGATTATATTTTGACAATATATCTGTTGGAAGTAGAATAATACAAAAATAATATTACATATACCATCAAGACTTTATTTCCTTCCCATGAAATGGAGGAAATGTGGAATTTTCTACCCACAAATTTAAAAAAAGATATGAGGTATTATAAATTAATTTTGGCAGATTCAAAGTTGGCTATCATAACTCACATTGATGGAGGAATTAGAACAAAATACAGTCAGATCAGAGTTAATAAAGTCATAACCTACAAGAGTAGGGACAATCACCACCTGTAGTAAAACATTTCTCAGTTGATTATGACATGCTTACTTATAATTATCTAGATTATAAGGAAGTTTGGTATAATGTGTATTATTATAAAAATTACAACCACTAATGGTTTGTATGGATAAGTAAGAACTAGCCTAACCAATTCTCAAGATGGTTTATGAAATGGTTCCAGATCTTTGGCCCCGTATGGAAAAAATTACCACCAATAGTTGAAAAGGGATATCAAACATTTAAAGCCATATCAGATTATCTTGAAAAGGGAAAATTGTTCTATTTCTTTTATCATTTTAAAATACCATGGATTATAAGTTGGTGCTTCTCACTGCTTATAGAAAGATCATTTAGTTCCACTTTGCAATACTTGGTAAGAACATTTAGAGTAAAATAGTGGAAAAAATACAACTAGTGCTTTGCTGATAAAGAGCATGTAAATAAATGGACAAAATCCAATATAGAGAAAATTTGAGTCAAAACCACTACTCCTTTTTTACTGGGAAAAAGCAAATTAAAGACACAATTAGGAGCAGGAAGGACAAAAGAGGAATGGATCAACGAAATCTAAAACATAGCATCTCAAGTAGCCTCATCAAAAACATCTTCTTCTACGCGGGTACTTGGAGACGAAGATTCTTTTGGTGCAGGTTACAATGAGTCCTAGTTGGTGACCTGACCTCCTCAATGCATGCCTCATTCACAAGAGGTGGAGAGAGATGAGAAAAATTGTCTGAAAAGAAAAATTATCAAAAGAAAATAAAAGTTGTTTAAGACGAAAAAAGACAAAGAAATGTAATAGAAATAAACATAAAATGTAATGAAATGTTGGAAATGATCTTTCTCTAAAAGGCTCATTCAAGCAGAATCTAGACAGAAGAGAGATATTATTTTATCACGTGGAGGAGAGGAGATGTCCGAAACAGAGAGAATCTAAATAGAAGAAAAGCAAAAAGAATTTGGTCATAATTGTCCTTAAAGCATGACAAAGCTGAAAACATAAAGAATCTAGCTAAAAGAAATGTAGATAGGAATCTAGGTACAGAAATAAACATGAAATGTAATGAAATACATGAAACGAGATTTGTATGAAAGGCTCATTCCAATATTAGGCTAGACACACTTCACTACACTCATTTCATTCCACTTCTTCTCTCTCCTATACCTTTGCCATTGAATTCTTCCGGAATTCTCATATTTCTCTATCATCTTCAACTTTGTAAGTTTCATTTGAAATAAAATTTTATATTACATTTATCTTTTGTTTCTTCTGCTTATTTTTAATTCTTTATCTTATTTTTATTTACATTTTTTCAAAAGAAAGTTTAACTCTGCATGTTATTGTATTGTATGGGTATTGCTAGTTATGAAAAAAGAATAAGTAGAGTGGGTGAAGTGGTTCACCTAGGAAATCATCCAAAAGGCACAACATCATGCCTCTTCTCTTTGTATGGTAATAACAAAATTATTCTACATAAAGTAATTTTGTATTGTAAACTTGATTACTAACTTTTTAATATGCATTTTGAGTCACATGATAACAAGAAAAAGAAACAAAATAAAACTGAAAAGGAAATTTAAAAAAATTGTGAACCCACATATATATATATATATATATCTCTAAATTAAAAATATTGTGAGTCAACAATTATTTTTTATTTTATATTATATTTTTTTAAAATATATATAAACATTAAAACTTCAATAACAAAGTAAAGTAAAATTTTAATTTTTTATGGACAATCTAAATTTCGAGACGAGAGTATCTCTTTAAAAAGAACAGCATAGAATCTATTCCAGAGTAGGACGGGGCAGAAGCACCACAGAAAAAGTGAATAAGGTTTAGAGCAGGAAGAGCAGTTAGAAAATTTTGGGGGCCAGCAAGATGAGGCCCACATATGGCGTCTGTGATTTTTTTTTTTAAATTTAAATCTAAATATAAAATTTTCATTAGATCTGAAAAGATTTATAAAGATTGATTTACGGAAAAGCTGAATCCGAAATAACACATAAGATGCACCGTAAAGTTATTTGTGGCAATTAAAAACAACTGCGTATGGATTGAGGGGGAAAAACAATTCAATGAAATTTTGTGAAGTTTAATGATATTATTGGTTGATAAAACTTTTTTCTTTTTATATTCTAATGTTTCATTAGTATTATTCTTATACATAGTTATTAAAAATTATGAATTTACTTAATAAATATTATAATTATGATTATTGATTATTAGTTGCTTACTTGGAATTTAATTTTTTATTATAAATAGCTGTTACATTCTTTAAATCTAAATATTAATTTATCACAGATTAGGAGCTGTTTTATTTTCTTATATAATAATTTGATATATAAAATTAACAATATATTAATTTAGTTACAGCTCGTCAAGCATCTGGCTAATGTATTAAAGTTTTTAATAACTGGTCCAATTTTAAAATCAATGTTAAAATTTGGGTTTTTGGATAAAATATTAATTTTTTTTGTAATTTTATTCCGTATTATCTCATGAATTGATGAATATATATCTAAAAGATTATCAGTAATGATTGGGTTAAATAGTAAGAGATTTGAAAAATATTATGTTAAGTTTTAGATTTAAATCTTATTAGGACATGTATCTCATTTGAATTTAATAATACTTAAATTCAACCTCTATTACTAAATATTAGATAATTATATGAAAAATAATTAGCTTTGCTGATGTGTATTATATAATTTTAATTTCAAATCTTAAATATTTTGAAACTAAAAATTGGGTAAATAAAAAGGAAAAGAAACCAAAATATATTTTTGGTAGACCGCTAGCGTACAAAGGAAAGTCGCCCCGACTTGCGTCAACTGCCTCCACACTGCGCTTTTTGACCGTAAGTTAGACTAAACTTCGGATTTCAGCAACTTGTTAATTTCTCTCCTACATTTTCCTTCTTAAATTTTATAGTAATATGATTATTGTAAAAATGAATAATGTTATATATATACATATTAAAAATTAAGAATAAAAATGTCATCCTTATAATTTTATCTGACTTAATATGGATTAGTTGATACTTGATATTTATTTAATATATTTTTTGAATATTAAGAGGTTTAATTATAAAAAGAATATATAAAAAAACTAGATGTTAACATGTAGATTCTATGAAATTTATGAAATGAGTTCAATTATTATTCTTATTTAGGGGTATTTATTTTAGATTAAAAACAGAGTTTTTGTAATTAAAAGTTTTATGTTGTGTATATTTTGGGTTCAGTAACGTGTTAGATTACAGAGCGTGGGGAACACAAAATCCAGTGCGTAGGAAATTTGGTTGACGAAAATGCCACTCCTCCCTATCATTATCTCACCTGACAATACCTCTTGCGGTCTCGTTTCCTTCTAGTGCAAGTGCTACTTCAAGCACTCGCAACTCAAGAAACTGTTCCTTTTTCTTCAATTTCTTTTCTTTTTTCAACGACAAAGAAACGGAAAGGAAAGTCTTCCGATAAACATTCGAAATCCGAATTTCTGACATCGCAACGCAACCTTTTCCCTCTTTGCGTCCCTCAGAAGAGGAAAGGGAAAATGGGAGCAGGAACCAGTAACTTTGTAATCAAATGGATCAACTTTCTCACCATGGTATGATGCTGTTTCCTTTCTGCATTGTGTCTTCGCGTTTGATTTTTGGTTTATTTTTATGTTTTAATGTCGATTTTGAAACCATGCCCAGTTTTATGTGTAACCCATTTCTTGTATGCTTTCAACTCGTTTCTAAACGGGTTTTGCTTCCTCTGCTGGAATGTTCGTTTGGGTTTGTGCCATTTTCTCTACTTTCGATTTTCTTGCTTCCTCCATATTTCGATGCTGCATATTCAGCCATCAGCCTTATTGCAAGATGATTTTCTGGGGAAGTGGAGGGGGATTCTATATCTTTGTTCTTGCATATTTGCTTTCGTTTACAGCTGAGTAAGTTGAAAGCTACGGTTTTTAGATGCTTTCATTACTTCTGATTTTTATTTTCTTTCTCTAGCTAGTTTATTTGGCTGATCATACGTTAGAAGAGAAATGTTGATGAAAATGATGATATCAAACACTACTTCATGAGGTTTACAGCAGATAGAATTGTAATATCCATGAATCAGGACACAAGTAATTCTTGTTCTTCCTTCCTTTCTTGCTTGGTTTTGATGCTTCATATATGCTCTTTGTGCAGCTTCTGGCTGTTGCAGTAATAATATTTGGAATATGGATGAGCACTCATCCTGATAACTGTAGGAAGTCTCTCGCTCTGCCAGTGATAGGCCTTGGAGCATTCATCTTCGTAATGTTAGCCTCACATTTTTTATTGACATTGGTGTCTTCTTTTGTTGGGATATTTCTGTTTGTGGATTCTGTTCTAATCCAAGTTTTTAAATTTTATAGATCCGTAATCGGTTTCTTGGGTGCCCTAAAAAACAGCTCTGTACTGTTGTGGGTTGTATCCTTATCAGATGACAACTTATATGATGGTTACATACATTCCTAATTGAATCTTCTACAGTCATGCAATTCTGCATTCAGAAGAGAGCGGCATACAGAAATGTGACTGGGGCTCACGTCCCATTTTCACACCCATATTCTCTCTCTCTCTCTCCCTCTCTCTCTCTTTTCTTTTCGGATGCATTAGATATAATCATTTGATCTGGAGAGCATACATCGTTTGCTATTTACCAATACCTTATAGAACTCAATTTTAGATTTTGGATTCTGGTATCTTCCTTGACATTTCACTTGCAGTATCTGATCGCGCTATGCTTCATCTTAATAGCCATTCTGGTCTTCACTGTACTGGCGTAAGTATGCAAATTCGTTGACTGCATTCTTGCTGACTAATATGTTTTCTTTTGATTCTTACAAGTTGTCTCTGCCATGACTTTACAAGTGACTTCTTCATTTACATAGGGGCGACAACTGGATATTCATATGGTTTTTTGACATTTCTTTGATGCCTTAGCTGGTTTATTGTTTAAGGCATTGAGGGCTTGATATAGGTGCTTTGTCTTATTAGTTGCGCAAAAAATGTGATTTCTTTCTATTTATATTCTCATTAACGCTCAGCTACATTTTTTTTTTCCAATTTATGAAGCATCACTTTGGTACCATTTGAAGTTACTGACTTGAAAGAGTTGGAAACAAGTCATAATATGGAGAGCTAACACAATAAATAATATGTTTAGTCTTACAATTGAGTTTTGAAGGAGTAGGCACAAAAACTATCATGATTTAAAACATTCATGTACACAGAAATCTAATAATCTCAATCATGTTATTAAGTTCTTAGAGTTTAAAGCAATATGAATCTGATGCTGGAGTTGTTAAAATTTAGAAAAAAAAATACAATAAGTGGTGGATCTGTGTTTCAATATTTTCATATGCCATTGTCTGGAATCACTTGATTATTTGACAACTTGACCTGTTTGGAATTTGGATGCTTGTTTCAATCTCAGAATCTTGCTCTTGTGTCAGGTTTATTGTGACTAATAATGGATCAGGTCACAATGTGGCTGGCTTGAGGTAATTATTTTGTGGCCAGATTTTCGAGTTATCACTACATAACTGCTTGGCTATGACAGAAATGAATGTCTTGTCTTGGTAGGTACAAGGAGTATGAACTGGAAGATTACAGCTCATGGTTTCTCAAACAAGTAAGTTTCAGCAACTGAGAGAACTAATGGTAACAATCAAACATACATTTGCTTGATCTGTTACTTTTGTTTCAGCTAAACAATTCTCGCAACTGGGCTCGCCTCAGGAGTTGCCTTGTCAAATCTGAAGACTGCAATAAGCTATCCAAAAAATACAAGGTCCCATGCTTCGATCTTGTCAGAATTTAATTCTCTGTTATGATCTGCATAAACAATTCTCATTTATTCTCTTTACAATCTTCATATTTTGCAGACTCTTAAACAATACAAATTAGCTAAATTGACCCCAATTGAGGCTGGCTGTTGCAGACCACCTTCCCAGTAGGTTTCATTCACCCTCCTCTCTTGAGAATTTCCTTGTTCAGAACTACCACTTTAGTGTAATTTCAGTTTAGTTTTGACTAGAGTTGATCTTTTTTGCCAAGAAATCAGTGCACATTACCGATGTTCTTCTATGTAACTCAGATGTGGATATCCTGCTGTAAATGCATCATATTATGACTTGACATTTCACCCTGTTAGCACTCACAATGACTGCAAACGGTACAAAAACTCTCGGGCCATCAAATGCTATGATTGCGATTCTTGCAAGTAAGCATGCCTGGAAGCCCTATTCCATGTTCAATGTTTTAGAAGTCTTTAGATGTATAAATTATCTTGCTGATCGTGTTTTCCTGAATTTTGTTTCCAGGGCTGGCGTTGCACAGTACATGAAAACCGAGTGGAGAATTGTTGCAATATTCAATGTTGTTTTATTTGTAGTATTGGTAAGACATTCCTGCCCCTTTTGTGAGATTCATCGAATTATTTTCTTGTGAAGGTAGTTTACATCATACTGACTTCTGAAGTGGATCTGGATCCTTTGTTTTTGGCAAGTAAATGCATGCTGTGTGTGTGTGTGTGTGTTTAGAAGAGATAGAGAGAAAATATATAGTATGTGGAGAGAGAAGTGAATCCAATACGTAGTTTTACTATAGTTTACTCGTGCTATCACGGAGGATCTCAAAAATACTGTGTATACTTTCTTTACGGCCCTAGAGGGAGGCCTTTGGATTAATTTTGCAGGAGAAAACTTGATGCAATTTTTAAGTGTTCACTATCATATTTGTTGAATAAAAATATACATAAAGATTTTCTACAATTTAGCACTACAATATTAGGCCTTTGGAAAAAGGTTATTTCAAGTTATGTTTTGACGGAAAAGCCTAATAACAAACAAACAAGAAATTTTACCCAAGTCTTGTTCGTTCAATTTAGTATTGGATGGTGCATTTTCTTCCATGCCTTAAATAAATTTCCATTCCAATGTGGTCTGTGTAATGGCAGTCTATTATATACTTTGTGGGATGCTGTGCAAGACGAAATGCTGCTAGAAGCCATTCTAAGGCTTGAAGGGAATCCATGTGCTTCTGGAAGTTTCTTTCGAAACTTACTGATGAAGTGAAAAAGAGGGAGAGATTAATGTCTGCGGCATTTGGTTTGTACTTGTTTTGTGAATTTTATTTTCTGAATCCATTTGGTAAAGAATTGTGTGATTCTCTGTACCCATGAACCTGACCTGAACTGTTATTATCATCAATGATATTCTTTGATGTGTAAAGAAAATTCAAATTATGCAAAGGGCTCATTTGGTATACATAATGAAATGGAATAGAAAAAGGAATGAAATGAAAAAAAATGTGACTTGTTGAATGGGAAATGGCTAATATGTTGTTAGATAAAAATTAATGGTAAAAAGAAATACTTGTTAAGTAATAATTACGGAGATATAATAGATATTTCATATCTTGATTGTTGTGTAATGGAAAATGATTCCTTTTCCTTAGTAACCAATGGGGGCTACTTTTATCATAGCATATAAAAGTTTAGCCATCCGAAGTGTGGTTTATTCCCTCCGTACTATTTGTCAGAAATCAAGAATCAAGAAATCTCGAGGATGAATTATCATCGTCTCTGTCTGCTATGAAATTGACATGTAAATGACGGTTTTCTTCTCTTTGCACTTGTGAATACTGGACACTAAATTTGGAACTTCAAAAATCCAAGGCTGTTGCAAAGGCATCAATGTATAGTTAAAACGTGGATAGAGTTACACTGCACATTAGTTATACACTGCGGCTTCACTCCTTTGGGCTGCGTCCCTGTCCTTTTTTTTCTTTCTTTTCTATTTTATTTTATTTTTTATTTAAATGAGTCCCATTTTTTTCTTATTCATTTTTTTGGTTAATAGGGCTCATCTTTTCCTCTTTTTTTGGGTGGGTACCATGTTCTTTCTTTCTTTTTTTCCCCAAATTCAATCCTTTTTAATTCTAAAATTTATATTCATTTTAATTAATATAATTTGATATTATTTTTTTTTGGGGTTTGGGGGAGTTAATGATAGATTTTTTTTTAATTTAACATATTTTAGACCTTCCTAACACTTGCAAATATATCAAGCGACATGTATTGGCACATAAAAAAAAGAGGTGGGTGTCATGCTGACGAATTGTCCGTAAGCAAATGAGAGAAAATCCCGTACACGCAAAATGGAAGGGCAAGCCCAACCACCCCGAAATTTCCCAACGGGGAGGAAAATCTAATTATGAGTCAAAGAGTTGACTGATAACTATCAGCTCTTATACTAGAAGTAATTACAACGCTATGGTTAAAATACTTGAATAAAATGCTCTGTTGAGAATTGGGATTTAAAAAAGTTTCTATCTTCACAGACTGGCTAGAAGCTCATGATTTGATCAGAAGGTATTTGCGTCAATCAATATCCGCTTGTCAACGCAGTGAACGAAGTTAGATATTGGTTAATACAAAATTGGACAATGAGCATCAATTATGATTTATGACCTTACTGGCTCTATCATTTGTGCTGACTATGTTGTGAAAGAAGTACATGGAATGCAACAACGTATGTAATCGGTAGTGTTTTACCCCTTTATACGGTGTTGTCCTAGCCTTTTCCTTTTCTTTTTTTTTTTTTAAAAAAGAAAGAATAAAATTAACGGATAACAACCCTCTCTAGAGCATAAAGATGTAAAAAGTGCTGAGAATAGTGCAACAAATGGGAGAAACACCAGAAAGTATTTTCTTTTTCAATGCATGTTTTACTGCAATATTCACAAACTGGCATGGCATTTGTTAAAGTGCATGCCTACAATCCCTCCCCCTTCTTTTTATATTATCGTATCAATGTATAATTTTAGAATCAATGACTAAAATGCTTAAATGCCATATATATTAGTATAGATTAGATAAGCAACAAACAATCATAGTTATTCAGTGTTAGAATGAAAAATTATATTGATGTCATAAAACTAATAAATTATAAAAAATTTGATAAGAATAAGAGAGAATTTTAGAGGAAAAAAAAAGCAGGAGAATATTTCTCATCCATGGATTGTTTATGTTCATAATACATGACTTCTATTTATAGATTTCTAACTAATTCTGGAGTTATTACATAAAGAGGAGAATTAATCTGCATAGTTATAGACTACAAGTTTATATTTATTAATCATAACATTTCTAATAGACGATTGATTTTGAAGGTTATGGAATTTTAAGTATAGAATTCTAGAAGACTATTTCTTGGGAGGTTATTTATTTATATTTTCGGTAAACATTTCTTGGGAGGTTATGATATTCACATATTATGATAATATTTATAACAATTAAAGTGGTTATTTGATCATTAAAAGTATCTCTTAGAATGATTCTTTACGATCCATATGGTGGGAAGTGGCAGTCCTAAGATCACTAAATAAAAGTGAGTCCGAATTTTAAGATGCAAACTTCATGCATGATTATTATTCAGATAGCGATTTAATTGATAACAGAAAATGTCAACACAGTGACACACGCAGACAGATCAGATTCTAAAGCTGAATCGTCAGTTGAGATTAACATCAACGTTCAATCTGGATTCTATTAGTCTGGCAAAAAGAAAAAATCTGGATTCTATTATTCATATAGTATATATCTATGATTTTTCTGTGTAGCTGAGTTTGTATTATATCACAACCACTCATTTGGGTTAGTCAACTCACAACAGATCAATAGGAGGAGCCTCGTGAATTAATTAAACAAAAAAAAAGGAGCCTCGTGAACATTTTCACTTTGCTTCATGACCATATCTGCAACTTCAACAAGGTCACGTCCAGAGTTGAAAATGTCGTGATCCTTTTCAAGTTCAGAAAATGTCTGCCAGGCACGCCATCTCTCTTATACGAATTCGTCTTCTAGACTTGGGTTATGAAGGAATGACCAGAATTTGCACTTTGCCTGTTGAGTATGCCCAGGATCCTCAAGATCACAAACATGTTACCAAAATGCCAGGCAGATATATCCATCTGAACTACTTGAGTACCTTCCACACACACACATCAGTTTCACATAATTAAATGATCATCTCTATGCTACTTCATTGAGTTCTTGCTGCAAATTCATTATGTCGGGATAAATTCTGAAAAAGCTCAGGAAGATGAGCATTAGTCAACTTGGTCCCCTTGGTGATTTCATTCTTCTTCTTCTTTGGCTTGGACTTAGTAGATATGCCCTGAATTTGTGCAGCATTCCTCCTCCTAGCAGTGTTGGTAGCAGGTTTCATCCCATTCTTTTGGAGATCCTCTCTATATCAAGCATATCAAGAGACAATTCGATTCAAGGTCCAAGTACGTGGATAGGGTAAAGTTACCTTGTAAGAGAATCGTTCCCCATCATAGTGAACTTCTGTGTTTTCCCTCAGATTGTCAAAAACATCTTTATCAGCCATCACGTCAACATAGCATGCCTCACTTATTTGTTCAGGTCTTAAAGCCTGTCTAGTTTGCAAACAAGACAGAGTGTGTTAACCACTAATGGGTATCCAAGTAGAATGGGAAACCCTCCCCCAAAAGCTAGTTATTGAGGTTGAAGAACCAACTTACTTAAATGCTCCATTGAACATCCCATGCTATTCAATGTGGGACTTGCCGTTCCCATACTATCCAAGTCCCCATCAATTGGCCCCCCTAAGAGTCGACGTCCCCGACGGCTGCACACTAGGACATTTTACTTGGTGATACTTCACTCGCCTTACCCGTCAGTCAAAACCCTCCGTAGGTAGCCTTCTCGGGAACTGTCAACACTCAGGCTCTGATACCATTGATGGGTATCCAAGTGGGATGGGGAACCTTCCCCTAAAAGCTAGCTATTAAGGTGAGAGAACCAACTTATTTAAATACTCTATTGAATATCCCATACTACTCAATGTGAGATTTGAGCATCCTATACTATCTGAGTCCCAATCAACCACCATTATAGATTCATTACAAACACCTATAACTTACAAATAGTAGACAAAAATGATAAAATTATACATGACAAGAAATTATTATGGGACTTTCAAAATCAGTGTTCTATCAAAGCAGTAGGGGAATTTGATAATAGAGAATGTAGATGCTGAGTACAATTTATCATAGAAATCACAATTTGTCACTCACTTTGCTATGTCTCCATTTTCCGCATCCAATGACCTCAAACATACCACGTTAACAAATAGAAGAAACTCCTTTCTTTGTGATTAACATTGAATTAAGGCATGCTTCATTAGTACTAACCCAGCAGCATAATTACATACTATTTTCACACCACTTTTCTAGTAATAAATATCATCACAGTTTCCCACAAAAAAAAATTATCACAGTTCATTATCAACCCTAGCAACTCAAAATGTATATAATTTTGCAGAAACATGGAGATCATTGAGGAATCCATTATTTTCTCAAAGAATTTTTATACCCACCAATTTTCTATCAACAGTAAGTGATTGTAGTTGTTGTGAACTTAAAATGATAAAAAATAATATATATGGCTATTGAAGTAGGAAGAACATGGACATGGGGTAATTTAAACAAATACCTCTTGCAACAGATCGATAACATACTTCATTTGAGTTCCTACAGGGGCTTTCCGAATGCTAATATAATATATTTATAGATTGGAAGAACATAACTAAAGCAGTTGGGAAATTCTTAGCATTTGATAAAACAGAATATTGATGCTAAGTACAATTTATCATGGCAATCATAACTTGTCACTCCCTTGGCCATGTCTCCCTTTTCTGCATCCCCATGACCTCAAACACAGCACGTTAACAAATAGAAGAAATGCCCTTGTTTGTGATCAACATTGAATTAAGGGATGCATCAATATTGCTAACCAATAAATTAAATATTATTTTAACACAACTTTTCTAGTAATAAATATTATCATACAGTTCATTGTCAACTCAAGCAACTCAAAAAACGTATAGTTTTGCAGAAACATATCCTCTAGGATTCTTTTTCTTTTTAAATACCCTCCACTTTTCTATCAACAGTAAGTGACAGTAGTTGTTGTGAACTCCAAGAGGTAAAAAAATCAAAATATGGGCATTGAATAGATACCCCGCTTCATCTGAGCTCCTACAGGGGCTTTCCGAATACTGTTAATGTGTTGAAGCCTCTCAGTATCATTTGAGAATTTGACGGCTGGGGCTGGAGTTCTTCCACTGGATGAAGCAGATGGAGCTATAGGGGCAGGTTTTTGGGCTGTCATGGCCTTTCTGCTAGCTGCAATGCTTGTGAGGGTTGACTGACACATCTGCTGCTGCTTTTTAAATCGGTCCAACTTTTCTTGTAGTGCCATCTGAGACTAATATTGTTCGATCAGGATGATCAGCATATACAAAATTAGAATGATTGTTTTGAGATTGAAAGCAGAGTGAATCAACGAGTAAAACAAGAAAAAAAAAAAAAAGATCTCTAGTTTTTGTTTTGGATTGTGTTAAAGAAAACTAGATTCTCGATCGAAACTGATACCAACTCATAGGAAAGATAACATAAAAAAGTGCACTCTTCTGATGCAGTGCCAGACAGAAGCTCGCCCCATATTCCTAATTATCATCAGCAAATTCAATAACTCAGAATGCGGAATTCGAATAACTTAATTCAAATGATTATTTAATAAATGCAACCGAATTCATTCCCCCAACCTCAATGTAGCAGATAATTCCATCATCGAAGAGCAGCATAAATGAGAAGACCCAACCTGTAGTTTCAGAAGAAAATAGCGTTGATGATTGACGGATTGATTCGATTGAATGGAAAACTTTGAGAAGTCGAGAGCGAAGAGGGAAGAGAAGAGACAGGTTTTGCAAGAGTTCGATGGATTTGGTCAAGAACGCGACTTGGGGCCAATTGATAATGAAAATCTCTTAGAATGATGGAAAGGCGAGGCGATTTCCCGGCAACATGAGTTTTTCTAACGGTTTTGGAATTTTATACTCCAACGGAGCTAAATCACACTGAACAAATTCTTGGTTTGATACACAAGGGTTTTATTGGAAAACTGATGGAAAAATTCTCAAAAAATTTGTTTCATCCGTATCATTTAAGTTTTTTATAAATATAAAATAATATTTTTATGAAATTCTTATTTTTTTTATTTTTCCCAAAATAGTTTTTTCCTACCAAATATAACTTAAGGAAAAAACAAGAAAAGCCGTTACACTTCTTAGATCCATTATATATAACAAGTGGCTCCCATGCTATCAACTAATACATTATATAAAATATAAATCATTATTGCATAATTTATAATTTATAATTTATAATTTGAATTATTATTTATTCCTCTTTATAAAAAATTTTAATTCAAATATTAATTAATAATATTTAAAATTCTCATAAATAATGTTTTTAATTTCCTTATCTATTGCTATTTTAAATTTGCGGATTTATTGGATTTAATTCTCATTATTTCATATTTAATTTCAATACTTATTTTTTCCTCTTTTGTGAGAGTGAACAAATATTAATTATATTTATTATATATAAAAATATTTTTTCTATGTCCTCAATCTACAAACTAATGCTTGGTTCTAAGTATACCAATTAATCAACAATTACATACTTTCTAATTTAAATAATAATTTAATTGTGATATTGTATTCCAAATTAAATGCATGTGTAAGCAGATTTTTATTTTTTTTTGTTAAATTTATTAACACAATCTGAAAATTTATGTGCCCAAACTTTAATTTGAATTTCCAAATTTTAGAGATATTATATAATGTCCACGAAAATTTATATATTCCAAAATTTAAATAAATTAAAAAGGTTGATGCATCTATTTATTTTAGTTTATATTTATATTACATAAACTAGAACAAGACAGCTAAATTAATTTGGATTGTGGCAAAATTCATTCCAAAAAAACACTAACGGTGAAGGTTGTGGGTAGTGGGGATAATAAAATACAGCATAATATAAAAACTCATTTTTTTCCTCTCAATTTTACATTGTCTTTTGTTTTAGCATCATTTCGTAATTAAAATATTGGGATTAGCCGATTAGATATTTTTAACATTAGCTATTATTATTACATTAAAACATTTCGAAATTTAAAATTTGAATCATCCATGATTATTGGCCCAAAAAAAAATGTCCATGATTATAACCATATCAATTATTAATATTACTAAAAAAGTTATCAATAATTTAATTGACTCATTTAGTTTTGGGAGGAAATAATCAATCACTAATTAATTAGATTTATTTACATTAATTCAATGGTCGGCTGCGAAATAGTGTATTTGCCCCAAGCCTGTATTGGTTGTGATTGCCATATGCGAGGAGAACTCTGTTCTGTGAGGTTTGATAGGTGAAGAGATTGTATTACCTTTTGATCATTAGAAATCAAGCAAACAATCTGTTTTATTATATTTGTTTTTTATTCCTCTTTACAAATGGTAATGTCATACACACAATTAATAAAGATATTATATAACTATTCTAACATCATGTAACAAGCAACTCGGAGCTTCATGATAGATAATGAATCTAAATAAGTCACCTACTCAACTAAGTGCATGTTTGGGGAAGCTTTTTAGAAGCCCAAACCTTAGTTTTGAGCCCAAGAATAGATTCTTGAAATGGGATATCATGTTTGGACAGTGTAGGCCGAGCTTAAAAAAAAAAGTGATTGTTACTGCAAATAGATTATGTGCATGTTTGGGAAAACTTTTACAGAAGTGATTTTGAGTATAATAGATTTTGCAGAAGTGATTTTAGTTAGAATAGCTGTTGTAAAACTTAATTTATGTTTGGATGTTTTTATCTCGAAAGTGATTTTGCAAAACTAAACATGTTTGGATTATTTCAACCATAAGCACTTTTGAATATGTAATAATCTTATGTTTACAAAATTAATTGATAATTTTTACTTCAAATTATAAATTACAAATAATATAAAAGAAAGCCTATAAAACATTTTTAATTTTTAAACTAAATAAACTGATATTGTTATAAGGAACTTAATAATATAACATGACTAATTATCTTCGAAATATTGTGCAATTTGATCTCGAATTAAATCACGAGTAATATCCATATCTCTTGAAGAGGCCAGGGTTAGACTTGAGGATGATGCCCGATACTCATTAGTCCGATCAGTATCTTCATGCTCAGTTATATTTTCATTTTCATAATGCAAGAACTCAAAATCTGTTTTAGATTTCCTTCTAATGAAGTTATGTATGGCCATTGTTGCACAAACTATCTGAACTTGTGTATCAAATTTGAATCCGGGCATTCGACGTAAAATTGCAAACCTATTCTTCCAAACTCCAAAAGTCCTTTCTATTGTGCTTCTTAAGCTTGAATGGTAATAATTGAATGCTTCATTCGGGTTAGCAAATCCATGAGTACGTCTGAATTCTGGCAGGTGGTAGCGCTCACATTTATATGGACCAAGATATCCTGTTGGTGTTGGGTAACCAGCATATACCAAATAATATTTACCTAATAAGCAATGAAAATTTTGTGAATCATTTATGATTTCAAATGAAATAATAAATACTTGTATTTATAAGAAACATACCAAGAGGCGGATGCGGAAAATTCATGGAAGGAGTTGTGAGGACATTCTCAAAAACACAAGCATCGTGTGCGGTTCCTTCCCATCCGGCTAATACAAAAGTGAAGCACATATCCCAATCACATACAGCCATTACATTTTGCGTTGGATATCCTTTTCTTCCAATAAATCTGGGCTGTTCAGTGGGACTAACAATGCATGGGATATGAGTTCCGTCAATAGCTCCTATAGCATTCATGAAAAATGGCCAATATCGGCAATCATGTTGTATTTTTGGTGATATATCATGAAATCTGCTATCTCCTGGCTTGATGTATCTCATTGATAGTCTAAGGCATGCCACTAAAACTTCATGAAAATGTCTACTTATGGTCTCTCCTGAGTGTTGAAATCTTTCTTGTAGCATCCTATTTCCAACCCCATGTCCAACTGTGTTTAAAAATATCGCAACCATTTCTTGCACTCCCATCCCCTTAGTTTGTTTCAATCCATGTTCTACTAATTCAGTGCAAAGTTCATCAAATACCTTTTTCTCCATTCGGAACATCTCATAACAACGAATAGGATGTCCTTGTAAAATTTCATTCACCCATAAATGTGCATGTTTGGGGAAGCTTTTTAGAAGCCCAAACCTTAGTTTTGAGCCCAAGAATAGATTCTTGAAATGGGATATCATGTTTGGACAGTGTAGGCCGAGCTTAAAAAAAAAAGTGATTGTTACTGGAAATAGATTATGAAGATAAGCTGAGAGAAGAAGCTTTTTCGGTGGCCAGAATTGATTATTTTACCGTTGGAGCATTATACATGTCAATATATTATGTAAAAAGCCTCTTTTATTTATTTTCTCCCACAACCTTCCAAAGCTAACCGGGCACCTCCTCCATCGGCAACTTCAACACCTCCTTCGTCGACAGCATCTGTTTCAATGGTGGAGAGCGTGTGGTTTTTCCGGCATCGTGGAGCTCATCCTTCATCAGCAACTTCTTGACAACTTCCGATGTTACAGCTCTCGTCCCGGCGTATCTGTTTTCGTGGTGACGCGTCTTCTTCTTCACCGCGACCCCTGTTTGCAGATCCGGTGGTCAACGACATCCATCAACCTCGGTTCTTCTTCTTCAACGTCCGAGCATCTTCAAGGGCGAGTTCCATTGTCATAGATCCGGTCCCGGCATGCCTATTTTCTGCTTCAGCTTCTCATTCACCAGGACCCCTGTTCGTAGATCCGGTGGAGAACGTCCTCCATCAACATCGGTGCTTCTTCTTCAACCTCCGAGCTTCTTGAACCGGCGCCTTCCATTGTTATAGATCCGGTCCCTGCGTGTATGTTGTCTGCTGAAGCTTCTCATTCACCGCGACCCCTGCTCGTGCATCAGGTGTAGCACGGCCTTCATCAACCTCGGTGCTTCTTCTTCAACCTCGGAGCATCTTCAACCGGTGACTGAAGTTACTTTCTTGGCCCCCACCGTCAACCTTGGATCTGAGCATTTAACGGTAACAAATCTTCTTCCTCTCAACCTTTGTTATACATCTAGTGAGTAATATACATGCAATGTGGTTGAAAAATGATGCTCTCGGTAATGACGAATAGAGCAATACAACGGTCAACTTTCTCTGTCTTTTTTTACTGAAAATAAAATGGTATAGTGGTAACAAGGCATACATCGAATGATGAATAATTTATGCTTGTTTCAAGAGTCATGCTGGACAGAAAGAATTACAATCTATTAGGTGTTTTCTCCCTTACTTATCCCATATGAATATGGCAACATTAAAGAGTAGAAGTTTTTGAAAGTTACATTAAGGGCATGATTGATATGTGGGAAAGTGTGTTCTGGAAAGGG
Organism: Adenanthera pavonina; assembly: GCA_026686845.1. Taxonomy (NCBI): domain Eukaryota; kingdom Viridiplantae; phylum Streptophyta; class Magnoliopsida; order Fabales; family Fabaceae; genus Adenanthera; species Adenanthera pavonina. Next base: position 22,249,961 of record JAIVEN010000022.1, on the reverse strand, counting down.
AATGGAAAATAAGGTTTCTAGCAAAAAACATTTACTGTGTGCATGGGACTCCAGTGAGCATTTAACATTAAAAATAAATTTTGTTCTTCATCAAGTGTGAAAGTGATTCAATGTCTCTCTTGTAATATAATAATCATTCCACCTATCACTGAAGATGATGCTGATTTTGTATACTGTACTGGTTGTTATATAATTGTGGGATATGATGTTTGATTAGCATCTTTTTCACCCTGTAATTTGGAGCTGTTGAATTTAAATGGTTTTATGATATAGGTTTTTGTCTCTCTGTAATGGTTAGATTAGTATATTTTCTTCATGTATATTTTTGTCTCTCCTTGTCTTGTTCCTGTTTGCATGGATGGTTTGGATTCTTTTGTTTATTATGGATGTTTTTGTAATAGAATCATGAGTAATGATAAGGCAAAGGCAAATTGGGACATTAAAACGACTGAAATTTTAATCAAACTGTGCTTGCAACAAGTCCACAAAGGGCAACGACATGGAACTACTTATACAAAAACAGCATGGAGAGAAATAGTTTCTGGATTTAAAGACCAAACCGGTAGGAGCTATGATAGGGGACAACTTAAAAATAAGTTGGACTCCCTTAAAAAAGAGTGGATGACATGGTGCAAGTTATTTGAGAAAGAGACAGGTTTAGGGTGGAATCCTAACACACATACGATAGATGCACCTGATAGTTGGTGGGCTGAGAAGCAAGAGGTATGTAATTTTAAATGTGGTATTATAAACTTTATATTCATTGTGAAAAATCTAACTATGATTGGTTGTAAACAAGCAGACAAATCCGCTATATGTAAAATACAGATATAAAGGACTTCCGTTCAAAGATGAATTAACAATTCTATTCAAAAGTGTGGTCGCAACTGGACAACAAGCATGGGCACCCTCATCTCAAAGATTACCTAATGAAGTAGAAGAAGACGATGATGTGTATCGTCCTACCTTAGACTTAGAGGAAGGATCCGGGGACAGTGAGGAAGAGCTTCAAAATCCTACTCCTGGAGTTAGTGCTGGAATTAGTACTAAATTTGGAGATATTAACTTAAACACTTCACAAGGGTGCTCTAGTGAAAGAAGCATGGGAAAGAGAAAAAGGGTGGGAGCTTCTGAAGGACAGAAAAGACAGAGAGCCCCCAATGCAAGACATTTAGTTGATGCAATTAGTAGAATTGCTGATGCCCAAGAGTTAGGACGAAAACAAAAGGTTGAAACATCTATGGGTCAAGCGATGGATGAACTAGACACAATAGAGGAGATCACAATGGATCTGGATTGGTATTCTCGATGTTGTGAACTCCTTTCGGACCCGACGAAGAGGGAGATCTTTTCTAAATTGAGACCACATCATGACAGATTGATGGCATGGTTGAAGTTGGCAGCTTATAGAATTTAGGATATTATTTATGCTTTCATTTAGTACTTTGCTTCCTTTCTTTTTTGTTATGAACTTTGGTGGATGAACTTTATCTTTTTTTATGTTTGAAAAACTTTGTTTTATATGGAGCTTTTAAATTTATCTAATATTATTGAGCTTTTAGAAAGTCAACTATTTAAAGAATTACTTTGTTTTCCAACTTAAAGGTACAAATAATAAAATGAGTGACTCTTCTGATGATGACTTAGATCAGGCTGCACATGTGAGTGCACTTGTTGGATTGTATGCGTTTAAATATTTATGTAAAGAGCCACGAAGAACTAGTCAGTATACAGGTCATTTATGGGTGAATGAAATTTTACAAGGACATCCTATTCGTTGTTATGAGATGTTCCGAATGGAGAAAAAGGTATTTAATGAACTTTGCACTGAATTAGTAGAACATGGATTGAAACAAACTAAGGGGATGGGAGTGCAAGAAATGGTTGCGATATTTTTAAACACAGTTGGACATGGGGTTGGAAATAGGATGCTACAAGAAAGATTTCAACACTCAGGAGAGACCATAAGTAGACATTTTCATGAAGTTTTAGTGGCATGCCTTAGACTATCAATGAGATACATCAAGCCAGGAGATAGCAGATTTCATGATATATCACCAAAAATACAACATGATTGCCGATATTGGCCATTTTTCATGAATGCTATAGGAGCTATTGACGGAACTCATATCCCATGCATTGTTAGTCCCACTGAACAGCCCAGATTTATTGGAAGAAAAGGATATCCAACGCAAAATGTAATGGCTGTATGTGATTGGGATATGTGCTTCACTTTTGTATTAGCCGGATGGGAAGGAACCGCACACGATGCTCGTGTTTTTTAGAATGCCCTCACAACTCCTTCCATGAATTTTCCGCATCCGCCTCCTGGTATGTTTCTTATAAATACAAGTATTTATTATTTCATTTGAAATCATAAATGATTCACAAAATTTTTATTGCTTATTAGGTAAATATTATTTGGTAGATGCTGGTTACCCAACACCAACAGGATATCTTGGTCCATATAAATGTGAGCGCTACCACCTGCCAGAATTCAGACGTACTCATGGATTTGCTAACCCGAATGAAGCATTCAATTATTACCATTCAAGCTTAAGAAGCACAATAGAAAGGACTTTTGGAGTTTGGAAGAATAGGTTTGCAATTTTACGTCGAATGCCCGGATTCAAATTTGATACACAAGTTCAGATAGTTTGTGCAACAATGGCCATACATAACTTCATTAGAAGGAAATCTAAAACAGATTTTGAGTTCTTGCATTATGAAAATGAAAATATAACTGAGCATGAAGATACTGATCGGACTAATGAGTATCGGGCATCATCCTCAAGTCTAACCCTGGCCTCTTCAAGAGATATGGATATTACTCGTGATTTAATTCGAGATCAAATTGCACAATATTTCGAAGATAATTAGTCATGTTATATTATTAAGTTCCTTATAACAATATCAGTTTATTTAGTTTAAAAATTAAAAATGTTTTATAGGCTTTCTTTTATATTATTTGTAATTTATAATTTGAAGTAAAAATTATCAATTAATTTTGTAAACATAAGATTATTACATATTCAAAAGTGCTTATGGTTGAAATAATCCAAACATGTTTAGTTTTGCAAAATCACTTTCGAGATAAAAACATCCAAACATAAATTAAGTTTTACAACAGCTATTCTAACTAAAATCACTTCTGCAAAATCTATTATACTCAAAATCACTTCTGTAAAAGTTTTCCCAAACATGCACTAAGAACTACAACTTGAAACGTATGTCAGCACTGAAATCAAAACACAAAAGACATAAACTTTTCTTCTTAATTTGGGAATTAAATTCCAATAATTATTTGGTCGAAAAATTCCAATAATTAAGATGAACTCATCCAAAAGATAAATGTGAAATTTGTTCCTGCGCTATTTAATATTCATTATAATGGGTACTTTTAAATGAAATATGAGAACTTTTTATCTTGACAATAAAAGGTTGCAAATGGTTTCAAATTATTGTCTAACATAAAATAACTTTTCCTTTTTTAAAATTAATTAATAAATGAGAAATGTTTTAAAAATTTGTTTTCAAAATATTTTGTTATTAATGTTAATATTATTATGGTTTTTTTTTATTTTTATATATGAATATTTTTCAGATTTGTATGAAATATTTGAATGTATATAGTTCTAAATTTTTTTTAATGTTTTGCAAGCCTCTGTATATCTTTTAATGTTTTGGACGATTTTGGATTTTTGTTTTATGATTTGTGCCATTTTACTTTAATCAAAATTTCAAACTCCTTACTCTTTCATACCTACAAGTATGAAAATTAAGGGTTTGTTTAACAATGTTTTCTATTTTATTGTTTTTAAAAATAAGTTTTGGAAAACTGTTTTTGAGAACAAGTTTTGGAAATAAGTAAATAAAAAATCTGTTTGAATAATTGTTCTCAAAATCATAATTAGTAAGTTTTAGATAAACTATTTAAAATTTATAACTTTACCATGAGGTGTGTATTTTTCACATTTTCTTATGTTTTCCAAAACAAAAATTATAAAATACCTTAAAACTGTTCTGAGTTTCATGTACTTTTATTTTTCTGTTTTCAAAAATTTTATAAAAAATAGATTTACCAAGCAAGTTTTTTTATTTTTCTGTTTTTAAAAATAAAAAAAAGTGTTTTGGAAACAGTTGCTAAATAAGCCCTAAGATTTTAGAAGTTGGAAAATAATAGGCATATAAGTCCTTATTTATAAGTAAAAAAGCATATCAAAATAACATAATACTTCTCTTATGTTCTGGCTATCTTTAGGAAATTGTTCACATTCCTTCTTATCTCCTTTGCCTTGTAGACAGTATACTTCTCCAGCTACTCAACACTCTGGTTCTTGTGCCTCCATAGTCACAAGATCTATTTTTTATCTGTCAAGGATTGATTCAACTCCAAGTCATTATGATTTGGCAGAATTATAGTTTAAAATCAAAATAATAAACTTATTATAAAATATGACTTGTTATTACTCATTTTTTCAATTTTACTATTTAATATTTTAAATTTTAATATTTTTTTATTAATTAAAGCTCTTCTTTGTAATTGATTTGATCTACCGGTCCTTTACTATAATTCTCCCTGATGACTCCATCACTCTTATGATTCCATCACTCCTTCCAACTATTCAATCATCTCATTTAGGTATAGCTTTGGCTCCTCAAACTCCAGTACATTGAAAAAAAAAAAATCAGCAGTACCTACTCTTGTGGCTTCAAAACTTGACATTTGAATGTGTGTCCAAAATAGTGATCCTTAAAGTACAAGATCCCACGTGCTTAGGAAGCAGATAGCTGTTATTGAGGAAAAATAATTTTTTTATGAAATGAGGAAAAATAATTTTTTTTTTGTTTTAGTAAATAGGTTTGGCTTGTTTACTTCAGGTCTAGCCTGAAACCTATTAGGCTAAGTCTGTTTACATATAATAATAACAATAATATATAATTTATAATATACTCTCTCCATTTCGTTTTATAATTATCTATGCACAAATATTAAGAAAAAATTAGTTATACTCTTAAAATTATAAAAAAATTTAGCTTATATTTCCAATTTTATCCTACTTATCATTTAAGTAACTGTTATTATTTGTGGAGTAAAAAATGGAACAATTTATGAGACAATAATGTTATTGGGGTAAAGTAGGAAATTTATATGAAAATTTAACAATATACCTTATGAATAGGACTAAACAAATCTTTTGGATAACACCTTATGAATGAGATTGGAGGGAATAATAAAATATAATTTAAATTACTTTTTTTACAATATAATAGGAGAATTGGGAATAAATACAAAAAAAAATTTAAAAAATGATACCAAAGTTCATCCCATTTTAAAGGCAAGTTAAAGTTTTCTAAATGAACTTAGAAAATTTCTAAGTATGATAAAAAAATTTTCTATTATCATTTAGTATAAAAAAAATTCTATCTTCATTTAGAAATTTTCTAAATTTATTTGAAAAAATTTTAACCTGTCTTAAAAAAAATAGAATGAATTTTGATTTTATTTTTTAAATATTTTAAATTTTTTTTTGTACTTTTTCAAAATTCGCCTAGTGTAATATTATATTTATATTTCCCAAAACCGCAATGTTCCTCCTCCCTCAAGTGCATCGCCGCCTCATCTTGTCATCTGAACGAATCCTAAAAGTGAATTCCAAAGAAGCCTGGCTGCTTTGCTCTCATCTCTGCTTCCATTCATCGCCTTTGCCTCGGTCTCATAACTGCGACTCTGCGAGTGCGAGCTGCCTTCATCTATCACCTCCCTCTCCCCCGTCGACGTCTCCCGTAGCTGCAAGTTGCCTCCATCGCATCCTCCACCGTAGTCGCCACTCTGCGCCTGCAGTACGTGTTCTCAACCCCTACCACAGTCTCTCTTTTGCACCCTTAGTCTCTTCGACTATGTGAAGATCTTCTTCTCTCCATTTCACAGGTATGTTGGGTAGATTTTCAAGCCTCTTTTCCTAGTTCCTACCTTTGAGATGATATAGACTTAGTTTACTCTGTGATGATGAGAACGATGCTATAGATCTGTAATTTTCTCTCTGCATATGGAAAAGAGCTGATTAAATTTAAATATATTTTGTGATTTGTTTGTTTTCTACTGTGAAGACTGAGTCTTATTCGGAGTTGTATTTTAATTAATTTCTGTCTTTGAGATTAATTATTAATCGTTTTAACTTTAGCGACTTCCCTCGATACAAAAATATTTGAATGTGCTGATACTGGGTTGCCTTGAGAAACAAACAAGATTCTCTCTCTCTCTCTCTCTCTCTCTCTCGTTTTAGCTTTATGTTGAATATATGATTGTGGCTGATTGTATGCCTTCTTTTGTTTCTATACTATTCTGCAGAAAGATGTTCATTTGAATGATTGTAAACATGTATCAAATATTCAAGTTGCTGGAAAGTCAAATGGTTTAGGGGGAAATAAGTATTGAATTTCTGTTTATATAGTGAAGTATGAGTAAGTGGCTGTCTGTAGGTTCATTCAGGGATGTTTTATGGACAAGAGGTTGCAAATATGTCAAGCTTTGGAATATCAAGCATACTCACTGACCATGCTAGCCTATTTATGAAAGGGTTGGCTTAAAAAGGTCCACCCCCATGTCGAGATGATTACAAAGATGGACATTACATGTTTGCACTTGGTGACAATTTAACTTCTCGATGTAAATGCATTTAACCACCATTGAAGGGCTTTTCTCCTCCTCCTCTAATCATTGGACCTGCTTATGTTGTTTGCTGACTATTCCAAATGCCAAAGACAGAATGTGACATACTTTAGTAATTCAATGTAGGACCAATGCATTTACCATCTGTAAGCATCTTTTCAACATCTACCTCTTACTTTTTAAGATTTTCTTATAATTTTGTCTGAAAGTAATACTATAATTCTTGTATATTATTTCTTTTTGTGAATTTAGAACTTGTTTTTCATATATTTAGATAGTGTATGTTCAAAATTTTTATATTAGTAGGCTTCAAGTAGGCCATAGGCCTATTTAAAACCTACAAGGTCTTAGTCTTTAAGTCTATTTGTAGGCCTTTAAAAGTACTTCAGGTTAGGCCAGGCCTTTTAAAGGCTCAGGCCTAAGCTTAAAAAAAGGCCTATTATAGGCCAACGGGCTAGGCTCAGGTCTAAGGTTTATAGTACAAATCTGACTTGTTTTCACCCATATTGAACACTTTGTTTCAAAACCCTGATGTAAGTTTCTTTAGCAGTTTTCGCTTCAGTGCTTACAATTTACATGATTGATGATGCTGTTAATTTTTTTTCTTGTGAATTGAGATGAGAGCTTAGTTACAAACCAACTCACTGCAAAACGGGTTAAAATGAAACAAAGCTTTCTTCCTTAGCTCTTTGTTTCTAGTATGTTGTATTTCATCTATTTATGTCTCTGTGGATTTGAGAAAAATGAAACAACTACTGCCATCAACTTCTAATAAAGCTTTTCTTGGTTTGAGCATAAGCAGTTTTCCACCATTTACGGCTGTGGTTTCTTTGATTAGAGTTCCAAGGATAAACTCTTGACTTTCCTTCCCTCGCTGGTTGTTGGGCCTTATTAGCAGAAGAAAGTAAATGACACAGACACGGCATTGGAGTGAATTTCTACCTCTCAGAGCTCAGCTATCGAAGAATCGGAGAAAAGGGAATATTTTATCTTTGGCAGGCTTCACCATTGGCCCATACAGACTAGTGCTCATCTTCTTGAATGGCAAAATAATCAAAGGAGAGGGAGTGACGGGCAAAGAAGGGATTCATGTTCACGCGAAGAGAGAGATCAAGGAGGGTGATAGCATTTGAGAAAGAAGGGAAGGAAAATCATAAGACAAAGGGGGTTTGTCTCATCTGGTATGTCCATTCATAAATTTCTCCCTTTCGTGTTGTCCTGATTCTGGATGGTTGGTTTTACTATGGGATTTGAGTATTTCCTTGAGCCACCATTGTTTTGATGCATATTAATTCTGAATTGATGTTCTCAAATGGAGAAATCTATTTCTTGTGGGTGTTTTTTTCTTGTTGGTGGGTGTTCTAATTGGTGTAATCTGTTGGCCATTGGTGCTAGTGAAGTAGCTTCATTGAATGTGACTGATTTTCCTCCACTTCCATTTAGATTATGCTCTGCTGTAGTTGATCTCTGTTTGTTTGAGTGAAGGATTGGCATTTTCTTAGTATTTTATCTGGTGTGAACCAGAGTCTGTGGCTGTTGGCATGCTGTCTCACTAGTTCTTTAACATGACTTGGCTGTTGGTAATTGGTCGTTCTTCCTATGTAGATAGTTATGTGTTGGCTTTTTCCTACTTTTGAGTTTATTTTTGAGCATAAACTGTAGTAATAATGCCTGCTGTTGTCTCCATTATTTTTTAGCCCTTATTTTGTTAGTGTTTTATATGTTTTTCATAGGAGAATATTAGTGGGTTATAACAATTTATCTGCATTATGAAAATCTGCCTTTAATACAAACTTGTGGACCATTGTACATCTAGTGTTCTATTTGCAATTTGCTCTTGATGGATCAATGAGTGTCAAAATTTGCAAATTTTTAAACCTCTTGCATTTAAACACAGCAAGAGATTACTCAATAAAGTAGTATATGGGACTTCATGTGCTATCTGCTGGGATAGTATTAAAGGCCGAGTTTTAGCATCTCATTGTTGGAGCAATGGCTAGTGTGATGCTGGTCTTCTTTATTCTTTTCTTTTCTTTTCTTTTTTTCATACGGCTCATTTACCTTTCAAGTGAAGATGACTTCGGATATTTTGGGTTTAAATTTCTAGGCTTTAGTTTAATACCCACTTATGACATTGTGGCCTTGATGCCATAAATAAATATAGTTGTCAAATATGATCACCCAATTTTAGTGCAAGGAATTGGAATCTTGTTGGGTGAATATGAAAGCTTAGATGTGTTAACTTCAAAATGTACAATAGAATTAATGGTTACACTTTGAAGTGCTAAAAATAGTTTAAACATTTGTGTCCTTGTTAATTTAATTATGATTGAACATAATAATTGTCTTTGACTTGGTATTTTGCTTTCCCAATTCAGTAGTGCATATGGAAGACCATATGAGCTTAGCTTCTCCATTTTGGTGGTTCTTTACATCCATGTCTACTTCATCATATTTGTTGGTTGAATATCCCAAATCTTTATATCCTTTGTGTGATTAGGTTATAATGCAAGCTTTTATTGGAATACGCAAGAGATAGCATGTTGTGTAATTCTAACCTTCAGAATTGGAATTGATTAGAGCCTGAAATGCGCTGCTACTTCCTCATAAAAATGCCACTACTATATCATCTATTATACAAGTGCCTCCAAATGATCGCAGCTCATTATTCTAACGTTAGGCTTTATTTGAACTGTAGATGTATAGCAGCTGATTTTCAGCTTATTTAATTGGGGAAAATGTAAGTAAAGTAAAGCAACAATTTTGTACATTCATTTGAAGAATCATTTCATAAAATTTACAATTTTTTGGTTGTCAACAAATTTTCTCTTATTTAATATGCAGGGGGATATGTTATTTTTGCACGTGAGTGATGGGCATTTCGTTGAATGAAAATCAGTCCTAATCCAACAGTTGTTTTTAATGAGTGCTTTTGCTAGAATAGCCTGAGGACAATTCTGCTGAGTGCTAGAATAAACATAATTTAATTCCACAATGGCCATTCGCATGTTCTCCTCTAAGCATAGAACCTTTTGGTCTTTCTTTCATCATAAACCCCGTTGTCATCACTCTTCCACTTTTGTATCATTATCTAATCTTGTGAATGAGATTTCTCGTGTGCTCAGTGATCACCGAGATCCCTACCATGATTTGGTGCACTCCCTCCATCCATTTTCAACTCAAATATCCAGAGATTTGGTTGAGCAGGTCTTGAAACGGTGCAAGAATCTTTGCCTCTCAGCTCACAAATTCTTTATCTGGGCTAAGTCGATTCCAGATTTTCAACCAAGTGTTGAGAGCTACCACATTTTGGTGGAAATCTTGGGATCTGGCAAACAATTTGCCATATTGTGGGACTTTCTCATGGAAATCAGAGAGTCCCATTGTTGTGAAATTAGGAGTGAAATTTTCTGGCTCATTTTTGGGGCATATAGCCGTGCTAATTTGCCAGGTGGAGCAATACGGGCTTTCATTAGAATGGAAGAATTTGGGGTTAAGCCAAATATTCATGATTTTGATAAGCTTTTGTTTATTTTATGTAAGAAGAAACATGTAAAAAATGCTCAAGAGTTTTTTGATCAAACTAAGAGTAGGTTCAAGTTAAATGCTAAAACTTACAGCATTTTGATAATGGGATGGGGTGAAATTGGTGATGTTGAGAAGGCACGTGAGTTGTTTGATGAAATGCTCGTGGAAGGTTGTTCAGTGGATTTGCTTGCTTATAATAATTTGTTGGAGGCCCTTCGCAAAGGAGGTAATATTGATGAAGCTACCAAGTTGTTTCAAGATATGGTGTCAAAAAGAGTTGAGCCAGATGCCTTTACTTACTCAATATTCATTCGTATATATTGTGATATGAATGATTTGCATTCAGCTTTCAGGGTTCTTCATAGAGTGAAAAGATCTAACCTCTTGCTAAATGTGTATACATACAATTATATAATAAAGAAACTTTGTAAGATTGAGAAGGTGGAAGAAGCTTATCAATTGTTGGATGAAATGATTGCAAGTGGAGTCAAGCCAGATGCATGGAGTTATAACACAATACAAGCTTACCATTGTGATCATGGTGAGGTCAATAGGGCTCTTAGGTTGTTGGCTAGAATGGAAAAAGACAACTGTCTTCCTGACCATCATACTTATAATATGGTGTTGAAATTGTTGATCAGGATAGGAAGGTTTGATAAAACAAATGAAGTTTGGGAGAAGATGGCAGACACGGGTTTTTATCCTTCTGTTTCAACATATGCTGTCATGGTTCATGGACTGTGCAAGAAGAAGGGTAAGCTAGAGGAGGCCTGTAAGTACTTTGAGATGATGATTGATGAAGGAATGCCACCTTATGCTACTACCATTGAGTTGATCAGGAATAGGCTCTTGGGTTTAGGGTGTTTGGATCAAATTGAAATACTTGCTGATAAAATGAGGCAGAGCACTTCTTGCTCGATCCAAGAATTAGCAAATGCTATGATGGGCACTAGGACTCTAAAAAATTCGAGATGTGATGAGCAGACATAGAAAGTGACTGAAGAATGAAGTGGCAATTTGGCAGATATGGGAAATTGTTATGGGTGAAGTGTACTGGATTATATGAACTTAGTTATCCATTTTATAAAAACAGAGTGCATTTAGAAGATTCTGAGTTTTTGGGCAAGAATTAACTGACACATTTTAAGGTGCTGGGTGTAGCAATGGTCCTTGTCATACTATGGAGATTCTAATAGAAGGTTCTATTATCAGCAGAGCAGGTAATAGTGGAAGCAAAATGTCAATGCCCTTCATTTTTTAATCATATTTTCTTATGTCCGCTGCATTACTTTCGTCTCATTTTTTTGTTAAATATCCCTTTATTGCCATATATTTTCCTGATTGATAAATGTGTTTTCAAGTATCCAGGGTTTAATTGAGTCTGCACAGTAGGATGCAGCTACATTTTCACAGATTATTAATTATTTGTCTTTGTAGCCGACATTCTTGATGTAATAATTTTAAAATGCCTCAAATGAAGTGATTGCTTCTACATGCAGATGATACTTTTAAAGCCTAACTTTGCTTTTGTTATTGTTTTTCACTTCACATAAGAGCTAAGAGCTGCCTAGAAATAACTTCAATTTCATGTTATGTCATTTCCATCCAAGAGTTTTGTTTTCCACATAAGCTTAACCTACAAAAAGGTCCTTCTAGAGACTCCTCAAGGTAGAGCAGTGTATGTTTTTTGTTGTAAACTTATACTTTGAGCATATTCTTACCATAGAATATGTGAGGTATGATTTTCACGGAAGCCAGTGAAATTAATGTTGTCTCTTAGCCTAGACATTTGGTAATTAAGCAGCTGTAATGAGACTTGAAATTAACTTTTTGTCGTTCTGTAATATAGGATGCGAACATGGACCTTGATGTTATTTTTGCGCTGCTACATCAAATTGTGTCCATAAGCAGATTAAAGATATGGAATATCCACCTAATGACATGGCAATCTGTTGACTTTGTGATATGGATTTGTTGCTTGTAATCAAATAGTTATGTACTGAAGCACTGAATATTTCTAGGATGTCCAAGTCTCTTGTACCATTATATCAAAATTTCTTGCTAATAGGATTTTCTTAAATATGGAAATTGCACAATATGTGGCATGCCAAACATTTTGAAAGGATTGGTTGACGAACTTTCAGGGGCTAAGAGTTTCGTCCTTAAGTTTATATGATGTTTACCAATTTTCCCTTTTTCTTTGAAATGATTGGATATTCAATTTTCTTTTAATAACAAGATTTTAGGTGCTTTTAGTGCTGTTTCGATTTTGGAGCAGTATAATATGATTACAAGTCCATTATCGAACTAGTTCTGTGTTGCAGATATAGCATCTCAGCTGATCATTTGGAGCAGTATAATATGAACTCTATGGCCTTGCTGACATCCATTTATAGTCCCCATGAATATGGGGAATGGTTGGAAATAATTCTTCTTTCACATCATCAAGGCATCTCAGGGTCGTGGTGATGGGAGCTGCTCTGGCCAAGGAAGTTGTGGAAGATTAGAGAAGAAAAGCAGGCTGTTTTATCTTTTTCCTTTTGTCTCTTAAATTTATTAACCATATCAATATATATGATTCAAGTTTTTTATCTAATTTTGATTTGATTACGTCTGTTTTAGCTGATATTTTTTTTTTCGGATAAAGAGGAGTATACAAAAACATACACTAGATTATCCCTTCATTTAAATGAAAAATAAAATAAAAGGGAGAAAAATAAGAGAGATTTCTAGATTCACTCTTATTTTTTCTCGTAATTTTCCTTTCCCTCATTCTAAACATAACCGTATATATTCCTTGCAAGAACTTATGAAACACTAGATTACAAATCAGCAACTACATTTGTTATGGCCAATATCTTGATAAATGACAATATATTTCGATTAGCTATATTAATAATCTTCTTTTCACTGATGTTGGAAGCCTATCACTAAACTTTTGAGATTCAACTTATCCTCCCTACAAAATTAGTTTGGTGAAAAAATTTATGCAAGCTAATTAAAAGGCACGATTTCAATAAAGAGGTAAATACGTAATAAGGAAAATGCATATTTATAGATATATATTTTGGTGGGGAGAAAAGGCATATATTTTGCATAGCATTTGATAGAGGGATCCATGTTTGATGTTGCCACTTAAGCTAAATGTCTGGATCTTGCTTTATTAGTTCATGTTATATTGCTGTGTTTTGGTCCATATTTTTCATGATTTTGAGATTGGATATTTGATGACACATGCTTTGCTAAGCTTTATTTTTTAAGAAGTATGGATTTGATTCTATTTGTGTATTATATAATAGTAATCAAATAAAAAATTAATGTGCTAACTTAAAAAGATTCTAAATATCACATTATTAATTAATTAATTAAAAAGTTAATAAGTTAAGTTATTTTTAAATTTCAAATTATATTATTTAATTTGATTTCATTCAGAATTTTATTATATTATCATAATTCCATAAAGATTATATATATATATATATAAGTGTAGTTAATCTTCATTGGGTATTACCATACAAGATTAAGATGTAGTTGAGTCGTGCAACTCTCAAGAAAAGCAATTGAAAATTGTATTAAAAAATGAAGAACTTATGGGAAAGTGGGTGCATGGTAGAATGAGCGGAGAAGGGTTGGCCGAATGTCAGAAAGAAATTATGGAAGATTTGGAAAACTAACAAATTCTAAAATAGGTTTAAGAAAATTAAAAAAAAAAAGACAAAGTTTGAAACTTTTCGTTTGTTTTATATTTTTTAATACCCCAATCTTGAACCTTTCGCCTCTTCTTCATCGTCTCACAACTCCCGCCGTGTTCTTCTTCAAGTGGAACACTACTTGGCCAGAAAAAAAAAAAATAGAACACTGGCGGGAAGAAATGAGACAAGCTCGATCTTCTCGGTACATCATCCAATTTGAGTTATTCTTTCTTACAGGTTCTTTGCAGATCTCTTTTTGTTCCTTCTTCTTTCTTCATCTATGGTCATACTGGTTCAAATCGGTTTTGTACCGGTTCGGCCGATTCTTAGCCGATTTGTACCTGTCATGAGAACCTCCGATTTGCATCTATGACCGGATTGAACCAGGTGCTGGTTCTGAATCGAACCGGTTGAACCGGCCTGTTCGATCTAATTTTTCAAATTGATCTATTCTTCACCGGTCTGATTCTCCATTAATCTTGATGTTGTACTGAACCAAATTAGTGGCCGGTTCATTGGAAAACCGGTTAAACTGGCTAGTTAGTCTAACTTTGTATACACGGCTAACCACATCCCATCCCCAATTTCAAATTTCTAATTTGAGTTTAAATCTACATTAAAAACTTTAATTCGCTGATTCGTTGATTCAATCTCAATTTAATTGATTTAATTTAAGAGTTCATGTTTAGGCATGAAATGTGGTTATTAATCTTTTGGTTAAAATTTAGGCAAAAATTTTTTTGGGGTAAAAATTAACTAAATATTAATAGAAAATCAACTTTTGAGTTTGAGTTTTGGTTGTCCTTTTGGTCAAAAGAAAAAAAATGTTTTAGGTTGTCAATTAAAAGAAAAGGTGCCTCGCAGATATGGGTACCACCAACTCAATCTTGATTGACACAAAATTAATAGTTCTTTTGAAATTAGTATTGAATGATAAAATAAAACATGTTTTAAATACAGCCTCAATCTTTAATATAAGACATTTTTAACTGAAACACGTGAATTAAAAATGAGAGTTAAAATTAGTTAACTATCTAGATTTGTCTAAAAATCATGTTTTTAAAACTACCATTATTTAATCTATTACTCTCTCTTTTTATTTTTTTAAAAATATATAATAAATATTATCTCTTATACTCCTATATTTAGAGTCAGGGTAAAAAGTCCTATATTTAAGATCGAGGGAGTAACTTATTTGGAAGATTATGCTTTAGACAAAATCTTATCAAATAATCATTCATTGCAAATTTCTCACAAAAAAAATAATAATCAAAGCACATATTTATTGGTTTGGGGCATTATGCAATTAATATCCAAATATTACAATTAACAAATTCCTTACTAAACATGCATATTTAAAATTTTGCTCTATGAATGATTTAGGGTTTGTTTGCATCACTGCTCAAACAAAAATTTGGGGTCAAAACTAAATTTGATGTAGTTTTTTGTGTGTTTGGCTAATTTTTACTTTTCCATTTGAAAATCATTTCTGCTACAAAATGAGGTTTCCGAAGAAGCAGTTCAATACTTGCTTTTCCATTCTGCTTCTTTATTTTTATCTGTATTTATTTTAAACTCAGATAAAAATAAACCAATAAAAATGAAAAAAAATAGAAAAATTAGGAAAATAAAATTTTCATAAAATTTCCATAAAATTTCTCCTATCTATTGACCAAAATGTCCCTTCAAAATTTTAATTTCCGCAGATCATAACCTGTAAAAAAATGTTATATCAGATATAGTTTGTTTCCAATTAAATAATTACAAATTAAATTTTAGTCTAAGAAAATTAAATTAATCATGATATAAAGTTTAAGCTCAATTTAGAGAAAAATTATGAGTTTTGTCAAAATTAATTTTTAAATAAATTATCCAAATATAAACACATTAATACAAAACAAATTTTTAGCATAACTACGTTGGAAAATCAATTCTATCAAAACTCATTTTTAACTAACTGAAAAGCAAATAAACACTTAATATCCTACCAAAACTCAAATAAACACTTAATATCCTCCTGCTTAGCTTTTCCTTGTTTGTTTTCCTTTCTATAAAATTTTTTTTTTGCTCTATGATTTTTTAACCAATTAAATAAATTTTGAGTTTCAATTAATTAAATAGTTTTCAATATTTTATACCCAAACAATAAATTTTCAATTAAATTAAAATATTTCAAAATTCATCTATGGGTTACAATTTACACCCAATCAATAAAAAAATTTTCGATTTTAATATATTATAAATAATTTAATGATTCCATGAATATATTTTATTGAGTATTTTATATCTATCTATAGATATATAAAAAGCCGTGCGAAAAAAATCACAATCGATATTTTATTGAGTATTTCATATAAAGTTGAATAATTCTGGCAACAAAAAGTTGAATCATCAACAGTGTATTTTTTTTTTTTCATTTCCCATATTCCGTGAAATGAGATCGACAATTGCCAACGAGCTAATTTGAAGAAATTGAATAATTTCTATATAAAAGATGTCATATGTTCGAACGATTTTCACAATTATTTGAAATATATGCAATCATTCCTTAATTCCAAATCATTTAATTATAACTCATTCCAATTAAATCATGCATGGCTCTGATATGTTATTACCAGTTGATTCCAATTTAAATTGATTGAATTAATTGGCATTAACTGGTAGACATAAATTTGAAATAATTTTAAATAATGTAATAACTTATAAGCAATCGATAATATATGGGTCTGTTTTTCACTATAAAAATTATTTTAAATGAATATATTCAAATAATTTCTGCAATTTTATTTTATTTTATTTTTTGGCTACATTTCTACATATTTATATTTAAAAATCTATAGATATTTTAATTAAATATTTCCACTAATCTCCATTATCCAACAAAAAAATTGTCACTCATTAAATTGCCTGATTAGTAGGAATTGATAGATTTAAGTAAAATTATACCTTGAATAGTCAAGTTTTTCTTCTCGAGGACATAATGACGGGTACACTAGAATTACTGCTACACATACTCACTCAAGGCTTCTATTTAAGGCCCGTTTGGTTCTCCGTTTTATAAAATTAAGTTAAGATAAATGAAGTTTGTAAAAATGAAGTTTAAATAAAATAAGTTTGTTGGAAGTTGTTATGTTTGGATATTCTTTTTGTAAAAGTAAATTTGACAAAAAATCTGTTTGGATGATAGGGGTTAAAAGTACTTTTAGATGTATAATATAGAGTAAATTTGTTCCTCCTTTTTCAAAACCCACGTTTTGTTAAAGGAAAAGTAACTTTTCTCCTCCTTTTCCAAAACCACAGTTTAATCCACTTTTCATTTTTCAAAAAATCAGTTTGTGGTTGGTTTGTGTTTGACCAAACACATCTTTTACAAAATCATGGTTAAAAACCATGGTTATGTTTTGTAAACAATGAACCAAACATGCACTTAGTATGTGGAGAATGCAATGTCCTATATTTGGGCTAAAAATAAAGGAAGACACAATTTCCTATTATACTTTTATTTGTTATGACGATAAATAGAAGTTAAGGGCAAATTGAATTTGTATAACGCTAGTTTACTTCTACATAAACTTGTGTTTAGTTATAATCAATTATATGTTGTTATGTCACATGTTTAAAGTACAGGATATTTGAAAATTCTAATTCTTGATGAGGATGGGAAACCAACAACCGAAATGTAGTGTATAAAAAATCTTTTAATAATTAAGGGTGATAACTTTTGATTTTATATACATTGAATAAGTTATATTGTTTGATTATGTGGTATATTCTTCTTCCAAGTTTTGTTAAGAATAATGTTACCTGCTATCAAATTGTTTAGTTATGCTCTCTAATATTATGTTGAAAAAATAAATATAACCTAATAATTGAGCTGAATAATGTTATATATAATTTTATGTATCATATATTTATATCTAATAGTTTTAGATTTTGTGCAAGTAAAGGAGCCACACTAGTTAGTATATGATATTATGATGAACAATGGAGATGAAATGCATGATGGAAGAAGAAACAATGGAAAAATATAAGGGTGGCGTGAGAGTGACGTTATCAGAAAGGAGGGATAGTGATGTCAAAATTGTTAGATATATTTAATTTGAATTTATTCAAATTATATATTTATATTGTTTATTTAATTAAATATATTTTAATTGAGTGTGGTTCTTATCTTTAAGAGAAGATATTATTAGTTGAGTGATTTTAGGGAATAAGGGATAAACTCAGTTATAATTTTATCTTTATTTTTATTTGAATTCAAATTCAAATTTAAATTTAATAACTGTCAATATTATTAAATAGAGGTAAATTGAGTTGAATTTAACATATTCCCCGACTAGTTGAGACTAACTCTTAAGCTTTATCATTAAGTTTCATAACTAGTTAGAAAAATTATCTGCCTAAATTATTTTCTTGTATTTCTTCTAACTATTATTTTGTAATTTTAGATCTAATGTTTAAATCCAATAGCTATGAGTTCGTAAAGATATATGCATCAAATCATTTATTATGAGTAGAGGTATTTATAAGTCTTATTATTTTGTGAGAGAATTTATATATATATAGAATTTTGATTAAAAAATTAAATTTGCCTCCCATATGGCATCAAAGCCTCTCTATGCTTGCATCTTGATATGATTTGCTAAATGACTCCACAAATTTCATTTAGAGAATATCCATGTGTGGTGCATGGGGTTAATTTTTTATTTTATTAATTTCCTTATGCTAATGGCTAATCAAATTGTAAAATCACCATCTAGGCATTATTATGATTGACCTGGTTAAAAACATTCACTATTGTATGTTGTGACAGAAAACACAAATCTCCTTGTTTGGAATTTTGAGATTTTTGGATCTTCTTATTCGTGCATGTTTTTCTGAATAATTTGCCACGGGAATTGCCAAAAAGAGAAGATCTGGAACGCCAGAAAATGTAGCTGGAAGCGGCAGGGTCATTGCAGGTCGACGTTAGTCATGGGTAGGGTTCTAAAGGATCTGACAGATGAGGGAGATGAAAGGAACAACAATGCGTTTTGGCCTTGTTCCTAAACGACACATCATTTCGTGACCTGAATGGCATCTTCCTTCATATGTTGAAATGACGATGTCTACTCATGTTCTAGTGAAACGCTACATTGCACTTCAGGGAATAGCAAGGCCTAACACGTGCAACTTCTGATTTTTTGGGTAAACTTCTGACACGTGCAACTTCGTGCTTCAACCTTCAATTAACCTGATTCCAATTTCTATAGGTTCATCTTATCCCAATCTAATTATAGACACCGATTTCACTCAATCCATCTTTGTATGGAAATTTTGAATACCCGTGACCGATTTGATCAATTTTTTGCAAAATTCACAACCAACCACCTTCAATTATCACCAAAGGCAATTTAGCACTCAAGGATTATCCACACATGTCCTATTTGACTCACCCAACTTATCCAAGAAGGTTTATCCCAGAGAAATCAATCATTAGAGATTTAACCCCCTTGAACACTAATTCCACACAATGGGCTACATGCCTAAAAATATATATATTGCCCAAAACCTCCTTTGGGCTCCTGCTTACGGCCATTCTAACTCATAGCACTTGTTCTAACAATAATGACCCACACCAAGTCCATATTATCATCACACATATACAAATCGTGCCTAGCACATATCCACACTTAACACATGTCATCCCCCATCATCAATTTCATCGCATAATCATCCATATCATCCAAACATCATTGTCACAATCATCCTATCATCACACAGTGCACAAATAATACTCTTAGACACTCATATAAGTACCAGGCCACAACAACCTACTTGACACATTATTACATAAACTAAGTAACGTATAACTGCCTATTTCACTTGGAATCCCTGTGGACGGAGAGGACTATAGCATTTTTATGATACTAAATGGGACTTATAGCATCATTTGTGAAATTAAACTTCTAACCATGCATCTTTCAATGTTCCAAGCAAAGAAAGAACCCAGCCACTCTTTATTTGTCTATGAATATAGTAGCAAGACATGTTCACTAGCCTCAACTTCTTTTTCACAAATAGGACACAAGATATTTATATGAGACTTATTGAGATGACAAAATGTTGAAAAAAATTTCTTATGACACTTATAAATTGAAAAACTTTAGGTTAAATATATAAACAATGTCCATGCACAAATAGAATTATACATGCATGCACCAATGATTTAAGTATAATTAAGAAGTTTGCGTAACTTCACGCAATTAATTCACACAAATTTCTTGTCTATTAATTTAGATTTTTTTTTTCAAGTTTTCTATTTAAAATATTACATAAGTATACAACTTTTAATAATATAATAAATAAATTTATACATTTTATCTAAAAGTACTTATAAAGATATATATTTATAGATTATCCATCATTAATAATGTCTCGAGATTAATAGTTGTTAGAATGACTATTCACCCAAAAAGGAGGTGAATTGGGTATTATGGGAAAATAAAAAAAACTTTCTAAAGTAAAAACTAAGTTTCGAAACAGAAAGTTCAAAAAATAGGGTAAATAGCATGTTTCTAAAAACTTAGGAGATGAAAACAATGAAAGGATTTAACACAATGCATTTATACTAATTTGGCTCCAAACCACTTGACTTATAACCGGTTCTCAAGAACTTTGAAATTTTTCACTATCACTGTAGAATTGATTCAAAGACAAGATCTTGGTGCCATAGTATAGAAACTTGACTCTCCCTATGTAACAACCTACTCCCAAAAGCTCCAAAATAACTCCCAAAAGCTCCAAAATAACTCCCAAAACATCAAAAACAGAGAAAAACTCCGAACATCACCAAAACAAGGTTGGATTGTGATGAACTACAGTATAACCGCAGCCTGGGAGAGGCAGAACTATTTGGTGCCACAATGCCTATATTAGAACTTATAATAGCAAATTGTTGATTTTTCGAGCAAACTTCTGACGTATACAACTTCATGCTCCGACCTCTGATTAATTTGATTTTAACTCCTACAAGTCCTTTTTATCCCAATCTAATTATAGATATTGGTTTCACCTCAATCTATCTTTGTATAAAGATTTTGAACAGTCGTGATCAATTTGGTCAACTTTTTGCCAAAACACAACCAACCACCTCCAATTACCACCAAAGGCAATTTGACACTTAAAAGATCATCCACACAGGTCCTATTTGACTCAACCATTTTATCCAAGAAGGTTTATCCCAGAGAAACTAATCCTTCGAGATTTGACCCCCTTAGAACGTTGATTCCACACAACTGGCTACATGGCCAAAACATACATATAGGGCCCAAAACCTCTTTTAGGCTCCTGCCTACAATTATAATCCACATCAGGTTCATATCATCATCACACATATCCATACTTAACACATATCATCCCTTATCACCAATTGCATCGCATAATCATCCATATCATATAAACATCATTGTCACAATCATCTTATCATCACATAGCGTACAAATAATACTCTCAGGACACTCATAAGCACCAAACCACAACAACCTACTTGGCACACTATTACATAAACTGAATAATATACAAGTACCTGTTACACCTGGATATCCTCGTGGACGGAGAGGACTATAGCATTTTTATGATACTAAATGGGACCTATGGCATCATTTGTCAAATTAAACTTCTAACCATGCTTCTTTCAACGTTCCAAGCAAAGAAGGAACCCGGCCACTCTTTATTTGTCTTTGAACATAGTAGCAAAACATGTTCACTAGTCTTAGCTTCATTTTTGCAAATAGGACACAAGATATTTGTATGATACTTATTGAGCATACCGTGAGTTAGATGACAAAATGTCAAAAAGATTTCATATGACACTTGTTAATTGACAAACTTTGGGTTAAATATACAAACAATGTCCATTCAGAAATAGAATTAAACATGCATGCACCAATTATTTAAGTATAATTAAGAAGTTTGTGTAACTTCACGCAATTAATTCACACAAATTTCTTGTCTATTAATTTAGATTTTTTTTCAAGTTTTCTATTTAAAATATTATATAAGTATACAATTTTTAATAATATAATAAATAAATTTATACATTTATCCAAAAGTATTTATAAAGATATATATATTTATAGATTACCCATCATTAATAATGTTTCCAGATTGATAGTTGTTAGAATGGATAGTCACCCAAAAAGGAGGAGAATTGGGTATTACAAGAAATTTAAAAAAACTTTCCAAAGCAAAAATTAGCTTTTGAAACAGAAAGTTCAAAAAATAAGGTAAAATAGAGTGTTTCTAAAAATTTAGGAGATAAAAGCAAGGAAAGGATTTAATTCAATGCATTTATACTAATTTGACTCCAAACCACTTGACTTATGACTGGTTCTCAAGAACTTTAAAATTTTTCACTATCTGTAATATTTCTATTTTTATGGGATGTTATAAAATGAATAAAAGATGAGAAATGAAATAAGAGGAAAATATTATATATAATCGAGTTTTAGAAGAAATTAATTTCTCATCTAATTTTCAGAATAAGTGATGTTTGGTCCTTAATTGGAATTAATTTTTCATAAGATTCTCAGTAGAAATTAATTCTCATATTTACCCCGGAAAATATGTAATATACCACTTGAATAAAAGTCCGCTTCAAGCTGAGCGCAACGATATAAGTGTTGTGTAGCTGGGAGATCTATGTTGAGAAATAGACTAATTTGTATGTCAATATGAATAGTAAAAAAACTAATGAAAAAAATAGTCTTTGGGTAAAATTACATGAAAGTGCCTAAAAGAATGAATAATTATATTTTTACCCAACTTAAGAATAACACGGTCATTTCTCAAATTAAAAGTAAAATATAAATAATGTATTTAAGGTCCAAAAATGAAAAAGCTAAAATCGTAAATTGCACAAGAAATTGGGAAAAATGAAGAGACACCATTAAGTGTAAAGAATAGCAAAGAGGTCATTTTTCATGGTTAAATAGAAAAATAAAAAAATTATATTTTGACCCTAAGAATCAAGAATCTTTGCAATTTGGAAAATTACAACTAATAACCAAAAAGTTTCAAAAATTAGACATTGCCTGGGTCAAGGCTATTTTTGGAAATATGAAAATTTATAGTCAAAGTGAAGCTCTCATGTAGCTAAATCCAATAGAATATAGCAAGAGATCTATTAAGATTAAAATAATATTTATTTGGTAATTTGTGTTTAATATTAATATTTTACCCCATAAAAGTCAGTTCAGACTGTAGAAAAAAGTTGTACCAATTCAAGGACACTGAATAAACTTTGATAAAATATATTTTGGGTCAAGATAATTATTATAGTCCAAAAGTTATTTTTGGATAATCTTGTACCAATTTAATGTTAATTTCGGTCAAAATATTTAATCGATACGGGGAAATTTAATTAGTAAAGGGTATTTTGATCAATTAAAATTTGTGAAGCTTTTTTTGCCAAAAAAATTCAGCAGGTGGCGTCTGAATCAGGAGCTGGGACACAAGAGAAATTAATTGAAAAGCTTTTAATGATGTTAACCAAGTTTAATCACTTAACCTAGTGTCACTATTCCCTTATTTCATATCTTTCCTCTTGTGCTTGGGATAAGCTTCATTAAGTATTCATTTGCCTCATCTTGGACGAACTGAACCAGTGGGGAGAGAGTGAAAGAGTGCACAAAAATAAGAGAAAAATAGAGAAGCAAGAAGCCATTGTTGAAGCTCAAGTGTTCAAAGTAAGTTTCCATGACTATTAGCTTGTGTTGTTTGGTGTTTTAAGAGGTTTTCATGGAGTTTTCTCTCCTCTTTCTGCTCTGAAATTTCATCCATGAGAGAGAGTAGAGAGAAAAAATGAAGCTATGAAGGAAACAAATCATGAAAAGGGTTGTAGATCTTCCAAGATGCAAGAATATGTCATTAGTTTGCAAGATAGTTGAGTAAATATTTTTCTATAATTTCATGGAATTTTCTATTGATCTAGGGTTTGATTTAACAAGGAAATTTCATGATTTTGACCCTAAAAATGAATTCTTTTGATCCAAATTATGCAAGAACAATGATGTTGTACGAAGAAAAACCAAGGAAAAACAACATGAAAGTTTTAGTTCAAGTATGCCACTTTTTGAATGAGCTTAATGAATCAGTGGCTCATGACATTATTTTATAATGCTATAGGGTTCCAAGAAGTGTTTTAAGATCAATGGAAGTGTCCACAAAGTTTGGAAATTATTGAAAAGTAAGAAGGTAGTTAATTTCCTTATTATACCTAATGTTATCATGCTTTATTTTCATGCTTTTATAACTATGTCATATATTTGTTTAGATGTTTATTGATGATTGTGCATTGATTGGCTGGTTGTTTGAAGGGTTTGGTAATCCTTGGATGTCCATTTTACAAAGTGTTACCATGCCAAAATTTTTATGAAATGTTATGGCATAAATTGTTTATATGATTTCAATAATGATCCATGAATTGATGATGATAATATGTGTGCATAATTGAGCTTAACTACAGAGATTCTTAGAATCTCATCCCTTCCAAATGATCATCATGACTAGGTCCAGGCTATAGTAAGAAGGGGTAAAGAGTGCTGAGGAGAGAGAAGAAAGAGGATGAATCATAATGTTGTTTCAAGTTATGATCTAGTTGTTTGAAATTATATGTAAAATTATGAGCATGTTACTAAATTTGTATCTCCATGCTATTATGATCATTAAAGCATTATGAAATGTTATGTATGAATTTAGTACAATGAATGATGATGTACTATGTCTGTGAAGTTTACTTTGTTAAGTTATGATTGGAAATGCTCAAATAGAATACTATGAGAATTATGAAGATACTATTCATATGAACAAGGTAGATTACATGATTGTTAGGTATGCTCAAAAAGTAGATGGAATAAGTTCTCCATAGAGTCAAAGAACACCTAAATTAGATAATTATACAATTTATGGTGAATTTTCAAATTTAGTATCTAGAACAAGGCAAGATTGGAAACAAGGCAAGAGAAATTAATGAAATAGTTTCAGCACTTCAATCTTACTCCTCTCAATCTTAAACAAAGCAGTATTTATAGATGAGAGGACGATTATAACGGTTGGAAACGATTAATAGCCATTACACAGAAGAAATAATCATATTGAACTTATACCGTGTCTTAGAAAAGTTATTTGAATGAAATAAGCAGTTCAATTGAGATATATCCTTCAAGTGCTGATCCCACGACATTTGAATGCTTCATAAAAATTAGTCGAATGATGACTAACGATTAAGAGACAGTGAAGCCCAGTTATTTGAATGTAAAACAAGATTTATTCGATTGAAAATTAAAACTTGACCCCAAATACTTTAAAAAAGCTATCATTTGAATGGAGGAAGCATATTATTCGGATGGTTAAGTGAAACAGATCTAAAGATCACTTTTGAATCGAATGAACTAAAAGATGTTTGGAAATGTCATTCATTCAAAAGTATTAAATCATTCAAATGGAAAATATGTAAAAGTCATAGATGGAATGAAATAAGAGAGATTTATGAATGAAAAGTTGTTTTAGAAACTGGTTCAATATTACAGAAGAATCATGCAAATGAAATTGTAAAAATTAATCAAAAGAAAAGATGTTTTGAAGTATCATTCAAATGTTTTGAAAAGAGTTGATCAAATGAAAGTGAGAATGAGTATCATTTAAATAAGAGCATCTCATCGTTCGAATGAAAATTTCTTCCAGTGAAGCTCAAACTGTTTTCTTAGAAGATCATCCGATTGGAATGAATAATTTGAAACTTTTCAGGTAAGAAAATATATTTGAATGACTTTTGAAAAGCAGTTAAATGATGCTATCTTAACGCTTTTTAAGGGAACTTTTTGGGCTCCGATAAATCGTTTAATCAATAGGGGAGGTGTCTAAACTTATTCTAAAGAGTCCTATACCTAAATTTCTTCTTCTTGGACTCTTCCATAATTTCTTCCATATCTAATTAATTACACAAATTTATCCTGCAAAACAAATATTTCTAGCTTCATTATCATCAAAACATAAATCCGTTAATGATAACATGATTTGAAATCATGTCATTGTAGGTTATGGATATGGATTCTTTTCTTAATTAGACCAATCTTTGCTAGCATATATGTTTTAATTAAAAAATTAATAATCATATATCATATAAAGTGTAAAATCTATAACAAATCACACTGCTCGTTACCTTAGGCTCCATGCAAGTACATGTGAAAAAACATATCTATTTATGTATTTCTATTAATAAATCTAAAAAAAATCAAGTGACCTATAAATAGTGCCAATATTTGGTTGTTTTCAAGCTAGCTCGACGTGTTTGTTGGTTAAAAAAAAAAAAAAGCTCTATGCTTTATTGCTTTTTTCTTTTTCAATTTTTTTAAAACAATTGGCATAGTAACCGCGATGCAGTAAAATGCTATTTGTAAACCTAAACAAAAAGATTTCAATGTTTAAAAAAGTGTCATGTGTTGTAAAAATTATAAAACAAATTAATAGTTTGTAAAAAGAATTAACAAGTGTTGTGTTTATGTTGAAATAAAAATTTAAAATCGTTTTGTTAAAAAGTCAACATTAGATAATATTGTAATTGTAAAAAATTATAATTTTGAAAGATGTTGTATTTTTCTATTATGTTTATTATTATTAACCCCTTTATTATGCTATCTTTCATGTGTGTATGTATATATATTTACACACACTTCGGAGTCAAACTGCACAGGATCCGTTGGATCATTGACAAAAAACTTTTGGGAGAAATGATGGGACTGATACAAAGTTCATCCATTGTTGATGATCAATCCACAATCAGGCTACAGGTGTTGGAATAGTAATGTATCTATTTGGTGAGATGACAAGAATCGAAGATATTTGACTAGAAAAAAAAGAATTGGAGACAACAAAATATAAAAGGAAAGTACATGAAGATAATGCTTTATCCGTCCCCAATTTTCTAGTGGATGGGTTTATTAATTTGTTTTTATGCTTTCCTCGTCTGTTTTAAGTCATCCATGGTTGATAACCCGACTTTTTACAAAGCGAGATTTCATTGAAATTAGCTTGCAATTTTATAGTTTACAATATGCTTCTCTTTGCATGCTTTCATCAAATCAATATCTGCAAATGATTTCTCGTGAATTTCTAATGTGCTTCACTATTTGAATCCATGAGAAACATTGAGGAGAGTTGAAGGCTTCATGGCTGCTGACGCATGTTGACCGGCGATGTTTAGGCATGACAGCATTCATGTGGAGCTGGTATGACGATGTGTGATCTCCAGCTGCCATAGCCTTCTTTGCCAGCATAAGATCACTTCCAGTTAAAAAAAATTCACATTTGATGAGCAGATGTAATTTGACTTTATTATTATATTTTTAATATGTTTTCATTTTATAGATCCAAAATCTAAAATAAAGATAATTTTATAACCGTTAATTTAAAAAAAAAAAGACAATATTATTATTTTAAAAAGTTAAAATAAAAAAAGACAATATGCTGTGCCAAGTAGGATAGCATGTTTATAAGTTATATGAGAATAATGACATCGAGATGATGATGGTTGTTTGATGTTGATGGTTATAAATGTTTTATGGTGATATGGATGATTGTAATGATGATGTTGATGATGATGAGTTTGGATATATGGTATGTATGAGTGTGTATGTGTGATAATGGTTTGGACCCTAGTATGAGTCATTATTGATAGAACAGGTGTCTTTGTTGTCAGAATGATCGTGTGGCCCAAAAAGAGTTTGGGCCTAGATGATGTGTTTTTGCCATATAGCCCATTATGTAAATTTAGAGTTCAATATGGTCAAATCTCGGAGGAGTGGTTTTTTTGGGATACAACCTCTTTAGACAAGTTGGTTGATTCAATTAAGACATGTGTAAATGGTCCATAATGGTTAAATTGCTTTTGTGACAAATGGAGATGGTAATTTGTGAGTTTTGGCCAAAAATAGTTAAAATGATGTTAAGTATCTAAAATTTCCATACAGAGATAGATTGAGGTGAAACCGGTGTCTGTGCATAGATAGGGACAAGATTGACTTGTGTTAGAATCAAATCAATCGGAAGTTTGAGCACAAAGTTGTGCACGTCGGAAGTACACCCTGAAAACTTTGAATTTGCTTATATGATATTAGCAAGAGGTGTCATGGTGCTAGTTGTCTTTGTTTGGAAAAAAAAAATTGGAACTCAAGAGCTTTTGCGCCACAACGGCACTATTGAGGTCATGGTGCCACACTCTAATTTGTCTGTTTTGGTTCAGTCTAGCCAATTTTTTGAGATTTTAGTGCAGTATAGAAGTGTGTTGGAATATGGTGTTACATTTAGCATGAATAGCACATCACATCCATATACAGTGTTGTCTATACAATTAATCTGAAAGTTAATTACATATGTATTCAAAACATAATTAATCTTGTTATCTAATATGGAAAAACTAGACTTTTGATATAACAACGATCAATTTCAACAGTTGAATACTGTTGTCGTTATTGTATTGCTATGATATAATCTCAATTAGAACAACAAAATATTTTGACAAAATTAAATAAAGAATAAAAAGTAAAGGATAAAAAATAGAATAAGTATAAACAAAACAAATGGTTGGGTTAAAATAATAACAAAACAAATGGTTGCTAATATTGGGGTTTACAATTTAAAAAATTACAATCAAAATTAACCGATATAATTATTACTTAATATCCAAAGTTTTCAAATTAAAAACAGAAGTAAAAAAAAAATCTAGCGTGATATAAAAACCTAGCGTAATATCAAAAGAATGAAATCTTGAAATTTTGTGTGCTTTGGGGGGCGGGGGTGGTTGTGGTGGGTGTTTATACATTTCTGACTTGATCAGGACATGCACAAAACAAGGCACAAAGAACACACAATTTATTCTCCTTCAATTGCGAATTATTACTGTTCAGGAACCCCAAAAAAAATGTTAACAAATGAAATACATGACACTGTGCAGGGAAAAAAAAAAAACAGTATGAACAGTGTCACATTGAAGATGCGACGCAAGCATGGCGGAGAAATATATATAATACCCCGACAAAATATAATGTTCATAAACAAAAGTGCCCCTGAAAGACAGAATTGGATGTGTTGAATCAAGTGAAACTACTAAGCATCTTGTTGTTCATCTTGCTTTGGAGGTGGTGGCTCCGAATCGGATGTTGTCTCGGCTTGTTGGGGTTCAGTTTTCCTCATGGAAATGGATCTAGAGACGTAGTTATAGCTTCCTTTCTCCTTGAACAACTGAGCAAAGTGGTGCTTGCAGTATAGAAACCCATCCAGTGCTGCATAGTTTGATGGGCTCAGAAAACAACCTCCTTGAGCACACCTGAAGCATGTTTTGTGAAAAAATTCTCCTTCCACCGTCACCTGCCAATCCCACACTACTATTATATATTATTTTAATCCTTTTTCCTTTTCCAAAAATAACTTTTTCAAAACTTTAATGGAGTGAAGGGGAGGGAAGGAGAGATGAGATATGAAGGGAAGGGGAGAGAAAGAAAGAGAATGAGAGGAATTTTAATAATTTGTTATTTGGTTCAGGATGGGAGGGGAATGGAGAGAAGTTAATAATAATTTGATCATTTTATCCTTGAAATTAAAGAAATTTTCTATTATTTTTTTGAGTATAAAAAATTTTAATATTGAGTATAAAATTATGCTTTAATATTTTATACTAATACTAATGATTTTATACTCTATTGAAATTTTTTATATTTAATTTTTAAGATATGAGACTTGGATATAATATTTTTTGGTTTGGATATAAAAAATAAAAAAAAAACTATCCCCCCAATTTCGGGGGATCAATTTCAGAGGGAGGGGAGGAGAGCCCCCTTAAAATGTTTATCCAAACAAGGCTCCCCTCCCCCTCCCTCCCCTTGTACCAAACATGGGCTAAAAGGGAGCAATGAAATATATTAATAATTTTGTGCCAAAAGGGTGTGTGTTTTGCCGATGGGAGAACCTTATTAGTGGATAAATACCCTTTTAAATGTTGATTGAACAGTAAAGGTCTATCTTGGCTTTATTGAGTTTTCAAAACTTAACTCACTTAAAGT
Source organism: Adenanthera pavonina (assembly GCA_026686845.1). Taxonomy (NCBI): domain Eukaryota; kingdom Viridiplantae; phylum Streptophyta; class Magnoliopsida; order Fabales; family Fabaceae; genus Adenanthera; species Adenanthera pavonina. The sequence continues at coordinate 22,219,971 of JAIVEN010000022.1, read as the reverse complement.
TTTGATAAATGAGAACAGTGAAATATATTAATAATTTTGGCCATGAGGTTGTGAGTTTGAATTAATCTTGTTGTCGATGGGATAACCTCGATAGTAGATAATCTGTAAATATTTTTGTAAATGTATATTCTTTGAACCATAAGATCTATTTTAGGTTTTATGAACCCTCGAGCCTCAACTTACTTTAAAGTTTTGTTAAGTAAAAAAATGGCTCAGACCTTTTCAAGTGGGTAAACAGTTTTCTTGCAAGCTGAGCATTTGTCTTGAGTTCCAGAGAACATGGCTGACAGCTTGCTTGGTGCCCTTGTCTGTAAGTTGAACATTTCAAAACCATGTGAAACTAAAATGATAACCAATACAAAATTGATTAGAAAACCAGGGCATTATATACACAGAAGACGTACCAACTCACTCTGTCCAGCTGATCATTGAGAAAATGTTCATGAAAGAAACAACACAAAACATATAATATTGATTAGCTCTTAAACCTGTGACAATAATGACAAGGAAAGTTATAAAGGAGGCAAAAGAGAAGGGAACTGACTTGAGAGGGATCTCCTTGTGATGCCCCCGGCGCTCTTGAAACTCTGCTCAAAATGAGGCTTGCAATACAATACTCCATCCAACGACGAGTAGTTGCTTATCTGCATTATTCCAAACCCAGCCAATTGATTTTATTTTCTTCTTGTAATTCATTATAAAAATAATAGAAACGGATTTAGTACATTCTCAGGATTTTTTTAACCATAAGAAACTTTTGGCATGAGTTAAATTTGGCATGCTTGTTAGGGTCAGAGCTCAGTCACGCCCTATGAGGTTTTAATGTTTTTATTAACTATACCAACTTTTGTGAATTTCTTCTTGTTAAACACCAAAATCATAAAGATGAGTTCAATACATTCTGTGAATTTTTTTCAAACATGAAAGATTTCGTGAGTTAGATTTTAAAACTTCATTTAAGAATTAAGGTTGACCTCACAACTAAAAAATAAGTAATACTTCTAGATTATTTATCAATAAAGTCGTTACATTAATTAGTAATGAAACTCGAACCCATATTCTTTTGAATTATGGAATCAACCATTACCAATTTGATCAACCTTCATAGACTCAGTTTTGTAGATTTTCTGATCTAGTCATATTAAGAGAAATGCAATAGTCCGTTTTAATTTATTGTTTGTTGCCGCGTCAGCTACACTGAATAAAATGACGTCGTTTAAAGTCAATATCCAATTACATGACTCAACAACAAATGAAAGATTAAAATTTAAAATAGATAATCATTTTTTTGTTGATAAAATTAGATTAAAAATCAACAGAATGCGTTGAATACAAATATTTCTTTCATTGTTCAATGTCTAATTTCTACTTTATATAAATATTACGTACCGCAAGGACGCCATTGCATTGACTGCATTTGAAGCAAGTCTTATGGTAAATGATACCATCTGCTGAAATGGAATCGACGAAATGAGCAGTTTTATCACAGGCCTTGCATTTCTGTTGGGTTCCGCTGAACGACATGCCGTTTAATTGTCACCTCCTTTTTCTTCAACCTTGTGATTACAATAATAAAAATTACCAGTCAACACGATAATAATTATTTCCTTCTTCCGCTGGCGTTGAGGGAAAGGTCTTCTTATTGTATCTGGAAATTGAAGCAACTCAAAGTGGAATTCTATTCTATTTGTCATCCTCCGCCAGCCCTTGTCATGTGCGAAATTGAAGGTCCAGCAATGAAATTAATCAAACTGGTGGAGAAGGTGAATCCGTACAATTAAACGCGACTTCTCTTCCCCCTGTTATGGTCGTTCACCATCACACGCCCTCTCCTCTAATTTTAGATTCCAACAAATATGGACATTATTTGACCAAGTCTTTCTCACGTTTTTACTTTTGTTTGACTTCACATCTTGATGGCTGAAGCAAAGAAAAAGGCATAACATCTTTCTTTATTTTGGTTTAGGTTGTGTGATTATTTATCAATCTGAATAACATTTACAAAAGTCAATAATGTATTCGTAAAAACATGAAAAAAGTCAATTTTTCTTTTTTTTTTTTGGTTGAGTTTTGATATCTTTTATATGAAGTCGAATATTTGAACTTTGCCTATGACAAAATCAAATTCGAAGAGCTATTTTACTTCAGCTGAGTATTACATACCAAAAAATTGTAAAAAGGAATAATTGCATGTTTCACATAAAGTGTTATATATATATATATATATATATATAACATTCTATTCAAGTTCATTAATGTATGAAGATTTATTATGATGTTCCACGTATTGAAGAAGGAACTTTACGCTGTGAGGCATGAGAGAAATTTTCTTGGATTGTAGCCTCGTAAGCGATACTTTGCAGCAGTTTCTTCTACCTTGAGGAATTCTTCCATTTTCTGAGCTTCAATCATGGCCCTCTTCTCTTCTGCTAATTGATGAATTTCAGCCATTTTATTTCTCATTTTCTCCTCATAATCTCCCTTCTTCCTTTCCAGACGTTCCTGAGGGGTTTTATCATAGCATTAGACTTAACTAACTGACACGTCAAATTAAAGTTACTCAAGTTGATCTGTTATTAGTTGAATATATATATATATATATATTTTGGTCTTATCTATAAGGTGTTATTAAGAAGATTTGTTTGGTTCTATTTATAAAGTGTAATATCAAATTTTCATATAAATTTACTGTTTTACCCTCAATAACTTTATTGTCCTATAAATTGTTTCACTTTTTACTCCATAAATAATTATTGCTACTTGAATGATAAATAGAGATAAAATTGAAAGTTTATGCTAATTTTTTTGTAACTTTGAGAGTATAATTAACTCTCCCTAATACATGTACACTGATCAACTGTAACATCCTCAAATTTCATTAAGGATGCCACATAGAAAAGAAAGTGCTTGTAATTGCTATATTCAATCCTTAAATGAAATTAATTTTCCATATAATTTCTTAGAAGGGATTATGTATGGTTCTTAATTGAAATTAATTTTCTATAGGTCCTTAGTAAGACTTAATTTTAGAACTAAGTTGAATACAATATATACTTGTTGAATAAAAGCTCATCTCGAACTTAGCGTAATGATATAAGTATTGCACAGCTGAGAGATTGAGATTGAAAGATAGACCAATTTAAAAATATAATAAGAAAAATTATTAAAAATTGGTCTTTGGGGAAAAAATAAAAGGAAGTACCTGGAAGAATCAGTATTTACTTTTTGACCCAAAGTAAAACTTACCTTTCCCAAGTTAGAAAAGAAAATGTGAAAAGTGCATTTAACCCTCAACAGAAAAGAACTATTTGCAATTTAGTCCTTAAAAGAAAATAACCAGTTGCATTCAAAACCCTGGAAAAAATTATAAGAAATGACCTGAAAGAATTAAAAATTATAATTTTACCCGAGTCAAGGGTAATTTTGTAATTTTAAAAATTATTGTCAAGACAGAGCTCGCAACGAGCCGGCCCCAAAAGAATATTGTTTTGAAGTTAATTAAGTTAGTATGAATTTATAATTGCTATTAAAAGTTAAAAGGCAATTATTATATCGAAAAAGAAATTGCGGGCCTCACAAAAAGCAATACAGAGACATGAATAGTATTGGATCCCACACAAATATATTTTAGGATAAGATAATAAATTTATTCTAAAATCAAATTTAGAACAATCCTATACTAATTAAATGATGAATTGCATCAAAAGTAATTAATTAATGCATGTAAAATTTATTGGCAAAGATTATTTTGGACTGATAAAATTATAAAGAATTTTTTGGACAAAAATACCCTTAAGATGGCGTGTTCATAGCTGCAAGGGACAAGGAGGTAATTTATTTAAATGATTTTTGTAAATTATCTCATTAAACTAACTCAAGGTAGTTAAGTAACCAAGTTTCCAATTCATCAATTAGATATCTTTCTTCCATGCCTTGAGTTAAGGTGTTTTAAGTGAGTTGAAGCTCTGAAATTTTCAGACCAAAAGGAACACCATACGTGACAAAGAAAAGAGAAAAGGGGAAGAGAAAATAGAAGACCAAAGCTTGAAGATTTGAGATCAAAGTGTAAGGTAAGATGCTTTATCACTTCAAGCTAGTTTCTCTACATAGTTAGCAAGGTTTCATGAAGTCCTTCTCTTCTTCTACTCAAGGATAAATTTTGGCCAAAGCATAGGTTGAGGGAGGAAGGGTTCTTTTGCTAGAAAACCATGTGAAAACATGAGAAAAGTTCAAGATAGTATGTTTTGTGCAAGATTAATTAGAGAAAGAAGCATGAAAATCTACATCTTTCTTCCCTATGCTCTGTTTCGACTAATTCAGTAGGTTGTTTTAGATTGAGAATTTCATGAATCTATTGCTAAAAATGGGTTCTTCATGGTGGAAGACCTTCATAACAAGTATAAGTTTCATGACTAAACTTAAAATGAAGAAAATAGAATTTTAGGATTTATGTGAGACTTTGTAAAGGAAGCCATGGAATCAGTGGCCTAAGAGACTATTTGATGTTGTGTCTAGGTTTATGAAAGCCTAAGCAAGCCACAAAAAGGGTGCACAAAGTTTGGAGAGGAAAGGAATACATTGAGGTAGCAATTTTACCATTTCTAACATTATGTCCTATGTGTTTTCTATGAGTTTAACCACTTGCCATATGATTGCTTTGATGATTTGTGATTGTTGGTTGAGTTAAATGAAGAGGTCTGTGACCTCTAGATGTCCATTTTGCAAACTAAAACTCTGCCAAAAATTTTATAAAGTTATATGGCTTAATTTGTTCAAAGTGATACTTGATTGCTTTCATGAACCTTTTATGATAAATGTGATTATATGTATGCATGAATGGTAATTGCTACTGATATTCTTTAAATCTCACCCCTTCCAATGATTAATATGCTAGGCTCAAACCATGGTAAGGATGACATGGAAGCTAAGGAGAAGGAAGAAGGAAAATGTTGCTTGAATTGATTAATTAAGCTATGATGTTATATTTTGAAATATTATGTGAAATTGTGTATATGTTATTAGATCTGTACCTTAATGATATTATATTCCCTTAAGCATCATGAGATTATAGGTATGGATTTGGAACCAAGAATGATGATGTAAACAAGTTATAAAGTTTACTTTACCAAATTATGTATGGAAAAGCTTATTTTGAACACTCTGATGATAATGTAGGCACTATTCACAAGAAACAAGGTATAAAGTATGAGTAATGCATATGCTCTAAAGTTAAATAGAATAAGCTTTCTAGAGAGCTAAAGATCACCTAATTGGGCTAAGTACACAATTTATGATGAATTTTTAAATATAGTTAAAACTGAATAGTGTAGGAAAACTGGAACTTTCATTATAAGCACGGGTTGTTTCATAATGCATCATAAAATAAGATAGAACTCCAAAAATTCAATGATTTATATGTATAGAAAGATTTATGTCTCAAGTTTTATATGTTACTAATTTGGAAGTAATTAAAGCTATATAATGAGAGTTATGCAAACTTTCTTAAAATTGTTCCAATTAAGATTATGTTCTGATCCTTAATAGTTGAAGTTAGTGCTATACTCTGTACAAGTTGAACAAATATACAACAAAAATATGTCTAGAAAGTAAACATATAGAACTTTCAAATAACATAAAGTATGAATAATTTGACCCAGAATAGGATGAGTTATGAATTTTTTAAATTTAAGGTTAAAATCTTGGGAAAAAATAAAATAGCTATATGAATAATGAAATTTGTGCTAAATACTGTAGCAATTGACATGATTAATGTTCTTTTCCATATTTTTTCCATATAGAAAATATTTTAAGCTATTTTTAAAGATTTGAATCATTTTCATATGATTTTTCTAAATTTAGTTATAATTTTTCAAAATTTATTGAGAAAAAGGAACATATGAAATGAACAATAACACAAAAATTAAATTTTTCTGTTTTACTCCCTCAAGTGATTCAAACTCCTAAAATGATACAAATAAACTCTAATAGGGTCTAAATTATAGAAATTATGGTCTAAATCTAAGATGTTATATCAACAATAGCTTATAAATAAGAGCTGAGGGGGTATATATATTACTTCAAGTTATTAGTTGAATATTGATCTCAAATGTAGTGTGATCATGGGCTACGCTGCGTTCCAAGGCCTAGGGACAAGATGGACCAAAATTTTCAACCTATAATATGGAGTCCAACTGGCTGACTCAAGGAAGACCAATTGGGCTATTCCAATTTTCTCTTCTTACATGGGCAGCCCATTTTCGTTTGTTGGCCCAATCCAACCTAACTTGATCCAATTGGGTATCAATTTTATGCGTGGGTAGCCCTGCTTTTCACTACCCCTTTTTTTAAATCCTTTTTGTGACATACATTTCACTCAAATCAAGAGATAATTATTATTAATATTACCCCAATCTTCTTGAGTTGTGCATGAACAGAGGCCTTTTTCCAATCCTCCCACAATCCAACCTTTGAGAGCTTCTTACATGCCCTGTATGGTACTTTTACTCTCATCAGCCACACGGCTCAAGTCTCAAAATTAAATACACATACAAATCATACACAACATTAAGTTTTCTTTTCCCTTATATTAATTGTCCACTAATTGGGTAAGATAAGCTATTCAGATAAAACTTAATTTGGTTTACAAAATAAAATTAAAAATAGTGTAAAAATAATTTTGTTGGTGGGAAATATTTTGGCATTTATATTTTTAAAATAATTGTAAAAATTGCTTAATAATAATTACAAAAATATGATAGCCGTTCAAAAATAAATTGAACAAAGAGTTTAATCTTCAATTTGGATTGGCATCTCTTACTTGTTATCTAATTTTGTCTTCCCACTCTCTTCCCATGCTTTAATCAGGGCCAATCTTTTTTCTGTTTCAACTTTTGCAAGAACAAAATCTGATGACCACAAAACAAAAAAGGTTACTTCTCTCTAAAATATTGGAGATATTATGCACAATTAAAAAAAAAAATACCTCTGTCTAATGAATTCTCAGGATCTTTTTCAGCTGCAGGATCTATTATGTAAACAAAACCACACGTAAAGAGAGGAATTATTTTTGGAAATTAATTGAAAAATGAAAGAAAATACTTGCATAACCATACAATTCAGCTATGATCAGAATTATCTGATCCGTATAATTCTTCGAAAAAATGCATTTCGATTAATTTATGAGGTAAAATATTACTTTGGACATCAGAAGAAGTGAGGTTGGTTTTGGGAAGACTAGGGATGATGCTGTGTTGCTGTACGACGCCGTTTGGATAAGAGTCTTCTTTTTCCGATTCCTTATCCTTTTGAGGCTGATCATATGTTGAGGCTGCAGAATCCACAGTCTCAGATGCCTTGGCTTCGTCATCTCCCATGACGTACGTTTTCTATTTCTATAGCTTTAACAGAGCTCTCTGGCTTATTAATGGCTATGGCTCCAATGACCAAAACTAGGATTTAAACGACAGTGTTAGAAACCTAGGAAGCTAAATTCCAAACTCTTCCTCGGAAATAACAATGTCGTCGCGAAAAATGAGTCACACTATATATATTGATTGTCTCTAATTATGCAGATTGTATGCTTGATTTATATAACTGGATTAAAACCCATTGCATTGTCATGTTTTTATAATAATAATAATTATTTGGGATCCAATATTATTATATTATATTTGAGCATTGTCAAGTTCAAATAAAATAGTTCTCATTATCATAATATTTGAATCATCAACCTTATTTAAGAGTATATCAATTTCTTTTCACTCAATTAAAAAATAATAATAATAGTCTTATTTCATTAATTGAGACTGTTTACATAGATTATATATGATATTATTAGACTCTATAAAAATAATCTCTTTACATAAATTATTTACCAAAAAATCATGTCTTATAATGTCCTTCTATCCTCTACATAGTCATACATATACGAATTGCATATTCAAAGGAAATTCTTTTCACGGTAATAATTAAATTTCCTATCGTTTTAAGAAACTAAGGTTGATTCCATGCATTCATACAAAGCTCGAAATGAAAACCACTCTGAATTTAACTTATGAGCAGTACATTTTTATATCTTATATTGATATATTGAATATATATATATATATATATTACTTTGTATTTTTATGAAGTAACTAATCTTTTTTAATTATTTTGTGCAATATTTTTACATGTGAAAAGGCATAAACAAAGGAGGTCAACATTACTTTTAAAACAATATTGTCCATGGTTAATTAATATATCTGTTTGGGTTTGCCGTTGGCGATACTCAAAGGGCTAAATTGCATGAATGATGGTTAAGAATAGAATTCGATTAGTTGTGTATTAGTTATATACCAATTGGCGAATGGAAAACAATGTGGTTAATTAGTTGTTAAATCACGCTTATTGAATGACAGGGAATATTCTCTCCTGTGATCCATAAATGGTTGTGTTATATTTAGGATTTTTAGAAGAGCATCAATTATATGTGCACTTATCCTTCTGCCTTCATTAATTTATGCATATTTCATATACTCCACCGGGCCTCAAATATAAGCAAATTTTGGAGAAGAGTGTTGATTTAAAATATAAGAGAAAAAATATAAGTTTTTGCATAAATAAATGTGGTTTTTATAATATTCTTCATCAAATTAATGAGTATTAATTAATCTAGTAAAAGGAACAAATATTCACTACGGACAATTTTGGAAAAACAACATATTTTAGTATAAATTAAATAGTCTTAATAAACTTTATTGGTATGTGTGAAATAATTTTTTTACTTATATTTGAGATTGAAGAGAATATATATCTCTATTCATTTATCTATTTTTCAAATATTCTTGTACAATTTTTGCATCAATTGATTTCCTAAAATGATGTCATGATCTCCTCATAGGCGCCCCAAGGTAGTATTTATAAGCAACAAGTATCAACCCTAATCCAGTTGGCAACAACTACAGGCTGAGTCACTAGCTAACTCACCTAGAAAAGACAGCAAAGCAACACTAGGATAAAATATGCATTACTAAAATGACACGGCAAAAGGACCTGAGAGAAAATAATTAAAATGACATGCAACAATTATTGCCTTCCCAAAAAGGGCTCCTTTAGTACTGGCAATTCAGGCCGGCCCAGCCCTAATTAGCCCACTTACCTAAACTAGCCCACTTTGTTAGGCCCAATCCCATATGAAGAGGCCCATGGGCCAGTCCGCAGGCCAGTAGTCTTTTTCCTCTAATTTAGTTCTTCATCTAAAAAATCTCAAAATTCACATTTCTAATATAAGAATAATATAAACTTAATACTAAATTCACATCCAAAAAATTCAAAAATCATTCACCAACTATAATCAATATTCATCACTTCATCATTAGTCCAAAATAACAAAATACTAAATGATTATTATAACTCTTCATCATTAGTCATCACTAGTCACTAGATTCACAATCAAAAGGCAAAAGTTTCAAAACCAAACCACATTACCAAAAGGCAAAAGTTCCAAAACCAAATCATATTACCAAAAAACAAAAGTTTCAAAACCATTCACCAACTATAATCATCATTCATCAATCATCAATGATTGTATTTGAAGCATGATGTGACTTCAAATCAATTGCTGTGATTTCTTCCTCATCATCTCCATCACCTATACAACAAATAGAAAAACAAATGAAGCAATAAACAAATTATTATTATTGTTATGTTTAGTTATAATAAAAAAAATCATTAGTTAAAATAAAAGACAAAAACACAATATTATTATATTACCATCTGGAGTGAATTGAAAACCATGCAACCAGTTATGGGTACAAATTAAAGCTTGAACATTATTTGGAAGGAGGCAACTTCGATACTTTGTAAGAACACGTGAGCCAATGCCGAAAGCTGATTCACTAGCTACTGTAGTGATCGGAATACTAAGGATATCAGAGGCCATCCTTGCAAGAGTGGGAAATCGATCTTTAATTACTCTTCCAATAGCTCAGCACATCAAACTGTCTAAATTTGTGAGGAGCAAGTGTTGCTTCTTCCAAATAATAATCTAATTCAGAGTTGTTTGAGGAAGTGGTGTCCAAGCATTTGAAATTAATATAATCCTACATCAAATAATATGAAGCTTTATTAAAGTAGCCATTGAAATAAAATTAACATAAGAGATAAATCAAATTAAAATGTCAAAAAATTCCAAACTTACATCATAAAAAAAATCCATAGTATTCATTGAACCATGGGAAAAGGAGGAGAAGGTGATTTCAAGTTGATATGATGTTGTAAGACTTGAACTTGATTCACCTCTAACAATAATATTACTAGATGATGGATTCATATCTTTGTAGTGATTATAAATAAAATATATCTTCCTCTTGGTATTTTCAACCTTAGCTTGGACAACTGTATGATCAACCAATGAGTAAGAATATTGCATCCCTTCAAGTTTCATTCGATGATAAAAAATAGTCCCAAATGCAAGAATGACATTGGAATCTCTCCAATACTTTTCAAACTTTTCTTTGATATTGTGAGTCATGCCTCTGATTGCCTCATCCTCATTAGTTGTATTTTCTTTGAGCAAATACCCAATTCTTGCGACTTGCATAAAATACATGTTTGAAGTCGGATAAGAAATTCTAGAAATCATCCTTCTAATCACTTCAAATGGCTGCAAAAATATACACATTTTCTCTGCTCTCACCCACTCATCATTCGATGGACAATACCTATAATTTCTACTTATAGCAAAGGTAGAAAAAGCACGGTTATATTTAATTGCACTATCAAGCATAGTATATGTAGAATTCCATCTAGTAGGAACATCTAACCGTAAGCCAACTAAGGTGTCAATACCACTAACCTCCTCAACACTTTGCCTGAAACATATCATTCTTGCCTCTTATGCTTTCACATATTTAATGCTCTCCTTAATCTTATGTAAAGTAGCACCTGTCACTTTCAAACCCTCCTAAACTATTAAGTTCAAAATGTGAGCACAATACCTCACATGAAAAAACTCTCCATTACAAATCAAGTTATTTTTATTTGACAACCGCTCTTTCAATATATCCTGCATGTTATCATTTGCAGAAGCATTGTCTAAAATGATAGAAAATATTTTTTTATCAATCCCCCATTCAACCAAACAATCATATATTTTTCTAGCAAGCTCATTCCCAGAATGTGGAGGCAACATCTTACAAAATGAAAGTATTTTACTATTCAATTTTCAATTTTCATCTACAAAATGTGCTGTCAAGTATATATAACCTTCAGAAGTTACAGCAGTCTAACAATCAGATGTCAAATAAATTCTACTATAACTCTTTTGCAAAGTTTCTTTCAACTTTTCTTTTTGATGTAGATAGAATTTAAAAACATCTGCCTTAGCTGTATTTCTAGTTATGAGCTGAACATCAGGATTGCATGTTTTTATTAATTCCCTAACTCATTTATACTCAACAAATGAATAGGGTAGATCATGCTCAATAATGCATAAAGACATAAGATCCCGTATTCGCTTATTATCAATTTGTCTAGATCTAAGATTGGCTTCATGATCCAACATCATCAATCCAACATCATGATATTGTAGGAGTTTTCTACACGACTGCATATGATGACATAGATGTGAGGTGCCATGTATAGGACCACCAGCAAACAATTTTTGACAACCTTTACATTTTGCCTTTTCTTTCCCATCAACATCAATTTTAGTAAAAGCTTTCCACACGTCAGATGATTGAGTTTTAGCTCTTTTATTTCTTTGTTCCTCTTGCTCAAAACCTCCTTGTTGATTAGCAATATTATAAACAGAGGAGGAAGGACCTGATTCTTTATTCACAATTTGCATGTCCTCATCCACATTAGCATTATTATCAATATTGTTTTTCTTAGTAGAAGACATCACAGCGCAAGCAAATAATAACAAAAAATTTAAATGGAAGACATGACTCACATACAAGCCAAGGAATAATGATGCCTCAAATAATTGTTATAAATTTGATTCAGCATAACATACTCCATATACACCTATGTATCCTCACACTTTTTAGAATTGATAAATAGAAAAAATCTGATACAGACCATCATAGCAGAGGCACACAAAAGGAAGACCATACAAAATATAAAAACACTGAAAATTAGTTCATTCTATCTAACAAAATCAATGCAGCATAGTTATCCAAAAGAGTATGATTGTTAATCAATGCAATATTGTTCATTCTATCTTTATCCTATATTAATATTATAACTCGGTACTCAACTTTTTTTCTTAAAAAAAAATTAAACCAAATCACAATTCACACTAATTGAAATGAGTTAGTCAATTTGATGTTCCTTTTATATTTCAAATACATCTGTTAATATATGTATATATATATAACGAACAGATTAAAAAAAAAAGGGCGTAAGGGGTAAAACCGCTAAAGCTAAGGGAGCACAGGGCAGGAGTTCACCAAATCTGAGCAAAGCAAACCGAAGGAGGTGATTGGGGATGAACCAGGTCGTCAACGGTGGGAGTCTGGGAGCAGGTCACTGAATTTGAGCTATCTAACTAAGAAGCAAGACTAGAGCAAACACACGCACCGCACACGGAACATGGCACATGCTGACACACACGGCTCACGACGGCAAGAGAGTGGAGACTGGAGATGAGGGCGAGAGGACGAATGTAGAGGAGACACACCGAGTTGCCGAGAAAGAGAAGAGGTCAGTGGCTCATAGATGAAGACGGGGATGACTGTAGACACATTAAGTTGCTGCACAGCTGCAGTGTTGCTCTTCGCCTCTTCGGTTGAGATCAAGAAGTCAAGAAGAAGAGGAGAGAAGTATCGGCCACCCGAGTAATGGAGTAAGCACTAAGCAGAGGTCGTGTAAAGATGGAAGTGATTTAGGGATTTAGTGTTATCTTGAATTAAAGCAACTCAGCAAGGATTGAGGTCTTAGGGTGACTGGGTGACAGGGTGAGGCCGTGAGTTTGTGATTGTGAGGAGAGGGAGTACGCAGCGTTAGTAGGCACTAGGCAAGCCCAGTAGCTTAGATGCTCACGCTCACTTGCTCAGTGTGTAAGTGTGTAACAGGCTGGCAGTTGGCAGACTTGCAAACTTTTTTTTATTAAATGGGCTTACCGGGCTAGCCCATGGCCCATATGAGCTGGACCTTTTTTGGCTAGGCTTATGGGCTCGGGCCAAAAAAGCCTGAATTTCATAAAACATCCAAATTTTGAGGCCCGGCTAGTTGATTTTTTTAGGCTTTTCGAGCTAGCCCATTGGGCTTGGCCTATTTTGCCAATTCTAGGCTCCTTGTTCTCAAGGAGCATGAGTGTTAAAATCGAGAAACTTAACTTGAATCACTGCCAAGTCCTCCTAGGTTGCATCTTCAGTACTAGTGCCTTTCTATTTGATCAAAACTTGCGTGATTGGAAGGTGACCACACTGCACACTCTTTCTAGCCAAAATAGCTTCCAATTCCTCAGCAAATTGTCCATTAGAGTCAGTAGCAGGCAACTGCATTGAACATGGTGATCCTTCCCCTTTATGTTTCTTGAGCATAGACGTGTGAAAAACTGGATGAATATGCATGATAGGTGGCAACTCAAGCTTATAAGCTACCTTACAATGCGTTGCAGAACCTTATAAGGTTCGAAGTACCTAACAACCAATTTATGGAGAGCAGAACTATTGAGGACATTTCTGCGGAAAGGTTGCAATTTAAAGCCTTAGACAAATTCTATTTGAGCAACTGTATAGTGACCTCTCTATCCAAGCAACTTCTATCAATGACATCATTGTTTGAGTCTCCAACTAGGTAAGGAAGGTGAAGTAATGGCTGGATTCCGTATACTGCTTCAAAGGGAGTCATGCCTATAGCTAAATGATACGAAGTATTATACCAATATTCAGTCAAGGCAAACCACTTGACCCATTGCTTAGGATGTTCCGAAGTCATACATCAAATGTATCATTCAATGGATCATTCTCAATATGGCAGGGAGATATGTGCTTCTTATGTTTGTACTTTCGGCTCTTCCCAACTACTATATGCTAACTATTTTCCTCCCGTATAGTACATTGAAAGATTTGGCGAAAGTTTGTAGAAATTTTCTTTGGGATTCTACTAAGAGTAAGAGGAAAATTCATTGGACCCCATGGGAGTCCATCCTACAATATAAAATGATAGATGGAGTGGGTATAAAAGAATTTAGGAACTAGAACATGGCTTTTCCTTGTGAAACGTAGCTGGCATTTGACGACACTGAATTTAAAATTCGGGTTCATGTTCTACGAGCAAAGTACAAAATGAGGTCTAGGAAATTCCCTATGTTAATATAATTAAAGTGTAGGAAAATTTTCTCAGTCAACTCGATTAGAAGATTGGTAATGGTCTGGACATCTCCTTCTGATTCTACAACTGGATTCCAGGTAGAAATCAACTTGCTCTATATGGAAGAAACAATGAGGGATTTCTGAATTGGAGAGTTTATGATTTTATTGATTAGTCCAGACGCTGGAATTCGAAAATCTTCTATGAAACTCTTCCTATGGATTGTGTAGTTTATTAAAAAGGTCAAGATTCCGTATAGACTCAATGGTTAAGACAAGATTGTCTGAACGCCTTCATTCAATATGGTTTTTACTAGTAAATCGACTATTAAGAGCATACGGATTAAAGCATTTAATGCTTTTTTCCACAAATATCCAATATTGGTATTTCCACAAATACTCAATATTAATTTTTTTTGTTGGAACCAATACTAATATATGTCATGCAAAAATTGCATTATATAAAATTACTTTCTTTTTTTCTTATTATAAGTTATATTTTAAAAAATTTTCATGTCGTTAAATATAAGTCATTTTGTAGCGTGATTAGAGTATTTGATATTTTTTTCTAAAAAAACTTTGTTTGTTTGCATTTAATTAAGATAGAATAGAAATACTTCATCTAATCCTAAATATAGGACCTTTTATTTAGTGATTAAGAAAGTATGCAAATCTTTTAAAAATTATGAACCAACATTAGGAAAGTATTTAATTTGAGGTTCTCACCTCCGACATGACTAATATTATTTTTTCTTCTTTAACAAGAAAAGAAAGAGCCAACAATTATATATAAATTTTTTTATATGTATTTATTGTTATACATATTATATTTATATGTGTTTGTATTTAAATACCTCATCTATTTCTAGTTATAAGTCACTTTCAACTATTTTACATAGATTAAGAAAATAAGTTAAAAGTAGATTTTGTCATTAAATTTGTCAAAAGTTACTTTTATTCTTCTAAAATACTTTTAATTAAATATAGTAGCTATTTCTAATTCATCTCAATTAAATGTAAATAAATAAGGAGTATTTATGGAAAAAAAAAATTAAATGCTTTAAAGTAAAATAACTTATATTTAGGAATATAAAAACTGTTTAGAATATGACTTATAATAATAAAGAGAGAAACTAATTTTAAATGATTTAGTTTTTATATCACATATATTAGTATTGGTTTTGGCAAAAAAAAATATTGGCATTAATTCATTTAAATATTTATTTATTTAAATATGTAAATTCATTAAAAATTAAATTTTTATATTTAAAGAAATTTAAATATTTATACATTTATATATATAATCATATTTGTATGTGTGTGTGAGAGGGGAGCGGAGAATAACTAAAGGAGGGAATAAACAATAGGGGGTTGGGGGAGGGTAGCAAACTAGGTGTGAGTATTGATGTGTCAAAATGTCATTTTGGGAGAGGAAAGAAGTCGTAATTGTTAACTCCGATTTATTTATTTTATAGCATTATGATAAATACTTTTCATAATGTAGTATTTTAATAAATAATTTTTCTCTTTATAGCATAGTAATCAAAAAGCCACCAGAGGGGGCTTGGGCAAAAGAACCAGAGGGGTCTGTGAGGCAAGGAGAGACAAGGAGAAACCTCAAGTACGAACAGAAGTAGAAGGAGCTTGAGAAAATAAGGTGAGGAGAGATAGGGTTCAGGCCGAGCGTAAGTGAGAGAGAGAGAGCTCTGGAGGTGCGAAGATGACAAAGATTTTTCATCCCTCAAACCGTACTCTTACGTGCAGAGTAGTGGGGGGCAGAGTAGTAGTGAAATGAAGGTTGCGAAGCACTCAAATTTGGTTCGATTGGGTGCGATAAGGCGCTCGCATCACTAGCGGAGACCCTATAAAAACTAAACGAAGGCAACTACAGAAAAAAAAAAAAACAAAGGAAGAGAGAAAGGGCGCTGTAAAACCCTAACCAAGAGGGAAGTAGAGTATTGTCTGAGATGCCAAAAGAGTCTGAGTACGAAGCTGTGAAGAGAAACCCCAAGAAGCAGAGGAAGAGCTGAGCTGAGGAAGAGGGAAGGATACCTCAGTCTTCAACAGGTAATTTCTGTTCTAAAAGCTTAGTTTCCAGGAGATGGGTTGAGAAAATTTTTTATCAAAATTAGACTTAGAATTCTGGTTCTAACATTGGTTGCCATGGACACTTGATTAGGTGCTCTGTTTTTCTGGTTGATTGGAATTGTGTATCAGACAGTGCTGTGTTGTGATTTTTGTCTTCTCAGCCTATTGTATGCGTTTTGGTGAACCTGAAAGCAATTGCTTGCTTATACTTTATGTTTTATGATATTGTCAAATATCTTTCCTGCCAAAAAAAGTGTTGTATTCCATGCCTTTGTAATTTATTTGTCTACCATCATTGAAATGTTTTAACCATGGAATAGATCAAACTGGATTAATATTATTTGCTTTAAAAACTTAGCCCATAGTTATGCTCCAAGTGTGCTTTGTGTTTCTATTTCGGTGGCTTACTTTTGTTGTAACCTTCGGTCCATGAGGGGAACTTGATTGAATTTTGAAGTTGAATCCTTAGAATCATGCCTTTAATTCTTGTTGCCATTGGAAGAGAATAGGAGATTGCTTTTTCTTTATATCCATTTAGTGAAATTTATGGGTCTCTCTTTTTTTTTTTATTTAATAGTTGATGTTATATTCTGTGCACTAAGGACTGGCTTGTCTGATGTCAATGAAATGCTATAGTTTGGAGTCACTGTGACTGAGAAATGAAATTTTATTTATGTTAAAAATCTAGCTTATAATTAGGTACTCTGTCCCTATGGTTAATTGAAATTTTTGTATAAGACAATGTTGTGATATGATGGTCTGAACCCATTGTGTGCTTTTCAGCTAAGTCAGAAAGCCACCACCTACTCGCACTCTGCATATGTTGTGAAGTTGTTGAAATTTTTCCTTGTTAGGAAAATGTTGTGTTCTCTATCTTTGGAATTTGATGCCTGCCATTGATAATCAAATGCCATAGCCTAGGAATTGATTAGCTAGATGAATTTTATTTGCTCTATATATCTAACCCATAGTTGTGTTCTATGATTGCTTTGTGTTTCTGCTTCTGAGACCTATCTTTGTCATGATTTTTGTTTATGAAGGGGTTTGATTAAATAATGAATTTGAGCCATAGAATCGTGTTTTGCTGCAAGCTTCAAGCCTTACCCATCCCACTTTGCTTTGATGGTCTAAACTTGTCTTTACTATTGCAAGCTCATTAGTTTTGTCTCGTGTTAGATTCATTCAATGATAGCACATATCTATTTGATATTGGGCTCCTCAATTTATTCTATTACCTTGTGTTTCTTTTCGTGAGCATTGATTTGGTTGTCATACCTGTACGTAATGTTTTGGGTCATGGATGGGAGGTTATATGCATATAATTTGTTTTTTCAAAAATGTGTGTTGGCTGTTGGATATTTGTTTAGCATTATGAATTTAAAAGAATTATATGGGCATGTTTTTCTCACCAAAAAGGTTCTAATTTGGCTGCTGTATGTTTGAATACTTTTATTCACAATAAGAAATGGTAATATATCATGATTTCCTTTCATAAACCTTGGATTTATTATCATGGGGTATAGTATGATTTTAAACCTTTAAAATGTCCCATTTGACTATGTTTTCCATGAAAAAAGCTACTGGTCATCTGGTTGTATATGTAGTTCTTGGTTTAAATTTTAAAGTGTTTCCTTTTGGCCCATGTTTATACTCATGTGAAAGGAGTGTATTCATCTATGTTTCTTCTCAAATTCCTTGCATTTTTGTTGTGGTAAGCTTGCTAATTCTGTCTTTGGCTTGAAAGCATGATCCATGGCAATATCTTTATGGTGGAACAATGATTTGGATTTCTTGAGCGATAATGGTTTTTGTCTTTTACAAAGAATATCATTCTTGATGTTTTTAGTTGATTTAAAGGTGAATACTACTCCATTCTCATTCTTATTCTTTTTGAGCACCTTGGGAGCAAGAACCAAGTTTGGAGAGAAATGAAAACTCTAGTGATTAAAGAGAGAACAAGGGAAATGGCAATGGAGGAGGCAAGCTACAAATCCTAATGGAACTAGCACCGAAGGAAGACAAGGGAACAGCTCATTTCTTTCAATTTGTTATATAATTTAACGCATGATATGATTATGTTAAGTTTGAGTAGGCTCATGCACTCATAAGCTTACATGGCACACACATATTGATAAATTGTATTTGGTGGTTTTTTTTAATTTATAATTTTGATTTTTATTGGTTATTGGTTTCTTTTCTTTTCGCTTTTAGAATTTGTCACGAAGGATTTAGTCTCCGTGGGCAAATAGTTGGGGTATCAATCAATTATACCATAAGTGAGGAGTTGTCATGGTATTAGACTTAGTGTTCAAATAATTTTGGATTCCAATGGCTCTTTTTATTTTCCTTTTAAAATCAAAAATAAATAATAAAAATAGTCAAAATAAACGCCATTTATTTTCCTCCAAAATTTTCTTGTAGCTTTTTTGTTCTGAGTAGTAACACCGTGAGCATATAAGTATCAATTAGTAAATTGTAAGTGATAAAATCACCACAATCAATGGTTGGTTTTGTTTTAAAGTTAATTTTAGAAAAGTAAAAAATTAAACAAATAAATAAGACCTTATTTTGTAAAAATAAAGTTATTTATATTTTATTTTGTAAAAAAATGTATATACATATATATAATAGTCATATTTTAAATTCTTTTTAATGTTTTTTAGTCTAAAATAAAAAGGTGTTATCATGATCGTATTTATTCTTATTTTTATAATAAAATAAGGAAATAAAAATGATTGACACAAAAGAATTACATTTATTTTCTCCAATATTATCCCTTAAATTTTTTTAATGCCTTTTACCTCGAGTAGCATCATTTTATTTTATAAAATAAAGTTGTTTCCGTATTTTTCCTTTTCAAATTAAAAATAAATACTCAAAATCACATATAATTTTAATCATGTCTTTTAAATTCAGGGAAAACATAGATTCTCATTTTAGGAATTGAAAAAAAAATGAAAAATGAAAAAAATGAATGATAAGAGATAATCATTGAAATTAATATCTCTTTTACAAATTAAAACACACCAATCACTTTTGAAAATTATTTTTTTTATAGAAAGATATTTTTTTTTATAAACTTCTCTTTTCAAAAAATATATATAATAAAACACATCAACCAAGTGACACACATTTATTTATATTCTGAAGTACATGGAATTTAATCTCTATCGCAGGATACGTAGGCCCCAAACTCTAATTCTAGGATAAGTCCGCTCTTATAAATAAATAATATTTTTCTTATTTTATTTTTCCAACTTCTCATATTTTCATTTTATTCTTCATTTTTATTTTTACATTTTCTCTTATTTTTATATTTATTTTTGTATGTGAATGAGTGAAGGGTCATCAAAATAATTTTTAAAAGCCACAAAAACTGCATAATTAACTTAAGGTAACCGTTCTTAGGAACGGGTGTTGTGAGAGTGCCTAACACCTTCTTCACTTACAATTGTACTCTTGAACCTAACTTTAATTTGTAGACCATTCTTTTCCTTTTTATTTAGTTTTCCAAAATTTCTTTTAATTTTTTTGTGGCGACTCCTCTAGAATAGGCTTCCATCGTGGAAGCTGATTTCTTCCCATTTTAATCATTTTCCACACCATCCGCATCGCATTCCGGTGTGACAAATTTGAACAATAATACAAAGGTATGTTCAATTAGAGTCAATTTCTTGGAAGCTCATATTTGAATACAAATTTCTCAAATATTGCTGGAAAGTGCTATTTTGCATTTGCAGTCACTACACCAAAAATAATATTTATCAGCGCTTATTTTTACCTTTTATTGATATTTCTAAAACGTCATCTATTACAACACATATTAAAATGGAGTGCTTTTCTTGACATTTCTCACAAACCCCAACTAAAGTTGAGTTTAGTAGGTGTTTGTATCCAAAAGCCAACTATTCTCAATTTTTTTAAAAAAAAAATTTGTTCATCTGATTTTCTCTTGCAAGGTGTTCAACCCCCTTTTTTTCTAATATGTAGTAAAAAATTTTCTCATGTGATATAAAATAGAAAAAAGCAATTGCTCTTAGAGAGGTATCTATGAGAGTTGATCACTTTTTATATGATTTCTATTTTAAGTCAACTTATTATGAAACTTTTTTTAAAAAAATTTAGTCCATTTATTAAACTTTTTTTCATTGATTTGGAAAAAGTATATGATAGAGTACCAAGAAATATATTGTGGAAAGTAATGGAGAAGAAATGCGTTCATATAATTTATATTCGAGCCATAAAGGATATATATGACGGGATAACAAGTGTAAAAACTTTTATAAGTGAGACAAAAGACTTTCTTATAAGGATAGATTTACATTAAGGATCTTCTTCGAGTCCATACTTGTTTGATTTGATTTTGAATGTTGTAACAAAACATATACAGGAGAAAATTCCTAAATGTATGCTTTTCACGGATAATACAATTTTAATTGAAGACTCAAGAGAAAATGTCAATTCTAAACTTGAGTTATAAAGACATACTTTGAAATCAAAAGGCTTCTACTTAAGTAAAAATAAAACAAAATATATGCATTGAAAATTTAACAAGAAGTCAATTAGAAATGATTTAGAGGTAAAAATTAGAGAGTAAATCATTCCAGAAGTGTCAAAGTTCAAGTATGGATCAATTTATAAAATGATGGTGAAATTGATGGGAATGTAATACATAGGATACAAGTTAGGTAGTTAAAGTGGAGAAAAGATTCAGGATTTATTTGTGACTGTAAAGTACCTATAAGTTTAAAGAGAAATTTTATCAAACTGTTATAAGGTCAGCAATGATATATCATAATGAATGTTGGGTTCTGAGAGAGCAATAAGATTATGATGGGAGTAATAGAGATGAGAATGTTGAAATAGATATGTAGTCATACAAGAATGGATAAAATACGATATGATTGTATGAGGGAAAATTGGAATAGCACCTATCGAAGAGACAATGATGAAAAATCATTTAAAGTGGTTTGGGCATTTACAAAAAAGGAGACAAGATGAGCCAATAAGGAGAATTGATCAAATGACTTGAAGTCCTATTAAAAGATATAGAGGAAGAATATTAGGAAAAGTTATAAGGCATGACTCTTTATAAATGATTTATCTGCAGAGATGGTATTTGATAAAGCTTATTAATATTGTATGATCCATATAACCGACCACATTTAAAGGAATAAAACTAATATTATTATTGTATTAATCACTTTCCTTAAGGTTGACCCTTTTTTTTTTCAGATTATTAGTAGATCCGTTCTTGTTTTATGTTGAAATTGATCTGTCTTCATAGAAAATCCTCAGATTTACTTAAAAAATACAGGTTCTTAATTATTGGCTGATGAAAAGTTTTATTTAACCATTTAAAAATCATGTTATTAACACTTATAATATCCCCACCTCACATCACGGTGATAGTTCAAATCTCACATCTACCCATTGCAAAATACATTTAAAATAACAAATACACATATGTATAAAAAATTATATTAAGTACAGATGAATTTGCATGGGCATAATTTGTCACTAATTAATAGGCCTTCTTACGTGAAACCTTTTAAATAAAATTGGGCCACTTTTGCTGAAGTAAGCCTCTGTTTCCATGGACTACATCCAAACCATCTCCCGGCCCAACACAAAATAACACTTCTCACAAAAACATTTTCGAAACAAGAAGAAAAACAAGGAAAGGGCTGATAATCCACTAGTTTCCAATTTAAATGTTTTAAAATTGTTTAACACATATTAGAAAACATGACGACTAATATAATTATTTTCCTACATTATATTATTATTAATTATGGTCATAACTAATAAATATCATCAATTAATTAATGAATAATAATCTTGTTAACATTTAATATATTTTGATTCTTGAATGTAATCAGTATATTCTCTTTTTGCTAAGTTTTAATTAGTATATTCTAATTCTTGAGTGAACTGATAATTCATTTTTATATAAAATTATTTATAAAATTTGACCGCATTTAAAAGATCTTAAAGCACCTATAAACTATAAAAGCATAGTAAAAAATAATATTTCAATTGAACATGGTAAGAATGTGCATACGCATAGAGCTTTCAGAAAATGATTGGAATATTTTTTATAACAAATAAAGATATGTACCATTAGTTTTTCATCATAAAAAAGTTCTAAAATGACTTAAGAGTTTAAAAAAAATTCAATTTATGATTTCTTGTTTTAAATAGCATTATATTACTTTTGAAATAATTGTTTAAATCTCAAATTTTTTATTTTTACTTTTGTTTTTGATGTGTTAATTTATTAAATATATACAATTCTATATATTTATCTCTTGTACCCATGTACCAAAATTATTAAATGTATTATATCATATGCATCATATCGTATCAGATATAATACTCATATTTATATTTATGCATCATAGATATAAATCATGTATCGCCTTTTGAGATTTGTGCCACTTGATTGAAGTTTGTATAGTTCAATACAAAATGCTAATATTTTGCATTCATTTATCACCTTAAAAAGAGTCTGACAAAAGGGGGTCATGAGAGAAGCTAAACTCGTTAAGTAAATCGCCTGAAATTCTTTTACGGAAACAAGGAGAATACATATTGATGTCCACCTCATGAGAAACTTATTTCGGAAATTCAGAAAGAAAATACAGAGAATAGCTGATACAGAAACTTGAATTGGAAATGAGATGATTAAATTAGAATTCAATGAGAATATGTCTCAAAGAACTTTAGTTATAAGAGATGTCGTAAGAGTATATCATTCTTTTAATAAATTGAGTGTATTCTAAGAATAACACGAAAAACTAGCAATATCTCATTGATTAGGAAAATTAATATTGAATTCATTGATTGAAAAAACTACAATGAAGATCTTTAAGTAGAAAAAGAAAATACTAATTTTTATTAGAACTCCTAATTCAAATACATAAATATAGGCTTTATCTAAATGAATTTAAAATAAATTAAATTAATTTTAATTCTATGATTGGTCCCTTGGAAATACATATAGGAAATCATAATTATTTATCCTAATCAAATAAATTTAAAAAAAGATAAAATAAAATAATTCAAATTAAATCTAAAAAATTAAAATAAAATCTAATATTATCCTAAAACTAATTCTAGGTGGCTTAGGTCACTTCTTCCAGCTTGACCTTTCCTGGATCATGGGCTTGGATCAATATAACAACCCTATTCTGTGTTGGACTTTTAGATTTAACCTTCTCTCTCCATTTGGATTTCAAAAATGTTATTTTCTCCTTAAAT
This sequence comes from Adenanthera pavonina, assembly GCA_026686845.1. Taxonomy (NCBI): domain Eukaryota; kingdom Viridiplantae; phylum Streptophyta; class Magnoliopsida; order Fabales; family Fabaceae; genus Adenanthera; species Adenanthera pavonina. The sequence goes on along the minus strand of JAIVEN010000022.1, from coordinate 22,196,320 downwards.
TCTTTGAGGACGTCACTTTATTTGCGTGGTCTAGTTTAGCATGCATTTGAATCTAAAGATGCATGATTAAAGTTTTATTGGATTCTTCTATGATTGTAATGGGATGAAATAAACTTCAATTAGTTCTTGAAATCTCCAACACACTCCTTTTGTTACCAAACTTTACAAAGCTAAAACCTCCATTTAAGATAAATTATGTAATATATTGAAAAAGCCCTTTAGGTTCACATCACATAGATTCATATTATACTAATGTTCTGAAAATCGGATTGAATCGATAAATTGGTGCAGAAATTTAAAAAACCAGTCACTAATAGCATAGGTCAAGAACGGGTCAAGTTGATAAAAAATTAGGAAAATCAGCCAAAAACCTGTAAGAACTAATCATATTATTTTTAGTTTTTAAGATAAAATAGTATTATTATTTTTATATAAATTTTTTCTTTCTACATTATAATATTATATAAGCATTATTATGATATGTAATTATTAATAATTATAAATTTACTTAACAAATAACATGATAATAGATTACTCGTTGGTTATTTTAAATTCAAAATGTAATTATAAATAAATATTAACTTATTTATATTTAAATATTAAATTATAAAACTTATTAGCAATAATTTTTAAATTTTTTATATAATATATAATATCTAAAATTAAAAATATATTAAATTTATTATTATCAGTTCAATTACGGCTTAATAAAGGTTAAACCAATAGAACTTGAACTAAAACTAATGAATTGATTGTTTCAAATTCGATTTGAAAACATTGCATTATACCAAATAAAGTGATAGCATGATCCTGGCCACATGTGATTATACCAAATAAAACTTATAAGTTTACAAATAAATTGACTTTTGTCGCAGTACAGCAGAGGAATTAGTGGATCGAACAAGTTTTAAGATTCGGTGGTGGTGGTGGGGGAGGCAGAACGGGAGACCAAAGAGATCAAGAAGTCGAAGAGATCAGTGGCTATGATGGCGGAAGCGACGTCGTCTTTGAGGAGAGTTCTCCTTTTGGACTGCGTCGTCATCATCCAGGACCTTCTGGTAAGTTCCTCGATGAAGAGCTCACAAGCCTTGGCAAAAGCAATAGGAGCCTCACCTGATATCATCTTCACTTCATCCCCAGATCTCTTCATTATCTTCTTTATCCTCGCCAATGGCAGCGCGTGAGGTCCCATCCTTCCTGATATGCCTCCGCAGTGTAATCCTGAATATGCTCCTGCTTGTCTCATTATTATTATTACTTCTCTCTTTACTCTATATTCACTTCAATCAATGGATCTAACTATATATATGAAGCTATATATATAATTCTCATGCATGTTTATATATATATATATATACTGTCATGGAAGCTTGGGATGACAGAAGTTTCTGGTTTCACTTAACTCACTGTTAATTATTGCATATTTTAATTAATTGCCGGCTAGAGCCGGCGAATTCAATTTCTGATTAATGATTGTATATACATTTGTTGAATCAGACAATATTAAAAAAACGTTTCTTTTATATGGTTTGTATATGTATTTTTCTAAGTTCCCATAGATATTTGTAATTAATAATATGATGTTTCTACATTTTCTTAGGTCCAATGTTTTTTTTTTGTTACGAAAAAATGAACAAAGATTTTATTTATAAGTTGTCATACATCGTATTTATACATGTGGTTTTTATATATATATACACATGTATGTGGTTTGTTTTAGCATTCATATTATAATTTTTATAATATTTAATTTAATACTCATTTTTTCTTTTAAGAAATTGATTTAATCATTATCTGAATAAATATTTATATATGTGTGTTTATATATCCTCGTATCTGTATCCTAAAATTTAAAAAATTATTGTATCTTATGTCATTCTGTATTGTATTTGATACTTGTATTCATACATGTATTACATGACCAAAAAGGCATCAAGTATACCTTCTACTTATACAACAATTTGTTGGTTTTTTTGGTTGTGTATATGAATTTTGAGTCAAAGAATGGAATGGCACAGATTGATCTGACTGGTCTTTCTTTTTTTGGGGCCAAAAAATCTGATTGGTGGAATTATTACAATTTGAGTTACTCCATCCGGTCCCTATTATAGGGTGTTATTTAGAAAATTTGTCTGGTCCAAAATATAAGATGTTAAGTAATAAATTTAATTTTAGTCTCAATTTTACCCCTATTGAATGCTTTCATTACAAGTCTCAATTAACTTCTCTCTCCTCCTATCATCATTATTAATTTAATGTATTTTTATTCTCTCTTTAAGGGTAAAATGGGAATGTCAGAATTTTTTTTCATTAATTTTAGATTGTAACTATTTTTTTTAATCCACGTGCGGCAGTTAAAAACACCTTATAATAGGGACCAGAGTATATATATGTTGAATAAAACAAAAAAGCGCTTTTCTGAGCTTTTTCCTGTTACGGCAGGGAACAAATTGCAAATATTTTTTTTGTTTACTTAGCTATCAGAGGGCTCTTGCAATGTCATCCACTTTGAAATTGTACACCCTTGGGCCTATTCCATTATGAGTTGTTAACCAGCCACGGGTTAATTTAAACCAGTTGGGTTGCATCTTGATTTATTAAATTTTTTCTTGATTTAATAATGGGAATGAAGGGATTAAGGCTTAATCAAATTGAGAATTTTGTGCACTACTTGATGGTATATATTATTCAACTAGGACTAATAATAATGTGAGGTGTGGTTGAGAATTCGTGTATCTTACAACTAATTACATAAGCAATCTCTGCAATCATAGTCATATTTCATTAATTGGTAGGACCCGTTCCAAGTACAATTCATTAATTTTCATTTTCGTGTTGGAGGTGATATCTATGAATCTATCTCGCAAAGGCTATTGCTAGAGAAATATCTTAAGTCAAGTGGTTTTTTTTATTTTTTTAAATTTTGGTATCCGATTACTACTTTAAATTTCGACTGATCATGATTGAGAATCAGAGACCCAAATAGGGGGAATGGATCTTTTATATTCACAATTCTCAAACCTAAGATGTTATGCTTAAACAATTCTAACTTCTTCCACTGACATCAACACCCATTAATATTACAATGTGACTTAAGTAATGTCATCTAATCAAACCCAAAAAAGAGGGCCTCATAATTCAATGTTTGTGTTCGTTTTTCTTTTTAGATATTGGGCCAAAGTTCGATGTTTATTATCGACAAGTTTCAATAAACAAAAGAAAACATCGAAAGAGCTGGCAAGGCAAACATTGGGCTTTTGATACTTATCCAGTACTTATATTGAACTAGGCCTTCAGTAGCTAAATCTTTTTCCCTAGCTACCTTTTGTTTTCTTTCTTTCTTTCTTTTGGGTGAACAGGCTAAATGCCCTTCTAAACATCACCCAATATACACGCAGCCAATTCCAATTCCAATTCATCGTTATTTTTACCACCTTCAATATTTTTGAACCTCAAAACTTATTTAAAGAGTAGTCTGTCATTGGTTTTTCACTATTAATATAGTTAACGTAGAAATAATTTAAGAGGGAGAATCAAATTGAATTTAAAAATTATTTTTGGGTAAAATTATGATCTAGTCAACAACTCAAGTTCTTAATAAATATACAACCCAAAAAAATTCTACTTACTTCAAAAGTGATTTTAAACATAAACTAATGTCCAATCCCGTAAGTTTATTCGGTTAAAAAAAAACATAAAATAATGTGGATCTTGTGCTGTACACTGAAAAATGTGTTCATGACTCATGAACGCATCTTTTTAGAGCTGTTATATTATACTGTTTCTGGTTTATATTATAAGATATTTTATATAATAAATTTCTGATCTAAAATATTAGGTACTGGATATTTTTCTTTTCATTTTACCTCTATCTTTAATTCTTCCATATTCCTCTTTTATAATCGTACAATGATAATAATAGAATGGAGTATTTAATAAAGGTAAAATAAAAAATATTAGTATTTTTTACATTAATTTTAAGTAAAAAAAAGTAATTTTTTTAATATACGTGTAATTGATATAAAATTCTTTATATAATGTGGACAGAAATGAATACATAGATATATTGATTCTCCTAGTTTCCACTGCATCAAACATTAACATTAAATGTACTTTTATAATAAAATTTTGGGAGCCACCATGTGTTTGTGCACACATCTAATAAAGCCACATTCTGCCGATATTTGTTCGCTTGGACAGAGATAAGACTAAAGAGAAAGAGAAGCGTATGGGTTTTCTTTCATCACGTGCAATCTGTTCATCTATGGCTGTCCAGCACGTGATATCTCTCTCTCTCTCTCTACACACACACACATATATATATATATATATGGTTTTCTTTTCTTTTGGATACATACTCGTTCGGGTCCAAAATATAAAGGTTCTTTAACTACTTCACGCATATTAAGAAAAATTAGTTTCATTCTTAAACTCCTAAAAAAATTTAACATCTTATTTTTATTCTTATTAATTATCAATAATTAAATTACTAATCATTATTATCCCAACAATCTTTTTTCCAACTCATGAGAAATAATGAATAATGAATAGGGGTAATATGAAAAATTTACTCCTAAAAAAGAACATAATTTTTTATATTTTGAATAAAATAAAAATTTTAAAAAAATTCTTATATTTTAAACCGGAAAGAGGGAGTATATCTTTGCATCTCCATAAATGCTTTCAGCTTTGAGCAGCAAGAGGTGGTTCCAAAGGCAGCAAATGGGCCAAAACAAATCATTATTGAGGTGCGATGGACCTTCAAGCCTTAGACACTGAAACCTCAAGGGACCCATATGCACAGTGCGCGCTTTAATGCTAAAAATGGATGTGTCGTCCACGCGACCTGTGACCACCTCCCCCTGTCCCTCCGATTGGTTCCTCAGCGTGTGCACTATCTCATTATTTCTCCCAACTCAACTTGATATTTTTAAAATCAGATTTTTTTTTTGTGATTCACAGTAAAAAAGTAATACATGTGAGTTACAGATCTTCAAGACTTAAGAGGGTCAGCCCAATGGCTCAAGATGCTTATATAGGAAAAGTTGGAGTGACAATAATATATAATTTTTTTATAAACTGAATTTAGGTGAGTTGGATTTCGAAATTTATGAGGATTAGACTATGTATTATGGCTCAAAAAAATGTTTTTAATATAGTAACTAAAGATTGTTGAAGTCCTGAAGGCTCTGTTTGGTTGGGTTTTCTAAGAGGAGAGGAGGAGATTAGAAGGGATTAAATTCTTTTTTCTTGTCTGGCTAAAAAATTAGAGGAGATTGGAGGAAATTTAATTTTCTTTAACCCCCTCGTCCATCCATTTATAAATTTTTCTTAAATTAGGATTTTTGTTATGGGGAAGAGAGTATTTATTACTCAATCCCCTCCTGAACTAAATAAAGTTTCACTAAAATTCCTCAAATCCCCTTCCTTCCAACCCCACAAAACAAACAAATTTTAAAACTCCTCCAATTCCTTACTCCTCGATCCCCCTCATTAAAACCCCTCCAATTTCCTTTCTTTTAATTTTTTCAGTTAAACCAAACAAAGCCTAATGAATGGCGGAAAAAAAAAAAAAAAGACAGCCTAATGAAAGCAGGCGAAAGCTTCAAATGTTTCTGTGAGCGAATGATATTGCATGACTTAAATAGACTGAAGGCGCTCCAAGTTTTCACGTCTAAACATTGTACTCACGTTACTCAAAAGAGAAACATCTTAACTAAACCAAACCAAGTTCACGTGGGTGTTAAGAATAACATGGCAACTAGTAAAGTACAAATTCTAAACCCTAAAGCTACCCAGCTACTTCTGACACGGACCACATATTCTTCAACGAGACAGACACATAATTACATTACATCCATGTTTTCTGTTCCGAATTGCCAGCTGTAATTCTCTTATTTTTTTAATCCTCTTAAATGAATGAGCGTGCTTAATTCACCATCAATATCATAATTATTATATTTAAAAAAATACGACTTAATATATATATATATATATATATATTCCTTGGGTTTGCTTGCCCAGTTAATTAATAGTTGAGATATGGTCAATTCTTGAGGTGGAAAAAAAACACAGTCAATGATTCCCTTACAGCATATGATAAAAGTATTAAAACATGATCAGTTCACGTGTTAGAGACATTCATTCTGCATATTCTTCACAAGCGCATGAATTTGCTTTAGCACTACCTCTTCTTTATTGTGTGTGTGTGTGTGTGTCTGGACAAGAGAAAGAATTAATTAAATTTGTCGATTTTTTTAAATAGTCGAATATGTGGTAATAAAAATCTAATTTAGATTCAAGTTAGGTCAAATTCAAACTACAAGAAAAGCTTTTTCAAGAAAACTAATTAGATGTGGATTTATGCAATTTACGTATAGTTTAAAAAACTATGGATTCCACCTTATTAAATTTAATAAAGAAAAAATAGGACATAAAAAATAATAGAAGAAAAGGACCAAAAAAGTAACGTCCAATGCAAATTAAATATGCCAAATCAAAATATTATTTTTTATTTATATTTCATAATTCCAACTAATTAAATTATTAGATATATGGATACAGGTTTTCTCTGTTCACGAAATTTGAATATGAAATTTTGCTTAAGGGATATTAAGATTCTTCCACTACTCCATCTAATTAGTTAATGTTGGTTAAATTTATCAAATTCAGACTAAGAGTACGGTATTTCAATGCAGCAATAATGGAATTTGGTAAAAGGTTAAAATTCTTGTTTCCTTAATATGCAGATTGATTTTGAAGATCATTGGCTAATAAGAAACCCAAAAAGGTTGGATTTTGTAATCTAATGGAGCTAAAGTGTATACTTATTATAAGATGCGAAAAATAAGAAATAAATTGTATTTGGAAATGGAATTTTAAGATATGGTAAAGTTAAAAAGTGGAAATGATGATGAACAAAGTGGATTACTAAGGGTCCCTCTCTACCAACTAGCCTACAAAAAACCAATGATGCTCTCTGCAAAAAAAAAAAACCATCATATGTAGCATCAAAGTCTTTATGGTTTCCCACTTTTGTGTGTCTCATGAGATGGTCTATGTTTCCAAAATTGTCTCTCTTTTTCATGATAATGTTGTAAGGCTATGAATTTAATTTAAAGCTGTTAATATTGGCATGCACGAAAACCCCTTCACCAAGACTTAAATGTAATTTATTTCATCAAACACAAAAAAGGATAGTTCTTTTGTAATCAAAAGTGGTCATAATCAAATTAATATATTTTCTAAAAATATATTAAATTTATTTCACATTGCATATAAACCCCTTCATCAGGACTTAAATGTAATTTATTTCGGAATCTCAGGTTGCAATTCGATCCCTCTGGATGATTTGTCCATAAAAAGGATAGTTCTTTTGTGATCAAAAGTGGTCATAATTAAATTAATGTATTTTCAACTTTAGACAAACAAAAAGCTACTATTAATAAATTTCATGCATACCTTAATATTTAAGCCCAAACAAGTCCATATCTATTAATTCATAATCATAAATTGAAGTCAAAATAAGCAACTTAGAATCCATCAATCATGGTATTTATCTGAGTTTATATTGTTAAATATGTAAAACAAATAACATTTGCATAACTTTAGAATGGATTTTCTGAGCAAACTATAATAAAAAAAATTACCAAAATATGACATGTTAGATAATATTTATCAAAATATAACACACAAAATTGATTGATGGCAATACAATTTGACTCTGTATACACAAATCGACCGAATAGATATGTGACTTTTGATTTGATAATATTTTTACGTAACTTACCTTTTTGCAATTTCAAAAAAGTAAAGTCACATGGCCATCCATGCGACTTTATTTTTTTTAAATAACTTTTTTTAATTGTTAGAATGGAAAATTTAAATGGTTCCTCTAATCCTATTTATAAAATGTTAACCAATGAATGAGTATTAAAGAAAGTTAGTTATACTTAGAAATTTTAATTAATATAAACTTCCAATTTTACCCTATTTCTCAGTCAAGTAATATAATTATGTGGGGGAAAGAGAGTGTATCAAAATAGGGAATGATTTATGAGGAAATAAAGTTATTGAGGGGAAAGTAAGAAAATTATATGAAAATATTATACTACAACTTATAAATATGATGAAGTAAATATTTTAAATAATACCTTACAAATGGAATTAGAGGAAATATAAATTACTAATAATTGATATATTATTAAAAAATAATTATTAGTTAACAAATTTTAACAAATATTAAATAAAGAATATTGGATCTTTATTTTATTGAATAATCATTAAAAAGACATCAATTTAATTAAAAGTCAAACAAATACTAATTAATAATTAACTAATAACAAGTAAATAATAATTATTAGAAATAAAATAACACTATAATGAAGTAGCAAATATGTATCAATAATTGAAATATAAATTTAATAATTGATTGATAAAAATGGTTAAATATAAAATGAGAAAGATAATTAAATAGTAATAATTAGTTATTAAGTATTAAAATTTGGTCACTTTACATAATGACTACCAGTGCCATATCTTACTCTTCTTTTATTACGTTATGGTCATTCTGGTCGTATGTTTGCTTCTGTGTGCCGCGATTCAAGTGACTCAACTCTTGATAATATTTTTGTAGTATTTAAATCAAATCAAGTAGAGTCAGCCAGAGAAATTGATTGGCGAGAAATCTCAAATGCTTGATTTGATAACTTACCATATTGAAAAGTATACATATTGTACTCAACACCAAATAAAGTTGGATAATCCAATAAAGACATAAATGGTCCAGACAGACCAAGAATTGGAGAACTAAATGGGGGCAATGAGAATGGCGGCACAAAAGAAGAAGAAGCGGCTCCTATAAATGTACCGGATGTGGCTGAAGTAGTGGCGTGATCACATTTCTCATCATATTCTTATTGAGAAGTAAGTGGTGACCTAGTTGATAAATAGTCATCACGTTACTTACTTAGTTTTCTACGTTCGGGAATTGTGAACGTGGTATCTCATGTGCAGGTGGAACACACTCAGGTTCCATGTTGAAACGTTGCTCTCTCATTGCAATTAATGTGTTACGTTGGTCTTGGGCAACCATGGTATGAAAACCAATTGATATTTCTGTAGGATAATTAATGGTAAATCTATATAAATCTTCTACTATATCAACCTGAAATTAATAATAAATCATTAGGTTATGACGTTGTCTATATCAAGAAAAAATACAAAGTCAATTAGAGGGACCATTTAAATTTCTCATTTCAACAATTAAGAAAAACATAGAATTGTTTTTAAAAAAGAAAACAAAGACAAAGTTGCATGAATGACCATGCGACTTTACCTTTTCAAAATTGCAAAAAGGTAAATCACATATGTATCCATGCAGCTTGCCTTTTCATTTTAAAAAATATATATTATTATATCAGAAATCACATATCTATCCTGTTGATTTGTGTGTATGGGGTCAAATCACATTGCCACCAGTTGACTGTGATTTACCTTTTTGATAATTTTTTTATTATATTATACTAAAAAAACCTTTAGAATGCGTGGTAAAAATTCAACTAATAAATGATTTTATTTTGTACCAACAATTAAAAAATTAAAAAATTAATTTAAGGTGATGTGAATGGTAGGGCTCTAATTCCTTAAGTAAATAATTGGGAATTCCATTCACAATCTTTATATATAAAATAAATCTAATTAGGATGACCCATACTTTATCCTCTATACCTTAAAGTAGATTAATCCTGCTATGCTAATGGAAGATGTTGTTCACCACCAAAAGAAAAAGAATTTGAACAAGATGAATCGTTAAACCAACCAATTTTTTTTATTGGTTTTATTAATTTTTGACCGATTTTCAAAATGATAGGTTCTATAGAGACTTTGAGCTTTAGGTATCAATTTGTCAATTATTTGATTGGACCGACAAATCCAGTATAGATAACATCATATTGAAGCGTGATTATGTGATGATAGGACAATTTTTTTTTCTTCCCTGAATTACGTAATGTTTTAGGAAAACATCAAATGAGTTATAATGCTTCCAAACTAGCAATTCTCTTAGAAAAAAGATGCCTCTATTAATTTGAGAAGCAGAAGAAAATAAATGATAATATCTAAATTATTTGTGATGAATTAAACCAATGACCAAGCGACACGGAATATGTATTATTGGGGTTTGAAAATGGTGTGTCCCATACCTAAATGTGGTATATGCCACAGGGTACGAAATGACACTTAAAAGGGGGTCCCATAATTGTCACCACATTTAGCGACAAATAAATTCAACCAATAAGAACTAAGAAAAGATGGCCCAAACACAAGTATCCACATGCAAATGTTTGGCAAGAGAGAATAAGAATTAGAGGCAGAGCAACAAGACATGGATTTCAATTTCACTGTCTTGACAGTAAATAATTAATGGGGTATTGTGGAGTGCTTGCTTGATTAAGTGACAAGAAATTTTTTAAGTTTAACGAGAAATTTTAAGTTATGAGAATATAGTCACAGTTAATACTTGGTGATAAAATTAAAAAAATTTTATTTGACTCGATTTGAATTAATTTTATCAAAAATTCCAAGTTCAAGTTATAGGAATATAACCACTATTAAATACTTGATAATATAATTACACAAATTTTATCTAACTCAATTCAAGTTTATCATATCCTAGTAAATCATCCCGAGAGGTAGATATAGGGACAATATGGGTAGGGGGGTTGGGTTTGGGTGGTCAGAGGTTGAATTGGGAATAAGGGGAAGGGGATAATGTGGAATGTGGAGTACGGACCCCATTGTGAAGAAAGTGGTAGTTGGATCGGTCGTTGAGGAATATACCTAGAAAGGTGGAATACTGAACTTTCGGTTTATAGAAATTGTGCCTCAAATTGAAGTAGACGACAGTGTGTCTCTGCGTTTCTGCCTTGCCGATTGGAGAGATACGTGTATTGGGTGTGTACTTGAGTTTTAAGTCTCTGACGGCAGGACGCTGAGCTCCTGTTAGCTGGTGGTAGGGGTGGGAATAGGCCGGGCCCCTACCAGGGGCCTATGGCCTGGCCTACATGAGGCCTGGTCTGGCCTAGCCTATTTATTTAAATAGGCCAGGCTTAGGCTAATAGCCAGGCCTATTTAGTTAAATAGGCCTGGCCTGTTTGTTAAAGGCCTGGCCTGAAGCCTATCAGGCCAGGCCTGTTTATGTTTTTTATTTTATATTATGTATAAAATATATAATAAAAATTAAATATTTTATAATGTAATATTATTTTTTTCAGTCACTTTAAATCTCTATTACACCTTCTTGTTCCACCTTTATTTTCAATTATTTCTTCTCATTTCTCTCAAACAGTCATATTGACAAACTCTAACCTAAACTCAGCTTCCATCAATGCCTCCATTCTCTCAAGCCATCGCCCATTAATCTTTATTACGTCTCTCGTTGCAAACATTTATGTTGAATAAGGTTTTAACTACAACTTGAGCATGGATAGTGTTATAAGATTAATTTTTGTTATTATTATGTAGAATAATGTACAAGATAAGTCCTTTATTAATTTTTTTATTTAAACATATATATTTCTTTTGTTAATTTTTTATTGTTATGTAGGCTTTAAACAGGCCAATGGCCTCTTTAAAGCCTTCAAGGCCTAGGCTTTTAAGCCTATTTGAAGGCCTACCAATTGGTAGGCCTTTAAATAGGCTTCAGGCCAGGCCAGGCCTTTTACAGGCTCAGGCCTGAGCCTGAAAAAAAGCCTAACATAGGCTAATAGGCCAGGCTCAGGCCTAAGGCCTGTATTGCAGGCCTGACCTGTTTAGACAAGGCCTGGCCTGGCCTGGCCTATTCCCACCCCTAGCTGGTGGTGACTGGCAACTGCACAAGCATGCTTGAAGTAATATTATATTTATAAACATAAATATAAATAAATAAAATGTGTATATATATATATATATATATTTTTTTTTTATATTTTTTTTTATTAAAATAAGTATTTAATCAATATCATGATCAATTATCAATCAATATCAATACCAAATCATAATATAAAATTCATTACTACAAGTAAGTTTATAAATCATGTTAATAAAGTTCATTTTTAAAAATAACTCTTAATTTTGGTGATAAGAGATTCAATACCCCTTAAGTAAGATTTTAAATTCAAGTGTTTTAAATAGAATAAAAAGAGGTTATGAGAGTTATCCTATTTAGGCCTAACAATATTTAAATATAATTTGATAATTTCATATACTAAATAATTATATTAAAAAAGTTCATTTTTATGATTTTCGCAATGCATGCCATTTAACTTATTTTTTAATGAAAACATAAAAGTATATAGAAAGTATATTTTATTTTGTGGAAATTAAAGACTTCTTTAAATTTTGTTGAAATTGCATGAATTTTTTATTTTTAAAATATACACAATTTTTTTTTGAAAAAAATAAAAAATAAGTTTTATGCATTTCTAGAATTTTGTCATAATCACACAAATATTCTTTTTTTGTTTAATTTATATTTTACACAATTTTTGAAAGATAAAAAATTATAATTTTAATAGAAGTCAAGATATGTTTGTGTAATCTATTTTTATTTTAAAGATCACAGTGCAATATTTGAAAATAATATATATATATATTATAATAAAATTCAAAAGAAAGTTCATATTAACTTTAAAAATATCAATTTTGTAAATCAAGATAAATATATGTAATTTCAACAAAATTCATAAGAAATTTGTTATTTTACTCAAAGTTTGATTAAACAAAAAAATCTGATAACATAAATATTAAAAGAAATTATACTTACTTTACTTAGCAATCGAACTCAGATGAACTAGATCTTGACTATACTTTTGTTAAGATCACCTTACCTTACACATGACCACATTTTAAAGCCAAGTTAAAACTAAAAAGCACAACCAAGTCTTCGCTTTCATATACTATACGTCTACATCCACTTATCCAAGCTTTTCACCTTCTCCCCTCTCAATGTGCCACCATGGATTAGATTAATAGTCAATCCAATATTCAGTCATTGTGAGATTAAACGACACCGAGTCAATTCACAATATGAGACTAGAGTTGATTCGGTCTTAAAAATTATTTAAAAATAAAAAAAATGATTTGATTTATTAAGAAAAATATAATTACATTAATTCAAAATATATTTTCTTAAAAAATAATATTATAATCAAAAGTAATATTTATTAAAATTATAAATACTTAATAATAATGTATTATTTTTACATAATATTATGAAATTAATTTAAAATTTTAAATAAAATTAAAAGATTAAATTCTTAAAAATATTCACAATAATAATATAACCAATTCATTTCATATATTGTTTCAAAAAAAATATTATATAATTATTTAAAAAAGTATATATAAAATTATATATATTGGGATCGGGTGAGATCAAATTTGTCTTTAACTCGGTATCCAACTCGATCTGATCTCTGAGACTGCTCTGGTATGCTGGGAAGGACCAATCCTGCTGAACTATTGGGTTGGTTAAACACCCTGGATGCCACTTTGTTTTTATTTTCAAATATATATATATATATATTAGTATTCTTCATATACTATGTTTTATTAGAAAAATGACATTAAAGGCCCTTAGAAAAATACATTAAAAGACCTGAGTTTTGAAAAGTACATTTAAATACCTGGGTCAGTAGATAGTAAAAAAGTTGTAAAATGAGTTGTAAATGATAAATGGTGGAATTATGAAGGGAAAATTGGGTTTTGGTAAAAGAAAAAAATTTGGTTTTTGATACAAAATGAACTTTGGTACCAAAAACCAAATATTTTATTTTTTTGATACCAAAATCCAATTTTCCCAATTATAAATCACTCAAGATTAGTTGTAAATATATAAAAAGAAATTCCATGTTCAGATTTTGTTGAGATCTGGTTATAAAATCCTTAAAACTCCATGTTAATGGGACAATAATAGTCAACTAATCATATGGGTAATCGACTTTTGAACATCACAAAATATTCTGTCAGATTTGAATTGCAAATTCCTGAAGATTAATTGTAAATAGTAAATAATAGAGTTATAAATTGTCAAAAATCAATTATAATGGAGGACAATAACGGTTAGATCAACTAGTGAAATAGGTAACTGACTTTCAAATCTCATAAAATACCCAAAAAATCTTTTTAGGAGCCTAATAATGGATTGATCCATTTTATCAGTTGGCTATTGTTGTCTTCCATTTATAATTAATCTATGACAATTTACAACTTTATTATTTATTATTTACATTTAATTCTTAGGAATTTATAATTTAAGTCCACCTTGAATCTGGGTCTCTTATTGTATTTTTTCTAAATTTGGAAACCCTGAGGGTAAACTTGTTGCTACAAGAACCTTCAATGTCATTCCTTGTTGGTGGATTTTATATGACTTGTACGTTATTTTTTTTCTTTTTTCTTTTTTTCCCCTGTACACAACCATCTAGCATAGTAATACTGTACACTATTGCATTCAGATCATGTCGGTTTCTTTTTATTTTGTGATTGAAATATGATACTGCCGCCGGAAGTTTAGGTAGATTTGATTGATTTGGAAATTTGTGGGCCCCAAATAAAACCATACAATCGTACTCTGTTACGTTAAGCATGGACCTAACAAATTCCTCACCACCTTCAATTTTTTAAGCCTCAATTATGATAAATATTAAGAAAATCATATAGGTTACTAAACCTGTTAAAGAACTAATTTAAGATTTAATGATCTGATTAGAGGTCAGGTTTTGATCAAACTGATAATACTTAAATTAATATATTTTAAATAATAGATAATCAAATGATAAAACTTAGCCTTCCAAAATCCAAAAAAAAAAAAAGATTTGATTTCAAAGAAAATAATGTCTCTTTATAAAATATGATCCAAATAAAAAATAAAAAAATATAAAATACATTCTTTATTATTAAAAGAAATACTATATATGATAATAAATAATAATAGCATATCATTATTGATTTAAAATGAAAAAAATAAATATTAAACTAACATTAAGAAACACTCTTAATTTATTTTCTTCTTTTTACTTATAAAAAAAGTAATACTCATAATTGGTAATATTTTATACTTTAATATTACATTCAATTTGATAGTAAAAATTTTTTATTTATGATATTTCTTCAAGATTAAAATTTAAAACTCCTTGAAGCTCGTGTTAAAAGAAAAAAATTCTTAAAACCCTCAAATCATGGGAAATATAAAGGAAAGGAAAATGAGGATTGAGATGTCATTTCCAGCCAACGATTGCCCAGGCAAGGGGCTGTAACGCTACTTTTCTTAAGCTTTTAGGATCACTTCCTCTCTCTCCCCATCTCTATCTCTCACCTTAAGTATATGTACACTTCAAATTTCTTCTCCTAGCTTCGTCTTTATTTCATATTTGCCTCAAATTTTTGCCGATCTCTTCTCTCTCACTCCACACTCACATTCTTCGTCATTGTGAGTATTTGAAGGTTCTCCTCTGAATGAAGCTGTAGAATATTAGTTGAAGCAAATAGTGGTTCATGTATATTTTTGCATTTTTTTATTTTTTTCACACTTTTGTTGATATTAAAGTAAAGAAACGATGATTTCAAGTATGTATTTTTCCCCTCTTCTTGTTTCTTCTTCTTCTTCCTCTTTACAATTTTGTCAACTTGAATTGTTTTATTTGTTTAAATAGTTGATTCTGTCAATTTTGACATGTTCTTAGCCTATTTAGCTTATTTATTACTAGTTTTATTAGTTTTCCATTTCTCTCTTATGCTGAACTGGATCATATATAGCTTCCTAGCTAACTCAGTTGAACCGGCCAATTCAATCAGATTTTCATGTGCCTTTGTGCTATTTATTGAACGTACATACACACACATATGATTGGCATTATACTCTCTCTAATACTTAATATAAGATCCTTTTAACCGAATCACGCAGATTTCTCTGAAAATCTCAACATTTTTTCAAAACTACTCTTATTTACTCTCTTTTTTTTTCTTTTCAGACACATTAAATAGGGACATTTTTTGAAAATATATAATAAATACTACCTCGTATATTATAAAAAATTTTATATTTAAAATGAGGATAAAAGATCCTGTATATAGGAACGATAGTAATAATTTTTTTACCCATTAGTAAAAACTAAGGTGGACCATCTTGTCGGTTGGCGAAAAAAAAAAGTGTACTATCTTATCTTGTTAATTAGGGGCCACATAAAAAATATAAATGAGGAATTCTCTGAAAAAAATAAAATAAATCATTTAAATGCGGAATTCTAATGAGAAATTATCTCTTACTAGTGTAATAATTTTCCAACCGGCGTCGTATCGTTGTCTCAATATGTAGTTTAAATACAAGATTTTTTTTGTTTTGTGTAACAAATTTAAAACATTTGTATTTGCTTGAAAATGAATTACAAAACAAAAATGTTATACTGAATATGCACAAGAAATTTGAAAACAAAAACAATGAATGGAGATTTTTTCCTTTAAAAAAATGTAATTTATATTTTTCCTGAATAATCTAAAATCTAATGTTAATTTAAACAGTTTGAATTCATTATTTTTTTGTTTTTAAATTCAAATAATTATGAAATTAATAAAAATATTTTTAAGGTATTATATATTTTTAAAAATAAAAAATTGAACCATTTGAATCAAAGTTAAATTATGACAAAAATTAAATTAAGAAACAACAACACCCTACCTTGGAACTTCCAGCTCATGTTGTCTTAATGTTTCTCACCTAAGTTAGTGCTACTTAATGTCTTGACTATACTCATGTTCTTAATAAAAAATTTTTTTAATCGAATTACGTTGGATTAAAAATAGGAGTTAAAGTTAGTTAACTATCCCAATTTATCTGAAAATCATATTTTTTTAAAACAATTCTTATTTAATCTCATTTTCTTTCTCTTTGTGATATATTGAATAGAGATATTTTCTTAAAATACATAATAAATACTATATCGTATATTATAAAAAATTTTATATTAATAATCAGAATAAAAATATTTATATTTAAGACAAAAGAGAGTAGTATTTACATTAATTGTATAACATTAATTCCGATATGCCTTACTTCATTCCAAAGCTCTAACCAAGGTCGGCATCTAATAATATGCAACATGCAATTAATGATTTATGGATAATCTATATGTGAGAATAGTTTTTTTTTTAATGTGAAATTAGTATCTTGTACATGTTTTGCTTTACACTTCTTTTTCATTATATGGCGATTTTGGTTTCCTGTATAGTTAAATTATATTGTCTCTTTTGGACCCAAAAATCAGCATAGTTATCCAAGTAATACTAATTATACTATATTACACTCGATACAAGAAATTACAATTGTATCTACTCAAACTTCCATATTTACAAAATTTAATAAAAATGGAAAAATATACTTTTATTTTATATTTATTTAATTTTTTACTCCAAATTTTTTTAATGGTAATTTCTCTCTCTCTCTGTTTTTTTGGCCATAATTAATTTGTCTCTTAATGTTACTTCAAGTTTTACTTTGGTATATTAAAATTATGTGATTTTAATTTAATCCTTTGATTTTACCTTAACTTTTATTTTATGTATTAGTAATCAAGTTTTTAATGAAGTTTTTTATTTTAAAATTACTCAAATGCTTTTCTCTCAAATGCTATCAAGAAACAGTTTTTTTAGTGTTTGAAAGAAAAAATATTTGAATATTTTTTAAGTAAAAATTTTATATATATGTTATGATTTTCAATTTTACATAACGAATATTTGAGAGTGTTGATGACAGAACTTATCTTTCTATTATAATAATGAATATATATTTGTCATGATTAAAATGTCATTTTCGTTATATTAATTTTAATTTTGAGAAGACGGAAATTATAGAAGAATGTGAAGCCGACCGTTGGCTTCTTTTTTCTTTTCTTTCTTTCTTTTTAAATTAATTTTTTCACGAATTCTTCTTCTCTCTACTTTAGCCTATCCGACCAAGTAGGTCCGTAGTATTCCATCGGTATATAATACCAACAAAGCTTGTACTTTCTAGTTTCTACCTCAAATACTCTTCTATCAATCAATACACGCAAATTATGAGAAAAATAATTTTTTACTTACAATTTTATTTGATTTTAATTAACATATAAGGTTTGAAAACTTATGATTGTTTTTTCGTTTATAAATTTTGATTTAAATGGTTTTTTATTTTTTTAAAAAATAGTAAGAAAAATATAATAATGAAATTATATTAAAATTATTTAAATAATAAATATTTAATTTTAAATTTTCGTATGGTAAAGAGTAAATTAAGAACAAAATAAAAAATATAAGAATCAAAAATAATTTTTTATATCAGTTTTAAATTATTGAAGAATACCTCGTCTTAAGTAATAATTTCTTCCTTTTTTAGCTTTACACGTTAATCCATATAATTTCACGCAAGTTAATGTAAAGGAATATACAAAATATAAAATTAAAATGATTATGACTCTAAAAGAATCCAATGATACAGAGTCAAAATCTACTCATCATTTTCCATTTATATATATTTGCAAGCCATGATTATGCTGGAATGCATTTGACGTTTCTTAACTCCTCAAAAAGATTTTCTTTAATTTCTTTCAACAAAAAAGGAGAACTCATGGTTTTTTTTTCCAATTGGATTCATCGTTCAAAAATTAGTGGAAAACTCTCTTGAGAACTTTGCCGGTTTTATACAGCTCATAACTTTTAGATACTGGACTAGATTGTTTGGTTAAAAAAAAATCACAATATATAACACAAGGTTATCTTTTATTTTTTGGTAACAAAATACAAGGGCATTTTTTTTAATGTACAAGGGTATCTTTGTCAAACAATGAAACAAGTACCTTCCTTAATCCTTTTGCTTTTTTCTTTTTCACTAATAATTGAATGAATCTCTCTTGTTTTATATACATGATCTGTCACATTAATAGTACTAATCACATTTGTCCCAAAAAAATTGTACTAATCACAATGGGTGAATATTATTATATATTTATATTCAATATTTAATATTTAATATACATATATTGATTGATATTTATTTTTCATTATTCGCCTGTAACCTTTCAGCTGATATAAAGACCAAAATATAGACTATAAAAATTTACCTAATTATTTTTTAAATGAGTTTTAATTTTTAATTTAATACACAGTACAGAAGCTTCTTCTTTTGTTGGATTTTCTTAATAAAAAAACATATGACGCATGCAAATGCCTCTTTTTTAAACTTGTTTTCAAACCTTGTGTCATCTCTGTCTTAAAGACTCTTGCGAACGAAGAAGCCGTAGCTAGGGAGAAACAAATCATTCACTTCAGATCTACTGATTCTTCAGGCTTTCAATCGTCGAGCTCGCGTATGAGTTTTATCACCTTCCATCCTTTGTGTTATTTCACTTCTTTCATAATCTCCTTGTCTTAGGCAGCTGAGTCGAATCACCGAGCTCCATAATGTGTTAAATGTCGCCGTGGCCGCCGCCGGAATTATCCTTACCGGCGTTTTGTGGGAATACTGGTCAATGAAGCAGTTTATCTGGTCCAGAATCCATGGATTGCTCCCACCGAACCGGGTTTACGGGTCGGCGTGACATTGTCTGAGTAGCGGTGGAGTGAGCGAAAATGTTCCGGTCCACGAGATGGAGGGCCGAGAAGCACAGGATCAAAGCTGTTTTCAAGCTGCAATTTCATGCCACTCAGGTAGCTTCACAGGCATTTTTGTAATCGCCCTGTTTTCATATCTTTGAGCTTTTTTTTGAATTTTCGATTGTATGATGACTCACTTTGAGCTCACTCAGTTGAAGGATAGCCACAATTGTGACTGCCACAAGTATTGAACTTAATCTTGTGGTGGTAAATTCTTCTAGCTTCTGTTTGGCAGCCGAGAATTTTTTTCTTTTCAATTTTTCTCAATTTTTAGTTTGAAATTGTTCTCAATTTTGATCAGTTTGGAGTCAACCAGCTTTCTATGACGTATGGTCTCGCTTGGCAGACCGATTCGTCTTCTCTGTATGCTTAAGAAATAAAGCTAAGAGGGAGAAAGAAAAACTCTTGTAGTCCTTCCTATATTTTTTCTCAAAATTCTCGTCTGGCGCTGGAGTCATATCTGAATTCCGATGGTTTGCAAAATGTGGTTGGGTTGAGACTTGAAAATTTATTTTTACGGTTGACAGATTTTACTTTGCAATTTCAGGTGCTGCAATCTGGTCTAGATGCATTGGTTTTGTCCATTATTCCAGAAGACGTTGGAAAGCCGACTAAGAGATTACAGAAAGCAACGGTTCGAGATGGACTTTGTAGATGGGAAAATCCGGTTTACCAAACAGTCAGATTCATACAGGAGCCCAAGACTGGGAAGATCCATGACAGAATATATCATTTTGTCGTATCAACGGTATAACATTTGTCTCTCACTCGTTTCAGTAGTAGGTTTTCTTCAAGTGGTTGCTTATGTCAGAATGTGATGCAATTGGGTTCTATAACTATGTAGGGACTAGCGAAAGCTAATTCCGTTGGGGAAGTTTCAATTAACTTAGCTGATTATGCCGAGGCCGCAAAGCCTTCCTCTGTCTCTCTTCCGATCAAGAATTCTCACTGTGATGCTGTTTTACATGTCAGTACTTGCCCTTATCTCATGGCCTTGAAATTTCAGGGAAACTTCATGATATAAGTAGACGCATTATCATGAAAAAATATTCACTGATGTACAATATAAATTCCAGTATATTTGATTTGTTGATTAATGAGCAGGTATCAATACAGAGGCTGCAGGAAAATGGCGATAAAAGGTAGGTTATGTTTGCTTTTTAGGTTGCGGATTTCCTTAGACTTAACAGGTTTAGGTGATGGACTTTCTCTTGTTGGATAACACTTGCAGAGAAGAGGAGGAATGTGAAGAAGTCAGAACAAGATCCCATGATAGAAGCTTAAGAACCTATTTAATCTATGGAGATATGGATGAAAGCACTGCAAATAATTCTGCTGAAGTAAGGTTTCTCTAATTTGGTTTGGTTTGATTTATTTATTTATTTATTTTTTTGGTTCTCTTTATATTCATTCTTCTTCTTCTTCTTTTTTCTTTTTTCTTTTGTTGTTGTTTTGGGGGGTGGGGGAGGTTGTTTGGTTGGTGGATAATTTGTTCCTTTACTCTTGTTCAGATAAGAAACATTCTTAGGCAGTTAGGTCTGCACTTTAGCAAAACTTTGGGAAGAGTTTGTTCCTTGACAACTATCATGTTTTCATAATTGAAATTTTCTAAATGTCATAACAGAACCATTTCCAATTCCAAGAACCGAGTTGGCCAATTTTATTTCTTCTTCTATTATTGGTATAAAATTTATGTAAATGATTAAAATTCCTCTTTCTTCGTATAACAGGATGTCTCTGCCAAAGCAATTACCCTTAGAACTGAATTCAGTGCTGATTGTAGGACATCTAGTGGATCTGACCTTACACTGTCCAGTTCTGGCAGCAGTTCAGGACTCAATACTCCCAAAGATCTTGGACTAAGAAATACTAACATCCATCAGAAGCCACATGATTTGGTTTCGTGTATGAACCACACTTCAGAGCCTCAGAAACCTTCTGCAAATACCTCAACATCAGTGCCTGATGAACACCAGAGATTAAACTGGGACTGGTCTGCTGGCTTGGAACATGGTTTGAGTACAGATGATTTGACAAATGGTTCTCACGATGATGCCCTTCCAAGGTCTCAAGAGGCATCCCATAGGGAGATTGAAAGACTTAAGGCTGAGCTTTCTGCTTTGACTAGGCAGGTGGATGTGACAGACTTGGAAGTACAGACTCTTCGGAAACAAATTGTGAAAGAAAGCAAAAGAGCTCAGGAGCTCTCGAAGGAAGTTATTAGCTTGAAAGAGGAAAGAGATGCACTTCAGACAGAATGTGACAATCTTAGGTCTTTTTACAAACGTATGGATAAGGACAAACTTAAAAGCAGGACACAACTGGAAACTGGTGATCTGCACACGCTTCTTGGGGAAATTAGACAAGAATTGAATTATGAGAAGGCTTTGAATGCCAACCTTCAGCTACAAGTAAAGAAGACGCAAGAATCAAATGCTGAACTTGTTCTTGCTGTACAGGACCTGGATGGAATGTTGGAGCAGAAAAATAGGGAAATGTGCAATCTTTCCAATAATTACAAACTGAGTAAAAATTCCCGAGAGTTAAGTGGAAATCTCTCAAAATATGAAACAGATGATGATGAAGAACAGAAAGTCTTGGAAGAGATTGTTAAGGAGCACAACAACATTAAGGAAACACACTTACTTGAGCAAAAGATTATAGACCTCTATGGTGAAATAGAGATCTATAGGAGAGACAAAGATGAATTAGAGATGCAGATGGAGCAGCTTGCGCTTGACTATGAGATACTGAAACAGGAAAACCATGACATTGCATATAAGTTGGAGCAGAGCCAACTGCAAGACCAGTTAAAATTGCAGTATGAATGCACATCTCCTCCTGCTGCTGCTGCTGCAAATGACCTTGAAACCCATATTGGGAGTCTTGAAATTGAACATCAGAAGCAGTTGGTGGCTAACATTAAGGAACTTGAATCTCATATCAGAAGATTGGAGGAAGAATTGGATAAACATGCACATTCTTTTGAAGCTGATCTAAAAGCTGTGACACAAGAGAAAGATGAGCAGAAGCAGAGGGCCATCCAAGCAGAGGAAGCTTTGCAAAATACCAAAATCCATATTGAGAGTCTGGAAATTGAACTCAAGAAACAATCAGGAGATTTCTCTGATTCTCTGGCTGCCATCAAGGAACATGAGTCCCATAATAGAAGACTGGAAGAAGAATTGGAGAAAAAAGAACAATCATTTGAAGCTGACCTAAAAGCTGTGAGACGTGACAAAGTTGAGCTTGAGCAAAGAGCCATTCGTGCAGAGGAAGCTTTGCAAAAGACCAGAATCCATATTGAGAATCTGGAAATCGAATGCAAGAAACAGTTGGAAGATTTCTCAGATTCTATGGCTACCATTAAGGAACTCGAATCCCAGATTGAAAGATTGGAGAAAGAATCGGAGAAACAAGCACAATCATCTGAAGCTGCTCTACAAGCTGTAAAGCACGACAAAGTTGAGCAGGAGCAAAGAGCCATCCGAGCAGAGGAAGCTTTGCAAAAGACCAGAATCCATGTTAAGGAACTCGAATCTCATATCAGAAGATTGGAGGAAGAGTTGGAGAAACAAGCAGAATCATTTGAAGCTGATTTAAAAGCTGTAACACATGACAAAGTTGAGCAGGAGCAAAGAGCCATCCGAGCAGAGGAAGCTTTACGAAAGACCAGAATAAAAAATGCCAGTGCTGTTGAAAGGCTTCAAGAGGAATTTAAAAGGCTTTCAATGCAAATGACATCTACATTTAATGCAAATGAGAAGGCTGCCATGAAAGCTTTCACAGAAGCAAGTGAATTACGTGCACATAATAGTCTACTGAAAGAAACATTACAGAAGATCAAGGAAGAGCTTCAGTCAGTCAAAGCAGATTATGAGGTAAAACTGAATGAACTTTCCAATCAAATAGATTCAATGAGAGTTGAGAGACAAAAGTTGTTGTTGGAAATTGAGGATAAGTCCAAGCAGCTTGAAAATCAGGAGAATCATGAGGAACAATTTAGCAGAGATCCTTTTGAGGAGATGCAGATGCTGAAAGCTGAGAATGAAAAGCTTAAAGTAGAGATTTTTTGCCTCTCTGAGCAATCGGAGCAGAAAGAAATTTTTAGAACCGACTTGGAACTTATGAAGAAATCATTTGAGGAATCTGGGACTCTGGTGCAGCGGGGAATTAAGGAAAGAGAAGAGTTGGTTAATACAATTGCTTTATTGAGGAAGGAAGCAGAGCAGTCTCTTGATGAACCAAATAAGATTAGGCATCTCAAGGATGAAAAAGAGACATTGGCTGAGCACTCAGAGTTGGAAGCACTTCAAGCTCAATACAGTGGCTTAAAACATTCTCTTTTTGAGGATGAAGCTGAGAAAGAAAAGCTTAGGAAGCAAATTTTTCAGCTAAAGCGTGACCTAATGAAGAAAAACAATGCATTAACCAACATTGAGAAGAAGTTGAAAGATAGTAATGAACGTGCACAAGCTCCTGATGGAACTAAAGTTATTCCAAAGAATACGAGATCTTCCTCTCCTCAAAATTCAAAAGAAATGGCTATTCTGAGGGAAAAAATAACTATGCTCGAGGTAACTTCAGAAATTCTAGTAGTCTGCAGATAGAGGCCCTTGCAAAAATGCCTGATTCAAATGATACTTCCTTTATTGATGTTTTCTTCTACAATTATTTACTTTTCACTCTTTCATGTTTTCTTGGGATTAAAGTCATTATAAACTAAATTTCTTTTAACAATTGGTTGTTTATGGCAGGGCCTGATGAAGTCAAAGGAAACTGCCTTGGAAACATCTGCTACCACATTTTTTAAGAGGGAAAAGGAACTCCAGGACAAAATTGAGGAGCTGGAGAAGAGATTGGAAGAATTCCATCAGAAAAGTGCTTTGCAAAAGGTTAAAATGCTTTGCCTTACATACTGCAACGCGTCAGGCATGGGCAAATATTCAAGAAAAGCTTTGAGCCTCTTGGTCGTTAGCACATATTTCATATGCATCAATAGCAACAAGAAATTCTTAGTTATGTCTGATTAATCCAAGTTTCATATTATTTTTGGTTCAACAAGTTTGAATATTAATAGAGTCTAGATTAACATTTAGATTTAGCTTTTATTGGTGAATTGTAGTGCTCTATTGTAAACGTGCAATAAGTTTATGATGGCAAGCTATTTAAACAGGTTATTGAGGGCGAAAGTATAACGACTTTAAATGATGACTATGGAGGAGTAACAAGTGCAGTTGAGCATCTTATTGGCATAACACATTCGTCTGAGGAAAATGGGGTTGCCTTGTCATCAATCAAGAGGTCTGACTACTTTTTACTTCCTCATCCTTTCTTTTCTTATATGACATGAAAGCGTAGATTAGTACTAGTCTGGTGGACCGTGGCTGCTCATTGTGTATATGGTATTCTTACTCATAACCGGTTAATTCAGTAATTTGTTAATCTGACTTATATTTTGGGCCTTGGCAGTAATGTGACTTTGTCAGAGAAAGAAGTGAAAACATTCACAATTGATAATGGTGGCAGCAATTGTTGTGATCTATTACCTGAGTTAGGATCATTGAAGGAAAGAAACAAATCAATGGAAAGTGAACTGAAGGAGATGCAAGAGAGATACTTAGAAATGAGTCTCAAATTCGCTGAGGTAGAAGGTGAAAGACAAAAGCTTGTTATGACACTACGGAACCTCAAGGTTGGCCAGAAGAGCTAATGAGTTCTTCCATATATATATATATCGTGGAGCCTGTTGTGTATAGTTGAAGCAGGTGGGATTAAAATTCAATAAATTAATATGTATATTGGCAAGATAAATTTATTTTCTGCCCCTTTTTCTTCTAGCTTAATGTAAATGCCTGCCCAATTGGGTATCATGTTACAAAATTTTTTCTGTTGGTTGCAATGTCAAAGTCTTATTTAGTTAACAAGAGTGCTCTCTCCTGTATTGTTTTGGCAACAAATCATGATGGTGTACTCTTCCCCTTTTTTTTGGGCTTATGTATACATATTCTTTTGGTGCTACCGGCACCAGAACACAGAACCCTAAGGTTAAACTTTTAACGGCTCTACCATGAGGGCCAAAGTTGCTGGTTGTATCCATATTCTTTTATTGTATATTATAATATAATTGATTTTAATATAACTCATTTGAGCAGTTATTTCACTTACAGTGGATGAAAAAGCTTTTACTGTGGTGGCTACCTAATTTCTGTGTTTTTGCCCTTCAGAATTCTAAATTTTGTCTGCTTATGAAGGATATTTTGCACTCTTACCCAAGAAATACCCGCGAGAGTTTACTACCATACTAATTACTTTGTTTGCAGACAAAAAGAATTAAATGCCAAAAAATTAACAAATGTCTTTGATTCCAATAGTTGTGTCAAAATATAGCTAAAATATAATTTCATCATCATCGCCACTATTGAATATTCATCACTGTCACAAAATGTGGAGGTTGCTTACACTTAATTAAGTTACTGAATAATGGGTGTTAAAAAGGATTACCTAACCTAAAAAGTTCAAGTTGCTGATGAACGGATCTTTTCACCTTAATTCCTAAGTTTCTAAACAATGATCTTCATCTTAGGTGAAGGTTCATAAATGTTCTTTTCATGCTTCAAAACTAAGGACTTGCCCATTGAACTTGTGCTTTGAGAAAAGGAAAAAGGTAGGAGAGTATATAAATTTGTTCAGTAGAAGATAAATGACTTTGTTGGAAATAAAGTTTCCCATATTTATAAGAGAAAGCATATTCTTATTCTCTTTTCAATTCCTATTTTGTAGCAAACGAGAGGTAAAAACATGGTAAATTTATCTCTCAGTATTGCATGTGAAATATATATACCAAAGATAACATATATATATATATATACTGTGTCTTTCCTCTACAATATACTACTCATATCTACAATCCTAATCCAAATACTGATTACAAAACTCGTCATCTCAATGATCTGTAAACATGAGAATCACGTAATCTCAGGTACAAGACAGCCCAGGCAATTTATTTACATTCTACCACAGATTAATCCATACACAGTGACGAACGCCATTATCAGGGAATGATCTGTGTCTTCCTCTACCTCTAACGTTAGAACATCATCACCCAGAACTATTCCTGCTGATGAGTGCTTCTGCTTCACCTGCACATATTCAATCCCACATCAACAATCAACCCCAAAATTATTCATGCAAAAAAGATCTCTCTGGTAGTGTTTTAACTTTTAAGATTTGAGATTCCAGAAAAAACAGGGGGAAAAAAAAAAGAATTACCTGAGCAACAACTTTTCCCTCCATGTTCACTATCCTGAACGTTGCTTTCCCACTCATTCTCACTATGCAGTACCTTTGACCCCCCACTCTGATCTCACAGGCTATTTTTCCCTTTACCATTTTATGACATCTTTTAACTTTGAACCACGGCTTCGAACCACTGCTTCTGTACCCGTCCCATTGTCCAAACCCTAGTAATCTCTGTCCAAAACATTTATGGTCCAAGAAAAACACAAGTGAGTCACCAAATCTAGTTAATATACAAAACGTGCACTTCAACAATGACTAGCAGACACACACACACACACACACACACATATACATATACATAAATATACGCGTGTGCTTGGCTAAAAGAAAAAGCACATAGCTTAGCTGGTAAGGGTGTGCAAGTAATCTCATGTTCAAGTACCTTGTGTATGGTATAGAGAACTTTGCCTTGGAGGTCCATGAGGTTAACTTTTCTTCTACCCTTTCTGTCGTAGTTATCAACTCGATAAGCGATGTGGCCTTTGGAATCATACACAGTGCAACCATTAGAGTGCAGAACGAGCGATTTCATCCAGAGAGTGTATGTTTCTTTTTGAGAGGTCTCGCAAGAAGAGGAAGGGGGTTCTTGAGGATGAACTCTGGCCATTGTTGAACTGAGAGGAATGAGTTGGTGAGCTTTGGTCTGCGTGTGGAGGAGGGGATGGACTCGGCCACCTTATTTATATACTTATAAACTGAGACTTTCTGAAGGATTCCGCGTAGCACTCGGGGAATAAAATATGGAATACGTGATATAATAATCACAGGGAAAAGGATGAGGAGGACAAGTAATTAATGTTGTGACTGCGACACTCTTTATGGATGGTGCACTATCCATTTGATAATATTAAGAAGAAAGTGAAGATATAATTTTTTAAGGTTGTTTGTGGGAGACGCGTCGTCTGATGGGGGTACTGTTTCAGAAGGGTAAAAAGTTGCCAAAAAGAAAAAAAGAAAAATTGCTAGGTTATTGCTTCGACTTAGATACTATTTTAAGAAAATTGTTGATATAAAATAGCATGATTTTGGGAAAATTATTTTTTTTCATATTCTATTTAAAAGTTGTCAAATGCAAATAAGGGTAACTCTCTTAATATGATTTTTCATTGCATAATTATTAATAATTACTATGATGATAGATTATTATAATTGTATCTTAGTTTGATTCCGGTTAAATCAATAAAAACCTTAAACAAGTACTATATTAATGAGTTTAATAACATTAACAAATAGTTTAACTCTCTTCAATTCATCTCGTTTCATTGTTTGCTATAATCCAAACACACCTCAATAAATTGGGTTTAATTACTTCTTTTCATGTAGCCAATAAAAAATTATAAAATATAGTATGTGGATGTTAAAATTTTTGAAAAATAAAAGAAGTAAATAGTAGCTAGAGAATAAAGAAGAAAAGAAAGGATGTGTGCCTCTCGTTTTCTTCAAGTAAGTCAGAGTGATTTGGTGCAAATTCGGTGTGGTGGGGTCAAATGATAAGAGGAAGTGGAGAGAGTATCGTCATCTCCCATTAAGCCACATTTAATTTTAAGCATTAGATTGGATGTCCACTAATCTAACTTTTCTTAATTAATAATTAATTAATCAATTAAGCAGCCATGCACCACAGGTTGAGACGAGTTTGTGAGTTCTGCTGACTTCGTAATGTCTGAAATTCTATAAAATAAGGCACTTACGAAACGCTTATCCTTTTTCTGGCATTACCTGAAAACTATGGATAGACTAATATAACTATATATATATGCCTTCAAAATTTTAAATTTAGAAAGTCCACGTCCTACTATGATGCAAGGACAAGTGCGTGCACTGCCTGTGTTGTTATTTCTTTAATTTGATATAATTTTTTTTATTTCAAAACTATAATCATATATTTTTAAAAAAGTCATATAAAATAATAAAATATAAATGTATGAGATATATTTTTAAGGGTATCTGATTTTTTTTTCTATCATTTTTCAATGGTATTATATGTGACTGCCTTTATGATTAAACAAGATCTAGATTATTATTCCCTCTACTTTAAAATAATTATTATTTTAAAGCATTGAGTTTATCTCAAAATAATTACCACAGCATTAAAATTTTAACGGGGCATCATTAATAATTTGACTTATAATTTTATTTAATTTTCATTAAATATTCATTTTATGGGAAAGGAAAAAAATATGCAGAAGGTTTTTTTTTTTCTAGGCCAGAATGCAGAAGGTATTTAGACAATGATTATTTTGAAACTTTTAAAAAATATTCCTTTCACTTCAAAATATCCATCACTTAGATAAAGAAAACTTTTTCTTTTTGATAAGTAGCCTATATTGCAGTAAGATTTAATAGTATTCAATTAAAATATATTTTATTTATTTTATAATTTTCTAAACAAACACTTGCTCGACCCATTATTATTTCTATTAACGAAGAGTAAAATAATTAAAAAATAATTAATGCTTAATGAAAATTCTAAGGGACAAATATTTTGAAATAAAACTAAAATTTTAAAATGAGAGATATTTTAAAATAAAGGAGGTGGATGTTAGGGGGTTGGTGGTGGCCGTTGATATCACGCGAGGAAGTGATTATTATTTATTTTGTTCGGTTATGGATTAGGCCTTAAAAATCATTATCCTGTCTCTTACTTTTTTAGGGAACGAAGTGGGAGTTTTAGGTTATCGTAATCAACATCACGCACACACACACACACACACAGATAATGTGTCTTTGTGATGAGTAGACTCCAATTAGCACTTAAGGAAAAAGCATTTGTCCGGTTGTGTATATTTGAAGCTACACTTTAAGTTGGCTTGAACTTGTGTGTAGGTCAACTTATATTGATGGGGTAAAAGGATGTTCAGGGAAAGAGGAAGGAGACATTAATAACAGATTCAATTGACATGTGTTTAAGCTCTTAAAGTTTAAACCTTTTTTTTTTAAACAAACCATCCGATATTTGAAACCGTGTTGGACTTTGATTAATTCAGATTAAGTTGTGTTGGATTTCAAACGGACTTATGTCTGTAGGTAAAGTATAAATGATTTTTTAGATATGTACATATGATGATAAGAAAAAAAATCAATATATAATAAAAATTATAATGAACCGTATGATTCATTAGATATAAATTACATGTTTTGTTTTTTAAATTTTATATGATATAAAGAAAGAGAATTGGAAAAAAAAACCCAAAAAAAAAAATATTTAGGAAGTGAAACCAAAGTTCACTTTATTTTGGGGTCAAGATAAAATTTTTTCAAGTTATAATAGAAAATTTCCAAGGTAAGATAAAATTTTTTTGTACCAAGTAAAAATAGAATATTTTTAAGTAAGAATAGAAAATTTTCAAGTTAAGATAAAAAAATTTTCTAAATTTAGTACCAAAAAACCAATTTTCCTAAAAATATGTCTTATCATTTTTTTTACGATTAGCCGGTTTCTACCGGTCACAAAGAATCCTAACTAATTCGAATCAAATTGGTGTCAGATCATTTAGGTATAAAACTCTCATAATATCAATTTTCTTTATAGATAAGGCTCAAAGTTAAAATCTTATTTTAACGACAATTGCTAAACCACTTGAATTGAATTAACTGTTAATGGTTTATGAAATTTGAATCCCCCGTTTTATGAACTTTTGTTCATTGGGTACTCTAAAGCATTAATGAATGATAAATCATTTATTAACACATACAAACAATTAGAAGAACTAAAGTAGAGGAAGAGCACATGGACCGAAGTTAACGGAAACATGCGTTACATTATAGATTCATAATCCAGAGAGAGGTCCTACTTTTTTTTTTAAACTTGTTCTTAAAGGGAGGGGTCAAAGACTTAAATAAAATCAAAACAAAATTAATCTCGGGTTGTACTAAACGTGGTAAAATATACTAATAAGTGAAATTAGCATTGAAAATGATAGCTAACTCATGTTAGGGATATTTAAATATATGAAAACTTTGATTAAGTTTGAGATTATATCATTAGCTAATCATATGAATGACAGTTTAACAATGTTATTTGTAGCTATTCGAACTAAGATTATTGATTATTTCATTCCTTTTAAATTCCATATTTGTTTTTTTTTTTTATAAAAAAGATAAGAATTCTATTCTATACTAGTATATATGATGATGACATGAGCCTTGAACAATTTATAGAATGGAGATGTGTCAATTATATTTTAGGAACCACTCATGGGGTGTGTCAATCTAATGTATCTTGATATGCATAGGAAGCTTTATGCTTCTACATATTCACCGTACGACCAAGCTCTATTTTCAACATTACTATTTCCATGAGCATTATAATAAAAACTAAAACATTACTAATTAAATTATAGCACATATATACCGTTGATCTGAGCAACACAATCAGAATTTAGTATTCTGCCTTTATTGTTTCATATATAAGATAAAATTCAAGTTTCTTAGATGATGAAGGCACTGCATGAGTCTTTATAGCCTGAAATCTTTCTGATATCTGATCATCTCCATCATGCTTAATGAAACATGAAACATACCACATTTTCCCAATTATTATTCTAACAACATAAAGCGAGAATATACAATTAATTAATATGATTATAAATTATTTTTCCTACAATTTCAAGATTTAAATAATTGAATTATTTATCAAAATTAACATAGATTCTAATTTTTGAACTACATTAACACTTCTTGAGTGAAAAGTTTTGAAATTAAAATTTTGAATAATTGACAACTAATTTTCGTTCATGAAAATAAGGCATGAATTTGGACATGTTTTAATGTCATTTATTTACAAAATAAATAGGAGTAATATATTGAGTAATGCAATTTTTTACTCCAAAATCCAGATTTGTAAAACAAAAAGCATTCTTGATCTAAGTCGTTGGATAGTATGACTTTTGGGGTCTTTTTTTTTTTTAATGCTAACCTTTTTGGGATCTTTTTTACTAAATTAAAAAGAATGTCTCTTTTTCATTTGTAACTTTCATTATTTTCTTTTCCATATTTTGAGACAATTTACCATGGAATGCTTTTGTTTTCCTTAATTATAGATACTTCTTTAATTTCAAAGATGAATCCCATATGCACATAATATTATCATGGTATTAAAAATTGGATCTGTCATTCAATTGATCAAGATGCTAGTTTAAGATTTAATGGTTCAATTATTATTAAACCACAATTAAATTGGTAGTAATTAAATAAATATTTTTTTAATTTGATATGTTATATATTATATAGAAAATTAAAAAATATTATTAATAAATTTCATAATCTAATAATAAAATTTAAATAAGTTAATTTTCATCCTCAATCATATTTTGAATTTAAAATAATATTTCATTTTCACATTATTTGTTAAGAAATTTATCATTATTAATGATTATATATCATAATAATGCTTATATAATATTATAATATAGAAAGAAAAAATTATACAAAAAATAATGTTATTTAGTACTAAAAATAATGCTATTTTATCTTTAAAAAAAGTAAAAATAATCCTATCTAGTCATCTAGTTCATTATTGATTTGCATCGGTTCACATCCAATTTAACCAATTTTCTATCGATTCACTCCAGTTCTAGAACCATCTAGTTCCTCTCTAGTTTTTAATACTTTGAATATTATATGTACACAGTGTTCAATGACATTGTTGTTAATTTTACAAATTTAAAAATTATCTAATCGAGTCAACTGGTTCATTACTGGTTTGCATTGGTTTACATCCAATTTAACCAATTTTTTGCCGATTCACTCCAGTTCTAGAACCATCCGGTTCCCCTTTGATTTTTAACACCCTGAATATTATATGTACACAATGTTCAATGACATTGCTGTTAATTTTACAATTCATTTGCAAATTTTTCTCAGAACATTTTCATTTATATACCTTTTTTTTATTTTAGAATGGCTAAGAATTAAAATTTTTTTTTTTGGCTTTGAATTTTTTCATTTCATGATTATTGAGTGTCATTTTCTTTTTTTCCCCTTTCCATTCCTTCACTAGTTTCCATTCCTTCACTAGGTTTATCAACCAATGAAATTTTAGTGTAATGTAGCACTCACTTCATGTGTGGTATTGTGACATGTAAAATTCAAAATCTTTTTCTTTCTTTCTCTTTTTGATGTATGCAAAAACTTGAGTTACATTGAAACAATCATATCAAAAGAGCCAAGAAGGTGGATGACAATGACCATGAATTCTGATCCTCTAGGTTTGAACTTCCACTATGCCAATTCTAGGCTTTATTGATGCTCAATAGTTGGCACTTTGTTAAAAAACGCCAACCAAAGTTAGGAGCAGAGCAAGACATGGGATTAGTTGCTGTTTATTCATATAAATGCCAACTAATCCTATTCATATAGTAGGTGTTTACCTATGGAAATGCCAAGTAAAGTGGGGTGCAGAGGAGGGCATGAGATTTCTTTGCATTTATTTTTATTAAGGCCAATGAAGCATTAAGCTTTAGTTGGCATATTAAAAAAAGGTTGAGAAATACTTAAGTTGGTGCTTCTTCATGGAAATGCCAACTAAAGCTGGTTATCTTTGTTATACCAACTAAGGTGATTTAAAAATTAAAATTGTAGAAGATTTAGTTGGTGTTCATAGACCAAAACGCCAACTAAAGTTATTTTAGTTGGCATTTTGGTTTATGAAATGCCAACTATGCTAGTTTTAGTTTAACTGTTGGAAAAAATAGTTTTAATTTAACATTTTTTTTATTCTTTGCCATTAGCCCTAACGAGCACAATTGTCCTTCCTTTTCTCGCGTCATTCCTGGTTAACTCACTTGTTCCCTCTCGCTCTTCTTTCAAGCCCATCATTGAAGCTCACCACCGAGACCACCGTGCACTTTGTTGAAGCTCCGTGGACGCCCATTGAGCCACAACTTTGTGCCAGACTCACCCTAGCTGATTCCTCACAACTCCTTCCTTGCAAGTATCAACTCTATCGAAGCTCGTGTCTTTCTTGCAACTAGTAAATACAGCTTTCTCCCTCCAGCCAAGCTCTCCCTCTAGCCACCATGTTTGTTGACAAAACTCACCATTGAAGGTAAAACCCCTCCATCCCTCCTTCCATTCATGAAGTCATCTCTTTCACCCAACTAGTTCAATTTTCTGTAGGTAATCTCAAATTTACTCTACTACCCTAATTTGTGTTAGGTTTAGTATAATATAAGCTTTAATGATGACAAATGTAGAGTAATAAGGGACAATGCATCATATTTGTTTAATATGTACATTATTCCCAAAATAAGTAAAATGTGCATTAGTATGTGTTTAATTGTGTTTATAATTTATATATCATGATATGTACTAATATATCCAATGTGCTCTTATATTGTATAGTACAAGTTAGATATATAAATTGGACCAACTACTTGGCTTATAAGTGTAATACATTAAATGTAGGATTGTCCAAGAAACAGAATGAGCATTGAAATAAAGAAAAGAAAATCAATATCATGGCTCACTCAAAGAAGAAGAAGGAAAATGATGCTCAAAGATGTGAAGAATTCAAGTGTCAAAGAATTGAAGATTTGAAAGCTTGGTTGCATCAAGATAGCCTTTAGACTTTGATAGGTATATGCTTCATAGGCTAAGAGTTTTCATGCAAAACTCAATGATTTACAATTGTATTTGATTGGCTCAAGAAGTTTTGGTTATCAAAGTAACATATCCTTCCTTTTAGACATAGTGAAATCTGATTTTCAAGAATCTAGAGTTTGACCTTTGATTAGTATTTTTGAGCTATCTTTCAAAATACATATGTCTTTGATGTAAAACTTATTTCATATGAAACTAGATTTAATAATATTTTCAAAGAAGGTTATTTCACTCAAAATAAAGGTCATATGAAAAAGTTATGGTCATTTAAAGTTGAGTAATGAGATAAGGATTTTTAGTATTAACCTCTTATCATTATTTTGATCATATCTCATAAAATACGTTTCTTTTTGAAGTGAAACTTGCTGCATTTGAAAGTAGACATTGAGAGATTTCTAACTATAGGTCATTTGCTTAGTTTGGAGTTAAAATAAAAGAGTTATAACTTCTACACAATTGTTTGCAGTGCAAAGTTTGAAGTTACAGAGGTTCCGCCTTTGATAGACAAATTTTGGCTTCTTGAATTCGAATTTCAAGTCTGATAGATGAATATTGGTTTTCAAAATTTGAATTTGGAATCTCCAGAATGTGAAAATGCTTCTGGAATAGTGAACATTCAAATTTCCACATCCAAAATTCGAATTGAGTCTGATAGATGAATGTAAGCTTTCAAAATTTGAATTTCGAATCTTCAAAATGTGAAAATGCTTCTGGAACAACCAATAATCAAATTTCCACATCCAAAATTCAAATTTTGAGTCTGATAGATGAATGTTGGCTTTCAAAATTTGAATTTTGAATTTCTAGAATGTGAAAATGCTCTCTAGAATGACCAACAGTCAAATATCCACACCCAAAGTTCGAATTTCTCAATTCCAGACACCTTGTAATGGCTAGTAATGACTAGTTTTTGTATCTAATGACTATATTTCATCATTTCTTACAATATGATCTTAAAAACTCATTTTTACAACTCTCTGAATATATATCAAGCTAGAATGTGATCCAAAATGTCATTTTGATTCTTACAAAGAGAGAAAAACAAATCTTGTGCCAATCCTTGCAAAATCTACATTCTTTGAGTTCTTAGAGATACATTATATCTATCCATTCTTAGAGAGAGTTCAATCACAATTTGTTCTTTATTCTTCTTGGAGAGATTACTCAAGGTATGGTATCCTTGAGGGGATTTGGGTTACTCTTGTAAGGGAAGAGTGAACCTAGAAGTTGAAGACTCAAGAGGAGTCTTGGTTTGTATTATGGCAGTAAGAGCCCATTGAATCTTGCAGAGATAGTAGAAAATCTCAAGTGGCAGCTTGAGAACTGGGCATAGGCCAAGTAGTTTAGGCCGAACTAGTATAAATTATTGTATCTTACTCTTCATCTTCTCATTTCGTCTATTTACTTTATCATTCTCTGTTTATCTCTGTTTTGCTACAACAGTTGGTGAAATAGGGCTGCACTTCAAAAAAAGTAAAAATTTGTATCACCCAATTCACCCCCCTTCTTGGGTGGTTAGTCAACTTAACAATTTGCTATTTTCACATAAGAAGTTTTGTCCTAGCTTCTCAGTGCCATCTTTGTCTTTTGTCAGGTAAAGCCTTCCTTAATTGTCATTTCCATGTCAATTTCTCTATTGCTAAATTTAAAGACTTTATTTATCTACTATGAGTTTTCTTTTAATTTTTGGTCCCAAATGGTGTTGATGGGTTACAAAATTGGTTCATAAGAGAAATAGGAATTGGATTATAACTTATGAGGTAATGATAATGTTGTGCCAAGTAATTTGGCTGTTGAAAATTAGTTAATGTGGTGTTATATTGAGTTTATTTATGTGCAGATGATAGAATTAACTAAGACTATTTAGTTAATTTAAGATGATAGCATACATGTTATTTGATGTTCTATTGGTATATGTTCAACTATATTGTAAGAAGAAATAGCGTTTGGCAACTTGAGTAGGAATTCAAAATCATTAGGTATTTAACTTAGGGTTAAAGTGCAATTTTGCCCTGAAGTATTGTTGAAATCGCTACTAGCACTCTAAACCATTTTTTGTCGCAATGTTGCTCCTATCCTAATGGAAGCTTCAAATGACCATGAACTCGCACACATATCATGCTACATTGATTGAAATTGTCCATATAGGTAGCATTGTGGTATCCTAGCTAGCTATTTCCTCTTTCCCATGTGAAAAAATGTAGGAAGTGTCGATGAAAATGTTCCAATCATAATACCATTACCATTTCCCATTGTCCAAGAACTTAGTAGAACGAAGGGTTGATTTTGAGCTTTGAAGAAAGGATTGAGTGGTAAGCATAAGCAGGGAGATTCTTGTTGGTTTCTAAATCAACAAATCTTAATATAGGTATGAATTGTTTTGATAAGGCATATCGATTATAGTGACATAGTGAAATTTTGAAAGAAACTCTATATTAGTAATGTGTAATTTTTAATTGACTTATTAAGATTCATGTTATGACTTCATTGTTACACAATTGATACAATGATTGGTTGGATTAAATTGGTAAATTTATCCTAGTAGAATGATGGCAGGGGATGAGAAATTGTTGGCAATGAAGTTGCTAAGGTGGTAAAAGATGATGATGTCAAAGGAAACGAAAATTTTGAAGTAGAGGACATAACTAAGTTGCAGACGAAATTCATGCAAGCATGGCTCCATACTTCAAAATCGTAGCTAAAGTTATCAATTTGTACAAGATGGCAAAGAAAATCCAAAGAGAAACTTAGAGATTACATCGGGGAGAGGGGAATGATGTGGTTGGTGGTGATGGCTTGGTTTCTGATGGCGTGGGTAGTAATGGTGTGGGTTTTAATGTGGTGGGTGGTAATGGTGTGGGTTTTGATAGTGTGAGGGGTGATAGGGTGGGTAATGAAGGCAACAAAATTGAACGTAAGAGAGGTGAAGGATTGGAAGATAGGGGCATTAATGGTAGGAATGGTGTAGGTAAGGGAATTCAAAGTCATAATGAAGGCAGTCAAGAGGAGGAGGTAAATAAAGGTGAGGGAATAGGTGATGTTAGAAGAATTGATAAGATAGAGATGGGCAACGATTATGATATGTATGAGATTATAGATGACATTGGAGGGAATGAGGGAGCCTATGACGAGCGAGGCAACTCAACAGATAGAGAAGTGTTAGAGAGTAAGGAATCTAATTGTGCAAGTGATGGTCACTTAAAGGATGAAGATTTCATGTACAATGAAGAATTTAGTGAGGAATTTGAGCTAGACTTAGTCCCAAAAGATGATATTGGGACTTTGAAGGAAGAGATGAGGCCTGCGAAGTATGGTGGATCAGAGACCAGGCCCTTCTTCATGTTAGGTAGCATGACCTTTGCTGATAAGCAAGAAGTTAAGAAGGCCATTGATAGGTGTTCAATATCTAAAAAGGCTAATTTAGGGCTAATTGAGAGTAAACCTGGGAGAATCAGGGCTGTTTGTATAAAAGGTTGTCCTTTCCTCCTTATACCTCAAAAGATGGGTCAAACCTTGGTTGAAAGTGAAGATTTTATGGTATGAGCAAAAATGTCTTAGGATTTACGAAGATCCAAGAGCTTTAGCAAGGTGGATGGCAAGGTACTTAAAAAACAAGATACAAGAAAGACCCCAATATAAGGTTAGTGACATGAAGAAGAATGTAGGAGAAGAGATGAAGCAACATGTGAGCATCCATAAGTGTAAGAGGGCCAAAAGGATGATTATGCAGGAGATGGAGGGTAGATATAAGGATGAAATTCACAACCTAGAAGATTTTTGTAGTGAGTTGAGATGCTCTAAACCGAAATCTGATGTGAGTGTGGAACTAAGTAAAGATGCTTTGGAAAATGGTAAAAGGGTATTTGTTAGGATGTCTATGTGCTTTAATGCCTCAAAGGTAACTTATAAGTATATATATGTGTCTCAAGTGTAAATGGTAAAGATGCTTTTGAATGTTGATTGTGTTGGTGGGTATAAACCATATATTTGTCTATCTTGTGTAGGTAGGATAGAGAGTAGGATATAGGCCATTCATTGCATTACATGGGACATTTTTTAAAGTGAATGCAAGACGGATACTTCTAACTACCATAGGGAATGATATCAATGATTCTGTATTTCTAATTGCTGCTGGGTTGACATTGGAGATGGTTCTTGCAATGGCTGCAGAAGTCACTATGTCTAAATAATGGGTCAATTGTTACATCAATGTCAAATATACAAAAGGTTGTTAAGTTATAATCCAATTATATTGACTTAATTTGGAATTGGTTGCTGACACATAAT
Source organism: Adenanthera pavonina (assembly GCA_026686845.1). Lineage (NCBI taxonomy): Eukaryota > Viridiplantae > Streptophyta > Magnoliopsida > Fabales > Fabaceae > Adenanthera > Adenanthera pavonina. The sequence continues at coordinate 22,157,467 of JAIVEN010000022.1, read as the reverse complement.
TGACATAATTGCTTTGTGTGTAGGGACTCATTGTGGCAATTCAAGATATGCTTCCATAGGCTAAGCACAAGTGCAAGACATATATATGCTAATTAGAGAAAACTGTGGAAAGGAGGAGAATTGAAGAAGAATTTTTTTACTTGTGCCTAGAGTATGTTTGAGGAGCAATTCAAAAATAACATGAAAGCAGTAGGAGGTTCGAGCAAGCAAGCTATAGAAACAACTATTTCTTACGTAGTTCAGAGTTGGGTGAGAGCTTACTTTAGTAGTAGATGCCAATCTTGGATGATTGACAATAATTGTAGTAAAAGCTTGAATCTACAGTGTAGCACCTTACCTTTATAGCTATTTTCCCATGTATTATTAGACAACATTTAGAATCCATTTAAAGGGATTTAGAAGCTTGAATCACTCAATTACTCAATAGAAAAATTACCATTTTGGGTACTGTTCAAATGGTCAAACCCATTTTCAAGTTGAACTTTGAAAATTCATAGCTAAATGGAGAGAAATTGTATGAGAGTGGTTCACATCTCTAAAATAATCCTTGATCTACATGAGAAAAATAAGAAACTGAATAAATCTCATAATCATATTACATCATCATTCATTATTCTGAATCCATACATAACATCGAAAGGGACTTAGAGATGCATGACAATAAATAGTGGTATCCTCATACACTCATATGTAGTGTTATACAAATTACATAAAATTGTTGAGAGACATAGCATAATAAACTTTAATCTTCACAATTTATCCCCTTGCTCTTGGTGTCTCATGCATCATTCTTAGGCCTTGTCCCTAAGCATGTTTGTAATTTAGAAGGGTGAGATTCAAAGAATCTCGATAGCATTACCCATTTAAGAAATCATTTTATTACATTGATCACTAAATCATAATAATACATCAAACAAACACTTTGGAATATCTATGCCATCATATTTCACAAAAATTATGGTAGAGTTTTGTTTTGTATTTTGGACATCTCGGGGTCACAAAACCCCTCATTCAACTTAGCCATAAACCATAAAAAATCACAAAACATCAAAACATTCATATGACAAAGCAACAAGTTTATAAAAATCAAATATGATAACATAGGAAAATACTTATATTTTTTTTCTTAGATACTTTTCGTGTTATTTTCCAATTAAAAGTTAATATATGAATTATTTTTTAATACATTGTAGATTTAGTCATTAATTATATATTAAAAATATTAACTTCTTAAATTGAAAAAAATTTAAATGGTCTACAGATTAAATTTTAATTGGAGAATAGTATGAAAAGCATATAAGGAAAAATATATAAGTTTAGTTCGATAACATAATACAAATAATGGGAAATAGCTACCTTTATAACTTCCTTTGCTTTTCCTTTGACTTTACCTCTTCCTATCACTTCCAAGAGCTTGCTTAGACTTTCTTAATCCTAAACACAACATAAAATACTCACTTAAGCTACTGATTTCATGGACTCTTTTGTATAGTGCTCACTAAACCCTTAAAATTTCATTTTACTATCATTTTGGTTTTTCTTGAAACTATCACTTGTTTTAAATTAATTTGGACCTAAGGACTCCATTTTTGACATCAAAATGATGGAATTCCAACTCTAAAGGAACCCTTGTTCTAACCGAAATTTGCAAGATAAAGAGGAAAATGATTTGCTTCCATAATATTTAAAATCATCCATGAAAACTTGCTTTAGTGACTAGTTTAAGCTTTCTCTTATGTTTAAAATGCAAAAACTCACTTCTTGTTCAAGCTTAGCTATGGTTGAAATTCTTAGAGAGAGAAAGGAGAAGAAATACTTCATAAACCCACTTAGAAATACAAGCTAGGAAGCATAGAAGATTGCCTTACCACTTGAGTTCTCAAACTTCATTCCTTGCTTTCTCTATTCTCTCTTCTTTCTTCATGTTAAGCTCCCAAGGCTTAGAGGAAATACATGATATGGAGGTGCAAATCATGGTTACTTATCTTAACTTGAGTTACTTTGGCCTATTGTTTATTTAATCAATTAAATACAATTAAACAAATTCCCTTGGTGTCCAAAGTTGCTGCTGTCATGCCATTTAAAGGGCATTATTGTCTAAAGATGCTCCATAATTTTTTAGTCCAAAATAACATTTACTGATAAATTTTTCTTGTAACGATAAATTACTTTTGTCATATTTTGACACTTTATTTGTACATGATTATTCTAAATTTGATTTTAGACTAAACTCATTATCTTGTCCTCAAATATATCTATAAAAGAACCACTTGTTTGCTTTTGTGGGGCCCACAACTTCTTTTCTGGTATAACAATTGTTTTTTGACTTTCAATGCCAATTATAAATTCATACTGACTTAATTAATCTCAAAGTAGTATTCCATTGGGTCTGACTCATCGTGAGCTTTGTTTTGACAGAAATTTTCTTAATTATGGAAATATCCTTGGCTTGGGGTATAATTATAATTTTAAATTTTTTCGAGTCCTTTCTTATAATTTTCCATAGGGACTAAATTGGACTAAATTCTTCTTTTTAGGGATTAAATTGCATAAATTTTTTTTCCTCAGGGCAAAAATATAATTTTCTCAATTTTCATTTTAAACTAAAAAAGAAACCTTTTTTACCTTTTTCTACATTTGACTATATTTCTCGATTTTCTCTAATTCTTTATGCATTCTATGATATCCAGTAAAATTTAGGATATTACAGTATGGCTTAAACTTATAGTTAGAAAGGATCAGAAGAGAAGTTTGTGAAATCATCTTAAACTACTTGAAACAAGTAGCTTGAAGTGGCAGGAGAACTTACCTAGAACTTGGTCTTGAATACTTCAAGTTTCCTTCTCTCTTTTCTCTCTTCTCTTTCATGCCACTTAGCTTCTTCCTTGGCCAAATTTTTGAGCTCTCTCTTCCCCTTATGTAGCACCTTAAGTCAGCTAAGAGAAGGGAGAAAAATAAAAATCCAAGTGACATAATTACCTTGATAAAGTGGCTTTACATGTGTAAGAATTTTTGGCCACTTATTCCTTGATTTTTCTTGCATAAAATAATTAAATATGCTTTTTCTCCACGAGCAACCTAAAATCACACCACCTAGGTGGTTATGTGTCCAAAATACTGCATATTTTTCTTAATCTAGATATATTTTGTACTAATTATTTTTTTAATTGGACTGATAAAGTTACTTTTCCAATATTTTGTTACTTTATGTATACGAAATATAACTATATTTGGACCTATTTTTAATTTAATATCATGTTACAAACAATATAAATGTGGGGCCACATACTTTTTTCTTACTCTTGTATTTGTGGGGCCCACAATACTTTTGATCTTTTTCTGCAAAATATACTGTGTTTTACTAGTTATTTCTTTTCAAATTAATCTATTTGCATTCAATACATTATTCCATTGGGTTCAGCATGCCAAGAGGTCCATTTTGACATAAATTTATCAAAATTATGTAATTACCCCTAAGAGGGTCAAATTGCAGATAACTTCTTTAGGGTCCTTTATCCAAACTGCAAATAATTTTTCTTGCAAGGTCCATTAAGCAAAAAACGTTTCTTTTTATACCCCTCATATAAACTTGCTATTTTACTCTTTTTCTATCAAATCCTACACCTCAAATTTTACCAAAACTCTACACATATTATATTATCTGGAAAATTAAGGATATTACTAATGAACTTTATGAGAGCTATGAAGAATCAGATAACTTAGCATGGTTTTCTTGATGCCTTTAGGCTTGGGAAGTAGTAAGAAAGTGATTGAGAAAGGCTTCAAGTAAGAGGAAGTCAAGATTAAAGAGGAAAGGTTAAAACTCCAAGATAGTATAACTTGTCTTGCTTTAATGTTATTGCACAATTATATTTTGTGCATGTTTTATGATATGAATATGTTACCATGTTGTTGCTATGAATGTTTTTATGACTGGCTAGCTATTTGTTTGCTGAGAACTTTGCCTAAGATATCTTGTTTTTAAATTGTTATGCTGCCGAATTTTTTTAGCCAACACGATATTTTCATGCATTTTTAATAAATTGTGCAATGTTATAGAAGTTTTTAATGTTATGTGATGATGTATGAGTATGTGCAAATTTACTACTTAGATGCCTAATCTCATCCTCCCAAGTTCTAGCCATGCTAGGTAAAGAAAAGTAATGAATGAAAGCCAAGGAAGGAGGAATTGAAGAAAGGGCAAAACTATATTTATGTTATAATGATATTTACATAATGAAGCATGTTATGTATGTATGGTTACATTGGCATGTATAATGTGTCTAGTGTAATGCCATATGATATATAAGAAAATATGTTATGTAATGTTGAGTGATAAAGTGAAATTGGAAATGGAAAGAATATGTATAGCTCTTTTAATGACAAGTTATGCTATGTCAATGTTTAGAAAATGTCTAGCATGATATGGTGAATGATATGAGCCAAAATATGATTTATATAATTAGAGGATATGATGGGCTTTATGAGAAGACAAATTTTGTATGAATTAGGTCAAGTATGGTATAAGTTATGGCCCATCAAAGTTAAGGATTAAAAACTAGATAGTTATTGGAAAATTGTAAATTTATGGTGGATACTATCTATTTTGAAAGGCCGCATAAAATTGTACAATGCTCCAAAAATTCAGTGATTTTTATGTATGGATAGAATTATGTGTCAAGATTTAATGCCACTAGTTTGAATGTATTTGGAGCTATACAATGAAAAATATGCATGTTTTCCAAACACTGTTTCAGTAAATGTTATATTCTGACCCTTGATAGTTTATGAAGACGCTTTGTTTTGTGTAAGTAGAATAAATATACAAAGTAAATATGGTTAGAAAGTAGACATGCAGAGCTTTCAAAAGACAAAATGCACAACTTGGCTCTGTGTCTAATGAGATATGCATTTTTAAAGTTATAGGATAGAATTTGGATAGAAACTGAAAGCAGAAAATGAACAGTAAATTGGATGAATAAACTATACTGATTGATACATCCAAACTCCAGTTTTCATATTTTTCCCATGAAATTCAGGATATGAAGGTTTAACAAAGACTTGAACCATGTAAAATAATTTTTATGTATTTATTTATAATTTTTTGAAATTTACTGTGCAATATGGTGAACAGTACATGAAAACAGAATTTTATAGTTTTAAAATTTCCACTGTTCAAGGTCTCAGGAGCCTCTTTATTGCATCTAATTAAGGCAATATTCATAGAAAAAGTGTCCAAAAATGAGATGTGACATGAAAAAAATGACTGGAAAATATATTGAACCATATGTATTGTTTGAATGCTAAAAGAGGCAAAAGAGTAATTTCACATGTTTGGTTCTTGGTTGGAATAAAATGCAAACTTGGTCCTTAAAAGTGAATAATTTTGAAAATTTTTTTTATATATATGAGAAATGAATATTTTAATATGCTGGACCTTATTAGGAAAGTGTATTAAGCTCAAAAGGTGTGGTCTGGCAATAAAGCGGACTATAAAATATAGGAGAAAAAAAAGTAGGCCCTACTACATGTCAAAAAGAAAAAAAGTATGTGGGCCCCACAATGAAGACTTACTGGACTAGTTAGAAAGATAAATGTTAATCCCAAACTAGTATATTTTCTACACACATAGAGAGACATATAGTACAAGCAAACACAATAAAAGATTAAGAAACTGTCTAGACCCAAAAAAAATTGTACAGGATTAGTCTATGCCACGTAAAATTACCAAGTAAAATATACTGAATGTTGGAAAATTTATTTTCTCTATCATCTCTCCTCTTTGCCTAAAGTTATTGTGTATTAGGGGGGAAATATTAATTCAAATTATGATGTCATAATTGAAGAATTATTTAATTGAAAATAATCTCATAAATAGCAAGAGGGGCACCTATATAAATGAGAGCCATTGGATCTAGGTTAAAGGAATCAATGTTTGAGATTGATCAAGAAGAAATGGCATTAACTAAATGAATTCTAGCCATTGGATCAAAGTGAAAATGGATGGCCAAGATTAGATTGAATGGTCTATAAATAAAGCTCCTTTTGTCCCCCTCCTCTATTTGGCCAAAAATTGTGAGAGGTTAGAAAGAGATGGAGTGCTGAAAATTTAGAGAGAGAAAGAGAGAAGAAAGAATGCAAAGAAGGAGGAAAAGCTTGGAGCAACAAAGAATCAAGGCAACAAAGGTTCAAGGTAAGAATCTCTCTCTAGTAATAAGTTAATGAGTTAGTTTGCTTAAGTTTAGGATTGGTTTAGATAAATTCTTTCCCTCTAATGCTAAGCTTAAATTTCGGCCAAGATATAAGGAAAAGCTAGAAATGTATGTTTCATGAAAAAAATGTTAAAGGAAGGATGTTTTAGTAGGATTAAGGTAGGATTGCATGAGTTTAATGGTAGTTAAGATGAAGGTTTTGACCAAGAAGAGAAGTGGTATTAGGAGTGAGATTTTCATGGAAACAATGATAAAAATGAGTTCCTCATGCATGAATTAGCAAGGTTTGCAAAATTAAATTTAGAATGCAAAATATGAAAATTTAGGCCTAGAGATTCTTTAAGATGGTTTCATGTACAATTAATTAATTTAGCATATGTATTGTTATGATTTTAGGATTGAGAAAGTCCAAGGAGATATTTGATTATGTTGGAACAAGCAAAGGAAGTCAAGGAAAAGCTTTGAGTTAGCCATTTCGGGCCTACTTGATTGGTGTTTTTCAAAATAGTTTCTATTTTTGAAAATAAAAAAACCAAAAAAACCTGTTTAATAAGCCTATTTTTATGAATTGTCCTAGAAAATAGAAAAACACAAGAACAAAAATTTAAAACATCTTTAAGGTGTTTTACATTTTTTATTCTCAAAAATTACAAGAAAAAGTAAAGAACACCCACTTCATTAATAGCAAAGTTATAAATTTTAAACAACTCATTTAACACTTGCTAGTTATTATTTTGGGAACATATTTAAACAAATTTTTTTAATTTCTTGTTCCCAAAACTTGTTAGAGAAAATACTTCTACAAAACTATTTTGAGAACATTAAAACAAATAACACATTCAAACAAACCATTACATTTCTTACTTTTGTATGTTCATTTGTAGATACTGTGATGATCTTCTGATGCCATATTGTTATTATGATGTTTTGTGACTTGTACTAAAAGTTTTTGAGCTAAGGGATATGCTTAGGATGTCTATTTTCTAAGGAGAAACTCTACCAAAATTTTTACTTGACAATATGGTACATTGCATTGTTATGATGTTTTATGACTACTTATAAATGATATAATTACTTGAAATGTTTATTGCTACTGAGATTATTCAATCTCATCCCCAAACCCCCTAACCATGATAGGATCAAGTTACGCAAAGGATCATGAAAGGCAAAGAGGATTGAAGAAGGGGATCAAGTTATGTTAGGAAAGAATGGTGTTTTATTTTGATATGATGTATAAATTCATGAACTATGATAAAAATGTGTATGGCCATGTGATGATGTTCCCTTATGCTTGTAAAAGAGTTTTGAATGGAGTTATGATGTATTCGTGTTGAATTAATAGGACTTTGAAGTGAATTACCATGTACGTTGATTAAATTATCCAATTTGGTATACTAAAGTTTAGGAATGGTAAATTTGTCTAGAATAGAGACCAACATCCTAGTGGTTAGAACGTCTTAAAGCAGATATAATAAGCTTTCTGGGAAGTCCAAGAACACTTAAAATGATCAAGTATAGACGTAGCTATGAATTGCCAAAGTTAGGTGACAAAATCTGGACAATTTCTAGAAAGTAAAATGAACAGTAAAATTTATGTAAAATACTATACTAATTGGCACAATTTCCTTTTCTCTTATGGCGTAACATCATCTTCTTGTCTTTCCATCTTTGTTGTTCTTCCCTTTTGTGTCTTGTTCTCCTATCCCTTTTTTGTTTGTTGTCCAAAATTGTTTGTTTTTCTAGTTTTTTTTAAAAGAAAATTCAAAATTATTTTCTTACTAATTGAGTGTGTGATGTTTTAGTTTCTGTCCAAAATATTCAAGAAAAGAATAGAAGAGTACAAATTTTAAAAAACAAAAAAAAATCCAAAAAAATTCAGTTATTGCTGCAAAAAGAATGAGGAGTAATAAAAGAAAAGAGCTTTAAAAAAAATAAGAATGTGTAAAAAAAATTGAATGCTAAAAAGAAAAAAAGGTCCAACTTTGCACCAAAAGTCCTTGTGTGCTTGATTTGCAAGTTTGAATTATAACTTAGTTGTTGATTGTTTTCTTAATCCCTTAATTTCCTATTGTTGATTATTTGGGATTGAAAATTGAAGGAGAGTTGCCTATTTTGAGGTTCTTAGTTCCCAAGTCACAAAAAGTTTCCTAATTTCTTTGAACTTTGGTGGTAAGTTTCAAGGAGTGATTGTTTATGCCAGTTTCTAATTTTTTACAAATTTGAGTTTCCTATTTCCTCTTTTGCAGATACTTTCCTATTTCCTTCTTTCTTTAGTTTCCTAAACTGATTTTGTGCCCTTTTGCTTTGTTCTTTTCAGATTTCATCTTCTTTTCTTACATAATTGTCATGCCATTTTCTTCACTTCCATACAAATTCATCCCTCAATTCCTTTTGCATATCTCTTGCTGCAAATATCTCCATTCATTGTGTGCTATTTGTTGAACATTTTTCTCGCTGTTTGTTTGGTCCAAAAAAATTTGTTTTTGTGAGAATTTGAAATTTTGGGACTCTAGCTGTTGAAATTGCCACTTCATATACGCTTCGTCTTTTGATTTGTTATAGTTTGATTAAGAACACTATAAGGAGTAAGTGAGTGGTAAAAGATAAGAGTGTTTTACATCATTTATAAAGGCAATTTTTTTTTAAACACGAGTGCTTAGACTTTTTCTATGTGGAAACACATGAGAGAGTGTTTTGTAAGGTCCATATTTTCCTTTTTGTTTTCACAAACACTTCAGGTTATAAACATGGCCAGTAGAGAAGTTGATCTCAAATTCTTAATGAGGACTTTCAATGATCAATTCAAGAAGTAGAATGCAAAATTGGATCACATGGAGTCTCCTTCCAAAACTCAAGCAAGGAGTGATCCAAAGGTTCTTACTTACACAGATGTTCTTAACAACATTAAATTGAAGATCCCATTATTCTATGGTGAGAAAGATCATGATGTTTTCCTTAAATTGGGAAAGCAAAGTTGAACAAGCATTTAGATGCCACAACTATTCCGAGTTAGAGAAGGTGCAATGTACTTACCTTCGATTGAATAAAAAGGTTGCTACTTGGTGGGAACAGATTGATTGTCAGCACGCTATGAAAGAAGAACCTTCCATTGCAACATAGAGTGGGATGAAAATGATCATGAGGAAAATGTTTACGCCATCTTATTTCTATGAGCATCCTCCTAGAGTTAAAAATGTTGATGAACATTATGAAGAGGTGCAAGTTCACATGGTTCAAGATTCTCACTTGGAGAAAGTTGTAATGCCTTACTCCCAAACATCTCTTGACTTGACCAAAAACTTCAAAAGCCAACCAAACACAGCTTAAACATCTCACAATTAATTTCCAAAACATCAGAGCAGTAGAAAACTTCACAAAACACTTCGAGGAACACCAGAACAGCATGTAGGGCCACGGTTGCTATAGAATCACCGCGGCTTTAGTGCCCACTGCTTCTTTGGCATCGCAGCGCCCCTTGCTGGTTTAAACCAGCAAATTTCTAACAACCCGGGGTGAACTTCAAACGCACATAACTTTATACTCCGACCTCCGATTGACCTAATTCCAACTCTTACAAGTCAATCTTGTCTCAATCTATCGATAGACACTAATTTCATCTCAATCTATCTCCGTATGAAGTTTTTGGATATCCGATACCGTTTTGACCACTTTTTGATTAAAACTCATAACTACAACTCCCATTTGCCACCAAAGGCAACTTGACCCCTTTGGGACCATTCATACAGATCTAAAACCACTTAAATAACTTGTCCACAGAGGTTTCACCTCAAAAGAATCATTCCTATGAGATTTGATCCCATTAAACCCTAAATTTGACATAATGGGCTATAGGCCCTAAAACACACCAACAAGGCCTAATTTCACATGTGGGCTCACAAATACTACCATACTGACTTGACAACATTCCAATCCATACATATATCACAAACTATCATACTCATCAGATTCATTCACCATACATAAACATACATACAACACCAACCATAACAATCCTTATCAATGTCATACATCCATTACAAACATTCTATCCTACTTAGCATAACTAGCATAACATACATAGACATTATAAACATGTACTACATAGACTTGGTATTCCCACATCCAATATACTACTCCGTTGTCTTCTTCGGACTAGCACCAAAACCTTCACCTGAAATGTTAGTTTATAGGAAATGGGTGTGAGACAAAGTCTCAGTAACCGGGAACAACCACACACACATATATATAACCCATACAATCTCATGAATGCAATATGAAATGGAATGCATGTCTCCCTCGCACACTGCTAGAAGCACAAGCTGTCATCATAACAAGACATTTCGTATAGGTAATTCCCTTCTAATTGTAATATCCCTATTTTTATGGGATGTTATAAAATGAATAAAAGATAAGAAATGAAGCAAGATGAAAAGGCTACATATAATTGGGCTTTAGAAGGAATTAATTTCTCATCTAATTTTTTGAAGAAGTTATGTTCGGTCCTTAATTTGAATTAATTTTTCATAAAGTCCTTAGCAGAAATTAATTCCAAAACTTATACCGGAAAATATGCAATATACCACTTGAATGAAAGCTCGCTCCAAACTGAGCGCAATGGTATAAGTATTGCATTCCTAGGAGGTCCAGGTTAAGAGATAGACCAATTTGAAGTTAATGTGAATAGTAAAAAAAGAAATAATTAAAAATTGATCTTTGGGTGAAATTACAAGAAGTGCCTGAAAGAATGGATAATTATGTTTTTAACCCGACTTAAGGGCAAAATGGTCATTTCCCAAATTAGAAGAAAAATGTGAATAATGAATTGAAGGCCCATAAATGAAAAAATCGACATCGTAAAGTACAAAAGGAATTGGGAAAAACGAAGAGATACCATTAAGTGTGAAGAAGAGCAAAGAGGTCATTTGCCCTAGTTAAACGGAAAAATGAGAAAATTATATTTAGGCCCCAAGAATCAAGAATCTTTACAATTTATCCCCTTAAGAATGTAAGGGGGTGGAGAAAGAAGTTTGACGAAAATTATACCTAATGACTCGAAAATTTCAAGAATTATAAATTAGCCCCGGGTTAAGGGCATTTTTGTAAACATGAAAAAGTATAGTCAAAATGAAGCTTTTAATGAGTTAAGCCCAATGGAATATAGTAAAGAATCTATTAAGCTCAAAATAATATTTATTGGGTAATTTTTATCTAATATTAATATTTTACCCGATAAAGGTCAATTTAGACTGCAGGAAAAGGTAGTATTGATTCAAGGACAATGATTGGACCTTTTTAAAATATATTTTGGACCAAGATAATGATTTTAGTCCAAAATTTATTTTTGGATAATCCTGTACCAATGCAAGGATAATTTCGGTGAAAATACTTAATCGGTACGGGTAAATTTAATCGGTAAAGGATATTTTGATCCATAAAAATTATTTAAGCAATTTTTGGCCAAAAAAGGAGGTGAGCCACGTATGAATGAGCAGACGGGACACATGTGAAATTTTCCAAAAGCTTTTTTTAAGAAGAAAAAGTAACAAAGTCAAAAAGAAAAATTAATTAAGTGATTTTATTAGAAAAATATCTCATTAAGTCATCAAGCATCATCTTCCTCACTCAGTCATGATGCAACCAGCAGCGTGAAAGTGAGAGAGAAAAAGGGAGAAGGAAAAAACTACAAGTTTCCTCCCAAAACTTCAAAGTATTATCTTGCAACCATTTCCTTGTGTTCTCTAGCAATTTTAAGGCATTTTAGTGGCTATTTTTCCTCTATCTCCTTGCTGAAAATTTCTGCTTAGCGAGAGAGAGAGCAGAGAGAAAGTGAAGCCATGAAAAAACTAAACCATAAAAAAGGATGTATAGGTCTTAAGCAACAAAATTATGCCATTAGATTGCAAATTAATCGGGTAGATATTTTTCTACAAATTTATAAAATTTTCTGCCTATTTAGGGTTTGGAAATGAAAGAGAATTTCATTATTTTGACCCCAAAAATGGATTCCTTGGGTCCAAAATAGGTAGATACAAGTATGTTGTACAAGAAAATGCAAAAGGAAAGCAAAGTGAAAAATTAGAGTTAAAGTGAGTTCTTTATGAAGGATGTCATGCAATCAATGACTTAAGACCTTGTCTTATGATGCTATAGGGTTTCAAGAAGTGTTTTAAGATCAATGGAAGTACTCACAAAGTTTGGAGATCATTGAAAAGTAAGAAGGTAGTTATTTTCCTTGTTTTGCTTAATGTTGTCATACTTTATTTCCATGATAATATGACTATGCCATATAATTGTTTGAATGCTTTATGATGTATTTTCATTGTTGGCTGAATGTTTGAAGGGTTTTATAACCCTAGGATGTTCATTTTACAAAGTGTTACCATGCCAAAATTTTTATGGAATTGTATGGCATAATATGAAGTCATATTTTCATTAATGATTTTATGAAATGATATGATGATGTGAATGCATGATTGGATATAACTACTGAGATTCTTTGAATCTCACCCTTCCAAATGATCATTATGACTAGGTCCAAGCTATGGTAAGAAGGGGTCAAGAGTGCCAAGGAGGAAGAAGAAAGAGGATGAAGCATAATGTTGTTTGCAAGTTATAATGCTAAGTTGAGAAAATATGTATCATGTATGTATGAGATGAAATTCTGTAATTATATATGATTATGTTTCTTAAAATCCTCTTATGATGATATGTGTGGATTTGGAACAATAAATGTTGATGCATGAGGTTTATGAAGTTTAGTATATGAGTTATGGCATAATTATGAACAAGATGACCATTATTGATTTGAGTAGGGGAATTCTATTCGAAACAGAGTCTCCAATATAAGTGTTATATATGATCTTAAAATAGACATAACAAGATTTAAAATGGTCCAAAGAGCACTCCATTTAGAGATATGTATGAATTATAGTGATTTTCAAATTTAGGGTTCAAAACAGAGAAAGATTGGGAAAATTGGAAACTAAAAGTTAGGTACTTGATAAATTAAAAAGATGATATACATCTTGCAGAGCTCCAAAAATTCATTGGTTTATATTTATGGAAAGGTCTATGTTTTGAGTTTTATATGTCACTGATTTGGAGGTAATTGGAGCTATATGGTAGGAGATATGGAGGTTTTCCCAAAACTATTCCAGCAAAAGTGGAATTATGACCCTTTATGATTTAAGTTAATGTTATGCCTTGCACAAGTTGAATAAATATACAAGAAAAATATTTATAGAAATTAGACTCACAGAGATTTCCAATGACATAATGAATGCATAAATTGGCTCAAGGTAGAGTGAGATATGAATTTTTAAATATAAGGCCAAAATCCTGGGGAAGAGAAAATGACCAAATATACAGTAAATGTTTGAGAAATAAACTGTATAAATTGATCAATAGAATGATCTGTTTCATATTTTTCCCGGGTAAATAAGGTTTCTATATATTGTTAGAGACTTGAATCACTATGAAATGATTTTTTTAGAATTAGTTATGAATTTTTAAAGTTTAATCAGTAAAGTGAAAACTATCATATGAATAGTAACCAAAAATTTTGAAAATTCTGATTTTCATTCTCATGTAATTCAAGCTTAGAATCAAGAATAATTAGACTTAAAAGGAGTCTATTTCATGGGAAATGAGTTTTTAATTAAGGTGTTACACTAACAGCTAATGAAGACTGATTCCGGGACATTACCAAGCTCACCTTACCCTAATGCAACTTGGCTAAAGATTACACTAGAGCTCGGATCATGGTTCTCCTTCCCTTTTCCCACCGCGAATTGGTAGTGATTTAGGGAAGGTGCAGTCAATTGCGCGCCTTTCCCTCTTGGCCATTGGAGGCAATTTAGCTGTAGGAATCCTATACTTATCCTCCCTAATCATATATCATATTGTATCATTGTATATCATATCATCATCACCACCCAATCCACCATATATCACAATCTCACAATGTCATATGGTGATGCTCATATCACATCATCATGTTTCACAATGTCATACATGCATCAATAATGTCACATCATCATCATTATCTCTAATCATCATCATAATCATCATACCTTATGTGTCTAGCTGTGTGCATACCATGATATAAAGACAAACCATACATACACACATATCCATGTTGTGGTATAAACAGAAACATGCATATATACACATATATATTAACATATTAGATATACAAAACAAACAGCATAAACACCCGGTTACCTTAGGTTATCAATACACACACACATGCTTCCACATGCTTTCTTGAGCACCATTCCCACAACTTGTCTTTTCTCCAATAAGCCAAACAACCTTAACAACATTATAATTCCTCAATTAACATACAATCCAAATACTCAATTTCCATAATTCAATCATATAGGCCTAACCTAAGGTTCCAACCCCACTTTCATGCATAATTAAACTCTTAGGGACCATCCAAACACTACTCATCTACATATATTTCGGATTTCACACTTCCACATACAATACCAACCTAGGGTTAAGCTCAAATCATGCATATACCCTTCAAAACTCATATCCAAGTAACAAAAACACCAAATCACACTCCATTAACCCCATTGCATCCATTTCAATAGGTGGATTTTGGTCCAACACCGAAAACCCTACTTATACCTTAAATCTCAACTCAAAACCAAAGAAAATGGAGAAGGAGGAGTATGGATCACTTACCAACCAAGATCCCAACTTCAAGAGGCTGAAAATTACTCCCAATGGTTGAAAATTACAAACCCTAGCAAAGCTTCTTGCTGCTCCCTTCGTTTCTTTCTTTTCTGTCTGACTGAACTTATCTCGGTTTATACAAAAATTATCCCCATCCGCCACAGCTCCAGATAAGCTCGCCACGGCGTCACTGTATTCAGTAAAAAAATATCATTATGGAGCTCTCTTGCTTCGGCCGCCCTACTCCTCACTGCAGTATAGAGCTCTTCAGCCTTCACTTGAACCTTTCCTCTGTTCTGTTCCTCCAATACTGCATACAATGCCAAAGACTCTTGGTTAGATTGGGACTAAGTTAAGGACAGAGCAATGAGGGTTGTTACAAAAGTAGAGCAAGTGAATAATAAAGTTGCTGCTACTTCATCAAGTGAAGATGAAACAAGAGAATCTACTATGGGTACGCCTAATTCTAAAAACTTTGGAAGTAATATCTCTTGTGAATTAAGACGTGATAATTCTAGTGAGTTGAATGATGTTGCTTACATTGATGATATCTCTTGTGTTGAAATTAAGTTTGAATGTGTTCATCCTATATGATCATCCTCCTACTTTGGTTCTAGTTAAGTCTTTTTGTGTCACATTTTGTCCATATTTTGTCCCCTATGTTTCTACTAACACTATGTGTAACACCTAGATCTTAAACTCAATTCCCTTGTTTTGTTCTTAATTATGTCCATTGAAGTCTATTTGGTAGCTTGAATCACATTAAAATGCACAATAAACTTTTCCAATTTTAGGTTACTATTCATTTGGTCAAAACTTTTTCACGAGGTGAACTTTTGAAAATCATAACTAATTCCACATAAATCATATGTATGTCATTCTAGTCTATAAAAATAGATAAAAATATTTTTATATGGAAAAATATGAACTAGAGCATTGATTAGGCCAATTGGTACAGAAAATTTTGAAATTAATGACTATTCATTTGGTCATTTTTTAAAATTTCAAATTTTGGCACTAAATTTGAAAAAATTATAAAAATCACACAGTAATCCAAATTAAGTGCTCCTTGGACCCATGTGAGCTCTTTCTATCTAGTTTTTATACATTTATAAAACTCATATGTTGAACATAAAAAGGTCTAAATAGTACTCGTATTTCCATACAAGGGTCATCAAGTCACTTTACATTCCAAAACTTTGCAAAATGAAAAGGCCTAAAGTTTATACATGGCCATTTCTTGTTCCCATACTTTGTCATACATTACATTGGGCCTAAAGTGACATAATTACATGAAGGTATAGACCTATAACACCAAACAGATTAACTTTTATAAATATTTCAAGCAAAAGATCAAGGAAAGTATATTCATTTTAATTAATAACTTGCTTTTCCTTGTTTTTGTCTTCTTGGGCAATCTTGCCATGACTTGGACTGAGTCATATTATCATCACATTTCATAATCTCAGTAGTTATACTTATTCAAGCATTCACATTATCATCACATTTCATAAAATCATTAATAAAAGTCATAAAAACATATTATGCCATAACAATTTCATAAAAATTTTAGCATGGTAACACTTTGTAAAATGGACATTCTAGAGTCACAAAACCCTTCAAACAACCAGCCAACAACTCAATTTCATCACAAAACAATCAAACAACTACATGGCATATTCATTAAATTATGAAAAAATAATAATGGTAACAAAAAGCATTGAAAGGGAATATAAGTACCTTAAGCTTTTCCTTTGCTTTCCAAACTTGGTAAACCTTTTCTTTGATCTTCTAACACTTGCTTACACCCTATGGCATCATAAATTAAGGTCATAAGCCACTAGTTTGATGACCTCCATCACAAAGATTACATAAAACCCTAAAATTTCATTTTACAAACCACTTAGAATTTCTTATATAATATACTTGTTTTTACATAATTTGGACCCAAGAAATCCATTTTTAGGATCAAAATTTTGAAATTCCATTCCTGTCCTAACCTAGGTCTGTCCAAAAATGAGGAAAAAATTGTAGAAAAATATTTACTCTATGAATCATACAATAACGTGTGATTTCATGCTTAAATCATCTATTCTTAGCCTTTTCCATGGTCTATTTGCCAAAACTCCAACTTTCTCTCACTACCCTAACCATGGCTGAAACTTGAGGGATGTGGGGAAGGAAACATGGAACTCCCCCTAGGTGCTTGAGAACACAAGATGTAGATAGTAGAAGCTTATCTTGCAACTTGATCACCAAACTTTGCTCTTGAGCTTCTCTTTTTCTCTTCGATGTCAAGCTCTCTCTCTCTCTTACTCTTCTTGGTCTAGTCTAGACACATTTTGAAGGAGAAATGAAGGCTTAACCATACTTAAACTCATCACTGAGAGAAAGAGGTGAAAGGGATAAATAGTGATATCAAGTTAACTAACCAACTTTAGTTAATTTTATTAATCAAATGGCTTAATTCCCTCCAATTCCTAGCTGTTGAAAATCAAACCACTCAAGGGATATTTTGGTCAAAAATTGCTTCACAAATTTTAACAGGCCAAAATAACCCTTACCGATAAAATTTACATGTACCGATTAAATACTTTCACCATAATTGTCATTTAACTGGTACATGATTATTATAAATTTATCCTTAAACTAAATTTATTATTTTGACCTCCAAACTTATCAGTAAGGTTCCAGATCCTGTTCTCTTCACCTATCTAATTTTCTAGAGCTCTTAAACCTTTTCAGATTAAAAATTACTTTCGACCTAAAATTGGAATTATAAATTCATACAAACTTAACTAAATTCTAAACTATATTTCATTGAGTTCAACTCGTCGAGAGTTCCATTTTGACATAATTTCCAAAAATTCCAAAATTACCTTTGATCCAGAGTAAAATTATAATTTTTAATTCCTTAAGATCCTTTTTCGTAATTTTACCCAAGGACTAACTTGCATAAAATTCTTATTTCTTGGGGAAAAAATATAATTTTATCATTTTTGTTTTAACATGGAAAAAATGACATTTTTGCCTTTTTTGGTCTTTTTCTATGTCTCTCCATTTTTTGTTATTCTCTCTATATTTTAAAATATCATCTGATTTTATATTGTATATTACTTAATATCTAGTAAAATTTAGGATATTATATAATGGATCAATTTGAGTCTTTTTATGTCAAGTTTATTTCTAGCTCATTGGTGTTGTTTTGATAAAGAGAAATTTGATTATTTGGTCACTAATTCTTTGAAATATGTCATATGAAATTCAAACTAATGAGTTGCATAAGAAGGTCATTGATCTCGGAAATTGGTTGCAAAAGTATAAAGGAAAATTTAAGATGAAAATAAAATTACAACCAAGGGAGAATGTTGATCTTCAAGTGAATGCAAGGATGAAAGCAAAGATGCGTCAAACAATCATGAAAGGTAAGTATACTTATTACAATTTATTTGATTTTTTAATTGTTCTCTTTCTTTCCATGTCGATTATGGAGATTCAAGGACAAATCCTTGCAAAGAGGGAGGGAATCACAAAGTACGTTTGAGGCATGATATGACAAGAGTCCTTGGACAAATTCAAGAGCATTGCAAGAAGCTTGTAAAGAGAATAAAACCTAATTATTTTAATCAATTTACAACCCAAGAAGAACTAAAATGTGTGAAAATGCTTCAAATCATACAAGCTACTAATCCAAGCCCCAAAGAAAACCCATTTAGAAGAGATAACTTGAAGACATCATGTGCATCTGATAACTCTTAAATTTTCACTATTTTTATTCCCCATACTTAGTGGTTTTAATAATTAATTTCAGCTAATTTTGGATTTTTAGATTATTTTTATAATTTTAGCCAACTTTTGGATTTATGAGAATTTTGGGATAATTTTTGGAAATTAAGTTTTAATTTATTTATTTTTATTTTCCAAATTATTTCAAAGAATTAATTCTTCTTATTTTATTCTATTTAATAATACTTAATGTAATAATGAGTCATTAGTGCTTTAATTGTAATTAAAAAATAATTAAGAATTGACTCATGTAGGTTTAAAATTATTAAAGAGTTTTAGAAATTTCTTTTTAGTATCTTATTTCTTTTGTTTTTTATCATTTTGAAACATAATTTTCCTCCAATTGAGCTTAAACTTTATCCCATGATTAATTTAATTTCCTTAAACCAAAATTTAATCTGCCTTTATTTAACTAAGCATATAATCTATATGGAATAACATTTTCTTGCAGGTCATGGTTCATGGAGATTAAAATTTTGAAAGGAAATTTTGGTTATCTAAAGGGGGAATTTTATGGAAAATTTATTTTTCCAACTTTCTTGTTTTTCATCATTTTTAGTTACTCATTTATATTTGGCTTTATTTTAATGGTAAACCTCACATTTCTTCCTCCAATTTCATGAAACCAAACACGGCCCTCACTTTTCCTTCTTGGGGTTTTCTATGCAACCTTCGTTCTAGAAGTTAAGAGACACCACCAAACTCCACCTCCTTTTTCTTTCTTCTTTTCCTTTCGGTTTTCATTTTTCCTCTTCTTGCGTCCACCATTGTCATCCATTCCAAGCTCATCGTCTTCAACACCTCCTTACTCCCCCTGTTTTGCCGAAACACATAGCACGCACTTTCCCCCATTGCCATCTTCATCTTTGTTCTTCACTTCTAGCCAACATTGTTAAACTCGCAAGTTGACTCGCCGAGTTTAATGAGTTTACATTTCTAGCTAAGCAAATTGTGTCAACTCACTTATAAAAATGTATAGAATGGAAACTCGGTCAAACTCGTTTATGACTTGGTCAAACTCGGCAAACTAGTCGATTTTTTACCGAGTCAGGTGAGTTGGACATATAAGTATATAACTTGTTTGAAAAAGAAATATAAAATCCAGAAGTTAATAAAAGTAAAAAGAAAATAAAAGTTACCAATCATAAGTTGTCTTACTTTGAAGTTTAGAGTCTCTGGCAAACAAAAAAAAGTTTAGGGTTGTGCTCGTGCTACCATTTGCTTCTAGTTTTCTTTATCACCATAGCCTATATTTCTTTCTTCAAGAGTGGAGAGAGGGAGACCAAGGAGAAAGAAGAACAAGAGATGGAGAGAGAGTATTAGGTTGACCAAAAAGTATAAGTATTGAAGGATGATTGATGATTTGTTTTTTACATTTATTATATTTTAGATAAAAGATTGAGAGTAAAAGGTGTCAGACACAAGCAACGAATAGGGAAAGGAGTCAAAGGAAAGGACTACATAGGCTGTGCACACTACAAAGAGAAGTCACAAAACTAATAGGCAAAGTTTAGAATTGAAGCCAATTCTAACATTATTTTGTCTTATTCTTCAACTGGCTTTTTCTTCCTTTTCTACAGCCTTCTAGGTTTAAAGGTATAATCTCATTTTAAACATTTAAATTTAAATTATGCAACTGCATATGGATGAGTGAAAAACTAAGTGGGTGTCCACCGTTTGAATTAGTTTATCCATAATTGATTATAATGATAAGTGATTCTCCATAATTAATTATGAAGATAAGTGATTATGTTAAAAATGATTTCTTATGGATGTTTTTACCTCATAAGCAATTTTGAGAAAATGAATGTGTTTGGATATTGGGGTTTAAGTAATTATTAGGTAAATAATGAGAAGGAAAAGTGAAATAAATGATTATGAGAGGATAAATAATTATCATAAGAAGAAAAAATTAACTTCTTCTATAATTACTTATTTGAGACATAAGTGCTTATTGAAAAAAAAAGATGTATTTATAAACTTCTCTCCGTAAGTAATTATGAGTGTTATCCAAACAAATCCTAAAATTGGATATATGCTTCTTTGGTCATATCTTAGTTAAATCACTATTATCTAGAAAGTCCAAAACCATTATAATATAGCATTTGGTACAAATTGAAACTTGTCATATGCATCTTTTCTTTCAATTTGGTTACTTTGAGCTTTTATGGGGCCCATCATAACCATAAGTCGTTCACAAAAGCCAAATGCTTTTTTTTTTCTTCGTAATACATGTGCATAATTTTTTTTTAATGAAAATACATGTGCATCTTTATTGATAGTGTTTCTGTCATTAGAGGAAAGAGTGCAAATTATTATGTTTTGTTTATTAGTTTATTTCTGGTTAAATAAATTAGAGAAGAAGAGGAATAATAGCTTATTTAAATTAAATAAATATGATTTTGAATTTAATAGTTGTTTTATTTATGTAAATTTGGATTTGGTACTTAAATTTGCATTTTGTTTTATTTTAGAATTTTGTTCACTACTTGATTGAGTAGTTAATATATCAAATTGAATATGTCTTCAAGTGCAAGTGGAAGTGGGAATGCTGGAAAAAAAGTTGTTGCTATAAGAAAAAAATATCCTGGTAATAGATCTGATATAGGATGGAAATATGGGATAGATGATGATGGTAATAGCAAAAAAGTGAAGTGTAATTATTGTGGCAAAATTGTTAGGGGAGGTATTTATAGATTCAAACATCATTTAGCTGGCACTAAAATAAATGTTGAAGCTTGTGTCAATGTTTCTGATGATGTGAGGAAAACAATATTGAAACATGTTTACGAAGCAAAATGCACATCAATTAAAAGAAAAAAACAATGGATTGATGTTGGTGAAGAAGAGGAACAAACTGCACAAGCACAAACTGAGTCTCAGAAAGGGTTCTTGAATTTCTTGAGGAGTTCAAAAAATAATAGTAAGGAGATAGGTAACAAACAATCAACTATTAATCAAATGTTTAAGAAGGACTTAAGGGAAGAAGTTTGTCAGCAAGTAGCTCGATTTTTTTACACAAGTGTCATTCCTTTTAATTGTGTAAAAAATCCTGAGTTCACAAAGATGTGTGAGATCATCGGAAAATATGGTCAAGGATTTAAGCCTCCCTCATATCATGAGATTAGGGAAAAGTACTTAAGTTTAGAAGTTAAAAATACAAAAGCCATGCTTGATCATTTTAAGAATGAATGGATAACAAGAAGTTGTTCCATTATGTCTTATGGGTGGACTGATAAGAAAAGGCGTTCAATTTGCAATTTTTTACTAAACAACCCTAAAGGAACCGTATTTTTGTATTCATTAGATATTTCTGACATTTCTAAGATTGCTGACAAAGTATTTGAAATGCTTGATGAAGTTATGGATAAAGTGGGGGAGAAAATGTGGTACAAATAATAACTAACAATGCTGCAAATTACAAAGCAGCTAGGCAAAGTTAATGGAGAAAAGAAAGCATTTGTATTGGATTCCTTGTGCAGCCCATTGAATTGACCTAATGTTAGAAGACTGGAAAAGAAAATTATGGTATATAAAGAAACCATTAGTAGGGGCAAAATAATCACCACATATATTTACACAAGATCAATGTTTATTAGCCTTTTGAAAAAATTCACAAATGGAAGGGACCTATTTAGGTCTGCTGCAACTCGATTTGCCATAGCTTATTTGACTTTGGCATGTCTTATTGAGCATAAAACAGCACTAATAAACTTGTTTAGTTCTAAAGAGTGGAAGGATAGTAAATTTTCATCTACCAAAGATGGAAAGGAAGTGACAAACATTGTTATGGATAATAGCTTTTGGAAGGATATTGTGACATGCCTTAAAGTCATAGCTCCTCTTATTAAAGTTCTTCATTTAGTGGATTCGGATGAGAAGCCAGCCATGGGATTCATATATGAAGCAATGGGAAGTGCTAAAGAAAAGATCAAAAAAAGCTTTAACAAAGTTAAAAGGAGGTAATTAGTATGTCAAATTTTTATTTTTAGTTTTATTGATGCTTATTTTACTGTTAGTTGAATTTTTTATTTTGACTTTGATCTTTATTGATGTTTGTAGTTATGAGTATATATGGAATATAATTGATGAAAGGTAGGAAGCTCAATTACATAGACCTCTACATGCAACAGCATACTACCTCAATCCTTATTTTCATTACAACACTGATTTCAAACCTTACTATGGGATTAAGCAAGGATTGTATGAATGCTTGATAAGGATGGTTGAAGATCAAGATGAGAGAAATAAAATTGAGTATCAAACATTTGACTTTCATTATAAAATAGGCATGTTTGACCGTGACACTGCACAAGTATTAAGAACAAAAATGCCTCCAGCAAAAAGGTGGGATTCATATGGAGATGGATGCCCAAAACTTAAAAGAATTACAATTCACATTCTTAGTTTATGTTGTAGCTATTCTGGTTGTGAACATAATTAGAGTGCTTTCGAGATGGTAAGTAATAAACTTTGAATTAAATTTGTTCTTGTTATTAGCTTGATTTTGTTCAATGGTTAGAATATTGATACATGGTTTTTTTCTTTCATTTTGTTTAGATTCATACCAAGAAAGAAATTGTTTGCACAAAAAAAATGAATGATTTGGCATTTGTGATGTGCAATTTAAAATTGAGAAGCAAGCAAAATAGTAGAGCTTGTGTTTATGATTTTGATGATATTCATTCTAATGATGAATTGATAACTGAAGGGGGGATAAATGAAGAGAATATGGAGGAAGAAGAAAATGGGATTCTTTATTCTACTGAAATTAATGAGAAGGATGCTAATCCTACTCATGAGTCAATGATGGAATTTGATGATCATCTTAGTGTTGATTTGAATGTTGATTTGAATATTGATAATTTAGGCAGTGATAATTTAAATATGGATTTGGAAGAATATAATAATGATGGTATTGGTGATGGTGGGATAGGTGGAGATGATTCTGGGGATGGTAAAGAATTTGAAGGTAATGGAGATGATGACAATGACAATCAAATATTTGATGATCTTTGTTAAAATTTTATTTAATTTTTTTAAATTTGATCATATTTAATGACTTTATATATTAATTTGATTGATGTTTCATTGTTAAGTATAGTGAACTATAGAATGTAGGTGAATTCAATTTCAATTATTTTGATTTGAGTTTTCTTTAAATAACCCTAGTGTCATCTTTTTGTATTTTAAGTATCTAGTTATATATTTTTAATATTTATTTGTTAATAGAGATAAACTCTGATGAGTTTACATCCCCGTTTTCAGTTTACTTAAACTCACGAGTTTGACAACCTTGCTTCCAGCGACTCCCATCCACTTCCCTTCCCATTTTCGTTCCATTCCCTTCAAACCATTGACATGAAACCTTCACCCATCACCTCCCCTCTTTGATTTTGGTTTTCCTTCACCATTAGAAGTTGAACAGTCCTAACATGGAATCTAATTTCACATAGTGATAGCTATAATGAAGGAGTAAGGATCTTGGATGGAGTTTGGCATGGAGCTTGGAGGAGTCCACCAATTGTGAAAGGATTAATGGCCTGAAATTAAGATAATCTCTTTTCCCTTTCTCACTTTCTTTATTTTAGATTTTGTGACTGATTTGTATGGTTTGAATTGTTAAATTTAGCTTCAGTTTTATGAGATTATGTTGGTCTAATTATTGGAAATATATGGATTGAATTGCATGACCATGGATAGTGGAACTGGGAATTGTATTGGATTGGAATTGTTTAGGAATGTAGATACATGTTTTAGGCCTAGACTTTTTGTAGTTATCCTCTCAATAATTTAGTGGTTGATTACTTGATTTAGCTTTGTTATATGGTTAATTAAGTAGTTAATTTCTTGATTAATGAGTAGATTGAAATTATGGTCTAAAATTGTGGTTGTTGGTCAAAGATGTATGATTTGATTGTCAATGTGTGAAATTAAGATGTCTACAAGATGTTTGAGGGATTTATTTAGAGATAGGGTCCTATGCTAAGTAAATTTCTCGTACAACTTGAAATTAGGATAATTAATGGTTCAATTGGATTAATTGAGCACTTGACATAATTAGGTTATATATTTCTTATTTTTTTGAAAGAAATTTTCAACTTCTCCAAGTGATTACCAAGCTCTATCCTCCATTTTTTCATTTTCATGACCTTCAATATTTTAATTTGTGCATATTAGTTTATAGTTTTAATATTTGCCAATTTTAATTTATTGAAATTTGAATTCCAAATTTTTGCATTTACAATTTTGATAAAACCCCCCAAAATTAGTGTATAGTCTTTAATCTTTGCAGATTTAGTTGCTAATATTTAATCTTTGCATCTAGTTTACACTAGTATAGCATTAGTTTAGCTTTTGCATCCTAGATAGAGCTTTGCATACATATCCACACTCTCACACTTACACTTTCCACACATCTTCCATTCTCACACACACTTGTATATATTCTCATATATTTACCTACATACTTATTTTTTTCTTGTTTTTATAAAAAAAATTATTTTCTAAAATTTTCACCTTTAGTTTTCATTTGCTTAATTACTTAATTACCACCTAAACAAACTTCATACTAGTTGCTCTGGAGTGAAACGATATTAGTTGCACATTTTACTACTAGCCTGTTTGGATTGTCAAAAATAAGCACTTATGGGTTCTATAAGTGCTTATGTGGTGGAGTTGCCAAACAAAAACAGCTTTTAAATAAGCACTTATGCCTCAAATATGTGCTTATGGAAGAAGCTGATTTTTTTAGTTTATAATAATCACTTATCCTCCTATAATCACTTATTTCATTTTTCCTTCTCACTATCAACTCAATAATCACTAAACCCCAATATCCAAACACATTTCTTTTCTCCAAATCACTTATAAGGTAAAAATATCTAAACACAAATCACTTTTGACATAATCACTTATGAATAATCACTTATCCTCATAATCACTTATATATAATCTAATCCAAGCACACCCTACATAATTTTTATTTTGCAATCAAGTATTAAATTGCAACCTTACAACAAGGTTCATTAGCTCCTCATGTAACCATTAAAGTGATTTTTCAAGCTGAATTTTTAAGTCTTTATTTTGTATTTTATTAAGGTCTTATGGGCCAAACCTTGGAGAAAAAATCTGAATATTTTTAGATTAGGTTTAGAGCTTGAATTATGTGCCACTTTACTGATTTCTTTCCTAAATTGAAAAAGGTAATAGGAGTCATCTTTGAGAGAATTAATTCAGTACCTTATGTTTAGATTCATTGTATAGTGTAGTGCCACCTTTTAGGAACATTTAATGCTTATTATTCCTAGGGTTTCTTGGTTGCCTTTTCTCTCTATAGATAGGCACCACTCTATAATGCTATTTTCAAAAAATGAATGAATCAGATTTTAAGAGTTTTAAACTCTTGTGAGCTTTCTCTCCTGTGCCTTGTGTTGGAAATAATCCTTCACTTATCAAAAGTGTGGTTCTCTTTATGGCGTCCTAAGTTAGGGTTCTAAGAGACAATTTCTCTTAGGGTCCAAACTAATTGACCAACATTTTATATTCCTTGTTTTGTGTTTGTGTTTGTTCTTCTCTTTCCAATTTTCATTTGTTATGTGTTCTTGTGTTTGTAGCCAATTCCAAGAATGATCTTCGTCTTTGAAGGAGCCTAGGACAAGTTCTTTTAGGGGTCTTCCACAAGGGGTGTTACAAGATTAAAGGAGTCATGATATGACTCTCTTGATGGATTACCAAGCAAACTAGAAAATATAGTGGAAATGATAATCATGAAAAAGAACAAGATGGTTGATCATGTATAGAACCATAGGAAACTCGTTTCTAATCTTCTAATGATGATGCCCACTCAACTGATCACTCCGGATGGTAGGTCACTCTTCGAGAGAACACAAATTCAAAATTACTTTGAACAATAGAAAACTTTCATTCTTTAAAAAAACTTGTGCCTTTATGTGTACAATGAAGGCCTTTATATAGGCTCCTATGACCTGTTCCCTAAGCCAAAATATTATTAAAAATAATCCTAAGAAATCTCTAGAAGGTACCACAAGCATAAAGTTGACACCTTTTCATTTCCTAAAATAATAAAAAGGAGGTGGAACCTAATTAATTGGAAGGATCTAGAAGAAGGCATTTTTAATTAAAAATGAACCCTAATGGACTCTAATTATAGGCCTATGGAAATACAAACTATAAACCCATCAAGACTCAATAATTAAGACATATAATTGGCCTTTATTTAGTTAATATTGTTCCACCCAAAGACTTAAACAAATAATTAAGACAAACAACTAAAGCCCATTAAAGCAAACTTTAAGAGCTTGGGCTTAAAAAGTGGTGTTATGGATCATCAAGTTAATTCTTCAAAAGTGATGCCACTATCAATTTGTTCTTCTTGGACTTGCAAACAAATCATCAATCTCTTTTCCCCCAAATGAGAATGCCATCTTGGAGGGATTGTTGGGCTTTAATGACACCTCTAATTCATTAAGGTAGAAGGCTTCCTTATCTTGCAGTTCTAAGGTTATCCTATTCAATGCTTGCTTCATGACTTTGGCCCTTGCTCCTGTAATAGGTCCACCAATGTCTTGCAAGGGGTCTTTTGGGACATTACTCCTCCAAGCTTGAAATTAGGTTTTGCTTCCTTGATGGTCTCCATCATTCCCCCCTCCTATAAAGAATTCACCCATGAATCTTCACCTGTATCATAAGAACTCAAGTCACTAACATTTATTGTATCACTTACATTATACTTTTCAAGGAGATCAATCTTGTATGCGTTGTCATTTATCCTTTCTAGGGCTTGAAAGTGTCATATTAACTACCTCAGTTTGGGCATCATTTTATGGGTGTGCAATGATGGAAAACAACAATTTAGTGCCTAATTTACTCTACAAAGTACACCAAAAATGAAACAAGAATTTCACATCATGAGCACTCATAATTGTTTTAGGCAAGCCCTGCATTCTTACAATTTCTTGAAAGAACAAATTAGCAATATACATGACATCATGAGTCTTACTACATACAATGAAATGTGCCATTTTAGAAAAACCACAAGATGCTATCTTTTCCACTAGAAGACCAAGGCAAGCCAAGCACAAAATCCATGGAAATATCAGTCCAAGGATGATCAGGGATGGGTAAGGGAGAATAAAAACCATGGGGTTGCATCTTAGATTTAGCATTTCTATCACAATAAGCAATCACATCCTTTCCAATATTAGGCAATAAAAGTGTTCATGCAACATGTCAAGGCTTTTATCTACAGCAAAATGACCTATCAAACTACCACCATGTGTTTTACTCACAAGCAACTCCCTAATAGAACATCTAGGAACACACATTATATTTCCTTTGAAAAGGAAACCATCAAGACAATAAAAGTCCTTATGTCCATGCAAAGCACACAAATTCCAAATTTTTCCAAAATCATCATCATTCTCATACTAGGATTTCAATATTTCAAATCCTAGCAACCTAGCATGTAAAGAAGTCAAGAGAGTAGACCTTCTAGAAAGTGCACCTGCAACCACATTCTCTTTACCTTTCTTATGCTTGATCACATATGGAAATTGTTTAATAAATTCTAGCCGCCTTGCATGCTTTTTATTGAACTTGTGTTGTGCTTTAAGCCACTTTAAGCTCTCATGGTCACTATGGATGATGAACTCCTTTGGAAGGAGGGAGTGCTTCCATGTTTCAAGAATTATCTTCAATGCATATAGCTCTTTATCATAGGTAGAGAATAATTCAACTTGGACCAACTCAATTTCTCACTAAAGTAAGCAATTGGTTGGTTTTTCTTCATAAGAACAGCACCTATTCTTATACCACTAGCATCACATTCAATTTCAAACACTCTACCAAAGTCAGGTAATGCTAAAATAAGAGCATGAGTCAATTTATCCTTTAACACAGTAAATACATGCTCTTGTGAATCACCCCATTTAAACATAACATTATTTTTCACCAATTCATTCAAGGGTGCAGTTAAGGTAGAAAAATCTTTCACAAACCTACTATAAAAACTAACAAGCCCATGAAAAGATTTCACCTTATTAGCATTCTTGGGTGTAGGCCATTCCTTGATAGCTTTGATCTTCTCTTCATCCACGCTAATCCCATTGGCACCTACAATAAAACTCAAAAATACCATAGAATCTATGCAAAATGTGAACTTCTTTAAATTAGCATAAAGCCTATGTTCTTTCAAAGTCACAAAAAAACCTTCAAATGCTCAACATGTTAATTAAAGATTTTGATATAAACAAGAATATCATCAAAGTATACAACTACAAACATCCCTATAAAAGCACAAAAAACATGGTTCATCAAGTTTATAAAAGTGCTAAGGCCATTGGTCAATTCAAAAGGCATCACAAGCCATTCATACAATTCAAATTTCACTTTGAAAGCAATTTTCCACTTGTCCCCTTCTTTCATCCTAATCTGATGGTACCCCTTTCATCCTAATCTCATGGTACCCACTCCTCAAATCAATTTTAGAAAATAAACAAACTCCATTCAATTCATCTAACATGTCATCAAGTCTAGGAATTGGGTAACGATATTTTACTGTAATCTTATTGATGGCTCAGCAATCCACTCATATCCTCTATTTGCTATCTTTTTAGGGGACAAGAATCACAAACACCGCACACAGGTTAAGGCTTTCACATACAAAGCCTTTCTTCATGAGTTCCTCCACTTGATGTTGTATTTCCTTTATCTCCTCTGGATTCATTCTAAAGCCAACCTATTAGAAAGGCAGCTCCTGGGATAAAGTCAATCTGATGTTCAATTCCCTTAATTAGTGGCAACCCATCAGGGATCTTTTCTGGAAACAATTCTCCAAATTCCTGCAACAAAGACACAACACTAGGAGGCAAAGTAGGGTCAAGTAAGTTAATTAAACAATAATCTTTTAACAGAAGTACATAAATTTCATATTTGTCCTCAAAAGTGCAATGTTATGTCATAGGCTGTGACCAGACACAACACTAGCATGCAGTGTTGCATCTTGTCTAATTAGGCTGAGACTAGTCGGCCTAACCAGATGTGAAACAATATTCCCCCTACTTAATAAGGGGAACATGAACAAGCTGCATCATAGAACATGAACATGCTAAGTGCCTTAGAGGAAGTCTTCTTTAAATGTTCACCTTAATTACATTTTGAGATCTCACACTCATTCATTTCATAGGAAGCTCAAAAGTGCAGCACTTCATCTACTTCTTCTTCCTATTTTCTTCATCATCTTAAATCTATCTTCATAATCTTTGGTGCATTTTGCTTGAAGCTTATAAGTTTGCTACATTTTCTTCATTAAGGCATGGAGTAGAAGGCATGATTCCTTCACTAAGTCACTTATGGCACATGGAATATTAGATCGCACATTTGAGTATATACTATGGTATTGGAGACACACTCAATCATGGATCCACTGAGCTAGTGCTACAACTGGTTTAGCGATAACTATCCAATATCGTTGTATTTGTTTTGTTTATATGAATAGTGTCATTACCTAATGGGTTATAATTAATTTCATATCGATATAGCAAATGAATTGATTAGACAAAGTATGAATGACCCTCTACCAATGTCGACTAGGGAATATTAAGAAAGAGTTATACAGAACCAACGTAACATCAAAATAGCAACCCACCCTACTTGTAATTGAGATATCATGTCTATTGATTCCTCAAGGGAGACTAAGTAAGTGACGTGGTGGCTATTTGTCAACTCAATCACTAGCTATGGCTGAAGATGAAGAGGAACAAGGTCAAGGAGCCATAGTAGAAAATAAAAAGGAACAAGATCAAGACACTACTTCTTTTTCTGACATTTTTAGTCAATACTATTACATGCCACCATCATCCTTACCTCAATTCAACTCATCCAATTTTGAGTCATCATTTATGTCTTTATTTAAGAATCAGGCAATTTTTGCAATATAATACAATAATTACACATTCGATGTTAGCAAACCATTGAATGAAGCATTCATGACTCAGCAGTAATCAATTCCTCCTATTGAGTCTTTGATATTTGATTTGAATACTCCACCAATTGCACATACCACTAAATCACCTGAATTTCAACATAAGAAGTCAATAAAGTAAGAATGTATTATTATGCATATGGTAAATAATTTTTTCCTATAAAGAAAAATTTCATCTCTAATGGTTGTAACCAATTCTAATCTTAGTTGCTTACTATTAAATATTATTTGTTAGCTTATTATCAATGATCTGGTTAATGATTTATTAATAAAAATTTTTCCTCAACTTAGTTTTAGTATTTAATTAATTATTATTATTTCCAATAACATTTGTTCATTTTTACTAAGCATTATTTTTAATCATTGCTTAATCATCTCTTTTTATCATTATTTCATAATTATGAAAATTGATTAATCATTACACAATTATCAATTTCAATCATTACTTAACTGTTATATCTATTACACAATTATTATTAATGATTACATAGTTATTGTAATAATTATTATTTAATTTTTTTACCAACCAAAATTGGGTCAACATATGACAGCTCTATACACATATTGGTTTGAGCAAAACAAAATTTTACTTATTTTATAAAGAAAAAGTAATACAAATTGGTTTCTGCCAAGGGAAGATGGCTTATAGCATTCTAGGAAATTCTTTCAAAGTTGTAGTATATAGATAAAAACTTTTTTTGTTGAATTGTGGTCAATTGTCCGAATTAGACACCTACCTTCGCTCAGCTTAGTCCAATGGATAAGAAACCACCTAAAGTTTCGAACAATCTGAGGCTTGGGTATATTTTGTACATAAAACTACCATAGAGGACACAAATGGAGAAATTTGGGCTGCCTGTGAATATTGTAGCCAAACTTATGCTTGTGTTTTTTCCAGCCCATTTCCAATTATAATTCTTATTCCTTATATTCCCACCATCTGAATTTGAATCCTCTTCATACTTTCTCTTTATATCTTTCTCCATAATTTTGTCCATTATTTAAACAATGAAAAATCACTATTGTAATATTAATTTAAATATCTTATTCCTTTAATCATTACTATAAATAAACAATGGTATCTTGTTTTTAAAAGTATTCTATTCATGATGATTAATGGTTATCATTAAATCAAATATGTTTTCCATTTATAGACTATTTTCAAATTAGCCATTTGAACACAATCAACAGAGGAGATTGTATATGAAAAGAGGTATAGAAAGAAAGTATGAAGAGAATCAAAATCCTATACAAATACTAGTGATAGCACTATGATAAATAAGGTAATATGATATTTCTTTTGGTGTGTTATTCAAGAGTATAATCAATGGATTTAAATTGAAAAAACAAAGGAAAAGGGAAAAAAAACTTGAAAACTCTAAAAAAGTTGTCTACCAAATGAATGTAAAAACCAAAGTATTAAAAACCGAATCAAATCAGTTGGTTCAATCAGGAACCAATGCCAGATCTGATCCAAATGAAGAAAGGAACTAGCAAGTTCCAAAATTAGTGCGAACCGATAGAAAATCAGTAAAACCAATTGAACTGATCAGATTATTTTCTAATTCTTTTTAAAAAAATTTTAGTTTCTATGATAAAATAGCATTATTTTTATGTTGAATAGTACTATTTTTTGTATAATTTTTTATTTATATATTATAATCTTGCATAAGCATTGTTATTATACATAATTATTGATACTGATAAATCTACTTAATAAATAATATAAAAGTGGAATATTAGTTTACTATTTTAAATTAAAGATATGATTATGAATTAATATTAACTTATTTCGATTTTAATATTAAGTTATAAAATTTATGAATAATATATTTTTTAATTTTTCATATAAAATAATATTAATTTTATTACTACCAATTTAATTTTAGTTGAATAACAGTTGAACTATTGAATCTTGAGCCGGTGCTTTTATTGATTTAATGATAGGTCCAATTTTTAGTAGCTTGGTAAAAGCTATTCATAATCAATACCTACAAAATAATATATATGCACACACATAAGGACTAAAACGTCATTTCTTTTCAACTACTGAATATATATGTGTGTGTGTGTGTGTGTCTTGGAAACAAAAGCATACAAATATATGACTATTAGTAGGTTCTCAACCCAAGGGTGACAATTTAAGATAAAAGCACAGCACCATATAACACATCACAATTCACAATTGACAAATATGTATTTAAATAAAATTTCCATGTTTATAAAGCATAAAGAATGTCATAACTTCTTGTTAAAGTGATGCAAAACTTGGCCAAACAAAATTGATACAAAACAGTAGTAGAATATATAAGAAACATGAATGAATTGCCCCAGATATTTAGGTTATATACTTTTTAAATATTAAAAATATTTAATAAACAATACCTGAATCCCAACAGTATAAACGATAAGTATCAAATGTCACATTCTTGCAAACTAAAGCAGATCCTTCCCAAATTTGGCATGCATTCCAAATTAAAGTAATCTAGGGAACCCAAAATAATAATAATAATAAGGCCCATTAGATATGAAGACAAGTATTAATTAATATATCAATACATTAATATATATAATAAAATTTATCATGAGTCACGTGATTCACCATAAATAAATAATGCGCATTATTTTTAAAATTTCATATAATATAAAAAATATATATATATATATATATCTAGTTTACTGAAAAATGGAATTCTAAATTATATGCCCTAAATGATTTGCAGGAGCGAGAGGGCAATATAGCCTTATCAATTTTGAATATCCCCTGCTATACTTAAAGGTACTGTGTTCATTAGGTACTCAAAAACAACTTTAATCAATGATAAATAGGGCATCACCTGAGTATTTATAGACAGTTGTTTGAAAATGCTATAGGGGTCTCCTTCCCTAGGTTGAGACACATGTAATCTCTCCTGATTATGTTCCGCAATTCAAAAAAAAAAAAGTCTGAGAGTTGAATAAAATCAAAAAATGATTATTCTAATCTTGAAGTACTGAACGTGGCAAAATACACTAATGAGTGAAATCAGTTATGAAAATGATAGCTAATTCATGTTAGGGTTGTTCAAATGTGTGAAAACTACGATTGAAATTGAAATTATATCACTAGCTCATCAAATCAATGCCAGTTTAACACTTGCAGCCATTAGAACCAAGATTATTGACTATTTATTCCCTTTAAATTATATATTTGGATCATAGCCTATTTTCAAAGTTTTAAATCAACTATCAAGGCTGATGTTCCTAAAGAAGGGTGGAACAACTTGGCAATCTGACTTTGGTCAACCATATTTGAAACCTTTTACCTTATTTGTCTGTTAGGTAAATTATTGCTTTTGTTTGAACCTTTAATTAATTGGGAAGAGAAAAGCTTGGATCCAATGCTTGTCAGCATGTGGCCCACATTGATCCAATATAGTCGGCCCATTCCTATGACCCATTTTTAAATCAAAATTAGGTGTCAAGCACCCGTATTCCCAAAAGACTTTGTTCCCACTTTAGTGATTTTTATACTTCAAAATATCAGTTTTAGATGTTGATTGGGGATACCCTTAATGCTAAAAAAAACACTTTATGCTCACAATGCATAAGTGGGTGATAAAACCAACTTCAATTAATGGGCCTTCACTTGGGCCGATCAACGTCTTCAATTCTGTCTCAGCAAGTCACTTGGACTTATTTGATAGCTCATTCAACTAATGGGCCGTCTTTGGAAGGCAAAGGGTAGAAAAAGGAAAACTAGTCTTTATTCATTCGATTTGGTTGAATGTTTTTCTTTTTTTTAATGTTTGTTTCATAATTTTGTAGTTTTTTCGTCTTATACATATTTTTTAGTGCAACTATTTAATATCTTGCACTATGGAATGGAAGTAGTTCAATTTATTTTTTTATCCATGAGATACTCATTTTATATTTTTAATTTGCATGTATTTCATTGCTTCCTCTATTACATTGATACTTTAAAAACAATACATATATGTATCTGATATATAGTAGAAATGATATGCATACTATACTCCACAATATATAATACGTATCATATATATATTATTAATTTTCTTCTTTAAAAAATTTTAAAATAACTTAAATCTTATAGAAAATACTCAATTTTTAATTTATTATTGTAGATATCTATATATTTGAGTATTACTTTTAAAATGCTTATTTAAAACTTTAATTTTTTAGATTCTTTTAGCTTTGATACATTAATTTATTAAATATATACATAAATTTAATATATATATATATATATTTCTCATACGGTTATATCTGCATCTTAAAATTTTAAAATTTATTATATTTAACGTATCGTATTGTGGCATACTCGATATTTATTCCTGTAGCTATACATCATAGATTGCTTCATCTTTCAAAATAATTAATATATCTATATATTATAAATATTAAAACACAAAGTATTCATATACAACTCAATGATTTAATTTAAAAGCAAACCTCTATAATGCTTGTGTATCTATATATATTCACATATTCTTATTAAATCAATCAATTACTCTCTCCATTTTAAAAGGTTTATCACTTTGAAATTTTTTACGAAGATAGAGATAATTATTAAATAATTTAAATTATAGTATAAGTTAGTAATACTCTCTTGGTTTCCTAATATAAGGAATAAAAAATAAAAGCACACAGATTAAGAAAACTAATAAATTTGTCTAAAACATAAAATATTTTTAAAAAATATTCTCATTTAATGTTAATAACTTTTATATTATGCAATCAATACAAATGAAACATACTATTAGTTCTTAAAAAAAATATCATATTAATTAGGGACATTTTTGAAAAAATATATTAAATACACCAGACAAATCCCTTTTCTCTTTTATATTTTGAAATATAGAAACTCGCTCAATTGTCCTTTATATTAAGTAACAGGTGGAGTGTTTCACAAAAATTATCCTTGATTTGAATGCTTTAAAAAAAGATTTATACTCCACTTACCTTTAATGAAATATAAAATAGTAAAAAATTATAATACTTCATTAAAATTTTAAAACAACAAACAGTTTGTAAAATTACAAAAAATTCAAAGCGACAATCAAGTTAAAATAGATATAGTAATCTACTATTTAATAATATATAAATTATGTAGAAAGCTTGGCCATGAAAAAAAGAAATCTATAAAGCCGAATCATGTGACTACTTGTAAATAGTACTATTTGGACCCCTTGTTTTAACTATGTGTTCAATTATTTGAGTGATTTGATTTTCAGTTATTTGAATTTAAATTCAATGCCTATACAATTGTCCTCCATCATATTCACATAAATTTAGTGGTACTTCTTTTCACATATGTTAAGAAAATTATTAAATAAATAACCTAGATTATTATAAATTTTAATAGTATTGTACAAAAACACCCTTATATATTCTCTTTCATATTAATGGATGGTGAAATTCTAAAACAATAAATATATTTAAAAAAAATCACAAAACTCCAAAGTAACAATTTATGTAAATGGGAGAGAGTACTCCTTCTAATCCTTAATATAAAATCATTTTAACTGAATCATGTGGATTAAGGATGAGAATTAAAGTTAATTAACTATCTTGATTTTTTCAAAAATTTCAACATTTTTTCCAAAATTATCATTATTTAATTTTTTTTCTTTTTAAATATATTAAATAGGGACATTTTTTAGAAATACATAATAAATATTATCACGTATACTATAAAGAGTTTTTTATTCAAAATCATAATAAAATGCCCTATATTTAAAACCCTAAGAAGTATATTATAATTATTTACATCATAATGTATTTGGTGTAGCACATGGATCTGCATTTATAATTAGAATCATTTGATGAATTCTAAGTGTTATAAAGTAACTAATGATTCTGATAGTGAGATTAAGGGCATGTTTGATAGTGTTTTCTGTTTTTTTGTTCTCAAAATAGTTTCGTAAAACTATTTTCGAGAATAAGTTTTGAAAACAAGAAAATAAAAAAATCTGTTTAAATAGTTGTTCTCAAAATCATAACTAATGAGTGATAGATGAGTTATTCAAAATTTATAACTTTACCATTAGTGAGGTGGATGTTTTTCACATTTTCTTGTGTTTTCCAGAATAAAAACTACAAAACATCTTAAAGTTATTCTGAGTTTTCTGTTTTTTTATTTTTCTATTTTTGAGAATAGTTTATAAAAAATAGATTTTCCAAACAAGTTTTTTTTATTTTTTTTCTAAAAATAGAAAAATTATTTTAAAAACACGAATCAAAACAAGCCTTAGATAAAAAAGTGTAGAATTGCAAATTGTTGTGGCTTCATGAGTGATATGTGTTGTTTGGTATGAAGGCATTAAATGACCAAACCTTCCAAAAGTTAGGGGCCATCACAAACACCAACCATGATGCCTCCCCATTCCGTTTGCTTATCATAAATGATACTTATTTCCAACAATAATCCAAGACTCGATACATGTGTCTTAACTAAACCTAATCAAGTAACTGCAACTAAACTAATTAACTCAATTTTTTATTTGTTGGTCGTAAAGGTATTTCTCGTATTGTTCAACTGACCGTAAAAACTTATTTCTTTCAAAATATAAAGATTACCAAAATGGGCTTTACTTCTCTAACTAAAAGTCTTTTTCATACTCATGTATCAAAAATTGAATTTTAGAATACTTAAGGGATCCAATTATATGTTAATTGTATCAAATCTTGTTGGTCAATCAAAGCAACTTTTAAATTGGGACAAAGAATTAGGAATATATATATATATTTATATTCACACACACTTAGTGAGTGGTTAAAACGTACAAATAAATGTACATACACAAACCTTCTTTTAATTTTGTTGAAATTATGTGAATTTTTATTTTTCAAATAAATACAAGTTTTCTTTAAATTTTATTAAAACTATTCGCAAATTTAATCTACTTTCAAAATTTACACAAATAGTTCATGAACGAAGAAAAATTAAACATAGTACTTTTCTGAAATTTATGCAAATTTAATCTATTTTCAAAATTTACACAAATATTTATTTTTAAAATATAAATAGTTTTTTTCTGAAAATAAGAAAGAGGTTTTTGTAATTTTACAAAAATTTAAAAAAGATATCTCTGTACTTTTAGCAAGGGGATGTATAGGCTTTGAAACTAAAAAAAAGGAAAAATTGGGAAATGGAACCAAAAAATCATTTGGGAAATAGGACCAAAGTTGATTTTTTTGGGGTGAGAATAGAATTTTTTGAACCTATAATAGATTTTTTTATTAAAAAACTCAATTTGGTGAAAAAAAAATCTTCATTTTTTGGTCCCAAAACCCAATTTTTCCAAAAAAAAAAGCATAAATTTAGCAAAACTCAAAAGTTATCCTTATATTTTATCCCCAAGAAAAAAATGATCATTATAGTTTATCTTCTATTTTTAGGTCAAGTTTGTGTAAATTTTAAAAAATGTAATTTGTGCAACACTTATAAAAAAATTCATGCAATCATTATATTAGTATCAATATAAAATATAAAAAGTATACTAAACTATAAATTATGAACATGTCAAATCTCAAACATATTCACATATTCTACTCTACTTTAATCCAATTTTATGGAATGCATTATGGAGATTATAATATTATGTTATTTGTTAAATCAACATCAATGTATACATATAATAAAATTTATAATGATATTAGTTGATAAACATCACCAACTTTTAATCTCTCCAAACTTTTTTTTACAACCTCTAAATTCCAATTCATCACTTTATTGCAAAGTGAAACATCAAGTACCAACCGTGATTGTTTTGAGTGACAAGGTTCAATGCCCATGAAAATAATTATGATAGGAGATGTAAATCATATAAATCTAATAATACTCGAAGATGACTGAGTCAAATATATATATACAAAAATAAATAAAGTAAAAGATCCAATCAAATCCTATTATTACGTACTGCTAATTCATAGTGTCAGAGGTCAAGGACCAATCAAATCCTTCACTATTAAATATGATTTTAAAAAAATGGAGTATTTTGTGTTAAGCAATTCTTGATGTTTTGCCGAGGACTACTTGATATATATTATTTAATGAAGTTCGCTCCGCAAACATACTGAAACGTGAAGCTACATTATCATTATAATCAACCAAGTGAATGGTTTCTTCTATTCTATTACTTTGATTTTGACAATTTTAAAATTAGGTTGCCCTAATTTGATTTTTAAAAAGTGTGAGAGATGACTTGACTTCCAACCTACAAATCATTACACCAAATTCCTTTTGGTGTATTAACTTGGATTTTGTTTTGGGTCAAATTTAAACCGAACCGAATTAATCAATCGTTTCAAAAAATTTATTGCAAATCTATTCGGTTTGGTCTAATTATTGTTGTTAAGTTCAAATCAAATTTACATGAATTGGGCTTTAAAAAAAACAAAGAAATGGACTAAAGATTATATGGATTAGACCTAAAAGAAACTAGATATATTAACAAAATTCTGATACAGTTGGCACATAATTAGATACTTTAACTATGATGTCTTGAGTTTGATCACTGGCAGTGTGTATGAAAAAAAATATTTTATTGAAAGAGATAAAACCCACTTTGATGATTTTTACGTGTCGAAGGGATTAGTGTTTGACTATTAAATAGAAAATACCAATGATACTAAAAGGAAAATATATATATATATATATATATGAAACAAAACTATTCTTAATCACAACCTTCAGTTTGGTTCAAAATTGAACCGAATCAAAATTTGAACCAATTTAATTGTTTTTCAAAGCTTAAAAAAATGAATTAATTTTTTTTTATCAATTTGATTGGTTTAGCTGGTTTTGAATAGCCCTAAATCTATTATGCTTCTCCTTCCTTTTTTCTTTCTTTCTTTCTTTCTTTCTTTCATGATCTTTTTATGATATATTTTATATTTCTGGTTAAACTTTAAATTTCTTTCTCACCGCACGAACTTCTAACAATAAAAAGCCAAATTGTCAATGAAACATCGCTGTCGCGTAAATTGCGCGCATCCTAATGTTTTTAGAAACACGATAATGTCTCTCATCAAAACCACAAAAAAAAAAAGAAAAAAAAAACATGATAATGTCACAAGAGGGATATTGTGCGAAGATTAAAGACACAAAATTTACAAATAATATTAGTAGGAACAGCTTGTCTTTGTCACAGAAATTTCACACCATCATGCTCAATCAATGGAATATGTTCGTTTACTGTGGTAACTAAGGCATCACAGAAAAATTCTTGGACTGCAAAAAGGAAAAGAAAAGAAAAGGAAGGAAAAGAAAAAGGCAAATAATAATAATTAGTAATGGGACCTTGGTGAGTGAAGACAACGAATTCAACGCAGAAACCCAACAAAGATTGCGGAAAGTGCCCAGAGGAATAGATCTTTCTTGATATAAATAAGGGTTTTGATTTATGAACTTTTTGAAAAGTTATGTATTTTTTTTCCTTGTTGAATTGGATAAGTAAGTATAATAATATAAATTTCCTTTTTATGGAGGTTGAAAACGAAATTGAGTCTTTAACACCTCACACTTCTGATAAACTTTAATTTAATTTTTTTAAACGTGAGTAATTTTCTTTTTGAATTAATTAATTATTTTTTGTCATATGCTAAGAGTATCCCACCAGTAATAAAGACTAAACTCCATCAAGTTACTGAGTATAGAAAAAGCAAACTCCTCCCAATTAAATTTGTTTCATTCTCATTAGAATCAAATCTCGAACCGTTTGTTTAAGAGACAGAAGCTTCTACCACTTATTTCAACCTGAGTTGATAATTAATTATTTATTTAGGAGGGACAAAACTAAATTCTAGGTGCATTACATGCAATTTGAGATAATATACATTTATTCATGGCTAGTTGTTTTTCTTTTTCAAATTGGATAATAGTAATAGATATTTTCCCCTCCCGGGAGAGATAATAATTTAATTTTTTTTAAACCATACTCATCTTTTTAACATTTAAAATTTATTAAAATATGTGGATAAATATCAAATAAATATAAACAAAATTGCGCAAAGCACAATGAAATATGTAGAAAAGACTGAAATAATAAAAGAAAGTGGCATAATGCCTCAGAGAAGTCATGCTCATTACAGTTTTGCAAGTCCCTATAAATTATAGAGTATATTTTATATTGATATCGATATATTATATATGTAATTAAAAGAAAGCTTACTGTTGAAGAACTTACGGTTCTCAAATAGTCCATTTTTATGACATTATTTTGATGATGCATTTTAAAATTTTCAGTGAAATATCTTGACTATGTTTAGGTTGATAGACAATGTTTTACTAAAAAAAATTAAACTGTATGATATTTTTAAACTATAAACAATATTTATATAATTTACTGAAAATAGAAACAAGTGAAAGTTTTATATGAATAGATCATCTCTAAGTATTATCAAAACTTT
The DNA here is from genome assembly GCA_026686845.1 of Adenanthera pavonina. Lineage (NCBI taxonomy): Eukaryota > Viridiplantae > Streptophyta > Magnoliopsida > Fabales > Fabaceae > Adenanthera > Adenanthera pavonina. The sequence continues at coordinate 22,116,364 of JAIVEN010000022.1, read as the reverse complement.
TGATTCAATATGAAAACTAAACTTTTACTAATATTAGTTTTTTAAATTTTGACTTTACATTCTCAATTTATCTTTTTTGAATCACAAAATATATCTTTTTTAAGGAAATACAAAGTATTGTTTTCCCCCTAGAAAACGTGGGTTTAAATATGAAGGAAGAATGTAAAAATGTTTTAATAAAAATGTATATGTATTGAAAAGATGAAAATTTTATTAATTTATTTAATTTTTTAGGTTATTTTTATTCGTGAGATTATGAATAATATGACAGCCCAGAGGTATTTAATAATTTTCCGACCCAAAATATGCTTAATCTTTCACTCTGAACAGCTAATCAAACAGGAAGCTGACCTCGAATATGTCAATGCAATTAGAATAATTCATGCTGCTTTTGACAAATGAATTCAGTCTCTTTGACGATAACGCAAGCTTTATTGGGTTTGAATAGCATTATAGCACTGTTACTCAAAGTGAGGTTTCAAATAGATTTTTCTTTTGGTAAAACATGAAAAAAGAAAAGAAGTTAGGCCTCTTGAGCCTGTTTGGTTCCCTTTTAAAAAAAAAAAATCATAATTTTTAATCTTAATTTTCTAAAAATATGTATTTGACTAAACACAAACTATCTTTTTAAAAAATGAAAAGTGGATTAAATTGTGATTCTAAAAAAGAAAGAGAAAATTTACTTTTCCTTTAATAAATAGTGGGTTTTGGAAAAAGAGAAGCAAAATTATTTTATATTATACATCTAAAAGTATTTTTAATCATTATCATCTAAACAGATTTTTTTGTCAAACTTACTTTTACAAAAAGAATATCCAAACATAAACAACTTCCAACAAACTTACTTTATCTAAACTTCATTTTTACAAACTTCATTTATCTTAACTTAATTTTACAAAACGAACGGGCAGAGACTTAGTGAACTTTTTGATTAAAATGCATCAAATGAAAAAAATAAATACCAATATGCACTATTTTCAAAAGTATTTACTGGAATACTATAAATCAGTCTGACACATCACGCTTTATTTTTTAATTTTTTTTTACCATTAGTGAAGTCGGACTGACACAGTCCGACTTCACTCCGACTTCACTGACACTGTATAAGTCCAGTCAAAACTGGACTGACGCAACTAACTTAAAAAGTATCCCTTTTTTATTATATCAATAATTATAATTATAAAATGAGTATTAATAAATAATTATTATGAATAATAATAATAATTGTTAAATAATATTGTTATATTAAAAGTGAGTATTATAATAATTAAAAACATACAAATGATAAAAAAATTAATTTTTAAACAAACTATTTTAATAAATTAATTAGTAATTATTGAAGTTTAATTAATAAAGCTAAATTTTTACATCAATTAAAGATAAAAATATTTCTTTTATAAAAAAAGATTGTTTACTTTATACATAATGACTTCCCGTACCACATCTTGATCTCCTCTAAACACGTTGTTGTCGCCCCTGTCTTATGAGTTCTTCATGTTGAGATTCAGGTGACTCATTAGCAGTTGTAACTGGTGGAGTATTTAGATCAAATACGAGAGATTTAATATAAGGAATCGACTGCTGTGCGGCTTGATTTAATGATCCACCTATTTTAAATGAGTAATTGTTATATTCATGTACAAAAAGTAATGAATTCTCCAATAACAACATGAATGGCTCGAGTTGGTCTAAATTGTGTGAGCTTAATTGGGATACAGATGATGGTGACATGCAATGGTATTGGGTAAAAATATCTAAAAAAGAAGCATTTTGGGGATTTTGTTCATCTTCATCTCTCACCACATCGTGATTTTGTTTCTTTTCTTCTTTAGCCACAACTGGCGATTGAGTTAGCTTAGCTGGACAACTTTACATTTAAAAAAAAATTACAACAGTTATCAATTTGATGACTAACGCAAGTAAGGCTGCCCAGCCAAAAAATTGGGCAGCCTTACTTTTAAAAAGAATATTAAAAGTAAGCTACATCGACTTACATTTTAAAAAAAAATAAAAAAAATTATGTCAGTCATCAATTAATGACTGGCGCAAGTAAAGCTCCCTAGCAAGTAAGAGCTGGGCAGCCTTACTTTTTTTCTAAAAAAAATAAAAGTTAGCTACGTCAGTGTAGTTAAAACTGAACTGACGCAGTGTCAGTGAAATCGAACTGTGTTAGTCCTACTTCACTGATAGCCAAAAAAAATTAAAAAATAAAGCATGATGTGTGAGACCGATTTATAAATAGGTCTGACACATTACAATTTGTTATCGGATCTTAAATCTATAGTATTTTGATAAATATTTTTGAAACTAGTGTATATTGGCATTTAATTTTTTCATTTGATACATTTTAATCAAAGAGCCGACTTAGTACCTATTTGGATTGTCCAAATAAGCACTTATGAGAGGCAAAAAGTGTTTATTCTCAAAACTTCTCAAACATAACATAAAATTCAATAAGCACGTATACCTCAAATAAGTGTTTATGGGAGAATTTGATTTTTTCAACTTATGATAATCACTTATCCTCCATAATCACTTATTTCATTTTTTCTTCTTATTATTCACCCAATAATCATTTAAACTCTAATATCTAAATATATTTCTTTTCTCAAAATCACTTATGGGGTAAAAATATTTAAACAAAAATCACTTTTAACATAATCACTTATTTTCATAACCTATTATAAATAAATAATTATCTTTATAATTACTTATACATAAGTCAATCCAAACAAACCCTTAAAATTCAAACAAAAATATTTGTAGAAGTATTTATAGATTTAAACCTACACTTTTATGGGGTGCTGCTTTTATTTTTGAATAAGCGTATTCTTTTTTATTGAATCAACCTTTGTTGATACAAAAATGTTACAAAGAAGAAAAGGAAAGGTGTTAAAAAAATAAAAAGAAAGAAAGAAAATGGGGTTGTTGGACATCAGATCAAGAACATGATAGTTAATAAATTGAATGGATAACAACTGTATGTGAGTTGTGGAATTTCGGAAGAAATTCCCACCTTTTCTGAAAAACACATCTTGCTTGCTTCATGTATTATTATATAAAAATATAATAATCAATTTAATAAAGTTCACCCTGTTAGAATAAAATTTAACATGGGACCATACATATAAATATTAAAAGGGTGTAGTCATTATTTAAATAAATCTAAATGAAGTAGTCTGTTTAAAATTTAAGTTTTAAAAGTTTAAGGGTATAATTGTTATGGAATTACTGTATAAAAATCATATTGATATTTATAATTTGTTGATAAGCTAAATTATAAATATCTCATAATATTTCTCTATAAATAGAGGGTCATGGTCCTCAGATTGTTATGTCATTGAACTTAGTTCTCTCACTTCCTTAGAAAAAACTATCAAAAAAGTTTTGATATATTCAATCTAGAAGATCATAACATACTCGTTTGTGAGTTAGAAGAGACTTTTCATGTGATGGATTCTGGTACGCTCGTTTTTGCTCTCATGTTCTAATTCTTTATATTTGATGTAAGTATTAAATTGTTAAATTGGAGGATTTGGTTGTTAATAAATTGTTTGATTAAGTATAACCAAAATGATGTATCACACCCAACTGTATATCCTTAACCAAAATGATCAAACCCACTTTATTTTTCATAAAAATGTCTCTTTAGTACTGTATATGTGGGGGGATCATTCCGAGTTGTTCCCTCTACAATTCTCTGTAGTTTCTTTAATTTCATTTAGAGGATTTATCCTTTCAAAAAATAATCAATTATTAAATATATATTATATTATATATAACCAAAACAATTTACTATTTGAAAAATAGATATGCAGAACTATTTTAAGTTTCAAAATATTTAATAAATAGATCTATAATAAAAATAAAAAAATGTGGTAAATATTAAATTTTTCACTTATAAAATTACTAAGATCGAATAACATAATGTGAAAAAAAATGAACAAGAATCGGATAATTTCTAATTTGGAGAAAAAATATCTGAATTTCAAAATGCTAAATTTAATTAAAATCGTTGGGATAAGTTCTTCTAATGGCTAGGGATAGAAAATTAATGTACCGACAGTGAAACGTTGACCAAGTGCTAGCAATTTTCGTAACACTAACTGAGAGATTAGATGTGTTTTCTTGTGATTGCATGAAGTTTTTGGAATAAAACGTATTTTTTTAATAATACGATTTGTTATAAATTTTAATATCAATATATTAATTAATGATTAATGTGCTTTATATCATGAGTTTAATAAATTTCTTTTTAAAAAATAAAATGTAAACTAAATTACAATGACAACTTGTGCTTTTTTTAAATTTTATGGTAATTATGCTAATGTAATGTGACAGTACTGATAATATTTCATAAACAATACTTCATTTATTTGCTTAAATCTGGTCAAAATTAAAATTTTATTTGCTTATATTGTTCGCCCGTAATAAGTGGAGTTAATTTATAAACATTATTTGCTTTTTGTACAGTGTTAATTAATTAGAGCATTATACACACACACACACAATATATACACACACACACATAAATTTTGGTTACCCTAGCCATTATTCACGCCTCACTTTATCCTTGCTAACCTATGATTGTGTATATTTTTTAAATTGAATACTCTATTTTCAATATTTATATATTTATACATATCATAAAAGAATGTGAATGTGATTGGGTTATGAATTTTATCATTCGACTTGTTACTTTTTTTTCTTATTAAATATATCATATATATATATATATATTATATGAACTTTTATCAATATATGAATTAAAAGAATGTGATGGGTAATTGAATTGGTTCTTCTTGTGAATGAAAAATTAGATAATTATGTAATATATAATATTTGTAGAAAGAAAGCAATATGCTTTCTTTATGGTTAAGGAGAAAAGCGAGATAGTTTTTAATTTTTTATGTTTTCACTATCAAATTTTTGAACAAAAATATAATCAGTATATATTTTTTATAGGTCAATAGTATGTCGTTAAATTTTTTCACACATCATATTTTCATTAAAAACTATAATAAAAATATTAAACACCAGAATTTAAATCTAATCATTTAATTAATCGATACGCACGAATAAAAAAATACCTCGAATGTTACTGTAAATAAAACAAAACATGAATAAGATTGGTCTAATTTCTTTTTTTCAAAAGTGTAATTCATTGGTAAGTATTCATTTTCATAAATGCAGATATAATATGCTATGATGCTATCATGTGTTTGAATGAATAATGTTTGAATGAATAATTTTATTAATATGCAGAAAGTATTAAATTTTTATTCAGAAATTCAAATATGAAATATATATATATATATATATATTGGCGGAGTGAAAAATATTTATTTAGTAATCTAACAATCATACCTATTAAATGGTATAATGGCATGTGAGCTTGAAGCATAATTCTCCACGATTAAATATTTTTACAATATATAATATGAGGCCAAAAAAATATGTTAACAATAATCATTCGATTCAATCATACAAATATTGTGTTTGAGATGACATACCCTTAACAATAAATTGTATATAACTTATTTTTTTTCTTTGATTTAATTATGCCTGAACGAGTTTGAAATGGACTTTAAAATTTTATATTATTGTTTATTATTCGTAGTTGGCCTCCAACAGCGAAGCTAATAATTCATTATAAGATTCAATTGATTTTATTAAAAAAAGCCACAATAATAAAATCATGGCTACTGCATAGTATATAATCTATATACATATCTATATAACAGCAACTGCCGCTAATATTGTTTAAAAATTACTTTTTTTACTATGTTTAATTAAATTTAATTCTAAAATTAGGTATTGATAATTTTGAATCATCTAAATATTTGATAATAATATATTACATGAACCTACGATTTTGATATTACTGGTTATTATTCACACAATTTTTTCCTTGGTATATTATAAAAAATTTAAAAAATAAACTACACCCTTTATAGTTTATAAATAGTAGGACTTGTAAAAATTTTATTAAAATATTATATATGTGATAGGTTATAAGGTTTTGTCTTGTTTAGAAAGGCAAATCTAACTTTAGTGATATTTACATTATGAAGGTATTACTTTTCAATACCTTATGCACACAAAAAGGAAGAAAATCTAAGTTGGTATAAACTAATTTAAAAGTGGTTGGTAAAAAAACTAATTTAAAAAAGATGACCTGCTTTGGGTCAATTTGAGCCATAATAGAAAATTAAAAACCATTTTTTAATGAATCAAAATATATATATTTTTATCATTATTGGGAGAATCTCACATCCATTGAAACATGCCTTTGAAATCGGATCAAACAAAACACCATATATTTATTTCTCATGTTCTTTACGAAATTTATGAGTTACTGAGAATGAGTATTATTACCTTCGTTTCATATAATTTGTTGCTTTGAAGTTTTGGATAGTTTTTCTTAAAAAAAATCTTCACTTTAAAATTTTAAAGAGTGTTGATTGTTTTTTATAATTTTTTCTTCATTAATAATAATAAATCAAATCAAATAACAATTTAAAAATAAATATAAAAAATGATTGGCCACTAAAGTAACCTTTATAGTTTCACATAATAATATAATAAGGACATTTTAATTAGAAAAATTAAATTTTATTATAATCTAAATTATTTAGTAACTTTTTAAATTATGTGCCTCACCCAAATAAAAGTGCATAACCTTAAATATCAATTTCTTTTTGGAACGCCGGGAGTAATAAACTCTCTGAAAAAGAAACATCTGATTTATATATTTAAAAAAAAATAACATGAACTCGAAGATGGATGGTTTTTTAATGGAGAAAATTTCATATAAATACTAAGGAAATAAGGTATTTTTAAAAAGCACCCCAATACACCGAATTCTCAAAACTTACCAAATTTTGTAATTGGAGTTAAAATTAGAAAAAAAAAATGAAAATGTCTTTTTACATAAGTGGCATAAGTTCATTTATACAAGTTCATTTATAAGTGATATACACTTATTTACAAGTGATATTAGTTTATTTGCAAGTGATACTGTAATGACTTGCAAATGAACTTGTGTCACTTGCAAATAAACGTATATTTGTTGCAAATATATTATTATGATTTACAAATTAGTTTGTATTCAAATTAGTCATTTATATAAGAAAAATATTTTTATTTTATGTCTTTTAATTTTAATCTCAATTACAAATCTTGACTGCTTTTGGAAATATCTTATTGACCGCTTTTGGAAATATCTTATTTCCTTAATATTTATTTGGAATTTTCCTTGATAAAAAAAACTTTGAAGTTGAATGTTGTACAATTATAGATTATAATTTTTTGGCCTACAATTATAAATAATAAAAATCAAAAAATAAAAAATGAATGTAAAAATATAAATCAGATATATTAATTTATCTTTTCATCTCTTTTTTAATATATAATTGCATAGTTATAAAAAATTTAAATTATTTTGACAACATAAAATGTATGTAGTCTGATAACTAATTTGTAATCATTATAATATATATAATAAAATTTATAACAAGTTACATTAATGATCAGTGACAAATAGCACAATTTATCTATGAGATTAAATATGTATGGTGCATAAATAAATATAAAAAGATAAGGTGTTATGAGTATATAAAAATAAATCAAAAACACATTTAATTTTTCTTTTAATATATAATTATCAACTAATTTAATTTCCTCTTAGTAATTTTCTATGGCAAGTCACCATACAAGGATAATATTGATGAGTTCTTTGTGTGACTTGGAACTAGCCCTAACCAACTTATAAGTATTTGGACACATAGTAGCCACTTATGCTAATTATTAGATATTTATGACCTGTTTGACAGTATTTTCTGTTTTATTATTCTGAGAACAGTTTTGTAATAATGTTTTCGAGAATAAGTTTTGAAAACAAGAAAACAAAAAAATCCGTTTAAATAATGATTCTCAAAATCATAACTATGAGTGATAGATGAGTTATTCAAAATTTATAATTTTACTATTAATGAGGTGTATGTTTCTCACATTTTCTTGTGTTTTCCAGAACAAAAACTATAAAACACCTTAAAGGTATTCTGAGTTTTCTGTTCTTTTATTTTTCTGTTTTCCAGAACAATTTATAAAAAATATGTTTACCAAACAAGTTTTCTGAATTTTCTATTTTTAAAAACAGAAAAATTATTTTCAGAAACAGAACTAAACATATGCTTATTTTTGCTTGATGAGGAGTGTCTTCCTTACTCACCTCTTTTGTCTATGAAAAAAAAGAATCCATGGCACAAATTGTGAATATAACTCACTTTTTTAAACTTTATGTAATGCATTTGAAGCAATATCTAAATTATAGACACACACTTTCTTGAGAATGCAGTCATTAATATACTTAATATAAAATATATAATTTACAATAAACTATACTATTTATGAATTATAAATACTACATTTCATTTTAAATAGTTCGTGCAATAAAAAAATATATGAAAACCTCCTCCGCCTCTGCAATAAAAATCACTGATTTGTTTGAAGGAGAAGAAAATTAATTTAATTAATTAATAATTAGCATAAATGATAACTTAAATCCAAAACCGCCACCTCCAACAACCAAAAATTAAAAAAGAAAGAAAAAAAACACTGTTCCTTTTTCCCTTGCCACGATGCTAAATATTTGCGTCTTTAATCATTGTATGGAATCATCATATTTTTCTGAATCCACCTTCAGTTTTGATATTTGCATTTTCCATTACCAGAAGCTAACCTCTCTTCGGAGCCAAGTTTCTTACACTTGAGGATTTTATTTTCTTCAATGTCACCCTCAACATTTGGGTCTTCTGGTGTTAGTCTCTCTCATCAACTTCTTTTTGAGCATTTCTATTAGTGCTGGTAGTTACCAAATCTCGGATTTGAACTCTTTTCACCTTTTGTTTTCAAAAAAAGATCATTCTCCACTCCGTTTCTTTCTCTCTTGCTGGTAAATCTACACCATTCCAGTAGAAATCTGCAGTATTAGAAGCTTTCAACTTCGCGTTGCTTAATCACGCTGAATCAGCATTTTCCTGTTCTTCCTACTTTTCTTCGGAAGAATCCGATTTCAGAGCACTTCGGAGTTGTTGCTTGAATTGAAGTGACTCACAAGAGAGGGTAGAGAAGTTTCGGAGAAGATGAAATTATGTGCTTCATTGTTGTTTCTTGGTCTGATTTCCACGGTCTCTTTTGTGACTTGTAATAGTACTGTGGCCTCAAACGAAGGTAAGTTTTCTTTCATCAATCACTTTCTTTCTCAGATCTTGCATCTTCTGCTCTGTTGACCTTTGTTTGGCTGTTGTGAAAAGTTAAAGAAAGGACCAAAGTTGTTAATCCGGCGATTTGTTTTGTTTTCTTCTTCGTATCGTTGAAAGCTAATAATTTCTGTAATGTGCTGTGTCATTGAGTTGCGAAGATTAGTATATTTCTGTTTCCTTTCTGAACATGGAAGTTTCGAGTTCGCATTATCGCCTTTTCACTCTCATTTTCGGGATCGCAGTATTGCTTTTTCACTCACATTCTCTTGTCTTCAAGTACTTGCATTGCTATTTTTTGCTGAGTGAGACAGATAGATCTTTCTTTTTTCTTTTTCCTTTTTTCCCTTCTTTTGGTGGCTTGTCGAGATAATTTGGCTGATTGGAAATTGTATCTGCACAGTTTTGGCGCTTACCACGTTCAAAGAAGCTATTTATGAAGATCCATTTCAAGTTCTGTCCAATTGGAATACGGTGGATTCAGATCCTTGTGATTGGGATGGCGTTGTCTGCAATCAGGCCCGAGAACATGTTGTTAAGCTGTAAGATGCCATGCTTCCATCTACTACACATTTATTTTTAAGTTACCACATTCCTAATGCTACATATTGGATTTGGAATATTTGTTTGCAGAAACATTTCGGGATCATCATTAAGGGGATTTCTTGCACCAGAATTGGGACGAATCACATACTTGCAAGAATTGTATGTTCTTTGTTTCTCTTGTTCACGTCGTCCCGAAAGCCTGTCATGTTTTGTGATATAGTTCTGGAATATAATGTTTAAAGGTAATTTCTGGTTCTTATGTATGTAGGATTTTGCACGGCAATAAACTGATTGGAACAATACCTAAAGAGTTGGGCATGTTGAAATCTCTTAAGGTCTTGGATTTGGGGATGAATCAGCTATCAGGACCAATTCCACCAGAGATTGGAAATTCAACCCAATTAGTGAAAATGTAAAAGGAAATTTATTTGCTCTTCCAGGATACAGGAATTTTTAACGCTTAGAAGTCTTGTCACTGACCTTCATATCATTTGACTTGTTTTCTTGTAGAAACCTGCAGTCCAACGGGTTAACTGGTAGACTACCTCAAGATCTTGGAAATTTGAGATACCTTCAAGAACTGAGGCTGGATAGGAATAAGCTTCAAGGACCTGTCCCTGCTGATAGTAATTCAGATTTCTCTTCAAATATGCGTGGAAAGTGAGTTTTTTTTTTTTTTAATGGGTGTATGCTATAGATTGTAGGCCTCTTCTATGTCTGTTGTAGATTGCCGCGGTCAGATGGGCTAGTATTTAGACTTGATTTAGGTCAATAAACAATTGGTAGAATACAAACAGAAATTTTATTTTCTTCACTTGTTGCATATATTATCTTTTAGGTAGCTTCAGCCATCATCCTTTATGCTTCCTGGAAGGGAAATAATTTAGATATATGCATTATTATGGAAATGGATGATTTATTAATAATAATGGAAATGCCATATCGCTAGTTTTTGGGAACCATTCAATGGCTAAAAAAAAAAAAAGAAAAAACTATAATTAAAGTCACTTTAGTCAAGTTTGATTTATGATTTATTTTAGAATTTTTCTAGCTATAAATTATTGCAAGCTCACTATTAAGGATGAGATGCCAAATTATGCCACTTAATGTGAGGATTTTGTTTATCCGTCGCTTATAATTCCCATTATTTCTTCAGGTATGCATCAAATGCGAATTTAACTGGTTTATGTCGTTCGTCTCAGTTAGAAGTTGCAGATTTTTCCTATAACTTCTTTGTTGGTAGCATCCCAAAATGCTTGGAGTATCTTCCAAGGTGCTTTTCTTACACCTGTGTCATATCCTAGTCTGCTTAGTCGCTATATTTAGAAAACATATACTGTCACACAGGTCAAGCTTTCAAGGGAACTGCCTCCAGATCAAGGACTTAAAGCAACGCTCTTCTGTGCAATGTGGTATGTATAACATGACTTTCCAAGTATTTAAGATCTGAAGGAATGAATTTGGATAGAGGAGAGAAAAAATGCTGTGTCTTGACTTCCAAGTGAAGTGGCTTTTCTCTTCATATTCCTCTTTTGGAACACAATCTGATGTTGAGAATGGATCTACGTGATAATCAGTAATTACAAATGTAATGTGAATATTTTGTATTTCATACCCAATAACGATTCTTGCCATTTACTCCTGGATATGTTTATACGTTTTCTAATTCTTCACGATGGCTAATAGCTAGCTTTTTATTTTATAGCTGGTGCTTCACCTGCCAAGGGTCATCCAGTGATCAGCCCAAAGCACCGATCATCTGATTATTTGTCCAAGCATCAAGGACCATCAAAACCTGCTTGGCTTTTGGCTCTAGAAATAGTGACAGGAACCATGGTTGGTTCTCTCTTTCTAGTCGGTCTTCTGACTGCTTTTCAGAGGGTTAACAACAAGTCATCTATCATTATTCCTTGGAAGAAATCTGCAAGCGAGAAGGAGCAAATGACAGTATATATAGGTTTAGTTTCCTCGCTTTCTACTGCCTCTGCCCTTTTTCTTCCAAAAGTTTTGGTTTTCTACATGGTTGTTATAAATTTATTATCAATGTGCAGACTCTGAGATGTTGAAGGATGTAAGGAAGTATGGCAGACAAGAGCTTGAAGTAGCCTGTGAAGATTTCAGCAACATCATTGGGTCCTCGCCTGACAGTGTTGTCTACAAGGGCACCATGAAAGGTGGTCCTGAGATTGCTGTAATTTCCCTTTGCATTAAGGACGAGAATTGGACAGGTTACCTCGAGCTCTATTTTCAGAGGGAGGTAAGCGGAAACTTAAGGCATGGAAGAACTGACACATTACGACACTACCACGAGTCTTTTAATTATTTCATTTAATGCCTCAGGTTTCAGACTTGGCACGGTTGAATCATGAGAATACAGGAAAACTTTTAGGATACTGTAGAGAGAGCACTCCATTTACAAGGATGCTGGTTTTTGAATATGCTTCAAATGGAACACTTTCTGAGCACCTAAATTGTAGGTCAAATTTCTTAACTCATTTATCTTTTATGTGTTTCATTTGCTCAAAAGTTGCAATTGTGACCTGTGAGTGCAGATGGAGAAGGATGCCAATTATCATGGACAAGGCGAATGAATATTGTTATGGGCATTGCACGCGGTCTCAAATATCTGCACACAGAAGTTGAGCCTCCATTCACTCTATCAGATCTGAATTCTAGTGCTGTATACCTTACAGAAGATTTTGCTCCAAAGGTATGTGCATGCAGTTTAGTTCAAGCTTTCTAGCCTTGCATTTATGAATATGCTCAATATCTTTTTGTGGTCAAGAATGAAAAGTAGAGTCATTTGATGTCGAAGTATGTTTGCTTGCTGTGTGGATTGTTGGCCGAAAAAATCATAGAACTCCATATCCTAATGTTGAAACCCGAAGCTTGTTTAAAATTCTCATTGTAAAGAACCTTAAATTGCAGCTGGTTGATTTTGAAAGTTGGAAGACAATTCTGAAAAGATCAGAAAAGAGTTCTGGTTCTGTTGGCGGCCAAGGTGCCGTTTGTGTTGTTCGAAACTCCCTTGAGGCGCGCCATCTTGATACCCAAGGAAACATATATTTTTTTGGGGTACTTCTACTGGAGATAATCAGCGGAAGATCTCCCTATTGCAAGGACAAGGGGTACTTAGTCGATTGGGTAAGAAACTCGATCCAATTTTTTCAATTTCTACAATTTTATTTTTCTTTTTGGCCTCTTTTCTAATTCGGACAACCTTGAAAGGGTCTACTATCATTGAGTTTTTAATTTTAGACGTGTATTTTTGTTGCAGGCGAAGGACTATCTTGAAAATCCAGAAGAAATGCCATCTTTGGTGGATCCCGAATTGAAACATTTTAGACAGGATGACCTTAAAGTAATATGTGAGGTAATAAATCTCTGTATCAATCCGGACCCCACAAGGCATCCTGGGATGCAAGAACTGTGTAATATTCTGGAGAGCAAAATTGACACATCCATAACTTCGGAGCTCAAGGCATCATCTTTGGCTTGGGCTGAACTTGCACTTTCGTCATGAATCAGTCAACACTAACATACACTAAAGCAGAGATATACACAAAGTATCACTTTTCTAATTTCTTTCCATTTCTCACTTGTAAATGATTTCTCAGAAAGTGATTGTAGCGGACAAAATCTCGTTGTATAGCATTGGCAGATGACTAGAAGTGCAGAAATTGGTAAATGGCGACGACTGTGCTGGACAATGGCTTCCCGTATTATTTTATTATTGAGTGTTTGTTATTCGTCTGGCATTTTAATTTATTAATTACTGGGGAGGGCTTGACCCGCAATTTCCCTTTACTTTCAAATGGGCTGAGATAAAGGGATATAATACTATATTTTGAATATTTGCTAAATTTATGTACCCAATGAGATCTGAAACTACGCTTCTGCATCAACTGTGAAAAATAACAGTTATTTCGCGCGCAACAATTTGGCAACGTGTGTGTGGTGTGGGTGGATGCCTCAATCATCATATTTTATTTGTCATGATGTAAGTTTCTTGTTTAAAAGCAGACGGTATGGTGACCAGCGACCGGATATGAGCGTTTCAGTTTACTTTGGGTTCATCTCCAGTCATCATCCATGGAATGCAATGGAAACTGATGTAGCAGTGGTATTCAAAAGAAAGAAATATGAACACAATGTCTACGAAACCAAAACTTGCTTGCCTCTAAGATTCAAATGGTTAGTGTACTAGGTCTAGCTACTTGCTTCACCTATCAATGTATAATATAAATAATAAAAATTCATATTATTCAGAAGCCATGAACAATGACTTATCTTAAATTCTGTATAATATATGATAAATAAACCTAATTGCCCTTGAACTCAACTATCGTACCCCATGTGAAAAGGAAAATGTTCCTAATCATCTTTAAGATGCATTTAATACCTAAGGGTATGACTGTAAATTCACATGAACAAATTATTTTCAATTCAATCAAGCATTAGTTTCAAGAATGCAGGCTCGGGGAAACTTCTCATTCTTTAAAAATTAATTCTTCAATTATAACAACAATACGGAATATCCCTTATGGACTGAAAGATCAATAATAAAATAAACAATTAATTCAACCCCAAAGATGCCTCCTCATGTTACCCGAAGGTGGAGCATTGCACGCGAACATAATACTGCAAACCAAAAGAATGATTGATGATAAAATATTTATAAACGAGGGATCCTGCCTCCAATCATGCCTTCATAACGAAACAATTACTTAGCCTAATACAAGGAAGGGATAACAAGGACACTTACAACGATACTCCAAAATTTTTTCTTCAGAGAAAATACAAAAGATTCATAAATGCAGATCAAAACTTCAATTACATATCCACTACTTATGCTTAGAACGTGAAAAGTGATTGTCATTAGGATTTCTCTTTCCACCAAAAACTGCCAAGGCTTTCCTTACAGGAGGCTGGAAAGGAACTCTCTTATCTGTATTGTGGCTAAAGATATTGTCAGGAGTAAAGAAATCATCGTCCTACAGAGTGTAGGTAGATCAGGTTAGTTAGAACTAATTGAATTCAGCGGGAGTGAAAAACACATTCCAAGGGAGCTACTACATAAAGTTTACCTGCTTGTTGGCTTTCTTCTTTGTTTTAGGATAGAGTAACTTCTGGGGGAGCTGATCTTCACGTAGGATGAGGTTCTTTGTGACTGCATCCCTTCCACCTTGCGGCATAGGCAGTGAAAACTGCGCATATCATAAAGTCACCATGTCAAATCAGAAAACAGCAAAGTTCCAATGTTTTAAAAGGGATAAAAGTAACTGCACCAATCAAGAGATACACTATTAAATCTTGAAAATCGAATTGTTTGGTATGGTAACATAATTTGGGCTGTTGAACACATTTTAGGACACATTATCCACATACATATCACAGCAATATACTCAAAACCTAATAATAAAAAATTGTGGGTGAAGAGCATCCATCCCAGCTTGTAAATCTTCAGAAAAGATATCAAATATAATATAAACATCACATGCATTAAGAACCAATGAGTCAAGCTAAACATATCCAACAGTAGTTGAAATAAAGATAAATACAAGTAATAACATCACAGTGAATGGTGACAGGCAAAAAAATAAAAAAGAAGGCAATGGAATACAGAATCGATGTCCACTACCATCTCATATGGGTATGCTTACTTTGGTGCCACGCAATGTAATTCGTGGTCGACGAGCTGCTAAAACCACTCCATTTTCACCAACTGTAACAGCTACCTTCCGTAAGGTACCACCGTTGCCACATTTTGGACAAAAAATCCTCCCAATTTCAGCAGTAACAGTGTAGCAAGCATGACACTTGAGTATCCATCTGGAATATAAAAAAATTAGGATAAGCACTTATGACACTATCACACTATGCTGCATAACCTACTAAGGTTACAGCCAATACAGTATGCCATTTCCATTATACTGGAATCCCATATTGGATAGCCGCAAGTAATACTTGTGTTACTTAAGTAGCATGGTTCTCCTTACAAGCAGATTTTTAAAGATGAGTTTCCCATACTTGTTTATGTCTCCATTATATTACTTGTTATATTACAAAATGATAACTAAAAGTTAAGCCTTAATTTTTTCATAAGTTTTTCCTTAATATGACCTCCCCTTAGTTTGATTGTGACAGGGTTGGAGGAGATGATCATATTCAAGATACGTAATACTGTATTTCTTAGTGAAGAAGCTTTTTTTGAGACAGACCTGTGCAGCTCTCGTATCTGTGCTCCTCCAGGTGCTAGCAAACGCAAACCCATCTGGAGAAGAACATTTTGCATTGCAAAGTCCCCAGTCACGCAGGCCACACTAGACTCGGACAAGGATCTAAGCATCCAACTCTGCTCACTACTATCATCATCTACATATGAGGAGTCAGCCGCTTCACTAGTCTCGTTTATAACCTCAAAGTGATTTGATTCATCATTAACTGTATCCAGCTCACATGGTTTAGTGGCCATGGTAGCATCACCATTGGAAGCAGTTTCCAGAAGTCTAGAGCGGCTTGACTGGAGTTCTTCAGAACATGAATTAAGTTTGTTTTCTAAATCAATACTTTCCAAAGGACTTTCTTCCAGACTCATTTTATTCAGAATTGCTGGGAGGTTTTCACTTCCTTCCTTCTCTTCTACTAACTTATTATCCTCAAAAACAGAATTTTCAACATGAATTGCATCGTCACTTTGATGAACAAGCTGATTTGAACTTCTACTGTCCTCAATAGCATCACCATCAATGTTTTCTTCCAAATCTTGACTGAGAAACAACGCCTCACGTCTAGCTTTTCTTCTCAGATATCTCCTATGAGTACTTCTACTGACAGCAGGCATCCAATTGCCAGCATTATCATCAAACTGTCCTTGCGATGCATCAATCCCATCAGCAACCATCTTCCCTTCAATGTTTATATCCTTTTTCTTGGGAAAGTATTTACTAGGCTTTCTTGAGCCAGACTCACCACCCTCTAGATTTTCAGGAGGAGCTTCATTCATATATCCAGCCAAACCATCTTCAGAATGGTTATCTTGTGGAACCAAGTTCAAGTTTAAGTCTTGCAAAGGAAGGATTCTTGAATTGGAATTTGATTTGTCCTCAGTCTCATGTTCTAATGCTTCCCACTCTTCCAAATTGGGCACATTGGAACCCCACCCAGGCATATCCTTTTCAGGCAACCTCTTGACGTTTACCACATGGACAGGAGGTGGGATGTCCCTGAGGTGCTTTGTTCCATGGATTTGAGCTTCTAAAGTATATGTTAGAGCAATGAGCTTGAGATCAACATCTGATAGAGTCTGTAGATCACCAGTAGCCCTTGCAAATTTGATAACTGTCAAGTCCCAGCAGTACATGAGAATTGAAGTTAGAGAACATCAAATACTTCATTACAAACACTGAGTCATAATTTCTTGCTAAATAGCAATAGAGTTGGGATTGCAAAATAGTTTGACACGAAATTAAAAATAAAAGGAAGAATCTTTTATCAAACTAGGTAACACCCTCTTGAAATCAACGTCATTGCTGTTGTAGTGCTAGTATCGAGAAAACATATTATAGTGGTAACAACATTCAATTTTGTGATCTACTGTAACTCTATTGCCAATTCAAAACACTTCCCAAGATAACATAAGCTCAATTAAATGATTAATACTCATGTATGTACACTGAATCGAACCGTAAATACCAGAGCTCGCATGCTTACTTTTGTAAAGGTACGTAGAATCTCTCTTTCTACAAAGTACACAATCTCTCCCCAATACTAAGGTAGCAAAATCATATAGATCATACTACCAAAGACATGATTGCAAATACCTTTGTTGATCGCTTCTGGACTGGGTTCCATGGTTTCGACAGTAAAGGGGATAAATGAGAGCCTGTGACGTGAGACAGGGTCGCGAATTTCCTGCATGACTTCTGGGACGGAGACGAACTTGTCAGCAGAATTGTGGAGCCTTTCTCCGCCTGATATAATGGCGTTGGCGTCAACGACAGCCACTGATATGCCATTAGTGGATTTGCAGCTCTCTACGAAAACTCGGCCCGTCTGTAGAGGATCGTTCTGAGGGGGCTTCGGGGGTTGTTGGCTCTTCACTATGTTACTCCAGCATGTCGACGACGCAGTTGGCAGCGGAGCTTCCTCCATGATCGCGCGGCTCCGTACGGGAAAGAGTGAATGGAAAGGAAGACGCAAAGACCACCTTCTTTTATCGATATGCCCTAGTTATTATTACTGGAAAAAAAAAACCTAGTGCCCATGGAACTATTTATAAATAGAGGTGGTAAATAGGCCGGTCCGCCTTGAACGGGCCGGCCCGCCATAGGCCCGTCTTTTGGGCGGGGTGGGGTGGGCTGAGGCCTCTATAAGAGCGGGCTTAGAAATTCCCAGTCCGTCCGGTCATACACAGGCTGGCGGGCTAAACGGGCCAGCCCTTTTTTTTTTTTCTATTTTTTTATATTTTTTTGTTAAATCATAAAATTTTTCTTTTTTTTTTGCTCTTTTTTTTGGCTAGCCCTTTTTTCCCCTACTTAGTTAAATTATTAATTTTTTATTCATTATCATGAATAAAATAACTATATTCATGAAATCTTTTATCGGTTTGATGCATAAAGTTTTAAAGCATAATATATTAATACATTAATATGGTAATACCACAAGTAACATTTAGTTCAACAAAATAAAATATAACTAAAATTAAAATATAAGAAAGATTGAGAAAGAAAATGATGCTTAAGCCATTTTTTTTTTAGTTTTTATTTTTTTAGATATAATTATATATAGTAAAAAAAATATAAAAATATTTTTTAAAAAAAGCGGGCCAGCCCGCAGGCCAAGCGGGCTGGCCCGCTTAAAGTGGCGGGCTGGCAGGGCGGGCCAAGTTTTTGACCCCCATTATAAAGTATCTCAATTTTTTCAGCCCGCCCCACCATTTTTGGCGGGCTAAATGGGCCGGTCCGCGGGCTCCGACCCACTTTAACGACTCTATTTATAAACAGATTTATAAATTATGATAAATTTTTGTAATATAAACTAGAATCCGAACCCGTGCAATGCACGTGGTCCTTTATGTTATTTAATCAATTTGTATAAATAAATATAATAGAATAAATATGAATATAATATGTTTTTAATATTTTATATTTATATGATTATCATAATAAAAAAATTATTATCATTCTAAAACAAAATCCCCGGATATGATATAAATGGATAGCAAATTGCTAAATGTGTGTAATATATTTATATATATATATATAAAATGTGCAATAAAAATATTATTATACTAAGTTATTGAAAATTTCTATTTACAAAGTTGTGCCAAATTTAAAATTAAACAAATACATAAAAATGATAATATTATTGTTTTTATCTAAATAAAATTCAATTAATTTTGAATTCAAACCAAAAAATTGTATCCATAAATTAAACATCAATCATTTACTATAGTAATTACATTGCAAAAGCTTAAAATTATAAAATCTTGCATATGAAAAAAGAAAATCATAAAAAATGCTTTATCAATAACCAATAGTAAGGGACAAAATTAAATATTTTTGGTCAAATTAACAAATTATTTGGAACCAAAGATAAGTTATAGCAAAAATAACTCACCTCTATGAGCCTTGAAATCTAAAATGAGAGGATGATCTTGAAAAAAAGAAAAAGACAGATTAAATACATGTATATCTTAAAAATATAAAAAGAAACAAATTGCAATTAAAATAAAAACATAACAATGTAAAAAAACTTGTATAATATAGATTTATATAGATCTCACTGAATAATAAATAATATAAACTTAGATAATCAGATCATGATTTTTCACAAATATACATTTAATTTTAATTTTCATATTTATCATCATATTAAATTTACAAAAAAAGAACATATATAATTAAGAAATAAATATTAGTTTAGGCAATCAAATCGTGATTTAGAAAATCAAATCTTTTTTTGTACAAATATATATTTTATTTTCATTTCTACATTTATTATCGTATCAAATTTTAAAAAAATAAAAACATATATAATTAGGAAATAAATATTATTTAAAATATGTGGGGTTAGATTTTTTTATAGTCAACATGTTAATGTGAAAGCCTGAAATTATGATACATCATGCTTCCAACCTCTGCTTTATAATATATAATAGATAACTAATAAAAAATGAATAATAATATGAAATAAATAAAAATAATAAAAAAATATCAACTTTTTTCTTTAATTGTGAATTGTTTTTTGAGCACCAAGGATTTCCTCCTCTAGTGAGACTAATGACTGTATGTTTGGTTTTCAGTATGTGAAAACAAAATTTTGGTAAAACTATTTATAAACTGATTTATAAATTATGGTAGATTTTTGTAATATAAATAAATAAAAAATGAATAATAATATGAAATAAATAAAAACAATAAAAAAATTATCAACTTTTTTCTTTAATTGTGAAGTTTTTTTTGTGGGAACCAAGGATATTCTCCTCCAGTAAGACCAATGACTAAGGCTATGTTTGGAAGTTTAGAACGGAATAAAATAAAATGGTAATTAATAGAATATAATGGAATGAAACGGAATGGAATAGAGTATAATGAAATAAAATGTTCCATTGTTTACGAGTTCTATAGAAAAAAGGAATGGTCTCATTTAACCATTGTTTGGAAGTTACTATAAAATGGAAGAAATAGAATAGACTATAATGATTTTTTTCAATATTACCCTTATTCATAAATTTAAATGAAAAAGTGTGTGAATAAATTCTTGTTCTTTTCACATAAATTTTTTTTTATTTCTTTTATTTTCTAATAAGAACATCTTTCAACAACAACAATAATAATATGTTCTTCCAATAATAATATTAATAAGGAAGTAAAAATTTTATCAAACAATAAAAATAACTAAATAATAAATTTAAATTAATGTTGAAGTCTTCAACACAATACAATCATTAAGTTATTATAATGTTGTTGCTATGAAACCTATTAATGACTACCAAAAAGAACACACATCAACTAATATGGACAATATTAACAAAGACATGGTAAATAACTTGGAAGAAATTATACCTGGATATGTCTTGGATCTACATTATGCGATGAAAACAATTGAAGCAGGCTCAATAAAACACTCTATGGTGGGATTATCTTTGATAGTATAGTGGGAAGCGTGAAAAAATATTGTAGGGTATGCATATATTTTTTTATAAGTTTAAAGGGTAATTTTGTAATTAAAATAATTATTCTTGGTCACTCCATCCTTAATCCCCCAATTTGAGTGGACAAGAAAAATTATATTTAGGATGGATAAGGATGACTTGAAAAGTCATCCCTTGCAATCTCACTCCCTCTTAAAAATATATTCCAAATAATGACCCAACTTATAAAGTCATTCCACTTCTTCCCTTTCATGCTAAAAAAAACTTTCAAACATACTGTGAGTGCCTGTTTGGTTTTCAGTTTGTGAAAATAGAATTTTGGTAGAACTATTTATGAACTGATTTATAAATTGTGGTAGATTTTTGTAATATAAATAAATAATAAGAACCAAATAATAATATGAAATAAATAAAAACAATAAAAAATTATCAACTTTTTTCTTTAATTGTGAATTTTTTTGTGAACGCTAAGGATATCCTCTAATAAGACCGATGACTAAGTACCCATTTTGTTTTCAGTTTGTGAAAACAGAATTTTGGTAAGATTAGTTTTGCAACGTAATTATAGTAAAAATTGGTTTTGAACTAATGTATTTGTATTTGAATAATTTACTTGAAAATTGGTTTTGATAAAAGTGATTATATTTGGATGATTTTAATTAAAAGCAATTATAGATGTATAATTTTTTCCCAACTTTTAATAAATAAATTTTCTTTTTCCAATAACTATTTAATAAATCAATATGTGTGAGTATGTTTGTATAAAAAAAATAGAAGTTCCAAAATTAAAATTTTATAAATAAGATTGATAATATCACATGACTAATTACATTGCATAGATTGTACAATTTGATCTCTAATTGCATCATAAGTATGATCCATCTCCCTTGAAAAGGCCATGGTTGAATGTATAGAGGGTTCCTTAGTAACATGAATGAGATCCTCATGTTCAATATTTATATCTTCATTTTCGAATTGCGTAAAGTCAGAATTAGTTTCAGAATGCCTTCTAATAAAGTTATATATGGCTATTGTTACACAAACTATTTGAACTTATGTTTCATACTTGAAGTTAGTCATACGCTGTAAAATAGCGAACCTATTCTTTCAAACCCCAAAGATCTTTTCTATGGTGCACCTTAAATTTAAATGGTAGTAGTTGAAGTACTCATTGCGAGTTTCAAAATGAAAAGAATGTCAGAAATCTAGAAGATGACAAAGTTCACTTTTATACGAACCAAGATAACTAATTGGTGTTGGATAATCTGCATTAACTAAATAATATTTACCTAATAAATAATTCAGAATGTAGTAAATTATTTGTTATTTAAATTAAAATAATGTCAATAAGAAACATACCTAGAGATAGATGCAAGAAGTTCATCGACAAAGGTGTTAGAGCATGTTGAAATACCTAAACATCATGTGTAATGCCTTCCCATCCACACAATGCAAAAATGAAGCACATGTTCTAATTTTATATAGTCATCACATTTTGTTTTGCAATTCATTTCCTTCCAATAAATTTAACTTGTTCATTAGCAGGAACCACACATGGCATATGATTGCTCCAATAGTATCCTTGAAAAATGGCCAATATCAGGCATCATCTCAGATTTTTCTTTGATATGTTGCGAAATGTTCTATCTTGTGGCTTAATGTAGTCCATTAAGAGTGTAAGGCAAGCCTGTAAGACATCATGGAAATTTCTGCCTATCATCTTTCCTAAGTGTTGAAATCTTTCTTGTAACATCTTATTTCCTACGTTATATCTAACCTTTTTTAAAAATATTGCAACATTTTTGTGTATCCCTATTTGGTTAGTTCCTTCCAATCCATATTGTTTCAATGCCATGCAAAGAAGATGGAATACACGCTTTTCCATTCAAAACATTTCATAACAACGAATAGGATGCCCATCCAAAATTTCTTCCCATGAATGGCATGTATACTCACAAGTTCATTGTGGCTTTTTACACAAATATTTTGCCACATACAAACCAATCAATGCACTAACCTTTTGAGCCCTTTTTAGATTTTTTTTTAAAGATTTTTCCATTAGAACAAACGCAACCTGTAGTCAAGAAATGAAAAAATAGCTCAATAAATTAAGCCATACACATTTTTTTAGAGTTTAATAGTCAAACATAAATCTAAGTAAAGTCAAATACAATCTCAAGTAATTAAACCAGTCGAACATAGATATAAGTTTAATAGTTAAGCACAATCTAGAGTTTAATAGTCAGAGAGAATCTAGGTCACATATTTCACTGTTTGTAATCTTCAAGCCTCAACCATGCCACCAACTTCTCCTCATGTTCTTTCAAGGCCATAAACTTAATTCTTGCATCTCTAGAGAACATAAGGAATTGATAGTATTTGGAATGGAAATCAATACCATTACCGATTGTCTCAATTTTTTGTAAATCAACTATCACTTCACCATTGGATGTTGAAAGAACCCTTGCTGATTTGACTCAGATGCATCAGCTATTCTGCTTATTTCATCAACTAGCATCCTCGAGGTTAAAACATTTGACTTTTTTTTGCCTCTTTTCCTCTTCCCCTTCCCACTGCCTCTACTAGTGTTCCCCTGAAAGGTGTTTCAGTAAACAATTTGTCACAACTAAGAACTAAGTTCAGTAGTAGCACCTAAGACTTCATCACTGTCTCTATATCTTGCACATCTTCTAAGGATGGATGATATACATTTTCATCATCTGTATTGGTAGGTAATCTTCTAGAAGATGGTGCCTATACATGAGTTCTTGTGGTAACCACATTCAGGAACAAAGAATCTAATTCTCGAGAGAAGAGGAATCCTTCTCTCTAAATTTTTCGTATTGTGGATTTTCCTGCATGTAACCAATTAATTAATATTGGATAATACACATCATAAAAGCTAAAATTTATAACTTAACATAACTACTTCATACCTTGAGTTTTCTCTCCCACTAGTCATTATTAGTGAGATATGTTTGCTTATTAGGACCCCATCCCAAACCTGTCTTTTTACTGAAACATTTATTTCACACTTGACATTCTTTTTTAAGATTGTCCCACTTGTTTTACAATTAAGTCTTGTCATATACCCTGCCAGTTTTCTCATTGAATCCATTGGTTATGGTAGTCTACCCATTTCTTGTAAAGGTGGTACCACACCTTTATTTTTTCAACATTTGTTGCAAGCATTGGTCAATGAAAATCTCAGTTGCAATTGTATCCCATGTAGCTTCGGACTTGTCATTACTCATCATGCTTCTTATAAAAATCATATAAGATTGCAATAATATAAGACAAGTAGGCAGTAGAAAATTCCAATGTATTTCCTAAGCATATATTACAAGAAATCAACTAAGAAAAATTAAAGGATATTCCTTTATATATACACACACACACATATATGTGTATATATATATCAGCTAGCATTAGGAGAAACACCTCTTACATATTCCACAAATACACCAAAAGATCAATACCTTAAATACAGCTTAAAACTTTTGTATTTTTCTAAACTCACGACAATGTTCTAAAGTTGGGAGACAGAATAATTAGTCCAACTCAATTCCCCAAAGATAATCATATACTATACTATATAATTAAATATATCTCTACACCCAATCTCAATCCCAATCCAATAGCAAGTAGGCAAGAAACAGTCTCTAAGATTCAAATCTTACAAAAGACAAGAACAATCCATGTATGTGTCCAACTTCAATACTTTATACTATATTTTTTTCCAAATAAAGAACTACATTTATATATATATATATATTCTTTAATAACAAAGAAAAGACAAAATGGGGCCCATTAACTCTACATTCATGAGTGGAGTGTTTTATAAATTCAAGCTTGTCAAGTGGGTAATACAAGTATTCCATGAATAAGAGTAAATAGAAAAGGGAGGGTGGAATGGTTAAAATCTTTGAGATATAAGGAAGCAAGGCATTTTCTGGATAAGAGCTTCATAAATGAGGACCAATGCTACGTTCCCCAGATGTTCAAACATAGTATCTACTCAAACTACCATGAATAATCATTTGATTATATCTTTTATAAGTTTATTCTATGCTCAAATTAACTTGTACAAGTAGAAGATTTTATCATAAGGCACATAATTCCTCTAACCCAATTCAACTAGTTCCGGAAAAAAAAAAAACTCATGTGAAAGCAACTATGATTTATGCAGATCAAACATACTTGAATAAAGGAGATGACCAAGGAGGTGAGACTTTGGCCATAAAAAGAACAAAGGAGCTCGATCTATGAACTATTGCGGATCAAACAGACTTCTTGCAATGAGGAAGGAACTATTACGGATCAAACTAGTTTAGATCTGTTATGCAGATCTAGGTGAGGACGGGATAGAGGTTTGAAGCTAGTGCAGATCTGGTGAGTTAGAAACACCAATCTGGGAGTTGGGATTGCGGATTTAAGGTTTGAAGCTAGAGTGTTGTTGAAGCTATTTAAGTGAAGCTATCGAATAAGTTGTATGAACATAGGAGATGAATATATCAACAAGTGGAGCACCAAATAAAGAGGTTGTTAAGGTCTTTATACTGCGAAATAATAATTCTTCCAACAATCAGCAATAAATACTGATCTCATTGGCAAAAAAGAATCAAACTAGAAGCATGCCAGAATTTGCTTGTGTGAGAAACTCGTTTCATCTTGATAATGAGTTTCCAAAGTGGTGAGAAAAGGTAGTCAAACACTAATAAAAATGTATCAAACTCATTCCAGGCCCCAAACTTGGTTTCAAATGGGCTCCCAAACAGGCTTTGATCCCTTTAACCTAGTTATCTGCCAACTGTGCTAGGATCTTATTGATTTTAAGTGCTAGTTTTAATTAATCAAAAGTGTTATAGTAAAAAAAACTAGCCAATAATAAATAAAAAATAAAAATTAAATTGAATGACTTCAACGTACTAATATTTTTACTAAAGAATCCTGAAAATGAAATTGGGTTTAAGGAATAAATAAATTCATTTATAAGATGCATTATATGGATGTAGAAAATGCCTCTAAATTTAATGAATTGAAAAAGTAATAAGAATGAAAAATGAAAAGTTTATTTTATTCAAAACCCCAATTATGAAAACCCTTCACTCCCACTTTACAACTTAGAATGCATCATTTTTATAGAGAAAGAGAGTTTCTTTTGCATTTTCTTAAGCCGAAATGGTTGGGAAGAGGATAGGTTCCATTTTTTAGGGTACTTCGGGAACAAATTTAGTGGAGACGAGGTGGGGTTTGCATGTTAGAGGATTAGAGCACATGGTTATGAATCACAATGTTAAGGGTTCAAATCCTCCTTGCCTACAATCGGCCAAAAAGGGAAGGACCCTTTGGGGGTAGGAAAATCATGATTGGTATAGTGGATCCAAAGCTATGAAACTTGGATGTGGATATTTTGTCAAGAGTTATATACTTCACTAATAGACCAAAAAATATATAAGTAATTTGACTTATTTACATCTAAATCATGAATGTCTGGACTCCATATTATGTAATTCAAATTGAAAGATAATATAGATATAAAATCAGTCTTTTTGGTCAAGTCATGTCGGGTTTGACCTCAACCCAAAACTCATTCCAAGCACAAAGCTACCAGTTGTGTATTTTTAGTTTGATGCCCAACCTATCCCATAATAACCTGATATTTGTTTGAGTTGAGTCTTTAGTAGTTGTACATGAATTATCCTTGTTAAATGATGCATATCTTTTAGTATTATTACCATTATAAAGTTTAATTTTTTAGGGTGACAAAAAATTTCAACCTTACATACAAAATAACTCAATATTTTTTATCACTAAGCCATTTTGATATGGTAATATGTTTTACTTAAACTCAAATAATGCTCATAGGATTGTTGGCAAAAAAATAATAATGCTCATAAGATTTGTTTTAGGCTCTGAAATTTATTACATAATAGTATTGCGAGAATTGATTGTTTATCCCTATTTTTGGATTACCGCACTCAACTCAAGTATCAAAGCTCGCATTTCATCAATCATTAAAGCAATGAGGCTAGGAAAGAACAATCATGTCTCTTCACTTAGCTTGCTTTTGTAGAATTAAATTTTTTAGCCGATCGGGCATATAATTTTGTTTAGCTTCTAAATCATTAAAATGGCGATCATAAGAAGAAGAAGAATTCAATTTTCACAATTAATTAAATTTCCTAAGAAGAAGAGGAAGAATTTGATTTGCACAAAGTAATTAAATTTCCTTGATTTTTCAGGCACTTTTGGACTAGATAGAGAAAGATTAATTCCTTTTTTAAAGAGCTATTTGGTATTTTATACTCCCCACTAATCTCTATTCTAGCCAAATTGAGCTCAAGTGAGGTGCAAAGCCCTCCAAATATAATTTTAATTTTCATTCACTGTAATCAAATTTAAAATTTTGCTTAAGAAATATCAAATTCATTCTAATGGACCTAACTACCTATTTATTTGTTTTTGATCCTTTAAATACATGGATCTAGTGCATTGTGAACAAATAGGAAAATATAATGAAACATAGATGAGCCTTTCATGTTCATTGAAACTGCTTCTAGATAATTGCAATGAGAAGAAATGGGGAAATAAAGAAATAAAGATGAGCATTTCATATTCTTTCAAAATGCTATGAGGTGTAAATGTAATACACAAAGAATCCAACCCAAAATAAAAAAAAAAAAAGCAAGTGATATTATAGAGGCACTTGACTTGAGGATAAGGATTATTAATTCTGCTACTCAACATAACAAACACAGTAAGTTTCCAAGGCTACACATGGTCCTTTTTGTAGAGAAGCAATAAGTTAATGAATTAAGTGGATTCTTCTTCATTCTACTAAAAAATGAACACGGCATGCAGTAATTAATTAATTATAATGATGCATAGAGTTTGTTTGAGGAATTAAGAAGGGATAGTTACATGCCACTTTGGATACTTGTTGAATCCAATGGCCTCCATCGATAGAGATCTAGCTTGAGATCATAACGATGAATGGAATTTTAAGAGTTTTGAGAGGTTAAGAAGGCTTTAGATGGCTCGACTTTTCACAATGTCCAAACTCATCTCACTTGGATCAGTTGCTTGTAGTTCAAATTGGATCCCATCCAGCTCTCTCTTGAATCTATCCTTAGAACTTGCATACACCATCTTCATCCTCACTTTTGATGTATCTGGGGACCTATACTTTCATCATAAACACAAGTAAATGACAACTTTCTTAAATATATGATCAAAACCCGCATGAGAACGAATCCACTAAGGTTAAAGTTGGTAAAGTTGAACACAAAGTATCATTATTATCATGTAGTAATTGTGCTTTGCATTCAACCTCACTAAGGTTTTGTTTGGAATGAAGGGAAAATAGAGGAAGGAAAATACTAGGAAAGAAAATAAGAAGGTACTTAGACAAGGATTGTCTAGGTTCCTTCTTGTTTTTTCCCCAAAATTTCCTCTCTCTCTTATTTTTTCCTTATCTAAACAAAGTGTAACTTCATAGATCCTCAAGTTCAAAGAATCTAAATCAGTACTTAACAAGCAAGTTTACCAACTTACACAAGAGTAGATCCCTAAGGTTGAAATTAGTAAAAGTGAACACAAAACATCATTATCCATGTAGTACCTTTACTTTGCATTCAACTTTACTAACTCCATAAATTTTCAAGTTTAGAGGATCTCGATTAGTACTTAACAAGTAGGTTTGTACCAATTATGAAAATGGATCCCCTGAGATTGAAGTTAAAGTTACACACAAAATATCATTCTTATCTGTGTATAGTATCTATACTTTGCATTCAACTTTGCTAACTTCAAAAATTCTTAAGTTCAAAGATTTGGATTAGTACTTAAAAAGTATGTACCAAGCAATGAAGAAGATCTTGCTTTTCTGGCAATTCTCATCAGTGGTGAAGTCAAAGTCATATACGGCATAACGACATTCGTTGGTAGGCAAACTAGAAGTGAAGTCGTCGTAACTTTGATTGGGGCCCCCACTGACTCAACCATGATTTGTTGTTCTTCTATTTTGAAGACAATGAAACGGTAGCTTCATTTTGCTTTAAGTTCTTGAAACTTAATTTTGCAGTCATCACTTACTGCCATTCCTGACGATGCATTTGCCTGTCCCTCACATTTTCACATTTAGTAGCTCTATTATAATAATTCAATAATGAATGTAAATATGTGCATAAGCTATTCTTTTTTTTTTCTTTTTTGTACTCAGCTACTTGTTAGTCTTGGTCATGGGTCAAAACCGGGGTAAATCCAAATATTCAAAAGTAGTGAGTGTTTAAGATTATATATATTCAAAATTTAAAGTTTAAATAGTTGAAGCATATATATTCAGAGTAATCTAAATTCTTTACCTTCAATGCATATATATAATGTATTTAGATATATATATATATATATATAAAATAAAAGCAGGTACTACTTGTAATCTTAACCCTTTGTTTTAGAGGGAACAAATTTTAACGTATTTTTCAGTTTTTAATGAATATGTGGAAGAAAGTACGTGAGAGAAAATGAGAAATAACACTAACAACAAAAATAAGAAGCAATAGAAAATTCTTTTTAATAAAGGAATTATCAGTAAAATTATGTGATGAGACTTATATATAATCATATTTTTTATGTTATTCTCTCTCTAGATATATTAATATAGAGGATCCAGTTTCATATTCAAATATGTGTTTTTCTAGTGGTTTGACAACATAAATCACATAGTCTAGTGAAAAGAGAGATAAATATGTCAAGTGAGTCTCATCAACTTTTTTATCTCTCGTCTCATTTAAAGATGCAACCATCAGTGAGATTGCTTAACTGTAATTGGATGAATTTGTCTTCTACACAAAATGTATAAAAATGAAGAATTATTCAATTTGGAATTGAAAGGTAACTAAATGAATTGTTTAAACTTATAAAAAATCTATATTATTTATTTAAAATATATTATTTTAATAATATATTGATTACATGGTTTAATTATGGTTTTTTCATAATGGTAATTCACAAAGTACCTAATAAAAAATCTATATAACTAAATGAATGATAAATGGTATATAGTTGTTATATATAAGGAAGAAAAAGAAGATATAGACAAGGAATTGAAGCATACCATATTGACAGAAATGAGGAAGGAGGCGTCCCTCAATGGAATGTGAGAAAGAAAGAAAGGGAGGGAGGAAGGGGAAGCAAATGAGAATGGAAAATGAAAGAGAGAGAGACCAATAGACTCAAAAGAAAACTACCCTCTCAGAAAATAATGATTGGAGATCCTTTTTTCTTGGAGCCATGAGAGGTTTTAAACTTCACAGAGATATTCACTCCTCATTTTTGGCATTCTTGCTAACTTTCTTTCATTTGTTTGGTTTAATTTAGGTCCATGTATCTAATTCTATCTTTTTAATTTATTTTTTATAATTTGAACTTTTTTATTTAAGTTTGATTAGTTTTAAGTTTTCTTCAAATTTAGTTTTTGTCATTCAACTATTAATGTATCATTAAATATTTTTAATATTACATATTATCTATGGTATATTGACATTCCAATCATTTTTTTTATTGTGTTATATGTCACATATATAAGTTAATTTAAATTTTCTATTCAAAATGTATTATATATCTACTTTGTTGATATTAATTATAAATATCCAAAATATCACAAAATTGAAAGGGCTAAGGACAATCGATTATGGTGGGAACCCGGGAATTGTCACTTGATGAAATAGAAGCAATCGATTGAAAGGGCATAATGACAGGGAAAACTGATAGAATCGATTGTATCATAAGGATTTAATCAATTGCAGTATGAAGAACTTTGACAAGCACACTCAATACGAAGAACCATTACTCAATTTGTTAATTGGACTTAAAATCTTCAATAATGTTGAAAGAGATATTTTAAAATTGTTTAAAAAAATATTTTAAACTTAAATATCTTTAACTACTTATGTCCAAATAAAACCTAAGAACTTGAATATGATTTTGATTTTCTCATTTGAGCTCACAAGTTCTTCTTCTTCAAAACTCTTTCTTCTTTTTGTTGAAAGTCTTTGCTTCACTATTTGACTTCATAATTTATGTTCTTATTTTTTACTTAACTATATAAGAAATTCATATTAAATCCAGTAGTTGATTCAAATCTTTCTCATATAATAAGCATGAAATAAAAGATATAAAGATCATTATATAAACATATCATGTAAATTTTTTACTCCATTATTTAATATCATTAAAACTAAGCATATAAGTCACTAGACGTAACACCATCCAATGGATAAAACATGAACACAAAATTCCCATTAATATGTGTACTAGAGTCAAGAAGATTTTATTTTGAGCTAGGAGAAAACAAGAAGGCCTATGTTGCCAAATAGGAGAGAATTTGCAAGCCTAAAAACATTAGTGGCCTTAGGATTAAAAGACTTGAGATTATGAGTAATCATCTATAGCCCTTTTAGTTGCTCAAATTTTACTTTGGTAGCAATTCCATTGTAGGGAGTCCCCCACCACTTACGGGCAATATCAATGAGTTTTTTGAGTGATCAATGGTTAGTCCATTTCTAGGACCTAAGGTGACTAGGGCCTTAGAGGTTGCTAAAGGTGCAAGATGAATCTTCAATTACTAGAACTTTGTACCCTAACAGCAACAAATGGGAGTATCTTTCCTAATTGTCAATTTCCGAATAAAAAAAAAGAGAGAAAGACAAGAAAGTCTATACAATATTCAACATGTCTCCAGGCGGCTTGTATTTAGGCTTCTCGAGGTTCTTATTCCACCATTAGATTGATCCAACGGTTGCACTGCATACTTATTAAAATGACGTGGTTGGGCTGCTACTTTGTAATAGAAATTATGTGTGTGTGTGTGTGTGTGTGTGTTATTGAGCATATATTTGAAGATCGATTGCAGTTTAGATGGAGAATGTGTTTGCAGGCAATGAGAATGATTTGAGACGTAAGGATGCAATTTTTCGAATTCTGTCCAATTTGTAAAGTTGATCACTCATTTGGCTATAAAAAGTTTTATTATAGAAAATGATCCATCATCTATGGTTAAAATGCTCAATAATAATCTCACAAAAAAAAAGCTCATAATCTTCTTAACATTGGAGAAACACCATGTAGACAGTCAAAGCATATACTGAGGCTAATCTCACCTAACTGGTAGATACATGTCATCCATCCTTTTAAAGATAGATATGATTCTCCTTAAATATAAAATTATTGATATATAGATATAGTTCTCCTTCTGGTCGAAATAATATAGATTGTGAAGTTCCAAGTTTAGTTTTGATTAACTTATTTATTTGAGTTTATCCTCATTATTTCACCCCAAGAAAAAAGAAGAAGAGAGAATGCTAAGTATAGAAAGTTAATGTTGCTATACAGATGTTGATGCTTACTATACAAAATGCTAAAGTATTTTATTTAAAAAGCATTTTTATATTATTTTGGAAATACTTTAAATACAGATAAATATTGATGTTTGATATTTATGAGTTTAGATTTAAAAATCTTGATGTTAATTCAATCAAAGTATTCTAATCCTTGAGCGATAGTACAATCAATGAATTAGTGAGTTATCACGTCAAATTATTTATACTTTCAGATTTCCAAGAGACCTATCTAAAATTATTATTATTATTATTATTATTATTATTATTATAGAACTCTCCAAACTTGAAAGATGACTATGATGTAGCTCGTATCTTACTTATTCTTTATCAATAATTTTAAATATTAAGATAAAAAAATTAACTTTCTTGTTGAACGATGTTAAACATGAGCCCAGTCCAAAGTTAATCCTTTCGCGGCCTCATTTCTTTCTGTGAGGGAACATGCTTGAACTTAAGTTTGGGCCAAGATCGGCCCAAAAAGAGTAAATTAAGAATAAAAAAACCGTTATTCTACATTTTCCAATAAAAAAAATACTTACATGCTTTTTTTTTTTTATATTTTTTTATGTTATTTTCTAATTAAAAATTTACATGTGAATTTTTTTTAATACATTATAGATTTAATCATTAATTATATATTAAAAAAATTAACTTCTTGAACTTAAAAAAATTTAAAAGATCTACATGTTAAATTTTAATTAAAGAATAGCATGAAAAGTATACAAGGAAAAGTATATAAGTTTAATCCTTTCCAATAATAGTTTTCAGGAGTTATTAGTATCATATAGCATGGCATCTAGGTGAATTATATTATTTATGGTATAAATTTCATTATCCATTTCATTACTGATATAAATTAAAGAATAGATATTTTTGTGATTTACGTAGTTTTGCTTTCCTCATAGTTTTTTTCAGTTTTGATAATTTGTATACCTTATTTCTTTTTCCTTATTATGTGATTAAGAAAAGAAGAAGTGGGAAAAAATAGCCGAAGAAGTGGGACAAAAAATAATTAAGAAAAGAAAATGTCCCTTTGCTGAAGAAGCAAGATAGGTCATGAACAGCTTTAGAAAATTAAGGCAATAAGGCTAGTTTGATAGTCTCAATCCCATTTCATTGTACAATAATTATTAATATTAATATATTATTTAAAATTCATAAAAAATGGCACTATTTATAAGCTATAAATAGTACTACAATACAACCCATTTCAAATTTTGGACAAAGCACCGAACCTATAATCTAATTGTTTATACTACTATATTATTATTATTGTCGTGGTTGTTTTTATTTTTTAATAGCAATAATAGCTATTTTTATTCAAAAGCATGTATAAAAAGACATTTCACACATATCTATAAAGTTACTCTTTTTCATCCAATCTCTCTTTCCTTTTTCTCTATTCGATTTTATTGTACTCATAAGTTATAAATCTAGGCTTAAAAAGTTGCCTCGCTTGTCTAAATTTTTGTTTCTATTTTTTAATACTATTATTTTAATATCAATTTCTTAAAAATTAAATTTCAACTTTCTAAATTCAATTTGAATGCTTTAATAAGAGAGGAAGAAATTAAGAGAGCGAAGAGAAGATAATCTAAATTAATACACATGCACACAAGTTGTAAAATAGTTAGTCGAACATTACTAATCAAAGCATGCAAGGAGCCGGAATTGATTGATTTATTTTTTCCCCTTTTTTGATAACTGTTGATTGATTGATTTTGGAATAAAGGTAATCTTCCACTATGAAAATTAACAAGAGTTAGTTTTTTTTTTGGGGTCTTATTTTCTTTTTCCATTTTCCCCCTTGAAAAAAAAAAGATTTAGAAGGTGGTGAGTTTAAATTGAATTCTAAGTCAATCCCTTTTTAACCTCCTAATAGCTTAAACAATCCTAATACTTCACCTTGAAGGCTTTTAATTAACTAATACTTCACCTGATAGTATACATCTATATCTACATATCAATAATTTTGTGAGAATTAAACAACCTACAACTTGTGATTAATATTTTGATTTGATATATTTTATTTGTATTGGGCTACGTACATGTTTTATCCTCTTCTATATTTTGTTTTTGTGTCTTATTATTCCTGTATTAAATTTAATAATGTGTGACTCATAATTTTATAAATTGTGTACAAATTGCACAAACCCATATTTAACTTTCATAATGTTGATGTGAATGTTTATTAAATAAATATGAACAAAAGTTTCGTACACAGAAACAAAGGTGATATGAGTGTTAGTGAGAGACTATTCTGGGCCTGATTTGTTTATCTTTTGATAAATTAAATCATAATTTTTAATTATTATTTTTTTATCTAAATAAATTTATTTAAAATTTATTTTTACAAACTTTAATTATTCTATCATATCTTTAATAAAAAGATAATCTAAATACGTACTTTGATGGTACGGGACTACTGAATCAAACCTTTTTAATTTCTTCTCTTGCAAATCAACCAAGAAGTATATGTTATTAGCATTTAAGAGCCATTTTTAACGAGTTATAAACATCCACGCATTATTATAATATATAATAATATTCAACAAGTAATTTGTCTTTTTTACTTTGAGTCTTTTTTGTTTCCTTTACCATTTCCACTAAATTACGAAATGATTTAGAAGGCAGAAATTTTAAATAATCCTTTGTTTGATACTCCAAATTGAATGGTCTAAATAAATCAGAAGTCATAATACTGAAATGTGTTTCGCTTCTGTGCACAATAAATAGAAGTTCTGTGTACTAGCCAGTAAGGGAACGTGTCGGTAATTTTTAATTACAATGTTAGTCTAAGTGTATAAGAAATACTCTCTCCGTCCCATATTATAAAACAAGAGAAATAATTTCATACATATTAAGAAATACTTATTACATTCTTAAATTTTTTAAAAATATTTAAAATTTTCAGTTTTACCCTTATTAATTTCATCTTTTTCATTAAATATGATATAAGTTACTCCCTCTAGTCCTTTTTATAAATGATCTTCTAGAATTTTTTTTTATCCTTTTTATAAGGGACCTTATAATATTTAATGGAATTTTTCCTACTTTACCCTCATTATTTATTTTTTCTAGTAAATTGTTATTAGATTTTTTTTTTATGAAAGAGACACTCTTAATTAGGTAAATGATATTTAATATGGATTACATTAATATATTAAATAGGGATAAAAAATAAATGTTTGATTTTTTTTAAGATTTTAAGAAAATAATTAACTTCCTTAATTTATGTAAAATAATTAAAAATCCTTTATAAAAAAGACCGAAAGGAGTATAATACTAATAATACAATAAATGAAGGGTAAAAAAGATAAATTACTATATATTATCTTATAAAAATCATTATATTACCTTATAATATTAAGGCGAAGGAAGTAAGCATTGATAGTGCAAGCAAAGTCAGTGTCTCTTGTTACCAAAATATGTTACCTTGTCACTCATATTAAGACTGTTTTGATCGATGGTACGAGACTACTAAATCTGGTAAGAAAAAAAGGACTACTAAATCAAAGTTTTTTTCTTTTTTAATTTCTATCTATAAATGTTAGTACAGTGGATGAGAAATTTGCTCATATATCTCATCATTAGATGATCCTAGTGCCACCTTATCGGTAGGTAATACTCTCTTATATAAAATTTTTTTAATTGAATTATATAAATTAAGAAAAATTATTAAAATTAGTTGAAATCTTATTTTTTTAAAAAATTATCATAATATTATAAAATTACCTTTAATTAATTAAAGTCATTAAAAATGGCTCTTTTTTCCTGCAAATTTCCGGAGAAAAACCTCTACTTCCAATAGAATAATGATAAAAGGCAAATTTGGAAAAAATAATTAACAAATGATTCATACATTTTGTAAAGATTCTTATATTAATCACTATAAAAAACTTATAAAAGAGGTCTTATAGTTAGGATAAAATGGAATAATTTATAAGTATCTTTTCCTTGGCCAGCTGGTAATTTATAAGTATATATGTAAATGCTCCTTAAAACCATAAGGCATGTTTAAACCTTGGGTAGTCTTTTGACCTAATTTACGTGAACTTTCATTTTCTTAAAAAAAAAAATTGAAAAAAACAATTTTTTAATTTCTTGCATTCCATATCAACCAAAGCAAGCGTGAACCCTAAGAAATGCTTCTATGTGACGTAACACACTAAGTTAAATAATTAAATAAGTAATCAAAGAGCATTACCATTACCAAATGGAAAAAAAAAATGATGAGACAATCCACCAAAATTTGGGTGAAAATATTCGAAGCTATTAGGAGAAAAAACGTTGTTCGGCGAGGTGACAGAAGTGTAGATTGCATAAATGCAAAGGGGGGGAAGGAGAGAGAGAGAGATTCGGAATGTTTCAATCTTTTCAATTGTTTGATAAATTTTGAGATTCGAATTCAATTTGTTTTGAAATTTGTACATAATAATGAAATGTTATCCATTATAGTCACCAAAAGAATAGTATTCCTCCATTTCTTTTTAACTTTTGTTTTTGAAAAATTTTTTTATTTCTATTTATCTATCTATCACTCTCAAATTCTAATACAATATTAATTATTATTTTTAATTATATTTTTATCTATTTTTTAAAATTCAAAAACGACATTAATTACTTTTTTATCTATTTATTTTATTAAATGGCATGATAGAAAATTTAAAATAAATTTTAATACATTAATAAAATTTATGTGTTAAAAACTTAATCGTCCTATAAAAAGAATGGATTGAGCACTTAATATAAATTTTGGTCTAAGTTTTGAGCTTTTTGTGAAAAAAGCGATAATAAAGGTGAAGTGACTTTAATTAATTTTACGGAAGAAAACTACTTGAAAGAGGACAGTCACTTTTTTTTAGTGCATTTTGCATTAAATAGGAAAATTCGTGTCATCTTTGATATAATCCAAAGAGAGGGATCAGGCCAAAAAAGAAAAGGAAGGACAGTGACCCAAAAAAAGAACAAAGAAAAGGAAGGAAAAATAATGATACAATGGATATAATTTTTTATATGATATTTATCATGTTTATATTTTTATATTTAATATTCTACATGATAAACATAATTAATGTCAATGTTAATATAAAATATACAACCAAGTCACCTGAAATATAAAATTTATTGTTGTGATGAAGAAAATATAAAATTTATAATAAGTTATGATATTCACAAGTTAATCAATAAGACTCATTCTTTTATGCAATTTATGGGCTCTAATATTTTTTATTTTATATTTAAGGCAAGAAAGGTAAATTATTAAGAGGACCTTCATAAGGAAAAGTTTCGTTTAATTGTGAATTGGAATTCTAAAGAATGCAAAGTATGTCTTGAAAATAGATATGATATTAAAAAAATAAAGGTCCTATATATGTGGTCTAATACTGAAAAATAATTTTGAATTTTTTTACTATGTTAAATCATTTAAAGAGTTGGATGAATTAATAGTGATTCAAGATTGAAATCCTATGTAATGAGACTGGTAGAAAAATCCTATGTAATTCAAAAAATGATTAATGTAGAAAATGAATGTTGTTAGACAAATTTTAGAATATTTTATTCAAAAAGCATTTTTATATTTTTTAAAAAATAATTTAAATAAATATAAATATTGATTTTTTTTATTTATTAGTTTAGATTTAGATTTAAATATGTTGATATTAATTCAGTCAAGGCATTTTAAATCTTGTATGATAGTACAATCAATAAATTAAAGGAAGTCATCGCGTCGAATAATTTATACTTGCAGGTTACCACCCAAAAAAATATTTATATATTTGCACATATAACGTAAATGCATTACATTTGCCACAAGTTAGACCGGAGAGACTCGTCTAAAATTATTATTATCTTACAGCTCTCCAAACTTGAAAGATGATTATGATAAAACTCTTATCATTCTTTATCAATAATTTTAACTATTAAGATCTGAAAATCAATTGAATTTCTATTTATATAATATACATTGTTTCTGTTACTTTATGTCACTTTTAATCTATCTAAAATTATCTGTGTAAAGAATTTATGCTTAAAATTTATTTGGAATCTCTTAGAACACATCTGTACATAGTTGGATGGATGGATGCTTGCCAATGAATTTCACACAAAAGTCAAATAGTATGAAAATAAAGAATATCTCATGGAAAAAAAAAAGGCTTTAAACAAGGCCTTAAATTCAAATTTTATGAAAAAAAAAAAGGTTAGGAGAACTTTTCTTCTAATTGTAATTGGATCTGGCTCAAATTCAAATTAATTGGTGCTAGTTTCACTGGATGATTTGTTATAAAGATAAAAAAATATGTATCAAAGTGCTTAAAAATTAAGTACTCATTTAGTTTATCTTTTTATAAAATATTATTTAGAATAATCACAATTTATAAAAATAAAATTTAGATAAAACTAGAGAAATTTATTAGAAACCTGTTTTGATAAAAAAAAAATGATAGTTAGAAACCATTGTTTGATTTATAAAAGTAATCTTGAAAATGATGATGATGAATATGATAGGATTAAGCCATGATGATGATGAATATGATAGGATTAAGCCCTGCTCACACGTAATAATGAATATTTTTTGACAGAAAATTATTATATACATGATAATATATATATGAATAAAATTAATTTTTTTCTTTTTCATTTAGTAAACACAATTCGAATTTAAATTAAATATGTTAGTTGCAATAAATACTGCAATGTTAAAAAAAAAAATATAGGAGTATTGTATAAAAATATATCTTAAAGATTATCTTATATCTTTACAAGTCTTTTTTCTGCGTATAAAAAGATGTGATTTCGAAAAGCTTAAGCAATCAAATTTGAAATCACTGCATATCTTTTATAAGTTTTGCAGGGAGAGATATAAAGGTGAGGAGGCCTCCGTTTTGATCGATGGGATCCGCTTCAACGAGCAAGTCAGGCGAATACAATTATTGGCGATGCGTGAGCAATTTTCACTTCCAGTGCTGCGGCAACCTTTCGCCGGAGCCACACTATCCGTCGATTACGAGATTTCCCAGAGGCTCCTCG
The DNA here is from genome assembly GCA_026686845.1 of Adenanthera pavonina. NCBI lineage: Eukaryota > Viridiplantae > Streptophyta > Magnoliopsida > Fabales > Fabaceae > Adenanthera > Adenanthera pavonina. Next base: position 22,076,963 of record JAIVEN010000022.1, on the reverse strand, counting down.
CCGGAGGCCAAAGCAGTTTTCCGCGTCACCAGAATGACGTGCGCCGCCTGTGCTGGATCTGTGGAGAAGGCCGTCAAACGCCTCCCTGGAATCCGCGACGCCGTCGTCGATGTCTTGAACGATAGAGCTCTGGTTCTGTACTATCCGGCGATGGTTAACGTAAGTGCTTCTTCCTCCTTCAAATCTCTCTCTCTCTCTCTCTCTATCTCTCCATCTCTCTCTGTTATTTTTCATTTGAATTCTGTGATGGTTTGAAGTGAAATGATCTGAAGAAGCCGATTAATCTGATCAGAAGTTCAAATCTCTCTCTAACACACATTTTTTCATTTGAAGAGAACTGATTTGGAGAAACCGATTATCTGATTAAGTATACTAGTTAGTTTTCTTTGGTCCAAAATGTAGTTAGGTTTCTTGCCTTTTAAACGGAACCGAAGAATCAGGAAAAATAATTTGTCATATTATAAATTTAATTCGTTGCTAGGTACTCATTATGAATGCTAATGATTTGATTGTTGAAGTGACCTCTGTTAACTGTTTTAGCTTCTTGGGATTCACAAAAGCTCTAATTTAATTGCTTTTATTAAAAATCAAATAATGTCATCTATTTTAATTTTATAAATAATTAGATCTTTTACTTTAAAAAAATCGGGACGGCGGTCCCATCGGTTTAACACAAACTCGGTTCGATCCGATCACATATTTGGATCTTCTATTTTTAAAATTGATAAAAAATTAATTAAATATTAGTATAAAATTGGTTGAATTAGTAAAATTTTTATTTTTTTAAAATTTTAAAAATAAAATAGTATTAATTTTAGTATTAAGTAGTTTTTTTATAAATTTTTTATATTATAATATTATATAAGTATGATTATGATATATAATTATTAATAATAATAAATTTATTTAATAACTAATATGAAAATAAAATATAATTAATTATTTTAAGTTTAAAATATAATTATAAATAAATATTAATTTATTTAAATTTTAATATTATATTATGAAACATATTAATAATATTTTTAATTTTCTATATAATATATAAAATAAAAAATTTGTTCAATTTATTGTCTTTTAGTTGAACTATTAAATTTTAAGCTAGTGTATCAATTAATTTAATGTCTGGTCCAATTTTTTGAAACTTGTATTTTATAGATACATTGCATGAGAAAGCACAAATAATCAAAATACGAACCCAAATAATAAGTCATATAAGTAATGTTATAACATAAGCTATTTTTTCTTCAAAATTGACTCCCTACGGAATTTATATTATAATAGATTCAGACTAAATTTTCCTTCATCATAAGTTTATGTAACGTTTAATGCTAAATTCAATAATTTGATTAAGTAAATAAGTAATGTCTAAATTTGCAAATTATTAATTTAACTATTAAATGTTGGATAAAGTAAAAAAAAATTATCTTAAGAAATTGAGATAATATTATATGTTTGTTGACGGATTTGAATTCGATGATGAAAGAAAAAAAAGTTAAAGGATTTAAATTCAGTAATAGGTGGTGATAGTCCATATATTTTGAGTTTTTTTTTATTTTACTTTTTTTTAAGAAGGGGAAGATTGTATTAATCTCAAAACGAATACATCAAGGTGCCGTTGCAAAAAATAAGAAAACCAGATGAATTTTGGGTTTAAGTTACTTATAAACTTGTTACATAAGAATTTTATGATTACATAATATTATAATATTAAAAACTATTATGAAACTAAAAAAAGGTAACTATATATTTTTTTTAGAAAACCTGATGAATCATTAACAAAACAACAAAACAGAAGATTGAGATTAACTATGAGTTGTAAATGAATGGTTGGAATGAATTCTCATCGACTCCCTTCGAATCTAAATCCATATGCTCAACTATAAATATTTGATTCGTTTAAAAAAAAACTATAAATATTTGATTAAAAATTTTCATTAAAGAAAATTAGGTAAACCTATAAATATTGACACGTCTCTGATGCGGCATAATTGGGTTAGGATCCATCTTGCAAGTTTTAATTAATTAGTAAAGAGAATCCCAGGAAAAAAGGGGTTATGTGCCAATGCCATTTGATTGTTTTAGTAAAGTAATTGGTCTTTTTCCTTCCAAAAAAAAAAGTAATTGGTCTTTTCTCTTTTTCCTTTTTTGACCGACTAATTGATCGTCCGGTGGAAACCCAAGACCATGTTTATTAGGGATTTATAATAGATTTTTTTATAGTGATGTATTATATGTTTAAGATAAAACATGATATAATAAAGTGAAATTATGCATGGATTAATTTTTTTTACCAATTTTATGCTTTTTTAAATATTTTCTTAAATGTTATAATGTATTTATTTATTAAATCTAACAAATATATATATATATTCTACAGATTATAATTTAACAGTAGCAACCAAACACTTGTGTGCCCTTTCTTTCTTTCTTTTTTTTCCAAGAACACTTGTGTGCCCTTTCGGTCTCATTTAGAGTCACACTTGAATCACCATTAATGCACTGATTGTCAAAACAGGTTTTTTCTTTTTTCATTAAATTAAGAGGAGCCTACTTTTATTTTTCATCATTATTTTTTCTTTCCCTGTCCTTTTATTCTTTTTTATTATCTGTCTTCCACCATCAATTACTTAAAGATATAAAACTGGTCATAAAGCAAATATTAAAGCCATTCGCATTCTCTGCCACCTATAAATGAGGAATATAATTTTCTTTCCCTGTTTTTCTTTTCTTAGTGGATGAATGTCAGGACTCAGGACTAGTACACATTTCTGCTTTTATGCATAGACAGATTAATAAAAATATCCATATGACACGTACACACACATTTATTTATTTATTGTTCTTTGAATGAATGATGATAGTTAATGGCTGTCCTTGTAGCCCTTATTTACTTGGACTCCACTTCTTCTTCTTCTTCTTCTTCTCCTCTCTCTCCCTATCTTTCTTTCCCATTCATGTCATTGCATTATATGAGTTCTTTCGAGCTAAGAAACCAATATCAAGTTCAACTGTTTAGTTTTTAAAAATACATTAATTTTAATTTACATTCAAGCTAAGCTTCTTATATTGGGTTTAAACTTGATTGATATTCCATTTGCTGTGTTAACTCGAGTCTATTTAAATCATAAGTATATTAATATATCATATAAAATTTATAACAGATTATGCTATTTATCATTCATGAACAGCACATTTTATTCTTGAACACAGTATAATGTATCAGAAAACATGTTTAGACATTATAATTTTATTAATGAATGATGTTTTGTAGCATTGCTTTGTTTTTGGTGGGTCTACTTTTGAACCATTTATTGTGCATCATTTATCCTTATTGATTTGATATGTATACATAACTTTTGATATAAAAGCTACTTGCATAAATAAATATCTAAATAATAAAATGCTTCCTTTCTTTTCTTCCTGTTTTTTTCTTGATGTGTCTGTCCTCTATATATATATATATATATATATATGCAATCATGAATAACACAAATAGGCAAATGCCCAGCTGGACAAAATGATATAACTGCCTGACTAACTTTTTATCCGAGACTGCCTCCAGATTTAAAAGAAAAAAAAAGATGTAACACAAAGATGGAGTTGATACTATAATGAAAAAGGAAAAGATAAATGTTCTCTTTATCATCCCAAAACAAGTAGTCAACAAATCACCATTAAAAAAAAAAAATAGGCAGCATAGAACATGACCAGGATTCTATCCACTACTGAACACCGTAACCTACAACTATAATTTGGATAGGGTGCACATCTTTCTTTGTAATCACAAAGATGTACACTAACTGGATATGTCATATGGATTGTCCAAATAAAATTTAAATGGTTTAATTTTTTAAAAAATATATTTTAATAATTTTTTGCCAAATAATTTTTTTATTTTAAATGATACCAAATATAAAATGATATCAATTTTATAATTACCAATATATAAGAATACTATTTTAATTTGGAAAATAAAATAATAATATCTTGATCATCTAAATTTTATTTGCATGGCCTAGATGGGACATACACGGTGTACATCCTTAATGTGCAGAGATAATCTCGGTTTTTTTTTTATTGGTTCTAAAGAATTCTTAAATTTGATTGAGATAATTTAAAATTAAAATATTTAAAAAATTGATACAAAAATAGAAATATATATATATATGTATAGATTTTTTTTGTCTATTTTTTTAAAACATTTCTTGAACTTCTGTCATTGAAGGATTGAAATCTTACTCAAACTAATCCTAACTCATCTGGTTATGCATTTCTTAATGATGAATTTTGAGTAAAAAGTCTAAGCCTTAATTATAATGCAATGATTATTAACAATATAATAATATTTTATAAACTGTTTGAAAATTAATTGTTTAAACATTAATTTATGTAATATTTTGCATCTTAAAATTAATTTTAATTTTTATATAATCATCATCATCATCAGTATATTAAAAAGTAAAATAGAAAGCAATATTTAGGAAAAAAAAATAGAAAGTAATATTACTTTAATATTTATTGATGTAATTGTTTATTTACTTTTTAAATTTTCATGGATTTATAGGGAGTTGAAGTTAGTTAATAAATATAGTATTATCACTCCTTTTCTTAGGACAATATAGAAAAATCGACACTTGTAATAAGCGTTTAGAAGAAATTTGGATCTTCTTCATATTTTCTCTCCATACACAATCTCCTCTATTGATTATGATTTTAAAATGATTGAAAAAATAGTTCATAAATGGATAATATATTGATTTAATGGTTTGCATTATTATTATAAGTAAAATTTTCTTGAAAACAATCCATGATACTTATTTATGATTATTATTAAAATAAATAATATATTTTATTTAAAGTAACAATAAATGATCTCTATTATTTAAATCAAAATCAATATATGAGATTACGTATGGGGAGAGATATTGAGAAAAAGGACGGAGGAAATTCAATTTGTTTAAAGAACCTTCCCTGTGGGGAGAGATATTGAGAAAAAGGACGGAGGAAATTCAATTTGTTTAAAGAACCTTCCCTGCTTCCTTCTATAATTGTTGACTAAACAAACGAAACATGCATGTAGGAGGAGAGAATAAGAGAAGCCATTGAAGATGCTGGATTCGAAGCCAAGTCCATTGAAGAAGAATCCAACGAGAACACTTCACAAATCTGCCGAATACACATAAAGGGTATGACTTGTACTTCTTGTTCCTCCACTGTTGAATCCCTTTTGCAAGCCATTCCAGGGGTGTTCAAAGCACAAGTGGCCTTGGCAACTGAAGAAGCACAAGTCCGTTATGATCCAAAGATTGTCACTCACAATCATCTAGAGGAAGCCATTGAAGATGCAGGATTTGAGGCCGTACTAATAAGCACAGGTGAACACATAAGCAAAATAGAACTGAATATTGAAGGCATAAAAACTGAGCAATCCTTGGGGGGGATTGAAAAGTCTCTCCAGTCACTTCCAGGAGTTGAAAACATAGAGATTCATCAAGCCATGAAGAAGGTTTCCATTTCTTATAAACCCTATTTGACAGGACCCAGAACTTTCATCGAAGTCATAGAATCTTCAGGGTCTGGGGGTTTCAGGGCCACCATATTTCCTGATGGAGGAGGAAGAGAAACTCACAGACAAGAGGAAATCAACAAATACTTCAAGTTATTCATATGGAGTATGGCTTTCTCGATTCCTGTATTTCTAACATCCATGCTCCTTATGTTTATTCCCGGAATTAAGCATGTTTTAAATATGAAATTGTTGAACAACCTGACTATTGGACTACTCGTGAGGTGGGAATTTTCGACCCCAGTACAGTTCATCATAGGCAGGAGATTCTACATTGGATCCTACAAAGCTTTGCGTAATGGTTCAGCTAACATGGATGTATTGATCGCCTTGGGAACAAATGCAGCCTACTTCTATTCTGTATACGTTTTGGCCAGAGCTGCTTTATCTAGAGATTTCACAGGCAGCGATTTCTTTGAGACCAGCTCTATGCTTATCTCATTTATTCTATTTGGAAAGTATCTGGAAGTGTTAGCAAAGGGAAAGACATCCCAAGCCATTGCCAAACTTATGCAATTGACCCCTGAGACAGCAATCTTGTTGACTCAAAATGAGGAAGGTAATGTAACAAGTGAACAGCAAATCGATAGTCGGTTGATACAAAAGAATGATGTGATAAAAATTGTCCCTGGTGCTAAAGTAGCATCAGATGGCTTTGTAATTTGGGGACAAAGCCACATAAATGAGAGCATGATAACTGGAGAAGCCAGGCCTGTGGCGAAGAGGAAGGGTGACATGGTGATTGGAGGCACTGTAAATGGGAATGGGGTTTTGCATGTGAAGGTGACAAGAGTTGGATCAGAGAGTGCCCTCTCGCAGATTGTTCGACTTGTTGAGTCTGCCCAGATGGCAAAAGCTCCTGTTCAGAAGCTTGCAGACCGTATTTCCAAATACTTTGTGCCTCTGGTGAGCTATTTTTTTTCTTATTTTAGTTTTCAGGTGTTTTCTGGTTTACTCACTAAGATCTTCAATTTCTTATATAGGTTGTTGTGCTTTCTCTTGCAACTTGGGCGTCCTGGTTCTTAGCCGGCCAATTACACGCATACACAAAATCTTGGATACCATCCTCCATGAATAGTTTCGAGCTTGCACTTCAGTTTGGGATCTCTGTGATGGTCATAGCCTGCCCTTGTGCTCTAGGCCTAGCCACTCCTACGGCTGTCATGGTTGGTACTGGAGTGGGTGCCACTCAGGGTGTTTTGATCAAAGGTGGCCAAGCATTAGAAAGGGCACACAAGGTCAGTCTCTGGCTTTATATGGTTACATATTCTCATCATCATCAACAATAGCAGCTTCACTATTCGCTCACAGTGGCAAATACAATTTGCAGGTTAATTGCATTGTGTTTGATAAAACGGGAACTCTTACAGTTGGGAAGCCAGTCGTTGTTACCACAAAACTCTTCAAGAAGATAACACTTCAAGATTTCTACAAATTTGTTGTTGCAACAGAGGTAGGCCTTACTCCATTGCAGCAGAGGTGATGGTTTGTCTATAATATTAACTAATATAACATCAAATAACGTTCAGTTGTATATCTATATTAGGTGAACAGTGAGCACCCAATAGCCAAGGCCATTGTTGAGCATGCTGAGAAAGCCACAGAAGATGAACAGAAACCCACATGGCCAGAAGCACGTGACTTTGTTTCCATTTCAGGCCATGGAGTGAAGGCCATTGTTCGAAACAAGGAAGTAATAGTTGGGAATAAGAAGTTGATGCAGGATCACAACATAGCCATTCCAGTGGATGCTGAAGAAATACTATTAGAGGCAGAAAGTTTGGCACAAACCGGAATTCTAGTATCCACAGATAGAGAAATTGCAGGAGTTCTGACAGTGTCTGACGCATTGAAACCTGGTGCCAAAGAAGTTATTTCCATTCTTAACTCTATGAAAATCAGGAGCATCCTGGCGACAGGAGATAACTGGGGAACTGCCAATTCCATTGCCAGACAAGTTGGGATTGAAACTGTCATAGCTGAAGCTCAGCCTGAGGTTAAAGCAGACAAAGTAAAAGATTTGCAGGTACATACAAAAAGGTCTAAAACAGTCACTTAACTCTTTCCAAGAAAATATGCAAAAATCTCATATTGGGTATTAGTCCTTGATTTGAACCATAAAGACTTATCCTAAGTTTAAACTGACTTCATTTTTTCTCAGACTTCTGGGTATACCGTGACAATGGTGGGAGATGGCATCAATGATTCACCAGCACTTGTGGCGGCTGATGTTGGAATGGCGATTGGTGCTGGCACAGATATTGCTATTGAGGCAGCTGACATAGTGCTCATGAGGAGCAACTTAGAGGACATAATAATTGCAATTGACCTTGCAAAGAAAACTTTCTCCAGGATTCGTCTAAACTACATTTGGGCTCTGGGATACAATCTTCTTGCCATCCCAATTGCTGCCGGAATCCTTTACCCATCCACGAAATTCCGATTACCTCCATGGATTGCAGGAGCTGCAATGGCAGCCTCTTCCGTCAGTGTTGTCTGCTCCTCACTCTTGTTAAAGAACTACAGGAGACCCCAGAAGCTGAATAACCTGGATATAAATGGTATTAAGATTGAATAATCACCAATCAATTACTTGTTTTGTGAATAGAAATGGTATTAGAACGTTACTTTGCTTATAAGTGATAACACGTCTTCATAGGTTGTAGCATTCTTTTCTGCTAGTCCACTCTAATCATTGCCCATTTAATAGCTTTTACGTTTACATTATAATATTTTGAAAATAAAATTGAAGTAGTTGCTCAAAACCTATACTAGTACCATCTTATGCAGTCCATATCTGCATGTTTGTGATGAGATATCCCGGGCGTGGTTTATGCTATTTCTAGGCTGGGACGCATCATTTGGATACAAACGTCTTTAGTACTTTGGTTGATTCATTTAATTAGTTTCCCTTAGTATTAAAGAAAGGAAAACAAAAAATAACTACCTTACATAGTCTATAAGAAATGCGTGTTCCCTTTTGTACAATTTTCTATGGGTCATCAAACGGAAACAATGTCAGCAAGCTCAGTTATTAATAGTTTCTGATCGGCTTTCCTTGTTGCATGGAAGAAGGTGAGCCGTAAGTCGTGTTTAGTAGGATAAAGTCATTTTTTAAGGAAATGAAAAAGAAGAGGAAGAGATAGGCTTCCATAAAAAACTTATTTTTGGATCAAATATGTGTCTAGTGGGATGGAAGAAATGAGGATTTTTTTCTTCTTTGCATTGGAAATTTGATATAAAACAACCAAGAATGGAAAGAAAGAAACAAAAGTAGTTCCACGTTAGAAAACTTCTATCCATAACCAGAGTGGAGGGAGTTTACTTCTTTTCTTTGATAGAAGTATTAATTCCTTAAAATTCTAAGTAACGCCTACCACACACATCAAGCTAAGTATTCTTTCCTTCTTTCATTCTTTCTTATAGTTCCTTTTTTTTTTTTCTTTTGATGAAATTAAAGTTCCTTTTACACCAAACATGAACTTAGTTATTAGTCATACACTGTTGTTCAGAAAACAAGCTTATTTTAGTAGCCCAAATAGTTTCTTTTCCACCAATCTATCTGAGTGACTATTTGATTTTGGGCCCAAAATACAGCAACTCAGATGCGGGTTTGATCAGCCTTAAAGTCCCCATCTCAATTGCCAAATGCAAAGAGAACACATTTTGAAGATTTAAATAATTAGCACGAGATTTTACCCAAAAAAAATAATAATTAGCACGATAAATTCCCGTACGCTAATGTTTGAAGTACTTAGAAAGACCAGCAAGCACAATGCAAAAGCATGATATGCAAGACATTTTTACAAAATTAATATTCCCAGTCATTTTCTTAAAGACAGGAGCAGGAGATGGATCATGGGCTGCCATATACAACAACTACATCTCTCAACTGATTTCTCACAATCTCATTAAGTTACAAGAAATATTCTTATGACGATCATATGAAGCACAAGAAGCTCACACAAACAAACAGATTTATTTGCTCCAGCAAGACAGCGATGTTACTGTATCAGCTGAAGCATGGTGAAAGATAGAGACGAGACGTATGTCACAACCTTGAACCAGTGATAAAGAGGCAATCTGCTTTCACATCTTCGAAAGCCCACCTTTAGTCCCAGAGTTAGCTTCCCTTGAACGTTGCTCTTGGAATTTCCTTTTAGCAATAAAGAGGATATTATGTACTTCATCGAGGTGAGGATTTGTTGCAGTTCTTGTATCCTCAATCCACTGAAGAACTTTTCTGTACGGGGTTAATATACGACTTCGATCCTTCTCATCCAAAACCTAAGATGTATTCAAAGCTTTGTTAGGCCTAGGTCAAGGAAAATACTTGTAGTTAAGAACAAGGAGTACAGATGCACAATGTCACTCATTGCTTACAAAAGCTATTTATCAGGTAACACAGCGTCAGTAATATCAGTAAGAATTGAGCCACATATAGTTACCTCAAGTTGCATGAGTTCACAAACCAGGCTGAGGTCTGCTATAGATGGTTGAAAGCCACCGAGCAAGAAGCCTCCATCTCCATTGAGCCAGAATTCCTCTAGTTTTGACAGAGAAGATAATAAAACTTCCTCTGCTCTAGCAGCTGCTTTTGGATTCAGTGGAAGACCAAGTGCAGGTGCTAATACAGTACTTATGACATATGTCACTGCAAAATAAGAAGAAAGACACCAGCTTCAGGAAAAAAAAAAGAAACAGCAGTAACATTAAATCACCAAGACACCAAATATTTCTATGAATATAATATATTTATTAGATGTAACAGAACTCCAAGTACCCAACCTCCTAAAAAGAGAAACAGAGATTAGTCAACGGTTATAAGATATTTTCTTTTTCTATCCAAAATGAAGAAAGAGATGTTGCATTACCATACGAAGGAACGTATGGTTCAACAGTCTTGCTTACATGCTATCAAGATTTGGGACGGAACCAGAAGAAAGGGGATGGGGCAGAGTGTATTGCACTATCTTTCTGGGAGGTAAAAAAAAAAGATATTGTACATAATAATGAAAAATTACTAGTCCCTAAATCGTACAAGTGGCTATTTCATCACACAGAATCCATTTTTATTTTTACCTTTTCTTTTTTTTTTTTTTTTGGAAGGGGGTGCTGCCCCTAATTCACAATACATTCATGGGTCGTCCCTGCTTAAGTCACCCTCAAGAATACTGATTTTTCCACTCAGGCTGATAAGAAATAACTGTTTTTGTTTCAAGGCTAAACCTTATATGAGTCCGATCAGTACACTCTAGATGATCTATATAAAATCCAATTACAAAAACGAAGTTCCCCACAACATGCACTCAAGTATACATATCACAAACCTAAGAACTCGTATGCCACATTATTAATGAAGTCAGATAATATCTGGATCTGGAATTAAATGCATAAAGCACCTGCACCATGTCGTAAATTAGAATGATGCCAATCCAGAACTGAGTTAATTTTTGCTCTCCTATAAATATCAGCTGGATACCTGATAAATTAAGAGAAAGCACCATTATAACAGAGTATGCACATGCGTGTGTGTATTATAGGACTCTAAGCTGTCCAAGCACAAGCATAAAAGCAGCAGACCAAAGTTCATTTTTAGCAACTTTTATTCACAATGCACTGCAACCTGCATATAGGTTAGATCGTGGTAAATGCATCTCAGGTTGATACAAACTCAGATTCAGAACCAAATGAAAGTCCAGTAGTGAGAAACTTGATATTTTCAGTGTTCAGTCACTTTCTCTTATCATGTTCAGCTACTGCATATTGAAACAGTCCAACTCTGATCTTTAATACACCCTAAAATAAAACAAAATAGTGGTTCTGGACTCCAGAAGGACAAGAAGTGGTTATACTAACCAATGGTCAGCAATTCCAGGAAAGGCAGTGGCAAGATAGATAAGGATTGCATGGCTGTCATAAGTGACGAAATTAAATTATGAACTATTCAATAAAAACCAAAAGATTACAATAATAGGACATGATAAGCAAAAAAGAAAGATGGCACTCACAAAAATATACTGTTAAACAAAATAAAATCATCACATATCTAACAAATTGGAATAATATATATATATATATTTTATCAGCAAATTTATATTCACAGTGATAGTTTCAGATATCACTCTGCATCCTGCATAGATCATCAAATAATCAGAAGCTGAGACTTAGTTTACAAATTATAAGAGATGTAATTTCATAAGCAATGACAGAATCTTAGTGAATCAGACATCTGGAAAGAATCTGCCTGTATTGGACATAAGCTAATTCCAGTTGAGGCTTGAGCTGAAACTACTAAGTAGTGAATTGAAATGCCAAATACGTCATAGTTTCACAGTCTAGTCCTTCCACAAAAACATAAATTTAGATGCACTTGAAAAATATATTCAAGACACAAATAGGACAAAGAGATTGAAGATAAGAGCCAGGATTTAACATGACCAATTATTTACTTTTCTAATTTTTTGTTTAAATTTATAATATTACAATTTATTTATACCTCCCTCCCTATAGAAGTCAATAACATTAGCATTGAGAACTTCACTTTCTCCTAGAGTGACAAGTACAACGGACCATAAGTAGCACTATCATCAACTTGGGCTAAAAGAAATGGCGATAATGAATAATTACCTCTCGAAGAGCTTGAAGCTTCCATGAGAAATAGCTGGAACTTTCTGTATAGGGTTTATTTCTGAAATCAAATTAAAAGGGGCGGGGTTTCTATTTTTATTAGCTTGTTATGTACCATTTAAAATTAAAATTCTCTCTCTCTCTCTCACCCTGACTGAAGTTATTCGTTTCTCAACTTATTTAGAGAGTAGTTGAATAAACAAACGAAGCATAAGTACACAAGTCTCATATCAAATCAACAAATAAATTATCATCAGATCAGACCAAAACACACATCGAGGATGGATAGACACAGATTTGTACTTTTTGTTGAGTGTAATCTGTTTTAGACTTTCAGTGTTCAAAGTGATTGTTGCATGCGAGGGATAATTCTTTCAACAAATAAACATGATTGTAAAATAATCCAAGAAACAAATAAATGCCACCAAAAAAAAAAGCAGAGAAGTTGCACTTAATAGATAAACTTAATACAGTAGCCATACGTGATATTTTAATCTTACTTTCTTAAGCATAGACTCGTCACGTTATATTTTTAACGTAAACATTCTAGTTTTTCCACTTTGTCACTGTGGGTCAAATTATCCAATCTGCTATAAAAGAACCAAACCACTCAGTCGTAAATCTTCAATAAATCAAGAGGACAAAAAACTCAAAAATAGAAACTAGATAGATAGATACCTTGGAATTCAGGGGAAAATTGATGACGTTTGGAAATATCCACTTTAATCTCGTCGAAGTCTATTCTGTTTAGCCTATTCAACGAGGACCGAAAATTGAATTGAAGCAAAAGTCAGGTTGCAAATACAGATAAGGGTGTTAAAATTAGAATCATGAAATTAAGAATGGGTTTGAGTGTGAAGAAGAACCTGCAGAAGAGAAGAACAGCTCGAGATGGCTGGGACATTCGATCTGCGTAGACTTTGAGTCTCATCATCCTCTCTGAACTGTGAAGCTGATCAATAGCCCTTTTGCTACCACTTTGACCAAAACCACTGCGAGTGTAGGATATAATATAGGACACACTACACAGAAGGTCAAAGGATGGATGTAAAGCACCGAGAGAATTTGAGTTTAGGCTCTGTTTGGTTGATGGAGGGAAAATGATTAGAGGGATTTTATAGGAGGAGATTGGAGGAGAAGGGATTGAAGGGATTTTAAAGTTTTCTTCTTTGATGGATTGAATGGGAGAGGATTTGAGAAATTTTAATAAAACTTTATTTGATTTAGGAGGGGAATGGAGGGAATTAAGTTATAATTAGTCAGTCCCCTTCAAAAAAATTCCATTTTGGAGGGTTTTAAAATGGGAATAGAAAAAATGATTAAATTTCCTCCAATCCCTCCTAATTTTTTAGTTAAATAAGAGGAGTAGATTTAATACCCTCTAATTCTCTTTTTCTCTTTAAAAAAAATTCCACATCAAACAAACCCTTTGGGAAAAAAAATTGGGGCTTCACCTGGATACGTCAATCTTCTGACACTTATCTCTTTCATCATGAAATAGATAAATACTTTTAAAAACTTAAATTATATATTTCGACTTTAGTATGTCTATAATTATAATTATACTCACAAAATTTAAAATTTTTTCTTTCTCACATATGCATAACATTGCTTCACCTGTCTTAATAATAATAATAATAATAATAATAATAATAATAATAATAATAATAATAATAATAATGACAGCAATGGTAGTAATAGATATAATATATTTGTTCATACAAAAAGTAATAATATATTTTTATTCTCAACTATTTCAATTAGCCAAACAGATATGTCGCGTGGATAAGTTCTTTTTTCCTCTAGAAATTCTTTCTTATATTATTCCTAATAGAAAAAAATTATATACTTAAATTTATATATTTAAAATACTTTATTTTAACTCAATTAAGACAATAGAAATAGAAATTGAAAAAATGGGATCCTGGGGCGAATATTTGTCTTCCTACAACCCTCTTGTTTGTGTCAAAATATTCTTCCAAATATTAATATAACAATGGCAATTGATCAATACTATGATAAGAAATTGGAAGATGTAATTTATGCCAGTATCTGTTCTGATCCCCCTGGACAGTGTTGGAGCAAATAAATGTGATTGCGATTGGAATATGTAATCGAGTCCTAGAAGCTGGAAAGCTACATAATGGTGACCGTGACTTTAAAATTCAATATTATTACTTCCACCTCTTCATTTTACAAGTTATTATAAGTTGCTTTAAGAAATTTTTTCTTGATCTATAATATAAAGTGCTAGGTAATCACTTTGTTTCATTTATCATTTTTACCCCTTATTCATTTAATGAGCGAAATAAATAGGAATACAAATAAAATTTTTATCATTTTATTTTTTAAAAAAATTTAAAGATGTAATATAATTTTTTTAAAATACGTGAAATTGTTGAAATAAACTTATATTATAAGCCAAAAGAAGTATCACATAAGCTTTTCGCATGCATGCATTCTATAGGCATGGCTGTTACAACTTTGAAGGCAGCGTGGTTTTAAATCAAATTGTTGTTTTGAGGTTATAGAGGACATTAATTATGAACTTCTTCATCAAAATGTGGTCTTAGATGCATTTCTGGTGCTGTCAATCCAAGTCTGAACTTTCCTGTCCAGACCAAGTATATGATCACCATCCTTCTCATCCAGAAGCTGCATCCAACATAAATGGATGTTACTAATCAATATAGATCTGGCTTCTCTACTGATCATATTCTACAGATCAGCTATAGATGAGGGTAATTAAAAACATTCAACATTAATAAATAATCACTTCTCTCGTAATCTCTCCGCACATATAAAAATAAACTTATCTATATATAATTTGTAAAAATTAATCTGCAGACAAGCCAAGCACACGATGACATAAGTCCATCATATTGAGATAACTGATGTGCAAGGATGTATCTGTATCTATATATATATATATATGTTTCTAGACTCTCCTCTTCTTATACCAGCAAGAATTTGAATTGAGCCCCTAGATTAAAACCTCAAGCACTCATCAATGCAAGTTGGCACAAATGGCAGGGGGACAATTCTGCAACCTTCAGGCTATAGGTTTGAACTCCCTCTTTATCACTAAAGTCTTACTTGGTGGCAATCGATTGTGGGGAGTTTCTCTACCCCTAGTAGGCGTGGGTGCCTACTAGTGGTTTGGTGGCTGCCCCATTGCGAAGACCTTGAGTTCAAAAAAGCCATGAATGATGGCTGAAAATATAGTACGAATCTCCCAACTGCTGAAACTTCGAACACTGCCAGCAATATTTTAAAAATCGAACCGAACATTGAAATAAAAAATGCCATCGGGTCATGGTTTTTAGGGTTTAACCTCTTAGATTAGCGGTCGAATTGGTAACATAATAATTAAATAAAAATAATATTATATATAATAATATATGTAAAAAAAAAAGAAAATATCAAACTGTTAAGAAAATAAATTTAAATAGTTCAAATTTATAATAAATTAAGAAATTCACATAGTAATAATATATATTAAATCATTTAACGTAATATTAAAACATTTCAATATGATAACACCATATGATCATAACATAATAAAATGACTACACCCCCTCAATTCCCTATTATAAGAAATAAATAACTACTTTATCAGTACCAAGGAAAAAATAGTTTTGGTAACTAAACTCATTAATTGTGCTACAATTTTAAATTTTTTTTCTAGAATTGCCGATGTTAAAAGTTTGGAACAAGACTAATTAATTATTGATAATTGTTAATATGGCATTAATTATTCAAGGGCATAAAAGAAAAATAATATTAATTACTTCAGAAATTTTGTCCATATGTCTTATACTTTGAGACAAATGAAGAGTCTCAAAATTCTCTTATAATTAGGTACAGAGAGAGTACAATACATTAAAAATTTTCATTTTTATAATTAGCAATTTTAAAATAGAAAGGGAAATATTATTTTTACTCTTTAATAACTTTTATAGTTAATAATTGCGGCAAAAAAAAATTAAATTTAGGTTAAATTTTACATAATTTAAAAAACAGTCCGATTCTCTAAAAATCGCTCCGATTACCGGCTCAAAAGCCGGTTCAAAGCGGCTCAATCCGGTCTAACTCCTAAAACGGTTTAAAACTAAAAACCGAACCATTCTTATCTTCAGGTGACAGTCCGACCATCCGGTTATCAAAACATTGTCTGCCGGAAGCTGGAGCCCTTCCTCCCTTTTTTTTATTAAAAATAAAAAAAGAAAAAAACTCCAGCACTCACCACTGAGACAAAATATGCCACTCGTTTCTAGACTCTCAATCATAGGAAAGCATACTGAGCCAGAATATTCATTTTTCCCAATTTGGAAGGGGGAAAAACAGTCAACATATCATTTCCCTGTCTGTCCATGATATAATGAAGACATCATGTTATATAACTCTGCATTTACCTGTAATTGCATAATTTCGCAAGCGGGCTAAGATTTGCTATGGATGGTTGAAAGCCACCAAGCGAGAATGGGCCATTTCCCTTTGGCCATACATTTTGAAATTTTGACAGAGATGAGGACAAAATTTTCTCAGCTTCTGCAGCTGCTTGTTGGTTCAGCGGAAGACCCACGAAAGGAGCTAGTACAGCATTTAGAACAAATGTGGCTAGAACAAGAGCATTAAAAACATATAAAAAAAAAAGAAAAAGGACAACTGCATTTTCCCACAAACAATAAGAAGGGCATCAGCTGCGCTCATGCTTCAAGAAACTTATTAGAAGTGCATGCACAACAACGAAATAGCCAAAATTAATCAACCTCAAAGTGTATGAAATTTCCATTTTTTCTTTTCTTGCAACCAACTTTGCTTGTAGCATTTAACCTTAATGGCATTATTAACCCACCTATTTATGAAAGAAGAACATTACGTATTTCCATCTCTGTTGATTCTCATATTAACTTGAAAAATTAATTCAATACATTTGAAAATTTAGTTTAATTCACTTTAAAAATCAGTTTAATCCACTTAGAAATTTAATTCATTTTACTTGGAAAAAATTATATGGGTAACTTTGTCCACTCATTCCTTTTAGGGGATTTAAAAAATTGGAGGTTCTTTTTTGTTAATATTTTTCTCATGAGGTCCAAACATGTCTTTTTCCCCTTCTTTTTCTTTTAACTTCATCTCTCTACCATTTTTAAAATTTTGAAGTTAAAATTAGGAAATCGAACTATATCAATACAGAAGCTTGTATAACTCAAAAGAGTCTATGCAAGTCTTACATTATTTTTCTTCCAAAAAAAAGTGCATGAAAATTGTAAGGTTGCGTTTGGAATGTAATATTTAATTTTATGATAATACACATAAATTAATATATATATATATATATGTATGTGGATATTATATGTGTATGTTCATATTTGTGAGTGTATATATATATATATATTTTTTTTTTTGGTGATGAAATAGGAGGGCTAGTGCCAAGAGAGAAACACCAAATCAAAACAGCGGGGACATTGGTCCCAGAAATATCTTTGTGCATACAGACTCCTAGAAACTCAGGAGCACTGTGAAGATAATGTAAACTAACTTCCATCAGTTGAAGAAGATCCCATGGTCGCAAGCTGAGCCGCCAGAGTGTTAGCTTCCCTATAGACGAACTCAAACCTTGGATTCCATTCACGTCTCAAGATTGATGATAAGACAAATAGTTTTTTTTTGGGGATAAAAAACGATATAATATTATATTAGATATATACAAGAATTTCAATTTACAATACAAAAGGAAAAGTTAGAAAAACAATTAAGAAGGCCTGTAAGATCAAAGATAATGGGATTAAGATAACACGGTAAAGAACCCCATCTAGAAAAAGCATAAGAATATGTAGAATACTTAGAGAAAACTACTAAAGGACAAGTTCGAGGAAAATGAACATAGTTCTGGTGATGAATCCAATATAAAGCACCTCTCAAAGCCTCCATATGACTTAGACAGCGACCAAAGCTTCTTGGGTAGTTATAATTCCAAAACCACGAGTGGCATTCCAAGGATGATTTGAACATAATGTCACATTTCATCTTCCAAAATGCACGACCTTTCTTTATATTAATATTAATTAATTAACCAGGCTTCTGAGGAATCATTGTACCAGGACTAGTTAACTACAGCTGGAAGTTCCCGATTGTTGGTAGGCAGAGGATCACATAAATTAGCAGCCGTTTGATAACAAGATGAAAGCCATTTAGCTGAATTAATAATATGGAGGATCTGGTGGATTCCCCTTATGAACTAGAGCATTCCTTTCCTTCCAAATACAGTAGAGCAAAATGAAAACTTTAGCTATGTCAACTTGAGAATGAAAATTGTTGCAAAAGTGAGAAATCCAATGATTGAAAGACTCAGCTTGAAACTCATGCGATCTTATGCCCAGATCAGATCCAAACCAGACGACTCTTGCAAAAATTGCAATTGAGAAAAATATGTTCCCTTGTTTCCTCAGATTCACCACAAAATTGACATGATGATGGTATTACCATATGATGTTGACGAAGAGTATAATGAAGTGGCAAAGCATCAGAAACAAGTCTCCAACAGGATAACAGAATCCTCTCAGGTAATTTCATTCTCCCAAGTTTCTTCCAATCAAAATTAGAAGGATGAAATGAAACTTAGTTTCGCAAAATAATATCATAAGCTTTAGCCACTGAATACCCTCCTTTAATTCCAGGCTTCCAAATTATTTTAGCTTGACGTCTTTTTTCTCTGCCAGTATTTTATCTTGACATTTAGTATCATAAGAAAAAGGCAAATTTGCAATTGCAGAGGCATCATGTTGAGAATAAAACTCCTTAAGTCTATTTATATTCCAAGATCCAAAATTATGAAGAATAAGATCACCAACTAATAAGAAGATAGTAGGTCAATGACACTGCATCTTCCACCAAAAGTGGTTGAAAATGGAAATACCATAACCAGAGCCAATATTCCAACCAATGTTCTCAAATACTAGATTTTGTGATTTAAAATTGCCTTTCTAGTGCCTAGACATACTCACTCAAGGAATAAGAAGAGAATCATCTTTGTTAGGCCAAAATTTTGGTCCTAAAACTTTGCTAATCAGCAGGTTATCAGATGAAGAAATTAGCCTCCAAACCTGTTTGGCTAAAAGAGCATAATTGAAACATTCCATGAGTTTAAAACCAAGGCCTCCTATCTCCTTGCTAAAACAAAGTTTGTTCCAGGCCATTAAATGCATTGATTTGTTATCAGACTTAGAACCCCAGAAAAAACTAACTAGAATCATCTCAATCTTATGACAAATCCATTTAGGGAATAGAATACAAGAGAAAGGATAGACCACAGGAGAGTTAACAACAGATTTAATGAGAGTAGATCTACCTGCTTGAGATAGACAAACCTTTCCACATCTGAAGCTTAGCCTAAATATTCCCCAAGTTTATTTGCAAATTTAGCTGAGAACACTCCTGCAATTTCTTTTTTCCTATGATGAGGAATACAAGGGCTGAAAACCAAATGACTCTTGTTAAAATTAACCTTCTGACCAGAGATCAAAGCATGTTTTTGCAAAACTTCTTGGACAGTACATACTGTGTTACCGGTATCATCAGCATACATCAGATGAGTAATGGGTAGAGAATCCTTAAACACTTTCAGTCCCTTCCAGCATCTAGTTTCCTATTGTTTTATGATCATGCATGAAAGAACATGGGCACAAACTAAAAAAAGATAAGGTGATAAAGGATCACCTTGTCTGAGTCCTTGCACTGGATGAATCACATCAGATAAGTCTCCATTAAATAAAACTTGATATTGAACAGAACGAACACAAGTCATGATCAAATTAATCCATCTATGAGGAAAACCCATATGTTTAAGAATGGATTCCAAAAAGATCCATGAAACTCTGTCAAAAGCTTTAGAAATGTCGAGCTTAAATGCACACCATCCTTTATTGAAATCTTTGGCCTGCAACCTTGTATGAGACTCGAGGCATCAGATTCCACAACCACATATTTAAAGCCGAGATTCCATGCCATATTTAACCCTTCTAGAATCACCCAAGCCTCTGTTTCTTCAAATTTAGATCCTCTCAGTTTGGATTTCTATCAATTTATCTCAATTTTAATCTTTGACTGTTTAGATTAATGTTTCAATCACTAAAAAATATACATTATTCAAAACTTAGTTTCATTTAATGAAGTCAAGATTGATGTAAACCGTACTTAAATGTCGATCTAATAGTTAGAAAATAGAATTAGGGTTGAGACAAATTGAGAGAAATCCAAATTTCTGCTTCTTCAGCTCTATAATTTCCAAGGTTTCAATATAATCCCTGTATCCACGTGCCACCATGGTCACTAATTAAGCCACCACAACCAGCTGTCCTTCAATGAGATTCAACAGAACCATCCACATTGAGTTTAACCCAACTGGAGGGTGCACAGGTAGCTCCATATAAGATTGTTGCTTCTCTGCAGCACTCTATCCCTTTTGATACAAGCATTGGCCAACAAAACAAAGTCATGGTATTGTCTAATAATAAAACCAGAAGGATTTGGGAGTCTCTTAAAGGAAACATTCTAACATTCCTCCACTCCAGAGTGGCCAGAACCCATATCCCCAGATACATTCCTGAGATTCAGCTCAAACCATGCTTCCAGATGCAGACTATAAAAATCGCTTTGGTATCTTCTATCCTATAACTGATCCCAAACCTCCCAATCTTCTATCCAGCTCAAACCATACTTGTTTACATATATAGGGGTATCTATCTATCCTCACATGTTCTTGTGCATTAATATATACAGTAGATACTCATACCAAAAAAGTTCTCTATAGTGTACATGTAAATTATAAGTTATACTTTTATTAAAGAACTTAATAAATATTTAAATTCTTTAATAAAAGTATAACTTATTATTTGTTTCAAATTTAATCTTGTAACAATGAACAACAAAGATAATTTATTTATGCACAAAAAAAAATAATAAATGATTAAAATATCTCATCCAGACCCGCAAAAGACTAATAGTAACAGATACAGATGCACTAAAAATTGTATGTCACGGTCACCATTACATAGCAGCTAGGACTTCATTACATATTCGAATGGCAATCACATTTATTTGCTCCAACATTGTTGCTTATAGAGGACTCGATACAGAAACAGGCATAAATTACATCCTCCGAGTTTCAAGCCTTCATAACAATATAAATGCCAAAAATCATAATATTATTACATAAGCTTTTCACATGCATGTATACTACAGGCATGGCTGTTACAACTTTGAAGGAAGTGCAGTTTTACCTCTAAATTGTGTCTCACTACCTGCCCGATTTGGCTGCTGCACTGCAATTTTTGTTTTGAGCTTATGGAGGACATTATGAACTTCATCAAAATGAGGTCTTGTTGCATTTCTGGTGCTTTTAATCCAAGTCTGAACTTTCTTGTGCGGACCAAGTATACGATCATGATCCTTCTCATCCAGAAGCTGCATACAAAATAAATGGAAGTTACTACTCTATGTAAGCAGCTTTTACCTGGATCAATACAAGCACGATGAAATAATTCCATCATATTGAGTAGCTGATATTCAAGGACACACCACACATCGTAGTATGTTTCTAGACTCTCAATCATTGAAAGGCCATACTGAATCAGAATGTTGTTCCCTACTTAGATTCAAAGAACTCAGTGCAAAAATCCCAACATGAATATTTTCTCCTCAATTGTGTTTCTACCCTTTTTCAGGGTTAAGGTGGTAAGAGCAGTCTAAATCTGAACATTTCACCCCTTGATATATAACAAAGGAAGAAAAGAGGGAGAGAGAAGGAGAAAGGGGGAGAACAAGAGAGATAAAAAGAGAGTACAAAAATGAGACAGCATGTGACGGCAATACTCTCAATCAAATTTGGATTCCCTACAGTGCTTATATCCCTCAACCGCTCAAATACAGTGTACTAGGGACAAATAAATTTGTTATAAATAAAATAAAAAATATAAAGATAAATAAATATTTTCATTTTTACATTGCACTTGAGCAATTGAACATACAAGCATTGCAAGGAATTCAAATCTAAATCAGAATAAATGAGGTCTACAAAGAAAGGACTATTTATGGAGCCCTAAACACAATAACATAATGATGATAATTTAAACCTAATAACCTAATTTAAAATAACATCAAGGAAAACCTAATTTTTTAAATAAAATAATTACTAAAAATAAAGTAAAATTAATTAAAATCTAAAGTATTTCCCATCAACCCTCTTCCAAAAACAAAAAAAAAAACATAAGATTCCAATAAAATTACACCCCTTTGGACATTGACATAATGAAAACATTTATGTTACAATAACTCCCCATTTACCTCTAATTGCATAATTTCACAAACGAGGCTGAGATCTGCTATAGATGGTTGAAAGCCACCAAGCAAAAATGGACCATTTCCCTTTAGCCATACATTCTCTAATTTTGACAGAGATGAGGACAAAATTTTCTCAGCTTCTGCAGCTGCTTGTTGGTTCAGCGGAAGACCCACGAAAGGAGCTAGTACAGCATTTAGAGCAAATGTAGCTAGAACAAAAGCAAGAAAAACATATCAAAAAAACAGGACAACTGCATTTTCCCACAAACAATAAGAAGGGCATCAGCTGCACTCATGCTTAAAGAAGCTTATTAGAAAATAAAGGCAGAAAAAACTAATGTGCATGCACAACAACGAAATAGCCAAAATTAATCAACCTCAAAGTATCTGAAATTTCCATTTTTTCTTTTCTTGAAACCAACTTTGCTTCTAGCAGGTAACCTTAATGGCATTATTAACCCACGTATTTCCATATCTGTTCCTTCTCATATTTATTTATAACTCACGTTCAGCCTGCCTTTCTGGTTATTTACTCTCTTTGAACACCTTCATGGGTCTGCCCTCATTATATTCTAATTTTACAAAACATACGGCAGTTGTTCAAAACAGTCTTTCTACATGAACAGCCAGTCTGGGAAGATTCTTGTCTTCTCCCTCAACTCAGCCTTCCATGTTAGATTTTCCTCATCATGCATAGTCCAGTGCTCTAGAGTTTAATAACATATAGTCATCTACCACTAATTAAATTATCCAGAATAGGATGTCTGAACAGATTTTCCAGAACTTAACCACCATTTTGTAGCTGAGGTTAAAATAATGATACTTTGAGAAAAATTCAAATCCAGTAAGAGCCCTAGGTTGCTGGAATATGAAGATACCAAAAAGAACACATCTGACGTTTATCCCTGATTTCTTACACTGAGATTACTGAAAATAAAAGTAGGCTAACACTTATTTTAACTTTCATATTGGTTTTAGGAAAACAATCAAATTTCATTTAGAGCTCTGGTGCACCTGCCCCACGGCGTAAATTCAGGTGATGCCAACTCAACACAGAATTAATTTTAGCTCTCCTGGAAAGATCAGCAGGGTACCTGATGAAATTTGTTCAAATATAAGTGTAAAACTGCCATGAATGAAGGATAAATATAGAGATCAAAGCAGACAACAGCAGTATGCAAAGACTACCATGAATGGTGGTGAGTGTTAGAAACTGAAATATAGAAGTAGATGAATTCGGCGATATTCACTGATAATGCTCTCAAGAAATAGAGCAGTAGCTACGCTGAGAAAAATCACAAGAAAGAAAAAAAGAACTAAACAATGGAGGAAATGAGCAAATTCCCCCACCGTACTCCTAGGTTTGAGAGCTAGGTCTCTCCTCACCAATACTCACCTTTTTTCTCTCCCCCAACACACACCACCAGAACAAAACATATACGCAGACCACTACACTGACATTGTTAGAAACAAGCCATTATTCCCACACAATTCCTAAACTACCCTTCCACATCACTTTTGGGCTGTCCCACTCACAATTGGTCCTCCATTTTTGTTCCTCCTCTGATACATCCATCCCCAAAATTTATCAAGCCCAAGTTTTGTAGGCCCATCAGTGACCCTTAGCATAACCATAAACTACATGTCTAAAGTTTGGAACACAGTTGAACAGGAATAATGTGTTTACATGGTTCAGTTTTACTTCTATCCATTCAGGTGAATCTCACAATATGAAGAACATCAATAGTAGCCAAGGAACTCCATCCATGGTGGTTGCTTTGGTCAGATAAAACTTCTAGCTAATGGGAGACATAAAAAATTCAGTACTTTAGCCTCTGACCATATCATCTTCTCTTCATAAGAATATCTTAAATTCATTCAAAAGATTGAAACTCAATTTGACACACCACAAAGGTGGGACTATACTAACCAGTGGTCTGGAACTCCTGGAAAGGCAGAGGCGAGATAGATGAGAATTGCATGACTGCCAGGAAGAAAAGAACAAATAAATTAATATGAAATTAAAAAAAATTGATGACAAGTGTTATTTAATAATTGCAGCCAATTCTCAAAATCAAATGAGCAAAACATCACAGACTCTTGTTATCAGCTTTACATATAGATCATTTATAAGTTTGTCAGACATTAATAAAATCAATAATGGTCCTTCACTTGGCAGCTTAAAGTTTTGTGATCAAATGGTCCTTGACAAAGTAATAATTCATACAATCATATTTGCCTAAACATAAATTTTTGAAAATATACAGTGGGAAGCCATCATGAATTCATAATAATGTCAATACTATATAATGCACAGGGCACACAAAAGAGGTATCGGCAGTCTAATTATCATAACGGCCACATCAAATATACAGGGCACTAGTTGTTTTTTAACTTTCCCCTTTCAGTCGACACAATAAATTCAGGAAAGATAAATTAAAAATTTGGGGTCTGAGCCACTCACTACTATCATAATCGAAACAACATGCTTAAGAGCAACAATATACCAGGAATATCTATGAATAGACGCACAGAAGAGAGTTAAAAAAACTTCTTACGTAAAAGGCCATGAGTAAATTAAAAACTCAATCCACGAAAATAAAAAAGCCAGTCTCAGTCTCCTATTGAAACCATAATCCAACGACCAAAAACCATTATATGAAATTAAAATACCTCTCAAACAGTTTAAATCTTCCATCCACAATAGCAGGGACTTTCTTCAAAGGATTAATTGCTGAAGGCATATTCAAAAGGGGCAAAAATAAGAGTACAAACAACCAGAAGTCAAGGGTGAGAAATCCTTTCCATCATCTCTCATGACCAAGAAATCTTTTCCATATTTGAAGTGAAAAAAGTTTCACAAAACTCAACCTACCCAGGAAAGGAAGTTCAGAAGTAAATTTAATAATTGTACATGCCTTCGAATTCGGGAGACAACTGCTGACGTTTAGATAGTTCCACTTTGATTTCCTCGAAGTCTATCCCATTTGCCCTATCAATTTCACAATATCAATTATAGTGAATAATGGTAATACAGCGGAAACCAAACTAAATTCCCAGAAAAAGAAAAAAAAAGCCAATTAGTTAATGAATCAATATTACTTGCAAAAGATGATCACGGCACGGGATGGCTGAGACATCCGATCAGCATACACTTTCAGCTTCATCTGTACTCTTTACTCGACCACTCAAACACACTTTTTTCTGATCCTGCGGTGATTTTGCCTCGGTTACCTGCGGAGGCATTTATGTGGTCGGTCAGCCAAGGAAGGCAATCCAATCGCTTTGCAAAATGAATGGGTAAAGAACGTGAAAAGGAAACGACATCGTTAAAGGAGCTTCCAACGGAGAACGACCAACAAAACTACGCGGGCGAATGGCAAATAGCATTGGGCAAATTTCTTTGAGAAAGTTATAGAAAAATCAATGATGTGAGAAGCCAACAGCACATTAAATCAGATAAGATACTGATAATTTATAATTTAATTAAAATTTTAAACTAAATAATATTAAATTATCAATCTATTATTTATTATAAATAAATTATTAATAAATTTTATATCTCAATATTTTAATTTAAGTAAATTAATATTCATCTATAATCATATTTTGAATTTAAAATAATAAATTAATAATCTATGTTTATTATTTATTAAGTAAATATATAATTTTTAATAATTATATATCATAATAATACTTATATAATATTATAATATATAAAGAAAACATATTTAGTACTAAAAATAATATTATTTTATCTTAAAAACAAAAAATATATATTTTAAAAAAATTTGAAAAAAAAATAATATAGAACCAGTTCAAAACTGATTTAAGGCCGGTTTCACCTGCTCTTAACCAATTCTGAACAGCACTAATTGCATAGTTTGACCAGATCGAACCAGGCACTAGTTCCCATTCCAACCGATTGAACCGGCCAGTTCAGTCCGATTTTGATAACAATGAAAAAAACTCAAAACAGAAAAATAAATATTAAAAGTTTCAAAATCTTAAAAAATTATATTCAAGTTACATTTGTGTAAAATTTAAAAAAGATATTATAAAAACCTTCGTTATTAAGTATAAAATTGTGGTATAATATTAAACTATATACAAGTCTCATCAATATAAAATCTTAGAAAATAAATATAAAAAAATTTATTATTGAGTATAAAATCATATTTTAATATTTTATATTTATATTCTATAATTTTATAATAGTAATAAAGTTTTTCATACTTATTTTTTAAGATCTTGCACCAATAATACTTGTGTATAATTTTTTAGAATTTTAGAATTTTTTAATAATTACTTTTATATTTAAGGATTTTTTTTGCGATTTTCTCTTTCCTTTTTTTGGCTAGAAAGGGCAAATTTCAGAGTTCGAAGGCCAATTGAACAAGGTTAATGGATATGAGCTGACGGCCATGATTTATTTTAAACGTACGGTGAAAATCAAGTTTTATACTAGTGACATGGCAAGATATGGATGTTGTGATTGTATGGACGACTAAGATTATGTTGATACACAAATATGAGGAAGAAAATGTGTGTTTGGATTAAAGTTTACAAAATTAATTATGGGTAGAATTGATTTTATAATTAGAATTGAGTATACTATACATCCATTTATATTTGGATATTTTTAAAGTAATAGTGATTTTGAAAAAATGAAATATATCTAAATGAATTCAATCAAAAGTTTAGATGGGTGATTACTAAATTGTCTAAAATCCTTTGATTGTTAAATAATAATTTTTATTTTTAAAAATTAATTAATAACTTAAATAATATTTTTATTTTTAAAAAATTTCATTAATAATTTTTTATTAAAATTTTAATTTATAATTAATATGAAAATAAGTACAAAAAAATTTCAAATTTTAAACTAAATAATTTTTTTTTTTGGTCAAGGAGATTCTTTCTCTTCTTCCATAACTAAATAATATTGAAAATATTTAGTCAATAAAATATATATATATATATATTGAAAACGAAACTGTAATAAAAATAATGACATTATATGATTTACTGTCTTGCATATGTTTTATAAGTAGATCTCTAATTAAAACACAAATACAATTTATATCTATTAAAGAGGCTATTGTTAAATTTAAGAATAAGAAGATACTCATCAACATGATGACAATTTTCATGCTCAACTATGTTTTCATCATCATAACACGAATTCATAATTCCTTCAAATAAAATTATATATGGCCATTGTTATACAAACTATAAGAAATTATGTTTCAAATTTGAACTAGCATTTGATGTAAAATTGTGAATATATTCTTTCAAACTCCAAAAGGCCATTTTATTGTGCATCTTCAAACAAAGAAAGCATCAAATATATTTTGATATGCAGGAAATTGGCCTAGGGAGAGGGAGAGGGAATGTGAAAAATACTTGGTTTGGTATATCTGAATTATTGTTCCAAGGAAAGACCTGTTTTCATACACAATAGTAGAGCTGTTCATGTTGCGGTCTGATGGAGAAAGGAAATTTTTCTGGAAAGCCATTTTTTAAGACCATTTTGCCCCTAGTAAAATAATATTATTACAGGTTACACCCACCAACCTCACAAATCTAATTTGACGCTCTCACTTGTAATAGAAGAGAATGTTGTACGACGACAACCACTAACGACAACGACTCAGAAAATGTTCATTGGTGGCAAAACCCACTAACCAACAGTACCAATCAAAGGTTTGTGACTTCTTCTCCGCATGCTTTTTCTTCTTCTTCATGCGATGAAATCCTTGCAACTATCTATACAAGAGAAACTTGCCAAGCTTCATCTTCTCTTTTTTTTTTCTTCCAATATGTGTATTTCTTCTCTCCTTCAAGCTTTCAAAACTTTCTTTTTTGGCCTGAATCTTTCGAAGCTTTTTTTTCTTGTATGCTCAAATAACTTCAAGTGTAGGATAGAGAGACTACTTACCCATTGCCGGTGGTTTAATAAATGTCTTTCACGCCGGTTTTATACTTTCAGTTCGCAATGTTTGTGAATCATGAATTGTTCAGTTCAATTTGACATTCAATTTAATGACACCTAGGGATTCTTTTTTTTTTTGGGTTTAAATCTCTTTTTTTTTTTGCTTGATGGGTATTCGCCATTTATTTCCCTCTTCCTTGATGGGTATTCACCATTCCTTTTTCTTGTGCAGCAAAGATGAGTTATTTCAAGATTTACATGCTTTCTGGCAAAGTTGGATTATAAATTGTTGGTTTTAACATAAACTTTTCTTTCTGATTAAATGCATGTGTAAGGAATTTGTTAGTTGCTACTTGGAATGCTTGTTTTTATCTATGAAGTTTTTGAAGGTTTCTATGTGAACTAGAATTTTGTTACTTAGATGATTTATGACGTCTTAGTTGGCTTGTTAAGACGATTCCATGAGCCAACAAGGAAGTATGTGTTTTTGAGTGTGCTTGCCATATATTCTATTGGAAGGCTTAAAGCAATATCATGTATAACATCAGAATATAAGAGAAACTTTTCTTCTGTTGGATGAATTCTTTCATATAATTAATATGAGGGTGTTTGTATTTCCATTTTCATGTTTTTCTTTACCTAGCAATCTACCCCAAGCATGAGTGCTATGACCATGGGTATATGCAATCTATTTGCAGTTATTAATGTAGAAACCTTCAAAAACTATTTGATAGGATATTCCCTATTAGGGTGCTTTAGTTGGGTGGATTTACTTTTCCATTCTTCAAGTATCCTAATGCTATGGACTTCTATAATACATTAAAGTTGGATAACTTATAGGCCGTGTTTAAGATTATGATATGATGTTGTGTTTTTACCGTTTGAAAGAGGGAGAAGTCTAATATGCTATGTTCTATGGCATTAGGATATTCTATTTACTATCTTCTCGGCATTCAATTTTTGGAATCCAATGTGTGAAGTAGCTAAACTGATTTTGCAATAAGTTGCTAAGCTTTTTTTTTTTTAACAGCAAATAAGTTGCTAAGCTTTCATGGTTGTGGAATTTGATTGATACTAGCTTTTTATGATATGATTTTTTTTGTTTCTAGATTCATGGATTACATGCTTTATTTTTATTCATATAGCATGGTGTTTTGTTAATATTGCTATTAATTACTCATGATGAATTGGGATTAATATGGTTTGGGAAATTGATGATATGGTGTTGTTATTTTAATATATAGTGACGAATCTAGCAAGAAGAGAAATTGTAGTTTATTTGTTGATATGGTGGCTAACTGTGATCAATACAATGTATCAGTGTTTTATGAACACTTGTGTTATGGTTGCCATGTGTAGGCATCGTAATAGTAATAGGTCATATACTATAGACTTCTATGCTAGAAGAACTCACATATGTAATTTGGTGTATAGCAGTGACACTACTTGCATAATCAACTTAGGATGCATAGGGTCACATTTGATAGGCTATGTAAGATGCTTGAGAGTATAGGTGGTTTAAAACCAACGAAAAATATGTCTGTTGATAAACAAGTAGCAATATTTTTGCACACCATTTCAAGAATAGAGTTATACAATTTTATTTTGGAAGGTCCAGGGAAACTATTAGTAGGTGCTTTAATTTGGTGTTAAATGCTATGATGCGATTGGGTAGAGAATTGTGGAAAAAACCAGAGCCTATGCTTGAGAATTCAAAAGATGATAGATGGAAGTGCTTTAAGGTAATTTCAAGCTTCTTGCCTATTCACATTCAACTCTATACCATGCCTTTTTATATACTCACGGGTTTGTCTTTTATGTGTAGGATTGTTTGGGAGCCATTGATGGAACACACATAAGAATAAAGGTACTAACGGCTGATAAACCTCGATATCAAAACCGTAAAGGCGAAATTACAATGAATGCCTTAAGTGTTTGCTCCCAAGATATACAATTTATATATGTCGTTGGGGAGGTTTCACAGCTGATGGAAGAGTTTTGTGTGATGCAACCACAAAAAGGCATGGGTTGAAAGTCCCACATGGTGAGATGACATTTTTCAACTATGTTGTAAATAACTACTTCATTTATGTCGCATAGTTTGTTTATATGTCAATTGAAGCTACTAGTTTTGTTCTAATTGTTGATTAATGTTGTCATAAACTATGTAGGTCAATATTATTTGATAGATGTTGGGTTCACTAACTGTGAAGGTTTCCTTGCACCATATAGAGGACAAAGAAACCACTTGAATGAATGGAGAGAGGGTCGAGTACCATTAACACCATGTGAATGTTTTAATATGAGACATTCAACAACACTTAATGTCATTGAAAGATGCTTTGGAATGTTGAAGTTACAATAAGCAATTCTTCAAAGTCTATCATTTTATCTGGTGCAAACACATAATCGAGTTATATTAGCTTGTTGTCTATTATTTAACCTCATTTAACAATAAGGAGAAGATTTACTTGATGAAGAGTCTGATACTATGGAGACAAATAATCCTAATGTTGATGTCAATCCCATCCAAGCCATTGAAACTTCTGATGCATGGAGCAATTTTTGTGAGACATTGGCAAATGAGATGTTTGCGGAATTTCTTAGTCATAGCTCTTAGATGAAGATGAGGAGATACATAGTTTAAGGGTGTCTTAATTGTAATTTTGTGTGAATCATATCTTGGAGTATGTTTGATTTCTTTTGATGCTAACTGCTATTATGTGATGTTATGTTCCTACACTTATATAATTTCATGTATTTGATTTAATTGTATTTGGATTTGAATTTATGTTCCTTGATGTATACTAATGTTTATTTGCATGTTAAATTGGGTGATGGCATTTGAGGGCCCTTCTAAGCCAAAGTCTCATGTACTGTAGAAAAAGACTCGTTGCTGGTACAGTGCCTCCTTTAGCTTCGAGTTGAAGGTTCATACATTGCAAACAATGACTTCAAACCTGGGTTTTTAGCCCATCTAAAGAAAATGTTGGAAAACAAGAAACCTAGATGTAGGTTAAAGGGAAATCCTCACATCCAATCTCAAATTAAAACCCTAAAAAAAAATCAAGTTTACTTTGTATGATATGTTATATGGTCCAAATTCATATGGATTTGGATGGGATCCTGTGAATGAATGTGCTTTTGCAGAGAATGCTATGTGGGATAAATATGTGAAGGTATCATTAAATACTTTGTCATTTGTTATTTTTTTTTTAAGTTATTAAGGTATGTTCTTATATTGGCCATTTCACATGTAAAGTCACAAGGCTGCTGCAAAGTTTTGAAATAAATCATTCCCACTTTTGGAGTCTTTATGCATAGTGTTTGGAAAAAGACAGAGCTACAGGGAAAGAAGCATGCACTTATTATGATTTCATTGATGACATGGATGGAGGTGACAATCAAACTCAACCTGAAGAAGATGATGAAGAGGTAGATTTGGGCCTAGAAACAAACCTCTAGAGCAATTCATTGAGCAAGAAGTCAACAATATAAGTGAGATCTCATGCTCAAGGAAGAGGAAGAGGAATAGCCATGATCGGAATGAGTTAATGGTGGGTGCTCTAAAAGAGCTGTGAAACACCATGGGTAATCACATGTAGAATGTCTTAGACAACTACCTAGTTGAAGCTTTGATGCATGGTGATTCAACTCATCAACTATAATTGAGAAATATGATTATCTCTTAGGAAAATAAGTTTTTTTTTTTAAATGATCACATTCAATTAGTTAATGAAATGAAAACTCAATATATGTAATAAGTTTTTTTTATTATAAGATGTGATTATATAAAAGTGAGAAGACACGACTAAGAAACAAATATCTTCTTATTCAATATTTTTTTTGTAATAGTGGAATTTTGGAACTCATTTTCCATACTTAAGGACACTTGAAAATACATCACAGCTCACAATAAATAAAGTAGAATCCAAACACAAAAGTCATAATAAAAAAGTAGCATACATATATGTTAGAAATTGTGCCTTAGGCTAATTATTGTATTATGAATATTATACTTCATTATGAAAAAAGAAGGTGTTTTTTCTTTTATTACATTATTATATAGTTTGCATGTTTTTATTTATAATAATATCCTTAGATAAATTATTTTATCCTAAATGTCCCTAGTCAATCATCTTTGTGGGAACAATGATAAACTAATACTAGTATGATTTTAATTGATAATTATGTGATAATTATGTATGAAGATACAAATCAAAATCATAAGCACCTATTAGAGAATAGGCACTGGATCGACCCGTCATGAGATAGCTGCATAGATCAAGTTATAAGCTTATCTCATAAATATATAACCGTGTCATTGAGCCCTCAGACCTGAGATTATCATGGCTTTCTACATGGGAACATTGTACTTCAGTATAGTCAAAAGTCACATTTAATCAGAAGATTATAAAGGCTATGATCGGGCATAATGAAATTCATGTAGGGGAAGATGAATAGTTAAGATGAAATTTGTCCATCTAATTAATGGAAAGATATATTTGAACCCCTCAATGAGTGAGATTGAAAAATGCATGGCCGTGCTCGAATGGAAGAGTTTCCATTTACTCTATTAGTCTGCTTGGAGATCGAGAAAGTGATGATCTAATAAGATGAAGATAAAATTTCTATGCCTCATACTTGACCTATATATTGTGAGACAATAGGGATGTGATAAGATTATATGGTAGGTTGTATCGGATCATCAATCTCACATGATTTGGGTAGTCACAATGTCTTACTATGGGTCACTGGTGACTTGTGGGTCTAATAGTGTCATTGGCCCACTACCAACATCATATGGGCATGCATGGTTGTACACAAGAACAGACCAACTTGATCTAAAATGTCCAGATTCATTGAATTTAATATGTGTCTAAATTCAATGAATTTAATGTTCAATTTAGAGTGTGCGAATTTTTTAAATAAATGTATATATATTTGATATATATTAAATATTTCGAATTATATATATTATTTAAATTAATTTAAATGCATTGGTTTTAAATTTAATTCTATGTAATAGATTTAAATTTAAATTAATGTTATAATCTGAATTTGATTTATATGATAAATTAAATTTAGATTTGATTCTGGATTTAGATTAGATAGTTGGTTTAGATTTATTCTATTAGATAGATTTAAATCTAAACTAATTTATTTAATTAAGATTTGATTTAATTTAAATAATTGATTTAAATTAATCAAATAATAAATATCATCGATATAATTATATAGATTAGGGTTATTATATACAGAATTAAGAGAGTCTTTCCTAGAGATAGAATGTCCGCACACTTAGAGAGAGATAGCGTATGGACAAACAGAGAACGTATAGACACACACAGAGAGCGTACAGACATTCACAAATAAACGTGTTAGAATGTTGTTCGAGTTGGACTTACCATTCGTGTGGATACCGGTAGAGGGAGCTGATTAGACACGTCAGTTCCTGGGGACCAACGGTAAGAAAAGAATGCTAAAGGGATGCACAGGTGGTAAAATTCTTTTCTACTTCTCAATCTAAACAACATTGACGGATCCATGGGAGGAAATTTAGTGATGTTTTTTCGCTGCGTATGTATCGAGATTCCCTACAATATCTTCATACATACTTCATAATATATTAGCCATGGAGTCATTCACATAATATATATCATCCATACTCTCAAAACAAATGAAGTTGTATGCAAAGACAACTAGCCAAATGACTAGCAACTAACAACTACAACAAGATATCTTTCCAAGAGAGGCCCCAAAAGTTCAAGCATAATGTAAAAGCTTGTGAACCACTTCAACTTTCTCATTATGTGGAAGACTAGGGGAGGTAGCATGCATATCTTTGTTTCTAGCCATCTTCATAAGAACCTCTTGGTGATCCCTATCAGTAAGTTCTTTAATCTTCAAAAGTACATCATATAAGTGCTCTAACTCATCAACAAGCTCACCATATACCCTTGGATGGTTATCAATTCTTCTATGCTCCCTATAAACCTTGCAAAGAGCATCAAAGCGGGGAAAAGAATTTGAACGCAGATGTAGAGCTCCTTTGTAGACCTATAAACAACACAGACTAATCAATACTAACAAAAATATATCAATTAACAATATGACTCATTCTAATAATTAGTACTTACTCCAATATAGTTATTCCACACAATGTCATCTGCAACAACACACTTTCTCTCATGATTCTATCCAAAACCAGGGTTATTGTCACCATAGACCATGTCATTCATAAGTTGCCATATTTGTTTCATTCTCTTCAAACATGATTGAATGTGTGGAGTAGCTTTCAACCCACATCCAGGAAGTTTATCATCCAACATTTTCTCTAATTTGCTTAACCATCAAAGGCTAAAACCACTTCCTACATCTGAGTCTCATTTCTCATGGATCTCTAACAAGCACCTAATCAACAAATCATCCTCCTAGGGAGTCCACACATGCACCTTCAACTTCGAGTTTCCCACCCCAGCCATGGTCTTACATAACAAATAACAAAAGAAATGACATGATTCACATATACAAACTACACTAATCAATATATCATACAGACACCTTTTGATCCAAGAATTATGAATATATTTCCTTTCCATCCAAATAATCAAAATATCACACAAATTGCTACACATATAACCACAACTTTATATCTGAAATGGTAGACAAGAAGAGAAGAGAAATCAAAAATAGGTTGCAATTTTATAATCACCCATGTAATGACATAGAGGAAAATCTACACAGGAAAATATCTACTTTCTTTAAAATATCACACAAATTACTATACATGTAACCACAATTTAACTTTAAATCTGAAACCTAGAATATATCAAAAAAATAATGGTGGAGATATAAAATAGTGCTTGTATACATATACAAACTATACCAATCAATATATCACATGTGTACCTTTGATCCATGAATTATGAATATATATCTTTTCCATAAAAAAATCAAATTACTATGAGAAATATTATGAATATATATATATATATATCAGGAATCTTAATATTAGATGGATTAGGTAACTTATTCCATCAATATCATTCATTATTCATTAATTCATGTGAACGGAGGCAATGATTTAATCACAAGTTTAGATACTAGACTTTTCCTCAATCGTGCTTGCTAAGAGGCGTATATATATGGAGCCTTTTAGCATATATGTAAAGAATTTCCTTAGATTAGGCGGTATATAAATGGAAGAAGATTGATATACAATTAACCTTTTGAGATTGATACAAGAAGGCTAGCCCAGAAAAAAAGATTGATATCAAAAGCAATGGAACTATAAAACTAAAATGGTCCTAGAAGTAAAACAAAAGTTCTAAGTAATGAACCAAAGGAGCAGCAATATGGAAGATCATTTCTGATATTTCTTTTCTCCTATTTTTTTCAAATAATTGATCTAAATACCATAATCGAAAGAAATTGTCTCCCTTCCCTCAAACCTTCCTTATAGCAAAGGATAGGATCAAAATATAGTAAAAGTTACCTAATCTATCTACCCAAGAAGAGATCTACTATCTTCAAAATTTAACATAAAATCTGAAATAACAAAATATTTTGCAATCTATAGAGGAAATTAAGAATCAGAATAACAAGAGAAGACAAATCACAATCTAAGCTCAACCGAACAGCCATATCACTAGAAATAAAAGATGAAAATACAATAAGATTTCCAAAATTAAGGTGAATCTTGTTAAATTTTTCAAGCAAATAAACTATACACAAATTGAAAAGCCCCAAGGTTCACTTTGCGAACTGAGACAGCGATACATAGAGGCTACATAGAAGCCAACATCCATGACAGGATTCTGGCCAAAGAATGACGGAGACGAGGTTTGAGGTGCTTTGGTGGCGAGGTTCGAGGCCGTTCAACAATGAGGTCCACCATGCATTCAAGCTGGTCAAGTGATTTGGGAGAGCAAGATAAGATGCGCCTCAGTGATGGTTCAATTGTTTTTTACAATTGGTTTTATTAATTTATTTCTTATTAATTTATTTTAGGGGTATTAAAGTCTTTTTGGTAATATGCCTTCCTTTCATGTTTTAAAAACCCATATACCAAACAAAATTCATATAAGCATTATATTAAATTTTTCTTCCATACCAAATGTGCTTATAAAACCCATTCTCATTCACATTCCCCTTCGTGTTCCCTTTCCATTAGAAACCCTTCTAGCATACCAAGAAAGCCCTAAAGTTAAGGTTCATTAACTTTTTACATAGATAACGCATAGGAACATGAAACTTTAAGGGTCTATTTGGTTCAACTGAAGGGATTGGAAGGAAGAGGATTTGAGGGATTTTTAATGAAGGGAATTGGAGAAAAACGGATTGGAGAGGTTTTAAAATTCCCATGTTTAGTAGGATTGGAGGGGAGGGGGTTGTAAGAATGTCAATGAAACCTTGTTTAGTTCAGGAGTGAATTGAATGGGATTGAGTAATTATTGTTCAATCCCCTAAAAAGTCCCATTTTAAGGGAAGAAATAAAGGGATGGGAGAGGGGATTGGAAGAAATTAAATCCCCTTGTTTGGTTCAAAAAATTGGAGGGAATTCTCCTTCCAACACCCTCCCCTCCTTTTACAATCCCCAAAACTCCCAACCAAATAAAGTCTAAGTAGGTAAGCAACATCATATGATTATATGAAAAAAGGCAAACAAGAAAATTTTTGAAATCTAATTCAAGAGCAAGTCTAAAAGAAAGCCTCAGAGTAGTTTCAATGTACATGAATTTGTATCCCATGTCTCCTAAGCAGATATATCTAGAACCCCTATTATTAACAACCAAACTTGGCAATCAAGCAGGTCCTCACCCATACTGAAGATGGAAGAATCAGAGGGAGGTTGAGTGTTTGCTTGAAGAGAGGATATGCAGCGAAATCTAGTAGATAAGTCTACTTAAAGGAAGGCATGGCTACTTAAAATCATGTCAAACACAAGAGAGGAGGATCTAAGCGTATGGAACAAAAAGAACAAGGGAACCAAATCACATACAGATCGAAGTCTAAATGCAGAAATTGAACAATATGAGAGGTGTAACCTATCCTTATCCAAGAAAGATACACAACCAAGAGGCTTGATGCATAGATTGATAGGGGCAATTGCAATGGTGATCGAAGTGGCAATGGCTTAGAAGACTCACATGCACAAATCAAAGTTCGAATGCACAGATGGATCTTCATGCAGTTGGAATAGACCAACGGAAGACAACGAGGAAGTAGAAGTGGTTCAGAAGGTTGATGGAAGTAAAAGGAAGGTCTGTAGCCGATGGCGGCAAATCTTTTTTTGCTCCAAAATATAAATCATATTTAGGTAAATTTAAAAGTATTAATTATTTTTCCTAATCTACTATTATCTTTATTAACTTATAAAAGAAAATTGTCTTTGAAATTGTCTTTATTAAGGGTAATATTATAAAATAATATAAATTTTTAACAAATTTAATTAGTTTAACTCCCTTCCTTGGTGTGCATGCAGTTAGTCAAATAGGCATACTCCTTCCTATTAGGTCTGCTAGTTTTCCAAGAGAGGGAGTGAATTGGAAAGTTTGAAATTTTCTGCAAAAAGTACAAGAGAACAGTGACAGCAAAAGTGGCAAAAAAAATAGAGTGCAAAATATAACAAAGTAGTAAGCAAAGTAAAGGAAGAAAAGACACAGAGATTTATCCTGGTTCGGTCTCTTTCCCTTAACCTACATCCAGTTTTCAAGCTACCACTTGATATTTTTCATTATCTTGTAAGAATTCGATGGGCTCCTTGCAATGCCACAGTACAACTTTATACTTTGTTCCAAGAGCTTACAGTTTTACTCTCTGCACTCTAACTAAGTGCTTTCCAAATTTCTTGTGAAGTCCCCTCAGAAGAAAATTTTTCTTCCAGATAAAGATAAGATTGTTTACAATAAAATAAACTATCTAATTTAGAGTATGTACGATAGTTGAAGTACAATATATGAAGTGTGTGAAAGTAGAAGACTTTAACTGAAGAATTGTAGAGTTTCAGTATATACAAAATAAAATTGTTACTCATACTTTCAAATGAAGTTTTATTTATAGATTTATGTCTTAACTATATGTTAGAGACAAGATCTAGTTGTTAGAAACGTTACCCAATGTTTACTCTGCAAAACTATCACCAACCGCATTTGATGCGTCTGACATCTAAAGTTTGAATTTTGGGGTGTCAGTAAACAAATTTCGTAGAGATCATAAGTTGAAACTTTAATGTTGAACTTTGAAGTTTGTCTGTTCAAAAGAAAAATTCGAATTTTCATGTTAACAAAGATTTCTCATGTTGAAACATATGAATTTTTAAGTTTAAAGTTCTTCTAATAAATGGGAACAATTATTCTATATTACTACAGTGCATTCAAAATTTGAATTTTAGTG
Organism: Adenanthera pavonina; assembly: GCA_026686845.1. NCBI lineage: Eukaryota > Viridiplantae > Streptophyta > Magnoliopsida > Fabales > Fabaceae > Adenanthera > Adenanthera pavonina. The sequence continues at coordinate 22,038,087 of JAIVEN010000022.1, read as the reverse complement.
CCCAAAATTCATCTATCAGTGAGCAACTCGATGTGGCACAAAAGTTTTTCTTTTTGAAATTTGAATTTTAAGCTTTCAAAATTCGTCTATCAGATAATCCACTTTTCAGACTTTCTACTTTTATTCCAAAGTTTGAATTTTTCAAGAACAAAGTTGGTCTTTCAGAGGAACACCTGAACAGACTTATGCATTATTTCTACAAAGTTTGAATTTTCAAAACTAAAGTTCGTCTGTCAAAGGACTGACTTGGAACTCTTTTTAAACTTTATTTTTAGATAAATTTTGACATATCTTTAGATGAATTTTTCATTTTTCACAAGTTGTGCTTTACCCAAAATTCAAATTTTAACAATTTGAAATTTGTCTGTTAGAGGTAACATCTTTGTAAGTTCAAATTTCAACCTCTAAAGTTCGAATTTTCAAGATAACATATGAAATTTAACAATTCAAAATTATTTGTTAGTGAGTATTTTTCAAATATGTCGTAAGTTAACATAGGATTGTTGAAAAACACATTTGGGTGAAAGATCAACGCATTTTACTCATGTGAATATAGTGAGAAATCCTACAAACTAATCTTGTACTCATTTTTCTTGAATTTCTTCACTTGAGATCTTTTGTACACCTTTGATATTTTCCTTCCAAGCTCCAGTTGTTTGAAATCGTAAAAAACACTTGATTCAACACCTCCGTCTCATTTTATTTTTCATTTTAAGATTTTTTATACAAACCAATAAAACTATTAAATGACCTAGATTATGGTAAAATTTAATGGTATTTTACCAAAATATTCTCAAATTAAATGCTAAAAGATGGCTTGTATTCCATCTATCATTATTTTTAATAAAGAGAAAACTAGTAAAAAAGATAATTAATGTTTTATTGGTAATATAAAATGACAGATAAATTGGGACATTTAAATTTCTCTAAAATGATGGATAAAATGAGATGAAGGAAGTATATTTTGAACCCGATGTAGTATTTAATGATCCCATCGGCCAAAATTGATAAGTAAGAGCAACAAATTGCTTCTTCTTAAGTGATTTTTTGGGGACAAATGATTGTCCAGATTTTGGGGTATGTTTGGCTAACTCAATTTATAATTGATTTTGGGATGAAGAAAAGCAATTTTGGGCTTCCAAAAAGTAATGCCAAACATCGTAAATGTGGGTGAGATTTACATTTTATTCTTCTTATGAAAACGCTTATAATATATGACTTACGAAAAAGAAAACGATAGAATGCACCGGACATCATGTAAAACACAAATATGATACAAGACATTTTGTAGCGTTTTTTTTTTTTGTAACCAACAACAGTCCCTTTACATAGTTACCTATCTTTGACATAGGAGGCGAGGCACCAATTAATAACTGCCCACCTTTTGATTCAAAAAGATTACCTGTCTTTGTCCCTTTGATCAACCAACTCTACCTGAAGAATAAATATTAAGGACACCCTTTAGCACTACCTTTTCTTTTGGTGCCTTTGAAGTTTCTTGCAGCCAAAAAGATGTGTCTCAGCTAACTGATTTTAATTGTGGCTATTTTTTCTTAGGTACAAAGTGCTTTGCATCAGGGAAGGCTGCTAAGAAATGGACATACTGGGCAGAAATTACTAGATTACATATAGGCTAAGAATTGTTTAGTTTTTCAAATTTTTGCTTTGTTGGTTTCTTCGTTAGATTTCTAACATAATTTCAAGTTCTTGATTGATGAATCTACAGATAGAGGATTTAAAGAAATTCACTTTCAAAGCCTGAAACTCTTTATAAGTTTTAGAAAATAACTGAGTAAGTTAACCTTTTATTAAATGTTATCAAAATCAGACCAATAATTAAATTGGTCAAAGTATTAATTTAAGATTTAATGATGTAACCATGATTAAAATATAATCAAACTAGTAATAATAAAATTAATATATTTTTAATTTTATATGTTATATTATACATTATATAGAAAATTAAAAAAATTATTAATAAGTTTCATAACTTAATATTAACATTTAACTAAGTTAATATTTAACCATAATCATATTTTAAATTAAAAATAATTAATTAATAATCTATTATTATATTAGTTGTCAAGTAAATTTATTATTATTAATAATTGTGTATTATAATAATACTTATATAATATTATAATATAGAAAGAAAAAAAATTATACTAAAAATAATGTTATTCAATTGGTTCATTCGGTTCACAACCGGTTCAACATTTTTCTACCAATTCCCTTTCTTTCGAGCAAATCTGGCACTGATTTCTTGTTCAAGTGTCTGAACCGGCTAGTTCAATCTAGTTTTGATAATATTGCTATTATTTTTTATGGATCCATTGAATGTTTTCATAGGGATCACTTATAATTGACTTGTTCATGAAGAAATCACATTGAAAGTTAATGCTTCAATGTTAAACTTGATAGAGAGTAGTGCACAGAAATCAAATGAGAATCAGAACCATTTAAAACTATATATGGGATATTTTGTAACATCAGTCTTGGCAAGACATGTCAAAGCAAATTCAAAGCAAGAATGATTGCTTGTGAGAGGACATGGTAAAGAGCTTAAGACAAGATTCTACATTATTGTGAAATAGCATAAATCAAATGTGAAAATAGTAATCTAGAGAAGTAAATACTAAAAATGAACAAAACCTATATGCTTAAAGTGAGCATATTATTTCAAGATAAAATACCTAAAATCTTAAGAATCCTATGTTGAAAGCAAACCATATCATTATTTATCATTGGATTATTGTTGTTCTTTCTAAATCTTGACTATTTCCTCCCAAACAAAAACACAAATGATTCCAACTTTCTTATATATTTATTTCGTCCCATATTATAAGATAATATGAAAAATTTTTCTTGTCATGTAATATAAGATAACATATAATGATTTGTCATTTTTACCTTTTATTTATTATATTATTAGTATTGTAACTTATGCTACATGTAATAAAATGAGTAAATTTAATAAGGATAAAATTATAAATTTTTCTTCATTTTTGGAAATTTAAGGATATAATAACTATTTTTTAATATACATAAAACCCACTTATTACCTTATAATATTGATAAGATGGAGTGTATCTTTTAATTTTTAATATACATTTTATGTATTTGCAATTTCATCCCCATATATCACATCCTAGTTCCGTCAGTGCAGTTAATATTATTATTTTTAGAAGGTCAAGCCAATTTAGAGTTTTATATTTTTATCATAAATATGTCATATTTTAAACCTTACTTTATATATTTATTATGTTTTCCTAAACTTAATGCAATATTTATGAAAATGTGTCTACTTCAGCATCAATATGCATAATTTGCACTGAAAAAAAAAATACTGACCATAAAACCCATATATCTTGACATAATATATAAAACTGCACGAGGATGATATTTTCTTGTCTGAATCGTACGATAATGGAACTTCCTAAAACATATATAACGCGTCCCCTTTTTCCTCATTAATGCCATTGGCCGAGTCAGGATGAAATGAGAGGGAGCTAAATCTTTAAAAAAAAATTAATATATATTGTTAGTTTTAGTTTTCTTTAATAATTATCATTAGTATTTTCCAAAAATAATTTTATAATCTGAAAAGGGATTATTATATAACATTTAAAAAAATTAAAAAATAATACGAAACTATATATTTAATATATCAATGTAAAAAAATTATAAAAATTATATCTTTAATGTATCAATTCAAAAAAAAAATTTCAGGCATATGCAAGTTGGATTATAGATCATGTATTTATCTTTTATTTAGATCATGTATGGAATTCAAAACAAAATATTTATGAAAGGAATTATATTGCTCATGACTTGTAAATAGTATGGTTTTTTTTATTGAACATTTCTTAAAGTTTTTAAAATATAAATATATATATATATTGAATATATGATTTAGTAGTGGCTGGTACATTGTTTGAAATCTTATATATGAGATTTTCTTGAAATAAACAAGCATGATTTATTGATTTACTTTTTGAGAGTGAATATATATATATATATATATGAATATTTACAGTTATAGATAATGTTATTATCAGTGAAATTACATATCAATAATTACAATTGATGAATCTTTGTTTATTTTTTTCAACTACATACAAATAAATTCAAGGCGTAAGTGTAATTATTATTTTATGTTAATTACATCATAATTACTAAATGTAATTACATGAAACTACATTTCAACGAACTTCTCCAACATATATATATATATATATATATATGAATCTTGCTGTGGTCTGATTTTTTTTTTTTCAATCAACGTGGTATGAGGTTTTTATTCCCCCAAAGGGACATTGGTTAACAAATGACATGCCCGGTTAAGCTCTGGTTAGTATCATTTTTCATTATATATGTAAACAAAGGGCCATAATGAAATTGTTTATATTCAAAGGCCCCATCAGATTTGAACGAAGCTATTCGAAACTGACATTTGACTTTCTGTACTTTAGGCCCCTTTCTTTTTTTTTCCTTTCCCCAATACTTTAGGCCCTTTGTTTAATCGGAAAAGTCACACTATTTTTTCACGTCACAATTTTAAGGGATTAATTCACCTGTACAATGCTCATTCATGTGTGTTTACCGCATTTAATGGATCACTAACTTAAAGCTCAAAAAGCATCTTCTCGATCTCCCACATGCTCATTCTTGAAATGCGTGTACATCTTTTCACGAGAGTCTCCCACATGCACACCATTAATGATCTGCATAATATCCATTAGATCCCAGTGCAGGATCCTTTCAAGTTAGTACTCACCAAAACGGAAGACGACAGGCAAGTATCTTCTTCAACCTAACTGCCCAGGATTCTGCACCTCAAGGTGAGTGACACACTGATACTGTGTTTATCAATCTGATAACTTGCTTTATAACTCATGTTAATTTTTTTATCACATGTTACCTTATTTTACGATTCATCTGTTTAATCCTATGCTTGTGGTTATTTAAGTGAATGATAATTGGAATATAGAATGGAGTCAGAAGTTCTGATTCATCACGTTTTATGTGTTTCATAGAGCGAAAACACTTACTGAGCAAACCTGTTATTGATCTTATTCTTCTTCCTCCCCGGCCATTTCTTAGCGTTATAAGTTTCTCTGTCCATTTTGACTTTTTGCTTTTGAAACTCAGATTTTAGCACTCATATATCATTTTTCATATCTGATGCTAGAAAATAAATTTACTCTCTGAATTTGAATGGATCTACAGTGCAAAGTGTTATGGACATATATGAACTATTTACATATATACATGTCTCTAGTGACTAACACAAAAGATTATATGCATTTTGTAAAGTAGCTAAAAAGCTCTCATATGCTTTCAAAAGTTTCTGTTTATAAGTTATTCTTATGCTTGCAGGTATCAGTAGTTGTATTGCAGAAACATATACCTGAGCTCCAGATTTGATAATGAACAATTTTAAGTTGGGTGTGGATGTGGTTAGTGCTCACAATCTCTTACCTAAAGATGGGCAAGGTTCATCAAATGCTTTTGCAGAACTCTACTTTGATGGCCAGAAATACCGTACCACTACCAAAGAGAAAGATCTCAACCCTGTGTGGAACGAGAGCTTCTACTTCAACATATCAGATCCTTCAAATCTGCACTATCTCACTCTTGATGTCTATCTCTATAACCACGTGAGAGGTTCCAACTCTAGTGCATTTCTGGGGAAGGTAAGCCTCACTGGAACTTCTTTTGTTCCTTACTCTGATGCTGTTGTCTTGCATTATCCTTTAGAGAAACGAGGTATTTTCTCTCGTGTTCGTGGAGAGATTGGCTTGAAAGTTTACATCACCAATGATCCAACCATAAAGTCCTCAATTCCAATGGCTGCTTCTGAGTCCAATGCTACAAACTCAATTCATGCAGAAACTCATGCACCTGCAAATCCCATGACAAACACCTTGCCTAACGAGAAGGTTGAAGCAAGACACACATTTCATCATCTTCCTAATCCGAATCACCACCACCACCATCATGATCAATCTTCCAGTTTACCAAATACTCATTATGTACCAAAGTATGAAGCTGATGCAATGAAATCTGAAACTCCACCTCCAAAGCTGGTCCGTATGCACTCTGCTGCATCAATTCAACCAGTGGATTTTGCACTAAAAGAGACAAGTCCGTTCCTAGGAGGAGGAAGAATTGTCGGTGGTCGTGTCATTAGAAAAGACAAGACACCAAGTGCATATGATCTTGTTGAACGAATGTATTTTCTCTATGTGAGAGTGGTGAAGGCTCGTGACCTTCCCGCAATGGATGTGACTGGGAGTCTTGATCCTTTTGTCGAGGTGAGAATCGGAAACTACAAAGGGATTACCAAACACTTTGACAAGAACCAGTTTCCAGAGTGGAATCAAGTGTTTGCTTTTTCAAAGGAGAGAATGCAAGCATCTGTGCTAGAAGTTGTAATCAAGGACAAGGATCTTGTGAAAGATGACTTTGTAGGCATTGTGAGGTTTGACATCAATGAAGTTCCTTTAAGAGTTCCACCGGATAGCCCTTTAGCGCCAGAGTGGTATCGTCTTGAGGATAAGAAAGGAGAGAAGGTAAAAGGTGAACTGATGCTTGCAGTGTGGATTGGAACTCAAGCAGAAGAATCTTTTTCTGATGCTTGGCATTCAGATGCAGCTTTACCTATTGACACTACACCTACTACTACCACAGTGATTCGTTCCAAGGTCTATCATGCACCAAGGTTATGGTATGTACGTGTGAATGTTGTAGAGGCACAAGACTTGGTTCCTACAGAGAAAAATCGCTTCCCTGATGTGTATGTGAAGGCTCAAATAGGGAACCAAGTGATGAAAACAAAAACAGTTCCAGCCAAATCCCTAAACCCACTTTGGAATGAAGATCTTTTGTTTGTTGCTGCTGAACCTTTTGAAGATCATTTAGTACTTTCAGTGGAAGATCGAGTTGGTCCAGGAAAAGATGAGATCATCGGGAGGGTGATAATCCCACTAAATGCCATAGGGAGGCGTGCTGATGATAGAATCATACATTCTAGATGGTTCAATTTGGAGAAGCCAATTGCTGTTGATGTTGATCAATTGAAGAAAGAAAAGTTCTCCAGCAGAATCCACCTCCGTCTTTGCCTTGACGGAGGGTACCACGTTCTTGATGAATCAACTCATTACAGTAGCGATCTTCGTCCTACAGCAAAACAACTATGGAAGCCACCCATTGGGGTTCTAGAACTTGGAGTTCTGAATGCCGTAGGACTCCACCCTATGAAAACAAGAGAAGGAAGGGGCACTTCTGACACATACTGTGTCGCAAAATATGGTCACAAATGGGTCAGAACAAGAACCATTGTTGATAATTTATGTCCCAAATACAATGAGCAATACACTTGGGAGGTTTTCGACCCAGCGACAGTTCTCACTGTAGGTGTATTCGACAACAGTCAGATCGGAGAAAAAGGTTCAAAAGATCTTATAATCGGAAAGGTCAGGATTCGTATTTCAACGCTTGAAACAGGTCGTATCTATACTCACTCGTACCCATTGTTAGTTCTTCATCCAACTGGAGTTAAGAAGATGGGTGAATTGCATTTAGCAATAAGATTCACATGCGTTTCTTTAGCAAACATGCTTTACTTATACTCTCGACCATTGCTTCCCAAAATGCACTATGTTAGACCCTTCTCTACGATACAACTTGATATGTTACGTCACCAAGCCGTGAACATAGTGGCAGCCCGATTCGGTCGAGCGGAGCCGCCGCTCAGGAAAGAGGTAGTGGAATACATGTCTGACGTGGACTCTCACCTGTGGAGCATGAGGCGGAGCAAGGCAAATTTCTTCAGAGTAATGACAGTTTTTTCTGGTTTATTTGCAGTTGGGAGGTGGTTTGGAGATATCTGCATGTGGAAGAATCCGATCACGACTATTCTCGTTCATGTTCTTTTTCTCATGCTAGTGTGTTTCCCAGAACTCATTTTGTCCACAGTTTTCTTGTACATGTTTTTGATAGGGTTATGGAACTTTCGGTACCGGCCAAGGTACCCTCCACATATGAATACGAGGATCTCACAAGCTGAAGTAGTACATCCAGATGAGTTGGATGAAGAATTCGACACGTTTCCTACGAGCAGGAACCCGGACATAGTGAGAATGAGGTATGATCGGTTAAGGAGTGTGGCCGGTCGGATTCAAACAGTGGTGGGTGATTTGGCGACACAAGGGGAGAGGATTCAAGCTCTGTTAAGCTGGAGGGACCCACGTGCTACTGCCATTTTCATTATCTTCTGTTTGGTCTCTGTGATGGTGTTTTATGTTACTCCTTTTCAGGTGGTGGCTGCTTTGGCTGGATTTTTTGTCATGAGGCATCCTAGGTTTCGCCATAGGCTGCCGTCTGCACCGATCAACTTCTTCCGTCGATTGCCTGCTAGAACAGACAGTATGTTGTAGAAGTGATTCTTGGTCTTGGATCAACTTTTACAATGATTCATCTTCATCCTTGCTTCAAAATTTTTCTTACTCTCTTGTTACATTGTTTTAACATTTTACCATGACACTATTATTTATGTGAAGAACTAGGAAGGAAGCTGTCACGAACACATTAACCAAACTTGTTTTTTATTATAAAGGAAAATCAAATCTAGTTACAATGCATAAGAAGAAATACAAGTAAGCTCTAACGAAAATCATCATCATCATAGTCACAAAACAGAAGCAGAAACTCAGCAGAGGGAAAAGGAATAGAAGAAATCCACAGAGAATGTGGCCAGAGAGAAGAGAAGCAATTCCAGTGAGACGATTCAACCAAAAACTTCACACCACTACCCCTTCTCCATTTCTATTTATATTACTTCTTTAACCCACTCCACATCTGTTAAGCCCAATAGGATAAACAGCTGGCCCGTTGGTCATTCTTTTATAGCCCATGCCATTAGCTCATTCATTACATTACTCCCCCTTGGGACATTGACCTTGTCCTAAAGGTCAACAAAGGGAACAGTAGCTGCTACATTGGAAAACAAGCATGCATAGAGAAATCTTCACAATGGATGAATTATTAGCATATATATATATATATAGTGACTTGTGGCAATGTGCTAGAAGAGTAGCTATCATGATTTCCTCTTATCGTGCCACCCATATAATAACTTGTAGCAAACTTGAGGTTCCCAATGGCTGTAAACCCGGTGGCTAGCAATAGCCTAAAATTCATTATCATACACATCATTAAGGTGCTCAAACAATAAGAAATATAGAATAGCTATGCAGCTTTGTCATCTATCTGGGGCAAAATCCTCTCACCTAGTGGAAATGGTAACAATAGGAAGTGATAGTCAACCTTAGTGGAGGCACCGAGCCCTTCTAGTATCTCATTCCAAAATAGTAGTAGCACAAGTATAACAATTTGCTTTTCAGCCTTTGAATTTATAATTGGAGATACATAGCTGAAAAGTGCAGAAATAGAAATAATAGGCAGCAAGCAATCAACTACTGCACCTTGAAGCCTCAGCTTGCCAAATAGTGCATCAATAAGTGTTGTCAAATGGTGCTCGGTAGTGTTGACTCCTCGGCTCCAATGACAATAGCTATATAGTCAACCTTAAAAGTTTTATATGCTCAGTGTACATCAAGTTGCCAACCAACACAAGCCTCAAACTGATGCGCATGAAATATATTTTCATAAAATTCACCAAAACTAATTGGTTGAAATGGAAATAAATGGAGTGAGGTAATTAAATCACAGATGTACCACATGTTCTGAGCTTTAGTTGCTTTAGTGAAAATAGGTAATAAGCAATGGATGTCAACAGCAAGGTGCAAACACCAATCTCCCTTAATAGTCGGTTTACTAATGCATGATTCAGAAATGATAAGGCAACAATATATCAAACACGTAGTGTGGTTCTGAAAAGAGAGGCAATTATAGTGAGATGACTCCATGCTAAACTCTGAGTCACAAATTCTAACATCAATAATGTGAGCACCAACAATATAAGCAACAGAGAGCTTGTAATTTCTAAGCAATGAACCATATCCTCCACCATCTAAATGTTCACCTATAGCTACAATGGAATAAAGAGTTGAAAGATACCCATGAACCTTATTGTTGATAATGGTACAAGAATGAAAAACGAAGAGAATATTCAAGCCATTAATAATCCCGAATGCAAAAGTATCACCAGCAATGTTGGTACTTTCAACATAATCAAGCAACAACTGTGAAAGAAACTGTTCAGCCAAGACAGTGGTAGAAGAAGAATATGCAGACAAACCAAGCTTGAATGATCCCATCGAAAGAAGAAACATAGATTCATATTGAATGATAGAAGTAGAAGGATGAAGAGGCAAGAGGCAGGGCAAGCAATCCAATCTCAAATCCAAAATCAAACAAAAGGTTGGCTATGAAACCTTGAGATGCCAAACAAGAGAAAGGGTGAGAAGGAGGAGGAGGCTCGCCAGTTGATAGCCACAGAAATGTCACATGAAGGAGATAGGAGGACGGGGGAATAAGAACCTTCAAGAGGATCACTAGCAACACAAGGTTGATGAAATTGGCAATTGCACCAACCTCCGTGAAAACATTGATGTGAGGAGCCCACACCATAACACGGCTGTACTCTCGGCTGGTGAACTCGTTTTGTGTAAAGTTGTTAAAGGAAGTGTTAGAGCAGGCGAACGGACCAAAATTGGGCTGCAATATCTTGGGCCCAATTATGAAAGCACTGAACCATCGAGAAGAGACAAAACCCATGTACTATGAGCTCACTCCCATTCAGAAGCAGGACGACGTTGTGGCTCAATGGCACTGTGGAGAACACCAGAGGCACTGGTAGCATGGTGCTACGAGTTTCAACGCAAATGGTAACATCATCAAATTCGTCAAAGACATTGTCAAGAGCTTCAGAGATGGAGTATTGTTTCTTAGTGGCCTCTGACAACACAATTGGAGTAGATTGAAATGTCAAGGTCACATCCAGAAAGTGCACATAAAAAATGGTAGGGGAAGGAAATGGATCATACAATTGGAAGGCATGTTCTACATCACGCCGAATATCAGAGAGTTCAAAATTAGAGTTCGAAGCACCACTGGCTGATTGCTGATAGTGTCAATCCACATTAGCGACTAAAGAATCGACAGATTGTTAAACTTGGAGAACAGAGGACTCTAATCGGTCCAACCCAGCATTCATGGCAGCTTTATATCGGACAATCAACTCATTCATAGTAGCTTAATATCGGTCAATTGACTTATTCATGGTAGCATCATATCGGACAATGAACTCAAAAAGACGTTTCAATGAAGCTTCAATTTCTTCGAATAAAACTTCCTCCTCAGCTGTCAAGTCCGCCATCGAGTAGGATTTCTCACCGAGAGCACCAAAATGTCATGAACACATAAACCAAACTTGTATTTTATTATAAAGGGAAAATCAAATCTAGTTACAATGCATCAAAAGAAATACAATTAAGCTCTAAAGAAAATCATCATAATCACAAAACAGAAGCAGAAACTCAGTAGAGGGAAAAGGAATAGAAGAAATCTATAGAGAATGTGGCCAGAGAGAAGCAATTCCAGTGAAATGATTCAACAAAAAACTTTACACCCCTACGTGGAGGGAATAATGTAAATTGAACATGATAACCCAATCCTTTTTAAATTTCAAATAAATAACTCTAATTAATATTAATTTGATAGAAATTCAACTGGGCTTTTTCCTCCAACCCATCAAGGGTGAACTTATATCCAACATTTAGCAATATTAAATATTAATTTACAAATAGACTTAATTAATTCAGAGTTTTTAAGTGTGGATTTGGATTAGAGTTTTCATATTTAAGTTTGAATCAAATTTTAGTTTGCAAACATAGAACGTAAAATGAGGCTTGAAGTTGCTTCAGCGATAATTGAGGATTGGGGCAAAAATGTGTTAGCTGAACAGAATGAACAGAGAAGAGGTTCTTTGGGTTGAATTATATTTCGACTTGTAATAAGTTTGAAAACTTTTTTTTTCTTAAACCGTAAACCAAATACACTTTATTATTTAAGGTTTTTTCTTATTAAAACAAATGAACCTTTGTCTGTGGTTCCCCGTGGCCTTCGATGCTTACAACCAAGATGTTATTATTATTATTATTATTATATTATTTAAATTGGCTTGTCTGAGGTGTCTGTGGTGGTAGTTGTCACCGGAGGAAGATGGTGGTGGTGGCAGCTGTGCCAGCAAGGGAAGAAAATATGTATTTTATATTTTTTATCTCTTTCTTTTTTATTATTTTTATTATCTTTTCTTATCATACAAAATATATATTTAAAGTTTATTCGCATTTATATTCTCATTCATATTTCATAAAAAAATTATTCTGTGTATTAAAGAAGGCTAGTAGTATTTTCTTAATCAGACCCAACCTATTTTTTTTTAATTCAAAGAATTAAAAAAAGACTCATGTTTTCGAGTCCCAAACATCTCACCTGCATCGTTGTGATTAAAAAGTAAAACCGAAAGCATCTAAACACTAATTTATTTTAATTCAAAGGAATTTAAAAAAAAAACTTACTCGCTCACTCCTCCTTTCACCCTATACTATCATCCTCATGTTCAGTATACTATTCACTGTCTCTCTGTCAACTTCTTCATTGTTCAACCTCACTTGTTCTCATTCTCTATTAGTTTCAATTTATTTTAAATTGTAATATTTTTATTAAAATATTCACTATCAGTTTTAATATATATTTTAAATTAAACTAAAAATTCAAATAAAATCTTTTAGTAAAAAATAAACTAAATAAAATGTACAATGTTTTAATTTATAAAAAGCACATTTATTTTTTCAATATATATAATTTCGAACAATTTTATAGAAATGCTAGTGCATTATACTAGTCATAAAAATAAATTGTTAATAAATTGACAAAATAATAGTAGTATGACAAATGTTTTCAAAACCAAATCAATCAAGTCATTAGTTTAAGATTACTTTAATTGTGATTAAATCATGATTGAACTAATAGTAATCAAATTAATATATTATATGTCATATATTATATATAAAAAAAAAACTACTCCCAGACTTTGCATCTAACTTTTGAGGATAATATAATCCTTGGTTTATAAAAAATAAAAGTATTACTAATAAATTGCATAATTTAATAGTTAAATATAAATAAATTAATATTTATTCATAATTACATTTAAAAATAAAAATACTCAATTAAAATTTTATCATGATATTATTTGTTAAATAAAGTTATAATGATTAATAATTAATAATTATGTATCAAAATAATGGTTATAAAAATTGTAATAATGGGAGAAAAATATTTAAAAAAATAATGCTATTTTGATGCTATTTTATCTTAAAAAATAAAATAATTTTTTTAAAAAAATCAGTTCTTACCAAATTTTTAAAGTTTTCCCAATTTTTACTGATTTTATTTTGGTTAGTTTTGTAAAGTTCTAGGTTAATTATAGCACTAATATACCAATTTTAATAAATTTAGTCCAATTTTATCAACTGTGTGTGTGACTCATTCCTCAAACTTTATACAATACACCAAAATGTACTTAATTTTTTCATTATTTAATAATTTATCAAACCTCATATATAGCTATAATACACTAACTTTTTTTTCTAAAAACATTGATTAGAATTATATATATATATATATATACTATATATAATTTTCTATAAATTAAAATGTTGCACATTTTTTACTTATTTGTAGCTAAAATTTTTTATCTGAGTTTCTTAGTTTAATTTAAAACATGCATTAAAGCTGATAGGGAATATTTTAATAAAAATATTAAATTAAATTGACTACGAAAAGAAGTGAGGATGGTAGATAAATAAGAATGAACGTAGTATTGGGCGAGGAAGGACCTCGATGCTTTTGTTTTTCATCACAGTGACTTTGTCTTCGGTGGGAATGCAGGCGGCAAGTAGGAGTTCTGCGCCTAAGAGGTTTTCTCTCTCTCCGTTTTTTTGGGCCAACCTGCGCGTTAGAGGTTTGGACTCCTTGTTTTCGTCCCTTCGTATGCGTCTTTGTTCCTTTCCGGAATTATCAGTGTGAACAGTAAGAATATCCCCACCATATTCATATGATCCTCTCTCTAGAAGCTGCCCGCTCAAATTTTATTCCTTTCACACAAATAGGAGATAACCTCGTAATTCAAGTCAAAAAAGTAGTTTCATATTACTTCCTCTATTTTCTATAATAACAAATTTTTAAAAAATTAAGATTTCAAAATATAGATTGTAGTGGAGAATTATTATGAAAGTTACCTTTTAAATGAGTTATAATTTAATGAGAATAATTTTAAAAAATTAGAATAAGTTTTAAAAATATTAAAATTTTTAACTAATTTTCTAGGTATATGTGAGATATATAAATATAACTTATAATAGGTAATAGAGAGAGTATAAGGTAACATAATATAAGATAATAATTAATAATTTGTTGTTTTTGTTACTCATTTATTATATTATTAATTATAAAATGTGTTATATTTAATAAAAAGAGTAAAATTAATAGAATAAAATTGAAAATTTTAGTCTTTTTTAAGAAACTTAAGGATGCAATAAATATTTTTTAATATGGGTAAAATTATATTACTATATATATATATATATATATTTTTTTTTTATGGCCGACGTTACTATATATATATTTATATATATATATATATATATAACTTGTAATAGTAATCTCAGATGTCCCCACAACACACCACCGTGTCCGCGCGTCCCTCAGTCTCTCATGTCTCAACAACACATTTTCACAATTTCACACACCTCTTTCACAGTATATATCATCAATACCAAACGAAATATATCAATACAAAATATATAACACATGAAATTTATTCTAATTGTAATTTAAGTAATTTTATATATTCAAAATTGATATAAATCATACTATTTATTTATGATTAATAAATAGTACATTTTTCTTTAAATTTTATTATATATATTAATTTCACACACCTCTTAAAGAATTTAGTTTCATTGCACATTAATATATCAATATATATTAAAAATTTTAGAAAGCTATACTATTTATAAATCATGGGTGATACAACTTCTCTTGTAAACATTTTATTTTGGAACATATCTAAGCCAAGCCCACAATTTTGTTTTTTTACCAAATCACATATTAAGTAAACTTACAAAATTGGATAAAATTACCTTTCTCTAACTACTTTAGTTTCAATAATTGAAATTTTATTATTTTGTTTTCTTGTATTTTTATTTCAAAATTAAGATTAGTTTAATTTAATTTATTTTTAATTTATAAATAAAAAATTAAATTTAAATTTAAAAATTTTATTAAAATAAAATTATTCAAATTAAATTTTGACGGAAGGAATCAGATATAGACCATCATCTCCAGTTGCAAGTTACAACCAGGTACTTTCACACTTTTTTTTCTCCTTTTGTTTTCAAACTTCCACACTATTATTAAGAATTTTTTTTGTTTTTTTGGCCAACTCACTATTATTAAGAGTTAGGACGCGGACTGGTTGGAAACAAGACTGATATTGAAAAGAAAAAGATTAATTAAAAAGGACGAGACTGATGATCCCAACCGTCCATCCAGTTATATTCCAACGGTGGCACTTGGCCGAATGCTTGCCACGTGTAGAGAATCAAAGTCTCCACGTGCCAATGTTCTTCATCACCCCCTACCTCCATGATTCCAAAAGCGAGAAATGGCGTACGCGTAATGGGGACGCTATAAATTTGGGGCAACCATAGTGCATGTTTCTCAATGCTCGCTCCTTCAGTACGGGTCTTGTTGCTCAGAAATATAAGAGTAGCTTCTCTTTCTGCCTTTCGTTACTTGCCGAAACAGTCTTTAGCTAAACCTAAGGACTCAATCTTGTTTGGTCCTGCTCAGATTTCATTGTCTAGTGTTCTTGTTAAATCGGGGATTTCGAGTCACTTGTCTCACGCTTTGAGAACAGATCGCACAATGGCTTTCCAATCAAATGCTAATTCTGTCCACGATTTCACCGTCAAAGTGAGTCACTCTGAATCCTTCCGTCACTTTGATCATTTTTTATTTAATATAAAATTGCTTGTTATTATCCGGCTTTTTTATATGTTGTCTGAAATTGATGCGTTGAAATCTTTTGCTTCCTTAAATTATTGACCAGTTTAGGGCTATTTCAGAGTGAATATTCAATTTACGATGTTCAATTTTACTTTCAGGACGCCAGGGGAAACGATGTTAACCTCGGCGACTACAAGGGAAATGTCCTGCTGATTGTCAATGTTGCCTCGCAATGGTTATCTCCTGTTCTCAAATTCTTTTTTCCCCTTTTCATTTTTTATCTGGTGTATTTACATAACAGTAAATCCTCAATGAAATCATAGCCCGCCCGTGGATGATGGTAATTAAATTCAAGTATTTAAGTAACTAGCTTCTTTTTTTCCGTTTTTCTTGTGATCAAGTGTCCTACTAGCATTTTTTTGGTCGATAAACCACTTGATTGTCAAAATATATATATATATATATCATTCAAAGGTGTGAATTGGAGAGATAGTTTAGATATAGCCGGTTTACAGAAGATAACTGACAGACGGGGATTTGAATCTCTCATTTTTGTCTCTAAAATTGATACTCTGAGATATAGTGTATGTGGGACCGTCGACATTGTAGGTTTACCATTTAAGTGTAAATCCCCAAATCTGACATAATTTGCTTATCTTTCTCCGAAATTGACAAAATTGACCTGATGACGCGCTTAAACTTTGGAGAGAGATTGAGAGATCCTAATAGAGGGAAGTGTATAGTTGGCCTTTAGTGCTTCGAGAGATTCTAGACTAATTTACTTTTAAGACTTCTTCATTTAGTTATGCCGTTGCCTTTATCTTTCTTCCTGTTGTTTTCCTTTTTTAATGTTAAATATTATTTGACGCAGTGGCTTGACTAATTCAAACTACACTGAGCTCGGCCAGTTGTACGAGAAATACAAAGGGAAAGGTTAGTTTTTGCCATGTTTCCTTCCTCACTTGTGTCTTCTTCATTTTTTTTGTCCTTACCATTGTTTTATTGTTATTCTTTGTGATACTATATCCCTTCCATTCTTGAGATAACTTGGAAATCAAGTTTGGCTATTGGACAAGTTAACTATATACATATATGGCTTCATTTCTACCAAGAACCAACTATATATTACTGTTCAAGGTCAAGCTGCTCTCTGTGCTGTCACTTCCTCTTTCTAAATTCTTGCTTTTCTTTATGCAGGTTTGGAAATTCTGGCATTCCCTTGCAATCAGTTTGGTGCACAGGAGCCTGGAAGTAATGAACAGATAGTAGAGTTTGCTTGTACTCGCTTTAAAGCTGAGTTTCCTATTTTCGATAAGGTATACGGCACTTTGTGCATATTCTCTCGTCACTGCCTGTTATTTTATTCTTATATGTCACCTTCTTCATATGTATGTTCTTGAAACCTGATAAGTTCTGCCAAAACAATATTTAAGTATAATCGGCTTCAATCTTATAAAATAAAGCTGATAAATTTATTTTAAATGTAATCGGTTTCATAAGTTTATTAATTAAAGCGATATTTAAATATCTTATAGCATCCAGCTGTTTTGTCCGAGACTTATCAACATTTATTTTTTAATCTTATCTAGTAGAAAATGCATTGAAGTTCTGCCAAAAGGAGCAAATGTGATTAACTTTACCCATTAGAAGACGCATATGTTGTTATTTCAAACATGGTCGAGACAAAGTAAACAGTACACTTTTTTTTTTTGGTTCCTAGAAAATACATCTTCGAATACTTTTCTAAATTATACTCCTTTAGACGTGGCAGTTCTTGAGATGTTATAACATGCGACATGGTAGTCCTTCCATCGGATTAAATTATTCATTTACTCTCTATTCTGGGAGACTAACTCAATAGACATGTTCAACTAGTTGCAGATTTTGAAGGATTAATTTTATGATTACCCTTTCTTTGTGTGTTTTAGTCGTCACCGTGCAGTTGATGGTAGAGACCAATCATGTTTACATGGTGTTGTTATATATAGGTGGATGTGAATGGTGATAAAGCTGCTCCACTGTACAAATATCTAAAATCAAGCAAAGGTGGACTGTTCGGGGATAACATAAAGTGGAACTTCTCCAAATTCCTGGTTGATAAAGATGGGAATGTTGTGGAACGTTATGCTCCCACAACCTCTCCTCTCAGCATTGACGTAAGACAATCTCTCTATGATGGGGATGCCCATTGTCTCACACAACATTCTAAAATGGGGGAATAACACTTAAAAGACCAAAATAGCAAATCTATTATAAAATAGGACACTCAAGCTTTCAGTTTTTACTACTTTTTATCAATTAAAATTTTTTTTTATCAGTTAAAATCTTTCTTTGTTATTAATTCACTCATCTGGTTGTAAACCGTCATTCCCCATTCTAAAATCTTTAACACTGACACAATATCTCTCTTGTTGATATCTGCAGAAGGATATCCAGAAAGTTTTGGGTGCATGAATCACTGCAGGAGCCTGCAAACTCTGAATAACTAGTTATTATGAATAAGGAAATGTGTAGAAGCTGTTAGTCTTAGTTTCCTCCCTTTCGTATGCGTATCTAAATAAATTGTTCATGTGCTTGAAAGTTGGATGTAGCAGTTGGTGAATTTATCTCGGATTACTTTATAGTATGAATCCAGAGTCCTTTAATTATGAACGATGATTTCTTAGTCTTATATTTGTTACGGGTGATCTTATAACCTATAAATCTAAGACGCACTCATATGGCACACGTATCGTACTTTTATACATATATATATTTATTATATTTTATATTTATTTGTTTCATTTCAAATTTTTATAAAAAAATAATATCATTTAAAATTGTTATAAATTTTTTATAATTTATTTTATCATTTATATTATAATTTTTAAATATTTAATATTTATTTTTTTCTTTTAATAAGTAAATTTATTTAATTATATATAAATAAATATGTAAATATTCTCATTCTCATATCCTAAAATTTTAAAAATTATTATATTTTTTATATCATATTATTTCATATCAAATATATGTATTTGTATGTAATCATATTGATACTATATAGTTTATTTCTGGTGATTCTTTTTTCAAGCCGTGTCTCAATCTGTAAACTGACAAATTGCTCAACTTAAAAAACCAACTAAAATTAGAAAGTGAGATGGTGGAATTAATCTGTCGTTGTTTAGCATGAACATATTTTTCCACAATACGTGTATCACGGCAGTCATAATTCCAGAGACAGCCAGAGTGCTCGTTTGATACGCACAAATGGAAAAGAAAATTAAGTAAAAAAATTTGATATTTCACATTTTAATCATCGTATGAGAAAGAGAATTTCTTTCCTCCAGTTGTAACCAAGTAGTCCTGGGCAAGGGACAATAAGAAATTATTCGTAATGAATTATAACTTACCCACTCGTGGGTCAGAAAATCCTCATGTAATAAACTCATGAAATGAAGCAAGGGTCCTGTTTTCCATCTATGAATTGAAAAAACGAGACACCAAGAAGTCAAATCCTCGACCTCGTACCACATCTCTTGTTTCAAATGACGACATATCAAACCAGACACCTTATCAGATGCAAAGTTTACTTCTTTTAAACCATAAAATGTTGCTCAAGTCAAAATAATCACTAAACCGCGAAATGTTGGGATCGTTATAGCATATGTTAGAGCAAACTTGTGACCCTAATAATGGGGCTAACTAGCAGAGTTGAGAGTTGAGAGTTACAATGCTTGCAAATTCAGCTGATGTACAATACAACAACATATGTGTATATATATATTCACAATTTTCAGCCACGTGTCAAGTCAATGCCAGTGCGAGTATGTGTGTGTGAGCTTTTCAGATCTCCTGGCCACATGGCTGATGCAGACAATGTGTAGTTTTGAGCACTGGGTGGAGTAATTGGACTACTTAACTTATTACCCTCATGCTTAGGCTGAGGCTGAGTCTGAGTCTGAGTCTGAGTCCTAGGCTCAGAACTCTCATTCTTGGGAGAGGCTACTTGCTTAGTCTTCATCTTAGAGCTTCCATATACAAAACTGCACACCACCACCTGCACCAAGTAACATAACAGCATCAATAAGAAGGGGGGACAACATTAAAAAAAGTACTTATTATACTGTGATTATGATATCCTGACTCGCATCTCGGTAGCAAATTGGGTTATTTATTCATGCATTTGAAAAGAGAATGACACAAGAAAATGTGGCTGCATATGGAATCCACATCACATAATTATGCTAATCCTCTCTTCTCTGTTTCTTTTTGAATGCGTTCTCAACGTTCACTTTAGTGAGTGTAGAGGATCTGGACTGTCCCGACTGTTAGCTGATATTCAGGATGCTTGTGTTTGGTACACTAATTATCAAGGATCACAATATGATATCTCGTCACATGAAAAAAAATAATAACAAAAAAAATTGTTGGGATCCTACATTAACCTCCTAGCTTTGCCAACTTCTATAAAATATCACTTGTACTCTCTCCAAGACAATTTTCAAAGGGGTATGAGAGATGCCTGTATACTGAATGCCTCCTTAAAGTGACCAGGAACAAGAGAGAAGGTTTTAGGGATATGAGGAATATACCTGAACTGGGCTAGCAGCAATAAGCACGGCAACACCACCACCAATAACATGGCCCTCAGGGCTAGAAAGAGAAACACTCAAACCACCTGTTCTATCGCGAGGTCCACCATCTTCAGCAACCAAGTATGAACCAGACAAGCATAAAATTTGAAATCGGCCCTGCAAAAGCCAAAATATCAATGAAGTTTCTAACCTCAAGCATGATTCAATATCATGTATGCTGCAACTGAGAGATTCAAGGAATCAGCATGATTCCCTCACTCGATAAATGTGCAGTTGAAATGTCTTGGAGATGCTAAGAAAAGCACTCTGTTTATATTATCAACCTCAACCCTATATTTAATCCTTCCATGTCTTTTTCTACTCCTTGGATTTCTTCCGAAGTCTATCTAAGCTTTGCCCTGCAAATCTACATCCATTGAAGCCGCTGCCTCTGACAAGCCAATACACCATTGTTTCAGAGAATCCATTTTACACATGATTCCTCATTTGGGATTTATCATATGGTCATGCAGCTAGAATATCTTGAAATATACAGTTTACATTTATAGGGTAACCGCAACCAGATACATTTTTCAATGCTAACATATAAAGGATTGCTAAAGTGAACTGCATTAACCCTTTTTTAAATCAATACAGAATCATCAGTAGACCAGTAACCTAGTAAAGCAGAGGGAGAATTACAGTTTGATACCAAAATAACAAATTTATCACAAAATAGGATTTATTACTACTCATTCTCCCAATTTTACTACACAGTATTCCAAATTTTAACACTTTTTATTAGCTGAAATCCTTCTTTGTAATTAATTCACTCTACCAGTTTTTAATTATAATTGCCCCTAAAGCAAATACTGCACAGTGAAACCACCACAGCAGAGGCAGCTTTATGGAGAAATGATGGTAGAACTTATACATCATTCATTCCAAAGCTTCAAGTCTAGATAGTAGATTCTTGTGTTTAAAACACGGAAAAAAAAAGACAATAATGTCAGAATTCCTAATATAGCCATAAAGGATAAGTAACATGGTTTAGTGCTTTAACCTCATAAGTGACACTGATGTTAGTTGAAGCAGGTTGGCGTAGAGTGACTGAAGAAACTGTGCCAGTGCCTGACATGATACACAGAGCCCTTGGTCTCTGCTGTGATAAAGACAACAACTTTGCTACAATGTCCTGGAACCCAAAAGAAAATAAACTTGTAATAATGTGCAATAAAAATAAACAAATTTGAAGATTAACATTATCAACACAATAACTATGTTTATAAGTTGAAACAGAAATGAAATTAGATAATTCAATGTAGTATGCTTTGTGCTGCATGCTATCAGCTACCATGTTAATTGTGTGAGTGAGCATCTTCTCCATCTTATACTCTGTTGTTGAGCACAGAATATGACTATTACAAACTATGTTACTTTTAGGCTTTGTTTGAAATAAGGAGAAAATTTGAGGGGAAAACAGAGATAAATATAGACTAACCCTCTGTCTATATTCATCACTGTTTTCCTCCTAGTTTCTCCTCCCCCTATTTTCCCTTCATTCCAAATGAAGGGTCAGTGATTTGCAATTATAAAAGAGCCATCACAAGACTTGATCAATTAGCATTTCAACAGTCAGTACAGAAATAGTGAACCACAATTTATTAAAATAAACTATTTTTCATACCTTGATTTCTATATGAATGTATACCGATTACAACTTTCTAAAATAACCCAATGTTTAGGACAACTTTATCTTCTTACAGATGCAGACAACCAGTCACATATTTGTATTCAGGATATAAAAATAAAGAACAATAGCACTACTAAATAGATAAAATCAAGAAATTCTACTTTTTTTTAAAAAAAAATGCAATCATATAAGTACCTCTCCAGCTCCAATGGTGATAACATGAGGAGCAAATGCAAGTCCTGCTGAACTGTTCATCCATTCCCCTAGGAGGAAATAAACAATAAATATTAATAGTTCACACTCCGCACATCTCAAAGCATAGTAGGTGAGGATAAAAACATAGGCTACAACCAACTGTAACCATCAACCGAATCAACAAACAGATGCAACAGAAAGAGAAGAGAAAAGCAGAAACTCAATGTCTAATTTTTCATGGACTTTAAATTCAAAGTGTTCATTCCGAAACCCAATTGATGAAGTATCATAGTCACTGCACGTACACACCGCACATGAAGCAGGCTGCTTATATGGAATTGCCTCAGTTTACCGAGTTTTATACATGTCCAGGAGAACCATTTATGACAATCACGTTTGCTTCAAGGATTTCTGAAGCAGATTCCACAAGTAACAAGCAACCAAATCAAATGAAAATGAATTTAAGAATATCTTTAGCCTGGCATAGGCTAACCATCCATATCAAACACTGTAGCAGACTAGTGGCACAAGAAAAAGAATTGTAAAGATAAGATACCACTTGTATAATGCGCATGTTAATATTTGAATATAATGTTTAACAAGACAAGAGGACGCATCCATACCCCTTTTCTTTATATGAGAAAACAAAAAAGAATTTCAACAGCATCACTCGCAAGTCATTACCACAGTGAGTCCCTGGATATCTAGAAATTGAATTTAAATTGTTATGAAAATAAGAATCCACTTTTGCATTCAAATCAAAGCACAGATTCTGCTGAAGAGAAAATATTGCATCTAGAGAATATGAATATGAGGCAAATAAAATCAACAACAAACGAAAATTCTTATAGAAATATACCTAGAGCCGCTAGTTGCTGCTTCCTTCCAGTTCCAGGTGGGCGTCCTCTATTCCGTTTCTGGGAAGATATGCTAGAACCTGGGGTAGAATTAGCAGTTGCAGGCATGGGAGATAGCGCTAAAGAAACTGGGCCATCAGGACCATACTTACGCGGCCTTCCTCTTTTCTTCTTCACAGGCTCACCTGAAGGTGCTCCAGGAGAGGAACCTATGTTAATGCCCTGACTAAAATTGGCACGAGGAGGCTCTACTGAAAATGTTGAACCCACAGAACCACCTCGGACATTTGACTGAGCTTGAAAGCCAACATTTGACAGGGGTCTAAACCCAGGAGGTCCTTGTTGGAACCCCTGGGGCTGTGTTCCAGAGCCAGACCCAGAAACATTTCCTCTATGCATGTAGTATGAAGCTGAGCCACCAGAGAATGCCATAGCTTCTCTCCCATCCATGCATTTACTAAGAGATTTGTAATAAATGTACTAACTTTCTAGTAATTCTGCTTAAATCCTCAACCCCAAATCTTTCAGAGTAGAGCCGAACTTCTCTCACTACTTCAAGATAAAGATCAAAACTGGGGTTTTACCAGGGTTCCTCCGAATGGCCAAGAACAAAAGGCTTAAGCCGGGATAGAAAGGTTGAACTTTTAGCCCAAAAGCATCGAATAAAGAAGGGGATCTAAAACCCAGTAACCCCAAATACTTAATCAAGTTCAAAACTTTAGTCAGTGTATGCTAAAACAAGGGTTCGGCAAGAGTCTGGTTAACGTACGGAAATCTAAGAACCGCTCAGACTGTATGATACGTCTGCTCAAGTAGCGAAAAAATATGAATTTAGTGCTTCAATAGTGTGAGCATGAAAAACGCAGGCGAGAGCTCACTGAGGGGAAATAATGTAGAAAACTCAGAAGCTTGGATTTAACACAGAAAACTCAAGATTGTAATCTAGAACTTCACTGGTCACGCCTAAACACTTTAAGAAAACAGAACCCTAGATTTGAAATCTAGGGTTTTGATGGAGGAGAGGAATGCAGGAGGTGGAAATGGAAAAAGGAAGTAAAGAAAAGACAAGAGCAGGAGTTGGGACTTGAGAAGGAGAAAATTAAAAATGTGAGCTTTTGAATTAAAGTGCGTTAGTGTGTGTGAAACAGATAGCTGTATCTTTGAATAAAGGACCCTCTCTTTAATGTTTGGATGTATAGTAAGCATTTTAAATTAAACTACCATTTTTTAAGAAAAAAAAATTAAATTTTAAATAATTACCATTATACTATACTATATTCCTTTTAAACTAAAAATATCAAATATACAATAAAATATAATTAAAGTTAAAAATGTTTGTACATTAGCCAAAACTGGTTGGAATAGTCTGAGAACATAAAGCCAAAAAATAATATAATGAAACGGAAGAAATATTATGAAAAAAAATGCTAAGTTATACAAAATTTTCCTAAATTTTGAATCATGTTCAAATTTGGAAAAAAAAAATGGTCACATGCAACATAATTAAACATATACGGATATGTGTATCGGATAAAATATGACATGATATGAAAAATATAATAATTTTAAAAATTTGAAAATACAGATGCGAGAGATATTTATACATATATAATATTATTTATATAATTATTTATATGTATAATTAATAAATTTATTTATTAAAATAAAAAAGGGTATTAAATATTCTAAAAAGTATAGTATAAATATTAAAATAAATCATAAATATTTATAATAATTTCAAATAACACTATTTTAATGTAAAAATTTGAAGTGATACATATGGATATAAAATGATAAGGATGGATACATATGCATAAGTACAGTACGAGTATCGTATCATATTATGTATCGGATACGGATGCGTATATTTTGGTGAAGTATCGGTGCTTCATAGGTGATAAGGTATATTCTTAAACTTTACTTTTTTTATGTAACTAACCCTTTAATTTAGAGTTATATATAAATAATTTTTATAAATTTTAAGTCTTGTACAGATAAAACATCAATAACATTATATTTTGCTAATAAAATAATGGATAAAAATAAAAAAAATATTTGCATGAATTTAAAATTTTATAAAATTTCATTATTGAGTTTTAAATTAAAGGCTAGGAAAATTATCCAAACATAACCCAATTAAATTGAGGGATTATCTACAATTTTTTTTTCTTTGGGTAAGTGGGGTTGGAGTCATATAAAAGTCAAAATAGTGGGATTGGTGTTGGTGGGCTGGCTTCTCTCATTGGAGGCTTTATCCTAGATTTGAATTTGTGGAGTGAAAGTAATAAGGGAAATTTAATTTTTCAAAAAATAAATTAATTATTCCCTTTTGGTTTAGATGAAGAAAAAAAGTTTTTGAAAAATTGGACTTAAAATCTAGAAAAGTTCTATTTTTTTTAGTGTTTTATAATATTTTTAAAAAAATCATTAATTCTTTAAGAAAAATTGTGAAATAAAAAAGAGAAAATTATAATTTCATGATAACAAGGAAAATATTTATATTTTCATGACCTAAAAAAATTTCAATCTGAACCTAAAAAATTCCAACTAAGACATGAAAATGTTCAATAAAAATTGAAAAATTTTCATGTAAACAAATCTTGTCTTAGACTTGAAATTTTCAAATTTACATAAAATTTTTTAGATTTTTATTGGATATTTTCATATTTCAGTTGAAAATTTTCAAATTCAAGTAGGAATTTTATAGATCATGAAAATATAAATATTTCTCCCAATTCTTATGAAATTGCAAATTTCTCAATAAAACTGCATTTATGTTTGCAATATTAAAATATAATATATTTATTTAAAAAATTTTAAACTTATTAGGAAATAAAAAAAATCAAACAATCAAATCAGTATGCATGAACTTCTCCAAGGTATATGAAACGATCCCATAATCTAAATTATTAAAATTTGATCTGAACATTATAAAATTGTAAAGAGAAGGTGGAGAGAAGTCACAATTCAGAAAAGCTAAACTCGAGGATGGGCAATGAGTATATTATTGTCATTTCAAGATGAAACTTGCAGTACTATTTAAATTTGACCAGGTGTATCTCTCCATTCATCACATGGAATCGGGAAAAAAATAGCACTATTTTTTGGCTAAAAAAATTAACACTATTTATAATTTATGAAAAGTATAATATCCTATAAATTTTATGTTTTATATTAATGTTTATTTAAATTTTACATTTTACATTTTACAATTTTAGTTTTTAAACCAATAAGTACTTTTAAAAGATTTACAATTGAAAATTAATTTTATTATATATTTTTATTTATTAAAATAAAATTATTAGAATTATAAAACTGAAAATAAAATAAAATTTAATTAGATCAATTTTAATTTTAATTAACGGTGAGGATCCACGTACAAAGGGAACCACCAACTCCCAATCACAGTGTGACCTACCAATATACCAAACTCAGACGCCCCTTTCAGATTCGCCAAATTATGGGGCAGTGAGCCCTTTGCTTTTTGAATCACTGAATCAGCAAATCGTACTACTGTTTGAAAACTTGGGAAAATCCCATACCAGCACCTTCCAATAAAATTATTCCCTCGAGGGCATCTATAATAATTAAAATCTTCAAAAAAGGGCCTTATTATAAGTGAAAAATATATATAATTCTTTGACTAAAATGTTCTCATTCCCTTCCCCTTCCCCTCTCCATTGACATCACATCATCGCAGCTCTAATCGCTGGCGCGGCAATGTTGGAGCTCAGTGATCATATCATGGGTACCAAAATAGTAAAATATCCATACTTAAAAAATAAGAATTTCAATCGTGTTTCCAAAACAGTTTTTTTATTTTTAAAAATAAAAAAATAAAAAAATTTATTTAATAAACCTATTTTTTATAAATTGTTCTGGAAAATAGAAAAATAAAAAAATAGAAAACTCAGAACAATTTTAAAGTATTTTGTAGTTTTTGTTCTGAAAAATGCAAGAAAAAGTGAAAAATATCTACCTCACTAATGGTAAAATTATAAATTTTAAATAACTCATATATCACTCATTAGTTATGATTTTGAGAACAAATATTCAAACAATTTTTTTTGTTTTCTTGTTTTCAAAATTAATTCTCGAAAATAGTTTTACAAAACTATTTTAAGAACAAGAAAACAGAAAGCACCGTCAAACATGCCCTAATTATTGTTATTTGGAAAAATAGTTATCTTCATTTAAAAAATTAGTTATCTCCACTTAATTTATTAGTTACCTAATATAAAATTTTCCCAAATCAAGTGAGAATAACTAATTTTTTAAGTAGAATAAATTAATTATCCAAGTAAAATGAACTAATTTCTTAAGTAGGAATAACTAAATTTTCAAGTGGGAATAATTAATTTCCTAAGTGGGGATAATTAATTTCCTAAATGGAGATAATTGATTTCTTAAGTGAAGTTAACTAATTTTCCAAATGACGAAAATCATTTTCCTTAGTAGGGATATTTCACTATTTCGCTACCGGTGCCAATCATCAGCTGGGGCGTCAGAGGTAACAATGGAGATAATTAATTTCTCAAGTGAGGATAACTAAATTTATAAGTAGGGATAACTAAATTCCAAGTGATGATAATTAATTTCTTAAGTGAGGATAACTAATTTTCCAAATAGAGATAATTGATTTATCAATTTTCCAAGTGAAGATAATTGATTTCCTAAGTAAGGATAAATAATTTTCAAAGTGGCAATAACTATTTTCCCTAGTGGGAATAACTATTTTCCCAAGTGGGGATATTTCATTGTTCCGACACTGGTACTAGTTGTCGATGACGATAGAGATAATTAATTTCCTAAGTAGGGATAACTAATTTTCCAAGTAGGAATAATTAAATTTTCAAGTGTGGATAACTAATTTCCCAAATGAAGATAACTAATTTTCCAAGTTGAAATAACTAATTTTTCAAGTAAGGATAACTAATTTTCTAAATAGAAATAATTAATTTCTCAAGTGACGATGACTAATTTTTCAAATGATCATAATTAATTTCCCAAGTGACTATAACTATTTTTCCTAGTGAAGATATTTTACTCTTCCAGCAATGTTGTTGGCGACCGGACCTCTGGCAACATCACTAGTACCAATGAGAGAGGGAGGAAAGGGTGAATGAAGGAGTATTTTGGCTAAGCAACTAATTTTCTTTTTATCTATGAAATATCTATATCATTTTTTAGTATTTCAATTATTATAAATCTTTTTCAGGAGATATTTTTATTGGGAGGTCTTGAATGAGATTTTTCATGGAAACTAGCGTGAATTCCCACTTCCAACCTAACACTAAAAATAAATATATAAATCTTCAAAAAAATGGCAATTACAATTTTTTGTGACATATAATTGATTAAATTAGAAAAAGAGACCAATAATCCTAAAATGTTGTTAATTTCATTGTGAAATTATTAAAATATCTTTGGCTCCCCACCATCATTGGCATTCACAGGCAATCAATAGCAGCTAGTAGTAGTTCTGCAACTTTATCCCTAAAATTTGTAATTTGGTTATTTTAAATTTGTAATTCAATTTCATAATATTTGCTACTAATAATTACTATAGTGATTTGTAACTTCCTTTTTAAAATTTGCAATTCATTTTCTAAATTTTTATTATAAATTGTTCAAATGATTTACAACTTTTTTTTTCTAAATTTTGCAACTTATTTACTTTGGATTTGTAATTTTTTTACCAAATTTTTATTGTAAATTGTTCCAATATTTTGCAGCTTTTTTTACAAAATTTGTAATTTGCTTATCTAGAGTCCAAAGTCAAACTAAGAAAGTTGCAAATCCTGAAAAGGAGTTACAAAGCATTAGAATAATGCAAAGTTAAAATTTGAAAAATAAGTTAAAAATTTAGAGTAAACAAGTTGTAAAATTTGAAAACAAAAGTTACAAAGTATTGAAACAATTCATAGTAGAAATTTGAAAAATAAGTTACAAATTTAGAATAAATAAGTTGTAAATCAGTGAAACAATTCATAATAAAAATTTGAAAAATGAGTTGTAAATTTTGAAAAGAAAGTTGCAAATCACTATAATAACTATTAGTTATAAAAATTGGAAACTTGAGTTACAAATTTAGAATAAGTAAATTATAAATTTTAAGAAATGAAGTTGCTAAACCACTAACCTCCAGCCATTCACAAGTCGTCGATCACCAACCAACCAACAATGACTAACTGTTGACCATTCGACAGTCGGCATTAACAAGTCATTGATTGATTGCTAATGCTAACCAATCAATAGCCAATCAACAACAACTAACCATTGACCAGTCAATGGTTGGTGTTGATTGGCCATTGATTGATCGCCGATATCAATGATGTGGGAAGGGAAGAAAAACTTGGGGTATTTAAGTAATTTAGGTGTGGAATTAATTTCATTTTAGGACCATTAGTCTTTCTCTATAATTTAATCAATTAAAAGTCTGAAAATGTAATAAATTGGTTGTTTTCGTCTCAAGTAGTAATTCTCA
Source organism: Adenanthera pavonina (assembly GCA_026686845.1). Lineage (NCBI taxonomy): Eukaryota > Viridiplantae > Streptophyta > Magnoliopsida > Fabales > Fabaceae > Adenanthera > Adenanthera pavonina. The sequence goes on along the minus strand of JAIVEN010000022.1, from coordinate 22,008,255 downwards.
AACAAAGAAAAAGGCCTTTCTTTTAGCTTCCTTTGGTAATCATCAAGATGTCATTAAATTATTAAAAAATTTAAAATAAATTATATTAATTATAAATAATGAATAATATAATTTATTTCTTAAATTTTGTGTATAATATAATTCATTTCTTATATTTTGTGTAAGGAAAAATGTCTAATTTTATAATAGAACACATTATTTAATTTTAAAGAATTTTTATTATTGTTGATAATAAAACTAATTGAATTGGATTTAGAGTGTTCTTTTTTATTGGCCGAAGACTTTATATAGTTAACCACATAACTTTGAGAATGTTTAAAAATATAGTTATAGTTTATCTACCAATCAGATTTTGATAGCAAGGTGAGAATAATCTTTATTAACCAGACCAATTTTCCTAAAAAAATATTTATTTTAATTAAATAAGATGTTGTGCTTAATTTTTGTATAAAGAGGAAATTATTTTTCAGTGAGAACAAATAATTTTTTTAGCTAAGACAAAGAAGAAGCAAATTATTAGAATTTTTTTTAGGAGAATTGTTTTGTCATTTAAAATGTTAAATTATTACAATTATTTTTTTTTACTTTTTCTTAACTTTTATTATTTTAATCTCAAAGTAGCAAAAAATTATTCAATATGCATGTTCAAGCAGAAAAGTGTCACGGTGTTGTAAATGACAAAATTATATAAATATCCATCATTTTCAAGGAATAAATTTTACAATCGCAACCTAGGACTGACTAAAATAGTAAAGATATGATGTAATGTAAGTAGAAATTAAAGGTTTAGATGCTCTTGATGTTACCAAGAAAAGAATAATTTCACTATCACCGGTCATATTTAACATACTCCATAACACATTCATATGGCTGCAATTTTTTCTTTGTTTTCATCTAAATTCTCTTTAGCTTGTGTTGCATTTTTCACATCTATAATATTAATTTTAAATGTTAAATTCACTTTTTAAAGATTCTTTATCACAAAAATTATAAGAAAAAGTTTTGTTTTCCATTTTAAATACACTCATATGAAATATAATAATAACCTTTATTAATTATTATAAATATTGACGTAGTCAATGCTATATTGTTAATGAGTTAAACAACTAAGGTTGGTTCACTTATGAAACCTATTCATTTCAAATTCTTTTTTTCAACAAATATTCAATTCAATTTGTAAGAATGTGAAATATACTTAATGAGAATGCAGATTCAAAACTATTGATATGAGGATCACATTCATGAATAATTATAAATAATTGTCAGTACTATTATAAGCATTCTCTGAGTATTGTTCCAACCTTGATAAATCCACAAAACTCCACTCAAACTTTAGTGTAATAATAATAATAATAAGAAGAAGAAGAAGAAGAAGCAACTTGTACACAATAATACAAAAGCAAAAACTGTGTCCTTATATGTTTAAAATAAAATTATAACAGGATTTTTTTTAGGTACATGAACTAATCGGAAATTAATAAAAGAGATCAAATATTAAATTTGATAATTACAAATTTTCCAGCTAATTGAAAACTGAAAACTTTAGAGATAATTGAACACGTATGTATATGGTGAAAATCTGACATGGCAGATAACTGGCCACCATTGATAATGATCGTTAAATGAAAATTTTCTGATACGGAGTAAATGAAAATTTTTTGATACGAAGTGAATGAAAGATGATAAGAATCAATTGAGTCAATTTAATGACCAATGACTACCTATCAATTCGGTTTCTCCCCTGATCTTCTCTTCAGTTCCCTCCAGATCCAAATCAAAGTACATGTATTTGGAAAGAACTAGAAAGGAAAATTAGGAGAGAAACCGGGTTCCTATCTACCATGAATACTCATATTAGTTATAGTTTTGTATACATAGAAATGACGCAAGACTTCGAAGCTCAACACATTTCTTAGTTGCTCTTCTGAAAGGCTTTTGATTTTGCCACCAAAGACATTCCATCCCACTTGAATACCTAAACTTACTATTTCCATCCTTGCTTGCAAACATCTTGTGACTTAAACTAGGAACATCTCTCTTCTGTTTCTTTCTTGGATTTGTATGCCTTGGCAATGGAGTTTTAGGTTCCTCAAGTTTACCGCTTGTTAATATGCAAATCATCCATAATCAACAAGCATAACAAAAGGGAAATGCATGCATGCATACATGTGTGTGTGCACACACGCAAAGAGGGACACACACACACACAAGGTGACACCCTATAAACTGCATGGACTTAGAGAAATAAGTTACACCGTTCATAACTTGTAAATAGTATAACTTGCTACAGATTTTATACATTACTCCCTCTAGTTTATATTATAAAATGTTTCATATCAAATACATGCATATTAAGGAAATTACCTTTTCATCTGAAGTTCATGAAAAAAAGTATCAAAATTTTCCATTTTACCTTTATTATATGCTCCATTATCATTGTCATTGTAGAAACTATGAAAGAGTAGTTGAGAATTGATGAGAGGGGTAAAATTAGAAGAAATATATCTAACACTCCATATTTTGGATAAAAAATTTGTTTTACAAAAATCTTATAATATGAACTAGAGGGAGTATATTAATTAATTGGTGTGTGTGTGTGTGTGTGAGACACAGAGAGAGAAAGAGAGATCAATAGACCAATCAAATAGTTGTTGGACTGCACTCACCTCTACAAAATCTAAAGTATGTAAAAATAAAGAAAACACTCAAAACAGTACTCCTAGCAAAAACCATAAAAGAATAAAAGTAACTCAATTTCTATGATGACAATGATGTTACAAGTTAGGTTTTAGTATTGGTGAACCAGGTTTCAAGAAAGAGAAAAATCATCAGAAATCCACACAAAACTGCAACATTCCATAGATGTCAAGCAGGACATGTTCAAAGGCAAAATAGAAAGCATAATATGCATTTTTTTTCTAGCCAGATGTTCGGTACAATTCAAAGTGCATGCAATTGGATGTGAACTGACCTTTCTTTGTCTAGAGATGTAGTTGGCATTCCTTCTGAATAGGGGTTACATGTAGGACAAATGTAGACCTCTTGATCGAAAGGTAATTTCATGCAATCAAAGTGATACCACTCACCATACTGATCACATGCAATCATTCTCCTTGGATTGAAGGGCTTTCAACAAATGTAAGAAAGCATACTTTGAGCCCTTAAAATTTGCAAGGATAAAGCAATGATTGATTACCTTCTAGCCGAAGACATGATACCATAAATGACATTATCTTTTGTTCTTCCAACAGAACATAAAGCACCTTTTACTAACCTTGAGTTCCTCATCCACATCAATGGGCAAGTTTTCACCTCTGCAATGAGTTCAAAAACTTTATCAAGGCTGAGAGCCCTAGAATCAACCGCAATCTGTCCATGAAAAATATAAAGGAAGAGCTGCATGAGAGAGACAATGAGAGGACATGGCACAAAGACATATGATAAAAAAAAATTCTAAACCTTCTTGGCTAGTTCTGCCCGCTACAAACATAAACAATTCACTTTTGCAAGTTTCAGCATGTCATGGTCTTTAAGTGATATTCCCATAGCCAGTCCCTGTTGTAAAATTTGACATTTTAGCAATGTCAGATCTCTTTAGTTAGATTGCCTTTTCATACTTTTTTAGGAAGGGAGAAACCAAACACCCCCCCAAAAAAATTATAATAGTTTTTCCCTTTTTCTTTTAAAGAGATTTCAAGGGCTGCCATTTCTTTGCTTTTTAATCTTCATTTTAGAGGCTGAATTTGTAGCAAAAGTAGATTTAATAGGAGGCAAAATCAAAACATTAAAAATAAAAGATAAGTGAATTAGCTTCTGGAGAAATAAAATGATAAGTTGATAACTTATCCTGCTCTTACAATGTAAACCCAAGAAAATTGAGACCTAAACATCATATATCTCTTTTAAATGCTTCTAAATCTCTCGAAAAGTAGGATTTTGTAAACTATTTAGTATTTTGTTGACTCGAATTTTCCAAAGATGTCTTGCTAAAGTCAACTCAAGGTCACGAATATCTTGATAATTAGAGACATCGGCCACTTCACTAGCCTATATAACCCAACCTTAATAAGCAAAATAATCCCGATTGTAAATATTTGTTAAATGAGAACATAGTCATAATTTCCATATTGTAATCCCCAAAATTCCCTGTAGATAAAGAAAGCACATCATTTGAGAAACAAAAAAGCATAAAATAATATAGGAAATTACATAGTTAAGGATAACAACAACAACAACTTGCCTTTATAGCTATGGTCAATTTTTCAGAGATGGTGCTAAGATCCTTGTCTAAGTAAGATTATGCAAAGTTCACTGTTTCTCTCAAGGAAGATCTACATACACGGGTTTGCTCAACAAGTTGGTTGAGAGCATCCATCTCATCAATCCTATACGTACAAGATACAATAAATGAGCTAAAAATTCCATTAATAGTAACAAATCCTTAATGAGAAAGTCCATTTTTCGATAGAAAGTAGCCCATACCTAAACTTTAGAAAATGAAAATCATAAATGGGAATTCAGAAGTATTAGTGATAGTCCAGGGTTCATTCTTTAAATTGTGCAAAAGATGCAAGGAGCAGGATTATAAACATTACTACTTTTGACTTGAATCAATTTATATTTGTCCTAGATTGAGCATGTTGCAATGAAATTATTGGACGTGCTACTATCATTAGCATATTGTCTAATGATTTGTTCGATGTATATTGTGTCTATAAGGAAGCCAGCAAGATCTAGAAGTCGCTGATCACAAAGTACACTACTGAGGATGTTGGAAAGTAGAAATTCATGATTGGAAATTACTACTAATGGAAGATGTCAGAAGAAAAAGACATTAAGCTACAGATCACTAAATACCATAAATTGCTAAAAGAACTTTGTACTGAGAAGATCAACCTTCCAGATGAATTTGTAGCTAGGATCCTGATAGAGAAACTACTGGATTTGTGGAAGGACTATAAACAGCAACTGAAACACAAGCAAAAGCAATTGTCATTGTTTGACCTCATCACTCGTATCATTATTGAAGACACCAATCGGAAGGAGATTCGAGTAGCAAAGGGTAAGGAGATGGCTTTAAAGGTAAACTTAGTGGAGACAAAGCAGCATAGTAAGAGATATGATTCTCACAAGAAACCTGACTACAAACCCAAGAATTCTAACCCCAAGTTCAAAAAAAAAGGGTAACTATTTTGTTTGTGGTAAGTCAGGTCATCATGCTACTCAGTGCATGAAGAGGGCTAGAAATGATAATCCTCCTAAGCTAACTGTAAATTTGGTTCAAGGAGATGATAATTTTGAAGAAATTTTTGTTACAGTCATTTCTCAAACTCTCCTTGTCTTTTATGTGAGAAAATGGTTGGTATACTCTAGGGCTACCAGGCACATTTGTGCAAATAGCGAGATGTTTGCCTCCTATGATCCTATAGAGAAACGAGAAGAGCATATTTACCTTGCTAACTCCCAAACTGCAAAAGTTCTAGGCAAAGGAAAAGTGGATCTCAAACTCACATCTGGAAAGACATTGGCTCTCAATGATGTATTACATGTGCTTGATGTTAGAGCAAACTTAGTGTCTGTAGCTTTGTTGGGAAAGATTGAGGTTAAAGTGTCATTTGAATCTGACAAGATTATAATGACAAAAAATAATGTTTTTGTGGGAAAGGGTTATTGTAATCATGGACTTTTTGTTCTAAATGTTGCTAAAATGAATGAAAATACATCTTTTTCTGACTTTCCTGTTTATATGATTGATTGTTTTGATATATGGGATGCTAGATTAGAACATGTTAGTAAGTCTTATGTAAATAAAATGTAACAACTTGGTTTAATTTTTTAAAATAAAAATAATAATTTAAATAAATGTGAAGTGTGTGCAGAAGCTAAAATAGATAAAAAATCATATTTTTCTACACAAAAAGAAACTGAATTACTTGCTTTAATTCACATTGATTTGGGTGATTTAAAACAAACAATGATAATAAGTGGTAAAAATATTATATAACTTTTATAGATAATTTTTCAAGACATACTAAAGTATATTTGTTAAGAAATAAAGATGAGGCTTTTGAAAAGTTTCTTTTGCATAAAACAGAGGTAGAAAATCGACTAAATAAAAAGATTAAAAGAATAAGGTCTAATAGAGGAGGATAATATGTTTTATTTAATAACTTTTGTGAAAAAGAAGGAATAATATATGAAGTAAGTCCTCTATATCCACCTGAGTCTAATGGAGTAGCTGAAAGGAAAAATAGAACTTTTAAAAAAATGATGAATGCTTTACTTGTAAGTTATTCTATACCTGATAATTTATGGGGTGAAACTTTGTTGTTTGCTTGTTTTTACAAAATAGAATACCTCATAAAAAAAAACGCCTTATGAATTATGGAGAGATTATGTACCTAATCTAAAATATTTGAAAGTGTGGGGATGTCTTGCTAGAGTAATGTTGCCTGACCCTAAGAAAAGGAAAATTGGGTCTAAAACCTTTAATTGTATATTTATTGGATATACTCAGAATAATGCAGCTTATAGATTTTTGGTTTTGAAAAATGATATTTTGGATCATAACACTATTATAAAAATTAAAGATACAGAATTTGTTGAGCATAATTTGCCTTTGAAAATTGAACATAATCCTAAAAAATCAGATATTTCTACTTCTCCTAAACAAAATTCAAATGAAAATTTGATTGAAAATTTAAGAAGAAGTAAGAGGCAAAGGAAAGAAACTTATTTTGGAAATGATTTTTATACTTATATGGTACAAGATGATCCTTTAAATTTTTATGAAGCTGTTTCTTCTTCAAATGCTCATCTTTGGAAAAAAGTAATTAAGGCTGAAATTAATTTTCTTAATCAAAATAAAACTTGGGTTTTAGTAGATTTGCCTCTAGGAGCCAAACCTGTTGGTTGTAAATGAGTTTTTAAGAAGAAACTTAACACCAATGGATCCATTGATAAATATAAAGTTAGGCTTGTAGCTAAATGTTTTATTCAAAAACAAAATATTGATTATTTTGATACTTTTTCTCCGGTTACAAGAATTTCTTCTATAAGAATTATGGTTGCTTTAGCTTCAATTCACAACCTTTTATATTCATCAAATAGATGTTAAAACAACTTTCTTAAATGGTGATTTAGAAGAAGAAATTTATATGGTACAACCTGGAGGGTGTGTTAGTCCTGGATAAGAAAAGAAAGTGTGTAAACTTGTTAAATCTTTATATGGATTAAAACAACCATATAAACAATGGCATGAAAAATTAGATTAAGTTTTAACGAGTGATGATTTTTCTACTATTGAAGTGGAAAGATGTGTTTATACAAAATTTATAAATGGTGATTGTGTGATTATTTTTTTATATGTGCATGATATGCTTGTCTTTGCTACTAGCATGAATGTTGTGATTAAAACTAAACATTTTCTTGCTTCAAATTTTGATATGAAAGATATGAGTAAGGTGAAAGTTATATTAGGTGTTAAGATTATAAGAAGCGAAAATGATGTTTTACTTTCTCAAAACATTATGTTGAAAAAATTCTTAAAAAGTTTGGACATTTTGATAATACTCCTTTAAGCACTCCTTATAATGCTAGAACAAAATGAGCAAAACATAAAGGTGATCTAGTGATTTAATCTAAATATGCACATATTATTGAAAGCCTATTACATTTAATGAATTTTACCAAGCTGTATGTAGATTGAATAGATATACCCACTATCTAAGCAGTGAGCATTAGCTGACTCTAGTTAGATTGATAAGATATTTAAGAGGTATTATAAACTATGGTGTATTTTATAGTGGGTTTCTGACTCTATTAGAAGGATACAGTGATGCTAACTAGATATTAGATTCAGATGAGATTAAATCCACTAGTGGCTATGTATTTACTCTTGGTGGTGGTGTAGTATCCTAGAGATTAGCAAAAGAAACTATTATTACAAAATCCTCAAGGAATTTAGAGTTTATTGCTATGGAATTGTCTGGTATTAAAGCTGAGTGGTTGAAAAACTTCTTTGCAAATATTCCATTAGGAGAACAACCAACACCATCAGTATCTTTACATTGTGACAACCAATCGGTGATTGCTACAGCTAAAAATAAGACCTTTAATGACAAAAGTAGACACATTTGGTTGAGACATAATATTATAAGATAACTGCTAAAAGATGGAGTGATCTCAATCAAATTTGTAAGGTCAGAAATAAATCTGGCAAATCCTTTGACAAAACCCTTGGGGAAGAAACAAATTATTAACACGTTGAAAGGAATGAGACTTAAGCCAATTTGAAATTAACAATGATGGTAACCTAACCCTTGTGATTGGAGATCCAATGAAGGAGATTCATATGGGTAAGAACAAGTCATTTGTTAGTTCTAATAGCACTAAAATTTGAGTCCCTTCCTATGGTAAGAGAAAGTACTACTATGCATTGTTGGTGAGGCTGAGCAAAACTCTTAATGATTTCATATTCCTTATAGATGGTATATTCATTATAGATACACTTGATGAAATCACCTAGACGAAAGTGGAGTGGGGCCTTTCCTATGAGATCGTGGTGAAATCTCTAGAGCATTCATCAAATTCTAGCTATGTGCATAACCGTTTAAAGCACAAAACCACCGTTAATAGTAGGAATTGTGGGGGTATATTCTGACTAATAAGTCCTCTAGTATACAATCAAGAGTTGTTGGTTCATAGAAGCTTTAAGCTTCACTGACTTCTCTGTATACTAAGATTTATTACTCTAGCTCTAGTTCATAGTCCAAATGACACTAGATTCGAAACATTTATACTCATATTATAACTTAGATGATAGTGATCTTTTAACACGTCGGGGATTGTTAGAGTTTGTATGGGTATGTGTTAAAAAGAAAGTCCCATATTGCTCAAAACAAAGGAAGCCTTAGTGTATATATACTAAGATAAGTTCTAGAGCAAGTAAAAGGATCAAGAGAAGAAGTGGGCTCGTGCGTACAACAACAGGTCAACGTAGTTGAAATTCTCCAATTCTCCCCCTACGTGCGAGTAGATGTGGAATTGAGCATTTTTGTTAGAAATATTTTTCTTGAAATTTTTTTTCAAAAAATATTTTAAAAATAAGCTTACCAGAAAAACCTTATCTTTAGCAGTTTTGAATTTTGGACCTTAAAAAATTGTACATTAAAACATTTTATTATCAACTTTGATTTCTCATTAACTATTTTTCCCCAACATTCAGAAATGGTTTTCTTTTGATCACCTTTAATTTCAACATTATAAAACATTTAATTATCAGCTCATAGGAATACATAAATAGCAAGCTCAATGGAATACATAAAAGTTCAATGTCAATGGATACATCAAAGAAGCAAATAAACAAACAACACACACAAAGAAATACGACAAACAATGATCAATTATCATTTTGATAATCAATCCACATCTGATGAGCTATTGCATCCCTTATAAGCTCACCCTGAGCAGCCTCATTGCCATCACCCTTGGAGCATGATTAATATCATTAGATCCATGTTGAGCTGCAAGTTCAACATCGATTTGAGTTAGAAGCTCTTCATCAAGGTCTATGCTCATTAGGTAATTATGAAGAATGCAACATGCAATTATGATCAATTTTTGAGCTTTGACACCATAAGTAGGCTTTGATGAGCTGAATAAAATTTGAAACCTTTTTTTCAATACCCCAAAAGCTCTTTCAATAGCATTACTTAGTGATGCATGCCTAAGATTGAGTGGTTCTTTATGATTTTGAGGTGGATTTCTTGCAGAATGTTCTTTCAAATAGTATCACACTCCTTTATAAGGTGTTATAAGACCACTTGTTAACATGAAGCCAGCATCCATAAGGTAATATTTTCCTATCATCAAGTAAAATAGTTACTATTATAGTTACATCATACCTTATTTAATTATTTAATTTGAACAATTTTACTAACTTATAAAACAAATTACCTTCAGGAATTCTAAGTCTATTCTCTTTTCTTAATGCATCCTTTATAATTCTTTAGAGATGCAGTGTCTTCTCAGCTAGGGAGCACATAAGTGAATTTCATATCAAATGTGTATGCTGCTAGCACATTTTGTGTTGGGAAGTCTTTCCTACCACGATAGTGTGGAGCACCTACAAGAGGTACTTTTGCACATATATGTGTTTTGTTTATGGCACCAATATAGTCCTTAAAATATGGGAAAAATCAAGAAGTATTCTAAATTTGGGGAGGAACTCTAGAGCCATCAGGTTGTACAAGTAATTTATCTTCTAATTCAAGGATAGAAGCAACACACGATGGAGATGATGACTAACTGTCTCACCAGAACATCTAAACCAAAAGATTTTTCACAATTTCTTACTTTGTGGGTTAATATGTAAAGAGTTTTTGCAACTTATTCTTTCACACTTGACTAACATGTGGAATGTAAGCCACCATCTCTTTATAACATACAACATAATGTTAAAAAAGCTTGAGGACCCATTCTAATAATATTTCAACTAGTTCGATGACTAGTTACTTGACTCATTACTTCCTCACATACCCTTTCTCTCTTGGAGCTTATACTATAACTTATTTCTCTCCTACGACACATTTGAACCAAATAATAAAATACAATAACACATACAAGGTTAGCTATGAGTCTTCGGTGCATGTCCTACCATTGGATCAAAAAGTCATTATCAGACTCCATCTAACAAATCAAGAAAAATATTTCAACAAGTTATGATGCATGCATGCATAAAAAAGGGTGCTGCAATAGAGAAAGTGATACCATTATATTGTCGATTACAACTTGTTTTATAGACTTCACGACAACTAGCATTGATGTGATTTCCTTATTTAACAAACTATAATGGATAGTTGATTAGAGCATTGGATTAAAATCATTTATTCAGTAACCAATGAACCCAGATGTGGAAAATTAAAAAATTTTGTGTTAATTTCGACTTGCATATTCTTATAAATTTCAACTAAATAATTGATCCAAAATGAAGCCATAATCAAAGCCAAGAAAAATCTAATAAAGAATCAACACATCAATTAAGCAAATGGCAGCATAACAGTAAGGGTAAATCAACCGAAAGATAGAGGCACAAATATATAAAAAATTAGTGAGAAGCCTGAAATTTGATACAAAAGAATGACAAAAACATTTTAACAATGGTTAAAATAGTTCAAATGAGCTTAATCATACTGGGGAAGTAGTTCAGGGCATGGATTTTGAAAAAAAAAAAGCAAAACAGAGAGAGAAGAAATGAAACCTTGCATGTGACTACATGCATGACGGCTGGAGTATAAGTTAATGACGGTGAAGATAGCTAGAAATTTGTTGTAAAAGAATGCCAAAAGCATTTTAACAATGATTAAAATAGTTCAAATGAGCCTAAATCATAGTGGGGAAGTAGATCGAGGCATGGATTTAAAAAAAAAAAGGTAAAATAGAGAGAGTAGCAATGAAACCTGGCCTGGTACCACGGACACGACAACAGCAGCTGCTGAAGAAAAGGTTGACGATGGTGAAGGGGCAGCACTGGACGTGCAAAGCACAGAGAATGAGTGGCTACGAGTGAAACCTATTGTCACGATGAAGTTTGTGAAATGTAAAAAAGGGGCATTGGAATTTCTGAAAAGTCCAAGGGCAATTTAGTCAGGATGATACAAAATGATACATTCTCCCCCTCCCAAATTACCCTAATTTGGGGGGAAATGTGACCAACGGATGAAGGGAAAATTAACTATAACCAAATTTTTCCTCCCATTCCCCATTTATTTTTCTACCAAACAAGGGGAGGGGAGCAAAATCCCTCTTTTTCCTTTCGTTTCCCTTACTTTTCCCCCTAACCAAACAAAGCCTTAGATATTATAAGAAAATGGAGTTATTTTTTGTAATATCCCTATTTTTTTATGATGTTATAAAATGAATAAAAGATGAGAAACGAAGTAAGTAAGACGAAAAGGCTATATATAATTGGACTTTAGAATGAATTAATTTCCCATCTAATTTTCAAAAGAAGTTATGTTTCATTCTTAATTAGAATTAATTTTTCATAAGGTCCTTAGTAAAAATTAATTCCAGAACTTATCTCAGAAAATATGCAATATACCACTTGAATGAAAGTCCGCTTCAAGCTGAGCATAACGGTATAAGTATTACGTTCCTGGGAAGTCTAGGTTAAGAGATAGATCAATTTGAAGTTAATGTGAATAGTAAAAAAAAAATTGGTCTTTGGGTAAAATTACAAGAAAGTGTCTAAAAGAATGAATAATTCCATTTTTAAACCCGATTCAGGGGCAAAACGGTCATTTCCCAGATTAGAAGAAAAATATGAATATTGCATTTAAACCCCAAGGAAAAAAATATTAATATCATAAAATGCATAAGTAACTAGGAAAAACTGAGAGACACCGTTAAGCGTGAAGTATGGTAAAGAGATATTTTTTCAGATTAAACGAAAAAATAAGAAAATTATATTTTAGCTCTAAGAACTAAGAATACTTGCAATTTAATCCCTGAATGAAGAAATTCATGTGGGAGGAAATGAAAATAAGGTTGGAAAAAATTACAGTTAATGATCTAAAAGTTTCAAAAATTATAAATTTATCTTGGGTTAAGGGTATTTTTGAAAATATGAAAAATTATAGTCAAAATAAAACTCTCAAGGAGATAAGTCCAATGGTATATAGTATGAAATTTAATGAGATCAAAATAATATTTATTGGGTAATTAGGGTTTAATATTAATATTTTATTTGATAAAGGTCATTTGGACTTTAGAAAAAGGTGGTATTAATTCAAGAAAAATGAATGGGTCTCGCTAAAATATATTTTAGGTGAAGAAAATGATTTTAGTCCGAAAGATATCTTTGGATAATCCTGTATTAATATAATGACGATTTTAGCGAAAATAGTTAATCGGTACGGGCGCACTCAATCGATAAAGGGTATATTGATCCATAAAAGTTATTAAAGTAATTTTTGGCCAAGAATGGGACAAGTGGCATGCTACAGCTGATAAAGGACCTTAATGAAATTAGTTAAAAGCTTTATTAGATAAAAAGTAATCAAAGTCAAAGATTTAATTAACAAAAGTAACTTTATGATTGATTGACACTTAATCACCTTGGTTAAGCATTCAACATGTCTTCTTCAGCTCAAAACACGCACAACTAGAGGTGAGTAAAGGGAAAAGAAGGTGTGAAAGAGAGAGAGCAAAAGGGAGAAGAAAAAATCACAAGTTTGATCTCAAACTCTCAAGGTAAGTTCCTTTGGTGATTATCTTGCATTTACTTAAGTATGATAGTGTTTCATGGAGTATTTCTCTCTATTTTTACTCTAAAAATTTCTTCCTAGAGAGAGAGAGTAGAGAGAGAAAATGAAGCCATGAAAAAAGTGATCCATGAAAAGTTTTGTATAGACTTTAAGATGCAAAGATATACCATTAAATTGCAAGTTTGTGTAGTTGTGATTTTCTACAATTTTGCTGAATTTTTTGTTGAATTAAGGTTTAAATTAGGAAGGGAATTTCATGATTTTAACCTAAAAAATGGATTCTTTGGGTCCAAAATAGGTGGATACAAGTATGCTATACAAGAAAAGTTCAATGGAAAATAAAGTGAAAATTTTAGTCCAAGTATGCACATTTTGTGAATGAGGTTGTGTAACTGGTGGCTAATGACCTCATTTTGTGATACTATAGGACTCAAAGAAGTGTTAGAAGTTCAAAGGGAAGGTGTGCACAGTTTGGAAAGGATTGAAAGCTAAAAGGTAGTTTACTAACCTAATCTTGCATTATATGGTTATATAGTTGCAATAGTTTTAATGTTATACCAAATGTTTGCAATAATGTTATGTGATGATTTGTTGATATTGGCTGAGTTATTTAGGGAGTTTTGTGACCCCGGGATGTCCAAAATGTAAGGGAAAACTCTGTCCAATTTTCTATAAAATGTTTTAAGTATAAATGATTGTAAATGTTTGAATGATGATTTGATGAAGTGCGCTTGCATTATATGATTATATATTTACTTGATTAGTGGTAACTACTGAGATTCTTTGAATCTCATCCCTTCCAAATGCTTACCATGTTTAGGCCAAGCAATGCAAGAAGTTCATGAAGAGCCAAAAGAGAGGAGGAAGAAATTGGTGGAAATTATGTTTTTGCAAGGATTGATGTTAATTTTTGATAATATGTATAAATTTGTATGCAAAGGATAAATCATATATACTGATACAAGTATATTCCTTGAGATACCTTTTGATATTATGTATGAATATCGTACAATGAATGATGATGTATATATGATATGAAGCTTATTTTGCCAAGACATGAATGGAGTTATACAATCTGGACACCCTGACAGATATGTAGGTACTGTTATATAAGATAGGGTAGTAGCTAGTTTAAGTAATATATATGCTCTTAAACTACACAAGTAGAGCTTTAAAATGGTCAAAGAGCACTCCATTTGGAGATATGTATAAATTATAGTGATTTTTCAAAGTTAGAGTTCAAAACAGGGAAAGATTGGGAAAACTGGAAATTGAAAGTTAGATACTGGAAAATTAAAAAGATAATATAAAATCTTGTAGAGGTCCAAAAATTTAGTAGCTTCTATTTCTAGAAAGGTCCATATTTGAAGTTTCATATGCCACTAATTTGGAGGTAATTGGAGTTATATTATAGGAGATATGGATGTTTTCCCAAAACTGTTCCAGCAAAAATGGAATTCTGACCCTTTATGATTTAAGTTAACTCCATGCCCCGTGTACATAAAATAAATGTACAAAAAAAAAGTCTAAAAGTCGTACATTCAGGGCTTTTATATGACATAAAGAATGTTTGATTTGGCTCAAGATATAATGAGATATGAATTTTTAAATATAAGGCCAAATTCTTGAGAAAGAGAAAATGACTAAATATATAGTAAATATTTGAGAAATAAACTGTATGAATTAGTCAAGATAATGCTCTATTTCATATTTTTTTCATGTAGATAAGGTTTTGATCTATTTTTAGAGACTTGAATCACTATAAAATGATTTTTTTAAAATTAGTTATGAATTTTCAAAGTTTATCGAGTAAAATAGAAATGACACAATGAATAGTACCCGAAATAGAGAAAATTCTGTTTTAATATTTTTTTGCAATCAAATCTCTAATCATACAATAATGGACATAATTGGAGTCCAATACATGGGAAATTGACTTAAGTATAAGGTGTTACATTTTTTACTACAGAATCATGTAATTAGATGTTGGTTTTACTAATATTTGTTAGAAATAGTAAATGAAAATTAATCGGTGCCCAAAAACATATAACAACCACACTATCCTTAAGATGTTATTCACTCCCACTATAATTACTATTGGGATTCATCAAACTACCCTTAGGAGTTATCCCAAACACGTGAGACAGCAGACAGTAACTTTTAATGTCTCAACAAAAACACAGAAATGAAAACCAAAGAGGATATAAGAAGGAGAAAGCAAAGAGTGTTTTTCTATCTATTTCCCAAGTTTGAATTGTTGCCTTTTATAGCCAAATAAAATAATCAAATATTAAAACTCAATCAAAACCATAAACTAGCTATTTCTAAACATTGCAAAGAAATCAAAACGTTAATAATCAATTTCTTAACATTGGTAATAAATATGAAAAGTTGTAGAAAAAATTGAATAATTAAAACCTGGTTTGGTGGATTATTTGAATTTTAAATTCAGATTAGATCTACACCATCAAATTAATCTAATAGTCATGATGTGCCAAATGCTTAAATATTAAATTATCAATATTTAAGCCACTTAGTCTTCCCTCCAAAAACATCTTTTGACAAATGGCATAGTCTCATTCTTTTATACCCTTAGAGAGCCTTGTCCCTAAGCAATGTAGGACTTTGAGTTTTTCAAATTACTTACAATCGCCCACTTAGTTTGAAAAACTAAGTGTCTTCTCTAACCCTTAAGAATATGCATAATAACAAGTGTTCTTCGACTTGAACCTATTAATAGTGTAGGTACTCCAAATTATTAACAAGTTGATAGTTGTTAATTGCATTGAACCACAACTTTAGTGTTAGTATTAGAAATACCACACACATATCCTTATATTAATTTCATCTTGTATTAATCTTCCCACACTTTTATGGCTATATGCTCATCCTAGACTTTTCATGAATATTTCAACAATTACCCCTAAATTCCTGTAAGAAGTGGCACCACTTCTTATGTTTATAGAGATGGATTTCCTTTAAGTCTTAATTACTCAAGCTTCCTTAAATTCATTAAGAGTTAACTCACCCTAAATACTTAAGTTCTCATATATGCACTAGACCTAGAATGGTTAAGTAAATACTCTAGTGTCCAATCACTTATCAGTAACTTGTTTTTACCCATTGAACCTTTAAACCAAATTTTGTCTAGTTAAAGATTGGGTTTCCATCACTGGTAATTGATGTTCAAGTGTTTCAATCCCATTCCTCTTGATATTTGGTTAACCAATCCTTTATTGAATCCTTTTGTAAAAGGATCAACTAAGTTTTCATTTGTTTTCACATACTAAATTGTAATCACTCCATCAAAAATCAATTGTCTCACATATTTATGCCTTAGGCTTATATGTCTAGATCTGCTATTATAAATTTCATTAAATGCCCTAGACATAGTAGCCTCATTGTCACAATGTAAAGAGATGGTTGGCATTGGCTATAGCCACAGCTTTATTTTCAACAATAAATTCCTCAACCATTCTCCCTCTTTACATGCTGACGCTAAGGCAATAAAATCTGATTCCATCATAGAATGACTTATACAAGTTTGTTTTTTTTATGCCCAGGAGATTGCTCCTCTTGTCAGAGTAAATATCCACCCTAAAATTGATTTATTATCAGTTGCACTAATTATCCAACTAGCATCTGTGTATCTTTCCAACACTACTGGAAATTTCTTGTAAAACAATCCTAAATTGATTGTTTTCTTTAGATATCCTAGGATCCTTGTAATTCCATTTCGGAGCTTTGTTCCTAGATTGCTTGTATATTAGGTCTAGTGCAATGCATTGCATATATCAAACTTCTAATAACACTAGCATATTCTAGCTTAGCCATAGATCTAGCACTATTCTCTATTAAATGATGTGACGAATCAAAAGGGGTATTTACTTCTTTTACATTTAAATGTTAAAACTTGTTCAAAATTTTATTAATATAGTGAGATTGATTTAGAGAAAAACCCTTACTATGCCTTTTAACTTTGATTCCCACTATAGTATTTACCTCTCCTGGATCTTCATTTTAAATTGTGATGATAAAAACTTTTTAGTCTCATTTACCGCAATCATACTAGTTCCTAAGATAAGTATATCATCCACATATAAACAAATAATGACACCATATTTATCAGTAAACTTTAGATAAACACATTTATCTGCATTGTTATGCTTAAAGCCATGAGACAAAACAACATAATCAAACTTTTCATACCATTGATTGGGAGCTTATTTTAAACCATACAAAGATCTAGTTAATTTGCAAACCTTTTCGTTTCTAGGAAATACAAATCCTTCTGGTTTTCCCATATAAACTTCTTCTTTCACCATTTAAAAATGTTGTTTTAACATTCATTTGATACACAAACAAGTCATTAATAGATGCTAAAGCTAGTAAAACTCTAATAGAAGTAATTCTAGAAACTAGTGCATATATATCAAAATAATTAACACATTCTTTTTGTTTAAAACCTTTAGCAACCAATATAGTTTTAAAAGTTTGAATAATACCATCAATATCATATTTTCATCTAAAAACTCATTTGCAACCAATAGGTTTTGACTCTTCCGGTAAATCAACTAATTCCCAAGTTTTATTAGATAATAATGAATCCATTTCATTATTAATGGATTCTTTCCAAAAACTTGAGTCTCTGAACCTCATTGCTTCTAGATACGTTTTAGGATATTCTTCAACATTTAAAACAATAGGGATTTGTATTGCACAAATTCTCTATCACCTTTAACTAAGAAAACAATTGCTTGAGAATTAATAAAATTGGAGTCTAAACATTTTTCTTTCCTTACTCTTTGACTTCTTCTAGGTTCGATTTCTGATTAAGACTCTACTAATTCATTTCTTATAGAGTACAACAATGGCATGATTATGTTATCATATATAGAAGTTCAAATTTAAGCCGAAAATCAAGCCCAATATAAAGAGCTCACTTAAAAAGGCATGCGACTCTCTTAAAAAGCATGTGACTTGAGGATTAATGGGCCTAATTAATATTAATTTCATTTTTTATTAATTATGGGCTGAACTTTGTTAATTAATACAACTCAATTAGTTAATTAGTAGTCTTTTTGATTGCCTACCTTGTAAATAAGCATGTCATGTG
Organism: Adenanthera pavonina; assembly: GCA_026686845.1. Lineage (NCBI taxonomy): Eukaryota > Viridiplantae > Streptophyta > Magnoliopsida > Fabales > Fabaceae > Adenanthera > Adenanthera pavonina. The sequence continues at coordinate 21,989,871 of JAIVEN010000022.1, read as the reverse complement.
CCAAACATGTGATTTCATTAATGTGGTGGCATGTATATAAGAGCTTAGGTCTTATTTTTATTATTTTCTTATGAATTTTTGTTATTTTATTTTAAGGATTTATTTTACTAGTTTTCTAGATCCAATAGGAGTGTTATTTGGGTCTAAAGTTTCTTAATCCTATTAGGATTATTTGAGCCCAAATTAATTAGGTTTTCTAGGCTTATTAGGTTACATTTCATCTTGCCTATTTAATGCTAACTTTTATATGCGTTTTTCATATTTTAATGAATAGAATTTTAGACTTTGCTTCTCTTGCGTTCTTTGAGTGTTAGAGCGAACTATGACTTATCGAAGAATTGGTCTTTCCTTGTGGTGTCATCGGAACTAGAGTTCCATAAACCGGTTCTCTTGGATTCTAATTCACCTAGACCAACATATATTTTGTGCTTTCTTGTTTATTCTCTTCTTTGGCGTTTTCTTCTTGCTATTTCTATTTTTTTTAGTTTTTGTGTTCATTGTTATTGCAACGATTCGAGTGTCATTCCCTTTAAGTCTCTTTGGATAGGTTCCATAAGGGTTTACTTATCACTACCTTTCCACAATTCATAAAGAGTGCATTTTATAGATTTTGAAAAAATTTTATTCAAAATATGGTTAGCAGTTAACAAAGTTTCACCCTCTAAATTTATGGGAGATTTTGCATTCATAATCATTGCATTTACCATTTCTACTATAATTCTATTTTTCCTTTTCAATAAACCATTTTGCTTATGTGTATAAGGAGCACCTCACTTGATGAATAATTCCATTATTTTGCAAAAGAATGAAAATTCATTAGAAAAATATTTTTCCCCTCTATCACTTCTCAAGATTCTAATTTTCTTTTCCTTTTGATTTTCTACAACATTTTTAAAGTTTAAAAACATTTCAAAAGCTTGATCTTTTATTTTTATCAAATAAACATAAGTAAACCTTGAGAAATTATCTATAAAAGTTATAACATATCTATTTCCTTCTCTTGTTAAAATACTGTTTAATTCACAAATATCAGAGTACACAAGTTTCTGAACTTCTTTGGACAGAAGGAAAATGCTTTTTTACTATCTTAGCATATGCACAAATTTTGCATTTGTTATCTTTATTATTTTCACGTAGGATTAATCTATTTTTTAGACATATGTTCTATGGTTTTATAATTAACATGTTCTAATTTACCATGCCATAAAGTAAAGATTCATCAAGCATGTAAATAGAAACTGAAACATTCTTATTGATGCTTAATTTAAACATTCTATCAGAAACATAACTCTTGTTCACAAATGCCGCATTCTTAGAGATAATAATCTTATCAGCATCTAAGATAGCTTTCAGTTCCTTTCCAGATAATACACTTGCAGATACAAGATTCTTTCTAATTTCTTGAACATGAAGTACATTTTGTAGAATCATCTTCTTTCTAGCAGTAAACTGTAACTCAACACTGCCTCTCCCAAGTACATTTGCCATGCTTCCATTGCTCGCAATCACATGCTTCTCTTATTGAGCAATTTCATAATAGATTCCTATCATGGCAGACATAGACTGTGGCTCTAGAATCATACCACCAGTCAAATGGCTTTGCAGCAGTAGCCATATTTATTTCTGAAATCGTACCAATGTATATATCAGAAACATGGCAATGACTTTGTCAAATTCTGTATCCAGCAGGTTTGCACTATTGGTAATTTTGTTCCTTGGCTTTTCCCTATATCTACAATCCTTTTTAAGATGTCCTTTCTTTCCACGAACAAAACAAGATTTTTTAGTCTTGAATTGTTTTCCCAGAATGAAGTTAGTAGGCTCTGGGTTCTTCCTCTGCTGTTGTTATTTCTAGGAAAATTCTGATTTTTATGACCTGCAACAGCCACATAATTATCCTTAGTTTCAGATTTTGAATGCTTCTTTTGTAAGATATGAGTTTCTTCTTCAATCCTTCAATGCGTCAGAATCTGATCTAAGATAAAACTTTTTGTGGTGTGCAGTGACTTCTTCCTGTAATCATGCTAGCTATGAGGTAACTTTGCAATGATTGCACCCCCTTGCATAGACTCTGGAATGTCAATTTTTATGTCTTTTAGTTTGGAAACTATTATCTGTAAATCATGAACTTGATCTAAAATGTTAACAACATCTTGCAACTTGTAATCAAAATATTGCATAATTAGAAACTTATCTGTCCTTGATTTTTCCGAGTTGCACTTGGCTTCTAGTACATCCTATATTTCTTTTGGTGATGACAAGGATAAGTAGAGATCATACAACCAGTTGGATGACGTGTTTAAAATATGGCCCCGTCACAACACTTTATCTTATGCCCTTTTCCTGCGTGTAGCCTTGACTTCTTCACTGTCATCATCACTTGATTTAGTAAGAGGCTCCAAAGTAGGGTCAAGAAGATACAAAATTTTCATGGTAATAAGAAGAAACATCATCTTGTCCTTCTACTTGTTGAAATTCATTCCATCGAAATGATCCAGCTTGATGAAGTCATGGTTCATGACCTTCTACCTGTTGAAATTCATTCCTTCGAAATGATCCAGCTTGATGAAGTCATGGTTCATGACCTTGAAAGCTAATTCCTGGGTTGTCTCCATCTTCAGTTAGCAAAATTAACACCTTAAGATTATTAGAAATAGTATATGAAAATTGACCTATACCCAGAAACGTATGACAACCTCACTATCCTTAAGGTATTATTCTCCATCATTATGATTGTTGCTGGAATCCAATGAACCACCCCTAGAAGTTATCTTAAGCACCTGAGATAGCATACAACAACTTCTAATATCTCAATGAAACACAGAAATGAAAACTAGAGAGGATATAAGAAAGAGAAAGCAGCAACAACAACATTAGTCTTATCCTACTAAGTGGGGTTGACTACATGGATCATATGACACTAATGGGCACTATCAAACATCATCTCTTTAGATAAATCATTTATCAAAAGATCATATTTTATAACTTCTCTCAGTGTCATTCTTGGTCTTCTACGCTTTTAAAAAATCCAAGCCATTTGATCAACTCTCATTACTGACTCTTCTTGTCCTCTTCTTTGTACATGCACATACCACCTTAAATGATTTTCCACCATTTTCTCCTTGATAGGTGCTACTCTGATTTTCCCTCATATACAATCATTTATTATCTTATCCATTCTTATAAGAAAGAGAAAGCAAAGTCCAAAGAGTATTTTTCTGTCCATTTCCCAGGTTTGATCTGCTGCCTTTTATAGCCAAATAAAATAACCGAATATTAAAACTCAATCAAAACCATAAACTAGCCATTTCTAAACATTGCAAAGAAATCAAAACATTGATAATCAATTTCTGAACGTTGGTAATAAATATGAAATCTTTTAGAAAAAATTGAATAATAAAAATTTGGTTTGATAGATTATTTGATTTTAAATCTAGATTAGATCTATAGCATCAAATTAATCTAACGGTCACGATATGCCAAGTGTTTGAATATTAAATTATTAATGTCTAAACAACTTAGTCTCCCCTCTAAAATATCTTCTGACAAGTGGCATATTCTTCTTCTTTTATGCCGTTAGAGAGCCTTGTCTTTAATCAATGTGAGACTTTGAGTTTTTCAAACTACTCCTTACAATATTTATGCATTCATTGTTGTTAGTTGATGCTTTAGATGGTTTATTTATGCATTTATTTTGTGTAGTCATAAGGAGATTATGACCAAAAGCTTTCCCCACTTTGAGTATTTGACCATTGTGTGGGGTATAGACAGGGTAAAGGAAAAGAAGACAAACAAGTGGTGAAATTGAAGAATTAGATGAGATAAATTTTGAGAGTCTTAATGTAACTATGTATAGATATTTTGATTGTGTAATAACTATGTATATGAGGTAGGATGGGCATTAGCTTTATGGTTTGATATAACTCAAGATATTTGATTTGTTAGTATAACCTATCATGCAGGGTTAAGCTTGGATTTTGTCCAGGAACAACATTAAGCACAAACATATATATATATATATATATATAGTTAGGTGTTGTCAAATACTTTTTCTGATCCTTTTTTATGAGAGATAACTAACTACTTCACCAGAATTAAGAAGAATAGTTAAAATTGGTTAAATGTAATTAATATGTAACAATATGAAATTTTGTTTAAAAAAATGCACATATTTAATTAAGTAAACCTTTTAATGATAACTTAATTAATTCACATTTCAAGTAAAAGGAATTTATAATGGAAGAGTATAAAATGAACTTATCATTAAATTCATAAGATAAGGGGTATTATTTCTCATAAATATAACCAAAATGTAACTCCTAAAAATCTCTTATAAAAAGGATGAGAGAAATTTTTTTTTTGCATGTGTTGTAATATGAAGTTATTACTTATTAGCATAAACTTCCATTACTCTTTTTTTAACTCTTAACTCTGTAATTTAAAGCATACCAATGATCTAGAAAATAGCTTGCATATAATATAGTTGTATTGAGTATGTAATTATATTATTTTAATGTTTTTGTTGCTATAAATCATATATATGTAGAGTGATAAAATAATATATAATTATCATCAATCAACTACTATGTCTCATACTCTAATGGTATTTGTAATAATTTCCAACTCATGCTACTATATTTCCAATCATAGTTGGAATGATTTCCAGCTCATCATAGTTAGAATAATTTTCAACTTATCTTACATTATTTCCTATCTTATTTGTGTTATTTCCAAGGGTATTTGTAATAATATCCAACTTATATTACCTCATTTCCAATCATAGTTGAAATGATTTCCAACTTATCATGCATTATTTCTAATCTTATTTGCATCATTTCCATCTAAAAAAGACAATATGATGGTTATATATAGGAATAGGGCAGTTACAAAAAAAATACTCTCTCCAGTCCATATTATTAAGTGTTTCTAACTATTTTACGATTATTAAGAAAAATTGGTTGTATACCTGAAAATTCTAAAAAAAATTTAACATCCAAATTTTACCCTTATTAATTACCAATAAAAATTATTTTGACAATTCATTCATTCTTTCTTTTTTCTAACTTACGAGATGATAATCAAAAGGGGTAAAAAAGGCAAACTCTTACTTAAAATTACATAATCCCTTATATTTCAGACCAAATAAGGGTTCATCTAGAATCCTTATAATATGGACCGAAGGAAGTGATGAGACAATTTTTTAAAGGGAGAATTGCAAAATGGGACCAAAACAAGGAAATAATTATAAACTAAGGCTAACTATACAATTAATTATCTTAAAAGATCAAATATTTTAAATAAAACCAAATAACAGTGAGATTACCAAAATACCCTAAAGCTTTCCTCCTCCTCCCCTACCATCAATGGAAGGCACCGACAGTCAGTCAACAATCACCAGCCATCAGTCAACAGTTGCGTAATGATCGATGACTTGCAATTTTTTGTTTTTTTACATAATTTGTAACTTGTTTATTTTGAATTCAGAACTCAATTTCTAAATTTTTACTATAAATTGTGTTGAATCAGAAGTTTTAATGATTCTTTACAATTAGAGTTTGGAAAGGATAATATCAAAGGAGTATGAAATGACAAAGTGAAGAAATCCAATGAAAAACATGTGAAAATTTAGTTGTTATGATTTCTCACTATGTACACTGGATAAAAAGCTTTGATTCTAACTTCTTTATTTTATCACAGCACTTAAAGGAGTAATTTCATAGTTATCCTATGTTAACATATGTTAAATTTGAAAAATACTAACTAAAAAACAAGTTTTGTTATTGACTTATGTGTATTTTGTGAAAAATTTAAAATTGCTTAGTGAAATTTGAAGGTACAAAGGTTTTATCTCTGATACACAAATTTCAACTCTAAAATTCAAATTTTGGACTAAGCATTATTGGTCAATGTGTGCAAAATTGATATGAAGTTTAGTCAAAATTCAAATGTTGGTGAAGTTTAAAGAGAGTTCAAAGCCACCTCCTCTGATAGACGAACTTTAGACTTCAAAGTGTAAATTTTGAAATGAGAACTTGTGAGTCTCATTAGAGCATGCCTCTAACAGACAAACTTTGTAATTCAACATTCGAATTTCACAGGAGAGAACTTTCATGCCATGTTGAACAAGTCTCTAATGGACGAATTTCAGCTTTTGAAATTCAATTTTCTAGTACACTATGAAAACGTGAGACAATTGTTCAAACTCAATAAATGCACTTCTAATATGAAAATTCGTATGTTCTAATATGAGATATCTTCGACAAACTCAAAATTCAAATATCAAATTTAAACAAATGAATGTTGAAGTTCAACATTGAAATCCTTAACCTTCTGGGTCTACGAAATTTATCTGTTGAACCCCAAAATTCAAATTTTGGCATGTCAGACTCATTAAATATGGTTGGTGAACGACTATTTTTGCAGAGTAACCATTGGTTAAAGTTTCTAAGGCTAGATCTTATGTCTAATGACTAGTTAAGTTACAAATCTATAAATAGAATTTCATTTGAAATTGTGAGTAATGAATTTAAGCTTGTCTTTGCAAGATTCTTTGTGAGAGGAATCACAAAGAGTATTAGGAAACAGTTATAAGAGTGTTGAATGAAAAATTTGAGTGTTCTTATACTAGAGCATGAGTCTGTACTGAAGTATTGCAAGGAGCTCATTGAATTTTTGCTGATAGTGAAATCTTAAGTGGTGGCTTGAGGATTGGACATAGGTCAAGTGGATTAGACCGAACTAAGATAAATTTGAGTCATCTCTTCCCTTATCTTGCATTTACATTTGTTTTCATTGCACTCTATTTTTCTGCAAGCTTTTGCTTTCACTGTGAACTTGCGTTTTTGTAGAAAAATTTTAAACATTTCAATTCACCCCTTTCTTGGGAAGCCAACAATCCTAATAAATTGTTCCAGTAATTTACAACTTAGTTACTTTAAATTTGTAATTTAATTTCCAAATTTTTACCATGAATTGATTTAGTGGTTTGCAATTTCTTTTTCATAATTTGCAATGTGATTATTCTAAATTTGCAGATCAATTTAAAAATTTTTACTATGAATTATTGTAGTGATTTGCAACTTATTGTTAAAAATTTGCAACTTAAATTAGACTTTGCAATTCTGTTCCCAAACTTGAAACAGAAGAATAATACCACACCCCCATAATGAAGCAATAATCTTCATAACTCATAACCTCATAACCCCTTCTCTAATTAACCTCTGTAACCCCAAAAATAATGAGTTTTTGTAACTCCCATAACCTCCCATTTGTGTTTAATCCCTTAGTTAATGTTATGTTGCATTTGTGGATGAAAATAGCCCTCTAAGCTTAGTATAAATAGGGCTCTTGTATTGTGATTGGATCAAGCAATTTAGAAATCATCTACTTTATCATTTGAGTGTCATTGCTAGTTTTTGTACTAGTTCGGTATCAAAGCGAGGTGTGAAAAGTCTAGAGCTGAGTGAGGTAAGGTTGAGATCCAAAATTAGCTAGAGAGTTTGAGTTTTCCAAAGAGAGTGTGAGCATTATTGTCATCTTTGAAAAACATTATTCTAATTATTTTTCCACCTAACCAAGGTCACCATCATGCTTGGGAGGTCAAAAAACCTTGCACTGTCCAACAAGCGTCACATGCACCACCATCATAGAACCACGCACCACCCACGTGCTCACAGATGACACATCCACATGTCGCCCACGTGCCATCTAGAGGTTGAAGACGACCACGTTAGCTGCCACATCAGCACTGAGGTATCCAGTCAGCCACTCGTAAACTGCCACATGTTAATTTCGGCACACAAGACCCAGTTAGTTACCTTTCCTAAAACTTCATTTTGACCCCAAACCTTTTTGAATTTGCGTTGACCCCTAAACTTTTCAAAATTCCACTTTCACCCGTATATTTCCTAAAATTCCACTTCACCCCTAATTTTTTTGAAATCTCAGTTTGACCCTTGAACTTCTGGAAATTACACCAAAAGTCCTTAAACTTTCCATATTTTCACATTAGCCCCTAAAACTTTTAGAAATTACCCATTTCCCCTATACTTTCCAAAATTTCACCTCTACCTCTAAAATTTCCAAAATACCATCTAGGCCCATTTTTAAACTTTCCTTCTGAATATACCTCTAAGCCTTCCAAAGCCCATTTAAAATCCAAAAACTTTAATCCTAGGCTACAAAATGCCTCCATGATGCATACTTATGCATGAAGTTAAGATTAAAGAGTTGAGAAATTGAGTTCAATTGATACAGGAGCTTGTAAATGTCCAACGAGCCTAGTTGGAGGAACACGGAAGGTAAAAGAAAGAAGATTCGGATAGTAGTAACACTCTTGTAAATGGTAATCACTGCCCACGGAGACCAATCGTTCTCAACTATGATATCAAAGTTGAAATTCTAGACTTCAAAAGAAAGCTACAGCCAGATGAGTTATTAGATTGGTTTCAAACTGTTGAACACGTGTTTGAGTATAAAGAAGTTCTTGAAGACCAGAAAGTGAAGATTGTCACCATTAAACTTAAGAAGCATGATTCCATATGGTAGGAAAATCTTGAACGGAAGTGAGAATGAGAAGGAAAGAGTAAGATTTGAACATGGGAAAAGATGTGAAGTGAGTTCACGCGTAAATTCCTTCCTGGACATTGTTACCAGGATAGTTTTATTCAATTGCAAAATCTACACCAAAAGACTTTGTCTTTGGAAGAATATACTAAGGAATTCAAAAAGCTTATGATGAAGTGTGACATCTAAATAAATGAGGAGTAGACAATAGCCTATTATCTTGGTGGGTTGAACATTAATATCAAGCATCTGTTCCAGCTTCAGCAATATTGGACTCTAGATAATGTCATTTGTCTAGCCATCTGAATCAAGAAGCCGTTACCTAAGAAGTTCTTCTACCAACTAGGTTCATTTGCTAGAAGTTCTTTTGATGGTCGCAAAACACAAGTTCAGTAACCTAGTTCTTCGAGCAAGACTCCACCTAAGGTTGCCAAGGAGGCTAGCTCCAAAGCACCTCCCCATTTCAAATGCTAAGGGTTCAGCCACATTGCTTCGGAATGTCCCAACAACAAGGTTGTTACCATTGATGAAGGAGAAGCTTATGCATTATCCAATGATAAAAAAGAGGTTGTCTTTTATAAGGAAAAGCCAGTACCAAAAGAGAAAGAGCTAGTGTATGATGAAGAATTTGTTTTCGTTAATAATGGAGAATCATTGATGATTAGACAAAGTTTGCATGCAGCATAAGTAAAAGAGGAACCATGGCTTTGGTATAACATCTTCTATACTTATTGCATGACTCAAGGCAAAGTTTGTGATGTTATCATTGACAACAAAAGTTGTGAGAATGTAATGTCCAACTACATGATGGAGAAGCTAAACTTGACTACTCAAGCTCATCCATATCCATACAATTTGTAGTAGCTTAACAAAGGAAGCAAGGTAAGAGTCTCTAAGCGATGTCTTACTTCCTTTTCAATCGGCAAGAAGTATCAAGATAAAGTATGGTGTGGTGTTGTTCCTATGGATGCCTGTCATCTTCTTTTGGGGAGATCTTGGCAATGTGATTGTTGTACTCTATATGATGGTCATGTAGATACCTATTCCATTGTGAAAGATAGGGCAAATATCAAGCTAACTCCATTACTACTTAGTGAATGCATCCAAAGCATAAAAGCATCCAAGCCACTAGTTTTCTTAGTCACCAAGAAGAAGCTCAAGGTGTTGAAAGTGGAAGCCCATGCCCTAGGTCTTGTTTTATTGTTCAAATCAAACAATGGATCCACTATTCCATCAGAAGTTGAACAATTGTTAGCTGAATTTTCAGATGTGATTGCAGATGAGATTCCTCTAGGATTGCCGCCCATGCGAGACATCCAACATGCTATGGACTTTGCCCAGGAGTAGTAATTCCTAATAAACCTACTTATAGTATAAGTCCACAAGAACATGCCGAGGTTTAACATCAAGTTGAAGAATTGTTGAAGAAAAGGTTGATTCATGAAGCCATCAATCCCTGTGTTATGCCTGTACTCTTAATATCCAAGAAGGATGAGAGTTGAAGAATGTACATTGATTGTCGAGCAGTCAACAAGATCACCATCAAGTATCAGTTTCTAATTCCTCGACTTGATGACATGTTAGACCAGTTGCATAGAGCCACCACCTTCTCCAAGATTGACCTTTGAAGTGGATACCACCAGATCAGGATTCGACTGCGAGATTAATGGAAGACTGCTTTCAAAACAAGAGATGATTTGTATAAGTAGACTATAATGCCTTTTGGGCTAACAAATGCACCTAGCACATTCATGCGATTGATGAATCAGGTATATCACCCCCTTTATCAGCAAATTTATTGTTGTTTACTTTCACAATATTCTTATTTACAGTAACAACCATGAAGCTCATAAAGTGCATCTACAAAAAGTATTGCAAACTCTACGAGAGAAAAAAATTTATGCCAATTTGAAGAAATGTTCATTCTTGACAAGTGGAGTGATTTTTCTAGGCTATATTATCACCATTAAGGGTGTTCAAGTTGACCCAAGCAAAATTGAAGCCATTAATAGCTGGCCAACTCCACAATCTGTCCAAGATGTTTGAAGCTTCCATAAACTAGCCTCTTTCTACATAAGATTTATAAAAAATTTTAGCTCCATTGTTGTACCACTCACAAATTGCATCAAAGGAGACAAATTTCAATGGATGAAGCATGCTCAGAAAAGCTTTGAGGAGTTGAAGAGGCTTTTGACAGAAGTTTGTTAGCCCTTCCAAACTTTGACCAAGTGTTTGAAGTTAGCTATGATGCTTCCAACATTGGGATTGGTACTGTTCTAAGCCAAGAAAGACATCCAATTGCTTTCTTCACCGAGAAACTTAATGATGCCAAGCTCAAGTATTCTACCTATGACAATGAGCTTTATGCTATTGTTCGAGCTTTACAGTATTGTAGTCATTATTTGCTGAGTAAAGAGTTTATTCTCTACTCTGATCTTGAAGCTCTTAAGCATTTAAATTTTCAACAAAAGATCAACCGTAGACATGCTACTTGGAGCGAGTTCATGTAGTCTTATCCATTCTTGCCCAAACACAAGCCTAGAACTTTGAATTCAGTACTTGATGCACTTAGTTGCCGTCATGCTTTGCTATTCTTTATTCAAGCCAAGTTGTTGACTTTGAGACCATCAAAGAGTTGTACCAAGATGACCTTGATTTTTGTGGAATATGGAATGCTACTAAAGATCAAACTTTCCAGCTATATTATAGGCATGAAGAGTTCCTATTCCAAGGAAAGGCCCCATGTATTCCTTTGCATTCCTAAGACTATCACCTCTGATCATGATGTCAAATTCCTCAGTCACTTTTGAAGAACTCTGTGGAAAAAGAAGGAAACCAAGCATTAATTTAGTAATACTAGCCATCCTCAGATGGACGGACAAATTGAAGCAATTAATAGGGTCCTAGAAAACTTACTTCGAAGCTTTGCTGGGAAAAATTTGAAACGGTGGAACCTTATCCTTTCATAGGTTAAGTTTACTTACAATAACTTAACTAATCAAATTACTAGAAAGTGTCTATTCGAAGTAGTTTATGGTGCCCGACCACTTAGTCCATAAGACTTGACTCCTTCATTTGATAGTCAACATTACAGCAGTGATGTAGACCAAAGGGCTAAGGAAATCAAGAACTTGCATGAGTAAGTCTGAGAGCTAATCTAGAAGTAGAATTTGAGATACAAGACTCAGCGTGACAAACATCAGAGATAGCAAACTTTTAATGTGGGAGACTTGGTTTAGATACATTTAAGGAAAAAAACATTTTCCAAAACAACCAAATGCGAAGTTGTCCCCTATAACTGACGGGACGTTCAAGATTGTGCAAAAGAGAAACATCAACATCTACAAGGTAGAGCTGCTGGGCACCTATGGAGTCTCTACTACCTTCAACGTTGCTGATTTATCTCCATACCTTGATGATGATACTGAGTCTGACTCGTTGGCGAGTCTTGTCCAACCCAGGGGAGGATGAAACAGAAGAATAACACCACACCCCTATAACACCCCCATAATGAAGCAATAACCTTCATAACTCCTAACCTCCATAACCCCTTCTCTAATTAACCTCAATAACCCAAAAAATAATGAGTTCCTATAACTCCCATAACATTCCCTTTGTGTTCAATCCCTTAGTTAATGTTATATTGCATTTTCGAATGAAAATAACCCTCTAAACTTAGTATAAATAGGGCTCTTGCATTGTGATTAAATCAAGTAATTTAGAAATCATCTACTTTATCATTTGAATGTCCTCTCTAGTTTCTATACCAAAACTTTTACTATAAAAGAATCCAGTTTAATAGTTACAAATTCAAAGTAAGTGTGTTTCAAAATCTTGAAAAAAATGCAAACCATTGAAATAATTTGTAGTAAAAACTTGGAAATTGAATTGTAAATTCAAAGTAAATAAGTTGCAAAATTCTGGAAAAAAAATGCAAACTTTTGGAACAATTCATGGTAAAAATTTGGAAATCAAGTTGTGAATATAAAATCAACAAGTTACAAAATCCAAAAAAAAAAAACTACAAATCATTAAAGTAATTTATAGTAAAAATTTGAAAATCAAGTTGCAAATTTAGAATAAGTAAATTGTGAATTTTGGAAAAGAAATTATAAACTAATGGAACAATTCATAGTAAAAATTTGAAAATTGAGTTGCAAATTCAGAGAAGTCAAGTTACAAAATTTGGAAATGAAGTTGCAAACTACTTAAACAATTCATAGTAAAAATTTGGAGATTGAGTTGCAAACTCTAAAAAAAAAGTTATAAATTATTAAAACAATTCATAGTAAAAATTTGAGAACTAAATTACAAGTTCAGAGTAAGTAATTTGTAAATTTTTGAATATAAGTTGCCATTCATTTGTTGTTGGCAGTCGTAATTGCATTGACTGGCATCCAATGACAATTCATCAATGATGGCCAGCCTTGTTAGATAGCACTAATGGGGGAAGGGAAGGAAGCTTAGGGCATGGGTAATATGGTGTTATAATTTATTCAATTTAGTGACTAATATTCTCTTAGTATAACTAATTGTACAGTTAGTCTCAATTTGTAATCCCACCATTTAAATATAATTATATTTATAAAATCAAAATAAAAAATAAAAAAATAATTAAAAAGTTGTAGAAAGGAAGTCAAAATAATAAATCAATTTATAATTATGAAAGTACAATTTTAAATATATTTATAATTATAATTATAATAGTTGACAAAGAAAAAATACAATAATTATAATTATAATATTTGACAAATAAAAAAAATACAGTAATCAATAAAAATGTAAAAAGAAAGTTTAAAAAAAGAAGCAAATTAAAAAACTATAAAATTAAAATATTAAAAGAGACAATTAAATAGAGATATAAAAAGAGAAAGCCCTCTTGTTGTATTGTTTAAGCATTTGGAACTCAAACAAGCATTTAAAATTCAAAACCACTAGTTAAAGTTAGCAAATTCCCAATCAACTGAAGTATAGGCTTATTAAATAAAGTCTCAAGTTTTTATTTTGTAAGTAGAAAAAATCATGTTGAAAAAAATATTTTTATTTAGACTTCATAATGCTCAAATTTAACATGAATATAAAATAATTATTAAAAAATAAAAGAAAGCTAATGGTTTATAAACATTAATCTCTAAATTCTACATAGAGAAGCTCAGGCTAACATAGCTTGATTTCTTTGAGAAATTATAGTACATATTTATTAATATATTGATTCTAATGATAATCATGACTATAATAAAGTAAGGTGTTAGTAATTGATATCTTTTGGTGAAAAAAAAAATCAATGTCTATCATCATCCATGAATATGTTTTTATTATCATTATAAAATATAAAACTTACAAAAAGTGAAAAAAGATGTATTATTTATTAATTAGTTTAATGCAATTTTTTTATTATTTTAATTTTTTCATATATTTTATTGAGTTTCATATAATTTTATTTTTACTTTAATATTTTTTACAAATATAAATATTAAAATAATCATTATTATTAATTTATTAAAAAATTAATCGTTATCTCTCTCATAAATATGTTAAAAAATAGAAATGTACTTACCTATAGTTTTCATCAATGCATTGAGAGCCTCTTTTTTTTTTTTTCTAGAGATTAATTATTAAAAGATTTGGAATTATAAGCAATATATTCAAAGTTTGACCGGACTACCCAGTTTAATAATTGGTGAACTGGTATTTGGTCTGACCCAAAGAAAAAAAAAATGACCAATTTAAAATTGATTAAAAATCAATTAAACTAATTTTAAACCGGATAAATCGGGACAAGTAGTTCATTGTTTGAGGCTATTTTTATTTTTTTTTGTTTGAATAATATAAAACGACTTCCATTTTACTTTTTACTTTTTAGACTTTTTTTAAATCATTATATTATAATGTAATTATGTAACTTATAAAAACGGAAATTAAAAAAAAATGGTTTGACCCAAAGAAAAAAAAAGACCAATTTAAAACTGGTTAAGAATCAATTAAACTAATTTTGAACTGGATAAAACAGAAAAAGTAGTTTCCTTGTTTGAGGTAATTGTTTTTTGGTAGGATAATATTAAACGATTTTCATTTTACTTTTTAGATTTTTTTTAAATTATTATATCATAATGTAATTATGTAACTTATCGAAAAAAAGAAATTAAAAAAATGATTTGATCCAAAAGGAAACAAAAAAAGATCAATTTAAAATCAATTAAGAATCAATTAAACTAATTTTGAATCGTACTGGACAAATGGTTCCCTTGTTTGAGGCAATTTTTTTTTTGAATAATATGAAACGACTTCCATTTTTCTTTTTACGTTTTAGACTTTTTTTTAATCGTTATATTATAATGTAATTATGTAACTTATAAAAAAAGAAATTAAAAAACAAAAAAACTTAACCAGTTATATCAATTAAATGAAATCCCCATATCACTGCCCTCATTGCGCCTTCAACTCAACTCCATCGCCTTCCTCCTTCTTCCTCCGTCGGTGGTGATCTCTACCCAAACTCTGTCGTAGCCCTTGCTCCTTCTTCCTCCGTTGGCCTCCGTCTTCGGTGCGTTCTTTATCGGATGCTGTGTCGTTGCTATTTTTTTTATATTGCAACCTGTGTTCTGTTCTTCAATTCTCCCGTCGTTCTCGCAGGTGTTACTCCATTGGCCGTCGTCATTCTCAGCTCTTACTTCTCAGTCCGTCGTCCTCGCTGCTGAGTTCTTCACTTCTCAGAAATAGCCACACTAAATGATTGTTTTAATCTAGTTTCTTTCTATCTTTGCTTGTTTAATCTCTTTATATTGTACATCAATTGGGAGTTGTCTTATTCAATAACTTTATATTGCTTTCTTCGCTGGTGATACTTAGCTAGCATTACAACAACGTATGTTGTTCAAATAACTGGGCAAGTTTTTCACCCCTTCCATTAACACTATCTATCTTTGCTTGAAACAGTAAATGATTAAATTACAAGTGCCAAATTGAGAAATCGGTATAAGATCTGAGAAACTTGTTTGCAGGGGCTGATATAAGATTGATTATGAGGGATTATAATCGGTAGAGGCGAGGAATAAAAAATAAAAAATAAAGAAGTCATGATGAGAGTTGAGATGGAAATTGGGATAGGCGAGTTATATAATTTAGTATCCCAAAAAGATGATTAAAACAGAGTGTGTGTACATAGGGGCAAAGTGATGTTTAATCTTTTGTTTATATTTTTCTTCTTGTGGCCTAGTGATTTCCTCTTCCTAGTTCATTATTCAATTAACAGTTGACCTAAACGCTTCTGTAATTTTATTTGTGTTGGTTAAATGAGAGAATAGAATTTAAAAAAGGTAAATGAGGATATATGTTTGCGTTTGACCTAGGGCAAATGATTGTGATGGGATATAGAGAACTTAGAAGGGAATTTCCCAAAAATTTGCCCTGTCAAACGATTATGAACATGAGAATATAAATATAAAAATGGGAATACTTTGCAAAGTGGATGAATATAACTGTTTATGGTGTTTATTATGGATGAATTTAGTTGTTTATGATCCTATGATGTTTATGTTGAATTGTGGTGGATGAAATATCGTACAAGACTATTGTTTTTCTTAGTTTGAATGTCACTTTTATGGTTATAATGAATATCTTTTATATTTTTTATTTATATTATTTAAAATATATTAATTTATTTATGAACATTTCAACCACAGTTTGACCGTTGTCTGACTATTAAACTTTGAACTAGTAAGTCAACTGGTTTAGTGGCCGATTTGGTTTTTAATACCTTGGTTATAAGATATGGACATTTGTTTATGCTTTCTTTATTCTTCTTAGGTGATTCATGCAGTAAATCTCCTTCTCCACTCTAATGTCATTTTCCTTTACTTTTACGACTTTGTCAGTTTTGATTGAGCCCTAGCAAAGTGCCAACAACATTTTGAGTACTCAACCTGCTGTTGTTCAGCTTCTCATTTATCACTCCATCCAGCTTCCCTAAAGAGCAGCCAAGTATCTAGTATTACCCTAGATTCATAAGCCATTCTGCCATTCTTTTTCGAAAGCATTGCCTGTTGTCACCATTTTGCTTGGGGAGTCTGGAGAGCTGATAGTTTCACCTGCTGCCATTCTCTGATTACTTTTAATGTGCAAGTCCACTGCCATTGCTTTAGAGCCCATTTGGTTTCCTGTTATAAACAGGATTTTGTAGCTTTCAAGGCACAGCTACTCCCACATTGCTTTAGTCAAAACCATGTTTTGACCAAGACCAACGCCAAACCAAACATGCCCTTATACCGGTAGTTAGGCTGTGTTTCAACACTCCGTTGATAACCATAGTGGCTCCATTGCTCCGATATGTGCTTTTTGCTCAAATTGGATCCACTGTTTTTCCAGAAATTCACAAAACTTTGAATGAATAATAAAAGGATTAATATTCAAACAAAAAAAAAAGAGAAATTTAAATATTATTTGTGCGGATGTGATTGCACTTCATTATCCATGGGCTTGATATAATTTGTTATGAGAGTTTTTGACTACAATTATATGATTTGTCACTTGCTCTTAGTTGCTCAATTTGTGGTAATTGATGAATAGATACTGGCTTCACCATTGATTCATATTTGAAAAATGATATTTTAATGATGGTTCTTGATTTGTGGTTTATAAAGGTGTCATGCTAACCTCTGTTTGATATTTTAATCATCTTTTAATAGTTTGATATCTTACCTACGTGATTGCTTTGATAAGCTTACCCTTTTGATATTGGTTTCAAAGCTTAAAAAATGGTTTGTATATAGGTGACTGATTTCACTTTTGACTCATTGTTTCATATTTGAAAATGATACTTTAATGGTGGTTGACAAGTGTCATGCTTATGTCACTTTTGGTTTTGAAATGGTTTGGTATCTTGAATACTTGATTGTTCAATTCTGTTGTACAATGCATTATGAAACATGCAGGACTCTGCAGTATAAAATCATAGATGAGGATGCAAGTCTGTGGTAGAGTTGCAATAATGGGTTCATGGCAACAATCTGCATGGACCAAGGTGCCAAATTTTCCTGCTAATGGGTGTGACAGTCATGGGTTTATACCTCAAGTAAAGCTCAACAATGTGAAGGCTTGTAGAGCATCTTATGTTGAAGGAAGTTTGGTCAGTGGGAGACCATCTACTCTCTCAGTATCTGTGCCTGAAATTGGAGGTAACTATACCATTTAATTGCAAGGATTTCATGTGACTGACAAGCTGGTATTTACATTTAAAGACCAAATAAATATCTAAGTCTAACAAACTTTGATGCCATAATTAGTTGTGTATTCTTTCCTGTTGTTTAGTGTTCATGTTATTTAGTCTTTTGAATATTTGAGACCAATATCCACTCGTATGCCAATCATTTATTCTTTGACCCAAGGACTGACTATTTTGGTTTATGGGATCACATGGTATTTTCAGGTGATGGAAGTAGCTTCCTGGATTATAGCTTGAGTGAAGCTGATCCTGAGGTTTATGCTATTATTGGCAAGGAAAAGAATCGACAGTATAAAAGCCTTGAGCTTATTGCCTCAGAAAATTTTACATCGAGGGCGGTGATGGAAGCAGTTGGATCATGCCTCACAAACAAGTACTCAGAAGGTCTCCCTGGCGAGAGGTAAATTTTCTCAATTTTTTTTTTCCTTCTGTGAGTAAATGAATGTTTTACTAAATGCCCTCTCCCTTTTTCACTTTTCAGTTCTGCAATCACATTTATTGGAGTCTTGTTATATATTTAAGGTACTATGGTGGAAATGAGTACATTGATGAGCTTGAAATACTATGTCAAGAGAGGGCATTGGCTGCATTTCACTTGGATGGAAATAAGTGGGGTGTAAATGTTCAACCCTTGTCTGGCTCTCCAGCAAATTTTGAGGTTTACACTGCAATCCTTAAGCCACATGATCGAATAATGGTAAAACAATTTCACTCATGTGATTTTTGCTATTCAAAAATAGTGTTTCTGTCGCGAGGCTGTGCTGATATAAAATGATAATTTTTCAGGGTTTGGACTTGCCCCATGGGGGACATTTATCTCGTGGATTCATGACTCCTAAAAGGCATGTATCAGGCACATCAATTTATTTTGAATCTATGCCTTATCGACTTGATGAATTGACAGGTGCTTAGATTTTTTTTATTAAATTTATGGCAAATATATTGGATAATCTGCAGGAAGCTTATTAGCTTTTGAATTTTGAAATGTAAACAGGCCTGATTGATTATGATATGCTTGAGAAAACTGCTAGTCTCTTTCGACCAAAAATCATCATTGATGGTGCTAATGCTTATCCTCGAGACATTGACTATCCATGGATGAGAAAAGTAAGTCCTATTCATATGTATTTTGTAGAATATTTTGTTTTTTTATTGGATATCTCTTCTTGTGATATGTAATTTTTCTATTCTTAGCAAAAAGGTGATTACATCTGATATGCGTGGGAAGATTGCAGATGAAGTAGGTGCTTTTCTTATGATGGATATGGCTCATATTAGTGGACTTGTTGCTGCTGGCGTGCTTGCTGATCCCTTTGAATTCTGTGATATTGTGACAACCACAACCCACAAGGTTTACCTCTGGACAGTCCCAGTGTTGCGCTTTAAATTTTGGTTCAAAAGAAAAGGGAGAAGAATTTGCTTTCATTTGCTTTGATACAATTAAATATTTTTCTCCAGTCTCTGAGAGGTCCAAGAGGTGGTATGATATTCGTCAAAGATTATGTGCACGGTGTTGATCTAGAGTCTGCCATTAACAATGCTGTTTTTCCAGGCCTGCAGGTAAGCTAGATATTGGTTCTGCTTAGGTCTCTTTTTACTATTCTAGTTGGGAAGATATTGTCTAGTATCTTTTGTGCCTATGAACTATGAAGTGAGATGTAAATATCTCTCCCTTCCTAGTGTGGTATTGTAATATAATAATCTAAAATTATCTTTATTTAGGGTGGTCCTCATAACCACACAATTGGAGGACTGGCAGTTTGTTTGAAGTATGTCCAATCCCCAGAGTTTAAAGTTTACCAAACCCAGGTATTTCTCTTTTCTGCATTGGACATTTGTTCGTAGGCATATCATCATAAGTGCGCTCATATAACTTTTTTGATCCTGCTGGTGGTCTCTAATTGTAGAGCTCTAGCAAATCGATTAATTGAATATGGCTACAAATTGGTTTCCGGTGGAAGTGATCATCATTTGGGCTCTTCTTGATCTGAGGCCATATGTAAGCACGGTGCTCTTCTATATTAAATTTCAGAATAAAATGTCCAGTATTTTTTATTATTCCCATGCTGTTTCAGTTCCTTAGTATTTTATTGCTTTATGCTGCTAAAGCTTAAATGTTTCTCTAAAAATCATTTGATGCATTCCATATGGGCCTTTTGTTTTAGTTTTTCTTCCCCAATAAAAAAATCACTTTTTCCCCTTTTTAATAAAAGAACTTTTAAGAAATTTGAGGATGTTTGCTTAGGGCCCATTTGTTTAAACTTCTTAAAAAAGTGATTTTCAGATTATTTAAAAAAGTAATTAATTGTTTATAGATTTTTGAAAAAGCAGAAATTATTTTGTGTTTGGTTGGAATAAAGAAAAGCACTTTTTAAATTGTTTAGTAAATAAAGAAAAAATATGGATTGATATTATAATATTCTCATAGGGTCAAATATTATTATTTTTGCAATTCTTAAAATTACTTTGTTGTACCAGGCCTCTCATACTTTTTTCTTCCTCATACTTTTTTCTTTCTCATTTATCGCAACTGTTTTTTTTTCAAAAGCCACTTGAAATAGCTTCACAAAATAAGTAGAAAACTTTTTTTTTTTCCAGACTCTGATTATTTTTAATAGTTTAAACAAACACCTTAAAAAATTTTAATAGTGCTTTTTTATATGAAAAAAATAATTTTCACATAAAAAAAGCTGAAACAGATGGAGTCTTAATCTTTTTAAAAATAATCAGATTCTAATAAAAGCATATTTCTGACCATTTTTAGAAGCCTAAATAGTTCCGGAGTAACTAAAAATCACTTTTCAAATAAAAAGTGATTTCTAATTATTGTAACCAAATGCAAAATAACTTCTACTTTTCATAATATATCTAAACAATAAATCACTTTTTTAGACACTATGAAAATCACTTTTTTAAGCTTAAACATAATGCACCACAAGTTGAAGGTGGCAAGGTTCCTATTCCTATGATGAGCAAATTATACATGAAGTTGTTAGGAAGCAACTTCCTGGAAGTATATCAAGTGACCCCAAAATGATTGTGGATATCAACTGTATGGTTCTTTATGAGCTTAGTATTATATGGTATTGTGTACTCCTTTCTTTTATTTCATCTATATTTTACATAAACCAGCTTCACGTCCCTTAGGGTGTTGATGGTGCTCGGGTGGAGAAAATTCTTGACATGGCCTCTATCACTCTCAACAAAAATTCAGTACCTGGTGAGACTCATATTTCTTGTGTACCATATTCAGTGTGATCTCCTCTCGCCCTCCGTTTCTTTCATTCATATATTTATTCCATGTTGTTACTTACACATGCGAATCATGACAGGTGATAAAAGTGCTCTGGTTCCTGGAGGCATTCGCATCGGATCACCTGCAATGACAACAAGAGGACTAGGAGAGAAAGAGTTTGTTCTAATTGCAGACTTCATTCATGAGGGTGTACAAATAACAATCGAAGCCAAACGTTTGGCCCCAGGAACCAAGCTCCAAGACTTCATGCACTTTGTATCATCGCCCGAATTTCCATTGAAAGACCAGATTTCAAATCTGTGTAAAAAAGCTGAAGCTCTCACGACTCAGTATCCAATTCCAGGAGTCTAAGTCGTGTAGTAGTAGTTGCACAGTTAAGTGCTAATAACTGGGAAGCCGTTGAAGAAATTTTGGGGGAGAAAATGATATATTTATATGCTTCATTTAGGTGATACTAAATGAGGTATTTTCTTTGATCTTTGGCCCCCCTTATGGTCAAGCGGAGCAAATGTATCATTTGATTCCAAAAATGACTTTCATTTTTCATCACTTGAATTTTAGATAGACAGTACTAGACAGAACAGAATTGCATTTGGGACTGGATCTTTGCCTATTCTGATCCATCGAATATTTTTTTGGGTATTAGAGGTAAAAGTTTTCTATTCAAGGGATTTCACCAGCAGCATTATTTCATAGATTTTGTATTGTGGGATGGAAGTGGACAAATATGTGCTGTTGAAAGTTATGCTTTTATAGTTTTAATCCGTGAACTAGATCTCCAGATGTTTGATAAAATTTTAAGTTCAATGAGGCCACTGGGATTTGTAAATTTAGTTTGTTTTCTTTCATATGACAATTAAACATACAGGAGGAATACAATTTTTTTTTCGTGTAATATTAATTGGTTTCGGTCTCTGGAAATCAAATTGGGTATTGATACATTCAAATCAAGCTGAGTCAAACCACCAGATGGATGCAAATCATTCCCAGTGATGGGAAAACATTTTGTCAAATGATGAGGTCCAATTTCGGCTGCTATAATGGAATAATCTGCTTGGATCCTTGCAAAGACAAGTAAAAGACGGATTTAAAAAAGTACCATAAATCTTTTTTTTTTTAATGTTATTATTTATGCAGTGGACTACACGGAAAAATATATCAAGTAGTTTCAAATGATTTTTCTCCTCGCTGTTTTTTCCCCCAACTCGCAAAAGTTACGTAATAAGTAGTGGGGGCAGCCACTTTGAGTTCAACCACAAGCGCTTGCTCAAGTCTAGAGGCCCCAATGGTCTCATTGGCTTCCCAGATTTAGCCCAGATGGTCTACCTGTTAGTGACATGGACGCAACGCAGAATATCCCTACTCTCTGTGAATCTACTGACAAGCACTGCTTCCTCCCATTTTTCAACCTTCTGCAAAAGCTACTCAGTGATGATCATGTGCTTCCAGTTTCTTGCATAATCTCAGATGGTATCATGTCCTTCACCATTAAAGCTTCACTACATTTTGGGCTCCCAAATGTGGCCTTTTGGACTCACAGTGCTTGTGCCTTCATGAGCTACAAAGAGTGCAAGAATCTCATGGAAAGAGGTCTAATACCACTTAAAGGTAGAGGCGTTTGTCTGGTATGATTTTTTTTCTCAATTTATAATGAATTATTCATGAATTTTTGTAGTACGTTTTCTTAAATAAGTGATTCTTGACATAACATCATAGTCTGTACATTAAAATTATTAACTATTTTTACCCAAAAGTTGAAATAGCAAGATGCAAAGCAATATGCTTAGTTCAAGCACTTAACTTTCCTATTTTATTCTTTTCCAGATACAAAATATCTAACAATTGGGTCTTTAGACACCAATATAGATTGGATCCCCAGGACGACGGAAATAAAACTAAGGGACCTTCCTGGTATATATAGGACCACAGATCCAAATGATGCCCTTCTGAACTTTGATGCACAACGAATTGAAGCAGCCTCAAAAGCTTCTGCTCTCATACTTCTTCCCACTTTTGATGCTTTGGAACCTGAAGTCTTGAGTGCCCTTTCCTCAATGTACCCCAAACTTTACACAATTGGCCCACTTGATTTGCTCCTTGACAATCAAACTAACTCACAAAACAGCAACTTTGAGTCCAATAAATGCAATCTGTGGAAAGAAGAGTCTGAGTGTCTGAAATGGCTTGATTCAAAGGAACCCAATTCAGTTCTGTATGTGATTTTGGTAGTGTCATAGTTATGAGACCTCAACAACTCATTTAACTAGCATGGGGGCTAGCAAATAGCAAGCAAAATTTCCTATGGGTGATTGGGGGTGATTTGGTAAATGAAGGTGAGGCCATTCTACCACAAGAAATCGCTGAGGAGGTCAAAGAGAGAAGTCTAATTTTGGGGTGGTGTCCTCAAGAGGAGAAAAATATAAAAAGTTGTGTTACTATGAAAAATGATAATAATATTACTTACTTTTGGAGAAGGAACTAAAATAAAATGTTTATAAAATTAAAAGTATTAAAAATGAATCTAAATATTGATTTTAATATATGATAAGTTCATTGCGCCTTTTCTTTGTTCTATCAAATATTAACAAACAGAAAGAAATTGCATTTTTTCCAAGAGAAAAATAGAATACAGGTCCAAAAGTAACGTAATCTAGTGCTTTTTCTTTGTTTCAACAATATAAGATGATAATAGTTTAGTTACTTAATTATATACAATTTAGACAGAGAATTTGATGGATGATGGATCATAAAATAAAAACACTCCCCAGTCACATAAGTATTTTTCTAAAATTTATTCTTTCGATTTTGAGTGAAGTTTAAAAATCTTCACAATTTATTATCTGATAAGGGCTAGTAACCAGAATCACAACCAAATTAAATTATAAATAATTTCATGCTTTCTGATATAACATCGAAAACATTTTATATTATTTTAAATATTTAATACAGCATTGACCAAAACCGAAATTGATCGAACTCAAACTTATACTATGACCAATTGCCAAAACGTGAATTTAAGCGTCAAACATGAGGAAACGAGTAAGATGTCATGTTATCATTTTAAATATAGATTACATAGTGACACCCATTTGGTTGACACAATGTAAAGGGAATTCTTTTCTATCTTACCATGGTGGTGTGAAATAATTAGTATGTTTTTGTAATCATTACTCATCGACAAGTATTTCTTTTTATCGTTAATTTTTATATGGACACATGATATTTCACATCTGAAAAGTCACTTTTTTCCCATTCCATTCCATCCCCTTAATTCTAGAAGTTGCTGTGCAATCTACAACAGATATCATGAGCTACACAAACTAGATGCAGATTTCTGGGCAAGTCCTCTTTGAAAGGAAGAAGCAGTGTCATTGTAGGAAGAAGGGATGCATAAGGGGTGAATTAGAAAGAGCATTTCCATTATTGTAATACTGTTACCATCATATATGAACCATATTATTACTAACCCTGTGTGATATTCGAGATAACATTTATCCTGTAGTTAATTTCTTATGCTCTCTCTCTATATATATATATATACACGGTCAACAGTTTTTTCCTTCTATGCACATGAATCAAAACTACCAACAGAACTATGGACATTATGCAGGCAAGAATATTTCCTGATCAATGAGTTTCTTGAATTTAAAAAATAGTGTTATCTTATGATTTCTGGGCATCCAAAGTAGGCACATACGCCTGTCAGATTCGCGGAGATTAAGGTAGAATACTCACACCCACGTTATACTAGATCTCCATGCTTCTAGATTCTTGAAGAGCAGGCATCTGTCACCTGTTTCAGGGGTCGGGACACTTGGTCAACAGATACGTAATGATCTTCACAAAATTTCTACAGTTGACATAAAATTGTGAGGATAAAAAGACAAGCTTAAGTGCAAGTTTTTATTATTTGCTGTCAGGTTATTCAGTAAAATTATGATATGTGAAGGAGTCTTTTTTAATGACTCATAATGTGATGCTTAGTCGTGAGATAAAATTGATAAAATCCACATATTATAATTTTATAAGAAAACCAATAGTAAACATCTAAAGAAATTTGTCTATCTTCTTCTGGAAAAAAAATATTGTGACCTGCTTGTGCTGCTTCTTCGCTATTTCTTCAGCAGTCGAACCCACCTGAAGTTCATGTAATTAGCCAAGCAGAGAACCGCAAGAAACCATAGTCAAAAGCTGATTTTGAAATTAAGGATAGAAGCACAAGCAATTTTAAGAAGTAAAGTTCGATATTTTTTTTAAGATGTATTATCTATCAAGTGCTTATATTTAATACTTATGCATGCTTATAATTAGTAGATACCACCAAAAAAAAAATCCCAAAACTAAAAAGCACAATAAGGACCAAAATTGCAATGCGTGCTTTTGCTTAGGCCAGAGTTTCATTTAAGTGAGCTTTAGGTGATCTATGGCCTAATAACGAGACGAAAAACTGAACCCCAGAAACTTCGACAAAATCCAAGCTAAAAGTATACTAATGTTGATAGAAACTGTAAATAGGAAAAGAAATAATCTACTAATCTCTCTATAAGCAAAGATCTCACTCTTAGAAAAATTAATAGCCAAGGAGAATCTCCAGTGAGGAAATAACTTTGAATTGATTTCTTGATATCCAACATGCGTACATGACCCCCATATTTATTAACATCAAAATAACTGATGACTCCTAAAAATAAGAAACCACTACCCATGACTCCTATTTTGACGATAATTGAGTAACAAACCTAAAATACTATTAGAATAAATAAAATACTTGACTTATCCCTTAAATTCAGTATTCCACTATCCCTAAACTTAAGCCACAAGACCCATGACTCAAAACAAATTGAAACAGATGAAATAAACAACAAATAGAATTAGAGAATAACTAGACTTGTTACTGGCCACGTGACTTCCCACATGCATAAGTAATTAGAGGCTTATCACTTCTCCCCCTTGGAAAGACACCTTGGCCGCAAGGTGAAAATTTGGAAATTGGGCAGAAATAAGATCATAATTTTCCCAAGTGACATCTTCAATAGGTCGTCCTTTCCATGCAACAAGTAGTTCTAAATTCTGATCAGTAACCCATTGGTGTGTAATAACATGATCTGGTTGTGCTAGAAGTTCCCAATCAGCAGAAATTGGCAGAGGAGCTGGTGCGGGTGGTGGTAAGACACCATGAGCAGGGCGAAGCAAGGAAATGTGGAAAATGGGATGAATTTTTGCATCTTGTGGTAATTCTAGCTCATAGGCAACTGGGCTTACTTTCCTAAGAATTTTATAAGGACCAAAGAACCTAGGAGACAGCTTTTCATAATGCTTTTGAGAAAGAGATTTCTGCCTAAAAGGTTGTATGCGTAGCAGTACGTAGTCATCAACTACAAAAGAAAGTTCTCTTTGCTTCTTATCTTGCTGGATTTTCATGCGTGCTTGTGCCTTAGTAAGATTATCCTTTAGTAACTGCAGCATAACATCTCTGTTCAGTAGCTGTTCTTCTAACTCAGCATTGGAAGTTTCACCCTCACAAAGGGATGCAAGAATGGGGGATCCCGACCATAGACTGCTTTGAAGGGTGTGGTGCTTGAGGAAGTGTGGAAACCAGTATTATAAGAGTATTCAGCCCAACATAAAAAAGAATTCCATTTCCTAGGTTGCTCATGAGCAAAGCAGCGTAAATATGCTTCTAGACATCAATTGACAACTTCGGTTTGTCCATCCGTTTGAGGATGATATGAGGTACTCATCTTCAAACGGGTTTGGCTAAGACGAAATAGTTCTTGCCAAAAGGAGCTAAGAAAAATGGAACCATGGTCAGAAACAATGGAGCGGGGCATTCCATGGAGGCGAACCACTTCTTTGCAGAAAATACCAGCTACAGTCTTGGCTGTATAAGGGTGAGCAAGAGGCAAAAAGTGACTATATTTGCTCAATTGATCAACCACCACTAGTATAGTGTCAGCCCCAAATGATTTTGGCAATCCAATTATGAAATCAATAGAAATATCTTCCCAAATGCGTTCCAGAATTAGCAAAGGCTGCAGCAAACCAGCCGGAGCTAGAGTTTCATACTTATTGCGTTGGCATGTGAGACACCGTTGGACATGAAGCTTAACATCCTTCTTCATATGAGGCCAATAGAATTGATCATAAAGTCTCTTGAAGGTCTTCAAATAACCACCATGACCAATAGGAGGAGTTTCATGGGCTTCAGCCAAAAGGATAGCTCGTAAGTCTGTGGAAGAAGGTATCACCAATCTACCTTTGTAAAAAAGTTTGTTGGCAGACCAAAGATAATGAGGCCGTGAGGATGGGTCCTGCTGTAAATTTGAGATAATATCTTTCAACTGCGCATCCTGTAAATAACCTGACTGCAAATCATCAAAATCAAGAGGCACAGGCATAGTTAAATTAAGAAATTCAGATTGCAATGGCCTGCGAGAAAGTGCATCAGCTGCTGAATTTTCCTTGCTGGGCTTATGTAGAATTGTGAAATCAAAAGGTAGCAACTTCAAAATAAGGCGTTGCTGTGAATTAATGGAAACACACTGTTCGAGGAGATGTTTAAGACTGCTGTGATCAGTTTTAACATAAAAGTGGCGTCCCATGAGATAATGTCTCCACTTCATGATAGCAAGAACAAGAGCCAATAATTCTCGATCATAAGCAGATTTATAGCGATTAGAGTAAGAGAGGCCCTTACTGAAGTATGCTATAGGATGATCTTGCTGCATAAGAACAGCCCCAATACCTTCCATAGACGCGTCACACTCAATGGTGAAAGATTCTTGGAAATTGGGCAGCTTCAAGATCGGCGCTGTTGTTAATGCATCTTTAAGCTTTTGAAAAGCAGTTTCAGCCCTTTCATTCCACCTAAAGGCATCCTTTTTCATCAGATCTGTTAAAGGCTTGGCTATAGTCCCATAGTTCTGCACAAATCGTCTATAATACCCTGTAAGTCCTAGGAACCCCCGGATCTCTTTAACATTTGTGGGAGAGGGCCAATGCTTTACAGCTTCAATCTTGTTAGGATCAACACCAACACCTGCCTGTGAAACAATATGCCCCAAGAATTCCACTTGTGTCTGGGCAAAAATACATTTCTTAGCATTTGTGAAAAATGCCTCTCTACGCAGTGAACTAAAAACCATCTCCAAGTGGAATTTATGAAGGTGTAAGGAAGGACTATAAACCAAAATATCATCAAAAAAGACTAGCACAAATTGCCTTAAATGAGGTCGAAGGAGATCATTCATTACAGCTTGAAAAGTTGAAGGGGCATTGGTAAGTCCAAATGGCATTACAGTGAACTCGTAATGACCAGAATGAGTTCGAAATGATGTCTTTTGAATGTCTTCAGGTTGAACTCAAATTTGATGGTATCCAGTACGAAGGTCAATCTTCGAGAAGTAAGCTGCACCATTCAACTCATCTAAGAGCTCGTCGACATTGGGAATTAGATATTTGTCGAGAATAGTGACTTTGTTGAGTTCTTGATAGTTAATGCACATTCTCCAAGACCCGTCTTTTTTCTTGGCAAGCAATACTGGACTTGCAAAAGGACTGGTACTAGGCTGTATAAAACCTTTTGACAATAAATCAGCAACTTGATGCTCAATTTCATCTTTTTGAAAGTGGGGATATCTATAAGGCCAAATGTTGGGAGGCTGCGAATTTGGATGAAGCACAATAGCATGGGAGTGAGTACGTAGAGGTGGTAGTGCAGTAGGTTCAGAAAACAAGTCCTTGAATTCTTGAAGAAGCCCTTCAATATCTGTGAGCCCATAACTTAAACTCCCTAGGAGTCCTTCTTGTTTGGTCATCACTTTAAATTCTGCTTTCGGTGTTTTGTGAGGAATCCCTTGTAGCTTGTATCTTTTACCATCAACAAAAAAGATCATAAACATCTGCTGCCAATTTGCTTGTACTATATTCAATGATGCTAGCCACTTTATACCCAAAACCATATCGGCCCCCGCTATAGCAAAAGTGAAAAAATCACCAATAATTCTCAAATCTTGTACTTGAACATGTAGCAGCTTACACACTCTATTGTAGCGAATTAGACTTCCGTTGCCAATTTGAACACCAAAAGAAGGGATAGACTGAGTAGGCAGTTGCAATTCAGAGATGAGACTCAGAAATGAAATTGTGAGTTGAGCCACTGTCTACAAGAATTAAAATTGACCTCTGTTTAAGTGTCCCTTTCAGCTTCATTGTAGTGCCCGAAGATTTACCCAGAAAAGCATGGAAGGAAATTTCAGCATGTAACTCCGAATCTGTTTCATCTTCAACTTCTGTTTCATGAGCGTTTGTAGGTTCCTCTTCCTCAGCAACCTCCATAATGTTCAGTGACCCAGGCTTGCAGCGGTGGCCAGGCATGAATTTCTCACCACAACGGAAACAAAGTCCCTTCTCACGTCTGACTTGCTTCTCGGCCTCCCAAGTGATGCTCAGCATGCGCTGCGTAGAGGAGGACGCGTTCGCTGGAGCGTTGGTGAATTGCAGAGATTTGTGTGGGTCTCGTGTGAAATAGTTAGTGGAGTTGGCAGGTCGGGTTGCTGGGTTAAAACGCGGTTTGGATCCACGATTTACTTGGGCCTTGGTCTCAAATTGTAAAGACAAACTCAGCGCTTTATACACTGATCTAGGCTTGTGAATTCGCACATCGGACTTGAGCTCCTCCTTCAATCCGCCAATAAACACTCCTAACAAGCAGTGTTCTGGCCAATTCTTCACTCGTGCGGCCCTTCAAGCGAATTCTTGACGATACTCCAGCACTGTACCGGTATGCTTGATGGTGATAAGGTGTTCATTGGGGTACTAGAATTCTGCTGGTCCATACTGCTCTTGAAGAAGTTTGACAAGCTCATCCTAATAAAGCAGCGTTCTCTCAGAATTTACCCAAGCAAACAAATCAAGTGCATCTCCTTCAAGGTACATGGAAGCAATATCTACTTTCATCTCTTCTGGAGTCTGGTAAAAACGAAAGTATTTCTCAGCTTTCAATATCCATCTTCTCGGGTCCCCACCTTCAAATTTTGGGAAATCTGGTGGAGCGTTTAGAGGGATCTTTTACCCACATGGAACTTCGTAATCATCTTCATCATCACTGGCGTTTTGTCTAGGCCTGATATTCCTTTCTGCACTGCGATGAGTTGTCTCTGCATCATGGTTTTTGCTGGAAGCAGCTTCGAGAGCAGCTATCTTAGTGTTGAGGGAGGCAAGTTGCTCGGCCAACTCTAAAAGTTGTTGGGTAACAGCATCGAGTAAAGCTATAGCTTGATTTGGATTCTGTGGATCGTTAGAAGAAGTGCGAGTGTTCACCATCTTCTAAACCAGGCTCTGAGGCCAAATTTGATAGAAACTGTAAATAGGAAAAGAAATAATCTACTAATCTCTCTATAAGCAAGGATCTCACTCTTAGAAAAATTAATAGCCAAGGAGAATCTCCAATGGGGAAATAACTTTGAATTGATTTCTTGATATCCAACATGCGTACATGACCCTCATATTTATTAACATCAAAATAACTGATGACTCATAAAAATAAGAAACCACTACCCATGACTCTTATTTTGATGATAACTGACTAACAGAGCTAAAATACTATTAGAATAAATAAAATACTTGACTTATCCCTTAAATTCAGGATTCCACTATCCCTAAACTTAAGCCACAAGACCCATGACTCAACAAATTGAAACAGATGAAATAATCAACAAATAGAATTAGAGAATAACTAGACTTGTTACTGGACACGTGACTTCCTACGTGCATAAGTAATTAGAGGCTTATCAAATGTCTTTTATGAGGATAACAAAGTGCATCAAGTAGACAGAATACGCTAAAGACTAACATTGAAGGTATGTGGGCTTAAACTAGAAATTAGTGATAGAGAATCTTCTTGAGCAGACAGCTTCAAAGTTCTGATGAAGGCAAAATTCCTAACAAATATCATACCTTCAATTCATCGGATGACATATTGATCACTTTTGAAGGTTCCAACTCTCCATTTAATAGACGGTGTGCTAGTGATGCACTGTTCTGCAACGAAGACAGAAGATAATACAGAATATAACCTAACGATATATAGATGATACAGATTTCTCAAGCCAAAAATTTCAAAAGCAGGTTGTGGAAATCATGTGATAGTAACAATAAAATATCATGAATGTTACTGCTGGTCAGTTCTTCCCATTCATTTTCCACAAAGTGATTTGTAATCCACTAAACAAAAGCCAATTTCCTCAATGTTTTCCCCAAGCATCCAAGAGGTGAGCATATTCAATATCTTTTGCGTCAAAATGCATCAACAACTAGAGCCTAGCTTAATTTATTATGCTTTCATAAGAAAGGAGTGGGATGCAAGGACACCCCTATTTACTATATCCATCCCTAGCTTGGTCTCAGGTATTTCTTGAGTATATTTCTAGTGAGCACCAAGGGCAAACTCAACTGATAGTTAAAGACTAATCATTTTGGGACATAAAAATAACCAAAATGGGCTTTGTCTCTCCCAACAAGGCTTTTTTCATACACAAGGCCAGAAATTCAACCCAAGAAGACAGCATACTTCAGGAATCCAACTATCTGCCAACTGTTGAAAATCAATATATAGAATATAAAATCTATAATAAGCCACATTATTCACAAACCATGAACAATGCGGTTTTTCTTAGGCTCCATGCAACCATTTTTAATTTTTTCCAATCTTCCTCCATGTATTTTATTGAACTCCGTGTGATTTTGATTTTGTTCTTTCAATATTTATCCAAATATTTAAAAAGGGTTTAAATTTTAGAAGGATGAATACAATCTTTTAAGAACTTTTTAGTTATCATTTCTCCTCTGTGTTGCACAGGAGAAAGATACTTAGTTATCCACAATTCAATGCGGAAAAAAAATACAAAGCCACAATAACCTCTTCAAAACCATATCCCTAGTTCTGATCGGCATAGAGTTGTTCTTCATTTAGTAATTGTGAATGACACTGCCTAACTGATGTGTTCTCTTTCTCTCCACTGCAGTAGTCATTCTCTGCACCTCCACTTCATCTAAATGACATCGTGTAACCTTTTTCCAAAATCCCAACACTATTTTTTCCTCTTTTTTGCCAGAAATCCCAACACTATCTCTACCTTCCTCTTCCCCTCTCTCATTCTACACCAACATTACGCACTCTCTTCTCACCCTCTTACCCTCCTACTGATTTATGGCCGATCTCTCTCTTCTCATAATGGATCAGCCAGCACTCACTCTTTTCTCCTGGTTTGGATCATCCTCCATTGATTAAGACTATAGCTTTTGGGTTTTTCTTGATTGCCAAATAAGGGAAGAAAATGCTCATCTAACTTCAACTTATAATTTTTTTACATGAGATTTTGATACTGGCAGCCATTAAATACTCAAAACGAAAAGGGAAGGGAAAGGATTAACAGAAGAGAGAGAATCAGTGAGATACTAAATTGAACACAAAAATTATACAAAGGCCATTAAACAAAGTGGGATCATTCCCCTATGGCCCTTGATGGTTTTGGACTTTTTAGGATTGGTTTTGTTGCTATCAGTCATCATGGTTTCGAGTTTCTTAGCAGCTTTGTTAATGGAGTTTCAAAGGTTACAGCATGAGTTGGTGCGGTAGATGAATACCCATGAGACACAATGTTTAGATGGAAATACCCACCATAGCAAGACCATTAGATTACTTTAAGTTAGGGAAGAAAGAGACAATGGATTTTGATCTCAATCAGTGTTGGCGATTGGGACAGATAGAGGCTTTATGAGTGTCGATGATGAACGAGAAAGAGGGGATAGGGTGTTGGGATTTTGGAAAGAAACTAAACGATGCTATCTAATTGCAGTGGAGGCGCAGAGAATGGCTTCTGCAGAGGAGAGAAACAGAACCCCTAACTGATGCGGGTCCTATGGCCAAAAAACAAATACCACCAATGGACTTTCACTCCATCATCCAAGACAAGTTGAACATATCATTTCTGTGCTGTGACTGGTTAAAAAAATCTATCTTTTTAAAGGAATCAAGTATCAATCTAACACCCCTTACAAAAATTGTTCCTTTTGGCGATCTTGAAGAACTTCTACAGCAGAAATAAGCACAAAAGTCTATGAAAAAAAAACATAGCACACAATCACATGATTGAAGACAACTTCAATTTACAAATAAAAGCACGCAGTGCATACAAAATAGCAATACCAAAAGATGTAATTAGTAAATAGAAATACACAGTTAGTTTCATGACCTTTATATGATACATAAGACCAAGCAAAGATTGCCATCTCAGAAAAAAAAAAGAAAGAAAGAAAAAAACTATTGTACTCAGATGGACATAGTGGACTGTGGGACAAGTTATGGGGAAGAACTTATGCTAGGAGGGTTAAGTCTCTTAAAACTTATCATAGAAAGAAAGAGAAGCAGGCCCATTGGATTATTACAGGTTCTGGAGGGCAAAATGGGAAAGTGGTGGGAGACAATGGTGCTGGCATGTCAGGGAATTAAAAGAGGGAAGTGGTGGAACATAAAAGGTAGGCAGACAGTAATGGGGGAGTGAGGAGAGGTCTGGTCTCTTGAATAGAGTGTGTGTGCCACTGTTTTATTGCTTTCAGTGTCTTGTTCTGTGTTTATCCTCGTCATCGTCTAGAGTGTATTGTTGCTCTGTTTAGAGCTAATTTTCCAGTAATACAGAACTTGCAGTACTTTTCAGCCATTAGAGTGTGCCAAACTTGAGCTTAGACTCATCATACTCTATGCTTCTACTGCTTACCTTCAATGCCCCAAGAACATTAATGCATGAACTAATTATTCAGTTGTCAATAACTTGGTCATCCAACCTTCCAATTATCTTCTGTTTATTTTGAACAAAAAGATGAAACTTATATATCACACATTTAACCTACTAGAAACTCACTTTTGTCAGATAAAAGAAATGAAAAGCCATACAATGCCAACACTCACACCTTATCCAAGAATCAACATCTAATGTTGCAACAGTGTATTAGTCCTCAATGAGTTAATAGCTAAGTGATCAAGATCAAGACCTTGACTAAAATCTATCAAGGGACTCAAGCAAACGGTAAGATTATAAGAACCTTCTTCTAATGACAAATAACTATTGAAAATATAATCATAATATCATGAAAATCATAAATAAGTATAATACCTTTAAAGTTACTTCTAACAAGATAAAACAAAATATATTGTAGGTAAATAAAATCTAAAGCATGAAAAATTGAAAATAGATAGTCCACTTTTTTGGTGGAGGATGAATATAGAGAATCCACTTGGCAAAAATGAAGAAATAGCTGCAAATGATTGGAAAATAGGAAAGCAAATAATACACAGAGAACCACACAACCACTTTCTTTTATCTTCAAAAGCTCATCCTTCTATGCCCAAATGTCTCTTACAGTCTTGCTTCAGCTTTTTTTTTTAGGCCAGAGTCTTGCTGCAGAGGAGATAGTGTTTGATAGAGCACATTAGCATCATATGATCCATGTAGCCGACCCCACATAGTGGGATAAGGCTAATGTTGTTGTTGTTGTTGTTGTAGAGTCTTGCTGCAGCTAAAATTCCCCTTCTTCAAAGGCATAGAGATGTATGGTGCTCTAAAATCTCACCATCTGTCTTCAACAAATGAAGTCTATGGCCAGACAAATCAATGGAGGGGGAGGCAATAAAAGTATAGTATCACTAAGGATATGGGCTAGTTTTATAATTTTCTTTCCCCATGATCCTAGAGGCTTGCAATCTAACGATAAAGTGGGGGAATACCCTAAGTCCAAAATGTCAACCAATCATTAAGATTGTAAGATCTGAAGAGTTAGGATCTAAAAATGTTCAGTATCCTGTTGAGGTCTAAGAATATTTAGATTGTTTCAAAGGATTGAAATCACTTAGGATATTTGGATTTGTAACTTGTAGTATCTTAAAAATAGGATCTAGATCTTGACAATCAAGGATATTAGCGCCACAAACTGCTCATTAATGAGTTAGTAATGCAAACAAACAAGTGCTAGTGCTTATAACATTTTCAAATTATGAAACATAAGCAGAACGGTAGATTCTGACCTTGAGATTAAATACTAATGCTCGTAGCTTTTGGTTATACTTCACACTATTGAAGAAAAGAGCATCATGTGAAGCTTTTTCCAAAGCAACTATGGCTGGAACAGCAGAGTCTGGCCAGATAAAAGACTTGGAACTCTGTAGAGTACAGTGCCACATACAGTAAATCCAAATACCCATAGGAAAAAGGGAGATAGAAAGAAGATTAATGATGATACTGAATAATAACATAAAAGAATCAACATCAACAAATAGAAATTCACCAAGTACCTTCAGACCCTTGTCTTGACATTCATTTGCTGTTTCAGAACTTCTATTATTGCTTCCTTTGTTCATTGCATCAGAATTGTCCACTTCTTTGTCATGCATCTGTATGCTGTTGCTGTCGTCAGAACCACATATTTCTTGAACAGATCGAAGCAACCTCTCCAACCATTTGTCACGACGCTTATCTCCTGTTAGTGCCTTAAAATTTGCTAAAATGCAATAATTCTCTGAATCAATATTTACAGAACTTCCTAGAGTTTCAAGCAGCAGATGTTGGTCATTCTTGGGGCTCGGAGTTGCTTTCTCCTCCCTTGACCCATTAAAGGGTGAAATGCTCCTTCTCCTTAAGCTTATCTTATTCTTCATCTGATCTTCCTCATCAACAGGGGCCTCTTCAGTCACAATGTCTGGTAGATCACCCAAACGTTGTAAAGTTT
Organism: Adenanthera pavonina; assembly: GCA_026686845.1. Taxonomy (NCBI): domain Eukaryota; kingdom Viridiplantae; phylum Streptophyta; class Magnoliopsida; order Fabales; family Fabaceae; genus Adenanthera; species Adenanthera pavonina. The sequence goes on along the minus strand of JAIVEN010000022.1, from coordinate 21,954,049 downwards.
TCTGAACAAGATCATCAATTTCTTGCTGTTTATTTTCCTCATAGTCCTCACCAGTTAGCTTCCAAAGTTTCTTTTCTACAAAGTCATAAACCTTTTGCACGATAAACCCTGGATGCTGTTTACGACTTGGAAGCTGTTTGTGTGCAGGAACAAAATGCACCACACATTTATGCATAACAGACTCTGCAGGAACCTCATCACGGTGGAAACTATAAAACAGATCCCTTGTATCATGTGACTGCCAGTTTCCACCACCTTTTCTTTCTGCTTCCTCAGGACGATAAAACCACTGCCCTGTTACCTTCATACTGCCATTATGGGATTGTACAATGTCCTAAAAGTAGAATAAATCTGTAAATCTGAAGGGGGACTGCCTAAACTTTGTAGCATAAGGGAAAGGAATAACGCATCCCTATGACTGAAGAAGCAGGAAAAGAAAGGGCCAGAAAAACCTAACACCAAGTGAAGTACAAACTGCTGGACAACATAATATTGCATACAACGAAAATTGAGAATTTTTTGTTAATTATTGAAACTCATAAGCAATAGTCAACAGCAGACTGACAACTGACAATCTACCTCCAACACATGCATGATTGCACGTGCCAAGAACTTTCAAGAAGAGAACTAAAACCACAGTGCCGATGTAAATGTACCAACCACATAAAATTGTGAAGCAGAATACAGGTAGAAAATATTTGATATGTAACCATGTCCTGGCTAAATTTATTACCTCTTCATCAATGCATAATGCCATGGACCGTATGCCAGCATAATCTACAAATAAGTAGACAACTGGCATTCACAACTAACAATTGTATCTACCCAGATAACTATCAATTAGAAAATTTTTAATTATAATAACTATCAAAGAATCTTCAACATTTTAGGCGGGATTAGATAATTGGCAAGCAAGTTACCTTGATAATTGCCACATATGGCTTTTGGGCTTTATCCTCTGGCAAAAGAAGTACAGGATCCTCCTGTAGAAACAAGATGTTATTAGTGACAGTTGCAGGGTCAAGACAAAGAAAAAATGTAGTTGTCATCTGGTTGCAGCTGTAGAAATGTAACCAACTAAACGCATATAATTACTCAAAATATGAATATGATTGTAAAGGAATCCTCGGGAAAATGGAAGAAATTTATTGTCAAATTGTAAGAGAAATTTACTGGAAGCTTAACTGATCTTATTTCCTCAAACTGCTAATAAGTTTAATTAGCAGTGGAACGCTCATCCAACAATTAAACAGGAAATGCAAAAGCGTATAAATTCCCAATAATAAAACTTACAATGACATATTGGTTCCCATCAAACTCGAAAGACTCGTAATGCTTCCTTCTCCCTCTTCCTCTTCCTGAAATCCTAATGGCTTCACCAATCGGCTTAGCGTCCTCGTATGGACGTACCTCTTCTCCAACAGCACTTTTCGATCCTTCATTTTCCTTATCCTTCGGCTTCCTTTCCTTTTTCTCATCCGCTTCCTCCTCCGGCTCATATTCTTCCTCTTGAAGCTTCCTCGCCTTCCTCTTACGCTGCGTCGATTGGTTCTCTTCAGAAGCGGAAGGCGGCTGCTGCAGCTGCGGACGGGGTGGTAGTTCGTCTTCATCGTCGCTGGTGGCGACCATAGTGAACCTTCGAATCCCCATATCTCTATCACTACGATCTGCAAAGCTGAATTCGCCCGCCAAACGACGTAGTCGTCTCAGCGAACCGATGCACTCGTCGGAGAAGGAATCGTTGAAAATGACAGGGACTCAATTTCCTTAAAATGAGGCGGTTGTAACTACAACCAGAGTGTCAGTCATCAGGAATGGATTTGACTTCTCTCTATTTTCCATTTTCCATTTTCCTTTCTCATTCACTCGCTCTCCATCTCGTATCTTTTCATTTCTCATATAAATTAAATAGATTCAGATCCAATCTTATGTAAAATTAGTATTAAAATATCGAACTATAAAAATTAAATGAATTTAAACTGTTATAATTTTATCTGGTCAGTTCTCTCGGATTAGTTTAGAATCAGAATCTCATTGCGGTAGATGAAATGTGACAACAACAAAAATTCACTTTGCACAATTTTTATTGGTGAGAAAATTCATTTTGCCCAATATTAAATCTAAACCGTTTAATAATTTAAATAAAGAAATTGGATTAGTCAGATAAATCAAATCCTTACAAATGGAGAGTTAGTCCTTGACTCGACTTGAATTTGTAGAGGACCTGCATGATATAGACCAAGACTAATAAGATTAAATTTAGACTGTTTAGATGTAATATTTTTATAAAATTTAAATGCTAATAAATAAATTAATTAATTTGAACCATCCAATTTTTATATGAATTATCTAAAACTTAAGTAAAATGGAAATTGAGAGAAATTGCAATGAAGAGAAATCAAATTTCTTATAAATTAAAACTTAGCTTAGATATGTTCTAAAGTTTCATTAGATTTAGGACAAATTTCAAGATTTAAAAATTACTTACAGAAAAATCTACATATTATTCTATTTGAATCCAAAATTCTTGTGAATATAAGTCAATTCCTTATTAGTTGAATTAACCTTTACTATAAATCAAATTGTTTAATTGGGCACTTGTTTAGAATTAAAAAAAAAATAACAAAATTAAAAAAAACTATGGGTTATAAAATAAAATCAATATATGTAATATGCTAATAGTGTTTATCATTTAACTTCGAAATGATAAAATATAATGATTAAAAGTATTTATTGCTCTTCATATATATATTATTTATTAATTTATTATTAAAAACTAATTTTCTTGAGATGTGTAAAGATAGCTAAAGTAAATTTTACTTCTCTCAATAAAATATTTTTTTATACACACAATTTTTATTAATTTATTAATATAATATCAACCCCATTTATTATGATAAGATTAATGTTGATATTGTATTAATATAATATCAATCGGTTTAAAAAAAAAATAGCGGTCTCAGTACAGTGTGCCAACCTGATGATGTTTTAATAGTAAATCTTTTATCACAATCCCCTGATGGGTCGGGTTTGACCCCACTTCAGTGCTTGGAGTAGGGTAAGTAAACTTCTAATAAAAACCTTTAAGGTTATAATAATTATTAACATACCAAAGGAAGAAAACTATATAGTCAATATAAACTTCTATGCACTTATAATACAGCTAATTGAACTGCACCAAAACATAATTTGAAATTTGTACAAAACTTTTTGTCAAACAAAACTCAACAATGAGTTTTTAACAAAAAAAAAAACTCAACAATGTGTATACATTAACACCATTAAAGAACATCTATCTTTTCTATTTTAACGCCAAGAGGGAATTATTATAGAAAAATGACTTCTCAGCATAATTAATAGAAGCATCGAAGAATACAAAAAAAATCAGTTCTTAAATTACTAGCTCTTCCAATAAAAAGAGCATTTGCCCATTTAAAAGATGAATGGAATAGATAAATTAGCAATGCGGCTGTTTTGCTCACTACTATGAGCAATTTCTTTCAAACTAGTCCAAGATTTTCTTCTTCTTTTGCTTGATGTGCTGATTGCTTTTTCTGCACCGACTTTAGCAGACAGGCTTGCAGGTTCAATTGCTTTGTTAGACGCCAACCTCTTTCTCTTTCCTTTACTTCCTTCCAACAATGAAGAAGTAGTAGTAGTAGCAAGACTTTTAACTGGTGGCGTTGCTGGGCTGTCTATTGTGGGAGCATCCATCGTTGTAACTCGTGAAGCAAACACATCTGTTTCTTTGGCTTCATCTCTGCTCAAAATGCTTTTCTCTGCTCTGCCAGACTCACATGACAGGGTTTTTTTATGTTTCGATTCCATCGAAGATTTTTCTTTTGATGGGCATATCTCCTTCATATGTCCCTTGATAGTCCCTTTCTTCAGATTTTGATGCAAACAAAAATGACACTTGTACACCACATTGTTTTGAGTGACATTGGCACACTTCTTGCGCCTATGCTTGGCCTTTGTTCTGTTCTTCTCAATTCGTATAGTACAGTTAAAGCCTGGATGTAGAACAATTTCACATCTGTAGAGCAGTTAAATGATTATCATGGTCACTATAAATACTTCATAGAGGCAATTATAAAAGCTATGAATGTTGAGTGAGTCAACTAGATATACCAACTAATTTAACAAATCATTAAAACTAGATTTCTGCCTGATATCATTAGTGCCATAAATAATAACCAAAAGTACCAAAAGTTATTGTTAGCCTGCAGAAACTTAAAAGAACGTTTACAACTTTTCTTTTATCAGAATAAAATTCCATCACTAACAAAGAACCACAGCATACTTCCATGATCAGCCACATGGACGCTAAGTATGACAGTGTTGATAAAACAGTACCGCATAAGGGAACAAATCAAGGCCAAAATCAAAATAATTGTTAGCTATACATGTTAAAACTATTGTAACATATAATAACACTGACAGACAATGCATAACAACTGAAATTTGCTATGTTTATATTAATCAATTTCCACATAGGGACGTAATAAATCCTACTATAGTCATCACACAGCTTTACAAATAGCATTGCTGACTTGAAACTTTGGACTTACAACACATACTATATGTATCATAATGCCAACATATTAAAATATACCCTGATGTTTCCGAACTAAATAAACACATAGAAACACAACCAAGAAAAGAATAAAAAAAACATAGAGAATCAACCGTGCAAGTAAGAAGAACGTAGAAAAAGCAAAGGGAAAAGCAGACCTTTCACAAGTTATTAAAGAAGGATCCGGTGGTACACCCATGGCCTCTTCAGCACTAGCGAGACATTGCCCATAAAAGGCACCCAAAGGTGGTATGGAAGCCTCCCTGCTCGCCCATACTGCTAGGTTTTTCAAGTGATCAAGCTTCACCATTGACTTGACATTTGAGCTGGCCTTTTTCTGCAATTTCCCAGTGGCTTCTTCCCTTAATGATATCAGAGTGTGAGACCCAGATGTTGAATTTGGTAATCTTTTCGCTCCTCCTTTCTTTCCCATGTTTAGCTTATGCCCTCTCTTTGTTCTTATTAGGAATTTTGTCGAATACCTACTATGCAATTGGACGTCCACCAGATAAATTTAGTCATATTGGCCCAAGTCCAGAAAACTGATGTCAATTAGCTCAACAGAACGAACCAGTAGCCAATTTTAAAAGTCAATTTTTGTTAACAAAAATCAGAATATTCACTTAGAATTAGCGTGAAGGATGGTAACCGTGCTATTGAGTGGGAATTCAAGTATCAACATGATAAAAAATTGGCCAAGAAAACAACATTAGCAATTGAACAAACGAAAAATTAAATAGAAGAATCAAATTACCAAATCAAATTCCAAGAATAGACTCGTTGGTGATAAAATCGCAATATACTCTATATGCAGCAGCAAGTCAGGAGAAAGGAAGAAGGGTGGAAGGGGAACCAAGATTTGAGAGGCTGGTACTAGAACCCTAGCAGCGAAAACCAGAAGCAAATGAGAGGAAGTGGATTCCTATCGTCCTCAACAATCGATACAATCGAATTCACAGTATCCGGTGGGAAAGGAGCTTTGTCTTCGCCTCGGTCAGCTCACTGTCGCTGACTCACGGTGACAGGCTCGTCGAGAGAGGGTCTGTTCGAGTGTATAGGGTTTAAGAACTTCAGAAGAAAGGGAGATTTTTTTGTTTTTATAACGACGCATCTCTTCAATGCCATATTTTGCTTTCCATTTAAGTTCCTGATAGTTTTCAGATTGCTATTCACCGAGGAAGGAGGAAAAGCATAAAATAGATTATATATAACAGTCCAGGTAACCCCTTAGTGGCAAATGGAGGAACCTATCGGAGTGAGAGCCAGAAAGAAAAGGAGGTAGGACGACAAAACTCACTAGGGAGGACGGTGGAGGGAAGACGACGGCCGACAGACTAACACAGAAGGCGAGCGAGGACGACGTAGCTGCGGCTGCGACGGAGAGACAGAGAAATGTGACGTTGAATGGAAAAAGTGCAGACGCTAGGGAACGACGTCGAGGAGTTGCCGCTGCAAAGGGCATGTTTGGTGATACGAGGGATTGAAGGGATTTTAATAAAGGAGATGGAATTGGAGAGATTTTAAAATTTTTTATTTAGTGAAATTTGAAGGGAGAAAATTAAAGAAATTTTAATGAAATCTTGTTTAATTTAAAAAGAAATTAGAGGGGATTGAGTAAAAAAAAATCTCAAATTAAGAGAAAGTAATAAAGGGATGGAGAAAGAAATTGAGGGAAATTAAATTTTTTCCAATTTTCTCCAACTTTAAAAACTAAACAAGATAAGGAAATTAAATCCCCTCTCTCCCTTTTTCTTTTCTCAAAAAAACTCCAAATCAAGTCAAAGAGGCTTGTTTTCAATTTAGAAGGAAAAGAAAACCACGTCGTTTTGGCAATTTCAAATAAGCGAAAAAATATTAAATGCAAGCCAGCCAAATGGTCAAACTGCTAGGTCAAGCTTGGTTCATGGCCTGTTTTTTAAAATTTTTTTAATAAAAAGTAATATTCAGATTGTTTGAAAAAAATTAATTATTTAGAAATTTTATAAAAAATATAATTTATTTTTTATTTAGTTAAAATAAAAATATTTTTAAATTAAAAAAAGTAAGGGATTTGTATTGTGATATTTTTTAAAGAAAATTTTGTTATTTTTGTAATTTTGTAGAGTTAGCTTTTGACATCTCTGAGTTTTTCTTTTTTTCTCTATCATTTTACACAAAACTATTCAAAATAATTAGAAAGCTATTTTTAAGAGATTATAATTATTTTTAAAAGTTTAAACAAATAATTTAAAAAAAAATTTAAATACTTTTTTTATATAAAAAATTATTTTTTTAATTTAAAAAGGCTGAAATCAAACTGGTCAAATTAATGGCGGTTTGCTTTTCCTTCAATACGCCCTTATTTCATATTGGATTAGTAATCATTCACTAGGTTTTTCAGTTGTATCAGGTAGTCTTATCCCAATTTTTTATAAATTTCTTATTTATATTTTTTTTACCATTTGAACTTAAATTTTAAATTTTTATCTAAAATTTTATTCAAAATATCCCCCAATTAAAAAAATTTTATTATATTATTATTGTTATTTATTTCATGCTGTTAGCAATAAATTTATAAAAATTATATACTCCAGGCATGCTAGAGATGTAAACCTTAAATATATGTGAACTCTAACTTCTAATCAAAACGAATGTGAATTCCTGGGATTCTTTTCCACAATTTCCCCAGATGTAGGTGCCAGAAATAAAGATAAAAAAATGATATTGAAAACTTTAAGACTTGTAGAGAATTTAAATGTAAAAGTAGATAATCACTCAAAGAAATAATAATGATGATGTATAGCAATGTTGGAAAAAGTAGACAAAGTGAAAGCTCAAATGAAGAATGCTTAAAAAAGTAAATGCATAATAGTCTTTGTGTTTGTGTGTTGATGATGCTGATGATCTCTTCTCTTGAGACTGTCTTTATGCTTATTTATAGGCAAAACCAAGTAGTAGTTTTCCTAAGCCCATATCTACATCCACTTGCCAGAATTTCAGCTCCTCAAGGGCACTTACTCCCTACTTTCTTTCCCACTTTCTTTTATGTGTTGATTTCACCTAGATATCATGAAGTAACTTTTACCCGTATGACTTCCACGTGCCACCTAATAAGGAAAATGGCTCAATAAATTTTATTTTACTAACACATTATGAGCTCTATAATCATATTTAGCCCAATTTTATTTTAGGCCAAACAATTGCCCCCTGTATACAATTTAGCCATATCTTAGTAGGCTAAAATTGTATGGACATTTAAGATATTTTATCCCAAGTATTATCATCAAAACTAATGTCTACTTTACCCTTTTTTCAATAGATGGTCATTAGGCCTTTCTTCATTTTATTATACTAAAGTGGCCAAAAGAGGCCTACTTACAAAGTCAAAATACATAAGCCATGGCATTGGCTTGACAATACAACGATGTATTGCTATTTATTTGTCACTATTATCTTAAGAAATGCATTGTTGGCCACATTCATGGCCTTCTTTTCACTCATTCTTGTTCTCTACCATTTCCCACATAGTAGGAAAATATTTCTTCAAGTATTTGTTGTTGATGAATCACCGATGTGGCTCTCCTTCCAAACTTGCTAACCAATAGGAGTTTCCTTTCAATACTTTGTATATTTTAAATGGCCCTTCCCAATTAGGAGACCATTTACCATTTAATTCCTAATGGTAGAATTGTCTTCCACATTCTCTATCTTTAATTCCTAATAGTAGAATTGTCTTCCACACAAGTTCTCCTTCTTCGAATACTTTCCTTTTTACCCTTTTGTTATAGAATCTGGGCACTTTTTTCTTCTATATATCATATTGTTATACGCTTGAAGCCTTAAATCATCTACATATTCAATTTCCATAATCATAGATCTCAAGTAATCTTCAGGCATAAATTGATTTTGGTTGGTGACCCTCAAAGAAAGAATCACTACTTCCATAAGCAACAATGCATCATGGCCAAAGGTTAGAACAAAATGACTTACTTCTGTAGCACTCCTCTTAGAAGTCCTATATGCCCATAATGTCTTTGATAGAATCCTATGCCAATTTCTAGGATTATCTTCTAGCATTTTCTCTAGGATCCTAATGAGGATTTTATTTGAAGCCTCTGCTTGTCCATTGGCCTGAGCATAGTATGGTGTTGAATTTAGCAACTGAATTCCATAATCCTTTGCAAACTCCTTTACCTCATCACCAGTAAACATAGGTCCTTGGTTAGTTGTTATTGTTTGAGGAATACCAAACCTATGAATAAGGTTTTCTTTAATAAGTTGAATCACATCCTTTTGTTCTATTTTCTTCATAGGCATAGCTTTAACCCACTTAGTAAAATAATCTATAGCAACTATTATAAATGAGTGTCCTTTGGAAGAAGCTAGATAAATTTTGCCTATAATATCAATTGCCCAGCCTCTCAATGTCTAAGGCTTAACAATAGAATGAAGGTCTGCAGCTGGAATTCTTTGCACACTCCTATATTTTTGACAATGTTGACATCCTTTAGCATAGTTAATACAGTCTTTTAGGATAGTTGGCCAATAATAGCCATGTCTCCTTATAAGCCACCTCATTTTGATGCTAGCATGGTGAGCTCCAATGACTCCTTCATGAACCTGTTTCATCACTTCCATATAATCTGCAAAACTAAACATTTTAACAACAGACTATCAAGACTTTTCCTATATAACTCATTCTCGATTAAAATAAAGTTAGTAGCTTGCACTTTTACTTTATACGATACTCTTTGACTTGGGTTCTCCAGGTAGTTTTTGAACTCTTTTCTCCAATCCTTAGCTAAATTCACATCTGTATTGAATGTTTTCACCTGGATACCCCTCTCCTAATTTGCAGGATGATTCTTTCACTGTACCAAAATTAGTTTATGGCTCAGCTCCTCAAACATTCTAACCTCAGAGGCTATTTCAACTAAATCATCAGCTTCCCAATTAGCCCTCCTAGGAACATAACAAAAAGAGACATCGTTAAAATCATTAATAATTTGCATAGCAGCTGTAAAATATGGAGTTAAAGACAAACTAGTAGATTTATACTCCCCTGAGAGCTGTTTCAACACAAGTTGAGAATCACCCATGATTAGGATCTCTTTTGCTCTTAATTCCTGTAATATTTCCAAACCAGTTACTAGAGCCTCATATTTGGCCTGGTTATTAGTACATTTAAAGGTTAAATTCAAAGATAAAATCGTCTTGATCCCCACAGGTGAAATAATTACCATCCCCACTCCGGCTGAATTCTCAGTACTCGAGCCATCAAATTTCAACATCCAAGGCTAAGGATCCACTTGATATATGGGTAGTCCAGCCTCTACTCCCTGCAAAACATCTATAAAAGGGTGATATGCTAAAAAGTCAGCTAAAGCTTGACCTTTTACAGATTTCTGCGGATAGTATACTAAAGAAAATTCTGCTAGAGCCAAAATCCACTTTCCAATTTGTCTAGAAATTAAAGGTTTATTCAACATATACTTAACCAAGCCAGTCTAAGTAACTACATAGACCATTGAACAAATTAAATAATGTCTTAACTTAGTGCAAGCAAAATACAAAGTCAAACTCAACTTTTCTATCGGGGTATATTTAATCTCCATAGGAGTAAGAAACCTACTTAAATGATAAATTGCCTACTCATGACCCATAGAATTTGTTTGTGCTAAAAGATAACCCAAAGATTCATTAGCGGCAGATAAGTAGAGTTTAAGAGGTATCTTCTCCTTTGGAGGAACAAGTACTGGAGGCTTGCTCAAATATTCTTTTATCTTGTCAAAAGCCTTTTGGTGTTGGTCCTCCCACACAAATTCTTCTACTTGTTTCAACTTTAACAAGTCAAAAAATTCTTTTGTCTTCCCAGTAAGGTTAGAAATAAACCTTCTGAGATAATTAACTTGCTCAAGAAATCTTTGTAATTCCTTTTTGTTTTGTGGGAGTTTAGCCTCCCATATTGCCTTGGCCTTGTTCTTGTCTATTTCAATTCCTCTTTGGTGAACTAGAAAGCCAAGGAAATTTCCTGCTTGAACACCAAACACACATTTAAGAGGATTAAGTTTTAAATTGTATTTCCTCATTCTTTAAAAACTTTTTCTCAAGTGTTCAATATCTTCCTTAGCCAACTTTGACTTTATCATAATATCATCAATATATACTTCTAAATGTTTCCCGATCATATCATGAAATATAGTATTTATAGCCCTTTGTTATGTTGCCCCAGCATTTTTTAAACCAAATGGCATAACAAGCCATTCAAAAATACCAATGAAGTTAGGACACCTAAAAGCCGTTTTGGAAATATCCTCTTTGACTATCATTATTTGGTTATAACCAGAAAAACAATCCATAAAAGATAATAAGTCATTACCAACAGCAGCATCAATCATCATATCAGCAATAGGCATAACATATACATCCTTAGGTGTAACTGCATTTAGATCTCTAAAATCTACACATACCCTTAATTTACCGTTCTTTTTCATTACAGGCACAACATTAGAGAGCCAAAGAGCATACTTGCAAGGCTCGATGAACCTAGCCTTTAGCAACTTCTTTATCTCTTCTTTCACCTTTAGCTCCACTTCTTTAGAAATTCTTCTTGCTGGCTACTGGTAAGGTTGAAATCCAGGCTTAATTGGTAGTCTATGTTCCACCAATTATTGACTAAGTCCAGGCATCTCATCATAATTCCACACAAAGCAATCCTTGTATTCTTTTAACAAAGAAGACAAAGCATTAGGAGAGAACTTACATACGTGACCCTTGGCTCCTCATTGGTGCCAAGGTTATCCTCCTTCATAGGATCATGCACTTCAGGCTGTATATCATCAAGTTTAGCGTGAGCCTTTTCTAATTCGTACAACTGGATCTTATCTACCTCATTTTCCTTATGCTCTTCAAAAATTATCTCTGCTCCATATGAACCTTCGACTTCTTCCATCACCAGACTGTCTAAAAGATGCTGCAGACATGCTTTTTGTATTGCGGCTGCAGCCACCACTTATTCTTCTTCTGTGTAACTATTCAACATTGACCTCCTCAATGACAGGAGAACTCATTGGCCTACTATAAGGCATAATGGCTATGGACTTTAGTAATTCTTTTGCCTACTGATAACTCTTAACTTTTCACTATTTTTATTCCTCATACTTAGTGGTTTTGATAATTAATTTTGGCTAATTTTGTATTTTAAAATGATTTTCATAATTTTAACTGAATTTTGGATTTATGAGATTTTGGGATAATTTTTTTAAATTTAATTATTTTCTATTTTCCAAATTATTCCAAAGAATTAATTCTTCCTATTTTATTCTATCTAATAATTCTTAATGTAATTATGAGTGATTAGTGCTTTAATTGTAATAAAAAATGATTAAGAATTGACTCATGTACGGGTAAAATTGTCATAGATCTTTAGAAATTTCTTTTTAGTATTTTATTTCTTTTGTTTTTATTATTTTGAAACATAATTTTCCTCCAATTGAGGTTAAACTTAATCCCATAATTAATTTAATTTCTTTGAATGAAAATTTAATTTGCATTTATTTAACTGAGTACATAATCTATCTACAATAATATTTTCTTGCAAATCATGGTTCATTGAGATTAAAATTTTGAAGGAACATTTTGATCATTTAATAGAGAGGATTTTAAAGAAAATTTATTTTCTCAACTTTCTTATTTTTCCTCATTTTTAATTACATATTTATATCTGGCTTTATTTTAATAGTAAAAACTCACTTTTCTTGCTTCAATTTCTGTGCACCAAAAACACAGCCCTTGCTTTTCTTTTCTTTCTTTAGAACGCAACCCTTCTGGTTTTTCCCTTGCGCGCGGAGACACCACTAGGATGCCACCTCCATTGCTTTCTTTCATCTTTCCTCTCAATTTTCTTTCTTTCCACTTAGACTTCCTCCATTTTCTCTTCCAATCTTCCAGTAGTTTGCATTTTTAGCTACTATTTTTTGGCACCCCACCTGCTTCTTCCACTATTCACTCATCATCTTTAACACCTTCCTCTCTCAGCATAGACGCCTTCCCTCTCCATTTTCCAACTTCTTCACCATGCCTTCACTCACAAACCAGCACCCACCCCATTTTCATTCCATTCCCTTCAAACCAATGACCTGAGACCTTTACCCATCACCTCCCCTCTTTGATTTCAGCTTTCCCTCATCATTTGAGCTGGAATATGGAATCTGTTTTAACATGCTAATAGCTTTAATGGAGGAGTAAGGATCTTGGATGGAGCTTGGCTTGGAGGAATCTACCAACTTTGAAAAGATTAATGGCTTGGAATTAGGATAATCTTTTTTCCCTTTCTCACTTTCTTAATTTCATATTTTGTGGTTGATTTATATGGTTTGAATTGTTAAATTTAGCTTCAATTTTCTGAGATTATTTTGGTCTAATTACTGGAAATATATGGATTGAATTGTATGACCATGGATAGTGGAATTGGGAACTGTATTGGATTGGAATTGTTTAGGAATGTGTATACATATTTTTGGCCTAGACTCTTTGTAGTTATCCTCTAAATAATTTAGTGGTTGATTACTTGATTTAGCTTTGTTACAAGGTTAATTAAGTAGTTAATTTCTTGATTAATGAGGAGATTGAAATTATGGTCTAAAATTGTGGTTGTTGGTCAAAGATATGTGATTTAATAATTCATGACTTTCTATATCAATGTGTGAAATTAAAATGCCCACAAGATGTTTGAGAGATTTATTTAGAGATAGGGTCCTATGCTAAGTAAATTTCTCATGCAATTTGAAATTAGGATAATTAATGATTCAGTTGGATTAATTTAGCACTTGACGTAATTAGGTTATCCTAGTTCTTAATTATTGGAAAGAAATTTTTAACTCCTCCAAGTGATTGCCAAGCTCTATCCTCCATTTTTGCATTTTCACAACCTTCAATATTTTAATTTGTGCATATTAGTTTATAGTTTTAGTGCTTGTCAATTTTACTTATTTGAAATTTAAATTACAAATTTCTGCATTCTAAAATTTTGACAAAACCCCCCAAAATTAATATATAGTTTTAAGTTCTTGCATATTTACTTGTTCATAGTTAGTTAGTTTTGTATCTAACAAGCATTAATTTGGTATTAGTTTAACTTTTGCATCTTAGATAGAGTTTTGCATACATACGCACACTCTCACACTTACACTTTCCATACATCTTTCATTCCCCCACACACACTTGTATATATTCCTATACATTTACCTACATACTTATTTATTTTTCTTTGTTTTTATAAAAAAATATAAAGAAAATTATTTTCTGAAATTTTCTCATTTAGTTTTCATTGCTTAATTAGTTAGTTTCTATCTAAACAAATTTTATACTAGTTGCTCCGGAGTGAAACGACCTTGATTGCATATTTTACTACATAATTTTTATTTTGCAATCAAGTATTAAATTGTGACCTCACGACAAGACTCGTTACCTGCTTCCTGCAAACTAACTCTTCTTCGTTAGAAACAGTAATACTTATAGGATTACCAAACATGTTCTTTCTGAGAAATTTGATAGGGCCACAATTTGAGTCATAGAATCTTACATCTATTGCATCTAAGTCTATGTGAAAAGGCTTATCATCTGCTCAAACTATCTCCACATCCTCACCTTTTCAAAATAATAGAAATTTGTGTAATAAGGATGGCACACACTGATTTGCATGAATCTAATCCTTTCCCAAAAGGGCTTTGTAATTAGCTACCATATTCACAACAAAAAATGCCGATAATGAGGTTTTAGTGCCTATTGTAACCTCTATAGAGAGTATTCCTATTACTTTGGCTGGAACCCCAGTAAAAGCTACCACTGAAACTTCTGTAGAAATTAGATCTTCTTGAGATTTCCCAAGGGCCTACAACATTTTAAATGGCAAAACATTCACAACTAACCCATTATCAATAAGAACTCTAGAGGTAGGTTTATCATTCAAATAAGCCTTAATATATAGTAGCTCAAGATGCTTTGACATTTGTTCCGATGGTTTATCAAAAACCACCTTCTTAGGCTCCTTAGGGTCTGATTAAATAGTAGCCTTCACCTCCTTAGTCTTTTCTATTGGTGCTCCAGCCTTCATCTCCTAATTTTTTCTTTCATTGTTGCTCTAAAAAATTGCAGGTAAAGTTAGAGTAAACATAGCACACATAGATACAGGAATATCACCTACTAAGAAGAAAGACATTTTTGGTTCTTGTCTTCCTTGCTACTCCCCACAGACTCTAAGTCTTCAGTTGCTTTCCTCCTAAATTTGCTTTTCTCCACAGTAACCTTATCCTTAAAAGCACTATCCACTTGCTTTGGCATCTCTACTTCTCTCCTTGCGACAGCACTTTTTCTTTGAAGTCATCTCTTCTATGTCCTAGTAAGTGGTTGGGGAAATTTCTTGTGTGTTGCCACTTGCCATCGTTTTGTCGGTATATTTAGAGGAGGAACCATGAACCTAGTTTACTTCCTATTGAATTGGAATCTTTCCTATGCCCTATTGAGTGGTCTCCAACCTAACAACTTACCCACTGGGTGGTTCCTGATTACTGAAGGTGTGTATTTAACTATGAAATCATACTTTCCTGAAGGTTGCCCTAAAGTATCCCATACTAGCTCCTGTTTTCTCTGAGGAAATTCCTTTCTTTCTGGTGCACCAACAACCTCAACCCTTCTCCACACATTTTTGGGGTATGGGAGATAGTATTTAGGCCTCCATTCTTTTCTGAGCTTCCTTGTAGAATGAAGTTGAGGTTGATGATAAATTCCTTTTGCCATTTTTTTTTGCATTAATAAGAGTCCGCAAATCAAACCCCACAATATTGATGGTAGCTAAAGGAAAAGGATCCTCATCCACCATCATACTCTCCTTCTTCTCAGGAAACTTAAGTATGCCTTTGTTTATTCTTTCCTGCAAGGCATTCTTAAAAGACCAACAAGCATTAGTGTTATTATTCCAAGAGTGATGATACTTGCAATATTGTTTTCCCTTAAACTCCTCCTTAGTTGGAATCTTGTGGTCAATTGGCAGTGTGATAAACTTTTCTTTTGATAAGTAATAAAAAATTTGTTCAGTCTTAGAAACATCAAATGTGCAATTAGGTTGAGCACTAGTTGTTGATGCCTTCTGCCAAGTTTCTGGAGCCTTCCTAACTAGCAAAGGACACACAATTGAACCAGAGTTAGTTAAATCAGCCATAGCTACTTCATGGTTTACCTTAGCACAGTAGGTCCCCATAGCAGACTTTATCCTTTGATTCTCTTCATACAACAACTCCTCATACTCAGACACCTTTGCTGGAAGTTCATAAAAGTCCCTAATCTCAACCCCATGGAACTTCTTCCTTAGCTTTATGAGAAAACCTCTTTGCACCATCTTCGCATACTCATATTCGAGCAACTGAATCCTACACCTGCTTTTCATTTTTAAAAACCTGGAAATAAACTAGTTAACGATCTCATCATTTCTTTGAGTGGCCCTTGATAACTTAGCAATGCTTACCTCAAGCTCAACTTTAAAGAATTGTATATGAAATAATCTCTTCATATCATTCCAATTAAATATAGAGTTTCTAGGTAGAGTAGCATACCATGTAAAAGCTGCACCTGTGAGTGAATTGGGAAGCAACCTCAATTTAAAGTTTGCAAAATTCTCATACTTAGCTAACTCACCACATTATATTGTGAACCTAGCTACATGTTCCAGTGTAGATTGCTCCCCATCCCCAGAGAATAAAGCAAACTCAGGAACCTTATATCCTCTTGGATAAGGATTCTCTCTATCAATCATCTCAAGATACGGAGTATGAAACTCTGGCCGTGCAACTTGCCTTAAACCTAGACCATAGAGTTCTTACACTACCTCTCTTATTGCATCAACTTTTGCTTGTACTGGCTGTTCTCTAAGAAGCCTCTGTTGAGGAGCCAACTGCTGAGGAGTAGCTTGAAGAACTGGCTGGGGAACCAACTGGGGAATTAGCTGGGGAACTGGTTGTACCCTTTTATAACCACTTTGAGGATTGCTCCCTGTAACGTCCTACCTCCTGACACCTTCATCTATACCAAAACTTCAAAATGACCCAAACACAACCCTGACATCTCAAAATAACTCTCTAATGCCTCAACACAGCGGAAACAACTCACAAACATGAAAAACTGGGCTGGGGCCACGGCCTGCCTTCCTTCGCCGCGGCGCCCCCTTCTAATATACCATATCAGCAAATTCAACACCGGGGCAAACTTCTGACGCGCATAACTTTATACTCTGACCTCCGATTGACTCGATTCCAACTCCTACAAGTCAATCTAGCCCTCATCTATCCACAGACACCACTTTTACCTTAATCCAACTCCGTATGGAGATTCTGGACCCTTGACTCCATTTTGGCCACTTATTGACCAAAACTCACCACGAGCCCCCTCCAATTGCCACCAAAGGCAGCTGGTCGCTCAGAGACCATTCATACAGGTCCAAATCCCTCAAACAAACCTGTTCAAAGAGGTTTCACCTCAAAGGAACCACTCCTCTGAGATTTGACCCCTTGGAACCCAACTTAACCAAATGGGCTACAGGCCCTTACGCAAACCAACAAGGCCCAATAACACTCTGGACTCCCAAAAACTGTCACATATACATCTCAACAACATTCAACCATACATACCACATACATAAACATCCATACATAGCTAGTCTCAACCCTGTCATATATTCATTACAAACCATTCTCTATCCTACTTGGCACAAAATACCATTACAGAGTACACACGCTACATAGACTATTCCCACGTACACAGCTACTCCCGCGTCTTCTCAGGACTAGTGCCAGAACCGTCACCTAAAAGGTTAGTTTATGGGAAAGGGGGTGAGACAATGTCTCAGTAACCGGGAACAACAACCACACACACACATATATATACGTATATCTCACACAATTCATGAATGCAATATGGAATGAATGACATGCATGTCGCCCTTACAGGGACTCTATCCTTATCCTCCCTAACACATATATCATCCATCCTTATTCTACCTAACATATATACATAATCCAACCTTATCCTCCCTAACATGTACATATATAATCCAACCTTATCCTCCCTAACATATATATATATATAATCCAACCTTATCCTCCCTAACATATATATATATAATCCAACCTTATCCTCCCTAACATATATATATATCATCATACATCATACCACCATCACGTCATCACCACTACATCCACCATACATCACAATCTCACAATGTTATGTGGTGATGCTCATGTATCGTCATATCATCATCATAATGTCATGCATGCAACATATCATATCATCATCACACATGTCATCATCATAGTCATAACCATCGTCTAACAGTATACATACCACGATATATATATAATAACCGTACACGCAACCCACCAGTATCGTGGTATGAATGAAACACGCATATATATATATATACAAATACATGTACTATCGTATAACATAGTCAACATAATATAAACAAACACCCGGTTACCTCAATTGTCGTTACCACACATACACACGAGTTCCACAAGCTTCCATGAATTGTCCAGTACACGTGAACCCCTCTCGATTAGCCAACAACATTTATCATGTCACAATTCTTCCATTAGCACAATATACCACAAATCAAACATCGCGATTCAACCACATTAACCTAACACAAGGTTCCAACACCCTTTTCATGCATCAATAAACTCTTAGGGATTACTCAAACACCATACAATCTTAGACACCTCGGATTCCTAAGAGCCATTACCGAAAACAACCTAGGGTTAAGCTTTAAACACACATAATCCCTTCAAAACTCACATTCAAGCAACAAGAATACCAAAACACTTTCCATTAACCTCAAATCACCCATTTCAATCGGTGGATTTCGCCCCAACTCGGAAATCCAACCTTACAACCGAAAACCCCAAAATCTAAACCGAAGAAAATGAAGAGAGAGGAGTAGGGAACGCTTACCAACTTGAATCCAAGCTCCCAATGGATGAGAATCACTCTGGGATACCGAAAATGCCGAACCCTAGCACTGCTCCTTGTCTCTCTGCGTCACTCCTTTCGTTTTCTTTCTTTCTTTCGCGTCTGACTGATTCGGATTTAAACAATTTTTACTACTCTCGCCGCGGCTCCAGCATGCCTCGCCGCGGCTCCACCAAATTATCCAGAACAATGCCACTGGAAAGCTTCTCGCCGTGGTGGCTCTGCTCCTCGCCGCGGCGTGGAGCTCTTTCAGACTCCACTTGAGCCTTCCTCCGTCTTGTTTCCTCGGTCCTGAACTCAATGCCAAGAAAAATATCATGAGGGGCATTACACTCCCCCCCCCCCCCGAGCCCTTTACATACATATTAGGTTCCTATTCATACACATGAGGATTAATATTAGGATTAGTCATAGAAAAAATATGATGTGGTGCAAATGATCTTACTTCCTGGCAGCCATTTAGGCCAACCCTATTTGGTGATCATCCTCCCTTTCTTTTGTGTGGAGGTTGGTATCTCTCCTCATCCTGAGGGTTGGTTCAAAGAACTTCATTATGAGATCTTCTAGAGGATTGCCCCCTAAGTTTTCCATCAACTATTTGCTTCACATGTTTAGTACTGGCGGCTGGTTCTTCTATCCTTAGGCTTTGTACTTGTAGTAGCTGCTTACCCAGGGACTGTAATATGCTTTTCCATTCTTCCTGCATCATGCAAATCAAAGATTGGTGATTCTCCTCACTCTTACATTGGCTTTCTTCTTGGAATTTTTGTTGTTCATTTCTCTGCTGTCACTCTAGATCCGTCTTGTTCTAGAACTCCTCCACCATTCTTTGTGTCACTTTATTCTGTTTCTTAAAATGCTCATCAAGCACATTAGCAATCATAGACAAATGGTGTTAGTAGGAACTACAACATTAGGAATAAGGCCTTCCACAAAAGTCTGCCTTTCAATGACTACAGCCCGTTCTTCTTCTTGAGGATTTGAAACTCTCCATGCTCGATAGTATCCACTATTTGTGAAACATGACCTTCATGCTCTGTTATTGCAGCGGCATCCTTTAGATCATGAGACCTAGTACCTTTTTTTCCAGAAAAATTCCTTGTTTTTGGCGGCATGATACCTACACAATGTCCCACCAGGTGTGCCAAATATAATATGTTGGCAATAAATTTATGAAAATTATATACTCCAGGCGTGCCAGAGGTGTAAACCTAAAATATATGTGAATTCTGACTTCTAATCAAAACGAATGTGAATTCCTGGGATTCTTTTCCACAATTTTCCCAGATGTAGGTGCCAGAAATAAAGATGAAAAGATGATATTGAAAGCTTTAAGGCTTGCAAAGAATTTAAATGTAAAAGTAGATAATCACTCAAAGAAATAACAATAATGATGTATAGTGATGTTGGAAAAAGTAGACAAAGTGAAAGCTCAAATGAAGAATGCTTAAAAAAGTAAATGTATAATAGTCTTTGTGTTTGTGTGTTGATGATGCTGATGATCTCCTCTCGAAACTGCCTTTATGCTTATTTATAGGCAAAACCAAGTAGTAGTCTTCCTAAGCCCATATCTACATCCACTTGCCAGAATTTCAGCTCCTCAAGGCCACGTACTCCCTGCTTTCTTTCCCACTTTCTTTTATGTGTTGATTTTACCTAGGTATCATGAAGTAACTTTCATCCATATGACTTCCACATGCCACCATTAATAAAAATTTATGAGGCCTTATATATATATATATATATATATATTATAAGGCCTAATAAGGAAAATAGGCTCAATAAATTTTATTTTACTAACACATTATGGGCTCTATAATCATATTTAGCCCAATTTTATTTTAGGCCAAACACATGCATAATTAAGGGTGTTCAAAACCAAGTCAAACAAATCACACCGAACCAAACCGACCTAAATCGAATTGAAATGAGATCTATTTCGATTTTTGTCATAACAAAATCAATTCGGTTTGGTTCAAGTTTAGTTTCATTGCAATAAGACCTAAACCAAACCAAATCATATCAATTAACTATATTATAATAAATTATAATATATATAAATATATTCAATTACCCATAACCACACATGTTTTATTTCACCTTTTTAATGTTTAAGAAGTATATTAGTTAGTAAATTATTTAAATATAATATTTGTGTTTATAAAGTATCTATATGTAACTTATTTAATTTAATTTTTTAAGAAAGTTGCTATTTTTAAAAATAATTTAAAAAGTATGAATTAAACCGAACCAAACCGATATTTGAATCGAACCAAACCGACAAGGTCTCATGAAAAGTTAAACCGATTGGTTTGGTTCAGTTTGATTTTTTCCCAAAATCGAATCAAACCACACCTATAAACACTGATATGCATAACGCATTGTAAAATTAAAAAAGAAAAAAGAAAAATATAGGTTTGAATAAGACAATGCTTTTTTTTTTTTGCCAAAAAATAATGCTTGATAAATTAAGTCTAATATGTATAAAAAAATAAATTAAGTCTAATATGAAAAAAAGTAATAATAATTTGAAGGAAAATTGACCACAATACAAAAAAAAAATATTTACCAATATACTACAGCCTTGAAAGATTTTCCTAGAATGCTACAAGTGATTTCGGCTTGAGGGAAACCAATTTGTATTTATTATGTTTTACTTTTTTTTTAATAAAATAACTAAAAATCAGTTTTGTTCAAACGGATATGTATTGAGCTCTCATATGTTGACCGACTTTATGGTTGAAAAAAAATTTAAATAATAATTATTGCAATAATTATGTAATGATTAATAATTAATTGAGTAATAAATATAATAATTAAGTAATCATTGAAAATAAATAATTGTGTAATGATTAATTAATTTTCATAATTATGAAATCTATTATTTATCTATCTATTATATATATAACAGCAGGTAATCTATATGGACATTCTTGACATGGTTCTGGTGTTTCAATTGACGTTTGTCATAATTTTGTGTTTCAAAATCTCTATTTCGGAATTAGGTTTGCAACTGAGACTAATTATTTCATGTTATATTTTGAAATTTAAAACGCCAAATCTAATTAAATTCTTTTAATTATAACCAATATTTTTTCATAAATCTTATGTGTTTTAATTTTTTCAAGAAAAATTTCCTGAAAAATCTTATGAATTCAAATGTTCTAAGTATTTTTTTTAATAATAAATATGTGGGTTTGTTACTATTCTATGCTTTGGACTCTTGGTTTGGTTTGGAGTTAGATTCAAATCTCACATTTATTATTTGATTTGATATTTTATATTTATAATTATTAAGACTAAATCTTCTAAGATACTATTATAACCAACTATTTTATATTGATGAAGTGAAAAATTATTAAAAATATAATTAATCAAAAGAAATAGGAAGAATTACATTTCAAGATCAAAATAATAAATTTATTATAAAATAGGACTTATTACTATTCATTTTCCCAATTTTACTACTCAATATTCTAAATTTTAACATTTTTTATAAATTAAAATTTTTTTTGTAATTAATTCACTCTATCGATCATTCAATTCTCCCAAAGAAATATATCTATATATTTTAGGCCGGCCAATCATAACCAACTAGTATGAATATATATATTAAAGTTGATTAATTGTGACGAAACAAAAATCTGAAAAATCATATCTGCATTAGTTATTTGACGAAAATTTCATGAACATATACATTTTAATTGGTATAAATTATATAATAACGGACAATAAATAAAGGAAATTTCTAATATTTACTAGACAATTTAATTAAAGACTATAAAATCAAAAAAATATATATTTGATTCTTAAACAATTGAATATTTGACATATAAAATTTTGGGATGTAGAATTTAGTTATACTATCATTTTATCCATTTCAAATATTTAATTATTTTTTTATGCTGAATAGTTATGACAATTTTTTAAATAATCTTAAATTTTAAAGAACCCTAAATATATTACTCAAAATAACAAAGATAAACAATAAGGCAACAAATTTTTAAAATCATTGGTTAATTAGTTGTATATAGATAACCAACAAGGCAACAAATTTTTAGGTTTGAATAGATAAACATATTGCATTGAAAATATATCCATATCCTTACATCCTCTTCAACAGTTTCAGATTTTAACATGATTTATAGAAATTTAGTTATATAATCAAAATTTTATTCAACTAGATATTTTGATTATCCCCGTATAAACAATAAAAAAGGTGAAACCAAAATATATTGAATCGAATCAAATTGGGCTATAATTATCAAGTTCGAATGATTGAATTATTTAAATAAATATTGATTTATAAAGTCAATTGAATAAGTTGAATTGATTTTATTTACTAACTTTCTTTCTGAAAAAGTTCCTTTCTAATTGATAAAAGCTCCCACTACCTTAAAAGTTCAAGGTGCCAAAAATTTTAATTTGATTGGGATAAATTATAAATTAATTGGTTGAATAAAAATATTATAAAAATATCAAATATCAATTAAAATTTACTAAAATTTTGTTAACCTTAGGGGTAGGATGGGATAAAATCAACTAATTTGAACAAATTATTCATTTATATTCGTTTAAGAGCAAATAAAATATTTTTAAAAAATAAAAGCTCATAAAATTGATGTGAGTTAGTTAACAGATTACATAATCAGATAATTGATAAAAATTAATAAGATTTTGGTCTATGATTGGTACAATCACTTAATTTTCGTATCAGTACATAATTGGACTAATTATGTAAGTTATTTTGGAAAAAAATTTAAAATTGATTGATTGCAAATTGCTATAGAAGCACACTTTTCAACTTGAAGTTCAACTTTGTAAAGATAGATTTAACATTAAATTTTGAATATGAAATCATTGGGATATTTATTTATTATTTATGACAATTATATGAATTTATTTTTTGATATAAAATACTTTGAAAATAGTGTCTATGAAAATATCGTTGCGGATTCCTCAAGTACAATTAAAATGGAAACTCTAATATTTTGTCATTTATGCTATACACGGTAAAAATATGTTTAATTTATTTTTATATAATTAGCTATTAATCATCAATAATAATTTGAGTTTTTGTTTTATCTTTCGTTGTGAATGATGGAGACGATGTGTTGCAATTATAGTTTTTTGATGTTCAAACTATCAATAGACACAAATGTTTTAAAGTGAATTATTTTGAAATTGAAGAAATAATATATTTAGAAATAACAGGAGATAGGCATAAATGATTTGAGCATGAAAGTTGAGGGGAGGAGTAAAGTTTTGTGCCGCTGAATTTCTAAGCTAACAATTAAGCTTCGTGTGTGTACACCATGAAGAAGCTCTATCCTATCAACCATTCAAACACCGAAAAAGGATAATATTGTTGATTATGATGTTATAACGCATACAATTTAAAAATGAATATATATGTATATAGTCATAGTTTATGTCATATTTATTAAAAAGAAAATGAGAGAAAAAATATCTTAATATGTTTGGTATCCAATTATAGTTTTTCTATTGGAAACCTCAATTTATTTGTAGCCAATTATAGTTTTTCCATTGAAAATCAAATTCATTAAGTTGGATTCTCCTTCCTTTTTCCTTTTCTTGAAATCCATTTTTTTGGTACTAAATATGGTGTTAATGTGATTACAATTTGACAATAATTTATATTTACACTTGCATGTTCCAAATTTAGCAAGGATTTGAATATTTTGCGTATGAAAAATATTATTACGGAGAGAGTTTTAGGGCTCGTTTGGTTTTCAGTTGGTTGAAAATGAGTTTTTGTAGAATTAGTTTTGTAATGTGGTTATGAAAAAAATTAGTTTTGAACTTACGTGTTTATGTTTGGATGACTTATTTAAAAATTGATTTTAACAAAACTCATAATTTTCCTCTAAATTGATCTTAAATTCTATCCCATGATTAATTTAATTTACTTGGACTAAAATTTAATTTATATTTATTTAATTGAGAACAAAATATATCTAATATAACATTTTCTTACAGGTCATGATCTATAAAAATTAAAATTTTGAAGGAATATTTTGATCAATAAATAGAAAAAATTTTATGAAAATTTTATTTTCCTAATTTTTTTCATTTTTATTGGTCTATTTTTATCTTACTTTAAAATAAATACTAACAAAAATGAAGAAGCAAACGGAAAAGTAACCATTAAACCGCTTTTTCCCAAAATCCATTTTGCTCGTAAAATCAGTTTCAAAGGGAAAAGTAAAAATCAAACAAACATACCCATGACTCTATCAAACTCATTTTTACCCTCTAACCACTTTTCCAACTGAATATCAAAGAGAGCCTTACTCTTATATGATTCAATTTGGTTTGACTTAATTAGTCAAGGCCCAATATAAATTTTAGAAACTAGTTGATATATCCCCAAAAAGAAGGAGAGAACTGAAGTTATTTAATGTGGTGTTAATGTGATTACAATTTGACAATCATTTATATTCACACTTGCATGTTCCAAATTTAGCAAGGAACTTCAAGAGTTTGAAGATTGGATACTTTCAATATGTGATGGAATAATAAATGATAATGATAAAGATGTTTGTATTAAGATATCTCATAATCTTTTTTTTACATGTTTTGGATGATTTTATAAGATTTATTATAGAATTCATATACATTAACCTTCTTAAGAATATAAATAACTCATTTTAGAGATAGAGTTATACTAACCACTTACTTTGTCAATTTTTTATAAAGTTAATGAACACATGTCTAATAGTATACTGAAAGATGATGCTAATGTGGTTGATCAGCTAATGACTTTAATTCCTCCAAATTCTTGAACCCAATTCTAATTAGGAACTTTAATAAATCAGTAGGCCCACGCAAAGGCATGCACCTCATTACTACACACTGACAACTTGACTTCCAAGCCAAGATGATGTCCGGATCAAATAAAGCATTCAAGATTTGTAAAGTGAGGATATGAACGAGTTCACTTTAATTTTTTTTAAAAAAAAAATAATTGGGATGTCAATTTATGTCAAATCGAGATCCCAACTTGTTTAATTCTTCTGAAGTGGTCAATTAGTCACTTCAATTGATCGATCCACTTTTTTTTTTATAAAATAAATATAAGATTTCGGTTTATATTAAATATCCATGTAGACTTAGTTTTTTTATGAACAATGAATTGAATTTTTTAAAAAATTATATATCAGTTTGGCAGAAATTGAGATCTATAATATATGATGCATAAATTTAAATACATATATCAGATATAACACAATACGATATGTTAAATATGATAATTTTTAAAATTTTAGGATAAGAATATGAGAGATATTTATATAAAATTTATATATATATATATATTTAACAAATTAATGTATCAAAGTTAAATATTTTTAAAGTACTATAAAGATATCTAAAACAATAAACCAAAAATTGAGTTTTCTAATTATATTTAAGTTATTTTAGAACTTTTTAAAGAAGAAAAATTAAGAATATATATATATATAATATGTATAGTAAAGTATAGTACAAGCATCGTATTCAACAATATATCTTTCTTTTTAAAGTACCGATACAATAGAGTCTATAATCATTAAAAAAAATATCTTAATTTTACCAATATTGAGTTCTTTATAGGATGTCTTTCAACTATATGGATCTTGGCTTTTGTCAAACTAAAATCCTTTAACTTGTAGTATTCTAGTATATAATTTCAAACTCGTAGCATCCTGGAAATTTTTTTCTTTTTTAATGTATTTTGGTAAAAAAAAAAAAAGCCTAATTTGGACTTCTATGAATTACTTAATATAGTATTAGTAGCCTAAATATATTTTTTTACTTGTGCACGGTGCACCTAATATTCTAAACCTATTCTACTTTAACTAAAGAAGTTATCCAAATCAAGACTAATTTAGATCAAGTCAGGTAAGGCTCTTTCAGCTGGCAAACTCTATTACCAAGTATTTAACATAGTTGCATTCTCATAACTCAAATTCAAGACCCTTGGTGAAGTAGTAAGCGAAATATTTATTAATTACAATTTTACACATGATGTTCATTAAATATTTTTTAAGGAGTTCATTAAATATTTCAATTTTTAAATAAATGCACTAGACTCTTGAATTTTCTGTGTGCCAAAAATAATGAATTTTTTTTTTCAAAAATAAAGTACTAAACTATCACCCTCATGTAAAGTTCAGACTTGTGCGACTTTTTCATATTTTGTTTTTGTTATTAAGTTATCTAATAATGACGCATATGGTGTCGGAAGTAAATGTAATAAATACCTATCACTCTCAAAACTGAATTGTAAAATTATATTCTTATCATGTCATTATTAAAATAGTACACGCTTATTTTGTTTTAATTTGAAAACTCCAATAACAAAGATACAAGGAATGCATAGAATATTTTTCCTTGAAATCATAAGCTTATCTATATTGGTTTTAAATGATATATATTTAGAAAATGATAACATAAAATACTTTTTGGTTTGGCAAGCTTGTGAGCATAATAAAATATGTTTAATATAATTGTTTTAGATATCTTATTCATATATTATTATTAAGGTAACTTCATTATTAATATTAAAAATGCTTAATAACAATTGGCAAAAATCCTTAAATACCATAGGAAAACAAACAGTAATCAATCGCAAGCAGCTTCCATGTTGAATGTTTACAAAACGTGGTTTTGAGTTGGTATATTGCTATGTTTGTTTCCACATCAATAACGTGGTTATGAAGAAGTTGCTTCTCCTCTAATTAACCACGTTAAAAACGTGGAGACGAATAGGCTAATAATACTAACCCTAACACACACTAAACTAATTCCTAAAATTCGTTACCTATCATGTTTCTTTCTTTTTTTTTGGGGTCTACGAATAATCTTTTTTCTTTTTCTTATCACACATAAGAAAAGATTGTAATCTCATTTATTTACAATACATAGACTAAGCCTCATTTATATAAAGAGAAAAATGGAAATAATAGCACTTGTAGTGATTTTGGCACTGCTTTTCCTTGAAGTAGGGTTTCGGATTTGAATATTTTGTGTATGAAAAATATTATTACGGAGAGAGTTTTACTTTTATGATTCAATTTGGTTTGATTTAATTAGTCGAGACCCAATATAAATTTTAGAAACTAGTTGATATATCTCCAAAAAGAAAAAAGAAAGAGAGAACTGAAGTTATTTAACCTCCCTTTTCATTTTTTAGAAAATAAAAATTATTAATTTATTTTTTGAGATAAATAAAAATATTAACTTGAACTTTACCGCACAATTAACCACTAGATTATGGAATATTAATTTCACGGTGATTCATCAATAAAGGAGAAAGCTAAGTAAATCACAATGAGATAAATTACTCTATCCTCAAGTTGATTACTAAATTGCATCTCTAATATTTATGCACCAAAATAGAATAACACAAAAGAATATAATTGTGTATGGAGACAATATCTAATTTTTATACATTCTCTTTTCCGTATCTCTCTTTCAACCTTCTCCATACATTTATTTTTGTAAATATGAAAAATTTAAATTAATTAATTGCTGGAGACTTTTTTTAGTTGTTCTAAACAAAAAGCCATCAGGCATAAAAAAGAAATTGTAAGAAATCTTAAATTAGCTTGTTCCAAAGTTTCATGAGGGGTTGAGAAAACAATAAAAATTAATAATTGTTATTGCATTAAAAAAATAAAAAGGATAAAACGGAGAGAGACTTCATCAAACTTTAAAAGAAAAAAAGCTTAAAAAAGCAGAGCATTTGGTTTCTCCCAAACGAAATTGCTTAGAAATGTTTTTACTTTGCAAACTCTACAAGTATTTTATGAATTATGAAAGTACGAGTGAAATATGAGAATATAACTGGAAAAATGTTTCTTAGATACAAAACCATCAACATGCCAGGCCACCATCGACTCACGGTATATAAATACAACCAAAACATCATTTGCTATTCCAAAAAAAAAATACTTAAGCAAGATCTTAAGATCAAGCAATGTATATAGAAAAATTATTACTAAAACAATTTTACACCCATACAGTTCGACTTGACCTGATGCAAATTAGTTGAAACTAAATGTGGTTTCAGAAAATCAGTATTAAAAAAGAAAAGAGATGCATATCCTTAAACTGATGAACAAATCCTTTACAAACATAAACTCTTCAAAGTTTCTAAAAGTAGTCCCTAGATCTATGTACTAAAATAGGAAATTAAACAGCAACATAAGGAACTGTTTTTTTTTTTTTTCTTTTTGAGCATTGAAATAGAAAACCCTGTGCAAAGTAAGTTGTATCTGTGCCAAACAATGCTTCTTGAAATCCAACCAGTCATCCAAAAGGAAATATAAACCACACTCTATATCCAATAAGGAACCAAGGAACTTGCCCAAGCATTGTAGACACCATCCTGTGCTCTATGTAAATTATTTTCAGGTAAAGGAAAACAAGATCTGGCTTTTTTTTCTTTGGGTGGGGGGTGGCAGAGATTGAGATGAAGAAGATTAGCATTTTTCCTTTTCCTCTTTTTTGGTTGACAGAACAAGATCAACCGATAACCACAAAGGCTAATTTGTGTGCTTTTTACTTTCAAGTGAAGAACCCTCTTTAAGTGCTCCAAAGGCCTCATCCTCCCTACCTAGTGCCAGAAGTGCCACAGCTTGCAAGTAGAATGCAACGTACCAGATAGGGGAAATTGTTTGTGCCTGCAATGCATCCTTCAGTGCTTCTTCTGGCATTTTGTTCATGAGATAAGACAGACTGCGACGTGCATAAACTATCGGAGAAACCATCGTTCCAACATCGATGAGCTGTAAGCATAACACAACAAAGCCATCAACTTCATGTTGTAACTGAAACAAACCAATATCTATGAAGTATCTCTAGATTATAAGCAATATAATTCTTCACTATATCATTGTATTCTTAACTTCTACAACAATTAGTGGTATAAATACTCAACCAGGATATCCTCAGTGATCACCTCTGTTTCATTTCATCTATCAAGAAGAAGGAATGTTTTATATATTCTAGGATATAAGCAACTTGAGAGCTTTGAAACATACAAACCTGTGTATAACTATCAATTGCAGTTTTGAAGTCTTTATGATGAAAGGCATCATCACCCTTCTTCTTCAACATTTGGAATGAAAGCTACATATTTGAAGTCAAAAACACAAAAAAAAAGAATTAGCAGATCACCAAGTTACCTAGAAAATCAGGTCAATAATAAATATGTGAAATACATAAAAGATTCGAGATTCGAGATATCTTTTAACTAGATACTCATGTTCTACCTTTAAAGGCATGTAATACTAAAACTTTTTTGTTTTATGGTGATTCAACACATTTACAAAATACACAACAATCATTAACATATAGAATAAACCACCAGTGTTACTCTCTACCTATTAACATCATACTGAATATGTATGTATAGTTGCACACGACCATGCTCAACCCAATAAAAATATTATTATGATTAAGGCTCCATATAAAATAACAAAAGCAATATCGCATTGACACCACAATCCAAAGACACTTCTTTTTCTTGAAAGGGAAGAATGAAAATGACATCAAAGGACCAGAAGACTTGAATGATTTATCATGACCATATAATCATACTTCACAATACACCTATAAGAAACGAACCTCAGTAGCAGCACCCTCGTCATCTTTATACCCAAGTTTTTCAATGATCGCATGGATGGCGGACAAATCCAATCTTAGACAAGCTTCACCAAATGGAGAAAGGGATCCAGCAGTAGTTCCATAAGGTATACCCATCAAAACATGAGAAGGAATCTGGATAACAGTATACATTAGCTCATACGATCATTCCAACTTACTAGAATATGCTTCAATTCTCAACAAAGACCAAAGCTAATGTCATGAGAAAATAAACTGGTAATGATGAAAATTGAATAAATAAAGATAAGTATTTTTATACGGTTTCTTAATGATATTTCCTCCCTTTTGATACCAAAAAAAAAAGATATGCATTTTTAAAAAAAAAATACATAATTCAATGAACCATTATAAGGCCATTAACCTCGGAATCCTTCTGTAGAGGTATTAAAGCAGTAACCAATGAACTTGGACAAGGACGCTCCTGTGGCTCTGATTGTAAGCATTTTGAAGCTAAGCACACTAATTCAATCCCTTCGTCATTTGAAAATTGTCCTTCTAAACAAGAGTCTGATACAACTTGAAGGTCCCTGTCCCGAATCAGGTCAAGTGCCTAAAAATTATGGAATTAGCTATTAGATGTACAACTTAAATTAAAATTAGGATTCAATGCTTTGACTTTGAGCTAAAAACTTATTATATTCAATTGCTAGAGTACAATGTACATAAACAAACTAGGCTAATGTTCCCAATAGAATAAGAATTGAGTAACCTAAGCTACATAAAGGGGAACAAGTAATTCATAATTTTATTCATAAAAATATTAATACAACAACAACAACCTACTACTACTTTATCCCACAAAGTGAGGTCATCCAAAAAAAGGGAAGACAGATAAAAGAAACTGAGCTTATTACAGTCAGAAGATAGATAAAAGATGTTATGATTTTCAAACTTAAAGGAAGAAATGCAAGGTTACACTTTTGCCTATAAATATATCAAGTATCTATATATATATTCTAGTAGTCTTGTGGACATACTCTGCAAACACTATTATTGTCAAGATGCTCATACACTTCATTTTTCTTTTCTTATCTCTAGCTTTCTTGGGAACGGGGCATTGGGGAGAAGGGTTGAACTTTGACAATTGAAGAGTTAATGTCTTCTGAGCTTAGAAACGTACAAAAAGTCACTTCATAGGTTGCAAAATGATTGGTGCACAGAATCTTTCATAAAGGAACGAAACTTACATGGCTTGGAGGAATATGTTTTCCAGTGAGAAGGTCAAGTAAAAGGGTTCCAAAACTGTACATTACACTTGCTGGAGTAATTCTACCTGCATGGCCAACAGAAAGCAAACACTTTCCATCATATATAGTTATGAAACAAAATATGCAAAATCACTATAATGAATCATCATAACTCTCAGAACTTAATCTTTTTTCACTAGTTTTTGTGTAGGATGAACATCCATAGAAATAACAATGGACCAAAAGCTTAGAGAAGAAAACATAAAAGCATTAAATTGATTGAAGAACAAAGGTTGATGACATGGTCTTGGAACAAAATAAGAATCTTAGTGATAGAACTTGAAATAACACAATACTGAATTTCAACCACGAAAAACATACATAAGAGATCAAATAATATAAATTTGTGATGTAACAAATTTAAGCGAGAACCTGTCCTTAGATATTCAGGTGGAGCAAATGCTAGGTCTGTACTATAACTTTTACCATCTCGACTGTTTTTCATCAAACCAAAGCATGAGAGTCTAGGATTTCCTTCCTGAAAAAATGAAAGCACTTACTGTTAAGGGCTCAAAAAATGAAATCTCCATGATAGCATACTCTTTCCTTGCTTCTTATTATGGTATATTGCCACTTACTTTCTTCCGGAACTAATGCTTATCCACTCTTTAAGGGCTATGAAAAAAGGAAAAGTTGGTCAAATTTAGAATGAGGCATCAATACAATATCTCTATAGATTATAATGGTGATTCAAGTCCAGTAGCATGTTATTAGCGTAATAAGGATGCTATGCTTCAGTTTTCTTTATTTTCAGGTTCACATGTATATAAAAATTATTTGCAATGCTTAAATTATTTTTGTAGTCCCTGCCTCGAAAAGTCATTCAGGACTTGATCTTATCCTTCATAGTTTTCTTTCTTCTTAATTTGGTGTTTTCATCCTACCTAGAGGTTATAAAGTACAAAGCCTAGACTAAGCCTCTTCTACATCTAATCATTTTCTTAACTTACTACATAGACTTAATTTCTTGGCCAAACAAGTTTATAAACTCTTCCTCTTAAAGCCCTGTTCATCTTTTTATTCATTCTACTCTAAACCATTTCAAAAGCTTCTCACTTCAAAAAGTCCACATCTAACTTTATAGTAATACGTTTGAATAGTAAACTTGTCCTTCCTCTTAAAATGGTCTTCCTTGATTTACATCCTAATAATTCAAATCATCGCTTTCCCAGGAAACCTTCAATGAGAACTCAGCCTGCATCCTTATCCATCCTTAAACCCCATACTATCCTGTTAAACACTTAAATTTGCTTCCCTCTAAATTAATTTATGTAACAGTGTCTCCCTTCCGTTCAGATTATTCTTGTTATTCTTCATCTTAAAAATTTGATCTTATCATTAAAAATAGATGTCTTGTGCAGCATTTTGTTTACAAATGGCTCTTTTTTTATTTGTAAATCAAAGTGTTGGTTTGAAGAAAATGTCAGAGTTTCCAACTTTTTATAATTTTATATTTATAGCTCCCCTTTTGATCCATTAATGAATTGAATTATATTCTCTAGTAGTTTGATTATTTGGTACTATTTTATTCCATATTTTGGTGCTCATTAACTTTTTTAATTTGCATGTAGTTCTGTGAAAATATTAAACATAATAATTTTGCTGGGCTTTTAGTGTTATCACATCTTAATGGGAACACATGAAACTTGACAGCCTTTTCTTTGATCACGTGTTAATTACTTTACAACAATTCACAATAGGAACTACAAGGTGATTGAAGATAGATATTTGAGCAAATATTGCAATGTTGATTTATTATGATATATTTGTTATCATTGACCGTTTATGCCAACTTTTTGAGATAGCATTAAATGAAAACAATGTATAGCATCCTTTTCACCGCTATAACATAGCTTTCATGATTGCATAAATGTGATTGCAAATTGAATATAATTTTTTTTAAGATTATGTATATATTAGAGGCAACTGGACTTTGTCATAATGGTAAATCGCTATCAAAGCACGCTTTAACTATAACAAGACTTTGTGATATGCTTGAGTAATGCTAATAAGAGAATAGACAGAGAAATGAACTTACATGATCAAAAAGTACTCTATAAGTGTTTAGATCATGATACAGAGCACGTCCTTTGCTTGTACAATATTCTAGTGCTTGGGCTAAGTAAAAAGCAACTCTCAGTCGCATTGACCATGTCATGGGTTGAGTTTCCCCTGGATAATCATGTGAATAAGTGTTTAGTAAGGTCAATGAACAATATTTAACACCACATAAAAGAATTATAGCTACTGATTGTACATATGATATAAAGAATTCAAGGGATTGATAGAAATATAAGATATCAGCAATCAAAATGTAGATATGTTTTTACATTGCCAATAAGTGTTCCCATGAATTATGGTTCGATGAAACCAGATTTCTATCGGTCATTAGATATATAAGAATTGTAATAAAAATGAAACGGGAAAAAAAGCATAGTCTAATTCAGAGCAACAGAATTTGTTGCTAGTTGTGTACTTACAATGAAACAAGTGCTTTGCCAAAGTATCATTGGGCATATATTCTGCAACAAGTAACCTCTCATCACCATCACAGCAACATCCAAGTAGATTTACCAATCTTTCATTCCTTAAATGACTGACAATCCTGGCTTCTTCCTGAAGGGGTGAAAAAAAAAAGGTTGCTAAAGGAGCAAATAATGAAAAGGCATGCTTCAATAGAATACTAGATTGCCTAACATGTCAAAAAGAAAAATCCTAACTGGTGAAAAACGATTCAAGAGGTACTATGTGTAAAATATAAACCCTAAAAAAAGCCATAAAACAAGTCAAGGACTTTGAACATTACTTGTTCTTATTAATTAACAGATGCTTCCTAGTTTGAGAACCAGTAATTAAAAACACCTATATTTTAAATGGATAAGGAAATATAATTTCCCCAAAGTCACATAAAACATACAAAGCTAGAAAAGGTAATGCTTAACTCTACACATAAAACATTAGTTTAAATAAATTCATACATGCAGCCTATATTTGTTTTATAAATAATCTTGTCATAGTCAAGAAAAATTATATTGGGATATATATGTTGTTTCTTCTCAAATGATACTTGCTTATATATATTAAGTAGCTGTGCCCCATAAGTTTCTTGGCAAGAAGAATTCAGTTCAAAGATAAACAACGAAATACATTTGATTTTCCAATCTATCTCAAATGCATAATTGCTTTGTGCATCTTTTTATTAATAATTTTATTATAATCTTTCACACACCCTTCACATTAAATCATATGGGGCTTTAAGACTAGACAAAGCACATGTTCACCACACATTGTGTTCAAATAATTAAGAGGATGAGGTATAGCAACTATGGAACTCTAGACCACTAAGTCATAAAAGCTCTACAACTATGTCAATAATTCACTTCATCTTCATGGCATAATTAGTTATTTAACAAAAACCCATGAGTAGTTTTATTATAATCTCTTAACATTTTTCAGCTTTTACTTGACAAAGTCTTTAGCATTCCGGAGGTTAGATAAGGTTATTTTAGTAGATATGCAATCTTAGGCCCCTAGAGAGGCAAATTTAATTCTGATAGCGACCTTCTTAATCAGGAAATGGAGTGAAATTTACATATCAGACAAGTTAATTTCATTATTCTATTAGATTCTTTCCAAAAGGAAAAAACATATGAAAAGATTTACACATCAGTACAAAAAGAAAAAGAACTAAATGCTTGAAAGGCTGTTCATAATGACGAAGGCATTGACTTATGTAACAACCATGCACGTTCAATTTCGATATTTCGATAACGGTATACGAACTTTATATAGAAAAACAGAAAAGCATAAAGACAGAAAGAGTGCATACAATACAAATAATGTCTAATTCCGACATTCCCCAACACGCAAAAGACTTCCACGTGTGCTTAGCAAAACATCAATAAGGATTAAGCCAATAAGGGACATAGTTATATTAGGAAATGCAAAGAATAAAAAATAGCTTGCTCAAAACCACTTTTATCAAACATACAAAAAAGTTGGCACATAAAGTCACTTATGCTTACTGAAAATTGTCGGGCATCAGGCCAAGCCGATCTATTGAATTGTTTGACAGCAATTTGCATTTGATTTTCTAATCTCCCTTTATAAACAACATTTGGAGCCTTTTCTCCATGCTCAGAAACTATATTTTCAATTGCAAAGTCAGAAGTAGCCTTCTTAAGCTGATGAATTGTGTATTCTTGAAATGGTGGCGCATCAGTGGTCTCACTATTCTCTTCATTTTCTGAATGGGAAATCAAAACTCAGTGATTGAAACAACTCTCTTAATAGCAAGAACTAGATATGCACACATGACTAAAATTTACCATCAGTGCTGGCTTTAGGAGCAGGACCACTTTGCTCTATAACCGAGCAGCATGATGAGAACTTGGAAATATCACAACCCATCAAAAACCTAAAACACATTGTTGATTACTAGTTAGTGTAGATGCTTCAAATCTACCCAACTTCCTTTTGCACAAAACATAAGTTGATTTACCATGCCCTTTTAACTGGACATGTCCATCACTAATTAAATTATATATAGATATGTTATTAATGTTTCAGTTGATGAAGTTACATATTTTGATCTCCTAGAAATTTTCGCATCAAATAGAAATAATCACGAAATAGAAAAAATTCCTAAGCAGGTTGGTATTCAGAAATGATGACAGAATCAGAAGTCAAGATTTCACAATTGAGTGTCACTTTTAAGCTTTTTCAGCCCCTAGTGGTCAGGGATAAGAGACTACCAGCACTTGAGTGTGATGATAACCACCAAAAGCAAATACCTGAAACAAGCACCAAATAAGTATAACAAGATTGAATGTTCAGCCTTTGAGCATATTAAAAACCAACCCTTTTGCAGCAAATCAATACAGTCAATTCAATTCAACTGTGCATCTCGAATTATGAACACGTTATAATAAAAACCAACTCAGTGAAGTTCAGAAACATCGGTTTGAGTACAATGTTAGTCCATTATTGAAATAACACTAAATCAACCATACCTATCTGAAAGCAACCAATAAACTTATTTATTAGAACTAGAGACCTCAAATAACAACTATGGAGTATACGTATACATCAGAGCAAGATGAATTTAAAGAGGAATTAGAGAAAAGACGATAAGCATTGAGTACCTCAACAAACCGAGCGTTTCCTCCACCTCGATTCAGCCAAAAGGCAGCATGATTTCGTTTCTTCTTGTGATTTTTAACTATAGTCATAATTAAAATGGTTTCAGAGAGTAAGTTGAGCCTGAATTCCTGGTCGTCGCCTTCTAGTGTTTTCTTGCCGGATGAGAATTTTCAAGCTTTGAGCTAACTGAAATTTCAAAATTATACACAAACGTTAACTTAAAAATGTCTTGTTACCCCTCTTTTGCTGCGTGCAACGTGCATGAATGGTGTTTTCTTCCATCTCTATTTTCCACCGACATCGACTAGTTTGTTCTTGGGGCTTTCCAATTACAAATCCTACAACCATCTCCCTCTCAAAAAAGGGAAAATTAATGTGTAATTAATGATTCATCATTTTTTTATTCCTTTCTTGGCTTTTGGCTAAGATCATAATATTTGTTCTTATCAGTTTAATGATGCATTGTTTTTTAGAATTTTTGCGGTAAAATTTTGGTTTAGAGCCCTCATCACGTAAATAAATAATTAAAATTCGATTCTTAATTTTTATTTTAATAATAAAGCTCTATGTTAGTCTTTTATGTGAGTAAAACCAATTAAGAGGAGATTTATCATTTATTCTAAATAGCTAGAGATTAATTTGTAAGTGGATCACGAGGATATTCTTGGTTAACAAAAAAAGTAAGTCACAAAAAGTAATAATATGTAGGGGTTATTTTATAAAAAAAAAATTTAGATGATTTTGACATAAGAATTTATTAACACCGGAGTAAGTCTCACAGCAGCATAAAGGTATTTTTAAATTATCCATTAATAAAATATTCATATTAATAATAAGATTTAAATTTTAAACTCATATTCTTACCCAATGTAAATTAAATTTTTATTAATTAGACTAACTTTTATGGGCTTTTATTTATTCTTTTAATTCTCTTATCAATTTTGTAAGTTTTTTTGCGAAAAATGTTGTTCCAAATTATTTATTTTCACAAAAATAAATATGTAATAAATAAATTTAATAGTTATTTTCATACTAGATACTCTAGTAGTTATTTCTTTTTTTTATTATTATTATGGACAGATTTATACTTCTTGATCTTAGTCCAAAAAATAAATAAATATTTCAAGATCAAAAT
Source organism: Adenanthera pavonina (assembly GCA_026686845.1). Lineage (NCBI taxonomy): Eukaryota > Viridiplantae > Streptophyta > Magnoliopsida > Fabales > Fabaceae > Adenanthera > Adenanthera pavonina. The sequence goes on along the minus strand of JAIVEN010000022.1, from coordinate 21,916,278 downwards.
TTAGTTAAAGTTACAAGTGTTGCATAACTAGAGAAAGTCACTGGAAGAAATTGCTTACAATTACAAATTTGACTATGAATTATGTTGCTTAACATAAATTTTTTAATAATAAATATATGATATTTTTTTATTAGAATATCATAACTAATAATTAAAGACTAATTCTTTTTAAAGTATATAAATCAACAAAGTCATTTTTCCTCTTTCAATAAGATATTTAATATAGACGATCGAGACAATTATCTAATATTTAATACTATTAACTAATCCAAATTTAAATATTGATAGGTCACATGTTGGTATAACTCTCCCAAAGTATGTTCTATCTTATTCACAATGTATAAATTTAAAACTTTACTTTAGGAGGATCGAATCACTGCCACTCAACCCATTGATTGTTTAACACAATTTTCTTATGAAAGATTATATTTTCCTTTTACTTTTTATATATAAATTTTAGTCTATTTGTATGAAATATAAAAAGAGAATTTATAAAATTTTTTATTATTGATAAGTTATGAATAATATGGTTCATCTAAAATTTCATATAAATACGCAGAAAAATGTGTCAAATAATGTTTAAACATAAATTTTGGTATCTTTAACGCTTTCAATGTGAAAATTTTATTTTTTTTCTTAGGATGGAATCAAAATAAGTTTTAATTTGTGTTATTGTTTTATTTGGCCAAAAAACTGGTATTCTTGTCGGATAAAGTACACATATCTAACTTTTTCTTTGTACTATTATTAACTTAGGAAACAGCCAAAAATCCTTATTTTGGGAAAAATACAACATGAAACGACGGTGCTCACATGATTTGCATAAAGAGCAGTAAAACAACGCACCCTCTATATATATACAAACACAACACAGGAGTTTCTACACATTGGACAAACTTTTAAAATAATAAATCAGAGTATTAATTGAATAATAATATGTTTTATTATAGATTTTATATTTTATATTAATATTAATGAACATAATTCTTTTTTTAGCCAAACATACTTCACTTAATCAAGACAATGCTTCCTTTTAGATGTAATAAATTCAATTAAGTTTAAAAGTAAATTTAGACTTCTTTGACATTTTCGAGGCAAAAAAATTATTTTGCCCTTTGAATGTTTTGAATAAAAAAGTTTTCTTTGGGTGAAATCAAAACAACTTGTTATTTGTCATCTTGCTTTTTTAGCCTTATTATTTGTGCTTTTGCTAGATAAAGTAAATATATACCCAACTTTCCCAGTGTTGTATCCTTAATTTAGGAAATGGTATGGAAAAATTTTATCTTGAGAAAAATACAAAATAAAACGATGGTGCTCACAATTTTCTTGTGAGTGGTGAACCTACCCGCCCTTACTTAAGTACCATCTACCTTTGAGAGAGCTAACTTCAATCTATTTGCATTAAGAAAAAATCCTTCCATTTGAAAAAAAAAAACTTGTTGCTTTAAAGTTTTGGCTATTTTTTTTTAAATCTATCACTTTATAATTTTAATGAGTGTTAATTATTTTTGTACAATTTTACCTTCATTAATAAGTGTAATAAGTTAAACCAAATAACGATTTAAAAATAAACATAAAAAAATTGATTGGCCACTAGAATAACCTTTCCCCATAAGGGCATTTTAGTCCAAGAACATCAAATTTTATTACAGTCTAGATTATTTATTGATTTTTTTAACTGTACATATATCTCTGAATGTTTTTTTTTTGAAATGGAGGTAGTAGCTTGTATCCTATCTAGCTATTATGAAAATCCAACTTGCTATTGAAATGGAAAAAATATTGATTCAATGTGTATTAATTGAATTTGTAGTTGAACAGATGAAAATTAAATATATTTAAGTTATATATTTTATTTTGAATAAATATAATCTTTTCCATATAAACTAAGGTGGATTTTATTAATGTCACTCTACCCTCTCAAAATAACAATGAGCTCTTTCTTAAATTCTTTTCAATTTTTTACTCCACTTCTTTATAATTTAGAAGCCTATCATTCCTGTTGTCAATATATGTACCCAAGTATTTGCATTTACCTAGGGACATTTAAAGGCAACACCTAGTAGTTTTGGAAAGTTTTAATTAATGATTCATAATTTTTTTATACCTTTCTCGGCCTTATGGCTAAGATCAAGTATAGTATCTGTTCTTATTAGTATAATGATTCATTATTTTTTAGAATTTTTGTTGTAAAATTTTGGTTGATGACTCTTGTCACTTAAGTAAGTAATTGAGATTTGATTATTATTTTTGTCCAAGTAAAACTCAAGATTAGTTTTTTGTGTAAGTGAAACCAATTAGGAGGGGTCTACCATTTGTCCTCTATTATAGGTGGGGTCACAATGATACTCTTGGTTCACAAAAGACAAAAGTAAAAGTCACAAAAAATAAATATATGCCAGGGGTTTATTTTATTAAAAAAATTAGATAATTTAAAAATGTAGGGGCTTTATTTTATGAAAAAATTTAGATGATTTTGATATGAGAGTTTAGTAATATTAGAGCAAGCCCCACGATTTAAGTTGTTAGATCTGGTGACTTATATGATTAGTTTTGATAATGTCAAATAGTGAGCAAAAAGTTTGCATAATATGTTCATTCAGTGTATATCCTTTATATCATGTTTATCATCTAAAGTGAAAATGGATTAATTACTTGGTTTTTAAGTTGAATTTTCATAATGTAAGTTTGTCTTATAAAGGAATAGTAAGTATGAAAGTGAAGAGATGGATCATTAACATTACACTCAATTCTTATATCAAAGCATAAAGACATGGAAAACAATGCTCCAAGAATTGAAGAATGTGAAGATATTAAATATTAGAAATTTGGTTACATTAAGATAACTTTTGAACTAAAATAAGCATATTTGTCATAGACTAAGAGTCATTATGTAAAACTCAATTATTTAGATTTACATTTATTGGCTTAAAAAGTTTTGAATATTGAAAGACATATCTTTGGTTTTGAAATAAAGTGAAAATTATGATTTTCTTAAAACTTGAGTTTGATCTTTGATTAGTGTTTTTGGAATATATCTTAAATGTATATGACTTTGATATGAAAGTTATTTTATCTAAAAGTAGACTCAAACATCTTTTCAAAGATGGTTAATTTCACTCAAAATGGATTTCATATGAAGATTATGATCATTTGAAGTTGAGTAGTAAGATATGTGTAACATATGCATTTCTAAGGCAATATTTAAAGGTATGAAAAGAAAGTGCTCATTTTTATGGCAATATTAAAGCGTGTTTATAATATGCCTCGTATGAATATTCAAAAAGTATAATAAAAAAAGATATGACATGTAATACATTATTTGAATACCATGGGGGTGAAATGATAATTTCACATACTGAGTTAGTAAGAATTAATTTTTCTTAGAGTCCCTAAAAGAAATTAACTTTTGTCTTTAACTGGAATAAATTCCAAATTTGGTCCTTAATTAGAATTATTTCTGAAAATTTAGAAAAATAATGTATATGTCAAAATAAATCTCTCGACATATTGGATCATGTCATAAGCATAAATTGAGCAAAAAATGTGTAGTTCAAAAATAATACCAACTGCAAAATACAAAAGAATGAAACAATAAAAGGAAAATAATTGTGGGCCCCACAAATAAAGAAAAAGGAAAAAGAAAGTATGTAGACTCCACATAAAATACGTTTTGGAATAGTTAATAAGATAAATACAAATCCCAAATCAATATATTTTCTATGCATATTAATGAACAAATAGTATTAGAATATATTGTAAAATACCAAGAAACTATCCAAACTAAAAATAAATAATATAGGATTGATCTGAACCAAGGAAAATATACTGTATAAGAAGGTATTTGTCTCCCTCTCATTGGTTGAAATTTATGCATGCGTTTGGGAGAATATTTTATTAATTGTGATGTCATGGATAATGTAATATGGCTGATTGAGACCATTGGATCAAAATGGAATTAGTGGATGAGATTGCTTCTTAATGTTTATAAATAGCATGCATATCCCCTAAGCTAAAATTGAGAGAGAGAAGAGAGAGAAGGAGAAGCCAAAATTTAGAGAGAGAAATAGAGGAGGAAGAAGGAAGAAGAAGGAGAAGAAGCTAGGAGGCAAGAAGACAAGGTAAAGGTAAGGATTCTTCTTCCTATTCTCTTCTAGTTTCCTTTTCTTTCAATTTGGCATAAGTTTGATTTAGGTTTGAGAAGTTCTCCTCCTCCTCCTCTCAAACTTCTCTATGTTTCGGCCAAACAAGGGTTATATGGGCTAGGGGTTATGTTTCATTAAGATAATGATAGCAATGAATTTATGATGTTGTATAATACCTAAATTGCATGCTTGAATGATTAAAAGAATAAAGTTTGTAATTTGGGTTTTTCTTGAGGGATGTTTCAGACAAGAAGGTTAGGGCATGAGAAGTTGGAATTTCATGAATTTAATGATAAAAATGGATTCCTTATGCATGAATTAGTAAAGGGAATATTATATTTTCAAGTTTAAACTAAGAATAAGAAATATGAAATTTTAGGGTTCAAGTAATCTTTAAGAGAGATCATTGAGAATTAGTTGACTTATCATGATTATCTTGATGCTTCTAGGCTTGGGAAATTGCAAGGAAGTGATTGGGAAAGAATTCAAGAAAGATGAATTCAAGATTGAAGAGAAAATGTTGAACTCTCAGGTAATAACTTGCTATACTTCTATGTTGTTGCACAATTATGTTCATACACATTTTATGATGTGAATATGTTGTCATATTGCTGTTGTGGCTATTTTTTTGATTGATTGGCTATTTATTTGATGAGGACTAAGTCCAAAATGTCTTGTTTCTAAGTCAAAATGCTGCTAAAATTTTATTAGCCAATATGATATTTTGTATGTTTTATAATATTGTGCAAAGTTATCAATGTTTTTAATGTGATATTTTGATGTAAATGCATGTACAAGTTTACTACTAAGATTGTTCATAATCTCACTCTCCTAATTTACTAACCATGCTAGGGACATATGATGCAATGAATGAAATCTCAAGGAAGGAGAAAGTGATGGAAAGCATGTTAATGTTCATAATACAATGATGTTATGATTATGAAGCATGCTTTGTACATTATGATATGATTTTTGTAATTAATGTATTATGATTCTATATGATTTATAGGAAAACATGCTAAATGATGTTGAGTTATGAAATGAAATTGAAATTGAGGATAATATGTATGACCTCTTTAACGACCATTTATAGCTTGCAAATGTTTTGAAATGTTTTAGTATGACATGGTAAAGGGAATGAGTCAAAGCATGATTCCTCTAGTTAGAGGATATGTTAAGTTTTAAACTAAAACAAATTATGTGTAATTTGGCTAAATATGAAATGAGTTATGATGCCAGGAATTTTAGAGTCAAAAGATGGAAATGAGTTAGTCAGATTATTTTGTCTTATAAATACTGCCTATTTTGAATAACTGTGTAAATTTGTATAATGCTCCACAATTTAGTTTTTTATATAAGTGTGCAGAGCTATATCTTATGAACAATGTGACACTTGTTTGAATGCAATTGAAGCTATAGAATGAGAGTGCATGTTTTCCCAAAATTGTTCCAGTGAAGGTTATATTCAACCTTTGATGGTTTATATTGACATTCTGTCTAGTACGTATATAATAAATGTACAACATTTATAATTTAGGAAGTAGGCATTCAAGCACGTATGAATTGGCTTTATATATTATGAGAAATGATTGCCCAAATTTATAGCTTAGAAACTGGACATATTCTGGAAGCTGAAAATGAACATTAAAGTTGGACAAATAAATTGTATGAATTGGTATGTTTAAATTCCATTTTGATATTTTTTCTATGAAATTTAAGATGTGAATAATTTTTATTGACATGAACCATAGTGAAACGATTTTTGTGCATTTAATAATGATTTTCCAAAGTTTGTTGTACTGTTTGAGAAACAATGCATAGAAAACAATTTTTTACAGTTATGAACTTTTCATTAGTTTTAGCTCTCAAAAACCTTTCTATTGCATCCAATTGAGACAGTATTCATAAGAAATGTGTTAAAATATAGGATGTGACAATATGGATTTTCAGTTTTGACCTTTATCACTCTTTTGATTATATCTCACATAATAAGCTGAACTTCAAAGTGAGACTTGTTCATTTGAAACTAGAGAATTAGAGATTTCCAAAGATAGGTCATTTGCTTGATTTGAATTTAAAATGAGAGGGTTATGCCGCTTGCAATTTTTCTGCACTAGCTCTTAAACGTTCATAGGCTTGCCTCTTAAATGTTTATCGAATGTTCAGGACCTGAGGATATTCCGGAATAGCTCTTGAACCATTATAGAGTTGACTCTTGAACGTTTATCAAAGTTCCAAAAGTTAAGAACACTCTAGAATGCCTCTTAAACATTTAAGGGAAGTGTCTTATATGTTCATAGAAGTTTCAATGGCTTTGGAATGGTTCTTGAATGTTTAAGGAAGAATTTCTTATTCGTTTAAGACAGTGCCATGAGCTTAACATGGCTAGTTTTTGTTTGTAACAACTATATTTCATCTTTGCATATAAATATGACTTCTCAAACTCATATATGAGTTAGAATGTGAGTTATAAACTTGTTTTTTCTTCTTTCAAAGAAAGAAACACAATCCTTGAGTCATATCATGCAAAATCTCTATTATTTGAGTTATTTGAGCTTCATGGTATCACTTTGAGAAAGAGATTTCTTCTATAAATACTTCTTTTCTACTTGGGTAGATTGTTTATGGTAGGGAAAATCTAAGAGAGCATTGTAATCACATCTTGTAAAAGTGTGAGAAGAGATTCAGGGGTGTGGTACTCCTTGTGATGTATTGTGATTCACAAATACTTGGATCAAACTTGTGGGAGATAGTGAAAAATCTCAAGCAGGTTGCTTGGAAACTGAATGTAGGCCAAATGGTTAGGTGAACTAGTATAAATCTTGGTGTTTTGATCTTCTTCTTTACCTCAAGCTTCATATCTTCATCTTGCTCTATTCATCCATGTTTTTATGCTTCTTATTGTGTTGATGGGTTATTCATATAGGCAAAAAATTGTAACACCTAATTCACTCATCTCTTAGGTGACCAACCAATTTAAAACAAGTAGCATAAAGGTATTTTTAAATCACCCATCAATAAAATATTCATATTAAAAATGAGATTTAAATTCATACCCTTATAGAGGACCAAATTCTTATCAATTAGACTAACTTTTATAGATTTTCATTCTTTTTCTTTTAATTCTCTTACCAACTCTATGTAAATTTTTAAAGAAAAATTTTGATCCAAAATTATTTATATTCACAAAAAGAAATATGTAATACTAAAAAGAGATAAAAAATATTAAAATATAATCAGAGTCTTTAGCCAACAACTTTTATATTATTTTCTCTTTAACTGTAAAAAAAATCCAATAAAAAATTTAGTATTTGGACATATATTGAAAGTGAAGACTCATATTAGTAACATAAATTAAAAACTTTCATTTTCATTTATTGTTGGGGATTGCTATGCAATTAATGAAATAGATATGTTGTTATTTTACATAAATAGCACATGTTTCAAATGTGCCACTAGATAGTACTTAATTTAGTATCTCCGTTTTTGAATGTAGGACATTTTCTAAAAGCAATGTTTGGTTTAAAATGTAGAATATCTTGCGGGGTTGTTTGTGTTAGGTCTGCTAGCTTCCCAAGAGGGTGTAAATTGGAAAGTTTGAAATTTACTGTAAAAGTATAAGAGAGCAGTGAAAGCAAAAGTGACAAAAAAAAAACAGAGTGCAAGATATAACAAAGTAGTAAGCAAGGTAAGGGAAGGAAAGACATAGAGATTTATCCTGGTTCAGTCTCTTTCTCTTAATCTACGTCCAGCCTCAAGCTATCACTTGAGATTTGTCACTATCTTGCAAGAATTTGGTGGGCTCTTTGCAATGCCACAGTATAACTTTATGCTCTGTTCCAAGAGCTTATAGTTTCACTCACTACACTCTTGTTAAGTGCTTCTCAAATTCCTTGTGAAGTTCCCTCACAAGAAAATCTTTTTTCTAGATGAAGATAAGATAGTTTACAACAAGATAAACTCTCTAATTTAGAGTATGTATGACAGTTGAAGTACAATATATGAAGTGTATGAGAGTAGAAGACTTTGACTAAAGAATTTGACAAAGTTTTAGTATAGACAATGAAAATTTTGTTTCCCACACCTTCAAATGAAGTTCTATTTATAGATTTTTTTCTTAACTATACGTTAGAGACAAGATCTAGCCGTTAGAGATGTTACCCAATAGTTACTCTACAAAAATATCTATTCACCAACTGCATTTAATGCGTCTGACATCCAAAGTTCAAATTTTGAGGTGTTAACAGACGAATTTCGCAGAGATCATAAGTTAAAGACTTTAACATTGAACTTCGAAGTTCATTTGTTATAAGGTAAAGTTTGAATTTTCATCTTTGACAAATATTTTCATGTTGGAACATACGAATTTTCAAGAATAAAATTCTTCTTATAAGTGTGAACAGTTGTTCCGTATTGTTACAGTGCATTCGAAATTCAAATTTTGATGCCCAAAATTCATCTGCCAGTGAGCAACTCAGTATGGCACAAAGGTTTTTCTTTTTCGGAATCCAAATTTTCAAAAACCAAAGTTCATCTGCCAGAGAGATCTCTTTCAGACTTATTTTGAAATTCAAATTTCTGAAGACTAAAGTTTGTCTGTCACAGGAACACCTAAACAAACTTATATATTATCTTTCCAAAGTTTGAATTTTCAAAGTCAAAGTTCGTCTGTCAGAAGACTAACTTGGAACTCTTTTTAAACTTCACTTTCAGATGAACTTTGACCTATCGTTAGACGAATTTTTTATTTTTCATAAGTTGTATTTTACCTGAAATTCAAAAATTTTAACAATCTGAAATTGTTTGTCAGAGGCAACATCTTTGTAAGTTCAAATTTCATCCTTTAAAGTTCTAATTTTCAAGTTAACATATGAACTTTAATAGTTCAAAATTCGTCTATTAGTGAGTATTTTTTAAATATATCGTAAGTTGATATAGGATTATTGAAAAACACATTTTAAAAATATTTGGGTAAAAGATCAAAGCCTTTTACTCATGTGAAATAAGTAAGAAATCCTACAAACTAATCTTGTACTCATTTTTCTTGAATTTTTTCACTTGAGATCTTTTGTACACTTTTGATATCTTCCTTCCAAGCTTTAGTTGTTTGGAATCATCAAAAACATTTGATTCAACATTCTCCCTCTTTTCGATGATGACAAAACAACTTGCAAACTAGATTAGTACTTGGGTTTGCTTCTAAGAGCTCCCCTTTAATATATGCATTAAAATTTGAAGATAAGTGCAGCATGAACACAGGATCATAAGGAAAATAGAGAATCTCATTCAATTAATTCATTTAATGTTTCAGTACAAGTATATGACATTGCAAACACATATTTTTAAAAGCAAGATAGTTCTTCATGACAAGAAATACAGAAAACATGAATGCTAGTACAAGTAAAACCAAGCAAACCTAAGATCTAATCAATTCTTCTTAGGCTTGGATTTCTTGCTATAGGTCTTGCTAGGTGGTTCTGTAGCAGTCTTGCCAGTAGCTTTCCTAATTTGCTCAGATGTCTTCTCCCCCTTTATGGCATCATCAGAGACTTGAATATGTATAACAGGAGGAGGTATTTGGGTCACTGGAATGGCACGAAGAGGTACAGAGACAAAAAGTAAATCAGGATTAATCTGCGGAAGAGGTACATAAGGTGATACTGCAGGCAGGTCATCTTCAGGTTGATCATCCTTAGCATCTTCAATTATTTCTTGAACTTCCTTCTGAAGAATGGCAAATTTGACCCTTCATGCTAAGGTCATGCTATATTAAGGAGATGAGAGTTGAGGAGTAGGAGGAGGAAACATCTTATCAAGCCTTTGTTTTTGAGCTTACACTGTGACATCATGTGCAACAACTACAAGGTCCACGAAAGGCACAAGGCTTCTCTCCTCATTCAAAGCAACTTGAATAATTGGTGCAGTAGTTATGGTTGCTACAAGTTTCTTCATTTGCTTAGATTCTTGATTAGAAAGAATTGAATCCTAAGCATTTTTCAGCAATAGGCTCATGGAAGCTTGCTTCTTGAGGAGTCTCTTCCTTCATGCCATAGTCCAAGGGTAGACCAGGGCTTGCCTCATTACTAGAGGCCTGTGGAGTGGCTAAAGTTCCAGCAGCCTTAGCAGCAGCATGTTTATCATCATCTGTTTCAGGAAAGGCTAGCTCAAATGGGCTTGTAGGTTCAAGAGTAGTAGACCTGACAGGCTCATAGGGTTTTGGCTGAGGTGGAGCTGATGTGGAGGAAATGACACTCCTAATGTCCTTATATGCATCAGCAACCACTTTGATATTCTTTGCTAACTGGAAAATCTGATCTTGCAGATGAGAAAACTTAGCATTTTACTCATCTCTGCTGCTTAGCATGAGTGCAGACAGGCTATCATACAACTCAGTGATCTTAGTTGGCTTAGTCCAGATGGAAGGAGTAGATGACACATATGTTTGAGTGGGTTGAGATAGAGAAGAAACATGCTAAGAAGGCTGAGGTGAGGGCTGTGAGGGTGAAACAACCTCAAAAGTTCCTGCATGCTGTTGTAAGCTACCTTCCTCAAAGAATAAGTCTTTTGACTTCCCAGCTCATTTTCCAATCCATCGGCCATCTTTTTTTTCAATTGCCATTCTCTGCAATTTTTCCTCTTTAAAAACTTCAGTAGGCTTGCCTTTTCCTTTTTTCAGGTGTTGAATCCTGACATACTGAAGATTTTTGGAAATGACTGAGGCATAGGGCAAAGTAGAGTCTTTCCTCTTATCTCTTGCTTTGATCATGTGTTGAAGGATTATGTGTTCTATATTAATCAACTTGCCATGCATGAGAGCAGTCATCACATGTGCTTCAACCCTTGTGATCAGATTGAAGCTTCCCCCTTTATTGAATATAATCCTACACACAATGTAGTGTAGGATTCTGACTTGGGCACTAAGATTGTGAGTTTTAGCAAACTCAGAGGAGGCCTATTTTCACACCTTTTGAACAGGGTATTAAGCACCGTATTTTCTTTGTAATTCAAGAAAGCACCACCTTCCTTATCTACAGCTTCATCCTCATCCATGTACTTTGATGTAGTGATGTCAATTTTCAACCTATCTTGCCTGGGGATTTCAAGCACCTCATTGAAGGTCTCATCAATCAGCCAGATGATTTTAGCCCTTAGATTTACCTCCCATTTTTCTTTCTTGCTGTTGTACCTCAAGACAACATACCAAGTTTTTACAACCTCATTATTATATCTTTCCATAATTTTCAACAAGTTTTTATATCTAATCATCCATAGCCCGGCATCAAAATTGTTGGAAATAAGAAAATCTTCCATATTGGTAAAGTGAGGCTTAATTACCTTCTTGCTGACAAACTTGGTGGTGTATTCACCTAGAATATGAGCATTGCTCTATAATGGTTTCATGGTTAATTAGTATTCCCCTGACTCAGTGCTGGAGGAGGAGGAGGAAGCAGAGGTAACAGAGACAACAGGTACTGGTTTCTTCGAGAAAGTAGGATCAGGTTTCTTCGAATCTGCCTTGGGAGTAGTTTTCTGTTTCTTGGAAGGAGTTCCCTTGCTAGATTCACCTTTTCTCTTATGAGTCTCACCTTCTTTGTAGGTGTATTGAGATTTAACAGCTCTTTTTAGTCTTGACCCCCTTTTCCCAATTTCTGGATTCTTAACCATTGCCATTCTTGTTGATGAATGTTGCAAAAAGATGCAGGGAATGTGATTATAAGGAGCGAAAAGAAGTTTAGATGGTGAGAAAAGAGGATTCGTGAATAGAATTAATAAGAATTAAAGAAAGAATGAGAACAGATGTGAGAGAAAGATGAATAGGGTTGCATCTATTTAGAGCGAGGCATTTGGTTTTAACTTCTGTAACCATTCAACAGACGAATTTTGAGGGGTCAAAATTCCAATTTCAAGCAGTTACAACTTATCCCACAAGGAGAGGCTTACTGACAGGTGAATTTTCATCTTGAAGTTCATCTGACAGAAGTTGAGTTCAAGGACGAGAAACAACAGATGAACTTTGATTAATCAAAGTTTGAATTTTGAGAATTCACACAACAAGCAATCAGAGAAGAGTAAAGCAATAGACAAATTTCACTTATGAAAGTTCATCTTTCAGAAACTTTAGTCAAGAATGCATGTTTCAATTGATGAATTTAGAGATCAAAAATTCAAATTTCAAAATTTTCTAAAGAGTTTCTAAAATACGTATTTTGAGATATGGAAATTTGCACAGAGAGCATTTGAGCAAAGTCATTTATTCACATTGTATTTCAAAAATTCGAATTTCCATCATCCAACAGACGAATTTTGAGGGTTATTAAAATATTGTAACAACATGTAACCTACTGAAGTTCATTTGATGAGCATCTAACTTTGAATATTGAACATGCTAATTCATACAAAAACACAATTCAACATGAAAATTCGTCTAATAATCTTTTAAAATGCGAATTTCAAATTCTTGAACTTATAGATATAGCCCAAAAGTTTTAATTTTCAGCTTCCTTCAACATCTTTTGATTGTGCAGGTCTGATTAACTCCAGTATACAGATTTGTTATCATCTAAACTCATGCGGAGTACCTGCAACACATCTTAAACATACTTCGATACTAAAGTTAGTATTAATTTAATGTCAGAAATTTTAAATAGATTTAGATAGAGGTTTGCTTACAATTCATTGAGATTTACCATTCTCAATTCTCTTCTGATTTTGCAGTGTCTGTCTTCTACAAGTGGCTTAGTCGAAATGTTAGTAATTTGATCTTCAGTAGGGATGCATTCCAATTTGATGTCTCCTTTCAATATATGATCCCTAATAAAGTGATGCCTTACTTCAATGTGCTTTGTCCTTGAACGCATGACATGATTCTTTATAATGTTGATAGCACTTTAGTTATCACATTTTATTGGTATCTCCTTCATCTCAATCTCAAGATCTTCAAGTTGCTGCTTCATCTAAAAGACTTAAGCACAATAGCTACCAGCTGCAATATATTTAGCTTCTGCTATGGAGAAAGCCCTACTGTTTTACTTCTTACTAAACCATGAAACCAAGGATCCTCCAAGCAACTAACACGTTCCACTTGTGTTTTTTCTGTTAGTTTTGGATCTAGCAAAGTCAGCATCAGTATATCACGTGAGTTCCTCTCCATTGCCTTTTGGATACCAAAGTCCTATCTGTGATGTTCCAATTAAATATCTAAAAATTCTTTTCACAGCAGTTGCATGAGACTCTTTTGGACATGATTGGAACCTTGCACACATACAGACACTGAACATAATGTCAAGTCTACTGGCTGTTAGATATAGCAAGGAGCCAATCATTCTCTTGTACTAAGTTATGTAAAAGAGCTTTACCCCTTCATCCATATCAAGTTTTGTTGCAGTAGCCATAGGAGTCCCCATTGACTTAGCATTTTCCATACCAAACTTTTTCAACAGCCCCTTCAGATATTTTGATTGATTGAGAAAGATGTCATCTTCACATTGCTTGATTTGCAAACCAAGGAAGAAGTTGAGCTCACCTATCATTGATATTTCGAATTCACCCTGCATTAGCTTAGAGAAATTCTTGCAGAGAGATTCATTAGTAGCACCAAATATAATATCATCAACATAAATTTGAACAATAAGTAAGTCTTTATTTTCTTACTTAGTGAATAGAGTTGTATCTACTTTACCTCCATTAAATCCCTTTTCAGTTAGAAAATTACTTAGCATTTCATACCATACTCTAGGAGCTTGTTTTAATCCATAAAGAGCTTTCTTTAGTTTATAGACATGATTTGATTTTGTTGAGTCCTCAAAACCTAGAAGTTGGTCAACATAAACCTCTTCCATGATATATCCATTCAAAAAAGTACTTTTTTACATCTATTTGATATAACATTATGTTTTTCATGCATGCATAGGTCAAGAGGATTCTTATTGCTTCCAATCTTGTAACTAGAGTAAAAGTTTACTCATAATCAATGCCTTCTTCTTAATTATATCATTTGGCAACTAATCTTACTTTATTTCTAATGATTGTTCCTGATTCATCAAACTTATTTCTAAAAACCCATTTAGTTCCAATAATAGGGTGATCTTTGGGTCTAGGCACTAAATTCCAAACTTAATTTCTTTCAAACTGATTTAGTTCATCTTGTATAACTAGTATCTAATATTCATCAATTAAGGCTTCTTCAGCACACTTGGGTTCAATTTGAGAAATAAATGCACAGTTGCTTATTTGATCCCTAAGTTGTCTTCTAGTTTTAACATTCTCTTAAACATCTTCAATCACTTGATCAACCGGATGATTCCTTGATATCTCCAAGCTCTAGGGAGTTCTTGAGAGATTTTTTCATTATTTTCAAATTCAAGATCTTTCTTTTAAATATCTTCCTCTACATTAGTATATTCAGATATTTTTGGAGATTCCGTTTTATCTTCTTCAGAAAGATTTAAGTTCTTTAAGCTGGAAATAAGATCATCTTCATCAATGGCATGCTTAGAAATGGTTTCATTTTCAATAAACACAACTTGCATAGATTCTTCTATAATTCTAGTCTTTTTATTGAAAACTCTATATGCTTTACTTCTACTTGAATAGCCAATACATATACATTCATATGATTTGGTACCAAACTTACCCATATTCTCTTTTCCATTATTGTAAATGAAACATTTGCAGCTGAATACATGTAGGTGTAAGAGGTTTGGCTTCCTTCCTTTGTATAGCTCATAAGGCGTCTTCCCCAGAATTAGTCTAATGTAGTTTCTATTGATAATATAGCTTGTTGTGTTTACTGCATCATCCCAGAAGACTTGAGGAAGCTCCTTTTCATTCAACATTGCTTTATCCATTTCTCTTATTGTTCTGTTATTCCTTTCTACCACTCCATTTTACTGAGGGGTTCTTGGTATTGAGAAGTTGTGATCAATTCTATGCTCTTCACAGTACTCCAGAAAGCTTGAGTTTTTGAATTCTCCTCCATGATTAGAGCTGATAGACACAATGGAAATACCTTTCTCATTTTGCACTTTCTTGGCCAAGGTTAATAATGCATCAAATGTTTCACTTTTGGAAGAAAGAAACAAAGTCCAGTAAATCTAGAGTAATCATCTACAATCACAAGCACATACAAGTTTCTACCTATGCTTTTTACTCCAGATGGACCTATTAGATTCATATGCAATAATTGCAGAATTGCAGTGATCTAGATGTGGTGATTACATTTTTAGATTTGAATGATGATTTAGTTTGTTTCCTTTTGAGGTATGTATCACATTCTTATCCTTTTCAAAAGAGATATTTGGTAAACCAGTGACTAAATCATTCTTAATTAATTTTGTTAGTTGGTTTATGTTAACATATGCTAGTCTTCTATGCCATAACCAACTATTATTATCTTTACTAATTAAGCATACAGAATCTAGGATGGGAAGTTCATCAAGATTAATAATATAGCAGTTACCATCCCTTTTAGCTTTGAGGATTACTTTATGATTGCTTTTAGGATGACCAGGCAGAAATTTGAGTCAAACAGTACCTAGTTCCCTTTGTCACATGTCTGACTCACACTCAACAGGTTGTGGTTGAGTCCAACTACAAACAACACCTCTTTTATAGATGTTTCAGGATTCTTATCCACAATTCCAATGCCAACTATTCTGCTATATTGGTCACCTCTAAAGGTCACATTTCCTCCTTTCTTGTCTCTGAATGTGATGAACTTCTCCTTATCACTAGTCATATGACTTGAGCAAACACTGTCCATATACCATTTGTTGATTTTTCTTACTCTAAGACAAACCTGCAAAACAAGATTCAGTTTTTCTTTTTAGGTACCCAAATCTACTTGGGTTCTTTTCTATCAGTGGCATTTTCCCTAGATACGAATGTATCTTTGGGAACCCATTCTACCTTCCTACCAAGTCCATTTTTGTTTAATAAACATGAATTGGAAACATATCCCTTCTTGTTACAGAAGTGGCAGGTGGTAAAGGGATTGATAGATTGTGATGCAGGAAGAAAGCAATGCAGATAATACTTTTGTTTCACATATTTTGGTTGAACATAAGATTCAATGCATCTTGAGATGTGACTTTTCTTTTTATGTCCATCTGCATATACAAAATATCTCATATACATATTTTGATTTTTCTTTTCATTCTTTTCCTTAACTGCACAAGGATCATAGCCGAGTCCAGCTTTTCCTTGTGCAATTCTTTAACTTCCTAATAAAGCAAACATCATGTCTTTACCCTTAGTGAATTTAGCCATGGTTTTCAAAAGATTTTCATTGTTCTTCTTCAGTTCAATGCATGATATACAGCAAACAGATTTAGTTTCATGTAGAGATGAAGTGTCAGATAATTTGCCATCAGATTCTAACTTGCTAACCTTCTTCTTTGTCAGTTTGAGTTCTTTTGTAGTTTTAATAAACTCATCATGCAGATCATGAAATGCATCAAGCAATTCAGAATAGGAAGGTTCATAATCATATACTCATCTTCATGATCACTGTTAGATGAGCTTGAAGTCTCTTCAGATGCAAGTGTCATCAAGTGGATATTGGCAATTTCTTGCTCATCTTCATCTTCTTAATCTAAGCTATTATCCCAGATTGATAAGATGTATGTCTTTTTCTTTTTGCCCTTCTCAGCAACTTTCTTTTCTTTTTCTTGCTTTTTCAAGAATTGTAGACAATCTCATTTGATGTGCCCTTACTTTTTGCATTCATAGCAAGTGATAGATTCTTTACCTTCTTTCTTGTTATCTGCAGTTGCTTTTTTCTTAAAGAATCTTTTATTTCTTTTCTTGTTATAGAACCTTCCAAATTTTCTGACCAATATAGTCAGAGTCTCTTCATCCATATCTTTTTTATCATCAAACTCTTCTTTTTTTTTTCTTCTGCAGCTTTCAATGCAAGGCCCTTTTTCTTTCTTATCTTGACCAGCTTACTTGAGAGCCTTCATTTTACCCTCGTATTCCTCAAGGCTACCGAAGAGTACTGTGACAGATCCTATTGACTCTCCTCTGACTTCTTCTATTGCTGTTACTTTTGGTTACCATTCCAGAGGAAGAGCTTTAAGAATTTTTCTAACCTTTTCTGGCTGAGTGTACTTCTTGCCAAGACTCTTTAGTTGATTCACAATGAGGGTGAATCTCTTTTGCAGCTCTTTGATGCTTTCACCTTCCATCATTCTAAAGCTTTCATACATACCAATGCAGGAATTCAATTTGTTCTCCCTTACTCTAGTAGTTCCTTTATGAACAATTTCTAGAGTATCTCATATACCCTTAGCTGTGGTACATTGTGACACTCTATAAAATTTGTCCTAGTTAAGTGCACTGACCAAGGAGTGTTTTGCCTTAAAGTTGAGTAGGACTCTTCTCGTCTTCCTCATTCTATTCTTCTTCTGGCTTCTCTTCTTAACCATCATCCTATAGTTTCATTGGGACAAAATCCCCTTTTTAAATGACTGACCATATATCCAGATCAATGAACTGGAGATAGATTTACATTCTCATCTTCCAGTATCCATAATGTTCTCCACTAAAGCCAGCCATTGCTTCTCCTGGATTGTCAGATCCTTCACTTGGGAGTCAAGTTTCTGATACCACTTGTTAGGTCTGCTGGCTTCATAAGATAGGGTAAATTGTGAAGTTTGAAATTTTTTGCAAAAGTATAAGGGAGCAGTTAAAGTAAAAGTGACATAAAAATAGAGTGCAAGATATAACAAAGTAGTAAGCAAGGTAAAGGAAGGAAAGATACAGAGATTTATCCTAGTTCGGTCTTTTTCTCTTGACCTACGTCCAGTCCTTAAGCTACTACTTGAGATTTTCCACTATCTTGCAAGAATTTGGTGGGCTCCTTGCAATGTTACAGTATAACTTTATGCTCTGTTCCAAGAGCTTATAGTTTCACTCACTGCACTCTAGCTAAGTGTTTCTAAAATCCCTTATGAAGTCCCCTCATAAAAAATTTTTTCTTCAAGATGAAGATAAGATTGTTTACAACAAGATAAACTCTCTAATTTAGTGTATGTATGACAGTTGAAGTACAATATATGAAGTGTGTGAGAGTAGAAGACTTTGACTGAAGAATTTGATAGAGTTTCAGTATATACAATGTAAACTTTGTTTCCCACACCTTCAAATGAAGTTCTATTTATAGATTTTTTTCTTAACTATACGTTAGAGACAAGATCTAGTCGTTAGAGATGTTACCCAACGGTTACTCTGTAAAAATATCCATTCGCCAACGACATTTAATGGGTCTGACATCCAAAGTTCAAATTTTGGGGTGTTAACAAATGAATTTCGCAGAGACCATAAGTTAAAGACTTTAACGTTGAACTTTGAAGTTCGTATGTTCTAAGGAAAAATTTGAATTTTTATCTTTGACAAATATTTCCATGTTGGAATATATGAATTTTCAAGATTAAAGTTCTTCTAATAAGTGTGAACAGTTGCTCCATATTGCTACAATGCATTCAAAATTTGAATTTTGGTGCCCAAAATTGGTTTGTCAGTTAGCAACTCAGTATGGCACAAAAGTTCTTCTTTTTCAAAATTCGAATTTTCAAAAACCAAATTTCGTCTTTCAGAGAGACCTCTTTCAAACTTATTTCGAAATTTGAATTTCTGAAGACTAAAGTTCATCTGTCAGAGGAACACCTGGACAGACTTATATATTATCTTTCCAAAGTTTGAATTTTCAAAGTCAAAGTTCATCTGTCAGAAGACTGACTTGGAACTCTTTTTAAACTTCACTTTCACATGAACTTTGACAAATCTTCAGATGAATTTTTCAATTTTCACAAGTTGTATTTTACCCAAAATTTGAATTTTAACGGTCTGAAATTCATTTGTCAGAGGCAACATCTTTGTAAGTTCGAATTTCAGCCTTCAAAGTTCAAATTTTCAAGTTAACATATGAAGTTTAACAGTTCAAAATTCGTCTGTCAGTGAGTATTTTTTAAATATATTGTAAGTTAACATAGGATTATTGAAAAACACATTTTAAAAACATTTGGGTGAAAGATCAAAGCCTTTTACTCATGTGAATAAAGTGAGAAATCCTACAAACTAATCTTATACTCATTTTTCTTGGATTTCTTCACTTGAGATCTTTTGTACACCTTTAATACCTTTCTTCCAAGCTTCAGTTATTTGGAATCATAAAAAGCACTTGATTCAAAAGTTTGATTCATTAATTTTTTTTGTTATTCATACCCCTAGTCTATAATTAATATATGAGAGATAAATGTTATGAAAATTATAGGAGATAATGCAATTAATAAGGATAAATAATAAAAATTATTAGAATTTATTAACAAATTTAATTATCAAACTCATTTTTTAAAGATACATAAGGTAGATAAAAATGTCTTATATTTAAGAGTGAGGGAGGGAGAATGTATTAAAAATTGATTCTACCTCAGGGGGTTTTCTTTCTTTTAAAATGCAAATGTCTATAATTAAGTAGCTTAACAAGTATTTCTCTATTAAGATATTTCAAACTTAGCTATTCTAGTAGTTATTTCTTTTTTTTAAATTAGTATGGCAAGATTTTGCTCCCTCATCTTAGTCCAAAAAAAGTAAATAAATAGTTTCTTGATCTAAATTTAGTAAAAAGTTACCAGCGTTGCATAACTAGAAAAAATCTCTTGGAGAAATTGTTTACAATTAAAAATTTAAATATGAATTATGTCACTTAACATAATTTTTTTATTAACAAATATATGAATTTTTTGTGTACCAAGGTATCTCAACTGATAGTCAAAAATTAATCCCTTTTAAAACATAGAGATCACCAAAGTAAGATTTATCTTTTTCAACAAGATATTTACTATACACACAATCAAGACAACTATATCATATCAATTGTATGATATTTGATACTATTGACTAATCCAAATTTGAGCATTAATGGACCCCATCTCGGGGTATCTCTCCCAAAATGGATTTTTTATTCACAATGTTTAAATGTGAAACTTTAAGAGTATTCAATCACTTTCACACAACCCATTGATTGTTTAACATAATTTTATCATGCAAGATTATATTTATTTTTTCTTTATATATATATATATATATTAGTTTATCTATATGAAATATATAAAATTTTCATTATTTGTAAGTGATAAACAATGTGATCTACCGAAAATTTCAAGTAAACACATAAAAAAAAGTGTCAAATAATGTTTAAACGTAAATATTGGTTTCTTTAAAACTTGCAAGGTGAAAATTTTATTTTATTTTTTCCTTTGGATGTGTCCGATATTAAAAATAGATGGACATAGATAACTTACCTATCAAAAGTCTTAAACTAGTCTTCAAAAGTGAATACCACACAACAATTCCCACACAATGAAGAAAAATCACAAACACGAACCTTTCTGTTTGCTCCCAGTAGATAGCACGCAAGAGAGAAAAGAAATTATGGTACTCTGTGTTTTTCTACTTTTTGTTCACACACACAAAAAATGATAGGAGAGAGGCTTTTGTTTACTACCGTATACCTCAACGCCTTAACTTCATATTTTCCTTCTACGTGCAAAAGGAGAGGTTAAAAATTAATTGTTCCCTCCCTTATGCAATTTGATAAAAATTGCATGTCATACCCTAAGTAATGGGCTTGGGCTCTTGTCTAGCCCACTAAGGTTGGACAAGAATCCAACATTTCCCTCTCACACTTAATGTATTAACCATCTATAACTTTTTTCTCTTTATTTCATATAGAGTGTTCTACTGTGACCGCATGGGCATGGCGTTTCCATTTCAATGTTATGGTACTAGAAATCCTTTTACAAGACTAGCACTAAACACCTTTGTATCTTGTACATATCTCATTATATTATGCCTTGGATATCCTAAATATACCTATATACACTTTTACTCATGGCAAATCTAATCCCTCTCGAGTTTTTAGCAAAACTCATATTGCCTCTTATTTATGCATAGCATCCATGCTTAATGTTAGCCAAATAACTTCAAACTAACATGTCTCAACACCAGTATAAGTGTGTATATTCCAAGTAATCTTCCTTTTGCCTATATATCATTTCCATATAAAATAGTTGTTTTTCTAACGTAACTCCTTCAGATCAAATTTATTATGACCACTAGATATATGCTAAAGTATCGAACAATGAATCATCCCCCCATAATAATGTCAAAGTCATAAGGGTATCAATGAAAAGATTTGTTCCTTTCTAAGACTCACACAGCAATAAAATAGGGATACATTCACTTGCTTCTCAATTGCGGTTTTTAGGCACATGTAGTATGAATTGCATATTACGGTGTCTTTCTTGTTACATTAGAGCGTATGTTGATTTTGAATTGTTATTGATGCCATACATATTTCAGTTCAGATACACATAATGTTTAACCTGAATTCTACTAATACCCACACTTCTCATGACATCATTATTGAAGAATTAGTTATCTGGATATAGGTATTATGGATGGTGGGCATCCATAATTCGATCAAAAAAACTTTGTTTATTAGATCTCATCTTGACTCACTCTTTACCTTTGTCGATGTGACATATATTTTGTGTTTCTTCTCTACCAAATTAGTACACTTGCTGATTTACTAGTGAACACGAATGTATTCTCACTGCCTACTCCTCATAAGCATCAAAGATGGTTGCTCATGTATGAGAGCTAACCTCATAAACTTGTATGACATATTAGATATTATATATTTACACACATATGCATATTTATAATTTAGTTATTGATGAAAAATGTATTTCATTCATTCACAAGATTGTCTATTTTATAACACCTGTTACATTATATCCTACGTATATCAAGAGATTTCATATGCTCAACAAACACATCTCTAGGAATTGACTTAGTCAGAGGATCAACTACCATTTGACGTGTAGGAATATATTGTATAGTAACACTTTTCTGTGCTATAACTTCTCTATCAAAATTATACTTGATATTTATATACTTGGTTTTAATAAGATACTTGAGGTCTTTTGTGTAGCCACTGACTACTTGATTGTCACAATTAATCAACATTGGATCTGATTTTGTCACCAACAACCCCTAAGTGTTCTAAGAATCTCTTTAGCCTTATGGCTTCTAGTGCTATAGCTATACATGGAATGAATTTTGCTTCCATGGGAGATAGTGTGATGCACATTTGTTTCTTGATACACCAAGAAATGACTCCATTGTTTAGCAAAAAATTGTAACCTAATGTTGGCTTGCACTAGTCTAGATTTCCACCCTAATCTACAATGATGACTCCCACTAAGCATAAATCTCTTGTTTGATAACATAGCGCATAGTTTGCAGTGTACCTCAAATATCTTAGAATACTCTTGATAGCCTTCTAATGTCTCTATACAAGGTTAGATTGGTATATGCTTACAAGTACGACTACATAACATATATCTGATCTTGTACACATCATTATGTATATTAAGCTTCCCACTATACTTGAGTAAGGGACTTTTTCCATCACTTTCTTTTCAAATTTAGTTTAAGGACCTATTGCTTGGCTTAGACTTTCACCTTTTGTTATAAGGCTATCCTTGGATTTGTAGTCCTTCATATCAAATCGCTCAATAATTTTCTTTATGTAAATCTCTTGAGAAAGGGAGATTAGGTTCTTTATGTAATCCCTCTAGATTTCTTCATCTAGTTCTTTATTCAAAAATGTAATTTTTACATCCATTTGATATATTTCTGGATTTAAACTTGCCACTATAGCCACAATTAATCTAATTAAGTTGAAGCATACAACAAATGAAAAAGTATCTTCATAATTTATACCTTCATGTTACATATATCCCTTTATAACTAAACAAGCCTTATATCTTTCAATTGATCCATCCACTTTTCTCTTGATTTTGAAAATCCACTTGTTCCCAATTGCCTTTCAACCAGTTGGCATATCAACCAAGTCCCAAACATTGTTAGTCCTCAATGAATCCATCTTTTCCTCCATCACTGTTCTCTATTGTTCCTCAACAAGGCATGACAAAACTTCTTAAATTGAATTAGACTCTTCGTCATCTCATGGAGTAATAATAAATGATGCGCCCTCTACGGGGAAGCATCACTTGGGTATTACTTCTCTGTAACTCCTCCATAATGGAGTCTCTTGTGCAATATTCTCTTCTTACATAGGATTTTCTATTGATCTCGCTGAATTTTCTAGTATCTCAAAACTCCTATTTAGATTAACAGTTTGAGGTGGAATAGTTTGTTCTTCATTCCCGTGTTCTTGTGTCTCGTAAAGAGAAGCAAAACAATATACCCCACCCTACTAGGAAATTTGTTTTTGTAAATGTAGTGTCTCTTGATCAGGTATTAAAAACTGGATCAGCCATTAAACTGGCAGAGTCATCAGTTCAAGGTTCAATAATTGAACTAGGATTGAACCATGGTCAGACAGATTATGAATAAATTAATATATTTTAAATAATATGGATAAAAATATAAAAGATATTCATCTATAATTATAAAAACTAACATTCAAACTTAGATAAAAACAATAGTTTGGTACAATATTTTTCAACCACAATTCTAATAGTCTGGTACAAGAATCAACCATCATTTATCATAAACATCGTAGGTTCATAAAACAACCAAATTCAATTAGATATTGGAAAACACTAAATGTATGACAATATATAGTGATCTCTTGCCAATGACTATATTGTTACTACTTTTCTTTAGAAATTAGAAATTGAGAAAGATATAAATTAAAAGAAATAAAACTAGTTAAAGGTAAAAGAATGAATGAAAGCTTGCTTTCTCTTCAATTTAGTAAACATGTTCATGATAGGTTTTCACTATCTCTCCAAATTTGTTCAATATTCATGGACACATATACATGATATAAAAGAAATAGCAAGATATCAAGCACTTTTAAGAAGCATACTAAACTAGATTAAAAAGGTCAAATCTTGAAAAAAATATAGATAAATAGTAGGAATCACATAGATAAAATTGCTATCTTCACAAAAAAAAATAGTTAGTGAGATACACAAAAGAAATGAACAAATTTAGGCATAAAAAAATGTGTAACACTGCATGGGAAAAGCAAGTGGGAGCAACGAGCAAGTCCCACATTGTAGATATCAAGGGAAGGGGGTCAGGTGCTCCTTTATAAATAGCAAGTGGTAGAGCAACTTTTCATTGTTAGTTAGGCTGACTTCCCAAGAGGGGGGGTGAATTGGGAAGATTAAAAATTTTTTGCATAAAGTGAAAATGATGAAGAAAGCAAGGTATAATGAAAAACAGAGTATAAAGCAATAAGCTAAAAGAGAAGAGATAAGAAGAAGAAAAACTCATATATTTATCCTGGTTCGGTCTCTCCACTTGACCTACGTCCAGTCCCCAAGTCACCACTTGAGATTTTCCACTATACTACAAGAATTCAAGGGCTTCTTGCAAATGCCACAGTACAATGTGTATGCTCTGTTTTCTAGAGCTCACTCAATCACTCTTAGCACTTTCACTATGTACTTTACAATCCCTTGTGATATCTCCTCATAAGTAAATCTATCTTCCAGATGAAGATTAGATTGTTTACAAAGTGAAACTCTTTTGAATAGAGTGAGTATGAAAGTTGAAGTGCAAGTATTGAAGTAAGAGGGTAAAAGTCTTTGAGTAGAAGATTTAGCAGAATTTCAGTATATACAAAGTGTGATTCGTTACCCATAACTTCAAATGATGTTATATTTATAGATTTAGGTCTCAAATGTCCGTTAGAGACAAAATCTATCCGTTGGAGAAGTTATCCAATGGTTACTTTGAAAAACTATCCGTTAACCAACCGCATTTAATGCTTCTGACATACTGAAATTCAAATTTTGGTAGGTCAACAGACAAATTTTGAAGGAACCGAAGGTTAAAGCTTCCAACGTTGAAATACTGAAGTTCGTCTGTTCATGAAGTGAAATTCGAATTTTGAAACTTAGAAAATGTTTCCATGTTGTGACATGCGAATTTCCAAGTGAAAAGTTTTTCTGTTAAGTGTGAACAGTGTTTTCAATTTGCTACAGTGCCCTCAAAATTCAAATTTTGGAACCCCAAAATTCATCTGTTCGCAGCAAGCTCAAAAGGCACAGTAGTTCATTTCCTTCGAAATTCAAATTTTTAAAGAGTGAAGTTCATCTGTCAGAGAGACCTCTTTTCAGACTTACTTCAACATTCGAATTTGTAAACACTATCCTTCGTATGTTATCATGTCATTTTAACAGACTCACAACTTTAGCTTCTGAAATTTGAATTTCCATGTTCAAAGTTCGTCTGTCAGTGAGCAATTTTGAAACTCAATATGATCTTGATTTTAGATGAATTTTAACATTGTTTCAGACGAATTTCTTTAGTTTTCATAAATTTCATTTTGTTTAAAATTCGAATGTTCAAAACCTGAAGTTCGTTTGTTACTCAATAGCTTCTTTCAGATGCTTATTAAAATTCAAATTTTGAACAATCAAAATTTGTCTGTCAGAGAGGCATCTCTTCAGACTTACTCAGTTTTAGCTTGAAATTCGAATTTCCAAAGCCAAAGTTCGAATTTCCCATATGACAATTCAATGTAAACTTTTCAAACTTCGTCTGTTGGTGGGTATTTTTCAAATATTTCATAATTTAACATAAAATCAAGGTTTTAAAATGTTTTTCCATCAAATCAAAGTCTTTTACCCATAACAAAAGATCCTACAACAATCCTAGCAATGATTACTCCGATTTTCTTTACTTTAGACACTTTGAGCTCCTTTGATATCTTCAATCCAAGCTCTTCAATGTTGGTTTGAAATCATCAAAATTTCTTGATTCAACATTCATCACATATGGTTTAGGCTTTCTTTCATATATTCAGTGGAAGGTCATCGGCCATGATATATAGTCTAGCCAATTCTTTTTTCTGACTCGGTTTTAGCCAGTTTATCCAATTTTTGATCGATTTAACTAGTCTTTGACCAATTTGCGAAGTTCTCAATTTTAGGTAATTTCTGGGTTGGACCTAGTGCCGGTTCACCAATTTTATGGATGAATTGGCAAGTCCGATCCTATTTTTTATACACTATTCTTGATTCAATTTTAGTCACAGTCCCATCTTCATTTTCACTAATGAAAACATAAGCATTGGATTGTTTAGAGTATCTTATAAAAATATATTTCTTCCCTCTCGAACCTAATTTTTCATATTTATGAGAAATGTCATGGATATATACAATTGAACCCAAGGTTTTAGGATCTCAAACCTGGCTTGTGTTTCATCCATATCTTATAGGGTGTAGATGTGACCAATGTATTAAAAACCAGATCAGCTGGTTTGACTAGTTAGACCATGAATCAGTACTAGGTCCAGTCTGGAAGAAAAGCAAGACCAGAGAATTATAAAACTAGTGAGAATAGTAAAAAAACAATTGAATGGGCTTGAACAGGTAAAAACCAGTCTAGAGCTGGTTTGAAGTGGTCAAAATCTTCTTATTTTTTTTTCAAATTTTTTAGTTTTTAATATAAAATAGCATTATTTTTAGTATTAAATAACATTATTTTTTACATAAATGTTTTTTCTACATTATATTATTGTATAAGCATTATTATGATACATAATTATTAATAATGATAAATTTACTTAACAAATAATATGAAAATAGAATATTATTTAACTATTTTTAATACATAATATGATTATAGATGAATGTTAACTTATTTAGATTCTAATATTAGATTATAAAAATTATTAATAATATTTTTAATTATATATAACATATAACATTAAAAAAATTACTAATTTTATTACTACCGGTATAGCTACAATTCAATCATGATTAAATAATTGAATCTTGAACCAATGTCTTAACCGGTTCAATAACTGGTCCAATTTTTAATGCCTAGGATATGACTAACTTTGAGAAAACACAGTTAAGTATAAAAGCTGTGGTAAATAATGCATCTTCCCAATATGAAATCGGGAGGTTAGCATTGGCCATTATTGACTTAACCATGTCAAATAATTTTCTATTTCTTCTCTCTACTACTTTATTTTGTTGTGGAGTACCCAAGATCATTAACTGTCTTACAATTCCCTTTTCTTCATAAAACTTTTTAAACTAGTCCAACAAATATTTGCATCCATGATTGTTCCTTAGTACTTTAATTTTCTTATCTAATTGGTTTTCTATCTCATTCATATAACGTCTAAAGTATTCTATTGCCTTTCACTTATGTGAAATAAGGTAAACTTGATCGAACCGTGAAAGATCACCAATAAAAGTGATGAAATACTAAACTTCGTGTCTCGCCTTCACACTCATTGGACCACAATTATCAGAATGAATTAATTGCAATGGAGTTGTTGCCCTTATCCCTTTTTCAAATGGTTTCCTAGTTGTTTTACCAGTTAAGCAGTGTTTGCATAACATTTCCATTTTAGAAATTGTACCTAGCATACTGTCTTTTATTAGTTTGATCATTTTATCTTAACCAATGTGTCCTAGTCTAGCATGCTATATATCCATATCAATATTTGAATTTGAAGTAAAAGTAGTAAAACAACCATAATTATAATTATAATTATCATCTACCATATCCAGCACGAAGAGAACATGTGATATAAAACTAGATCCATAATACATAGTTCTCTTACTAATGTCAACAACCATATCATGAAAGTTAATAGAAAAATCATAATAAACTAGACCACGAATTGACACTAGATTTCATCAAATGTCCAGTCAATAAAACACATCATGCAAGATCAAGATCTTGCCATTACACAAAGTTACCTTATAGGTTCTAATACCCTTCACCTCAATCCTTGCCTTGTTTCCCATGAAAAGTCATCTATTGTATCTTGGCACCTAACGTAAATCTACAAATGATCCCTAATCTCTACTCACGTGATCCATGGTCTTTGAGTCTATAATCCAAGAGAAAGGAATAGTTTTTGTTAGAAAAATAGTACTGAAAACATATGAATAATAATAGTACGAGGTTCTAGTACCTTCTTTTGCTCTATGTAATTCCAAGCAAAGTGCCCCATTTTTTTGACAAGCATAACATTTGACTTTAGATAAGTCAGTCTTTTTGGCTCTTTTCTTTCCCTTCCTCTTGAAAGTTTTCTTACCCTTTTGAATCTTAGGACCGCTTTTGTTTCCCTTCTTCTAGAACTTGTTGCCCTTCTTTGGCTTGGGCTTTAAATTGGAGGAACCTTTACCTTCAATCAAATATGCTTGGCCGGAAGACTTATAAGCCTTCAGCCTTTCATCCTTGAGATCCAGATGTCTTTTCACATTGTCAAAAATGACGTTACTCTCATTGTGAGTCAAGTTCACTTTCATGTTTTCTCATCTTGCAAGGAGTAACCAAATCCACTTGTTGTTCGCCAAAAAGCATGTGCCCAGTTAACTTCAGCTCTTTGATCATATTTGACATTTCTCTCAGGTGCTGCCTCATGGGAGTATTTGATTGCAACTTATACGTGTCAGACTTAATCATGAGCCTTCTTAGCTTAGTTGCCGAAGTTCCACCAAACTTATCTTTCATGCGATACACATTGCTTATGTAGTAGGATACCTCTCATAATCGCACATTAAGTCATCAACCATTGACTCAACAGAGTAATTCGTGCAATACTATTCTTCTTTTCCAGGCTTCAAAAACCTCTCAATCCCTTCTATACTGGGTCGTGTTGCTTGATTATGTTTCTACCATAACAGTGGTTAGGGGATCTATGGCATCTTACTCTTCTAAAATGTAAGAGATTTTGTGATGTCAAATGTCTTAGTAGTCCCCATTTAGCTTGTCACCTTTGTTCAATTTAGCAATAATATTCTTACTAGTCATTCTACATATATATATATATATATATCACAAATTTGTTATAAATGGATAATGTTTTTTATTTGCATTCATCTTTCAGGAAGTTTGATCCATGTAGCCGACCCCACATAGTGGGATAAGGCTATTGTTGTTGTTGTTGTTGTATTTGCATTCATCTTTCAGGAAGTTTATAATAATTCCCCTAAGTCTATGATTGGGAATCTTCATTTATCACTCCATCACATGTAACTTAATTTCTTTATTACTTCCTACCAAAGATTTACATAAATAATTTCCACACTACTAATTGCTCTTAGATAGTTTTATATCTAGGGCTCCCACTCAAATCAGGTACTCCCATTAAGATGGAGTACTCCCACTCAAATAGATAATCTCTTAAACATTTATATCACAAAAATGGAAAAACAAACCAATACTTCATAACTTTCCAAAATAAGTTAAAAAAACATATTCAAGATATGTTCAAAATAAACAATGAAATTCATAAAAGAAATAAAAAAATCTAGCAACCTTATCCCTCTTTTTTATTCTTTTATGGCGATAGAGAATTTGTCTTTTGTTTCCTATGTGGAGGATTTTTAGATGTCAGCTCAAGATACTTTGTACTAAGGTGGGATTGAAATTGATGGTCATTATAATATTTCAAGATGTTGATAATGTCGAAGACTCTTGAATCTAGATTTGCTTGTATAGTGGATATAATAGGTGTCTAGAATTCATCAGTAGGAAGATGGTCTAAAATGGCAATGACCTAGGTCTTTTCAAAGAGAAACTGAACATAAAAAATAAACTACTCAAGAAAATACTCAATAACATAGAGAAAAGACCATAAAGGAAGGGTCACATGTGTGAAATCATGATAAAGTCTGTCCACTAAATGGATGACATCATTTGTAGTCTCAATGGAGACATATAGATCTTTTGGTAGAGCTTCTTGTTGCACACTAAGTGCTACTTCTTGAGGCTCAATATGCTCTTTTGTTGGATCATTATCATGTTCATGATGAACTTCTTGGAGGCTCACCCTTCCCCTGGGTCTACCTCTTCAAGATCTTGTTCTGGATCTTCTTTAGAATTTTCTTTTGGATCTTCCTCTAGATCCATGTCAAGAGTGGCTAGACAATAGCCATCATTTTCATAGCTGCCACATGGATCTAGCAAATAGAGTTTTAGTTCATGGTCATCTAAATTAGCTGGAGGATTGTTTTGTAGATGCTCAAGGGCTTCATGTAATGGTGGAGCAGCCAACATGTCATGTAACACCCTTCATGACATTGTTTTGGTATTGTGTACAGAACCAGAGGAAACAGAAGGGAGGAGGGCTCAAGTGGAGAAAAATAGGGCTCCACGCCACGGCTTAAAGCAGGGTCACCGTGGCAAGAGCAAGTCTAGTAGCGTTGTTTCAGCTAAAACACTGTGGCGCCATGACAGATTTATCTGAGGCCGCGGTGAGAATAGTGGATTTCGTTTAAATTAGAAACATTTCGGTCAGTTGGAAGTGAAGGAAAAGAAGGAAAACGGAGGGAGAACATGAGAGCTATGCTAAGGCTTGTGAGATTCAGCCTTGGGAAGTGATTTTTGGACCTTAAGAGCTTGAATTCACGTTGGTAAGTGATCTCTACTTCTCTCTCTCTATTCTCTTCGGTTGAACTTAGGGTTTTTAGGTTGTATGTTGGGTTTTCGGATTTGGGTTGAAATCCACCAATTGAAATGGATGATATGGGGTTAAGGAAGTGTGTTTTGGTGTTCTTGTAGCTTGGGTTCAAGTTTTGAAGGGTGTATGTATGATTTGTGCTTAACCCTGGGTTGTTTTTGGTTAGGGCTCTTGGGAATTTGAAGTATATGAGATTGTTTGATGTTTGAATGGTTCCTAGGAGCTTAATGATACATGAAAGAGGTGTTGGAACCTTAGGTTAAGCCTAAAGCAGTTGAATTGTGGTTTTGAAGTGAATAGTATATGGTGTTATTTGAGGTATTATGGTGTTGTTAAGGTTGTTTGACTACTCAGAGAAGACTAGTTGTGGGATTGGCATTCAAGAAAGCTTGTGGAACTCGTGTGCATGTGATAATGACAATTGAGGTAACTAGGTGTTTGTTTGTATTGTATTGTTTATATTGTATGATAGTACACATATTTGTGTATATATGCATGTTTCTTTCATACCACAATATTGATGTGTTTGTGTGTACTGTTTTCTACATATCGTGGTATGCACACAGCCAGATGATGTTTATAATTATGATGATGATTACATATGTGATGATGATATTGATATGATATGACATGATGCATAGCATGTTGAGATCATGATTATTATTATATGATGATACATAAGCATCACCACATGACCTTGTGAGATTGTGATATATGGCGGATTGGGAGGTGATAATGTGATGATGATATGATATATGATGATATATATGTTAGGGAGGATAAGGATGGAATATATATATGTTAGGGAGGATAAGGTTGAAATATATATGTTAAGGAGGATAAGGATAGGATTCCTGTAGCTAAATCTCCTCCTATGGCCAAGAGGGGAAAGGCGCATAGTGGACTGCACCTTCCCTAAAGCACCACCAATTCGAGGTGGTCCAAGGGAAGGAGAGCCACGGTCTGAACATTAGTGTTACCTTTGGCAGGGTGCACTAATGGGAGGTGAGCTTGGTGATATTCTAGAATCAGTCTTCATCGACAATTAGAAGGAAATTGCCTAAATGAAATGTTCTATTATGACGATAGCCCATGGTTCTAGCTGTGTGCGAGTGAGACATGCATTCCATTCATTTTACATTGCATCCATGAGATTGTATGAGTTATATATGTATATAAATGTTTGTGTGGTTGTCCATGGTTACTGAGACATTATCTCACACCCCTCTCCCATGAACTAATCTTTCAGGTGACGGTTCTGGCACTAGTCCAGAGAAGACGCATGAGTAGCATCGGATGTGGGGATATTAGGTCTATGTAGTATATGTGTAATTTGAATAATATAACTTGTGGAAAGATTGATAGTATGTTTTGTAAGGGATGTATGACTTGGATATGGATTATTATAGATGGATGTTGTATGTATGGATAGGTATGTGGGATTGAGTGGTATGTGATGTGTATGTTGAATGGTAATATTTGTGAGCCCAAAGGTGGAATTGGGCCTTGTTGGTGTGTTTTAGGGCCTGTAGCCCATTTTGTTAAATAAAGTTCAAGGAGATCAAATCTTAGAGGAATAGTTCCTTTCAAGTGAAACCTCTTTAGATAAGTTGATTAAGTGATTTTTGACCTATGTGAATGGTTGTGAGCGGTTGAATTGCCATTAGTGGCAAATGGGAGTTGAGTTGTGAGTTTTGGTCAAAAAGTGGCCAAAATAGTGTCAGGTGTACAGAATCTCCATACGGAGTTGGATTGAGGTGAAAGTGGTGTCTATGGATAGATTGGGACTAGATTGACTTGTAAGAGTTAGAATCAGGTCAATCGGAGGTTAGAGCATAAAGTTATGCGCGTCAAAAGTTCATCCCAATGCTAAATTTTTGCCGGTGTGGAAACTAGCATGGGGTACCGCGGTGCCAGGAAGCAAGCAGCGGCGCCAGAGAGTCCAATAGCATTGTAAAACATGGGAGGTATGGAGCTGCGATGGTACTGTAGCGGCCACGGCCCCATCTTAGATGTTAATGTTATTTGGTTTGTTTCCACTGTTCTGAAGTCTTTAGAGGTTGTTTGAGATGTTTGGATTATGTTTAGTTGGATTTTGAAGGTTTGGTCAAGTCTCGAGGTATTTGGAAGTATGTTGTTACATGTCACACTATTCCAAAGAACCAAAGGGCTTCATATAATGGTGGAGCAACCGACATGTCACCCTATTCCAAAGAACCAGATGCTAATAAGGGAGAATATACTGATAGCTCTTCACTATAGGTAGATAAAGGAATATAGTTTGGGAAGGTGTTAAAACCTTGAAATTCAAAGTTAAGGGAGAATATGGGCTTGGAGGAACTCATGGTACTTAAAAAAAAAAAAGGTACATGTTAGGGTCGTGTAATGTTTGTGGCCATAAAAATAGCTCAAAATTTGTTAAAAAAAAAAGCAAATAGTATATCAATGTGTAGCACATAAATTTAGAGATTTTTTGGATGAAACCATGCCTCAAAATGACCATCCACACACCTTCACGCACCCCTAAAAAGTTGATAATGTTAAAATTCTTTAAAATAAAAAGGGAAGGAAAAATCTAGGCTTGACCACTCACCTAGGAGGCATGTGCACTCTACGTGCCACCCTAGATGGTGATTCTTGCATCACACGCCATCTCGTTGGACTCCATGAGCTGTCCTTTCTCATGCAGTGTGCTCTATGTGGCCAAAAGCTACCAAGGTGGGCCCTATGCACCACCCCCAAGGAAGTTAATGTTTTAATTTACTATTAAATTAATCAATTAATTAGTTATTATTATAAAATATATATTTATTAATATACATTTTTTAAATTTATGTATTTGGGCTTGATTAATAAAAAAGAAAAAAGATACATGGACCAAATGTACTTCTCAACCTAATCAGATCCCCCTTTTTTTGTTTGGACGTTTGACCTAGTTTAAAAACCAGCCCATTTCTCTATGTCTGAAGCTCGCTCCCTCTAATTTTTTTCTAGTGAAACGACATGTTTTGGGCTGGAGGGAGTGACTTGTTGTTTTGCTGGAGGGTGAAATGACCTATCATTCAGGTCGCCTTCAACCTCCAACCGAGTCTGTTCAACCTGTTTCTCAAACTCGCCAAGTTCGACGGACCCAGTTTCTTCTCTTCTCATTTTCTCGTGATTCTAGCCACCATTTCCAATGATTCTTGTGCCATTAGCTTCGTCGGACGGTTCTCTTCTCGTCTATGGCAACCATTTGTCCTAAAAGACGTGATTTGCCGGAGTCCAATTTTGGATGTGAGACTGTATGGGTTCAAGGCATTGGAATCGT
Organism: Adenanthera pavonina; assembly: GCA_026686845.1. Classification (NCBI taxonomy): domain Eukaryota; kingdom Viridiplantae; phylum Streptophyta; class Magnoliopsida; order Fabales; family Fabaceae; genus Adenanthera; species Adenanthera pavonina. Next base: position 21,882,338 of record JAIVEN010000022.1, on the reverse strand, counting down.
TTATGGCTTTGTTGCTTTTTGCTTTTATGTGTTTTATGTTGGAAATCCTTCAAAGAAGAAGTAGAAACGGTTCTCGATATCTTGTAAGGTTTAATAACAATTTTTTCTCAAATTGCTGAAAAAAACGATGTCGGGCTTGCGTGGCTCACAATTGCTGGAGCCAATCTAACTAATACATTATAATCATACTCAAGGCTATGTCAAAAGAAAAATTCAAAAACCAGAAGGCACTGGAATCATCACTAGAATCACAAGGGAACATTTATAACAATGACAACAAAATTGTTGCGCAAAAAAATAATAACTTTCTTATACACACACATACAAAAAACTTTAGAGGATTTGCATGTTTTGATTGAATCAAAGCAAATCACTGAGTAACTGACTAGAGTCGTAGACAAGAAAATATATCTATATATATATATTTATAAGTATAATATATGAATAAGATGAGAGTAGTAGAGATGAGAATGTTGAGATAGATGTGTGGTCATACAAAATTCAATAAGATATGAAATGACTGTATACAAAAAAAAGTTGGAATAGCACTTATAAAAAAAATAGTAAAAAATCGTTTAAGGTGGTTTGGACATATACAAAAAAAAAAGGACAAAAAGAGCTAGTGAGGAGAGTTAATCAAATAACCTGGACTCCTATTAAAAGACGTAGAGGAAGACAAAAAATGACATTAAGTGAAGTTATAAGAAATGAACTTTTGAAAAATAATTTATCTGAGAAAATAGTATTTGATAGATCTCATTGGCGTTGTATGATCCATGTAGCTGATCTCACATGGTGAAATAAGATTAACATTGTTGTTGTATTTATAAGTACAACATGTGAATACAATGAGAATGCCCATGAATCCTAAGGCTTTGATACCAATGTGAGATACTAAAAATAAACAGAGACACAGATAACTTACCTATGGAGAGTCCTAAACCAATCTTTGAAGGTGAATACCATAGAGCAATTCCCACATGGTGAACAGAAATCACGAGCACAGACTTTTCTTTTTGCTCATAGTAGACAACACACGAGGAAAAAATGATGGTACGTTGTGTTTTTCTTTTGGTTCACACACACACAAAATGATAGGAGAGGTTTTCATTTACGACCATATACCTCAACGCCTCAACTCCTTATTTTCTTTCTACGTGCAAAGTGGGAGGTTGAAAATTAACTGCTCCCTCCCTTTCGCAATTTGATAAAAATTGTATGTTATGCCTCTTTTCTAAGTAATGGGCTGGGACTCTTGTCTAATTCATCAAGGGTGGACAAGAATCTAATCTAGTGGAAGCAAAATAAGTTTTAATTTGCATTATTGTTTTATTTGGCCAAAAAATTGGCATTCCAATTAGATAAAGTAAACATATAACTAATCTAACTTTTTCTTTGTACTATTGTTAATTTAGGATATGGCCAAATGAACCTTATTTTGGGAAAAATACAACATGAAACAATGGTACTCACATGATTTGCATGAAGGGCAATAAAGCAAGGCGCCCTCTATGCATACACACACACAGTTTGCACATTGGATAGAATTTTTAAAAAATAAATCACAGTATTTATTAAATAATATGTTTTATTATAGATTTTATATTAATATTAATGATACTTAACATAATTCTTAAGGTAAAAATTTTATTTTGCCCTGCAAATTTTTTGAATGGAAAAAACTTTCTTTGGATGGAATCAAAATAACTTGTTATTTGTGATCTTGCTTTTCTGGCCTTGTTAGTTGTACACTCACTCAATATATATATATATATATATAAAACTTTTCTAGTGTTTTCTATCCTTAATATAGGAAGTGGTGTGAAAAAACCTTATTTTGGGAAAAATACAAGATGAGATGAAATAGATGAAGCGTTGGTCCTCGAACGATTTCCTAGCTTAAGTATCATCTATAACTAGTTTCTAATTGCATTAAAAAAATTACTTTTTTCCTTCTGTTTCAAAAAAAAATTGTTATTTTGGAGTTTTAGCTTTTTCCCTAAAAAACAATCTATCACTTTATAATTTCAGTGAGTGTTATTTATTTGTTATAAAGATTTGACAAATTTTTATGTTAATTGTTGAAGCCCTAATACAACTTTCATCCTTTACCCGGACTTGGAACCGGCTATGATACTGTAAAGGCAGAGTTATAGAGAGAGTTGATCAAATGACTTGAACTCTATTAAAAAAAAAAGAAAGATAAAAAAGGACACTAAGAGAAATTATAAGGAATGACCTCTTAATAAATGATTTATTTGAAGAGATGATATTTTATAGAGTTATTGGTATCATATAATCCACGTAACCGACCTCACATTAGTAGGATAAGACTATTATTATTGTTATTATTATTTATTTTTATACAATTTTATCTTCATTAATAATAGTAATAAGGTCAAATTTGGAATTATGAAAATCCAACAGGCTATTCAACTAGTAAATATTGGTTTTTAAAAAGTATTGGTCGAATTTGTAGTTTAACAGACGAAGATTAAATATATTTAAGTTATATATTTTATTCAGAATATATATATATAAACTCTTTCATGTAAAAACAATGAGCTTTTCTAAAGTTGTAAAAAAATTTGTAATCTAGTCAGATAAAGTAAACAAATAACTAATCTAACTTTTTCTTTGTACTGTTGTTATTTAGGATACAGTCAAGAAAATCTTATTTTGGAAAAAATACAACATGAAACGACGGTGCTCACAAGATTTGTATGAAGAGCACCAAAACAAGACGCCCTCTATATATAACACACACACGGGGGGTTTTGTGCACAATGGACAAAATTTTAAAAAAATCAGTCATAGTATTTGTTAAATAATATATGTTTTAACATAGATTTTATATTAATATTAATGATACTTAACATAATTCTTAAGGTAAAAATTTGATTTTGCCCTCCAAATTTTTTTAATAGAAAAAGCTCTCTTTGGATGGAATCAAAATAACTTGTTATTTGTGATCATGCTTTTTCGACCTTATAAGTTGTATTCTAACTATATATTAAGAGCCTTCAAAATGGGTTAAACCCGATGGACTGGTTCGAAAAGCTCGATAAAATAAGCGGGCTCGAGTTTCAATTTTGGAAGTAAATACATAATCCAGACTTTTTGAGCTCGACCCATTTAGGCCTGGCTCGTGGCGGATCAGCCTGAAAAGCCTATTTCTTTTTTCTTATTCTTTTTTTATTGTTTGAAATATTAAAAAATACATATTATTTTATTAATTAGTGATATATAAATTGTTAAATTTAAATATTATGTTAATTTTTTTATGAATTATGATGATAATTAGTTGTATTAATTCAAATAATTATACAAACAAATTATAAAAAAATTTCAAAAATATTAAAAAAAAATCCGCGTGTCGACTCGTAGGCCCGATCCCAATATAAAAAATACTCACCAGACCTTGCAAATATAGTAGATTAGCAAGGAATACCATAGCGAAATGATGATTATTAAATCAAACAAGTAAGGAAGAAAGTATTCCTCTACTAAGAGATGGTCTGGAAATGGGGAAATGATAAGAAGAGGAAGTGAAGTGTAAGAATTCAGCAAAATTTCAAGGACGAAATTTTAATTAAGGGGGAAGAAATGTAATATCCCTATTTTTATGGGATGTTATAAAATGAATAAAAGATGAGAAACGAAGAGAGATGAAAATGCTATATATAATTGGACTTTAGAAGGAATTAATTTCTCATCTAATTTTCTGAAGAAGTTATGTTCGGTCCTTAATTGGAATTAATTTTTCATAAGGTTCTTAGTAGAAATTAATTCTAGAACTTACCACAGAAAATATGTAATATACTACTTGAATGAAATTCCACTCCAAACTGAGTATAATGGTATCAGTATTGCGTTCCCGGGAGGTTCAGGTTGAGAGATAGACTAATTTGAAAGTTATTTTGAATAGTAAAAAAGAAAGAATAAAAAATTTGTCTTTGGCTGAAATTACAAGGAAGTGCCCAAAAGAATGGATAATTATATTTTTAACCCGGCTTAAGGGCAAAATAGTCATTTTTCAAATTAGAAGTAAAATGTGAATAATGAATTGAAGGCCCAAAAATGAAAAATTTGACATCATAAAATGTAAAAGAAATTGAGAAAAATAAAGAGATACCATTAAGTGTCATTTTTTCAATTAGTTCTTGGGTAAAATTATGAAAAAGGACCCGAAAGTTTTAAGAATTATAAATTAGCCTGAGTTAAGGAAATTTTTGTAAATATGAAAAATTATAGTCAAAATGAAACTCTCAATGAGTTAGACCCAATGAAATATATTATAAAATTTATTAAGATCAAAATAACATTTATTGGGTGATTAGAATTTAATATTAATATTTTACCCGATAAAAGTCAGTGTAGACTGCAGGAAAAGACAGTACTGATCCAAGGACAATGATTGGACCTTAATAAAATATATTTTGGGTCTAAATAATATTTTGGATCAAAAGCAATTATTGGATAATCCTGTACCAATTTAATGACAATTTTGGTAAAAATACTTAATTAGTACTAGTAAATTTAATCAGTAAAGGGTATTTTGGTCCATTAAACTTTATGAAGCAATTTTTGGCCAAGAATGAGGCACAAGGCGTGCAGCAGCTTGGGGACATGGATAGAATTTGTTTAATTGATTTTTGAACAAGATAACTTCCCAAAGAAGGCTTGCTTTTTGTCCCAAAAAGTAATTGTAATTAAGTGAATAATTAATAAGTTAATTAAGCCATTTAATCACTCTTTTCACTCCCATTTCAGACGTGTTCAGCTGCTGCCCATGTGAGGAAAATGCCCTTAGTTTATTGAATTTATGAATACTTCTTTAAGAAGTATTTGGAAAAAAAAAAAGAAAGAAAGGATGGCATAAGATGATTGGATGATACTTTTATCATTGTCTCCTCCTTACCTTCTCTCTTGACCGACATTTACACTTGAGAAAGAGGGAAAGAGTGGTCTGAAAATGAGAAAGCAAGGCAACCAAGACGTGCAAGAAGAGAGGAGAAAAGAAGAGAGAAAAGAGATAGCAAAGGAGCAAGCATGAAGACTAGAATTAAAAGGTAAGTTTCTACTATCTTTATCTTGCCTTCTCAAGCTTTTAGTGAGTGTTTCATGGAGTCTTTTCCTTTCCTCTCTCACCTTAAGTTTCAGCCATGGATGAGTTTGAGAGAGAAAGTTGAGCTATGGTAAAATAAACCTAGGAAAAGGCATAAATAAGAGACTAGGAGCATGATTATGCAAGTGGTTTGAAGTATAGGAAGCTAAATATTTTCCTCCATTTTATGCTTGATTTCGGTCAGACTAGGGTTATAAATAGAGATGGAATTTCAAAATTTTAACCCCAAAAATGAGTTCCCCATGGCCCAAAACCTTAAGAATAACCATTGGTTCAAAGAAAAACCAAGAAGAAAGCAAAGAGAAAATTTAAGCATTGTGTGAAGTTGGACCAAGAACCAGTAGCTTATATGCTTCATTGGTGTTATGTTTAGGTCCAAGGAAGCTTAAGGAAGTGTTTGGAAGAAGTACAACTCAAAGGAGAAGAGAGTGGGAGCATTGGAATCAAGTTGGAAGGCAAAGGAAAGCAATAATGGTAGCATAGTCTATTTCTTACTTTATGTTATTGTATATGGTCTCTATGTTATAAACACATTGCCATATTGTTGTTATGATGTTGTGAGATTGGTTTGGCTATTTTTATGAAAGGGTCATAACCCTTGGATGTCCATTTTATAAAGAGAGACCATGCCAAAATTTTTATGAACCATTATGACTTATTATATGCTTGAATAGGTGAATTGCTATGATTTAAGTTTTTATGCATATATGATAATGTAATTGCATGGCATATGACTTGCTACTGAGATTCCACAATCTCACCATTCCAAACACTAACCATGCTAGGGAAAGGACAAGGAAGTAACCAAGGAAGAAGGCAAGAAGATTGAAGAAGCATGATAATTATGTGAATTGTGGGTATTTTATAGTATTGTTATGGCACCATGTATAAAATTGCATGAGAATTCATGAGTCTTGTATTTCTGTAACTATATCCCTTTGAGTACTACGGAGTGATATGTATGGATTTGGTACTAGGAATGATGATGTAATCATTTTATGAAGCGCATTTTGCCAAGATAAGAATGGAAATGCTCAATTAGGAACACTCTGGGAATAACGAAGGTACTGTTTATATGAAACAGGGTATAATGTATGAGTGTTATATATTCCTAAAAATTAGATATAATGAGCTTTTTATAAAGCTAAATAACACCTAAATTGGATAAGTGTACAATTTATGGTGAAATTTTGAAGTTAGGATTCAAAACTGGACATTACTGGAAAAACTGGAACTTACACTATGAACACTGGATTTTTCAAAAGGCACTATAAAATAGTGTATAGCTCCAAAAATTCAGTGATTTGTATTTATGTAAAGATAAAAGTCTTAGAAAATGAATGCCACTAGTTTGAAACCATTTGGAGCTATAAAGAAGGAGTTATATAATTTCTCCTAAAACTGTTCCAGTAGAGGTAGTGTTCTGACCTATAATAATTAAGTTAATTTTATGCTTTCTACAAGTTGAATAAATATACAAGAGAATATATCTAGAAAGTAGACTCACAGGGCTTTCCTATGACATAAAGAATGTATGATTTGGCTCAGGGTAGAGTGAGATATGAATTTTTAAATATAAGGCCAAAATCCTGGGAAAGAGAAAATGACCAAATATACAGTAAATGTTTGAGAAATAAACTGTATGAATTGGTTAATATAATGATCTATTTCATATTTTTTCCATGTATATAAGGTTTTTATCTATATTTAGAGACTTGAATCACTATGAAATAATTTTTCTAGAATTAGTTATGAATTTTAAAGTTTAGTCAATAAAGTGAAAACTATCATATGAACAGTAACTGAAAATTTTGGAAATTCTAATTTTCATTTTTATGTGATTCAAGTTTAAAGATCAAGTATAATTAAACTTAAAAGGAGTCTAATTTATGAAAAATAAGTCTAAAAGTAAGATGTTACACCCGGTCCAAGGCGGGCCGGCCCGATTTGACAACTCTATATATATACATGCATACATATATATATATACATATTTTTTTTCTGGTGTTTTCTATCCTTAATATAGAAAGTGGTGTGGAAAAACCTTACTTTGGGAAAAATACAAGATGAGATGAAACAGATGAAGCGTTGGTCCTCACGATTTCCTAGCTTAAGTATCATCTATAACTAGGATCCAATTGCATTAAAAAAAATTACTTTTTTCCTTCTATTTCAAAAAAACTGCCATTTTGGAGTTTTAGCTTTTTTTCTAAAAGGAAATCTATCACTTTATAATTTCAATGACTGTTATTTATTTTTGTACAATTTTATCTTCACTAATAATAGTAATAAGTCAAATATAATGTTATGAAAATCCAACTGGCTATTCAACTAGTAAAATAATGGTTTTTAAAGCGTATTAGTCGAATTTATAGTTGAACAGATATCTATTTTGTTTTGAATATATTTATATAAAACTCTTTCATATAATAACAATGAGCTTTTCTAGAGTTGTAACTTCTTTTCAATCTTTTCCATCACTTTCTTATATTTTAGAAGTCTATCCCTGCCATTGTCAATATATGTTCCCAAGTATTTACCTAAGTGAGATTTGAAGGCAATAGCTAGTAGTTTGGAAAGTTCTACCTTTTGAGCGTGAGAATAGATAAGGAACTGAAGACCAGAACATATTTTTTAAAATCGGTTTGTTGCCCAAACATAAAACTGTGCTTGGCCAATATATTTCTCCTCAGTAGACAATCAAAGGGTAGTGTATCATCAATATACATGAGGCGTGTGGTTATAGTTGACCTTCTTGTTAAACTAATCCATTGCCATAAGTTGAATTTTGCTTGATGAATGAATCATTAATGGCACGATGTTAACCAACAAGGTTCCAGCATATACAGTTGGTAGATAGTTGTGTTTCTTAAGTATATTGTCCTGAATTCAATCCTTAAATGCTTTATATCCATTTTTGTGGAAAAGACATTCATCGCACGACCAAACTGCAAAAGTTCCCAAGATACTTTGTCATACGCGTTTGTAATGTCAAGCTTGAATGCATACTATTCTATTTTTGAATTTCTGGTTCTATGAATTTTATTCATGCATTTTGCTGCAATCAAGATATTATTATTAGGGATGAGTATAAACCTGCTAACCTGGCACAAACTAGCCCAGTATTAGAATAACTAGGTCGATTCGGGTAGAGCGTTAAAGTCATGGGTTTTAAGATGATCTGCGCGGCTCGTGGAGCTGAAATATTTAATTAAAAAGAACTAATATTTGTCTCAATTATTATTAATTGTTTTATATATTAAAAAATATATTTCCTGATCTCTCCTTCTCACCCCACGTGACTCTACTCCTCCCTACTTTCTAGAAACTTCTCCCTCCTCTCTCTTTCTCATCGTCTGCTCCCGCGCGTTTTCCCTTCTTTCCTCATTCACAGTCGCATATCTCAAAAACTTATCTCTTGCTTCCCTCTCCCTCTCACACATCAACATTGCCTCTCATCTCTCTTTCCCTCTCAAACTTTCATGCATCTTAGATTGTGGGTGGCGACCCATCTCTCTCCCCCCCCCCCCTCCAACACATCTCAAAGTCTTGGTTCAACCTTTCTCATCACCGCCATCTATCTCATAGTCCTTAGATCTTGTCATCGTTGCCATCGTTGTTGATGTAGATTCACAATTCTAACATCTTTTTCACATCTTTGTCTTCTTCTTCATCTTTTTTTAAAACCCGGATAACCCAACTCGATATAACCTTGAGAATATTGCCGGGTCGGTCTTCAGGCATGAGTAAAACCGAAGCCGATCCAACCCATACATACACAGCCCTAATTATCATTTACTCCCTTCGGTTTTAAATATAAATTGTTGGAAAAAGAGTTTTCATTATTTAAAATGTAAATCATATATAGATCATTAAATAAATATTTTCCTAAATAATCCTTATTAATTATGTTAAAAAGGTAATGCCATTTATAATTGGAAAAATATAACATTTTATTAGAGATAAATCTAAAAAATACATAAAATTTGAAACAAATTTAATAAATTTGATATGTATGAAATAATTAAAAATCATTTATATTTTATATCAGAGTATAAGCCTTTTTCAAGGAAATGAATTTTGGTTATGTGATATTAGTTGTTGCAACACCACCTTCAGAGAATTGCCCAGCACCTTCGTTAGAACTTTATATTCCTTTTGATATCAAATACAAATCATTTTTAACTACATCATATATATTAAAAAAATTATTAAATTAATTCAATTTTTCTAAAATTTTATATATTTTCCAAATATTCTCCTCATTAAATGTTATATTTTTTGTTCATAATATTAAATGAAGGGATATTTAGTAAAAAATTTATTTAAGAATCTAGGCATAATTTGTATTTTGAGCAATGAAAACTTTTTGTTAGCTACTACAGAGAAGAGGAGTTATAACATTACAAGGGATAATGGTTCTCTGGGACGCTCAGAAATTAACACAATATAATTTTTGTTGGGAGCCATTCTTACTTACCCTTTTGATAGGTGTCAATTACAATAAGGGTTACATCTTGTTTAACAATACTGCACAAGTGATCCTCTTTATTATAGAACGTGATTCCGTGTGTGGAGACCAGATCCATACACAAAATGCGTGAATTTATGTGAGTGGGAGGAAAGTTTTTTTTTCTAATTAAAAAAAAACTACATGGCCACAGTAATTTGTGTATGAGCGCGCTGGCCGTGCGTGGCATGGAAACATCACTCCTTTATTATTATCATTATATTTTTTTTGGTAAAGTCCTCTTTATTATTATTATTATTTTGGTTTTGTGTACAATGGTAGAACTTAGCAGATCTACTAGTTCAGTGTGCCAAAATTCATCTAAAATACCTTTGTGCACTGGGCTGGGGTTCTGAATGTAGTCCACTAGTTGACCAGCCTATTGGACTGAATCTAGTTAATTATGAGCGTCAAAATCACGGTGTGTTTGAGCCCAAACGAACAAACAAATCACGACAATGATAACGCTTTAAAAAAAACATGATGATTCTGAATTCATCAACGTAAATCGGAAACTACTCCGATCAAGCACGGGAAAGAAATGGAAGACGGAGGAGAACAAGGTCATGGCGGATATTCGGATAACTCTGAAATCCGAATCTCAGAATCACCCATCGATCCGCCGTCAACTAGCCCAGAACTCACATCCAATCCTTCCGCTAAAGATCTCGGTGAATCGACAGTCTCTTTCCACCAGAGTGAAATTTTCAGAGCTATTCAAGTCGTCGAGAGGGACTCCTTAGCTATTGCCGAGAGTTTCGTTTCGCTCTTCGCTTCTCTTCGCTTGGCTCTCTCTGAGGTCCGTCCAATTTCTGTTTAATTTCCCCTCCAATAGTTTCTGCTAGACCTACTGAAATGTTTGGTTAAATTATAAGTTCGGTGACAACCTACATTCATGCGATGCCTTTTCTGGTAGGCGTCTTTGTCTAGCTTCTTTTAGTTGAACCTATTATTATTCAAGGGTTATGTTTTATATTTTTCTTCCCTAGATTCATATGCAACATGCAATTCATTTAATTCAGTAATTGTTGCTTATAGTTGTATGTATTTTTGTTTAAACGATATAATTTTCCACGCAAGTTATCTGACAAATTGCGAAAGTACAGGTTACTAGCAGCTCAGTTGATCACATGCAATGCTTTAGTGAAGCTACAGGTCGTCTTCAGGAATCTGGTAATGATCCATGTGAAATAGAGCTTTCTGGATCATTATTGTACAATTTAATACTGAGTATCATGTGATAATTTGGGGATTATGTTGTTCGAGTATTGTATCAGCATTCTAGACTTCTAGTTCCCAATAGATTATGTGAAATGTAAAATACCATCTGCTTATTATGTGATAGAGGTCATGTGTAATGTAATTGTAAAAGGTAGAAGCTATACAGATAATTTCTTGTATCCAGTGTTGGCACACTGCTTAAACTATTATATCCTGAAAATTTTCGTAAAGGAGGATACCTATATTTCTTCTGTGATAGTTAGCTAACTAAAAGTTTTGCATCTTTAAAGTTATTTTGTTTGGTGCACCTTTAAATAGTTTTGCTATTCCCACGAAACTTTCTAAGCATGCGGATTCATTTTATCTTCGTGGTTTGCAGTAATTGAAGCAACAACCAAGGGGAACCGGTATATAAATTCATGTCTCAGGTATCATCTTGACATCTTGATTGTCTTCTGATTTAATGGATATTCTGAGTTTCAAGTTCAAGTTCAAGTTCAAGCGGACTTGTTGAATTTGATACATGCCTTGGCTACTATGTGATGAAGAAAAAAAGAGGGAAAAAATAGGGAGAACAAGGGAGGAACACAAGGGAATCTGAGGGGGAAGGGGAAGCAGAAAGATGTGAGGAAGGAGGGGGAAGAGAGATGGTGAGGGGGCAAAGAACAGAGGGAAAGAGAGTTTTGAGAGAAAATATAACTGTTCGATATTCTTCAAGTCTAAGGCCTCCTTCAACAGAATTGGCAAGGGCTATATTAGTGCCCGGTAATTCCTAATAACTAAAATTAAGTGAAGTTATTTGAAATATTAATTTCTAATTCGAATTCTAAATAAAATACTCCCTCCAATCCAATTTATAGGAGGAAAAAACTATTTTACGGGTATTAACAAGAGTAGTTTTAGTTAGTTAAAGTTAATTAAATTGTGTTGTCTTGTATTTTAAGTTTTTTCCAAAATTACCCATACTTAATTTAAAACTAATTTGAATCATTAATGCATTTAATCTCTCTCTCATATAATTAATTAAGGGTAATTTTTGTAGAAGAAAAATTTAATGCAACATTAACTCATTTTTTTCCCTTGTATTTAAGATCACCAAAAGGAAAAATTTTTCCCTTATAAATAGGACCGAAGGGAGTATTATTTACAATGTCTATAATTCCTAATTTACAAATAATTAATATATATGTTCTAATCTCTTTTTATTCTCCATCACTATGTGTCTTGAAAGTTGTGGTTTATGTCATTGTTCCTAACTGATGCCGAAGAATCTTAGACCTGCTTCTAGTTTGATGTTGGTTATCTAGTTTGACCTGAAACAAGAAATAAGTTTATTTCTGTGTATTTTTTGAAGATAGATAAAGAAAAATGCGAATAGGAAAGACCAAAATAATTAAGCCACTTGTTGAATGAGGAGGCTAGCTTGTAACCTGAATTCCTGGTTGCAGATTGAATGAGGAGATGAAGAGCATTGATGGTCTAGCCTCTCAACTGTATCCAATAATTTTAGGACTTTTCACACATATGAAGAAAATCATTAAATAATTTAGATGACAATAAAATTTACTGAAATTTTAAAGTGAAAAATATTTTGAAAAAAATACAAAAAGTCAAAGTGACAATTTATGTAAACAGGAGGAATTAATTTATTTCTCCCTTTATGCATCTTGGTAAAATAAAGACTCATCCCTCAATTTTTACTGATATAGTCAATTTTATTATTCTTGGTAGAATACAACCTGCTGTAGACTTAATAGGAATTCCCTTGAAGTGTTAGATCTGTTTGAATGCCTTACTTTTGTCAAGTTTTTTCATTTGGAATACTTAATGCTTTGAAAGAAAACTTCTGCGAAGGAATGTGGATGCTCTGGACTCAGCTGTTAACAAGCTTCTTCATTCTCCATAAGTATGGAATTCAACCTACTCCTGATTTTCTTTTCTTTCCCCCCAACCCCCCCCCCCCTTGGGGGGGGGGGGGGGGGGCGGCGGGGACTATGACTGTAGGTGGTGTCAGACAAATCCATCAGACAAATCCAGCAACAAAATTTTACTACCTCTTTTGCCAATTAGGATAGAAGATTAGATCTTTACTTCTGTTTCCAGAGGAGAGACGGTTAGGGCTATGCTATTATCGTTAGATGAGTTACAGCAGTTATTATGTTTGTCATTAAAATATGCAACTTGGGAACACTCTTTAGTAACTTCTTATCAAACTGTAATTAATTTTGTTACGACAGTGCACCTGTACTCTTCCGCTCCCCTCCTTTGAATTTGATTATATTTGGCTTCCAATTATTTGATATAGCTGTATATCCAATGCCCCAACACAAGACTGATTAAGCTAGCACACAGCCTTACATCAGTTAAGCTGCATGCTTGTTGAGTTAACTCATAGGTGCTTTGTGCATTGTGCTGTCAATCTGTATTGCCCCAAGGACTTGCTTCATACCAACAAGGTTGACAAAGTTGGAAGATTACTAGATCCCTTAAGTATGTTGTCTGAATTTAATCCCTAACTGTGTGTATAAAAAGGGCTTATTGAGAGAGGTAAAACTCATTTTGATGATCTCTCTGTTTCAAATAGATATTAGTCTTTGGTTGTTGGTTGGAGATATTTTTGATATTCACAAAAAAAAAAAAAGACTTGCTTCATTGTTTGAAACGGGCAAAATAACCCAGACTACTTGTGGTAACTTCGTTTAACCTGCCACAAAAAAAAACAAATGTAAAGTTAGGGAAAACATTCAAGTTTGTTCAATCTACTAATTCTATTAGGAATATTTTTAAAAGATTTTAGAATAATATCTATTAAAAATTATATTAGAATAAATCTTATTTACTAATTTATATTTGTTTATTAAATCCGTAATTAATCTAATTTTCTTTGCACGGACTTTTATCATTTTCATAGTCTAAGATTGTCACATCAATGGAAGAAAAAGTCATGGCCACAGTAACACAAATGTGTTTAAATTCTTCCTAAATAAAGAAGTTTAAATAAATGTGTTTTAAAATTTTAAATTATAAATTAATCAATTTTATTTAATATGATGTAAGAGGGTATACAAATGTATGTCTTGAAATTATTGTTTTAGCTAAAATAGGCGATTAAAAGAATTTTAAATTATATGTATGTGAAAGAGAGATATTTTGATGAAAAAATAAGTTAAATTAGGTTAATTATCAATTATCAGCAAACTAATGAATGTATAGATGGAATTTTTTTTTGTAAGATGAAAATGAAATCTTGAAAATTAATTATATAGGTTGTTTATGTAACACAATTTTTAATTTTACAAAAAGTCTACCTAGGATTTCAAAATAAAAAAAATGTTTCTGTTATAAGATAAAATAAAAAGAATATCAGTGTATTTTACACAGATGTTCAGGTATAAGATATGGAATGTTTGCTATTGTCTTTATCGTTTGTTGTATGTTTGTATAATAAACTTTATGTGAATGAGGTTTATTATTTTAATATGTGAAAAAATATTGATTTGAATTTAGGAATTGAATTCATTGTTTAATATATTTGTAAAGTTTTATTCGATAAATACAAGTCTGAAAACGATACATTTTACTTATTACGTGCTCTTTCTGTTTCAATTTACAATGTATTTTTAACTATCACACACGAATTAAGACACTAATTAATAACTAACAAAATTTTTCATTCTTTTTCAAATTACCTTCATTAAATATATTGAGAATGAAATATTTTAATAATAAATAAATATTTATATCTATTAGTCATGAGTAATTTAAAAAAAAAAATACTATATAATATATAAAATATACTATATTATGAAATATAAATTCCTTAAAAAGAATACATTATAAGAGGGAATGGAGGGAGTATATAGCAATACGTGTTGGCAAAGTCAATGAATCTTGCCTCTTCTTTTGGACATTTGATTACCAATTCTGTGTATATTGGAGATCCGATCGTAGATTACAAAGTCAATGACGTGTTGATACTTGATAAGACAGCTATTATCACCTCTTTCTGGTGTTATTTTAGTGTCCATATGGAAAACTGGATTGGATTGACTAATTCAACAGACGGAGCCTGATCAATTTAGAATTAAGAAAAAAAAAAACCTAAAAGATCAACGAACCAGTAAAGAATAGGACAAATGGCCATCGAACTGGTTTGAACTGATAAAACCAATTAAATAGAAAGCCAGTTTAAATCGAAATTTCTTTAAAAAGTTTTATAATTTAAACTACGTTTTCTAAACTATGATAGAAGCATACTCATAACAAGTATTGAGAAATGAAGTGTGATGGTCAAATGAATAAAAAAAATGTATATATAAATTATAAAATGAGTAAATATATATTATTGATATATTGTATTTTAAAATGATTTTATTTTTTAAATTATAAAATATTTATTCATATTTTAAATTACATTGCTACTTCTTATTTTTACTCACTTTAATTTTTCTTATATTACTATTATTTTTATTTGAAATTAATTTTTATATATTTTGTTATTATTTTTTATTCTTCTTATTTAAAAATATATTAATTTAATCATAATTGGTTTAAACATAGTTAGGCTACAATACAACCACTTAATCGGAAACTAATACTTTCACCAGTTTAATAACCCTTTTTATACCTTGCCATTTTTTATGACTTTGAATATTGTCCCATTGAATTAGTCTTTCATACTACTTCTTTTATTTCAAAATAGTTATCATTTAAAGCGATATACACATTAAATAAATTATCAAATGGGGAAATCACAACAAAGTTTAATAAATTTGACTAGAATATGTTTATATTGTATTAAATAATAACTTTTTAAACATTACTAATTATTTAGCCTAAATTTATAATGGGTCAAGTCAAAATAATTTTGTGAAAATCCCAATGAGTTTTACAATGACCATTTAAAAATTTTATAAATTCTAAAGTAATTACTCCCTCCAGTTCTATATATAAAATTTTTTATCCTGATCCTAAATATAAGACCCTTTACAATATACGAAGTAATATTTATTATACATTTCTAAAAAATACCCTTATTTAATGTATCTAAAGAGAAAGGGAAAGAGATTAAATAAATGTAGTTTTAAAAAAATGTTGAAATTTTCAGAGAAATCAATATAATTAATTAGTTTTAATTTTAATTTTTAATCCATATGATTTGGTTAAAAGAGTTTTATATTAAGGATAAGAGAGAATATTGATTATATTTATTCAATATAATATAATGAAAGCTATAGGTGTGATCAAGTTAAGGAAGTCAATGAAAACGAAAAACTAAAGGATGAGATAATAAGGAACATGAAGAGAACATATTGTTTTTAATGAAGAACTAAAGGATGAGATAATAGTATTATTTACAATAAATTTATGAATTATCTATCTTTATATAGCTTTCATGATTTATGTGGATGACATTGATTCTTATCTCTACTCGATAAACAAGCGTAGTGTTTTATTGTATATTTTGGTACAAGAGTTACTTCATTCATTTTCTTTATAAGGGCTTTTTAATTAAATTATGTTAACTAAGAGAGAGAGAGTTAAAATTAGATAGAAATTTTGATTTTGTAAAAAATTATTATAATATTTATAAAATATTTTTATTGATTAATATTTGTTGCCCAGGTTTGGAAAGAGAGAGTTACTCACTATTACTAAATAAGCAAAAAAATTAAAACTATCTAATACATTTGTAGAAATTACATCCAAAGCCTAAGACCATGAAGATGATAAATAGCATTTGTGGAAATTACATTCACTAAATTTTGCAAAATCTATTGGTCAAAACTTTTTTTTGGCAAAATCTAAGCATTTGAGGAGGAGTATATTATTTATTGTATTTAACCTGACTGCTATAATCAAACTTGGTCTTTTCTATATTAATTTTCTCCACCAACTCCGTCCATAGATCCTCGAGCTTCTTTGTTAGACGACGGCCATAGTCATAGCGTCGTACAGCTACCATGCCCCCATTGCCGCAGAATTTTAAATTTGGTTAGAATTTTTGGCTTTCTTATTGAAATGAAACCTCAAAAGTCCACCCTATCTCGTCACCATCACCATCACTATTATTTATTTTCTCAAATCTTTCACGCAGTGGTGATTGCTCCTTGTTACAGTTGAAGTCGGCAAGGTTTGTCCTATTCGATAATTTGATCCTACGGTTGGAATAATTGACTATTTCGTTAGTCTCTGCGGTGGACCAAAATCGATGATCCTCCGTTTCGCAATGAATACAAAAGCACACGAACATTGAGGATCCTGTCCAGAAATTAGGTAAGTTTTCTATTTGTATCCCAATTTTGAAAGTGTTTGCAATATTGATTCCAGTAAAAGCGAGCCGTTGACAATTTCTCTAAAATAAGTGTATATTTGATTCATCACAAGGTGTGGCAAATTCAAGTGCAATTGCTAAGTAGTTTTATTAATTATTTAATTAATAAAACTAGAAAATAGTTTTGACGGCAGAATTTTGTAGGATTTTTTTTAAATTATTACTGTACTAAAATGGCCGGAAAAAGAAATTTGCATGGGAGAAGAGCAAGGGAGGAAAATGATTTTTTTTTTTAGAATAAAGGAAATGGAAAAGTGCCACGTGCTTTTTTCGGCCACGGCCATGTGTGTATATATTTATTTTTTGTCTTAGACGGGAATATCAATTAGATTTGATTTGATCCATGAATAAAGACTAGAAATTAAATCTGACACCCATCCATTTGTTGACGGGATAAGTGCTTCTATCCTTATGAGTTGGGAGCTTGTGTGTAAATTATAGTCCTGCAATTTCCAAGGCAATTATTTTCCATTCAGATATAATTTTCCTTTAGGTTTGATTATGGCTTTGTGATTACAAATAGTACTAATCGGCCTGCCAAATTTATTTAAAGAAAGAAAAGAAGTGTTTTTGGTGGTCGTCCTGTAGGTCCCAGGTGTTTGTGTCTTTGGGTCAGTAAAACCCAGATCCCATGTGTTGTCACTTTTCACGTTGTTTCCTGCGGGTTTAAGAGCCAAGTGGTGACACTTGAGGGATTTGGTGATGATTTAGCCAAAAAGTACGTTGGTGTATTCACTATTCCTATCTTCCCATCGGGTCACTACCTGGGATTCTTACTTTATTTAGATTCCCTTTCACTTTCAGGCTTTCACAGATCATAGTTTTAGGTCAAAATCTAATAATCTCATCTGAAAGACCGAAAAGCTTGAAAAATACATGTTCCTAACCTTTCCTGCATATTGAAGTGTGTGTTGTGCTTTTGTATGAAATAATAGGTAAAGTATTAGAATAAGCAATACGATATAGGCATCGATTTCTAATTCAATGAGGTATCATGTCTCTATTTTCCCTGGTTTGCGCTTAAGTCAACGTATTCTTTCTGGACTGCGCTTATGAGCTGTAATAGTATCAATGGTTCTTGAACTAGCGGAGATATTGATACCCAAATAATACAGGTATATATATGTATGTGTATGTATATATTTGTTAATCATCATATTTCGATCTACATGATAACTCACCTGCTGATCTGATACTGCAAAACCAGAAGATGGTGCCTGAGAACATGAAGAAACAACTTGCTTTGGCTGTGAGGAGCATCCAGTGGAGCTACGCAATATTCTGGTCTTCTTCTGGTAGCCAACCCGGGTACATCCTAACATTCTCATTCATATATTATTAGCCCTGTTAAGATTTTATGGGAGAGATATTGGGTTTGATATCCAAGTAATTTGCCTCAAACCTGTCTTGCCTAATTTAATCTGTATTACATATGCTGATACACATATATTGTTACTTATTTGGTGATTGCTGAGATTTCTATGTATATGGCAACATTTGTTTCTCATGAATTTTGTAGGGTATTGGAGTGGGGTGAAGGATATTACAATGGCGATATAAAGACCAGAAAAACAAGCCAAGCAGTGCAGCCTGGTTCTGACCAAATAGGTTTGCAGAGGAGTGAGCAGTTGAGAGCGTTATTTGAGTCTCTCTTAAGTGCAGAAGCCACACCACAAATCAAAAGGCCTTCAGCTGCGCTAAGCCCAGAAGATCTCACAGATACTGAGTGGTATTACTTGGTTTGCATGTCCTTCGTATTCAATATTGGCCAGGGGTAAATTTTCTCTCATTTTCCATATCCTTTTCTTCTTTTGTTTCCCCAATTTTTCTGATCATTATGTGGTGCTATAGTTTTGTGTAGACTAGATACTCTAAGTATCTTCAATTCTGTTCTTGCTATCTATGTTTCTAGATTACCTGGACGAACTCTGGCAAACGGCCAACCTATATGGGTTTATAATGCCCCTTTTGCTGACAGTAGAGTTTTTAGTCGCTCTCTACTCGCAAAGGTAGGATTTTGCTTTTTGGCTTATTTTGGTATTTTCTTCTTTTCATTAATATGCTCTCGCATGCTTGGAATGATATGAAGTCTGAAACGTGTCTTCTTTTCTTTGGTTCTGGTCTTTCCATGACCACACTTTACGGCCCTGGCAACTGTCTCCTCTCATGATCAGAGTGCATCCATTCAGGTAGGAGATTTTTTTTGTTTTTTCAACTGAACCATCTCCATGTAAGTTTACTTAGTCATTGACAGTTAGGTTAGTCCTATTTAGATGTATGAAAAGAAATTAAGTACACAAAAAGGAAGTTATAAAATGAGATCTCTTAGTGGGTGATATATGTGGAGAATTGATTTTTAATTGATTTCAATGGCGTTGTTTGATTCACGTAACCAATTTCATTAATGGGATAAGACTTGTTGTTGTTGTTGTTGTTATACAACAGTTCTTGATTTTGAATCTGTCAGTATAGTTTAAGGTTTAGGCATCCCCATAACAGCATGCATACTAATCACACCAGCAAGAACAACATGACTGTTCACTGGATCTAACAGGTAGACCAACAGTTTCCAACAGTTGTAGCTTGTAATTCCAATCACAGCAAGAATGTGTGTTCTAAAATCTGTTATATGCAAGTAGTATTTGCCAAACAGTGTACAACCTTCAACCACTAAGACCAATAAACATACATTGTTTTCAAATTTAGCGGTAGAAATCTGATCAATACACTGGCATCATGTTCTCTTCATCTCAACTTTCAGACTGTGGTATGCTTCCCCTTTCTGGAAGGTGTTTTTGAGCTTGGAACAAGTGATCTGGTAAAGTTACCCCTTGATGTTAATATCATTCTTTTAAGACATTTTCTCCCTCATATGCTTTCTCAGTGTCATAATCTCGTTGCTCATATTGGTTTTCAATTTTTTGTGAAGATCACAGAAGACCTCAGTCTCATTCAACGTATAAAAACTTCTTTCTTGGAAATTCTGAATGCCAGTAAGTCTGGATCTACATTTAAAATGAGAAACGATAAAGATGTTGCTTCTCTAGCATTTGGTCACAGTGCTTATGATGTCAAATTAACAGACGTGGGATATGCTGTTGCCAATAAAAATTCTGCCGATTGTAGTTCAAATGCGTTTGAAGCAAACCAACTCGCAGATGGGATTCATATGGTTGAAAGGATAAATGGTGGTGCTTCTCAGGTCCAAAGCTGGCAAGTGATAAATGATGAATTGAGTAACGATGTCCATAACTCAATAAATTCTAGTGACTGTAGTTCTCAAACTTACGCTGATCCTGAAAAGATTGTCTCTGTTCCCAAGGATCAAAACCCAACTGCCCATTCTGAACAAGACCTCCAAGAGTGCAATAACATGAAAATGACCTTGGTGGATCTTCGAAGTGATGATTGGTATTATCAAAGAATTCTCTCTGTGCTTCTAAAAGACTCAGACCAGTTAATTATTAGGGAACATTTTCAAAGAAGTTATAAGGAATCCAGCTTTGCTAGTTGGAAGATAGGAGGATCAATGAGTTGTCAAAGGCCAAGAGGAGGAACCCCACAAAAGCTATTGAAGAAGGTATTGTTTGAAGTTCCTCGGATGCATATGGATGGGCTGCTTGAGTGTCAGGAAGAAAATGATTACAAAGAGCGAATGAGACTAGAGGCTGATGAAATTGGCATGAACCATGTATTGTCAGAAAGAAGGAGAAGAGCAAAACTGAATGAAAGGTTTTTAACCCTTAGATCAATGGTCCCTTCAGTTAGTAAGGTAATTTAAATTTCACTACTAAGTGTTTTTCACTTGAGTATAACTTCTCAAATTAATTGTCTATGCCATTCCCACAGGATGACAAAGTTTCAATCCTGGATGATGCGATAGAATACCTTAGAAAGCTCGAGAAAAAGGTTAGGGAACTGGAAGCATGTAGAGAGCTAATAGATTTAGAGACCAAAACTAAAAGAACACCTCAAGATATGGTCGAGAGGACTTCTGATAATTATTTTAACAAAACCGATAATGGCAAGAAGCCAATGATAAACAAGAGAAAGGCTTGTGACATTGAAGAGACATGGCAAGAGAATGATTCAGTTGCTCTAAATGACAGTTCTACTAGTAGCGTTACCATCATTCTGAGCAACACTGAAGTTCTGATTGAAATGAAATGTCCATGGAGAGAAGGAGTGGTGATGAAAATTATGGAAGTACTTAGCAGTCTCCGCTTGGATTTACGATCAATTCAGTCATCACAAGCTGATGGGATTCTTCATCTAACTATTAATTCTCAGGTAAGCAAGTGATTCATTGTGAGAACATTTTTTCAAAACATGGCTAACAAATGATGTTTCAGTACTTTTTGTTCATCCATATGATTAGATGAACTTAAGCATGCATGCGTGGGTACTTGCATGTCCTTATTCTTAGCGTGATCATATATAGACTGTGGTTCTATCTAACTATGGGCCTTTTATCCTGATTCAAGTGCTTTCTCATGTGCAGCCGAGAGGACCAACTATTGCATCAGCGAAAGAGATAAAACAAGCACTCCAAAAAGCAGCTTGGAAGTGTTGAATCTTGTATTTTCCTTCAAAAACCATAGTGACGTTCTAGTTAGTTCATGCTCCTGCTGTTCGTGTGACATGAGGGGTCGCTTAGATTTGAGTCTCAAGTACAAATTTTTGGAATTTTTGTAGGAAGACGTCCAATGAAAGGTAAATATTGTTGTGGGGCATCCCAGTACTTCTTTGAGTAACATAATGTCACATAGGTTGAAAAAGTGGTGATGGGTCGATTGCCTAAATTTCATGTAATATTAACTTAAATGATCTGGTAGCTTAACCAGTAAATGTATATGTTTACCAAAGCAATAGGGAGTAGGAAGGCATGACGCAGTATTTGAATTTCAATTCAAGGAGAAACACAGTGATACAGCTACCCAAAAAGGGAAAAATATTGAAAGCAGGGGTTTATTTCCTTCTTGCACATGTAATTTTGATAATGAAGCTTTCTTAAATGATAATTTGGACATTATTCTTTGGTTGTATTGGTGTCTCAATCACTTTATTATAATCTCTATATATATCAAGCTGCATCTATCCTGTACTAGTAAATATCTTCCAGATACTATAAGTTCCTTTTTATACATTTATGAAGTCCTTTTTATTTTGGTATGAATTATTGCATCCTAAATGATCAAAGGGAAAAGTGAAAAGTGATATAAAAAATTGGCGTAAAATCCACCAATTAGTTGAAGTATCTTTTTTATTTGTATTTTACTTTATATTTCTTTCTTTAAAAGGTATTTCATCTGATTCTATTTATAAGAAAAATTTTTTCCTTTAGTGATTATAAATATAAAGAAAAAAATTAATGATGTATTAAATTTTTCTTGTTAAAAAAATTACTCTTTATTAATTATGAGAGAAAGATTAAATATATTAGTGATTTAAATTAGTATTAAATTAAATATGAGTAATTTTTTAAAAAATTTAAAGAATAAGACAACTTAATTAATTTTAACTAACCAAAAATAATTTTCTTAATATCCCCTAAATAACTTTTTTTTCTTTATATACATGGACCAGGGGGAGTATATTGCTTTGCTTCTTCGTTTGGACACATTTCAATGCACGCAAATGAAAAAGCATCTACCCACCAGCTTCTAGAACAAGGGAAATTTGCGTCGGAGGAACACAAGCAAACGGGCATAAATAGGCCACTTCTCATTGAATTGACACTGTTTCGAAGAGAAGACCTAATTAAACTTTCCATGTGTTTTTCTATTCTATACACTGATTTCTGCTTAGGGAGGTCTAAACACATCTAGCTTCTTGACTTTTGTTCAGCATAATAGTTTTTTTTTTTCAACTGTTGACATACTCTTTTGGCCCTAAAATATATGACACTGTTAACTAATTTATGCTTCTTAAAACATTTAGTTTTTTTTCTTAATAATCTAAAAAAATCTTGTATATTTTCCGTTTTACCCTTAACTACGACTAATATCTAAAATTACATTAACCAGTTTTAAATAGCCTTGTTTGATACCATTAATTTCTTAAGCATCATTTTCAAGAGTTTAAATGTGTCAATTATTCCCTCCGTTTCATTTTATTTTTTATTTTAGAAAATTTCAAATGTCTCTAATTATCTGTCATTTTACATTATTAATGAAACATTAATTATCTTTTTTACAATTTTATCCTTAATTAAAAATAGTGATAAGTAAAATATAAGTTTTCCTTAGTATTTAAGTCTAGGACATTTTGGTAAAATATCATTAAGAATGGAGAGAGTAACTTTGAAGCTCTTCAAAACTAATCAATGATCAGCTAACTTCTCTCTATGTTAAGACCACATGGATGAAAGTTTAATTAATAGAATCAAAATTTCCATGATGCATAACTTAGCCACATTAACCAAGGCAAGGATAGAGTTGGAAAAAAATTAATTAATACTACAATATGCCCTACATTTTAAACCAAAAATTTCTTCTAAAAGGTGTTGTTGCACTCAATTTTTAACTAAAAAATAAAATGGAGTCATCAAACTATTGCACCCGATTTTTAACTGAAAATAAAAATGGAGTTGCTACCAAAATATTGAGAAAAAATTCTGGAAAAATCAAAAGATGTAGGAAATGATGGTCTATGAATAATAGAATTAAGTTGGGGAGCCAGTTGTCTGTAGAGAAGGTGTTAGGCACCTTACGCCACCTGTTTGAGTCATTGTGCTATTATAAATAGGCATTAAAAATATCTTATCCATATTGATTATATTTGATTACTAACCCCAAAAAAAAATTATATGAAAAGAATAATATCGTTTTTGTAGAGTGAAATTGACTTATGATGAAAACCTATGACCTATGTACCCTTAGGAAGAATCAAAGTCTACGTAGTTTGAGGTAAAAAAGGTGTATCTATTGGTTTGTGGCTTTTAAATAAAAATTTTGTGATTGATTGGCATCTTTTAGTTTTGTAAAAAAATGAGTTATTCTTTATTATTTCATTTCATTTAATTTTATTTTGAAGAAAGAGACTTAATTTTATTATTTTTTAGAAAAAAAGATTTTAGGAAAGCTTTTGTTATATCATTGTTATTTTGTTTGAAACATAAAAGTGATATATCTAAATATTTAGATTAACACTAGAGAATATTTTAACTAGTATTAGTTTTTATGGTGAAAATTAGTATCACTCATAGTTTTTTAAAAAACATATTAAATACACAGAGATCATTGATGTCCCTTGTAGCAAAATATAAAGGGTGAGAAGATGGACAAGAAAAAAACATTATGAACTTTAATTTCAGATCCTTTATTATTATCTTTTAAAAATTATATATGAGTAACTATGATGAAAATTGATATCACTTATAGCACATCAATTAAAATGCTAAGTACACATGGAGATAATTAGTATCCCTTATGCCAAATTGGAAATAGTAGAAAAAGAAAGAATTTTGAGAGAAAAAATAATGAGTAATTAAAGACATTTTTCATGTACATTGAAATCATACCCAAATCATAGATTTTGAATATAAGTGTTGCAAATAACCCAAGATGTATTCTATAGCATTCTTTCCTTTTTTTTTTTTCTTTTCAGATCTACCTAGCTCACTCTTTCTCGAACTGTTTTTTGGGATCTTGAGTTCTCTAGGTTTTTTTTTATGTCAAAGGTATTCTATGATTGTTGATGCCTCTTTTAACTCTCAAACCCTCTATTTATAGATAAGCTTGCAATTCGTTTTCTTACTTTGAAATATTTTAAATTTTGAAGATAAGAATCATATAGGGATAATATCTTGATCTCCTAATCCTTTGAAAATGATTGAATCCCATTTAAGAGATATTTATTGATTTAATTCCTCTTCCTTCTTAATTTATACTATTTCTATATATTTTTAAAATCTTATGGATATGGAAGTTAGTAAGATTTTTTAAAAAAATAATCTCTCAATTTTATATATTTTAATTAGAACATGATCTCCAAATTTTACTCTAAAATCTTTAAAGATAGCCCATAAATATTTTGTATTTTAATCTCTTCCATATTTTTGGATTTTCTAAAATATTATAGATTTATTTTATTATTTTTCCTATGAACCCTTAAAAAAGACAATTTTTTATTTTTTTATGGATTTATTATTTTTGCTAAATGGGCCAAACAAAATATGGTGTTCACAGTTGTTCCTCTTTACTTGTTCTCTCATGTGAAGGTGAAAAATGTAATTTTGAGATTTTGCTTAAGAAACAAGTAAAGATAAAAACACATATTTTGTGAGGTCAATCATGTAATACAAAGGGGTGATTCGATCTCTCCTAACAACATTAGACGATACACTAGACCTAACCTTGGGAGAATTAAAACTGTTCTAAATGTAATGAAGCAACTAGATTACCCTTGACCTGATTAGGTTGCTAGGATTCACCTTGTGTGGAATCATTTGATATTGGGCACCAAGTCATTCATCATATACACTTTTCAACAAGGATTCTATGATCATCTGATATGTGGTTGACAGAAATAGCTAACCAAGGAAAATGAAGGTTTTGAAAAAAAAGTATTTCCATTGGTCATGTATGAACTATGATTTAATTACCATTATGTAGATCTTCAAGAGTCATTTTATTTGGTATTTGAGATTGATTCTGTTTAGTCATACCCAAATTCAGAATTTTCCATCACTTTACCTAGCCCATGGGTCCTCAATATTACTAAGTAATTTCTAGTATCTCCAGTGTGTATAAATAAATCAAGAACTCAATATCTTATTTATATGTCTTTGATAATTTTAGAATTAGGTAGTAAGAATAGGATAATGCACACCTATCTAGAGTGACATATAATTTTAGATTTGTTTGGACCCATACTTTGGTGCAATAAAATTATCAAAGAGTCTCTTAGTTTCCCCGCACATTTTGTGCTTCACTTTTATGAGGGACATTTTACTTTCTTGGACCATTATGCACTCTTTTGACGCAAAGATCAAACATTGGTGATGCAGAACCCTGATTACTTAAGTTTACATAACTCGTTGTACCAAGATGATTTAGGGTTTTTCCAACTTGACTCATTTTCCTCAATATACATTTTTATGGGTCTAGACAAGAAATTTCAACTCCTCCTGACCTGTGTCCATGCAATGACCAATGGAGTTTTTCTAGAAGTATTATTTTGTTCACTTGGCTAAAATATTTCTATCTCCCATAAATCAAATAGTGAAGTTCAAAGTTTATTTTCTCCTATGGCTTATGACTTGGCTACCATATCCTTTGAATCAATCTAGGTGTGTATCCAAAGTGATGCCCCAGTAGTGAAAATGTCTCGATTGAACTTAGGATTAAATAGGATAAAGACCATAGTGACTGCTTTTTTTGTTTATGTGATATGGTGAAATGACTTGACTTCCCTATTTTATACTAGACACTTGACTCTAACAAACAAGTGTGGATGGCCAAACAAAATATTATGTTGATGAGTTACCCATCTTCACTTAGTTGCTAAGTGAAAAGATAGTGTTGTGCTGTATTTGGAACATAGGAACAAGTGAAGACAAGAACATGTAGTTTGTTTGGACATCAAAGAAATAAAAAGAGGATAGGATATACAGTGCCAATCGAAGTTAGGCTTTATTGATAGTGAGTTTGAATTTACAGAACTTTGGTGGATGTGTATTAGTTCAGGGTTTTATATACCAGCAGATACTAGGCTTTGATGGTAGCAATGTGTCTATCTTCATAGGACTTTGGTGGACACTTGGCATTACTGGGCTTTAGATGCCATCTGAAGTTAGGTTTTAGTGATAGTGATGCACATATCTTCGTAGGACTTTGGTGGATACCTACAATTACAGGGCCTTAGGTGCCAACCGAAGTTAGTCTTTGGTGGTAGTGATGCACTTATCTTTGTAGGACTTTGGTGGAAGTCTGCCGTTACATGGCTTTATAAAGGGTACCAGTTGTTACTGGGTTTTAAGGGGGCTTGCCGTTACAGGACTTTATTAGAAGGTGCTAGTCATTACTGAGCTTTCAAGGGTGCCTGCTATTACAGAGCTTTAAGATGACTGCCAGCCATTACTGGGCTTTGAGGGTGCCTACCATTACATAGCTTTAATAAAGGATACCAGCTGTTACTGGGCTTTGAGGGTGTCTACTGTTACAGGGCTTTTATTAGAAGGTGCCAACCATTACTGGGCTTTTGAGGGTGCCTATCGTTACAGGGATTTCATAAATGGTTGTCAGCCGTTACTGGGCTTTGAGAGTGCTTGTCATTACAGGTCTTTCATAGATGTGTGCTAGCCATTACTGGGCTTTCGAGGGTGCTTGCTGTTACAAGGCTTTAAGATGAGTGCTAGCTATTACTGAGCTTTAAGGGTGCCTGCCATTATTGGGCTTTAAGAGTGCTTGGCGTTATAGGGCTTTAATAAAGGTTGCCAACCGTTATTGGGTTTTAAGGGTGCTTGCTGTTACAGGACTTTTATTAGAGGGTGTTAGCCATTATTGGGCTTTGAGGGTACCTGCCATTATAGGGCTCTGATAAAAGGTGTGATTTTGTTAGTATGACTCTTGGCATGATAAGCGTTATTATGAAATTTGTTTGAAATGTAAGATATGTGTAGTATAATGTGGGGTTTGGGCAATCTGTAGTTACCCAATCTGGGTGGAAATTGTTTCTTCCATGTGTTATACTAGGGGATAAGTAATGTGAAAATTTTCCTTTTGTTTTGAAGGTGAGTTCTATGCTACCTCAATGCAATATATGATGAATGGAAAAATCCTTTTTCATCCTAATCTTATGTAATGCATGCATGAAAAACTTTGTAGTGAATTTTTTGCTTTTTGAAAAAATGCTGATTTTCTCTTTGCCCCAGTTATGATGCCAAAATTTTCTTTTATTCTTTATTTGCCGCAATCTAAATGGAAGCTCATTAAAAGATGATAGCTTTATCTTTTAATTTCATAGCTTGATTCTTTTTTTTTTCTTTTGCCCAATTTGAATGATGATCTATTCTAATGATGCAAAATTTTTCTTTTAATGGGAACTTATTTGATGCACCCATAAAGATGAGAATATGTTAAAGTTTGATGCATGTATATTCCCAAGATTTTTTTTTCTTGATCACTATGAATGCATTCTAGGAGAATTCCCAAATTTTAAGGTCATTATTTTCTGGCCTTGTGAGTTCACTTTTTAAGGGAGTTTACTTGCTCCAATTTTAAGGACTCGCTTGATGTGACAATATCGTTAATAGCCAATAAGCAAAACTTGCTCTCATTTGATCTAATAAATGTCAATGCATTATTGGATATAAAGATATTGTATGGGCTTAGAATTCATGAAGCATTGGAAGTGCTAAAAAATATGACTACATGAATAGGGGATGCATTTAATGGAAGGATATTGAGTAATAGAATTGGGTGTCCACATTTGGTGAGAAAATGACATGTCAGAAGATAAAGTGACAAAATTGGAGAATTCCTAAATTCTGCACTTGAAGCATTTTAAATAATGTGAAAATGAATAGATATTAAATTAATAGTGGAATAGGAAAGAAGCCCATTGCATGATTGATATGAGGAAGAATTTTGCTCTAAGCCATTTGTCATAGTGATATTGTAATCATTCTTGGATGAACATTAGTCCCCTTTTTTTCAAATGAATCAAGTCTCAATGAGGATTCTTTGAGGTGACAACATGGCCCAAATAGATGGTTTTATAAAATGGAGAAACAAAATGCCCCTAGACAATTAAGAAAATTGAGAAGATCAAGGTATTTATATAGAATATCAAGTATATTTTTGCTTTGGGATCTTGAAGTATCTTCAAAGTTGTGGTATGGTTATAAAGGGCAAAATTGGGGGTCATGAAGGGATTGTGAAAGTCCCAATATTGATGTGTGATTGTGGTGAGAAAAATTTTCATTGCTTATGTAGTCTCGGTCGCTATATTTGTCACTTAAAGCTTTGATATAGAGGTGATTAATTCTTTTTTGTTTTATTTTGTTTTTGTGGCTTTCCTCTTATTTTTTATGTGAATTTTCTCTAGAAGATTTTATTTTCTTATTCTTACTCATCTTTCTTTTGTTCTACTTCTTAAGGGTGTGCAAATGAATAATTAGGCTCTTGACTAGGAGAGTTACACTTCTTAGACTTGATTCATTAATATATCACGACGTAGAAATTTTCCACCCTTCTAGATCTTTATTAGAACTCAGAAAAATTGTACCCCCATTAATATATTTACCAATATGATGAAAAAAAATTTCATGTGCCTGCTTCCCTGTGTTCTATGTTAGGTATATTCTAAGTTTGAATACTTATAGGATAGGGATATATCTAACAAGGCAGGCCCAATCCTTTTCTACATCATGCATGGCTTATGGTGGTTCTAATATTCTTGCAGGTCCCCAGATTGCTCTCATCTCGATGATGAAAACCCTATTTATCAAATCTAATCTTACAAGAGCTTAGCCCTTCATCAATTAAATTTAATACATAGGTAACAATTTGAGTGAAGTCTTCACAATGACCTAAGGAAACATAAGCGATCCTCAAGGAAACTGTTACAAGCTTCCTCTTACTTATAATGCGCACAGACTCAAGTATAGGGCCTAATAAGTGTGTGAAGTTATGTGTTGGTACACAATATGTGAGGGGAGTATTCTACAAACTACCCTAATTTTCCCAAAAAAAAAATAAATAAAAAGAACACATGAGTAAATAGACAAATGATAAATTAACAAGGATGTGTTCAATTAAATCAATAAGAATGAAGGTAGGGCCTAATTATTGACTAGGCACAATAAATTTAATTGGGCTTGACTCTTCATCTGTCTCTAGCGGAGTCACCAAATTGTTGCAGCTAATTTTTAACTAAAAATAAAAATGGAGTCACTAAACTGTCGCATCCGATTTTTAACTAAAAAAAAAAATTGGAGTCGTCACCAACATTTTGAGAAAAAATTTTGGAAAAACTATAAGATGTAGGAAAGGATGGTCTACGAATAATATAACTAGGTTCGAGAGCCAGTTGTGTGTAGAGAAAGTGTTAGGTACTCTATGCAACCCGTTTGAGAGAATAGTTACCTTTAATTCATTGTGTTATTATAAATATGCCTTAAAATATATTATCCATGATAATTATATCTGATTACTAACCCTAAAGAAAAATTATACCAAAAGAATAATAGCGTTTTTATAGAACAGACTTGACCTAGGATGAAAATTTAGAGCCTATGTACCCTTAGAAGGGATCAAAATTCACGTAGTTTGGGATAAAAAGATGTGTCTATTGGTTTGTGGCTTTTAAATAAATATTTAATGATTGGTTGGTATCTTTTAGTTTTATAAAAAGAATGAGTTATTATTTATTATTTTATTTTATTTCATTTTATTTTGAAGAAAGAGACTTAATTGTATTATTTTTAGAAAAAAATATTTTAGGAAAAATTTTATCATATCATTGTTATTTTGTTTGAGATATGAAAGAGATATATCTAAATATTTAGATTAACACTAGAGAATATCCTAAATAGTATTAGGTTCTATAGTAAAAATTAATATCACTTGTAGTTTCTTAAAAAAATCTTAAATACACATAGAGATCATTGATATCCCTTGTGACAAAATATAAAGGGTGAGAAAATGGATAAGAAAAAAATATTTAAATTTTGAAGATAAGAATTATATGGGGATAAGATCTTGATCTCCTAATTTTTTGAAAATGATTGAATCCCATTTGAAAGATATTTATTGATTTAATCCCTCTTCCTTCTTAATTTATACTATTTCTATATTTTTTTTCAAATCCTATGGATAGGGAAGTTAGCAAGATTCTTTTAAAAAATAATCCCTCAATTTTATATATTTTAATTAGAAGATAATCTCCAAATTTTACTTTAAAATTTTTAAAGAAAACCCATGAATATTTTATATTTTAATCTTTTTCATATTTTTGGATTTTCTAAAATATTATATTTATTTATTATTTTTCCTATGAACATCAAGAGAAATATTTTTTTATAGATTTATTATTTTTACTAAATAGACCGAATGAAATACGGTATTCACAAGTGTTGTATAATTAAGATAGGAGGGACTAGTTGATTGAACTTAATGTTGATTGTCTATCTACTATGATTCAGTCCTAAGGTTAAGAGTAGTTGTTTGGAAAATAAAATAGAGAAAACTTTGCTAGATTCTCTCTGCTTCTCAACAACTGTTTTTATTAATATCTACAGAATATCACATATAACTTCATTTTGTTAAGTTCTAACCGAAGAACTATACACGCTTAAATATATGAATAGTATAAGTTGAAAAACCTTTTGTTTATTTCCACGGTACAGATCTTTGGGCAGAATAGATGCTTCTTCAACTGGTTATTTATTTGATTAGATGGGTTCATGTGTTTTATGTTAATCAATTTTTGTTATTGGGAATTATTCCATTTAATCCTTTTTATTAGTCATATTTTAGAAGTTTTTTATTGTCCTAAATATAGATCACTTTAAATAAGTTTTTAAAATATTAATTGCATTATTTCTAAAATACCCTTATTTATAAGTAATAGAGAAATTATGGATTATTTAAATTTGTAATATTTATTATGAGTAAAGATAGAAATCACATCAATTTTAAAATAATTTTAATATTGTAAGCAATTTCTCTTAATTTTGATGATTTAGTTGAAAGTAACTTATATTAAGAAGTGGAAAAAGTACTCCCTTGCTAAGTTCATGCTACTAAATTCAATGAATCTTGGCTTGTGATTCGTGTCACTGATATGTCTCCTATCATGAGAGAAAAAACATGTGATTCTTTATAAAGAGGTCTGCTTGAGAAATAAACCAAATAAAAGGAAGATTCGCTGATCCACCACATATATTCAAAGCACTCAATGAGTGTGACATTATTCTAGTGGTAAAACTTCCACCCTTTGTTAACCTAAACATTATTACATTTTTTCACCATTAAATTATGGAGCTCATGTTTTGTATGGAATCTAGAATGAGTCATACTATTTTTTTTATATGTACTAAGGGTATTCTCTAACTAATAATCTAGTTAGGAATCGAGCTTTAAATAGCATATTTAAGAGATCAAATTATCTACTAATTATGTCATGTTTTATTGGTAAGCCACACTATTTATATCTTACAAATAGCGTGATTAACTATAAAATAAGTAAGTAGGCCATAAGAGGGTTGCTCTATTGTAAACCTTTTAAAGGATGGAACTTGCTCGCCTTCTCAACATTCTACATAACTACCGTAATGTAGTGAGCTATTATGGATCAAATATATGAATTAAGATTCCAATCTCCTGCAACACTTTAATCTAGAATTACGATTTTTATGTGCCTTTTTTTCTTCATCATGTGTAATACGTGTATTATGCTTGATGAATGCTTGGTTACAACTTATGATGATGAAAAATATTATTAATTAGGGATGAGTTGCGCCCACCATGAAAAGCATCTAACTAGAAACTCTCATTGCTTGCGTGCTATATTAGGATATTGGTGGAGGTTGGCATTTGATATAACAAGAGTGAAGTGTTGCTCTTTGTCTCCGTATGATGCCACTTTGAAGTTTATTTCTGAATTAAATTCTTAATCTCAATGTTTCCCTTCCTATTTTCTTTTAATAGAATGTTTCTTAAATGGTAGTGTAGCAGCAGAGTCTTATTTTGATAAATGTTGGTCCTCGGTCACTAACTTCCCTTCATGCAATTTCGGGGCATAGGAAGAAAAAAACTTTTGCATAATAAAGAGTTGTAGGGAAACCAAATTGATGAATATTAAGTGAATGCAGAAGGAAGAGTAGAAATTGATAAAGATAACTGAATCAAATTACTGTCTCTTATTCATAAAAAGGTTCTCCAAAATTGATGCCTAGTGGCACTAGGTGAAATGAAACATGATTGGAAGGAAAGAAAAAGAAAACAACATTACCACATTCTTATTGACTTTTTTTTGTTTTTTATTCCACATATTCAGGGTAGGTGACACGTCCTTGTTAATTTACATGCTTCATTTGATTGATTGATTGATAATTTTTTTTATTTAATGTAGGGAATTAGGGTAGTTAATAGGTTGGTATGTATGAATACTCCTAATGGAGACCATCCAAGAAGCAATGTTCAACCTCAAGCATGAAAAAGCAATATTCCTAAAGATCCCTTGCAAGACATTGGTGGACTAATCACAAGAACAAGATCAAAGGCTATGATGTAAGCAATTCAAGGTCTTGTCATGGAGTTGCAAAAAAAAGAGGCATTCTACCTTCAGAAATATGAGGTGTCCTTGAAGCCCAATCCTACCATGAAGATGATGTCCTCAACTTGTTCAAGAAGCATGATGATTATCTTGCAAGCCCAAGTCCAAGAAGAGCAAGGTCCTTGTGGCGTTAAGATTGTGTAATACCTTAACTTATGACCATATTTCCCAAGTTTTTGACTTCATTTAAATCCAATTGTACCATTTTAGGAGGTTGAATCACATGAGGAACCAAAACTAAAAAAATTCAAATATGTAACTTACTATTCATGTGATATCCTTATTTTTCAAAACTAAACTTTGAAAATTCATCATTAAATCTAGAAAAATTATATAGAGATGATCCAAGTATCTAAAAATGGATTAAAACTTTTTATACATGAGAAAAATAGGAAATAGTTGTTTTAACGTGCCAATTGATATAGCATGTAACACAAAATCACTATTTATTTGATCATTTTTCACTTCCCCATAATTTTGGTTTTAAATTTGAGAATTTATTTCTTATTTTATCCTAAGTCAATTCATGCATTCTTTACATCATTTGAAAATCATACATGTCTACTTTCCAAAAATATGTTTATTATATATTTATTTAACTTGAACAGGGCAATACATCCTCTTAAACCATTAAGGGTCAAAACTTAACTATTACTAGAATTGTTTTAGGAAAACTTACTTTTCTATCATTATATAGCTTCAATTACTACCATATTAGTGATATATTAAACCTAAGACACAGATCTTTCCAAACATCCAAACCATTAAATTTTTGGAGCTTTACACGATTTTGTGTTACCTTTTAAAATAGGCAATACCTATAGTAGAAACTTACATTTTTCCCAACTATGTCCAATTCTGAACCTTATATTTAAAAATTCACTATAAATCATATATATAGCCAAATTAAATTATCTTTAGCTTATTGGAAAGTTTGTTATGTCTATTTTAAGAGCATATATGACATTTGTATAGAATGCTTTGCTTCAAACATAGTACCCCTGCTCTAAATACTTATGGTTATCTTGGGCAATTATACATTTTAAACTCCATAACCATTATCATATAAATCATACATGATTTAAAGTTGTCCAAAGCATGTGCATAACATCACTAGAAACATAAAGGAATACATCCAAGGCATCAAATAGAGTTTAGCTTTTACATATAAATTTATTCATATTCCCAAAACATAACATCAATACTTGCATAATCCTATCATTCATCATTTTCTTCATCCTTTCCTTTGGCTCTTCTTGAAATCCTTGCATTGCTTGGTCCTAGCATGTTAGACATTTGAGGATAATAAGATTTAAAGAATTCCAGTTGCATTACCATCATGCAATTATATCATCACATTTGTTATGGAAACATCAAGAAAACACCATCAAACACTTTTGTTGGGTTGCATTATACACCATTGATGGGTGGAGATTAAGAGCCCAAAAGGCCCAAACCCAAATAAGAAAAATAGGGTTTGTTATTTTTTATTATGAATGAGAGGGATGGAATAGTTAATGTTAACTGTTCTCACACACCGTACGATAGAGAAAATTAAGTGATCGTGCCTGCGTACATGTATCTGAAGGGGCGTTCTTTTTTGTACTACTGACTCTCCTAGAAAATGGGACGCTCTCTCCCTTCCTCTCGAGAACACTCTCTCCCTTTCTCTCGGGAACACTCTCTCTCTTTCTCTCAGGAACGTGCTCTTTCTTCCTCTCGGTAACCTCTCCTTACAATTCTTTTCAGAGTGTATGTACGGTGAAACAGAGAAGAAAGTCTGAGTGACTTTATTCCATCCGCTTGGCGTATCTCCTTCTCATTCTCTCAGTGGAAGAACATTCTCGATGAGTGTGTATATCTTCCCTATATCTTTTTTATTCCTTCATTGGTGTCAGAACCTGGTTCGATTTCTGGGCAAATAAATTCCGCTGCTTAATTTTTGCCAATTATTATTTACCGCTCTGAGTTTAAATAATTAGCATTCGGTCTTAAATGAGTATTTATATATATATTTTTTGTTTTGAATATTGTTTATACTCATTAAATGCAAACTTTGAATCTGAGTAAGGGGGTACTATTTTTTATTTTTTTTATTGGGCCGGTCTTCTTCGGCCCAAAGGTTTTTTTTTTATGTAGCCCAATCTAACATTTTTTGAGTTTTTTTTAAATAGGCAAAACAACGGAACGCCAAAACAACATGTCATTTATGTCGTCCCTGACCTCCAACCGGGTCAAGCTGATCCGGTTCGGACTCGGTGGCAGACCCGCGTACCCACCACCGTATTTTGCTATTTTTCTCCTTCGTCTGATGTCTACTTGAGGTGATTTTGGTGTCATTTTCTCGTCTCGTCGTCCTCTACACGATGATGATCTCCTTTTTTTCTTTTTTTTTTTCCAAAAAATCATGATTTGAGTAAACTCAATTTTTTGAGTTTTCTTCACGGATTCACATCAATTTTCACTATTCTTTCTCTTGTCCAGTGTTCATTTAACGCATTTTCAATGGCTTTTTCTTCATCTTTCATTCTCTACATGGTGGTGGTCTTCTTTTATTCAAAAGAAGATGATTACAGAAAAACCAAAATTTGAGTCACTGTGCATACGGTATATATATTTTTTGAGTTCAATAAAAAAAAATTAAAAAAAAACCTTTGGGCCGAAGAAGACCAGCCCAATAAAAAAACAACAAAAAAATTTTTTTGGGCCAAAGAAGACTGGCCCAATGAGAAATTTTTTTATGTTAAAAAAAAAGGGAAGGGGATCGCTGACATGGCGCGTGGGACCCGTTAGCACGTGATTTGGCCATGTGGAGCATACCGTTAGCAAGAGGAAGGCGTGTGGAACACAGAGAACTGGCACTTGTGGCCGGTTTTCACCGCCACGATGGCGCATGTACTGAACGCTCCGTCCCAACGTGTGGGATGTTGTTTTATTTTTCTTTTATTTTTCAGTTTTTTTCTTCTGGTTTCTTGGGGCGCGTGAGGGCACATCTAGGGGTATTTTGGGACACAGTTTGTTTCTAAAAATTTGTAAATTTGAGATCTTCAATTTGATATACTATTTACCTAATTTTAAGATAATTTTGGATCTGTTTAGAGCTATTTCAGTACATAATATATATTTTTTATTTAAAAATTCCAAAATTATTTTAATAATTCCTACTATTTTATTGAAGGTAAAAATAATGAAGTTAGAGAATTCTGAAAGCATGGAAATAGTTAAATATGGTTCCCCAAATTATGACTATTTGAAAGAACTCATTCCAAAGGATGAACTTTTTTATGAAAATCCTGATGAGAAATTTCTCGAAGAAGAAGAAAATCCTGAGGAACATCAAGAAGTGTATACAGATTCAAATGGGCCAAAAGAAGATGAAATTATTTTCAAGAGCCTAAAATTGAAGATCAAGAAGTCCAACCCCTTACTCACTCTATAGCCTAAGACGTAACAAATAGGGATGCAACTAAAATAAAACATTTGAAAGACCCGTATCCAATTCTTGCGAAGTATTCACATTTTGTGGTGAATATGGAAGATGTTGAGTTCTTTGCGAACGTCATAATTAAGCTAAGAGAAGATCTAAATACACAAAACAAGAGATATTCAAATTACACTTGGGTCGATGCAATTAATAGAGCCATGAAAATATCAAATCACACTCTTAAGAGGAAAATTATTTATTTCTGTTTTCCTGTTTAATTTATGTATGAACTTTTTTATTAATTTTTTGTACAATGACTATTTTCTTGTATTAATTTAATATTTTTTTTGTTCTTAAAATATGCTTTATTTGAGTGGGAACTCTCAAAATATGAATTTTTTTTAGAGTTAATTTTTCAAGCACTTATATTAAAATCTTAATAGAAAGTAGTGGTGACACTAGCATCCGTGTGACAGAAGATACACTTGTGGTCTCCTGATCATGGAATAATGGAATTATTATTATTCCAATAAGAAATAATACAAGTATATGACATTGTATATTTTACTGTGCTACCTGTATATTTTATTAATATATTCTTGAGTCCGGCTCAATAATAGAAATCCTTTATGTGGGATAGTCTAGTAACTGATTTGAGAATAGCAACCAAGAGTATAATTGCTAAGCTGAACAAGGAAGACAAACTAAATAAGGACAATTGGGACATCTGGCGCCGAAAGGTTTCATATATATTAGAACAATAAGATGCTATAAAGCCACTGACTGTAGTTATGGCACAACCTGAAGCCAGTAACACTGCCCAACATAGGAGAAACCAGGAGGTCTACATGGCCTAGAAAAAGAAAGAACAACATAACACGTATTACTGTGCTAGGCACTATGGCCAATGACCTAATGTGTGAATATGAGAAATATTCAATAGCACAGGCCATGTGGACGACATTAAATGATCAGTTTGGAGGTACCTCTACCACCAAACTGAGAAGGCTAACAATTAAGTTTGATACTTATAAGTTAAGACCTAACACTCCTATGAAACAACATCTACGAGAGATGGCCAGCATGATCAAAGAATTGAAGGAAGCTGGGCATGAATTATCTGATGAACAGCAGATCCAGGTTGTCATAAGATCACTCCCTTTAAGCCGGGAGCACATGAAAGTCAACTTGACCCATAATGAGAATATCAACACTTTCAGTGATATGGCAAAACACCTGGAATTTGAAGATGAACGTCTAGAGGCCTATAGAGCCTCTGAACAAGCCTATCTGACTGAGGAAGTAGGACCTTCTAATCCTAAGCCCAATTCAAAAAGGGGCAAGAAAATTCCGAGAAAGGGTAAGAAGAATGGCTCGAAATTTAAAAAGGAAAATAAACCTTTCAAGAAAAGAGGGAAGACAGGTGGAAATAAGAAGAAGACTAACCTAAGTAAGGTTAAGTGCTATTTCTGCTTGAAAATGAGTTATTTTGCAAGGGATTGCCCTAAGCAAAATGAATGTGAAAATGTATTAGTGAATCATGTTAATTCACATGTCTTATGTTTCAAGTACTATTTTTTTAACAGAAACTATTTCTTCTTCTTGGATAATTGACTCAGGCTCCACAGACCATGTGTGTAGGGATCGAGGATCCTTTACAGAGTACTGTTGGTTGCCAAATCAAAGCAAGTGGCTTTATATTGGTAATAACGTGAGAGTTAAGGTGAAAGGCATAGGAACCTGTAAATTAACTTTGTGAGGTGAGAAAACCTTGATCCTTTATGATGTACTCCATGCACCTAACATCCGATGGAACTTAGTTTCTATTTTCTGCTTATTAATTTATGGATTTAATGTAAATTTTCATGGTAAGGTAGCAGGCATTTCGTTAAGGACAACCTTTTATGGTTAAGCTTTTCTTTCAGAGACATTCTTTGTAATAGACATTATTGGTGATTTTTATATGCATAATTACTTTGCAACTTCTTCCTATTCAAATGTTGATATGAATACTTGGCATGCTAGACTAGGACATATTAATCAAAATAGAATGATTAAACTAGCTAAAGAAGGATTGCTAGGTACAATTGATAAAATGGAAATGTCCTTGTGTGAGCATTACCTAGCTGGTAAAGCAACTAGAAAACCATTTGGAACTGGACCTAGGGTAGAAACTTAGTTACAATTAATCCATTCAGATGTTTGTGGTCCTATGAGTGTGAGGGCAAGACATTGAGCTGTTTATTTCATCACTTTCATTGATGATTACTTGAGATTTGGTTATGTGTATTTGATGTCGCATAAATCTGAAGCACTAAAATATTTTAGACAATATATGAACTTAGTCAAAAATCAAATTGATAAGAAAATCAAAGCATTAAGGACCGATCACGGACGTAAATATTTATCGGATCAATTCAAAGAGCTCTGTGAAGAAAACGGAATAGTAAAGCAACTTACAATCCCTAGCACCCCACAACAAAATGATGTAGCCGAAAGAAGAAATAGAACATTACTAGACATGGTTAGGTCCATAATGGCACAAACCAATCTACCCATTTTGTATTGGGGAGATGTAATTTTAACAGCAAACTTCATACTTAACCGTGTGCCCTCAAAATCGGTCACATCAACACCCTATGAGCAATGGACAAATAATAAGCTGGATTTAAATATTTTAAAACCCTAGGGGTTGGCAGCTTATGTCCATGATTCTTCCCACAAATATGGAAAGCTAGGTCTAAGAGGGAAGAAATGTATCTTTATTGGATACTCTGAACAATCTAAGGGTTACATTTTCATTGGAGAAAACCAGGATGGAAGTGTGACTGAAATAGAATCTAGAGATACAACATTTCTAGAAAATGAATTCCCTAGCAGGGGTAAGGTTGATCGTACTGTATCTCTTTATGAGAGACATGAAGAAACAGAGAAACAAGTTTATATACCTCAACCTCTTAATTCGAGTGAGAGCTCACAAAGACTAGGGCAAAATTCTGTTCTAGAACAAAACAACTTATAAGAGATCCCATTGCGGAGAAATAACAGAAAAAATGTACCAAAGAAACGTTTCCCAATAGAAGGGACTGCACTTATAGTTACCCTACAAGATTATGATGAGCCTAGTTCAATACATGAGGCTTTATCATGCCTTACTAGTAATGAATGGAAGAAAGCAATGGAAGAGAAAATGAATTCAATGAGGATAAACTAAGTCTAGGATTTGGTCAATCTTTCATCTGGACATAAGGCAATTGGGAATAAATGGGTTCTCAAAATTAAGAGAAATGCAGATGGATCGATTGAACGATACAAGGCTCGATTAGTGGCAAAAGGGTATACTCAACAGGAAGGTATAGATTATGAAGATATTTTTTCACTTGTTGTGTTCTTTAACTCTATAAGACTAATTCTGGCAATAATAGCAAGTTTAAATTTAGAATTACATCAGATGGTGAACTGGATGAAGAAATCTATATGCAACAGCCATTAGGTTTCATT
The DNA here is from genome assembly GCA_026686845.1 of Adenanthera pavonina. Lineage (NCBI taxonomy): Eukaryota > Viridiplantae > Streptophyta > Magnoliopsida > Fabales > Fabaceae > Adenanthera > Adenanthera pavonina. The sequence goes on along the minus strand of JAIVEN010000022.1, from coordinate 21,841,936 downwards.
GAGAAAGGGAAAGAGAATAAAGTCTGCAAGCTAAGAAGGTTCATTTACGGACTTAAACAATTATCCAGACAGTGGTATTTAAAGTTTCACTAAGCTATAACCTCGTACGATTTCCAAATGATTGACTAGGACCACTATGTATACATCAAGAGTTTTGAAAAGAATTTTGTGATATTATCCCTTTATGTGGATGATATACTATTAGCCGGAAATAGTCTAAAATCAATTATAGTTATCAAAGAATGGCTATCTTTGAATTTTGAAATGAAAGATATGGGTGAAGTTGATTATATACTCAGAGTTAAAATCCATAGAGATCACCCAAAAAAATTAATATCCCTTTCTAAGAAAAATTACATTGAGAAAATTCTTGGGCGATTCAACATGAAAAATTGTAAATCTATGGATACCCCTATTTCAAGAGGAGAAAATTTGAGTCGAGACATGTGTCCTCAGACAGAGTCTGAAAAGAAGATGATGGAAAGGGTCCCTTGTTCCAGTGCGGTAGGTAGCTTAATGTATGCCATGATGTGTACGAGACCAGACATATATTATGCAGTTGGTTTGGTCAACAGGTACCAGTCAAACCTTGGACTGAAACATTGGAAAACTGTGAAGAGAATCCTGAGATATTTGCAAGGCACAGAAGATTATGCCCTATGTTATCAAGGAAGTGATTTACGCTTGGTAGGATACTCCGATACAGATTGGGGAGGAGATCTAGATAAGCGCAAATCAACTTCTGGATATGTTTTTCTGCTAAACAATGGAGCTATATCTTGGTGTAGCAAGAAACAGATTTGTATTGTTTTGTCTACCGTGGAAGCAAAGTTCGTTGCATGTTTTGCAGCAATACAAGAAGCAGTATGGTTGAAGAGATTCATAAAACACTTAGGGATCATTGGTAATAAATTAGATCCTATTTTGATAAATTGTGATAGTGAGGTTGTCATAGCCTGTACCAAAGATCTCAAGTATCATAGTAAGATAAAGCACATAGACACCAAATATAGTTTTGTAAGAGATGTCATAGCACAGAAGTGTTACAATTTGTCATATTCTTACATGTCAAATGATAGCTGATCCCTTTACCAAGCCAATACCTAGAAATATATATGTTAATCATGTAAAATTACTTGGTATTCGTAGGATATGATGTAACATAAATCTTTATAATGATCAATTATATGAATAAAATTAAGTGCATTTTTCTATAATTGAGTCATTTGAGTACATATATTTATGAAAATATACAATGTCTAGTATGTCGTACATATATAAGGTTAGTAACTGCCTTTGACACTCATAGAGAGTGGACAAAGATGAGACATCTTTTTGTATTCACTAGTAAATCTGCAAGAGAGCAGATATGATAGTTAAACAATACAAAATAAGTGGCCCCGATAAAAGAAGAGAATAGGTCAGGATGAGATCCAATAAATATAAATTTTAGATTGAATTATGGATACCCATAATCCATAATACATATAACCAGATAATAAATTCTCCAACAAAGACGTTATGATAAGTGGAAGCATTGTCAGAATTCGGGTTAGACACTATGTATATCTAAACTCAAATCTATACAGTGTTAATAACAAACCAAAATCAACATACGTTCTTATGTGATAAGAGTAACACCATAGCATGCAATTCATACTGCATGTGTTTTAAAACAGCAATTGGGAAGCAAGTGAATAGATCCATACTTCATTACTGTGTGAGTCCCTGAGAGGAATAAATCCTCTCATTAATGTCCTTATGACTTTGGCATTTTCATGGAAAATGATTCAATGTTAGCTACTTTAGCATATATTCAATGGTCATGATAAATTCGATCAAAAGGTATTATGCTAGAAAAGCAATTGTTTCATATTGAAATGAAATATGGACGAAAGGAAGATTATCTGAATATATACACACTTATACTGGTGTCTAAGACATGTCCGTTAAAAAGTTATGATATTAACATCTTAAGCGTAAACACTAAGTATACAAGAGTATGACAATCTAAGTTTATGTAAAAACTTATGAGGGATTAGATTTGCCATGGATAAAAGTGTATATGGGTAAATATAGGACATTCAAGGCATAATACATAAATAAGATAAATGCAAAATACATAAGGTCATTCTGTGCTGGTCCTTGAGAAGGATTTCTAGTATAAGAATACCTAATTACAGACGTCATGCCCATGCGGTCACGGTAAAGTACTTAGTATGAAATGGAAAGGAAGAATTGTAAAAGGTTAACCCATCAAGTATGAGTGGGAGATGTTGGGCTGCATTATACACCCTTGATGGGTGGAGATTAAGAGCCCAAAAGGCCCAAGCCCAAATAAGAAAAATAGGGTTTGTTAGTTTTTATTATGAATGAGAGGGAGAGAACAGTTAATGTTAACCGTTCCCACACACCGCACGGTAGAGAAAATTAAGTGATCGTGCGTGCGTGCGTGTATCTGAAGGAGCGTTCTTTTCTATACTATTGACTTTCTTAGAAAATGGAACACTCTCTCCCTTCCTCTCGGGAATGCTCTCTCTCTTCCTCTCGGTAATCTTTCCTTACAATTCTTTCCTGAGTGTATCTACGGTGAAACAGAGAAGAAAGTTTGAGTGACTTTATTCCATCCGCTTGGCGTATCTCCTTCTCATTCTTTCAGTGGAAGAACATTCTCGATCAGTATGTATATCTTCCCTATATCTTTTTTATTTCTTCAACTTTCAAACATATTATGTCATATAATTTCATAAAACTTTTGGCAGAGTTTCCCTTGTAAATTGGACATTCCGGGTCAAAAACCCCTTCAATTAACTTAGCCAATAATTACAAAATATCAAAATAATTATATGACAAAACATGAAATTTATAGAAATTTCATAAGACAATATAATGCTTAATTGGTAAAATACTACATTGGTAATTTCCCTTACTTTACCACTTGATTCCACCGATTTCAAGAGTTTGCTTGGGCTTCCTTGAACCTAAATACAATACCAATCATTTACTTAGGCCACTAATGTATGTAAGGGAATGTAGTAAGCATTATAACTTGTCTTAAACTCTATCACTTGTTCCTAAGATTTTTCACCATGTGAAACTCATTTTTGCCATTAAAATCATAAAATTCCAACTCTAAATCCATCCCCTGTTCTAGCCGAAATGCATCATTGAAGGTGAAAGAAAAGAATTTTCATGGTACTTATTCCAAACATTTGCAAACCTTGTTTTCTTGATTAGTTCATGATTTCTTTCATATTTCTTGCATGAAAACCTAGTTCTTTTCACATTCTACCCTAGGTTAGAACTAAACTTGAGAAGGCGAAGGAAAGAACTCCATAAAACTAAACCAAACAATTCAAGAAAGTAGCTTGAAGTAGTAGAAAACTTATCTAGTACCTTGATCTTCCACCATCAAGCTTTGGTCTTATCTTTTCCCTCTCTTCTTTTCATGCCAATTCTCCTTCCTTTCTCTAAAATTTTTGAGCTCTCACACTCACTTACAGCTGCTATCTCGTGCAAGAAGAGAGGGATGTAATAACTTGAACTAATCATATTTAAGTTGGTTTAACTATGGCTAATGATAGCTTGAGCGGAAATCAAAGAGGCAAGACCGAATGTATAGCCTTGTGTAGTCGAGTATCCGCCATAAAGACTCAATTAAGGGAGATGATGATGCTTCTAACAAAATGTTTTAAATAATGGCAAGCACCTAATGCATCTAAGCCTTTACTATCCATTAATCAAAAAACAAAAAAAAAATCTTCAAAAGAATATCGACAAGGAGGAACAATCTCTTCAAATAGGGGAAGACTCAAATGCTGAGACCATAAAAACACATGAGCAACAAAGAGAAGACCAGGCATATATCTTCCAAATCCCACTAATGCTAGCAAAAGACATGGAATTAAATGAGGAGTTTGGAGAGATAAAGGATTAGCTTAATGCCCTACAAGGGTGGAATACATGAGGGTATATGGATTTGAAGGAATTGTACTTGACTTTGGAAATAACTATCCCTAAAAATTTTAAGCTACCTTATTTTGACAAATACAATGGGACTAGTAAACCAATACATCATTTGAAATCTTACTACACAAAGATGTCAGTATGATTTATAAAGAAGTTTTTGGTGAATTTCTTTTATGAAAATTTGATTGGACACGCTTTGATGTGGTACATGCAACTTGACCACTCTAAGATTTATAGATGGAAGGATCTTGCATATACGTTCATGAAGCAATACAAGTTCAACTTTGACATAGCTCTCACAAGAGAGCAACTAATGGTAATAAACAAGAAAACAAATGAATCATTCAAGAAATACGGCTAGAGATGGAAAGTGCTTGCTTACCAAGTCCAATCCACTATGATGCCTTTTGAATTATGTTCATCCTCCGCCATTGCCAAATCCTTTCTACTGATATGTGATAGGCACATGTCAAGGACTTGTCTAATTTAATGACAATTAGGGAAAGAATTGACACTAATATAAGGGAAGGAAAGATCAAAGTTCCCCTAGCTAAAAATAGGAAAAGTCATAATAACACTAAGAAGGAGGGTGATGACAGCATATCCAAGTGTCAAGGCCGCCAACTTGTCTCATACCAAATTATCGGGGGAGACCAAAGTAAGGGCAAGATAGGGAGCAGAGTAAGGCATATTCAAGGGATAATAACCCATGGCTTAATTTTGGCATCACCATCATCAAACTATATCATAAAATTTTGGAAGCCCAATTGATGGGCCCATGACCTTACAAGCCTCCTCAATCGCCATATCTAACTTTGTTACAATCCTAGCGTAACATGAGAATACCACATGAGTGTTCTGAGACACTTGATAGAGAATTCATTAAATCAAAGAAGTCCTTGACATGTGTCCTTATCAAATATTGGTAGAAGGGATTTGACAATGTGAGGATGAAGTATGAACAGAGTTCAGATGGTGTCATAATGAGTTGCAATTGGGAAGGAAGCACTCTTCATCTCTGGGCATATTCCTTGGATGATTCATTTGTTTTCTTGTTCATTGCCTTTAGTTGCTCTCCTATGGGAGCCATATCAAAGTTAAACTTCTATTACTTCATGAATTTATAAGCAAGATCCTTCCATTTATAAATCTTATAGTGGTCAAGTTGCATGTACCATGTCAGAGCGTGTCCGATCAAGCTTTCAAAAAAGAAATCCATCCAAAACTTCTTCTTTGTAGACCATATTGACATCTTTGTGTAGTACGATTTCAATGATATATGTATTGGGTTACTAGTCACATCATACTTGTCATATATTTAGTTATCACTGGAGTCAAGCACAGTTCTATATATGTGATCTTCTCTTCATTTTTCATGTGTTTTTGTGGTCCTAGCATTTAAGTCTTCCGCTATTTGAAGAGATTGTTCCTCCTTCTCAGTATTCTTTAGAAAATTCTTTTTTATTGTTTGATTAGTGGATGGTGGAAGGTTAGATGCCTTAGGTGTGTTGTCATTATTTAAAAAAACTATTAGAAGCTTCAACACCTTGCTTATTTGAGTCTTGATGGTGAATACCGACTTACCTAAGGCTGTAGACTTTGTCTTATCACTTTGATTTCCACCTAGCTATTGTTAGCCATTTGGCGGCTTTAGAAGCATGTATTGTAGGAGTGCATAGGGGGAGCCTAGTTAGGTTGCTTTTCCTTTGGTGCAATGTTGTCTGTAATTGTAAAAAGACCATTTTAATTTACCTTACCTTCATAACATAATAATCAAATTTGTATGTGAGCATTGTATACGGTAACCTTTGAACTTCTCTAGTTTACTTATTGTTTGTCTTACTAATTAGAGTTGACTATCAAGTGATAGAAGTAGTAGACCCTTGCCACTTGACATCTTTGGAGAAAACTTACATCACTTTTTTTTTGTTGAAAAAAATTTAGCTATTCCTTTCGAGTTTGGGTTGTAGTGAATTTGCAAAGTGAGTAGAGTTAGCATATAAGCTTGTCAAAGTAGAACTCATGGCTCCTCTTGTGCCTTTTTTGATTTTATGCTAACTCTCCTCACAAATCACTAGTTCTCTCTAAAAAAAAATATTAAAAGTGGGGGAAAATTATTAGTAAAGAATGATTAATGCATTCCTAGATAAAGTTCTTTTTTTTTAAATATATATTTTTGAGAGTTTACTTCCTTGGGATTTTTATTGCAACTAAAACAATCATATCTGTTAATATGTTTTAATACCTGGGTTACTTAACTCAATATTAGCTGCTTTTAGCACTAGTAAGAAAAGAACTACCATTTGAGTATTCTCATGTGTCCTATGTTAGGCATATTTTAGGTTGAAATATCTATCCTTATAGGGGTTAAAATCTATCTAATAAATAGGATTGGCCCAAAGCTTTTCTAAAGCATGCATGGCTTAAGAATAGTTCTTATATTCTAATAGGTCCCTAGATTATTTTCATATTGAGGATAAAAACCCTATTTTTCAATATAATCTTATGAGATGATAGCTCTTCATAGATTAGGCTTAATAAATAGGTAACAATCTGAGTGAAATTTTTATCATAAACCCTTGGAAACATTAGCCTCCTCAAGAAGGTTATTACAAACTTCCATTAGCCTAAAGTCCACATAGACTCAGGTGTAGGGCCCAATATATGTGCGTGAAGTTATGTGTAAATGCATAGTGTGTGAGAAGAACATTCATATTTGTCAACCTATTACCTACTTGAATTAATTGCATTAAATCAAACAATTATATATATATGTGTGAATAAATAAGTAAATAAATCAATCAACAAAGCATGTAAATTAATAAGGACATGTTACCTACCCTAAATATGTGGAGTAACCAACTAAAAAAAGTCAATAAGAATGTGGTAGGCCTTATTATTAATTAGGTACTATAAATTTAAATAAGCTTGATTCTTCAATTATTCCCAATGTAGTCACCAATCTGTTGTACTAAAAATGGAGTCGACACTAGAAAAATTTCTAGAAAATCTTTCAGAGATGGATAAAATGGTATACGAAAATATGTAAGGGTAAAGCCTATTTAAAAGAACAATTACCCTAAATTTGTTGCATTATATATTGATAAGGTCTTAATAATTATTTTAGTTATCCTTTTTAATTGCATGTGGTTATTTAACCTACAAGTTAAAATTAACTACATAAGATACGAGGGAAAAAAACTCCAATAAATAATAGAAAAAGAGAGGCTGTTGAAGAAGAAAGATATTTTATTTTTATTTTTAGACTCTTTGGAGTTAACTCATAAAGTGAGGATAGATAAAGATGAAATACTAACTCTAATATTGCTATGAAATCTTTCCACCACAATTGCTAATTATCGTTCATGAATATCAATAATTGATTTGATTTCTTAGCATGTTTATATACAACATCTAAAGCCTAATGCATGTTGAGAGACCGAGCAATTATATTGCATAGAAGACGATCTTGCATATACGAACTTATACCTCTTTGTTTCACAACCACGGATTGCAAGCTTCAATATCTCGTGACTCTCCTTTTCTTGCTACTCCTCAATCTTGCCCCTTTCTTCTTCTTCTTCTTCTTTTTTCCCTCAAAACTCTAGATTTTTTTGGGTGTCGTAACCTAGCTCTCAAATCTTCTATTTATAGAGATTAATCTTAGAGAATCATCTATAAATAATATCTTATCCTCCTAATTTCTTTTGATAATTATTAGCTCCCTTTATTTAATAAAAAATCTTACTAAGAGATATTATTTTCATTATTATTTTTGCTATCTATACACTCTCTCTTAAAAAGAAAACTTGAAAAATATTTTTATTTGTTTATCATATCAAACTTTATCTCTTTCTTTCCTTTTAAAAACTTGTAGATATGGACTAAAATTTTAGGAGATAATTCTTAGATTGTGACATCCGGGCGATGATAAGGGTGGGGAGTAATCGTCAGTATAAGAATGAGAATGTGAGATAAAAAGTGATTAAGCACGGATAAGGAGCGGCTCTTGACAAACTTCTTAGCAAAAATGGCATATAAATGAATCGAATACGTACCGGAACAAGAGAGATCCAGAGACTGTATAGGTATAAGACTATACGGTTAAAGATAGGTTAAAAGAATTGATAGGTACTACCAATACCAACAAGGTGTATCTATCTTTTTGGTAGTTTATCCTTGGGAAGATGTATGAGTGATGATAAAGTACACTGAAATAACTTGTATTGGTTTGTAGGGACAGTCGTCAATCCCAAAAAAATGGTCGCACATTACATAGATGCTCTTTTCCCCCATTTTTAATGTTATTTTCATTTTTAATACTATTTACTTCACTAGAAGACAATCCTCAAATTTTATTTTAAAATCTTTAGAGATAACCCCTAAAATATTTTGTATTCAAATTCTTGCATATTTTTTTTTTTGGGTTTTCTAGATAATAATCTTCTAGAATATTGGATTTTATCTTCTTTTATTTTTTTTATTTTTTTATTTTGATTTTATTATTTTCATTATTATTATTTTATTTTGTTATCTTTCATGTGAACTCTAAAAGAGACATTTTATTTTTATTATATTTATTATTTTTTTAATTCTAAATAGATGAGACAAAATATAATGTTTGATTGAAATAATGACAAAAATGTTATTTTTTATTTATAGACTAAACATATTTGACAATAATTCTTTTATTTTCATTTTCTCCTCCATAAAACTATTTTTATATTTACATATTTAGTTAGTGGATTCATTTCCTTTTTCTACCTCCCCTGGTTAGCAAGAATGGCTTAATGATTATTCCGAGACAGGAAAACTCCTAAATTGCCTTTTGTGTACCAAGTTGATCTAGTGGGACTAACTATCTACATTTCTTTGTCGATTATTTTTTGGAAAATACTTATATATTTTTTTATATATTTTTTATATTATTTTCAATTAAAAGTTAATATCTAGATTAATTTTTAATATATTATTGATTTAATTATTAATTATATATTAAAAGTATTAACTTCTTAAATTTAAAAAAATTTAACAAATCTACATATTAAATTTTAATTAGAGAATACTATAAAAAATATATAAGAAAAAATATATAAATTTAGTTCTTATTTTTTTTAGCAAGTAACATTCATGAACTTTAAATCGAGATAAATGAGAAGTAACATCGAAAGTATTATACTAATTAAGAAATTAAATTAAAAATGTATAAAAATTTAATTATGAATCGAAATAAGAGTTTTTTTATTGTTTTATTTGTATGTTGTATCAATTCAATTATTCTTTTTTATTAAAAAAATAATTAATTACGATAGCGAAAATAATATCAAAGTTTGACAATAATTGTTAACGTTTATTTATATAATATATAATAAGTTTAAATACTTCCTAAAAAATTGAGATTTAAATCTTCTACCTCAAGATTATAAGCTAGCATTTGCAATATAGACTCTTAACCAGTTATGGTAAATGAAAAAGATCCATTTGTTGCTAAATCTTCTCCAGGATGAGGACGCCGTGTCGTAACGTCACGTCATCTCATCTTTTGCCGGTTCTTTCATTTTTTTTTTCAAATCAATCATTTATTTATTATTATAATCTTGCCTTTGATCTATTGAAGCGTCATAATAATAATGATAATATTATAATACAAATAGTGAGATTTTATTTTATTTTATTTTTTTTATTTGTGAATTTGTGAATGCTATATCGAACTGATGGATGATGATCAATATTCTCTACGCTTAAACATTTGGCTTTGTTGTGGCAAGATACACAGGAACGTTTACTTTTCTGCTCTTGTTTGGTTATGGATTTATGAATCTTGTAGATTTGGCAAGAACACATGGCTCTGGGGAAGATTTGCTGGGTTATTTTAGTTTCGGCTGTAATCTTTGTGGTTCATCATACTTCCCCTGTGATAGCTGGGGACATAGTCCACGATGATGATTCAACTCCGAAGAAGCCTGGATGCGAGAATCAATTCGTTCTGGTACAACCAATTCAACCTTTTATCTGTGTAACCTTTTCTGATTTTAGCAAGAAAGACTGCTGATGCTACTTAATTTGCTGTTTTTGTTAGATGTTTTAGTGGGTTAATGTTTCTGATGATTTGAGAACTATACAAATGATTGTATTCAACACGCTGAACTTTCACGAGCTGTATATTTTGGAGCAAGGAAAAAAATGTGATCTTCAATAATGAAAACAAATCTTTGAAATCCTGGGTTGTACTGTGGGAAATGAGTTGCCGTTTTTCTTTTTTGTTCTCAATTTTGGTCAGTGAGATGCTTTAAAATAGATTTACTTCCAATTGAGTTCATGGAGTGTATTAGCTTTTGCTTTTGAGGAATGGGTAAACTTGTAGTTTCTATTTCCACCTCCCTTTTTTTTTCTGGTTTAGATGATTGATTCAATGTTAGTGTTGCCATCACTGGTTATGCTTTTCTGCTTTCTGTCTCGAACAATAGTCTTTTACTCCTTTTTCCACCCAAAGTGCTTATATATTTTGTCCAATTCGATAATTGAGATTATGTAGTTACTGATTAACTATGAAGTTCAAATGGTTATTATGATGAAATACATTCTTTGCTTGCAATAGGTAAAAGTGCAAACTTGGGTCAATGGCATAGAGGATGCTGAATTTGTTGGTGTGGGTGCCAGATTCGGCAGAACCATTGTGTCAAAAGAGAAAAATGCTCGGCACACTCGCCTTATTCTTTCAGACCCTCGAGATTGTTGCAGTCCTCCAAAGAATAAGGTTTTTTGTTCATATATAATATTGTCATTTGTACATTGGTCCCTGATGTTGCTTAGTACTAAGTTTCATCAATTGCACTGTTTCCATAATCGGTTAGATTGTGGGAGATGTCATCATGGTGGATAGGGGCAACTGTACATTCACAATGAAAGCAAATAATGCAGAAAATGCTAATGCTTCAGCTATCCTCATTATAAACAACCAAAAAGGTACAAGTTTTTTTTTTCCCTTTTTTTAATATACCCTAGGGGCTTTTGCTGATCAGTTGAGCAGAAAATTAAGAGAACTTGCTTCATGGGCCATTTAGTGAATCATTTCTGTTCTGGGTACTGTTACAAGCCTAGTATCTTTTTGGGCCCAAAATAATTTAGTCCCCATTGTCATGGCTCATGCTATTCATCAAAAAATAAAAAAGACCAACTCCATGTAACCCCAATGGGCTGACAACAGTTGTTATGGATTGCTAAATACAAAAAGGAAAATGAGGCTTGATTTAAGCAAGGCCTTTGGTGGGATTGATCATCTGAGAAGAATTCATTTTCTTACCTAATATGTCATTGCACATTGGCAGCTATGCACTTCTTTTCCCCTGTGCTCACAGAGAAAAGAACTTGTACCCCAAACGCTCTAAGCAATCTATTGTCTTCTTAAATGGAGTTAAAACAATATTTTAAAACATTTAAAATATTGAACTTTAACTCTACTAAAAATGCTGAGGGTCAAAGTTTGCTTTCATTATGACTTTATCAAATTTGTTTCTGTTGTTTGCAGAACTTTACAAGATGGTTTGTGAACAAGATGAAACCGATTTAGATATACACATACCTGCTGTAATGCTCCCACAAGATGCAGGTACAAGGTTGGAGAAAATGCTGATGAGTACTTCATCCGGTGAGGTTCCTTTTGGTTTTCATTTTTGATGGTGACAGTATCTTTATCATCTTTGCATGCAAAATCTTTGTATCCATTGCTACTTTTGTTTCCTCTTTTAACCTCCTGTGGGAATGGGAAGATGGATTCCCAATATTACCTGTAGAAAAGCTTTCTGAATTTTTTTTTCTTTCTACAGTGTCTGTGCAGCTATACTCTCCACGTCGATCAGCTGTTGACATAGCGGAAGTATTTCTATGGTTGATGGCAGTTGGTACCATACTATGTGCATCTTATTGGTCAGCATGGACAGCCAGAGAAGCAGGTATTGAACAGGACAAGCTGCTAAAGGTCAGTTTTGCTAACCAGTCTTTTTCTTTTTCATATACTGTAGCTGATCTAACAAATTGATGACAAATCTATATTTCTAGGATGCTGCGGATGAAATCCCAAGCACTGAAGATCAACATGTTGGTGGTGGTGGAGTTTTATACATAAACACGAAAACTGCAGTTCTTTTTGTAATAGTTGCTTCGTGTTTCCTGTTTATGCTTTACAAACTTATGTCGTCATGGTTCATTGAAGTCTTGGTTGTTCTCTTCTGTATTGGTGGTATTGAGGTATATAACATGCCTGCTTTCAAAATTAGTTTAATGTTCTGAATGCATGATTTCATCTGAAAAGTAATTCCCTATCTGCATGTTATACCCATGCAACGCATGAGTGCACTTTAGTTGTCCATTATTTCCTCAATATCCTCTTCCTAGTTATCTGTAACCTTGTAGTTTCTTGTATCTGCAGGGTTTGCAAACTTGTTTGGTTGCTTTATTGTCAAGGTGTGATACTTCTTGTTTTTTCTTTTTTATTGAACTCATTGGCGTCGTATGATCCATATTGCCGACCCCACTTGGTGGGATAAGGCTAATGTTATTGTTGTATCAGCAAGTAATTTACAGTGCATAAATTTTTAGAAACAATTCCTGTGTCTTTATCTGGAAAGCTGAGCTCTGGTCACATGGAGAATTGATGTCCTTTTTACCAGTCAAAATTCTATTTATTAATTTCAGTGGGAGGGCATGTGGATGTTGCAACCTACTTTTTTTTACCTTACTCATTTCAGCCTTGTGTTCGCCCATATCTCAAGGACTTTGTACTTTTCTTCATATAATAATGATTTTGCCCAGTAAAAACCAAGTTTGACCCATAAGTAAAGAAGCATGGCCTTTTAATGAGCTGAAGATTTTATGTGAAAAAGAATGAATGACACATATTACTGATTTTGTAGTGACTTCAGGTCAAATGGACTTTAATATTTGCGGCTGAAGATGATTCTTTTGAACAGGATTGAATTGCTGAATTGCTGGGAAGGGATTTTCTGTGTGATTTGTCTGCATATCATTCTTTGCTGAATTTAGTCTGATCAGTGTTTGACTTTTTGTGATCTTGCTGCATTTTGACCCTAGGAAGTATCATATCAGTGTTTGAAAATTGATATCATTAATTATTAAAGGAGTGATAAATTGATAAAATATTTTTTTTAATTCTTGATTTCTATGGTTACCCAGTCTCTTGTTTATTTATGATTGAGAAAGACATTATGAATATGAAAGTTGAGAAGGATGTGCTCTAAAATGTTAGAAACATTAGTCCATGAATGACTTTTTATCTTCTTAATTACAAGTTCTTTCAATTTAATCTTCCACTGCATTAGTGCCTATTCCAATTTCGTCTTCTTTTGTTCCTCCATGCAGGTGGTTCAAACATGCTAGTGAGTCATATATCAAAGTACCTTTCTTTGGAGCTATCTCATACCTGACATTGGCTGTTTCTCCATTCTGCATAGCATTTTCGGTTCTCTGGGCAGTTTATCGCAATGTCTCTTTTGCCTGGATAGGTCAAGATATACTTGTAAGGAAAATTTTTTCTCCCTAGTTATATATTATTTCCCACCTCATCTCACCTTAGAAATGATTTATCTGAGGAGATGACGTTTGATAGAGCCCATTGGCGTCGTATGATCCATGTAGCCGACCCCACATAGTGGGATAAGACTAATGTTTTTGTTGTTGTTGTTGTCTCTTTTTTATTTACTTGCAGACCACAATTTCTTTAAGTACTAGATCCATAGGTTTCTTCCTAATATTGATAGTGAGTTGAGAAGCTATCTTCTTTGTACTTACCCTGCTTTCATCTAATCACTGATTTTCTTTCCTTGGTAATTCAAACAGGGAATTGCACTGATAATTGCAGTTCTCCAGATTGTTCGTATACCTAATCTCAAGGTAGTAATTGAGCTCAAACTCATCATTCAGCTGTGGCCATTCCTGAATTTTATTACTTTTCAACAATAGCCCTTGGATGATGTATTTTTGATATGAACTAGATGTTTTAGCAATTTTAGAGTTGCATTTTGATATAAACTTGCCATGTGTTTACTTTGCTCTACGATCTGGTGTTCTGTTGCTTCTATTTCTCAAGATCTATGTGTGTGGTCAATCAAGAAAGTTAAATCTGTGAGGTGGAGTTGGTATAAAATATATGAGCATATAATATTATTACTTTATTATCTCCCTCTCTATTCATTGATTCAAGAATTATACAATGCCATTTTACACGGTTAATTTTTCTTTTGTTTCCATTAAAATGTCTTATCATCTGCCAGTCTGGCTTGTAATTAATATCTTGGTGTTGTAAACACTAGTTAGATATTGTGCTTATTGACATGCTTGGGATAGTTTGTCATATGCTGAAGGTGTGAGTTTGGTAAGTAACCCAGTGTGTTGAAGTAATAGATAACTATGGTTCAATTTTTGGCTATCATATTAATATTAGCAAGAGTAGGTCTAGTATGAAGCTATATGGGACCAATATGTTGAGATGAATGTTGTTTCCTTTCTAGTTGTCAGTCAATGCTTGTATATATGACTTGTCCTGTTGTGTTGATATACTCAGGTTATATTAAATGTTCCTTGATGAAAAATAAAACTCTCATCTTTACACTTGAGTGTTTTATGAACTAGGTTGGTACAGTTCTTCTGGGTTGTGCCTTTCTGTATGACCTCTTCTGGGTGTTTGTCTCACAGAAATTGTTCAGTGAAAGTGTGATGATTGTGGTTAGTCTTCTGACTCTTCTCATACCTTATTGGCTTATTCTAAATTGTGACAATCACCAACGACATATTTGCTTAGGCATATGATCTGTTTACATTACTTTCAATAGGTAGCTCAGGGAGATAAAAGTGGAGAAGATGGTATTCCAATGCTCTTGAAGTTCCCACGCATGTTTGATCCATGGGGCGGTTACAGCATAATAGGATTTGGAGACATCCTTTTACCAGGCACGCTAGTAGCATTCTCACTAAGGTTAACTCCTCCCTATTCCCCTCCTACCCCGTTATTCCATTGCATATTTCTAGCATAGCTCCTCAATCTCAATATCTATGCCAAATGACACGCCTTAATAAGAAGAACTGCAGTCTGTTCACAAGTCATTTTAAGTTATTTGAATTTTATACACAACAATGCCCTAATATTATGAATTGAAAACTGCCTTGTCTACAGTGATTTTCAGAAATTTTATTGAGAATGATGGTTAGAGTTACCCAAAACCATTCATATATTATTCACACTAGTGTATGAAAAACTGGACCGAACCAATCTGTTCGACCAGTTGGATTAGGAACTGGTGTCAGGTCCGATTTTGACGAAAAAGGGAACCGGAGGATTTTAGAACCAGTCAAAAACTAGTCAAACCAGTTGCAAACCAGTAATGAACCGGCTGAGAACGAGTTGAATTGGTCAAAATTTTATTTTTATTTTTAAAATAAAATAACATTATTTTTAGTACTAAATAGCACTATTTTTTATATAAATATTTTTTCTTTCCATATTATAATATTATATAAGCATTGCATTATTATGATACATAATTATCAATAATGATAAATTTACTTAACAAGTAATATGAAAATAGAATATTAATTAACTATTTTAAGTTTAAAATATGATTATAGATGAATATCAACTTATTTAGATTATTAATAATGATAAATTTACTTAATTTTATTACTACCGATTTAATTATAATTCAACCATAGTAGAACCATTGAACCTTGTTCCACTGCATTGACTAATTCAATGAATGGTCTAGTTTTTAATACCTTGATTCACACATAATGAATATAGACATCCAAGTCCCTTTATACTTTATATAGCATCTGGGATCCGTCCTAAGGACTAATAACAGACATAACAGATTCCTCTGGGAAACTAACACAACCACCTTGGAATTTGCCCAACTACCTTACTAATACTCTATTTAATATTGTAACCACACTCCCCCAAAACCATTCTTGTCAGGACGTGGTACATGAGAAGTGTCAAAATCAGGAAACTATTGTTGAATAGCACCCAGGACTGTCATGTAATATGCCCTGTTATCACCACTCACCAGGACGATCTGCATATTTCTCTTTAAGAGCAACTATGATTGGTCGGCACATTTGCTTAATCAGTTGCATAAATGTGACTTGGATCTTCCCTTTGTTATGGATCATGAGAAGCCTTGTTCTTTTCTTTCTTGATTTAAGAAACTGATACCACTCCAATATGCACGCCAATTGCCAGCTGTTCCATTGTCTTTTCCACTTGTACACCTGCTGCTCGTCCAGGAAGCCACCTTTCCTCCTATATTCCAAATCTTGATCGGGTATTCTCCATTCAGTGAAAAGCAGTGGCCTGGAGGGGAACAAGGACAGTGGCTCTGGTTCCTTGGTTTCTTCCATTTACCACTGTCTTTCCTTCCCTCAAACAGTCTTTGGCTCTCCCATAGTCTTCTTTCTTCCAACCAGATCCAGAATCTTGTGTCTTATATTACACTTCTTGGGTGGGTATCTAGTGGATTTTTGTTGTCTTGAACTTTCATGACCGAAGGCTCCTCAAGAATGGTGGTATGTCTTGCACTCAAGCAGCAATTCATTCTCAATCTCCATCTTCAATTCTTGGACCCTTACCGCTACTTTCTCCAGCAGCTCCTTTGTGCCACATACTTCACTGCCACTATACTACCCCACCTGTGGGTGTGGTTCTGCCACCCCCACCAATTCCCACAACCTCTTCACTGCCACCGCTTGCAACAAGAAGGATCTAGTTGCACAATTTGTTCATGAATGAATCAAGTTTGAAGTCAATCTTGGACTCCAACTTCTATTCAAGTTTAGTCATCATATCAAGTCTTGCCACCATCAGAGCCACTGTCATACACAGGTCTCCTATCTCCTGCTCAAGTTCCCGGTACTTGTCACTCCAGCACGTATCCTTTGCCATTCCCAATTGACTCCATTGATACCACTTGGTACAGAGTTACCCAAAAACATTCTCATAATCATATATTAAGTCCCTTTATATAGCATCAGACCCTCCTAACTGCTAATAACAGATATAACAAACTACTCTAGGGAACTACCACAACTGCCTTACTAATATTCTTTTTAATATCGTAACAAACAGACTACCCTCACAAGGAAGGAAATGAATCATTGCAGTTCACCTTGAGTTTCTAAAAGAGCATTTTCCACAAATGGAAGAGCACTTTCTGCATTATAGTTTTCATCCCGGCTTTCAGTTCAAGAAAAAAACTAGTGATCAACGGTATATGGGCCATTCTTGTAGGTATGATTGGCTGGCGAACAAGAGCCTTCGAGGCGGATACTTCTTGTGGGCGATATTTGCATATGGCCTTGGTGAGAAATTGCTAGAAACATCTACCTCAACTATTGTTGACTTCAATGACTGTGATTTTCAAATAGTGTAAATTATTTGTTTGCTTATATGATAATTGATTCGCTGAGCATTTTGACAGGTCTTCTCATTACGTATGTGGCACTAAACTTGATGGATGGGCATGGCCAACCAGCTTTGCTCTATATTGTTCCATTCACTCTTGGTAGTTCATAAATAATTTGAATTCATTTATGAAATTGTAAAACAGCTTGGTAGTCCTTTTTCTTTGTTTATTATGCTCACAGTTTCTCACATCAATGCAGGGACCTTTTTGACATTGGGAAGGAAGAGAGGAGATCTGAGGAATTTGTGGACAAGAGGAGAACCAGAAAGACCCTGTCCACACATCAGACTCTGACAACAGAGTGATGAAATAAACAATGAATGATATTGTAACTTTAAATTGTATTGAATTGAATATATTCAGTCTATGAAACGTACCACACTAATCATCATAACATTGGGACCAAAACCATCCTGTTAAAGGCTTAGTTTCAGGGAGTTGTATGAAATTATCCCCTTAAATGAAGCCAGGGCTCTCAAATATAAACAATCTGCTTCTATTTCTACTAAGAAATCTCGTGACTAACTGGGTTGCTTGGAGCTTAGTGTACTCACACTGCCACCTTTCTTGTGGTTGATTATCAGAGTTGTATTGTGGCCATTCTAACGATGGTGAATGATATTTTCTCTGCAATTAACAGGAGAAAGAAAATGAAAGATAAAACAAGTGATGCTAAAGTGATGTCAAGCTGAAGGCCAGTTGTTTTCATGGGCTCCAGAGTCCTGTTTCTGGTAGTTCTCAAATGCTTAGAAAGGATGTCGAAGTTTGCTTTCCGAGAACAAGTCTTTCTGAAATTGAAGCTAGTGAAGTTGAAAGCAAAGTATTGGTATTTTATGTGTTGTACTATTATTTTGCATTTAATTTTACTTTGTGGATCCTCAATATCAAAGAATCCGGATTCGTGCTTTCTCCATTTATTTCTGGTTAGTTTCTGGGTATGTCATGAAGACTCCCTGTTTAGAAAAAGAAAGTAGCAGTGGTTGAAAATGTCAATTGATGGTCAACAGAATGTGATTAAAAATATCTCACTTGAAATTAAAAGCAAATTAGATATTCCTAAGTGTTTTTTAAGCCATGGGGCCTAACCCAACTCCTTGTAGAGCTTTCACAAAAAATAAAAAATTTATGAATTAGATAGCCCATATACATGTATATCTATTCATTAAGAAAGAAAATGAGACAACAGAATGTGTTTGTGTTTGGGTTTATATTTTTTCATCATTACTTCTTTTCTCTCTACTTTTTCCCAAATACATTATTTACATTTACTTTTATAAACGTAAAAGAACCAGATTAAACTTAAATTATATTTCCAATAGGCATGCATTAATAAATTGTCCAGATATCACACCATAAAAAATAAAAAAAAGAATTGTAGGTATTTTTTTTCTTTTCATTATTCTAACCAAGTGGATTTACGAGACGGGGCATGTCGAATATCAATTTTAAAGAAAAAGTCCGATGATAAAATTTTGTTTGCCGTGGACATTGTGTTAATGGGTTTGAGGGTTTTTCGTATCTTTTTGTCTCAAAAATTAAAACAACATGAAATGAAGAAGATGTTCCAGTAATGGGCTCAGTGAAGTTTAGGATTTGGTAGAAGCTTTTTCCCAAGTCTCATGTGCATATTTAGCAGAGGTAGTAATTGAACTAGATCCTGCTCGGGGCTCAAGAGAGCAAGTTAGACTGTTTAGGTTTGTAATTAGTGTTTTTTTTTTTAAGATTTTATAAATATCTAGCTATAAATTAGATCTTTTATATCTCTATATATATATTATTTATTTTCTATATACTTCATGCAATTATGAGATCTATCTAATTGATATTAGTAGTAGAATAAACTGATTTTATTTCCTTTTGGTTTTCCATAACATGGCAAGCCAATTTTATAAAATAACAGTTGGCACTAAGGATATAAACCTGTGTTTTGTATTTGTGAGAGAAATCACATTAATTTATTTTATGACAATAAAGTATAGTTTATATTTGTAACCCTCTTAACCATGTGAGCTAAATGGGTTGATTTATTTAACTCATCTCGCATAATGAGTTAAGTTGTTTAAATGGTTCAGTCAGTTTTGAATTTTGATGTTGATTTCAACTATTTTTTGTTTTTTTTTTAATAAAGAAAAGGAGGGACTCGCCTGCTGATAACTGTATTTTTCTTATCTGTTATCAAAACTAAAACGAATAGAAAGTGTGTGAGAGCACAATTTCAACCACCCTAAGTTGATGCTGCTTTCACTGTCAGTAATTCTTTTGAGGAAGAAATCTTTCGATGAGCTTTTTATGTGGGACTAAGAAAAAGAGGAAAGGAACCATTCCAAGAATTTACCGCAAAGATTCAGCAGAAAATTGCGCTTACCGTCCATAATTAATTCATAGAAATGACCTTTTCACAGTTAATATTATTAATAAAGTTAACTACTTTCTACCGACACAGATACAGGTCAGTGTAAGTGATAGGAATTTTTATCCTCTAAATTAGCCACTAAAAGATTTAATTCATAATTTTTATATATAAAGTAAATTTAGTTGGATGATTTATCATTTACTTTTTAATATTTTAAAAGAAATTAGTTCGTAAATACTCCTACTCTACTATGGAAAAACAAAAAAGTTGATTGCTTTCTGCGTAAACTACTCTTGTTTAACACAATCCAATAGATTAAGTGGACCTCAATACCCTAATTTTAGCCGACATTACGTCCAACCTTTTTCACAATTAAACGGCTCAACGGTCAACCCCAACAGTACTTTGTCTCACATTAAGGCATTGGTTCAAATATCTATGGACTGGATTCTGTTAAATAATTTAAATATTTTTTTATTTTTTGAATCATTCACTATGTATTTTAAAAAGGTAAAATTAAAATATTATTTTTCTTATTATATTGCTAATTTTTAAAATAAAAATCATTAAAACTTGTTTTTAATTATATATAAAATCTAAGCCGTTCAATCAAATTGAATTTAAATTTGTTGTTCATGTTGCTGCTGCAATAACAAGATCGGAAAATTATAGTGAATGATCTTTAAGAACCAATATTTATTGTGATCATAAAAATTATAATTAGGCTAAATGATTAAGAGACAACCAATTGATAATCATACCTTTCATAAAAAAGAAGCCCCTGATATCGAACCTGAAAATACAACCTAGTGCAAATTTTGTTTTGCATCTCGCCTCTTTTTCATCATCCATTCTCACTATTTGCAATCAAATAAAGAAGGAAAAAATTTAACATTACCTAAAAATATAAGGAAAAATTATGAATTATGACCAAAATAGTGAATTAATAATAAACTAAGACCAACTATATAATTAATTATGTTAAGAGATCAAATATTTTCAAATTTAAAAAACTAATATTACCAAAATATTCTCAAACTTCCCTCACCTCTCCACCACTGCCCTGGTGGTCAATGGACAATCAATAGAATTGACCACCATTAACTGGTCACCAACTTTTGGGGGGGGGGGGGTGTGGAGGGGGCAGTGGAACTAAAGCCATTTTGATAATTTTAACTTCCAAAATATTTCACTTAAGAACTAGTAGTCTCTTGACATAATTAATTTATATATAATTTCACTTTTAATTAATTCACTATTTTAGTCCTAATTCATAAGTCTCCCTACTAATACTCTAAAGAGAATGCAAATCAAAATTAAGTGTGCATATTTGTGATAATTACAACTATAGGTGTTTAGAGGCTCCATGAACTCAATTCAACTTAGTTTCTTTGGGTTGGGTCAAAAAATTAACCAAACCTATCATGTCCCCAACTTAGTAAGGCACCATGTCATTGCAAAGCAAACACCAAGTTGAAATGATACCCAACCCATGAGCACCTCTAAATTCATGACATTCAGTGAGACTTTGTTAATAAGTTTCAATTTGTCTAAGGGTTATTTTGTTTTCTTTTTCTTGGGGTCAATTTGCATATATCTTTTAGTTTTTATGTCCTTTAGTCTAATTATAATTTTTTTTATTTTTCACCATAAGCATTAACTTTTATAGATTATTGCAACATCCATAGAAAATTAATGCTTTAAGCACTCAATTTGTATTAGATTATAATGACATTTAAAGGAAAAAAACAATATCTCGGAAAATCTAGACTATTTAAAACACAAGTAAATCCAAAATTTTACTGTGACCTTGTATTAGATCCCTACGATGCTCAAACTTCAACAAACTAATTATCAATTAAGACCTATTTGTAATAGGTCTTAAAGAACCCTTAGAAAAGGGTAAACTCTGATTTAGCCATTCAAAGTGACTCCACTCAAAGTGATTGGGCTTCATAAACTCCTATGAAGTATCATAGGCAACATAAAAAACAAGAGGGAATCACAATAAAATAGCAGTGGATGGGATTGATTACAAAGAAAAAAATTTTAATTAATAAAAAGGTAAAAATTGGAAAATTGAGTAAGAAAATTGAAAAAGTAAATAGTAACAGATTCTATTTATAATAAATGGTATTTTTAGTCCTAAAATGTGATTCCCCTAAATAAAATATCTAAGAATTTCTAGTTGAGTATAATTAGTCTATAAACTCTACACTTGGCCAATTCTACTAACATAATGCAATTATATAAACTGAAGTGGATCAATGGTCGCGACTCCACTATCCTTGTGAGTAGATAACGTCATGAGAAGATAATGGAGTCCACGTATCCAGTTGCTTCCCCTCTTGTCAAAAGTTGAAGCCTTTTCGTGGAAAATGGACATTTCAAAATGAAATAAGTCTCAATAATATCGGACAAAAGTTATTCATCTGTCTATTTTAAACCTACAAAATATCTATATTTTATACCTATTTACATCTCAACATATCATTATTTAATATTTTTTGACATAATTTTGCATAACTTGAACCATATTTGCATCACAAGAATATTTATAAGAAATTTTGGAAAAAATATATCAAAAAATGAGGAAAAGAACACTAAAAAACATACTTATTAGCCCTAGTACATTTCCTTACCCATGGTCAAGTGAGAAGGCGAGGAGGGGCTCACTTTGTGATTAGACCTGGCTAGCACCAGATGGTCTCGAACCTTGGAAAAATAACGCGTTGGAGCTGGCTCCATATGGAGAAAATAAGTTGGACTTGGCACCAACTCACATTTGAATAAGTGACGTATTTTTTACATGGTTTCATGAGTTCTGCATGACTTTTTGGGCCTTTATGGCTTCTTGATCTCCTCTATATAAAGGGATGAGAGAGAAACACCAAAACACATTTAGTCAAGCAACCGGGGGCTAGAGAATATGATTTTAAGGGCTCATTTGGTTGGATTACATGGGGGTATGTGATGTAATGGGAATTACATTACTGATAGAGATCAAGGAGATATGTTAAAGATTCTCAAGCGCTACCCACATGATCCATCTCAAGAAAATTCTAGGTCTTTTTTTTGTTAAATAATTTTGTTTGTTTATTTATTTATTTTATTGGCTTCCAATTTGTATTTTCTTGGGGCCAAAATCATTAGTTGATTTAAATTAGAATAAATAAAATCTATTAGATATCTTTTAAAAGATTTCCTAGATTTGAATTTAAGAGATTATCTAATAGTATTAGGATTATATATCAATTTTATTATTTTTCTTTGAATTTTCGTTTTTATTATTAGGATTTTTTTAATTAGATATATCTTTTAGATTTTCTAAATCTATTAGAATTATTTGGGTCTAATTGTTTTAGGATTAGGGTTTTTCTTATTTTGCTTATATAAAAGCCTTTATGTAATGCATTTTCTTCAGTGAATAGTGGAATAATATTATTATAACTTTTTCAGTAAGGATTTACTGAGTTATTTCTTTTCTCTCTCTTATTTTTTATCTCTCTCTCCTTTTTCTTATCTAACCTACCGTGAGGAGTGATCAACCTTGTGGGCGTCATTATAGTTAGGGATCTAGAGACAAGTTCTTCTAGGGTTCTAACTGATCATTTTCTAAATCTTTTGAGTCAAGTTCTTGCGCTACTCTGTATTTTCTGGGTACTTGAGACAGGTTCTCTTTGTGTCCATATCAATTACCTTACTGAAGTTGTTTGGTTGCATCGAATACATGTAATGATGATTATATATGTAATGCTGAATACCTTTATTCAAGTGATTTCTTTCACATCCATTTTGTTATGTGATTCTCATTACATAGTTGTAATCTTTTTGAAAAGTCTAAATTACCCCTCTCAAAAATAAAAATGACACATCCTTCCCACTTCATCATCATCTTCACCAACCACCTTCATTTCCACTGACCTTCCCACTTCATCTCCACCGATACAGACCATTGTTGCTGGCGACACCATCTTTAACCTTCATCATCTTAGATTTGTGGTTTGTGACTATCACCACTGCCACCATCGCCTCTCAAGCCCTCACCATCGTCCCCCTTCCACAACTACGACTCCGCCAACTTATTTTTGTTGAGCACCCATCTCGTCGTCCTCTCTTCCCACTACATCGAGCCCCTATTTCCATTGACCGACAATGTCGAACCCACGAACTAGAGCAAAGATTTAACCCATGAACCACAAGGCGGCAAAACCCATGAATCAGATCTAAGATTTTTGTTTCTTTTCCTTCTCCGTCCAATCACCATCACCATCACTCTCTCTATTATTTTCTATTCAGTTCTTCATTCTTCTTCCTTGCACAAAGATTTTTTGCTTCTTCTCCATTGAACCCACGAACCATATTGGATTTGTGTGATTGTTGTGGAGTTGATCTTGCTATATGTGGATCTATTTAGTGTTGCTGATGAGTTAGATATGTTGCATGAGAGAAAAAGGAAAAAGACGTTGCTAGTGAGGAGGAAGGAAGAGGAAGAGGAAGAGGAAGAGGGGAAAAAGTTGATGAGGATATTTTTGTCTTTTTACTTTGTTTTTATTTAATTAAATATCAATAAATTTATTTCCCATAATCCCAAAATCAACCAAACAAATACTTATGTAATTATCATTCCATCACATCTCATTATATTACATTACATTACATCATCTACCCCCTAGTAATTGAACCAAATGGACCTTCAAGCTTTTGGAGCAGTTAGAAGCAATCAAGAGGCAGATAGAGCAAGAAATTGAGGAAATTCTATAGCAACAGTTTTTTCTTTTCTACCTTTCTCTTTTGTAATTTTTGCTTTATGATTTGGAATTATTATTGTGTTGAGATGATTACTTCTATGGATTGCTAAATTATCAATCAAGGGTAGAGATGTAATCTGATTGGGATTGACTCAGTTTTATATTTTTTATTATGACTCTGGGTTTCAAGTCTTAACTATATACTTGATTTTTATATTTTCTTCAATTATATCTATCTTCTTTGCTCTATTATTGATTATAAAATCTAATTTGTGGGTGAACTTCAAGAATCGAAAGGAGAAAGACAAGCATAGACTTAGGAAGATAGACGTAGATAATTAGGCTAAAGATAGATCTAGAAATTTACGGTGATTTAGGTTGTAGTTTCATAGTTTGATTAAATGAGTGAGTTATGTGAGAGTAAATACAACTCTAATTGAATATGGACTTGTGTTGGTTGGTCACCCAAGAAAAGGTGACATAGGTGATACAAGATTTTCACCTTTTTGAAGTGTAGCCCAATTTCACTAGATGTACAGCAGAATATGGATGAATAAAGTGTGAAGAATTTGATAGATGAAATAAGTAGATGAAGAGTAAGATATAAGAATTTATATTGGTTCGGCTCAAATCACTTAACCTACATCCAGTCCTTAAGTCACCACTTGAAATTATCACTATATCTCACAAATTTGATCCGGGCATTTGTGAAGTCTCAGTACATCCCACAAGTTTCAGCAGACACTTATGAAATCATTTTCCCTACACCCTTACAGGATGTGTAATTTTCCTTAGTGTTTCCCCCACACTAAAATTTTATCCAGAAATTGTAGGAAAGAATGATTACAGAATGAAAACTCTCTTTTAGAGTAGATAAAACTCCATCTGGTCCTTAATATAAAACTCTTTTAACCGAATCACGCGGATTAAGAATTGAAATTAACATTAATTAATTACCTCGATTTCTCCAAAAATTTCAACATTTTTCCAAAACTACCCTTATTTAATCTCTTTCTCTTTCTCTTTAGAAACATTAAATATGGACATTTTTTGAAAATGTATAATAAATACTACCTTGTATATTGTAAATGATTTTATATTTAGAACCAGGATAAAAGATCTTATATATAACACATGATAGAGTATATTGAAAGCTCACTCTATTGAGGTGTGTTATCTTTAAATATTTATACTAAAAGATTTTATGCATTAAAACAGCACTTTGACACAAAACTCACTTAATTTGTTATCCATAAGTTCAAATAAGATTCTATTTATATATTTATAACTTAACTAATCGTTAGACACAAGATCTATCTATTTGACACAAGTTCTAGCCGTGACTCTAAAAAAAAAAACATTCAACAACCACATTAAGTTCGTTTGATATACTAAAATTTGAATTTCATAGCTCAATAGATAAATTTTGCAAAGTCAGCATAGTTATGTGTTTAATGTTGAACTTCAAAATTCGAATTTCAGAAAGAAAAATTTGAACTTCGAGTTTATCAAAGATAATTCATGTTAGTTCATGCGAATTTTTATATTAAAAATACGTATAAAAAGTTTGAATAATTATTTCAAGTTTTCACAATGCATTTGAAATTCAAATTTCAGAAGCTGAAATTTATCTATCAGGGACATGTTCAATGTGGTACAAAAATTTTTCTTTATGAAATTTGAATGTTGAACTACAAAGTTCGTCTGTTAGAGGCATATTCTAACAAGACTCATAGGTTCTCATTTCAAAATTCGTACTTTGAAGTTAAAAATTCATTTATCAGAAGAGGTGACTTTAAACTCTCTTTGAACTTCACCAAAATTCGAATTTTGATTAAACTCCATGCTAATTTTATATATTTTCACTAGCAATGCTTAACCTGAAATTTAAATTTCAGAACCGAAATTTGTCTATCAAAGATAAAGAGTTTGTAACTTCGAATTTCACTAAGAGTAAAATTCAAATTTTACATAAAATAAACATGAGTCAAACACAAAATTTGTGTGTTACCAATATTTTTCAATTCTAGCACATGCTAATATCATATTACTCAATCTAACTCGTTTAAAACATATGGTAACAAGATTAAGTAAATTTTAAAAATTAAACCACCTCAAGATCTAAGTGAAAACAAAATATATCTAATATTTAGGTTTTCAAAGGTTAAGCTCCATTTTCACTTGGTCATTCTATTTTTTGCATGCTTCCTTCTAATCTTCCATTCTCGAAGCATCTTTTTTTCTTCTTCTTTTTTGAGTAAGACATGATACTGATTTTCTTTCTTTATTTCAATACTCACTTTTCCATCTTAGACAATTATACGTTTAATGTATTACACTTATAAACTAAGTAGTTAGTCAATTATATATATTCAACTTGTATTATAAAATATAAAAGTATAGTGGATATATTAGTATATAGCATAATATATGCATTATAAACATAATTAATCACATGTTAATACACATTTTATTTTTTTAGGAACAATATATGTTAGACACATGATGCATTTGTTCATTATTACTATACATTTATCATCATCAAAACTTATATTAAACTAAATCTAACAGAACTAATATGCTGAGAGGTGATTAGGACATAATAGAACAACTATTACTATAATTACATAGAATCTAATTAAAAAGGTGAATTGGGTTATCTTAGTAAGTGAACCTCAATCCCTTGACACTTCTAATGACTAAATTAAATCTGGGCATTGCATTTAATTGTTGTTCCCTTCCTTTTTAATTTGATTTTCTCAAGTTAATTATTATTTGCTTCTGGAATTAAAAATTTGTGAATTAGTAGATTTCATAACTTTTCTTGAGTACAACTCTAGAATACTCCGAATTTTTAATTATCTTGATCATGTATATTTGAAGAAATCGATCAGTTATATATGATAATTCAACAAATATAATTAAAAAATAGTAAAACTTGAAAACTCAAGCGTAAAGAAATCACAACACTTTAGCTAATCTCACAAATATTACGGACAACCTTCTAAAGTTGCCCATGTACTCATAACATTTCCACATACTTAAAAAATATTAAAGAAATCATATTAAGTCAAAACTCCAAATAACCATTTCCTGAAGCAAACTTTGACTAAATACCATAAAACTTCACACACTTCATTATTTATTATCCCAAAAGTTAAATATGATGTTTCATAACTCAACCACAACAATTTTCATTCTTAACTAATTTCAAAAATATTACCAACAACATTTCAAAGTTACAATTTCGAGCAGTTTATTTATATAGCAACTCAACTTGAATTCATACTAAACTTGATATATACAATCCTCATAGTTAAAAAAAGCATATTATGAAAGTTTCTCATTGCCTTGTATTTTCTGCTTTACCAATTCACCCAACTAGGCTTCACAAGCTTAAACTCAAAAAATCCACCATTTGAGAGTGACCAATGTTATTACAAGCTTATTATCTACCAAAACTCTTCATGATTCCACCATAAATTAGCAATTATGAAGAGAAGACATCAATCAAAATATAAATAAGAATCAAAACTAATGATGAAATTGAGGAAAGGATGGATATTCAAGCCACAAATCTAAAAAAAAATCAGCTTAAATTAATTGAAAACCACCCCTTTGACGTACCTAAACTCACCTCAGTCAAATCAGCCACCGGAAATGATAATTCTGGTGTTTAGATAACCAAAATGTGGAGGAACTTGCGTGCAAAGTTTTTTCAGATTTGGGGCCAAAATATGCTTTTTGCATAATCTTTTTGTAAGGTTTTTAAGACTCACCCACTAAATTATAATTTTTTAAACAAATCAATTTTATATCATGACCTATATTTTTAATAATTCAATTAATTAAACACTAAATGATGATTTTTGGTCTTTAATTTACTTAATTAAATTATGGATTGTTACAATTATTTAATGTAATTTCCCCTATTATAGTAAAACCATCATATCTTTTTGTTCTTAACTTACTTTTAATTTTATGTAATTTTTAAAATAAATGTCCACAAAATAAGACTAAAATAATCAATTGAGTCCAACAAAAGTGATTTGATCTATTAAACTGTCTAATCTTATCAAATCTAACTAAATCAATTAAAAACTAATATTTAATATTTTTAGTTAGATTTACAATATTTAAATAGATATTAATTCATTCTTGATATATAAATTTGTCATATATGAAATGTCTAATGAATTTATATTCTTTGGGTAGTATGTATGTAAATAATATTTTTTTAATTAATTAATTTGCATATTATTTTTTATTTGATCAAAAGGGTTTGATTCGTAGATCTCACATCCAACCTTTATCATTTAAACTAACTTAAGATATTTACATATTGTATTTTATTTAACCTAATAAATGAACCTCAAATATGAAAAACAGACACTAAGCTTCAAAATTTGAAAGGATTCATAATACATATCTTAAAAAAAACATCATTAAATTTTTATTTAGAAAATTATATTAATTTTTATAATCTTATGATCAGTATATAGTTTCACAAATAAGTATGTAATTTCTAATTAAAACAAACATCAAATTTATTAATATAAAACATAATAAACTCTATACCAAATCATGCTACAAACAAATTGTGAATAGAATGACTTATTTTTCAAAGTTCATATAATTTATGGGATCACCCAAGTCTTGGTTTAAAAAAAATTTACTCTGGAATGGACCACATTTAAGTTTAGTATATTTTAAATGACAACTAAGTTAATACCATGTGTTATACTAAGTACAAAAAGTTAGATGACTTCTGAATATAGATTATTAACAATTCTTATTTCTTAAAAATTATTTTTATTTATTTAATTGTAATTTATATAGCAAAGCTTCATTTGATAACCATGAAGAATAGAATCTCATTAGTTATTAAAAAGAAAGAATCTCATTTTGAAATATATAATATTTATTATATATTTTTATTATCTTTTATTTGATTATTATGACGGAACCTCAGAAAATTTTATAATGGTGCAATTTTTCACTTATTATTATTATTATTAATTTTTTGAAAGAAAGACATTTAAGAACCTTCATATAAAAATATTATAAAATAAATAGTACAAGCGTTGAATTCAGTTGATTCAAGTTAAAAATTTAATTTATAGAAATACTGAATTTTTTATCTAATCTTTAAAAAAAAATATTTTCATAAAAAAAAATATTTTCATACAAGTTCTTAAATTTTTTTTTTTTTGGCGCCAATGGTGGGGGTGTAATAATGAATGAATGGGGGACTTATTATTAGACTGATCCCCCCTATCCCCGCGCCCTATCCTACAGCTGTAACCAAAATATTTATTGAGTTCTGACACGTCCCTGCTTTAACTCCTTCTGTACTATACATATATGTGTATATATATATATATATATATTAATTTTATTTTTAAAATTTTATTCATTTAATTGCAAAAACTAAAAATATTATACGTACTAATGAAATTAATAACTAAAAATCACATATTATTTCGTCATTTTTAATATTTACTAAAATTTTAAAAATAATTAGGCAGCAAAAAGAACATATAAAAAAATGATCTTATACGTAACACTGCTTGTTTAAATTTAGTATATATAATTATATAAATATAAAAAATTGTAACATTTTTAAAATATTAATTTGATTTAAAAAATAACAATACATAGAATAATATAATAAAAAATAATAAAATAAGGTTAAAATGGTCATTTGCTACTATAAATGTGTTACTGTACCAAAAAAATAAAATTACACAGCTATCAAATGTAATAATGAGTGCAACAAATGGCCAAAACAAAAACAGGAAATAGAGTGGAACAAACTTTCATAACTATTTGATATTAAGCATACGTTTGAGAGTTATTTTTTTCATATTAAAATGACATGAAGTGGAATATTTAATGAGTTCACCCCTTAAATCATTATTTAGATTTTTTTAAAAGAGATAAAGCAAGGTAAAGGATGACCTCCAAATTTTCTTTAGTTATTATAAATCCAATTTTTTCTATTCCATAAATTATGAAGTCAAAGATATAATAATTTAAAGTTAATATTATAATTATAAAATTATTCATAACCTTATAAAAAAAGTGTATTGCCTCTCTAACTCTTCTTTTTTTTTTTTTTCACTACATCAATCTCTTCCTAAAAGTTGGATTTGTTTTGGTTTTAGATAAAAAACAAAGCAATTCATTAAAAAAAAAAAACCTCTACACCTATTCAATTTAAAATAAAATTGATTTTATTCAATTTTGGAGTGAGTTTGATTCAATTTGTTTTTATTTTTTTTATAACACAATTTGTTTTGATTTTAAATCATGCTAAAATAAGACATCTTTTGCTTATAAAAAAAGACATTTTTAAAAATAATTACTAAAAAATTAAACATACATCTATATTCACTTTTTCAAATAAAAATTGATATTGATACATTAATTTTATGTTAAATATATTTTATGAAAATCAACAATTTAATTGTCAAAATATCAATAAGTTTACATCTCAAAATATATTTAAAGATAATATCAATATCTCAAAATATACAGTTATAACTTAATCAGAAAAATGAAACTCATACTAGGAAAATTATCCAAAAAATTGGAGATATATAAATTGTAATTGTGATTCCATTCCGTTCAAATTGATTAAATTTAAAATTAATTGAAACTCAAACGACATCATAAAAATAAGACGAAACCTCACTTTTAGATGGTTTTATTTGATTTGTTTTGGTTCAATATTATTTTATAAGGTCCAATCGATTTTATTTAATTTTAAACATATTTTTTCCTACATACATCGCAGTGCTATGAATCAAGATTGGGACACTATATGAAAAAAAACAAAAGGAAAAATAAAAAGAAAAAATGTACTTTTTATGAATTGATTGATCCAACTTAGGATCGTGACCATCTACTTTGCGAGGGCCCATTCTGAAATATCTTGTTCATAGAGTTTGAAGGGTCTTATAATTGCCTTGTCCTCTTCATAAATTCTAATCTTAAAATACAATAACCTCCAACCAACATACGATTCTTTTATTAGTTATTATTTATTTCACTTGCATAGTTTTTAATACTTTTCAAACTTATTCCGGATGGATACGTGGCTCCATTTGAAATTTGATTCAAAAGATTATGTATTATAAAAAAATATATTTTATAATACATTTTTTTATTATATATTAGATACATTGTTTCATATACTATATGATGAATGAATGGTGCTATTCATAAATTGTGAATAGCATTATGTATAGCATTATGTTTATGTGGTTTCTTAATTGTTATAAATTTTATACTTCCTCTTATTTATATTATAATAATTTTTTTAAAATTTTTATTTAGTCCAAAATATAAGCTATTGTGTTCATTTTTAGTATTAGTTTACTTTTTTTATCCTGTTAATTTATTACCTGTCTCATAACTTGGAAAAAAGATGAGTGGAATTTGGTAATTAATAAAAATAAAAATAAGATGTTGTGGTTTTTTTAGAAATTTAAAGGTTTATAACTAATTTTCTTAAAAAACATAAATTAGTTAAAAACCTTTTATAATATGAATTGGAACGAGTATTTTACACAGATAGATTAAGTTGCTTATTAACATCAAAATTTAAAAAACATAAAAATAAATTTAATTTGCTTAAATAATTGGGCTTTTTGCTAGTATTCCACATATGCCACTGACATCATACTAATTTTGCCATAAAAAAAAAGAAAGAAATGATTTTTTTTCTTTTGAAAGAAACACATAATTCAAAGAAATGTATTAGGTTTATACATCTTAAAAGTATCACCCTAGTGAAGAGTAGATGATTAGTTATAGTTAATGTTTTTTGTGAAGATCAAAAGGATTCCCTAATCTCTCTCAGGATATTAAGGGTAAAAATTAACTTTACTTCATATACAAAGCAAAAGAATCAAACTTTCATGGGTATCTTAAAAATAAAACTAAAATGATATACTTTTTGGAAATAAATTATTTTGGTTTTGTTTGTAACATATTGATGATTGGCATAAGGTTATCTTAAAAATAATAAAATTAAAAAAATATATAACAGAGGTGGCTTTTTGAAAATCACAAAATTTTGTCACTTCAGCTTTTCCCTTGAATGTGTCCCACACACCTACCATATAGGGAGGCACATTCAGCTCTTTTCCTCCAACCGGTAGTGTTTAGGTAAATTGAGACAAAAATTAATATCCATGCCATTTTTTTTTTCTTTTTTTTTTAGTGGAGGGGGATGTATATTAACCACCAGAGAACTATGTACATTGTACAAGACTAGGGGGATATATATCTGTGCTCTTTAACCGATGAGACCGAACCACAAAACCTTTTCTAATATATAATAAAAAGTAAATTAGGCTAATTAATAAATTTTCCCCAAAAAGTGGTGATTATTTTAGATATAGTATTGGTCTTTGAAAGTTCAATTAGACCCTAATTCATTTAGATTAAGTTGAATCAGATGACATGTATATAAAACTCTTCTAATGATATTTCTCTCCATTCTATGTTGTTGCTTGGTAAGGAATTAATGCTATGTTTGGTATGAGGGAATAGAGGAGTGAGAATGAGAATACTTGAGGGAATGAGTGATTAGTTGTGTTTGGTGTGAAGGTTTAATGATTGATGGGAAAGATTGACTCCTTTATACATGAGAATACTGAAACTTGTGGGGGACCATGGTGTTAGAAATGATTGCTGGGAATGAGAATTGTTTAGCCCAAAATACCCCTGTCAGAACATTGCATGATTTGTCACAGTGAGCTCATCTCTTTTCTTCTATGAATCAGTGAACGGCGACGATGATGGCGGTTCCTCTTACTTCGACAATGGCAGCAAGATCTCCTCCTCTATCTGGCAACGACAATGACAACGGCAATGGCAAGATCTCCTCCTCCATTTGCAATGGCGATGGCAACAATGAGGATAATGATGAGCTCTCCTCCCACTATACCCTTGAAATTGTAGTCATCGTCCTCCTCATCAAGCTCTATAGATCTGTAGATCTGCATCTCAATCACATCTATGATGGATATCTCACATCCTTATCAAATCTGAGATGGATTTGGTTTTTTTTTTTTTAAATTGGCTTGTTTGTTGTTGTTGAGAGATATAGACAGAGGAGGAAGGAGGGTGACTGGTGAAAAAAATGGTGGCGGTGGGAGATGTTGGTAAGGGAAGAAGGAAGGAGAAAGGAGCGGAGGTTTTTTTGGGAAAAAATTGGGGGTAGTTGAGTCATTTTACTACTTTTTTGGTCACATTTTTTGTTATTCCAATCATTTTTCCCTTGTATACCAAACATACATTTAAATCTCATTCTCATTTTCATTCTCATTTCCTAAAAAACCATTATGTGTACCAAACGAGGACTAAAGGTATTTTTTTTAAAAAAAAAATCATATTATAAAATACAAAGGGAAATAGAATTACCTCTAGTTAAACTTCACCTCAACATTTTTTTGAGGGTGTGTTTGGATTAATTTATGTATAAGTGATTATTTATAATAGATTATGAGAATAAGTGATTATATTAAAAGTGATTTGTGTTTGGATTTTTTTACCCCATAAGTGATTTTGAGAAAAGAAATGTGTTTGGATTTTAGGAGTTTAAGTGATTATTTGGTGGATAATAAGAAAAAAAAAAGTAAAATAAGTGATTATGAGGGGATAAATGATTATCATTAGTAGAAACAAGTAGCTTATGAAAATAATTACTCAAATGACTATAAGTGATTATTTTGATCTGGGGTGCATTTGGGAACTGATAAAATAATCACTTTTTTTTACTCCATAAATATTTAAATAACGAATCCAAACTAGCACTGAATCAAGCAATAATATCCAAACTGGCACTGAATCAAGCAATAATAGCTGATTTCCTTCTCAAAAAGTTTAACTTTTCCCCTCGATCTCTTTTACATCCTACAATAATGTAAGAGCTTACTTACAAAATTAAATGTCAAGCCACATTAACTAACTATTATTGGTAAAAGTTGTGCTTATTTTTAGTGCAATAGAAATAAATAAATCATATGATGAGGAAATGAAAAAAAAAAGAATGATTAAGTGTTTTTATTTTGTCATAGATTAGAAGTATTTTTTATTGGTAGTATTTAGTAATTTTTTTGGAGATACTAAGAGTAAATAGTATATTCTTCTTAATTAAATTTGTTCTATACATAGCAGCTAAAAATCGGATTACTAATAACTTATTTAGGAAAATAACCATATTTTATCATTCACCTCAATTTACATTGGTAAAGAATTATTAAATTGAATTCCTTAAAAAGAAGAAATATTAAATTGAAGATTTGAAGGTGTGATTCGTAGGCTTTGGGTCCCATTAATGATCAAAGAGGGGACTAAAAGAAAGGGAACAAAGCCCTTGGTTGCAAGGATTCCAATCCAAACTCTCTTTTGTCTCTTTAAGTGGGACGTGTCTCAATCACAACCGTCCCTCCATTCAGATTATCTGGTCGCAGTCTCACCCTCACATGGGGCACGTGATCCCACGTAACTTTATTCAAGCACAACTATATATATATATATATATATGTAGTCCAGTGGTACCACATGTGAAAGAAATAATAATTTAATTAAGAAAATTATACTTTTCTTGATAACTTTTAAATTCCATTGAAATATTTTGGTAAAAAAAAATTCTATTGAAATATTTAAAGAAAAATATTAAAAGAATACAAATAAAATTATACAAATATTAAATAGTACGGTGCCTTGTATTTTTTACATGTTATATTTAAATTGATGATTCCCCCTTCCAATATTTATGCACAATTTTAGAAATATTTAAAGTTTGTATATTTGGTTTGATCGTTTATATTTTTTAAAATAAAAAAAGTAAAATTTAAATAATTTAAATGTTATCTAAAGCATAAAATAAAATGTATATATCTTATCTATGTACAATGTCACAATGTGCATGATATTTATAGAATAAAGTGAAATAAAATAGAAATAATTATCAACATAGGATATACAATTTATAAAATGCCACACTATTTTCAAGTTCTAAACTGTGTAGCTCGTCTTGGATTTTGTGTAATTTTTATTTCATTTTTAACCTCCACATATCCACTACGTACTACCAGATAATTTTTGTAGGAAGCCAAATCGATTAATTTGGCTTCCAAAGAATATCATGAATTGACATATTTGGCTTATATTGATTTAATAGGCATGTTTTTTATTTAATTTTTGAAATATGTGCATTGTTGTATAGATTATAGGCTAGTTTTTAAATTTTGTGTAACTTTATTCTGGTTTCTTTAATATTTTTTGACATGATACAATAGAGTTCAAATGTTAAAAATTTAATATAATATTTAAAAAACTTTAATTACTCTTTTTTTTGCATCACTAATAAAAAAAATCTAATCTTAATAGATTCCATTTTTATTTTTAATTAATATAATAAAGAGATAATTTTTTTTTAATTTTTACATACATTTGATTAATCCGATGAAATAAAATCCTCCCCCGAAGAGGATCCCAAAGAGGCCCATATAATTTAAAAGAGCAATCTCGTCCGGACTATTAATCTGTTTTATTTGAGGGGTCACTCTTTTGGAATTATGTTGAACTCAAACGGAAATAGAGTACTTTAAAAGGCTTCCTTGTCACGAAAAATGGAATAAATGCAAAAATAAAAACAAAAAAGAAATTTTAACGTGAAATGTCATATATAATTTTAAATAAAAATTAGTAATGAAAAAATAATAATTGCTGAATATAATAGTTAGGGCCAGTTTGTTTAAGCTTTGAAAAATGATCTTTTAATTATTTAAAAATGATTTATTATTTAGAAATTTTAAAAAAAGTAGAAATTATTTTGTGTTTAATTACAATAAAAATATTTTTTTACTTGAAAAATTATTTTGAGTGTTTAAAGTAGCTTACCAAAATAATTGAAAATATAATTATTTAATTTCTGATTATTTTAAAAATCTTAAACAAACAATCTCAAAATTTTTAAAAGCACTTTTTTGGAAAAATTTTTTTTCATTAAAAAACTTAAACAAATGAGGCATTACCTGAATATAATAGAATAAAAATTTATATCTCGGTTGTCTCATAACGAAAAACAATTCATTTTCTTCGGGACTGATTAACCAAACGGCGCCTAATGATGCATTTGTATTCATGTCAACTCAACTCTCCTCCGTGTGAAACCTCAAATATTTTATTATTTTGTAAATTAATAATAGTGAAGCCAAAATAAATGTCGGAGAGTTGGAAACATTTTTCTTGACTGAAACAATTCGAAACATTCATAATATTATTTGGATACATTTTATGGAAAACTCACTTGATTACAAACTCACACACATAATTTAAAATTAACTTGAAAACAAAATTGGGAGGATGGAAATGTGCTATGTCAGGACAAACCTCAATAATTAAATTATTATTATTTTGATTATTAATAATTTTACAAAATATTGAAACTTAAAATTAAAGGATAAAATATAATATTTATAATAAGTCATATATGACTCATTTATCAAACTATCTATGGAGTTTACATCTTATATGAGTTGTCAATATAAAATGTGGAACATAGAGACAAAATTTATTTTGAAACTTTAGAGAATGATATGTACTTTTTCATAGCTTGTGAAAAAACTAACTTTTTCATATAACATTTTATATTTATATTTAATAAATAATATTAATGATTTTGTAACCTATTATAAAGGTTGCTTGGTACATTACGTTTGGAAATAACCTTGTATTAAACTTCTTTAACTTGTTTATTTCATATTTTATTTTTCAGGTAATTTAATTTATTTTTAAATAAATATATTATGTTTTGACGTTAATGGCATAAATGTCATTTTTCTTAAAAAAATATTAAGATAATAAGGATATATTTAAAAAATTATTATAAATATCTCGGAAAATAAAACTTTTCTAAATTTTGTTTGAAAAATAAAACTTTTCAAGTTAAAGTCTTGGAAACTTAGGGTGTGTATAATTCTGTTTTTTAAAACAGTTTTTTTATTTTTGAAAATAGAAAACTCAAAAAACTTGTTTGATAAATCTATTTTTTATAAACTGTTTTGGAAAACAGAAAAATAAAATAATAGAAAACTCAGAACACCTTTAAGGTGTTTTGTAATTTTTGTTCTGGAAAATACAAGGAGATGTGAGAAATATCTACCTCATTAATGGTAAAGTTATAAATTTTGAATAACTCATCTATCACTCACTAGTTATGATTTTGAAAATAATTATTCAAACATATTTTTTTATTTTCTTGTTTTCAAAACTTATTTTCAAAAACAATTTTACAAAACTGTTCTCAGGACAATAAAATAAAAAACAATGTCAAATATGTCTTTACCACCAAGCAAAATGATTAATTCATTTCTTTTGAAATTGAATTTTTCCTTTCTACTTTTCCATACCACGTAACCCAATAATGTAAAAAGTTTATATCTACTATCTAGTATAATAATTTATTAGTTCCAATATAAAATGTAAAAAATATGAGAAAATGTAAAGCTATGAACAACGTAACTTTTTTTTTTTAACCAAAATAACATAACTCATTTTAAATTTTATATAAATGCACAAAAATCATCCTAGTTAAAATTTAAATTAATAGGATTGACTTTATGCATTTACACAAAACTTAAAAATAACCATGACCTATAGATGGTGTCACTTTTTACCAGTGTTATAAATATATTGATATTTATAAATTTTTATATCAAAACATTAGCTAATAATCATATTAAACTTTGACAATATAAAGAATTACATTAATCTTTTTGATTCCTCAAAGTTTTTTTTTGGGCCACAGATAAAAAAAAACCCGGATTAATCACAGAAGCAAGGCGACAAAATGGAGAGTGAAAAAAAACAAAAGAAAAGCAAGTAATAATAATCTAGGCTGCTCTGTTCAGGATTTTAGAGAGGCTAAAAAATGTCAGTCACATGTATTATTGTTATGAACTGGGGTATAAATATGACACCGCATCCAAACATATCAACTTCAAGTTCAACTTCTTCCACTTCACCTTCAATCTCCATCGGAATCCAAATGCTTATTTCAAAATTATACACTGTATATATTGGATTCATCCCCATTTTCTCCTTCACACATATCTATAACACTCATTAATGGCCGTCCACTGTAGTGGAGCCTACTCCTCCTCCTCCCGCCGTACCCTATTCACCACCTCCACCGCCACCACCGTCCATCAATCTCTCCCCCCCATTTTCTCCTCACACTGCAACCAATCTCATTCCACGTTTTCCCTGCAAGATACTTGCAGAAAATCTAGCAGCAAAGGTTGGAATAGAGAGAGAGTGTGAGTGAGAGAGAGAGAGAGAGAGCCAGCCTGCTTCCTCAGGGACAGCAGCGCTTGCCGATCTCAGAAGGTAGTCATTTTCGATCAATTTCTATGTTTTTTTCCTTTCATTTTCGAAATGGTCCTCCCCCTAATCATCAACCGGGACAATTATTTTCTCCGTGTTTTGTAATTTCCTTGATTAGCTATGATATGATTGATTCCGTCCCCAGATGATAATAATGATGAGTATATTTAAACGTGTTTTTAAATTGTAATAATGATATATTTTACAGGCTGCTTCTTTTTCTTTTTTCTTCTCGCGGTAATGGTGGTACTTCCATATTTGAGCTACTTTTCATACCGGAACGTTTTGCCATTTGTCATTCGTTAATCAGATTTAGTTAGCTGAAGGCGAAGTAGTGAATCTGCGAAACCGTGTTTCAGCTTGGCAGCTTAGGAAGTGTTTAGATCTGAACCATGGTAGAGTGTTAGCGATACTATTTCTGAATTAGATATATTTTTTTTTCTTTTTTCTTTTTTACTTCTCTGGTTTGATTCTAGATGGAAATTACTTTGAATTTTCTCGATAAATCACTGGCCACGAATCCTAGGAATTGAGTTTGATTGTACGTTCATAACAACGGCAAGTGTCCCAAGTAGAATCCCCTCACTGTTCTTAACTATTGTTTGATGTGCTCAGTATTAAAAGTCTTTCTAAGTAGATACTTTTTTTAAGTTAACTCAAGCTACCTGCTAATGATCATAGTTGTTGATTAATTGACGAATTTTGCTAATCTTTATTCGCCCTTCCTTTAGAGTTTTCATCTTTGAGAGGTATTATGTGGGATAACAGATTAGATGCTACTGTCAACATTTCCTTCAAAACTCCCTCTTTTTTGTCCTTTTTCTTTCGGTCCTTTAATATTATCCAGCCAAAAAAATAGTGTTAATTTTGATGGCATGAGTTATATCTTTCTGTCATATGTTGGGATAAATTTTGGGACTGACAAAGACATTATTTTGTTCACTTCACCAGGCCTCTAAGTTGTACATGCATGGGCTTTTATATGTTCCATAGTTGGGAAACATACGGATACAGGTATGGATATTCAAGAAGAAAGCTCTGCATTTGGGTCCCTCAGAGCCGTTACTTCTAGGAATATGTCATCATCTTCTTCCGTGTTTTATTCAGCAAATCAGTCACCCTTCTTTTCTCCAAGATCATCATTCTGCCATTTATCAGAATCTACAAGACTTGAAGCTTCAAGTGTTAGCATTCGTTTAGATGCTGCTCCCCCTAGCACCAGCTTAGGTGTTCCAGAACCATTGCCTCTAGTAAATGTTAAATGTACCTTATCAGATGTGTCTGCATCTCCAGTTGGCTGTAACTCTGGTGATTTGGAGAAGCATGATTGTATATCTTCCTCAGCTGGCATATCTGGAACCAGCATATCTAGTTACTGCCAAACCAATGATGATGGTTATTCTGGGCAGAAAGAGAAGCGAAGAAAGAAAGGAAGGAGCCACAGAACCTCATCAACTCCTGGTTCCATTTCTCTATCTTCTTATGGACTGAGGAGTTATGATGTCTTTATAGGGTTACATGGCAGGAAATCAAGTTTACTACAATTTGCCAATTGGCTCCGTGCTGAGTTAGAAATTCAAGGCATCAGTTGCTTCATATCTGATAGGGCTCGATGTAGGAACTCTCGCAAGCATGGAATTATTCAGAGGGCTATGGATATTGCTTCATTTGGGATTGTAATTATTACAAGGAAGTCTTTTAGAAACCCGTACACCATTGAGGAGCTGCAATGTTTTTCTGGCAAGAAGAATTTGGTCCCAGTTTACTTTGATCTGAGTCCAGCTGATTGTCTTGTGAAGGATATAATAGAAAAGAGGGGTGAGCTGTGGGAAAAACATGGAGGAGAACTTTGGCTTTTGTATGGAGGACTGGAACAGGAGTGGAAAGATGCTGTTCATGGCCTTTCTCGGGTGGATGCGTGGAAATTGGAAGCTCATGATGGAAACTGGAGGGATTGCATATTGAGGGCTGTCTCATTATTAGCCACTGGGCTAGGCAAGAGAAGTGTAGCAGAAAGTTTGACAAAATGGAGAGAGAAAGTAGAAAAGGAGGAATTTCCTTTTATTCGAAATGAAAATTTTATTGGCAGAAAGAAAGAACTTTCCCATCTGGAATTTATGCTTTTTGGTGATATTCTTGAAGATTCAGAGCGAGACTATATTGAGCTTAAGGCTAGAACCAAGCGGAAGAATTTAATTATTGGTTGGTGCAAGGGCAATGTGTTGGATGAGAGATGGAGGGAAAGGCATATGGGAAATGGCAGGAGGAAAGAAAAAGAACCAGTTGTGTGGAAAGAGTCAGAAAAAGAGATTGAAATGCATGGAACTGAATTTGCTCAGAGGTACTACCAGTCAAGGCTCAAACGTCGTGGAAAGTATACCAGGCGGAAAATAGCAATGAACATTTTGCATGGGAAGGGGGTTGTCTGTGTATCAGGGGATTCAGGGATTGGCAAAACAGAACTTATTCTTGAATTTGCTTACAGACATCACCAGAAATACAAGATGGTTCTATGGATAGGAGGGGAGAGCAGGTATATCAGGCAAAACTTTCTCAACCTTCGGTCATTTTTAGAAATTGATGTGGGAGTTGGGAATAGCTCAGAGAAAACCAGGATGAGAAGCTTTGCAGAGCAGGAAGAGGCTGCAATTTCTAGAGTTCGCAAAGAGCTTATGAAAAATATTCCATATCTGGTGGTCATTGATAACTTGGAAAGTGAAAAGGATTGGTGGGATCACAAACACATAATGGATCTTCTCCCTCGTTTTGGTGGGGAGACTCACATAATTATATCAACACGCCTTCCTTGCATCATGAACTTGGAGCTGTTGAAACTTTCATACTTATCTGGGGTTGAAGCAATGTCTTTAATGCTAGGAAGTGGCAAGGACTACCCAGTTGCAGAGGTTGATGCTTTGAGAACAATTGAGGAGAAACTCGGAAGGTTAACTTTGGGCCTTGCCATTGTCAGTGCAATTTTGTCGGAGCTACCCATAACTCCAACCAGGCTTCTGGACACCATAAATAGAATGCCCCTGAAAGACATGTCATATGATGGTAAAGAAGGACAGTCATTAAGGCAGAACACTTTCCTTCTGCAACTCTTGGAAGTTTGTTTCTCAATATTTGATCATGCCGATGGGCCAAAGAGCTTGGCATCCAGAATGGTCCTGGTAGGAGGATGGTTTGCTCCTTGTGCAATTCCAGTTTCTTTATTGTCACTAGCTGCTCACAATGTTCTAGAAAAGCGTCAGGTCTGTGCAAAATTACAGCAAATCCTTACATGTGGATTTACATCCTCATACACCAAAAAATCAGAATTAGAAGCGTGTTCTCTGCTGCTTAGATTTAATATTGCAAGAAGTAATACCAAGCAAGGCTATATCCAATTCCATGAGCTCATCAAACTTTATGCTAGGAAAAGAGAAGTGATTGGACCTGCGCAGGCAATGGTACAAGCTGTTATCAATGATGGATCAGTAACTCAAAATCTGGAGCATCTATGGGCTGCATGTTTTCTGCTATTTGGATTTGGTAATGATCCTGTAATAGTAGAGCTCAAGGTGTCAGAGCTTTTATATCTTGTGAAAAGAGTGGTTCTTCCTCTTGCAATTCACACATTCATCACATTCTCTCGATGCACAGTTGCGCTTGAGCTTCTACGTCTGTGCACAAATGCATTGGAGGTTGCTGATGAGGCATTCGTTACTCCAGTTGATAAGTGGTTTGACAAAACAGTTTGCTGGCCGTCCTTCCAGATTAGGACTAAGGCTCAGTTGAATCCTTGCCTTTGGGAGGACCTGGCATTATGTAGAGCCACGGTGCTTGAGTCTAGGGCCAAGCTTATGCTAAGAGGTGCGCAATTTGATGAAGGGGTCGATCTAATTAGGAAGGCTGTTTATATCAGGACTTTAATTTGTGGTGAACATCATCCAGAGACCATATCAGCTCGTGAAACATTATCCAAACTCTCCAGGGTTATTGCAAATGGTGAAATACATTCTTCAGCTTAGGTAGCCTATCTTGTAAGAAATATCCTGAATTACTTATACAAAAGGTCTTTAATAATTAACCAAACTTCTGTATACTATTCAAAAGATCTTTCTCTGTAGCATTGTTTTTTTTTAGTAGTTCTAAGTCTAAATGATAGATGCCTCCCATTTCAGAATGGTGTACACAATTTAGTTTATTATTTTCCCTTCTACACTAATGCCTTCATCTTGTGTCCCAATACTTAATTTAATGTTTTTTTTAAATCCCGTTATTAAGTTGTGCTGACATTCTTGTCATATAATATGTCCTTGGTTATCTTTCCAAGGTGCTTTTGGTAGTTAGTACCTGTCATTTGGGTTGAAGTTCTTATTACCTGTCAACGAGCTCTCAAAGTTATTGATTCATTCATAGAACCGCATGGGGGTGGGAATTTATCTCTTTTGTAATTCAAGGGCCTATTATCATATGCAATTAAGGCAAACAAACAGGATTGGCAGCACCACATTGCCAGAAATTCTTGTTTGTTTAGTACATAAAATGAAAGTGGTTCTCGTGCTTCTAATTTTTTTTAAATAATAAAAATATATGAAAATTGTCAAGCACTAATTATAAAGACATAATAAACGTTGTAAAAAGAATGAAGAAAAGAGATTTTTTTTTATCCTAAAATAAAATGGAGTTGGCTAGGAATTGCTTCATCACTATCACTAGAGGCATAAATGTCTTCCCTCAGCTCCTCATCAGTTGAATCTTCCACCTGGAAGGTCCTTTGATCTTCTGGATTGGCATTTTTTCACAATATTCTGAAAAAAAAAAGAAATTTAATTAGTACTGTTTATGTCTCCCAAAAAAATAAAAAAGAAATGTAGATTAAATATAGGTGCATAGAAAGGATCAACAGATTGAGATGGTGGACACCACCCAGTGATATGTTTCTCTGTTCAATCTTCAAACCGACGTCTACTTAAG
Source organism: Adenanthera pavonina (assembly GCA_026686845.1). Lineage (NCBI taxonomy): Eukaryota > Viridiplantae > Streptophyta > Magnoliopsida > Fabales > Fabaceae > Adenanthera > Adenanthera pavonina. The sequence continues at coordinate 21,798,020 of JAIVEN010000022.1, read as the reverse complement.
CTACAGTTTGCTGAATATATAGTTTATTCATAATTTGTAAATAATGTTATTTACTTTGTATTTAATAAAAATATTTGATATAAATATTGATATTGATTGTTTGATACCAAGTAAAAAATTGTAACATGGGACAACTGACAAAGACATGGCCAATGTACTTGTGCTTTACTTCTCTTTCATGAGTTGCTTCTGAAACTCGCCATGTAAGTTCATGGTAAATTTTTTAAGGAATTTGTCAGAAAGTATATTAACTTTATATACCTGGCTCCCAGAAAGGTACATTGTACACTACCTTTGTAACTTACAACTCTTTTCCATGAAGATATAATATCTCAATGAGTAAGTGATGCAATGAACCTTGAACTTGTTTCCAGTTTGCATACTAAATGAATAAGTTGTTTGATGAGAGTAAAAGAATAAAATTGAAAAAATATAATAAAAAATATTTTTTAATAGAAAATAATAAACATTATATATTTAATTGGCACAGAAACGAAAGGAAATACAAAATCAAATGATGGAAACTTTGTTTACTTCTGAATGAATCTGAACACAGACGGAAGCTCCTTTTATACTAGTTTCCAAGGGTAGGGGTTACAGAAAAATTAAAGAAAAGTAAAAAGGGAGTTACAGAGAGTTACACGGAGGGAGTTACAGAGAGAAAATTAACGAGGGAGTTATACGGCGGAGTTTAATGGAGGGAGTTATACGGCGGAGTTTAATGGAGAGCCGTTTTATTCTCCCCAGGTTGGACGGAACTCGCCCTAGAGTCCAAGTCAGCATCATCATCCAAATAGGGTGACAAGTCAGTAACATTGAATGTGGCATAAACTCCATAAGCACCAGGTAATTCAACTTTATACGCATTATTGTTGATCTTTTGTATAATCTTGAAAGAACCATCAGCTCTAGGTGACAGCTTGGCATGGGGTTTTTTAGGAAAACGCTCTTTTCTGAGATGTATCCAAACCGAGTCTCCCACATTAAAGATTTGTTGTTTTCGATGCTTGTCTCGCTGTGTTTTGAGTTTGAAATTCTGCTTCTGGATTCTTCCACGAACTTGTTCATGCAACTTCTTGATTTCCTTAGCCCGTTGATCTGCATCAGAACTATACTGCTGCTTATCAAGTGATGGGGTCAAGTCTAATGGACTAAGGGGATGAGTGCCGTAAACAACTTCAAACGTGCACTTTCCAGTTCCTTGATTAACAGAATTATTGTATGCAAATTCAACTTGAGCAAGAATGAGGTCCCATTGCTTCAAATTCTTCCCCACGAAACTTCGAAGACGGTTTCCCAGAACTCTATTAATAGCTTCAGTTTGACAGTTCATCTGTGGATGGCCAGCACTACTAAATTGGAGCTTAGTTCCCATCTTCCATAATGTCCTCCAAAAGTGGCTCAAGAACTTAACATCACGATCAGAAGTAATAGTTTTTGGAATTCCATGGAGACAAACAATCTCTTTGAAGTACAAATCTGCAACTTGCACCGCATCATGGGTCTTTTGACATGGAATAAAATGGGCCATCTTCGAAAATCGATCAACAACAACCATGATGGAATCTTTTGGCCTCTGCGTTCGGGGCAACCCAAGAACAAAATCCATGCTCACATCTTCCCACGGTGCTTCTGGAACCGGCAGTGGCATGTATAATCTTGTATTTTGCCCTTTCATCTTAGCCAAATGACATATTCGACATCGCTGTATATGCCGGTTGACATCTCGTTCAAGTCTTGGCCAATAGAAATTCTCTTTGACCAGATCAATTGTCTTGTCTCTGCCAAAATGACCAGCTAATCCTCCATCATGAGCTTCCCAAATTATCGCCTCCCTCAACGAACCCTGGGGAATACATAGAGTTTTACCTCGAAATAAAAAGCCATCATGTCAGTAATACTGGTGGAATGATTGATCGGCAGTAGCTTCCCATACTCCACGGAAATCAGGATCATCCTGGTATAGCTCCTTGATAAGATCAAAACCAATAACTTTAGCCTGCATTGTTGTTAGTAACATATATCGACGGCTAAGAGCATCAGCTATAGAATTTAAAATCCCAGCCTTATGCTTAATGAGGAAGGGATAAGATTGCAAGATTTCACTCCAACGGGCATGTTTGCAACTGATCTTTTGTTGAGAGTTCAAATACTTTAGGGTTTCATGATTCAAAAAAAGTATGAACTCTTTGTTCAGGAGATAGTGACTCCAATGTTGCAGAGCTCGGACAATGGCGTAGAATTCTTTATCATAAGTAGAATACCTGAGTTTCGCATCATTGAGTTTCTCACTGAAAAAGGCAATGGGATGACCTTCCTGGCTTAAAACAGCGCCAATTCCAGTATTGGAGGCATCACAGCTAACCTCAAACATCTGGTCAAAATTTGGAAGTACTAGGACGGGAGCTTCAATCAATCGCTTCTTTAGCTCCTTAAAACTCCTCTGAGCTCGTTCCGTCCACTGAAATTTGTCTCCCTTAGCACAATCTGTGAGAGGTGCAACAATAGAGCTAAAATTGCGAATGAACCTCCTATAAAAAGAAGCTAACCCGTGGAAGCTTCGAACTTCCTGGAGAGATTTTGGAACTGGCCAGCTATTAATGGCTTCAACTTTACTTGGATCAACTCAAACACCTTCTGTGGTGATGATATACCCCAAGAAAACAACTTCATTGGCAAGAAAGATTCACTTCTTTAGATTAGCAAAAAGCTTTTGGTCTCGCAGTGCTTGCAAAACTTGCCGTAAGTGATCAAAGTGTTCTTCCTGACTCTTGCTGTAAATAAGAATGTCGTCAAAGTAAACAACAACAAATTTGCCAGTGAAAGGTCGTAATACCTGATTTATCAGGCGCATGAATGTGCTAGGGGCATTGGTTAGTCCAAAAGGCATCACATTCCACTCATACAAGCCATTTCTTGTCTTGATGCGGTCTTCCATTCATCTCCTGGACGAATCAGAATTTGGTGATACCCACTACGAAGGTCAATCTTGGAAAAAATAGTGGCACCATACAGCTGGTCTAACATGTCGTCAAGCCGAGGTATCGGAAACCGATACTTAATAGTAATTTTGTTAACGGCTCGACAATCGATACATATTCTCCAACTCCCATCTTTCTTGGGTACTAGCAGAATAGGTACAGCACAAGGACTAACACTTTCCCGAACCAGCCCTTTCTTTAACAGCTCTTCAACTTGTCGCTGGACTTCGGCATGTTCCTGAGGACTCATCCTATAAGCAGGTTTGTTAGGAATGACTGCTCTTGGAACAAAATCAATGGCGTGCTGTATGTCTCGCATGGGTGGCAACCCGGGTGGTATCTCATCAGGTATCACATCTGGAAACTCGGATAATAAGGGCATAACTGCTGGTGAGATGGTGGACTCCCTGTTTGCCTCAAGTACCAGTATGAAACTCATTGTCTGGGTTTCAGATTTCATCACCTTGAACTCTTCTTTCGTCATCAAAGTCACCAATGGCTTAGCTTCTGTTGAGGCTTTGCTAAACTCATTAGGCGGCAAAGGCGCTAGCTTGATCTTGACATCGTCTTTAGTGAAAGAGTAGGTGTTTGTACGTCTATCATGCAGCGCATATCGATCATACTGCCATGGCCTCCCCAAAAGAAGGTGGCATGCATCCATGGGAACAACATCACATAAAACATCGTCACAATATCTGTTCCCAATAGAAAAAGTGATAAGGCATTGTTTAGAGACTTTTACCTCGCTTCCAGTATTAAGCCAGTGAAGCTTGTAAGGATGCGAGTGGTCATGCGTTGGTAGCTTCAACTTCTGCACCATGTAGTCAGACACTACATTTTCATACTTCCCACTATCAATAATGACATTACAAACTTTGCCCTGAGCAGTGCAACAGATGTGAAAAATGTTGCGTCGTAACCAGGGTTCTTCCTTAACTACAGCTGCATGCAGACTTTGTCTGATAACCAAAGCCTCTCCCTGATCTACAGGCGTAATCTCCTCATCATATACTGGTTCGGCTTCATAAAATGTAGTCTCCTCTTCATCTTCCTCAGGTGCTTCATAAACTTGCCCTTCCCTAATGGTGATAACCTTTCGAGTATGATAGTCTGAGGTGATGTGACCAAATCCTTGGCATTTAAAGCATCGTGGTGCTTTAGAGCCAGATTCTCTGACAGTATTTGGTGGAGACTTGCGCGTAGTGCTTGGTTGCCGCTTGCCTGATGAAGCAGGCTGCTGAAATTCTGCCTTTCGACCATCAAAATAACCTTAGAGGAAGAAGGTTGATAAGAAGACCTCTTAGGCGTTTGTTTCTCCACATGGATGGCTAGGCGAATCACATAATCCAAAGTCCAATATTGCTGAAGCTGGACTGGACGACTGATATCAGCATTTAACCCTGCAAGATAACGAGCTATCGTTTGCTCCTCCTTCTCCTGTATGTCACACTTCATCATAAGTTTTTCAAATTCTCTGGTGTATTCTTGTACAGATAAGGACCTCTATCGAAGATTCTGCAATTGGATAAAATTATCCTGGTGGTAATGCTCCGGTAGGAACTTCCTGGTGAGCTGTCGTCTCATTTTCTCCCAAGTCTCAATCTTGTGCTTTCCCTCTCGTACTCGCTTCCGTTTGAGATTCTCCCACCATATGGAAGCATGCTTCTTGAGTTTAAGAGCGACTATCTTGACTTTTTGTCTGTCTGGAATCTCCTTGTATTCAAATATTCACTCAACAGTTTGAAGCCAATCTACAAACTCATCTGGCTGAAGTCTTCCCTCAAATTCTGTGATGTCTACTTTGATGTCACTAGAGCAGAATGGTTGTTGTTGAGGTCGCCAGTGGTTATCAGTGGATGACGAACTACTGCTACCTTAATCACCTTCTGGATTTTCTCTATGAGTTTCTAGCAAAGCTCGCTATAATTCTACGGTAGCTTCCAATTCTTGTATTTGACGTCTCATCTCGTCCATTGCAACGTCTTGTACATTCCTGCGTCTTGGAGGCTTTTTTTTTTTCCCGCCTTTTCTGGAAGGTTAGGACTTAGGCAGAAACAATTAAAAATATAGGGGTGAAAAGGTAATTGTTGGGGTGTAGGGGTGGAAAAGAAATTTTAAGAAAATGTGAGGTTGAATTGTAATTTTGGAAAAAATATGGGGCTAAATTGAAATTTCAAAAACTTTAGGGGTACAATTGCAATTTTTAGGAAGTATAGTGCTCAAAATGTAATTTCAAAAATATTAGGGGCCAAAATATAAATATTGAAAGTATATGGTAAAAAACTAAATATGGAAAAGTTTAGGGGTCAAACTGTAAATATGAGAAGTTTGGCTGATTGGGCAGGATGACGTGGCAGAATTGACATGTGGCAGACACAGGGTGGCTGATCTGTCGCTGACTGGACAGGTCAGGATGACGTGGCAAATGACGTCATCATCTTCAACCTCCAGCAAGCACATTCGGCACGTGGATCAACAGCGACGGTGCGTGGAGTTCTGGCAGTGGCGGGTGGAGGTGCGTGGAGTGTCCAACGACGACGAAACTCGCCAGTTATAGGTTTTGCGGCCTTCCGAGCTTGATGGTGATGTCTGTTTGCCTGAAAAATGACCGGAAATGGATTCCGACGATGGCGGCAGCAGCGGCTACTCACTTTCAGGTTGTTTTCCGACGGCTCTCTCGCTCTTCTCGGCTTCTGGACTCTCTCTCACCGGTCTCTGATACCAAAATGGCACAGAAATGAAAGGAAACACAAAATCAAATGATGGAAACTTTGTTTACTTCTGAATGAATCTGAATACAGACGGAAGCTCCTTTTATACTAGTTTCCAGGGGTAAGGGTTACAGAAAAATTAAAGAAAAGTAAAGAGGGAGTTACAGAGAGAAAATTAATGAGGGAGTTATACGGCGGAGTTTAATGGAGAGCCGTTTCATTATTTTTTTTTACAGCATAAAAAGAATTATAATCTAAAAAACCCTTACTTGTCCATATACTTATCCATATAAAATGGCAACACACATTTTTCAGAAAACTTTCTGTCATCTTATTATTTTGGTCAATGTTTAAAAAATCGGATCGGACATTGAACCGATCAAGGTATTAGTTCAAGATTTAATGGTTTAACCAGAATTAAATAGGTGATAATAAATTTAATAATTTTTTTGTTTTATATATTATATACAAAATAAAAAGTATTATTAATAAGTTTCACAACATAATATTAAAATCTAAACAAATTAATATTTGTTTACAATCATATTTTAAATTTTAAATAATAAATTAATATTCTATTTTCATATTATTTATTAATTAAATTTATCATTATTAATAATTATATATCATAATAATACTTATATAATATTATAATATAGAAAAAATTTTTATACAAAAATAATACTATTTAATACTAAAAAATGTTATTTTATCTTAAAAAGTAAAAAAATTAAAAAAATTAATTTTTTTTTACAAAAAAAGCTGACCAGTTTGAGATCAGTTCAACTTATTTTTTACCAGTTCTCACCTATTTTATATAGAGACTGTCAAGATATATGATCAGAGATTTGGTTCGATTTTTTGTTTCTTGATTTTGGCATAAAGGGTAGTTCATTCTTTTGTGGTCATCCTTTACTTTTGGAACTGAAATTTGGTCATCCTATTAAATTCTAAATTAGTGATTATTTTGGCAAAAAAGATTCATTTATTCGGCTGCCAGAAAGAGCACTATGCAGAAAAAGGCACAACTCGTGGCGTGGAACAAAACAAAATGAACCATCAGCATCAGATACTTGGATTCTGCACTATTACATGCACTATTACAGAAGGATGAGTAACTACTAATAACTACATCCTATGTGCTTCTTTGAATCTAGTGGTATTTTACAGGACTGATAGTACATTCTTCCAGATGAACTACATCAAACTTCATGTCAACCAGCAAACAAAACCATCGCAATCAGAATACATAGCAGCTTCCACAAGTTCTGCATTTCTGAGTAATCAAAGAGTCTTGTGAACACATCTGCAGTTGCTTCTACCACAAGTTATAGTGGATCAGAATATACAAATGCCGTGGTACGAATGATCATGTTGGATGAAATTTTCATGACTCTAAAGTAGTTTCATCAAACTCACTGGTAGAATTACTTCTCTCCAATATTGTCTGTCCCAAATCAGTGTCCTGCTTGTTCTGAGAACACTCCAACTTAACACCTAGACACTTGGCAGCTTCCATCCCAAAACTATCAGTTAAGGAATCAAACTCGAGTTCATCATCATCACTATCAATGGCCCTTGGAGTCGAGCGATTCTGATGACCTCGGTGTTGAAGAAGAAACACATTGAAGTAATAGCTTACCAAGTTTCTCCTTGTCTTGTTCCGAAAGTATTTGAATGAGTTGCTCCAAAAGCACCCACTTTGGGAGCAACGACTTGACTGTGTCATATCGTTAAATTTCTTTTCTTCTTTCGTTGTCCACTGAAGCGAAACTTCCTCACCCATAGAATCAAATCCCCAATGGTAAAATACTGAACCTAATTCAAGCTTCAATTTCACCCTCTTCTCAGCAATGTGAAACCTTACACATTCAACCGAACCTTTAAATTGACAGCTACACTTCTCTAGTCTTCCTCTCCCAATAAGATCTGTTTCAGAAGCATCTTTTGACCCACTATATTTCAAAGGCCATACTGGTACTCCTAACCATTTATTGTCACTGTCAGAAACTACCCCACTCCATTCTGGAACTACCACTTGAAAGAGAGGACCCACAGCAACTTGCTTTGGCAAAACATCATCCTCAGATGGGTTAGCCATTGCCTTTGCACTTGACAAATCAACTGCCGCAGTTGTTTGCTCAACCTGAGCATTTTCTGCCTTCATATTTTTTAACTTATTCCCAGTGACTGAACATGAACTACAACAAGGACATGAACGAGGTTTGAAAGTATGCAACCTATCACTACATCTTAGTTTCAATGTAGACTCATGATTGAGAGTGACATGATCTTCGTACATGGAGGGATGCATCTTTGGCTTCTGCAAAACAAATAAGATCCAAAAACCTCTGTAGTATAGATTTTTGTCCACATAACTCAAAGTTACATATTGCATCTTTAGAATTCTGCCACAAAGTCATTTTCATCTCTCCAATATAAAAGCAACAAAATAAGAATCCTTGCAGAATTTATGACCAAGAATGTGAATAAATTATAAACCCCACATCAATGCAATTTCAAAATGCTTTATGTCTCTGCATTTAATTTCCCCCTTTACCTCGCAGGGTGGCCAGCACCCAGAAAGGAAGAGAGAAAATAAAGCACATTTGGGAGGCTCAGAAATCGAGAAGAACAAACAGTTTCAGAGTAAGCCTCTAAAATAACATCTATAAGGAAATAAATGTGCTAGTGCTTTGAGGAGTTATAGACTAAACAATGCCTTGTGGTGAAGGAGTCAAAAGTCAAGAATATATTTTTCCATATGGTGCAGGGGACAATCACAAAAGCCAAGCAATTATAGCACAATCGTACTGAAATTTGAATTTAAAGATGCAACATTAATTTGATTCAAACAATAGAAATCTGATATAGCTATTGAAATGATAGAAACCTAACAATTGTTAAAATCACTTATTTCAAACTACAAAAGTTCCTCTCTAGGTAAGGATTACCTATTGGACTGATAATTTTAACTCTTGGACTGATAATTTTAACTCTTGGAACTCCAAGAAAAACATTTTTTTCCTTCAAATTAAAAATATGCAATAGATACACTCACCAAAAAAAAAAGGGCAATAGATACAGAACTAATATTGCATTGAATAAATACAACCATTCCACCGCATAGTTAATTTATCCAAATCATTACCTTTTTCACTAATGTAAGGATTAGGATTACAAGTTGCACAATTCAAAAATCTTTTTTATTATCCAAGTTCGAATACCTGAGATTATGCATTGCCCTGTCAGCAGTCAACTTCATCATTAACCATTTTGCACTCATAATCTCATAGTTGGAATGCACATAATATGCAGAACAATATTACAGGATGTGCATTGAAACAACAACCCAAAGCCCTAAACAGTACAAACCCTAGGAAGACAGCAGCCACACAAAGTGACAAAGAAAGCAAAGAAAACCACACAATCCAAAAGAAGATCCAAAGGAAACACTGCCAACAATTGGCACCACCAGCAACCACCGCCACTACATCGGAGAACAACTTCATCATCAACGCCATCATTGGGGATGGGGGTTCAGCAAACCATCCTTTCGCATAACATAATGGGATATAATGTTATATAGGCAGCATAACTAAATTGTTGTTTTTCATCCTTTTTGGGTCCCTTTCTTATATTACTACACTTTACAGGTACATTCATTCAGCTCCTCCTAAAAACAATAATTATTGCACTATAGATTTTCAGCCAAGTCAAATAGTTTACAGCCTACAGATGATATGTTGTAGGTTATTATTTCTCATTGTCCACAGCACCCAGGAGTCAAACTGGATTTCTCATGGAAGAGTGAGCACTATTTAAAATCTCTGCGACCAGTTATCAATATTTACCAGCATTTGACCAGTTATCAATATTCAGCTCCTTCACATAAAGAAATCAGAGGCATAAACAACAGTTCCCTCAAGAAATCTGAGTAGCTTTGGTTGAAGACTTAAAGTTCTCACTCAAAACTTCATAATGCTAACAATCCTTTTCTCATATGTTGATTAAATTGAAAATTATTAATCTTTCAAATGGCAAGATGGACAGGGATTAATCTAAAAACAGTTAATTGCATTAAACAGTGAATATCTGTTATCTTGGCCTTTGTTTGGAATGCGGAGAAAATTGAGAGAGGGGAATACTATGAGGAAAAATAAGGAGGAACCCAGACAAGGGAATGTCTAGGTTCCCTCTTGTTTTCTCCTCGAATTTTCCTCTCCCCCTTATTTTCTTTTCATCCAAACCGAGGGTTAATGTTTAAGGATGACTATGGTGAACTTGGGTTTCAGGCTTTGTTGACTTTTCCCAGTTAGCAAACTATAATATTGATGTGTGTGTGTAATCAATATGAAGATGGGAAAGAAACTAATCAGTTGAGATTACATATATCGAGGGAAGGCAGAGATAAGCACACACAATATGTGCAGTCAAGTGGAGCATATCAATTTGTTTCTGGATACGAACATGTATTGCCTTCAGAAAAAACCAATATGTGCATTGAATTTATACCTTCAAGGAAGATGGTCCATCGTCTGGTTCAACACACTGCCTCAACAACAGTGCCTCTCTAGCTCTCAGTATCTGGATCCAAAATTCTGTGCCTTTATATTCCTGCCACTTGGATGGTTTGGGTATTGGTTTAATTGAACGATCAAAAGGATCCTTTGCAATATGTCTCATCCAGCTTAACATTCCAGATAATGCATCTCGTTTGCGCTTGTGAGCTTTAAATTCCCTCCTAACAACTTCTGGGTCAAAGGTAGCAAGATCATCCTCAACACCATTACGAAATTTTTCGTCATCATCACTGTGGACATCCTCAAATATTGCATTTTGATTTTTCTTGACCAAGACATTTATTTCACGCTTGCAAAGAACCACATCAACTTTCTTATTAATTATATATGATTCTAGCTGGACATATCCACCATCTCTCCACTCCGGATTTGGACACGATAAACCTCTAAATCTATACTCTTTCTCTAGCTCTAATTGCATTGACTCAAAATCCCTTTGACACCCATGATCCACATTGTTGAAATTCTTCTCCTCCCAATTCTTCCTGAGCCATCCTTCAAACTCGTTCAGATACTTGTCATAAACTAATTTCACTGAAGTTAAAACTTCGAGGTTCAAACCCAATTCCTTTGCCACATAGCTCCATAATCCTTCCTTCGACACAAAAGCATACCCACCTTTTTCCTTCACTAAGGAGAACAGTTTGTATAAATCAAGTGTATGACCATCACCGAGCAATACCGGCACAGGCCGAATAATGCCTCTGGAACAACTTTCCCTTAGGTACAATGAAAAAAGTTTATAAAACAACCATTTCTGTCTAAACTTATCATCATTACCATCATAAACATGATCTTTTACCAGCTGGTCGAAGGTAAGGTCACATCCGTTACCACGACCTGCACCAACACTGTCAAGGCAATCTAAGGAAAACCCCTTCCTAAAGGTGACCATCCTGCCATAAAGCATTTCTTTCTTCCCCCTTTTTCCACTCAATATTTGATATGTTCAGTCAAAGATAAAGGAAAACTTAAGATTGCCATTTTTTACTTGTTAATGGGGAAGAGTACAGCCATGAGGACAATTACATACACTGAAGATGTAGCAAAGCATAGATTGACAAAAGGGCTTGAAGAATGCGACAACTTGCAGGTTCTGCCTGCAGATTTACCTCATGTTTATGATCTCTACCTCTCAATTAAGGCATGGCAGAACTGCAGTGTAGCCAACCAGCATGGTGACAGAGGTGCGCGTGAGGACCAAGATCGAGGTTCGAACCCACAAATATTGAAAGTTGATCAGTGGAAGGCGGCTCAAGCTGGAACTAGTTGTGAATGAAAAGCTCGCAAATTAGCAAACAGTAGAAACATGAGATCATCGGAAAGTTCAGAAGAATCCTGTGTGCAACCTTTCTCTCACACGGGTATCTTTCCCCATCGAGCTTGAGCTGAGAGTTAGAATACAGTTGGCCCGAAGAGAGAGGAGGAGTAGTAACAAGGAGCAGTTCTCATTGTCTTCAAAGATTAGTAGAAATATCTAGTAAAGATTTGATTATTTATTCAATTCAATGAATAAGTAACATGATTGAATATCGATCTAAAATTTATAATAAGTGACATTATATATTATAAAGAAATTATTTTAAATTTTGGACAATACATAGAAAAATTATCTAATTTTAATTGAACCCAATTCTTAGGAACTAAACTTTTGAATGAGATTGGTAAAAAATATATCTAATTCATACGGTAGGTCTAAATTTTAAATCATTTCATCTTATTATTTAAATCTGTGAACATGCAAAATTGCTTCTATCAAATTTTTTTTACATAATTATTTGTTAATTAAATGTTAGTTACAATCAATATTGTCAGAACCAGATCAGGTATTGAATCAGATAAGACACTGATTTAAGATTTAATAGTTCAACTGTAATATAATTGGGTTGATATTAATTAAAATAATATATTTAAAACATAGAAACATTTGTCAAAAATGAAAATGAACTTCGAAGTTCAACGTTAAAATTTTTAGCTTACGGTCTCTGTGAAATTTGTCTGTTAACTCCCCAAAATTCAAACTTTGGATGCCAGACGCATTAAATGCGGTTGATGAACGGATAGTTTTACAGAGTAACCATTGAGTAACATCTCTAACTGCTAGATCTTGTCTCTAACGAATAGTTAAGACATAATTATATAAATATAACTTCATTTGAAAGTATGGGTAACGATTATACATTGTATATACCGAAACTCTGTAAAATTCTTGAGCCAAAGTCTTCTACCCTCACACACTTCATATCTTGTATTTCAACTTTCATATACACTCTAAATTAGAAAGTTCATTTGCTGTAATCAATTTTATCTTCATTTGAAAGGGAGATTTTCTTGTGAGAGGATTTCACAAAGAATTTGGGAAGCACTTTGCTAGAGTACAGAGAGTGAGATTATAAGCTCTTGAAACAAAGCATTAAGCTGTACTGAGGCATTGCAAGAAGTCCACCGAATTCTTACAAGATAGTGGAAAATCTCAAATGGTAGTTTAAGAACTGGACATAGGTAAAGAGAAAGAGATCGAACTAGAAAAAAAATTCGTGTCTTCTCTTCCCTTATTTTGTTTTTTACTTAGATATATTTTATACTCTATTTTACTGTCATTTTTGCTTTTTTACTGTCACTTTTGCTTTCACTGTTCTTTTACACTTTTACAAAAAATTTTAATCTTCCTAATTCACCCCTCCTCTTGGGAAGCCAGCATATCTAACACTTTTTTGTGATCAGTTATGGGTTCTCAGCACCATACTCTACCAGGATTAAAAGCAAGGACATACATCAATAGCTCTCCATTCCAGCTAAAGCAAAGAAACTAGAAGCCAAGCATATCTTCTAGAGAGAAAAAGAAATAAAATCTGGAAAAGGAAAATGAATATAATGAAGAAAAAGAAAGAACAACAAAAATGAAAGGAGAAATGAAGAAGAATAAGATGAGAGAGTGGGGAAAGAAGAAGAGAAAAAAGAGATAAGGGAAGATGAGAGAGTGACAAGAGAGGAGGAGAAAAGGAGATTGGAAAAAAATGGGGTGTGAAGAAGATGATGGAAAATATATATATATATATATATTTTAGAAGGATGGAAAATATACTTAAGTAGAAGGGATGCACGAGGAGTTAAAGAAGTTTTATTTGCATATGAAAAAATATGGAAAGAGGGAAGTTTGAAATTTGAGATTGAAAATAAGGAGAAGGAAATTTAAAATTTGAAATTCAAAATGAAAGAGAGAGGAAAATAAATAGAATTTAAAACAAATAAAGGGGTTCGCATTAATAAAGCAAATGAAGGAAAAATGTAAAAAGAGATGAGAAAAGAGACATGTGACAGAAGATTAAGGAAGGAAGAGAGATGAAAAAAGAATCTAAATAATAGTAAGGATAAATGTCACACAAAATATTATATGACCAAGTTGATTAACACTAACATAAATTGAAAGAAAAAAAAAAGAAATTGTAACTACATAACCTTCTAAGCAAATTGGGCAAGAGTCCTCATCTTCTACCAAAATGACTGGTTCTGCCAACTTTGGAAGCTGGATCTCTGAATCCTTGGCTGAGTGAACTTCTAAGTCACTGTGATTCCTTGAGCCACAGGTGGTGTTTGTGTGACACATAAAGGAGCAAGAGGTGGTCTATAAGTGTGAGGACTTGAAGTGTGTAGATTAGTACGGACTAAGAGCCTCCCAGGGAAAGCAAAGCAGAGGGGACCGTGGTGAGGTGATTAGGGAACATGCTCCTCTAACGCTCTTGGCTACTGAGGAAAGAATCAGTGGCTGAGAAACATCATGCAACAAAATCAATCAATCAACCACTAGCCGATGCAAGTTGGCGCCGGTGGCTAAGAGGGATGATTTTATAACATTCGAGTTGTGAGTCTTAATTTTCTTGTTGCTGCTAAAATTTTACTTAGTGATAACAGATTGTTGGGGGCTCTAAGTTAAAAAAGCCATAAATAGTATCTAAAAATATAGATGGACCTTAACTATTAGAATTTTAAACCTTATCATGGTTTGGAAGTGCCATTCCTCCCTCCCATATTTTCAACCAAAAAAAAAAAATACTAACTATTTAATCTACAACCAACCATCATCAATCAACTAATATAATACAATATAAATCTCAGGAGGGGGGCATTGTTTTTAATAGCTATAGTGACGGACGGGTCAACTTGGCTTGGGCTCCGTGTTGGAAGGCTTTTTTATTTTTTATTTTTTATTTTTCATTTTTTGTTAAATTTTTATTTTCTAATTGGTTGTTACAAATTTTTAATATAATTTTATTTTCTTAGATGGGATCCACAAAACCCACTCTCCTTTTCATTTTGTGTGGGTCCACTTTCATATAATTGCATTTTCAACTTCCCAATTTCTAAATACATATGTATGGTGGGCTCCATGTTGTGTTATAGGGTATCACCTATACCACCTCTTAACCTTTTTTTTTACAGGATATCATTTAAAAGATTTATTTAATTATTTTTATATTTTAATTATTTTAAATATTTTAAAAATATAACTAATTTTTTTTTAGTATATAGTTAAAAACACCCTATAAAAGAGATGGAATGGAGTACATCCATTCAAGCTAATATTTCACTTTAAATTTCAAACTTTTCTGTTTTATTTTCATTTTGAAATTTTAAACTTCTTTCTTTTCGCATCTTTTCATTCCCTCTTTCATTAATGATTAATAATAGTGTGTTAAAATTTATTTTTCATCAAACCATTAATTAATTAATCTCATGCGAAAACACGAGATATTTTCTAATTATAATCACATAGTTACACGAAACAAATTTTAAAGAGCTCATTGAACCAGATAGAAAAATTCACTACTGCATGACCTCTTGTTACTCATTTTATATTTTCTCCATTTCTTTAATAAAAATATAATTGAACATTTTTAGTCACAACAAGGATGCACCCTTCATCTAGTAGAAGAAAGATAGTACTCATTTTTTTAATATAAGATTTTTTTAATCGAATTGTGTAGATTAAGAATAAGAATTAAAGTTAATTAATTATCTCAATTTTTAAAAAAATTCTAATATTTTTCCAAAATTATTCTTATTCAATCTCTTTTTCTTTGGATATATTAAACAGTGATATTTTATAAAAATGTATAATAAATACTATTTCATATACTGTAAAGGACCCTATATTTAGAATTAGATTAAAAAAATTTATATTTAGGACAAAAGAAATTTGCAAGGATTCCCATACTCAATTTGAAGTTGGAGGTAACCCAATAAATGACGTCCAGACTCCCGAAAATGCACTTAATTATGTCCCCTAAGGTCAATTCTTAGCATGATTATAAAAAAAAAGGTCAATTCTTAGCATTTCTTCCTCTTGTTTTATCTTCTGATTATAATGGTTTTTTACTTCGTTTATTTATTCTTTTGTGAGTGCCTATTGATTTCATTGACATATATATTTCCATTTTATTTTTAAAAAAGTCAATTCTTATCAAATATTCATGAATTTATCTCATCCGTAAAGTCCATGGTCTTGGGAGAGAAGCTTTGCATATATGCAAAAAAAAAAGAAGTTCAAACTTCTAATCAAGATGTCAAAATACAATGAGTTGTCTGATGGAACGTTATTGACAACATCAGTAATAGGTATGCATTTTCATGAGAGCCATAAATTGAGAAATATGAGCCTGTGGACTTTGTGGGTTCACGGGTCCATAAACGGGTAGCCATAGATCCATTCCAAGGGAGGCGATAAGCTATGCGTTTTTTGTGAAGTATGGTCCGCGATTTTGGTTCTTCTATTCACTAGATGTTTTAAAAAGGCCCTATCCGATGGTCCTCATTAATAGAGAATGATTGTCATGCAATCATTCATTTTTGCACTTGGATGTACATTCATCAAAGTGCTTCTGGGCCCATTTGATATTTTGTCCATTTTTTGGCCAATTTGGTTCGTTTTGGAAAAATCAAGCAGATAAAGGCAAATGGGGATTCAAACCCCACCTATCAAGAAAGGAAACATAATGGTCTAACCACTGCACAGTAGCCTATACATGGGTTTTTCTAAATTGTTCTTATGAACTATTATTGTACAGGTGGTTTGTTGGACTTGAGTCAAAGTTTTGTTTCTGAAAGCGAGGAAGGAATCCAACAAAAGTTTGGCATGCAAAACATTGTAAAGCCTGATAATATGAAGCCCAAAAGAAAAGGGCCTTATTTTTTTTAAAAAAGGCCAGCTATTTATAAAATTTTTTTAAATGAAATTAATCATTACAAATTTTAGTTACTAAACAATTATAAATTATTTATTTAAAAATTTAAAAAATGAATCAATTAGTTAATTAATAATTACGTAATAAATAAATATAAGAAGAGAGAAGAGTAAATCTCATGGTGGCCAATGATGGTCACCCATTCACCATTATGTTATACACACCATTGGAGAAAGGAAGAAACAAGCAACCAGATGGTGGTGCTCCCATAATTATTAAAACAAAAAAATATATGTACATGGACTATTAAATTAAAATAAAAGGTTCCTAGTAGAGAGTTGGGCTCCACACACACACATCTATATACATACATATTAAAAAAATAAGGAGGATGGGTGAGCACGGGTCTAGATTTCTTGCTCATCTTTTAAGATGAGTAGGATGCTCATTTGTGAATCATAGCTACCAGATACATCTGCCGCCCTAAGTTGGGCCACATCATTAAAATCTAAATCAAATCCTGGGCGTCCGTTTCAACAAATCCTATCCATTCATTCAGTGATAATTCCTCTCCCGACTTTCTGAAATTGTCTTTTCTTCGTTTTCGACAATTTCCCCTACGACCTGGAATGCTGTCCCTCTTACACCGTTCTCTTGTGAGCTTGACCATTCCCCGTGCACTTTGCCTTTCCCCTGGCATGCATGAACGTTATCCTTCATCCACCAAGAGGAAGAATGCGAAAGGTGCTGCCAGAGAAATACTCCACCATTGATTGAAGAAACCCTCCTTGTACTTGTGTGCTATAATTGAGTTTTGATTTTAATCTTTTGAAATTTTAGTTTTTCTTTCACATTTCTTCTTCAAATTAAGTTTTGATTTCATATATGTATTTGATTGGGAGTTGATATAATTTTACAATTATGTTGCTTCAAGATATATGAAATTGGGAATGCATGAACGGATATTTTAATTTTGCTTCAATTCTATGGTTTGTGCATATACAAAATTGAAATATATATATATTTACATTATGCATTCTAAAATTACATTGGATAGATTTTTAGAAATTTAAGGCAAAGTAATGGAATATTAGTTTGGTTGCTTTTCGAATGTTTAGTGTATATCTTTGACTACTTCTATTATGCTCATTGCAATTTGTATAATAAATTTCCCCCTCCTAAATGTATGTTTGGTACTAATACTAGCAATGTAATAGATGAAGTTGTTCCTATTTGAGGATTGCCCTTCAAAAGTTAGCAAAAAATCTCAAGATTTGCTTCAAGCAAAGACATAATCAATTTGCATCATCCAATTCACCCCCTATTGGTGACCAGTCAACCGAACAATTGATATTAGAGCTTTGACTCTTGACAAAGGATCTAATTATCTGAGAGTAAAATGGCTGGCTTTGGAGAAGGAACTCTTCTAGATGGTGCAAGCACATGTAGGCCACCAAGCTTTAACAGACAAAATTACACCTACTAGAAGATGAAGATGAAACTCTTCTTGAAATCTCTAGACCTGACTATGTGGGAAATCATCGAGAATGGAAATTTCATCCCAATGAAGAGGAATGAGTGGGGGCAGATTTTTGAAAAGTTGAGTGCAGAGTGGAATGATGAAGATAAAAGAAGAGTGCTACTAAATATAACAGCTCAATTCACTATAGTCATTGCTCTTTCACAAGATGAATTCTTCATAGTGTCAGATTACAACAAATCTAAGAAAATGTGAGATGCTCTGGAGATTATCTATGAAGGCACAAGTGGGGTAAAGGAAAATAAACCCAGCTCTTTCACAGCAAAATATGAAATGTTCAAGATGATTAATGGTGAGTTTATTAAAGATTTCCAAATTTCTTTTGCTCATATCATCAATCATCTGGCAGCTTTGGGAAAGAACTACACATAAAGAGAGCAAATATGAAAAATACTCAGAGCTCTACCCAAAGAATGACAACCAAAAGTGATAGATATTGAAAAGATAAGAGGAGAATCATACCAATCTATCATTGCATTGTTAGGAAGCCTTGTTGAACATGAAGGAAGACTTGACCTTATGCGGGAGCAACTAAACAAAAAAAAAACACTAATGATCAAAGCTACTACATCACATAGATTAGAAGAAGATGATACTAATAATGAAAGTAATGATAGTAGCAATGATGATGAGGAGGATGAGCTAAAAGAGTTAACAATCAAATTTGACAGATTCCTCAATAGCAAAAAGAAGCAGCTTGAGGAACAAAAGCACTTTTGCCATGCAAATAAGTTGAAGTATGATTCAAAGAAGCAAGAAGGAAGATATACTAAGAAGAAAAGTGAGAAAACTAAAGTGGCATATACCTCTGCAATCTGGGGCAACAGTTTGGATGAAGATGATGAGGATACCCATCTATACTTGATGACAATAACCAATGATAAGGTATCAAATTTTGACTTTGAATCTTATTTTGATTTTTCTTTTAATAAGTTATAAGATGCTTATAATGAAATGTATGATGAACTGATTGCATTAGTAAAAGTATTTGCACATAGTAAGAAGAAAATGATTTCCTTAGAAAATGAATTAGAATTGGAAAAGAATGAAAAAGAATCACTTAAAAAGAAAATAGATGATTTAGAAAATATTTGTGAGATCCACACACACACTTCCTCTTGTAATTCATTTGATAATTTAATAAAAGAGAAAAAGGAGTTAACTAAAGTTCAGTGAATTTTACCTAAGATAAAGATAAGCTGAATATTCCACTTGACAAATAGAAATGTATGTTTGACAAGTCGGGTGTTGGATACATGAGTGAGTTCAAGGAGAAAAGTAAACATTGTTTGAAATTTTTTGTGCCTACCATGATGCCTAACTCACCATTATGCACATATTGTGGTAAAAATGGGCATATTGCTTATTTGTGCAATATAAGGAAAAATGATCTAAGTAAAAGCATGAAATGAGTTCCAAAGGGTATTACTAACCCTCATGGACCAAAAAATAAGTAGGTACCAAAATGTTATTGTAGTGTTTCATATGTGCAGAACATATCTAAGAAAAATGAATATAATGGTACAAGAAAGAGGATGCTGAAAAGAAAAACTTCTCAAAAAGCTAGAATTAAAATTACAAATCACAAGGAGAAACATTGGAAGCAAAACCTCTCACTTATATCAAGGAAGTAGCTCAAATAGAAATCAAATCACTTACCTTGAGAAGAGAAAGAATAGAAGCTTAAGAAGCAATTGTCTATATGCAAAAGGGAGACATGAGTAATACTACATTGCATACAAGTCAAAAATAACAAGGAAATGATCTTTGGCAACCTCTGTTTTTTGCCCTATTCAATTATTGCATTATATATTATATTTGGGTAAGATTAAACTTCAGTCTCATATGAACTTTAAAATGTTTGAATTGACCATCAATGGACATAAGTAAGAAAGGGTATCAAAGAAAGAAAATGATATATTTTTTTGTTGTGCAGGTACTCATTGAGCTAAATGGTGAAAGTTTGATAAAGATGGAGTATTTGATGTGCTTAAATAGATTCATACTGAAAAGGGATGGAGTTAACTATTAACCAAGCTGGTATGTAATTGTTTAACAAGTTTTCAAATATGCTTGGTTGGTGCTATTACTTAAGGTTATTAAAATAAAGTATGGTTCTTGTTCAAATGATGATCTATCTAAATATGCTAGTACTTACTGTGAAATTCAATGTTTACACAAGTCCATTTCTTTATTTGTATTACAAAACTTATGTGCTTTCTATAATTTCTCTTACATACTAATTTTGATTTGAGTTATGATCTTAAATGTATTTATGCTTGAATAAATGCTCATGCTTAGGGGCAATTTATAACTTTGCAAGAAAAAAGTTTTAAAAGATCTTTCTGATTTAAAAGAAAATTTTCATTTATAATGCTTGAATGCTTACATCATGTGCTTTTGTATGAACATGCTTATTTTTAATGCATTATGCTTTCTTGGTTTTATCATATAAAATGCATAGGTTGAGAGAGAGCATTTTTTGTAATTAATTTACTTATACTTTAGCTCATCTCATTTTATTGTGAAGAGTTTTGTTGATTGTTCTTAATTTGCTAAAAGAAGTAAATGATGTTGAAACATCTCTCTTTGATCCTAATGGAAGAAGATAACAATTCTTTAACTCTAAGATACTTCTTGTGATGTGTGGATATCATGATTATATTAACAAAAAACATCATAACATTTGATATCATAAAAGTTTCAAGCAACAATTGGTATCAGTCTTGATATCAGTACAATTAGCAGAATTTGAACATACATTGCATAATAAGTTTTGATGATGATTTGTATTCAACTTGTGTTTTTGTGTGTGCTTGAAACAATCCTAGACATCTTACTGGTACAACCTCACAAATAGGGTGAGAAGAATTATGAGAGAATTTTTCTTCAAATCTTTTTGTTGATGACAAATAGAGGGATAAGTTGTGTAAAAAATATACATGTACTTAATGTGGAAATAATTGAGATAAACTGCATTATAAGTGTTAATCATTCATTAAGCATATTTTTTTACTAGTGATTTGTGATAAAAAGAGGGAGATTGTAAGGTTTAATATAATATAAGTTTTGATGATGACAAATGTATAGTAATAAGAAATAAATGCATTATATTTATTTAACATATATTTTGTTCCTAAAAGAAGTAAAATGTGTATTAGTATGTATTTAATTATATTTATAATGCATCTATTATGGTATGTACTAATATATCCATTGTACTTTTATATTTTATAATATAAGTTGAATATATAAATTAAATTAGGTTTGTCAGTGTAATACATTAAATGTAGGATTGTCCAAGAAGGAAAAGTGAGCATTGGAATAAAGAAAGGAAAATAAACATCATATTTTGCTCAAAGAAGAATAAGAAGAGAAATGATGCTTCAAGAATTGAAGATTAAAATGACGCATGTCAAGAATGGAATGACCAAGTGGTATAATCTTTGAATTTTTGAATACCTAATTATTAGGTATATTTTATTTTTACTTAGGTCTTGAGGTGATTTAATCTTTAAAATTTATTTAATCTTATTACCATATGTCTTAAATGAATTAGATTAAGTAAATATGATGTTAGTATGTATTAAAATTGAAGTATATTGGCTAACAGACAAATTTTACTATTTGATTCATGTTTATTTTGTGGAAATTTTGTACTTTGTTGGTTAAAGTTCAAAGTTATTGAGATTTAATCTCTGATAGATGAATTTTGAATATGAAATTCAAATTTCAAGCTGAGCATAATTAGTGAAAGTGTGTAAAATTTGCATGAAACTTAGTTAAAATTCGACTGTTGGAGAAGCTAAAGTGAGTTTAAAGTTACAGTTTGTGACAGACGTTCTTTAAGCTTTAAAGTGATAACTTCGAAGTAAAAACTTTTGTGTCTTGTTGGAACAAGCCTTATATAGATGACTTTTAGCTTTTGAAATTCGAATTTTGCATGCACTGTGAAAATTTGAAGCAAATATTCAAACCCAACAGATGTACTTCTAATATGAAAATTTGCACAAACTAACATGGGTTATCTTTTGCAAACTCAAAATTCGAATATCATTTAGTAACAGATGAATTTTGAAGTTTAACATTAAATACATAACTATGCTGATTCTGCAAAATTCGTTTATTGAGCCCCAAAATTTGAACTTTGGTGTGTTAAATACTTTTAATGCGGTTGTTGAACATTATTTTTTTTGCAAAATAACAGCTAAAACTTGTGTCTAATGATTAGTTAAGCCACAAATCTATAAATAAAACTTCATTGGAACTTATAGGTAATGAGTTTAAGTGAGTTATGTGCAAAATGCTATTGCAATGGATAAAATCATTCTGTGTGAGCATTTAAAACTAAAACCACCT
This sequence comes from Adenanthera pavonina, assembly GCA_026686845.1. Lineage (NCBI taxonomy): Eukaryota > Viridiplantae > Streptophyta > Magnoliopsida > Fabales > Fabaceae > Adenanthera > Adenanthera pavonina. The sequence goes on along the minus strand of JAIVEN010000022.1, from coordinate 21,775,664 downwards.
CATTAGAGTGAGCTTCAATGTACTCCACTCTTAAAGAGAGTTTCAATTTTGTAATATTTCTTTCTATAAATTCTGGGTAGAATTTTAGTGTGAGGAAACATTAAGGGAATTACATATCTTATAAGGGTGTGGGGAGAATGGTTTCATATAACAATCCTCAACATGCTATCCTAGACTTAGTCTCGAGCTAATGAAAAGTATACTTGATGATATGTGCAGAATTGGAGGAATTAGGATGGGGAAAGAAAAGAAAGGAGACAGAAGTACTCCATGTCGTGGCGAGAAGCAGGGTAGTTGTGGCAAGCAAGTTGAGACTTGGATATATTTTCTTGGATAGAAGGGCTCCGCACCGCAGTGAACTTACTTCCCACTACAGCATTAGACCCTGAAATCCTTTAAATCATATGAGTTTCAATTGACGGAAGTAAACGAAATTAGAGAGAAAAATAGAGGGCTCTACTAGGGTTTGCTTCCTCCGGCCTTAGGGAGTATTTTTGGACTTTATGAGCTTTAATCTTAGTTAGTAAATGATTATTGATCTCCTTCCGCTATTTTCTCTTCAGTTTTTGGATAGATTTTTGAATATATTCATGGGAATCTCGAGTTGGTCAGATTCCACCAATTAAAATGGGTGTAAATGGATTATTGAAGTATGGTTTAGTGTTAATGATGCTTGGGTATGAGTTTTAGAGGGAGCATGTATGATTTGAACTAAACCCTAGCTTTCTATTGTATGTGGGAGCTTAAGGTTCGAATTGTGAGTGAACAATTGTGATTGGGATGGTTAATTGGAGCTCATTGATGCATGAAAATATTGTGGGAACTATGGATAAAGCTTAAATGGTTGAATCATGGATTTTGGTCAAGTTGTACATTATATTAATTGGGAATCTTTTGATATTGTAGTATTTTAAATGGATAATTGAAGGTGACTTGGCTCATGTTTGGTGTTAAGAAGGTGGGTTTATCTCATGTGTGTGGTATCAGAGATTTTTAGGTAACTAGATGTTTGTATTTGTATGTTAATTATTGATTTGTATTTATATATATGTATATATATGCATGTTCTCACTCATACCACGATATGATTATGTGTGTGTATGGTTTTTCTACAAATCATGGTATGTGCATGGCTAGATGAGGTATGAGTCTAGATTTTTGGTATTGATATGTGATGATGATGAACATGTGATTTCATAGCATGCTAGCATGACATTGATGAGTATGATAATGATGATTATTGCATTGTGACATGGCATGAACATTATCACCATATGAGCATTGTGAGAAATGGTGGATTAGGAGGTAATGATGAGATGAGATATCATGATATATGATATGGTAATAGGATGGAAGATCTCTGCCACTAAATCCTCTCCCATGGCTCGGAGAGCCAGGTGGCAGTGGATTGCATCTTCCTTAAATCACCACCAATTTGGGGTGGTCCAGGGTAAGAAGAGCCATAGTCTAAGCATTAGTGTAACCTTTGGCCCGGTTGCATTAGTTTGAGGTGAGCTTGGTGATGTCCAGAAATCAGTCTTTATTAGCTGTTGGAAGAGAATCACCTATTGAAAATGTCATTTCATGACACTAGCCTGTCGTTCTAGTAGTGTATGAGGGAGATATGCATACCATGACATTTTGCATTATATTACACCATATGCATATTTGTGTGAATAGATGATATAGGGTACATGTGTTTGTGTTCTCAGTTATTGAGACTTTATCTCACACCCTCTATGATTACCATTTTAGGTGAAGATTTCAGTACTAGTCCGAAGAAAACAAGGAGTTGTAGATTTCTCCACTTTGGGAACGTCATTTGTAACTAGTAGTTTTACCATTCAGTCTATGTAATGATTGTGCCAAGTAGAATTGGATTTTTATGTATTGTTTGGTTATCCTGGGAGCAATGTTGTGTATTATGATGATGAATGATTATGTGATGATATTGATGATAATGGATGGTTATATGCATATGATGATGATTTGGACCTCGGTATAGGTCAGTACTATTAGAGTGTGTATTTGTGAGCCAAATTGGTGATATGGGAGCCCAAAATGGTTTTGGGCCTATATGGTGTGATTTGGGGCATATAGCCCATGATATGATTTTAGGGTTCAAAGGGGATTGAATCTTAGAAGAGTGGTTTCCTTGGGGTGAAACCTCTCTTGATAGGTTAGTTGTGACCTATGTGAATGGTCCTTAGGTACCAAATTGTCTTTAGTGACAATTAGAGGAGGTTTGTTGTGAGTTTTCATAAAAAAAGTGACCAAATCAGTTATGGGTGTCCAAAATCTCTATATAGAGATAGATTTGAGTGAAATTGGTGTTTATGGATAGATTAAGATAAGGATGATTTATATGAGTTGGAATCGGGTCAATCAGAGGTCGGAGTATAAAGTTGTGCGCTTTAGAAGTTTGCCCAAAAAATCAGCAAATTGCTGATATTTTCTTAGAAGAGGGCATCGCGGTGCCAAGTGGTTCTATCTCTTATAAGCTGCGGTAGTACTATAGCTTGCTACAGCTTTATACGGTTCTGGTCCTACTTGGAGTTTGTTCTCTGTTTTGATGTTTTGGGAGTTGAGTTTGGGGCTTATGGGAGTAGGTTGTTATACTTCACAAGTGCCTAGTTAAACATATGAGATGTATTGAGACTTCACAAATGCTCCTATCAAACTTATGGGATATAGTGAAAGTCTCAATTGATAGCTTGAGGATTGAACATAATGCAAGTGATTTGGGCCAAGCTAGTAAATTGTGTCTTATTCTTCATCTTCTTATTTCATCTATATACGTCATCATACTCTGTTCATTCCTGTTTTGCTACAACATTCGGTGAAATTGGGCTGCACTTCAAAAATGGCCAAAATTTGCATTATCCAATTCACCCTTCTCTTGGGTGACCAATCAACCTTATACATATGAGTGAGAGTTCGTAGAAAATAGACCTAGGATCATCTAGGAGCTATGAATTTCATAAGCGATATTTGCAAATAAATTCAATAGAGAAGCAGTGATGTTTTTAGTATACATGTGATGGGGGAGTTCAAAGTACTCTTTTGATCATGGAGCTATTAATTTCATCATAAATCTATTTGAAGTTTATTGCAAATAAAGTGACATTGTGTATATGTTACTTCTGTGTTGTGTCTATGTAAAGGGATAATGCTTGATTATGTCAAATATATGCAATGAGCAATGACAATTGAATGCCAAAAGAATAAGGATGAGAAACCCAAGCTGTGAGAATTTATGGCAACAAATCACTATAAATTTTTGTTGTCCTTGGAAATCAAGAAGAGAAGGGAAAATGACACTTACAGACCAAAATTTTGAATTAATGCCAATTAGGGAGCTAAAGATTCTGAAATGATGAAAAAGACCTATGGTCCTAAACTTAACAAAATTTGATTATGAAATTACCTTAATACCCTTCACGAATTGACAATGTTATATGGTTGAAGAAGAGTGTTAAAACTTGAGCATAAAAGAGTCAAATTTTTTAAATTGAGTGTCAAATAGTATAGGCTAACAATTGCAATTGGTGGGTGAAATTTAATTCCTTAGTGTAAGACGGGGGAAGATTAATGTCAAATCCTAGAATGACATTGTCAAATAGATGATGACAAGTGTTAAAAGTTGGGAGTAAGATTTCTAATTTTAGAAGTCTAGAATGTGAAATGTTTGACACTCGTCCTTAGTGATTTGACACTTGAATTTTAGGATTTGATACTAATCTCTTGCCGTTTTACACTAAATAATGTACACTCACTAAAATTAGAAGTCTTACTATCAATTTTTGATACTTTTCATTAGCCACTTGACATTGTTATTCCATGATTTAACATTAATCTTCTCCAATTTTACATTGGCAAATGAAATTTCACTTACCAATTACAAATGTCTGCACATGTTATTTGACACTCAACTTTAGAAATTTGACCCTCTTATATTCAAATTTTAATACTCTTCTTCATTCATTTGACATTACCATTATAGGAAGGGTATTTAAGAAATTTAATAATAAAATTTTGTTGAGTTTATGACCATGGGACTTTTTTTGTTGTTTTAGAATTTTTGGGTCCCTTAGTGGCATCAATTTAAAGTTTTGTCCTTAAGTGCCATTCTCCGAAAAGAGAAAGGAAAACTGAATATAGAGATGCCAACTAAGCATGGGAATACAAACTAGTGTTACTAAATTGCTGAGATTTGTCACGCTAAGGAAGGAGAATATAATAATTGTAACATCCCCAAATTTCATAAAGGATGCCACTGTATGTATAAAGATACAGAAATGTGGCATGAGATGGATAAAAAGATGGAAAAGGAAGTAAGATGATAATGTTATATGCTTGGTCCCTAAATAAAATTAATTTCCCATATGATTCTTAGAAAGAATTATGTTTGATTTTTAATTGGAATTGATTTTCCATATGATTCTTAGTATTAATTCTAGAACTAAGTTGAAAGGTATGCAATATATTAGTCGAAGGGAAGCTTATATCAAGCTGAGTGCAATAGTATAAGTATTGCATAACTGGGCAGTCTAGGTTAAAAGATAAACCAATTTGAAAGTATAATGAAAAGAATGATTAAAAATTGATCTTTGGAAAAAATTATGAGGAAGTACTCAAAAGAATAAGTATTTGTGTTTTTGACCTAACTCAAGAGGAAATCGGAAATTAGAAAATAAATTGTGAAAATTATATTTTAGCCCTAGGGGAGAAGAATTAATTGAAATTTGGTCCTTAAAAGAAAAGAATTAGTTGCATTCAAGTCTTTGGGATGAATTACAAGAAAGGGCTAAAAGAATTAAAAATTATAATTTTGCTCAGATTAAGGGCAATTTTGTAATCTTCAAAAGTATTGTCAAAACGAAGCTCGCGACGAGCCGGACTCAATGTAATGTTGCTTAGAAACTAATTGAATTCGTATGAATTTAAAAGGAGAATCGAAAGTCAAAAAGTAAATATTATACTAAAAAAGGAATCATGGGCCTTACAAAATGTAGTATAGAGATAGGAATAATATGAGGATCCCAACCAAATATATTTTGGGACAAGAAAATGAATTTCATCCAAAATCAAATTTAGAATAATCCTTTACCAATTAAGAGATGAATTATCGGCAAAGGTTATTTTGGACTGATAAAAATAATGGAGCATTTTTTACCAAAATTACCCTTAATATGGTATGACATATAGCTACTAGGACATGCAGGAAATTTTATTTATTGATTTATGAAGGATATCTCATTTAATAAACCAAAGTTAGTCAAGTAAACTCAAGTTCCTATTCACCATTTGATCTCTTTCATCAAGACCTTGGGTTAAGGTGTCTTTAAGTGAGTTAAGGGGTCTGAAATTTGTAGACCAAAGAGCTCATCTACGTAACAAAGAGGAGAGAAAAGAGAAGAGAAAAAAGAAAACAAAGGAGTAAGCTTAAAGACTAGAGTTCAAGGGTAAGTTTTTATGCTTCTAGCTTGTGTTTTCAAGTAAGTTGTGAAGCTTTCATGGACTCATCTTCTTCCTCCATTCCTCCATAAACTTTGGCCATGGTTGTATAGTGAGAGAGAGTTGAGTTTTTGTCAAACAAACATAAGGAAAAGCTTAGTATAGTCACTTGAAGCATGAGTATGCAAGTGGTATGAAATAAATCAAGTTAAATCATTTTCCCTTTTGCTCCATGAATTTTGGCCAAACCAGAGTTAGAGTTAGAGATGAAATTTATGATTTTGACTTCAAAAATGAATTCTTTGGGTCCAAATTAGGTAAATACAATTGTTAGTTTAAAGAAAAATCATAAGGAAATCAATTTGGAAATTTTAAGTTCAAGTGAGTACTCTATGATTTAGCTTCATGAATTAGTGGCTTATGACCCTATATTATGATGTATTAGGATTCAAGGAAGTTGGAAGAGTGATTGGAAGTGGTCTACAAAGGAAGAAACTCAGAAAATTCATAAGGTAGTAATTTACCTATTTATGCTTTATGTTATCAAACTTGAATTTTATAAACCTGTTGCTATGCCATATGTTTATAATGATGCTTTGTGATGGTTTGTGATGATTGGCTAAGTTGTTTGATGAGTTTTATGACCTCTAGATGCCTATTTTTCAAAATAAAACTTTGCTGAAATTTCTATGAAATGTTATGGCATTGAAAGTTTCAAGTGTTTAATTGATTTTTTCATGTTGTTTCTATAATTTATTTGATAATATGATTGTATGAATGTGTTATTGCTGTTAAGATTCTTTGAATCTCATCCTTCCAAATGATCATTATGACTAGGACCAAGCTATGTAAAAAAGGGGTCAAGAGTGCTAAGGAGAAAGAAGAAGGAGGATGATGCATGATATTGTTTTCAAGTTATGATCTTGTAGTTTGAACTAATATGTAAAATTATATATATGTTACTAAATTTGTACCTTAATGTTGTTATGTTCATTTGATCATCTTGAATTGCTAGGTATGGATTTGGAACAATAATTGATGAGGTAAAAGTGTTACAAAAGTAATATTGCTAAGTTATGAATGAAAAGATTCAATTGAAATACCTTGATCGAAATGTAAGTATTGTTCACATGGAACAGGGCATGATATGTATATACTCTTAAACTAGAGAGAATGAGCTAAAGATTACATAATTTGGCTAAGTACATTATTTATGGTGAATTTTTTAAGTGAGGGTTTAGAATAGGATAAAGTTGGAAAACTGAAAGTTTTGACCATAGGAACTATTTAATTAAAAAGATAGCATAAAATCATGTAGAGCTCCAAAAATTTAGTAGTTTGCATGTATGGAAAGATCTATGTCTTAAGTTTAAGATGCCACTAACTTGGAAGTGATTAGAGCTATATAATGAGAGATAGACAAGTTTTCCGAAAACTATTCAAATAAAAGTATTGTTTTAATCCTTAATGGTTTAAGATGATATTATACTTTGTACAAATTGAATATATGTACAATAAAAATATGTCTGAAAAGTAGATATGTAAAATTTTCAAATGACATAAAGAATACACAAATTGGCTTATGATAGAATGATAATAAATTTTTAAAGTTAATGTCGAAATTCTAGGAATGTGAAAGATGACCAAATATACAGTAATCTTTGGGAATTAAACTATACGAATTGACCCAGTAATTACTCTGTTTCTTATTTTTACCAAAAGAAAATGATTTAAGCTATTTTAGAGACTTAAATCACTCTTATACCATTTTTGTGGAATTAATTATGAATTTACAAAATTTGGCCAGTAAATAGAAAATATCAAATGAATAGTACTTGAATTATTGAAAATTCCTGTTTTAGTTTTTATTTGATTCAAACTTCTAAACATGCATGAATGGACTCTATAATTGTCTGAAATATGGGGAAAATGAGTCTAAACTAAGGTGTTATAGTAACTCACGTTATAATGCTAAGTTGTGTGACTTTGGCAAAATCTTCTCTTATTAATTAAATATATGAAAAAGGTTTTTTGCCCCCTTTTTTTGAAACATCAAGTTGTACTTAGAATTGTGTATCAAGAGATTGCCTAATCTTTTGATCATGAGTGTATAATGAAGGATGAGACTTCAAGACCTAAGGACAAGAATGAACAAACTATGAGTAAAGTGATTTGTCATTTGACACAGCAAGAGTCAAATGACACGTTTTTAGAATAAAAAAGATAGTAGATGTTTTTACTTGCATTTGCCTTGAGCAAAACCAATTGTCACTATAACATTTCAATTTCTAGAAATAATATTTAAAGAAAAGAGGAGAAAATGCTACTTGCTATGGCTATATTTAAAAGGACGATGATGATATGACATGCAAATATGTTAGAAAGCACGATTGGAAAGGATACATCATGTGATAAATTGTATGAATTCTACAAGGGCAAAATGGCAATTTTCCACATTAAATACTTAAGTGGAATTAATTTTCAATTTGGGTCCTTAACTGTAATATAATAGAAATTTGGTCCTTTTCCTATAATTTTAAAAAGTTTTGAAAAAAATTTGATATAGATATAGAAATGGACCTTTTGATATGCTGGACCCAATAGAATAATATATTGAGTTCAAAAGCATCAATTAAAAAAAGATTGTAGAATGTAGTAAAAATTTTACAATAAAAGAAAAGGTATTTTGCATCCCACAATACGAATCAAGTAAAAAAGAAAAGGATATTGGCTCCACATAAAAAATTGCCTGGGACAATTATTAAAGATAAATATAGATCCCAAACTAGTGTATTCTTGTATGCATAAATAAATAACTAGTATTAGAATATACTGTAAAGACACTTTTAACTATCTAGATAAAAAGTAACTAATACATGATATATCTAGACAAGAAAAATGCAGTATGAAGGACACTCCCACTCTTCTCATTGGACAAATTTTAAGCATTTGATTTAGAGGATTATTTAGTAATTATGATGGCTTATGTAATTTGGCAAGGCACTTGGACAAATTTTATACAATCTTTTTTGGCTATAAATACATGATCTCCCCTCCCACTGACTTCACAATTTCAGCCAAGCATGGGGTAGAGAGAGAAGCTCCCATTTTAGTGAGTGAAAGAGAGGAGGAAGAAGGAAGAAAAGCTTGAAGACTAAGAAGCAAGCTTGAGGTAAGTATTCTCCTTTAATTCTAAGTAATTTGACATAAGTTTAGTCAAGGTTTTGGATGTTTTCTTTCCTCCCAAAGCTTCTTTGTGTTTTGGCCAAGAGGGGTTACTATGTGAGGGGTATGTTTGTATGAAACCAAGTTAAGAGAAAATATGAAAATAATGTAAGAAAGTAGGTTTGCATGAGTTTTGAGTAAGTTGCATTGAAATTCCTCTTCTTGCTCACTTAAAGGGTGAGTTCACCTAAGGAAAAAGGTAAGGAAGGAGTTGGAATTTCATAAATCTAATGATAGAAATGGAATCCTCATACATGAATTAGTAAAGGGGAGGCAATGGTCTCAAGTTTAATCCAATTATAAGAAATATGAAATTTTAAGGCATATGGTTCAGCCAAGAAGAAAGTGGATCTTAGTGTTGGAATTTGATGATTCTAATGAGTTCCTAGGGTCCAAAATAGTCAGGAAAGGCCAAAGGATTAAGGTTAAAAGTTAGTTTGCAAAATATGAAAATTTAGGTTTCAAAGTAAACTTTATGAGAGGTTATGAAGAATTAAATTGATTTAACATGGTTGTATTGATGTTTTAGGCTTGGGAAGTTGCAAGGAATTGATTGGGAAATGATTCAAGTAAGTAGAGTCTAAGTTTGAAATGCAAAGATTAAAGCTCCTAGGTAGTATTACTTGCTATGCTTTTATGTTATTGCACAATTATGTTTTTACATGTTTTATGATATGATAATATTACCATGTTGTTGTGACTATTTTATTGACTGGCTGATTGTTTATTTGATGAGGGCTTTACTTGAGATGTCATATTTCTAAGTTGTTATACTGAAAAATTTTGTAAGCCAACATGATATTTTTACATGTTTTAATAAAATTATGCAATGCTATGAATGTTTTAATTTGATGTGATGATGTATTAGTATATACAAGTTTACTACTGAGATTTTCCAATCTTATCCTCCCAAGTTCTAACAATACTAGGGGCATGAATTGCAATGGATGAAAGTCAAGGAAGGAGAATTTCATGAGAAAACAAGCTAATATTCATATTACAATGATACTTGACAATGAAGCATGCTATATGTGTTATGGTTATGTATAAATGTTGTAAAGTGAAGCATTATGATGTTAAAGAAAAGCATGCTAGATAATGTCAAGTTACAAAATGAAATTGAGAATGAAAAGAATATGTATGACTCTTTTAATGACAAGTTATGTCAAGTTATACCATGAAAATGTTTGGAAATGTTTAAGTATGATATTGTAAGAGAAATGTGTAATACCTTGATCTTGGGCTCAATTTCCATGTTTTTGTCCTTAATTATGTCCATTGAAGTCCAATGGATAACTTGAATCACATAAAAATGATAAATTAATTTTTCCAAAAATTGGTTACTATTCATTCGGTAATTGGCATTTTATTGGACAAATTTTGGAAAATCATAACTAATTCTACAAAAATTGGGTGCAAGTGATTCAAGTATCTAAAAATAGCTAAAAATATTTCTACATGGGAAAAATATAAATCAAAGCATGGACTGGACCAATTAATACAATAAATTTATTTGGTCATTTTCAGAATTTCCTGATTTCTGGACCAACTTTGAAAATTCATAAAAAATCTTACACATATCCAAATGTAGTGATCTTTAAATCAAATTAAAGCTCTTTCTATCTATTCTATATTCATATATAACACTCATATATTCAAACAAAAAGGTTTGAACCATAACCATGAATATGCACAGAGGTTATATAGTCACCTTACATCTCATAATTTCCCAAAATAAAAAGGCCTAAAGTTCATTCATGGCCATTTCTTGTTTTTATACTCTTAGGTTTAATATAATATAAGTTTTGATGATGACAAATATAGAGTAATAGGGAATAAATGTATCATATTTATCTAACATATATATTGTTTCTAAAAGAAGTAAAATGGACATTATCATGTATTTAATTATGTTTATAATACATATATCACGCTATGTACTAATATATTCACTATATATTTATATTTTATTATACAAGTTGGATATATAAATTGAACTAACTACTTGGTTTATAAGTGTAATATATTAAATGTAAGATTATCCAAGTAGGAAGAGTGGACATTGGAATAAAGAAAAGAAAATCTATATCATGTCTCACGTAAGGAAAAAGAAGAGAAACGATACTCTAGGAATTAAAGATCAAAAGGGAGTATATCAAGAATGGAATGACCAAGTAAAAGTGGAGCTTAATTTTTGAAAACCTAACTATTAGGTATATTTTATTTTCACTTAGGTCTTGAAATGATTTAATCTTTGAAATTTACTTAATCTTGTTATTATCTGTCTTAAATAAGTTAGATTAAGTAAACCTGATATTAGCATGGGTTAAAATTGAGATACATTGGCTAATAGACGAATTTTGCCATTTGACTCATGCTTATTCAGTGCAAAATTCATACTTTGCTTGTTGAAGTTCAAAGTTACAGAGATTTAATCTCTGATAGATGAATTTTGAATTTAAAATTCAAATTTTGACTTAAGCATCGTTAGTGAAAGTGTGTGAAATTCGCATGAATCTTAGTTAAAATTTAACTATTGATGGAGTTTAAAGTGAGTTCAAAGTCACAACTTTTAATAGATGAACTTTGAGTTTTAAAGTGTGAATTTTGAGGAAAAGCTTTTGTGTCATGTTGAACATATCTTTGGTAGATGAATTTCAGTTTTTGAAATTTGAATGTCAAAGTGCATTGTAAAAACTTGAAGCAACTGTTCAAACCCAACAGATGTACTTCCAATATAAAAATTTGCACTAACTAACATAGGATATCTTTTGAAAACTTGAAATTTGAATGTCACTTAGTAACAAACTAATTTTGAAGTTGAACGTTAACTACATAATTATGTTGACTTCATGATAAATCTTTGTGTGTTGCATTTTATCTTGTGTATAACGACTGTTGAGCCATAAAATTTGAATTTTGGTATGTTAGATGCATTTAATGTGACTATTGAATGAAACTTTTTGTAGAATAACAGCTAGAACTTGTGTCTAACAAATAAATCTTATGTCTAATAACTAGTTAAGCTGCACATATTTAAATAGAACTTCATTTGAACTTATGAGCAATGAATTTAAGTGTGTTATGTGCCAAAATGCTGTTGCAATGAATTAAGTCATTCTATGTGAGCATTCAAAGATAAACCCACCTCATGAGAGTGAGTTTCAATGTATTATCCACTCTTAAAGAGAGTTTCTATTCTATAATCTTTCTTTCTATAATTTTTGAGTAGAATTTTAGTATGAGAAACACTAAGGGAATCACACATTTTATAAGGGTGTGGGGAGAGTGGCTTTACAAGTGCCAAGTGAAACTTATGGAATATATTGCAACTTTATAAGTGTTCGAATCAAACTTGTGGGATATATTGAAAAATCTCAAGTAGTAACTTGAGGACTGGATGTAGACCAATTAGTTTGGGCTGAATTAGAATAAATCTTTGTGTGTTGCATTTTATCTTCTCATTATCATTACATTTCATAACATCATCCAATAAAATTATAAGAACACATTATGCCATATTATTTTCATAAAATTTTTGATATGATAACACCTTGTAAAATGGACATTTTAGAGTCACAAGACCCTACAAATAACTAGCCAACACCTCAATTTCATCACTAAACAATCAAACAACCACATAGCATAGCAAACAATTCGTGAAATTTAAAATATGATAACATCATGCATAAAAGGGATATTAACTAGCTTGTGGCTTTCCATTTATTTCCAAACTTTGTAGACCCTTTCTTTGATCTTCTAGCACTTCTTTGAATCCTATTGAATTATAAAACAAGACCATAAGCTTCTAATTTCATGACCTTATATAAAAAGTATGCAATAAACCCTAATTTTTCCAAGTTGATTTCCTTTGGTTTTCTCTTGTACAACACAGTTGTATTTACCTAATTTGGACCTAAGAAATCCATTTTTGGGGTCAAAATTGAAATTCCATCTCTATCCTAACCCTAGCCTGGCCACAAATGAGGAGAAAATTGTAAAAAAATATTTACTCCATGAATCTTGTAAAATCTTGTGATTTCTTGCTTCATGAAAACTTCACTTTCTCTCTCTAGACTTGTTTGGCCGAAACTACCATGGTGAGAGGGAAGGGAAAAGACTTCATGGAAACACCTTAAAACACTTGGAAATACAAGGTTGGAAGCATAGGATCTTACCTTGGTGTTCTTGCCTTCAAATTTCTCTTCTCTTTTTGTCCTTCTTTCCTTTCGATTTTTCCTCTCTTTCTCTTTTGATTTGGTCGAGAAATATGAAGGAGAAGAAGTGGATCAGTTAACTTAACCATGCATCTTAAGGAGAGAGATGAAATGAGTGAATAGTAAAGTCAAGTTAGCTAACCAACTTGAGTTAGTTTCATTAATCAAATGGGTTAATTTCCTCCATATCCTAACTGCTCAAAATCACGCCACGTAGGGTAATTTGGTCAAAAATTGCTTCATAACTTTTAATAGTCTAAAATAAGCCTTATAAAAAAATTACTCATATCGATTAAATACTTTTGTTGTAATTGTCACTTAACTGTTATAAGATTATTCTAAATTTAGCCTTAAACTAAATTCATTAGTTTGACCTCCAAACTTACCAGTAAGGTTCCACATCCTGTCCTCTTCACCCGTGTAATTTTCTAGAGCTCTTATTAAACCTCTTTTTCAAACTAAAAATCACTTTCGATTAAAATTGGAATTATAAATTCCTTCGAATTCAATTAAATTTTAAACTATATTTCATTGAGTTTGATTCCTCGAGAGTTTCTTTTTGATAAAATTTCCAAAAATTCCAAAATTACCCTTGACCGGAAGTAAAATTATAATTTTTTTCGTAATTTTCCCCAAGAACTAAATTGCATAAAATTTTTAAGGACCTAATTGCATAAAATTATTATTTCTTGGGGAAAAACTATAATTTTCTCTTTTTTTTTCTAGCTGGAAAAATATCTTTTTTGCTCTTTTTCATCTTTTTATGTGTCTCTATATTTTTTGTGATTTTATTTATATTTTAAAATATCGTCTAATTTTATCTTCTATGTTTCTAAATATCCAGTAGAATTTAGGATATCAAAAAAATGTAATATCCCCAAATTTCTAGAAAAATGTTATAGTATGTATAAAGATATATAAATATAGCAGAAGATGCAAAATCTGAAGAAAACAAGAAGTAAACTGGCAAGTTTACATGATAGGGTATTAAGAAAAATGAATTTGCAAAATAACCCCTGCAAGAAAATTATTTGTTGTTTGGTCCCTAAAAATATTTACAAATAAGGACCCTAAAGAAACTTATTTGCATTTTGGTCCCTCCAAGGACAATTTCATAATTTTGAAAAAATTATGTCAAAATGAATCTTTTACATGCTGGGCCCAACGATATAGTGTATTGAGTCCACAGGGATCAATTTGAAAAGAAATGGACTGTAGAATATAGTAGAAATTATATTGCAAACGAAAAAGTACTGGAGGTCTCACAAAAATAAAAAAAGTAAAAAGAAAAGCATGTAACCCCACATTAATATTGCTTGGGATAGGATATTAAATTAAAAGCAGATCCCAAAATAGTTATATCCTATATCCATAAAGTATCAAAATACTGTAAAAGTAATTTTATCTGTCTAGTCATAAAGTAAATCGGTACAAGATATATTTGGACTAAGAAAAATATGTAGTATATTTCACTCTCTCCCCTTTAAAGTGGTGCCACATATCAACATGTGAGGGATCAAATTATTTCTTTATTTTTCATGAATCTTGTGGAAGGCTCAAGAAATACACTTGGCAAAATTTGGTGAGCTAGCTTCTGTTTTTTTAAATTCTCCCTCTTGACAAACTTTAGATATAAAGAAAGAGAAGAGGAGCTGATGAAAACACTAAGAGAGAAGAAAGGAATATGTGAGGTAGAAAGGTAGGAAAAGAGAAGAGAAAAAGATTAAGTGCAAAGGTAAGTTTTCTCCCTTCAACTTCTAGTGTTCTTTGCTTTAAGTTCTAGGTAGTTTTATATTGTTTGGTTGAGTTCACCTCTCCTCCTCTTCAAGCTTGAATTTCGGCTTGAGCAAGGGGTGAGGGAAGAAGTGTTTTCATGCAAGAAAATTAAGAGAAAGTATGAGAAAATGCAAGAAAAGCATGTTTGAGAGAGTTTGAAGCAAGTGCATGAAAAATCACTTCTTGCCCTTGCAACCTTTATTTCGGCCAATCTGGAAGTCAAGGAAGGAGTGAGAATTTCATGAAAATAATGCCAAAAATGGATTCCTCATAGATGATTTACCTTAAGACAAGTATTGGAATCAAGAAAAGGTTAAAGATAAACTATATGACTTTTTTTAGGGTTTATATGACACTTTGTGAAGTAACCCCTAGAATCAGTGGATAAAGTGAATGTTTGGTGATGTACTAGGGTTTGGAAAAGGCTAAGCAAGCTCTTGAAAGGATTGGAAGCAAGTGGTGAAGCAAGGGAAAACATCTAAGGTAGCAAAGTCACATTTTTACATTATGTTATCTTGCTATACTTTAAAGTATTTTATGAAGTGCCATATTGTTTACTTGATGATTGAAGATTGTTTTGGCTATTTAAATGTGAGAGCTTTGTACTTGGGATGTCCATTTTTTAAGCTATTATACTACCGAAGTTTTTATGAACAATATGGTATTATATGACTTATTATGAATTTTTATGATGATTTATGGTTTGCTTAATAATATATATGTATGAAATGTGACTTGCTACTGAAATTGTTATAATCTCACCCATCCCAAACACTAACCTTGCTTGGGCCAAGCAATGCAAGGGATCAAGTGGAGGCAAAGAGAAAAGATGAAGAAAGTGATGAATAACTTGATTTTACAAGTTATTATTTTATGTTTTGAAAATATGTACGAATTTATGTATGATGGTTAAATTCTATATGATGATTTAGTTATGACCCTATGGACCCTATATAATGTTTAGTATGTGTTGTGTGTGTCTATAGCTCCTATTAATATTATATTTGCCTACCATTAGTCTCTTTTGAGCTACCAAGTTTTCTTTTCTTCCCTCTTTAAACAATAAATGTGATATATATACACTCTTTTGATCCAAGTTATGATCTTCTTTTGTCACATGTTATACTTGACACATAATCTTATGGTCTTTTGCCTTGTCACACGTTATTAATATACTTGACATATTCTTATAGATAGCTCATCACTTGTCCTATATTTAATCAAGGCATATATCCTTCAATTGAGTCAAAGTTTGACATGAGCGGAGGAATAAAATCAAGTATAGAATTTTCAATTTCTTACACAAAGGGCCTAGGTGGAAGCTTACAATTTCTCCTATCAAATAATGACCGACTAGAAAACATAGGGCTGAAACTTTGATGGTAATGAGAAGCCTTTTTCTTAAAATTGTGGAAGTGGGGTTCCGTGTTCCCAATTGAAGAATATGCAAGCTCACAGTCCATAACAAAAAGGACTAACAAGTAGCATAAAGGAAAAGGAAAGAGGGATATTTATGATATTGTTAACATAAAGAAAGATCAACACAATCACAATAATGCTATTATACTAATCCTAGTTTCACATGGATAAGTGCCTCCTACTTATATACCAAAAATTTTAACTAGATGATTAACAATTCAGAAACATCCATAGGGAATAACTATGGGGATGAAAATTAATGTAGGATAGATTTGGTAGAGTCAAAATTTCAAACATGATATCAAGGTCCTTGTTTATTATAAGTTTTCCTAGTAGTGTAAGAAATCTTAAACCAAGATTACTACCATAATTTCACCATCTCTTATACATGCATTACAACCATGGCTGGTGCTTAAACAAGTTACGAACACAAACATGATAAAGGACCAAAGTGGTTGCTTTGTTAAATCACTAGTAGATTTGATATCTTATCGTTCATACCATTCACACTCCTTGACTCCATTAGCATTAGTGCATGAAGAAATCACCAACACCAACATGTATTATGTATCTCAATAAAGCTTCCTAGGACCTATAATGCTCTTCACGTACATGTGCGTAAGTTAAGAAAGGAAGAGGAAAACATAGTAGTAATATATAGAATGGGGAAGGTTTGATAATTCTTGAGTTTATCCAATTTTCAAATATGAAAATTTCAAGAGAAAATTAAGTTTTTTTTTTTAAAATTCTTTATCCCCTTTTTCTCTTCTCAAGCTGCATTGTACATTTATGAATATATTAGTATAAGAATGCTTTCATCCATCAATACTGAAAATCACTCTTGAATCTCTTTGATTCAGCTAAAAATTTAAAGCTTTTGTGGAGAAAATAGAGCATATTCTGAATGATCTAACAGACTTCTACAATAATTTTACAGAACATCATTAAAAACAAGTTGAAAAAAATATATATCAAAGAAGAACATAGATGCACATGATAAAGACGGATCCACAATGTATAAGCAAGCCAAGGACTTCAATGACAATCCAATGACACAATATATATTGACATAGCAAGAGAGAACAAACCCACTATGCATAAGCAAGCCAAAGACTTCAATGACAATCCAACAACACAATATATGTTGACATAGCAAAAGAGAATGGACCCATAATGCATAATCATATATATGTTGACATATTAGTGTATCAACATATATACACACACATGTATATAAGATGAAAAAGGGACCACAAAATAGAATTAGACAACACAATAAGCAAGCCACAATTAAAATGATCAAATAGGACAAAAGAAGAACATGGTCAGAAATTAGGGATAGCAATTAAAAAAAAAAAGACAAAATTTACCTTGTTGTACCCACAAGCTCCTGTGACAAAGAAGCAAGCTACATACAAATTGATGGATATTAGCATATTAGTAAAGGGAGCACCTACAAGGATGATAGAAGAAAATGCAAATTAGTGAAAGGAGACTTCCAAAATGAACCAAGAGAGCCAAAGAGAAGATGGAGGTGAGCGACCAGATCACACGAACCAAAGAGATGGTAGGGACGAACAACCAAACCATGTGAATTAAAGAGAAGACAAGGGCAAGAGGTTGAGTTGACAAGGTGAGTGATTCGAGTCTAAAAGGGAAGAGACTAACTAGGGATTTTTAGTACAAACACTTCGTGGATTTTGGGATTTTATTTTACAGGTTCAGACTTCATAATAATTTTGGGTTTTCAAAATTTTACAATTAATAAATTAAAAAATTAGTAATAACATTAAAGATTAATAAGTTATAAATTTTAATAAATTTATAAATTCATAAAATTCCTAAAATTTGTTAAATTGATAAAAAAAGATAAAACTAAAATTAAGGGAAAAAAAAGCACCAAAGAGTCCAAAATATCTCTAAGATAAAAATAAAATTGTGAAAAATTTATAAGCAACAAGCATATATTTTAGGGAACATTTATCTAGTGTTGTATAACAAGAAATATTATAGGCAACAAATATTTATTTAAAGGAACAATTGCTAGGTGTTGCATAATCAAAAATATTATAGGCAACGGTTATCATTTGTAGTCTAATTTGTTGAAACAAGAGTTTTGATGATTTCTAACTAACATTTCAAAAGCTTGGATTGAAGATATCAAAAGAGATCAAAGCTGTCTAAAGTGAAGATTTTCTGAGTATTTGCTATTAGATCTCTTGTAGAATCTTAGTTTTTTGTTATGATTGGGTAAAAGATTTTGATTTGAAGAAAAGATATTTTCAAACTTTGATTTTATGTTAAATCTTTAAATATTTGAAAAACACCCACAAACAGACGAAGGTTGAAAGTTTAAACTGAACTGTCAAGTTGGAAATTTGAACTTTGTCTTTGGAAATTCGAATTTCGAGCTAAAACTGAATAAGTCTGAAGAGATGGCTCTCTGTCAGACGAATTTTGGTTGTTCAAAATTCGAATTTTCATCTAGTCTGAAAGAGGCCTTTTGGTAATAGACGAACTTCACACTTTCAAAATTCGAATTTCAAGTAAAATGAAGTTTGTAAAAACCAAAGAAATTCATCTGAAACTATGATAAAGTGCATCTGAAATCAAAATGAAATTGAGTTTGATAAATGCTCTCTGAGAGACGAATTTTGAACTTCCAACATTCGAATTTTCATATAAGTCTGATAGATGCTTCTTTACAACAGACGAACTTTGAGTCTTCAAAATTCAAATTTTGAACAAAACAAAAATTGAGAAAATAGAAGAAATTCATGTGAAACTATGTTAAAGTTCATCTGAGATCAAGAATGATTTAAGTTTCAAAACTGCTCTCTGACAGACGAACTTTGAACATTAAAATTCAAATTTTAGAAGCTAAGTTCTTGAGTCTGTTGAAATGAAACATTGACATATGAATGATGTGAACTTGCAACATTCGAATGATGAAGTTAGTCTGAAAAGAGTCTCTCTGACAGACGAACTTTACTCTTCAACATTCGAATTTCGAAGAAAATGAACTACTGTGCCTCCTTTTCACGTACTGGGAACAGACGAATTTTGGGCTTCCAAAATTCGAATTTCGAGGGCACTGTAGAAAATTAAAAACACTGTTCACACTTAACCGAAAAACTTTCTTCTTGAAAATTCGTATGTCACATTGTGAAAATGTTTTGTAAGTTTCAAAATTCGAATTTCACTTCATGAACAGACGAACTTCGTGCTGTAACGTTGGAAGCTTTAATCTTCGGTTCCTTCGAAATTCTTCTGTTGACCAACCAAAATTCGAATTTCAGTATGTCAGAAACATTAAATGCGGTTGGTAAACGGATAGTTTTTCAGAGTAACCATTGGATAACTTCCCCAACGGATAGATTTAGTCTCTAACGGATATTTGAGACCTAAATCTATAAATACAGCATCATTTGAAGTTGTGGGTAACGAATCAAACTTGTATATACCGAATTTCTGCTGAATCTTTTCTTAAAAGCTTTTACCCTCTCAACTTCTATACTTGTACTTAAACTTTCATATCTACTCTTTTCAAGAGAGTTATTTCATTATAATCAATCTACTCTTCATCTGGGAGATAGATTTACTTGTGAGGGGTATTCACAAGGGGATTGGGAAGCACATAGTGAAAGTGCTTGGAGAGTTTGAGAGAGCTCAGAAACAGAGCACACTCATGTACTGTGGCTTTAGCAAGAAGCCCACTGAAATTCTTGCTGTATAGTGGATAAATCTCAAGAGGTGTCTTGGGGACTGGATGTAGGTCAAGAGAATAGACCGAACCAGGATAAATCACTGAGTTCTCTTCTCCTTTTCTCTACTTTTCACCTTGCTCTGCTTTACGCATTGTTTTCATTATACTGTGATATCTTCACTTATTTCACTTTGTGCAAAAAAATTTCAAACTTCCCAATTCACCCCCCTCTTGGGAAGTCAGCCCTGCTAACAAGTGGTATCAGAGCGTGGATTCTCATTCAAAGGAACTCATAGTCCGTGAATTAAGATGGCTGGCTTTGGAGAGAGTATACTTCCTGAAGGGAACAACACTAACAGACCACCAGGCTTCAGTGGAGAGCATTATGGGTACTGGAAGGTGAGAATACTGATCTACCTCCAATCAATTGATCTTGACATCTGGTCAGTCATTGAAAAAAGAGATTTCGTCCCAATGGCTCTGACTGAAGATGGAAGACACAAAGAGAAGCTGGAAGCAGAATGGAATAATGAGGACAGAAGGAAGGTCCTACTGAATTTCAAAGCAAAGCATTACTTAGTCAGTGCCCTGAACCAGGACGAATTCTACAGAGTCTCATAATGCTCCACTGCAAAAGGGATGTGGGACACTCTGCAGATTGCACATGAAGGAACATCTGGAGTTAGGGAGAACAGACTGAACACGTGTATTGGGGAGTACGAAAGCTTCAGAATGGCTGAAGGAGAAACTGTAAAGGAGCTTCAAAAGAGATTTACTCTCATTGTAAATCAACTAAAAAGCCTGGGAAAGGAATACACTCAGTTTGAGAAAGTAAGAAAGATACTCAAAACTCTCCCTCTGGAATGGAAGCCCAAGGTGACAGCAATAGAAGAAGCCAGAGGAGAATCAATGGCCTCAGTCACAGCTCTCTTCGGCAGCCTTGAGGAATATGAAGGAAAAATCAAAGCATTTAAGGAAGCTGGGCTGGACAGAAAGAAGAAAGGCCTTGCCCTCAAAGCTGCTGATGAAAAGGAAGAAGAATCTGATGAAGGAGATGAGCTGGATGAGGAAACTCTGGCTATGATGGTCAGAAAATTCGGAAGATTCTACAGCAAGAAGAAGAACAAGAGATTCTTCAAGAAAGGAGCTGCTGGAGAAAGCAAGAAAGAGACAAAAGAACCTGTGACTTGCTATGAGTGCAAGAAGCAGGGACACATAAAGTGGGACTACCCCCAATTCATCAAGAAACAAGAAAAGGAAAAGAAAGCTACTGACAAAGGAAAGAAGAAGAAGGCCTACATCTCATCTATATGGGGTAACAGCTCAGATGAGGAAGAAGAAGATGAGGATGAGATTGCCAACATTTGTCTAATGGCACTTGCTTCTGAAGAAGCCACACCCTCATGCAGCAGTGATCAGGAAGAAGAGGTATATGAATCTGAACCTTCCTATTCTGAATTACTGGATGCATTTCATGAGCTTCATGATGAATTCATTAAAGTTGCTAAAGAACTGAAATTAGCAAAGAAAAAGATAAGTAAGCTGGAGTCTCAAAGCATAGTTTCTGAAACTGTCTCTTTACCTACTTCTGAATCTGTTTGCTGCACTTCATGCACTAAACTTAAGCAAACTAATGATTATTTAGTTAAAAGGATGTCTAGGCTCACTAGAGGTAAAGATATGTTATTTGCATTGATGGGGAGCCAAAGAATATCACAAGGAAAAGCTGGTCTTGGCTATGATCCATGTGCTGTCAAGGAAAAGATTAGGAAGAAAAATCAGAATGCATATATGAGACATTTTGTTCATGCTGAGAACAATAAAAAGAAAAATGATGCATCACCTCACATTGAAACATATGATCAACCAAGGCATACTAGACAAAAATATTATCTGCATTGTTTTCTTCTTGCTTCTCAATCTAGCAGTCCTTTCACTACCTGTCATTTCTGTAACAAAAAGGGACATATTTTCAGTTCTTGTGCTTTGAAGAAAAATGGACTTGGCAGGAAAGTTGAATGGGTTCCCAAAGTTGCATCTGCATCTAGGGAAATAACTACTGACAGAAAAGGACCCAAGCAAATTTGGGTACCTAAAAGGAAAACATAAACCTTGTTTTGCAGGTCTGTCTCAAAGCTAAGAAAAGCAACAAATGGTATATGGACAGTGCCTGCTCAAGTCACATGACTGGTGATAAGGAGAAGTTCATCACTCTTAGAGACAAGAAGGGAGGAAAGGTGACCTTTGGAGGTGATCAATACAGCAAAATTGTTGGTATTGGCATTGTGGGCAAAAATCCAGAAACATCCATTGAAGAAGTGTTGTTTGTAATTGGCCTCAACCATAATTTGCTGAGCGTGAGTCAGACCTGTGACAGAGGAAACTAGGTGCTGTTTGACTCAAAGTTTTGCCTGGTCATTAGAAAAAGTGATCACAAAGTAATCCTCAAAGCTCAAAGGGATGGTAATCGTTATACTATTGACCTTGATGAACTTCCTCCCTTGGACTCTGTATGTTTAATTAGTCAGGATAATGATAGTTGGCTATGGCATAGGAGATTAGCTCATGTTAACATGAATCAATTATCTAAACTGATTAAAAATGAGCTAGTAATTGGTCTACCTAAAATATCTTTTGAAAAGGATAAAGAATGTGATGCATGCCTAAGAGGAAAACAAACTAAATCATCCTTCAAATCTAAAAATGTAGTTACCACAACAAGACCACTTGAATTGTTGCATATGGACTTAATTGGACCATCCAGGGTGAAAAGTCTTGGTGGTAATCTGTATGTGCTTGTAATTGTAGATGATTATTCTAGATTCACTTGGACATTGTTTCTTTCCTCTAAAAGTGATACCTTTGATGCATTTGTAACCTTAGCTAAGAAAGTGCAAAATGAGAAAGGTATTTCTATTGTGTCTATCAGGTCAGACCATGGAGGAGAATTTGAAAATGTATGCTTCCTGGAGTACTGCAATGAGCATGGGATTGACCACAACTTCTCAGCACCAAGAACTCCTCAACAAAATGGAGTGGTGGAAAGGAAGAACATAACCATTGGAGAGATGGCTAGAGCTATGCTGAATGAGAAGGAACTCTCTCAAGTGTTCTGGGCTGATGCAGTGAATACAACAAGTTACATCATAAACAGAGCCTACATCAGGCCAATCCTTAGGAAGACTCCATATGAACTGTACAAGGGAAGAAAGCCAAATCTGTCACACCTTCATGTGTTTGGGTGCAAATGCTTCATTCACAACAATGGGAAAGAAAATCTAGGTAAGTTTGATGCCAAGTCCGATGAAGGTATATTTTTGGGCTATTCAAGTAGGAGTAAGGCTTATAGGGTTTACAATAAAAGATCAAATATAGTAGAAGAATCAGTGCATGTGGTTTTTATTGAAAATGAAACTGGAAAACATGTTCCCAATGAGGATGATCTTGCTTTCAACTTTGAAAAACTGGGAATTTCTGACAAAAGTAAAACTGAACCTTTAAAGATATCTGAATCTGTTGACACAGAGGAAGATATCCAGGAGCAAGAGTTTGATGAAGAAAATAATGAAGAAACAGCTCAAGAACTCCCTAGAGCTTGGAAATATCAAAGGAATCACCCTGTTAATCAAGTAATAGGGAATGTTCAAGAGAAAGTCAAAACCAGAAAACAGTTAAGGGATCAAATGCTCAACTGCGCTTTCATTTCTAAAATTGAACCCAAATGTGCTGAAGAAGCCTTAACTGATGAATACTGGATTATGGCTATGCAAGATGAATTAAATCAATTTGAAAGAAATCAAGTTTGGAATTTAGTACCCAGACCCAAAAATCATTCTGTTATTGGTACTAAATGGGTCTTCAGAAACAAACTTGATGAATCTGGAACAATAATCAGAAATAAAGCTAGATTGGTTGCCAAAGGGTATAATCAGGAAGAAGGTATTGATTTTGAAGAAACCTTTGCACCAGTAGCTAGACTAGAGGCTATAAGAATACTGCTGGTATATGCATGCATGAAAAATATTTTACTATATCAAATGGATGTAAAGAGTGCCTTTCTAAATAGATATATCATGGAAGAAGTTTATGTAGATCAACCTCCAGATTTTGAGGATTCTACTAAACCAACCATGTTTATAAACTGAAGAAAGCTCTTTATGGTTTAAAACAAGCCCCTAGAGCATGGTATGAGAGACTGAGCAATTTCTTAACTGACAAGGGGTTCATTAGAGGCAACATTGACACAACTTTATTTACTAAGAAAGAAAATAAAGACTTACTAATTGTTCAAATTTATGTTGATGATATTATTTTTGGTGCTACTAATGAGGCTCTTTGCAAGAAATTTTCTAAGTTAATGCAGGGAGAATTCGAGATGTCTATGATGGGTGAACTCAACTTCTTCCTTGGATTGCAAAGTAAACAGCAAGTTGATGGTATCTTTCTTAGTCAATCCAAGTATCTAAAGGAGCTGCTAAAGAAGTTTGGAATGGAGAATGCTAAGCCAATGGGAACACCTATGGCTACTGCAACTAAACTGGACATGGATGAGAATGGGAAGATGTTTGACATTACTTAGTACAGAAAAATGATTGGATCCCTGCTGTACTTAACTGCCAGCAGACCTGACATTATGTTCAGTGTCTGCATGTGTGCAAGGTTCCAATCATGCCCCAAAGAATCCCATGCAACAGCTGTGAAAAGAATTTTTAGATATCTTATTGGAACATCACAGATGGGTCTTTGGTATCCAAAAGGCAATGGAGAAGACCTCAAAGGATACACTGATGTTGATTTTGCAGGATCCAAAACTGACAGAAAAAGCACAAGTGGAACTTGTCAGTTCCTTGGAGGATCCCTGGTTTCATGGTTCAGCAAAAAGCAAAACAGTGTGGCCCTATCCACTGCAGAAGCTGAGTATGTTGCAGTTGGAAGCTGTTGTGCCCAAGTCATCTGGATGAAACAGCAGCTTGAAGATCTTGAGGTTAAAATAAAAGAGATACCAATCATGAGTGACAACCAAAGTGCTATAAATATCACCAAGAATCCTGTCATGCATTCAAGGACGAAACATATTGAAGTTAGGCACCACTTCATAAGAGATCACGTTCTAAAAGGAGAAGTTAGATTGGAGTACATCCCAACAGAGGATCAAGTTACTGATATATTCACAAAACCTCTACCAGAAGACAGGCTTTGCAAAAAAAAAGAGAGAATTGGGAATGGTAAATCCCAATGAACTGTAAGTTATTTCTGTGCAATTCTGTCTTTAGAATTTTCAATATTATAATGAATTCTAACTTGAGCATTGAAGTATGTTTAATTTTAATTGCAGGTGCTCCCCACAAGATACAATGGCAATAAACTTGAAGATTGGAGCACATCAGAATGGAACAACCAGAAAATGAAGTAAATGATGTAAATTCTAAGTTCTGGATCCATTCTGTAAGTTTTTAAAGATGAAATTCACATTTTAATGTGTGTTAGACGTATTTTGCTTCATAAACTGTGCTTTTGACATGGTCAATATGGTCAACATTCGAATTTCAGTTCACTAACAGACGAACTTCGGCCTGTTATGCCTTGGAACAATTTTCTGAGACGCCTCGAAATTAGTCTGTTGGATCTTGAAAGTTCAAATTTTCAAAAACAAAAATTT
This sequence comes from Adenanthera pavonina, assembly GCA_026686845.1. Taxonomy (NCBI): domain Eukaryota; kingdom Viridiplantae; phylum Streptophyta; class Magnoliopsida; order Fabales; family Fabaceae; genus Adenanthera; species Adenanthera pavonina. The sequence goes on along the minus strand of JAIVEN010000022.1, from coordinate 21,750,205 downwards.
CATAGTTATGATTGTCCATCACTGTTATGCCAATTTTCACTTCTTAACATACGAATGTTGGACAATCTTTACAAAAGTTGAAAAATTCGAATTTTCAGTTCAAAATTCATCTGTTGAATCATATCCTTCATGTTGAATTCTTGAAAGATATAGTTCTGCATGTTTAATTCGTCTGTTGATTGTTGGTTTGATTGATGTCTGCCTTTTTCTTTTCAACATTCGAACTTTGGTGAAACAAAATTCGTCTGTTGTGCTTGTATTGCTTGTTTGAAGCCACTGTCACACAACTTTCAAGATGAAAATTCATCTGTCAGTAAGCTGTGCTGAACGGTTTAACTTGTAACTGCCCGAAGTTCAAATTTTGACCCCTCAAAATTCGTCTGTCAGACGGTTACACACGTTAAATGCGTCGGTTTTCTAAAGAACAGACGCAACCCTATTTGTAACCTCTCTAAGTCTGTTCTGATTCTCTCTTCAATCCTCTTAACTCCTGTCTAAAAACCATCATTCTTCACTGTTTAAACTTCCATTCGCATCCCATAAATGTATTCTCAGCCACATTCTGCATTCTTCAACTGAGAAATGGCGAGAGTAAAGATCCTTGAAGAAGGACAAGCTGGAACTCGGCCAAAAAGAACGGTCAAATCTCAATATGCTACAAAAGAAGGGGAGAAATCCAAGAGAAAGGCCAAACCCAGTAAAGCTACCCCTTCTAAACGCCAGAAATCATCATCCAAGGCAGATTCACAGAAAACTGGACCTTCCTCATCAAAAACTGCGGTTCCTTCTGCTGATAGTGCTGCTGTGGCTTCCTCCTCTTCTACTCAATCTAGAGAATTTGAGCTTACAACACTGCCACTTTGGAGCACTCCTGAGATTCAAGAAGAGTATTCTGCCAAGTTTTCCAACCAAAAGGTAATCAAGCCTCATTGTGTAAATGTGGAACAATTTCTGATATCCAACAACTTTGATGCTGCATTATAGTTGTTAAGATATAAAAATCTATTGGAAATTGCTGAAAAATATGATGATGAAGTAGTGAAGACTTGGTATGCCTCTCTTCAATATAACAGCAAGAAAAAGAAATGGGAGGTCACTTTGAGATCAAGGACCATCTGGCTTGTTGATGAAACAATCAATGAAGTGCTGGAAATTGACATCACAGCCTCTGGATATATGGATAAGGCAAGCACAGCTGATGAAGAAGGTGGATCCTTTCTGAACTACAAAGAGAGCACCATTTTGGACACCTTATTCAGGAGAAGGGAGAATAAGCCAACAATAAATCTGTTGAAGCCCATAGACCTAAGTGTACAAGTCAGGATCCTGCACTACATAGTGTCAAGGATCATTTTCAACAAGGGTGGCAGCTTCAATTTGATAACAAGGGCAGAGGCTCATGTGATGACTGCTATCATACGTGGGAAGCTGATTAACATGGGTCATATCATCCTCCAGCGAATGATAAAGGTAAGGGATCAGAGGAAGGATTCCACACTCCCCTATGTAGCAATTATTTCAAGAATCCTGCAGCATGCTAGGATTCAACACATTGAAAATGGGAAAGGGAAACTTACTGAGGCATTCAAAGAAGAGGAACTGCAAAGGATGGGAATTGAAAGAGATGAAGGATGATGGGTTGGAAAGGAAGCAGGAAAATCTGAAGACTTGTTCTTTGTTGCTGATGTATCCCTACAACAAGAAGGAACTTCTGAGGCCCCTGGCAGATCTGTACCTTAGCCTTCTCAGCCAATCCCATCTCCCTCCAGGCCTACTCACCCTCCTTCCACTCCCTCCTCACGGGCCAAGCCAACAAAGGTCATTGAGTTGTTTGACAGTCTGTCAACACTCATTCTCAGCATTAGAGATAAGCAAAATGCCAAATTTGCTCATCTATAAGATCAGATCCATCAGTTGGCTGTGAATATGAAGGTGGTGGCTGATGCCTATGAAGAGATATGAAATACAATTCTTACCACTTCAGCTTCACCTCAGCCTGGTGTCCCTGAGCCTACTCTATCTCCATCCCCTGTGCCTCCAAGTCCCTTCGAGATTGCCTCCTCTGACCATGATGATGATGATATTGATGGTGCTGGTGTAATGAGAACACCAAGTCCTGGTCCACCCTTGGACTATGGATTAGAAGAAGAAGGACTCCAAGAAACAGGCCCTCACGTGCCTATGCAAGAAGATGCTCAGGATTCAATTCTGTCTATTCAAGAATCTGAGCAAGTTGAAAAACTGGTTGCAGCCATTTCAACCTCCTCCTTGCAAGAAGATGTGAGCAATGAAGAAAGGAGCCTTGTACCTGTTGTTGACTTTGTTGCCATTGCTCACAATGCTCTACTGGAAGCCCAGAGAAGAAGGCTGGAAGAAATGTTTCCTCCTGCTAAACCAGCTTCTTCTTCTCTTGCTGCATATGGACTTTCAGAGGAACAAAGAGCTCAACTAGCTCTTTCCAGACAGGCAATGCAACAGCTGCTAGAAATCTCTGACGAGGAACCAAGCCCTGAGCCCCCAGCTGAACCTGAAATCCCTTTTGCTCCTGTGCCACTTCGTGCTATTCCTGTCTCTCAGATCCCTCCTCCGGCTGATTTTGTTGGCCTTCCTGATGATGCCAAAAAGGGGGAGAAGTCTGGGCAAACTGGAAAGCCTTCTGCTGAGCAATCTGGGAAAGGGAAAGGGAAATACTACAGTAAGAAGACCTTGTCCAAGAAGAAATGATTGGAGATTTGGCTTAAGTCCTCTTGTTGTATTTTGTACTTTGTGTTTTTGTGTTTGGATTTGTTGTTTGAACTTTGATTAATTTGTTTCTGTACAAGCAACTCTTGTTTAAATGAATGGATCCCTTTGTTGCAATGTTTTGTGCCTTAACTCTTTTCACTTAATCTGTTGATTTGATATCTTATGCATATGTTGAGGGGGAGCTTGTGAAAGCAAACCTAAGTACTAATCCAGTTTGTAAGTTGTTTTGTCATCATCAAAAAGGGGGAGAATATTGAAACAAGAGTTTTGATGATTCCAAACCAACATTTCAAAAGCTTGGATTGAAGATATCAAAGGAGATCAAAGCTGTCTAAAGTGAAGATTTTCTGAGTATTTGCTATTAGATCTCTTGTAGAATCTTAGTTTTTTGTTATGATTGGGTAAAAGATTTTGATTTGAAGAAAAGATATTTTCAAACTTTGATTTTATGTTAAATCTTTAAATATTTGAAAAACACCCACAGACAGACGAAGGTTGAAAGTTTAAACTAAATTGTCAAGTTGGAAATTCGAACTTTGCCTTTGGAAATTCGAATTTCGAGCTAAAACTGAATAAGTCTGAAGAGATGGCTCTCTGTCAGACGAATTTTGGTTGTTCAAAATTCGAATTTTCATCTAGTCTGAAAGAGGCCTTTTGGTAATAGACGAACTTCACACTTTCAAAATTCGAATTTCAAGTAAAATGAAGTTTGTAAAAACCAAAGAAATTCGTCTGAAACTATGATAAAGTGCATCTGAAATCAAAATGAAATTGAGTTTGATAAATGCTCTCTGACAGATGAATTTTGAACTTCCAACATTCGAATTTTCATATAAGTCTGATAGATGCTTCTTTGCAACAGACGAACTTTGAGTCTTCAAAATTCAAATTTTGAACAAAACAAAAATTGAGAAAATAGAAGAAATTCGTGTGAAACTATGTTAAAGTTCATCTGAGATCAAGAATGATTTAAGTTTCAAAACTGCTCTCTGACAGACGAACTTTGAACATTAAAATTCAAATTTCAGAAGCTAAGTTCTTGAGTCTGTTGAAATGAAACATTGACATACGAATGATGTGAACTTGCAACATTCGAATGATGAAGTTAGTCTGAAAAGAGTCTCTCTGACAGACGAACTTTACTCTTCAACATTCGAATTTCGAAGAAAATGAACTACTGTGCCTCCTTTTCACGTACTGGGAACAGACGAATTTTGGGCTTCCAAAATTCGAATTTCGAGGGCACTGTAGAAAATTAAAAACACTGTTCACACTTAACCGAAAAACTTTCTTCTTGAAAATTCGTATGTCACATTGTGAAAATGTTTTGTAAGTTTCAAAATTCGAATTTCACTTCATGAACAGACGAACTTCGTGCTGTAACGTTGGAAGCTTTAATCTTCGGTTCCTTCGAAATTCGTCTGTTGACCAACCAAAATTCGAATTTCAGTATGTCAGAAACATTAAATGCGGTTGGTAAACGGATAGTTTTTCAGAGTAACCGTTGGATAACTTCCCCAACGGATAGATTTAGTCTCTAACGGATATTTGAGACCTAAATCTATAAATACAGCATCATTTGAAGTTGTGGGTAACGAATCAAACTTGTATATACCGAATTTCTGCTGAATCTTTTCTTAAAAGCTTTTACCCTCTCAACTTCTATACTTGTACTTAAACTTTCTTATCTACTCTTTTCAAGAGAGTTATTTCATTGTAATCAATCTACTCTTCATCTGGGAGATAGATTTACTTGTGAGGGGTATTCACAAGGGGATTGGGAAGCACATAGTGAAAGTGCTTGGAGAGTTTGAGAGAGCTCAGAAACAGAGCACACTCATGTACTGTGGCTTTAGTAAGAAGCCCACTGAAATTCTTGCTGTATAGTGGATAAATCTCAAGAGGTGTCTTGGGGACTAGATGTAGGTCAAGAGAATAGACCGAACCAGGATAAATCACTGAGTTCTCTTCTCCTTATCTCTACTTTTCACCTTGCTCTGCTTTACGCATTGTTTTCATTATACTGTGATATCTTCACTTACTTCACTTTGTGCAGAAAAATTTCAAACTTCCCAATTCACCCCCCCTCTTGGGAAGTCAGCCTTGCTAACATAATTGAAAAGCACAAGACAACAGGTACATAAATATTGCCTATATTACTTTAGGTTGTAATTTTTAATCGTTACCCAATTTTTGTTGCCTAAAATGATGAACAATAGTTACACTTAGAAAAACTATCACTTAAACATATGTTAGGCAACACTTTTGTGTTTGTTACATTGACTATTGCCATAAACAAAAATTGTTGTAGTGTATGTTTAGAAAGTAGACATGTAGGGGTTTAAAATGATGAAAAGAAAGAATGAATCAACCCTAGGAATTATTATAAATGAATTATCAAAGTAATGGGTCAAAATCTGGACTAAAACCAGAAGCTGAAGATAAACAGTAATTTTAGATGATAAACTATACTAATTGGTACATTCAATTTCTAGTTTCATATTTAGCCATGAAATTTAGGATGGGCATGATTTTTAGAGATTTGAACCATAGTAAAAGGATTTTTGTACATATAGTTATGAATTTTCAAAATTTGTTGTGTAATTACTACATCAAAATAACCATTTTCTCATGATCAAAATCTGTGAGAAAAATGGCAAAAATCCATGAGAAAATGCTTTCTCATGAAATTTCTCACAGAAAATGAAGTGTGAGAAAATTAGGCGTGGAAAAATTTTATTTCTCATAGAATTTAGCCGTGAGAACTTTTCTCACATAATTTAAGCAAATTTCTCATGGAAAATATTTTGTGAGAACTTTCTCACAGAAGACTTTCCATGAGAAACTTCTCACAAAACTTCTTCTCGTGAGAACTTTCTCATGGACCCATTTATGTGAGAATTTCTCATGGATTTTATTTGGTGAGAGACTTCTCACTGAAAAATCCATGAAAAATTCCATCAAAAATGGAAAGGAAATTATGAAAAAAAAAATTAAGCATTCTCACAAATGAATTTTATGAGAATGCTGAAAATCTAGTATAAAAATAATAATTTAATATTAGAAATATCATTGATATATAGTTAGATACAATTATTTTCTAAGAAACAATCTCATATAAATTAATATCTAGGATAGAATTGTTTTCTTTCGACCAAAAAAAAAGGATACAATTATTTTCTAGAAAACAATTTGATATGAACTAATACCTATGAGTTAATTGTAGACAATATTAATCTAGGGTTCCTAGTCTGAAGGAGAACTCGATCTATCACCATAAACCCAGTAGCAATACATAGAATTGGTAGAAATGTCACTTGCTCTTAAAGCTTGCACATTGACAAAAATTATCAAATTGAATTACTCTGATTTTCCTCATTAGCAAATATGGTAATTACAAACAATATTGATCTATACATGCAACAGTGGCCTCAACTAGACATTTCTTTTAATTTGTAATTGTAATAAGCAGAAATCGTCTATCAGTATTTGGCATATGTAGGAACAAAAACTTAGCAAGTAACACCTTTATGGACATAGTACATATGAAATGATGGCTATCACTTTCGGTACATATCAAAATATCACATGCTGTAAGAAAGTAAATGTGTTTTCCCTTTTTATTGTAACCACTTAACACTCCCCCCAAGTAAAAAAAGACCAAGAATCTAATCTACCTTTAAAATATATTCCCCTTAAATCATATATTTTAAACTATCACTTTCGATAATATAATAAAAGAACCTAACAACTTTTAGAATTATTAAGATGAGATCAATCTATGAAATAAACTATTTGAGGTGCAGATTTTGGCCCCAATATAATAAAAGAACCTAACAACTTACATAGGTCGATTCTAGAAAAAGATTCAAGCAAAAGACAACAGCCTTACGATATATTCATGTAATCAAGTTTCGGCCAATCAAAACTTTAAACTTCCATAAAATTATACATTAAATAGCACCAAAATCTTGCACAATAACTCATAGGTAGAAATAATTATTTTGAAAAGAATATTTTATAAAGAGAGTTTGACTAATCTAATTAAAAATAATTGAAGGGATAGTGAGAAATGGACTCACTATGTCTTTGTTTCTAGTAACTCTCTTGCTTGCCATCTCCTACATGCTTGTGGTGCCTGAAATAGAAAAAAAAAAAGAAGGTTTTGAACCTCCCATAATGATATAATTTATTTACTTGGAATTAAAAAGACATAGTACAACATATGCTACGGGTCAAAAGCAATAAATTTAACGGGTAGATAAAGTTAAATCATTCACAACAATATATTTACATATAAACCTTGTCACTACTCTGTATATTGAGGTCCCTCTAGAAAAAACCACTACTCTTTCTACAAAATGGAGAGAAACAATTTAAAGAGTCCAAAAAGATTCCATATTCCAGATTACATGCATTAAGTAACAAAAAAAAAAGTATATAAAAGGAGGATTCTTCAACCTAAAAGTATGTACTATTAAAGCATGCACCACTTGTCTAGCCAAAGTGTGAAAGATCCACAACAACTTATGGCATTATATACCATGAAGAATTCAAGCGAACCAACAGAAATATACTACAATACAGAAAGATAAATTGCTAAACACGCACTAAATTATTTGATTTGCAAGTGGAGAACTCAATAGCCAGCAACTTCATGTTCAATCATCGGCCAAGAAAGTAGGAAATTAAAATCACACCGATAAGAGAGGGTATTGCTTCATCTGACTTGCACAAGTAGCAGTGATGGATGAGGATTTGGAGGAGGAGGAGGAGGAGGAGGAGAATATCAAAACAGAGAACTAGGGATTCAGGATAGGAAAACTCACCAACCCATGACAACAGCACAAGAGAAACTTGCCATAAAGGTAGAGTGAGAGGAGTGGACGGGTTTATACACGGTGAGCAACAAAGTAACGGAGAAGAGCTCACCACGAACATAGCATCGAAGTTCACTGGAGAGTAGAGGAGACAAAGAGGAAGCGGCAGAGGCAACAGGAAAAAGAAAGAGTGAAAATTAGGGTTAGATGGGGTTAGGGGCTTTTCATTTTAAATTTTTTTGAATTTTTTAGAATCTGTTATATAGAGATATTATAATCATAATATATTTGATTGGTCTTTCATATAATTTTTTTAGTAAATTATGTACATAAATATAGATTATTTTTATTCAAATTTATCTGATCAAATTTATATCAAATCTAATGAATATCTTTAATTGATTAGTTGATGATTTTTTTATTATAAAAATATCTAATAATCTCTATATGGATAAAAATAAATAAAAACACATGATCATGTTTTGTCCAAACAAAATTATAACATTACAAAATATTATATATTGGATATGTCTCTCACTAATATGTTTTAATCTTTTTCAGCCATTAATCTGTTTTAATCTTTTTTAGCCATTAATATGTTTTAACTAATTATTCATATAAAAAGTAATTAATTAAAAATAAAATAATAAAAAAATTTTACTAATGAAATCTGCATGGAAAGTAAAGGTATACATTGAATTTGTTAATAATTAATCACCCATTCTCCTCTTCCTCTTAGAAATATTTGTCAAATAGTTGCAGCATCACTTGATAAATTTTTAATCCAAATGAATTATCTTTCAATCCCATTTATATTTCAATAACATTAGTTAATATTTTTCTTGAGAAAACTTAATTATTTAGTTTTATCCATTTCCATGTCAGGTTCTCTTTGAATCGACATGAAAAATATGTTATTAAAAACGAAAATGAAAATGAAAATTTATTTTAATTTTTATTTCCTTATGTTAATAATTATTATAATTGATTTAGAAACAAGGATTTTTACGAGCATAACCAATGTAGAAAATTCAATAAGTACAATAAAGCTGAGGAAGCATGATGATAAACATGACCTTCAATGGTGGAGAATGAGGAGAAGAGTGGCTAAGGGCGCAAACACGAACATACGAGAACTAAGAATCAAAGGGGAGAATAAAGGCATCAAATAGCCTATGGCTTTTAAATATCACAGATGCAACATTTAATTCCCATTATAATCTTTTTTATTTTTTATTGAACTCATTTCTCACAGGCCGGACTTCTATGAGAAGTTCTCAAAGAATAACTATCTGTGAGAACATGAGCTATCATTATGTTATTCATTTTCATTGCACTCATTTATCACAAGCAACAAACCTAAGAAATTCACATGGAATTAAATTCTTGAGAATTGTAAAATAAAAAGAAATGCCAAAAATAAAGCTAAAGAAGGTTCTCACAGCCTATTTATCCGTTAGAACATCTCACGGACAACTCCTCCATGAGAACTTCTCGTGACTGTAGCCCATGATAAACAAAAAGGAAAAATAAAAAATGAAATGGTAAAAGGTAAACAAAGTTCTCATGGACACTATATCCGTGAGAATTTCTCGAGGACCACCCATCCATGAGAATTTCTCATAGATAAATTCTGTGAGAAGTTCTTCTAAATTAATTTGTTTTATTTTCTTTGATTTTCTCATGAATGTTCTCACAGTAGTAATCTATGAGAAATTCTCATGGAGCAACAATATGTGAGAGTTTCTCACAGATAATTCTATGAGAAGTATTTATAAATCATTTTATTTTATTTTCTTCACCATTTTTTATGTTTTCTTACAGATGTTCTCATGGCATCTATCCGTGAGAAAATTTGGCACCACATTCCCGCCATTGGCACCACATGGATTATCCTCTCTTCCCTTTTAACCATGAGAATATCCATGAGAAATATCTCCGAAATGGTTTTTCGTGAGAAATTCTATAAGAAATTCTAATGAAAATTGATATTGTGAGAAATTTCCATGAGAAAATGGCTGTTTTCTTGTAATAATGCACAAAAAACAATTTTTGTAGTTTTGAGATTTTTATTGATTCAAGCTCTCACAAGTCATTATACTACATCCAAATGGGGGCAATGTCCAGGGGAAAAATGTCTAAAGATGAGGTGTTACAGGAAATGAGTCAAAGTATAATTCCTCTAGTTGGAGGACATGTTAAACTTTAAACCAAAACAGATTTTTTAGTATTTTGGCTAAAGATGCAAAGAGATATGATACAAGAAAAGTAAGGGTCAAAACTGGACAGTTGTTGGAAAACTGTAATTTTACAATAAGTACTATTTGTCTTGTAAAGGTCATATGAAATTGTGTAGTACTCCAAAAATTCACATGTTTGTATGAATGGAAAGATCTATGTTTTATGAACAATATGGGAATGGTTTGAATGTAATATGAGTTATATAATAAGAGTTATGCAAATTTTTCCAAAACTAATCCGGTAAAGGTTATGTTTGACCCTTGAAGGTCTATATTAGCATTATTGTCTAGTAAGTAAGAAATAATATACAACATTTATATCAGCTAGAAAATAGACATGTAGAGCTTTATGATGATATATAGAATACATGAAACAACTCTATGTTGTATGAGATATAAATTTCAAAATTTATAGCTTAGAAGCTAGATAGAAACTAGAAGTTGAAAAATGAATAGTAAATTTTGACAAATAAATGTGCAAAATGGAATGTCCAAATTCTAGTTTCATATTTTTTTCCATGAATTCAAGATGTGAATAATTTTTAGAGATTCAAATATAATGAAACTATTTTTTTTATATTTAGTTATGAAGTTTCAAAATTTGCTATATAATATGATAAATAGTGCCCAAAAATGAAATTTTTATAGGTTTAAGTTTCCAATTAATTTAAGCTCTTAGGAACCCTTTTACTATATCCAAATAAGACATTATTCATGGGAAAGGTATCCAAAACACAGGATGTGACAATCACCAAGTTATACTATTCTACTTTAAGACATATGCTCTTGAAATTTAAATATTTACTCCCTCCAATCTTTTTTATTAGTCACGTTCTAGAAATTTTTTATAGTCCTAAATGTAAGTCACCTTCTATGAGTTTTTGGAGTATTTATTACTCTGTTTCTAAAAGTCTCTATTTAATCATGGAGAGAGAATGTGGATTGTTTGAATTTGTTGTATTTATTAGAGGGTAAAGATGGAAAACACATTAATTTTAAGACAATTTTAATGATGTAACACATTTTTTTTTGTTTTGATGAGTTAGTTAGAAGTGACTTACATTAAGAACTGGAAGAAGTAGTTTTTTATTATCCTTTTGTGGATGGTGAATTCAAGAGTTATAAATGGTGTAGCTTGAAGACTATAGATCCTTTGTAGAATATTGTCGGTTGATTTTTTTTTTTGAAAAAAGATATTCACATGTAAGAAATTGAATTAGGAAAGGAGGAGTTTAAAGTACAAATTAGTTTTATATAAAGAGCCGTAATCCTACATAACATGCTTTATGCATTAAAAGTCTGAGAATTTTTCTCTCTAATACATCTCTTCTTGAATCATTTTATGTGTGTATTTTCATGATAGCTCAGTAAGCACCAATAGTGGAACAAATGACACTAGTTCTTTGTTTTCCAAATGGTATCATTGTGTTGCTTGCAATGTGTAACAATGCATGAAATGTGAAAATATGGTAAATGGGCTAAGGCTTTATCAGTCAAGAACAAATGATTTAGAATGGTGAAAGGAAGATAATGTTAGAGTTTATTCCCAACCTGAAAATGTTATAGTGAAAATGCAACCTAGTGGACAAGGCAACCGATAAACTATTTGTGAAAAAAAAAAACTAGGATTACAATTTTAGTGCAAATAGCCCATTATGACAAATGTGGTATTTTACCATAACCATTGACAATTATACATGATAAGGATGTGAATATTTGTTAAAATAATTGAAGGTGTTATGTGAAGAGAAGAATTTGGCACTCTACAATAGAATAAAGTTGTTGTAAAAAGAGAAATAAAAGGTTTATTATATGTAGTTAAAATCAATAATTGCTGATCATTGCTTTCATACTTAACCACGTACCCTCTTAATCAATTACTCATATATATTATGATTCATGGACAAAAGACATGCAAGATCTTAGAATCTTAAAACAACGAGGGTTAGTTGTATGTTCATGATTTTTTCCTTATATATATATATATTTAAGATTGAGAAATTAAACTATATAAGCTATAAAAATATCTTTATCAAATACTCAAAATTACAAAATTTTATGTTTTCATGAGTGAAAACAATGTTATATGAGTAGCTAAATTTAAATTTTATTTTTCCAAAAAAATAGTCTTCGTAATAAGGAAAAGATTTGTAAAAGTGTATCTCTTTATGAGACACATGTTTAAGATTGTGAAGACAAGCAATTGTACTTTAAGTTATCAATCCAAATGTGAGTTGTTGATCCTAGTGGGTGCTCTTTGTTCAAGTGGGAGTATCCAATTCGATTGGAAGCATTATGATAAATAGAATTGCGTAGAAATATAATGTTACACAATCTTACTAAAGAGAACTAAAGGAAAAGGGCATTGAGATATTATTTTTAAGATGATGTTATTTTTGTGATCATATTTTCTTAAAAATAACATTGAGCTTATACTACGAATCTAAATTTATAAATGCATAATTTCCTATATTGGAGTAGATGAAGTGCTTTATTACAAGCTTAAAACTAGTTTTTATATATTATAGCCTAGTTTAAAATTTTGTTATTTAAACTTGATCAAAACCAATTCAAACTTATCCAAAATAACTAAATGATGAACCAAACTGACCTCATTAAAAAACCAATCAATTCCCAATCATGTGTGAATTGACTAGTTTGGTTTGGTTTAGATTTTGCCTAAAATCAAATCAAACCAAACTTTTAAATGCCCTTACTTTAAATACATTATTTTTACTTTATGCAGATATTAAAAAGTGTATCAACACAACACAGTTACACACCTAATTTAAATCTAAATAGTGTATAAAAAAATCTAAATCTAAATACAAAGATAAGGTGTTAAAATTATAAACTTAAAATTTTCTTTAAAATAAGAACAATCTAGCTTGCTCCATCTAGTCCAATTAAGAAAGGCTTGAAACCAACCTGATTCCACTCAACTAGTCAGACAAGTGCTTAGTGAAACTTGTGGGATGTACAGAGGTTTTACAAGTACTTGGATCAAACTTGTGGAATATAATGAAAATCTCAAGTGGTAGCTTGAGGACTAGACGTAGGTCAAGTGGTTTAATCTTAACCAATATAAATTCTTGTCTTATTGTTCATCTTCTTATTTTATCTATCTACTTCATCATGCTCTATTCATCCATATTTTGCTACAATATTTGGTGAAATTGGGCTATATTTCAAAAGAGTAAAAAATCTTGCATCACCCAATTCACCCCTATCTTGGTTGACCAACCAACCTAACACATTAGCCATCACGTGCCTCCTTCTAACCCAGTTCTCCCTACAAGTAAGTTCAATTTCAGGATTAATAGTAATCAACTTAGAAGTACTATTAAAACTATTAGATTTTAACAACATGTAGCAAGGGATAGAAAAGAAATAAGAAGAATTGTTTTTTCAAAAAAAGGAAATAAATTTCAATGGACTACTAAATCTGTTGATCTCCTCAGTAATGGTGCCAAATACTTGATCAGAATCCTACAAGTATATATGGTCGATCGTGGTAGTAGAAAGTTCTCTAGAGTATTCTAGAGGTCAATCCAAGAGAGGTAGTAAATTTACTAGTCCAAAATTTTTATCCCAAAAGCAAACCGATGTATAAGTTTTGATTTAATTACTATAAGAGTCAAGGGATCAGAGTTCACCTTATGGGATAACTAAATTTTATTTTTTAATTAGACTCAGCAAAATTATAGTGATCGTCATTCCTAAAGTATCCTAGTTACCTCTTAGTTAACTAGTCTTTATTTAATTACAATTTAATTCGCTCTCGCATAACTAAAGTTCACAATCAAACCTTAAAGCCACAACATAAGCTACCATGAATTCCTAATTCTATCTCTAGATTAGTTATTCATGTTTATCTCTCTAGATTTAGGTTCACTCTTCACCTTTCAATCTATCAAATTTACCCATTAATTAGACTTTATGACGATCAAGCATAAAATCCACATGAACGAACAACGAAGATAAATATAATGAAGAAACAAATTAAATATAACTTGAAGAACAATTCTAGAAAATTATAAGTAAATAGAATAAACTCAATCAATCATAGTCAAGTTACATCCTTACCCTTAATTAGAAAACTTAGCCACACATGGAAATAGAAATTAAAACAGAACTGAAATCCCAAATCATGATAAAAATAACAAGAAAGAGTTTAAAATGGAAGAAAAGATAATCTTGCTCTAATACTCCCTAGATTTGCTTGCTTTCTCCTATAGATTGCTTCTGGTTTGCTTCTAGATGCATTTGAGCTGTATTCTTGAGCCTCTGAGTGCTTTTTTGAATGTCCCTTTGTGTTTCCCTTGCGTCTTTTTATATAATGAAAGTCTAGAAGCCCATAAAAACTCAAAACTATGTAAGAGATGCTTCGCTCCTCGAGATGAGTCGGCGTTGACTCCAACTATTTTTCTGCATACGGTGACAACTAGAATTCGTCTTCTTCAATCTTCAGTGAGATCACCAAGCACCAGCTGGATGCCTTGCTTTGTTGACCTGGCTCCAACTCTAGTCACATGGTCAGCTTCTCTTCGCCTTCTCACTCGTCCGTGGGTGATAAAATATAGGGAAACCAGATGAACTTCATAAATTATGTTTTACTCCAACTTTTTGGCTCTATATAACTCAAACTTCTAATAAATATTCATGCGATGCAAATATATTCCAAGTTATGTAAATTCATGCTAAAAAAATAAATCACAATATATTGAGATAAAAATAGATACTAAATGTGGGTACTTTATAGGTATAAAATAGACACATCAATGCTGAGGAGCAAGATAATAATGAGATTGATCAAGAACTACCTAAAGCTTAGATATATCAAGGGAGTCATCCCATTGACCAAGTGATTGGACAAGTTCATGATCAAGTAAGAACAATAAATCAGTTAAGAGGTTAGGTTAATCATTATGTATTCATATCTCAAATTGAACATAATTATATAAAGGATGCATTAAAAGATGGATATTGGATTATGGCCATGCAAGATAAGCTCAATCAATTTGAGAGGAACCAAGTTTGGGATTTGATAACTAGACCAACTAATAGACTAGTCATTGCACCAAATAGGTATTTAAAAATAAACTTGATGAATTTGGAATAATTGTGCAAAACAAAGCAAGGCATATGGTTAAAGAATATAATCAAGAAGAACACATTAACTATGAGGAAACTTTTACTCCAGTTGCAAGATTGGAAGCTATAAGAATATTCCTTACTTTTGCTTGCATAAAAGACATCAAGCTATATCAAATGGATGTAAAGAGTGCATTTCTTAATGGTTATATCATGGAAGAGGGTTATGTTGATCAACCTCTTGATTTTGAGGACTCAACAAAGCCAAATCATGTTTATAAGCTTAAGAAAACTCTTTATGAACTAAAACAGGCACTAGAGCATGGTATAAAAGATTAAGTAACTTCTTAATAGAAAAGGGGTTCTCTAGAGGAAAAGTGGATACTATACTCTTCATAAAAACCAAAAATAAAAGCTTGTTTATAGTTCAAATATATGTAAATGATATTATTTTTGGTGCTACTAATGAAAATTTGTTCGAGGGGTGTGCTAAGTTAACACAAGGTGAGTTTGAAATGTCTATGATGGGTGAACTCAACTTTTTTGGACTACAAATCAAGCAAAGAGATTATGGCATTTTCTTGATTCAAACCAAGTAAAGAGCTTTTGAAAAAGTTTGGATTAGATAATGCTAAGTCAATTGGCACTCCTATGAGCACCTCAACCAAACTGGACATGAACTAAAATGGAAAGCCTTTTAATGTTACCAAGTATAGAGGAATGATTGGATCCCTCTAGTACCTGATAGCTAGCAGACATGATATCATGTTTAGTATTTGCATGTGTGCTAGATTTCAATCATACCTAAAGGAATTTCATGCTGTTACTATCAAGAGGATTTTTAGATATCTTAGTGGTACATGTCAAATGGGACTTTGAAATCCCAAAGGCAACTTTGAAAAGTTGGTTGGATACATTGATGTTAACTTTGTTGGTTCAAAAAAAAATCAAAAGTGTACAAGTGGAACATGTCAATTCTTTGGTGGATCACTTGTCTCGTGGTCTAGCAATAAGTAGAATAGTGTAGTTCTCTCCACTGTAAAATTTGAATGCATTGCTTTTGCAAGTTGTTGTGTTCAAATTTTATGGATGAGGCAGCAACTTGAAAATCTTGGAGTAATGGTTAATAAAATTCTTGTCAAATATGACAACTCAAGTGCCATCAACATCACAAAGAATTCTGTCATATATTCAAGGACAAAGCACATTGAGATCAGACATCATTTCATCCAAGATCATGTGCAAAGGAAGGATGTTTCTCTTGAGTATGTGTTCACAGAACATCAGCTTGTTGATATCCTTACAAACCCTTTAGCAGAAAACAAATGCATCTTTATCAGAAGAGAATTGGAAATGGTAAATCTTAATGAGTTGCAAGAAAATCTTACCCATTTGTTCATAATTTTATTTTCAATACATTAGTAATTTGTAAATATGTTTGTGAAAAAGTTACTAACTTAAGTATAAGAGAATCTTTAAAAGTGTTTTATAGGATCTCCATGTGTTTTCACAATGAATACAATGTGATTTCATAGAGCTTATGAAGAAAAGTCTAAATTATGGCATAAAGGATGAAGGATAATAGACAATCCAAGCAAGTTCTATAAGTTTTATATGTATTTGATATGCTTGGTGGACTAACCCAAAGGATTAGTAAACTATCCTCATTGTTTTCTTCAAAGTTTTAATTTGCTGTGATAGACTATTTACTTCTAAACATGAAGGATTGTTGACTAAACTCACATTCCAAAGAAGGGATGCTCTTTGTCAAGGAAGATTAGTGCACAAAACTCAAAGGTTGGCACGACATCATGCCTGTGGTTGCTTTGTTTGATGTATACTTGCCTAAGTTGGTTATCCAATTGTTGACAAAACCCATAGGTTAGTCAACTAACATCACTAGCATTATTTGTCTGCATTTTATGGAAGAGCTGGACTCGATTGTTGACCAAACCCACAAGTTAGTTGACTATCCTCTCTTTGGCTATAAATAACCAGGTGTTATAACAAAGGAGTTTTCATGAAAACCCTAGCCTCATTCTCTAAGAAATGTTATAGTTTTCTTGACCGTTACCAAATCAATCGTAAATCCCTAGCCTTGTAACTGCTACCCATTGCTTTGTATCCTTGATTCAACCAAATCCTTACCTATTCCAACCCATTTCTATGTGTATGCTTACAAATTAATGGTGAAAGAAACTTAGAAAACAGCAGGGAGGCTGAAAAGAAATGTAAAGTCCTAATATGCTTGAGGATCACCCTAACAAGGATCTAAGCAAGGAGAAACAAGCAAAGAAAGGTCGAGCAAACATAAAAAAACCAAGAAATCCACATAGACTCAAAGGGTGATGAGTAAAGGAGCGTCAATACAATAGTCCTAACATTTCTCAAAAACCTCTGAATCCTCTCTTGCTATAGGACCACTATGGAACAATGTAGGAATTAGAGAAATTTTTGATAAGGATTTCAACAAAAGGAAGGTAGATCCAAGACGCTGTGTTAGTTTTGGAAATTTCTTAGAACACTACAAATTTGAAGTCGTTAATTTGGTGGATTCATATAGAAACTTGCTAGAGTTGTATGAGAAATATGATGATGAAGTAGTTCAAACTTGGTACACAACTCTAAAATATGATGAAAATTGAGAAAATGAATTTTACGTTTCACTGAGAAAGATTTGGCAAATCTTTTTAGTTTGCCATATGAGGAAAGTTGCAAAGTGGACACTAATATCACTACGTACCTGAAGGAGGAAGAAGGAGAAAATATAGAACTTAATGGAGAATTTGCAAAGTACCAATGGTGTTATGTATTCAAGCTATTGACAAGGAGTAAGAAGGAAATCCCTTAAAGGAAGGGAATAGCATCAACTGACTTGAACTTGAAATTCAAAAAGTTGCAGTACATAGTCTCGAGGATGTTCTTATCAAGTCAAGGAGTTTCACACATCTCACCATTGTAGAAATGATGACAATGGTCTTAATGATTAGCAACAAGAAGGTGAATGTGGCTAACTTGATCATGTGGAGGATGATATGTGCTAAGTCATTCAAAGGAGATGGGAATCTACCTTATGGAACCATCATCATTATTGTTTGAAGGCAAATAAGATTCATCATCTGGAGAAGAAGAAAGGAAAGTTTCTTGAGCACTTTAATGAGCAAACCTCACAAAGGATGAACATTACTTTCTCAGAAGGCAAATGGAAGGATACTATGAGAAAGGCAAGTGCTGAAGAGGAAGTAGGGAAAAGTTCTAGTGAAGAAGGTGATAGTGAAGGAGAAGCTTCAGTTGTAGCTAAGGGAAAAGAGCCAATTGAACATAGTTCTGAGCATACACCAACCCAAGTCTCATCTGAACCAAAATCCTCACCTATACCTCCTGGAACCTATGCCTCTCTCAAAAACCTTTTCCTTACTCAATTCTAGGCCATGACCAAACACATTGACTCAGTATAGGAAAACTTGGGCTATTTCATCACTGATGTAATTGAAAGGCTTTGACACTCATGGGAGAGCCTTTGATGAGTTAGTAAAGAGGCTTGCCCAAAATTTCCTACTAATCATACCAAACTTGTGCCTCATACATCCTTCCCTCTGCCTTTGATATTCCTATTTACGATAAAGTTGAGGAAATGGCTAAGGGTGCTAGACCATCCTATGTCCAGGAAAAGAGTCCAAGTTGTCTTAAGCCTTTCATCTATGAGGAGCCTGTATTTACTATGCCTATTCTGTCCACTCGACACTACTATGCATACTCTTATTATTCAAACTCTAGTGGAGGCTTCACTATATGTTGGTTTCATGTCTCAAGATGCACTAACTATCCATACCACTATCTTGGAGACACAAACTATCGGAGGAGAAGAGTTTGTAACTAATGAAGATGTGATGGCTATTACTAAAGCCATTCTTGAGGCTGAAAAGTGAGAAGTAGAAGAAAAAGCTACTAAGGCTATGAAGAAAGAAGCAAAAGAGAAGGCTACTAATGTTACTGCTAAGGAAGATTAAGAAATCCTTGCTTCTGTGGATAAAATGGTTAAGAGGAGTACATGAAGGAGTACTCTGTTCTTTCTGTACAACCTATCTCTACTGTCATTCCTAAACCACAAGTGTAAGGATGAAGGTGACAGCCAGAAGAAAACCTTTCTCACGTGTGCCAAAGCTTGCTTTCACACCTCAATCTTCATTACAAGAGCATGTGCAAAAATTTGTAGAAGAAACCAACAAGCTCAGAGTAGAATTGGATGAACAAACCAAGGACATCTCCAAGTGGTTAAAGCCTTTTTATTGCTAATGACAAGAAGTTGTAGGAATATAATCTAGACTTAGTTTTCTTCTTTTTAGTTTCATGAACTGTCATTTCATTTATGATGTATGAATTGTTACTAGATTGCAATATATTTGGTTGGAACAATGAATCAAGTTTCTATTCTGTGTACTTAATTTATCTTACCTTTATGATTTGATATGCTCATGTTTATGTGATTCAAATATTTCCTTAATGCATATATTGAGGGGGAGCTTATAAAAGCAATCCTATGTTCTAACTTCTATTTAAGTGTTTTTTTCATTATTAAAAAGGGGAATAATTTTAGATAAATGAAGATTTTGATAAATTACAAAACACCTAGAGCCATAAGGAATGATCAAGTGTGTATATCATGAAGAAATGGAGTTGACCAAGTGAAGAAAACTCTATCAAGAGTTTGAATCTAATTTCGTTGTAATTTTTTGTTGTTTGATAGGTTAAAGTTGTAGTTAATGCTTTGATTTTACTTAATTCATCTTAACACTATTCTTAAATCAAGTTTTCTACGCATTCGAGTGAGTGTTCAAAGGTTTTCAAAAAGTTTTTCTGTCAAAAGTTAAGTTAATGGACTAAAACTTTAGGTTTGTCAACTGACGTCCTATGTTCATTGATGATCTTGCATCTGGAAAAGACGTTAATGGACTAAAAGTGATAGGTTAGAAGGAAAAGGCTAAGTTTTAGAAAGGATTGTCTCTCTATCAAGCCATGATAGTCGACCAACCCTTAACGTTTATCTTCTAACCTAGCTAACCCAAGAGCAACTCATTTTTAGGAAGTGTAGCTTTGTCAACTAACCCTTTGCAATTGTAGACTAACCTTGTTTTCCAGAAAACTAAGTATTGAGTCTTTGAAACTTTGTGGACTAAAGTATAACATCCCAAGAAGTTTTGTCTTCTAACCTATGAAGAAAACTTTCTAGGTAACTTAAATCTTTGGGTTTGTCAATGAATCTTGGACATTTTCATGAAAACGCCCTTTGAACAGTTCTCTCTCTTTCGTTGTGGCTTTCTTGATAGTCGACTAACCCCCTAGGTTTATGGACTAACTTGGTTCAACATTATGGAATGTGTCTAACACAAGGTTCAAAAAACTAAACCAGACATTGAACTGATCAAGACACTAGTTCAAGGTTCAATGGTTCAACTGAAATTAATCTAATAGTAATAAATTTAATAAGTTTTAAATTTTATATATTATATAGAAAATTAAAAATATTATTATTAATTTTCACAACATAATATTAAAAGCTAAACAAATTAATATTTATCTATAATCATATTTTGAATTCAAATTAATCAATTAATATTCTATTTTCATATTATTTGTTAAGTAAATTTATCATTATTAATAATTATGCATCATAATAATGCTTATACAATATTATACTATAGAAAGAAAAAAATTATATAAAAATAATTCTTCTTAGTTCTAAAAATGATATTTTTTTATCTTAAAAACTAAAAAAATTTAAAAAAAAGAGAGAGTTGATCGATTGAATACTAGTTCATGACCAATTTAACCAGATTTTTACCAGTTCTCACCGGTTTTGAGCATAGGCAATCACAAGCTATGATTGGCTAAGAACCGGATTGGACCTAGCACCAGTTCCTGATCTGACCAGTTGAAACAATCAATCTAGTCCGATTTTTTGTTCTTTGGTCTAACAACTAATTGAGGTTTGTGGTACTAACTAGCATGGTTTGTCAACTAACCTTTGACAATGCATTAAATATAATAAATCAATGATGCTACTCATTCAAAACAACTAATTCTCATTTCTAATGGATAGATTTGTTAAAAATCTATATATAGGACCTCATTTAAGTTAGTCGGTAAGAGCATTGAGTATTATTGAGTTGAATTACTGCTAAATCATTACTACTCACATCCAAAGCTTTACCTAACCACTTTCAAGCGTGAAAAGGAGTTCTTCATTGCTTAAAATCCACTCTTTTAAAGAGATTATCTTGTGAAATCTTTTCTATATCTTATGGGTAGAAAACTTAATGTATGGAAGCACTAAGAAATTGTTTGTATACACTCATTGTAAGGGAGTATGGAGCTTTTCTGAAGTTCTAATAAGAGAACTTGTAGTTTGTGCTATGGTGTTGCAAGAACCCAATTCAATCTTGCAAGATAATGGAAAAATTTCAAGTGATAGCTTGAAGACTAAATGTAGTCCAAGTTGAAAGACTGAACCAAGATAAACTTTTGTGTTTGATTTTCTCTTCCCTAGTTTTTTTAAGTTTTGGTATATTGCTCTGTTTTAGTGTGATTGCACTATTGCATTTATTTATCTTGTTTTGCAAAAAAATTTCAAAAGGCTAATGCACCCATCTCTTGGGCAGTCCAACTATACTCACATCAAAGAAATCTTAAATAACACCATATATCCCAGTATCCTTAAAAGTCTTTTGGAGTTTTAAATATTCCATTTCCAAACTGTAGGTACTACATCTACTTGATGTAGATTAAAATTTACATCTTTCACCAAGATTAATCTAAATGAATCATTACATACAATAAATGTTAAGACTTCTCCTCAATGTGTACCCATTTGTCATACAAACCCCTTCATATTTGAGTAAGTATTATATCCTTAAATGTGTTTTTTTTATCCTAAAAAATGTTTATTAACATCCATTGCTTTCAACATTTTGCCTTAACAATGTATCATGAAGTACTCATGAGAAAAGTTGAGCTCTTCATCATTTGTAGGATTGTGCAACTTTTCTTAACTTGCACACTAACAAATCTCCCACTCAAATTAGAAACTCCTACTCAAGTTTAAGGCTCCCACTTGAATTAGGGACTCTTACTTGATTTGAAAGTTTGAGACAACTAAATGCCTCTTCCATCTCAATCATGTACCTTTTAAGATATACTTTCACACTGAACCTTTCCTTGCTAAGAAGCTCAATCTTAAAAAATTATCTTTGTTACTCTTTTATAACTCCCAGTACTAAATTTTTCAATCATATATGAAATGCTTCATGAACATGTAAGTAGAATCTCTTAGCTTTTAAGATTCTCCAATCTTGTTTACCTTATCTATTCATGATCAACAAATGAGGGTGCATGGCAAAGTTTGAAAAACATGGTTCAAACTAAAGACCAACTTAATTGGTTCAACCATACTTAAACTCAACTTATCAGCAATTCCTATATGGAATCTTCTCTTCATGGAAGTTGTCTTGGAAAATAAACTTCTGACAAATATTCACAACTTTTGAATACTATACTTCTGACAAATATTCACACCAATACTTTTAGTATGATTAAGACCTATCAAATCCATGTGAAGCAATTATAGAGGTCTTGTTGTAGAAACAATGTTTTTGGTTTTGAATGAGGACTTTGTTTGTTTCCTTTAAGGCAAACATCACATTCTCTATCATTTTCAAACTTAATGTTAGGTAGACCATGCACAAGTTCATTTTTAATGAGTTTATTTAATTGATGCATGCTAACATGTGCTAATCTCTTATGCCACAGCCAACTATCATCATTTTCACTTACTAAGCATATAGAGTCTAGAGAAGGTAATTCATCTAAATTAATAGTATAACAATTATCATCTCTTACTGCCTTGAGAATCACTTTATGGTCACTTTTTTTGAAGACTAGGCAGTAGTTGGAATCAAACAAAACCCAGTTGCCTCTATCATAGGCTTGGCTTACATTTAGCAAGTTGTGATTGAGTCCTATTATCAATAGGACTTCGTCAATTGATGTTTCTGGGTTTCTTCCAACAATTCCAATCCTAACTATCTTGTCGGACTGGTCACCATCGAAAGTAACCTTTCCTCCTTTCTTATCTCTCAGCACAATGAATTTTTTTTTATCTCCAGTCATGTGTCTCGAACAAGCACTATCCATGTACCATTTGTTGCTCTTCTTGTACTTGAGACACACTTACAAAACAAGTTTCAGTTCTTTCTTTTAGGTACCAATATTGGCTTGGGTCCTTTCTTGTTAGTGGAGGTATCCTTGGGGACCCATTTCATCCCACTGCCATTTCCTTCGTTTCTAAACATATAGTTGGAGGACATATGACCCTTCTTGTTGCAGAAGTGGCATGTGGAGAAAGGGCTCGAAGAAAGAGATATATATCTGAAATAATGACTATAATATTTGTTCTTTTGATTTCTAAGAGATGGGAATGACTTAATGTTTTGAGTTGTTTTACAGTCGTTGGCATGCACAAAGTTTCTCAGGTCAAGGTTCTGCTTCTTGATTTTTAATTTTTCTTTGACTGCACATGGGTCATATCCTAGACCAGTTTTGTTCTGACTCACAATTTGATTTCCCAGTAATACTCTCAACATGTCCTCACCCTTAGTGAGTTTGATCAGAGTATTATGGAGATAATTATTCTTATCTCTCAACTCAATGCATGAGACACAAACAGAGGTGGATGAAGAAGAAAATTGTGAAGCAGTGTAAGATGTATGAGACTCATTTGTTCAGACATTTTGAGAAATTTAGCCATTAGTTCATTAAAAGCATCATGTAATTCATTGTAAGAAGGTTTAGAGTTATTTACCTCAGAATCATTGTCACTGTCTTAATTGCAACTCTTCTCCTTCTCAGCAATCTCTTAAGCTATCAGACATAGGTTAGCAATCTCATCATCTCCTGCTACTTCCTCTTCATCTGAACTATCTCCCCAGATGAAAGAAACAAAAGCTTTCTTCTTCTTCACTTTGTCAACCTTATTGTTTTTCCCTTGTTTCTTGCTCAGCAAAGGACATTCCCATTTGATATGTCCAAGTTTCTTGCACTCGTAGCATATGTTCAGGTCTTTGTTTTCTTTCTTGCTGCTGGTGGCTCCATCTTTCTTTGTAAACCTTCTGAATTTCTTCTTTCCATACATTTTACCAAACTTCCTCAATAGCATAGCCATCGTCTCTTCATCTCGCTCAGCATCCTCCTCTGAATCATCATTATTATCTAATTCTACTTTGAGAGCCAAACTCTTCTTCTTGTTGTCAAATGAAGTAGATTCCTTAAGAGTCTTCAGCTTCCCTTCATATTCTTCAAGACTCCCAACGAGGGGTGTCATAGAAGTCATAGATTCACCCCTAGCTTCCTCTATTACAGTCACCTTCGGTTGCCACTCAAGGGGCAAAGCTCTAAGAATCTTTCTGACTTTCTCAAACTGGGTGTATTCCTTTCCAAGGCTCTTCAGTTGATTCACAATGAGGGTGAATCTCTTCTGCAGATCCTTGTTATTCTCACCCTCTTTCATCTTGAAGCTTTCATATTCTCCAATGTAAGTATTTAGCTTATTTTCTCTTACGCCGGTTGTTCCTTCATGAGCAATCTTCAGAGTATCCCATATGCCTTTAGCTGTTGTACATTAAGACACTATGTAGAACTCATCTTGATTGAGAGCACTGACTAAACAATGCTTAGCTTTAAAGTTGAGAAGGATCCTTCTCCTATCCTCCTCGTTCCATTTCTCTTCAGGTTTCTCTTTGTATTTCTCATCGTCTTGTAGTTTCATCGGAACAAAGTCTCCTTTTGGATGACCGACCAAATATCCAAATCAATGGATTGAAGATAAATTTGCATCCTCATCTTTCAGTACCCATAATGTTCTCCATTGAAATCAGGAGGTCTGTTGGTGTTGTTTTCTTCTGGAAGGATGCCTTTACCAAAGCTAGCCATGTCTTCTCTTGAATTGTTAGATCCTTTAACTGGGAGTCCGGGCTTTGATATCACTTGTTAGCTCAACTGGCTTCCTACAATGGGGTAAATTGGGAAGAATAAAATTTTTCTACAAAGTCGAAAAATAGTAGTGATATTAAAAAGGTAAATGAAAACAAAGTATAAAGAATAAAGAGTAGAGGGAAGAGAACTCAGTAGTTTATCCTGGTTCGGTCTATTCTATTTGACCTACGTCCAGTTCCAAGTCACTACTTGAGATTTTTCCACTATCTATTATGAGATTTGAATGAGTTCTTGCAATGACTGCAGTACAACACCACCAGCTCGAACTTTGGACTTAAACAAGTTTTCTCACTCTTCTTACTCAACAATAAGACTATCTCCCTTAGTGTAATCTCACACTAAGTACTCTCTACAAGTGTTTAGATGTTCTATAGAATGAAAACTCTCTCAAAAGAGTGATATGAAAGTTGAGATACAATGAATAAGCAAAATAGGGGGTAATTGAGCTTTGAATGAATTAATAAATGAATCACCAGAGTTTTGGAGTTCAAATTATTTTTCTCATTACCCAATAACTTAAATGAGGTCCTATTTATAGTCTTGGGGTAGAACTATCCATTGGAAATAAAGATTAGCCGTTACTCTTAATAAAATAGCCATTCACCTACCGCATTCAATGCATCTAACAAAGGTTATGCAGATAATCTCCTCAGGTTATGCGAATAATGGGTAACTGTTTGCTTTTATTTTTAACGTGGAGCTTTTCATTCTATGGATAACCTAGCTAGGTTATGCGGATAACGTACTACCCAGAATGAATAAGTTTTAGCTCAGAATTATTTTCCTGAAAAAACCCACTTAGTTATTAGGATAACGTTAAGTTTTTATCAAACTGAGTTTTCTTAAAACTTAAGTTATCAGGATAACCTCCCAAGGTTATGCGGATAACCTATTTTACCTGAGGAAAGTTCAAGTATTCTGAAATATAGGTTATGCAGATAACCTCTTTTGGTTATATGGATAACCTGTTTTACTAGAGAAAAGTTCAAGTATTTTGAAATATAGATTATGTGGATAACTTTCCTTGGTTATGCGAATAACCTGTTTGACCCGAGGGGTGCAAGTGTTCCGTAACACACGTTATGTGGATAACATACCTAGGTTATGCGAATAACGGGCTACACAGTACCGATTTTCTTCACTATTCACCTTGTTATGCGAATAAGATGCCTACCTTATCAAGATAACCTCCTAGCAGACTTGAGAACTTGATCTCCAAACTCTGTTATGCGAATAATCTCAATCCCTTTTTCATGAAATTGAGGGATGGACTTTGGAAAAGCTTTGAAATTGAGTCTTTATCCCCATAACCTTAAGGGAGTGTTGGGTAAGAGGGATAGGAAGGGGAGGGAGGGGAGGGATTTTAATGGAGGGAAGGGGAGGGAAAGAGAGATGAGATATGGAAGGAAGGGAAGGGAATGAATTTTAATAATTTGTTATTTGGTTCAGGAGGGGAGGGAAGTTAATAATAATTTCATCATTTTACCCTTGAAATTAAAGAAATTTTCTATTATTTTTTTTAGTATAAAAAATTTCAATGTTGAGTATAAAATTATGCTTTAATATTTTATACCGATACTCATAATTTTATACTCAATATTGAAATTTTTTATATTAACTTTTTGAGATATGAGACTTGAATGTAATATTTTTTGGCATTAAGAACCTTCATGTAAATATTTTTGTGTTTTTAGGATTTTTTAATAATTTTTTTATTTTTAAATAATTTTTTTATTTATAAAAAAAAATAAATAAAATGAATCCCCCCCTCCAGGGGGATCAATTTGAGGGGGAGGGAAGGAGAGTTGCTCTCCTCCCCTCCCCTTAAAATGCTTATCCAAACAGGGGGAGGGGAGCTCCTCCCCTTCCCCTGTTTGGATTGGGAATGAATAGTAGAGGGGAGGGGAGCAAATTCCCTCCCCTCCCCCTCCCTCCCCCTGTACCAAACAGGGGCTAAATGATTATGCGTATAAGATAAGATATTATCTTGAAAATAAGGTAAACATTTAGAAACATATTTGAAATTGAGATCTTATTCCCATAAGCTAAAACATTTTCATAAAAATCAATTGAGCACTTAGAATCAGTTTGAGATTGAACCTTTATCCTCATTAGATAGCTCTTTTCTTAAAAATCATTTTGAAATCATGAGTTAAGAACTAATCACTCAATTAGTCATCTCATTTAATATTGGGTTAATTAAAATTCAAAGCTCAACTATCTTCTCTTATAGATAAGTTCCTTAAGTACGTGTGAAACAGTTCTTCAATCAACAGGATCTCCAACTTTGTTCTTCATTTCACTTGTGTTTCTTTGATATTAGATCTCCCAAGCTTATTTGTTTTAGAATCATCAAAACATCTGAATTAACAAAAGTGTCTCATACACTCCAAGTGTCATATTATCTCTTATATTTAGGGGATAATTGTTAAGAAGTAGTTTCTAGTATTTTTGGGATTAACTTTAACACTTTTATGGCCAAAATCATATCTAAAAGTAGTCTAAATTAATGCTAAATTAGACATGTAGCAAACCAAATATGTAGATTTTGAATTTAGGATTTTTTTTTCAGGCCTAAAATCATCCTAAGATAACATGGCTCCCCCACATGTCCTAAATAAACTTCTAGTTCAAAAAATTCCAAAAAAAAAAACAAGAAGAGAGGGACTTTCACCACATGCCTAGGTGGCATGTGACATACATGCATTGCCATGGAGCCATATTTATTTGTGACATATGCCACTAAGCTGAAATTCTTTTGTCATCCATCTTTGATACTATGCTCAAGGTGGTCAATGGATGAAGAAGTTATTACCACTCACTTAAACAATGTGTGAGCCCATAATTACATAATTTTAATTATTTATTTACTTATTTATTTATTTTTTTTAGTTTGAACGGTCCACAAAACTTTAATCTAGCCCAGATCCCATTGGGTCCTCAAGCCTGACCCAAAAACCATTCCTCCTGTTTTTTTTCCTTTTTCAAAAAAGTATATTAGGGCTTAGTCCTTCTTGGCCCAACCACGTTGTTAAGTCTAGAGCAAACAAACCAAAACCTGAGACTCCCCTTCTTCCAATTGTTTTTCTTTTATTATTATTATTATTATTATTATTATTATTATTATTATTTTATGTTCCTCAAGAAATATAATAAAATATCAGGTCCTAAATCCAAAATTAAATGTCAAGAATAGAAGGCCCAGTTACCTGAAGCACATCCTCAAAAATGGATTTGTTATATATATTAAACAAATTTGACTACAATACAACAATGGTTTAGCTAATTTGGTATAAATGTCAAGATTGGGATATTATAGGTCATGTGTTCAAATCTAACCTTGTGTTTTATTTTAAAATTTAAGAATGATGCAGCTTTTTATTAAGGAAACCAGATCACCCATGCTGCATCCTAATGTCAGAACGACATTGTTCTCGTCAAGGATTTAGGTCATCCCTAACCTTTTAACAGGTTGACCCAAACCAATTTGGACCCACAACGAACCTACAAATCCACCATGATTTTCCTCATTATCCCACTCTCTAGGTGTATGTTTTCAACAATTCTGGTGGCATTGGCATCATGTCATTGTTCTCCACATTGCTATGTGTTTAGATTGTTTTAAAAAAACTCAATTTTATTAAACTCAATTTCAACCATTTTCATGCTTCATGTTCTTAGTTCTTCTGGATTCATTTATGCATTGTTTCTGGATTCTATAGGTTTGTATATGTATGTTATATAGCATATGGAATATCAAGATATAACTCTAGAAACAATCAATACATGATAGATGGATAAATCAAAGAACTATTCAATGACAAAAAATTATCATACTCATACTCACTAAAACAAAAATAGTGGATCAAGGATCTAACATGTATGCTTATGAAAACCACAATGATATATTGTAAAATCATACATATACATATAAGGATTAAGTATATTAAGGATATGTCACCAAAGAAGATGCTGTCACAGTACATAAAAAACAAAAAAAATGAAAATTGCCATGATGATCAATTCCACATAGACATATCTTGCATGACTGTAAGATTGCACAGCCTAGGAATCTTGCAACCCTAATACCATTATTGATTATAGGTGATGATAGAGTGTACATTTCTTCCAAGCAGACACTGACGAGTATTAGAATGCTCACACTATGTAAACTAGATTACTCGAGTTGGGGCCTAATATGTATCCACGCTAGATAATACCTTATATGCACTCACAAAGAGTATAGAGAAGAGATGGAGATAGCTTAATAGAGTTGTGTCTTTCTTAGGTTTTGAGCTCCCTATTTATAGGGAGAAAATGTATCTTTCCCAATCTCTATATTTATGCGTTAGAATTGATTCACTATTAAATGATAATAAAAATCAAGAATATTCCTAAGATTATTCCCTTATTCCCTAATAAATATCCAAAAAAGAGATGGGCTTTATGAAAAATAAACTGGCCCATCAAGGGCAGACTTTAGATAAATCCAACATATAAAATGTAGTTGTTTTAAATACTTATTGATAGAGCTTTGTTATCCCTATGGCTCTCCCTAACTCAATCCAAATTAGTTAAAGTCCAATGTGATTACTCAATATTAGGTCATTAGTTAAAAGTTATGTTAGGTTGGCTGGAAATCCAAGAGGGGAGGTGAATTGGGTGATGCAGGATTTTTACTTCTTTTGAAGTACAGCCCAATTTCACCAAATGTTGCAGTAGAACAGGGATGAACAGAGTATGATAAAGTAGATAGATGAAATGAGAAGATGAAGTATAACACACAAAGATTTATACTGGTTCAGTCTAAACCACTAGGCCTACGTCTAATCCCCAAGCCACCACTTGAAATTTTCACTATATCACACAAGTTTGATCCAGGTACTTGTAAAGTCTTAGTACATCCCACAAGTTTCACTAGGCACTTATTGTTAGAATTGCTAGCTTCAAAAAGAGGGGGTGAATTAAGAAGTTTAAAATTTTTCTACAGAAATGTAAGTTTACAGTGATAGTAGAAGTTCACAGAAAAAGAGTACAAAGAGAGTGAAGGTAAAAGCAAGGTAAAGGAAGAAAGAACTTAGAAATTTATCATGGTTTGGTCTGATTCACTTGACCTACATCTAGTCCCCAAGCCACTTCTTGATATTTTCACTATCTACAAGAATTCAACATGCTCCTTGCAATGCCTTAGTACAACCTTGTGCTCTGTTTTAAAAACACTCAAATTCTACACTCTACACTCTTATAAAATATTTCCTAATTCTCTTTGTGACTTCCTTCACAAAGAATATTTCTTCCAGATGAAAAAAAAGACTTTATACAGAAAGAAAACTCTCTTTAATAGAGTAGATATGAAAATTGAAGTACAATAAAGTAGTATAAGGATGAAAAAGCTTTACCTAATTAATTCAGCAGAGTTTCAATAATATAGACTTAAAAATCATTACCTACAACTTCAAATAAAATTCTATTTATAGATTTATGACTTAACTAATCGTTAGACACAAGATCTAGCCATTAGAAACATTAACTAGTGGTTACTCTGCAGAAATAACTGTTCACCAACAGCATTTAATGTATCTGACATGCCAAAATTTGAATTTTGTGGTGCAACAGATGAATTTCGCGGAGACAAGAGGTTAAGGATTTTAACATTGAACTTCGACATTTGTCTGTTCAAGAGTGAAATTCAAATTTTGAGTTTATTAAAATTATCCCATGTTAGAATATATGAATTTTCATACTAAAAGTGTATCTATTGAGTTCGAATAGTTGTCTCGTATTTTCATAGTGCACTCAAAATTCAAATTTAGAAGCTAAAATTTGTCAGTTAGAGGTTTGTTTAGTATGGTACAAGAGTTCTGCTATGTGAAATTTGAATGTTAAGATATAAAATTCATCTGTCAGAATCTTGCTCTAATGAAACTTATAAGTTCTCATTTTGAAATACAAATTTTGATGTCCAAAATTCGTCTATCAAAGCGAATAACTTTGAACTCTCTTTGTATGTCACCAACATTCGAATTTTGATTAAGTGTCAGATAAATTTTGCACATATTCATTAACAATACTTAGCCCAAAATTTAAATTTCATAACTAAAATTCATTTATCAGAGGTAAAATCTCTATATATTTGAATTTTACTAAGCAAAATTTGAATTTTATACAAAATACTCATGAGTCAAGAAGCAAAATTCATCTGTTAGTCTGTATTGTTCAAAACTATCACATGCTAACATAGGATAACTTCCAAATAACATATTCAGATGTTGTGGTATCTTAAAAGAAGTAAGATCAAAGCTTTTTATCCAAATTATAATAGTAGAAATCCTAACAACTAATTCTTATCATGTTCTTCTTTGGATTTCTTCACTTGATCCCATCACATTCATTTGATATTCTCCTTTCCAAGCTCTAGTTTTTTGGAATAATTAAAACTTCTAATTCAACACTTATGAAGCCACTCTCCTCACACCCTTACAGAATGTGTAATTCTCTTAGTGTTTCCCTACACTAAGATTTTACTCTGAAATTGTAGAAAGAAAGATTACAGAATTGAAACTCTCTTTAAGAGTGGATAATACATTGAAGCTCACTCTAATGAGATAGGTTTTAACTTTAAATGCTCACACAAAATGATTTAATTAATTCCAGCAGCATTTTGGTACATAACTTACTTAAATTCATTATCCATAAGTTCAAATGAAGTTCTATTTATAGATTTGTAGCTTAACTAGTCATTAGACACAAAAGCTATCTATTAGACACAAGTTCTAGTTGTTACTCTGCAAAAAAAGCTATTCAGCAACCGTATTAAATGCATTTAACATACCAAAATTTGAATTTTGGGGCTTAATAGATGAATTTCGTAGAGTCAGCATAGTTATGTGTTTAACATTGAACTTCAAAATTCGTTTGTTATTAAGTTACATTTGAATTTTGAGTTTGCAAAAGATACCTCATGTTAGTTTGTGCAAATTTTCATATTGGAAGTGCATCTATTGGGCAAAAGTTTTCACCTCAAAGTTCGTCTATCAGAGGTTATGACTTTAAACTCACTTTGAACTTTACCAACAGTTGAATTTTAACAAAAATTCATGCAAATTTTGCATTGTTACTAACTATACTTAGTCTGAAATTCAAATTTCAGAACCAAAATTTGTTTATCAGAAATTGAACCTCGGTAACTTCAAACTTCAACAAGTAAAGTATAAATTTTGCTCAAAATAAGTATGAATTAAATAGTAAAATTTGTTTGTTGGCCAATATACTTCAACTTTAACACATGCTAACATCAAATTTACTTAATTTAACTATTTAAGACATATGGTAACAAAATTAAGTAAATTTCAAAGATTAAACCACCTCAAGACCTAAATAAAAACAAAATATACCTATTAGCTAGGTCTTAAAAAATTAAGCTCCACTTTGACTTTGTCATTCCATTCTTGGCATGCTCCCTTCTGATCTTCAATTCTTTGAGCATCATTTCTTCTCTTATTCTTCTTTGAGTGAGACATGATGTTAATTTTTCTTTCTTTATATCAATGCTCACTTTTCCTCCTTGGATAATCCTACGTTTAATATATTACACTTACAAATTAAGTAGTTAGTTCAATTTATATATCCAACTTGTATTATAAAATATAAAAGCACAATGGATATATTAATACATAACATGATATATGTTTTATAAACACAGTTAATCACATGCTAATGCATATTTTACTTCTTTTATGAATAATATATAATTTAGACAAATATGATACATTTGTTCCTTATTACTCTAAATTTTTCATTATTAAAACTTATATAATATTAAACCTAACAAAGCAAACATATGTACTTCCTCTATCCCATATTATAAATCACATTGTTTGAGTTGATGCCCAACTTCTTGGTGTCAATGGTCTTGTCCATTGAAACCAGGAAATTTCGCTCTAAATCACACTATTTGAGTTGGACAAGAGATTTTGATACACATTTTGAGCACTTGTTATTTGCTACTTTTGGACAATTATTGAGCTGGCTTCTATACAGGCTTTAGGGATTTGAGCATAATTTTTAAAACTCACGGATGATTTTCATATTAGCGAGAGGTACTCATATGCAGAATAGTAAGAAAACATTTATGTGTGCCCCACAAAAAGACCAATCCATTTCAAACTAATAATTATTGACTGTTCTTTTCTTTCTCTTGTCTCTCATATTTTATTTTTTCAAAAAAGAAAGAAGAGAAAAATTCTTTCGGTTTGGCACTTGATGGTGGGGTTGAATTAACCAAGTGGGTCGCAGACATCTGGAAATTAACATCACTAAAGATGTCACAATCAGAAATTTGGTGAGAGAGATGCTTGATGTGTAAGAGTGTGGTTTTTGTGGATACTTAGATACGTTTTTGGTGAGGAATCTTTCATTTGTTGCTAGCGAAGACCTAGGGGAATATCAAGCATTTGACTACTTTTGGGACATTCTCTTTGCTTTATGTTAATCGTAAAGCACTTGATTATTTTCATTTCACATTGAAATTAAAACTTAATTGCCATTAACTGCTTTGGGACGTTATGCTTAAGGCACTTCATTATAAATTATTCCATTCTAAATAAAAGTAAAACTTAGAGAGTCTATATGATTGCGTGTGAATTGATCTAATGTAAGGCAAAAGCTTTTACATTATCTCAAATTATCCTTCACAGCTAGCCACTTTCCTTCACTCTCCCACACCGTTCGTTAAGGGAATTTCAATCTTTTTAGTTTTATTTTTATTTAAATATAAAATAAAAAATAAATGGTTTACATGCACGGTTTTCCAAACAAAATTAAGTAATAATCATTTCATTACATTGCATTACATTCTTTTACATAAATCTTCTTGCAAGTAACTAAACGGGCCCTAAGTCACTATAACCATGCAGAAGAGAAAGTCAGCATTCACTGAAGCACACAAAATTTCTGGCTTCCTCATCATTGAGTTCATATGTTCCAGCCTTTGACGGCCAAGTGATCACGGAACATGCGCTCCTATATCCGTAAAAAGTGAGGTTTCAGGAAGACAAAGCAAAATAGAATACTTGTTATGCTAGTGCAATTGATATATGTTAAATTCTCCTGATTTAAGTTAAATTTAAGTCTAAATATAAAGTTTGTAATTGTTCTTCACATGATTTATAACGGCTGATCTGCATAGATGCCAATGATTAAAGTTGCATTCCTATTCAGATTATTTTAGAGGGAATTACTATTTATGACTAAGATCACCAACTTATTAAATTTTAGGACCAAAAATTTTATAAAATTACAAAAACAGACCACTAGTCCTAAAGGCAAATTAATTCAAAGTTAAAATTACTAAGGGCCTGTTTGACAGTGTTTTCTATTTTTTTGTTCTCAAAACAGTTTTGTAAAACTGTTTTCGAGAATAAGTTTTGAAAACAAGAAAACAAAAAAAATATGTTTGAATGATTGTTCTCAAAATCATAACTAGTGAGTAATATATGAGTTATTCAAAATTTATAACTTTGTCATTAATAAGGTGGGTGTTTTTCACATTTTCTTTTATTTTCCAGAAAAAAAAACTACAAAACAACTTAAAATTGTTTTGAGTTTTCTATTTTTTTATTTTTCTGTTTTCCAGAACAGTTTATAAAAAACAGATTTACCAAGCAAGTTTTATTGTTTTTCTGTTTCCGAAAATAGAAAAACTATTTCGGAAATACGAATCAAATAGGCCTTAAAATACCCTTAATGAACTTATACAAAATAAGCATAAAATTAGCTTCAGAAATTTGTAACTTACTACTCATATTTTACAATTTATATGTTCTGATTTTGCAACTTAGTTTCTGAATTTTAACATTGAGTAATCAGATTTTAACTTTTTTAAGGGTATTTTAATAATCTTGATTTTAAATTAATTTGCTTTAAAGACCAGATGTCTGTTTTCGTAATTTCACAAACTCTTGATTCTAAAATTTAATAAAATGATAGTTTTGGTCCTAAATAGTAATTCCCTGTATATTTTATTTTTTTAAGGCTTCGGCCTCCCCACTAAAGAACTAAAGACAATCAATGCCATTTTCAGCCAAAAAAAAAAGTAGTAGTAGTGAAAATAATAATAATAATAATAAAGACAATCAATGCCGTTCGTGCACGGAGCATAATATACGATTCCATTGTTTGATTGTCGTTAATAATCAAATCACACACAACATATTCTCACAGAATTGGAATCTAACAATGCAATGACTGTTAAAATACTTAACACTGAGCATCATGTTCTTAGTCTCGGTTTCGTAAAATAATTTTCCAATAAATTAAATTAAAAAAATCTCCAAATGTAATAAATAGGAAAATAATTTTTGGGCCTTTTGAATGGAATATGGCTAGGCCTATCTAGCTAGGGGACACGGACATATCCAGACTGCTCATAATTAGAAATCTACAGAAGTGCAATGATAGGATGTTGAAGCAAATTTAAACTAATTAATTGTTGCTTTATATGTATTGAGGTGGTCAAAAGTGGGGTTTTGGAATCATTTTGGGTGTGTTTATGATCAATTTTTATAAGCATTTATTTTCTTTACTGCTCTTCTAATTGATTGCTTTGTCCCCCTCTATCTTGTATTCTATGTTATTATTTTCATAAGAGGAAGACCAGTTAATTAGTTTATCATAACCATATTATGGGACCAGATCACATGCATAGAAGAAAGATTCGGTCTTTGCAAATTCTTTTAATCAATTTTTATGATTCATTTGATGTGATTATATTAATAATTAATTACTATATGTCTAGGCTGTCACAGTTTGAGCATGGAAAATTAGGGCTTTTAATTTCTGGGGTTACATTACATATATGCACTTAGAAATCTCTGTCAAGTTATGAATGGTACAGGAGATTAGATGCGAAGTTTGATGACACTGAACATTTTGAAGCAAACGTGTAAACTTTACAATGAGAAGCATCTCTGTATAATGCCACCAATAAATTAAATGAATGGATGGATGCCTTTATCTAACTAGAGAATATGTGGAAACGCTATTCCTTCTGCTTTGATCATGCATACCTACACCTTCTGTGGCAATAATTCTCTTCAACTGCGTGTTCTTCTCCAAGTATCCATATAAAGTTGTTAGAGATATCTTCCTTTCATTAATCACAATGTGTGTGTGTGAGAGAGAGAGAGAGAGAGAGTTGCTTGAGCAACACGTGGAACCACGCTTTATGCCACCTGTAAAGCTTCTGTGACATGTAAATCAGATCATAATATGCAATTTTCAAGCTTTTTAAATGTAAAATAAATGAAATGATAAAAAAGAAAAATTCTTTCTTGATATCTTTAACTACTGAGGGCTCGTTCAGCATACAGATCATGAAATATTAAAAAAAAAGAGAGAAATTTTCAGATGCAAAATGTTTTTATGCCCCTAAATAATAATAATAATATAAACGATATTTCATTTCTCAATCTTTATGTTGTAGGAATATGCATTGTAACTTGTTTAGATTCATAAAATTTTGAAAAATTCACTACAAAAAATTTGACTTTCGGCGGCGACAAAAATCGCCGCTGAAAGAAGGAATATCGCCGCCAAAAGTTTTCAGCGGTGACATTTTTGTTGCCACCGTCTCGCCGCCACAAATCCCGTTACCGAAAGTTTGGCAACGATAAAAATGTCACCGCCAAAAGTTGACATTTAGTGGTGAAAAGAGTTGTCGCTGAAAATATAAATTGTCGCCGCCAAATATTTTTCATTTGGCGACAAAATTTAGTCGCCGCTGAAAATTTACTATTTGGCGACAACATTTAGTCACCGCTGAAAGTCGTTTGGCCATGTCATCACCATGTCAGCCACTGGACCCCGCCACGTCACCACCTCCGTCGTCGCCGGACTGCCGCCACGTCACCACCGCCAAACGGCCGCCACGTCACCGCTGATATCACCACCGCCACGTCATATATTTGTTTCAAATGTGCGTTCACCTTGGTTCGAACCCATGACCTCTTGCTTGCAATGCCTTTGTGTTTACTTTTTTGCCAGTTGGGCTGAAATGCACCTGCAGTCTTTATATAAGATATTAAATATATATTGTTTATCTACACACTAATACACACATATATATTTATAAATCAATATTATTATTAAAAAATACACATATATTTTATTTTCAATTATTAATATCGTTAAATATTTTATTTATATACATATATATTTATATTTATATGAATATTTATATTATATTTTTTTATTTTATGTTATGACATATCATATAATATATCATATATTATATTATTTGATAAGTTATATTATATATATATATGCTTAATATATATATATAATATAATGTAATAGAAAATTGTTAAAAAATCATTAAAATAAATATTATAATTTTGATTGTCATATGATTTTAAAAAATGCAATAGATTCAATATATTATAATTCAGATAATAAAAAATAATTAGAAAGAGTGAGAGGATGAGAAAAACAGAATTAGTCAATATTTATTTTCTAAATATTGTTATTTATTTTTTAGGAAAATATATTAACAACACATAATCCTTCTTTCTCTACGTGATATTACTTTATTAGACTTTTATATTATGAGAAAATATCCACACAACCAACACCTATAGGAGTTTAGGCTGAGAGTCTCAATCATAGTATGACAGATTATTCTCTTGGACTAACTATTGATAATTGCCTTTGTACATTATTACTTCATCAAAATTATTATTGGTAATAAATAATATTAATATTAATTTATATGTTAAAAATATTAGAAATTAAATTAACCTAATAAGAATTCCTCCAAATATAGGGTTGATCACATTAAATAATTAGGGATTAGTTTATCTTCCTAATTTTTTTTTGGAGTTATCAATCCCTTTATGAATTAAAAAAATTATCCTAATAAGAATAACATATTTCATTAATTATGATAAGGAAAAGTAAAAATAAATATAGATAGAATTCAATATTCAACATTTCAAATCTTTAATCTCCGGTAGAGATAAAGTACTTTCAAAATGTCCAGAATATTTTACATGAAAAAATAGTAAACAATTTTACCTTTAAATAAAGATACTAGATAATATAAAATATATATTAAATATTTAATTACTTATAATAAAAATGTATAAATAAAATAAAATTATTATTTTAATATGTTATTTATTAATTTTTAAAATGAAAATAGCAAAAATTCACAAAATTGACTTTGGCGGCAACATTTTTGAAAGATTGTCTTTCAGCGGTGACCTTTTTCAGTCGCCGCTGAAAGTGAGTCTTTCAGCGACGACCTTTTTCATTTGCCGCTGAAAGATGAACTTTTAGCGGCGACTTGTTCAATCGCCACTGAAAGTCCATCTTTCAGCAGCGACTTGCTCAGTCGCCGCTGAAAGTTAGTCTTTCAGCGGCGACCTTTTTCAGTCGCCGCTAAAGGTCTGTCTTTCAGCGGCGACTTGTTTAATCGCCGCTGAAAGTTAGTCTTTCAGCGGCGACCTTTTTCAATCGCCGCTGAAAGACGGACTTTTAGCGGCGACGTATTTGATCGCTGCTGAAACACTGATTTTCGGCGGCGACTCTTTTTGGTTGCCGCTGAAAGTGTGTTTTCAGCGGCGACTCTTTTAGTCACCGCTGAAAGACGAACTTTCAGCGACGACCTTTTTTGATCGCCGCCGAAAGTCATCACTGAAGATCTATTTTTTTGTAGTGATTATACCAGCTGGGTACAGGAGAAGTTTCACCCAGATCTGTCAAGACAAAAGGCCTCTCCCTTTGGCATTCTAGGTCAACATTTTAGGGTTCAAGAATTTATGGTAGAAGACCTGTTGTTCCAATTCACCAATGTTCTTTTTGTGTTCCAATTCACCAATAGTTTAACGCTTCCATTTTCAATAGGTTAGAATAGATTATTTGAATGCCATTATATAGACCAACAACATGGGAAAGTTATGCAAGTGTTTTCTAATAGAAATAATCATAACTAATCCACTTCATGATCCATTGGGAAATATAGTATATGAAATCAAAACATAAGATAATATATAATATATAAAAGTTATCAAAGTTAAAACGATATGAGATATCAATCAAAAGAATACTACCTCCAGTCTTAAATATAAGTCATAATTACCCACATTATCAATATTAAAAAAATGGTTAAAAGCTGATAAATTTCTTAAATGTCATAAATTGAAAATGTTTTTAAAAAATGCCCTCAATTAATAAATAGATAAACTTCTACCCAATTTAAACTTCTACCAATTAATGGCTATCTCGTGATTGTTTAGCACGGTTATTAAAGGGCATTGGTTAAAAAAATAATTTGATGCACCAGACATTCAAATTTGGGACTTATAATCTGGATTATAAGAAGTCTCTCCCAAGTGCCTTATATTAATAAATATATACATTATGAATCAATAATAAATATCAATATATATAATTAATATATATATAATAAAATTTATAGAAAATTACAATATTCATAAGTATTCGATTACATACATATATGATTGAAACTAAGATTGTGGTTGAATTTGGATCCTTTAAAATTAAAATTAGTGTGTCTCACTACCAGAAAACAAAGCAGGTCTTAGTGCTTTTTTTTCTTTTGGCTTTTGTGGTGGTTATAACCCCACTAAAAGACATTACTGGTGGTTATAAAAGAACATTACTAAAACATGCGTTATGAAATTTTAGTTGCGGTTTTTAAAAATCATTGAAAAAGCATAAAAAAAATCACAATTACTGACGATTCAGTGCTATAATGGCATTTTACATGTGAGACGCTACTAATGTTGATTTTTTTATTAAATATTTTCACTTTTTTTCACATTGAATGATATTTTAATTTTTTTAACTTATCTCTTTCAAAAAATAAATTTATTTGGTATACATTTTTAGTTGGTATATATTTTTTTATTATTGATATTTAAGAATTTATAGTTGAAATTAATTAATTTTGAATAATATTTTGGGAGATTAGATATTAAAGTAGAAATATATTAAAACAAAAGACTACTTTTGAAAAAAAAACAGAGAGAGAGAGAGAAGAAGAAGTGCAATTGTGAAAGAAGAGGAATTGGAGAAAGAGGGGGAATTGTGGAAATGAACTATAAAATGATTGGGTAGGATGAGAAAAAATATGCTGAGAGTGATAGAAGGTCAAGAGATTGGTGAGAGTGAGAGGAAGGAAAAATTAATGTCAAGCGTGGAGAGTCAAGCTACATATAGAGAGAAATTTTATTTAGTAGTGGTTAATTTAGTTTTAGGCATTTTCAAATCCCAAGAAATGTAAAAATATCTTAAATGAAGCACCAAAATTTCGTGTTCATCAATTTCTACATATGGTGGCTTTTTTTTTAACAAGGCCACTAAAGCATGCTGTAGTGGCATTTTTCTATAAAAAGACTACTATAGCATGCTACAGAGAAAAGAGGTGCAAAAATAAGAGAGGGAGCTTCTATCTATATAGATTGTAAGGTGCCACCAATGGTGGCATTCTTTGCCCAAAAAAAATGTCACTATTGGTGGCCTTTATTTTAAATGCTAGCAATAGTGGCATTTTTAAAAAAGAATACCAACAATGCTGGCATTTCCTATCACAAACCACCAGCATTACTGGCAGTCATAGACTAACTGCCAGCATTGTTGGTGATTGCATTGCTGGTGGCTTAACAATCAACAACAATATTGATGGTTTGCATTTAAACCGCTAGTGATATGCCAGCATTCACCAAAATGGCCATGATTACTTGTTTTAGCAACACTTTTTAGAAACGCCATTAAAACACATTTTTTTTGTAGTTTCTGAAGTTGGTAAAGTTAACATAAAGTATTAGTACTTTGAATTTAACATAAAATTGTCTTATACTCTCTCTAATCTTTAACATAAGGGTTTTTCTAGGTCCTTTTTTCAGCAAAGTGGATATCTATGGAGCTAGATAAAACCACCAAACACGGGTGGCAATTCTAAGTCTTTTTTTTTTCTTTTAAATCCTTGGTCTTTTCAGATTTAGCAAAGCATTGATATGTAATATTTTTACAAATGTCCTTAATAGTTTTAACTTTGTCACCAAGCATTAATTTGAGATAGGTATTAATGATTTTTATTAAAGGCATTTTAGAAATGTTATAATATTTTTGTAATAAAATCAATGTTTTAAACTAACTTTAACCGCCTATCTCAATTCATATAATTTGGTTAAAAGACTTTTATAAAAAAAATGAGAGTATATGAAAAGAAATATATTAATACTCCATCCGTCCCATATTATAAAGCAATGGGAGATATTTCACGCATATTAAGAAATATTTATTATATTCTTAAGCTTCTAAAAAGTTAAAATATTCAATTTTACCCATATTAATTCAATTTCTTTCATTAAATATAACACAAATTACAATACTAATAAAATAATAAATAAATGATAAAAATGACAAATCACCATATGTTGTCTTATATTATAGAACACAGAAAACTCTGTTATCTTATAATATAGGACGGAAGGAATACATTACATGTTCAATTTCACCAACTTCTCGAAGTTTAGAGAGTCTGAACGAAGTTCAAGGATTCCAATATGACTTTGGTCCATAATCATGACAGGGAGGACCAAAGGGATTTGAGGAAAGTAAAGTGGGAAAACAAAGAGGCCTTGATGCTTGGAATTGATTTAGTTGACTCATGTTTGATTGGAAAGCCATAGTC
The DNA here is from genome assembly GCA_026686845.1 of Adenanthera pavonina. Lineage (NCBI taxonomy): Eukaryota > Viridiplantae > Streptophyta > Magnoliopsida > Fabales > Fabaceae > Adenanthera > Adenanthera pavonina. Next base: position 21,708,542 of record JAIVEN010000022.1, on the reverse strand, counting down.
CCACTTCCCACAAATGCGATATTAATTTTGAATGATTAACCTTACCTTCACCACCAACTTTGATTCTGGCTCCTTCTTCATGAATCTACCTCATGATGATTTGGATCCACAAGCTTCCATTTTAGAGTCAACTTTTACGGTTTCTACATATTACCCCCCCCCCCTTCTCTTTTATCTATCTTTTATATGCGAGAGAGCTAATTTATAATACCATCAATCGCTTAGTTTAATTTAATCAAATATTTATACTACAAGAAAATGATACTGATTTAAGATATCGCTAAGCGCTTGGTTTAATGAATGCAATCTGTGTACGTAGGTTATACCTAATGCAGGGATTGATTAGCCAAGGCATATTGTATGTACATCATCACTACAAGGAACCATCATTCAGTGCTCATCATAGCAATGAGTATCACATGCTAATCATTGTGATGAAATTTATACTATCTAGTTTCAATCTAGACAATCCAAATTTAAAGTTTTTTATTTTAATTTTTTAAATGATAACATCGTTTTTTCTTTTGTGATAATTATAAAATTATTTTTATTTTATATTCTGCATCTAATAAGACAAAAATATCTTTAAAATATAATAATAAATAAAAATAAATCTAAACCGTGTAGTTTTAATATAGATGATTCAAATTTGAAATGAATATATGGTGCTTGTAATGAGCACCCAATGAGATCCTCACTACAAGAAAACAAAATAAATATATATATGGACGCATGAGGATTATGCATTCTGTACATTGCCTGGAAGGAAAAGCACCACATGGTTTGTAATTTCAACCGTATCTTAATAATGATAATATAATCTCGGCCTTCCTATTGAGAATGATTATACATTTTTTTTTTTAGCATATTGGGTATCTCCCAACCAACTAACTATCAAAAACTAATCTTTTCCAAATGCAAAAATCACTTAAGTGAGTTTTATCTTTTTCAATAAAGTCATTTCCATGTACATAATCAGGAATTATACATATGTTTTTATTTCTCTAACATTCTATATTTGATTTATATTTAAGTTATATAAACATGTCTAATTTTTTTTGTAAAGAATATTTTTGTCAATAATATAATTTAAATAAGTTAAAAAATATTTTTAAAGTCTCAAGACATTATGAAAGAAAAAAAGTAAAATATCTCAGGCTTTCCCTCTCTATGAAGCACTAAGTCATAGTGTGACAAAATATTTAGTGGAAAGCAACAAAAAATTCAATTAGAAATACAAGTTTCCACCTAAGATCGCATGAGTGATAAGGGTTCTAGTTCTTAAGTAAGTAGTTGAGAATTTAATTTTTAGTTTTTATGTATATATAGATTAAAAAAAAATTAGAAGGGGTCTATCATTTACTCTCAACACTCAATAAGGGATCATAAACTTTTCATAGTAAAAAAATTAGTTGAAAATCATATAAAATGATATGAATTATTTAGAAATAAAAAAGTCCTAATGTTTTGTGGAAAACTAAAATAGCATTGTTGTAGTGAATAAATCTTGACCTTTAAATAAACGGATCTTAATTAGGTCGTGATTTGTATTGTTTAATTTTTGGTTATTATCTTATGATCGATATGATGTCATTATGGTACTCCTTTTTTAAGAATTAAAGGATTATTAATAAAATTATGAAATACTATCCTCTTTGAAGCTAAACGAATATTTACTTTTCACTTAAGGTTAATTAGAGCTGCTTCATCAGAGTCGGGAATATGGGCTAGCCCGTTTAGCTTGAAGAAAATAATGGGTTGAGCTAGAAATTTAGAAGATTTTATAAGAAATGGGCTTTTGAGCCCGAGCCCATTTGGGCCAATTAAAAAATGGGCTGGCCGACATGGGCCGCGGGCCGACCAGTTTAACCAATTTTCTTTTTTTTTGTATTTTTTAAATATTTTTTTTGTTAATAATTTTAATAGTGATGATGAATAATTATGTTGATAATTAATATATAATTAGTTTTAATTGTCTTAATTTAAATAATTATGTATGTAAAAAGAAAAATTTATATTATTTTGTAAATATTAAATTAAATTAAAAATAAAAAAAAATTAATAAAAAATATGGGCCGATGGGCTAGCCCATAGCCCGTTGAATATGGGCTGAGCTTACAAAAACACAACTCATTTTATAAATGAGCTTTTGGGTACAGTCCGTATTAGGCCCGGCCCATGACGGGTTAGCCCATATGGGCTGACCTAGCCTGAATTCCCAGCTCTATGCTTCGTATGCAAATCTTCTTTCTCTTCACTGGATGATATTACTTTACATACATACATATTAAACTATTTGTAGTGAATAATGAATAGTGGTAAAATAATATTGAATTATTTCTAAAAACATTACCTAAAAGTTTATTGCTTTATTAGAAATGGATAATCCGTATAATGCTTCATACACTTGCAAAACTGCAACGATTTGAAGGTTGCTTTTAGTTGGATGGCCAGGTTTTGTACTAGTTTGAGGTTCGGAACACATAAATTAAGATGAAAACCATAAAAAAAATTCTTATGTATGAAAATAGAGTAATTAATTTATAATTCAAAAGTGTCGTTTGCATAATATTTTCCTAATAATTGTAATATATATACACACGCGCAAAAAGATACTTATATAAATATATTATTAATAAGATTACAATTTAGAAACAATGTATAAGAAATATTTATAAGCATATAAAAGGATGCACTCTTTTACTAAAAGGATAATAAAAAACTTGAAAGGTCCCGCATATATTCCCTTATACGTACATTTGGTTTTCCACTACATACTATCTCACAAATCACATCAGCCATTTGACCACCACATTTTCTTCAATAATTAGTGTATATGATACAGCTGCACGGCAACAATTCAAGAATTTTAATTTTTATAAAATCATTAGGTACCTGATAGATACCTGATATTATTGGCTTAACTTAAATTTGATTTGGATCAGGCCCCATTTTGAGGGAAATTCTTCCAACCTGATCCAAGTACCTCACCAATAGGTAATTTATAAATACATTTGTAAACATTTTTAAGCCGTCAAATAATCTTAATCCTCCTAAGCTTATCAACTTAACTCATCTAAATTCAAGATCAAAATTAAAATTCAGAAAATTGAAGAATAATCAAACTATAGAAACTTCTGCATCATACATCCGCCCATTATATGGTGTTAAAAATAATAATCAATTTTCTTCTTCTCTTGCAAAAGTGCTTATATTATTGGTGGCGGGAAATGCATAAAGAACACTCATGTTGCAAATATATTATTGATGGCCTTTTTATTAGTAATTAATTATACATATTCCTTGATTCTTGTTTATTGCCTTTATTTATCTACTATTTTTTTATCAAATTATATTTGTATATGGAAAGAACTTCTCGAAGTTCTCGTTAGTTATTTATTTTATTTTTTTAAATGGGAGGAAGCATGGGATGCTCCTGCCTTCCCTTTTTTAAATAATTCTTAAAAATAATTAATTAATATATAACTTCAATAAAGCTGCTTTATTTTTTGCATTAAAAAAAGGAGGTATCTTATTTATTTGATCCATACTTTTTTTATGTATATATTTATTTTTCTTATTGTTAAAAGAAGCTTATTGAATAATTAAACATTAGACTCAATTCTAAATTTCTTTCTCTTTTTTTCATGTGTACCCAATATCTGGGTCAATTGGAGGATTTATTAGAGTTTAGACTAATTCATATTAAGCCGATTAGGACCTTTCCTAGGCAAGTTTTACCACCAACTATTTAATGTGACTGTATGCCCAAACTCGAACTCCAAGACCTCTAATTAAGTTAGTACATCATTTTTATTAGTTGAACCATGTTAATTCAGATGCTTTGATGATTCTAAAACAAATGAGTTTGGAATTCCAATATCAAAGGAACACAAGTGAGATGAAGGACAAAGTTGGAGTTTCCTAAAGAATGAAGAGTTATTTCACATGTTTTAGGAAACTATTTGTAAAAGAAGGCAGATAAATTTTGAATTTCAATTAACCCAATATTAAATGAGATGACTAATTGAATGATTAATGATTAGCTTATGGTTTCAAATTGATTTTCAAGAAAAGAGCTATTTTATGAGGATAAAGTTTTGAGCTCAAAGATATTTCTAAGTGTTTACCTTGTTTTCATGAAAATAATTTACTTTATGCACATAATCATTGGAGATTATGAGGATAAAGACTCAATCTCAAAGGTTTTCCAAAGTCTGTTCTTCAATTCTATGAAAAAGGGATTGAGGTTATCCGCATAACACAGTTTGAGGATCAAGTTCTCAAGTCTGTCCAGGTGATTATCCTGACAAGGTAGACACCTTATTCGCATAAGGGTGTAAACAATGAAGGCAAGTGGTACTGTACAACCCGTTATTTGCATAACCGATGGAGGTTGTCCGCATAATGTGTGTCACAGAGTACTTGGACTCTTCTCCGTTAAAAGATTATCCACATAACCTAGGGAAGTTATCCACATAACATATATTTTAAAGTACCTGAACTTTCCTCAGATAAACAGGTTATCCACATAACTTAAGGAGGTTATCCGCATAACTTATATTTCAAAGTACTTGAACTTTCCTCGAGTAAATAGGTTACTCGCATAATCTAGATAGGTTATCCGCACAACCTGTGTTACAGATATTGTAGCTCTTCTTCAGCAAAATGGGTTATTCGTATAACCTTGGGAGGCTATCCTGATAACTTAAGTTTTACGAAAACTCAGATTGAGAAAAACTTAACATTATTCTAATAATTGAGTGGGTTTTCATGAAAATGATTTTGAGCTAAAACTTAGTCATTCTAAGTAGCACGTTATCTGTATGACCTAGTTAGGTTATCTACATAACGAAAGCTCTGTGTTGAAAATAAAAGCAAACAGTTATATTTGTATTTAATGCGGTAGGTGAACGGCTATTTTTCTCCACTACATAACGAAACCTTTGTCAGATGTATTTAATGCGGTAGGTGAACGGCTATTTTTCTTAGAGTAATGACTAATCTTTGTTTCCAACGGATAGTTTTGTCCCAAAGCTATAAATATGACCTCATTTAAGTTATTGAGCAATGAGAAAAACAAGAAATATGTCAAAACTCTGCTAATTTAATTTTTGATTCATTCAAAACTTACTTGCCCTCTGTTTAACTCATTCATTGTATATTAACTTTTATATCCACTCTTTTGAGAGAGTTTTTATCCTATAAACTTCTACATATTTGTAGATAGTGCTTAGTATGAGAATACACTAAGGGAGATATTCTTACTCTTGAATAAGAAGAGTGAGAGAGTTTGTTTCAGCTCAAAGTTCAAACTGGTGTTGTACTGCGGTCATTACAAGAACCCATTCAAATCTTGTAAGAGATAGTGGAGAAATCTCAAGTAGTGGTTTGAGGACTGGACGTAGATCAAGTAGAATAGACCGAATCAGAATAAATCACATAGTCTTCTTCTCATTACTCTTTATTTCCTATACTTTGTTTTTCAGTAAATTTTTAGTATCACCACTGTATTTCATTTTTTACAAAAAAATCTCAATCTTACCAATTCATTCTCCTTTTGAGAAGCCAGCTGAACTAACAAACCAAGCACTCAATGGTTGACTCAATTCTAAATTTCTAATAGTTATGTTTTGCACACAGATAACTAAAGTAGAACACAAGTTTTGATGTTAAATACTCTATACAAGTTTTAATATTAAATACTCTACCTGTTCCTATATATAAAATATAAATAACCAATTCATTCAAACTAAGCAATTGGGAGCATTAAATTTGTTAGAAATTTAAAATAATTTTCTAAAATTCCTCCATTTAATTCTTAACACTTATATCTCATAACTAATGAGAATTAATTTTATCCACTTATTTAATAAAAGGTAAAATTGAAAAAAAGAAATAAATGCATCAAACAATTCATTTCTATTTCTATATCTTATATTTAAGGGGAGGGGGGAAGCATCATTTGTATCTTATATATGGGAGTAGAGGGAGTATACACTTATTTACTTCTAATACTACCAGATCTCAAAATTATAGTTAATTTTTAACCAAATTAATTTGTAATTTTTTTTCCATGTGCATCAAAGATATCCCTAGTCAATAGTTAAATACTAATCTCTTTAATGCATAAAGATCACTAAAGTAAGTTTTACATATCCTAACAAAATCTTTTTCATATAAAAGAGAGATTAAATATATTATAGAGTCCCATTGGGCCCAACAATACTCGAAATTGGCTCAGTTAGATAACTACTCCCTCCGATTTTTAACATAAGTCATTCTTAACTATTTCACATATATTAAAAAAAAGTTAGTTACATATTAAATTTGTTTGAAAATTTCAATAGTTTTCAATATTACACTTATTAAATGCATCAAATTCCAACATCAAATTAAATACCCTTTACATTCCTCCTATTCCCTACAGGTCAATTAAGGTAGCGCCTCTTAATTGTGTATAAAACAAATCAAGGACTTGTCCAATATTATGAAATGTTTAACATTTTGGACCAAAAAACTCTTTTAAAAGATATCTTATATTTAAGATCAGATGGAGTTTATTAAATATATTATAGATTAAGTTAACTTGTAATATATGTAATCGCTCTTTTATTTAACTGGACATAGGTCTCATTCTTTGTGCTAAGCCCAAAACAAAATATTTGTGAGAGGTGGTGGAACTTCCTAATTAAAGCTTTTAATATAATTAACATATTAATAATTTTCTTTTGCGATTCATTCTCTGTAAAAACAAAACAAAAAAAAATTGCACAACCTAAAATTACCATATTATTCTTCATGTCTTTCCATCATCATTATGTATTGCCCGAGTTTGAGAAATAAATAATTATATTTACAACTTATATAGTTTTCTATTTAAATATTGTGCCCATGCATTGCATGAAACACAGTACATGAGCTGTATCATTGACAACGAGATACAAATACTAACATGACTATTGAATATATACATGTCAAAATGCTGATGGGAAGCATTGGAAGAAGGAAGAAGAATGAAAAGAGAATATGAATCCATTGCTACCATATTAACTAACCAGAGCTAGATACAGCCTCCAACCACCCATTTTCACATCCCACTAAATTCTTATGCCGACTTTTTGTTAAAAAAAGAAAAAAAAAAGACAAAGGAGAAATTAAGAAAAGCTTCGTGCATTTCCTTTTGAACAAATTATATCTAATGACCCAAGTATAAAACGTTTAAATTGAAATTCTTAAAAATCATAATTATTTTCAAACATTAAAATCATTACTAAATTTTATGAGGTGTACAGTTAAAATTTTCAAATAAGTTATTATTAAGTTTTATAAATATAATTTCATAAATATTTCTAAAAATTTGGTATAAAATTTAATATTAATTTTAGTCTTTAAAAATAATTACATTTTTTCTGAAAAAGAAAACATTTTAATATTGGGCCTTTAGATGTAATTTTTTCTTTATTTCTCTCTAAGCGTTCCCGGAAGAGAGAGCTTCTCCTTCTTCCTCTCAAAGCTCAAAACCCGAAGTACTGAAACTCTGAATAAGCTCCATAGCTATACACATACTGTTCTCCTCTCACTGTTACATCCTCTTGCTCTTCATGCAGTCCTTCAATCTGCATCAAAATCAACAAAACTTCATTTTGCTACTTCAACTTTCAATTAATAATTAATATCACAAGCTCCATATATATATATATATATTATCTCTTCTCTACATATATAGTTTACCCAGAAAACATCTTCGTCTTCATCTCTGGTGAAAGATGGAGCCTTGGGATTCGCAATCTCGTTGGTCTCGTCGTTGCGTGCGAATCTTCCTCTGATGCGAGGTCTGTTATCAGCCAGTGTCTTCCTGCAGGTATACTATCACCATGGAAGTTATAAGTCTCCCACATTCGGGCTTTCTCTTTTGTTTAATCTCTTCCTAAACTGAAACCACTTATAATTATGGATAATACGTGTGAAATTAGATATGGTGAAAAATTATTCAGATACCTTGATAGTTTTGTTGAAGTTCCTCTGGCTTCTCTTGGCTCTGTACTTGGAAATTTTCTCCTTCCTTTCTTCCGCACTGTAACGTCCGACTTTGAAGCTTCCTTCTTCCATGTGTGAGGTTTGAGTTTCTTGGATGTTCTGAGAATGAAACATAAACGAAAGAAACCTAAATCAGAACAAACAGGGTAGAACAGGGGATTACAGAGAGAAAAACAGAGTATAAGCATAAAGTAACCTGCAAATCTCCTGTACTGCAAACTCTTCTCATTTGTGGGGTGAAGAAAGTGTGATCCGATGGGCTCAAGGTCTGGGTTGGAGGATATGGGGTTTCATAGGGATGAGATTGAAAGAGAATACCGGGATTCCCACCAAAGGAATTACTGCTGAAACTCCTTTGCATGATGAATTTGGATACATTTTCAGAATCATTGTTGCTGTAACTCTGAGAAACTAATGGGTGATTGGAGCTATAATCGGAACTGGGAAGCATTTTGCATTCCTCTGTTTTCATGTCAAAAACAGAGGAATTTCCAAACTCTGTTTCTGAGTTTGGAAGAGGGAGGTGGGTATTGGAATGGTGGAGGCTGAGATTTTGGAGGTGGGTGCTTGGAGGAGAGAAAGAGAAGAAAGAAGGGGAAAAGGGGTCGAGAGAAGGAGATTGTTGGTCGAGTGGGAAATGGCAAGGATCAGAGGGAACTGGAAGATGAAGGTCTCCATTGGAGTGGAATTCTGAGGCTGAAGGAAAATGGAAAGGAGCCTCAAAAGCATAGAGATCAGAAGACATGGAAGCAGAATTCTGAATACAAAGACTTACACTGCAACTGAACAAATTCGTTCTTTTAATGAAAAGAAAATGATCTGCTTAAGCTTGTTTTAATGGTGAGACTTGGACTATGGCCTAGGTCTCCTCCAGCAACAAAGCTCATAAATGGCAACTGAGGACGAGGCCAGTTCAGAGAAGCTTCGATATATAAAGGACAAAAGAATTCATCACTTCAATATTGCCCCTCCACTTTCTAAATTCTCAAAATTGCCTCTTACCCGTGGGTGACTTGGCTTCTTGCTGAGCATATTATTTGTGTATTTCTTTCTATATAGTGTGTGTGTGCGCGTGTGTATATATATATATATAGATAATCTGCATATAAAGAATCTACTATTTTAATTTCAAATATAAATCCACATATAAGGCTTTTAGTTTGATCTGTAGAGATTCATCTTTGTAGAAACGGAAAAATTCTTACCCAATCTCCTATTTTTTTCTAGTTCATTATGTTTTTTAAATGAAATCTTATGCATTTGAAAAAGTTAAGCAAGAAAATTGAAGTATCTCTGGGTCAACATCAAAGTCATACTCTTTTTCTCTCTCTCTCTTCAAACATGCTATAATGTATTTGTAAATATAGAGGGTGTGCTGTTAATTCTTGTTGATCCAATGGGCAAGAGCAAATAAGAAAGCAAAACTAAGGGAAATGTTGACATTGCACGCACTAAATCTCTAAAAAGATTAATCCACCTAGCTCTTTAAAAAAGCTAAAGAAAAGAAAGTAAAATTGTATTAGGAAAGTTATAGTTTGTCAACCAATAATAAGCTCATGAATTTTGACTTGTGTAAGTGTGGAGAGTTTGAATCTTATAATTAAGATCCATAGTCAACTTAACGTCTATAGTATCACTTGCTTCAAGCAAGCTTTGCAGATGGAGCTTTGTAATACTACCAAATGGCTAGCGAGCAACCCATAACAACATCAAAGGAGCTTTTGTTGATAAATTAAAATTTTCCAAATTCTATTTACCAAAAAAATTCAATTTTTTCGTTTTTCTAAAATATTTGTAATTCTCTCATTCGAGATTTTTTTTTTGGGAAATATTAGTACTCGTGAAGTCGGATTAATTATAAACCATGTAATAAGTGTCAAATAAACATTTTTTATTTTATTATATTTACTATTATAATCCATCCATTATATATATAAAAACAGATCAATGTCGTATATAGTCTATGTTTCGGAGCTTTGCCTAGTTAGCAATCTATTATAACACTCTTGATCTTCTTCCGCCAAAGTTGGGCAATCATAGTTTTTCTCCTAAACACATCGCCAATATTCATCTGAGGTTAATAACAGAAATCCTTCCTAATTTTCAACTAATACAATTTAGTTTTCCTATTATTTTCCTTGTTCTTGCACTACGTGAAGATTTTGTGATTATACAGAACTATGCCATAGCCAGTTTGGGTGAGAAATTAAGATATAGAGTTGTTGTTTGGGTACGAAAATTGGTTGTAGGAGTTTGATCGAAGCATTGAAGGACCAACCAGCCATGGCGTACCAGAAGATGCAATCCTGAACGGAGTTCAGGAATGTTTGGCATACCGGGATGCTAGAAACCATGAGCGATGACTGCCCTTGTATGGAATTTCGCTCTCTATGTTTGTCTCTTCGATTGTGCGCAATTTAAATTCTCCCAATCCATGCATTTCATGCAATTAGAGAAAAATAGACGGATTTGGATTCAATAAGAGGGATACGGGTTTATTCCAATTGTTCGTTCACAACTCCCAGGCACTACAAAAAATGAAACAGGAAATTCACGACGAAAAGAAAACCGTTGCAAATTTGTGATGAATTTGCGATGTAATTTAGATGCGTTGCAAAATCGGAATAACTCTGCTCTTGAAACTTTGCAATGGATTTTTGTGACAGAATTTTCTATCACAAATTTTCTGTTTTCTTGTAGTGAGGATTGTTTCTTTCTTCTTCTTCTTTTTTCCTAGTTTTGATACCATTTTTAAACCCTATGACATCATGTAATCATGATATTTTTATTTAACAAGCTTAATATATAATTACAACTCAATATATAACCCAAAAAATAAAAAGTTTCCTTAGCAATGTAACACAATCCCATGAGTTACAAGTGAACAATTATAATAGACTCTTACCACCACCAGCCTCTTATTGATTCCAAATCCAAAGATAGATAAACACCAACACAATTAATGAGTCTCATTTGATTGGTAAGATCTATCACCATGTGTTTGTCTCTAGTTGCATGGCTACATGGTTGGAGAATATTTTAACTAGTGTGTGTGTGTGTGTGTTTTACATATATCATTTGTACTAATGGTGGGTAAAATAATGTGCAGTTTGCTGCTTTGCATGCCTCTGGTAAGTGACCTGAACATTCTTTTAATGATAAGGTGGTTTCCCTAATAAAGTTGGGTGGGTTTTTCCTTTTTTTTTTCTTCTTTAATTTCATGAATAGGATTGGATTACATGTCAAGGACATATATCTTGGGTCATTGAAAGTATATATTGTGACGGGCAATGATGGGCCTTTCTCATTCCAATTTTTTATAAAAAAAATATTGAATTAGTTATCTTCTTGTTGAAGCTAAAATCTTCCATTGAGTAAGTTATTTTTTTTAAAAAAAAATTGAATTAGTTATCTTGTTGCTGAAGCTAAAATCTTCCATTGAGTAAGTTCATAGTATAGCGGATGGAACAACATGAACTAAGCTCCCATATTTTTTCTCAACGCTCAAGCCTCTTCATTCATCGAATGCATAAAGAAGGCAACTAATAGAGTTAGGTTACATGAAAGGAACTCGATTATCTTTAAACAAAGTTTTAAGTTCAAGTTTTGATAATGGATTAAAATATATATATATAGATGCAAATAGTTGTTTCCAGAAAATAAAGGAAGGAGTAGGGTTCTTCTTCATACACTAAGTGTTTGCATTGTTGGATCTTACTTTGAAATTGTAGATTATTTGTCCTTTTTGAATAATCTTTCATTTGATTGCATTTGTACCTCTTTTAGTACAGTTTTAGCAGGATCATAGAATTAAGGAACATGTACTATATATATATATATATATATATAATATTATGTACATGTATTTTATATTAATTGTAGTGCGTCATGTGCATCATATATGCTCAGAAAACGAGCTCTTTACAATGACATGACAAGGTAACCCATCTTGTTTCAATTTCTTTTTCTTTCTTTCGATCTTTCAAAATAATTGAAATGTCTTAAATTTTTTTTATAACAAAATGTCTTAATTATTGCTTTGTTTAATTGTTTTAGATACGAATGTTGTGGTGGATACATGCCATGCAGTGGAAAGTGTATGGAAAGTGAATGTCCTGAGTTTTGCCTTTTCACTGAGGTGTACTATGCTCTTTAATTATCTCTTAACTTCTTAATTTTACTTTGCCTTCTTGCATCAATAGGAGGCAAACTAACATATGAGAAATTATATAAAAATAAAAAGAAGTATTTAATTAAGCTTGCATGCGTTCACTATGTAAATTAACAAAATATTATATTGTCATTTTGAACACTACTTTTTTCATACTGATTGTGTTATTGCAATTGTTTCCTCGTTCCAGGTTTTCTTCTGCCTGGCAAGTTCTGTGGCCTCCACTCGCTTTCTCATACAAGATGAATTTAACATTCAAAATACCAAATGCGATAATTGCTTGATTGTACTCTCTCTCTCTCTTTCTCATGCACAAATATCTTCATCAATATATTAATATTAAAATTTATATAAAGTCGCATTATTTATTAGTTATGAATAGTTTAACTAAGTTTAGACTTTCTACAACGTAGGGGTTAATCCCTAGTTTCATTTGCAGTACTACTTATCTAAGATACACTTTGGTGGCGATTTTGTGTAGGCTTTCCTAATTATCGTGGATCAACTTTCATGCATATTTGCTCTATTTGCATGTATATTAGGAAAGTGATGAATTGAACGAGCTTGCCCATGTATTGCGCTGTATTTCTGAATTATCATACTGCACGTAAGAGTTGCTGACCTCTCTCCCTCTCCCTCTCCCTCTCCCTCTGTGATTTTTTCCAATTTGAGCACTGAAGACATTATTATATTAAGTTATGTTTCATGCTATTATTTGTAGGGTTTGTGCCTGCATGCAGGTAAGATTGTTAAGTTGTATATCAATGATATATAATGTTGTGGGGAAGACATATAATTAACTCAGATTATCTCCTACTATGCAATCTGTGCAATTAGAGAGAAACGGACACAGTGGTAGGTCCAGTTTGACAGGTGGGTCATATTTCGTTGTATCTGTCTCTCCATAAATATATATTTATATATATATATATATATATTGTGTGGATTGCAGGGTTGGAAAGGATTCTAATCAGAGATATAATAGACAGATGAGTTGCATATATAATTATGCAGACACAACACAAGATAGAGATGGACAAGAGAGATGGGATGTTTAGGGGAGAAGCAGTAATGGGAGTGCCTCCAATGCAGATGATGTCAAGGATGGAACAACCATTTCCTCCAACAGTAGGTTATCCCCCTCCTCCTCCTCCTCCTCATGATCCCTATGCCCCACCACCACCATGTTCCAAGTGATAATTAATTAATTACTTCATACCCATTACATCTTATATATATATATATATATATATATCTAGCATAGCTTCCTTTGTCTTCTATTCATTCTTTCTTCAAAGGTTTTTTAATTATGATTTTTTTGGTAGTACCAACTGGTCTCCGGATTTTAATTATAATTTTTTTAGATTCATGAAAGTGAAAATATTGAAAAGAGAGAGAGAGAGATCTTATATGCATTGTCATTGTTTGTGCTACTCACGGTCTAAATTCTATGAGAAAATTACGTACGAATTGTTTTACAATTACAAATTTTTTTTAGGATCTAAATTTGTGGTATTGCTGTTTAGGTATCTAAAGGAAGGGTGAAAATGTAAATTTCAGAACTATTCATTGCATTTTTTCACATAGATTTTTGGGTTTGGATTTGGGCCTATGGATGTAGATTTATCTGTAAGAGAAAAGATACAAAAGTACCACTTGGTAAAATATTAAATGATTTGGAAATAATAGTAATAGTTATATTTAAGATGCTCGTTTTGTTTTTTGAAATGGCCAAACAAAATTTCGTGAGTCTCAATCTAAATAGATTGTAATCCTGAAATTTTCTTTAGTGAACAAATATAGGTCTAGAATAAGGACAAGGATTTCGGGAGATAAAGATTCCTTACCCACTAAAATATTAGTTAAAAAAAATTCCCTTTTTATTATGTTAAAACAAAATCTATATCTTTAATAAATCTATGTAAAGAGAAATAGCTCCTGAATATTATCAGTTTGGCTTTCCTCCAACTTCATGCCATTATACTATTTCTTAAACAATTCTTTTACTTTTTATACAACACACTAATTACACTTTTTTATTTTTATCATATCTTTTTAAAAATTTTCTTAACTAAATTACATTCATTTAAGTTATTATCTATCTTATGCGTCCCAGAAAAGAAAAATCTAGTTCTATGGTATTTGGTGATTACAGATAGCTGTGACCCAAATACATGTGCTAAAACACACACACACACGGAAAGACACAATTGTACGCAGGTTCACAAATTGTTTTGGGTGAATTAATGGGCCTCAATTGTCCAAAACCAATAAATGGGCCTGAGCCCCTAAAAAAACCAGCCGACTACTAATCCGAACAGGACACCTTAGCGTCTTGGTAAAGAAGTAGGAGAAAATAAAGTGAAATGCTCAACCTCTCATGTATTTTATCTAAATTACATAGATATCTTTTTATTTTAAAAACCTATATAAACCTTTATTGAAATTAAAAGTTATGTTATACATATATATAATTTTTTTAAAATTTCATTTCCATCCACTAAAATTATATTTCTATCTGCCAAACTGTTAATAAATTGTGAACTCAAAAAATTTAACTTTTTTTTACCAAAATATCCCCCCATAACATAAATATTTATTTAGTAATATTTTGAACATATTTTTTAACATTTAAATTTTCAATTAAAATAAGTTTTGCATATTTGTACGGAGTCGAAGACTAGCAGTATTATTCATGATTGGTGAATAGTAAATCTTTTACTTTTTAGATTTTATATTGATTGATTTGGCGTGTTTTTATTTTTATTAATTTTATTTTAATATTTCAAATGTATTTATTTAAATATTATTAGAATTAATTATTTTAAATTGGTTAATAAATATTTTCTTTTTTTATGTTAAATCCATAGGAAATATTATCATGAATTATATATTTTTTAAATTTAAATTTATTTTCATTTGATTGGATAGAAAATAAGGATTTCAGTTATAATGTTAAATTAATAATTTTAAATCATTTTATTGTAAATTTTAATTAATGAAAGAGATATTATAAAATCTCTAACAAAATATTCTTAATGGCGTTAAAAATTAGATTAAAATGTATATTTTCAAAATAAAGGATACGATTCTATAATTTTAACAATATTGAAGGAATGTTAATATATTTTACTCAAGTAGATATCACTCTAATGGAAGGAACCAAAAGAGGGAAAAAAGAAAATATTACTTGCAAAATAATTAATAATTTAATCCACTTTTCAAATCATCCAACAGATTCGATGGAATATTTAAGCCCCATGGATAGAGGCACTCAAGCTCATTTCCTAGGATGGATTTCCTTGAATAATTAGAGGATTTATTGAAGAGAGATAGAGATAGAAAGAATAAAAAAATACCCCCTTCGCCCCATATTGTAAAATGATTTATAAAAATTACGCATATTAAGAGAGGCAATTAAATGAAACTTTTAAACCCCATAGATAGAGGCACTCAAGCTCATTTACTAGCATGGATTTCTTTGAATAATTAAAGGATTTATTGAAGAGAGAAAGAAATAGAGATAGAGAGAATAAAAAATACCCCTTCCGCCCCATATTATAAAATAATTTATAAAAATTATGCATGTTAAGAGAGGTAATTAAAATTAGCTGGAAGTTTTGGTTTCTATGAAAAACTTCTTGTGATTCCAAAAATTATCTTTATTTGCATTAATCAAAACATTAAAAAAGAGAGCAAGGATATTTGTTAAATGACTTTATGAAGGGTAGTTTTAGAAAAAACTCATAAATATCCACTTAACTTTATAAAATGTCTTATATTATAGGATAAGTAATGTATTAAAAATCGGACCGAATATATCTGTTCAACTGATTGGACTGGAAACCAGCGCTAGTCCGTTTGTAAGAAGGGCATGACTAGAGGATTACAAAATTGATAAAAAACTGGTTGAACCAGGTTTGGGCTAATTATGAACTGATTTAGAATTGGTTTGAGCCAGTCAGAATTTTTTTTTTCAAATTTTTTTAGTTTTTAAGGTAAAATAGCATTATTTTTTGTATATTTTTCTTTCAACATTATAATATTGTATAAATATTATTATGATATACATAATTATTAATAATGATAAATCTACTTAATAAATAATATGAAAATAGAATATCATTTGACTATTTTAAATTCAAAATACGATTATAGATAAATATTAATTTATTTAAATTTTAATATTAGATGATGAAACTTATTAATAATATTTTTTAATAATATATAACATATAAAATTAAAAAATATTAATTTTATTATTATCAATTTAATCATGGTTCAACCATGGTTAAATAATCAAACCTTGAATTCGTGTTTTGATCAGTTTAATAATCAGTTCAATTTTTAATATATTAAAATAAGAGATTATTTGTAAAACATTTTGTATTATGCCAAGGAGGGAGTATATTTGAGGTGGGAACCAGGAATCATATTGGTTTTTCTCTCTTTCTAAATGGTTTCGTTAGTATAAAGGTTTAGATTTAGATGTCTCATTTTCTAATGTGTGTATGTTATTTGTTCATGGTTATTGATTACTGTTTATATTGATGTGCATCTTAATCTTTTAATTTTAAGTATATATTTAACAATATTCACTCTTAATCAAATAAAAAAAATAACATAAGTTATACTGATGCTGTTATGCATGTCAGTTAATTTTATTACATTATTGGGAAAATATATATATATATATATAATACGACCTAAAATTAATTACTAAGCAATTTAAATGAAACCTTATCCCATCACAGAAAAAAGCTGAGACCAAAAAGCAAACTTTTTTTGTTTTTTTCTAAAACATGAAAGAATGGAGTTTTGTTCGGGCACATAGGTTGGGGCTGGTGAAATCTTGCCCAGCCCAACCTAGTATTTGCCCATGTGCACAGACTTAAAAAAATCGTATTTTTTAATATTAATTATTATATAATATTTCTACTTTATATTTCTCATATAATAAATTAATTTTGTAATCATTATAAATACTTTTTATGATTTTATTTTTTAATTTCATTTAAAATTTAAAATTAATTTTTAGTTCAATTTAAAAATAATGAATAATTATTAAATATTTATAATCTTAAAAATTATTACTTTTGACCCCACATGATTTCTCAAAGACACATATTTTCAATGCTGATAATTGATAATTATATTATCTTTTAATAATTTGTAAAATTTTCTAAACATTTTATTATCGGGCCAAACCCAACCCTTTAGTCAAGCATTGGGTTGATCCGAGCATGTTCATTGAGACAAGCACAATGTTGGAATGAAAACTCGACCCATAATCACCCCTGCTAGTTGGTATTCAATAAGACTAATTTTTAATTAGCACAAAAAAAAACTCCATTCTTTCATGTCTCACCAAAAAGCTTAAATTTTTTTTTATTGAAAGTTGACTGTTAAAAAATAATTCTTTTGAGATATAGAGATTATCAAAATAAATTAAAATCTGGATAATATATTTAAGAGATCTAACTATCTATCAACTATATCATGACTTTGTTAATAAAAAAAAGCCCCAACTATATCATGACTTTGTTAATAAAAAAAGCTTAATCGTTTGTGTGTGCTTTTGGTATTCTTTGATGGGGATAAGGTTTGGCTGAAATTGTTTGGTAATTGATTTTAAGTTATATTCTTTGCGTAAATTGGACTATTTTATTTCATCAATACTTTTCTCCTCGTCTCATAATATAATATTAATTACACTATTCCCGACATTGGCTCTTTCTCAACAAGATGTGACCAAGTTATACTTTGCTATCTTCTTTGAATAGATCCTGTTCAAAATCACGTCATTTTTGGGATCTAATTCCATTTCTATTATTTTTTTCCTGAACACGGATTTTCTCTTTTACCAAAACAAATATATTTGTCAACATAAAGACAAAATTGATTCCCCGGTCATGCACGAAATATAATTTGTAAAATCTCTCTCTCTCTCTCTCTCTCACTCGTCTCTGGCATTCGCTCTCTCTCTATTTATTTATTTATTTCTCTCTCTGTATTTGTTTTTGTTTTGCCACCCTCTCTGTATTTTTTTTTTGTCCAGCTCTCTTTATTTGTTTCTAGTCAATGATAATAAGTAATAACTTGACCCTAAAATCGTTGGCAAACAACTTTTTTCCATAAAGTGTAATTCTGTGTTTCTACTCTTTTCTCTCTCAACTACTGACTTTCTCTCTCTCTTTTTTCTTAAAGAAGCTATCAAAGTAACTTTTTAAAATAATCAGAATTTTTTTTATATTCTAATTATTTATAAAAAATTAAATAAATATCCAAAAAAAATTTAAAAATGCTTTTTTGTTAAAAAGTGATTTTCCATTTAAAAAAAAATTAAAACAAATGGGCTTTAATTTATATTCAATCCTTTTTTCTTAATTGGCCCATGAAAATTTTGATGAGTTAAATTTGAAAAACTTATCAAAATCTAATGGCTATTTAAGGGGTTATTTCGCATACTAAGTTCATGTATGATTTGTTTATTTTTTTAAAAAGTTTAAAATATTTTTTAAATAAATATATTATTTTTAAATATCAACGATAAAAATACTTTTTTATTATGGAAAGAGATTAAGGAGTGAATATTATATTTTTAAAAGAATATTTTGGATTTTGACATTTCCAAATTAAATCCAATCTTTTGAAAAAAAACAATGGCGATTAATCTACCGTAGAAAGTTTAACTTTCCCTCACTTATTCCATACAATCATTCTAAATTTAGTGTGTTAACTAGTTCTTCACATTAAAAATAGACACATATCTTGTAGGGTATTAATCTAGTCATTATTAGGAAATTTCAAATTTAAATTGGGAAGATCAAATTTAGATAATTTAAATTAAATATAGTATTTTAAGAAATATAATTAAAATATCAAATTTAATTAAAAAAAAAGTCCATTCCAGAATCAAATTAGTATAGGGAGAGAGAAGTGAGGATCTGAAACGAATTTTCCATCTTGCCCTATCAGCAACTTCTACGGTTTATATAATTTCCTATGCAACAACACTAAACAAAGTAGATTACCAAATTCAGACAACAGACAACATGATGCTATTCTTCCAGTCCCAATCGCAAAATTGAATCCATACCCATAAAGACCAGCGAGATCCGAACCCGAATTCTGAAATTAATTAGAACCCCAACTTTACACTAATCGATCCACTACATTACCCTGCATCTCTGTTTCTATATACACACACACACAAATCATTCGTGAATCAAAGACCCATCCCCAGATCTCAGCTTACAGGGACCCATCAAAAGAAAAGAGAAAGAAAATTCTTGAGTCATGAGGAAGAAAGATGAGGGTAATAATCTGAATCGGATTCTGGGTAAAATTCGGGTATACCCGAAGCAGCCCAGAGCGATTGATTCAACTCTGCTTCCATATGGTGAGGTATGAAAGGTGTTCGACACATGGGACACGTTCCCTGATCGTATCCCATCCAACGGTCGAGACAGCTCCGGTGGAACACGTGCCTGCAGTTCGCGAGCCGTCGGATCTCGTCGTCCCCGTCGAATTCGTACAGGCACACGGCGCAGCTCTCCGGCGCATCAGCAAGCTCCGAGAACTTCACCACCGGCAGGATTTCGCGGATCAGCAGCGCTCTCACCGAGTCGAATTCGGCTATCCGGGTCGAATACGAGTTGTCGTTTGAATCCCATAAGTGATGAACGTCGGGTTCGAGAAAATCGGGGAGGCCCAGGCAGCGAAAGAGGGAGGATAAGATTTTTCTGAGGAAGCTCAATACAGAAAGGATCTGGAGGAAGAGCTTGGGGAAGACGAGCTCGGTACAACCCACCGGAAAACCCATATCGGAGAATTACTGGAGAGAACGTATATATGAATGAATGGGGCTTGATTTTTTTTAAGCTTGATTTTGATACGAAGGAAGGAGGAGGATGCGTTATATATATAGAGAAAGCTTGTTTCAGTGGAAATGGCGACAATGGGCATAGGGGGCTTTATAGAGACTGGCATATGAAGCAAAGGGAATGGGACAAATTAATTTTCGATGGTTTTTAATCAACCCATAAAAAGTCATGTTATTCATTAATTATGAACAAAATAACCTATATTATACATAACTTTGTATCAATGATGCATGTTACTTTGGATTAAATATTTTCATATTCTAAAATTACATAAATATTATTAGTTACTATACATAATTATTAATTATGGTAGTATTTGAATTGACTATAAGTTACTTAATTTGTATTCACTTTGAGATTATAGATTTGAATGTTAACTTATTAATTTATAAAATTTAGGCATAATAAGTGTACTTTTAGTTTCTTAATTTTAAGTGGGGTTTTGATTTGATTCTTCAATTTTACTAAATTTCTTTATAATTCTTTAATTTTTGAAATGTAGTCAAAAGTTTTTTAATTACAAATACTCTTAAATATGTTAATGGTAAATGGTGATTTGGCATGTTCAAAACACAACTCAAAAATATTATTATACATTTATTAATCTTATACTTATATCATTGGCAAAAAAATCTTATAATTGAAATAATTTTAAAGTCTTAAAATAAATAATTACAACCTTCAAAGTAAAATTTAAATTATATGTTCAAGCTTTTATGTTGTTTACACTAAAAGAGTGCTCTATAGGCCCAGCCCAATTCACAAGCTTGAGCAACGCTATTGATTTGGATATACACTTAGCGTTGGCCCCATGCATGAGATAAAGCCTATGTTGCACAAATTCTACATTTCTTGTTGAACATGACCATCTCTGCATGGAAGTGGATGAGCATGCTGGACTAATGGAGGATGTGATTTGGCGGCCTCGGGGACAAGCATATATATATCAAGCAGCGATAGGCATTCGACATGTAGACTTCAACATATAGATACACTCGAATTCTCAATCCGCCTCCAGGCATTCTATCCAGCCATTGCTCCGGTGATTCACATTAATCAAGAGTGTCACTGCACTCACAAGAGAACTAGTTTCTTCATTTATCTTAGATTTAAGAATCTCATTTGAGTTTCAGCTCAACTATTTCTAAGCTCAGGCGATGCTAGGTTTTATGTTATTTATGTTATCCTTCTACTTGTTGTCCTTATTGCATTTTGCACTTTCTTTTAGATATCTGGGAAAATTATGATAAAAAATTCTAAGCAATGCCCACAATGTTTAATTTAGAAGTCAGTATTGAATTTCATTTGAGGCAATATGCCTATAGCACGCCTAATTACTTGATTGTTGGCCTTTAGATTCAAAAAAGAGCTAACACTTGTATTTTTTAATTAACAGTTAATTATAAAAATAATTATTATTCAAATAATTTAGTCCCCCCCCCAAAATAATGCTAATGTGAATGATGAAACTTAACGATGCAATTAGATTTTATTTTTGGTTATAATTATTCTTAAGACTTTAAAATTATTTGAATAGTAATTATAAGATTTTTCTAATGATTATAATTATAAGATTAATAAATATGCAAATCATCATTTTCCGTTAATTTATTTAAAGATATTAGTAATTAGAAAATTTTTACTACATTTTAAAAGTTAAAAAAATAAAATGAAACTTAATAAAGTTAGACTAAATTAAAAATGCCTCAAAATCAAAGGATAAAAAATATTCTTTGGTCTAAAATTTATCAATAGTAGTTTTTTTTTTCAATGCTAGAATAAATTATGGGATCCATGCATTACACATAAACTCATATAGCATGTCACGCTGATTTATTAAATATATAAATGTATAAGAGAAATTTTAATATATGAAATTGAAAATATATTAATTTAATGACTGTTAGTTCAATTACAATTTCATTGCCATCGAACTAATGAATCTTAAAATAATACCTCAACAATTAGATGATTGGCTCAAGTTAAGAGAAGATTACTTTTCCATTTTTTTAATGTGTCCATATCATACAGTAGGTTTATTCCATATATATAAAAATTGAAAATTAAATCTATAATCACTAACTTAAAAATAAACTAAAATTCCTACCAGTCCCACTACCATAAATCAGTACAAAAATGATTACTATTAACCGCCCAAAAAAGAATGTGTCTTTATACCCCACTCATGCAGTGATGCTTTTCCTTTTACCAAAAGCACAAGAGGTACAAAATAAATGTTAAAAGCTACAATGATTAATGAGAGATATGGTGGTTTCAGAAGATGTGAAATTAAAAGTGGTAACATGTTTCAAGCCCCAAAAAAAAAAGAAAAATTGTGTTTTTGGTCCAAAAAATAACATATTTGGTTTTTGAGACCAAAGTTGATTTTTTTTAGGTGAAAATCAAATTTTTTGAATTTTGAATCGATTTTTTGAAAAAAATAATTTGGTACAAAAAACTAAATATGTTTATTTTGGTTAAAAACACAATTTTCCAAAACAAAAAGTGGTAACATCTTTCGAAAACAACGGGCTGCTTTGAATATAAGGGGTCCTTTCTGATCAGTCACAGCTGGTGACGACCAATCATGGACCTTTTCACTAACTATGAAATCACTGATATGAAACATGATCCTTTTTGCTTCCCTGTTTCTTTTTTGCCCTTTTAACATTTTCCCTGAGATTTCTTGTTATAAAAGAAAAAAAGTATAAAATTAATTTGTGTTGGAATTTATTAAATTGATTCCTCTTTAATGGGCTAAACAAGGTCTGCGAGTTTGAACTCATTAGGTATCTGGTTAATTTTATTAATTAACATTTCAATTTAAATTATGAAAGAGAAGGAAAAGTAAAGTACTTCTTGAGGTCTCATTATAAGTCACACCTTAAAAACAATTGTTAGTATTCAATATAAATCATTTTAAAAACTTATTTCCAAATTCTGCCTTCGTAATTATAAGAGAGTGAATTAGTTATGTTATAGAGAGGAATTAAGAGAGATAATCAAGATGGGATTAGAATTTAATGAATTTAAGTAAGGGCAATTTCTTTCAAAAACCATCTAGAAATGTTAACAAACTTCATTTATCTGTGTATATTAGTTAAAAATAACTTATATATATCCAACTAGAGATAATATAAAATTAGTTTGTGCTGGAGTTATTAAATTGGTTAGGATTTAATGAATTTATTAAATTGGTTCGTCTTTAATGGGCTAAAGAAAAAGTCTAAGTAAGAACCCATTAAGTATCTTACTAATATTTAGTTAATTAACATTTCAATTTAATTAATTTTAAATTAAATTATGGGCAATATGAACAGTTAAATAAAATCCCATGATCATGAAAATTATCTAAAAGTTATATTCTCACTCAGATTTTCATGTTCTCTCTTCGGCCGTGAGAATGAGAATTCTTATGCCTTCTCGGCCATGTGAGACGCCTCTTCCTCTTGTGCCCTCTAAAGACTGATTTTTCACGATGATTTCAATCTATCTCTTCAAGTTATGGCGAAAAAAAAAAATCTCTTAGTACCCGTTTAGTTCGATTACAGGAGAGGCATGTAAAAGTAATGGGTTTCACATTACCTAACTAGTAGCATTTGGTTGGCGATGTAAAGATTACATGTGTAATGCTGATTATTTAAATTCATGTAATAAACAACACTTTCTAAAAGTTGAGTATTGAGCATTACATGCATGTAATGAAGATAAAATGACCATATTGCCCTTATGAAAATAAATTATTCCCATTCACATTTACTTAAAACCCATCAACTTCGTATCAGATATATATTGAAAATTAATTTTTTATTTTTAATAAAAATAATGAATTAGATACTTCATGCATATGTATCTAAAGAATATCATAGGAGAAATATCATACATCAAGTAACGTGAAACAACAGTACATCATAGGTTATAGATTGGGACAGTCTTGATGCGTAAAAAATAAATAAAAAATTTAAAAACAAAGCGAGAAAATGGGTGGAGGTGTATGGGTCAGATCCAGTTTTCTTTCTTTCAATCTTTTTAAATCTGTATCCCTCTACAATACTTCAAAAAGATTTATATCCTACTTTTTTTTTGGGGTCCATCTTAGTGTTATTGATGTTAATAGTACTAGTTTTTTATTTTTTGTAAATATTTTTATATATTTATTAAGCAAAAACTTACAATTTTTAATCATGAAATAATTATACGTAATTTTTCCTTTTATAAGAAGTTCGTCTTAAATTCATGTGTAGCGTCTTTCGACGGTTTAATGACTTTGAAATAGAAAACAAAGGAATAAATAAATTTTTCTTTTTCTTTTTCCAGAGGTATTTTAATTTTTGTCATGTACAATAAATGAAACATAATTGTGTTTGACACTTAATCAACAGCACTCTTGTTGGATCCACCCTTCGGTTCAAATAAATAAATGAAACATCATTAAGAAAATAAACTTTAGTTAGGATAGATAATGATTTTCTTGCAAATTATATATCCCTTATAATTGAAAGAATATTTTTAACAGAAGTTTGACATTCAGCTAAAAAAAAAAAGAAGTTTGACATAATCGTAATTGTTAATAAATTTTAATTTATGATATAATTTCTTTATTTTCAATTAATTAAAAAATATAAATTAATTCAACATAGTAATTTCTTTTTTAAATATTTTTACCCTCCTATTAATTGAATTCTAAATCCATCACTACTTATAGCACTCTATGTAACATCAATATGAGTACACATATTAGAGATAATATTATATAGTACATAAGATATGATAATTTTTAAAATTTTAGAATAAAGGTACATGGATATTTATACATATATAATATTATTTATATAATTGTTTATATGTATAATTAATAAATTAATTGATTAAAAGAAAAAATGAGCATTAAATATTCTAAATCATGGTATAAATGTTAAAATAAATTATCAAATATTTATAACAACTTATAAATAAAATATTTATAACAACTTGTAAATAAAATATTTATTCATTCTTCTAAACAAAGAAACATCATTTTAAAAAAATGTAAAAATATTACAGTTTTACAAATATTTATGAGACTCTTTTTTCTGTTTTAACCTAAAAATCTAAAATAATCCTATTTTATTGTTAAAATTTAAAGTGATACGGATATGTATAAAATGATATAGATGAATATATATGCATAAATGTGAAACTTATATTATATTGTATCATATATCAAATATAGGTATATCTATTTTTTATTATAAACTATCAATGTTTTATAGATAATATGGAGTCACATAAATGGTTTTGCATATAACTTGATTTGTCAAACACATCTTTATCTTATCACACATATTTTATACATAGAGAGACACACATACACTAGTCTATTTTTTTCTTCCTTTGTCTAAGGCAAATAAGTAAAGATATTAAAGCCTATATTTTTAAATTCCTTTTTAAAAGCTATCCTTTAACCACGTTTTTCTTTCTTTGCACTTGATGCTTCTAGAATTTCAAAATATAACTAATTGAAGATTCCCCCCCCTAATAGGAACTATTAATTGTATTTTAAGAGTTGAAATCCGAGTTTGAACAAAATTTTCTTATGCATCTACCTAAAAAATGAATGAACAAATTTTAACTTGCTTTCAACTACAAAAAAACTATTTCACCTAGTTAGAAAAAAGTTACCAATTGAGTAGTAAATATAACTTGGTAACTCTTAAATGTCGAGCTTTATGAATTAAAAAATCTACAGAAAAGTTTCTCTCCAATTGGAACCCCACTTAGCTTGAATTTGAATTAGTCGGCAATATACTTAATACAAAATTAAAAAAGAAATTTTAAAATGATACCACAAGATATATCCATCTTCCAAATGTGAAATCAGCTAGGTAACAAATATTAATAGGATCCATAATTAACATATATTAAATATGCATGAGTGGTTTCTCACGTGCAATAAAGCATGATTGAAAGAAAAAAGTAGGATCGAACTAATTAAGAAGTCAATTTAGGCCAAACCCGTTTGATTGGTAAAATTTAAAGTAGGTGTCAGCTAGAAAAGAAAATGAAGGAAACTTGATAAAGACTACTTTCTTAATCGTTAGTCCAAAAAAAAAAAATCCTTAATCGTTGTCACCCACACAGGGAGAGTATTTAACTCCTGAGTGTCGAGGTAGGACGGGACATTTCCGTGAAAGTCATGCGAAGTGCGATTGTAATGTTTGTTTGATGTCACATGATATCATAATCTAGAAGTTGCATGCACCGACTACAAATAAATAAATGAATGCTCAATAGTTTTGACAATAAATGTTAGTTCACTCAGTAGGAATATGATACATTTCTCATAAATCATAAGGTCATGGGTTTAAATCATATTACTGATTATTTCATTGATAAATAAATTATAAATAGTGGCAGAGTTGGCCTTCAACATGATTTGTTTTTTTAAGATATGAAAATGCTCCTCTATTGATAATGATATGAAAATTAGAAAATAAAAGGAAAGAAATAAGAGATACAAGTATATATCTAAATTTTGATGATGAAATTTATTTTAAGGAGGATAAAATTATAATATCCCAAAATTTTACTGGATATAAAGTTTATGATAAATTATGAGAAGATAAATTATGGATAATTATATAATATTTTTTAAAAAATTCAAATATATATATAGACAAAGTGAAACCATATTTCTCTTGAGAAGCCCAAATTTTTTTTTTTGATAATATACTAATTTTAAGAAAAAAATACAAAGAATATATCAAAGTTTATACTTTTCAACTTATTTTCATATCTTATTGTTCTGATTTGAACAAAAAAAATTAGGGTAGATTTTTAAATTTTATAAAAGTAAATAAATTATTCCTTGCATTAGGTAGGTTTGTCCAATTCCATAAGTATACACTAGTACAAAAAAAGCTTTTTAGGATTGTCGAAAAAGACTTTCTAGGACTGTTTTTGTAAAGTGGTAGAAGTGGAAGTCATAGAAAGTGATGTTTTTTAGGACTGATATTGATTACAACAGTCCTGAAAAGTGTATTTTAGTCATATTTGATGTCCTAGAAATTTCATTTTCTAGGATTGTTGTAATTACCACTGTCCTAGAATATTTTTATTTTTTTTTAGTATTCAATTGCCTGGGAAACCAAAACGTCCTGGAATTAGATTTTATGGTCGCACCAAATTTTATAGTCAACTTTGCCATGAACAAAAAATGTTACAAATTAAGGGGATCACCCACTTTGAAGGGACTGTGAGACAAAAATAATTGGTCTAGACATCAAAGATTAAACTAGAAAGGGAAACATACTTGTCATATATTCATCATCTAACTTGTCATATATTCATCCTCTAACTTGTCATATATATATATATATACATCTAATAATTAACCTTTAGGAGGATGAAACAAAAATATTGTTTGAGCATATTGAAGAGACCAACTTCACCGCTTATATCATCAATGCATCATCATAGAAAATGATTTTAGTCGAATTTAGTAACATAGCTCAATGGTATCTAATAAAACAAAATCTATCAAATGCTAATAGTGTCAGAAAATGTTGAAATTATAAAAACAATGAATTTAATTGCATAAAATCAAGCAGGCCTTAAACTTGGGACAGTTACCAAGTGCAATAGCATGGTTATCAAAAATTAGACAAGGAAGTGCTCATTGCTTAGTCATGCATTTATCTGGGGCAAAGGCAGAAGGACTTACAGAAAACCATTTTTGAAAAAACAATACAACTTAACAAGAAATAAGTAGGGAGGGGAGATCATTATGACAATATACTCGAGGGGGACAGAACAGATTACAAATAGCCAATATCAACAGCACATGATAATACAAGATAATACACAAAGTAACTAATAATGTGTTATTAAGCATATACATATAACCTCACCTTTAATGCAAAGTGACCTCTAGAAAATAGTTTGCCCAATGACTCCGAACATCTTTAATTTGCTCTTCAGAAAAAGGTTCCATATCATCAAATCTCTACAAGTTCAATACCCATCAAAACATGAACAAGTTACAAAGGAACAAAACTAAATAATGAAAAATAAAATTACCTCTTTGAATGAATCAACAAACCCTGAAGTGATGATATCAAGCATATGTTTCATGACATAATATCCACACTCAATGCTCCCCTTTTGCTTACGACATTAAAATGAACAAATAATTGCCAAAATAAAAAAATGGGAATGATTGTTCCATAAAGAGGTCAAGTTCAAACCGCTTACCTTTAGAGACATCCATGTGACCTATTTTACCTAATTTCGGTGCTTACCATTCATGACATGGTAAGTTGCCACACCACTAAAGATAAAAAATATGCAGCAAATTATATTATAGATTAATCAATATCACAAATTGAATTTTTACTCATACACACTTATGTGTCAATCATCTCCTTAATTTCCTCTTCTGGCTCTTTCCATATGGAGCAGAACCAAGCAACGACATTTTGTGAAGGGCAAATAATTGCCATTTGCCAATGGTCCCTACAAAATGGGGAATGGATTGCACAAAGTCACAATATCATTACAATTAAAAACTTTTTCTTACTCATGACGATATGGTGCCAAGAAACATTGCTTATTGCCTTCCTAGAGCCTAGATGTGATGTAAGATTTTCTTTCACTTTTCTTGTTCCCTACAGATTGAATGTGGTGAGGGCAAATAAATCCAAACTTTTCACTTTTTCTGGATAAGTTGCAAAGGCGATACAAGTACCTGTGTATTGCAAATGTGAGTTTTTAAGTATTGAATGCTTGGATATCATGTAAAAATTAAAATATACTTACATCACAAAAAGTTGCGTAATTGATATGTTTAGCTTTTCATTCATAAGGAACTCCATCATATCCCTTTGGAAAATGTAAAAGTTATAGTCCTTCAAATCAGACACAATTCCTTGATCCATATGAACTTCTATAGGCCACCTGACATTTTAGTGGATCTAGTTGGGGTTGGGACTAGGGCATTGGTCGGGCAATAACCTAAATAATTAAGTAATGATTGAAAGAAACATTACATACTATATCAAACATGATGTATGAGGAAATTACAAGATAATAATAAGATTTTCTGCACCTTAGAAACCACCTGGACCAGTTTTGATGGCCACAAAATAAAATTATTAGGGGCTTGCCCCACTGTTATAGCCTCATCAACAGGGAATGGGAGGGGTGCATCTACAATTATAACCTGTTCAACTACCACCCTTAGTTGATCTTCTTTCACTCGTTGGTTGTGGATCAAGTGCCCCAAGCAGTAGATTGTCCCATATGCTACTAAACGCCTATGAGATCCTTCAGATATAACTCGCATGCTTCTCCAATATCCTATGTGTGAGGATCCTCCAATGCTGGCTCCGGTGTACAACTCCCTTTTGTGCTATGAAGTACAGGAGAGTTGGTTATCTTAATAGGTGTGTTAATTCGTGAATGCATCCCCATTGTGCCAAACATGGACATCACTTGCTCCTTCCTAGCTTTTATTTTTGCTTCCATCCAAGCTTCCAGCCTTGCTTCCACTTGCGCTTCCATCTACTCTTTGCGCAAGCTTTATCTCCATCTCCTCCCTTGTCACTAGTCCTAATTGATGGCATGAAGGTGCTCCAAAATACTCCGTGATGCCAACTCCTCCTCCAACTCCCCTAACACCACCTCCATGCTCCTCTTTCCCTAAAGCCATGGCCAAGATGTCCTTCCTTCCAATGGGAGTAAAGCTCCCTTGGGAATACTTTTCTTCAAGCTCATCTTGTAATATACAAATAATAAACATAATTAGTACATAGATTAATTACTAAATACAATTGATTGATCCTAAATTACTTACAATCTTCTCAACAACTACACGAGACTCCTTAGTGATATATTCTCATTTCTTGTTCCTATGTGTTCTCTTCCATTTCTCATGGCAAGTGGGTGGTGATGGCGGATTAATAACAATGGGTCAGATTAAGCAGCTTCTTGTAGATCATGTAGCTCCTCCTGCATTATCTGTTCTTCAAGCTTGTCATAACCCCCACGAGACAATGTGTGGGGGTACACATTTTGTGCTCTCATCTGTTGACCTTTTCCTCGTTTATTCTGTTGACATTAAATGGAAAGTTTACATCTAGAAATAAAAAAAAGAATGAAATCAATTCATTTCCTCATTCTTTGTTTACATACCATAAATGTAGGATCTTCTCGACTTTTGAGAAAAGCTTGCCAGGTCCCTTCATCAAGAAATTGATAATCATCACAAGGATTGTAGCCCTTCAAGTAACCAAAAATATATCTACTAGTAAGATCACTCTTGTAGGCCTTCTAACACTTACCTGCATATTTTATCATCCTTTTCCTCTACACATGATCATTGGGATTGTCATTGTAAGTTAGCTGCAATATACAAAAAAAACAAGTTAGTGATACAAATAAATATCATAGTTTAAAAAATAGATAAGTATATTTTGAGGTATACCACGATACTGTCCCAAATATTATCCTTTACTTGCTTGGGTACATGAGGCCATTTATCCACCAAGATGCTTGCCTTACTACATCCAAGTAGGGTGATGAAACTATTAAACCAAATCCTATTAGGCCTAATAGATTTCCCTTTTCGAGCAATGTCGATATATATTCTTTGCTCACTACCATGGCCAAGGTTCAAGTCCTTCAACCTTGTGCCATGCCTACCTCTTTTACAGGTAGGTTGGCTAGCTTGCCCACTTTCAGTATTGCTACAGTAATTCTCCATGTGCCTGTTTAAACTATGATAGTTAGTATCAAATAATTTAAACAAAAACTATTGTAGCTAAAGTATCAAATAATTTAAAAAAAAAACTGTGATTGTTCAAATATCAAATAAGTAACACACATAATTTATAAACTAAGTATTATGATTTGAGATCTTCATAAGCAGTGGGTAGAACTAAGTTAAAAGAATTAGGGGCGACTGCCTTTTGCCCCCAAGCAAACTTGACACCTCCTATAGAGGAAAGAAACAATAGGTTAATGTAGATTCCTAGGTGTTCTGGTCTATGTTTCATACTTGATTGTGTCTGAGTGTTTTCATTTATTTGTTTGGGCTTTATATTACTTTCGTTATTGTGATATTCAATTAAAAAAGTACATGTTTTTTACAAATATATTTATTTCTTATATTGGTAATAAAACTATATTTTATCAAACAAATAAAGTAAATTTAAATTTTCAAAAAAATTTGTTATAAATTTTGTCTAATAATAATTAATAATATTCTACCTATTCTTACTTCACTTTCAGAACATTTGTTTTTAAAATTTTCTTAACCTTACCCTCTACTCAATGAAAAAACAAAGGTCCACAATAATAATATGAAAGATAAATTTCTTACACATATTGTAGCTACATTTAAAAAAATTTAATTATAGAATATATTATAAATAATTTTCATTCAATTAAAAGAAAAATACCATTACATATTTATTAATATAATATATATTTTTATATCATTAAAATAATATCTATTTGAATATTATTATATTCTCTTATTCATTTCTCTAATTTTTAATTCTAGTAAAATTTATTGTTACATTAATTTAATAAATTTCATCCCTTGCTTAGCCTTTCACGTGATATGGACGAGTTTGAGAAGACATCAAATAAAAAAATAGCATAATACCAATGATAATCTGAGAGGGAAACAAAAAAGAAATTGATTTTGTCAATTTATACTACAGAAATTCATCACAAGGAGTAAAAACACAACACAGAAGTAGAAACCTTTAACTCTAACTTATACTACGGTTACCAATAGACAATCTTCTCAAAGTGCAAAAGACGTAGCTTTTCTAGAGAAAAGTCCTAACCTTGACTTGAATAAACTTGATTGACCAGTACCGCTTGATGCGCTGTTGGCTGAAGCTGCTATCTGGTTGGGGATTGAAGCAAATTCTAGGCCATTATCTTGGACTTCACACCACTAGCACTTGCGTGATAAAACCTAATGCCACGTTTTTATGGATAATTGGTCCATAAATTAACTAGCTAATTTGGATGAACAAGGAATGTAGTTGCATAAGCCAAAACAATATTGAGCATATAGATTTTTAACTGAATATAAGTACTACTAAGCATATAAATTTGTGCAATTGCATAAGCCAAAAATTTTAAGACCTTACACTCCTCCTATGATATTAATATTGTAGGTTATTAAAATGAGAAAAAGAAAAGATACCTTTTAAGCATTTTAGACCCCAAAAGAAATCAAGTACAACATTGCAGTTAGAGTACTATTACCATTTTCACAATATATTTTAATAAAATATAATTATATGGAATTAAGTCATGTTCACATAAGAAATCAGTCTCCTGTATAACCATAATTGGTTCAAATATGTCCTTAGGGACATCCATAAAATTGGAATAATTTAGAAAAGATCATCAGTTTCTATATTTAAGCCACGTTAACCTAGCTACCAACTCTTTTCTTTATAGCCACTACTATCGTAATTTATGCATAGCCAATTTTCGGGCCGCAATTGCTTTCCTCAACAGCCATCAGTGGAGATCAAATTACCTCTTCCATACAGGGCTAAAAAAAAAACCTACCAATATTGCATTTTAAGCCCATTCAAATTAATAGCAATATACCAATTGCCTATGACAAAAGCATATTCAACCATTATTGCATATCATTAACACCTTTAATAGGAAAATTTTAGTTTCATGAGCAAACAAGCTAATTTGGTGTTATCTAGCTAATGCCACCTTTTTAAGGATAAATGGTCCACAAGTTAACTAGCTAATTTGGATGAACAAGGAATGCAGTTGCATAAGCCAAAACAATACTGAGCATATAGATTTTTAACTGAATATAAGTACTACTAAGCATATAAATTAGTGCAATTGCATAAGTCAAAAATTTTAAGACCTTACACTCCTTCTAGACATTTTAACTCAATATAAGTAATACTGAGCATATACATTAGCACAATTACAAAAACCAGAAAACTAAACAAATATATTACCCAGAGAACCAAAAAACTAAACAAATATATTACCCAAAGAGATGGCTTAAGCATATTCACTCTCACTTATGACAAATGCTTGAACAAGACTCTGTGCAGCATGAGTTTGCTCAGGGGTTCTAGTTATTATAATTGTAGTTTCCACTGCTCTAGGCTTTGTATCAATGATGGTGATTTTTGCATCAGAGATCTGCAAGCACATATTATATTGTAGATCAGTTCATCAACAAGCATTAGAAGTCTTTAGACACCATTCAACAATTTAGTTCTCCGGTCAAAGAATAACCTATGGCAAACTATAAAAGGTAAGGCACCTTTTTAAGGGAGATGCCAAACAGGATGAGACCAATAAAGTTGCCAACATTTATTGACACTTGGCCACATCAAAGTGTTCATAATATGGATGCTAGAAAAAAAGTTTCTTGTGTGCTTGTACCAAAAGCTTCCATGCCAAAAGCATGCATAGGCATAGAAGCATGAATGTAAAAGACTAATGCAGGTGTGGATTGGGTGTAGCTTCCAACTCTATAATAACTAGAGAAACACCCCAAATTAATATCATAGATTGCCAATGCAGTGGATTTAGTGGGCAATAGATTTCTTTTTTTATCCAACAAAATAAGAGATTCTGTCATTCAAATTTTGTAACAATCGTTTCTCTCCGTGCTGTCAAGAATATTCCATAGCATAATAAATCACAACAAGCAACCACCCATTAATACAATACTAGTCATTAAAATGAATAGTATTATCTTTCTGACAACAATTAATGTCTCAGCTAAAGTAAAACTCCACTTTTGACAACAATAAGATATAAACTGCAGATGCAATGAATACAACAATTACTTTCCTAGCCAAACAAGGTTTTCAAATACAAAAGCCAAACCCAACCCAACTCTTGAATTGATTCATCGTTTCTTTGTTGAGAAAGGCACATAACTTGTGCATATAAAATATAGTATGTCGATGAGTAAGACATATAGATATTAATGGAAATTTACACATATAATGTATGAGACAAATCATAGCAGAAGTATTATTCATAAGAACTGAATCAAGGGCATGATTATAGATATACAACGAGCTATTATATATAAGAATAAATTAAAAGTGATGAACATGCAGCAACAACAGCAGAATGATGAAGGTATATGAATTAAAGATTTTTATATATAATATATATATATATATATAAATCTTTATACGGATTTGCAATGTATGTTTTTCCCCACACCCTCTGCTTTTTCTCTTTTGTTGGCCAAAAGACCAAAAACAACTACCGTGCAAATTAACTTAACTAGCTACTTAAGAACTAAAGGGTTAACTAAAAAAGGTAGAAATGGAGGAGCTGAACAGAGTCCATACTTGGGCTGGGGTCACTTGAGCAGGAGGTGGAGCTAAAGTTGGAATTTTTGACCCAACTTCCAGACTAGTCGGTTTACAGTGAGCAAAGGCAAAGGCGGAGATACAGTAAAGGCAAGCGATGCCAAGAGCAAGAGGCAACAGGTTTCATTGAAGACCCACGAGCAACCTGATTAGGTTTCATTGAAGACCCATGAGCAACCTAATTGGGTTTTGTTGGCACTGAACAATGAAAAGTGATGAAGTGTGCGACGATGGCTATGGGTTTGATGGCCAGGAGAGAAAAGACTGCCGTTATGTTCAACGGTGTCTTTGGGGCTAATGGGGTTTTGCAATGACGGCAACAGTGAATGTCGGGAGGGGTAAGGAATGACATTGAGAGGAGAGAGGGTTTGCTACGAGGCAACTTATGAAAATTTTGCCACAATAGAGATAATATTGCTGCGTGATTAGACTGACTCTGTTTTGGCCAAGGAAAAAAAAAAGGAAAAAGGCATTATCGGACTGTCAGTAATCCCACAATCCTAAAAGTAAAAAATTTCCAGCACTGGGGAATATATCACCGTCCTAGAAAAAAATTGACCACCTTCCCTTTTTTCTACCATCCTTGAAAATGTCTTATATTTGCAAAACTGCCACCACGTAAATTTTTTAGGACTGCTATTTTTTTACCATCATAAAAGACAGTCCTAAATCACTCTTTTTCTACTAGTGATACTTGGCCTTAAAAACATATTTAAACAACTCTTAATATTATATGCAAATTAAATAACAAAAAGTAAATCTATATTCATGCAAATGAATTTTTATGATGATAACTGATTCCAATAATTTAATTAAAAATGGATTAACATGTACGTATCATTCTTTTTTTTTATTAATGTGTGTTTATATCACTATGCTAAATTTAAGTTCTATTGGCACTTAATAGTTGATGTTTATTTTAAAAAATGCTAGTAAAAAAAATCTTAGACTAGAAGATTAGTTGGTGTTTCTAAAGTCCAAGTTGGTGTTTGTTAAAAAATGTCATTTTAAACCCAAAAGAAGTATTAAAACGCTATTAGGACCAATTAACCACACAAGGCCACACAAGGCCTTTTAGTCCCAATTCCTTCATACCAAAGGGTAGCTACTTGCATGGGGTCCGACACTTGTTAGATTGGTTGGTCATTCAAGATGAAGGTGAATTGGGCATTATAAAATTTTTGCCTTGATGAGGAATAACCCAATGTATCAAAGTGAAGAACAACAACAGGAATAAACAGAGGAGAGAATAATAAGATGAAGGAAGAGTAATACATAAGAGATTTATCTTGGTTTAACCTAACCACTTAACCTACATCCAGTCCTCAAACTATCACTTGAGATTTCTTCACTATATCTTATAAGTTTGATTTCGGCACTTGTGAAGACTCAATACATCTCAGACTTCTCGCTAAGTCTATCATTCTCCCACACCTTCTCCGATGTGATTAGAAATCCCTTCAAGATAACTCAACGTTAGGTAATCCCTCTAGGATACCTTACATAGAGAATTTCTCTCACAGAGAAAAATATATTACAATGGATAAACTCTCACTTACAAGAATGGATAGAAACATTGAAGCACAAAGAATAACTTAAGTAAGATAGATAAGGCTTTGATTCAATGTAGTAGTATTTTGGCACTCAATACGCTTAGATTTGTTGCTTTCCAGCCTTAAGAAGTTCTATTTATAGATTTCCAAGCTCATCTAGCTGTTAGAAACAAAATATAACCATTACTTTGCTAAACTATGTTAGCTTGGCTAGTTACCTAAGAGGGGGGATGAATTGGGTGATGCAAGATTTTTGCCTCTTTTGAAGTGCAACCCAATTTTACCAAATGTTACAGTACAATAGGGGTGAACAACATTTGATGAAATAGATAGATGAAATGAGAGGATGAAGAGCAATATACAAGAATTTATACTGGTTCAGTACAAACCACTTGACCTATGTCTAGTCTTTAAGCCACTACTTGAGATTTTTCACTATATCCCACAAGTTTGATCCGGTCAATTGTGAAGTCTTAGTACATCCCACAAGTTTCACTAAGTACTTGCCACTATCCTTACACCCTTACAAGATGTGTAATTTTCTTAGTATGTCCACACACTAAGATTCTACTAAAAAATTTTAGAAAGAAAAATTACATACTTGAAACTCTCTTTAGAAGTAAATAATACATTGAAACTCACTCTAATGAGGTGAGTTTAACTTTGAATGCAAAAACAGAATAATTTAATCCATTGCAGTAGCATTTTAGCACATAACTCACATAGATTCTTTACCCATGAGTTTAAATGAAGTTCTATTTATAGATTTATGACTTAATTAGTCGTTAGATATAAGATTTATCTGTTGACACAAGTTCTAGCTTTTATTTTGCAAAAAGAGCCGTTTAATAACTGCATTAGATGCGTTTGACATACCAACATTCAAATTTTAGGGTTTAATAAAAGAATTTCACTGAGTTAGTTTAGTTATATGTCTAACATTAAATTTCAAAATTCATCTATTACCAAGTGATGTTCAAATTTTAAGCTTGCAAAAGATACCCCATGTTAATATGTATGAATTTTCATATTAGAAATGTGTATGTTGGATTTGTATAATTGCTTCAAGTTTTCATAATGCACTTCAAAATTCGAATTTCAGAGACTAAAATTCATCTATTAAAGGCATGTTCAATATGGCACAAAAAAGTCTCACTTTGAAGTTAGCATTTTTAAGTTCAAAGTTCGTCTATTAGGGGTTGTGACTTTGAACTCTACTAATAGTCAAATTTTAACTAAATATCATGTGAATTTTACATACTTTCACTAATTATACTTAACCCAAAATTCTAATTTCAAAATCAAAATTTGTTTATCAGAGATAAAACTTCTGTAACTTCAAACTTCAACAAGCAAAGTGCAAATTTTGAGTAGAATAAACATGAGTCAAATAGCAAAATTCATCTGTTAGCTAATATATCTTAATTTTAACACATGCTAATGATAGATTTACTTAATCTAACTCATTTAAAATATATGATAACAATATTAAGTAAATTTAAAAAATTAAACAACTTCAAGACCTAAGTAAAAATAAAATATACCTAATAGTTAGGTCTTCAAAAGTTAATCTCCACTTTCACTTGGTCATTCCATTCTTGGCATGCTTCCTTTTGATTTTCAATTCTTGGAGCATCGTCTCTCTTTTTTTTTTGAGTGAGACATGATGTTGATTTTCTTTTCTTCATTCCAATACTCACTCTTCCTACTTGGAAAATTCCACATTTAATGTATTACACTTACAAATCAAGTAGTTAGTCCAATTTATATATTCAACTTGTATTATAAAATATAAGAGCATAGTGGATATATTAGTATATAGCATAATATATACATTATAAACACAATTAATCATATGCTAATACACATTTTACTTCTTTTTAGAACAAAATATATGTTAGACAAATATGATGCATTTGTTCCTTATTACTATATATTTGTCATCATCATAACTTTTATTATATTAAACCTAATAGACTAACCGTTTACCAACTGCATTAAATGCACTTTATCAGAACTTGATAATTCAAGTTGTTTAGCTTGATGGTTTAAGCTAGTAACTTGATTGTTCAAGTTGTTCAGCTTGATGGTTTAAGTTGGTATGACTAACAAGAGTTTCTAAGGTATGGAATCTCAATGAACAATTTAGTGTTTCTTCTTGATTGTTTATCGTGTGTTCTCAAAGTTGTCAAATGGAAGTCTAGACATGATGATTGTTCAAGTGTTTCAAACTTACAAACCCAAAAACTTGATGGTTCAAGTAGTTTAGGATGATGTTTCAAGTTACTTGACAGATCAACACTAAGTTTGAAAAACTCACTTAATCGTTTAAGAGAATCATCTTAAACTATTAACGTGTGACTAGAGAATGCAAGTGAGACTTATGATGCATGATGATTGTTTAAGTTGAACAACTTGATCATTCAAGATGCACTATGAAAATTTATGTTAAACAACTTGATCATTCAAGAGTATCTCAGAAGAATCACCTTATTTTGCTTTTCACCAAGATGGTTTAATAGTTTCCACATGATGGTTCAAGCTATTGCCAGCAACAAAAAACCAGAAGCTTAAACGATTAAGCCAAAACTCTTGCAAGATTAAGAGTCAAAAAAGTTCAAAAATACTTTCAAACATGGACTCTCTTTTGATATCATTTGAGAAAACAAGTTAAGGTTGATTGTAAAAAGTGTAAGTCCATTCAAAGCTTTACTATCATACAACATAAGAGAAACAAATATGAGAATTAAGCTTGAGCTCCATCTTTCTCTTAGTCTTTTGCTTTCTTTAAATATTTGCCTCCTTGATATCATCATCTTCATTTTCAACAAATCTTGGAGTATTCTTTTCTTCATCTATGAGTAGAGCATGATATTGATAATTCATTTCTTCACTTCAATACTTACTCTTCCTTTTCTATGGATAACCTACATTGAATATAACTTTCTTCAAGCAAAGTAGTTAATCCAATTCACATAATATGATATGCATGATATAATGAACACTAAGAAATATATCATGCAAACTTTTTATTTTACTATTTGACATCATCAAACCTAATCATGTTGGTCACTAGACCTAACATCACTTACAAACGACTTCTCGGAGGGCATAAAACCTCAACCAAGCAAGCCTACACTCTACCAGTCACAAAACACCCGAGTTAAGAGATAACATAGACTCTGATAACCCCTACTCAGTAACCCAAGCATGATCTCAGCAAAACCATGAATCCAACACCATGTACACACAATATATAACCCAAAACAACGATCCAAAGAAGAACCAAGCCCCAAAAATTTGAGTAACAAGTAAAACCTTAAGGGTAGGGGTTAGGGTTTGAAGAAACAACTTCACCAACACCTAAATACCTTAACCTATAGCTTGAAACCACTAAACAACACTTCAATAATACATTCTAACCCTAACCAAGTTGGAGCTTAACCTATAACTATGAAAATTATCTTAAACACTTGTAGCAAGAGAAAAGGGAAAAAAGAAATGCAATATACCCAACAAGATTCGAGCCTTCAAAGCCCAAAAATTACACCCTCCAAGTTGGAAATGACAAACCCTAGCAAAGCATAGACTTTTCCCGTTGAGTTGTTGTTTCAGCACAGTGAGGTTTGTTCAATTTTTATATCAGTTTGTGACCTGGTATCGCAATGAGCTTATTTGGTGTCATGGTGCCATTACCTTTTGCCTAGAAAATCTTCTGCTTCAACCTTGACTCTTGCTATGACTTTGCTAAGTTCACTGCAGCCTAAATGGTTGCTATGAACATTTTCCATCTGATCCATTTTTCCCATCCTCTTACAATATTGAACTCTCTGATATTGTGAAATTCCAAGAACACCTTTCCATGAGTCCACTTGCATGTGCAAATGTTTGAGATCAAGTCATTACATTTTACACTTCTATTTGAGTTTTGACGTTGATCTTCTCTCGTTTGACATTGATGAATTAACATTCACTTGAAAATTTTTACTCTCGTGCCTAGTTTTTCACACTTATCTTAAGGAGTTTTGCATAGTCATTTCAATTTTTGGCACTCAAGTTCCCTTGTTTCACACTGATGAATTAACATTCACTTAAAAATTAGAACTCTTGCCCCCAATTTTTGACACATATCTTTGGTAGCTTTACATTGCCATTTCACTTTTAACTTTCATCTTCCCCCATCATGCACGGACAATTTAACTAAAGAAAAATAATTGTGTCAATTCTAGAGATTTTACACTAAACTTTTGGAAATTGACATTGACTTATAAAGATTTTGACATTCATCTTCTAGGATTTTAGAAGGAACAAAGAATCTTATAGCAAAATTTAACTTGTAAATACACCAAATTTTTATTCATTGGTTCCTCAATTCAAAAAAGTGTATGGGTTGATGCAACAGTATATACCAGCTATGCAATTATATACAAAAGAAATAGAACCGGTAATATGAGTTAAGCCCAATAGGCCGACCCACTTAACTAGATAAAAATGGCAGGTTAGGTTTTAAAAATGACAGCTTAAATAGAAAGTTTTGGACCCGAGCCTAAGGCTCGTAGGGATTAGCCCTTGTAGGCTACGGGCTAGCTCATTTAACCTATTTTCTTTTTTCTTCTTCTTCTTTTTATTTAAAATATTAAAAAACCTTATTATTCTATTAGTTGGGTGGTGTATAAATTGTAAAATTTAAACATCTTGTTGATTTTTAGTGAATGATAATGATGATGATTTGTTGTATTAATTTAAATAATTATATAAAAAATAAAACAATAAATAAAAAACATTTTATAAAAATATAGGCTTTCGGTCCAGCTTGCAAACTTGTTGAAAATATGTTGGGCTTCAAAAAAACAAAGCTCATTTTGCAATTGGGCTTTTTTGGCTTGCCCCATGAGTGACCCAAATTGCCAGCTCTTAAAAGAAACCCTATATTCATATACAAAAAACTATAAGGTTGATCAACTGCCAACTAGAATGATATGTCCCAAGCCTATTTTATCCACAAAAATTGTGTTCTCATTCAAGAAGAAAAAATTCACAACTTAGCGTCAATCTTTGGAAGTTTAGTGTAAAATCCCTTCTTGATCTTGTCTTCCATCATACCATAACTTGTTCAATAACCATTGATGTTCCTCTGTGTCTGTTGTCTCAATTAGGTATAACTTCTGCGCATAGTGAACACAACAAATGTCATAATTAAGCTTGAGTCATCTCTAAAATTTTGTAGATCGAGCTAGAGTTAAATTTAAAATTATTTTGCATATTCTAGCAAGGACACTAACCATATTTTAAAGAATTCTTGCTTTCTATTCGTTATAATCAAAATCAAAATGTTAACAAAAATAGTACCAGTTGTCTAATGTCCTTGCATTTGGAATAAGATTGTTACACCAAATAGCCACGGCTACCCAAAAAAAAAATGATTTACCTTTCATAATACAACTTAGCCAATAGCCATAGTCAATAAAACAATGAAGAATATTTTAAACTTGGGGAATCAAAGCCACAAGCATGGGACAATTTTTTTTTTGGTAAACAAGGAAAAAGCCATGCTATTTACCTAGAATCAAGGGATATTTTACTTCTATACTTTTTTGTGTGTGAACATTGATTCTGATCAAATTTCCATTTAATTTCCCTCCATTATAATTCATACTCCCATTAAAAGCCTTCACAATTTCTCCATTAAAATAAAAATGACAAAAAAAGTATTATTTACTCATAACCTAATTATCTGAATGATTAAGAATAATGAATTCACAGCTGTTGTTCCATTATCCACTACTCCAATTTCACATTTTTAATACTCAAATTGTGCCTTTCAGAATTCGCTACTAATATTCCTCTATTTACTACTAATGCTTCTACTATTTTACACTCATGGACCAAAATATAACATAACAGGGATTAAGATGACCATGAATCAATGTTTAAAATACCCGTCAAACAAAACAATAAGAATGGTTTAACACGAACACCCAAGATGTAAAACCCATGTAATTTATTCCATAATATGCTACCAAACTTTCCAATTTTTTAATTCAAAATTGCCTTTCACAATTAACTGCTGATTTTCCCTAATTTGCTACTAACTATTCCACTATTTTATGCTCACATTCCACAATGTCAAAACAAAGCACATTGCAAGTGAATATCGCGTAACCCAATATATATTGAGAGATGACTTTGATTCAACTTTCAAAAAGTCCAGTCTACACAAGAAAAGAACAAGCAATTACATGATCTTAAGATAATTAAACAAAAGCTATTGTGACTTCCAAAATTTTCTAAGCTAACATTTTATGATGGATGAACCATTTTTCCCCAAAAAAAAACTTCTACAACCTCTTACCATGGTACTCAATCTCCCTCACTTTAGAAGAACTGCAAGAATGAAAAGGAGTTCTTAACAGTGAGATGTTTGTTCATAGATCCAAATCTCAACAGCAAGTTCCTTTGTGCAAAGGAGTTGTGCGCTCTCTCTCCCTCTCTCGACGACAGAGTGTGTTCAATTTTGAGAAGAGTGGGATGAGAGAAGTTAGGGCATCGTTCTAAATGAGAGAGTTTCAACTTTTAGTGATTAAGGGTGTTTCAATAATTTGACTTTGATTTCTTGATGACTTAAGAACCATAGATTCATTATTGAATTTTCAGAATGTCTTGATCTGTTGTTGGAATTAAATGATGAATTTGGTCTGTATATATCATTCCCCCTTAAAATATTGGGATCTTTTTTGAAAAATATTTTTCATTTTAGTATGTCTTTTTCCAAATAGTTACTAACCTAACCTAGGACTTATCTCCTATTCTATACTTCTGAGCTCTACTCTAGCACCTCTAAGGTACTATATAGGTCATAACTCGACCACTCACTCTTTAGGTATAAGAATAGGTCTACACACGACATTGACTGGTCAAAGCAAGATGTGCATTAGACACATAACTTGCTGTATAATATATATATAGTCAATTATGTAGGACAATAATTTGATGTAGTATATGACTTGTTAAAATATTATATTATTTAAAATGTTTAGCTTATATTGAATTATATATCTTATTATTTTGTACTATAACATGTAATTTTATTTTTTAAATTTTAGAATTAGAAAATCT
This sequence comes from Adenanthera pavonina, assembly GCA_026686845.1. Lineage (NCBI taxonomy): Eukaryota > Viridiplantae > Streptophyta > Magnoliopsida > Fabales > Fabaceae > Adenanthera > Adenanthera pavonina. Next base: position 21,665,395 of record JAIVEN010000022.1, on the reverse strand, counting down.
TACTAAATATTTTATCACAAACTTATTTTTATATGTAATGTATGAGGCATATTTTACCTAAAAAAATTGATGTTTTAGGTTATGTGCAGAATTTAAAAAAATTATTGTGAATTAGAGCCTTATTGATAGAGAAAAAAAATTGTTTGGAGAGTTACTTTTATTTGAGTTTGACATTGCTAGAATCTACCTTAATATTATTTGATATTGGATTGAATCATATAAAAAAAACAAGAGTTACCAAATTTAATCATATAAAAAAAGCATTTAAGAAAGTTGTTGAATGATATAGAAAGTAGTAAAATTTGATGTCATTACACTAAAACCCTTATAATTAATACCCATGAATAGTATTAATTAAAATTAAAAGGAGTTTGTAATATTAATGAAGGGTAGAATTGTGCCAAAAAAATAATTAGGAAAAATGAATTTTGTAGTGCTTCCGGTTTACATCAATTTTCGATTTAGCCCTTCTACTCTATTTTTTTCCAAAAAAACCATCCCTATACATTGATAAAGTCAACAAATAGTCCTTGCCATTATAATTGTGTTAACTCCCATCTCTTATGTGGCTAATGTTAGATAAGCTGGCTTCCCAAGAGGGGATGAATTAGGAAGATTAAAATTTTTTTACAAAAAGTCAAGATAGTGAAGAAAGCAAATGGTGATAGTAAAACAGAGTATGAATGAATAAACAGTAAAAGTAATAGTAGGGAAGAGAAAACTCTGATATTTATCCTGGTTCGGTCTCTCAACTTGACCTACGTCCAGTCCTTAAGTCACCACTTGAGATTTTCCACTATTTTGCAAGAATTCAGTGGGCTTCTTGCAAATGTCTCAGTACACAAATGATGCTCTGTTTCTAGAGCTCACACTTTCACTCTATGCACTCTCACTGAGTGCTTTCTCAATCCTTGTGATATCCCCTCACAAGAAAATCTTTCTTCCAAATGAAGATAAGATTGTTTACAATGAATAAACTCTCTTAATCAGAGTGTATATGAAAGTTAAAGTACAAATATTGAAGTGTGAGAGTAGGAGATTTTGAGTAGATGATTTGGCAGAGTTTCAGTATTTACAAAGTAAAAATCATTTCCCACATCCTCAAATGAAGTTCTATTTATAGATTTCTGCCCCAACTATACGTTAGAGACAAGATCTATCCGTTAGAGATGTTACCCAACCGTTACTTTGAGAAACTATCCATTTACCAACCGCATTTAATGCTTCTGACATTCGAAGTTCGAATTTCAGTTAATCAACAGACGAATTTCGCAAAAACTAAAAGTTATAGCCTTTAATGTTGAACTTCTGAAGTTCGTCTGTTATGAGTCAAAATTCGAATTTTCATCTTTAGAAAATGATTGTATATTGGAACATAAGAATTTCCATGTGTAAAGTTTTGTCAAGTGTGAACGGTAAATTTAATTTGCTACAATGCCTTCAAAATTTGAATTTTGGAACCCCAAAATTTATTTGTCAGAAGCTGGTTCAATGAGGCACAATAGTTCATTAATTCGAAATTCAAATTTTCAAAGGGAAAAGTTTGTCTGTCAAAGAGACTTCTTTTCAGACTTACTTGAGAATTCGAATTTATGAGTATTGTCAACATATCAACACAACAGACTTACAAGCTTTGCCCTTTGAAATTCAAATTTACATGTTCAAAGTTCGTCTGTCAGTGGGCAATTTTAAAGCTCTTTTTAAACTTGTTTTCAGATGAACTTTGACATATTTTCAGATGAATTTTTCAATTTTCATAAGTTGTATTTTGTCTGAAATTTGAATTTTCAAAAGTCAAAGTTCGTCTGTCATTGAAAGCTCTTTTTAGACATGTATCAAAATTTGAATTTCTAAAGTCAAAATTCGTTTGTCAGAGAAGCCTCTTTTCAGACTTGTTTATTTTCAATACGAAATTCGAATTTCCAAAGGTAAAGTTCGAATTTTCAAAACAGCAGATCAGTGTAAACCTTTTAAACTTCGTCTGTTGGTGGGTGTTTTTCAAATATTTCATGAATTAACATAGAATTGAGGTTTTAAAACATCTTTTCACTAAATCAAAGTCTTTTACTCAAATTAAAACATTACTAAACAATCTACATCTATTCTTTAACTAATTTCTCCTAAATTCCTTCACTTGAAACCTTTTGTGCACCTTTGATATCTTTACTCCAAGCTCTTGAAGGTTGGTTTGGAATCATCAAAACACTTGATTCAACAGGTAATAGAAGTGGGGTGGATAGTCATAGGTAACCACATAATCCATAAGTCTAACACCACATGAGATTCCCATGCCTTTGTTTTTCTTACATCTCATCCTCATTGTAACACCATAAACTTACATCCATTTCCAATATATTAGCCTCTAATTATGTCCATTATTATATGATTAGAGACTTGATTGCATAAAAATATTAAAATAGAATTTTCTTGATTTCGGATAATATTCATTGTGCATTATCAAGACCCATTTTTCCTGACAAACTTTGAAAATTCATAACTAATTCTAGAAAAATCATCTCAAAGTGATCTAAGTCTTTAAAAATAGATAAAAATATTTTTTGCATGGGAAAAATATGAAACAAAGCATTATCAAGACCCATTTGTACAGTTTATTTTTCCAAAAATCATTGTAGATTTGGTCAATTTCTTTTTCCCAGAATTTTGACCTTAATTTTAAAAATTCATATCTCACTCTACCTTGAGCCAATTCATGCATTCCTTATGTCATTGGAAAGCCCTGTGAGTATACTTTATATACATATTTTTCTTGTACATCTATTCTATTGGAATAGGGTAGGACATTAACTTAAATCATCATGAGTTAGAACTTTACTTTTACTGAAGCAATTTTAGAAATACATGCATATCTCTTATTGTATAGCTCCAATTACTTCTAAATTAGTGGCATATTAATCTTAGGACATAGAGATTTCCAAAAATTAAACCAATAAATTTTTGGAACTCTACACAATTTTATATTGCCCTTGAAAATATCAGTACTTACAATAAAATTCGCAGCATTCCTGCTTACTATCAAGATTTGAACCCTAATTTCAAAATTTCACTATAAATCATACATTCGTCCAATTTAAGTGATCTTTATCTCTTTGGAAATCTTATTGAGTCTAATTTCAGAGAATGTATAACCATTAAAAGGAATGCTATGTTTTGGATAGAGTTCCTTTATCCCAACTTCTATTGGTCATCTTGTTCATAATTATGTCGTACTCATATAATAAACTTCATAAACCTCATACATCAACATTTATTATTCCAAATCCACATATAACATCATAAGGGGACTGGAAGGAATATAAATGTACATCATTACATAATCTACCTTTCATACATATATTGATACTCATTTTCATAATAAAGCATATTAACTTGTATGATCAAATTATTAATCACAATCTTCTTCATTCCTCTTGCTTCCTCCTTGTCTCTTCCATGTCATGGCCCCTAACATATTAATCATTTCAAATGAATTAGATTTAAAGAATCTCAGTAGTTATACCCAATTATGCATTCATATTATCGTATTATTTTATAAAATCATCAATGAAAAACATAACTTCATATTATGCAATACAATTTCATAAAAATTTTGGTATGGTAACACTTTGTAAAATGAACATTCTAGGGCCATAAAACCCTTCAAACAACTAGCCAACAATGGAAATACATCACAAAGTATTCAATCAACTATATGTCATAGTCCAATTATCATGAAGATACAATATGACAATATCAAGTATAATAGGGAAAATAACCACCTTCTTGACTTCCTTTGATTTCCTTCCTTTGTACACTCTTCCTTTGATCTTCAAATACTTTCTTGAACCCTAATATAACACAATTTAAGGTCATTAGCCACTAATTACATAACTCCCTTCACAAAGTCTCACATTGAAACCTTAAATTTCCAACTTGATTTCTACTTGGCTTTTCTTGTACAACATACTTATTCTTACATAATTTTGACCCAAGGAATCCATTTTTGGGGTCAAAATCATGAGATTCCCTTTCCATTTCAAACTCTAAATAAGCAAAAAATTTCCAAAAATATAGAAAAATAACTATCCGATTAATTTGCAATCCAATAGTATATCATTATTCCTTGAAGCCTGTACATCACTTTCATGAATTAATTTTTTCATGGCTTCATTTTTGTTAGGTCTACTGGCTTCCCAAGAGGGGGGTGAATTGCGAAGTTTGAAAATTTATGTAAAAGAAAAAATAACAATGAAAGCAAAAATGATAGAAAAACAGAGTATAAAATATAATAAAGTAGAAAGCAAGGTAAGGGAAGAGAAGATACAAATATTTATCTTAGTTTGGTCTCTTTCTCTTGACCTATGTTCTGTCCTCAAGCTACCACTTGAGATTTCCCACTATCTTGTAAGTATTTGTTGGGCTCCTTGCAATGTTACAGTATAACTCTATGCTCTGTTCCAAGAGCTTACAGTTTCACTATTTGTACTCTAACTAAGTGCTTCCTAAATCCCTTGTGAAATTCCTTCACAAGAATATATTTCTTCCATATGAAGATAAGATGGTTTACAACATAATAGTCTCTCTAATTTAGAGTATATATGACAGTTGAAGTGCAGTTTTTGGAGTGTGGAGGAGTAGAAGGCTTTGATTGAAGATTTTGGCAGAGTTTCAGTATATACAACGTAAAATTGCTTCTCTTACCTTCAAATGAAGTTCTATTTATAGATTTATATCTTAACTATATGTTAGAAATAAGATCTAGCCGTTAGAGAAGTTACCCAACAGTTACTTTGTAAAACCATCCGTTCACCAATTGCATTTAATGCATCTGACATCCAAAGTTCAAATTTTAGGGTGTCAATAGACGAATTTCGTAAGAGACCATGACTTAAAGACTTTAACATTAAACTTCGAAATTCATGTGTTCAAAGGTGAAATTTGAATTTTCATACTAACAAGTGTTTCCTATTTTCATACTAACAAGGGTTTTCTATGTTGGAACATACGTATTTTCAACCTTGAAGTTCTTCTTATGAGTGCAAATAGTTGTTCCATATTACTACAGTGTCTTCGAAGTTCAAATTTTGGGGTCCAAAATTTGTCTATCAGTGAGCATCTCAATATGGTTCAAAAGTTCTTCTCTTTGAAATTCGAATTTTTAGTTTTCAAAGTTCGTCTATCAGAGAGACTTCTTATCAGACTTATACACTATCATTCCAAAATTTGAATTTTTAGAAACCAAAGTTCATCTGTTAGTGAGACTACTTATCAAACTTATTTCAAAGTACAAATTTTCAAAACTGAAGTTTGTCTGTCAGAGGGACTGACTTAAAACTCTTTTTGCACTATAAGTTCAGATGAACTTTATTATAGCTTCAGACAAATTTCTATTTTTCACAACTTATGCTTGACTTGAAATTCAAATTTTCACGGGCTGAAATTCGTTTGTCAGAGGTAGCAACTTTGTAAGTTTGAATTTTAGCTATCAAAGTTCAAGTTTTGAAGGCAACATATTAATTTTAAAGCTTCAAAATTCATCTGTTAGTGAGTATTTTCAAAATATATCTTAAGTTAACATAGGATTTGTTGAAAAAGATATTTTAAAAATATTTGGTGAAAGATCAAAGTCTTTTACTCTTATGATTACAGTGAAAAATTCTACAACCTAATCTTGTGCTCATTTCTTTCTGGATTGACTTAAGATTTCTTGTACTCCTTTGATATTTTCATTCCAAGCTCTAGATGTTTGAAATCATCAAAGACACTTGATTCAACAATTTTCTCTCTCTACTCTCTCTCTAAGTAGAAAATTTTAGTGAGAAAATGGAGAGAAATACTTCATGAAATATCATAATACTCAAGCATGCACAAGAACCATAGAAATCTACCTTGAGAGTTTTAGGTCCAAACAAGTCTTCTAGCTTGGTCTTCTTTTCCCTTCTTTTCCTACACCTTCTTCTCTCTTTTCTTCACTAGTTCAAATGTGATGAAGGCTAAAGATGATGAGTTATGTGGCTAACTAAAGTGGTTAAGGGATTTAAGTCACAAAAAATAACTTTAGTTACTTTAATGTTTAACTTGAGTTACTTTATTTTAATAAAGCTTTAGTAAAAATTCCATGTGTCCTAATAAGCTGCAGCACGACTTCTGTCTCATTCTTGGCCAAAAATTGTTTGAATAATTTTTATGGACCAAAATACCTTTTACTGATTAAATTTACTCATACAGATTAAGTATTTTTACCAAAAGTGCACTAAATTGGTACATGATTATCCAAAAATTACTTTTGGTCCAAAATCAATATCTAAATATATTGTCCTTGAATTGGTGTTTCCTTTATCTGTAGTCTAAACTGATTTTTATTGGGTAAAATATTAATATTAAACCCTAATTACCTAATAAATATTATTTTAATATTAATAAATTCATACTATATTCCATTGCGTTTATCTCATTAAGAGCTTCATTTTAACTATAATTTTTCATATTTAAAAAAAATAAAGAGCTTACAAATTCGCACGCTGCAATCTAGCAAAGTGTTTCTCAAATTCTTTGTGAAGTCCCCTCACAAGAAAATCCTTCTTCTGGATGAAGAGAAAATTGTTTATAATAAGAGAAACTCTATAATATAGAGTATATATGACAGTTCAGGTGCAATAAAATAGGTGTGAGAGAGTAAAAGGTTTTGTCTAATGATTTTGATAGAGTTTCAGTATTTATAACATAAGATTGTTTCCCACAACCTTAAATGAAGTTCTATTTATAGATTTGTATTAACTATACATTAAAGACAAGATCTAGCTATTGGAGACATTATCCAACAGTTACTCTGCAAAACTAACCATTCACCAACTATATTTAATGCGTCTAATATCCAAAGTTCAAATTTTGGGGTGTTACGAATTTCCCAGAGACCATAAGTTAAAGACTTTAATATTGAACTTCAAAGTTCATATGTTCAAGGGTTAAATTTGAATTTTCATCTTGACAAATATTTCCCATATTAGAATATACGAATTTTCAAGTTTAAAGTGCTTCTATTAGTTGTGAACAATTATCCCATATTGCTATAGTGCACTCGAAATTCAATTTTAGAGATCCAAAATTTGTTTTTCAGTGAGCAAATTAATATGGCATAAATGTTCTTCTTTTCAAAATTTGAATTTTGAGCCTTCAAAATTCTTCTGTTAGAGAAACCTCTTACCAGACTTATATATTTTCATTCCAAAGTTCGAATTTTCAAAACCAAACTTTGTCTGTCAGAGGGACTGACTTTGAACTCTTTTTACACTTTAATTTCAGATGAACTTTGACACAGTTTCAGATGAATTTTTCATTTTTCACAAATTATGCTTGACCCAAAATTTAAATTTCAACAAGCTAAAATTCGTCTGTCAGAGGTAACATTTCTGTAACTTTGAATTTCAGTTATCAAAGTTTGAATTTTTAAAGAAACATATGAATTTAACAATTCAAAATTCATCTGTCAATTAGTATTTTTCAAATTTATCATAAGTTAGTATAGGATAGTTGAAAAATATTTATTTAAAAACAATGGGTGCAAGATCAAAGGTTTTTTACTCTTTGATCACTGTGAGAAATCTTACAAACTAATTTTATACTCATTTTTTCCTGGATTTCTTCACTTGAGTTCTCTTGTACTCCTTTAATATCTTCTTACCAAGCTCTGGTTATTTGAAATAATCAAAACACTTGATTCAACACAAGAAAGTTAATAGAAAGGTTGAAAGTAAGGGAAAAGGCAAAAGGATTCATTGAGGTAGAAAATTTACATTTTTTGCTTTATGTTATCTGATATGTTTTTATGATGATATATGATTGTCATATTATTGTCTTAATGTTTTGTGACTAGTTTTGACTATTTTTTATGTGAGGGAAATTTCTTAGATGTTCATTATTTAAGGAGAAACTTTACTGAAATTTTTATTGATAATATGATATTTTATGTTATTAGATGTTCCAAGATGATTTGATTAATGCTTTTAAGTTTACATGATAATATAAATGCTTGAAATGTATTTTCTACTGGGATTCTTAAATCTCATCATCCCAAATCACTAACATGCTAGAGCCAAGTTATGTCAGAGAGCAAGGAAGAGCTAAGAAGAAAGAAGGAGAGAATGATGATTGAATTGTTATTTGAAGTTATGATATGTTATTTTGGATTATTATGTAAAATTATGTATGAACTTTTGAATCTGTACCATCATGTAATTTTGTTCCTTTGAGATCCTTATGATGTTAGATATGGATTATGAACAAGTTATGTTAATGTAATTAAGTTATAAATTTAGTTTTGACAATTATTGCCTCAAATTGTTCATTTGGTGTACCAAAAGATTGGCAATGCAATTCTATCCAAAACAGGGCATGATGTACAAGTGACTTATATGCATTGAAAGTAAACATGATGAGCTTTCTAGGATGTCAAAGAGCAATTAAATTGGTTAAGTGTGGAAATAGATATGAATTTTTAAATTGAAAGTAAAAAATTTGGAAAGTTGCAAAATTGCTAAATGAACAGTAAATTTTGTGGGAAATACTGTACAAATGAGAATGTAAAAAGTTTTGTTCCAAATTTTTCCCATGTAGAGAATATATTAAGGTTTTTTAGAGATTTGAATCACCTTCATTGGATGTTTCTAGAATTAGCTATGATTTTTTAAAATTCAGTCTAAAAAATAGGGTGACGAAATGAACAGTAACATGAAAATTTAAATTTTCTGTTTCAGTCTCTCAAGTGATTTAAACTTCTAAACCAAGTAAAATGGACATTAAATAAGGTCTAATATATGAGAAAGAAATAGTAAAGGTAAGTTGTTACATATTTTGTATCAAAACAAAGATTCAGGTGAAGATAACTGTGGATCTTTCAAAAGGAATATATTATTTAGTAATATTCCTTTGAATGGATTAATTGACTAGGGTTGCTTTTGTGTATTTAGGACAAGTAAGATATCTTCCTCAAGCAATAATGAATTTTCCAAACATAATGGATGGATAGATCCAGAACCAAGAGAAGAAAATTAAGATGAAAGTGTTGGTTCAAACGAAGTATCAACAGAAAGTTTTGGTGAGTTAAATGTAAGTGTAAAACCTTTGCAACCTAGACCTAAATCTATAGTAGTAATACTACTGCAGGCTATCCTAGTTCAAGCTGTGCCTATTTAGGAATGAGAATAGAGGTCGTAGAGGATGTTGACTATAAGGTCAGATTCATATTGGATTTGAAGAATACAAGTTATGACGGCCCAATTGACATTGAGGATATAGTCTACAGAATTATACAAAAATGTTTCAAGGAATGTGAAAAGCACTATTGAGGCCCAGATCAAATCCTTGTCTTCCTGAATAAAGTAGTTGAAGTCAAGCATTTTCTAGCAAGCGAAAGGGTTACATTACCCAGAGATAGTTAGGAGAATTACTAGGAATCACAAGTGTTGACATTCTTGGATGCGGTAAAGGATGTTCAGTACTTCATGGAATCTCAAGGTTACAATTATTTTGAGCTAGCTTGGGTAGATGCTATGATTAGTGTATTACCAAATGATAACGAATACTGGAGACTAGTCAAAGCTGAGCTTCAAAATGAGTAGCCAAAAAACCTCCAGGAATGCATTAGAGAATTAGCATATAGAGAAAATTTACAAATGGAGCTACAGGACCTAGAAAGAACATAAATGAATCTTATGGAGGAGAATCCAGTGGAAGATCCTGAAGAGGATCCAAAAGAAGCCCCAGAGGAGGATTCTGAAGAAGTTTCCAGCGGAGAAGGAAGTAACTCTAGTCCCTCATAATTGTTAACAAAGGAATGTGACTATCTGTATATATAAGAAAACGTATGGCTACAAATTTTTTTTGTAACATATATGCAATCATGGTTAACATAGAATGTAGAAAGGAAAGTGATTAAAATGTTATGATTATATGAACTAATGTACAAAGTTTATGGATATGTGAATAAAAATACCATGTTATTGTATCCTCTGAGTGCAAATTATTTTATGTTCATGAGTTTTGATTATTGTTTAGATATAAAATGGTTCGCATAAGAAGACAAACTCAAACTGATGTCCTTGGACAAGCCCCAAAGTAACACATCAAGTTGATCCTTTACAAGCTATTATGGAAAGACTGGATTAACAATAAAGAGCAATTGAACAATTACAGTGAACCTTAGACACTTAGAGGTAGAGACATGAAGCTAGAGCAGAGGACTTGCCACTGAGGTAGCAACAAGTTCCCAGGCTGCACATACAGAGTAGGCAACTGGGACAATTATTGATCTAGTTAATCAATAGAATGTTATTGCTCAATTCTGAAAGTAGTACCCTTTCTCATTTGATGGAAAATTTGATGTACAAGCAGCAAAGGACTAGGTGTTGAGTCTAGAAAAGATGTTCAAATTGATGGGTTATACCTCTAAAATGAAGGCATTATTAGCCACATACATGCTTGAGAAAGAAGCAGATAGATGGTGGCAACACACACTAATTCTACAAACCTGGAATATTCCTTTGATGTGGGAAATTTTCCTAGAATTGTTTTATAATAAATATATTCTATGATCTATCAAGGATGATAAAGAAGCTGAATTTATGAAGCTCTGACAAGCTGAGGATCAATCAGTTGATGAATATGTGGCTATATTTATTCAGCTATAAAGGCATTCTACCTATCTCCAATAACACGATGATAAGAGGTAGAAAACAGAAAAACTGAAAAGAGGTCTAAAGCTTACTATCAGAGAGCAAGTTGCCCCTATGCAAATAAGAACCTTTAATATGCTGGTCTAGGTTAGCAGAATTACTAAAAGCAATTAGAATCATAAATTTTTAGCATATGCTCCCCTGGAGAACACCAGAAAAGTGGCTCTTGATGAAAGTGAAGTAAGTAAGAAAAGGAAAAGGTCATGGAACAACAACAACAGGAAGTTCAAATGGGCAGATACGAAAGGAGGACAAAATACACAGAAAAATGCTCCAGCTTGGGAATGGTGCGGAAAAACCCATGGTGGAAGGCCGTGCTTCGCAGGACAAATGTTTGCCTTTGATATGGCAAGGTTAGATATTTTTCCCGAGATTATAATGTGGAGGTGGCTAGATCCAAACCCCAAGCATGTGGAGGAGATTTTATTCCTCCTCAACAAGAAACCCGACAGTCACCTAATCTTATTAAAGGTACAATTGAAATTAATGATTATCTTGTACATGCTCTGTTTGATTCAGGTGGTAGTCACTCATTCATATCTTACGATTCTGCTAAACGATTAGGTCTAATTATCACTGTTTTGCCATATGAATTGTATGTTTTCACCCCTACTGGAAACAAAGCCATTACCTCTAATGTTTGCCTGAATTGCATTGTCCAGTATAAATGTTGTAGTACCACATTGGATTTAATATGCATGCCCTTCCCTTATATAGATATAATTATTGGCATGAATTGGATTTCTGCAAACAATATCCTTATAGACTATAAAAAAAAGACCCAGATCTTGCTTACCCCCAAAATTGTTCTGTATGCTTAGACTAAGCTGAATTTTATATCAATTGCTTAAGCTGAGAGATGCATGGGGAAAGGATGTCAAGGTATCTGGTATTCTTTTCAGTGAATGTTGAGGTTAAGGAAGGAATTGAGGAAATACTGGTGGTAAGGGAATTTCCTAAAGTTTTCCCAAAAGAGTATAGAGGGATTGCTGGTGGAACGAGAGGTTGAATTTGTTATTGATTTAGTGCCAGGAACAACACCAATTTCCAAGGCACCATACAGAATGGCTCCAAATGAAATGGCAGAGCTTAAGAAACAGATTGAAGAGCTATTGGAGAAAGGATTCATTAGCCTTAGTATATCTCCCCAGGTTGCTCCTGTATTGTTTATGAGAAAGAAACATGAGAGCCTTAAACAAAGTTACGATAAATAACAAATACCCGCTACCTAGAATTGATGACATGTCAGATCAGTTGGCATGTTCCACTATTTTTTTGAAAATTGTTTTATGATCAAGATATCATCAATTATGGGAAAAAGGGGAGGATGTACCGAAGACTACTTTTCAAACTTGTTATAGGCACTATGAAATTTTAGTAACGCCATTTGATCTCACTATTGCACCAGTTATTTTTATGGACTATATGAATAGGATTGTCCACCCATACTTAGATTAGTTTGTTATGGTCTTTATTAATAATATATTAGTGCACTCTAAATGTTCAGAGGATCACGAAACACATTTAAGGATTATCCTAATAATGTTCAAAGAAAAAAGGTTATATGCTGAATCGAGCAAGTGTGAGTTCTGGCTCACAGAGGTATGGTTTTTGGGTCATGTTGTCTCCTGAGATGAGGTCACAGTGGATCCTAGAAAAGTAGATGCAATACTAAAGTAAGAGCAACCTAAACTATGATAGAGATAAGTTTCCTTGGTTTAGCTAGCAATTATAGACATTTTATACAAGACTTCTCTCAAATTATGTTGCCACTAACGGGGCTTATAAGACATTAAAAACCTTTTGTGTGGGACAAGAATTGTGAAAATAGTTTTCAAGAACTAAACTTCCCCCATGTGTTAACTATACCTAATCCCAAGAAATCATTTGTGCTTTACAGTGATGCAAGTAAGCACAAATTAGGTTGTGTTTTGATGCAGGATGGTAGAATAGTAATTTACGCTTCTTAGCAGTTAAAACCTCATAAAGAAAACTATTCCACTCATGATTTAAAACTAGCGGCCATAATGCATGCTCTAAAGATTTGGAAACACTCTTTATAATGCTACTGTAGAAATATTTTGTTACCATAAGAGCCCCAAATATTTATCAGATCAGAAAGAATTGAATGCAAGGCAACGACACTGGATGAAATTACTTAAAGATTATGATCATTCTATTAAATATTATCCAAGAAAGTCTAATGTAGTGGCCGGTGCATTAAGTTGAAAAACTATTCATATGGCCTATATGATGATAAATGAAATGAAAATGATTGAAGATTTTAGAGATTTATATTTATTTCTTCATATGCATGAGATCAAGATTGGCAATAAATTTCAGAAAGAATTAATGCAAGCCCAATAAGAATATGAGTTTGTGAAAGTAGTCAAAGAAAAGTAAAGTCAGGGAGAGAATAAATAGTTTAATGTGGCAGCTGATGGTCTGATAAGATTTTAGAAAAGAGTATATGTCCCTCTAGTAGCCAAACTAAGAGAAAAGATTTTGGCAAAGGCACATCAAAGTAAATATACTATTCATCTAGGTATTACGAAAATGTATTATGATTTAAAGAAATTATTTTTGTGGCTTGGGATGAAAAGTAATATTACTCAGTATGTGTCTAAATGTTTAATGTGTCAAATAGTGAAAGTTAAGCATTAGGAACTTGCTGGAATGTTGCAACCTCTTAAGATACCAGAATGGAAATAGGACAATGTTTCGATAGATTTTATTATGGGATTGTAACAGTTCAAATTGCATGAAGAATGTCACTATATATATAAAGATATGGGAATGTGGCATAGAATGCATGAAAAGATGGAAAAAGTAGTAAGATGGTAATTTCACATGTTTGGTCTTTAATTGGAATTAATTTCCCATATACTCCTTAGAAGAAATTATATTTAGTCCTTAATTGGAATAAAATGCAAATAAGGTCATTAGCATAAATTAATTTTAGAACTGAAAATTATGTAATATACTTGTTCAATATAAGCTCTTGACAAGTTGAGCACAATGATGTAAGTATTGGGTAGCTGGGAGATTGAGATTGAAAAATAAATCAATTTAAAAGTATAATATGGGATGCATAAAAGAATTATTTAAGGTTTGGTTCTTGGGAAAAATTATAAGAAAGTACCTGAAAAAATAAATATTTGTGTTTTTGACATGGCTCAAGAGCAATTTTGTAAATATAAAATTACTATAAAAACAAAGCGTGTAACATACCAGACCTAATGGTATATTACATAGAGGTTAACTAATTAAATATGAAGAAAAATTTAATGTTAAGTGTCAAAAAATAATTGCATAAAAAAAAAGGAGATATTGTGGGCCCAAAAAAAGTAGAAAAGTAAGAAAAGTATTTGGGCCCCATACAAATACTTTTTGGGATAGAATCATTAAAAAACACATATACAAATATAGATTAAGCCTATACCCATAAAAGTAACAAAATACTACAAAAATAATTTTGCTGATTGGGGTAAAAAGTAACCTATACATAATATATCTAGATTGGGAAGAATATATTTTGGAAAAATTCCCCTCCTCTTAGGCATGACTTGCAACGGCCTATGTGGGGAAATTCCAATTATTTTATTAATTTCCAGAACTACTTCTTGAAGTAGTTTAAACTAACCAAGGCCAAGGCAATTAACTAAGATTAAATCCCTCTATTTGATATCTCTCCTCTAGCCATTTGGTGTGCTACATACATGACTTGAGGAGCTCCAAATTTGTTGAAACAAGAGAGAGGTTGGTTTGACCAGGGGAAGAGAAAAGGAAGAGCAAAACTTGAAGCAATCAAGGTGCAAGTGTTAGGTAAACTCTTTAATCACTTCAAGCTTGTAGTTTCATGGAGTTTTCTTCTTCCACTTGTCAAGTTCTGATCTAACCTAAGCTAGGAATGTGAAAAGAATTAGGTTTTCGTGCAAGAAATATGGTAGAAAGCTTAAACTAGTTAAGAAAGTATGAATTCCAAGAGATTAAAGCAAGATTGCATGAAAATCTTTTCTTCCTCACTCAAAGTAAATTTTTTCTATAACAAGGGTTCCATTTAGAGTAGGAATTTCATGATTTTGATGCTAAAAATGAAATCTTTGGGTCTAAATTAAGTAAGAACAAGTGTTGGTTTCAAGAAAAACCTAAAGGATAACTATATTAGATTTTTAGGATTTATTGAGAACTTTATGAAGAAGGTCATTGAAGCAGTGGCATAAGTGAGTGTTTAATGTTGTGTTTAGGATTAAGAAAGCCTACACAAGCTCTTGGAAGGGATGGAATCAAGTGGTGAAGCAAGAGGAATCACCAAGGTAGCGATACACCATTTTTGCATTATGTTATCCTTTGATGTCTTGGTGAACTTTATGACATACCATATGATTGTTTTGATGCTTTTGTGATTATCTTGGCTGAGTAAATGAGTGGTTTTGATCTCAGGATGTCCATTTTCTAGGAGGGGACTCTGCTGAAATTTTTATAAAATCATATGACATTTTATGTTTTATGAGAATGATTGATGTTGTCATGAGTTAAATGATAATATGGTCGCACAATTGACATTGCTACTAGGATTCTTTGAATCTCATCCTCTCTAAATGACTAATACACTAGGATCAAGCAATGCAAGGAATTCAAGAAGAGCCAAAGGAGAGGAAGAAAATAATGAATGATATGATTATGCAAGTATTGATGTTGTGTTTTGAGAATATGTATAAATTTATATGTAAAGGCTAAAGTTTGTTTGATACCTTGGATATGTTCCTTTAAGTCTTTTTATGATGTTATGTGTGGATTTGGAACAATGAATGATGATGTATTATGTTTATGAAGTTTATTATGTAAGTTACGGCATAATTTTATTCAAGATGACTAGTAGTAGTTGGAATAAGGAAACTCTATTAGAAACAGAGTATTCCATATAAGTGTTATATATGCTCTAAAAGTAAACTAAACAAGATTTTTAAAGAGCTAGAAAACATTTAAATTGGATGAATGTATTATTTATAGTAATTTTTAAAGTTAGGGGACAAAACTAAACAGTGTAAGAAAAACTGAAAATTTCACTATATATACTAGTTATTTCAAAAGGAAATATAAAATCATGTAGAGCATCCAAAAATTAGTGGTTTATGCCATTGATTTGAAGTAATCAGAGCTACATAATAAGTGATATGTAGGATTTCCTGAAACTATTCCAGTTAAAGTTATGTTTTAACCCTTACTAATTCAAGATAATACTATGGTCTGTTCCAATAAAACAAATGTACAAAATAAATATGTCTCAAAAGTAAACATGTAGGGATTTCAAATGACATAAAGAACACAAAAATTGGCTTAGGATAGAATGGGAAATGAATTCTCAAAATTAAAGCCAAAATCCTGGGAAAGTAAAAAATAACCATATAAATAGTGATTTTTATGCTAAATATTGTATCAGTTGACATGTTAAAGAAACTATTTCATATTTTTTTTCCATGTAAAGAATGTTTCAATCTATTTTTAGAGACTCATATGATTTTTCTAGAATTCGTTATGATTTTTCAAAATTCAGTCAGTAAAATGGACTTACCAAATGAACAGTAACCCAGAAAAATAATTTTTTTTGTTTTAGTCCTTCAAGTGATTTAAGCTCTTAAAATGATATAAATGGACTTAAATGAAGTCTAATGCATGGGAAATAGGGACTAAAGCTAAGATGTTACAGGGATTAACTAGGACATCCTCAGGACATGATGCATTCTAGGTAATAGTTGATAGGCTAACAAAGTTAGCACACTTCTTAGCCACAAAGTCAACTTATAACTTAGATAAATTGACATAGTTGTATATTAAAGAAATAGTAAGACTGCATGTAGTGCCAAGTAGTATAATTTCAGACAGGGATCCAAGGTTTACTTCTAGTTTTTGGATGTCATTACAACAAGCCTTGGGTACTAAATTAAGACTTAGTACAACATATCATCCACAAACATATGGGCAAACAGAAAGAACTATTCAGACACTGGAAGATATGCTAAGGGCTTATGTGCTATAAATGAAAGGAAATTGATATGTGTATGTGCCATTAGCTGAATTTGTTTATAACAATAGTTATCATTCTAGTATTCAAATGACTCCTTATGAACCATTATGTAACACCTTATTCTTACACCCATTTTCTCATGTAATAGACCAATATAGAGTTCTTTCATCATAGTTTAGAAGGTGATTTGGATATGTACAAAGAAAAGCATCAGAGGAGTCACTTAAGAGATTTGATCAAATGGCTTTTAATCCTACAAAAAGGCATAAAAGGAGATCAAGAAGAACACAGAGGGAGGTTATAAGACAGGATCTCTTGGCACATGATTTATCTGAAGATATGGTTTTTTATAGAGCCTATTGGTGTATTATAATCCATATAGCCGACCTCACTTGGTAAGATAAGGCTAATGTTGTTGTTGTTGTTGTATGTTTACTGTTTCTCAGTCTCTTGTAGACATAGCTAGAGGGGAAGGTAATCTAATAGTTGATGAGATTATAAATGTTTATGAAAGAGTAGCAACTCTAACCAGGGAAAAGGTAGTGCGAAGTAGGCAATTACCAATAAATGATATTAACTCTTGCTCTAATATGTTATAATAGCTAGAAAGGATAATTCAACAAATAGATCTTCTCTTTTAACAACAAAATAATGCTAATAATATTCCTAGAGAGTTATGCCTTGCCTGTGGTGGTTTGTGGTGGTTTGGATCATATTGTAGATGCTTATATATATGTGCTATTGAAGCGAATGTAGATGTTAACTAAATGGGACCAAATGTTGAGCATCCATAGATAGTCTAATGGAATAATGATCCTTTTCTTCTAACACATATAATCTTGGTTGAAGTAATCATCCAAATTTTTCATGGAAAAATCACTACAAGAATGACCTTAATTTCTAATCGATGCTTTTTGACCAATACTGATTGAATGCCATCTCTTAATTTCTAACTTTATTCTTCAAGGTTCTCTCTCTAACTTTTGATCAACTCCCCACTTCTGCTCAATAAAAAAAAAGAAAGAAAAACTTGTAAAATGAAGAAAAGCTGCTAACTCTGTCATCACAGTGCAGAAAGTTCCATTACTTTGTATTTTTTTCATTTAAGTAAGCTTATAATCAGATTATATCAAATATATTAATTTAAATATTAATTTTTCATAGAAAGGCTGTGAACTCCGACATCACATTGCAGAAAGTTTTATTACTTTGTATTTTTTTCATTTAAATAAGCTTATAATCAGATCAAATATATTATTTAAATATTAATTTTTCATTGAATATGTTCCCATATATCATTTTCTAAAAGCTTTATTTTTAGTTTTCACACATTACCATGTTCAATTTAAAGATTTTTTTGTACTATGCTTTTAGAATTTTTGGATGCTTCCAAATTTTTCAAATGTGATCAATTTTTATAAATATTTTTAAATATATTCTATTTTATAATAATTTTATATAAAATTACATTATTAGTTCACTCAAGAATTAGAATATACTAGTTGGAAAAAATTAGCATATACTAATTACATTAAAAATCAAACAAAATATATTAAATATTAAGTAGAATATTAATATTCATTAATTAATTGATGAAATTTATTAATTATGATATAATATGTGAAAAAAAATCATTATTCATTAATTGTAGTTGTCATATTTTCAATACGTAGTAAAAAAATTTAAACTATATATATACATAAGTTTGCATTAGGATTTTTCATTGTTTTTCTTTTCTCTTTTGCAGTATGTAAAAAGTAGAAAAGCAATCAATAGTTTTAAAAAAAAAAGTAATAGCTGTGAACAAAAACCAAAAATTACAAAAATTTTGCCTTGACAGGCTAGGCGCAAATCAGAGTATATCTCCTTAAAAGTCAAACAAAACAAGTTGGGAAAAAGACACTTAGGGACCTTTGAAGACACATAATGACAAATTAGGGATCCTAAATTGCATAATCTTTCCCAAGTCCCCGGGTCCTGAGCTGGGATATAAATAAAATCATGTAGACAAAATTACCCTTCACTTGAAGAAACAAAAACGCACGCACGACTGAATTAAAAAATGCACGGAGGTGGAGCCATTTGTGTCAAAATCTGAAAAACGCATGCACGCACCCACCCACGCGAAGCCCTAATGTCATTTTCTCAAAAGGCAGCACTTTTTGCATCCATCGTTTTCGAGTCTCCGCGGTCAGTTCTCTGCTCCAGTTTCGGTGAAAATCATCTACGTCGTGGTGTTGGAGTCTCCGAGTTCGTGACATTGCTGCTAGATTTGGCATTGAAAATCTTCTGCCCTGTGAGTTCAGAGGTTCCGAGGTTCTGAGTGCGCTACTCCATCATCTCTGAGTCTCCGAGTTCGTGAGCAGTCAGTTGGCATTTATTTGGTTGTGGTTGAAGGTCCGTAGGTTCTGAGTTCGTGAGCATTGTATGGCACATCGTCTTCGAGTGTCGGATTTTCACAGTTAATTGGTCGAGGTTGAGTTCGCTGCTCCATCACCAAAGTTCATAGTGTATAGTGATCCCGAGGTATGACTATTCTTCGATCTGTTCTATCAGTTATGACATGTTATATTCCTTTGCGTGAATTAGCAAACCCTAGTGAAGGCATGACATTTTTTTTTAGGAATACACAGTATGATGAGGCTAGTAATTAGGCTAGATTAGTCTGTGAAGTAAAACTGAGTTATAATCTGAAGTGGTCATTAGGTTCTGCACTATGAAAAAAATTCATTGTGAAGAGAGGGAAGATGTTACTGGGCAACCAAATTAGCGTACTCTGTTTCTGGGCATTATTGGTCATGAGTTGCTGAATTTTCTGTCTTTTTCTCATATAAGGTGCAGCCAAACATGGTGACCATATTTGAACAAGTTTCTAATCATCCATGCAGAAGCAGCTTTATAGATATTTTTGTTTAAAAATTTGACAGAATAAATTTTCAGGCTCAATATGAGTGATTAGCCAAATGTGATAATCAATATTTAGTGGTGGTTGTGTTCTATATAGTTGAAGTGTGTGTATTGATCTGACAAAAAAATGCAAAATTTTCTGAATATGACAAAAATGGTAAAGGAAAAGGTTAGACAAATGACATCAGAGTATTATGAGGTATCCTATTTGTGAGTTGAAGTAACGTAGATTTCTTGATTTGAAGTTATATTACTGACAGATTCTCTTTTTTAACAAATAGGTTCCATTTGAAATAAGGTGTTCACCAAAGCAGCTACAAAAAGTTTTCAAGTATATCAAGGGGAGACAAACATTGGTGGAAAGGGTGGCAAAAATTGGTTTTGCCACCCTATTGGACATTGAATGTTTTGTTCTACATAGAGGGGTATGTTAGGAGGTGATCAAGGCATTTGATCCACCTACCTCAAGTGTTTATGTTAGAGGTAAACAATGCCAAATGGACCCCAAAGCTGTCAATTGATTGTTTGGGTTATCCTATAGTGGGGAAGAAATTAAGTTAGAAGATGATAATGAGACCTTCATTTCATTAAAGGGGGAATTTGGGGGAGTAGCTTATAAGGTTATAGAAAATAAGATACTGTTAGGTGAAGATGAAGATAGATTTGAGTTATTCTTTATTTTGTATTGCTTAGGAAACTTTCTTTACCCAAGCACAAGTTCAAATATTAGTCGTAGACTATTGAAAATTGTGTCTGGTCTAAGGCTTGGAGACACTCAGTATGACTGGTCTTCTTTTGTATACAAGGAGCTTGTAAAAGAAATTTCAGAATATAAAAAGTGGGTGCAGAAAGAGAAAAATGAAGGAAAAAAACTGTTGGAGGGTGCTTATACTTTTTAGTGGTGCGTGGTTTCATTTTACAAATATATGTTTTAGGTCTTATATAATATTTTCCTCAAATCTCTGTTTTAAGTTATATGCTTACTGTTGGTTCATTTGCAGCTATTTTTTATGCAATATTTTCCCGTTGGTATAAATGAGGTGCCACAACCTCAACATGCATTGAAATATTGGACTAATGAAAGAGTTCAAAAGCGTGTTGAGGATGAGAAGGAGAGCTTCTATGGAATATTGAAAACATTTGACATCAATGAAGCAACCTCCTCCTTAGACTTGCCACCCATGTTTGCATTCCATGATTTGGTAATAGTAAATTATTAAAATGCTTCACTTATATAATCCTCTATAAAATGACATATCATTTTCATTGTTGCAGGAATTAAAACATCTGTATGCTGAGGTTATGAACTGTACAGGTAGAGTTTTGAGGCAGATGTTGAAGATGCAAGCAAGCAGAGATGATGCAGACAAGGATAAAGAGGAAAAGGAAGTGGCTGATGAAGGGAAGGAGGAGAATGTAAGAGAAGACAAGGAACAGGATGATGAAGGAGGGAAAGAGGATGAAGAAGAAGAAAGAGAATAGGACAAAGAAAAGGAAGAAGAGGAAGAAGAACAAGAAAAGGGAGAGAACGAAGAACAAGAAAAGGGAGAGGACAAAGAACAAGATAAGGAAGAGAAAGAGGAAGGAGACGCTGGAGGAGAAGAGGGAGAGGGACCAAGCAAAGATTTGACATCTGCAAAGGATGGGCGGAGAAGATCTCAAAGGGAAAAGAGAGGAACGAAGCGTTCTTCATTTGTGTATCAAGCTCAATCATCTAGGCAAACAAGAGGAATGACAGTTGCAAACACTAATGAGATGGAGGAGGTGTTTAGATATTGCACAACAAATGGGAAAGAGTAAGTTCAGCAATGTTTATTTTGTTAACTCCACAACTAATTGTAAATGTCTAATTATGTGGTCATTGATTGATCTAATAAGGAAATTGTCAATATTGATGGGCTCATACTCACAAGAGCTGATTGTGAGTGTCTAGGTATAAAAAGATGGTTAAAAGTTCATGTGAGTGCATTCTCTAGAATGATATTGTAGTTGGAAATTGTTATTTTTGGTATTTGTTACTTCAATGAAGGTTTGCAGGTATTATCTGTGATTGGAAGAATCTTGGTTCAGGACTAAAAGGAAGAACATAGAGTTGTGCAGCACCGCAATTTCCCCTCAGAGCTTATGGTAATGTTTTGCATTTAATATTTTCTCATTTTCATAAACATTGTTCTTACATGATATATAATATGCATTAATATGAACTGATCTGAATGATTCATTATTTTCAAAATAGCAACGAATGACTTCGAGGCAATGGAAAGCAGAGAATAACTTAAAATTCATAATGCCAGAATATGTAGGGTATAATATAGGGGATTGTGAATTTATTTTTGCACCGGTGTGTCACGCACTACACTGGTTTTGCTATGTTGTGGAAATGAAGACAGCTACAATGTATGTGTTGGACTCACTATATTCAAGGAAGTTTAGTGAGGACAAGACTTACAGGAGAAAGGCTTCAAAAAAGGATCCTATAGCAATGGGAATGAACTTAATGAGCAATTTCGTGGTATAGCTTGAAACAACATCTAAAAATCATTTTTTGCTATTTTACTAATGTTTTTAATAATCTATGATTTTTTAATGTGAATAGAAACAACACATTGAAGACATACTGAGATTAGTCAACCCAGGTGTTCTTAGTAAGAACCACAGTTTGGAATTGAAATATCTCCAAATGCATCCACAACCAACCAAGTAAGTGGCATCAGTGATAAATTCATGTATGTTTTTGCCTATCTGTGCTGTTTATTATTTACTGCTTGTAATTTTTGTAGTGATGATTGTGGAGTGATTGTGATATCATGGCTACAGCATTGAACCAACACCCCAAATAAAGAGTGAGGTGGTTACACAAGCCCCAACTTAACAATGGTTAGTAGTTTTGTCATGATTCATGTTATGTATACTAGTTTATTATCATTTGGCCTATAATGGAGTTTAATGGGTATTATCATTTTTGTTCGTGTAGGAGGAAGTGGATAATATGCGACATGAGTTGGTGAATTGGTTGGTAAAACATCCACGTAACCAACTGTGCCAACAAGTGTTGACCTCTATTTCAAACCCCAAGGAACTCAAAAGGTGGAGGCTGAAGGCATAAACAAGTTGGCAATATTGGTGTGTTTAGCTGGGGTATGATGGGATGTGTTATGGAACTGGAGCAGCTGGTTTTGATAAAGAAACTGAACTCGTTGATGGAGTTATAGGAACTGATAACTGCCTGTATTCTGAATTCATTCATAGAGTTAGCATATCAGGAAGTTGGCATTATTGATAAAAAAGGGAAGTAGGAAGCTAGAGATAGAAAAGGGAAGCATTGTTGATAGTATCATATAAAGTTTTTGTATTTTCTGAAACTTAGTTCTGAAGCTTGTAATTAAAGGTCTACATAGAATTGTTATTCATATGAAGTTGTCTATATTGTATGCATTATAAGTGGATATGGAGTAATTGTAACTAGATCCATTTGACCATGTTGTTTTAATATAATTGAAAATTAAATTGGTTGCCTTTGGCCGTTATATGATGGTTTTGTTGTATGTCTTTCAGATTCTAGACAGATTAGGGTAACAGGTGAACATGTTGTGTTATGTCATTTTCTCCTTAAAACTGAATGGACAACATGTCTGGAATATGATTGCATTTTGAATGTGGAAAGTGGGATTTCATGGATTGATTTTCGAAAAGAATGGACAAAGCTGAGCTTGTTTATGCCAATTAAATTCTAAAAGTGATCTTTCAGCTTCCTATCTTAATAGACCACCTACTCTGTTCCCTGCAGGTGGCAAGCAACTCAATTCCCGAGTCCCTCCAACTAAATTCCCAAGTGCCTACAACTGAATTCCCATGTCCCTCATACTGAATTCCTAAGTCCCTCATACTAAAATCCCAAGTGACCCAATCTGAATTCCGAAGTACCTCTAACTAAATTCCCAAGTATCTCATACTAAATTCCCAAGTGCCTAAAACTGAATTCCCATGTCCGTCATACTGAATTCTCAAGTCCCTAATACTAAATTCCCAAATGACCCAATATGAATTCCCAAGCCCCTAAATATGAATTCCCTTGTCCGTCATACTGGATTCCCAAGTCCCTAATACTAAATTCCAAAGTGACCCAATCTGAATTCCCAAGTGCCTAAAACTGAATTCTCAAGTCCCCCGAAACTGAATTCCCAAGTCCCCAATACTGAATTCCTAAGTCCCTGAAAATGAATTCCCAAGTCTATCAAACTAAATTCCCAAGTGACCCAAACTAAATTCCCAAGTGTTTGATACTAAATTCCCATGATGAGGGACTTAGGAATTTAGTATTGGGGACTTGGGAATTCAGTTTGAGGCACTTGGGAATTTAGTTTTATGGACTTGAGAATTAAGTTTGGGGAACATGAGAATTTAGTTTTGGGGACTTGGGAATCCAGTTTAAGGGACTTGGGAATTCAGATTGGGTCACTCGGGAATTTAGTATCAGACACTTGGGAATTTAGTTTGGGTCACTTGGGAATTCAGTTTCAGAGACTTAGGAATTCAGTATTGGGGACTTGGGAATTCAGTTTTGGGGGACTTGGGAATTCAGTTTGAGGCATGATGTATTCATTTTATACATATAAAATATCCACATTTAAACTCTAAAAATTATATTTAAATATGTTTACATTGGTATATTTTAGCATGATTTGATATATTTTTGTGTTTCATGATGTTATAGGCTCATTTGTAAGCATTCGGAGCAAAAACGTTACAAATCGTTCATGTTGAAAAGTTGTGACACCTTTTGGTATTTTGATCATAACTCTGACATATGAGCTCCGATTGAGGTGATTTAAGATTCTTTGGAAAACTAAGACAAAGATCTAAAACTTCTATGTTTTGAGTTTTCCTAAATTCCAACGGTATCATGGTGAAAATCGATCTCAAAATATCAACATGAGCTGATAAAGTTATGAGAGCACTGTCCGTACAACAGTGACCACCCGGCGCCGGGTCAACTCGGATTTTGACGTTTTCCAGCAATTTAGAAGCACCCGGTGCCGTATTAATTAATTTTATGGTTACCCGGCACCGGGTCATGCAACAGGGTCCGATAAAAACACGTTTTTGACGTATTTTCATGATATTTTGGGCTTTTATGGGCTTCTAAAATTTTTCTATATAAAGATACATGATAGAAACACAAGGGGAGATTTAGAAACGCACTTAGAAGCTAAAGAACAAGGTTTTAAATGCATCTGGGAGCAACTAGAAGTATCTTATAGAGGAAGAGCAAGGAGATTTGGGGAGTATTAGTGATAGATTTATTTTTCTCTAATATAACTCTATTTTCTTATTATTTTCACTATGATTTGGGATTTTAGTTGTGATTTAATTTCTATTTCCATGAGTAACTAAATTTCCTAGTCAGGGGTAGGGATGTAGCCTGACTGAGATAGATTGAATTTTTTTCTCTAGTTAAGACTCTTTGATTTGTTCTTCAAGTTATATTTAATTTATCTTTTTATTATATTTATCTCTTTTGTTCGTTCATGTGGATTTTATGCTTGATCACCATAGAATCTAATTAATGGGTAAACTTGATGGACTGAGAGGTGAAAAGTAAACCTAGATATAGAGAGATAAACATGAATAACTAATCTAGAGATAGAATTAGGAATTCATAGTGATATATGTTGTAGTTTTCAAGGTTTAATTAGAAAATTTAGTTGCGTGAGAGCGAATTAAATTCTAATTAAATTAGGATTAATTGATCGAGAGGTAATTAGGACGCTTTAGAAACAACAGTCACTATAATTATATAGAGTCTAACTAAGAAATAAAATTTAATTATCTTATAAGGTGAATCCTGATCCCTTGATGCTTTTAGAACTGAATCAAAACTCAAACTTCATTTTGTTTTCTATTTCTTTCCTTTTAAATATGAATTATCAATTTGATTATCAGTTAATTTTTGGGATTAAAAGTTTAAGCTATAAATTTACTACCTCCCTTGGGTTCGACCTCTAGAATACTCCGAGACTTTTTATTACTGCAATCGACTCTGTATACTTGCAGGATCCCGATCAAGGCACTTAGGAATTTAGTTTTATGGACTTGGGAATTCAGTTTGGAGAACATGGGAATTTAGTTTTGGGGACTTGGGAATTCAGTTTAAGGGACTTGGGAATTCAAATTGGGTCACTCAGGAATTTAGTATCAGACACTTGGAATTTAGTTTGGGTCACTTGGGAATTTAGTTCGATGGACTTTGGAATTCAATTTCAGGGACTTGGGAATTCGGGTATGAGACAGGAATTGAGGTATGAGACTTGGGAATTCCGTTTGGGGCACATGGGAATTTAGTGTTGGGGACTTGGAAATTCAATTTAAGGGACTTGGGAATTTGGTTTGACAACTCAGGAATTCAGGTATGAGACACTTGGGAATTCAGTTTGGGGGACTTGGGAATTCAGTTTAGGTCACCTAGGAATTTTGTTTCAGGCACTTGTGAAATCAAGTAGACATCATTCCAGAAATGCATGTACATTGAATTATAACAAAGGACATAAACATATTCAACTTGCATATATGTTACTGCCATATATATCATTCTTACATTCGTACATCAAAGGTAGTCTGAAAAATTTACAATTTATCATTCTAACATGTTAACTACCCATGTTCCCAAAAATAAACACTATCGCCTTCCTATATGCAGTGCCCATTTCCAAAAAAAAAACATATATGGGCTGCATACCAACTTCTGCCAACCCCAACTTCTGCAAAAAAATATCGATTTGGGGTGTATATTTATACAAAAAAGCTATTCAAAACCATTAACCAAAATGAAGATAAAAACCAGCTGCATTTCAGTGGTGAACCAATTGATATGCTGGTGGTTTTCATTTTCCATAGTTACACAAGATCTACATAGGATTAGGATTCTTGCAGCTACAGTGATTATGCCTAGGTTGGTGACAAAATGAACACATGTACACTTTCTTGTTTTGAAACTGAGACTCCCGTCGCCTAGTCCGCGGTCTAACAGGAGCACGTGTGGTAATAGGAGGCTGCAAAAAAGTGTGTGATTCATAATCACTAGATGTTAGTTCATCCAACCGTGGCATGTCATTAGTTTCCAATGGAATCATGGTACTACTATATATTTTTTCTTGTGCACTAATCTTGTAACAGTCTTCAACATAGGCATAAACATTTCCATGAACTAATCTAATTGTTGCACATGCATGTGGGCATGGAATGCCAACCATTTGCCATGCTTGACAGGTGCATTCCCGAGTTATGAGATTGACCCTCAAATCTACTGTAACAGTGCAAACTGATATCATACTTAAGCTATAATGTTCAACAACCATTGTTTCAGCCCTTGCCACATTCTCTTATAGTTGTTCTTCCACTTTTAGACTCACCCCGTTTGTCCACTTTGACATAGCCATCTTTGAACTATACAATTTCTTTGCCAATTTTGATCGATGCTCATTTATCAAAGCATATATATTGTGCTTCTGCTCCTTTACCAACCAAGCATTAAATGACTCTGCCAGATTTGTTGTCATATGATCCCACCTTCGATGTCGAAATCGAGATAAGGCCCAACAATCAATGTCACCATTTGTTTCTAGCCATTGTGTCACCTCAGGGGAGAAACACCTCAGATTGTCCATAGCTTTATCAAAATCACACTCCAACCTTGCATATGCAACAGCATCCAACAACTTAAGTGCATCATCCTTTTTCTTTCTCCTTCTACTGCCTGTGGTGATTTTCATAAACTCAGAACTGAAATTTTCCTTTACATGCCGATAGCAATATGCATGTCGATCACTTCCAAAAATATCTCGCATTGCACTAATAATTGCATTATGCCTATCTGAAAGTATGGTTATTTGCATAGAACTTGTAATCTCTCTCAAATTCTGAAGAAACCATGCCCAATTATCATATGTCTCTCCACCTACAATTGCATAAGCTAGAGGGTACAAGTCATCATTTGCATCATATGATGAGGCTGACAGCAAGGTCCCCTTGTATGGACCACTCAAATGGGAGCCATCTATAGATAATATTGGTCGGGCCCCAAGCAAAAATCCATTTATGCAACATCCATAAGCAATAAATAGCCTCTGAAACTTGTTGTCTCTCGATGCTTCCCATTTTGCAATTGTATCAGGGTCCGTCTCCATCAGTCTATCACAAAGCCATGGGATTAACATATATGATTTATCAAGACGCCCATGAATTTCCTCTAACGCTTTTTCTCTTGCCCTATATGCTTGCTTGTAAGTAAGGATTAGGCCATAATCCCTCAGTAAGTCTTGTACTATCTCAGTTGTTGTTTTGTTCGGATTACCCATCAAAGCATCATCAATTATACATGCTACCAATGTTGAGTTGACCCTATGAGGCACAAGAAGGTAGTCTTGTACACTATGTGTATGTTAATTATGAAAATGATGTACACACAGGAAGGAGCTTTCTCTTCCAACAACATATGCTGTTATTTTCCATTGACACCCAATAACCATGCACTTTGCAATCATCTTTTTTCGACTATTCTTTACATACTTGTATCCAAATTTATGAGCAACACTGTATTTGTACATTACTTTTCGAAATGTCTTTACATTTGGAAATGTCTGTCCTACTCCAAGAAATAGGGCCTTCCATTTCATACAATTCAACATTGATCGGGGTATAGACAGACTTTGCATTCCACAAGGTAAAGCATTGACTTCCTCCCAAGAAGGATTCCCATCCTCCCCATAAGTATTCGCTTCCTCCCAAGAAGGAGAATCATCCAATAAGAATCCTGTTATAGCCTCTATCCTGCATTCACAAACCATCACAATATATTACAACAAATTATTGAAAGAAAAAAGCTTCAAAATATGTCCAATTTCATTTAATTAAATTCCCATTAGAGAAATTCAGATTTTCCAACTCAGTACAATAATTTTCAGCATTCAATGTCTTATTTAATCAATCCTCATAAAATGCTCCTAACTTGAATTAACATAATTTCCAAGTGAGAAATTTAGAATTTCCAACTCTTTTGACCTATTTTTAGCAGTCTCAATATTATTCATTATTGTCATTTTTTTCCAAAACTCATTTTAAGTATGTCCAAACAACTAACCAAGACAACTTACCCTTCTGAATGTTCCATTGATGTCTCTACAATTTCATTGATTCTGTTCTCCCCAATGTATACATGTGCAAATTCATCATTGAACCTTACTAATTTTTGAACTCCTTCATTATTTACAAGATCTATAAATGTACTATAATCGAACTTCACTGTATACTTCACTTCAACTCCATTGCATTCATTATCCATTGTTAATGATATCATTCTCAACAACTCGTGCTGTGTCATGCCTTCTCTTAACAACTCAGCATTTGTTTTCCCTCCCTCATATTGGATCCTACCTTGCACATCTTTCACAAATTGTCCCCCAAAGTGAACATAACAAAATACTTCTTTCAATGAACTACCTGACATCTATAAATCAACCTTGCAAGAAGCAATTATCTAATTGTTACAAATGATTTTACTAAGATGAAATTATTTCTCATAACAACTATTAATTAAACCACAATTCCCAACTACAAATTCTGTCATCTTTATCTATACTAACTAAGAGTGAATCATAATATTTATTAATAAAATTACCCAATGAGCCAATTATTAGTTTAGACTACAGTTTACAAGAATGATCAGTTCTCTGCATAATTTTCATAGACATAACAAGCATTTCCAACTGACGTTTGCATAATTCCATACCTCTCATATCAGTTTTCAGTACTCCTCCATACTTTCATTTAGAAAAAAGATATCAGTTCACTAAAAAACATCATATCCACTGATATGTTCATCAGCCATCGGTACATACGCCATCGAAAGTGTGATATATGTAGTTTTAACATATTATTAAGCTATACAAAACAAGTTACAGTGTTTTACCAACGTTTTACCGAAAACCCACTGATGTTTTATGAGCAAAGCTGAAATGCATGATGTAGCAATGATAGAGGCAGCAGAAAAAATGAAGATGACAACAATGAGGTAGCAAGGAGAGATAGCCACAATAGAAGAACAACACGGAAAAAATTATAACAGAGGTAGATGAGAAGAACAACAATACTTTACCCAACATCAACTGAGATGACACCAAGCTTTGGGGAGGAAGATATTTTGATCCTGGGTAGAGCAAGAATTTTACCCTTTATGGAGCTCTGTTGATAAAGACGATGACTTCACGTGCTTTCTGATTTTGGGAGCAGTCCATGCGTGGGTTTTTGTTTCTAAAAGTGAAGGTTATTTTTGTCTACATGATTTTATTTTTATCCCAGCGCAGGACCCAGGGACTTAGGAAAGATTAAGCAATTTAGGATCCCTAATTTGTCATTATGTGTCTTCGAAGGTCCCTAAGTGTCTTTTTCCCAAACAAGTTCCCTTTCTGGGAACAAAAGTTTCTTTTCTCCTTTGTGCCAAATATTTGTCCTTACTACAATTAGTAGCGCCCTTTTTTTCTTATTCCCGCCCATTTCTTTATTTCAAAATTTTACAAGTTCCCATTTTCCTATAAATCCCTTCTCTCTCCATTCCTTTCATTCATTTTCTTTTCTTTCAATTTTGTTCTTTCTTCTTCTTCATTACCTCCAATCTCCTATTTCTTTTCAACTTTTTTCTTCTTCTCATCAATTTCAGGTATTAACTCATATTTCCTTCTCAATTTCATTGCTTGTTCATTCTTCTTCACTATTAGCTTGTTAATCCAACCAAATTTATGTCTTTTTTCTTTTCTTGCTTTTTAGATACCTCATATCCTCTACTTTCTTCGAAGTTTTCCCCTCTTCTTCTAGTTTCAGTTCAGGTACCAACTCCTATTTCCTTTTCTCCCTTCTTCATTGTTTGCTTGTTAAACCAACTAAATTTATTTCTTTCCTTTGGCTTTACAGATATGAAAGACGAAACCCATCGATGCTTGTCATTAATCATCAACTATGTATGGAGGATCAAAGCATTGAAGGATGCATGCACCGAATTTAGTTTAGTTTTAATGATTTATTTTTCTTTGTTGGGATTCTTTTTCTTTATATTTCTATGGCTGATATGAAAGATTTTTTTTTTACCAACTTATAAAAGATTCTTTCTTGTAAATTTCATCTTGTGTATTCACTCTTTATATTTGTTAAATTTGTTGTTCTTTATGTATTTCTTTTGGAAAAAATTAATTACTGAACAAAATCAATTAAAAGGAAAATATATCCCACAGAAAAATATCATTGATTATATGTAATAAAATATTCCTCAATTTTACATTTAAAATGCATAATATATTATTTAAAATATAACCTTACAATGTAATGTTGCAATATTATTTTGAATAAAAATTTATTGTTCATAGAATATAAAAAATTAATTTTCAAACAATTTATTCTATTTTCAATCATAATATAAAAAAGCTGGTTGATTTTAGCAAAAATTTCTGAATAAATCTCAGTCAAAAAATTTTGACAATAATATGTGCTCCTTTTTACATAATTTTATAATTAATTTTACTTAATATAATATATTTATAATAATACATATTTGACTCTCAGTCAATAAATAGCTTATTTTGATTTTATATTTGAATATTATAATTTAATTAAAAAATATCTAATATTATTTTGTTGGCAGAAAAAATAATATTAATTTGAATATATTTATTATTGATTATTATTTTTTATTAACAATATAAAACTTATTAAAAGTAGTAAAAATATTCGTGAAAGAAAAAATTAGTCGATGATGTAAGGTTTGAAAAGTTGCAAGTTTGTCACCATTTACAAAAAGCTGCAAGACTTTCAAAACATGGCACAATGAAAATTTCCTACCACATTTCGGTCAGTAAGGCATTTCCATCCATAGTTTTTCCAACAGAATTTCTTACCACCAATTTTGGTCAAAAATCAATTGTTTCTAACTGTTTTCTACCTAATTTCTGACTAAATTGATAGTCAGTATGGATGAGTTTTGTTGTAGTGAATCTAGGAACTCAGAGACCACTAGCATCGTTAGGGTTCCAGTAACAAAGAACTCAGCATCCTCTTAGCTACCTGTACCATCTACAGGAAAAACTCCTTAACTAGAGGAAATGTTTGCTTAGTTTATAGCCGATCAAGCATCTACCAACAAGAATCTAAATCAATTTATGGCTAATCAAGCAGCTATTAATACAAATTTTGATTAGTTCATGGCAAGCTAGATTACCATCAATAATGCTACTCAAGCTACAATTTGGAACATAAAAGCCTAGATGAGTACCTTCTCTAATTTAGTAGCTAATGAAAGTCCAAGAAAGTTCCTTAGCAACATGGAGGTGAATACCAAGAAGGGAGCTATGGTGATTACACTTAGGAGTGGAAAGAAGTTGAAGAAAGTAGTGAAGGAAGATAAAAATAAAAAGGGGAAAGAGGAGAGCAATAACTAGTTTAAAGACAAGAAGAGTGATGAAGAACCTAGAACTGATAGTGATACTTAAGACCATGTTACACCTCCAATAGTTAAACCATATGTTCCTCATATCCCCTTTCCACAGCGTCTTCAGAAGAGAGCTCAAGATGTCAATTTTCAAAGGTTTCTTGACATGTTTAAAAAGCTCCATATTAATATCTCCTTTATTGATACACTAGTGAATATGCTTTCATATGCAAATCCCTTAAAGAGCTAGTGTCTAATAAGAAAAAGTTAGAAGAATGTGCTATGGTACCCTTGAATGAAGAATGTAGTATTGTCCTGCAAAGAAAGCTATCACAAAAACTTAAAGATCTAAGGAGTTTTTCTGTTCCTTGTGTTATTGGTTCTCAAATTGTTAAAAATTGTTTATGTGATTTTGGAGTCTTACTCTTTGTGTAGAAAACTTAAGGTTACAGACTTGAAGCCCACATGCATGACTCTATAGCTAGCTAATAGTTCAGTTAGATATCTAGTGGGTATCAGGAATGATGTACTCATCAAAGTTGGTAAACTTATCATTCCTACTAATTTTGTAGTACAGGATGTTAAGGATGAATTGAATGTCTTTAATTCTTGGAAGATCATTCTTGTTGACTATTGGTGCTTTGATTGATGTGCCTATTAGGAAGTTGAATTTTAGAGTTGGTAATGAGAGAGAAGAGTTTCAGTTTTCTAAGGCACTTAAATTTCATGAATATAAGGATGCTTGCTTTAGTATTGATATAATTGATAAGCTGGTTAATGATGAATATGCTGTTAAACATTCCTATAAGGATCCCTTAGAGGCATGTATTGTGTAACATCCCCATATTTCTATATGTACTTAAATGATTAGATAATGACATGAAATGATGTGAAATCGTTTTGGATTGATATGTGATGATAAAGGCTAAAAGTATAATTAAATAGGTTAAAGGTCCAAAATAACATAAAAAGATTAAAAAAATGAGTTTAAAAAGGGCCAAAAATAGTCATTTTACAAAAGTAGAGAAAGAAAATAATATTATAATACTCCAGTGCATGGTAAAAGTATAAGTAATACAAGATATATGGTCCCAGAGAGGAACAAGTACAAGTAAAATATTATGTAGATATTACATAAATAGTAAGTATCAACCGAGTAAGATGAATAATAAAAAAAAGTAAAGACAAATCGACCCCATATGAAAAAGTAAAAAGAAAAAGTAGTAGGCCACACAGATAAAGTATATAGAAAAAATACAGATTATAACAAAAAATCCCAATAAAAGTACACAAATCAAGCGAATTAGATCTATAAAAAAGCAAGATAGTAATTTCTCTCTCTTTTCTTGATTTGATTGAAATTTGAGGGACATTTTTACCCTCCCACACCTCTCTCACATTAACCAAAATATCTAAGGGCAAAGAGGTTACATAAAACAATGAAGATAATTCAAGGCCATAGGATTAAAATTCAATCCAAGGGCTATGGTTCACTCTTTATGCTTATAAATAGAACCCAACCCCTCCCATTTTCCTTGCTCATTTCACAACATCAAGAGGGTGTAGGAGAGAGAATTTTGGCATGAAGAAGAGAGAGAAGGAGAGGGAAATCAAGGAGAGAAAGAGAAGGAGAGGAAGAGGAAGGAAAAGGGAATGAAGAAAGGAAGGCAAAGTTCCAAGCTCATAAGGTAAGGGTCCTTCTTCCTATTCTCTTCTAGTCTCTTTTCCCATTCATTTGGCATGTGATTGGTCAGGGTTTTGAAGCATTTTTCTTCCTTCCTCAAGCTTCTCTTAAGTCTCAGCCAAGCATGATATACATGGCTAGGGTTCGTGTCTCATAGAGCTAATGATAGGGATGAGTTTGTGATGTTTTAAAATGCCTAGAATGCATGAAAGCATAAGCAAAGATTGAAGCTTACAACTTGAGTCCCCCTAGGTGCATGTCTCAATCAAGAAGGGTTGATGGCTTTAAAATTGGATTTTGATGAAACTAATGATTTCAATGAGTTCCTAGGGTCTAAAATAGCCAAGAAAGGTCAAGAGATCGATGGTTAAAGTTAGTTTGTAAATTATCAAAGTTTAGAGCCATTTGTGCATACTAAGTACTTATTGTGGTAGTAAGCTATTTAGCAAAGGTTATTAATGTTTATAGGTTCCAAAAAAGTTAAAGAAGCAAACCAAAGTAAGTAAAAGACAGGGTTGAAGCAAAGAATTGTAAAGCTCCATGGTAGTCTATTGCTATGTCTTTATGTCATGGTACAATGATGTTTTACATATTTATATGTTATGAAAGTCTTGCCATGTTGTTGCTATAACTGGTTTTGTGACTGATTTTTTGTTTATTTGATGAGGGTAAAGCCTAGATTATCCTATTTTTAAGTCATTATGTTACTAAATTTTTGTGAGATAATATGGATGTTTTATACATTTATCAAACCATACAATACTTTCAATATTTTAAATTGTTATGATGATGTATTGGCATGTGCAAGTTCACTACTGAGATTCCCAAATCTCACCCCTATAGTTTTCCTAATGTTAGGGTCAAGCCATGGTAAAGGAAAGCATGATGGCAATGAAGAATGATGATGTTGGAACTATTATTGGAAACTATTTATTTCTGTAAGTTCTATCTATGTTTAATGGTTGTATAAATTCAAACATTGTTCCAAAAATTATGTTGTCTATATGTATGCTTAGAGATATATGGCACTAGTTTTGATCCTTCTGGAGTTATATTATGAGAGTTAAGATTTATGCCTTCAAACTTTTTCGGTTTAAGTTATTTTAGACTAGTGAAGAATGATGACAGTATAATAACCATTTGGCACGTGAAAGATATAAGTAGTTTACATGATTAGAAACTAGACATACATAGCTTTCCAATAATGCCAAGAATGTGCAAAATTGGTTAAGTATACTATGAGATATGCTTGCCCAAACTTATAGCTAAGATTTTGGATAGAAGCAAAAGTAGAAAATGTACAGTAAAGTTTAATAAATAAACTATATGTATCTAAGTAATAACTTTCCAGTTTCATACTTTTCCTATAAAGTTTAATATGTGAATGATTTTAGAGACTTGAACTACTGAGAAAGAATTTTTTACATTTAATTATGATTTTTAAAATTTCACTATGCAATTTACGGTAAAGCATATGAAACAGTTTCTAGTTTTTAACTTATTCAAGTTCTCAAAGTTTTTTCTTAATACTTCCAAATAACACAATTTACATGAAAAAGGTATTGAAATATAAGATATATCAAGAGATGCTTAAAATAAAACCCACAATTTACCCCAATAAGCTTTTCTTTCCACCAAAATGTGCCATGCACCTCACCCTTGACTCCTTGCAAAACGAGCATAAGACCCACATTGATCTGACTTCAATCTCAATCTATCTTCCCCTTCTCTCTAAATTGACGCACATATTTATGCATTCACAAATAGCATAAACTTTTCATATTTATATCATAATTCTATCGACAAGAATCTTAACGCTTTGGTTCACAGTATTCCTTAGTTATCGTCCATTATGTTATAATGTCCCACATTTTATCACTTATATCTCTACTTAATTCACTACTTAGCAACATTGATCAAGTTGAACTATGTAAATCATGTTACATTTAACAAAAATGCTAATGTACAAAATAGCTAATGAAATTTCTACTCTTAAATATATGTCACAATAACAAGATGTAAAATATTGTTGTTTCACATAAATATTCCCGCGCATCGCACAGGGCGACAATAAGAGAGTTATTACACAAAAGACCAAATTTATGATTGGAAGGGAACATCATTTAGTCAAGGGCAAAAGTAAAGAATAAATTAAATTTGGGACAACTTGAAAGAGTTTAACAACTTTTCTCAACATCCATAAGAGAGTTGAAAGCAGCTTATATTTGAGACTAGAGATAATAATAATTTATGTGGCACATTCAAGATGGTAGAGGCATTTGATTAGGAGATAAACAAGTATACTTCAGTCTAGCAAATGATAACTTCAAACAGGAGTATGTGCCATAACAAGATTCTTCAGTGTCACAAATTCGTGAAACATTATCTCAAGTGCATATTCTTACTCTTAATAGTGAGCAACAATTGCTTTTAAAAGCACATGCTTCGTGGAAAGAAATTGAAAATGCATTTCTCAAAATTAAGGCAAACTATGCCCAAAGGATGTATACTTTGTCAATCACACTCAATTTTTAACCCCATCATTGCCACATCATCACTTTGAAACACTACAACACTATAACTATGATATAATATGTGTATAAAAAATTTTCAACTATAGAAACCTCTTTATAAATCGAGATGAATTATGGAGACAGTTGGCACCGACTTTTACACAATTTCTTATACCATCCATTTTTAGTTTAATTCATATTATTTTAGCTTAATTGAATATATTTCATATTATTTTTCATTAATTGAGATACTTTGGAATTTATTGATTTAACTAATTAATTAATGGATTTTTGTATTTAAATTTCCTATTTAATATTTTTGCACAATGTGGCTATGGAATGTTATTTTATTTGGTGCACATTTTTAGGAGCTTAGTTGAAGATCAACAGTGGAGAATATTTGGATTAATTTGGGCTCTTTTCAGATTTATTTCATAGCCATTTTATTTTAAATTAACACTTTGTAATTATAATTTTTAATTTTGGGATTTTCTTTGGGGAGAGAGAAAGGGACGAATGAGTAGTGTAGGCTAGGCAGTTTTTATTCTTTCCTTTAACAGCCTATTCTCTTTAGATGTTTTCTTCTTCCTCCTCCTCTCGTTTGCATTTCATTTTCCATGGAGACTTAGTGTTCTATGGTGTAATCAATCATGGATTCCAAACCTATGTTGTAATCAGAGTTCTTAGACATTAATGGAGTTATGATTTGCTTAATTCAGTATTGTTTCCTCTTCTTCTCCTCTGACTTCATGGTTTAATTTCTATTACCGATTGGAGTGGTTTTAATGCATGAATTCAGTTTTTATTGCTTTGAGGAATTTAGTCGTTGTAATCAATTGATATGTTAACCTATGAACAAATTAGCTTAGTTTGGATAATTACTTGAGCTCTCTTCTTAAAGTGTTTCAAATTGAAATTTTCATTCACTAGTAGAAAAAAGCCTTTCTACAACTCCATTATAAGACTATTAAAAAAATCCTCAAAAAAATGACTGGTGGTGTTTTTGTAAATAAGAGTTTCATTTATTAACTTTTTAGAACTATTGTTTATGAAACTGTCCATCCTAGATTTTACTTTTCTAGGATCGTTGGTTATCCCACCATCCTAGATTTATTAAAAAATGACCGGTTTTTGTCTGATGGACTGAAGACAAAATATGATATCGGTATATATTGACTGAATGCAGAAGAAAAAGATGGGATAAAATTTAGAAACTTAGGATATATCAATTGCTTTTAAGCAAATTTGCTTGTTATTGTGCTTAACCTTTTTTAGGGTCTAGTTTGGTAATTCCATATGTTCACTTTTATTTGAGTTCCCCTACCTAGATACTAAAATTATGGCTTATGAGTTTGAAGCATTGAATTACTAAGCCTCAATTGTAAAGATTGCTATTAAGCTCTATTTTATTGATTTTCATAGGTAACTCATACCTAAAGAACAACTAAGAATTGGTAAGAGAATTCTATAGATATTGATATCTCTGCATAGAAAATTAATTTATTGCTGACTCAAACTTTTTTTGGCATTATTTCTCTTTCGTAGATATGCCTTGGAAGTTAAACTAACCTCAGGTCTAAGAGGATATTGCGAGGGGATTGATGTATGTGGAATTCAATTATGGAGTACTTCAACAATCAAGAAGAATCCTAGGTCTCCACCTCCTGGATACATCATGACATCATTCCAGCAAGTCTTGTAACAACCCTCTTGACGCTTGTCTTTGGCATTGTGTGTATAACCGAAGAAAACAGGATGGATGAAGGTTCAAGTGAAAAAGAAATGAGCTCCACGCCGCGGTAAGAAGCAAGGCCGCCACGGCGAGAACCAATTCCAGTGGCATTTTTTGGCTGAAACTAGTAGTACCACGGCGGATTTATCTAGAGCCATAGCGAGAGTCAAGAAACTAGTTTAAATTAGAATCTTTTCGAATGAAAAGAAAAGAAAGAAACGGAGGGAGCGACGAAGAAGCAGCGAGAAGCTTTGCTAGGGCATGCAAAATCCGACTTGAGGGGATGTTTTGTGGACCATAGAAGTGTGATTCTCAGTTGGTAAGTGAATCTACTCTCTTCCTCTTCATTTTTCTCTTCAATTTTAAGTTGATTTTTGGGGGTTTGTGTGGGAGTCCATTTTTGGTTGATTTTCACCAATTAAATGGTGCATAAAGGGATTATTGGCGTGTGATTTAGTGTTATTGAAGCTTGGCTTTGAGTTTTGGTTGCATTATGATAGGTTTGAGTTAAACCCTAGGTTAGAATTTGGGAAAAGAAGTGGAAATCCGAAATGGTAAGTGTTGGTGTGTGTTTGAATGGTTGTTTAAGATTTATTAGTATGTGTGTATATTGTTAGAACTCTAGGCTAAGCTTGGATGGCTAGATTGTGGATTGTAGTGTTATGGGAGTTATATTAATTAAAGGTATTATATTATTGTAATGGTAGATTGGTTAATCGGAGACATATAGTTTGTGATTGGGGTGCACTCGAGGCTTGCCTAAGCCCCTGTATGCATGGTGCTGACAACCTAAGGTGATCGGGTGTTTATTTATATTGTATTATTTGTATTGTATGATAATATAAATATTGGTGTATATATGCATGTTTCTTTCACATAATGATATAGATGTATTTGTGTGTACTATTTTCCATATATCGTGATATGCACACAGTTATATGTTGATTATGATGATGATTACATATGTGATGATGATATTGATATGATATGACATAATGCATAGCATGACACTGAGATGATGATGATTATTATATGATGATACATGTGCATCACTACATGACATTGTGAGATTGTGATATATGGTGGATTGGGTGGTGATGACGATATGACATATGATGATATATATATTAGGGATGATAAGGATGGAATATATATATGTTAAGGAGGATAAGGATGGGATCCCTGCAGCTCAATAGCCTTCTAGGGCTAGGAGAGGAAAGACGCGCAGTGGACTATACCTTGCTTAAATCGCTGCCAATTCGTGGTGGGAATGGGGAAGGAGAGCCATGGTCTGAACATTAGTTTTTCTTTTGGCCAGGTGCACTAATGGGAGGTGAGCTTAGTGATATCCCGGAATTAGTTTTCACCAACAGTTGGAAGGGAATTACCTATACGAAATGTTCTGTTATGATAACAGCCCGTGGTTCTAGCTATGTGAGAGGGAGACATGCATTCCATTCATTTCACACTGCATTCATGGATTATATGAGATATATATGTATATATGTGTGTGGTGGTCCCCGGTTACTATGACATTGTCTCACACCTCCCCTTCCATGACTAACCTTTCAAGTGAAGACTTTGGTGCTAATTCGGAGAAGATCAAGAACTTAACAGTCTCTTCATCTTGGAGAATTCCAAGTTTAGTTAGTGGTTGTAATTTAGTTTATGTAATTCTGTACCAAATAGGTTGATATAGTTTGGTTGGCTAGATGAGTGTCCTAGGAGTATAAAGATGTATGTGATGTAATGATGTGTGATGTTGATAGTGGACCCTAGTATGGGTCTTTAATGTATGAGTAGGTATTTGTATGCTAGAATAGTTGAATGCGAGCCCAAAGGTGGTTTTAGGCCATGTATGTGAGTTTGGATACATAGTCTATTATGTGATTTTGGGGTTCAAGGGGGTTAACTCTCGAAGAAAAGGTTTTTTTAGGGTAAATCCTCCTTAGACATGTTGGTTTAGCTAAATATGACCTGTGTAAAGGGTCTCTAGGTGTCCATTTGCCTTTAGTGGCAATTGAAGATGATAGGTTGTGAGTTTTAGTCAAAAAGTGATCAAAATGGTGTTGGGTATCCAGAATCTCCAAATGGGGTTGGATTCGAGTAAAATTGGTGTCCATGGTTAGATAATGATGAGAATGACCTGTAAGAGTTAGAATCAAGTCAATCAAAGATCGAAGCATAAAGTTATGTGTGTCAGAAGTTGGCCCGGCAAATATGCAATTTGCGAATACAAGTTCTGATGATGGGGCCACGGCTCCAGAAAGCTAGGTCGTGGCACCAGCAAGTCAGTACCTGTTAGTGGATCCATGAAGGGTCGGAGCCACAATGCTACTGTAGCTGGTCACGGCCCTAATTCAATCTATTACTTTTTGAGCATTTTTCAAGATTTTGGTGCTCTAGAAGATAAGCTTTGGAGTGGTTTAATTGTTTTTGGAAGTATTTGATGTGTTTGGTTAAGGTTTTGAGGTTAAGAGTTGGTAGTGTGCTACATTTTGGTATCAGAGCAATGGTTCATGCCATTGTTTCTGCTTATGGAAATACTTGGCATAATATGGATTACAAAAACTCATATATTCCCGATGTAATACTAGTCCAAAGTCATATAACTAATTGTGTTGCCATTGGTGTATAGAGGGAACAATGTATTGCAAGAGGTAAGTAAAGTAATAGTGATCTCTAGAGAGAGATGCACGAGAAATGGGTTATATTGAATAACCAAATTATTGATTAAGGAAGAACCTTGAATAAAATGCAGAAGCAGTTAATTGGCAAAGGTATGGTGATGTAAATGAAGAACACAGTATGTATGTGAAGTTCAATGCTAGAGAGGTCAAGTCGACGAGTATAAGGTAATATGACTAATGGAATCGATATGGATATGATGGAGCCAGAGGGGCCCTAAGAGTTGGAATAAGAGGTATCTTCTTTCAATTGAAAGACTTTCGAAAGTTAATCCACCAGCTTTCGAAAGTAAGCTGAAACATGCGATGGCTAAAGAATGGGTGGATCAATTAAAAACTATATTTGGTGCTATGGATTGCATCTCTGAATAAAAGGTGTAATTTGTAATACTCAGGATGGAAAAGGAGGCTAAGCAGTGGAGGAGGCGAGTCTTACTGAGTGCTAAGGCTTCGGGAGCTAGCCTGGAAATAAAGGAGTAGTTATCAGTGGTGTCGTATACATCCTTTTAGGACTAGCGTGTGAAGATATATGCTTTGTCTTAATGAATGTGGGAGACTGATGAGGATAAGAGAACTTCAATTATCTATGTTTTTTCCTTTGGGGGGATTCTCAAGAGGAAATTAGCAAAGAAAGTGGAGAAATCCTAATCATAAGAGATAAGGTAAGTTGTTAAGTATTATAAGTGATGGAAATTGTAGAGAGTGAATATGGAAATGATGATTGAATCCTGAAGGTTGAAGGTTGAGGTATTCTAAAGCAATGAAAGAATTGTGAGAGAATCCAATCTATTGGTTTGGATACCAAGTTGGGTGTAGTGATGGTGGAAAATAAGTTAATTAGTAGGATTTTCTATTTGCAATAAAACATGTGTTCTGGAGTCAAGATAAGTGTCAGATGTTAAGGGCTTTAGCAATAACGATGATGGTGATCTTAGTGCAATCAAGGAGGACAGTGAAGAAACGCTGACTGTCATTTGGAGTGTTGTGTTCACAGATTGTGTAAGAAGTGGTTGGATAAATTCAGAATGAATTAGAAGGTTAAACAATGCTGAAAGGATACGAGATATGGTTAAAAGGTCACTAAAGTCCTTTGGGCTAAACCCAAATTGAAAATAGAGACTCTTGTCGATTTTATGGTGGATAAGGGTCCGGAAGAAGGCGGAGTTAAATTGTGAGATAGAAGGTTGTTTGGAATTGGATGTATTGATAAGTTTTGTAAATTAGAGGATAACCAATATGGGTTTAGATAAGGATTATGGTGATACCTTGTGAGGAACAGTGTACGGCGAATGAGTTGGAAGTTGTAAGAGATTGAAGGTGAGTTTTACAAGTAAGAACAAATTATAAGAGATGTTTAAGTTATAAGGAGTTTAGAAAGTGACTATCAAGTAAAGATTCTGAAGTTGATGAAAAAGTTTTTGTAACTCTCTCTCTCTGATTTAAAGTTAGGTCGGTAAGGGGGATGTGTTGTCAACTAGTTGTGGACAAGAAGTTGACCTGATTGATGGCGGTGGTTTGTGGGAGTGATTCAAGTATAGAAATGTCATGGGTATGGACTGAAGGAAGTTTCTTTCTTGGTACATTCTCTTGTCATAGAATGAATTATGGGATAATATATTACAAATGTAATGTGTCGGTTCCCTTCAGGATGCGTAAAGGTAGAAGTCATGGAGCTAACCCCTTTCCATATGCTTTTGCCCCTAGGTTTTTCCCAATAATAGCTCTAGAGAATGTGGGAAGTTGTTGTTATTGGGAAGCATGAGACAATCCCATGTGGTATGGAATCACGAGTCTAGAACTATCGGTTAACTAGTCGAAGCTTAATGCCAGTTGGTTACGTGGCTGACGCACCAGTTACTTGAGGTGCGAGGCACTAGTAGACTGAGAGTGAAAGACTTGGTGATGATATCTACGGGAACCCAATTCTGCTTTAATTCATGGTCTTGGATGTCTATCTCCTGAAAGATTGATTGGGTACAGCTGACCAATCAATCTGTATGTTGTAGCAATTCATTGATCATGAGATGAGTGGTCTATCATCTAATAGAAGGAATTCCAAATCTTTCAATAACAATGAGAAGGAGAAGAGGATTAAAGGCCTGAAAGTCAAGCTTGTATGGGATTCACAAAGATCGAGATAGGTAGTGTATTGTAATGGTAGAGTTGGATTGGAAAAAGAAATTTGAGTCGTGAGTAAGAACCCAAACATTGTTGGTAAAGGGTGAACAAGTTGTAACTATGGTGTAACAATGAAGGGTATTAGGCGGCTCCTAGCCTCTTGCTATAAGCATTAGGACTATGAGGTCCGTAGTGGGAAATGAAACTTGAACAGTAGGATGGAGGTGTACATGGGGGATGCGAGTGCATTGTACAACCCTATGTGCAGAAATGAAGGAATCAAAGTGCGCAGCAGAAGCAAATGTAAGGAACACGCAGATAGGATACTAGAAAGGCTATAAGCCCTACAATTGGAGAGGTTTATCCATAAGCAAGATCCTAGGAGAGATGCAGTGTAATAAGAAG
This sequence comes from Adenanthera pavonina, assembly GCA_026686845.1. Taxonomy (NCBI): domain Eukaryota; kingdom Viridiplantae; phylum Streptophyta; class Magnoliopsida; order Fabales; family Fabaceae; genus Adenanthera; species Adenanthera pavonina. Next base: position 21,622,125 of record JAIVEN010000022.1, on the reverse strand, counting down.
CGTGTGGAAAAGAAACGACATGGAATTAAAAGGATATAATTAAGTGGAAACAAGTATATAGTGTTAAAGATGAAAGGATGAGTAAGAGGAGAATAAGAATATGGCAATAGAAATGAAAAGAAAATTGGAAGGACCTTTCTAAAGAATATAAGAAGTTAATGATTGGTTGTTGGTACTAAGGTTTTATGAGGTTACGGAATCATTTTGCAAAGTGGCCTTACTATAAGGAAATATAGTTCGGTCACTGGAGAAGTTGTTTTGATGCTAATGAGACCAAAGGAATTTTAGTGGATGTTAAAGATGTGATGGTTTTGCCTATGCCTTTGGTAGTGCCATTTGGTTGAGAAGTGTAAGATAGAGAGTTTTTATATGGTATGCACTTGGACAGTACAATAAGAATGACTTTCAGAATGTCTGATGACAGTTTTAAATTGGTTAATGCCAAAGGTATAGCTAATGGATTCCATGAGATGCGGTAAGCATGGTTAATCTCATTAGGAGACATGCATTCCATTCATTTCACATTGCATTCATAGATTGTATGAGATATATATGTATATATGTGTGTGTGGTGGTCCCCGGTTACTGAGACATTGTCTCACACCTCCTCTCCATGACTAACATTTCAAGTGAAGACTTTGGTGCTAGTTCAGAGAAGATCAAGAAATTAACAGTCTCTCCATCTTCAAGAATTCCAAGTTTAGTTAGTGGTTGTAATTTAGTTTATGTAATTCTGTACCAAATAGGTTGATATAGTTTGGTTGGCTAGATGAGTGTCCTAGGAGTATAAAGATGTATATGATGTAATGATGTGTGATGTTGATAGTGGACCCTAGTATGGGTCTTTAATGTATGAGTAGGTATTTGTATGCAAGAATAGTTGAATGCGAGCCCAAAGGTGGTTTTAGGCCATTTATGTGAGTTTGGGCACATAGCCCATTATGTGGTTTTGGGGTTCAAGGGGGTTAACTCTTGAAGGAAAGGTTTCTTCGGGATAAATCCTCCTTAGACATGTTAGTTTAGCTAAATATGACCTGTGTGAAGGGTCTCTAGGTGTCTATTTGCCTTTGGTGGCAATTAGAGATGATAGGTTGTGAGTTTTGATGAAAAAATGGCCAAAACGGTGTTGGGCATTCAGAATCTCCAAATGGAGTTGGATTCAAGTGAAATTAGTGTCCATGGTTAGATAATGATAAGAGTGACCTATAGGAGTTGGAATCAAGTCAATCGGAGATCGGAGTATGAAGTTATGAGCATCGGAAGTTGGCTCAACAAATCTGCAATTTGCTTATACAAGTTCTAATGCTGGGACTGCGGCTCCATATTGCTTTTTGAGCTATTTTCAAGGTTTTGGTGCTCTGGAAGATAAGCTTTGGAGTGGTTTAATTGTTTTTGGAGGTATTTGAAGTGTTTGGTCAAGGTTTCAAGGTTAAGAGTTGGTAGGGTGTTACAACTCTCCTTATAATTCCATTTTCTATGTATATATGTATATCATTCCATTTTGGAAAATCCAATGAAAACTTTGTTCATGGATTCCATTTGAAGTAAATAAACTAAATCTATGTTAGCCAATGAGATCAATATATACACCATGTATAAACTAGGCAGCGGAGCTGAACATTTGTATAAGGATTTATCTTTATTATTTATCTATTCAAATTATTACTTTGATTTTGAGCCCATGGATAATCATAGGAGCTTTCTTGTCTTTGTTATGCTCTTGTTTGAAGGAAAATTTAGTGCTTACATGAAAATAAAAAATAAAAGGGTTGCTTATATATAATTGCAAGTTTTTCCAAAAAAAAAAATTCACTTTTAAAAATTGTTGTGGACACAACAGTCCTAGAACATCCACTTTTCAAGATGGTTGTGCGCACAGTCCTAGAAAGTATATTTACTAGAATGGATGGCTGTAGCCACAATCATTCTTGAAAGTACTTTCTAGAAACTATTCTAGAAAGTTATACTTTCTATGACTATTACTTTTACAACTACATGAAAACTATTCTAAAAAGTCAATTTTAATAGTTTTAAGAAGCCTTCTTTTTACTAGTGATTAGATTGCAAATTAATTGATGAGATTTCAATTGATTTATAGCTTTAGTTCAATCTATCTTCTAATTAAATGATTATTTGGAGAACCCTAACTGTTACACCAAGAAATTAAACACTTAATTTGATTCAATTTGCATACTGAATGACGAAGATTAAGCATCAGGGGAAGAAACTGTGATCGATTGTACTACCCATGATCATTAGTTTCCATTATTTTTACTTAATTTTGGTTACTTAGCTTAGTGAGTTTAATTTCTGTCAAATCCCCATTTATTGTTCTATTCCATTAATTAGTTTTATTTTTTTTTCTGATTTAATTGATGGAGTTTATGAGTTCTTTAATGCAAATCCTTTAACTTGTTTAATTCAACACAATTCGGCAGTTGTGATCCAAGACTTACATTAATTTTCCCTTGCTTAATTTACAAGGCTTTTGACTATTTTTTCCTATTATTGTCAAGAAAAAGACCCCATACATATCGTGGGAACAAAATAACATGGAGAAACAAATAATTAAACACCTAACGTAAGACTTATCTCCTATTCTAGTCTTCTGGGCTCTACTCTAGGACTAAGGTACCATATAGGCCGTAACCACTCACTCTTTAGGCATAGGTATACCCACACGGACACAACAGAGTAAAGTAATATACAAACAGCTTTAATATAAATTGTTTCGATATATATATATATATATATATAACATCCACAAGGGAGGTACTTATATATATCTAAAAGGATGACTAGCTATATAGCTAGGCATCTTTTTCCTAGTTTAAGAGTTTGTGGAACCATTCAATCTGATAAAGAACAGACATGAGTGAGTTATCTGTATCATTAGAATTTAAAAGCCTAGAGGGAGAGCAAGTGGCATGTAATAATCAAAAGAAACAACAACAAAAATTGTGGCCAAGAGTTAAGAGAGACAAGTGGTTGCATTGTAGGATGTGAGGTTTGCTTCTGAATGATTTTTTTGATGTGGGAGAATTAATTATTTGTGCCCCACGTTTTGTTTACCCCGTGAGAGTTACGTGGAATGGAATCTTTCGTCTTCATAGATATACCACCTTTACTATAACCCCAATGTATATGTTCATAAATCTATAATTAATCAGACTGATCAATACGGATGGATCAGTGAACTTGAAAAGCAAATCTACTTGTGGAGGATTAGTTCGAAACGACAGCGGATTCTGGATCAAGAGTTATATATGTATACGCAGGATGGTTATAGTTTTCACTGACTCAAATGAAAGCTTTGAAGCTGATTCAGAGGGAGCTTGCATGCCAGAATCCGTCCTCTGGCCAATTACACAATTAACTGAGATAAGAGAATTAAACGAAGTTGGTCAGTGAACTACTGTCTTGTTGGTTATCTTGTATGGCTTTTTGTCATAGCCTTTTCATTGAAACAAAGAAATCTTAATTAATCAAGCACGTCTTTGTGTATATTTCTTAATGTCACTCTCTTTGGTCACTTATAACTCTTCTTCATTCAAGCTCTAACGAGTATTTTGGATAAATTAGAAATGGATTAGAGAGACAAAAATTAGGGGGAGTTTAAGAGAGTAGATTTGGAGGGGTGCGTACTAATTAAGCTTATTAACTTTGATCGAGCAAAGGCATGCATATCCACAGTTTTCAAGAATGACACTGTAAGAGATATAAAGATAGTTAGTGATAAAGGTTAGACACATTTTAGGTCAGAAATGGTGGGTCTTAATATCATGTGGGATGTCTCCTCTTTTCTCACATCCAAAACTGCTTCATTTTAGTGCTTCTCGGAGCTCAAATAGATATGTAAGGATTTTCTCCTCCCAAAAAAAAAAAGATACAAGGATTTTATGAATTTTTCATTTTTGATTCAACTAATTTTATTTATAAATAATTAATATAAAATATAAGAAATATATAGATTCAATAATATGTATGTTTCATCTCAAACAACTATATAAATTCATACGACCCACTATAATTAATTAAATTATATGAAACGTAGGTCACATGAATGAAATAAAAGATATGATGTAATTGACATATATATTGCCAAACACAATGTTTACCACTTAGCAATCTAATTAACTGTCTGAAAAAATTCAAGAAATGTTATCCAATTCTTACTGCAGAGAATTCAATTTCTTCTCCAAACTCAAACTCACATTTTCTTCCTTTCTTATATATAAGAGAGAGAGAGAGTGTGTGTGTGTGTGTAATATTTACAGAATGCTAAAAGAAGTGTAAATAAGATAAAAATAACGCTTATACACAACTATATATTTTTGTTTTACTCCTTTTGAATGTGCAGGTGCTTGAGTGTACATGATCCAAGAGTTCTTCCACCATTTTCTGCACAGAATATATTGTAATCGTAATAATTAATATTACATCTTTAATGTTGAAGTGTGTGCGGGAAAAGCCTTGCCTTGGGGGAAAAAGAAGAAATGTCCTGAATAATGATTGTAAAAGTTAATTGCCTTAAAATATTTTTAAGGTTTTTTTCTTTTTTCCTGCATTTTTAGGGTTTAACTTAAGAAGCAATATATAGTTTCCTGGTAAAGTATAAATATTTTTGCCCGATGCAACAAAAAATTCCACTGTATATAGTGCATACTGATAGAAAACAATGTATATTTGTTAAGATTTGGTTACTGTAACTAAAAATAATGTTTGTTATGGTTTTTGTATAAATAGAAATAGATATATTGATATGCTAGTGAACTAAAAGTAGGTTAACTTACTATTTATAAGTAATTAATAGTGTAATTTCTTGTAGATTTTGTTTATTTATATTAATGTGATGTAGATTAGAATATTCTTTTCGTTATATTCAACACCAATTTCCAAATTATTAATATCAATATAAAATTTATAAGATGTTACATTATTTATAAGTTATGAATATTACAACCCATTTGTCAAACTTCATATAACACATAAGCCTCTTAAATGAAGTCTTCTCCTCATACAAAGAGCTTACATTAATATATATATATATATATATATATATGATCTTTGGCCTTTTTAATTCTTTATGGTCAATTTTTCAACTGAAATTCATTTTCATTTAGGGCCTTACTTAGCGGGCGAATGAGTTGGGCTCAAGGTCCAAAATTATCACGGAAGCAAAGCAATTTACAAGACTCAGCATTTATTCGGGAAAGATAAATCATCCTATTACAAAAAAAACGGAAAGTTCGAAAATAATAATAAAAAATATCACATTTATCATTTTTTCGCAATATATATATTTGCAGTTTCCACAGTGGCATGCTTTTGCTCACCATCGAATAAAATATTTTCTGATATATTTTCCAACCACCAATGGTATCATTTTTGTGTGATTCAGTCATTTCATATTTTTATAGTTCAACTTTTATGTCACTCTCAACTTATTTTTTTTATCAAAAAATGCTTATATGAGTTAATTTTTGGACCTCGTTAAGGCCAGGGCAGACCATACAACTAAAAGAGTCTTTACATATTTACAAATTATAGTTCATTTTTATATCACTCAATTTAATTCTTTGTTTATTTAAACAAATTTAGGTAAATTGATTCTTAGGGATTTATTAGGACTAAGGTAAGTCTTAAGAGTCAGAAAACACTTATAAAGGCACTTCTACATTACCCACTAATGAAGTTCTTACACCGGCAGTGTGATTCAAACTCATCTTATCGGGTATAAGTTATATCCTTACCAACTGGAACAAAACACTCTCAATTTAGTTTTGAATCTGGCAGACATTTTTTTGGGCTTGACTAACATAGACATTTAACTAAACTAATCCATTTGGGGCCCAAAAAAACGGATAACACTAACCTAATTTGTCCGCTTGTTGGCCCAAAAAGTAAAAAATCAATAATTGGTCGCTTTGTTGGATAGATTTGAACCTTACAAGATCTGCTTTTTTTGGGCCGGAGAACCTTACTAGATATACTTAGACTAGCAATGTTTAGCAAATTGTGAAATGCGACCAACCTGTTGGGTCTTGGTAGTCAACAATGTGCTTCTTTGGGTTTAAGACCCATTTAAAGTCCACTAGAAATTTCAGCCCAGCCCATTGTTACGGAATTGTGTTGGGCTAGTTTTCGGATAACAAAAATTGTTTATTTGACGTGAGTCAATTTTGAACTCTGAAGGTATGAAGATCACCCTCACACATTTCGCGACCAACAAAAGCAATCCAGAATAAATTTATATATGATTATAAATATAAATATCAATATAAATATTCTATTTTGATTTTGTATAAACGATAGGGAAAACTGGAGTGACAGAATGAAGAAAGAAAATTTGAAGTGGGAAGAAGAAAAGCAAACAAATGTGAATTTGATTCATCTCAATTTCAATTTTTAGCCTTCAGATTGATATTAATTAATAGTATAGATTGATTACTAAAAATATTATTCGATACTCATAGTTATACTTAATGGAGCTGTGATTGATCTGGAATGTTAAATGTCAATCTAGCAGACAAAAATTGAAATTTAAATAAATTTAGATAAAAATAAATCTAGAGAATCCAAATTGAACAAAGGTTAGGTCGAAGTATAGAGTGGTGAGAATGACAATCACAAGTGTGGGGAATAGGTGGTGAAGTAAGTGGAGAAGAGAAAAATATTATGCACGCAAATTGGAGACAAATAAATTTAGTATAAGTAAAATTGGGAAAAATATACTCAAAGTTGCACTGTTCCAAGAGATATAAAAAGTGCAACTTTCAATTTTTAGCTCCATACAACATATGGGGCCTAAAATTGTATTTGTCATAATTTACGCATAAAAAATTATTGGATGAAAAATAAAATAAATAATATCTATTATACATCATTATATAACAATAATTATAATTTTTCACTATCTTTTTATTTAAAAACGCAGACAAATTTTTGAATTATAGAAATCATTTTTTATTCATTTCATTTCAAGTATTAAGTGGTGCTTAAAAGAGAGCAGAGAATTTGAAAATTTTCTTGCTTACAGAATGATAAACTATTGCCATATGCAGCAAGGCAACAGATAATGTGTTGTGACTGTCACAACATTAACATTAACTAACACAGGCCGAATAAGTTGCTTCAAAACAAACAATACGACCCATTATCCCCCACTAATAAAATTTTTTAAAAAAAAATGAAAAACAATAATGACAATAATTAAAAAAAAAAGACGGTTTTTTTGTTTTACTTCTCCTCTTATTGTCTCCTCTTCCTCACAACATATATTCATAGAAAAATGCGATTGCTTTGTCACTCATCCATCACAGGGCAGATAAAATTATAATAAAATAAAAAAAAATGAAGTTTCCATGTTGAAATTCAACCACAAAAATCAATCAACTGCAAGACATGCCCAACGGAACACATAGCTTTCATCAGATTTGTCTCCTACGGAAACCATTTCACACAATCATCCAGTGACTGATAAACAATGAGTTTCCAGAAACTTATAATTATATTAATTAATGATTTTCGTATTATAATAACTTATAATTATCTAATATGCAAAGGATACGTGCAAGTTCAATCAACTTTATTAAGAATATGAATTAAAATGCTAGCTGCACAAAGTATATACGTTTCCTATGTGGAATTCATTAATTGGATAGATTTATGATTTTATCATTTCTGTCGACTTCATTTCTGTCTGCGACTGCCAATTCTGGGGATATACCCTCATGTATTGAATTAATCTGCCTTATCTTCCTTCTGTTTATCTTGTTCTGTATCATGATTTCTAACTAATTACATTAGTTTATTCCTTTAATAGGATAGAACTTAGAGTTAATCAGAATATTAAAGGTAGCAATGGTCAAAATGTGAGGATGTGTCATTAACTGGGGAGCTGGCTTATTATTTGAAGACATCAAGTTATGTTCATTCTAAAGATGAGTAAGCCGTGGTTTATTTTTTTAGAAAAAAAAATTAAGGGATATAGGATCTACTGATCCTCAGTGTTTTCCCAAATTATCATATTAGTCCCTATCTTTTCATTTTAATTAAATAACTATTTATAGTTTTATATCATTAAGGAGTTGGTCCTTAATATTTCCAAAAAACTTAGTAATTTAATTCTTATATCCTTCACCATGGCATTAGTGCTATTAGAATTGAGAAACTATGATTAATACATAAATTATTAGGGTTGATTGAACTATATTAAAAAAACTTAAATATCCACTAATGATTTAGATTTATACTCTTATGTTTTTGTATTTTTTAAAAAAAATATATAGTCCAATTAGTCTTAATAATCTATGTGTTAATCCAAATTAACTAACTATTAACCGCATATCATTTCAATTTTAAAAGGGTGCAACAGGAGGGCAACGGAATTAAATTACTTAGTTTTTTAAATATTAAGGATTAACTTTTTAATAATATAAAATTAGAAGGAGTAATTTAATCATAATAAAAAAAAATAGGAACCAATATAAAAATCTAAAAAAACTTTGAGGATCGGAAGGTCATTTATCCCAAAAATTAAATTAGGGATTTTTTTTTTAAAAAATTAAACTAGAGTGGGCTCTATGTATGAGCCCGAAAGATTAACAGTATAATTCTTTACACGTTTTAATTTATATTGTATATTAGATATATTCATATTGGTGGGGATAAATTTGAAACTTGAAATTCAAACAAAGATGAACATATAAATTGTCTCAACCAGTCACCTCTTCATGAAAGTTTGTATATGGTTGATATTTGATTTTGTGTTCTGGTTTTCTATTATGTAATGTGTTGCTCTCTTTGGGTGCTTTGCTCTTTTATGTTTCGAAGCCCCTGGTTGCTCTTTTTTGTTGTGGATTAATTTATTTATCGCATTCATTAAAAAAGAATTCAAACAAAAATGATAAAGGAGAGTCTGAGCAATGGGGGAAAAATGTTGCAACCTGGACCCGTTTAAGAGGTAAAGATGGGTGAACTATGAGTAGATGTCCAAGGTTCAAACTTTGATACAACAAAAATGAAAAAATGTTTAGAAAAAGTGGCATGATAAATCTATCTATTATAAATAAATCCTATAAAATATCAATTTGGAAAGAAAAAAAAGACTTATGAATAATATTGAGATATTACTTACATATCTTATGTCAAGTTATGTGATAGGTCCCACAAATATAAATTCTCGTATACCGCACAAAAAAAACCTAGTTAAAAGAAATAACTTGTGAAATAGAGTTCAATGCTAACGTAACATGTTACTATTTACAAGCCCTTTTTACTAGATGTTAAAGTTTGGATTGGTCATTGAATCAGTTGAGACACCTATTCAAGGTTCAATAATCAGATTAGAGTCAGACTGGAGTCGAATCACTTGTGAATAAATTGATATATTTTAAATAATAAAGATGAAAAATATAAAAGATATTTATCCATAATCATAAAATTAACATTCAATCTATGATGAAAAGTAAATTTAATAATATATAGAAAATTAAAAATATTATTAATAAGTTTTACAACCTAATATTAAAATCTAAACAAGTTAATATTAATCTATAATTATATTTTGAATTCAAAATAATCAATTAATATTCTATTTTTATATTATTTGTTAAGTAAATTTATTATTATTATTAATTATATATCATAATAATACTTATAACATATTATAATATAGAAAGAAAAAAATTATACAAAAAATAATACTACTTAGTATTAAAAATAATGTTATTTTATTTAAAAAAAAATATTTAAAAAATTAAAAAATTAAAAAAAGGGCCAGACCAGTTGAAATCGATTTTATACCAGTTTTTTTACCAGTTTTGTACTGGTTGGCACTGGTTCTGAAAAACTCCGGTCATCATCTATGACTGGACCGAACTAGGCACCTGTTCTCAATCGAACCAGCTGGTTCGATCCAATTTTTCCTACCCTTCTTTTTACAAAACGACTTGGAGAGAATTTTTTGTTTAGGGTATTTAAATTTAATATGAACAGTTGATTTTTAAAATTTTGAGTTAAACCTTATTTGTTAAAAAATGATAATTAGATTATTATTTTTATTTTTATATCTGAGTACTTTTTATAGAATAAAAATGAATATTAAAGATGTCGTGTCTAAGATGAGTAGAAGATTCAAATATGTGAATGCATGTATACCATTTCAACACATAATTTTAATAACAAATAAGTGTCTTATTATTACATTACTTCGTTATTAGTCCAATTAGTAAAGCAATCTGAAAGTTACATGTCAAGATCAACCATGGACAATTCAAACCTCTCTTTATATTTAGAATAAATATAATAAGATAACTAAAGTGCATTACATTGAAGAAACCATTGATAGTTAAGTAAGGTAACTACAGTTGACGAAGTCACTAGGTGGAGAGCAATTTTGTTATTTATGTGGTTCGTAAGTGTTTGGGAGTATTTATAAAAATCTTCATGAGGACTTGGAAAAATAATTAATTGGTCTTCGTCAAAATTTGCTTCCCATGCATATTCCAACCAAATAACATTTTCCTTTTCGTTGACTCTGCCATCTCTCACTTATATACATATAATGAGTAAAATAGATTTAATATCCATTAAGTAAAATCATGAGTTTAAATTTTGTAAATGAAAAAAAAAACCATGTAGGAATAATTATCCCTCATTTGTGGTCTGATATATAGTACTTGAAACGTAGTTCAGTTTTTCTTCTTCCAAAGGCAATAAATGTCGTTTTAGGCATCCTTTTCAATATAACAAATATATATATATATAACACTTGTTTTGGTAGCTTGTATGTAGTAGCTAGCACTCTTGTGATTCTTTTCTAGAAAAGAATTAGTTTGTATTTGATATTACTAATTAATTCGGATTTGAATTGTGTTAACTCTACATGAGTGGAGAAATTCTCTCAAAATAATTTTTTATATTAATTAAACTCGAAATTGAGACTTAGTTTAATGGATATAAGGAAGTTCAATTGAAACTAAAAGGTACAAAATGTGTCAACAAAGGCAACATGTTATACTTAGTAGGTTTCATGTATGATCATAAGTGAAACTAAATTGACAAGATTATTAATAAATTAAATGTATTAGCATGCATGCCTTCATTTATGTCTATATTGAATTTTGACTTGTCAACCTTTACATATATATAAAATTAGCTTTAGAATAAAAATGCATACTATTTGTATCCAAAAAAAAAAACAACATACTATAGAAATTCGTAATTTGATTCCGAAAAGAGGTGAGACCTTTCAAAAAGAAGTTCGAAGAAGTCACTTTCAAGAGTAATCTTCCTCAATTGAGCCATCTTAAGTCCTTCAAGTGCTTGTTAACATCAATCAAATCATCTATATACGATAAAAATTTAAAGAATACTGGACTATTATTTCTTTTAAATCATCTTATATTTTAAACCCAATCTACTTAAAATTAGAAAATTTATTGAGATTCAGACCAAACTAATCGAAATTGAGTTGGGTAGTATCACAGAAGGAGGCAATTAAGCTCTACCTCTAAGTATTTAATGCAATTGCATTCTTAAGACTTAAACTCAAAACCTCTTATTAAATTAGTATAATCCTATCAGTTGAATCCAGCTTTTGAAGATTCAATTTTGTGGGCCAAAAGGGATATATAATTTCCTACATAAAATGAAATTGAATGAAAAAAATAAATAAAATAACAATAAATCTTGTGAATAAACAAGCGCGTAGCTCAAAGCTTAATTGATAGGGCACAGTATTAGTTTAACTCGTGGTATTGTGTTTGAGCCCTAAATATGTTGTTATATTAAAAAAGAAAAAAAGAAATCATTGTGAGAGTTTTTAAGCCCTTGTATTCCTTCGTGACTCGATCTAAGAATTAATTGAAATCTAAGGTGATGTCACATTGGATCGATAAAAAGACAATAATATTGTTGAATAATTTATATAATTATATAGATTGTTTTTATACATTAAAAATAAATTTTAATTATTTGTCTGAAACATATAAAACCAGGTTAATTATTTGCTGTAGCTAGGTAGGTACATATGGGGGAAAGCAACTTACAATGTGAATACAATTCGTTAAAGGCATTTGTTTCAGAGTCATTCTGACTTCGATGTGAATGCCCAAAATCTGAACATTTTTTTCAAAGTGAAATGGATGACTTGTTATAATTAACCAATATTGTTTACTGATTAAAATAATGAAAAGGAAAAAAATACGATTTCTCTGTTGAAGTTTTCAAAGAATAAATGAAAAATTTATTGTACCCAAATGCATGATTGCACCTGTCGTATTCATACCTTGATTGAAATTTAAAAAAATGGTTCCCAACCAAAGACTTAAAAAAAGAAAGAAAGAAAGAAATGCAAGAAACAGATGCTAACTATGATAATCATAATTTGTTTAACTGAAAATGGTAAATATAATAATGAGTCCATTTTAAATTAAAGATTTATTACTGTATTTGTTTTTATCAATATGCAAAAAATATAGGTTAAAATTTATTTTAATTGCTAATGAAATGTGGTTCACTTGCTAAAAATAGATCTTATACCTTAAAAAAGAATGAGTTTAAGTCCTATTGTCACTGTAAGATTGTTGTTGGTAAGTACTAATATGTAAGTACTTTTATAAATAATTTTCATATCATGAGGCCTACAATAATCTGGATGAATTTTCAAAATCCAAATTACTTAATTGACAATAAAAGTTTGTCCAATTGGTAGAGATCAATCTATACCCTATAAAAGAATGAGTTCAACTCCTTCTGTATCAATGTAATCTGAGTACTAGAATATATACACAATTACACACACATACACATCAATTTGTATTAAAAAATGTTATTGCAAAATCCATTGTAACAATTTTGTGACACCCTAATTTGTAACAAGCCAATCTATTGCAAAACCATTTTCTATTACAAATTTTTCTAATTTTGTCTCAAATTTTGTCTATTATTGTAATATATAGTAAGTATCTTTATAAGTGTTCTTTAAATTTTAAGATCTATCATAATCTTAGTGAACCTTTATAATCCAACTCTTATTTTTTAAAATAAAAAAATTATAATAATTATACATGCTGAAATAAAAAGGAATTAAATTTCAAACCTTTTTTCCCTTTTTGGCAAAAAATTTCAGACCTTGAAAGCAATTTTTGTTCAAATCGTGTGTGCTGCTAGATTCCTTTCATCCTTCAGATAACATAACGTCAAATAGTAGACCTTGGCCTTGTGTGTAAATATGGTTAAAAAAACAAAATCTCATTGGGAAACTCAGAACTCTAGCCTCGTTGGCCAAAGAAATGAAAATAAATTTTAGTCTCTAGCTACACATTCTATATCTGTTACATATATAAATATATCAATTCGGCAAGCTCTCTAAATTTTTTTTTTCTGGTGGGGTGAACGTTACAAATCCAATCTTTTCAATCTCTTTCACTTTATTCACATTAATTAAGTTTCATTTCAAGAAATGTATGGTTAATTAATTAGAGTAACTGATCGATGTTAAAACTCGATTGGTCAAAAAAGCAACAAACTTATGTACAAAAGCCTCCTTTTCTATTTTACTTTTCATCTAATTGTCTTTATATTAAATTACACATATATTCTTTGAATATTATCAAAATTATACTAATATTCCTTTTCTTCTTTAAGTCTACATAGATTTCTCCTAAAATCAAGAAAAAAGTTATAAGATTGTTCTTATTGTTTTTAATTTACACAGGTTTTTCTGTTATTTTTAAAATTTATGTGAACATCTCTTAAAAGCAAAAAATAAATTACATGGATGATATTAGAGTTTTACTAAAATTACACAGACCTTTCTTTTATCTTCATATAATATTTGCGTATATTTTGAAAATATGAAAGATACGTGTGTGGTTTTAACAAAACCTAATAAATACTTATGTAATATATTCTTGATTATAAAGAAGTACATTGTGAATTTTTAAAAATAGAGAGAATCAAATATTATATAATTTTCATAAAATAATTTTTTTTTTAATTTCAACAATGAAGAGAAGGTCCATATATTTTAAATAAAATTAATAAAATCTCTGAAACATTCTCTTCTCTAGTTTTTAGTATAACATCTATATATATTAATATTTTAAAAAAGAAAAAATACTGTTAATAAGCATGGTTATGAATAGTATTTTTCTTACTTTTCTCATTTTCTTTAATATTTTATTTTTTAAATTGTTTTAATAATTTTTATTTTAAACTTTTAATTCCCCCACTCCCCCCACCCTCTTTAACATTCTCTATTTAGAAAAAAATATTTTAACATTTTTTACTTTTTACTTTTAATTTTTGTTTATTTAAATTTTCTATATTTTATCAAATATTATAAAATGTTTCTCCATATATTTTCTCTTTTTCTATTTTCTTTTTATTTTCCATTTTCTCTCTTTCCTCTAATACCTTGTGTTATATAAAATTTTTAAATCCTCTCCCTATATTTTTCTGTCTCTCTATTTATATCCTTATTATTAATTTAACTTTTTTCCCTTATTTAATCATATCAAATTAGATCAAATGTACAGCAGAAAAACACTTTGCACCTTCAGTTTATGACCATTTTTTTATTCTATCACTCCCTCTCAAATAGCATAAATGTATTTTTCATATTTAAATTTTAAATCTTTTAACTCTATTATTTTCTTACTTATTTTTTATCCAAATTTCATAAATTTTACATTATTGTCTTTTAATGAACTTAATATTATATATATTCTATATATAGGATCAATTTTTTTTATTTTTACATGTCTCGTGCATTGTATGGAACAAGACAATCTAGTTATATAAATTTATTTGTCATTATTATATTTCCTTTAGAATATATGAAAATTAAATTTATTAAACGAAAGTAAACTAGAATATAATTGTAAAAAAAAATCTATTCTTAGTAGAACTAATAACACTTTTAAAAAATAAGAAAAATACCAAACATATATAGTTTAACCAATTTTTTCAAAAAATGTTAAGGATAATTTATTCAATAATCAATGTATAATCGATATATATATATATATATCAATATACCAATATAACATCTATTAAAAAATTACTCTATTTATAAGTTGCCAACAGTGCAATTACCTCAAATTTCATGCAATACATGTGATCTGCCATCTAATTTACTATTTATATTCTTTTGGAGGGGGTAAATTAAATGTCATCAAGTGCTATTGTAGAACTAAGACCTTCATTCGCGAAAGGTTAAGTACGATTTTGATGGACTATTTTATTTTTGTTTGATCTGAAATTTTGATGGACGATTGATAGGATCAGTTTTCTGAATATTAAAATGGCATTCCATGGGACACTGACACTCCCTTCAATATTGTTCCTTCTTTTTACACATTACATAGTTTATTTTAAATCTCGTCTCTTAATAATTTTACGTATATATTCGTCTCATGAAAATATGACCCACACTAGATTTTTGGTTTTTTTTTTTCAATTTTCATGTTGGCCGTCTTGTTCATATATATTTGAAACTCATTTCAATTAAGATTATTTGTGCCAAATTTCTAATTAATTATATTCAGTCATATGCACGCATACAGTGGATAGTTAATAGATAATTTTTTGCTAATATATATTTATTTATTTTGTCCAGCATAATATATAAATTTATGAGAATTGAAGTGATTAAAATTTTCGAGTGTATAATTAATATATCATATAAAAAACGTCTGAACATTATTTTTTTTAATAACAACCAGTTTTAGAAAAATCACATTGAATTCCGATTAATTCAAATTAAGTTAAGTAGGACCAAATGAATGTAAAAATTTTTTTATAGAAAATAAATATCAAAGTGCTTGAACCACCTATAATTGGTGCCTAAACATTACTACTATACTCTTTGATTTCTGTTTTTTATGTGATATCATATTAACTAATATATATGTTATGTTATAAAAAATAAATTATTTGATTTTTATTCTTTTCAAAATAGTTTAGCAATTAAGTACTCATTGGAGAGCAAATAGTTAAGATGAAAACAAACGGGGCTAAACAAATGAAGGATGGAAAAATAAAGTAAAACACTTTTAAAGCAACTAAAACAATGATTAACATGTCATCTGAGACTAGTTCAAGTGGTAAGGGTGGAGTATGGTATGAGTAGAGGTCAAGAATTCAAATCCTTCTTATTATAAAAAAAAACAATAATTAACAGAATCATTATAATTAACTAAAGTCGCATGTTGTCAAAATATATACATATAAAATTGGTGACTAAATAGAGTTAGCCTCCACCCACAATTTATAATATATATATATATATATATGTTGGAAAATGTAAATAAAAATAACCAGAAAAAGTATCCATGTAACATCCATGAATCTATGATTAATATGGTTACATGAATTGTGGATTAAAAAAGTTACATTGAATTAAGTATACAATGAATTATGGTTTAAATAAGTTACATTGAATAAAGTATACAATGAATTATGGTTTAAATAAGTTACATTGAATAAAGTATGCAATGAATTGTGGTTTAAATAAGTTATATTGAATAAAGTATGCAATGAATTATGGTTTAAATAAGTTACATTGAATAAAGTATGCAATGAATTATGGTTTAAATAAGTTACATTGAATAAAGTATGCAATGAATTATGGTTTAAATAAGTTACATTGAATAAGGTATACAATGAATTGTGGTTTAAATAAGTTACATTGAATGAGGTATACAATGAATTATATTAATGAGCATACACTGAATAAAGTTATTCATTGGATTGATGTCACTTAATGGCCAAGACATCAACACTATAAATACCCCTCTCATTTCTTCATTTTAGCACCCCACCAATTGTGAGTGAAAGAAAGAGAGAGCCAAGGGAGAGAAAGAGAGTGTGAGTGCAAGAGAAGGAAAAAGAAGGAAGGCAGGCTGTTTAGCTCAAAATACTTTTCGGTGGAGGTAGTATATTATTTATTTCATGCATTTTCTGTAAATTAATTATGGATGTTATGTGATACTATTGGATGAGTTATTTCAATATAAATGTTTTAAAATGCTATGGATGTCTAGTATTAAGAGGAAACTCTATTGAGTTTTTTTTTATGCATCATGAAATATGAGTTATTTGGTTGTTTGCATAACTACTTAATTATGAGCATGATTTGTATGAATGAATATATATACTACTGAGATTTTCCCAAATCTCACACCCAATGACTAACATTGTTAGGAACAAGCACAAGCAAAAGCAAAGACAAGGGGATGGTTAACTAAGAGGAAGCAGACCGGAGAAATATTATTTTGCTTTATAATAAATGTAATTAAATTATGGAGATATGTTTTAGTTATGATTTCTATTTGCTGGCTTTACTTTAGATGTTTTGGAACAATTATTACATGATTACAGTATGGTTGGTTTAATTATTATTAATTAAGGTAAACTTTTATATTAGTTATTGTCTTTTGAACAACTTCATTTTGAAAAGTTTTAAAAGTTTTATTATTCTAGATATTTAATTCTTTCCGCTAGATATATAATATATGATTAAAAGCCTAGTAAAATAAGATGTCACATTTTTGGTATCAGAGCAACGATCTGGGTAAAACCTTGCAATTGGAAAGTTTTGTATGTTTTTAGTTATAATTTTCTCTTAAGATAGCTAGTGCTTATCAGTTGCCTTAGTTGCAGATGGCCAATAACTCGAATGCAGGAAATTGGGATGAGCCTAACCTAGACCCTATGGAGGAGAGTATGGGATCTAATTTAACTTTCAGCGATGACAGCAACGTGACAATCACTGACCTAAAAGATTATCCGGAGTTAGGAAATGATCTCACTGCTACTAATCCCTTACGAATAGTTCCTCCAGGACCAGGGATAACATTCATGAACATAGATGAGGAAGTTGATCAGCCCATGAACTCTGTGGATTCCAGTAACTCTGACTCGACTGAACTATTTGGAGAAAATGGTGGTCTTTCCCAACTAGACCAAAGACTCCAAATCCAACTAATAGTCATGATTGCTTCTGATAACTGTCGTGCTCAATATGGAGGATATGTTCCAGTCTTGGAATTCCTGAGCACAGTATTGGAGGTGAAAGAGATCCTCGAAAGGCAACATGGTCATAGACTCCCTGAGGCGCTTTGGGTTGAGCAAGTGCTCGATGCTCTCCCTGACCATTGGTTCTGGAATCACATGAAAGCGAAGTTACAAGAACGTGTGTTCAATACGCTGGAAGATTGTGTTATTGCCTACACGCTTCAAGCAGAACGCTATAGGGAAGAGGAAGAGGTTGAGGCAATGGAAGCCTCAGAGGAAGAAATACCAGAGGAGGACTCAGAGGAAGATCCAGAGGAAGACCCGGAGGAAGACCCGGAGGAAGATCCGGAAGAGTACCCTATTGAAGTAGAAAAGGAAGTGGAAGTGATAAATGTCGAGGAGTATTATTGGGAAAAGTATGGTCCAGACATTGATGAGTTGTGGAAGGAGGCTGGACTAGATGATGATACAAGTGACTATTACATAGATTATGACTCCGATGAATACTTAGAGTACAATCCTATGGAGGATTCTAATGAAGATACTGATGAAGATTAGAATTTATGTCTTCCATAGAATCATAATAGTAAGGTGAATGTAGTGATTGCAATTTTTGTTATAAATATTGCAAGCTAGAACATTAGATTATTTAAGTATTTTGATGGTATTGTTAATATTTACTAGCATCTAAACTTATAATGAAGTATAATGTTTCTGCTGTTGTTTATATGTTGTGGTACTTTGATAAATTTTATATAAATGCATAATATATGACCTGTTATGTATACGAGATGAAATAACCCAATAGGCTGTTGCTGAATTGTTAAAATTATTTCAGAATGGTCAATATAAGAGGTGGAAGAGTTCCACATAATGAGGGACCTTCGAGAGGAACTCAGATAGATCCTCTTCAGGTTATACTAAATAGGCTGGATCAACAGCAACATACTATTGAGCAAATACAAGCTGCTTTAACAGCACAAGAGCAAGCTAGAGTACAACAAACTGCTAGGACAAATGTGCCGCCAGTACAAAATCAACGAATGGAACCCCCACATGTTCCAGGTGATCAAGAGGCAGAGCTAGCTCAACAACAGAGGTTTATAACACAATTTTGGAAGCATAACCCACCTACCTTTGAAGGGAAATTTGACGTGCAAATTGCAGAAGATTGGATCATGAGACTAGAAAAAATTTTTAGAATCATGAGGGTCAATACAGAACTTAAGGCTTTAATGGCCACATACATGTTAGAGAAGGAGGCAGATAGGTGGTGGCAAAATACAGAGAATATACTGAGGGCTAGGAATGTACGGATAACTTGGGAGATATTTTTGGAGCAATTTCATGAAAAGTATTTTCCTCGCTCGGTGAGGGATGAGAAAGAAGCTGAATTTATTACACTGAAGCAGAAGGAAAATGAATCTGTAGATGAATATGTTGCTAAGTATGTTCAGCTGTCCAGGTATTCCACCTACTTGCAGCAACATGATGATGAAAGATGGAGAACTGAGAAGTTGGAAAGAGGATTAAGACCTGAGATAAGGGAAAGAGTAGCACCAATGCAGATCAGGACTTTTAACAATCTGGTGGAAGTAAGCAGAATTGCTGAAGGAAGTCTAAATCATTCTAAAACCACTACCCAAACTCCTGAAAATCACAACAAGAGGCCAATAGAAGTTGAACCAGAGAATGGAAAGAAAGGTAAAAAGCCTTGGAATAACAAGAGTTTTAGGCGATCAAATACTCGAGGCGGATCTAGTAACCGCAGGAATGCTATGGTCTCAGTCTGCGAGCAGTGTGGACGTAATCATGGGAATAGACCTTGTCTAGCTGGTCAAAATGTGTGTTTTAGATGTGGCAAGGCTGGACATTTTGCGAAAGATTGTACAATGGAAGTTGCTAATACTCGACTACAAACCAGCAATAGATCACAGACCCAGGGAAGAGTTTTTGCTCTCACTCAACAAGAGGCTCGTAAGTCACCGGATATGATTGAAGGTACGATTAAGATAAATAAATATCTTGTACATGCATTATTTGACTCAGGTGCTAGTCATTCATTCATATCCTATAACTGTGCTGGAAAGTTGGGCCTAGTTATGACTTTGTTACCTTATGACATGCATGTGTCTACACCTACTGATGACAAAGTGGTTACTTCCTATGCTTGCTTAAATTGCATTATCCAATATGAGCATTGTTGCACTACCCTTGACCTTATTTGCCTACCGTTCCATGATATAGATGTGATTATTGGTATGAATTGGTTATCAACCAATAATATCCTCCTTGATTGTAAAAATAAAATCTTAATCTTACCCACCCCAGAAATTGCCCCATGTGTTGAGACTAAGCTAAATTTCTTAACAACCACCCAAGCAGAGAGATGCTTAGAGAAGAGATGTCAGGGATACTTAGTTTTCTTCTCTGCAAGAGTTGAGGTAGAAGAGGGAATTGAGAAAATACCAGTAGTGCGAGAATTTCCTGAAGTGTTCACTAAGGAAATTAGCGGATTACCCCCAGAAAGAGAAGTTGAGTTTGGAATAGAAGTAGTACCTGGGGCGGAGCCAATATCCAAAGCACCATATAGAATGGCTCCAAATGAGATGGCTGAATTGAAGCAGCAAATAGAGGAGTTGTTAGAAAAAGGGTTTATTAGACCTAGTGTATCACCATGGGGAGCTCCTGTGCTATTCGTTAAAAAGAAAGATGGAAGTCTCAGACTATGTATAGATTACAGGGAATTAAACAAGGTGACCATAAAGAATAAATACCCATTACCCAGAATAGATGATCTTTTAGATCAGTTAGCTGGAGCATGTATATTCTCCAAGATTGATTTAAGATCTGGGTATCATCAGTTACGGGTTAAAGCTGAAGATGTCCTGAAAACTGCATTCAGGACAAGATATGGTCATTATGAATTTCTAGTCATGCCATTTGGTCTCACTAATGCACCAGCAGTATTCATGGACTATATGAATAGAATCTTTCGGCCTTATTTAGATCAGTTTGTTGTTGTGTTCATAGATGATATCCTAGTATACTCTAAATCTTCAGTAGAGCATGAGAGACATCTGAGAATTATTTTGGAAATCTTAAAAGAAAAGCAATTGATTGCTAAATTAAGCAAGTGTGAGTTTTGGCTCACAAAAGTACAGTTTTTAGGTCATATAATATCTCAAGAAGGGGTCGCCGTAGATCCAAATAAAGTAGATGCAGTTCTTAAGTGGGATAGACCTAAAACTGTTACAGAGATAAGAAGTTTTCTTGGCCTAGCAGGCTATTATAGAAGGTTTATCTAGGATTTTTCTCGGATTGTCTCACCGCTGACTAGATTGACAAGAAAAGAAAAACCTTTCATGTGGGATAATAATTGTGAAAAGAGTTTTCAAGAATTAAAACGTAGGTTAACCTCTTCCCCTGTGTTAATCATACCTAATCCTCAAGAGCCCTATGTGCTATACACTGATGCTAGTAAGAACGGATTGGGTTGTGTATTAATGCAGCAGGGCAGAGTTGTAGCCTATGCTTCTAGACAACTAAAACCTCATGAAGAAAACTATCCCACACATGATTTAGAACTTGCAGCGGTAATTTATGCACTAAAGATATGGAGACATTATCTTTATGGAGCAACAATAGAAATTTTCTCTGATCACAAGAGCCTCAAATATTTATCAGATCAAAAAGAGTTGAATTTGAGGCAAAGGAGATGGATGGAGTTATTGAAAGATTATGATCATAAGATCAAGTACCATCCAGGCAAGGCCAATATAGTTGCAGATGCTTTGAGTCGAAAAGCTATTCATGTAGCATGGATGATGGTGAAGGAGCAAGAGTTAATTGAGCAGTATAGAGACCTAGATCTAGCATATAAGATTCAGCTAGGTAAAGTACATTATGGCGAGACTAAAATAGAGAATGAGTTCAGGACTCAAATTAAAGAAGCACAGCAGACAGATGACTTAGTAGGAACAATAAGAGAGAAGATGGAACGAGAGGAAGCCAAAGATTTTGAGATGGTAGCAGATGGTGTGATGAGTTTTAGGAAGAGGATATATGTACCCCCAAAGGCAGAGTTGAGAGAAAAAGTTTTGGAAGAAGCGCACCAGAGCAATTACACAATTCATCCAGGTGTCACAAAGATGTACCATGAGCTGAGAAGGCTATTTTGGTGGCCTGGAATGAAAAGTGACATAACCAAGTATGTAGCCAGGTGTCTAGTGTGTCAAAAAGTTAAGGTAGAGCATCAAAAGCCATCAGGATTGTTACAACCTTTGAATATCCCAGAATGGAAGTGGGATAGTATATCTATGGATTTTATAATGGGATTGCCAAGAACTTCATCTGGACATGATGCTATTTGGGCTATTGTGGATAGGTTAACCAAATCAGTCCATTTTCTAGCAATAAGATCTACATATACACTGGATAAGTTGGCACAGTTGTATATCAAGGAAGTAGTAAGATTGCATGGTGTGCCAAATAGCATTGTTTCTGACAGAGATACAAGGTTCACGTCGAACTTCTGGAAGTCATTACAAGAAGCATTAGGAACTAAGTTGAGGTTTAGCACAGCATATCATCCTCAGACGGATGGGCAAACAGAGAGGACTATTTAGACATTGGAAGATATGCTGAGAGCTTGTATTTTGGAACTAAAAGGAAACTGGGATGGATATTTGCCATTGGCGGAATTTGCTTATAACAATAGTTATCATTCCAGTATTCAGATGGCACCTTACGAGGCATTATATGGAAGAAGGTGCACGTCCCCATTGTGCTGGGTTGAACTTGGCGAAAGAAAATTTCTTGGACCAGAGATTGTAGATCTGACCACCCAACAAATTGAGATGGTGAAGAAAAAGTTGGTAATGGCACAAAGTAGACAGAAGAGTTATGCGGATAAGAGAAGGAAGCCATTAGAATTTGAAGTTGGTGATCATGTATTTCTCAAAGTATCTCCAACTACTGGGGTTGGTCGGTCAATTAAAACTAAAAAGCTTAGTCCCAAATATATCGGGCCATTTCAAATCCTAGCCAAAGTTGGACCTGTAGCTTATAGAATTGCCTTACCCCCAAATTTGAGTCAAATCCATGATGTTTTCCATGTTTCCCAACTCAAAAGGTACCAACCCGACCCAACACATGTTATAGAATATGAAAATATTACTTTACAAGATAATTTATCTTATGAGGTAAAACCAGAGAAAATCATAGACTGACGAGTCAAGCAGCTGAGAAATAAAAGTATTCCTCTGGTTAAAGTGGTTTGGAAGGGTTTAAAGTCAGAAGAAGCAACTTGGGAAATGGAGGACGATATGAGACGAAAATACCCAAAGTTATTTGATTAAGGTATGTTTTAAAATTTCGAGGACGAAATTTTGTTAAGGGGGATAGAAATGTAACATCCATGAATCTATGATTAATATGGTTACATGAATTGTGGATTAAAAAAGTTACATTGAATTAAGTATACAATGAATTATGGTTTAAATAAGTTACATTGAATAAAGTATACAATGAATTATGGTTTAAATAAGTTACATTGAATAAAGTATGCAATGAATTGTGGTTTAAATAAGTTACATTGAATAAAGTATGCAATGAATTATGGTTTAAATAAGTTACATTGAATAAAATATGCAATGAATTATGGTTTAAATAAGTTACATTGAATAAAGTATGCAATGAATTATGGTTTAAATAAGTTACATTGAATGAGGTATGCAATGAATTATGGTTTAAATAAGTTACATTGAATAAGGTATACAATGAATTGTGGTTTAAATAAGTTACATTGAATGAGGTATACAATGAATTATATTAATGAGCATACACTGAATAAAGTTATTCATTGGATTGATGTCACTTAATGGCCAAGACATCAACACTATAAATACCCCTCTCATTTCTTCATTTTAGCACCCCACCAATTGTGAGTGAAAGAAAGAGAGAGCCAAGGGAGAGAAAGAGAGTGTGAGTGCAAGAGAAGGAAAAAGAAGGAAGGCAGGCTGTTTAGCTCAAAATACTTTTCGGTGGAGGTAGTATATTATTTATTTCATGCATTTTCTGTAAATTAATTATGGATGTTATGTGATACTATTGGATGAGTTATTTCAATATAAATGTTTTAAAATGCTATGGATATCTAGTAATAAGAGGAAACTCTATTGAGTTTTTTTTTATGCATCATGAAATATGAGTTATTTGGTTGTTTGCATAACTACTTAATTATGAGCATGATTTGTATGAATGAATATATATACTACTGAGATTTTCCCAAATCTCACACCCAATGACTAACATTGTTAGGAACAAGCACAAGCAAAAGCAAAGACAAGGGGATGGTTAACTAAGAGGAAGCAGACCGGAGAAATATTATTTTGCTTTATAATAAATGTAATTAAATTATGGAGATATGTTTTAGTTATGATTTCTATTTGCTGGCTTTACTTTAGATGTTTTGGAACAATTATTACATGATTACAGTATGGTTGGTTTAATTATTATTAATTAAGGTAAACTTTCATATTAGTTATTGTCTTTTGAACAACTTCATTTTGAAAAGTTTTAAAAGTTTTATTATTCTAGATATTTAATTCTTTCCGCTAGATATATAATATATGATTAAAAGCCTAGTAAAATAAGATGTCACAATCCAGATGGGGACAACTTCGTAGCCACTCACTATCCTAAAACAATGACACTATTCAATGCCATTAAGGTTCAGTTATAAATGCATCCATTCTCAATTTAATCCATTATATCTAACTATAATGATGTTACTTTTTTTTAAGAACAAATAATTATGTTACTTATACATATATATATTGTTGCTACCTTTCTTCCACGACCGTAACATATTTCATTCTAATTAAGTGTACGCCATTTCTTGGCCAAGGAATTATATATACTTGGTCCCATATTCATAAATAAAAAAGACAAAATTTGTGGCTGAAAGCGAATTTATTAAAAGCAAAGCAAGTTGATATATGGTTAACAACTTGTTGATTTGTGGACTTTAAAGAAATTCCACACAGTATAAAGAAAACTGTGGAAGGACTTTATCAAGATATTTTAATGAGTGGATTTTCATAAGCATTGGATTAATTGGCAGGTAAATATAAATTAAATTAAACTTTTGGTGAAGTGAAAATCAGGTATTTGGATCCCTTATACGTATTTATAAACAAGAGCTGAAGCCCATGCATGTTTTGTACAGAGCATAAAATAAAGTGTTTATAAGAGAAACAACAGTATTTATGTCTTGTGAATAACGCTTCCTTTTAGTGTTTTCAATATATGTATTGATATTGATATAAATATAAATGATGCAATCAAAGAGAAAGAAAAAAAGTAATATAACATATAGATTTTTTTTCTTATCATTCATATATAAATACATGATATATTTAAAATGTGTAAAGATAAAATATTTAATTTATATATGAATGTAAAATATTTCATCTAAAAAAATTAACTAGAGGAGAAAGTAGGTTGGTTAAAGATAGTCCTTGATAGTAGTAGACAACTAATATACACCTTGTTGGTGATATTGACCGAGACTAAGAATATTATATTTGTCTTTTGTGAATGATGAAAAAGGGAGAGAACGGTTTTATACACACACAAATATGTATATATATTTGTCGATGATTCTCTTCCACTGGTTTATTTGTGTTGTTAAATTGAAAGTGCTGATATTTATAGATATATAACCAGTCCAAAATAAATATACTTATAGAAATGAGAAATTGAAGAGCTAGACCTATGTAGGTGGGATTAGAAGAGTGAGAAGAGAAGATCGATAATAACAATAAGGTTCCTTCTTTTATTTGCAATAATTATTATTTTTTAGTCACATAAAATGTAAAACTTACAAGAAGGCCCTACTTTTTTTTTTGGCTTAGAGCTTATGATATTCTAGTTTGGATTGGGTGAGATAGAATCACTAAGGGTGATAAAATTTTATCACCAAGTACTTAATATGACTGTATTTCTAAAGGCTTAAACTTAGGACTTTCATTTAGCTAATACAATGCTGTGCCAATTGAACCAAGCACTTGATAGTTTGAGGCTCACTTCTATTTGTTAATTAATAATATGATTCATTTCTCATATTGGGAGGAATATGCATAGGGGATCCACATCTAGTTAATGATAAGAGGAAGGGTGGAAGATGGATTAGTGAGTAGCTGAGTGCATGGTGCATCACAGTGTGGCGTGCAGCTCATAGGAAGCTAGGAATCAGAGATGAAGATTACCGGGCTGGTAGAACTACAGCATTAGGACTTAGGATGGTCCAAGGTCAAAGCCACACCTAGAAAAATAGAAAATTATATTTCTTCCATTTCATATTATAAAATATTTTATATATATCAATTATTAACGTTAAAAAAATTATTTTTTTATCTAAAATTAATATAAAAAGTATTAATATTTTTTATTTTACTCTTATTGAATGTCGTATTCTATTATCATTGAAAGACTATAAATAAAAAATAATAAATAATTAAAAATAGAGATAAAATAGAAAGAAAAATATTTAACATCCTATATTTTGGATTAAAAATTTATCATATAAAATAATCTATAATATAGATATAAATAAATAAATATATATATTGAAAAAGAATTAAACAAGGACCACACTAGCGATGTAGAGTGAGACGTAGTTACAAGTTTCAAACCTCTCTCTTCCTCTGTTCAAAAAAGTTGATTCTGTTGCTGTTAATGATGGCTCAGAGTCACCCCCGCCATTTGTGGACTCTCCTCCTTCCAAACCCACATGTCCCTACCATTTCCCCATCTCCTAGGTATTTATGTCTGTATATTTGTATTTATAAGTTTCCCTCCTTCTATTTCTTTGTACATTATTAAATATGGTGTATTTCTGGATAATAATTAAATTATATGGTAAAGGACTCAACGTGTTTTAAATAATATTATGAATTCAGACCTCATAGATAAAAAAATTCACATTGATAAAAGTTTATTTAAAATTGAAATCTTACTTAACTCAAATCCAAATTAATTTTTTAGTATTGGATATCATATATGGTTTGTTAAAATAATATTGGGTTCCATGCATTTACATATAAAATATATAAGAAACTATATTATTTAGAAGTCATAAATAATGCTTACACCCTATGCAAAGTATATGGTCACAATCTAGTTATACTAAATCTAAGAAATAAATAGCATTATTTATAGCTTAAGTAAAGCATGAGTAACTATATACTCTATTTGTCTCATATTATAAGATAATAGGAGGGGTTTCATATATATATTAAAAATATTTATTATATCTTTAAACTTCTAAAAAATAAAATTTCAATTTTACCCCAATTGATTCTACTTATTTCATTAAATATTTCTACATAAGTTATAATATTAATAATATAATAAGTAAGAAAAAAATAAATTATTACATATTATCTTATATTATAAAATAAAAAAATTTCTCATGTTACATTATAATGAGGGAGTTTTTTTTTTTCTAGATATTGCTTATTATTAGTATTATTATTTGACCTAAAAGCACGGGAAGGAAAACGAGGCCTTTGGTCCTTCATTTGACGTGGGGATGAAAGATTTTCTTCCCCCCACGCCCCCCGGGGGCGGCGGGCGGGGATTAATTTATTAAATTAATTTGTAGTTTATATTTAAAAAATTACTGTTGTACAATATTATTGAAGGAATAATAAATAAGAATATGAGATGACACTTTAAAAATATATATAATAATAAAAATTTATTAGATATGTTTTTTTTTAACAAGATTTTATGTCCTTGGTGATGTATATATTCTCTCCATTTATATATACAAGTATTTCTCATTGCTCTTTTTTATTTAAATTTATATTTTTTAGTTGATGAAAAATAATTAATAACATATAATAGTATACAAATTCTAAAAATATATAATAGTTCATATTTATATGTGATTTATATATTTATAAAATTTGTAACAAATCATAGTATTTATAAATTATGAATTTGTGACTCAATTTATCTTGTAACCAGTTTAATTGGTATTTTCTTTTATGATTCATATTCCGAATTGGATTCATTTTTTTAATAAAAAATGGACTCCATGGTCTAGCTTCTTGTAATAATAAACTCTAAGTCAACATTTTTCATTAATTAATCATTTAAATGTTTCAAGAAAAAGAGACTTTTGATTATGTTTTTCTTTAGGATTAACCCTATGCTTCAATGAAAGGAAAACAAGAAAAAGAGGAAAATTTAGGAAGAAGATAAGAGGGAATCTAGACACCCCCATTATCTAAATTTATTCTTATTTTTCATCCTAATATTCCCATTCCTCTATTTTCTTCTCATTTCAAACAAAGTCTAAGAATATTCTCAATCAATAGTTGAAAACTAATAACTCGTATAGATCATGAAAGTTGGACTTATTATTATGTTTTAAAAGTTAAATGATTAAAAGAAAGCTATTAAAGTTAAAGGGAAAAATTAAAATTTAATGTAAAACTAAATAATTAAAAATGCATTACTGCCAAATAAATAATATATAATATTCTGAGCATATATAATAATTTGTATTTATATATATATTTATATTTTTATCTGTATATTTAAAAAATTTACCAAAAAGAAATTATACTAGTTCTAGCTAGATTAAAAATCATACTAAAATTATATAACGGAATGTTGGTTCAGTTGTTGAGAATGTGGCTTACACCTCATACCTTATAAGACGCTAATTTGAATCTTATTATCAATATGATGGTCTGATTAATAGATAATTTGTAAATATCTTTACAAAATGAGGAGTGACTTTCATATACCGATGGTGCAGGGAAAAAAAAAAAAACCTCTACAATCTGGTTTGTCGTGATAATCACTCTTTGCATAGGTGGTGGGTGTAGGCGCTGGCCCTACGAGCTTGAACCCAAGAATGCGCACAGTGCGTAAAACACCCACCCCTTCCTCTGACACAAAACTCCAAACCCCTCTGAAAAGCATCTTGACGTCATCCGGGGCCTTTATATTGCGCAATGGAATTTGGCAAGCGGCGGAGAAACAGGACCACCACCCTCCTCCTGCCTTTTTAACCCTCAAATACATAAAATATTATTATTCCATCCCCCTTCTCCCCCCACGCTCCTCCCTCGGGCGTCCCGCCACGCTCCTCATCCTCTCCTCTCTTCTCCTCCACGCATCGATCAATCTCATACTCATATATATATATATATTCATTCATCCCCAGAAAACGATCCAACAACAAACGTGGATGATCTCGGTTGGAATTCGTGATGTTCTCATGACGTTTTGATTCTTAAAACTGGATTATGACTCCTACGTTGACCCATCACACATGCTGTTTAACTGTTTACGTCCGTGAAATCGAAATGGAAAACTTTATTTTTCAACGTGACAACAAAATGTAACACGGCCCCCTAATATATATATATATATCTTTCTTTCTTTTATTCACGAAAATCAGACGTCGCCCTTAAGAACAATGATCATACGTAGCATCAAAATATTGAATGCATATATGTGCAAATAGTACTACGCATAGTTTTGAAGAAAAGTGTGGCTAAACTTAGCCGCATATATGCTGTTCTTTCCCTTGTCATAACTGAATCTAAATGCGAAAGCTATTTCTTGTGGTTTTATATATGAATCTCAATTAACTGTACCTGTCAATCTATTAGCCGTGATTTGAGTTGTGAGTAACCTTAATTAAAACGAAAAAATTGCCAATAAACCCTCTTTTTTTTCTTATTGGGTGCTCCCCCATGAAAATAATAGATTGATAAAAACCATTCGCTACTTGGAACCAATAGCTACTTTGGATTCAAATTGGGTAATGTTGGACTTGAAATGAAGTGTGAAGCTCTTCCTTGTTTGGTGACCACCAATAATATAGTCAAAAAGTAATCCATTCAAGACTTACATATCACCGAAGTAGGTTTTACTTCTCATATCATGACCTTTTTTCATATACATGGCTAGAAATTATACTTAGAATAATGTGTTTAAAGAACCCAACTATCTAATATAATTTTTTATTGTCAAGATTCAAATTCAAAATTTTATTTAAAAGAAATCAAATCTCTTTTACTCAATTAAATCACTATTTCATTATTTCTTCTAAGCATGATATACGCATTCTGATCGTAGGCCGTAATAGATATATATTTATTTGCCTTTGGTCATAATATTACAAAGTTTGAGATTTTTCACTTTGTTATTAGGTTTTGTTTGATAGTTTCACTTTTCATGATTTTGGTGTAATCGATTAATGTAAGAAAATGAAATTTATATATGTGGTATCCGACTTATCTTTCCCTTATATTATTACTTAATTAGAAATAAATTTGTTCTTTTTACAAAAAAAATCACTATTGTTAAAATGTAATTAGTTATCAACAAAAATTGGGTTGAGGACAGCTAACTCAATACCTCATTAATAACTTCAAGGATTCGAATTTGATAGATAGAAAAAATTATACTTAAAATACTATTCCATTTGGATGGAATAATGTTTGAATCTGAGTTACTCAACAGTGTGAAATGCTGTTTACAAGGAAAAAATGTGATTAGTTAATTAGGGTTAAATAGACATGTGAGATGGATATGGAAAGAAAGGGAAAGCGCGTGGAGGAGGAAAAGGAATGCAAAATGGGAAGAAGGAGATGGGTGGAGTACTTTAATACACCAATAAATATGAATTAGATGGGCAAGCATTGGACCACATCATCTCTATATCTCGTCTCTCCCCTCAGTCCCTTATTTTAGCAACATCTTTCACAAACCCACCCCCTCATCTATCTCTTCCCTATTCTTTTCACCTCTCTCTCTCTCTCTCTCCCCTTAAGCTTTTTTAGGCTTCAGGAAAAAAAAAAAAACAGAGAACAGAGATCAGAAAAGCTAGCTAGGTAGCTAGCAACCTAGTAGGAGGTCCCACACAAGCCAGACCATCCTAGACACTGAAACCCATCTGAAAAAGCCTGGAAAAGACTCCTACTTAGGAATGATCTCTCGGGATTCGTTCGCTCCCCAATATTCCTTAATCCTTGTTTTTTGTCTTTTTAATTCCTGATGTCGTGAAACCAATCCCATACATACATACATACATACATACATACATACATATATATATATATATATACATAGTCACTACTTGCCGGCGCCGGGGGTCATAGCTTCGAGCGATTCATCATTCATGTGGCGGCTCTTGTAGTGTTTTTATGTGTTGCAGGCAAAGGACGATCATTTCTTTCTGTTTTCCCGGCGTTGTTGTTCCTGAATCCTAAGTACTCATTTCGTGGGGAAGGTCAGTTTTCTTAATTTTTATTTTTTTATGATATCTGACGATTATTGTATTCCGTTAAAAATAGTTCTCTAATTAAATTTTAGTACTAATATCTAAAATTAATTATAAAGTAGAATTTTTTATTATTTTTTTTAATTTTACAATTTAATTTTTTAAATTTTATTATTATTTTTTAATTAAATTTTTTTTTATAATTAATTCTACGTGTTGGTCCCAAAATGTGATTATTTTTTAATTTATCTAAATTTTTAAATGCCTATATGAGAAATAATTGAGGAAATTTCCATGATTTTTTTTGGCCGTTGTACGAAGTCTAATTTGTTGTGTTTATATGTTGCTGCATTGACCCACTTCTGCCATAGAGAGAGAAAGAGAGAAATATCAATGATGATCATGGCATGAGGGTCATCATCATCACCCATCTCATCTTCTACCCCTACTTGTGAGAAGGTATAACTCTCATCTTTCTTGCTAGGTTGGTCTGATACTCTCCTTGTTGGCTTATTAAGAGAACCACTCAAAGAAAAAGGCACTTCCCACTTCCTCCTCCACCAACCACCGTCAGCACCATCACCTCGCTCTTCTTCTGGTAAGATCTTGCCGTGTGTCTGTTAGTTAATCTGAACCAAAATACTCTCTCCGACCTTTTCAATTTGAAGCACATAAAGAATTTGATATATGGATATCTCCCTTGATGTGCTTTTGAAGGTTCTCGATCGTAATGAAACTTGGGTTTGGGAAAATCCATCGCATGCACTGTAACTAGCCAATAGAAAAAGGAATTGATGGCTGCAGAGATGTGTGAAGAGAAATCGAGGGAGATGGTATCATCGTCAGGTGGATTCTGCTACTCCGAGGTATCAACGGGTAACCCGGCGATTCAGACCCATCTAGGGAACCAGATCCAAGGCTTTGAGTCCGACCCGGACATGTTCAACCTCACAACGAGCATGGACATGATCGGCTTCTCCAAGAATCTTCACCAACAAAGTGACGGTAACGCCCTCGTGTGGAAAAGCTTCCTGGGCAAACCTACCAATCATCCGGATCCTTCTTCTTCTTCCTCCAAGGCCATGAACGAGTCTGGTTCCACCAATTTCTATCATCACAATGAGTATACCAAACCAGATTTCACACCAAGCGAGAATCTGATTGTGGGAGGATCTCATAATCACCATCATCATCACGATTCTGGTTCTGCCACTTGGCATGATAATAGATTACTTGTAGATGATTCTTCCTTAAGGTGTGTGTTTCCTTGTGAGGGAAATGAAAGGCCCAGTCAAGGCCTTTCTCTCTCTCTCAGTTCCAGTAATCCCTTAAGCATTGGATTACAATCTTTTGAACTAAGACAGACCAACAACCACACTCAGCATCAACCAGATTTTGTTTCATCCACGAGTACTGGGGACAAGTTATTGCTGGGAAGATCAGTGAATGATAATCCTCAAGATCATGGGAATCTGTATCAAGGCCATTTTCTGCTCAAGAACTCCAAGTATTTGATCGCTGCACAGGAACTCCTCAACGAGTTTTGCAGTCTGGGAACAAAGCAAGGTGAGATAGTAAAGCAAAAGCAAAGTCAGAAAAACAAGCAGTGGGAAGATGATAATAATAATAACGGAATCGGACCCTCTAAGAAGCATCCCGTTGGATCTCTAGAATTTGTTGAATTGCAGAAGAGAAAGACCAAACTGCTTTCCATGCTGGAAGAGGTAAATTCGAAATATATGTTCATCATTTTCATTTAATGACACAGTATCTTTAATTTGATATTTCTCGTTTGAATTGCTTATGTTTTCCTTTTACAATTGTTGGGAAGGTTGACAGGAGATATAGGCACTACTGCAGCCAAATGAAGGCGGTGGTGTCGTCGTTTGAAGCGGTGGCCGGGAACGGAGCGGCTAGGGTGTACTCGGCGCTGGCCTTGAAAGCCATGTCAAGGCATTTCAGGTGTTTGAAGGATGGCATATTGGGACAGATAGAAGTGACAAGGAGAGGCATGGGGGAGAAAGATCCAGTTGCACCAGGAACCACAAAAGGAGAAACCCCAAGACTCAGAATCATAGACCAAACTCTCAGACAACAGAGAGCCTTCCAGCAAATGAGCATGATGGAAAGCCATCCATGGAGACCCCAGAGAGGCCTTCCAGAACGATCCGTATCAGTTCTTCGAGCTTGGCTCTTCGAGCATTTTCTCCATCCGTATCTCTCTCTCTCTCTATATATATATCCTTTTCTCTTACTGATGGGGTAAACCAGTCCCAATATAAGTAACCAACAAGTTACATTTTGTGAAAGAATCAATGTTTTCTCCAGAGTGAAAAAGAAAACAACAAGTGGCAGTTCATGTGGTACCCTCATGATTGATTCCTTGTTTGTAGAATCTCATTCATTTTTTACTTTGCAAAATCATGCTTCGTTTTTGTACTTTCTGTGCATCACCATTCAGATTCCATCTTTTGGTTTTTTTGTCTCTTTAATCATTTTTTCTTTTTTTTAAAATCCGTAGGACCCCTTTCTCTTTATTATTATTATTATTATTATTATATCTCGTACGGCCATTAAAAGGTCAGAACTTTTGCAGGTACCCAAGCGATATGGATAAACATATCTTAGCTCGCCAAACTGGTCTCTCAAGAAGTCAGGCATGTACTTCATCATCTTCCTTTATTAATTTTCTCCTTCCATAATAATTTCGAATTCAAACTATGAACAATTTAATACTACTTCAAGTCTACAACTATATATAAAGATAACATTAAAAGACCAAGTCTGATTATTAGTTATATATATTGTTATGATATGCGTACGTCATTGGAAACCCTCTCGTTTCGTGACACGTATGTTTCAAAAGCAGGTATCAAACTGGTTTATTAATGCAAGAGTAAGGCTATGGAAGCCAATGGTGGAGGAGATGTACTTGGAGGAAGTGAAGGAGCATGAAAACAACATCGCTTCTTCCGAAGGGATCTCCGATCCTGTCGACGATGCCGGCCGGAACGTCGAGAATCCACTTTCAACACGTATGGAGGATCATAAGCCAATACAGAACCATCGGTTGCTCCGAATAGACTCCGAATGTGTGTCTTCCATCATCAACAACCACCCGGATCACAAAAACGACGATTCCAAGAACAATCCCCAAGATCAATTCGGATCCGTGCAGCTCGATTTTTCATCGTACAACGCTCACCACTCGGCCGGCATGGTCTCTTACAGCAACGAGAATGGGAATAATAGTACTAATAATCAGAACTACAACAATGGAGGTGTGTCACTGACGCTAGGGTTACAACAACATGGTGGAAGTGGGGTGAGTTTGGCGTTTCCTCCACCAAACCAGGCTTCACTGTTCTATCCAAGAGATCAAATGGAAGATTGTCAACCTGTTCAGTACTCGCTTTTGGATGGCGAACCCCAGAATCTTCCGTACAGAAATTTAATGGGAGCACAGTTGCTCCATGACCTGGCAGGATAGTTGCTTCACTTTAGATAGGTACTAATATATATAGTTATATCTATATACACACACAGTTCTTAAGCATCCTTACTTAAAGCTATATATATATATATATATGTAGTTTCTAGTTTGATATCTTTTGAACCATGTGTACCCAGGACTCGTCTAATATGGAATTGGAATTCTAAAGTGATTGATGCGAAGATTATATACATATATTTCCTTATAATTTGGTTAATTTTCTTTTTCATTATTGATGTAACGTGTAGATATTACGAACTTATGATAGTGTATAATTTTGGTTGGATGATGATAGAAACAAGAATAATTAGAAGGGGAAAAAATCAAAGATAATTTTGGAGGGTGTGGTCCCTAATTAAGACTACTACGATATTTGGTGCCAATAAGAAAGGGTTGCTTTATGAGACGTCAACTTGAGAGGATTGGTGTGTGCATGCACCTTCTTTTTCTGCCAGTGATGAAAAGATACCTTTCTCAATAAGTTCAGTGTTAAAGGCACTTGGATTTTGATCAGAGGAGACCCTTTATATGCTCTTAAAAAAGCTTGACGAACAGATTCGATCTCATCCAACACCCACCACACACCACAGATTCATACGTCGCTCATATACGTACTCACACACACACACACACTCTTCTTTTTTTTTTTTTTAGGGAAAAGATCGTTGCATGAATTTAGAAATGACATGATGAAGAAGTATGAGATGAATGATTTTGGTATGCTTCCTTACTTGGGTTTTGAAAATGATCAAAGATGGTGTGTCAATTTCTCAAACAAAATATTTCCAAACTATTTTCTTTAAATTCAAAATGGAGAATTGTAATCGAGTTGCAGCACTATTGGTGAATGATATATATATATATATATATTGATAAAATTGGTGAATGAGACATTGATGAAAGAAGATGGTAGCACAGATGCTGATGTTGCACATTATGAAAGTTTGGTGGGTAATTTGT
The DNA here is from genome assembly GCA_026686845.1 of Adenanthera pavonina. Classification (NCBI taxonomy): domain Eukaryota; kingdom Viridiplantae; phylum Streptophyta; class Magnoliopsida; order Fabales; family Fabaceae; genus Adenanthera; species Adenanthera pavonina. The sequence goes on along the minus strand of JAIVEN010000022.1, from coordinate 21,586,330 downwards.
TATATCACACCACTACTAAACCCAATATCATGTTTGCATCAGGATTGTTGTCTCGGTTTATGCATCAGCCAAGTAACACTCGTTTTGAAGTTATAATGAGACTAATGCAATATATATATATATATAAAGTACCAAAATTTTTTGGATCTAATATGAAAAAAATGAGGTAGAAAAATTTGAAGTTGTTTGGATTTAATTTGTCCTAGTGATTGGGTCGGTAGTGTGGGATGATATGAAAAGCACCTCAACCTATGTATTTACACTTGTGTCATGTTTGGTAGAATTGAGCTATTTTTAGTGAAATGGGAATAGAGAAGGAGAGGGAGAGAAAGTTTCCATAGTAAGGCTATTTTCAATAATATGAAGCTTCATAATTTATACCAAACATAACTCCTTTCATGCCTACCAAACTTGGCCTTAGTTCAGGTGTATTTTCTTGGACGTCAAATAAGCAAAAAAGAGTAGCTCTTTCCTCTATTCAAGCAACGGAGTATGTGTTGATAAGAGAAGCAACAAAGCAAATTGTGTGGTTGAAATAGAGGATATGGGGGAGAAGCAAGAGGAAGCTACAATGCTGTTTTGTGATAACAAATCTACAACAAGTTTATCAAAGAAACAAAGAACTCCATCTTTCATAACTTCACAAAGCATATCAACCTCAAGTATTACTTTATTCTGAAGACGATGAAGTTACCATCAAATATGTCAAGACTAAATCTATATCAATCTAATATTTTCACCAAAGCACTCCCAAATGATAAGTTTTCATATTTAATAGAGTTGCTAGATATGTGCAAAAAAAAATCGTTGAGGGGGAGTGTTAAAATTAATGCTTCTGCTTTTATATAATTTTAGAGTTATATATTGTGATGTTTATATATGATTCTTTTCTTTGGGGCAACCGTATTATCTATGGTTTAATGGTGGGTTTATTTGGTATTTACAATGGGCTCAATCAGCCCAAATTTGAGTCCTTTGTGCTGGTGGCCTACCTCCATTAGGTAATTGACTCATCCTTTGACCATGTGATCACTATAGGAAAAATTGTGGCTGCTGGAGAGGAAGTAACGAACAGCCATCACCATTTTAGTTTCATTTCCTAACCGTTGGAGTAGGTTTGATAGCCCAGATCAATTTGCAATTATATGTGTAACACACTGCATTTTAGGCTACGAAATTTGATGTTTAGAAGGATTTGAAAGGCAATATAAGAAAGAGCACGATTTTGTAATTAATGGCGGTAATTTGTAGTTCCATAAAAACGACTCAAATTTTGTGTATCAATTTGAGTCTTTATAATTTGATCCAACGACAAAGAATAGAATTAAAACGGAGACAAAAAGGCGTTCCAATAAAAAGAGGATTCAAATTCCATCCACCATTAGCTTGGGAAATCCTTCTTAATACAAGTTCTCCGATGAGGTTTTCGAACGGAATTTTGATAGGTGAGAGGCGTAAGCACCCCTTGCTTTTCTAGGGCAAGAAGAGGTATATGTTAGGTGGGTTAATCACCTGAGAGGTGGGGTGAATTGAGTGATACAAGATTTTTACCTCATTTAAATTATAGCCCAATTTCACTAAATGTTGCAATAAAATAGAGATAAATAGAGTATGATGAAGCAGACAAATGAAATGAGAAGATAAAGTACAACCACAGATTTATATTGGTTTAGCATAAACCTCTTGACCTATGCCCAATTCTCAAACCACTGTTTGATATTTTTCACTATATCTCACAAGTTTGATCTGGGTACTTGTGAAACCTCAATACATTCCACAAGTTTTACTAGGTATATGTGAATCCTCAGTACATTCCACAAATTTCAGTAGGCACTTGTGAAGTCACTCTCTCCACACTTTTATAAGATATGTAATTTCCTTAATATTTTCCCACACTAAGATTTTACTCAGAAATTGTAGAAAAAAAGATTATAGAATTGAAACTCTTTTTAGAAGTAGATAATACATTGAAACTCATTATAATAAGGTGGGTTTAACTTTGAATATTCACATAGAATGATTTAATCCATTACAGCAGCATTTTAGCATATAATTCACTTAAATTCATTATCTATAAATTCAAATGAAAGTTTATTTATAGATTTATGATTTAACTAGTCGTTAGACACAAGATCTATCCGTTAGACATAAGTTCTAGTTATTACTCTACAAAAAGAGCTTTTCAACAATCGCAATAAATGTATCTGACATACCAAGATTCAAATTTCAAGACTCAATAGATGAATTTCATAGAGTCAGCATAATTGTGGTTTAACGTTAAACTTCAAAATTCGTTTGTTACTAAATGACATTCAAATTTCGATTTTGTAAAAGATACCCCATGTTAGTTTGTGGAAATTTTTATATCAGAAGTGCGTATATTGTGTTTGAATAGTTGCTTCACGTTTTCACAATACACTTCAAAATTTGAATTTCAAAGACTGAAAATCTTGTATCAGAGGTATGTTCAACATGACACAAAAGTTCTCAATTCGAAATTGTTAACCATGTCAAATTGCATATTTTCGGTGCAGTTTCCTTGAGTTATGCATACAATGAATACATATTTGTACATATTAGATACTCAAGATAGAAAAATGTGCAATCTAACCCTAATAATGCATGGTAGTATATTTTTGTCGTATTATGCATTATTTTGCTCTTGATTGGATCCCATGGTAGATTATGAATTCTCATATTTGTTGTAGGCCTTATGGGGAGAACAATAGAGCTACTTAGGCCCTTTTTCTAGAGTTGAGAGACCAAGAAAAGGATGAGACTTTATACCTTGAGAAAAATCTAAGAAAAAGGAAGCAAGGAATTAAGTGGGCTTCAGAAGCAGCTCAAGCCGCAGCTTGAGCATGTGAAGTTGTGGCCTGAGTTTGACAGTGATGGATGAAGCCGTGGCGTGAGTAGTTGAGGTCGTGATTTGAGTCACACTAAAATGCATGAGGCCGCGGCTTGGATCAGTCCACCGCAGCGCTATCCCTTTATCAGCAAAATGCAAAGCTTCATTTTAACAGAGCAACTCAAGGGTTTTTGGGATATATTCGAGGTTCTTCAGCTAGGGCACCATTCTGGATGACCAGGGAGCATTTTAGGAGGCTTGGCTCTGCTGGGATTTGCTTTGGGGTTGAAGATTCAAGCTTAGGTTGAGAGATTTTCAAGAGATTGAGCTTCTTCATTAGTTTTATCCTCTTCCCTTTCATTCTTTTCTCTATAATCTGCTATGGGTCGAATATTTTGTATATTTATGACTTTATGGTAAACATGAGTAGCTAAACAAGTGTTTCTAGGATTGTTTCAATCTCTTGTATGTATTATATTTGTGATTGATGAAATGATTATGCAGGTTTGATTTTATGTTTAATGCTTCTTGTTATTTGGCCACAGATGAGATTGTTGAATTAACTTAATTGATGCTTGAGGAAGTTAGATTAAATGTAGAACTTGAGTTAAATCGTGTGAGAACTTATAACTTGCTTTGTTGAGTAAAGAGTTATGTTCGTAAGATAGAGATACACTTGCCAACCTCATATCATCACACTAGGATTTGAATTTAAATTAAGGGTTTAATTGAATAATTAAAAGATTAATTGGTTAATTAAACTATACACCTAATTAGAGTCTTGAGAGAACACTTTTAGGTATTGTAGAATTCTTGACTAACATGGTCAATCATTAAGAACATATATAAAAGACGTTAATTAAGTATTTAAGAAATATAAGTGAGAGAAACAACCTTAAGTCTTAAGTGCATCTTAGTTGTCCCTAATCAATTCCCTAATTAAGTAGTTTCCTTTAGTGTTGATAATTGCTTTAAATAGTGATCAATTTGCTATTTACTCAAATTAATTGAATATACAATGTTTAATGCTTGACCCCTTTTGATCTAAGTCCTTGAGGGATGATACTTTGCTCATCACTTTGCTATTACCTCAGCCCGCATGCTTGTGGTGCAACCTGGTGGCGAACAGAAGTTTGTACTTTGAAACTCAAAGTTCATCTATCAGAGGTTGTGACTTTGAATTTACTTTGAACTTTACCAGCATTCGAATTTCAACTAAATTTTATACAAATTTTACACACTTTCACTAATAATACTTAGTTCGAAATTCAAATTTCACAATTAAAATTCATCTATCAGATATGAAAACTCTGTAACTTTGACCTTTATAAAGTAAAATGTGAATATAAATCAAATATCAAAATTCATCTGTTAGCTAATATATCTTAATTTTAACATATGCTACATCAGATTTACTTAATCTAACTTATTTAAAACACATGGTAACAAACTTAAGTAAATTTCAAAGATAAAACCACCTCAAAATTTAAGTAAATATAAAATATATATAATAGCAAGGTCTTAAAAAATTAAGCTCAACTTTCACTTGGTCATTCCATTCTTCACATGCTCCCTTCTGATATTCAATTCTTGAAGTATTATTTCTCTTCTTCTTTTTTGAGTGAGACATAATGTTAATTTTCTTTTCTTTATTCTAATGCTCACTCTTTCTTTTTGGATAATATTACATTTAATGTATTACACTTACAAACTAAGTAGTTAATCTAATTTATGTATCCAACTTGTATTATAAAATATAAAAGCACAGTGGATATATTAGTACATAACATGATATATGTATTATAAACACAATTAAACACATGCTAATGCACATTTTTCTTCTTTTAGGAACAAAATATATGTTAGATAAATGTAATGCATTTATTCCTTATTACTTTACATTTATTATCATAAAAACTTATATTATATTAAACCTTACAGAGTAGACAAAATGCCTTTAGCCAGTTTTGTCTACTAATAATATGAGGGATTTGGGTTCTTGGAATGTGAAAATAGTTGAATTAAGGGGGTTTTTTATGCATGTGTGAACTAAGGAGAAGGAAATAACCAATGTTATGAAAACCGGACTAATGAATGAACTAAACAAGATATTGGTTCAAGGTTTAATAATCTAACAAGGGTTTGATTGGGGTTAGACTGGTCGTAATTAAAAGATATTATAAAGATTAAAATATGATATTATCGCATAAAGAAAAAAGACTCAAGAAATAAAAAAATAATAAAGATTGAAGAAAAAAAGTTAGATGAGGGGAAGAAGATTAATTTGTGTTAAAAATATAAATTATTTGAAATAAAAATATGAATTATAAAAAATATAAATTTTAAATTAATCACTAAAAGAATTTAATAAATATTTTTTATAAAATAATAATAACAATATGAAATGTTTGTAAAAATACATTTATTATATGTATTAATGCATTTGAATTAAAATTTTTATCCTTAGAATTAGAGTTTGTATAATATTACTGATTTTAATTTCTTTTAATGAGATTATCGATATTAATTATTTTTTTAAAAGGATTTCACATTCATTAAAAAATAGAGAGAGAGAGAGAGAGAGAGAAAGATTTGAATGTTGCACACTTTTATAAAACCACATTGGGAACAATGGGAAGAAGCTAAAAGTTACTACACAAAAGCATAAGTCGTATCATGGCCCCCACTTTATGACAGACATAGGGCTCTGAACAAAGGCAAGTTACTCAAACAGAACTCATGCCTCACAGCTTTCTACTTCTCACCTTCGATTTTTTTTTTGTCAAGTGCTCTGAACAGTAGCACTCTCATTTCAATATTTTATACTAATGAAGTTCTGGTTGTTTCAGACACTCAGATCATCTTCTTTTCTTGGACGGTTAGATCTCCATTTTCATCTTCTCCGTGTTCGTTTTCTCCTCCTTTGTGTTACGTTCAGATCTTCTTCTTCTTCTTGCATTATTCTTCCTGTATTCTACCTTCTTCTATCCTCTTCCTTTTTCCTTTAAACACCAAACTGTTCAACCTATCTGAACCGCCGGTTCTACCGATTCAGCCGGATCAACACTGGTTCCAGAAATTTTCTGCTACCCCTCCTACTGGACCGAACATGGCTCTAGTTCCCAATCTGACCGATCCAACCTGCTGGTCTGGTTTCGGTTTTTACAACAGTGGAAATAATAAAAAGAAAATGATAAGAGATGTCTACCCCTTTTAGTTTGATTGCGTGACCTTAGTTGATCTCATGCTGTTGATGATGCATGGAACATTGAGTGGGGACGATGCATGAGAGTGGAACAACACGAACATTGAGGAAGGCTATATCATGTCCAAGTCGCTATTTTCTTCCAAAACGGAGAAAATGCGCTTCGGCTTTTGAAAATTAATTTTGGAGATGGCAAAACACCACCCCAAACATGCACTAAATATATATATATATATATATATAGACCAATAAAAATTAGTTTGAATGTGTTCCCCAAAAAACTTAGTTTAAATGGAAAATGTGAAGCACCTACATATGAAATTAGAAATCAATTCTAAATATATACTCTCATTATTTGTGCCATGAACCAAGAATTAATAGAGGACTGTTGCACTTGAATTTAGCGGCCTTCCCTCCAATTGCTTCCCATTTTCATTTCTCATTTAGTAGCCATATTACGGGCCTGTTTGGATGATGAAAGATATAGGTAATAACTTGAATTTGTTTGGTTGGAAATAAGAAAATGATAGAATGAAATGTGAATAATGTGTAAAAAGTTAGAAGAGTCCCTAAGTAAAAAATTTAACCCAATATCAATTGCTCCAATGCTGTATTTATAACGTAACTTTTTTCTTTTTTTTTAGTTACAAACGGGTGATCTTTTTTCTTTGTTCAGACAATAATTTCATATTTTAAACCTTTACATATTTTTATTTTTATTAAATAAAAATATTTAAGCATAAATTGTAATATAAAAAGCAGAAGGGAATTTCAATTCTTATTTTTATTTTATTTTAAATTTTTAAATTAAATATTTTTAGAGAAAAAAAGCATAGAGAAAAAATTACACTAAATAACTTGTAGGAACTAATGAAGAATTTTCAAGAGGAAATGTGATAAATAATCTATGAATGGTATTTTAAGAATGATATTTCACAATTAAGGTCATAAATGTCATTTGGTATTCATTCTGGAATAAGCAAAGTCAAAATCTAAGGTAGGAAAGCTAACTCCCAGATTTCAGGCCATTTTCATTCTCACAAGAGTTCAGATTCTCACTCTCATGTCCAACCAAACAGTTCAAGTGTGGTAATAAAATCCAAATTCTCATTTCATGAACATACAAGAAATGAACGAAATGAGTCCTATGTTTTCACTCAAATAAGCTTTCATATATTTTTATGGTATTTTTACATTTTTTATGTTATTAATATATCATATAAAACCCATTGTTGAATATTGCTTTCAAATTCCATAAAATGCATAGAAACCCCTTTTCCAATTGCAACCTTTTCATTTGGCCAAAAAAAAAATTGCAACCTTTCCAGATGTATTAGTTGTAAAACGATGTGATGAACTTTATATGGGCCGTAAATCCTGGGCTCAACTATTTTTTTATATGCATCCTAAGGTAAGTTTAAGAATGCTTAAGTTAATGGAGTGGTTGTTCCTCCATTTGTGGCTGGTGTAATGAATTTGATGAGGATCTGATTCATGTGTTAGAGATTGCAAATATGCTAAAGTTATGTGATTGTTGGTTCTTAAGCCCAACATTACTTCAGATTTTTTCAACTCTAGTATTCAAGACCTGATTTACCTAAACCTTACTCATGATTTAGGGAAGAATTGCTCGATTCCATGGGCACTTTGGTGGGGTGTTGCTGTTTGGAAATTGTGGACTTGGAGGAACCAATTTATCTTCCACAACACCTTTCATAAACATGTTGACCCAAGTTTTGTTATCTCCTTGATTGTGAAGCATTATATTAAGGGAGTGGATAGAAGAGAAGCTGTTTCTGCTCATTATGTGGACCGTGTCAACTGCAAATGGGAACCGGCAAAGGATAATTGGATTAAAGTCAATGTGGATGGTGCCGTTGCCGTAAATTCTGAATTAGTGGCTTGCGGAGGGGTTATGCGTGATGCTACGGGTGCGTGGATTGCTGGTTTCAATCATTTCCTCGGAAGATGCTTACCTAACAAAGCAAAGGAGTGGGCTATTCTCAAGGGATTAGAAACAACATGGACACTGGATTTTAAAGAGGTGATCATAGAATCAGATGCCAAGATGATAATTGACAGAATTACTGGGCCTCAATCTAACTCAAAAAAGGATAATTTTGTAATGATACTGATAAAGCAATATAGGAATAGAAATTGGTAGCTTAAATTCCAGTTTATTCCTAGAGAAATCAACTAAGTAGTTGACCGGCTTGCCAAGGGAACTCTACGTCTTCGAAACGAATCTCATTTCATTGATGGTGTCCCCGACTTTCTGGCGGCCTTGATGTACTATGATATTATGGGATAGCAATCCCCTTTGACTTCTTCGATTAATTAACAGGGACTAGCTCCCTCTCTTTTTATCAAAAAAAAAAAAGAATGCTTAAGAAGCCAAAAAAAAAACACGTGAAAGAAAGAAGGTTACTTTAAGAATTGGACAAATTAATAAGGGCAAGTCTTTTTCACTAAAAAGTAAAGACAAGTCTTTAAGTTTGTGGCTACATAGACAAGTACTTGGACTCAAATATTGGTGAATACTGAATACATCATGGGAAATTACTTACCATGCAATTTCTCCCAAGTGTCTTGGGCTTATAGCCTTTGATTAATTAATTAACCTAACATAAATGGTTGTATAGCCAAGCAGACTATTTCTCTTTCCTTTTTAAGCATCAAAGGTATCCTTTAAATGACAACTGAAAACTAATCTATTCCATATGTAAAAATCACTGAAATGAGTTTTGTTTATCTCAATAAGACTTTTTTCCTACACAAAGCTAAGGATCGAATGCAGGATAACATATTTAAATGATTTAGCTATCTATCAATTACGTCAACACCTTGTTAGTAACCAAGCAGACTCTTTGTGATTCAAAAGTTGGAATTGGATTTTTTTAATTTATTTTGTCTCTTGGCCATTAGATCGAAATTTAACAATCCCCAAATTAATCACATCTTCATTAAAAATGAAACTATGAATTTTGAATACTATTTTTAATGATCAATCTAAATTGTTACATAGCTAAAAATTAAAATTGAGATTCCCGAGATCCAACTCACTTAAATTTTCACCTACAAAATAAAATGAGACAAATTGAAATAAAATAAAATTGATAGGATCCATATTGTTCTATGGTGATTTAGGATTCTCTTGATTATCATATTTTACTAGACAATTTTTCCAGCATTATATGGAGTTTAAGTTGAGTAATACTATTAATAGCTTATGAATCATGTGATTTGCTACAAATTTTATGTGTTATATACATAGATTTGAATTAAAAAAAAAGAAGAAGAAGCTTATTGGTGTGAATCTACTTCTCTCTTTTTCTTTTTGCTTAATTTAGATGAAGTTAATTCAGAAAAAATTGAGTTTGTTTTGCACCCCATGATCTCATATAATCAATTGGGTGTGTATATAAGCTTTTTCATTAAACACTGAAATAAAAATTTAATTAAAAATAAATGTAAACAGTCCAACGCACCAAATCCATTATTTCATTATTTAGGATGAGAAACAATCACACTGGTCAACTGTTATAACAACTTTCTTCCTATATATCAAATATACGATTACTTTTTTATAAAATTCTAAATTTAATCAAATAAACGAGCTTGATTCATAAAATTTTACTCGACTGAATCTATTTAATCGCTTCAATGAATCCGGTTAATCATTTGAGGCCTCTGACCTGTTATCTATCCAATCCTTTGTAATTGCAACCTTTTTCTATGGCTACAATGTAATAGGTTTTTTATTAGTTGTGGAAGAATACAATGACCTATGAACCTGTGGTCCTAAAAAGAATATGGGCTTATCTATATTTTCTGGAAAGCATTTGTCATCCAAATCTAGGGCCCAAAAGAACATCAAATCAAACATTTGGAAATGGACATAAATGGGCTGTGTTGACAAGTCATTGGGTTCAAATAGTAGGCAATGCATCCTGGGGACATAATAGCCCGACAATTTCTCTAACCCTCTTTCGTTTTTTGGGCTTCTAGCCATGATTACCTTAAAAAAAAAACAGTATCAGGTTTGTATATAAAAAAAAAAAAGGAAGGCAAAACGGACTCTAAGACTCATGAATCAAAATTCTCTAAATTATAATTATGGCATTTTTTATAAAACAGACTCTAAGAGATTGATATTACATTTTTATAATAAAAATAATAAATTTACTTAAACTAAACAGGTTGATTTTTAAAAATTGACTCAACTAAATCTATTAACGGAACTTGCTTGAAAGGGATTCAAATCACTTGATGCCTTTATTTTATTTTGTTTTGTTTTGTTTCCTTATTCTATTCAATGAAAGAGCACTTGGTCATCACCACCGAACACTTAGATCGACCGGTAAGAGTCGTTCTAATTTAACTATGGGTCTTGAGTTTAAGGCGTGGGAATGCATCAGCGTAAAGTGGTAGGGGCGGTCATCCTTATGATATCTGTCAGGCCTTGATCCGAATTAGTTTGAGTCATATTGAAGTCCTCACAATTTGAGTGAGGCAGGCTTCAGGATACTGGGTACATATGTAAAATAAAAGAGCACTTGGTGGCCATTGCAACCTTTTTTCCATCCTAGATGTTGACGGATATGATGAACCATGGGCCAGAAATCACGGGCCCATATATATCTGAAAGGAACTATAAGAATTGGACTAATTAATAAGGCAACCTTTGAGCCTCGTGGGCTTGACAAGTACTTGGGCCCAAAAATGGTTCTCTTCCACATAAATCATCTTAATTACATTACACTCAAGTTATGTTGCTGTTATTGATGGCTAGGATAGCTGTTGGTTTTGTTTTGTTTGTTTTATTGTTTCTATGTTTTCCTAAGTTTGGTGACTTTCCCTCTATTTACCAAAGAAAAAAAAGTAACATAACATACATGCAGAGGTGATATATAAGAAACCAATTTGGTGAATTGTGAGTGTGGGTTTGAGAGGTGGGCCTAATGACACCGAGTATGAGATTACTATAAGAGTAGAGTACCGGTATGGATATTATATCTTACTAAATAAAATAAAGCATACTTGTCAAAAATAAACCATACTCATTAAAATGGGAAAAACATAAAAAATTTTGGTTTGTTTCGATCTATTTAAGTTTTAAAAACCTAATATCAAATTGAGCTAAAATACCAAAATCCAAAAGAACAAAAAAGAAAAAGAAGAAGAAAAAGAATTTAAAATCCAATATTAAATTATTATTATTATTCACTCAATAATATTAATTTTTTTTTTCTTAAGAACACAAATATCAATTTTTAGTCACATTTTTGTTCCCTTTCTCTTTTTTTCTTTTGGTAAACCAACGGTGGGTTAAGTTCAGAAAATAAACAATTACATCATGAAGAGGATAAGCCCCAAAACATCCTTCAGCACAAGACCACCTACAAATACAGGTGGTTCCTTCAAAAGATTGCTACTGGCAGAATTAACACGAGCATAACGAGAAAGGCCATCAGCAGTACCATTTGCCTCTTCTAATATATTTCAGTTTGACTTTCCATTGTCTCTGGAGTAGCTCCTTTGTCAGCATCAATGTGAAACTAAAGTTGGGAGATAAAGTAGATCCATTCAACACATCATCAATAAGAATTGAGGAGTCAGATTCAACTTCCACTCTCCTACTTCCAATTTCCGAAGCCAATTTAAGCCCTTCAACCATACTCCAGGCCTCCACCTCATAGCTACCGCAATTCCCAAGCCATTTGTAAAACCCCCTATCCAACATGCTTGGTCATCTCTTATAACACCTCCACAACAAGCAGAACCACTAACATCACTGACAGAACCATCAATATTTAACTTGAACCATCCCCTCCTAGCTAGGAGATGTCCAATGCTGATTTCTAGGTGTGTTAGGCATGTACAGAACCTTGGCTTTCCTTTGGTAATCAGACATCATCCTCTTTATAAAGCATGACAATCTCATCTGCAAGATTAATTTTCCACACAAAAGTTTCATCACGACATTCTTTGTTTCTCCAGGTTCAGATTTGCCAAATACCGCAACCCCATTACTCTTGCCATTGTGTAACTTCTTCCCGTCTTTGATCCTTATTGAGATTAAGATCAAACCATTGTTTCAAATTCATGGAATAAAAGACAGCACGTCAATGAGGCTTTACAAGAACATCCCACACCTTTCTTGCTTGTTTACAATCTCTTAAACCATGAAGTGGGGTTTCCTCTTCCTCATTACATAAACTACAAATAGGAGAAGAACCAGACCATTTGCTCCACCTTTTATTAGTGAGCAATCTATCATAGAGAGCAAGCCACATAAAATTTCTCACCCTTTCCAACCCCTTCCATTTTCACAGTTTATGCCAAGTTCCCCCATCTCTTACAGGAACATTTTCAACAGTTAACATATCATAAGCAGATTTAATGGTAAATTGGCCATCTCTAGTTTTACCCCAAACACACATATCATTCTCTAACATATGTTGAGGAGAGGCAATAGCTCTAATCATGTTAATCACATCATTAAAAAGCAAATAACTCATTTTTTGAAAATTCCATGATCCAGATTCAGTGACCCAATCAATAACCTTTGCATTGGGAATAAAATTCACATGGTTATCGTTAATAGCATCCCCCAATTTCATTCCTTATTTTATCCAGTAATCCTAAAAAAAATTCTTAGTTTTCCCATTTCGTATAACCCATTTCATACCTTGAGTAATAATATGTCTTTGACCACAAATAAATTTCCATAAACCAGAATCAGAATTGTTTATCAACCAGTGTTCATTACCGCCATATTCCCTTTCTCTTTTCATATGTAAAGTTATGTCATGTGTATCATATAGCCGCAATTATTTGCTTGAATCTTCCTGGGGACATGCTACTCTCGCAATTTCTCTCAAATCTCTTTGGTTTTTTGGGCTTCTGGCCATTATTCTCTTAAAAAAATTGATTGTATCTTTAAAAAAAAATTTGTCTAGTGAAATCTGCGACTCACGAATCAAAATTCTCCGAGTTACATTTGAATTAGACAGAAAGACAAGGAGAGAGAGGAATAGATAGGCAGTGGCAGATCCACTTCTATTTTCATCCCCTCAAATTTTTAAAATTTGTATATAGGTACTATTTGAATTTTGATATTACGCCTCAAACTTAAAGAAATTTTCAAGCTGCTAAATTTAATAAATTTATTAAATTCATATGTGGATGTTTTATATTATTTGATATCTTGGTTTTATTTTAAGCTCACCAAGCTTACACATTCATATTTTTGTCATATTCTTAATCTTTTTCCCTCTATTTTTTTTCTTAATTTTTTATTTTGTCCTCATCTTTCTTTGTATTACTCAAATTGATCTTATTTAAGTTAGATTTTACCAAATCATTCTTCCTCATCCTCCCTCTTACCCCTTACCCAATATTTTTTTAGTTATATTCCGGTAAAAGAAATCACCGACCAACTACATCATATATAATCTATCCAGAATGATATTACATTTTTATAAAATAAAAAAATAAATTTAATTAAACCGAACGAACTTGATTTTTAAAATTTTACTCAGCTGTCTCTATTAAATCGCTTAAACTTTTATTTATTCGTTTCCTCTATTCTTTTCGATAAAAAAAAAAAAGTTCCCTTTGCAATTGCACCTTTTTTTTTCCCATTCCGACGAATTAATCGCAGAAGGAAATGACAGCCTTGGGCTGGAAATCATGGGCTCATCTATATTTTCAGATAAGCTTACATTCATCCAAAACTAATAACTTGAAGAATTGGACCATTTATAATAAAAGCAAGCCATGAGCCTCGTGGGCTATATTGACAACCACTTTGGACCGAAAATACTTGTATAGTAAAGAGCCTTGTGGTCTAACACCTTAGGTGCGTTTTGTTTTTACACCGATAAACAATTACCTTGTCTTTTAGCCCAAAAAAATTACCTAGTTTACCAAAAAAAGGGTAAAAAAAATCTAACACCACTAATTAATATATTCAATACAAAATATACAGTTTATAGTAAGTGGCACTGTTGAAAAAAGGAACAGAAGACACTTTGCATGTCTTACGTGACTATGCATACACCAAAATCTTATGGCAGGAACTAGTGCATCCTTCGGCTTGGCGGTGATTTTTTTTCATTGGATCTTTGGGAATGGATTGGTTGGAACATTTTGGCCAATGGCAACAAAAGTGATGAGGATTGGAAGGCTCTCTTTGTTGCAATCTATTGGTGGGTTTGGAAAAGGCGTAATTTATTCATTTTTGAGAAGACCAAAGCCATTAATGATTCAGTCCTCGCTAGCTCAAGAGTGATCGTTGGTACCCATGACGCTCTCTCAAAGTTGCATTGGAAAGATAGAGGCAGAGACAGTGCACCTACTACGAACATTTGGACACCCCCTAAGCTTAATTGGGTCAAGATCAATGCGGATGGCGTGTTCTCTCATGTTACGAATACTAGTGCGTGTAGTGGCCTTGTAAGGAATGAGGAAGGCAATTTTCTCATGGGACTTATGTGCAGACTTGATGTTAGAGATAGTACGTCTGCTGAGATATGGGCTTGTGCTCATGGATTGAAGATGACATCTGATGCAGGGTTTAGAAAGATTGTTCTTGAGACTGATTCGACTGAAGTCGTGGACCTCCTTCATAATATTTGTTTTGAATCTCATAAAGATTATGGTATCATTATGGAGGTCAAAGCAATGATGGGTAGAGCTTGGGATGTTCGAATTGAGCATGTGGGTCGAGCTAGCAATTCCGTTGCTGATTATCTTGCTAAGCATGGGCTTGAAGCATTGCTAGGTCTCCATATACACAAGCTCCTGCTGCGTTGGTACCACTGTTGGCCAAAGAGTGCGAAGCTTTTTGTAGTTGTTGAGGCTAGTCTTGCCTTGGTTTTGTCTTGTTAAAAAAAAAAAACTTGGTGTAATATATGGGGTTTGATTCGACCTAATTTGAATTCGTAAAGGCTCAATATGGCTTATGGAATCTAGTTGAGACCCAATTGATATAAGTGAATTTTTTTTTAAGAAAAAGATAGAGGGGAGTATGAATTTTTTTTGTTGTATAAAAAAGAGATTTTTATAAAATATTTATTATGATTTTTTATTATTATTTACTCAAAAATATTAAATTCTTTAATTACTTTTAGTAAGAACATAGACAAATTTTTTTAGTCACATCTTTTCTCCCTTTCTCTTTTTATATCTAATGTGATAAGTATCAAACAGCCAAAATTATTTGCTTGAATGCATGCATATCTTTCCATGGTCTGACTTTAATCCCACCCTCAAATTACATATTTCTTAAAGTCCCTTTCATGTCACTTATTATTTCCTGTTTTAGATACGTTAATAACAAGAACAACAACATTTCAAAACATTATCCTTCCAATTTTTGTTAATTAAATGAGATTTAAAACGAAAACTAATTAAGTATACGCATGTGAGTATTTCAGGTAAATAAAAAAAACCTGGCTTGGGACTTACAGTAGGGTGTGGGAATTGAAACTTGCATAATTATACCTTGTAAGTGCCGTGGAAGGCTCCAAGTAATATGAATAGCATAATTAATTATACCTTATCCAATAATTTCATTTTTGTACTAAATAAAAGGATTAGTGGGATGTTTAGACATCATTTTGAGTATATATTTCAACGATGAGAAAATCATCACTAAGATGAGATTTGAACCATCACAATTAAATTTAGATAGTTTAAATTTAAAGTTCTTAATTTTTTATTTTTCAAATAATAAAATTATATGTAAAAAAGTGGTAGTTATAAAATTATGTTTGTTTTAAATTTTGCATCCAATAAAATAAAGAAATATTAAAAATGTAAGAATAAAATTAAATTAAATATGAACCATTCAATTTTAATCTAAACATTTAAATGTGTGATGAGCACCCACTAGTTAGCATTGCGATGAGCACCGAGTGTGATCTTCATTGGTTCTTGTACCTTAGGATCATTAAACATTCCAATCGAATTATCAATTATGTATTAGGTGCTATTAATGGATTAGTTTAGTTTACAGGGTTGGCCGTGAGTTTTAGCTAGTATGTGACTCGGGTAATGCATGGGGTGAATAAAACTATCTATATTTTTCAAACATGTTCAGTGATAAAATTATACACGTGAATGGAGAACAAAATAATATTACAAAGTGTTTAATACATAAATAATAAGTGAGGAAAGGATAATACAAAAACATTAGTTGAGATTATTAAATGTTTTTTTATACACAATATTTGAAATCGTGTCACTTGAATTGCCATCCTAATCTAGAATCAATATCTTTAATCCATTTTTAGATTGTACATGCGATATAATAACATAGAATTATCCATGTGTGAATACATGTTTTGGTAAGTACAAACCCACATTATATAGACTTTACCCTTGACTCTTATTTATAGTCATATATAGTAAAAGCTAACATTACAAGGAAATGCCGTCTCTTCATAATTAATGATAGTCTTAAATTTGATGGAATCATAGATATTCTTGGTATATAAACTTTCAACTCTTCATTTGATCCAGACATGACTTTAATTTAAAGTACATGCTTACCAATTTGTGTAACAATATGACAGGTGCCATTACAAAGACCCAATCACTTGTCAATATTCCTCATGAGAATAATAGGTGCTTTAACCTTTAATCTGATTTCATGATTAGAAATACCTAACATGAAAATTGAATTTAGGAATTTAGTGGAATGAAGATCATCAACAAAATCCACATTGCCATTTTCCTTCATTATATTATCAAAACTATAGTACACCAGCTCTTTACTTGGTAATAAAGATAACATGTATTCATTAACATCATCAATAACAGACAAAGTATGAGCTAATATAGCTCTATCTCTGAAATAAAATGAGATGTTTAAATTCTCATAGAGATTTAGATATGTGGTCTATACAATTGATCTGATAGAACTGTCTGAGACATCCAATAACAAATAATGGGGAATCTTAATATTAGTATTCTTATCATTAGTATTAGTAATTATTCTATCACTTTTAGAAAGAATCAAATTAGCAAACTATTGTATTTCTCTATTGACATTCGATGAATTTGTTGGAAGGAGTCTCATATTTCTTGTAAGAGTGAAAAGTTTACAGTGATTTCAAATGTAAAATGAATTAATAGTAGCAAAAACTATATCCTTTCGAGTCCTTCTTGGTATTATAGGTAGAATTTGTCTAAAATTCTCATAAAAAACAACTACCTTACCTCTTAAGGGAATATTTATAGCTGAAGAATTGGATAGTTTTAAGATATCCCTTAGGCTACGGTTAAGAGTTTCAAAGCAAAATTTATTAGCCATAGAAGCTTAATCCCATATAATTAATCAAGTATGGACCAATAGCTCAACAAGATAACTATCCTACTTTATATTGCATACGGTATCTTCATGAACATCAAGAGGTACGTAGAATTGTGAGTACACAATTCTTCCACCGGGTAGTAATAAAGAAGCAATACCACTAGATACTATATTAAGAACAATTTAGCCCCTGGACATAAAAGAAATTGAAAAAGTATTCCATACATATGTTTTACCAGTACCTTCATATCCATAAACAAAAAATACTTCTCCTTTCCTAGATTCAACAGTTAACATAATGTCATCATAAATTTTCACTTGTTCAGGAGTTAAAGATATAATCAATACAGGTAATTGATTAGTAATAGTAGCCATATCATAACTTAATTCAGCTCAAATCAACTTATTCATACATACATGTATGTTTGTTATGTTGGGAACATGAAGTTGGAAATCACTAAAACTCTTACCATTTGATTGCAAAATATTCTCAATATCTATAGGAGTAAAGTTTTGTATTTCCTCATCTATTAGTTGTAATGCTATGGAAAAAAATACATATTAATATAACATTTATAATAAATTTAAGACTATTTTATAAATATAATGACAAAAATGTAATTGGCAGATTAAAATAATTGTTTATCGAAATTTGGCTGGTGCGTGAGCTCTTCGCACTGGATGGTGAACCTAGTGACATACTCCAATGTTGATTGAGCATTTTCTCTAGAGAATAATACAAACTTCGGGATATGAAATCATCTGGGGAAGGGATAGTTTGCGTCCACACTATTTGGGTAAGGCGTTATGAATTTAGGTGGTGTAAACTGGCTAAGACCTAGCCTATAGAGCTCTTGTACGATCTCTTTGACCATGTCAACATTGATTGCTCTGTGCTCCACCTACTCTCTCCCTGGTTGACCTCTGCCTTGGGTGCATCATGCCCTCAAAGCAATCATCATCTAGAATGGATACACCTTGTAGATGTTGGAGTTGCTTACTAGACCTGTGCGAGCAAACATGTGATGGCTTTGATAATTACATGGGTCATGGACTCTGCCAGATTCACCTAGTGATGTACTTGCCTCCTTTATGAAGAAGGTCTACTCTTTATGAGGATTCCTAGTGGCACATCCTCCCAAGCATGGTAGTCACTTGCTGCTTTCAAAATTTGTAGTAATGAGATTCCACCACGATCTGTTGCAATTGCTGCTCCAAATTGACTTGATAAAACTGGTTCACCTACTAGATGTCAGCTCTATATTCTAAAGCCAACTCTCTAGTTTGTTTTCCTACTGGCATTGCATGAATTTGTTATGTAAGCTTATATGTTAAGACATCTTGCTCCACTACAAAAAAATGGAGCTTCAGTGACGACTTTCGGCGGTGACCAAAAAAGGTCGTCGCTGAAAATACACTTTCAGCGGTGACTAAAACAGTCACCGCTGAAAGTTCGTCTTTCAGCGATGACTGAAAAAAGTCGCCGCTGAAAGTGAGTCTTTCAGCGGCGATCAAGCGAGTCGCCACTGATAGTTCGACTTTCAGCGGCGACTAAAAAAGGTCGCCGCTGAAAGTCCGTCTTTCAGTGGCGATGAAGCAAGTCGCCGCTGAAAGTTCGACTTTTAGCGGCGACTGAAAAAAGTCGCCGCTGAAAGTCAGTCTTTCAGCGGTGATCAAGCGAGTCGCCACTGATAGTTCGACTTTCAGCGGTGACTAAAAAAGGTCGCCGCTGAAAGTCCGTCTTTTAGTGGCGATGAAGCAAGTCACCGCTGAAAGTTCGACTTTCAGCGGCGGCCTTTTTCAAGGCCGCCGCTGAAAGTCAGTCTTTCAGCGGCGATCAAGTGAGTCACCGCTGAAAGTCGAACTTTCAGCGGTGATCAAGCGAGTCGCCACAGAAAGTCTTACTTTCGGCGGCTTTCAGTGGCGACTTTTTAATGTCGCCGCCAAAGTTAATTTTGTAAATTTTTGCTATTTTCATTTTAAAAATTAATAAATAACATATTAAAATAATAATTTTGTTTTATTTATACATTTTTATTATAAGTAATTAGATATTTAATATATATTTTATATTATCTTGTATCTTTATTTAAAGATAAAGTATTTTACTATTTTTTCATGTAAAATATTCTGGACAGTTTGAAAGTACTTTATCTCTACCGGAGATTAAAGATTTGAAATGTTGAATATTGAATTCTATCTATATTTATTTTTACTTTTCCTTATCCTAATTAATGAAATATGTTATTCTTATTAGGATAATTTTTTTTAATTCATAAAGGGATCGATAACTCCAAAAAAAAAATTAGGAAGATAAACTAATCCCTAATTATTTAATATGATCAACCCTATATTTGGAGGAATTCTTATTAGGTTAATTTAATTTCTAATATTTTTAACATATAAATTAATATTAATATTATTTATTAACAATAATAATTTTGATGAAGTAATAATGCACTAAGGCAATTATCAATAGTTAATCTAAAAGAATAATCTGTTATACTATAATTGAGACTCTCAGCCCAAACTCCTATAGGTGTTGGTAGTGTGGATATTTTCTCATAATATAAAAGTCTAATAAAATAATATCACGTAGAGAAAGAAGGATTATGTGTTGTTAATATATTTTCCTAAAAAATAAGTAACAATATGTAGAAAATAAATATTGACTAATTCTGTTTTTTTTCATCCTCTCACTCTTTTTAATTATTTTTTATTATCTGAATTATAATATATTGAATTTATTGCATTTTTTTAAATCATATGACAATCAAAATTATAATATTTATTTTAATGATTTTTTAACAATTTTCTATTACATTATATTATATATATATTTAGCATATATATATATATAATATAACTTATCAAATAATATAATATATGATATATATGATATATTATATGATATGACATAACATAAAATAAAAAAATATAATATAAATATTCATATAAATATAAATATATATGTATATAAATAAAATATTTAATGATATTAATAATTGAAAATAAAATATATGTGTATTTTTTAATAATAATATTGATTTATAAATATATATGTGTGTATTAGTGTGTAGATAAATAATATATATTTAATATCTCATATTAAGACTGTAGGTGCATTTCAGCTCAACTGGCAAGAGAGTAAACACAAAGGCATTGCAAACAAGAGGTCATGGGTTCGAATCAAGGCGAACGCACATTTGAAACAAATATATGACGTGGCGGTGGTGACATGGCGATGGTGACGTGGTGATGGTCCGGCGACCGTTAGGACGCGGCGGCCGCCCGGCGGCGGTCCAGCGGAGGTGGTGATGTGGCGGCTGTTAGGACACGGCGGCCGCCCGGCGGCGGCGGCGGTGAAGCGGCGGCAGTCCGGCAGCGGCGGCGGCCGTCCAGCGGCGGTGGTGACGTGGTGGCCATCCGGCGGTGGTGGTGACGTGGTGGGGCCAGTGGCTGACAGGGTGATGACATGGCCAAATGACTTTCAGCGGCGACTAAATGTTGTCGCCAAATGATAAATTTTCAGCGGCGACTAAATGTTGCCGCCAAATGAGAAATATTTGGCGGCGGCAATTTATATTTTCAGCGATAACTTTTTTCGCCACTAAATGTTAACTTTTGGTGGCGACATTTTTATCGTCGCCAAACTTTCGGTAACGAGATTTGTGGCGGCGACATGGTGGCGACAAAAATGTCGCCGCTAAAAACTTTTGGCGGCGACATTCCTTCTTTCAGCGGCGACTTTTGTCGCTGCCGAAAGTCAAATTTTTTGTAGTGCTCCTATCTCTATCTCTCCTCTAGACTATGGACTTCCTAGTGTAACCATCTAGACAGCTCCCTAGTGACAACTCGAATGATATCGACTAAAGAGATGGGCAGTGCCTTAGAAGGTGTCGAACTCTGGGACATGTGGACCATTGACTGTTCAGTAGTTTATGCCTACCTAACTTGTTAAGGCTCCCAGAATCTAAAGATGCTCAGCATCGATCTTTCCTGCCTTGTTTTGGTGGTATATCTCTTTGACATTAGTCCCACTAGGCGAGCCAAATGTCATTGGTTCTTGAAGGATCTAAATCAAACAAGCATTGCAATTAGTATGCTAGAGGTAGTAAACCTTAAAATGGATCATTGTAACTTGACTACTAAATCAAACATAGTGGGTACTTGGGGTCCTTTACCACAATTTCTCCAAGTGTTGAATAAAAATATAAAATATAAAGAGATGCATAGCTACTATGTAAGAACTCGAATGTAGACCTAAAGAGAGAATTATCTCCCAGCATCGTGTGAGCCTAGGCACATATCAAATCTCAGAGATTCGATCAAATTACTCATAAAAAATAAAATGCAATGAA
This sequence comes from Adenanthera pavonina, assembly GCA_026686845.1. Taxonomy (NCBI): domain Eukaryota; kingdom Viridiplantae; phylum Streptophyta; class Magnoliopsida; order Fabales; family Fabaceae; genus Adenanthera; species Adenanthera pavonina. Next base: position 21,564,593 of record JAIVEN010000022.1, on the reverse strand, counting down.
AAGTAACACCATGGATAGTGGTTCTTACCAGAGTGATGGAATAGAAGCCGTGAGGGCTTGTGACCAAATCTAATATTCTAGGTTTGATTGGATGATGTGCATGTCTTCTTTTTGCGGCTTCATTTATATTTATACATGTATGAAGAGACATTCATTCTTTCTTAAAAAAAGAAGAAGAATAGGCAATCATTATCTCATCATTTGGATACGTTCACGTGTACAAGAGTTTACTCTATCATGCCTTTGTTCTCCATCACATCCGTGAATGTCCTGAAATCTCACATAATGGGTAGTAGGTGTTTGGTTCTACAATTTCTATGTTTTAACCTTATCTGCTGAGTTTTGAACCTCTTGCACATTGTTAAATCAATTGAAGACCTATTAGACCTAGCTCACTGTGCTAACAACAATCTATCAAGTATTTATATATCAATTCAAATTTATTTAGTGAAAATTTTCCAAATCTTTAACTTTTTCCAAGATCGAACAATAGAAACTTGCTGATGCGTAGATTCCTTGCCAAAAACGAAGGCCTGTACTCATTTACTTTAAGCATTTTCCTTGCCATAACTGGGGTTATCATCATTATTAGGTGGTTTCCCATTACCTGCTACATTCCCTTTCAGTTTCTTATACAAAACTGGCAGCTGCTTTGAGGTCCCTTCCATTGGAATTTTAATGTTGTGAATGGGATTTGGTTTTTGAATCAGTATGTTCATGATAGGCTTCAAAGGTATTTGTCTCTTCTCTTTGATTTTTTTACTCTGTACACGCGTCTGAGCATAGGTAATGCTAACTTGAAAAGGCTGATTTAGCATAAGAGTGGTCTCATTATTTGCCAAAAGACTCACAAGAGCTCCCTCCATAGTTTCCTAGTCTATATTAGACATGCCGTTGGGCCTAGTTTGAGAGTCTATAGTCACAAAGTTATCCGAATCTGAAAGTATAGTTTAAGAGTCTATAGTCACAAAGTTGTCCGAATCTAAAAGTACAGGCCCATTGGATATATCCTTTCCAACATTCTCCTTTTATGCCTCAAGTTTGGCTTTCCAGATAGCAGTGTGATTGAACAAGCCCAACTTAGGTCCATTAACTTTGTCTGGGTTTTGTCGCTTCACAATTTTGGCCTCGTTTTGACTAATTCGATTAGCCTTAGGAGAATTATTCTCAGCCACCTCCTTCATTTGTTGGTTAATCATTGCAGTATCATTTTGCTAATTACTACTATCTACAACAGTATCATTCAGAATCATAAAAGGTAATCCTTTATTCAAATTGTGATTGGAATCCCCATTTCTCATAACAAACTTTCCCTTATCAACACTTAGAGATTCTCCTTGAATCATCCGTGATCTACTCCCCTTCCTAGATTTTTGCTAAACCATCATCTAGAGCCTAAAATTTTCACATGGAATTTCACTACATCTTTGATCTAGAGTAGCCACTGCTGATGGTGGTTGTGTTGTTCCAGAATGTATTTGCATAGTCTTAGTAAAAGCTTCACATTGATCCCGATGGTGGCTATACTTCCCACGTGCGAAAAAAAATGAGATTTAACCCTTCATATTCTATGGGATACAACTTCTTCCTTACTCATACTCTGGAAATGAGCAGCGTCTGGAGATCAATCTCCACACATATTTGGGCAAAACTAGCTCTCTCCATTGACATCCCTATTGGTCCCATCATTCGATCCTCATTATAGGTCCTTATATCAGTTTTGTGAGTTTTACCAATGGTGTTCCCTATTTACATGAGTAGCTCTTGATCATAATATTCCCCTAGAAACTTCAGAACTCTTACCTATACTGCCTATTGTTTGAACAAATCCTCCGATAGAAGGAATTCTAGTTTCCACCATTGAATAATAATGCAGTGTCCTACAATCATCCATGGTCCTCTTAGGAGAACATCATTAAAATCCTTCTTTAACGCAAAGTGAACTAGGAAGTAATCACGATGCAAATCAACAAGTTTGAAAACTCCCATTGGTTTCCACATGGCTTGTAATTTTATTAAGAAGGAATCTGTAGCAAATTTTACATCCAAGCACCTTGATGATAAGAGTTTTGCTCCACAGCTTACAAAGTGCTTTATGTTTCTCCTTTGAGACCAGTATGTAAGGGCAAAGAGATCATTTTTAAATTCCAAATCATTCGTCTAATCATCATCAGATAGAACTCCATCAAGCCATCGATAATCATCTTCGTCCCCTTTTTCCTCCATAGTCTCCTTTCCTACCAAACAATTCTTATAATTCAATAGTTGACCCTCTACTGCTATATCCTTTCCTTTGTCCTTTCCACTGAGAATTGGAAAAGAATTCAAATTAAGCATTTGAGAGTCCTAAGATTGACCAGATGCTCCTAAGCCCTGTCTTAGATCAGATAGCTCCATCTTTTGGCTTTCAAACTTGCCTCTATCACCTTATCCATTTGTCGTCTTTATCATTCTCTCTATTCAATCCTATGGCTCAAGAAATTCTTATTTTGAATAAGTTGTAAGTTAATTTATGAAAACACATAAACATAATCATGTGCATTTGGAAGTGGAAGCTCACATTCCATGGGTAATTGCTGACTATGTTAAAAGCTTCTTGGTTGCTAAGATGCTCCCACAAACTATCAGAAGAAAATCCTCTAGTTTTTTTTTCTATCTTGCACTTTAAGAATATAATCACTCCAAGCAAATTATGTCAATTGTGATAATGTTGTGACTTGCTCATTCAAATTCACACCAAGAGCTCTCAAACTGCAAATTGTGAGGTCATTACAATAAAAATGAATAAAATAATCATAGCAATTTATCATACTATTCTATTATAAAACAGAATCAAAGAGCAATCCTACAAATAAATGTAAGCACTTCTGGAATAGATGGATGAACAAACATATGAGAACAATACAAAGAGTTTGATAATTTACGAACTCTTGCAAAATCATTAACATATGTACACTAACATTAATAACCACAAAAAATGTAAATTACTAATTAATATTGGTTTCTTATAAATAAAAGAAGACTTATATATCATTGAACTCTTTAATCTTAAAAAGTTCCAAGATAACAAGAACTCAACCAATTACTCCTAATAACTTTTATTTATCAATTATGTTTCAAATGATTGATAGACTTAATTCACAGCATCATAAGACATTTCACAAACATTCTTTGAAATGAAGGAAGCTATAAAAAAAAAGGAAAACTATAACAATAACTAAATGGGCTTTATCCTTTCATATGTTGGAGGGAGACAATCTTATAGTGGAGTTGTGGGGATGTCTCATGGGTCTTCAACATGCTTGGGATGGCGGTTTTAGGAAGATAATCGTATATAGTGATTCGACTGAGGCTATCAAGTTAATAGGTGTAGAGGCATCGGAACTACATTCGGATTATGCATTGATTCTTGAAGTGCAACATATGATCCAAAGAGAGTGGAGAACAAAGCTACTAGTGCTTGACAGAAATGAAAATATGGTTGCTGATTTCTTTACTAAGAGGGCTCTTGCGCAAGCTATGGAACTCCAAGTGCTCCTTGGAGAAGTCGTGGCTGAGCTTTTGATTCTAGCATTACTTAGTCTTTTTGGTTGTTTTTATTTGCTTTCTGCCTTATCAAGAAAAAAATGGGTTTTGAGTGTTAGATATGCTGGCATCCCAAGAGGGGGGTGAATTGAGAAGATTAAATTTTTCTGCAAAATGTCAATAAAGTGAAGAAAGCAAAGGTGACAGTAAAACAGAGTATAAGTGAATAACAAGTAAAAGTAGTAATAGAGAAGGGAAGACATAGATGTTTATCCTGGTTCGGTCTCTCAATCTTGACCTACGTCCAGTCCTCAAGCCACCACTTGAAATTTTCCACTATCTTGCAAGAATTCAGTGGGCTTCTTGCAAATGTCACAGTACAGCTATGATACTCTGTTTTTAGAGCTCACACTTTCTCTCTTTGCACTCTAGCTAAGTGCTTCCCTAATCCCTTGTGATATCCCCTCATAAGAAAATCTTTCTTCCAGATGAAGATAAGATTTTTTTGTAATGGATAAACTCTCTTAATCAGAATGTATATGAAAGTTGGAGTACAAAGAATGAAGTATGTGAGAGTTAGAGACTTTGAGTTGATGATTTGGCAGAATTTCAGTATATACAAAGTTAAAATCATTTTCCCACAACCTCAAATGATATAGATTTAGGTCTTAACTATACGTTAGAGATAAAATCTATCCGTTGGAGAAGTTACCCAATGGTTACTCTGAAAAACTATCTATTTACCAACCGCATTTAATGCTTCTGTCACTCAAAGTTTGAATTTTGGTTGGTCAACATACTAATTTCATAGAAACCGAAAGCTAAAGACTTTAACGTTGAACATTCGAAGTTCGTTTGTCATGAAGCAAAGTTCAAAGTTTGATCTTTGAAAAATGTTTCTATGTTAGAACATACTAGTTTTCAAGTTTAAGATTCTTTTGGAAAGTATGAACAATTGTTCCATTTTGCTACAGTGCCTTTGAAATTCAAATTTTGATACCCAAAATTCGTCTGTCAGTGGGCAGTTCAATAAGGCACAATATTTCATCTATTTGAAATTTGAATTTTCAAAATTCAAAGTTCGTCTGTTAGAAAGGCCTCTTTTCAGACTTACTTCAAAGTTTAAATTTCTGAATACTATCGTTCGTATGTTAACATATCATCATAACAAGCTCATAAGCTTTGTTTCTGAAATTCGAATTTTCATGTTCAAAGTTCATTTGTTAGTAAGCCATTTTGATGCTCTTTCCAAACTCAGCTTTCAGGTGAACTTTGTCATATCCTCAGACAAATTTTTCATTTTTCATAAGTTGTATTTTGTCGGAAATTCAAATTTTCAAAAGCTAAAGTTCATTTGTCAGAGAAGGCTCTTTTCAGACTTGTTCATTTTTAATACGAAATTCGAATTTTCAAAGCCAAAGTTCAAATTTTCAAAACAGCATATCAGTATAAACATTTCAAACTTCGTCTGTTAGTGGGTGTTTTTCAAATATTCCATGGATTAATATAGAATAATGGTTTTAAAACATTCTTTTGCCAATTCAAAGTCTTTTACTCAATTTAAATATGGCTGTAGATTCTACATCTATTCTTGTGCTAGTTTTTCTTGAATTTCTTCACTTGAGATCATTTGTGTACCTTTGATATCTTCTCTCCAAGCTCTAAAAAGTTTGTTTGGAATCATCAAAACACTTGATTCAACATTGAGGACCAATACGAATGATATATTTACAGATAAAATGTAACATCTTTAAAAGTTAGAGTGTTTAAAGATGCATAAGGAACTTGTGAAAATGAACATGTACCGTTTTTTGTGAAACAGGATAAAGAGGTCATTTTTCCAGTTAGAGAGAAAATGTGAAAATTGCATTTTGGCCATAGGAAATGAAAAATTTTCATTTTAGTCCCTAAGGAGGAAAGTCACACAATATGAATAGATTTTAGAAAAAATTACAGCTAATGATCTAAAAGAATTAAAAGTTATAATTTTACCCTTGGTTAGGGGTAATTTCATAAATATATAAAATTACTGTCAAAACGAAGATTTCAACAACATAAATCCAGCGGTGTATAGAACTAAGGTTAATTGATTAAGAATAATGAAATAATTAATACTGAAAGTTAAAAAGTAACTTTATACCGATAAAGGTGCTTTTAGCTCTGTAAAAAGTAAAAATGGCAGATAGTAAAGTAGATGGACAATACAAAAAGAGCTTTTAGGAGACAGAATAATAAAATAATACCAAATACAAGCTTCCTTTAATCATGTACTCATGAAGTGATTTTATATTGCAAAAAGTAATTTTACCAGTTCAAATATAAAGTAACCAACACAGGGTATTACTGGACTGAGAAAATTATGTAGTATTTTGGAGATATTATTCCCTCAAGTTGGCACCACTTGGAAGCTTCCATGTGACAAAAATAGAGCCTTAGCAATTAAGCAAACTTAAAGGCTAAGTTTAGATTAAAGTTAATTAAGGTAATTAGTAAAAGTAAGCTTGATTAGTGCGGCTATATATACCCCCTTGCTTAGTAAAAAAATGACACATGAAAGAGAGGAAAAACTCCGCCAAAACTGAGAGAGAAGAGGAAACCACTTGAAGGAGGGATAAATAGAAGGAAAAGAGAAGAGAAAATTTAAGAAAAATATGTAGGTAAGTTGCTAGTTTGTGATCTTGATGAATTATAGCTTGGTTTCTTGGATCATTGGCTTGTATTTCTTGAAGTTTTCTCTCTTGCAACCTTTGCCCATTTTTGGCCTAAGCATGTTTGGGTGTGGAATGATGTTTTTAAACCACAAAGTCACGAAAAAGTATGGGTTTTTACAAGATAAAGCAAGATAGGTATATTTTAAAGCAAGTTTTGAGAAAACCTAATCTTTTCTTTGAAGGCAGAATTTAGGCCAGACTAAAAGGTTATCTTAGAGTGGGAATTTCATTAATTTGACGTCAAAAATAGATTCCCCATGGTAAAAAAATTTCAAAACAAGTATATGCTTCATGATTCAAGCTAAGAAAGGCAAAATGGATTTTAAGGGGTTTTTAGGGTTTCATGTGTGCCACATGCATTATGCCATGAAACCAGTGGTTTATCAAGTGGTTAATGTTGCCTAGGGACTTGAGGAAGCCTAATGAAGCTTGTGAAATCATTGAAAGCTATGGGTATGGTCAAGAGGATTCAACAAAGGGTAGCTAAGTTATAAATTCATGCTTATGTTCTTTCATTGTTTTCTTATGATTATATTATGTTGCCATATTGTAATTATGACTTCTTTGATTGGTTTTGGCTATAACATGAGGGTTTTCATTCTCTTGGATGTCCATTTTTAACCCATAATGTTGCCAAAAATTTTTGTGACTTTTATGGCAATTTGATGATTTATGTGATTTAATGTGATTAGTAATGTATATACAACAAGATGATAATTTAAGATTAGTAAAATAAAAGACTAAAGGTCAAGGCATGATGATGTATCATGACTAGAGATGATATGATGAAGTAGTAATTAATGTAATTGTGGAGTTCAATTTGTTATTATTCGCAATTATTAATTCCAAGATAAGAGTGGTTAAGATACAAAGAAGTACTTAGCAAAGACTGACAGTACAAGCAAACCTCTCAAATGACTCCGGTAGCAGCAAATGAATATATACTCCTAGTCTAGATCCCTTGCAAGTGATCCTTAATTGTCTGGATGAGTAATAGAGGACTATTGAGTAACTATAAGAGATAGTTAATGCTCAGAGGCTACATGGAAAAAATTAGAGGCCTTAAGGTTCCACATATACTGTAACAGCCTCAGGCAAGTCAGTAAGATCCTGTGGGACAAGTTGCAAGGCAACAGGTTGAGTTCACCAACCACCAATATATAATTGCACAATCTAAAGAGTGTCAACTTCCATCTTTTCATTATAAATTTGACATGCAAGCGGCTGAGAATTTGATTATAAGCCTCAAAAAGTTTTCCAAGATAATAGGATGCATGTCAGAAATGAAAGCTTTAAATGGAAACTTTGAAACTCCAAAGATGAAGATGAGATGAGAAGACATCCCTTAGCTTTCATGGCTGCCATCTTCAAACTCTAAGCCTTCCAAATGCCTCACCACATGATGAATTCACGAAGAGCTCCCTACTCCTTCATAAAGCTGAGAACAACACCAAGAGAGCAGCAAAGAGAACCTTCGGCCTGTAAATGAAGATGAAAGGATGAAGATGATGAACACGTGGATATGAAAATGAAGAAGAGTGTTTCACAACTTGTAAAATCTGGAAATTTCCTTGGAGCTATCCCATGGCTTGATAAAGAAAATAGGTGAAAGCATGAAATTGATGGAAGGGATGAAAATGAATGGATGTGAGATGAAGGAAATTAGGGTTGGATCAAAGCAACTTGATGGGGATTCGTGGAGGATGGGAGAAGTTGTAGAAAATGCACATGGAGATGAGAGAAGAGGAGAGAGCAATCAGTGAAAATGAAAGAGATGGAGCATGTCGCCAAATGAAAGGCTAGGTTAGGTTTAGGTGTTAGTAAAGGCATTTTGGGAAATTTGGGTGCAAAAAGACTGAGATGGTAGGTGATTAGGATTGGGATTAATAGATCAGTGGTTGATGATGTGGAGCAAATGGACCAATGAGGAAGCAAAGAAAAATATAAAATATGAGGTGGAAAATTAAATGACAAAAATAGGGCATATGTGGATTAATAAATGGTGAGATGGAAATTAGATATAATTAATACACCAATAAAAGCTATTTTCCCATGCCAAGTAAGCTCTCCTCTTGCCAAATAGATGCCAAAGTGTCTATACCCAAGTTCTATTAAAAAATGTTACAAGAAATAATTACGATGTGACAATATAATATTATATAGCATTAATGAATAAAACTTTAGAAAAATGATATAATGAAGATTAAACCATGACTAGACATCATTATGAATAAATTTTACCATGGAAATTAAGGGAAAATTATTCTGAAAATGATGAAAAAGAAAGCAATAAAAAACTTAAGAAAATAAGAAGAAAATAGGGTTTCACGAAAAATGATAAAAATGCCCCTAGTTGACCAAACTTTGACTAGCTTTAATTTGAAAACCCTAATGACTTTGGCCAAACTTAATAACTTGGATTAGGTTTAATTAAGTGTTTAACACAATGATTAGGTGATTAAAACCTAAATCATTAGGAAAAATAAAATTAATTTCAAATGGGACTTTAATTAGGGATAAAATGGGAAAGTAAAAATGGAGAGATAGTGAAATTTTAGATTCAATATATGTCGCCCTCGATTTTTAATTTTCCAAAATAGAAAATAAAAAATAAAGTAGAGTCGTCACCAAAATTTTTAAAAGGGAAATTTTGGAAAATCTTTTAAAAAAATGGTTTACGAAACATAAAGGGATCGAGAGTCGATTGCATTATAGGGAAGGTGTTAAGCACACGATAACACTTATTCATGAGACGTTTGCCTTAAGTTGATTATGTAAAATAATGTGATATTAAATTTATTTTAATTACCCTTATAAAATACGTACAAAGAAAAGAGAAAAGAGAGAAAAAGAATTTAAAAATAAAAATGAATTTATTTACAAAGGCTGATTTGACTTAAAATAAGAGTTTAGGGTTTACGTACCTTGTAATAAAGATCAAAGTCTACGTAGTTTGGGTGTAAAAATTCATGTTAATGGGTTTCTGTTTTCTAAGAAAAATTATATATATTTGTTATTTTAAAAAATCGAATTGTACATATTATATGTATATAAACTATTTAACTTTTTGTTTATTACTTGTTAATAAATCCATGGAGATTCCCAAAATTCTACATGCTCACTAATTGGCTTATATACTTATGGAAGCTCTAAAAAAATCACATAAATAACTTGAAAATATATTATAAAATTATATTTAAAGAAATATTTTTATTTAAAATAGATGCAAAACTTTATCAAATTTGAGAAATTCTTTATTATTTTGATTTTAAAAAAATATTTTTCAAAAAGAAAAAAACATAATTTGATTAGTATATCAGCAGAGGCATATCACAACATGCGGAAAATTTAGACTCATGGAGATTCCAAAACCCACCGGGCAAAAATTTAAAAATATATATATTTAATGAGAAAATATCACATTATCATAATCACACGAGATAATAAGAATAATGTAATCAATCACCTAACTATCATCATTATAAAACACTTAAAATTTACCTCTTTTAAAGCTATATATGCCTTTTACTACAACTTTGGAGGATAAATATTCCAACCGACGTCAATGGCCTCGAAAGAGAAGATGTAATCATCCAATATTATAATCTTCATAATTCTCATAATAAGGTAAGCTTAGAGGAGAGAAGCAAAATATTATTTTTTATACCAAGATTAAATAAATCCAAAATAATAATTAGAAAAAATGAAAACTTTCAGAGATGAAATCAAGATTACTGCCACGTATTCTTGATAATCCACCTTTAGTCAAAGTTAGTGTTTAAAGTATGAAATCACTTACAGGGTATGAGCAACTCATAGGTGTCTTAGAAGGATGTTTTTTTAAATAATAATAATAAGTTAAACAACTATACCTTCTAACACTTTATTACAAGAAAATAATTTTATTGACAACGTTATAATTTGCAGAATCAAAGCAACAAAAGAAGGATCTCACCAAGAAATAAAATCATGTAGAGAAGCATTTGTTTACCACAAACAGGATACACCTCCATCTCTCATAAAGATATTCAATGGCATAAGCAATTTTGTCTCTAAGACCTCACTAAAATATCATACGATGAGATCCATAGAAACTTAGATAAGAAGAGAAGAAAACAAAATAAAGCATATACCTCATAAGCATACCTCTACCTATTATGAGGTGTTTATTGGTGTGAATAATTTATCTCATGGACCTTTCAAAACATCAAATTTGGGATCTATGTAAACAAGGATAAAGAGAGAAGAAGATAAAATCAAACATACATGTCACAAGCACATCTCCATCTATTGTTTTTCTATTTATTAGACATCTTATCTATTTGTTTTTCTAAATTATACTATTCTACTTCTACTCCTTTTCATAAAAAATGTGGATATGGATATGTAAAAATAACATAGTCTTTTTTTTTCCTAATAATATTTTATGTAATTCTTACAAAAAAAAACTATCCTTTTCTATATCGTTCTATTTTCGTCGTATTGCATTTATACATGGAATAAAATACATCAAAAAGTTTAAGAACCCAACCCTTATCTTTATCCTGCTTACTTGGCCGTTTAAAAGATACATGATTTTAAAAAATCATGTATCTTAATTCCTTTTTTTTCCTATCTAAAGTAAACTGTTGAATATCATAACCCTTTTTACAATTACAAATTTTTCCAAAGATATATGTCTTTTTATTGGAAATAAATTAGTGCCAAAACGAATTAATGATTCGGAATCAAAAATTACAAAAAGATTTCTTATTCTTTTTTGAGTAAGATAGATTGTTTTTTATGATTCATATCAAAATAAACTAATATTTGTAGTTTTGGTGTAATTATTTATCCTCACTCTCTGGATATAAATTAATTGTATAATAAAATAATAATAATAATTTAAAATTTTAATTTTCTTAATATTAATTAATATCTAAAAAAAAGTGGATTTTTCACTAGTAATTTGGTCATATCATTTGACCCATTTTCACTTCGTACTTTCAACTATTGGAAATATTGGACAAAAATTCAGAATAATGAACAATAGATAATTCTATTTCTATCTTAATCTTAATTTTTTTATTAACTGAACCCTTTCAAAAGAGATCAAATTGGCGAATAAGAAACAAAACTCATTAAGAATCCATTTTTTTGTATGGAATATACACATCAATTTTCATGGATCATACCTTTCATTCCACTTCCAGTTCCTATGTTAATAGGAGTGGGACTTCTCCTCTTTCCCGCGCCAACAAAAGATATTCGCCGTATGTGGGCTTTTCCTAGTGTTTTATTATTAAGTATAGTTATGATTTTTTCCGTGGATCTGTCTATTCATCAAATCAATAACAGTTCTATCTATCAATATGTATGGTCTTGGACTATAAATAATGATCTTTCTTTAGAGTTTGGCTACTTGATCGATTCACTTACTTCTATTATGTCAATATTGATTACTACTGTTGGAATTCTGGTTCTTATTTATAGTGACAATTATATGTCTCATGATGAAGGATATTTGAGATTTTTTGCTTATATGAGTTTTTTTAATACTTCAATGTTGGGATTGGTTACTAGTTCTAATTTGATACAAATTTATATTTTTTGGGAATTGGTTGGAATGTGTTCTTATCTATTAATAGGTTTTTGGTTCACACGCCCTATTGCGGCAAATGCTTGTCAAAAAGCGTTTGTAACTAATCGCGTAGGGGATTTTTGTTTATTATTGGGAATTTTAGGTCTTTATTGGATAACGGGTAGTTTGGAATTTCGAGATTTGTTTGAAATATTCAATAACTTGATTTATAATAATGAGGTTAATCTTTTATTAGTTACTTTGTGTGCCTTCCTGTTATTTGGCGGTTCAGTTGCTAAGTCTGCCCAATTCCCCCTTCATGTATGGTTACCAGATGCTATGGAAGGGCCTACCCCTATTTCCGCTCTTATCCATGCTGCTACTATGGTAGCGGCGGGAATTTTTCTTGTAGCCCGCCTTCTTCCTCTTTTCATAGTTATACCTTCCATAATGAATGGAATAGCTTTCATAGGGATAATAACAGTAGTATTAGGAGCCACTTTAGCTCTTGCTCAAAAGGATATTAAGAGAAGTTTGGCCTATTCTACAATGTCTCAATTGGGTTATATGATGTTAGCTCTAGGTATGGGCTCTTATCGGGGGGTAAATTGGGAAGCTTGAAAATTTTCTGCACAATGTCAAGAAAGTGAAGAAAGCAAAGTATAAAAGGTAAAACAGAGTATGAGTAAATAAACTGAAAAATTGCAGTAAAGAGAAGAAAACTCAGATATTTATCCTAGTTCGGTCTCTCCACTTGACCTACGTCCAGTCTCCAAGTCACTACTTGAGATTTTCCACTATTCTGCAAGAATTCAGTGGGCTTCTTGTAAATGCCTCAGTACAAAGATATTGCTCTATTTCTAGAGCTTCACTCAATCACTTTACGCACTCTTACAAAGTGCTTCCCAATCCCTTGTGATATCCCCTCACAAGAAAATCTATCTTTCAGATGAAGATAAGATTGTTTACAAGGATTAAACTCTCTTAAACAGAGTGAATATGAAAGTTGAAGTACAAAATAATGAAGTGAGAGAGTAAGAGACTTTGAGTAGAAGATTTCGCAGAGTTTCAGTATATACAATGTTAAAATCGTTACCCACAACTTTAAATGATGTTATATTTATAGATTTAGGTCTCAAATATCCGTTAGAGACAAAATCTATCTGTTGGAGAAGTTATCCAACGGTTACTCTGAAAAACTATCCGTTAACCAACCGCATTTAATGCTTCTAACATACTAAAATTTGAATTTCGGTTGGTCAACAGACAAATTTCGAAGAAACTGAAGGTTAGCAGCTTCAACGTTGAATGCCCAAAGTTCGTCTGTCATGAAGTGAAATTCAAATTTTGATATTTAGAAAATGTTTCTATGTTGTGACATACGAATTTTCAAGAAGAAAGTTTTTCTGTTAAGTGTGAACAGTATTTTCAATTTGATACAGTGCCTTCGAAATTCGAATTTTGCAACCTCAAAATTCGTCTGTCCGTAGTTGGGGTCTATAAGGCACAGTAGTTCATTTTCTTCAAAATTCGAATTTCAAAGGGCAAAGTTTGTCTGTCAGAAAGACCTCCTTTCAGACTTACTTCAAAATTCGAATTTATAAATATTGTCATTCGTATGTCAACATATCATTGTAACAGACTCACAAGCTTAGTTTCTGAAATTCAAATTTTCATGTTCAAAGTTCGTCTGTCATGAGCAATTTTGAAACCCAATCTTAATTTGGTTTCAGATGTACTTTTACACAATTTCAGATGAATTTCTTTAGCTTTCATAAGTTTCATTTTCTCTGAAATTTAAATTTTCAAAACCCAAAGTTCGTCTATTACTTAAAGCTTCTTTCAGACACTTATCAAAATTCAAATTTTTCCAAGTCAAAATTCGTTTGTCAGAGAAGCATCTCCTCAGACTTATTCAGTTTTAATACGAAATTCAAATTTCCAAAGCCAAAGTTCGAATTTCCAAGATGACAGTTCAATATAAATCTTTCAAGCTTTGTCTGTTGGTTGGTGTTTTTCAAATATTCCATAATTTAATATAGAGTCAAGGTTTTCAAACATCTTTTCACTAAATCAAAGTCTTTTACTCAAATTAAAACACAACTAAACATCCTGCATCTATTCTTGCACAGATTTCTCCAGAATTTCTTCATTTGAAACCTTTTGGGTACCTTTGATATCTTTATTCCAAGCTCTTGATGGTTGGTTTGGAATCATCAAAACTCTGGATTCAACAATTGTGAGGTGTTTATTGGTGTGAATAATTTGCCTTATGGACCTCACCAAAACATAAAATTTGGGAACCATCACAAGCAAACTCAAGAGAAAAAAAAGGTAGCGCATTCTATTTTATTTAAAAGGCAACGCATTAGAGACCCCAATTATACAATGGGATGGAATGAAGAGAAGAAAAAAAGAAAAAATTCTGAATTACCTTACCTATACCTTCCTCTTAAGACTCATGATTTTTTCCCAATCCTCTTGTTCTTTCTTGATTCTTGATTCTTTCTTTTTTTCTTCTTCATTGAATTCATTCTTTCATCCATTCTCCCTCTCTCAATCTTTCTTTCTTCATTTTTTTATTCTTTCTTTCCAATCCCCTTTTCTTTCTTTTTCTTCTTTCCTCAATCATCCTTTCGTTCTTTCTCCCTCTCTCAATTTCCTTTTTTTTGCTCTCCTCTTCCTGATGACCTACCTTTCCTTCATATAGATAGAGGAAGAAAAACCTAATACAAATAATCATTAATACTTAATCAAATCAAATAATTCATTATTTGCTTTTTATTTGATGTTTACCATCATTATTTTTCATTTGCAATAATATTGCAACCAAATCTAAATCTTTAGTGATACATTTTTATTTGGCTTTTATTATTATTTTTTCTTTATCAATCCAAATCTCAAAGGATTTGAAAATCTCATAAAGGAGAAATCCATATCTTTAAAATAAAATTACTTTTGTGAAATGATTAATTTTTAAGAATTTTCAATTATTTCTTTTTTTATATTTTTTCTTTATCAAATTAAACTTTAATGGAAACACATTTTTCTTTATTTTCACCTTTATAAAATTAGACTTAAATAAAAACTTTTTATTATTTTATATTAAAATTCGGACAAAATACGATATTCACAATATGAATGAAAAACTAATTACATGGAATGATGTGTGACATTAAATGGATGATGAGATGGAAACTCCTAGGAAAATTTCCCCAAAAATCACATAGAAAACCCTAATTTAATCACCCAATTAGGCTCATAATTGACCGAATTTAGTGGAAAATGCACCGATAGTTAGAATTAGCTACCAAATCCATGGGATATATGTTAAATTAAGTGTTTGATGATTCTAAATAACTAGAGTTTAGAAAGATGTATAAGAACAAACAAGTGAAGGAATCCAAGAAGAAATATGTGAAGAATTAGACATTAGGATTTTTCACAATGTACACAAGGGTAAAAGGCTTTGATTTTCACTTGCTCAAACTCCCACTACATTTAAATGTATTTTTCATATTATCGCATGTTAACATATGTTAAATTTGAAAAACATTGACTAATAGATGAATTTTGAACTGATAAATCTTATATATTTTATTTAAAATTTGAACTTTGCTAACTGAAATTCAAAGTTCCAGAGATATCATCTCTGGCAGACTTATTTCAGGTGTTAAAATTCAAATTTTGAGTTAAACATAGTTAATAGAAAGTGCAAAATTTGCCTGAAGTCATGTCAACATTCATCTGATATTAAAGTACAAAAAGATCTTAAAGATAATCCCTCTGATAGATGAATTTTGAATCTCAAAATTTGAATTTTAAAGTGAAGTCTTGTAAGACTACTCGGAGGTGTATCTAACAGACAAATTTCGAAAGAGCAAAATTTGAATTTTGAAAGGTAGAACTCTTTTTCCATGTTGAATTGAGCTATGACATATGAATGTTGGGCCTCCAAAATTCAAATTTTGAGAGCATTGCAGAAAGATGAGACAACTGTTTATATCCAATAGATGTACTTTAGATATGAAAATTCGTTTGTTTGAACATAGGATATATTTGACAAAATCAAAATTCAAATTTTACTATTGAATAGACGAATTTTAGAAGCTTAACGTTAAGTCTTTAACTTATGGTCTCTGCAAAATTCATCTGTTGGCACCCAAAATTCGAATTTCAGAGAGTCAGACGCATTAAATGCAGTTGATGAAATGATAGTTTTGCAGAGTAACTGTTGGGTAACGTCTCTAACAACTAGATTTTGTGTCTAATGATTAGTTAAGAAACAAATTTATAAATAGAACTTCATTTAAAGTTGTAGGTAAGAAATCTATGCTGTAAATACCGAAATTCTGCTGAAATTTTTAGTCAAAGCTTTTTACTCTCTCTCACTTCATTTATTGCATTTCAACTATCTCATTTACTCCATATTAGAGAGTTTTCATTTTGTACAAAATCTTTTCTTTATTTGGAAGAAGGATATTCTTGTGAAGGGCTATCATAAGGGATTTGGGAAATACTTTGTAAGAGTGTGAAGTGTAAATTTGAAGCCTTTTAGAACAGAGCATCATCTTGTATTGTGGCATTACAAAGAGCCCATTGAATTCTTGTAAGATAGTGGAAAATCTCAAATAGTGGTTTGAGAACTGAATTTAAATCAAGTGGTTAGACCGAACCAGGATGAATTTCTATGTTATTTCCTCTCTTACCTTACATTTGCTATATTGCTCTATACTCTATTTTCTGCAAAATTTGTACTATCACTATTCTATCACATTTTTGCAGAAAATTTTGAACTTCCCAATTCACCTCCTCTTAGGAAGCTAGCAAACCTAACAATATAATCAATTAGCACAGAATAAGCATAAAACCAAGAATTTAACACTTTTTTCCACAAAGTAATCAAAACCAGTTATAACATGAAAATGCTCTTAAAACCCTCAAAACAGCCAAAATAATATGATAAAAATACTAGATGCAGGAACAAAAATATAGTAAACTATGGTCAAATCAAAGGTATAATGACCCTCAAAGTATTGTCCTAGATTTAGCCTTGGGCTAATGAGAAATGTAACTTTTGATTTGTGTAGCATTGAAGGGGCTAGAACAGAAGAGAGTTTAAAGGATCAGTTTTTTTAAGAGAAAGAAATAAAGAAGACTCACGTTGCGGTGGATAATAGTGATGCCATAGTGAGATGCTGGACTTTCAAATTCTGGGCCAAATCAGTAAAGACTCATGCGCTGTGATGCCAGTCTTAGAACATGAATAAATCAAATCATGAACTAGTCGACAAATGAAGAAGAATTTGGAGAGGATATGGTGGAGCTCTGCTAGGGTTTGCTATTTTCAACATTGGGAATCAATTTCTAGACTCTAGAAACTTGATTCTTAGTTGGTAAGTGAGATTTTACCTTCCCTCTTTTCTTTTCTGTCCTTTTTTAGGAGAAATCCATGGGAGTATGTATAGTTTCGGTTTGATTTAGATTTTTACTTATTATAATGGTTGTAAATGTATTGTTGATGTGTTAATTCATGTTCCTTTGGCTTAGGTATGAGCTTTGGAGGGATTAGGATTGGTTTAAGTTGAACCCTAGAATTGAAATGGTTGAGGGAGCATGGAATTCGGAATCTATAAGGTTGTTTATGATTTAGATGTGTGTTTAGGACTCCTTGATGTGTCAAACCTTAACCTTAGGAACCATTTGCTATTCATCCTTAGTGGTTTAGGTTCCAATTAGATGCATTTGGAAGCAAATTTGGGCCAAATTCCAAAATTCCAAAAATTTTTCAAAAGTCACTATTCATTTGGTAAATATAAAAATTTAGCTGAACTTTGAAAAATCATAACTAATTCTAGAAAAATTATTTAAGAGTATTTCAAATTGCTAAATTCATCTCTTAAAATATTCTATGAGGGAAAATATTAATTTTGAATTTTATTGGGCAAATAGCTATAGTAAATTTCATGAATTCACTTGCAATTTTACCCTAATTTTTCCAAATTTCATTCCATAATGCCATACTCTCAATAGTAGTCACTTAACACATGTAAAATTGATCCAAGATAGACTTTTATTCATCATCTAGGAGTCACACATAATTTACACAATTATAACATAAAATATCATTAGACTTGATATTACATAAGCATCCAAAATATCTTTCCTATTTCTAAACATTTATTCATAGATCCTCCTTTATCTCCCTACCTTTCACATGGTTTGGACCTAATCATGGTTAGATATTTTGTGGAGTGAGATTTATGAAAATCCCAATAACATCATAGTCCCATTCTTAGCATAATATTTAAAAATAATTGTAAGAAACATGATTTCATTTTGGCATGATAACATTTAAGATCAAAAGACATATTTTAGCATGTTCATCATGCTCTTCACATATTCATGCTTGTTCATGCAAACTTTATAGCATGTTCATCATTCTTTCACCATTTTGATCCAACATCATCATTATATTCATATCATAAACATGTTTTCAACCTACCAATCATAAAAATACAAGATCTAAACAATCATTTAGAAATAAAATGCAAGAAGGGGAAAATATGTTACCTTAAACTTGCAAACTTTCCTTTCCTCTTCTCCTCCTTCTCTCTATAACTCACTCTCTCACTAATATAGGATGGATTTTCATTTTTTGGTATGAAGAATGGAGGGGAGGAAGAGCCTATATATAGACAACAAGAAGCAACTCCATCCATTGGATTAACTTTTGATCCAAAGGCCAAAATTGCACTACATCACCTCTTTTCTCCACCATACACCTAATTTCTTCACATAATTATTATCTAATTAATTTTTACTCTCTTGTCATTAATTTGGATGCCACTTTTATCTCCAAATAAGGCAAATATTGCATCATTATGCTTACATAGGCTTATTTCATCCACGCTTCCAATTTTGTCACCTAATTTTTGAAATAGTATCATGCATGGTGGTTAACTCTTCTCCACTCCTTTTCCTTCTTATTTGCACGAAATTTTGAGTCCAAATTCAGCCCAAGATGATGCCTTTAATTATTTGTGCTTAAACCATTTAATTCTCGGCCCAATTTCAACATATATCGAGTTTTTGAGCTCCGATTATATAAATTTTGTCTGGAAAAATTTTTCATGTATAAATATGTTTAAAATATGAATTTCAAACTCATTATAACCTTAATTAATCATTTCTAAGCAAATATAATTTATTTTAGAAAATATTTTACCTTATTGGGTTTTAACCGAAAACACCGATAAAATTATTCCTGGTTAGTTTTTCCTGTAACCTCTCTGCATAGATGATTATTATAAACCTTATAAAATTATTTTAGACTTATTCTTAATTATTTCATACTCTACTGGGTTATCTATAATTTAATCAGTCTAGGAATCCGGTGAATTGGGCTTATTGGGCTCTTTATCCTTTCTTGATATCGTTTGAGTTATTCTTGTCAATAATACTTTTGGACCTCCAAAAATTATCCTTGGCCTATTATGGTTTTCTATACCTTTATTGGGCCTCCATGAATAGTACTCTTGACCCATTAAGAAACCGGTGCAGTCTTACTGGGCCTTGACTCCGATTTTGGCCCAATATCCATTAGACAAATTCTATGGCTATTTAAACCTTATAGAAAAATTCAATATCTCTTTTTATGCCCTCATATATCTGAGTTTAGTGATCCAAACTTATTTTCTAATTCTTATTAATTTACAAATTATGAAACTTCGGATCAATTTTCTACCCAATATATCTATTTTTTTATTTTGCTTATTAGAGTATAATTTCTTACGATAATTTTCTTGAATCATCTCCTATAACTAGTCTTAGCAAATATTGGACAGATAATTTTTTTGAGGAAATGACATCTATGTCCCCTTTTTTTGTCCTTTTGCTAATAATTAATATTTTGAATTATGCCATTCAACTTTCTTTGCAATTTGGTCCCTGATCATCCTTTGCAATTTAGTCCCTAGTTTAATTTTCACAAGATATTTACCATCTTTTAATTCTAATTATGCAATAATTCTCTAAACTAGAATTCAAATAAAATCATAAAAACTTAGATATTACATTATGTATGTTTGTGCTTTTGGAATGATGGGTTTATCACTATTGAGCTTGGTTGGTTGAATTGTGAGTTATTGGATTATATGTATATTATGTTAATTGAAGATATTATGGTATTGTAGTGTTCCAGGTTGTGTTTCAAGATTGTGGCAATCTAAGAAGTGGTTCAGGAGAGTTGTACTCATCAATTTCACTCCAACGGCCTATCAATTTCGCTGTGTGTGTGATGTGTGTGACGATCCGAGGTAATCGGGGTGTGTGTTTATGTATAATGTAGATTTCTTGTTATATATATATATGTTTGTTCCTTTCATATCATGATACGTACCAAGGCACAACTAGTGATGGAAATGGTAACTTCTAACTTATCCTATGTATGTGATATACGAGATTTGGTGTTGACTTATGATATGTGATTCATTAACATCCCAACTATTTGTGATATCATGATAATATGATTATGATAGTAATGAGCATATATGTATGTGTGAGCATGAGACATGATAGCATGAGGGCATCATTACATAGTCAAGCATGTGTACATTAATGGTTATGGGTGATGATGTCATATGATACCATGTGGTATACCGATCCACCAGTAGAGTGCACGAGGCCTCATGTCCAAGTGATAAGGTTGATATATGTATATCCCTACCACTAAATCCTTTTTCTTTGGCTAGGAAAGCTAAATGGTAGTGGATTAGAGGATGCATTTTCCCTAAATCACCACCAATTTGGGTAGTCCAGGGGAAGGAGAACCATAGTTCAATTATTAGTGTGGCCTTTGGTCTTGTTATATTAGTGAGCGAAGAGCCTAGTGATATCCTAGAATGAGTCTTTACCAGTTGTTAGAAAGGAATCACTTATTGGGTGTACCTTGAAATGGTAACTAGCCCATGGTTCTAGCCATGTATGTTCAGGGGACATTCATATCATTGCATTTGCATAGCATCACATTTTATGTATCATCATGTATTGTTCTATCAAGTGAATTGTTATTGTTTTCCTCGGTTACTGGACTCTATCTCACACTCTTCTGTGGTTGACATTTTAGGTGAAGATTCTAATATTAGTCCGGAGAAGACTCAAGAGTCTTAGTTCTCTCTCTCTCCATTCCATAAGGCATCTAAGCTCGTGGCTGGTAGCTTTTATGTCTATGGTTTATGTAATATATATTGTGCCAAGTAGTATCTTGTGAGGGTTGGCTTGTAATATTGTGTCCTAGGTATTTGGTGTTATATGAATTTTATGTATTTTGTGGGGTTGAGTGGAAACCCATTGATGTGATGGAATTCATGTTGGCCTTGTTGGTATGCATTGTTATGTGCTTGTAGCCCCAGTTTGGGTTAGATTCTAGTTGTGTTGTGTGTACATTGTCATGTCATGTTTGGAATTTGGTTGTGGTTGGTGTGTATACTTGTGTGGTAAAGTAGGTATCTAACTAACGAGCCATGTCGATGGTTATACAATTTAATACTAGGTGCAAAGAATTTGTAGTATATGGGTAACCTAGGTTGTATTTTAAGGGAGGCAACAGTTAATATATAAGGTAAGAGTATGAATTCCTAAGGTAAAATAAAAAAATGCACGTAAATGAGAGAAAAAAATGTAAAAATTAAAATTAAAAATAGATGAAATTAACTAAATAAAAATGCAATTAATTAATTATAATGCAACAAAATACAAATCTAAACTACTACTAAATGAAATGAAGTGCAGACTAAACTAAACTAACTAAACACAAATGACCTAAAACTATTAATGAAATGTAACTAAAAATGTAAACTAACTATTAATGAATAAAATGCTAATGCAACTA
Organism: Adenanthera pavonina; assembly: GCA_026686845.1. NCBI lineage: Eukaryota > Viridiplantae > Streptophyta > Magnoliopsida > Fabales > Fabaceae > Adenanthera > Adenanthera pavonina. The sequence goes on along the minus strand of JAIVEN010000022.1, from coordinate 21,542,905 downwards.
TATATCTTTTTGATGATATGTAATGTAAATTAATTGATATGCAAATGCCAACTACAACTAAGATTTGGGGGATTTGTTTTTTAAATTCAACATTAAACCAAATTAAAATAAACAATTAGATAAAAAAAAACTAGACACTAAACTAGGATTAAAAGAAAACAAGTGTTCAATTATAGAAAATATGGATCATTCATGAGCTTGGCAAGTAATTCGGGTCTATCCTAGCTTGAGTCAAATTAAAACAAGAATGAGTAAGTTCTTGAATAAGCAAACTAATTAGATTAAATACTTAATTACCTTAAAAATAATCTAAATAATTAATTAATCATAGATACCTTTAATTGTTAATTAATTACCCAGAATTAGTCTAATCCAATTAGTTAAGATTAATCTCAATGCTAATTGAGTTTATATTAAATCTGGAAAATTGGGTAAAATTATCTAATTAAACCAAATTAGAAAGTTAACTACCTATTTATGTAGCATTAAACATAACATTATCTAGATCGCATCATAAACTAATAAATTAATCAAGATAGCATGAAATTAGGGCAAAATACACAAAATTCCAGATCTGAAACAAGTATAAATCCAACTCAAATCAACATTAAATAACTATAATAATGTACATTGCAAACTCAAATCGAATATTTAATCATTCATATATTTATAAATTTTCACCAATCCTAACTTAGAAAACCTAAGCTACAATCAACTAAAATTCAGAAAAATCAAGATAAGAAAAGAGAAAACTTCCCATTCCTCCATTTGTGCTCTAGCCAAGCTTAAGAACTCAAACTCCTTGTCTTAGTCCATGAATGAACCACCAAAGAGAACTAAACTTGCATATGAAGGAAATTAACTCCAAACAAATCTATAAGAGCATTGGCCATAAAGATGAAGACAATAAAATGTGCTTTCATTGCTTGATGATGATGATAGAAGAATGAAAGAGCAAACCACGGCTAGAACCTTGAGATCCCTTGAAGTCACCCACAATCAAGAGCAAGCTAGGTGAAGGATGGTATGAAATGAATGAAAGGAAAGTAAGGAAGGTAGAAGAAGGCCCAAAAATGGAGTGGGTACCGTGGATAATAAGTGATATGTAGATAGAGATTGAGATGAAAATGGAGAAAGATTTAGAGCAAGAGAGAAAGGAGAGAGAAGAAAATAAGAAAGTGAAGATGGTGGCTTCTGTCCTGTGACAATGTGAGGGTTCGAAACATAAGAAAGAAAACAAAGGCTAAGGGTGTGTTTGGCTCTCAAATAATGGTGCAAGAAAGGTGAGGTGAAATAATAAAAAATAAAGACAACTACAAATGGACAAATAATAATAAGGAAAAATGAGAAAGTTGGGAAAATAAAATTTTTGTAAAATTCCTCCATTCTAAGGACTAAAATACCTCTTCAAAATTTTAATTTCCATGGACTATGACCTACAAAAAAATGTTACATTAGAAAGATTATGTTCCCAATAAAATAAAATGTTACATCTATCAAATTAAATTTTGCTCCAAGAAATTAAATTAATTATGAGATAAAATTTAAACTCAATTTGGAGGAAAATTATGACTCATAATGATAAAAATAAGGAAAATAAAATACTAGGAAATAAATTTCCAAAGCTCTTCAATAATTTTGCCCTTAAATTGGTCAATTCTTAATCATTTCTTTAATCGCAATTAAACTACAAATGACTCATAATCACATTAAGAATTATTAAATAAAATAAAATGGAAAAATTAAATTATTAGAATAATTTGGAAGATAAAAATAATCAAAATTAAAGCTTAATTTCAAAAATTATCCTAAAATTCTCATTTATTATAAATTAAGACTAATTACCTAAATATCATATAAATCACACAAAATTAGGTAAAATTCAATATTAAAAATACTTAAATAGGGGGAATAAAAATGATAAAAAATCATAATTATCACTAACCTACTGGTTGCTTGTGGGGTTCATGGGATCGAATTCTATAAGAATGATTTCCTTAGGATGAGTTCACCCAAAACATAGTTCTTGAGGTATTTGGGACTTAAGTTAGGTGTTGGTTTTGATCTTGGGGCATTGGTTTGAGAATAGAAGGCTTAAATGCCATGCATTAGTCCAAAGTTGACTATTTTGATCTTGGACATTCAAAGTTTTCATACGAAACTATTTTGGGACATGGTTGATGCCTATAGTTAAAATGGAAATAGAGTGATATGTAGGAATTGGAATTAGGTCAATCAGATGTTGAAGTCAGGTTTCATGCATGTCAAAAATCCACCTAGGATATCAGCAAATTGCTGATATCATATCAATTCAGGGCGTCATGGTGCCAGTGTCCAAGCCACGATGCCATACTCCTCTATTTCTATTCATTTTCATCCAGAGTACTCTCACGTTGCGGGGGCACTGTATCAACCCATGGTTCCATCTCCCATTTTGCCTTTTTGGGTGTTGTTTTGTCTCATATTTGGGGTATTTTTGGGTTTTGGTCTCTAGGGTGTTACAAAAGGTTTTCCTATAAAAGGCATACCCTCCATATTATTTGTCACACTATTTTTTTTTGTTGCTTAACTTCCTTTACTCTTTCCTTCAAGCTACATTTGCGGATGAAGTTGGCTAGTCAACAAGGAATAATGAATTGCAATGGAGAACAATCATCAAGAAATTTAAAAATATATACCACAATTTTTCTTTTTTTATTTAATTTATTTTTTGTGCATATGTGTAACATATTATACTTAAGTCCATTATTGCATGATTAGAGACTTGATTGCATTAAAATATTAAAATAGATTTTTCTATATTTCGGGTATTGTTCATTGTGCATTTTCCATTTTACCAGATGAACTTTGAAAATTCATAACTAATTCTAGAAAAATCATCTTATAGTGATTCAAGTCTCTAAAAATAGATAAAAAGATTCTATTCTTGGAACAAATATGAAATAGAGCATTTCCTAGACCAATTCATATAATTTATCTCTCAAACATTTACTGTAGATTTGGTCAATTTCTCCTTCCTAGAATTTTGGCTTTAATTTTAAAAATTCATATCTCGCTCTACCTTAAGCCAATTCATGTATTCCTTATGTCATTGGAAAGTCTATGTGTCTAATTTTAAAAATATTTTTCTTATACATTTATTCTCTTTGTACAGAGCATAGCATTAACTTAAACCTCTAAAGGTCAGAACTCAACTCCAACTAGACCAGTTTTAGGAAAACCTACCTATCTTTTGGTATATAGCCCCAATTACTTCCAAACTAGTGGCATTTTAAACCTAAGTCATAGTCCTTTCCATGCATTTAAACTACGAAATTTTTGGAGTTCTACATGATATTATGTTTCCTTTTGAAGCATTCAGTATCTTCAGTGAAAATTTCAGTTTTCCTATAACTGTCCAGTTCTGAATCCTAACTTCAAAATTAACTATAAATTGCACACTTATCTAATTTAGATGTTATTTATCTTCCTTTAAAGCTTGTTTCAACTAATTTCAGAGCATATATAATACTCCTACCAATTGATCTGTTTTAAATCAAATATGTCCATCCTAATTGCAGTTGGTCACTTTGAACCAATTCATACTATACATTACATTATCAACTTCATAACACCATTTTATCATCCTTCATTGATCCAAATCCATAGATATCATTACACGGAAACTTGTAGAACAAAATTATAATCAAAGGCAGCCCCATATTTCCACATACCATTTTATACCAATTGCACAAAATTATTGAAAAACATAGTATAATAATCTCTAGTCTTCACCATTCACCTCCTTGCCTTGTTCTCCATTGCACCATTGTCATATCTTGTTCCTAGACATGTTATTAATTTGGAGGGGTGAGATTCAAAGAATCTAAGTAGTTATATCCATTCATGCACGCATGTTATCACATTATTTCATAAATTCATTAATGGAAATCATTAAATCATAATGTACCATACAATTTCATAAAAATTTTTGGCATGGTAATATTTTGTAAAATGGACATCTTAGGGTCATAAAACCCTTCATGCAACCAGCCAACTGTTGAATCAAGTGTTTTTGATGATTTCAAACATTTGAAGCTTTGAAGGAAGATATCAAAGGAGTACAAGAAATCTCAAGTCAATCCAGAAAGAAATGAGCACAAGATTAAGTTGTAGGATTTCTCACAGTAATCACAAGAATAAAATGCCTTGATCTTTCACCAAATAGTTTTTAAAATGTGTTTTTCAACAGACCCTATGTTAAGTTATTACATATTTGGAAAATACTCACTAACAGACGAATTTTAAAGCTTTAAAATTTATATGTTACCTTGAAAATTTGAACTTTGATAACTAAAATTTGAACTAACAAAGTTGCTATCTCTGACAGATGAATTTCAGCTTATGAAAATTTGAATTTTGAGTCAAGTAGAACTTGTGAAAAATGAAAATTTTGCCTGAAAATATGTCAAAGTTCATCTGAAAGTAAAGTTTAAAATAAGTTCCAAGTCAGTCCTCTGATAGATGAACTTTAACTTTCAAAATTTGAACTTTTGAAAGATAATGCGTAAGTCTGCTCAAGTGTTACTCTGACAGATGAACTTTGGTCTTCAGAAATTTGAACTTTGAAATAAGTTTGAAAGAAGTCTCTCTGACAAACGAACTTTAATCTTTGAAAATTTGAATTTCGAAAAGAATAGCTTTTGTACTATACTAAGTTATTCACTGACAGACAAATTTTGGGCACCAAAATTCAAACTTCGAAGGCATTATAGCAATATGGAACAACTATTCACACTTATCAGAAGAACTTTAAACTTGAAAATTCGTATATTCCAACATGATAAATATTTGTCAAAGATGAAAATTTGAATTTTGCTTTAGAATAGACGAACTTCAAAGTTCAATGTTAAAGTCTTTAACTTATGGTCTCTGCGAAATTCATCTGTTGACACCCTAAAATTTGAACTTTGGATGTCAAATGCATTAAACGTGGTTGGTGAATAGATAGTTTTACAGAGTAACCGTTGCGTAATATCTCTAACGGCTAGATCTTGTCTCTAACGTATAGTTAAGACATAAATCTATAAATAGAATTTCATTTGAAGGTGTGGGTAACAATCATACGTTGTACATACTGAAACTCTACCAAATTCTTCAGACAAAGCCTTCTACTCTCACACACTTTATATTTTGTTCTTCAACTATCATATATACTCTAAATCAGAGAGTCTATTCTATTCTAAACCGTCTTATTTTTTTCTGGAAAAAAGATATTCTTGTGAGGGGATTTCACGAGGTATTTGGGAAGCACTTAGCTAGAGTGCAAAGAAAGAAACTATAAGCTCTTGGAATAGAGCATGAAGTTGTACTGTGGCATTGCAAGGAGTCCACCGAATTCTTGTAAGATTGTGGAAAATCTCAAGTGGTAGTTTGAGGATTGGACGTAGGTCAAGAGAAAGAGATCGAACCAGGATAAATATTTGTGTCTTCTCTTCCCTTACCTTGCTTTCTACTTTCTTATATTTTATACTTTGTTTTTTTCTCACTCTTGCTTTCACTGCTCTCTTACACTTTTGCAGAAAATTTTCAATCTTTCCAATTCACCCCCCCTCTTGGGAAGTCAGCAGGCCTAACACCAACAACACATTTACATCACAAAACATACAATCAAATGCATGGCATATACACGGAATCATGGAAAATCAACTTGATAACATTGAACATAAATAGGAAGATAACTACCTTGGGCTTATCCAAATTCCTCTAAACTTTGAACACTCTTTCCTTGATCTTCAAATGCTTCTTGGAAACTTATAGCATCACAAAATCAACTCTTAATCCATTGGTTCCATCACTTCCTTCACAAAGTGACAACTTGAACCTTAAAATTCTATATAGTTGTCCTTTTGGAATTTCTTGTACAACCCACTTGTAGTAACCTATTTTGGACCCAATGAATCTATTTTTGAAGTCAACATCATGAAATTCTCTTCCAATCTCAAACCATAAATCAGCAAAAAATTTAAATAAATTATAGAAAAATAACTACTCGATAAACTTGCAAACCAATGGCATATTCTTGCATCCTTAAGCCTGTACATCACTTTTCATGGATTAATTCCCTCATGGCTTCATTTTCTCTCTCTACTCTCTCTCTAAGCAGAAAATTTCAGTGAGAAAATGAAGACAAATACTTCATGAGACATCATAATACTCAAATATGTACAAGAGGATAACCATAGAAATCTACCTTGAGAGTTTTAGGTCCAAAAAAGTCCTGTAGCTTGGTCTTCTTTTCCCTTCTTTTCCTACGCCTTCTTCTCTCTTTTCTTCACTGGTTCAGATGTAAGGAAGGCTGAAGATAATGAGTTATGTGGCTAACTAAAGTGATTAAAGGATTTAAGTCATAAAAAGCAACTTCAGTTATTTTAATGTTTAACTTGAGTTACTTTGTTTTTTAATAAAGCTTTAGTAAAAATTTCTTTTGTGTCCCAATGAGCTGCAGTATGCCTTGTGTCTCATTATTGGCCAAAAATTTCTTGAATAATTTTTATAGACTAAAATACTTTTTACCGATTAAATTTATCCATACCGATTAAATATTTTTGCCAAAAGTGTCATTAAATTGTTACAGGATTACCCAAAAATTATTTTTAGTCTAAAATCACTATCTTGGTCCTAAATATATTTTATCAAGGTCCATTCAGTATCCTTGAATTGGTACTGCCTTTTACTGCAGTCTAAACTGACTTTTATCTAGTAAAATATTAATATTAAATCCTAATTACCCAATAAATATTATTTTAATCTTAATAAATTTCATAATATATTCCATTGAGTTTAACTCATTGAAAGCTTTATTTTGATTATAATTTTTCATATTTTCAAAAATACTCTTAACATTAACAAATTTATAATTTTTAAAATTTTTGGGTCATTAGTTGTAATTTTTCTCAAACTTCTTTTCATTCGCTAAAACCCTAAAAATTTATTTCTTTGTCTTTCTTCACACTTAATGTTATCTTTTCATTTTTTTTCAATTTCTTGTGCATTTTACAACGTCAAATTTTTTATTTTTGGACCTTAAATACATTATTTATATTTTACTTTTAATTTAGAAAATTACCTTTTTCTCCTAAATTGGGTCTAAAATGTAATTATCTATTTTTTTAGTCACTTTCTTATAATTTTACCTAATAATCAATTTTTTATTATTTCTTTTTTATTATTCACATTAAATTTCAAATTGATCTATCTATCAATCTAGACCTTTCGGCTGCGCAATACTTATATTGTTACACTCAACTTGGAGCGAGTTTTTATTTAGGTGGTATGTTGCATATTTTTTTGAGTAAGTTCTGAAATTAATTTTTGTTAATAACTTTATGAAAAATTAATTTCAATTAAGAACTAAACATAACTTCTTTTAAAAATTAGAGGAGAAATTAATTCCTTTTAAAGCCCGATTATATATGGTATTTTTATCTCACTTCATTTCTCATCTTTATTCATTTTATAACATCCCGTAAAAATAGAAATATTACAATATGATTGTAAATAAGTAATATTTAGGATTTTTTTTCTTTTTCTTTGTATATGCTTTTGTCAAACTTTAGTAAAAATTCATTTTATTAGATTTATATTATTGTTTTTTGCAATTAAAATATAAAATTTAAAGACATAAATATTTATTTATTTTAATATGAGATAAAAATTTAATAGAGTTATGCAAATTTTAAGAATAAAAAAGCATTTGCAAAAAATTTTAGATCATCAAATATCTTAATGCACACACATATGGCAGCGGTTTTAGAAAACTACCACCATAGGAGTGAAAATAAAAAAATAAAATTAGCGGTGGCTTTTAATTTAAGAAAATAGTTGCCAAAGATGCGAGAGTTCTGTATTTCTTTTAAATGTAAATAGTGGCCATTTTAAACAGCTGCAATCAGCGAAGTCTTTGAACTGCCACAAAAGTGAGTACAACCACTACCAGAATAGTTTCGATACATAATTCTTTCAGTGGATGTTTTAAAATATCGGCAAAATCTATGGTGGGGGTATAAATTACCAGTAAAAAAGAAAAAAAAAACCACTACTAAATTCCATATTTTGTGTAGTGATAAACTAATAGAGAATGAGAGTTTTATTATTAACTTATGATCATATTTGTCAGAGTATCATTAGTTTTGTATCCCAACTCCTCTCGTTCTCTCCTTCCCAATTTTTGAGCACTATGAGGTCAAGGAGATTGGTTCTCTTCCCTTTCCTTCTTTGTCAATGATTTCATTTTTTGGTTGTTTTGGCTTTCAAGATCCAATTTGTTCTTCTAATTTGCTTCTAGACTCTTCCTTCTTTTTTTCCTAGTATTAGATCATGTGGTATCTTAGCCACATTAGATTATGACTTAAAAGTCAAATTAGGTAAGATTACAAACGCAAATATAGCAAAAATATTCTTCCATTAAATATTTAACGCAGTTACATACCTGTAGACTCTTTTTTTTGAAAAAAATAAGGAAAAAGGAAAAAAAGATTGCGCTTCTATACTGGAATCATTATCTTTGGCTATGACCAAAGATAACAGTTTTAGCAAAGAAGCGCTATCTTTTCCTCAGAATCTTTGTTTCCTTTTCAATAGTGGAAGAATGAAAATAAGTGCTGTTAAGAGTCTATTCTAACGTAAGGAATCTTACTACTATTCAAAAAATATTGTTAGCACGAGTGTGAAAAAGATGATGTTTAGGATATATCTAAGGATATATATATATATATATATGCATGAAATGTACATAAGATCTGAACCGTATGAATTTTTAAAATAAAAATAAATAAAATTTGGAACATTGAAAATAAGTGCTGTTAAAAGTTTAATATAATGTAATGAATCTTATTACTATTCTAAAAGTTTTGTTAGCACAAATGTGAAAGAAGATGGGATTTAAATGTTATGTATCTACGGATACATACATGCAGGAAATGTACATATGGTTTGAACTGTATGAACTTTATAAAATAAACATTAATAAAATTTGGTTCATTCATAAACAATTTAAATTAGCATGTATGCCATGTATATGTATTAAAAAAAAGTATGATATGTATATATCTAAAAATAAAAAAATATATGAAAATTTATTTGAAGCTTTTAACTGACATAGATTTTTCTACGATAGATATAGAATTAAATATTTATTATGCTAGTCGCATCTATGTCACCTGCATAACCAACAAAAATAAGCAAAAATAATCAACATAGAAATAGTTTTTCTGTAGTAGTGTTCCAAGAGGATATTTGTAACACCTTACTACAACACACCTCCACCATTAACCAAAATTTCCAAATACTAATCAAATCAAACTAGAACACCCCAACTTTAACTCCTAGAAAACATTAAAACCTTAAAAGAACATTAAAACACCAAAAATAGGGTTGGGGCCACGGCCAGTTGCAGTAGGCGATATGCCCAAAACTCATACACGTGGCCCAAAATCCCCTTTGGACTTACACATACAACCAATTTGACTTTCAACCACATGTACAAACAACAATAACCCATAACCGGGTCCATCTCATCACCACACATATAACCATTCATGTACATAGCCATACCACATATTCAAACTTATCATCATCAACATCATCCCATATCATTCATCATCATCAATTATATGTATCATACAACGAATATATTACAATCATCATTTTCCTCATATCAATTACAGCATACTACCCTACTTGGCACAACATATGACATAGATAACATACACACCACTAATGACTTGAAGATTCCCAACACCGAAGAGACTAAAATTCCCATATCTTCTTTGGAGTAGTGCCAGAGCCTTCACCTGCAATGTTAGTCATGGGAGGGGGTGTGAGACAAAGTCTCAGTAACTAGGAACAACACAGGCAACAATCCACACAATCGTGCACATAGTGCAATAAAATGCAAATGAAATGATATGCATGTTCTCCCTCATTCACGACTAAAACCATGAGTTGTCGCCATTATAAGATATTTCAAATAGATGATTCCCTTCTAGTAGTCGATGAAAACTAATTTTGAGACACCACCAAGCTCACCTTACACTAATACAACCCAGTCAAAGGTTATACTAGTACTCGGACTATGGTTCTCCTTCCCATGAACCACTGTGAATTGGTGATGATTTAAGGAAGGTGTATCTCCAAATCCACTGTCACCTGGCTTTCCTAACCATAGGAGAGGATTTAGTGATAGGGGTGTTTTATCATATCATCTTATCCTTTGCCACCTGGCTCTCCTATCTATAGGAGAGGATTTAGTGGTAGAGATCTTTATTATATCATCATCATATCTCATCTCATTATCACCTTAACATCAATCTCTCACTATGCAGTCACATGGTGATGATGTCAATGTCATGACAACATGCCTCAAAACACACATATATATATCATCATCATCATATGGATATGCTAGCATGCAATGGCATAGGGATGATATGAAATCATGCGTACACAATCATCTTATCTCAACTAGTAGTGCTCATACCATAATATGTAGAAAATTCACACACATACACAAATAATATCGTGCTATGAAAAGGAATATGCACACATATATATATATCAACATATATTCACATAAATCACAAACACTTGGTTATCTTAGGTTGTCAAAACCACACACATGGTTCCACAAACTTGTTGAATTGCTAGCCCACAACTTGAACTCCTCCGGTCAACCAAACAACCTCTATAATGTCATAATATCTTTAATTAACATATAGCATAATTATCCAAAATTCACAATTTAGCCAATTATGCTTAACCCAAGGTTCCAACCATAATATTAGGCATCAATGAACTCCTAATGATCATTCAAATCATAAGCAACCACACACATTTCAGATTTCATGCACCCTTAACCAAAATCAACCTAGGGTTCAACTCAAACTCATCCCTATCCATTTAAAACTTGAATCCAAATCTTCCTAACACTAAATAACACCTCATTAATCTCGTTTCATCCATTTTGATTGGTAGGATTTGACCAAAACGGGAAATTTAAACATACACCTGAAAATATCACCTCAAAACCGAAGAAAAATGGAGAGAGAGGAGCAATGATCACTTGCCAACAATTTATAAAGCTTCTAGAGTCCAAAAATCACCTCCAAGTGCCAGATCTCTAAAGCCCTAATGTAGCTCCATCTTCTCTCCTCTGTTTTTTCTCGCTCAGTTGACTAAAATGCTTTTGTTTTAAACTAATTCTCGGTCTAGCGCCACGACAGCAAGTAAGTTTGCAGCAATGTGAAGCCCTTTTTGTCTGAAAAAATTTCCAAAGTTAAAGCTCTTTTGCCACTGCAGGATTGTGTCTCACCGTGGCATGGAACTTTTCTGCCTCTACTTTAATCTTCTTCCACCATGGTTCCTCCAATCCTGCACACATCATCAATTGTACTCTGTTAGTTAGAGACTAAGTTCGGGATAATGTAATGAGGGTTGTAACACTCTCCTTTCCTTATAAAAATTTTGTTCTCAAGATTTCCAATTCTCACCTCAAGCAAAAATCTCAGGATACCTCATTCGCATGGATTCTTCTGTCTTCCACATGATATCATTGGATGTCAGGCCACCCCATAGCACTTTCACTAATTTGATAGTTTTATTCCTCAACTGTTTCACCTTTACATCAATAATTTACAACAACATGACCTTGAAAGTTAGATCCTTTTGTACTTAAACTTCCTTATCATCAATTCTGTGAGATGGATCCAGGTGGTGCTTCTTGAGTTGACATGCGTGAAAAACATCATGTAATCCCTCGAGATTAGGTGGTGACAACACTCAATATGCTACTAGCCCAATTTGCTCCAAAATTTGATAGGGGCCCATGTACCACAGAGTAAGTTTCTTTGCTCGAATTGATCTTCCAACACATGTGGTAGGAGTGACCTTAAAAAATACATGGTCTCCAATATCAAACTCAAATGGTCTCCTCATTCTTTATGCATAACTCTTTAGCCGACTTTGCGTGGCCAGAAGCTTTTGACAAATATTCAATTTATTGAGAGGTTTGATCCATCATATTTGGGCCTAATAGGCTCTACTCACCAAGCTCAACCTAACACAACGATGATATGCCTTTTCGGCCATACAATGCTTTATAAGGAGCCATTCGCAAACTCGAGTGGTAGCTATTATTGTAGGCAAACTTGACCAATGACAGATATTAATCTCAATTGCCTTTATTCTTTAGACACAAGCCCACAGCATGTCCTTTAGAGTTTGAATCGTTCTTTCAGTCTGCCCTTCAGATTGAAGATGATAAGCAGTATTGAAATTAAGCTTTGTTCTCATGGCCTTTTAAAGGGACTTCCAGAACCTGGATATGAATCTAGAATCTTTGTCCGACACAATATTCATTGGAACCCCATGCAATCTTACAATTTTATTTATGTACAACTGGGCCAACTTTTCCATTGAAATGGTCTCCTGAATCAGAAGAAAATGAGCTAACTTTGTCAATCTATCTATAATTACCAATATTGCATTGTGCCCTGAAGAGGCCCTTGGTAATCCTATCACAAAATCCATGAAGATTGCATTTCCACTTAGGAATTTCCAAAGGTTATAATGAACTGTTGGCAATTGGTGTTCAATTTTCACCCTTTGACAAATTAGATATCTTGCCATATACTCTGCAATGTCCTTTTTCATGCTTGGCCACCAGTATCCCCTCTTCAAATCTTGGTACATCTTAGTGGTATCTAGATGAATAGTATACTTGCTCTTGTGAGCTTCTTCTAGAATAATTTCTTACAATCCTACAATGTTTGGCACACAAATCCGACCACGGTACCAGATGATACCATCCTCAAGTATATCAAAGTCCTGGGTTTCTGTCATTTCAATTCATTCTCATATGCCTAAAAGATAGTTATCCTTTAATTGAGCATAGCAAAGGTTTCTCAACAAATCACTTGATACATTGATAGATCTCATTACTAGAACTCCAAGGTGTGTACATTGATGGATAACTTTATTCTCAGGCTTTCCAGCAATTGTTATTCCCTAATCATCATCGTGGCTATGTGGATTGACTTTCTGCTTAATGCATCTACCACTACATTAGCCCTCCTAGGATGATACTTCAAAGCGAATTCATAATCTTTCAAGAATTCTACCCATCATCTTTGTCTCATGTTCAACTCCTTTTGATAAAAAAGATACTTCAAACTCTTGTGATAACTAAATACCTCAAACTGAGCGCCATATAGATGATGCCTCAATCATTTCAAGGAAAACACTAAAGCTGCTAGCTCAAGGTCATGAGAAGGATAGTTCTCATCATGAGACTTCAATTGCTTTGAAGCATATACTACAACTCTTCCCTGTTGCATTAATACACACCTTAGACCCTTTTTAGAGGCCTCCATATAAACTGTGAATGGCTTGAATGGGTTAGGGATAATCAGCATTTGGGTGGATGTCAAACGAACCTTCAGTTCTTAGAATGCTCTCTCACACCTGTTATCCCAAATGAAAGATTTATCCTTGCAGGTGAGTCTAGTCAAGGTCAAAATAAGCTGAGAGAATCCCTTGATAAACCTTTGATAGTAACCAGCCAATCCCAGAGAGCTGCGAATTTTGGTCACTAATTGCAGTCTCTCCTAATTCAACACTGCTTTTATCTTATTAGGATACACCGCTACTTCTTCCTCAAAAATCATGTGGCCTAAGAATCTTACCCTGTAGCCAAAACTCGCATTTACTAAGTTTAACGTATAGTTGATGATCCCACAACACTTAAAGCACAATCTGCAGATGGAGTGTAGTCAAGATCATAACAAGTTGAGAGAATCCCTTGATGAATCTTCAATAGTAACCAACAAATCCCAAAAAGCTGTGAATTTTGGTCACTGATCTTAATTTGGATGTTTTGATGAGTCTAAAACAAATCAGCTTGGAAGATCCAATATCAAAGGAACACAAGTGAAATGAAGAACAAAGTTGATGTTTCCTGTTGATTGAAGAACTGTTTCACATACTTAAGGAAATTATATGTAAAAGAAGGCAGTTAAGCTTTGAATTTCAATTAATCCAATATTAAATGAGATGATGAATGGAATGATTAATTATTAACTCATAATTTCAAAATGGTTTTCAAGAAAAGAGCTATCTTATAAGGATAAAGCTTCAATGTCAAAATGATTCTAAGCATTCAATTTGTTTTCATGAACATGTTTTAGTTTATTTGGATAGTTTCTAAGTGTTTACCCTATTTTCAAGAAAATATTTTACCTTATTAGCATAACCAATGAAAGTTATGGGGATAAAGACTTAATCTCAAAGCTTTTCCAAAGTCGATTCTTCAATTTCATGAAAAAAGATTGGGGTTATTCTCATAACATAGCTTGAAGACTAAGTTCTCAAGAGGCTATCCTAATAAGGTAGGCACCTTATTCACATAATGAAGTGAACTGTGAAGAAAAGTGGTACTGTGCAGCTCGTTGTTTGCATAATCTAGGGAGGTTATCTACATAACATGTGTCACAGAGCACTTGGACTCCTCAGGTAAACAAGTTATCCGCATAACCAAGGGAAGTTATCCGCATAACCTATATTTCAGAATACTTGAACTTTCCTTGGGTAAACAAGTTATCTGCATAACCAAGGGAGGTTATTTGCATAACTTATATTTCAGAATACTTGAACTTTCCTCGGGTAAATAGGTTATTCGCAGAACCAAGGAAGGTTATCTGTATAACCAATATTGCAAAATACTTGAACTTCCCTCGGGTAAGTAGGTTATCAGCATAACCTATGTTACAAAACTAATAGCTTTTCTTCAACAAAACAAGTTATTCGCATAACCTTGGGAGGTTATCCTGATAACCTAAGTTTTACAAAAACTCAATTTGAGAAAAACTTGACATTATCCTAATAATTGAGTGGTTTTCATGAAAATGATTTTGAGTTAAAACTTAGTCATTATGGGTATTGTTGAATCAAGATTTTTGATGATTCCAAACCAGCATGCAAGAGCATGGATTGAAGATATCAAAGGAGCTCAAAGTATTTCAAGTGAAGGATTTCTAAGTAATTGCTGCTAGATCTACTGTAGGATCTTTAGCTTTAGTTATGAATGGGTAAAAGCTTTTGATTTAAGGAACAGATGTTTTTAAACCTTGATTTTATGTTAAATCTTGACTTATTTGAAAGATACCCACAAACAGACGAAATTTGAAAGTTTAAACTGAACTGGCATGTTGGAAATTCGAACTTTGCCTAAGGAAATTCGAATTTCGGGCTAAAACCGAACAAGCCTGAAGAGATGTCTCTCTGTCAGATGAATTTTTTTCTCCAAAATTTGAACTTTCATCTAAGTCTGAAAGAAGCCTTTTAGTGAGAGACGAACTTCAGATCTTCAAAATTCAAATTTCAGATAAAATGCAGTTTGAGAAAACCAAAGAAATTCGTCTGAAATAATCTGAAATCAAGATGTAATTAAGTTTCAAAAAATGCTATCTGACAGACGAACTTTGAGTCTTCAAAATTTGAATTTCAGACAAAACACAACTTATGAAAATAGAAGAAATTCGTCTTAAACAATCTTAAAGTTCATCTGAGATCAAGAATAATTTAAGTTTCAAAACTGCTTTCTGTCAGACGAATTTTAAACATTAAAATTCGAATTTCAGTAGCTAAGGTTGTGAGTCTGTTGGAATGAAATGTTGACATACGAATGACAGAGATTTGTAACTTCGAATGTTGAAGTTAGTCTGAAAAGAATCTCTCTGACAGACGAACTTCACTCCTTCAAAATTCGAATTTTGAAGAAAGTGAACTACTGTGCCTCCTTGAACGTTCTATAGATAGATGAATTTTGGGGTTCCAAAATTCAAATTTCAAAGGCACTGCAGAAAATTGAAAAACACTGTTCACACTTAACTGAAAAACTTTCTTCTTGAAAATTCGTATGTCACATTGTGAAAATATTTTGTAAGCTTCAAAATTCGAATTTCACTTCATGAACAGACGAACTTTGTGCTGTAACGTTGGAAGCTTTAACCTTCGGTTTCTTCAAAATTCATCTGTTGACCAACCAAAATTCAAATTTCAGTATGCCAGAAACATTAAATGCGGTTGGTAAACGGATAGTTTTTCAGAGTAACCATTGGATAACTTCCCCAACGGATAGATTTAGTCTCTAACGAATAGTTAAGGCCAAAATCTACAAATACAACATCATTTGAAGTTGTGGGTAACAAATCAAACTTAAATATACCGAATTTCTGCCAAATCTTCTTCTCAAAATCTTTTAACCTCTCAACTTCAATATCTGTACTTTAACCTATCTACTCTATTCAAGAGAGTTATATCTTTGTAAACAATCTACTATTCATCTGGAAGATAGATTTACTTGTGAGGGGAAATCACAAGGGGATTGGGAAGCACATTGTAGAAGTGCTTTGAGAGGTTTAGAGAGCTCCAAAAACAGAGCATACTCGTTGTACTTGGCATTAGCAAGAAACCCATTGAATTCTTGCTGTATAGTGAAAAATCTCAAGAGTTGTCTTGGGGACTGGACATAGGTCAAGTGGATAGACCGAACCAGGATAAATTACTGAGTCTTCCTCTCATTATCTTTACTTTTCAGCTTGCTCTGTTTTATACGTTGCTTTTATTACACTGTGCTATCTTCACCCATTTCACTTTGTGCAGAAAAATTTCAATCTTCCCAATTCACCCCCCTCTTGGGAAGTCAGCCTTGCTAACAAGTGGTATCAGAGCCTGGTTTCCCATTCAAAGGATCTCACAGTCCCGGAATTAAGATGGCTGGCTTTAGAGAAAGCATACTTCCTGAAGGGAACAACACTAATAGACCACCAGGCTTCAGTGGAGAACATTATGGGTACTGGAAGATGAGGATGCAGATTTACCTACAATCAATCGATCTTGATATCTGGTCAGTCATTGAGAAAGGAGATTTCATCCCAATGACTCTAATTGAAGATGGAAGACACAAAGAGAAGTTAGAAGCAGAGTGGAATGAGGAAGACAGAAGGAGAGTCCTGCTAAATTTCAAAGCAAAGCATTGTTTAGTTAGTTCCCTGAACCAGCACGAATTCTACAGAGTCTCACAATGCTCCACTGCAAAAGGGATGTGGGACACTCTGCAGTTTGCACATGAAGGAACAACTGGGGTCAGAGAGAACAGACTAAACACATGCATTGGAGAGTATGAAAGCTTCAGAATGACTGAAGGAAAAACTGTAAAGGAGCTGCAAAAGAGATTCACCCTCATTGTGAATCAACTGAAGAGCTTGGGAAAGGAGTACACTCAATCTAAAAAAGTAAGAAAGATACTCAGAGCTCTCCCTCTGGAATGGCAGCCCATGGTGACAGCAATAGAGGAAGCCAGAGGAGAATCAATGGCCTTTGTCACAACTCTTTTTGGCAGTCTTGAGTAGTATGAAGGAAAAATGAAAGCTCTCAAGGAAGCTGGACAGGACAGAAAGAAGAAAGGCCTTGCCCTTAAAACTACTGAAGAAAAGGAAGAAGAATCTGATAAAGGAGATGAACTGGATGAAGAAACTCTGTCTATGATGGTCAGAAAATTTGGAAGATTCTACAGCAAGAAGAAGAACAAGAGATTCTTCAAGAAGGGAGCAGCTGGTGAAAGCAAGAAAGAGGCAAAAGAGCTTGTGACGTGCTATGAATGCAAAAAGCAGGGACACATCAAATGGGATTGTTCTCAATTCCTCAAAAAGCAAGAAAAAGATAAGAAAGTTGCTGACAAAGGGAAGAAGAAGAAGAAAGCCTACATCTCATCAATATGGGGCAACAGCTCAGATGAAGAGGAAGAAGATGAGGATGAGATTGCCAACATCTGCCTGATGGCACTTGCTTCTGAAGAAGCTGAACCCTCATGCAGTTGTGATCAGGAAGAAGAGGTATATGAATCTGAACCTTCCCATTCTGAGTTACTTGATGCGTTTCATGAGCTTCATGATGAGTTTATTAAAGTTGCTAAAGAACTAAAACTAGCAAAGAGAAAGATTAATAAACTGGAATCTCAAAGCAACCTTTCTGAAATTACCTCTCCACCTACTGCTGAATCTGTTTATTGTACTTCATGCATTGAACTAAAGCAAACTAATGATTACTTAGTAAAAATCATGTCTAGGCTCACTAGAGGTAAAGATATGTTATTTGCCTTGATGGGGAGCCAAAGAATATCACAAGGAAAAGCTGGTCTTGGCTATGATCCATGTGCTGTTAAGGAAAAGATTAGGAAGAAAAACCAGAATGCATACATGAGATATTTTATGCATGCTGAGAGCAATAGAAAGAAATATCACATGTCATCTTGCATTGAAACATATAATCAACCAAAGCATGCAAGACAAAAGTATTATCTGCATGGTTTTCTTCCTGCTTCTCAATCTAGCAGTCCCTTCACTACCTGTCATTTCTTTAACAAAAAGGGACATATTTCCAGTTCTTGCGCTTTGAAGAAAAATGGACTCGGCAGGAAAGTTGAATGGGTTCCCAAAGTTGCATCTGCATCTAGGGAAAAATCTACTGACCGAAAAGGACCCAAGCAAATTTGAGTGCCTAAAAGGAAAATATAAATATTGTTTTGTAGGTCTGTCTCAAAGCTAAGAAGAACAACCAATGGTATATGGAAAGTGCTTGCTCAAGTCACATGACTGGTGATAAGGATAAGTTCATCACCCTTAGAGACAAGAAAGGAGGAAAGGTGACCTTTAGAGGTGATCAATATGGTAAAGTTGTTGGTATTGGCATTGTGGGCGAAAATCCGGAAACATCCATTGAAGAGGTGCTGTTTGTGATTGGCCTCAACCACAACTTGCTAAGCGTGAGTCAGACCTGCGATAAAGGAAATTGGGTGCTGTTTGACTCAAAGTTTTGCCTGGTCATCAAAAAAGTGATCACAAAGTAATCCTCAAAGCTCAAAGGGATGGTAACTGTTATACTATTGATCTTGATGAACCTCCTCCCTTGGATTCTGTATGTTTAATTAGTCAGGATAATGATAGTTGGTTATGGCATAGGAGATTAGCTCATGTTAACATGAATCAATTGTCTAAACTGGTTAAAAATGAGCTAGTAACTGGCCTGCCAAAAATATCTTTTGAAAAGGACAAAGAATGTGATGCATGCATAAGAGGGAAACGAACTAAATCATCTTTTAAATCTAAAAATGTAGTTACCACAACTAAACCACTTGAATTGCTGCATATGGACTTAATTGGACCATCTAGGGTGAAAAGCCTCGGTGGTAATCTGTATGTGCTTGTAATTGTAGATGATTATTCTAGATTCACTTGGACATTATTTCTCTCCTCTAAAAGTGATACCTTTGATGCATTTGTAACCTTAGCTAAGAAAGTGTAAAATGAGAAAGGTATTTCTATTATGTCTATCAGGTCAGACCATGGAGGAGAGTTTCAAAATGCATACTTCTTGGAGTTCTGCAATGAGCATGGGATTGACCACAACTTCTCAGCTCCAAGGACCCCTCAACAGAATGGGGTAGTAGAAAGGAAGAACAGAACTATTGGAGAGATGGCCAGAGCTATGCTGAATGAGAAGGAAATCTCTCAAGTGTTTTAGGCTGATGCAGTGAATACAGCAAGGTACATTATAAACAGAGCCTACATCAGACTAATCCTTGGGAAAACACCATACGAGCTGTACAAGGGAAGAAAGCCAAATCTGTCCCATCTCCATGTGTTCGGATGCAAATGCTTCATTCACAACAATGGGAAAGAAAATCTTGGTAAGTTTGATGCCAAATCCAATGAAGGTATATTTCTGGGCTATTCTAGTAGGAGTAAGGCATATATAGCTTATAATAAAAGATCAAATGTGGTAGAAGAATCTGTGCATGTGGTTTTCATTGAAAATAAAACTGTTTCAAAACATGTTACCAATGAGGATGATCTTGCTTTCAATTTTGAAAAACTGGGCATTTCTGACAAAAGTAAAACTGAACCTCCAAAGATATCTGAATCTGTTAACATAGAGAAAAATATCCAGGAGAAAGAGTTTGATGAAGAAAATAATGAAGAAACATCTAAAGAACTTCCTAGAGCTTGGAGATATCAAAGGAATCATCCTGTTGATTAAGTCATAGGGGATGTTCAAGAGAAAGTCAAAACCAGAAAACAATTAAAGGACAAAATGCTAAACTGTTCTTTCATT
This sequence comes from Adenanthera pavonina, assembly GCA_026686845.1. Lineage (NCBI taxonomy): Eukaryota > Viridiplantae > Streptophyta > Magnoliopsida > Fabales > Fabaceae > Adenanthera > Adenanthera pavonina. Next base: position 21,522,697 of record JAIVEN010000022.1, on the reverse strand, counting down.
TCACAAATGGAACCCAAATGTGCTGAAGAAGCCTTAACTGATGATTACTGGATTTTGGCTATGTAAGATGAACTAAATCAGTTTGAAAGGAATCAAGTTTGGGACTTAGTGCCTAGGCCCAAAAATCATCCTGTCATTGGTACCAAATGGGTTTTCAGAAATAAACTTGATGAATCTGGAACAATAATTAGAAATAAAGCTAGACTGGTTGCTAAAGGATACAATCAAGAAGAGGGAATTGATTTTGAAGAAACCTTTGCTCCAGTAGCTAGATTAGAAGCAATTAAAATTCTATTAGCATATGCATGCATGAAAAATATTTTGTTATATCAAATGGATGTAAAGAGTGCTTTTCTGAATGGATATATCATGGAAGAGGTTTATGTAGATCAATCTCCAAGTTTTGAGGACTCTACAAAACCAAATCATGTTTATAAACTAAAGAAAGCCATCTATGGTTTAAAACAAGCACCAAGAGCATGGTATGAGAGATTGAGTAGTTTCTTAACTGACAAGGGGTTTAAAAGAGGCAAAGTAGATACAATCCTATTTACTAAGAAAGAAAATAAAGATTTACTAATTTTTCAAATCTATGTTGATGATATTATTTTCAGTGCTACTAATGAAGCTCTTTGGAAGAAATTCTTTGAGTTAATGCAGGGAGAATTCGAGATGTCCATGATAGGTGAACTCAACTTCTTCCTTGGACTGAAAATCAAACAGCTTGATGACGGTATCTTTCTCAGTCAATCCAAGTATCTAAAGGAGCTGCTAAAGAAGTTTGGAATGAAGAATGCCAAGCCAATGGGAACACCTATGGCTACTGCAACCAAACTGGACATGGATGAGAATGGGAAGATGTTTGACATTACTCAGTACAGAAGAATGATTGGATCCCTGCTGTACTTAACTGCCAGCAGACCTGACATTATGTTCAGTGTCTGTATGTGTGCAAGGTTCCAATCATGCCTTAAAGAAACCCATGCAACAGCTGTGAAAAGAATTTTTAGATATCTTATTGGAACATCACAGATGGGTCTTTGGTATCCAAAAGGCAATGGAGAAGATCTCAAAGGATACACTGATGCTGATTTTGCAGGATCCAAAATTGACAGAAAAAGCACAAGTGGAACTTGTCAGTTTCTTGGAGGATCCCTGGTTTCATGGTTCAGCAAAAAGCAAAATAGTGTGGCCCTATCCACTGCAAAAGCTGAGTATGTTGCAGCTGGAAGCTGTTGTGCCCAAGTCATCTAGATGAAGCAGCAGCTTGAAGATCTTGAGGTTAAAATAAAAGAGATACCAATCATGTGTGACAACCAAAGTGCCATAAATATCACTAAGAATCCTGTCATGCATTCAAGGACAAAATATATTGAAGTTAGGCACCACTTCATAAGGGATCACGTTCTGAAAGGAGAAGTTAAGCTAGAATACATCCCAACAGAGGATCAAGTTGCTGATATACTCACAAAACCTCTATCAGAAGACAGACATTGCAAAATCAGGAGAGAATTAGGTATGGTAAATCCTAATGAACTGTAAGTTATTCTTGTGTAATCTTGTTTTCAAAGGTTAATTCTAACTTTAGCATCGGAGTATGTTTAATTTAAGTTGCAAGTGCTCCTCACAAGATTTAATAGCAATAAACTTGAAGATTGGAGCACACCAGAATGGAACAACCAGAAAATGCAGTAAATGATGAAAATCCTAAGTCCTGGATCCATTCTGTAAGTTTTTAAAGATGACATTCGTATTTTAAATGTGTGTTAGACGTATTTTGCTTCACAAACTGTGTTTTTGAACTGGTCAACGTGATCAACATTCGAATTTTAGTTGACCAATAAATGAACTTCAACCTGTTACGCTTGAGAACAGTTCTCAGTGATGCCTCGAAATTTGTCTGTTGAATCTTAGAAGTTCGAATTTTCAAAAACAAAAATTTCACAGTTATGGTTGTCCATCACTGTTATACGAATTATTACTTCTTAACATACGAATATTGGACAACTTTCACAAAATTAAGAAATTCGAATTTCTGACTCAAAATTCGTCTGTTGAAACATGCTCCTCAATGTTGAATCTTTGATAGATGAAGTTTTGTATGCTTAATTCGTTTGTTGCTTGATGGTTTATTTGCTGCTTGGTATTTCCCTTTGAAAATTTGAACTTTGCTGAAGCAAAATTCGTCTGTTGATCTTGTTGTATTTTATCCAAGCCTCTGTCAGATGAACTTTCAGACGAAAATTCATCTGTCAGTAAGCTTTACTGAACGGTTTAACTTGTAACTACCCGAAGTTCGAATTTTGACCTTTCAAAATTTGTCTGCCAGACGGTTACTTACGTTAAACCCGATGGTTTTCCAAAGAACAGACGCAACCCTATTCTTAACTTCTCAGAGTCTGTTTTGATCTTCTCATCAATTCTCTTAAATCCTGCCCAAAAATCATCATTTCCCACTGATTAAACTTCCTTTCGCATCCTATAAAACAATTCTAAGCCTCTTTTAGCAACATTCATCCGAAAAATGGCGAGAGTCAAGAATCCTGGTGCAGGGAAAGCTGGAGCTAGGCCAAAGAGGGCAATGAAATCTGAATATGCTACAAAGGAAGGAGAAAAATCTAAGAGAAAAGCTGAACCCAGCAAGGCAATACCTTCCAAATGCCAAAAATCAACATCCAAAGCAGATTCACAGAAAGCTGATCCCTCCTCACAGAAAACTGCAGAACCTTCAGTCCCTGTTCTTGCTGATGCTGCTGTTGCTTCCTCTGCTTCCTTCAGTACAGAATCTGGGGAGTACCAACTAACTACACTGCCACTCTGGAGCACTCCTCAGATTCAAGAAGAATATTCCACCAAGTTTGCCAGCAAAAAGGTAATCAAGACTCACTGGGTAAACATGGAAGAATTTTTGATATCTAACAACTTTGATGTTGGAATATGGTTGTTAAGATATAAGAATCTGTTGTAAATTGCGGAGAGATATGACGATGAGGTAGTAAAGACATGGTATGTCTCTCATCAATACAATAACAAGAAGATGAAATAGGAGGTCAACTTGAGATCAAGGACCATTAGGCTTGTTGATGAAACTTTCAATGAAGTGCTGGAAATTCCAGGACAAGATAGGCTCAAAATTGACATCACTGCCTCTGGGTACATGGATGAGGCAGATACTGCTAATGAAGAAGGTGGGCCCTTTCTGAACTACAAGGAGAGCACTATTCTAAGGACATTGTTTAGAAGAAGGGAAAATTGGCCATCCATAAACATATTGAAGCCTACAGACCTCAGTGTTCAAGTGAGGATCCTGCACTACATAGTGTCCAGGATCATATTCAACAAAGGAGGCAGCTTCAATCTGATAACCAGGGCAGAGGCACATGTCGTGGCTGCAATCATGCAAGGGACACTGATTAATATGGGACACATAATTCTCCAACGCAAGATCAAGGCAAGAGATCAGAGGAAGGACTCCATACTCCCCTATGCAGCAATTATTTCAAGAATCCTGTAGTATGCTAGGATTCAACACATTGAAAATGGGAAAGGGAAACTCATAGAGGCATTCAAAGAAGAGGAACTGCAGAGGATGGGCATTGAAAGAGATGAAGGAAGATGGGTTGGAAAAGGAGTAGGGAAATCTGAAGATTTGTTCTTTGTTGCTGATGCCTCCCTACAGCAAGAAGGCACCTCTGAGGCTCCTAGCAGATCTGTACCTCAACCTTCTCAACCAATCCCATCTCTATCCAAGCCCACTCATGTTCCTTCCACTCCCTCCTCATGAGCCAAGCCAACCAAGATCACTGAGTTGTATGACAATTTGTCTACACTCATTCTCAGTATCCGGGATGAGCAAAATGCCAAATTTGCTCATCTGCAAGATCAGATCCATCAGTTGGCTATGAACATGAAGGTGGTAGCTGATGCTTATAAAGAGATCAGAAGTGCAATCCCTGCCACATCAGCTCCACCTCAGCCTGGTGTCCCTGAGCCTACTCTGTCTCCCTGTCCTGAGCCTCCTAGTCCTTTTGAGATGGCATCTCCTATTCCTGGTGTTGAAGCACAGGAAACTGAACTAACTGGCGCAGAAAGCACTCCAAAGGCCTCTAGCAATGAGGCAAGTCCTGGTCCTCCTTTGGACTATGACATAGAGGAAGAGGGCCTTCAGGAATTAAGCCCTCATGAGCCTATTGAAGCAGAAGCTCAGGATTCTATCCTGTCTACTCAAGAGACTGAGCAAGTTAAGCAGCTAGTAGTAGCCATCTCTGCTTCATCATTTCTGTAGTCTGCCCTTAATGAGGAAAAGAGCATTGATCCTGTTGTTGATTTTGAAGCTATTGCTCACAATGCTCTACTGCAAGCTCAAAGGAGAAGGCTTGAATAAATGTTTCCTCCTGCTGAACCAGCTCCTCCCTCTCTTGCTGCTTATGGGCTCTCAGAGGAACAGAGAGCTCAGTTAGCTCTTTCCAGGCAGGAAATGCAAGAGCTGTTTGAGATCTCTGATGATGAAGAAGCAAGTCCTGAGCCTGTGGAGCCTCCTGCACCAGTCCAGTCAGAAATTCCTTTTGTTCTTGTGCCACTTCGAGCTATTCCTGTCTCTCAGATCCCTCCTCATGCTGATTTTGTTGGCCTTCCTGATTATGCCAAAAAGGGGGAGAAGACTGAGCAAACTGGAAAGTCTGCTGCTGCTAAGCAATCTGGGAAAGGGAAGACGTACAGCAAGAAGACCAAGCCCAAGAAGAAATGATTGAAGACTTGTTTAAATCTTAGGCTTGAGTCCTCTTGTAGTGCCTTGTGTTTCTGTTTCTGTTTTGAATGTTTGCAATTTGTATTTTGTATTAAGAACTTTGATTAATTTTATCTCTGTAAAGCTTAAGTATTGAAATGAATGAATTTCTTGGTTGCAATGATTTGTGCATATTACTCTTTGAATATCTTCACTTAATCTACTGTATATGATATCTTTTGAAATATAATACATATGTTGAGGGGGAGCTTGTAAAAGCAAACCCAAGTACTAATCTAATTTGTAAGTTGTTTTGTCATCATCAAAAAGGGGAAAAATGTTGAATCAAGATTTTTGATGATTCCAAACCAGCATGCAAGAGCTTGGATTGAAGATATCAAAGGAGCTCAAAGAGTTTCAAGTGAAGGATTTCTAAGTAATTGCTGCTAGATCTACTGTAGGATCTTTAGCTTTAGTTATGAATGGGTAAAAACTTTTGATTTAAGGAAAAGATGTTTTTAAATCTTGATTTTATGTTAAATCTTGACTTATTTGAAAGATATCTACAAACAGACGAAGTTTGAAAGTTTACTGAACTGGCATGTTGGAAATTCGAACTTTGCCTTAGGAAATTCGAATTTCGGGCTAAAATCGAACAAGCCTGAAGAGATGTCTCTCTGTCAGACGAATTTTTTTCTCCAAAATTTGAACTTTCATCTAAGTATGAAAGAAGCCTTTTAGTGACAGACGAACTTCAGATCTTCAAAATTCAAATTTCAGATAAAATGCAATTTGAGAAAACCAAAGAAATTCGTCTGAAATAATCTGAAATCAAGATGTAATTAAGTTTCAAAAAATGCTATCTGACAGACGAACTTTGGCTTTCCAACATTCGAATTTTCATATAAGTCTGAAAGAAGCTTCTTTGAAACAGACGAACTTTGAGTCTTCAAAATTTGAATTTCAGACAAAACACAACTTATGAAAATAGAAGAAATTCATCTTAAACAATGTTAAAGTTCATCTGAGATCAAGAATAATTTAAGTTTCAAAATTGCTTTTTGTCAGACGAACTTTGAACATTAAAATTCGAATTTCAGTAGCTAAGGTTGTGAGTCTGTTGGAATGAATTGTTGACATACGAATGACAGAGATTTGTAACTTCGAATGTTGAAGTTAGTCTAAAAAGAATCTCTCTGACAGACGAACTTCACTCCTTCAAAATTCGAATTTTGAAGAAAGTGAACTACTGTGCCTCCTTGAACGTTCTACAGACAGACGAATTTTGGGGTTCCAAAATTCAAATTTCAAAGGCACTGCAGAAAATTGAAAAACACTGTTCACACTTAACTGAAAAACTTTCTTCTTGAAAATTCGTATGTCACATTGTGAAAATATTTTGTAAGCTTCAAAATTCGAATTTCACTTCATGAACAGACGAACTTTGTGCTGTAACGTTGGAAGCTTTAACCTTCGGTTTCTTCAAAATTTATCTGTTGACCAACCAAAATTCAAATTTCAGTATGCCAGAAACATTAAATGCGGTTGGTAAACGGATAGTTTTTCAGAGTAACCATTGGATAACTTCCTCAATGGATAGATTTAGTCTCTAACGAATAGTTAAGGCCAAAATCTACAAATACAACATCATTTGAAGTTGTGGGTAACAAATCAAACTTAAATATACCGAATTTCTGCCAAATCTTCTTCTCAAAATCTTTTAACCTCTCAACTTCAATATCTGTACTTTAACCTTCATATCTACTCTATTCAAGAGAGTTATATCTTTGTAAACAATCTACTCTTCATCTGGAAGATAGATTTACTTGTGAGGGGAAATCACAAGGGGATTGGGAAGCACATTGTAGAAGTGCTTAGAGAGGTTGAGAGAGCTCCAAAAACAGAGCATACTCATTGTACTGTGGCATTAGCAAGAAGCCCGTTGAATTCTTGCTGTATAATGAAAAATCTCAAGAGTTGTCTTGGGGACTAGTCGTAGGTCAAGTGGATAGACCGAACCAGGATAAATTACTGAGTCTTCCTCTCCTTATCTTTACTTTTCAGCTTGCTCTGTTTTATACGTTGCTTCTATTACACTGTGCTATCTTCACCCATTTCACTTTATGCAGAAAAATTTCAATCTTCCCAATTTACCCCCCTCTTGGAAAGTCAGCCTTGCTAACAAGTATTACGTTATCTGCATAACCTAGCTAGGTTATTCACATATTGAAAAGCTCTATGTTGAAAACAAAGGCAAATAGTTACCCGTTATTCTCATAACCTGAGGAGGTTATTCTTATAACCTCTATCAGATGCATTTAATGTAGTAGGTGAACGGCTATTTTACTAAGAGTAATGACTAATCTTTGTTTCCAACGGATAGTTCTTGTTGAATCAAGTGTTTTGATAATTCCAAACCAACCTTCTAGAGCTTGGAAAGAAGATATCAAAGGTGCACAAAAAATCTCAGGTAGAGAAATTCAAGTAAAACCAGTACAAGATTGGATATAGGATTTTTTAATGTGTTTAAATTGAATAAAAGATTTTGAACTTGCAAAAGGATGTTTTAAAAATATGATTCTATGATAACTTATGGAATATTTGAAATATATCCACTAACAAATGAACTTTGATGTGTTAAAATTGATTTATTATTTTGAAAATTTCTAACTTTGGTTTCTAAAATTTGAATTTCGAATTGAAAATAAGTTAGTCAGAAAAGAGATTCCTCCGACAGATAAACTTTGAGTGCAGAAATTTGAACTTTGGATTAAGTCTGATAAGAGCCTTCTCTGACAGACGAACTTTGAGTTTTGAAAATTTGAATTTATGATAAAACAAAATTCATAAAAAATGAAAAATTTATCTGAGGATATGTCAAAGTTCATCTAAAAGTAAAGTTTAAAAAGAGTTCCAAGTTAGCTCACTGACAGATGAACTTTGATTTTGAAAATTCAAATTTCATAAACAAAGCTTAAAAGTTTGTTATGGTAATCTATTGACATACAAATTTTAGTATTCAGAAATTTAAACTTTGAACTAAGTCTAATAAGAGCTCTCTCTGACAGAGGAACTTTGGCTTTTGAAAATTCGAATTTCAAAAAGATGAACTATTGTGCCTTATTGAGTTACCCATTGAGAGATGAATTTCGAGCACCAAAATTCAAACTTCGAAGGCACTGTAGCAATATGGAACAATTGTTCACACTTATCAGAAGAACTTTAAACTTGAAAATTCGTATGTTCCAACATAGAAACATTTTTCAAAGAAAAAAAATTCAAACTTTGCTTCATAACAGACAAACTTCGAAGTTCAACATTAAAGTCTTTAGCTTTCGGTCTTTGTGAAATTCGTCTGTTCACACACCAAAATTCGAACTTTGAATGTCAGACGCATTAAATGCGATTGGTGAATGGATAATTTTTCAGAGTAACTGTTGGGTAACGTCTCTAACGGCTAGATCCTGTCTCTAACGTGTAGTTAAGATATAAATCTATAAATAGAACTTCATTTGAAGATGTGGGTAACAATTTTACATTGTATATACAAAAACTCTACCAAATTCTTAAGTCAAAGTCTCTTACTCTTATACTTCATTTTCTGTACTTCAACTTTCATCTACACTCTACATTAGAGAGTTCAATCATTATAATCAATCTTATCTTTATCTGCAAGAAAGATTTTCTTATGAGGGAATATCATAAGGGATTTGAGAAGCACTTAGTTAGAGTGCAAAGAGTGAGATTGTAAGCTCTAAGAATAGAGCATCAAGTTGTACTGAGCCAATTGCAAGAAGCCTACTGAATTCTTGCAAGGTAGTGAAAAATCTCAAGTGATGGCTTGGGGACTAGATGTAGATCAAGATAGAGAAACTGAACCAGGATAAACATCTGTGTCTTCCCTTTTCTTTTATTGCTTTTACCTTGCTATTCCTTTATACTCTGTTTTTACTGTTACTTTTGCTGTCATCACTCTCTTGACTTTTGTAGAAAATTTTAATCTTCAAAATTCTTTCCCCCTCTTGAGAAGGCAGCATATCTAACAGTTCTGCCCCAAGACTATAAATAAGACCTCATATAAGTTATTGGGTAATAAGAAAAATAATATACACGCCAAAACTCTACTGATTCATTTATTGATTCATTCAAAGCTTACATACCCTCTGTTTTGCTCATTCATTATATCTCAACTTTCATATATACTCTTTTGAGAAAGTTTTTATTATGTAAAACATCTACACACTTGTAAAGAATACTTAGTGTGAGATTACACTAAGGGAGATAATCTTACTTTTGAGTGAGAAAAGTGAGAGAACTTGTTTTAGTCTAGAGTTCAGGCTGGTGTTGTACTGTGGTCATTGCAAGAACCTATTCAAATCTTGCAAGAGATAGTGAAAAAATCCCAAGTGATGGCTTAGGAGTTGCTTAGGGACTGTATGTAGGTCAAGTGAAATAGACCGAACTAGGATAAACTACTGAGTTATCTTCCCCTTGCTCTTTATTTCTTATATTCTATTTTCAGTTACCTTTCTAGTATCACTATTGTATTTCGTCTTTGCACAAAAATTTCAATCTTCCTAATTCACACCCCCTCTTGGGAAGCCAGCTAAGCTAACAACTAATTACGGTCTCTCCCAATTCAACACTGCTTTTATTTTATTGGGATCCATGGCTACTCCTTCCGTAGAAATCACGTGGCCTAAGAATCTCACCCCCGTAGCCAAAACTTGCATTTACTAAGTTTAGCATATAGTTGATGATCCCGTAGCACTTAAAGCACAATCCGGAGATGGAGTACATGTTCTTCTTCACTCTTGAAGTATATCAAAATATCATTAATGAATACCACCACAAACTTGTCTAGATATGGCCAGAATATCCTGTTCATATAATCCATGAAAATTGTCGAGCGTTGATTGACTTGAATGGCATCACAAGGAACTCATAATGCCAATATTGAGTTCAAAAAGTTGTTTTCGGCACATTCTTAACATGTACCCAAAGTCATAATATCTTCAATTAACATATAGCATAATTATTCGAAATCACAATTTAGCCAATTATGCTTAACCCAAGGTTCCAACCATAATTTCAAGCATCAATGAGCTCCTAATGATCATTCAAATTATAACCAACCACACACATTTTGGATTTCATGCACCCTTAACCAAAATCAACCTAGGGTTCAACTCAAACTCATCGCTATCCATTCAAAACTTGAACCCAAAGCTTCCTAACACTAAATAACACCTTATTAATCTCATTTCATCTATTTTAATTGGTAGGATTCGAACAACAGGAAATCCAAACATATTCCCAAAAATATCACCTCAAAACCAAAGAAAAATGGAGAATAAGGAGAAAGGATCACTTATTAACATTTATCAAGCTTATAGAGTCCAAGAATCACCTCCAAGTGCCAAATCTCTAAAGCCTAGCTCAACTTCCTCTTATCTCCTCCATTTTTTCCTCATTCAACTGACTAAACTGCTTCTAGTTTAAATTGATTCTTGGTCTGGCACGCAGTAGGGGTAAGTTCACCGTAGCATGAACCCCTTCTGCCTCCACTTTAATCTTTTTCCATCTTGGTTCCTCTAGTCCTACAAACATCATCAATTGTACTCATTTAGCTAGAGGTTAAGTTCAAGATAATGTAATGAGGGTTGTTACAATATTATTATCAAAACTTCATATAAATCAATATCGGATAGGAAGGGATACGACAAGTGAGTTTAAAGAATATGAGCTTCTATCATTCACACTAATTTGAGTTAGTTCATAAACTAAGAGTATCTCTCAACAAAGACAAGGACTAATCTCCCTCAGAGTAATGAGGGCAACTAGTAAACCCCTTTTAACTAAGATTGGTTCATATACAAAGGCTGAGAATAGAACTCCTAATTACTTGCTTTAAAGATGAAGGTCTCTACCTCTCACACCACTCTAAGTTATAGTTCTTGGAGGGAGGAAATTGTTAAAATAACTAGCTTCCCAAGAGGGGGGTAAATTAGGTAGTTCAAAGTTTTTCTGCAAAAATGTAAGTTTACAATGAAAGTGAAAGTTTATAGAAAAATAGAGTATAGTGAAAATGAAAGTAATTGCAAGATAAGGGAAGAAAGGACTTAGAAATTTATTCTAGTTCGGTCTGATCCACTTGACCTACGTCCAGTCCCCAAGTCACCACTTGAGATTACACTATCTGCAAAAATTCAATGGGCTCCTTGCAATGCCTCAATACAGACTTGTGCTCTATTCTTAGAATACTCAAAATCTACACTCAACTCTCTTACAAGTGTTTCCTAATTCCCTTTGTGACTTCCCTCACAAAGAATTCTTCTTTCAGATGAAGAAAATATTTTTATACTCTAAAATAGAGTAAATATGAAAGTTAAAGTACAATAAATGTTATGTGTGGGTAAAAGGTTTTGACACGAAAATTTAGCTGAGTAATTACAAAGATAAGCTCAAATTCGTTATTCACAACTTCAAATGAAGTTCTATTTATAGATGTATGACTTAACTAGTCGTTAGATACAAGATTTAACCATTAGAAACTTTAACCAACGGTTACTTTGTAGAAATAGTCATTCACCACCCGCATTTAATGCATCTAACATATCAAAACTCAAATTTTGGGGTACAGCAAACGAATTTCACAGAGACAGAAGGTTGAAGATTTCAATGTTGAACTTCAATATTAATCTGTTCAAATGTGACATTCGAATTTTGAGTTTGTTATAAATATTCCATGTTAGAACATACAAATTTTCATATCAGAAGTACATCTGTTGAGTTTGAACAGTTATCTCATGTTTTCACAGTGTACTCAAAATTCAAATTTCAAAAGCTGAAATTCGTTTATTAAAGGCTTGTTCAACATGGCATAAAAGTTCTTCGTGAAATTTGAATATTGAACTACAAAGTTCATTTGTTAAAGGCATGCTCTAATGAGACTCATAAGTTCTTATTTCGAAATTCAAATTTTGAAGTCCAAAATTAGTCTATCAAAGAGAGTGACTTTGAATTCTCTTTGAACTTCACTAACATTCGAATTTTGATTGAGTTTCATACAGATTTTGCACATATTCACTAACACTACTTTGCCCAAAATTTGAATTTCATAACTGAAATTTATCTGTCAGAGATGAAACCTCTGCATATTCAAATTTCATCTAGCAAAATTTAAATTTTGCACAAAATGCACATAAATCAATTAGCAAAATTTGACTATTAGTCAGTATTTTTCAATTTACTCAATGTACATGGTGAGAAATCCTAACAGCTAAATCTTCACATGTTTTTCATTGGATTTCTTCACTTTGTCATTTGATGCTTCTTTGATATTTTACTTTACAAAATCTAGTTGTTGGAATCATCAAAATTTCTGATTCAACTGAAATTAATCCCTTACATATATGTCATATATGTACGCCATCCTATCATAATTTTAATTCATTCCATAAAACTTATGTTGCCTTCGAAATAGGTTTTCTTTCTTTCCTAGTAATATTACAATTCACAAGTTTCTTCAAATTAACTATTATTGAAACAAATAAAGCTGGAAGCTGGAAGGGTAGAGAAGGTGGTTGAATTCCTTCAAACCAAGAGAGACTCCAAAATTGCTAGTTTTCTCGTCAGTGCCAAACACATATATGAAAGGAAAACAATATCATTTCCATTTCCTGCACTTTTCAACTAATCCGCGGTTCTTAATTTGGATAACCGTTGTGACTCACGCAAATGCTATTTCTATTCACAAGCCATTCCCCATAAAATTCAAAGCATATCTTAAATTAGTTATTTCCTTTTCTTATTTGCATGTAACTGCTTGACATTGACGAATTCATATCCCCTAGACTTAGATATCAGGAAATTGTTAAATTGTTCAAATCAGGAGAGAAACAAAATTAGTAGAACTTACCTATCAATACAAATATTGGTTAGCTCAAGTGGAAGGGATATACATAATATCCTTTAAAAAAGGTCATGACTTTGCACTTTTTGTTTGATAAAAAAAAATTACAAAGGTTGGGCTTTGAGAGTTCACACCCCAAAGTGTATTTACAGATTACTCACCAATCACAAAATCCTCAAATTGGTTGAGTCGAGTAATAGGGCCTTGATATATATAATAGAAGTCATGAGTTTAAACCCTTTTTTTTGGTAAAAGGAGTTTAGAGGGTGGGGTCGTGGGAGAACTAGCTCAAATAACACTTATAAAAATACATACAAATTATTTATCAATAAAATTCTTTTATTTACCTTCGAAACCACATCTTTATGGGGGTGCATTAATTATATTTTTATCAATTAGACTAACCTTCATTGGCTTGTAAGTTTGAAATTTGTAAATGAAAAAACAATTTTAAGAGAGCTAATTAATCTTATTTAAACTTAATAATGCTCAAATTTAAATTAGTTTATAGTGCCACTTGTTGGATAATTATACAAAAAAAAAAACTTAGCGTAATGTCCGTGTTACATATCTATTTTCGTGCATTACAACAAATTGACCAAAAGCTTAAAACGTTGAAGCGATTGATGCAAAAAGGGGAATGTGGAAAAACAGTAGTAAAACTTACCTATCAATGAATATGGTTCCTCTTTAATTGAATCCGATGACTTCATATCTTCTTACATATCTTCTTTCTTGCATGACAACAAATTGACTAAAAACTAAATTAAAACAGCGATTGATGCAGAAAAGGGTATGTGTCTTTCATTTTCAGCTCCAAGAATTGGACCTACATGCTTAATCCCGTAAAGAAATTTACTGAGATCAAAATCCATGCTTGTGTGTTTTAATCGGATTCAATTAAAATAAATTACAAGCTGATAAATCACAAACAATGGTTTTGGATGACGTTGGCTAAGAAGAGTAATACGTGGGGAAGTAGACATGTGAAGAGAAACGAATAATATATTACAAGTTCAAACTAGAAATTAATTAATCACTTTGTACATTGACCTCCCAACTCCCTTCTTTTTATATTCTTTGAATCCAGAGCAAATTTACAAAAATTTGTAGCGTGTAGGATAAAGATAAACAAATAAGCAATAGGATAAATGAAATAGACTTCCTTAACAAATTTATAATTATACTTCGCTGACCTCACCATCCTTGCATACACCCACATCAACCACCATGGTTCCTATCTTCGTCGACTCCTTCACTCTGCAACAATTTCTCCTTGGAGCCTGCCAATTGCCACACATCAAAGCATTCATAATTGTACATGAACCTTTAAGGTTCAAATTATGTTGTAGTAATAATTTTACATACTTTCAAAACTGGTAATAAATCTCTCTGAACTTTTGAGGTTGTTAATTAATCCATTGACTAATGAAATGTAACATTTCACCGAAAAAAAAAGACAAAGTCTAAGTGATATAGAAGGAGTTCTCTGCACTTTGGAGAGGTATATTATCAGTAAGTATCATATTTTGTTTTGTGAAATAACAAACAAATTAATAATAATAATAATAATAATAATAGAGTTATGAGTATAAATATACATACTCTGGCCCATAGATGTGGATCAGGCTTCTTATAAACCTCAACCATGTCAATCGTAGAAGGAGAAGTCATCCTCCACCGGCATTCCGGGTGAGGCACACGATGCCTTTCATATTTACTCAGAATCATGTCTGTTGTAGAATTGAACGTCGCGTTTTCTAAGTAAAACACGAACGGTTTCTGGCACGGGTTCCGGGCGACGGGTCGTGTGTTGAATGAATAACCAGTGTAATCTGCTCTCTTGTGCCAATTCAAGAATGTTCTGGAAGGCATCTCCATCTCCCTCGGAGGAAACAAGCCTCGGAATATCAGAACGGCGAAGCCCCACGACACCGAAATAGTCCAGCTCCTCGCCTTGTCGTAGCAGATGGATTGCTGGATCAGGCCTGCTGAATCAAGTTTCATTGGCACATTAAGTCTTTGAAGAGCTTCTATTCGAGTAACGTTTGGGAAGATGGGTTCCACCACGTCAAGGTGGTGCATCGACACTAATGGAGTCACAGGGTGTGCTGCAAGCAGCCCCAAGAGATTCCCATGTAGGTCAAACTGTTATTGACATTATAATAGCTAGTGTTAATCAAAATCAATACCAAACATTGTACCATTCTCACAGGTTATGAATAATACAGGAAAACATATATTCAATTATAAAATCTATATATAATTTTGATTTGATTCGAATTGGTCATAATTCATTATGACTTTTGAGCATCGGATGGTTTAATATAAAAAGAAAAATTTATATTAGATTGCGCTATTCACGAATCATTAGCAGTACAGCTTATTTCTTAGAATTAGGGGAGAGTTAGTTGCATCTTTAAAGTAAAAGTAACAATAAATCAATATTTTTCTGCGGAACAGAACACAGAATGAACGATGTCTTCAAATTATTTCAGAAAATGTACCATACCCACCATCTAGTTAGGGGAAAAAACAAAAGCTATAATGGTGAAGTTAGTGTCAAATCTGATAACACCTAACATTCTAGTCCTTGCAATTAGAATTGACACGAATTCAAATTTTGGAAAGCTATGCCACTTGAAACGCAGAAAAACAAAGTTCCTGTTCATCTCACCCTTCGGTCACAGACAGGGCGTTTCATTCAATTTGCCAAGTCCAGAAATAACTCATTTCACTATTATTTTATTTGTCTCACTACTAATAAATATAATTAAAACCTTTACTGTTCATTCAAAAGCTGACAGCGGAAGTCACCGACACGTCACAGTATTATCATTCTACGATAATTAGAAGCCAGCTGAGGTCAACTTCAATACATCCAATCATTTTTCAACATCATATATAATATCACTTTTTTTTTATAGTGATGAGAGTGTTCTTTTATACACAAAAGTTGTTGATAATCCAATCTCCAAGCATTTACTCAAGGGAGGGAAATACTATATCAAGTTATGCATAATATCATTTATTGAGTAAATAATTATTAAATTTTGAAGAGAGATATTTGTGCTGTGAGGAGAAAGGAAGGGACCTGGTGGAAGCCGAGTTCTCTGGTGAGTGGAACGCCAAGCTCCGTCATACAAGCTTGCATTCGGTCGTCGGAGCCGTACAGAGCAGGATACCTCTGTATACAGCGATCCTGCATTTTCTCGAGAGCTTTGGCCAGTGGGTAGCTGATAGCGAAGCCGCCTCCGCCGTACGCCATGCTGTACGAGAGAAATATGTTCTGCATGTGACTCTCTGATGAGCTTCCGATGTAATAGAATTGATTGTGGTCGTACTTCCTCAAAACCCTGAGGAGGTTGTCGGTGACGAAGACGGTGTCGTCGTCACCCATCACGAACCACCTAACATCCTCCATCCCCAACCGCAGCGTCTCCGACACGATCCTGGAAATCCGAATGCCCGCACGGTGACCTTGCGGGTGCGTATAGGCGAAATTGGAGGTGTCGCCGGAGATCTTCAACTGCGGCAAACCGTCGTTCCCGTCAGTCTCAACGTGATCATCGAGCCACACTACTCCTCTCATTCGCGTGCTGTTATACCAGAGCTTGATGTAATTCTTCCTGTGCTCCCAGAGCTTGGAGGAGGCGGCGATGCCGAAGACAACATGACGGAGTTCCGTCGGCTTCTGGGGTTGCCGCAATTCAGTGGGAGGGGAGGCATTGAAACCGGGTAGAATGCGGAGGGAAGAGAGGCGGCGCGTGGAGAAGGCGGCATCGTGACAAGCACGTGAGGAGAGAAGCGTGAAGGAGTAAAGGAGATAGATGAGAGAGAGGGAGAGGACGAGGCAGAGGAGAAGCTTGGGTAAGGTTTTGATGTGTGAGGAAGAAGATGAGAAGGGGATAGCAGAATGGCTTCTCATCTGCTCCCAGGTGATCTTCTCTGAATCTTTCATTTTTCAGGTGAGAATTATAAGTGAAGAAGAAGAAGAAGAAATGTATGTAAAATTTGAGAAGCTCGAGAGATCTGAGAGAAGAAGCAAGTGTGGACAATATTGCAGAGGTAGTAGGGTGGTAAAGGGGAGAGCATGCATAGGTGGCAGCTCGCAGAAGAGCTCATGGAGTGACGAGTATTTATGGGAATGGTTTGTTTTTGTTTTTGTTTTTTTTTTTTTAATTTAAATTTTTTTTGTATATTATTATTCAAATAAATTTTCATCAGACGGGTTGGCGTCAAGTCGTGTTCCAAGACTGCGGCTACAGGAATCTCTCGTTTACGAAATTGGGCGACTCTTTGGCGATAGAGAAATAAATCTTAGTATCTCTGGTCCAATATATATATATATATATATATATAATTTTTTGTCTTGATTATAAATATAAGATTCTTTATAATATATGAGATAGTATTTATTATGTATTTTCAAAAAAATGTCCCTATTTAATGTATTCAAAGAGAAAAAGAGACAAATTAAATAAGGATAGTTTTTAAAAAATATTGAGATTTTTAAAGAAATCGAGATAGTTAATTAGTTTTAATTTCAATTCTTAATCTGCGTGATTCGATTAAAATGGTCTTATATTAAGGATCAGAGGGAGTATCATTTTTGGGTTATAAACTATGCAATTCATCATAAATTTTATATTTTATCTCGATTATATATATTATTTGATATTTATACTAAGTTTGTGAGTTAGATTTCTTTTTAGAAATATTATGTTCCTCACCTAATTTTTTTTAATATCCAGCAACATTTTCGTACATATTAGGAGAATATTTATTTTTTTAAATAATAAGTAAAAAAATATATATAATTAAATGATTTGGATTTTCTATATTTTTTAATTATAAAAACCTTATATTTAAGGATAAAGTAATATGAAAATTATTATTGTATATTCTTTTAATCATAGACTAAAAATATCTGACCCCAACAGCATTAGGAACTAATTTTTTTCGATGTATTGAAAGCAAAAGATAGTCTAATTCCAACTAAATTTATTTTAAACATAAAAATTTATAAAAATCTCTACTATTCATGTCAGCTTGAGTTAGTACATAAAATTTTTTTTTTTCAAAATGTACTTGAATTCTTTGTTATGTTTTAAATTTTATATTTACTTTATTATTTTAATTTTATTTATAATTTTTAAAAATCTATAATTAAGAATTACTTTTATTTTGAAAAATTTAATATAAAATTTGAACCATATAAATATATGCTTTTCATAAATATAATATATAATTTTTTTTTCTAAAGCCACAAGAAGTGTAATCTCGGAGGGAAGGGGTGAAAGACGTGGGTGTAATGTAAATTTAAATGAAAAGGTGGATGTCGCATCCTTCCTGTTTTAATGACATTACGGCACTCAATCCAATCCAGTGGAAATAAATGGGTGGACCTTAGCTGATTTAATTATGGATACCAGCACATCATTAACATTTCTTTGCTTCTTTTTTTTTTAAATTATAGAAAAATAAAAAAAAATCTAATATTTAATACTAATAGTTAATAGTAAATTCAGTTTTAAATGGTTGGGTTCTAACTAAAACTATAATGTAATGTTTCCATTGACAACATTCGCAGTTGAGATCTTACTTTTTAATTATATGTATATAAATTCTTGCTGCTAATTTGTTTTATTTATTCTTATTTTTTATAAACAATTTTTTTATTTATTCTAACAAATCTAAAATTCATGTATGAAAGATTTGACTTTTCCTTTAATATATTAGTTTGTTGAAAATTTTAATGAAGTTAGAATAAATATTTCAATTATTTGTGATTTGAACATAGTTGGATTCAGAAAAATAAAAATACCTCTGGGTGCATTTTGTCATTGTATACTATATAAAAAAATAAAACAATGAATTTTTTATTTTTAATTAAATAAATACACATAAATATTATATTAGCACTTATAAGATATTTTGGTCAAAACTCAGTGATAATAATATCTTTATTGTTGTAAGAGACGTTAATGTGACATTTTTTATTTAGAATATGTTTATTAAAACTGTATAATTTGAATGTTTTTTCAAAATATTTTTATCTTATATTATTAATAAAATTAAAACAGAACAGGTCTAACCACAGTGACTCTAATAAGGAGTAAGCCAGTGGCCACCACAACGGCACCAAGCGCCTCCTTAGAGGTTGTGGGTTCAAGGTCCAAGTGGGTAGGGTGGGTGAATGAATTCCTTTCATATTGGGAAAGAATGCAGATATAAATGTGGTTTGTAATCGTCCTCTATTTTTCAAAGAAATAATTTTTAATGATATTAATATATTTTTGTTTATAAATGAATTTGTTATATTTTAAATAAGTTTAAAACTTTTTTATTAAACTTCTTCTTAGAAGCCAAACCAACCTAGCTTGGCCAAGCATTGGGTTAACTCGAGATGTTCATCGCACCTGGAAGCCTAACTTGATTTAGTCTGTCAACACCCTAACACACAATTTAACCAAGGACTAAACTTAGGTACTTTTTACTTAATGTTTTTTCTTCCCAATCAAATTAAAACAAGTAAATTTAAAATTTAAAAATAAGTTAAAATATTAATAACAATAATTAGTTACAGGATATGAGGTGTATAATGAGATTCGCAAAGTTCTAAATTCTAATTGAATTGGAAGAAAGTATTTTCAGTATACAAGTTTAAATATCCAAATTATTTTCTCTTTACAAAAGTACGAAACAATGAGAGAGTGAATAAGGGTTGACATTTGTTCATATTTATTAAAACGGACAAGATTTATTTCATTAAAAATGTTAAAAGGATTTCTTTTAACCAAATAAACTTAACGGACCGAATGGAGAAAAAGATATTAAAGGATGGAGTATAGTGACTGGTGAGTGATAAGAGACGGTCCTTTTTGTCCACGAGTAATTGATCTGTGATAATTTTAATGACCCACAAATTAAAACGGTGTAAGTTTTATCAATTTTTCCCCATTTAATATCTTCTTGTTTTAAAAAATCTACTTTTTTTATCAGGATGGATAGTGACCTGAATTATCAGCCTTTAATCAGTGTTGAATGGCATAACCAAACAAATTTAAGGGACTAAATGGAGATAAAGATGTTGAAGAATGGACTATAATGACTAGAGAGTGATAAGAGACAGTCCTTTTTGTCCACCGGTAATTGAACTGTGATAATTTTAATAACCCACAAATTAAAACGGTATAAGTTTTATCAAATTTTTCCACATTCAATATCTTCTTGTTTTAAAAAATTTACATATTTTTTATGAAAATAGATAGTGACTTGAATTCTGGGCCCTTAATCAGTGTCGAATGGCATAACCAAACAAATTTAAGGGACTGAATGGAGATAAAGATGTTGAAGGATGGACTATAATGACTAGTGAGTGATAAGAAATAGTCTTTTTTGTCCACTGCTAATTGATTTGTGACAATTTTAATGACCTACAAATTAAAACAGTGTAAGTTTTATCAATTTTTTTCCCCCTTCAATATCTTCTTGTTTTAAAAAATTTACATTTTTTTATGAGGATGGATTGTAACCAGAATTATGGGCCCTTAATCAGTGTTGAATGACATAAATGAAGATAAAGATATTGAAGGATGGAGTATAGTGACTAGTGAGGGATAAGAGATAGTCCTTTTTATCCACCGGTAATTGATCTGTGATAATTTTAATGACCCACAAATTTTAATGGTGTAAGTTTTATCAATTTTTTTCCCATTAAATATCTTCTTGTTTTGAAAAATTTACATTTTTTTTTATGAAGATTGATAGTGACCTGAATTCTGGGCCTTTAATTAGTGTTGAATGATATAACCAAACAAATTTATAGGACTGAATGGAGATAAAGGTGTTGAAGGATTGACTATAGTGACTTGTGAGTGATAACAGACAGTCCTTTTTGTCCACCAGTAATTAATCTGTCATAATTTTAATGGCCTACAAATTTCAATGGTGTAAGTTTTATCAATTTTTTTCCCATTTAATATCTTCTTGTTTTAAAAAATTTACATTTTTTTATGAAGATAGATAGCGACCTGAATTCTGGGCCGTTAATTAGTGTTGAATGGCATAATCAAACAAATTTGAGGGACTGAATGGAGATAGAGATGTTGAAGGATGGAGTGTAGTGATTAGTGAGTGATAAGAGACAGTCCTTTTTGTCCAATGCTAATTGATTTGTGACAATTTTAATAACCTACAAATTAAAACAGTGTAAGTTTTATCAATTTTTTCCCCATTCAATATCTTCTTTTTTAAAAAAATTTACATTTTTTTTATGAGGATGGATTGTAACCTGAATTATGAGCCCTTAATCAGTGTTGAATGGCATAACCAAACAAATTTATGGGACTGAATGGAAACAAAGATGCTGAAGGATGGAGCTTAGTGACTAGTGAGTGATAAGAGACAGTTCTTTTTGTCCATCGATAATTGATCTGTGATAATTTTAATGACCCACAAATTTAAACGTTGTATGTTTTATCAATTTCTTCGCCATTTAATATCATCTTGTTTTAAAAAATTTACCTTTTTTTATGAGGATGGATAGTGACCTGAATTATGGGTCCTTAATCAATGTTGAATGGCATAACCAAACAAATTTATGGAACTGAATGGAGATAAAGATATTGATGGATGGAGTGTAGTGACTAGTGAATGATAAGAGATAGTCCTTTTTGTCCACTGTAAATTGATCTGTGACAATTTTAATGACTCACAAATTTAAACGTTGTAAGTTTTATCAATTTTTTCCCCATTCAATATCTTCTTGTTTTCAAAAATTTGCATTTTTTTTTTAGGAAAGATAGTAACCTGAATTATGAGCCCTTAATCAGTGTTGATTGACATAACCAAACAAATTTATGTGACTGAATGGAGGTAAAGATGTTGAAGGATTGAGTATAGTGACTTGTGAGTGATAACAGACAGTCCTTTTTGTCCACCAGTAATTGATCTGTGATAATTTTAATGGCCTAAAAATTTCAATGGTGTAAGTTTTATCAATCTTTTTCCCATTTAATATCTTCTTGTTTTAAAAAATTTACAATTTTTTATGAGGATGGATAGTGACCTGAATTCTGGGCCCTTAATTAGTGTTGAATGGCATAATCAAATAAATTTAAAGAACTGAATGGAGATAGAGATATTGATGGATGGAGTGTAGTGACAAGTGAATGATAAGAGATAGTCCTTTTTGTCCACTGCAAATTGATCTGTGACAATTTTAATGACTCACAAATTTAAACGTTGTAAGTTTTATCAATTTTTTCCCCATTCAATATCTTCTTGTTTTCAAAAATTTGCATTTTTTTTTATGAGGAAAAATAGTGAACTGAATTATGAGCCCTTAATAAGTGTTGAATGATATAACCAAACAAATTTATGGGACTAAATGGTGGTAAAGATGTTGAAGGATTGAGTATAGTGACTTGTGAGTGATAAGAGACAGTTCTTTTTGTCCATCGGTAATTGATCTGTGATAATTTTAATAACCCACAAATTAAAATGGTGTAAGTTTTATGAATTTTTTCTCCATTTAATATTTTCTTATTTTAAAAAATTTACATTTTTTTTATGAGGATTGATAGTAACCTGAATTGTGAGACCTTAATTAGTGTTGAATGGTATAATCAAACAAATTTAAGGGACTGAATTGAGATAGAGACCTTGAAGGATGGAGTGTAGTGACTAGTGAGTGATAAGAGACAGTCCTTTTTGTCCACCGGTAATTAATCTGTGATAATTTTAATAACCCACAAATTAAAACGGTGTAAGTTTTATCAATTTTTTCTCATTTAATATCTTCTTGTTTTAAAAAATCTACTTTTTTTTATGAAGATGGATAGTGACCTGAATTATGGGCCCTTAATCAGTGTTGAATGGCATAACCAAACAAATTTAAGGGACTGAATGGAAACAAAGATGCTGAAGGATGGAGCTTAGTGACTAGTGAGTGATAAGAGACAGTTCTTTTTGTCCATCGATAATTGATCTGTGATAATTTTAATGACCCACAAATTTAAACGTTGTATGTTTTATCAATTTCTTCGCCATTTAATATCATCTTGTTTTAAAAAATTTACCTTTTTTTATGAGGATGGATGGTGACCTGAATTATGGGTCCTTAATCAGTGTTGAATGGCATAACCAAACAAATTTATGGGACTAAATGGTGGTAAAGATGTTGAAGGATAGAGTATAGTGACTTGTGAGTGATAAGAGACAGTTCTTTTTGTCCATCGGTAATTGATCTGTGATAATTTTAATAACCCACAAATTAAAACGGTGTAAGTTTTATGAATTTTTTCTCCATTTAATATTTTCTTATTTTAAAAAATTTACATTTATTTTATGAGGATGGATAGTAACCTGAATTCTGGGTCTTTAATAAGTGTTAATTGGCATAACCAAACAAATTTGAGGGACTGAATGAAGATAGAGATGTTGAAGAATGGAGTATAGTGACTAGTGAGGGATATGAGACAATCCTTTTTGTCCACCAATAATTGATCAGTGATAATTTTAATGACCCAATAATTTAAACGTTGTAAGTTTTATCAATTTTTTTTCCTATTTAATATCTTCTTGTTTTAAAAAATTTACATTTATTTTATGAGAATGGATAGTGACCTAAATTGTGAGCCCTTAATCAGTGTTGAATGACATAACCAAACAAATTTATGGGATTGAATGGAGATAAAGATGTTGAAGGATGGAGTATAGTGACTAGTGAGGGATAGGAGACAATCCTTTTTGTCCACCAGTAATTGATCAGTGATAATTTTAACGACCCACAAATTTAAACGTTGTAAGTTTTATCAATTTTTTTCCCATTTAATATCTTCTTGTTTTAAAAAATTTACATTTATTTTATGTGGATGGATAGTAACCTGAATTCTGGGTCTTTAATTAGTGTTGAATGGCATAACCAAACAAATTTGAGGGACTGAATGGAGATAGAGATGTTGAAGGATGGAGTGTAGTGACTAGTGAATGATAAGAGACAGTCCTTTTTGTCCATTGCTAATTGATTTCTGACAAGTTTAATGACCTACAAAGTAAAATAGTGTAAGTTTTATCAATTTTTTCCCCATTCAATATATTCTTGTTTTGAAAAATTTGCATTTTTCTTATGATGATGGATAGTGGCCTGAATTATGAGCCCTTAATAAGTTTTGAATGACATAACCAAGTAAATTTATGGGACTGAATGGAGATAAAGATGCTGAAGGATTGAGTATAGTGACTTATGAGTGATAAGAGACAGTCCTTTTTGTCGACCAGTAATTTATCTGTGATAATTTTAATGGCCTACAAATTTGAATGGTGTAAGTTTTATCGATTTTTTCCCCATTTAATATCTTCTTATTTTAAAAAATTTATATTTTTTTTATGATGATCGATAGTGACCTGAATTTTGGGCCCTTAATTAGTGTTGAATGGCATAATCAAACTAATTTATGGAACTGAATGGAGATAGAGATATTGAAGAATAGAGTATAGTGACTAGTGAGTGATAAGAGACAGTCCTTTTTGTCCACCGATAATTGATCTGTGATAATTTTAACGACCCTCAAATTTAAACGGTGTAAGTTTTATTAATTTTTTCCCCATTCAATATCTTCTTGTTTTGAAAAATTTACATTTTTTATGTGGATGGATAGTGACCTAAATTATGAGCCCTTAATCAATATTGAATGACATAACCAAACAAATTTATGGGACTGAATGGAGATAAAGATGTTGAAGGATTGAGTATAGTGACTTGTGAGTGATAAGAGACAGTCTTTTTTGTCGACCAGTAATTTATCTGTGATAATTTTAATGGCCTACAAATTTGAATGGTGTAAGTTTTATCAATGTTTTCCCCATTTAATATCTTTTTGTTTTAAAAAAATTTACATTTTTTTTATGATGATGGATAGTGACTTGAATTATGGGCCCTTAATTAGTGTTGAATGGCATAATCAAACAAATTTAAGGGACTGAATGGAGATAGAGATGTTGAAGGATGGAGTGTAGTGACTAGTGAGTGATAAGAGACAGTCCTTTTTGTCCACTGGTAATTGATCTGTGACAATTTTAATGAGCTACAAATTAAAACAATGTAAGTTTTATCAATTTTTTCCCCATTCAATATCTTGTTTTGAAAAATTTACATTTTTTTTAGGATGGATAGTGACCTGAATTATGGGCCCTTAATCAGTGTTGAATGGCATAACCAAACAAATTTAAGGGACTGCATGGAAATAAAGATGTTGAAGGATGAAGTATAGTGACTAGTGAGTGATAAGAGACAGTCCTTTTTATCTACCGATAATTGATCTGTGATAATTTTAATGACATGCAAAGTAAAACGGTGTAAGTTTTATCAATTTTTCCCCATTTAATATCTTCTTGTTGTAAAAAATTTATATTTTTTTTATGAGGATAGACAGTGACCTAAATTATGGGTCCTTAATCAGTATTGAATGGTATAACCAAACAATGAAAGCCTAAGAAGGCTCAAGCTAACTTGGTTTGGAGTTGGTGCTTTAGTTAAGAGTTAAAACATCAACTTTCTTGCATTTAATTTTATGTTTTAACAATGTTCACAATTCGTTTTTCTTTTTCACTCCATAGAGTTTAAATGAGTTGGATAATGGTGATTTACTGAGACTAAGGATAATCCTCATGATTTAAATACACTTACTAAAATATTTACATATTATCTATTAATATTATCTATTAATAAGTTTTTTATATCGATAGTGAAATTTAAATCTTTGTCCTTTTAAGATATGAGCCAAATGGTTATCATCTGTATTGACGTGCCTCTTATGGCCTATCAATCTTCCATTGTGCAATATCTTATTGTGGTGAAGCATTTTGTTTATGTCTTCCAGTGATGATATGTCTCTTTGAGGCAAAAAAAAAAAATTAAAAAGAAAAGCATTTTGTGTATATAAGGTATTTAAAATTGGATTGAACTCTCAATTGAATTGAAAAATCAATGTACGGGTCACTATTTAGTAAAAGGGTTGAATCGGCCCTAAAAAAGAACTAATAAAACCGGTAAAAATTAGTTAAACTGATGGTTTAACTAGTTCAAACTAGTTAATATTTTGTTTTGAAATTTTATCCATATATCATTATATCATTACAACTTTTCAAAATATAATTTATACTGACTTATACCTAATAAGCATTGGGAAAGGAATGCTAACGGGCAATAAATATATATATTTATTTATTAACTTTTTATATTTTACTTTAATTTTTTATCTTTATTCAATTTATTTTTTAATTTTACTGCTGTTTGTTTACTTGAACTCAATTTTTTCTAAATATTTTGTTATTACTTTTAATCTATCTTATTTAAAATAGTTAAGTTACAATTAAAAATATATTAATTTGATTATTATACATTCAATCAAAATCTAATCACTTAAGTATGTACCAATATTTTAATCAGTCCAATGACTAGTTCTTTTTTTTATTATCTTGGTTTATGTATAAATTAAAAACTAGAAGTTGTGTCAAATGCTGAAAAGCAAGCTTTACAGAGCACCTTCCTTTTTTTTTTTTTTATAACTTCCTTTTTTCGTTGGTGAAATTTGCAGAGCGCTTTCATTTTTGGACTTCGTATCTCTGCAGCACCTGCTGTGGGGAAAGAAATTGACTCATGGGGAGTGCCCCCCCCCCCCCCCCTCTTTTTGTCCCTCCAGCAAGTGCTGCAAGGAGGAGAGAGAACTCACCCACCCAATATTGTCCCATTGTTTTTGGTTTGGTACAATTATTAATTTATCTGATTGAGGCTATGTCAGTATGTATGAATGGGCCTAATTTCGTATTCAGCCCAACACTCTCCCATCGTTAATTTTATTTTATTTTTGCTTTTAATATCTAATAGTTATATTGGACATATGAATAATTTGGATCAAGGTAGATAGAAGTAAAAGGGCCATTGCATGCTAGTTATTTGCGCAAATTTTGTTTTTCGGTAATTATGCAGTTTTTGTTTCCGTTTGATCACAGCTAATTGTGCAGGTTTGATCAAATAAAATCTTACTTTTAATGAAAATCCAAAAAAACCAGGAAGTGAAAATAAGAATAAGAGTGAAATTCACCTGTCTGTTGCAACTAATTTCAAGAAGTCCTTTTGTATGCCAAAAGATAATTAAGGGCATGTATGATTCATATTCTGAACAACTTTTTTGTTTATGAAAATGTAAAAATAAAAAAAACTTATTTGATAAATCTATTTTTTATAAAATATTTTATAAAACAGAAAAAAATCAATATTTTTTAGTTGTCTTTATTCAGGAAAATATAAAAAAAAATATAAAAAATATCCACCTCAATGATAATAAAATTATAAATTTTGAATAACTCATTTAATATTTGTTAGTTATAATTTTCATAAAAATTATTTAAACAAACTTTTTTATTTTCTTATTCCCAAAACTTGTTTTGGAAAACAATTCTACAAAACTATTTTGAGATCAATAAAACAGAAAACACTATCAACCAGACCTTAGGTTATTTATACTCTCTAGTGTCCTTCTCTTCTCACCAATATTTTCATAAAAATATAATAAAGTGAGATGTATTTTTACCCCAAATTATGTGGACTTTGAATTCTATTACATGATACATATGTTGCAATCTCTTAGTTTAGGTCACATCTATCCATATAAATAAATAAATAATATTTTTCTTTTATCAATAGGCGTTACTTCTAATCGAAAGGGTTATAATCACTTAAGTATGATATCCTAGTTTCGAAAACATATAAATGTCTCGATTTAGATTAGTTAGAGTTCAAAATAGTGACTAAATACCAAAGGTTATTATAAGAATGTGTGTTGTAGAGTGCTAAGACCTTTTTTACCATATAGTTGACTCTTGAATGTATTTATGTTATTAAAGACCATCTTCTCCAATATAAAAAATTCCGATGACCACTCAATTTAAATCAATTTTTGTTTTGAAAAATCGATTTTTTTTGTCTCTTACTTCTCACGCCATGCAAATTGCATTATTTCAACTGTGACATTAATTTTATAACAAAATGAATTTATAGAGATTGTGCCAATCTCTCTTCTTTACTTCACACACACACACACACATATATCATAAAACTTTTGTGGAAGCAACATTGGTGGCGAGGCAGATAATAAAGATCTCTACAAACATACTTTTTTTTTTTGCTAACTTTATATTTGTGTCATTTTAAAAGGTTTTCTTATAAATTTATTTTTACTTTTAAATGTACGTTTAGCCAACATAATGAAAAAATTACTTTTCAATTTATAAATATACTTTTATCTCGTAATTATTTTATTAAAATTACTTTTATAATAAAAAATATAAATCATATTATAACAAACTTACTTTTATCAAAATTTCATTTTCATAAACCTCATTTTATTTCAATTTAAATTTGCAAACTAAAACAAAAGAAATAGTCATAAAGCAAACCAGAGACATGAGGAAAAGGATGACCATCACATGTGAAGTTAATTGTCAAATGTCAGAAGAGCAATAAAAAAGACGAAGAAGAAAAAAATAACACGCATAAGTGGATCTCCCCAAAAAAAATTTACAATTTCTCTTTTCATCTTTTTTTACATGCTTTATTAATAATTTTTTTTACTTTCAAGATTTACAAGAACTTTTTTATGAATACTAATGTATGCTTCCACTGTTCATTCTTAATACAGACACTATTAAAATTAATAATCAATTTTATTTTCAACTAAAGAGTTTAGTTTCCAACCTTCTAAACAAGGGTTTATTATTATTATTATTATTATTATTGAAAGTATTTGAATTACTACCGCCAACATCTCACCCCATCCTTGTCACATAAGTTAACAATGGATGGCAACAAAGGCATTGATTTAGTTGTGAGAAAATAATTTTTCTTTTCTTTTTTTGTGTTGAGTGTAATGAATATTCTATATGAGATGTGTATCACTAATTTGGATTTCTTAAAGCAACTTCAGGTAAAATAAAGAGAAAAATAAATAAAAAAATAATAAAACATTTTTATTTTAGGACAATAATTAAATTTGTAGTAGATATAAAAATGTTGCCTAAAATATGAATAACAACAGTTTTTCTAGTGTAATATTAGTATTAACCTTACATAATAAATATTGAGTAATGATTCAAAACCGTTGCTTAAAGTAAAATAAGCAACCATTTTTTACTTGTTATCTTTTATTATTAAAATAGGCAACAAACAATATATGTTGTCTATAAATTTTGTATTTAAGCAACGTGGGTTAAGTGTTACCTAATATCAATAAGAACGTTTTACTTAAACGGCAACATGTATTGATTGTTGTTTATTTAAACAATATTAGACAACATGCATAAAACTGTTACCTATATTACTTTAAACAATAATTTTTAAGCGTTACTTAATATTTATTCTGTAAAGTTAAGATTGATAGTCACACAAAAAAAAACAATTACCTATTCATATCTTCGGCAACAATTTTATGCCTATTGCAAAATTAATTGTTGTCATAAGCTAAAATTATTATATAAAAGTGGTAGAAGGATTTATTTTCTTTAAAGAGGTATTAAGTTTGCTCTTATTGTGTTATTTTAGGAAGAAATATTTTCCTCAAATATTCAATTATATAATATATATTTATTAAATATTACCTTAATTTAACAAGTAGGACACTTTAGAGGCATGATCATTGAACATTTAAGTATAAAAGAGGTCATAAGTTTAAAACATGATAGGACCAAGATATAATATGATAATGACCATAAATTGGCATCATATAAAAAACTGTTGACTTAATTAGTTAATTACAATTGGAAATTTGTTATCACTAAAATTATAAGCAACAGTTAAAAATTGTTGGCATTGGTGCCAACAACTGAAATCTATGGCCAAATTGAGTACCACAGGACTGTTGTTAAACAACTGAAAACTATTGCCTATTGTCAAACAATTGAAAATATCTTCGAATTGCTCCGAATTTAAATAAGGTGGACTTTGTGGTTTATAGCAGGCCAGCGAAACCCAATCAATGATAAAATATAAATTAATAATGCAAGTGCACTTTGATCCACATTTCTATTCTTCAATATATTTTTCATGCAGTACTTCGAATCTCATAAGCAAGTTTCATCATTTATGTTTTGTGTTGGTATTAATTGATATTAATGATGATTAAGTCCAAGCATCCATGAGATATCCCTTTTTCATCTTTATCATCAATTTATTTAACAAGTTTAGAATTAACTTTTTCTAAAAATATTGTTAAGACATATATTAAAATAAAAAAAATAAATATAAAATGTCAAAATTTTTCATTAAATGGTAAACAACTAATTTAAGACTAAAAAAGGAAGAGAAAAATAAGAGAAATAAAGTGACAAAAATAATTAAATTGTACACAATTTTAAAAAGGTCGAGGTCAACCATTAACACACACATACACTCACTGTCACCTATTTCTCTGTTTCCAGTCCATACCTGGGAAATAAGCTTATCCACTTTGTGTGTACACACACACAGAGACACATCTGTAATTAAGAAAAAGAAAAAAGAAAAAATAAGTATAGTTCTTGTATTATATGAAAGCAGAATGATGAATAGTAGGAATGCAATGGACCAGAATACTAATGGGCCTCATAATGCAATGGCCAGTGGGTCCTATATCATATAATATACCCCTATGAACATTCCCCTCACTAATCCTTTCTTACTCTTTTTTTTTCTCACTCTCTTTCTCTATCCTTTTTATATAAAATAAAAACCGAGACACAAACAATTAGTAACAACACCTAATAAGAAGCCAACTATTGGATCAGCAGCAGTTGGTATTAGTGTATTAAAAATTGGATCAGACTAGCCAAAGAACCGGT
Source organism: Adenanthera pavonina (assembly GCA_026686845.1). Classification (NCBI taxonomy): domain Eukaryota; kingdom Viridiplantae; phylum Streptophyta; class Magnoliopsida; order Fabales; family Fabaceae; genus Adenanthera; species Adenanthera pavonina. Next base: position 21,492,176 of record JAIVEN010000022.1, on the reverse strand, counting down.
GAACTGGACGTTGGTCCGGTCTGGAATATGGCCTGAACCGGACAATATGAGAACTAGTTAAACTTGATCAAGAACTTGGTTGGATCGGTGGTTTTCAGACGAACCAGGTGGGGTATGAATAGGTTCAAAAAAAATCCAAGGTATTAAAAACCAGACTAACTATTAAACTGGTCGAGGTAGCAGTTTAAGGTTCAATGGTCGGATCAGAGTTAGACCAAGATCGAACCGGTTATAAATAAATTAATATATCTAAAATAATATGAATGAAAAATATAAAAGATATTCATCAATAAAAAAATTAATATTCAAACTAAGATAAAAATAATAGTTTGATACAACAATTAACCAACACTCACAATAAATAATTAAATATCATAGGTTTCCAAATTTTATATTTTTTTAAATTAACAAAGACCTGGAAAAATAAAGTAAAATGAAGAAAGTAAAAAATTTATATTATCATGTAATGAAAATAGAAATAAAAAAAGAGGATAAAATATATAAATCACATCATTTGTTGACATTTCGGTTGAGATTATGTAATTAACATGCTTTAATATAATTTGATTAATTTCTATGAAAATAAGTAGTATAAAGTATAAACTATAAATGTTCTTGTGATTACGTTAATTAGAAAAAGTTTAATTTAATATATGTATATATATTAAATATTGTACACATATTACAATAACTACTTGTAGCTCATATGGTGGAGTGGGGCAACACTTATCAAGGGGTGTGAGTTTGAGATACGCAAGTGCACGTTGGAGGTTTATTTTCAAGAGTTCAACTTAATTTAATAAGTGCATATATATTAAAAATTGACTATGTATATTAATAGCAACTTGTAGCTCATTGGTCAATTAATGCTGCATGAGCTGTTTTGATTTTCTACTTCCCCACCTTGTTCATCTGAAAATCTTCAATTCAACTAGTTCTTAACCAAGTTTGACTGGTTCTCATATTGTCTGGTTCAGGCCATAACAATGGTTGACTATTGAACTACAAGTTGCTATTAATATATATAGTCAATTTTTAATATATATATATATATACATATATATTAAATTAAACTCTTGAAATTAAACATTGCGTATCTCGAACTCATGATCCCTTGATAAGTGTTCTGTCACTCCACCATATGAGTTGCAAGTAGTTATTGTAGTATATGTGCAATATTTAATATATCTATATATACATATATTAAATTAAAACTTTTCTAATTAACATAATCACAAGAACATTTACATTTATAGTTTATACTTTATACTACTTATTTCCATAGAAATTAATCAAATCATATTAAAGCATGTTAATTGCATAATCTCAACCAAAATGTCAACAAATGATGTGATTTATATATCTTATCATCTTTTTTTTATTTATATTTTCATTACATGATAATATAAATTTTTACTTTCTTCATTTTATTTTTTTTCCAGGCTTTTGTTAATTTGAAAAAATATAACATTTGGAAACCTATGATATTTAATTATTTATGGTGAATGTTGGTTGATTATTGTACCAAACTATTATTTTTAGCTTAATTTGAATATTAATTTTATTATTATTATTAAATATCTTTTATATTTTTCATTCATATTATTTTAGATATATTAATTTATTTATAATTGATCTGTCGTTGATCTAACCATTAAACCTTGAACTGCTACCTTGACTGGTTTAATGGCCAGTCTAGTTTTAATACCTTGGTTGGCACATAATTAAACCTACAGTATTCAAGCAGAAAAGTTTCTCTTACAAATGTTCTATATATATCACCGTTTGAATTGGAGTTAAACAAAAATAATTTTTGATGAAGGTCATTTTGAAAATGGATTTTGATTATAAATATGTATGGTTAATCGTGATTTCTGTTTAAAAATTTTATTTTATTTTAAAATGTAATTTTGAGGAATTGAATTTGTTTGGATATTGGTTATCAAAATCACTTTTGGATTTAAAATACTTGGAATTAAACCACGTTTGGAAAAAAAATGTTTTGATTAAATACTTGGAATTGATAAACATGATTCTCAACAGATAGGTAAGAAAATTTGCTTATGCAAAAATATGTAGTAAATTATAAAATCATGGTACATAGTGATTTTTGAACACTAAACCAAACAACTTTCAATGTTACAAACATGATTATAGCTACATAAAAGTGCTTCTCAGGACTTCCAATGCTTATTCATATAGGTTAATCTTAGAAGGTAAATTAAAACTGGCCACTATTATAGTTACACAAAAGTGTTTCTCAGAACTTCCAACGCTTTAATCTTAGAAGGTAAATTAAAACTGGCCACTTCCATTTGATTTGCTAGAGGGCCACTTCCAATTGCAAGATTTTTTGGCTGCTGTGAATCTTGTGGTGCATTGTCCTCTAAATGCGACTCTTCCCTCATCTAAGAAATACAACTCTTCAAGTGTTTCCTTCTCAAATAGATTAGAAATAATTAAGTAGTTTACCAAAACACAGATGTTAATTTGTATTAATTACAATGTACTTACTTGTTACCTTTGATCTTGAACCAAGCCTCAGCATAGTATTTGTAAATTGTAGGCAGCTCGTGAGTTACGTAGCTCCATTTTCATCCTTATCACCAAAACCGCTATTATTTAGTCACCCAATTTTACTACACATTGAAAATTGGATTTCTCTCCACTTAATTTCTTTATTAACTACTCCTTTGGCCAAGATAAAAAAAAAAAAATTATTCCGTACTCCCCCTCTCCACTATCCAGTTTATATTATTTATATTAAATTTGAATAGATTAAAATTAATATTTTAAAAAAATAATTAAAATATTTAAAATATAAAAATAAATAAATTTAAAATACCAAAACTTAAGATAAAAAGAGAAATAAAAATTTTAATACTAAAGTGAAGAGAAATCAAATTATGCACAGAAAAAAAAAATCAATGTCAACTGTTACTATGGACTCACCGTAAGCTTTTTCTCCGCTTCCAACCATACCCCGGAAACAAGGTTACTGATATATATATATATATATGTATGTATATATGTGTGTGTGTATATATGTACACAAAGTTGGTCCTTGCTTATTTACATATATATATATAGATGAAGTTGGTGTGTTTGCAGGCGCTAAAATATAAGCGTCATTAAATTAAGAAGACAAGTTGATCCCTGAATATTTGAAACAGATAAGAAAAACCAGTTACCAGAAACCAGCATCGAAGCCAAAGACAGAACCAGAAAACAGTGTTTGTCCCTTAAAAATCAAATGAAGTTGTCGTGTGTTGAGCTGAAAAGGACACTACTAATAACCCAGCACGCAGTCGCCCACAGGCTCTACGTAAGCCATAGTGGTATTCCTGATTTGGAATAAGCTGATTAGAAGCTTCTATGTGCGTGATTGGCAACACTATACCAACCAAGTTTGAAGCATCAAACTTTGATATATTCAAGATGTGTTTTGCTCAATTTTTCCCAAAACAGAGTCGGAAGAATCATTTTTGGCCCAAAACGGAGTTTCAGAATAAGAAGGTAAGAACATGCTTTTCCATTCTGATTCTTTGTTGTCATGTGCATTTATTTTAAAGTCAGATAAAAATAGATTAATAAAGATGAGAAAAAATGAAAAAATTAACAAAATAAAATTTTCATAAAATTTCTCCTTTCTATTCACCAGAATGTCCCTTCAAAATTTTAATTTTCATAGACAATGACCTGTAAGAAAATATTATATCAGATATACTATGTTTCCAATTAAATAAATACAAATTAAATTTTAGTCCAAAAAAATTAAATTAATCATAAGATAGAACTTAAGCTCAATTTAGAGGAAAATTATAAGTTTTGTCAAAACCAATTTTCAAATAAATCATCCAAACATAAACATGTTAGTACAAATCAATTTTTATTATAACTATATTGCAAATTCAATTCTATCAAAACTCATTTTTAACTAATTGAAAACCAAACGAGCCCTATATATATCCCATCACCTTATCCACATTTTCACAAGTCTAATAGCACAATGTCTTACTTGCTAGATCTCCAGTTTCTAAGGGAAATTGATCGAGTTTCTGATACAATATAATAGTAGGGTGATTCATGTTTCAGCTTCTCAAGTTGCCAAGAGTACTTTCAAAGGCACAGGGCCAATTCCTAGAAGTGGTCAGATCAAATCCAAGATTGCTTCCAATGCATTTCATTTTATTGTCTCTCTTGTTTTCAGATCTTCAAAGCCCTAGCTAGTCACTTGCTGTTTGTATCTGCTGTGTTTAATTTCTGGTGTACATGATCTATTAAATTCGCCAGAAACCAAAATTACGCCTCATCTTTCTTTAAACTTGGGCTCTTCTCTAGCATCTTATTATTCAGTCTTACAGGTTAAGAAATTATTGGGCAATTGTTTCCCATCACAATGCAAGCAAAACACATACCAAGAACTGTGTATGTAAATAAAAAATTCACAAAGAATAGACGATAGAGATTAATTACGTGAAGATGTGAATGTAATTTTATCCTACTGGACTTCTCCGATACAATATGTAGTACTTTTGTTCAAAGATAGACATTGAATATGAAATCTTATGCGTTATCAATGGTGCGAGACCCGATTCTCTATTACATATGCCACTGGGAAACAATAACTCTGAGATTAAGGACAACTGTATTGGATTGATTTCATCGGCTCTGCGAAATCAACTTAATTTCAAGAGTAATAAACTTTTCTTTTTTTCTTTTTTTTTTAAAGAACGAATTATGTGCTTGGGTTGGATGAGATTAGCAGAGGAAAACAAATGCGAAGCTCGAGGAGAGAGCCAGCAGTGAGCGTGTACGAAGCTCTAGTAGCCACGTTAAGATTCTAGAGTAAAAAATAAGTTCCAATTTTTTCTTTTGAATTCCTAATTTTCATCATGGTATTAAAAGTTGGACTGGATTGGCTATTCAGACCAAGATATCAATGAATCGATTACGGTTCTAGTTGAAGAATGTGCTCAACAGTCTTAAAAGAAAACTGATAAAAATCGGTGGAATCATTTAAGAACCAATCAAAATCGAGAAAACCGGGGATTTTACCTAGTCGATCGAGGTTCAAATTACTGGCCATTTTTTTCTTTTTGGGTTTCAATCATGATGTCATTTTGACTTTCTATACTATAATTGATGCATCTCTAGACCGAATAACTATTGGAAAATGAAGAATTGAAGATAAATGGACAATATATATTATAAAATGTAAATATACACTTTATATCTCATAATTATTTTATTCTTTTTTTAAATAATAAAATATTTATTAACTTTTTAAATTATATTTTTAATTATTATCTCTACTCATCTCAATTTCATTTAATTTTCTTGTTTGTCTATTTGAAATCAATTTTTATATTTTTTTTGTTATTATTTTGGTTTTTCTTATTTAAAATAGTTAGTATACAATTAATTTTCAGTCCAGATTTTAATGCCCTAGTTTTTATTAAGCATTTGTCATAAGTCAAAAATAATAAATCTGTAGCACATTGCAGTATTACACTCTTAGCCCCATTTTGGCATAGTCATGAGCAAGAATGTCTCTTCTTTGAAGATATTCCAGAGTTCACAGGAATGTTGATTTTAGAAGATAATCTGGGGTCTGAACCGTACTGTTGTAAATATTAGGTTTTCCACCTTTGTTTTTCCGAAAAAAAAATTAGCTAATCGCAATATTACTATAAACCAACCCAATATTTATAAAGACTAAGACTAGCAAAGACAAAATTTGAATCTTAACAATTGAATCTCTGATTCTTATGTAACATCATTTTTAATCGTTAGGGACACGTGAAATGGATAACATATTGTCGTCTCATCTTTGTCTTCTTCTTACCCTTTCAATTCCTAGTATGATAAAGGTTCGTTGTACAAGAAGACTAGCACAAACAAAACTCATGTGCATGTAAATTCTTCTAGCTTTAATTGAAGAAGAAGATAGGTGAAGATTTTTATGACTATATATATATATATATATATATTATGATATTCCCTACGGTCATTAATATAAGTCTAATTTCAACTACTTCACCGGAACCAAGAAAAATTTATTATATTATTAACATTGTCTTAAAAATAATGTAATTTTTATTTTTACCCTCCAATAAATATCACAAATTTAAATAATCAACCTTCTCTCTTATAATTAAATTATGATATTTTTTAAATAAAGTAATTAATGCTTCAGAAAATTATGGAAGTTAACTTATATATAGAACCACTAAAATTTGTTAGAACGTGAGTAATAAAAGGGACCGGAAGAGTATTGGGGAAGATCTGCATGACTGTATCACCACGTCTTAACCGTTTAATGATAAATTTTTAAGATCTGCGTTCTCCTCTTTTTGGTCAACCTACGAAAACGTGGAGCATATAAGACATAAGCCACTAAAGCAAAAGACCGTAATTTTTGTCGAAATGAATTACAGAATTTTTAATTCAGAAATTATGTAATTTATTATGTTCTAAAGTTTAAATCCTAACAATTGATTCTCTCGTCGTAATATATCATGTAATATATATGAGAGTTTCTTCTCAAAAAAAGTTTCAATTTTTTTATGAATTTTTAAAATTTTTAGTTCTCATTCAGGTATTAAAAATGGAACCGAATTGATTGGTTGGAGAACAATCCATGAAGTGATCATGGTTCTAGTTTGGAGAATGGAAAATGGAATGCACCGTCATAGAACAAAACCGATAAGAAATCATTGAAACCATATAAGTGCCAATCAAAACTAACAAAAGACGTGGTTCAACTGATTCAAACTGGTGTTTTCATTTTTCTTTTTTTTTAATTTAATTATGTCTCATCTTGAGTTATGCATCATTTTATCTTTCTAAGCCATGATTTATATGCATCTCTACACCTAATAAGCATTGAAAATTATAAATTATAAAATAAATATACACATTCTATATATATTATATCTCTTAAATATACACATTATTTATCTTTCATTTTTATTTTTTAAAATAATAAATATTTATTAACTGTTATATTATATTTTTATTCTTATCTTTACTCATTTTAATTTTTTTAATTTTATTATTGTTTGTTTATCCAAGTTTTGTTGTTATTATTTTGGCCTTTTTATTTAAAATAGTTAATGTACAATTAAGAATGTACATTAACTCAATCTACATTCCGGATTTGAAAATATTAGTTTTCATAGAGCCTTTGTCACAACTCAGAAATATAAAAACTACCCAGCACATTGCACTCCTAAATTAAGAAGAATGTCACCAAGTCTTTTAAGTATTTTAGACTCTATAATACACGGGAAAAAAAGTGTTTATGTGTGGGTATAGATAGGAATTAAGTTATCTACCGTAAGGAATACAATTTGCTCTTTGAACAGTAACTCCCCTGTGGTTGCAGTCGGAATCATGCATGACATATGTACGTAACACTTGCAAATGAATGAACCAATCAATCGCATTACCGTGAACCCAACACTTAATCTAAAGAACATACATACATACATGTAATAATTCTTTGCCGTTAATTAAAAATCAAACCTATAGATTATAAGCTAATCAACTTGTGGGTTTGAGGTAGAGGGAATCTTATGGACTTTACAAATTGGCTAATTAATTAACATACTCCTTAACCTTCTCGGCAAGATATTTTATGGACAAGTTGCCCAGTACAGGCCTTGCCTTCCTTTTCCAAAGTTATATCGAGTACAATTTTATCCTTATGAAATAAGATTTCTCGCACTTGAATTTCCCTCTCTCTCTCTCTCTCTCTCACACACACACACACACACACACACACAAACTATGGTATAATTCATTGCCACCGAAAATAAAACCTATGAATTTACAGTTCAACTTGTCCTGCTCTGAGATAAAGAAATCTTACAGAGTTGCAAATTGGCTGCAGGCATGCTACTTCAGCTTCTGGACACAATATATAATATGCACAATGAGTCCCCCACAGGCCCTGCCCTGCTATTCCAAAGTTTTTCAAATATATTTGAGGTTTATCCACATTCTCACATGCCACACATACCATTGGCGCTCTGCTCTGCTCTCTCTCTCTCTCTCTTTATATATATATATATATATGGTCAAAAAACAGAGGAGGAGCTACCCACGAGAACATGAAACCTTTCATGTCCCCAGTGACAGCAATATAAAAGAAGACAACTCTTCACTGGACTTAACCAAGCAGGATCAAATCTCACAAACAGGCCCATGGGTCTCTCTCTCTCTCTGTGTGTCTCACACACACACTGTCAAACGACTATGCTTAAAGAACAGAGGAGGAAATACATGTGAGAACATGGTGGTTGAGGTAACGCTGCAAGCTTTCAATGTATCATCAAAATAAAAATTGTACAAGATATTTCCCACAACTTGGGCTTCTCTCACGCAGGTAGGCTGTATAATTCAGTCTAATCCAAATCAATATTCATTTAGGTGAAAGAAGGCTGGGGAAAAAGAGAGAGAAAGCCTAATTTAACATACTCGGTAGACATCAACCACGCTTCCAACTGTGTTTTCCCTCATTTGCAGGAAGCATGCTTCCTCTCATTTATGAGTGGAAAAAACCAATGTTGTCATAAACAAATAAACATTAAATCGGATAAGATGCTGGATTAAAGTTCAATAATTCAATTATGATTAAACTTGAATCAAATCGGTAATAATTAAAATAATATATTTAAAATAAATAATTTAAGTTTAAATAAATTTTATGACTTAATTAAAATTTCAAATTAAATAACATTGAATTATTAATCTATTATTCATCATAAAAAAATATTAATAAATTTCACAATTCAATATTTAAAACTAAATAAATTAATATTCATTCATATTCATATTTTAAGTTTAGAATAATAAATTAATAACCTATTATTACATTATTTATTAAGTAAATATATAATTTTTAATAATTATATATTATAATAATACTTATAAAATATTATAATATATAAATAAAAAAATTTTTGTATTAAAGATAATATCATTTCGTCTTAATAATTAAAAAAATATTTTAAAAAGATTTTTACAAAAATAAAATGAGACCGTTTCATAATCGGTTTCATCGGTTTTTAATCGATTCTGAGTTATCTCAATTCTCTTTCTTAACCGGATCAGATCAGATACTGATTTCCAGTTCATCCGATCTAATCAACCAATTTGGTCCATCTGACAACACTGGAAAAAACCTTTCCATGAAGAAACCTGTAATTTTGACTATTTTGCTCTTACATTCCTCTCATCAAAACTTCTAACTATTTTATGACTATTGTGATGGGTTGCTCTTATTGATGTGCATTATTATTATTATTATTATTTTGGTCTTTGGAGATACCTTAGCTAATTTTTTTATCAATAACAGCCATAGTCATGGCTGTTGAGCATGAAGAAGGGAAGAGACAAAAGCAGCCGTTAAAGGGTCATTTGTGTAATTCATGAGTTTTTCCCGTTACTTTTCCTTATATAATACTACACATGCATTGTAACTAAAAAATTCCATTCCCCAAAAGGTTGCCTCCATTCCCATTCCCAGTAAAATACCAAATAGGGCCTCGGACTACTCGGCATAACATAATGAGGTAAAACTAGTCATCTCTCCGCATCACTTCCCATTTACTTTCTCTCTACTTCTCATTTCAATAATTGGATTATATTTTATAAAACTATTATTAAAATATTAAATTATAAAAAATAAATAAAAAAGTATCCTGTCAAAAAATAATCTAAACAACTCACAAATGTAGTAGAGAAAATATGAAGGAAAAAAAATCATTTTGTAAAATATTAAATTTAAACCGTACAAATTTAATCTAATGGGTTATATGCAAAGTGGACAGAAAATAAGTGGGATTCATGCGAAGGAATGTGTAGAAAAGCCAAAGCCAGTTACAGCATAGGATAACTAGTTTGGTTATAAGATATAAATGTCTCTTAATGGTTATGTGACAAGGTGATAGGTTGCCCGGCCTCAACTGTGACTGTAAGATTTTGTGCGCATATCTGCAAATCTAATGTAACCATTAAAATTGCAAAGAAAATTAAAAATATTCATTGCACAAAATAAACTAAATATGCACATTGCATTTGCAGATGGTATGAGAGGTGGGTAATCAAAAACAGAAAACTGAAAATATTCATTGAATAAGGAAACAAAAAAGGTCATATAGCTCAAACAATATCTGGGAGTCTCCTCTACCTCCCAACTACAGCCACATTTTTCTCTATAACTAACTGCAAAAGCTGTAGCACAGATCAATACAGTCAAGAAAGACTTGAACTAGTTGGAGCTCCATAACCACCAGCACCACGACCAAAACCAGGCCTTCCACTAGAACCCTGCTTGATGTAATTGAAAAAAAAAATGATTAAAATAAAGTCAAATTGTTCGGAATTCCAAACCATCATATACGAAAAAGCTTCGAGCAAAATTATGTTCTGATGAACTTGTATGCATAATTGTAGAGATTTCGACACCATACACATGGACGTTCTATTGCTTTCTGATAATGGTCAATGGAGTAGAACTATAAAACAACACTATAAAATCAGAATGTCGTGAACATGAATATGAAACATGGAGGTTCTGTTCCTTCCTGATCATGGTCAATCGACCAACACTAAAATTGCACAATGGAAATCAGTATGTCAGTAAACATGAATATGAAACAGGAATGCCAAAAACTGGCAGCCTACTCCAGCTACTGCAATTCAAGCAAATTGTAACATAACTTCTATAAATGTATGTACTGTGCAACAAATAACACCCAATATCAGTCAGAAGCAACATTACATAAAGCAGAGTTCAAAATTTCCTCATTCATGAGCCACAGAACATAGAGAAATCATAAGTAGCAACATTGGACTTAGTTTTAGCAGAAATAAACCACAATCCAACAACGACCACAGAATGATGCAATGTCAAAGTAAGCACATATATAAAACAATACTGAACCTAGTAATTATGTGGAGAGTATGAAAAAGAAAGTCTTACCCCAAAAGAAGGCCTGTAATCAGCAGGTGCTCCACCCTTATCACCAAAGTCACCACCAGGTCCTCGGGGACCTCCACGGTACCCATCTCGGTCACCAAATCTTCGTTCTCCTTCAAATCTAGGTGGACCCCTGTTCAAAATCACACACAGTTGCCAAATTGCAGTCAAATACAGAATCAATCTCACAAAAATGCAAAACAGACATGTTATAGTTAAATGGAGAAGTAGATTATCCGAATGGAAAATAGAGAGATAAGATGTAATAATCAGTATGAAAGAGCAATTTACCTAGGGCGATCGCCAGGTGGACCGCCAAATGGTCTACCAGCGGGCTTAGCTTGTTTCTTCAAAGTAGCAGGGACGATCTCAGAAGGGAGATTGAGGTAGGTTCTAAGGAACTCGATGCCATCATTGGTGAGGTACCAGTAATAGTGCATCCAAGCGAAGGTCTCGCGGACATACTCCTTGGACTTGAAGCTCTGCATCAGCTTAATCACATGGAGATTCGGCACATCAATGTCGGGATGTTTCGCCAGATTGAAGTCCTTCTTTGCATAGCAAACTCCCTCTGCACAAAAATAGTAGAATTTAAACACAAAGGGAGGTGAAAGAGAGATTCAAAATAGAAGGGAAGTAAGGGAATATGAAGGAACCTTTGAAGAGGTATTTGCAGATCTCACGACGGTTCTTCTCAGGAATGATCTGCAACAAAAATTAACAAAGAGCATATATCAAATCGATCAAAAAAGAAAGACCCCAAATAAGTAAGATTACTTTTCATGGGAGTGTTCAGATAGAACACAATACCATGGTGGCGGAAACGGTGGCGACGGCGGCCACGGATCAGAGCTCCTGTGTGTTTGTGTGTGGAGATTATGTCGCTCTTCGTCCAGAGTTACAAAACCCTAAATCGAGCACTTTTATATGTAATTCATTCATTCATATTCATATTTCAAAAATTTTTATCTAATTGGGCTTCTTGGCTCTATTAATGGGCTTTTATTGTAAAAAATATTGGTTGTAGCATGCAGAAGATTTTTTAAAACTAAGGCCCGTTTGGTTAATATATTTTTTTTAATAGATAACTGATCAACTGATCAAGCTAGGAGGTAGCAATGGACATCTCAGTCACGGCACAAGCATCCAGGTGCACACAGTAGGGTGGGAGCTCCTGAAAGAAACAGAAGTCATAGGACTCGGTGAGTACTTTTAGCAATTTTGTCAGCCACCATAAAGGTTTCCTCCTAGAGTAAAATATCCGGCCTGAGAATTATCCTTTAACAATTGACTAATTTTTAGGATCAGCTCCAAGTACGGATGATTAGTCCGACAAGGCCTTAAAATCATATTCATGGCTTCTATAGAACCACTATGCAACTTTATCTTCTCTAAGCCTTTGTCTCTGCAAGTAGAAAGGCCCCCAATAAATAGCATACAATACAGCAGTATCCTTGTATCCATTCTCCTTTTTCATTTTTGAAAATCCCACTACAAGCAGCATTTCCTTTCTCAGTCACCGACGCATCAACATCAACTTTTATGAAGCCAGGAGGAGGTGGAGACCAATTGTGTTCAATCCAAAAACCAGCATCAGAAAATTGATCAATGTGCTCACTGATTTTGCTGTCAAGGAGGGCATGCTGGTCAGCCACAATAATGGACTCTGGAGCATCAATATTGATTTCTTCGCATCAAAAGATCTTCTGGCACATTTTTTTCCAGATTTCCTAGCAAATATAAGCAAAAGTAGATTTCCAACAAACATTTGAGTGTCTAGTACATGGGTTAAAGTACATACTCCACTGTAGCCAGTAGTGAAATTCTAATGAAAGGAAAGTCTGCCACTTGTGTGAAGGGATAACCAGCTGCCATATTTCCTTGGCTTTCGAGCAGTCTCTTATGTATAAGCTTATTTGTTGGGAGCTTCTTTTTTGTTGCAAGCCATAAGAAATACTTGATTTTCTCAAGAATTCGCCATTTCCATATTTCCTCCATATGTTCGACCTTTGGTGTTGCCTTTCGGAGGAGAGAAAATTGTATGTAGCTCTAATTGAGAAGGACCCATCATCTGAACCTCTCCATCTCAGTCTATCAGGTTTCCTTTCTTTTGTGGGAGGATTAACTTGAATAACGCTTGAAATGACCCCAGGGGGAAGCCATTGTAGCATCTTGTTGGTATTCCAAGCACCAATCTTAGTTAGCATCTCACAAACTCTCAAATTACCGATATGAGAAGGTGGTTGATAATATAGTTTGGTCAGAGGATGCTCTATTAGGCGCCAAACATCATCCCAAAAGGAAGACACCTCCCCATTTCCTATTCTTCGTTCAACGCCACTGAGAAAGATATTCCAAACTTTCACAATAGTTCTCCAAGTAAGAGAGAGGCATTTTTCCTATTGTTTAGTTGGGGCATAAACTCATCTCCACACTTGTACTTTTCCTGAATAATTCTCACCCAGAGGGAGTCTCTTCTAGTTAGAAGACCCTAAAAAAGTTTCATGATGAGAGCTTTGTTAAGTTTCTGCAAATCTCTAACTCCAAGCCTACCCATTTCTTTGCTTGAAGTGATTCCATTTTCCTTTCACCAACGGATCCATTCCATATAAAACTTCTACTCACCTTCTTTAATTCATTAAGAATACATGTAGATGTAACACCCTAACTTTAGATCTTATTTTCCATATATTAGACCATATTAGAGTCCATATAATCATGATTAGAAGCTTGAATTAATTAAAGTACCAAAACAGAATTTTAAAAATTTGATGGTACTATTTATTTGGCAAAACTATTTTATTGACTAAACTTCAGAAATTAATAATTAAATATAGAAAAATTGTATCAACATGATTTAATCTTTAAAAATAGTTTAAAACATTGCATATATAGAAAAAAAAAAAAAGAAACTGAGCTTTGATCATGCCAATTTGCACAGTAAATTACGTAAATTTTACTGTTTATTTGGTTATTCCCCTACTTCTTAGCTTTCTGGTACCAAATTTGAAAATTCATATAAAATCATACTATCTAATTTAGACGTTCTTTCATTCTTTGGAAAGTTTATTCTATCTAGTTTTCAAATATATATGACACTCATACATAATTCTTTGTTTGGTTTATACAGTAGTTATATTACCATCAAGGGGTCATAATGACTAATTACATTTAGATACTTTGCAAAATAAAATCCACAACATATTTACGTGACCATTTCTTGTCCCAAAATTGTACCATCATGTGAGACCTAAAGGGACATAAGGGTCTCAAGATACAATTTAAAATTACATACACAAATTTACATAATAATTCCAAATAAAAAACTATAGATAAGATTAACATTTTAATCATCAATCTCCTCTTCATTCCTATAGTCTTTCTTGATAGCCTTGTTATAACTTGTGCCTAACATGCTAGTAATTTGAGAATGATGAGATTCAAAGAATCCTAGAAGCAAATCCCATTTCATGGATGCATGTTATCAAATATGCCACAAAACATCAAGTAAACATGTTAAAGCATAATGTACTATATTAGGTCATAAAAATTTTAGCAGAGTTTTTCCTTAGAAAATGAATATCCTGGGGTTGAAACCCTCATATATTGTCAGCCAAAACAATCACAAGTCAACAAAATAGTAATATGACAATTCATAATTCATCATGAGACAAATAAGACAACATAATGTAATGAAAGGAAAATTGCCACCTTAATGAAATGTTTTGAACTTTCACTTGGTTCCACTCTTTTCAAGGACTTCCACAAGCTTTCTTGAACCTATATACATCATCAAATACTCACTTGAGCCACTAATTCAAGGTGATACTTCATAAAGTCTCAAATTAACCCTAGAAACTCATATGGTTTGTCTTGAGCTCTATCATGAAACTAATATTTGTTCTTAAGGTTTTCCATAATGGAGAATTTAGTTTTGGCATCAAAATCATGAAATTGCTATTCTAAAACACTCGCTTGTTCTAGACAAAATCTATCTCTAAGGAGGAAGATATTATTTTCATGCAATTTATCTCAAACCTTTGCAAAACATTGTTTTCTCAACAATATCATGTTTTCCATCTGTTTCTTGCATGAAAACTTACTTCCTTCACTACCTTACTTTCGGCCGAAATCAAGACTTGAGAGGGAGGAGAAGAGAACTCCATGGAACTATGCTAACCACTCAAAATTCTAGCTTGAAAGCATAAAGAAGTTTACCTTAATCCTTAAACTCCAACCTTCAAACTTAGCCTTCTCTTTTCCTCTCTTCTTTCTTGTACAAAATTTTGAGCTTCCTAACTCTCTTATGCAACACACAAGTTGGCCAAAGGAGAGAGATCAATTTGGAGCACTAATCATGGTCAATTGGTTGGTTAAGTTAAATTAACACTTGGTTAAGACTACTTTCTCCTTAAGTTTTCTTAAAAAATATCATAAAATTTTAATCCCCATGTGCTGATAAGAACACACCACTTTTGGGGATATATTGTCCAAAATACTGCATATTTTTCTCAATCCAGATATGTTCTGTACTAGTTTACTTTTATCTAGACTGTTAAAATTACTTTTGCAGTATTTTGGTACTTTATGGATACAAGATTAAACTAGGTTTGGATCTGTGTTTACATTAATATCCTGTCTTAAAAAGCACTTGTGTCGGGTCCACATACTTTTCCTCTCACTTCTTAAACTTTTGTGGGGCCCACAATATTTTTTCTTTTGCAGTATAATTTCTACTACATTTTGCAGTTAAATTTTTTCCAAATTAATTCCTTTGGACTCAATACTCAATTTCATTGGATCCAATGTGTCAAGAGGTCCATTTTGACATAAATTTTTTATATTTACAAAATTACCCTTGGATCAGGGTAAAAATGCAAATATTAATTCTTTTGAGTTCCTTTTTGTAATTTTCCCCAGGGATCAGTATACAATTAATTTTTCTTGTAGGGATTAGATTGAAAATTCATTTTTAATCGTTCCTTGGACTGTGAAATTGCCATTTTACTTCTTTTTCCATCTTTTTGTATATTTCATACTATATTTTCACATCTATACACATATAGTGATATTTTTGGGAATTACAGGATGTTACAGTAGGTAGGAACATAGTCTACATCATATATGTAGGAATGGCTCTAAGGATAGATTTCACCAACATAGTTCTTCCTGCACAGTTTAAAAGTTTATTTTTCCAAGAGGAGTGCTTGTTTTTCACTTTATTGATCAAAGGAGTAAAGATAGACTTCTTTACTCTTATATGAATGAAAGCCACTCCCAAGTACTTATCAAGGTCATTGATAAGGGAAATATGAATTCTCTCACTAAGTTCATTAGCTATTGCAGTGTGTTTTAGGCAAGCTAATCTGCTCACCAGATGCATAATAGAACTTTTGAAGATAGTTCATAGTAGCATCTTCTTGGTTAATAGAAGCCTAAGAGAAAAACGTAATATCATTAGCAAAGAAAAAGTGTGATATATAGGGATCATTTCTAGAAAGTTTAAATGGTTTCCACAATTTATCCTTAATTGTAGTATAAAAACAGTGGATAAGTCTCTCCATACATAAAATAAATTAGATTGGATCTCCTTATCTAATTCCTTGAGAAGGAGCGAACTGATTAGAATTTTCACCGTTCCAAATCACACTCATTTTGGGTGTTGAGATATAGGCTATGATAACTTTGTAAAAGTGATCAATAATACCTACTATCTTTAAAGTTTCTTCAATAAAATCCCATTCCAAGCGATCATAAGCTTTTTCAGGGTCCAACTTAATGGCCATATACACTTTAGCCCCTTGTTTTTTTCTCATGGAGTGAATGACTTCTTGAGTGATAATAACATTATCACTTCCATGTCTTCTAGAGATAAAGCTACATTGCTTTTGACTCAACACTTTGTTAAGAATCGTTTTCAAGCAATTGGCCAATAGCTTGGTGAGAATTTTAAAGCTTACATTACACTGAGAGATTGGTCTAAAGTCTCTCATGTACTCAAGGTTATCCTGGATGAGAACAATATTAGTTTCATTATTATCACTGATAGAAATAGTTTTTGGTTGTTAGCTGTGATACCCTTTGTGCTTACCAAAGAAAAATTAAATCTTTTTTTAACATGAAAATTGAGATATGCAATATTTATTATATATATATATATATCATAGGGTTCGTTTGCAGTGTCATATAAGACCTTACAGTATAAGCTAATATACTTATCACATGTTTAGTGTACACAATATATGATATAAGCTTAAACGTCATAATACTCTTATACATTAAAATGATGGATAATTTAATACGTCTTGGGAATGGGACAAGGCTTATTAAGATTATGATGTATAAGCAAAATATGTATATATTATTTTCCAATCCTCAAACTACTCCACAAACTATCCCATAGCTAGTAGTGTGCACAAACACCTAGAGTGGGCAATCCTTGGCCTACCTAGCCCAACCAACGTGTTCATAGGATTGAAAATGAATATATGCATATTTTTCTTGTACATCATAATCTTATTAGGCCTTATCTCCCCCTTTATGATCGTATTTAATTATTCATTATCAAATATATCAAATATATTATAATAAACTAAGAACAAGCTGCATTGTGCATTTGCTGCACAATGCCAGCTCCTCTAATTGGGCTTTGTGTAGATAGACTCTCTTGTTGCTACATGTCCTTCTGGCATGCTTTGATTTCTGTCTCCAATCCATTCTTTTCTTTTCTTTTCTTTTTGGTTGGGCTCTTCTTTCCCTCATTCTTTCCATATGGGGCTCATATACTCCCTAATTTATTTTCTTTTAATTTTAATTATTATTAATTGATGAATATTTTTGGATTCTTTTATTATTTAAAATTAATTAAATAATTTCTTTAATTATTTTCTCTCAGGAGCTTTCATTTTGCTACTTATTTTTTCCCTCCATATTTTGCTTGCCCCTAACCATGATTCAATTTCTTTGGGATTATTGTCTTTTGTCAATTTTTTTTCAATTGTAAAACTTTTCCCCTTTTTTGGATTAATTAGTTTCATACCACACAACTAATTTTTTTGTTTCTTAAAAAATTTCTCACCCTTATATCCTTTTATTCAATTTTTCTCCCCCTCATTTTTTATTGAATTAAATTCATTGACATTTTCCCCAAAGTATTTTTCCATTATTTTCTTAAAAATGCCTGGATTTTTCTCTAAAAATGTATGTATTTTTCTCATGAACTAAATTCATCAGCATTTTTTTAAGCATGATTAGTTTTTTCAAATATCACGATTTCCGCTTTTTTCCAGCATTCTCTCTAGTATTCTAACTCCAAGTTAGGTTAATTTTGCATTTGTCCTTTTGTTATTGATGAACCACATCAACTGTGAAGTGATTGTTGGTACATTTTACAACATTTCCTCTGTAACTGTAATTTCAAATTATGGAGGTTTTCGATGTTATATCTTATAATTTAATGCTTTTTCCATACAAATTGTCTAATTAGAAAGCATTTAAAAGCTTTTTAAGACCTTAAACCAATTTAAAACTTAAAACTATTTAAAACTATTTTCGCAAGATTTACAATTCATTTTTTAGCAAATTTACAAAAATTATAACTAATTGTACAAAATTCATTTCTTAATGTTTGAAGTCTTTAAAAATCATGCACACCTTGAAATTCATGGAAAAAAAAAATACGAAACTAGAACACCATAACTTAGATTCATAGAATTTATTCATTAAACTTTACTATTCACCTTTTGGTTCAAGTTTCTGTCTAAATCCTAAGCCATGGCTTCTGAAAATTCATATCTCATAAAATACAAGGCCAATTCATGTGCAATATTAGCATCATCTAAAAACTTTATTTGTCTACCTTCTAAACATACTTATTTTAGACATTTACAAGGTATCTACTAGGCAAAGCACTAATTTGAACTTTTAGGGGTCAAAAATGATTTTCACTAGAGTATTTTTGGTAAAATATGCATAACTACCATTGTATAATTTCAAATACAACAAAATTAGTGTCATATTGTTCATAAGACATGCCTCTATCCATACATATAGATACCAGAATTTTTGGAGCAATGTTCAATTTTATAAAATAGTTTAAAGTAGATAGTATAATCAACCCAAAAATAGTTTATAATACATCTATCTTGTTCTTTAACCTTTTTGGCCACTTGCTTTCCTTAACCATGGCTTGACTCTATCATTTGGAAAACTATGGGGTGAGATTTGGAGAAATCTCAGTAGCAATATTGCTTATTCAATTATATCATTGCATTACATTTAAAACGTTGAAAATATTGCACAATTTTATGAAAACATACATAAACACTTTGTTGCCTAATAAAAATTTAGTAGTATAACAGTTTAAAAATAGGACATCTTGGGCTTAGCCTTGATTATAAAATAGCCACCCAATCATGGAAAACAATCATAACAGGAACTTGGAACATTTTCATAACATATAAATGTATATAAACATCAGTTGCACAATAACATAAAAACATAACAATGTGCTACCTTGAAGCTTTAACTTTTGGCTTTCACTTGGTCTTTA
Source organism: Adenanthera pavonina (assembly GCA_026686845.1). Classification (NCBI taxonomy): domain Eukaryota; kingdom Viridiplantae; phylum Streptophyta; class Magnoliopsida; order Fabales; family Fabaceae; genus Adenanthera; species Adenanthera pavonina. The sequence continues at coordinate 21,472,635 of JAIVEN010000022.1, read as the reverse complement.
CTCTTGCTTTGCTTTACTTTTTTAGCTTGTTATGAGCCTAACAACATCAATAGAACTTGCTAAACATCATGCTAATTTGTCAAACCTTAACCTTAGGAACCATTTTAGTGGTTTGGATTCCAATTAGATGCATTTGGAAGTAAAATTGGGTTAAATTCAAAAAATTTCAAAAGTTACCCAAAGTCACTATTCATTTAGTAACTATAATAATTTGGCTGAACTTTAAAAAATCATAACTAATTCTAGAAATATCGTTTAAAGGTGGTTCAAATTGCTAAATTCATCTCTTAAAATACTCTATGAGGAAAAAATATTAATTTGGAATTGTATTGGGCAAATCGCTATGGTAAATTTTGTGAATTTACTTGCAATTTTTACCCTAATTTTTTTTTCCAAATTTTATTCCATAAAATTTCATAATGTCATTCTTTCAATAGTAGTCATATAACACATGTAGAATTGATCCAAAACAGACTTTTATTCATTGTTTTAAGAATCACATGTAATTTACATAATTATAACATAAAATGTCATTGAACTTTGATATTACATAAACATCCAAAATATTCTTCCTATTTCTAAACATTTCTTCATGAATCCTTCTTTATTTCCTTGCCTTTCACATGATTTGGACATAATCATGGTTAGATATTTGGTAGGGTGAGATTTAAGAAAATCCGAATAACATCATAATCTCATTCTTAGCATAATATTTAAAAATAATTGCAAGAAACATGATTTAATTTTGGCATGGTAACATTTAAGATCAAAAGACATCTTTTAACATGTTCATCATGTTCTTCATATATTCATGCTTGTTCATGCAAAATTTATAGCATGTTCATCATTCTTTCACTAGTTTGATCCAACATGATCATCATATTCATAACATAAACATGTTTTTCACCTACCAATTATTGAAAAACAGGATCTAAACAGCCATTTAGAAATAAAATGCAAGAAAAGGGAAAAGATATTACCTTAAATTTGCAAATCTTCCTCTCATCTTATCCTCCTTCTCTCTATAATTCACTCTCTCACTAATATATGATAAAATTTTTGAATTTGGTGTGAAGAATGGAGGGGAGGAAGAGCTTATTTATAGGCAACAAAAAGGAACTCCATCCATTGGATTTAATTTTGATTTAAGGGCTAAAAATTACACCACATCACCTCTTTTCTCCTCCATGCACCTAATTTCTTCACCTAATTGGTATCTAATTAATTTTTCCTCTCTTGTCATCAATTTGGATGCCACTTCATCTCCAAATAAGGTAAATATTGCATCATTATGCTTACATGAGCTTACTTCATCCAAACTTCCAATTTTGACTCCTAATCTTTTACATAGTATCATGCATGGTGGTTTACTCTTCTCCACTCCTTTTTCTTCTTATTTGCACGCCACTTTGAGGCCAAAATTAGCCCAAGATGATGCCTTTAATTATTTGCGTTTAAACTATTTAATTCTTGGCCCAATTTCAACATATACTGAGTTTTTGGGCTCAGATTATGTAAATTTTGTCTGATAAAATTTTTCATGTATAAATGTATTTAAAATATGAATTTTAAACTCATTATAATCTTAATTAATCATTTCTAAACCCATATAATTTATTTTAAAAAAATATTTTACCTTATTAGGTTCTAACCAAAAAACACTGATAAAATTAGTCATGGTTAATTTTTCTTGTAACCTCTCTGCATAAATAATTATTATAAACCTTCTAAAATTATTTTGAACTTATTCTTGACTATTTCATAGTCTACTTGGTCACCTATAATTTAATCAGTCTGGAAATTGGTTGAATTGAGCTTATTGGGCCCTTTTTCTTTTTTTGGCTTGGTTTGAACTATTTTTGTCAATAATACTTCTGGGCCTCCAAAAACCATCCCTAGCCTATTAGGATTTTCTATATCTTTACTGGGCCTCCATGAATAGTACTCTTGACCCATAATGAAATTGATGCAATCTTATTAGATTTGGACTCCGATTTTAGCTCAATATCCATTAGACAGATTCTATAACTATTAAATCTTATAGAAAAATTCAATATCTCTTTTTATGCCATAATATATCTAAGTTTCCTAATCCAAACTTATTTTCTAATTTTTATTAATTTATAGATTATGGAACTTTAGACCAATTTTCTGCCCAATATATCTATTTTCTGGTTTTGCTTATTAGAGTATAATTTTTTATGATAATTTTCTTGAATCATCTCCCATAATTAGTCTTAACAAATACTAGACAAATAATTTATTTGAGGAAATGACATTTATGTCCCCCTTTTTGTCTTTTTGCTAATAATTAATATTTACAATTATGCTATCCAACTTTCTTTGTAATTTGGTCCCTGATCATCCTTTGGAATTTAGTCCATGATTTAATTTACATAAGATATTTAAGATCTTTTAATTCCAATTATGCAATTAATCTTTGAACCAGAATTCAAACAAATTATAAAATTTTAGATGTTACATAATTCAACTTGAACTTATACATGCATAAATGACCCTAACTTTAACATTATGCCAATCACTTTTGTTTATGAATCCGTTGACCTTTCTGGAATATTTTGCATGCTAGAGACTCATTGAAACCTTTAACTTCATGAAAATCCAACCCTAGAGCCATGATTTTTGTTTGGCTAAGACTTCCCTCAAGAAGAACTTGAATTCAAAAACTTGATTCCATCATTATTTTGGCATGCAAACAAGCCTAAACTCATCATCATAAACTCATTGAAATGGTTGCCAAAATGAGACTGAAGACTTAGCTCCACAAACCCTTCTTGACCATGGCTCATGGACCTTGGAAGAGAGAAGAAAAATGCTTCAACTTTAACCAAAATAGAACTAAATGAATGAGGAAGAACATTGTGTAAGGTTGGCTAATTTTTCAAGAGGGGAGTGAATTGGGTGATACAAAATTTTCACCTCTTTTGAAGTATAACCCAATTTCACTAGATGTTGCAGCAGAATAGGGATCAATAGAGTATGTTGAGTGAGACAAATGAAGTGAGATGAAGAAGAGTAAGACACAAGAATTTATATTGGTTTGGGCCAACCACTTAGTCTACATCCAGTCATCAATCCTCTACTTGATATTTTCACTATATCCCACATGTTTGATCTGGGTACATGTAAAACCTCAGTACATCCCACAAGTTTTAGTAGGCACTTATCTAGTTACTCTTTTCATCTTTACAAGAGGTGTAATTTTCTTAGTATTTTCCCACACTAAAATTCTATCCAGAAAATGTAGAAGAAAATATTACAAGATAGAAACTCTCTTTTACATTAGATAATACATCAAAACTTACTCTAATGAGGTAGGTTTAACCTTAAATACTCACACAGAATGATTTTATAAATTGCAGCAGCATTTTGGCTTAAAACTTACTTAAATTCATTTTTCATAAGTTCAAATGAAGTTCTATTTATAGATTTGCAGTTTAAATAGTTGTTAGACACAAGATCTATCTGTTAGACACAAGTTCCAGCTGTTACTCTGCACAAAAGCCTTTCAACAACCGCATTAAATGCATCTAACATACCAAAATTTAAATTTAGAGGCTTAATAAATAAATTTCATAGAGTCAGCATAGTTATGTGTTTAACATTGAATTTCAAAATTTGTCTGTCACTAAGTGACGTTCGAATTTCAAGTTTATCAAAGATAACCCATGTTAGTTTCGTGTGAATTTTTATATTGGAAGTGTGTCTGTTGAATTTGAATAGTTGTCTCAAGTTTTGACAATACACTTCAAAATTCAAATTTCAAAAGTTGAAATTCGTCTATCAGAGGCATATTTAACATGACACAAAAGTTCTTTCTTCGAAGTTTGAATGTTGAACTGCAAAGTTCGTCTGTCAGAGGCATGCTCTAATGAGACTCACAAGTTCTCATTTTGAAATTCGCACTTTGAAGTCTAAAGTTTGTCTATTAGAAGAGGTAACTCTGCACTCTCTTTAATCTTCACTAACATTCAAATTTTGACTAAATTTCATGCAAATTTTGTACACTTTCACTAACAATGTCTAGCCCAAATTCATATTTCAGACCTGAAATTCATTATTAGAGATAAGAACTCTGTAACTTCAAATTTTACTAAGCCAAGTTTGAATTTTGCACAAAATAAACATGAGTCAGATGCAAAATTTATTTGTTAGCTAATATTTCTCAATTCTAACACATGCTAACATTATATTCACTTAATTTAACTCGTTCAAAACATATGGTAACAAAATTAAATAAATTTCAAAGATTAAATCAGCTCAAGACTTAGTGAAAACAAAATATACCTAATAGCTAGGTCTTCAAAAGTTGAGCTTTCACTTAATCATTCTCATTTTTAGTATATTTCCTTTTGATCTTCAATTCTTAGAGCATCTTTTCTTTTCTTCTTGTTTGAGTGAGACATGATGTTGATTCTCCCTTTCTCTATTCCAATACTCATTCTTCATACTTGGACAATCATACATTTAATGTATTACACCTACAAACCAAGTAGTTAGTCTAATTTATATATTCAATTTGTATTATAAAATATAAGAGCACAATAGATATATTAGTACATAGCATGATATATGTATTATAAATACAATTAAACACATGCTAATACCTTTTTTACTTCTTTTAGGAGCAATATATATGTAAGATACATATGATGCATTTGTTCCTGATTACTTTACATTTATTATCATTAAAACTTATATTATATTAAACCTAACACATTAGAAGAGATAAGAAAAGAGCTCACACCTCTTGGAGCCTTCACCTTGCCTTCCTTCCCTTCCACTTTCTCTTCCTCTCTTCCTCCCTCTCACTTTCGGCCTTTCTTTTCTCTTTCTCTCTTTACACGCCCTCTCCCTTTCTCTCTCTAACCTTAGCAAGACCTCTTGTAAATAAGCAAAGAGGTTGGTGGGGTCATGGGGCATTTATAGGGAGTTTGGATGAACTTGGGCTCTTGGATTTGCTTTTGACCTCATGGCTCAAGATTATGCTTGAATTGTTTAAGTTACTTTACTCATTTGCCATTGGATATTTTGTCATTGTGAGATTAGTAGGGAAGGGCATTTTTATCCACTTTTTCCCTCCCATTTTCAGCTCCCAAGAGGAAGAGAGAGAGTTTATACTTTTTTAACTTTTGTAGATCAATTTAGCTTTGGGTTGTGTACTTTTATCTTGGTTTTCTGTATTTTTTCTATTTACTTTATTTAGAGAACCTATTAACTTTTCTTTTTTACTTTTTCATGTGAAGTTCATATATCTTACTTACTTTTCACTATTCATCTTGCTTGACATTTACTATTAACTTGCTTTTTACAGTACTTGCACTTTTTCCAAGAGCATAATCGATTTCTATAAAATAAGTTAAATTATAAGTAAATGTCAGGAAATGCATACTCCAATAATTTAATATGTTGGATATAATTATATGATCAAAGAAAGTGATAAAAGAGATAGTTAAATTGAATCATTGAAAATTTCTCAATACACAGCATTAAAAGTAGGGGGAACATACAATTAACCATGATAAATACTGGTTTAGGTGCGTACAACCCAACACTACATATGCTTTGACCCAAATTCTTATTAATAGCTGTTGCAAATAATAACATAATAAGAAATTGTCTCCTATGCATATTGAAAGATAACCTTGAATCAAATGAGGACATAAATATCTAAGATAAAAACCTTTATTCTAGTAATAGTGCCTGACATCATTAGGTGAATATATGTCTAATAATGTACCCATGTATGAAATTCTTTATATATAATATATATATATATATTATATGAAGTTATTAGTCAATAGAGATAGAAGATTTTAATTCATTTGACATGTTTAATTTTACATAAGAAATTATATACAAATGTTTTGAAAGAAAAATATTTACCATGGTTAAACAAAAAAAGACAGATAGTTAGTGAATTATATCTACAAATAAGAGAAAAATATATTAATGTGGTACCATGAAATTGATCATCAATACATCATTATAAATATTGAAACATTATTTTGTGTCTTAGTATATCAACACCATATTTAAATACCAATGATTTTATAATATTAGTGATTGACAGGTTGAATTGGTAGATCAACTTTAATTCACCAATTTAGATATTGCATAAGATTATTTATTAATTGTGAATGATTATGTGATTATTCTTAAAAATTATATTTTATTGATTGTATTTTATTAACATATGAGACTTATATTTAGATGAGCCGATTGCACAAATCATAATGCACATAAAGAAATTTTGACATAAATCTATGTTATTTTTTTCTGGCCAAACATAAATTAATATGAATTCAAATTAGTTAGTTACTTTGCTATTTGAAAACAATCAATGCGAATTTGTTATAATTTGTAACACTTTCAAATTTTAATTGAAAATGTTTTGATAAGATTTTACCACCACCTTAACTTTCATATTAATTATAATTAATACATTTTTAAATTTTAATTTGAAATATGATCATTTAACTAAATCAAGTTTATTTTTCAATTAGTTAGGTAATTTATTATATCTAAACAATACATATTTACATATATAGTTAAAAAACTGCTGTAATAGTTGTTGGGAGAATTTTGTCACCTTTATGGCCCTACTTGACTCGATTCAAATTATATGGAATCTAATATAATTACTGGGATATCAAGTGGTTTAATAAAAAAAAATAATATGTATTTTTATAAAGAAATGATATGTATAATTTGTAAGTTACATTTTGATTTTTCATCATCTAATGAACAAAATTTATTACAAATCATACCCTTTCAATCAAAATAATTGTCCTTGGTCTAAAAAGAATCATAAAAATTAATAAATTTTTCTAAAAAAACAATCATAAAATTTGAATGAAAACTTGTAGACATTTATATCAAAGTCAAAAGCACAATTTTCCTATAGACGATGACTTTTTTTTTATTTTTTTATTACATCGACCAAAAGGGTTTGAAATCTTGCACCTCTATTTGTGTTTTATTCGACTTTTATCATATGAACTAGTCTCAAGTGAATCTTTATTTTTTAATTATAATATTGTTAAAATTGAGCCAAATTTTACTAAATACTATATACACAATTTAATAATATACATTAAATTTAATTCCAAAATATAAATGTTGTTCAATTTTTTTTGGCCTGCTTTCTTTTGAATATTAATTTATTTTATTTGGTTGTTTTTCTTAACATATCTTATATAATAAATTGACTTTATGATTATTATAAAGATTTTTCAAGATTTTAATCTTTTAGTGCTATTTAAAATTTTAAATTGTTTTTAACTAAATATTATATAAAAAATAATGTATCATTATTAAGTATTCATGGTCTTAGAAAATGTTAATTTCAATTCTAACATTATTTTCTAATAACATAAATGTTGAATGAAGGCAATTATGTATTTATTAATAAATGAACTCATATTTTTTAATTTTTGTTTTTATTAATTTTTTATGGTCCGGGTCAAAACCCGCCCAATCCTCGAGCTGCCCAATGCTGGCTAGCTTTCATAGGGTTAACATTTTAATAAATATTTTTTAACAAATAAAATGGAATGGTATAGTAGTGATATACAATCAACATGGAAGACGTTCAAGAAATTACTTATTTAAATAAAAAAAACTTGGTTTTAGTTGGAGTTTTAATCAATAAATTTTTAATTAAAATTTGAATCGTAATTATTTATAATAATTTTTTGGCCACTACTTAATTATAATAAGTTAACTTCAAATTCTTTTTCAATAAGAAAGTTGGAGGCATTCACTTGTTAGAAAAATTCCAACTCAACATGCACCTATCCCAATGTTGCACTTAACCAAGTTGGGTTGGGTTTGATCTGATTAAAAAAAAAAAGTTATAAATGCTCAAATCTCACAATTATTATTCATTACAATTTACCATAAGTCTATTTATTGTTATTGGTTAATTTAGTAAAAAATGAACAATTAATTGAGTTAATAACTTGTATCAATAAAAATAATTTTTTAAAATTAAGTTAATTCGGTCTATTGAATAAATATTTAATATCAATTCAATAAATCCTTGGTCTACAACCATATGTAATCAACTTAACCACTTTAAACGGAATCAATTTTGAATTTAGATAATTCATATGATTTTTGGTCAAAAACAGATATTGCATCTTATTATTTATTTAATTCGTTATCCCAAAAGATTATTAATTTAATCACTATTTTCGTATTTTTTAAACCAGACTATCTTCATATTTGAATTCTCTTATTTTATCTATCATATAATTTTTGAGACTATTTATTATAAATGACTATCAATTCAATTTGAGTGTCACAAGTATCTTACTTAGATATATAACTAGAAAATGACACATGCGATGCACGGATTATTTCTTCAATTGCATTTGAAAAATAGAATCTATAATTGCAATTACAATATGTAGATTTTTTTCTTATTTCACGCATCTAACATTAAATAAATGTGAGTGTTTTATAATAAAGTCTAATAGAATGATAATTAATATTATGTAACCTTGACCCTAATTTTTAATAAAATCCCACAATCACTACGCATGATAGAAATTATCATCTTAATTCCATTTGTTTATAGCACAATATTTACAAATAGAGTAAAATATAACCTTCTATTTTACCTTAATCACATAGATCTCCTTTTTATTTTAAAAACCTAGGTGGATCTTTCTTAAAATTAAAATTTATACTATACAAACCTCCCATCTATTTTTAAGATTTCATTTCTTTCCATCCAAACAGTCACTTAACTGTTAAATCACTTGTTTAAATTTTTTTGTGGACCAAAATACCATTTTTGATGTTAATATTATTTAAAAATTTTAAACATTTATGTTAGCAAAAAAATTAATACATATATTTTAAAACTTTCGTATCATACTATAAAATTAATTAATGAATAATTTTATAAATTTAAATTATTTAAACACATTTATTGAAACTTATTCATTTGATAATATTTTAAACATAGGTGTTGGTTAAAGAAAATTTTAAAACATGTATTTTTTAATTTTTTATTGGATTATAAAAATGATAAAATTATGATCATATTATAAAATTTATTAATTTTAGAACTCATGAAAAATTAATCAAAATGAATTTTTTTAAAAAAAATAAAGGAAGGAACAACTTATTGAATTAGAGATTTAATATAATGAGGGATAATTTGGCAAATATAATTAAGATTAATATGATTTTTAATTAAAAAATAGTATTTTAACAGTGTTAACAAATTGAACTAAATTATATATTTTTAAAATAGATGGGAAGTCCTTGTAATTAATACAAAATAGAAGGGAGGTCAAAGTACTTCACTCTAAAAAATATTAAGTATACATAAGACATATTTTAAACGTAACATCTTATATTAGGGCCTATTTCTCAAGTATTAGATTATATTAGATGCATTTCATCATGATTTAGAAATTACAATCATAATATAATAAAACCAAAATTTTTCAAAATTTGGGATACTATTCATTTGGCAAATTTCAGTTTTCTCGATAAATTTTGAAAATTCATAACTAATTTTACAAAAATCATATTGAGGTGATTCTAGTTCCTAAAAATATCTTAAAAAATTGTCTACATGGGACAAATATGAAACAATAACTTCATTAGGCTAATTCATACAGTAAAGTTCGTGGAATTTTACTATTCATTTGATCATTTTTCTATCTTTCAATTTTCTGACCTCAAATTTGAAAAATCATATTTCATTCTATTCTATACCAAATTAAGCATACTCTATGTCATTTGAAAGCTCTATATGTCTACTTATAGTCATATTTTTCTTATACATTTATTTTATTAGATATGCTGGCTTTCAAAGAGGGGGGTGAATTGGGAAGCTTGAAAATTTCTGCAAAATGTCAATAAAGTGAAGAAAGCAAAGGTGACAGTAAAACATAGTATAAATAAATAATAAGTAAAAGTAATAATAGAGAAGGGAAGATACAGATATTTATCCCGGTTTGATCTCTTAATCTTGACCTACGTCCAGTTTTCAAGCCACCACTTGAGATTTTCAACTATCTTGTAAGAATTCAGTGGGCTTTTCACAAATGCCACAGTACAACTATGATGCTCTATTTTTAAAGCTCACACTTTCTCTTTTTTCACTTTAACTAAGTGCTTTCCCAATCCCTTGTGATATCCCCTCAGAAGAAAATCTTTCTTCCAGATGAAGATAAGATTGTTTACAATGGATAAACTCTCTTAATCAGAGTGTATATGAAAGTTGGAGTACAAAGAATGAAGCATGTGAGAGTAAGAGACTTTGAGTTGATGATTTGGTAGAGTTTTAGTATATACAAAGTTAAAATCATTACCCATAACTTCAAATGATGTTATATTTATATATTTAGGCCTCAACTATATGTTAGAGACAAAATCTATCCATTGGAGAAGTTACCCAACGGTTACTCTGAAAACTATCCGTTCACCAACCGCATTTAATGCTTCTGACATCCAAAGTTCAAATTTTGGTTGGCCAACAAACGAAGTTCGCAGAAACCGAAAGCTAAAAACTTTAACGTTGAACATTCGAAGTTTGTCTGTCATAAAGCAAAGTTCCAATTTTGATCTTTAAAAAATGTTTCTATTGTTGGAACATACGAATTTCAAGTAAAAAGTTCTTCTTAAACGTGTGAACAGTAGTTCCATTTTACTACAGTGCCTTCGAAATTCAAATTTTGATACCCAAAATTCGTTTGTCAGTGGATAGTTAGTCAGGCACAATAGTTCATCTATTCAAAATTCGAATTTTCAAAATGCGAAGTTCGTCTATCAAAGAGAGCTCTTTTCAGACTTACTTCAAAGTTCAAATTTCTGAATATCATCATTCGTATGTCAACATATCATCATAATAGACTCATAAGCTTTGTTTTTGAAATTCAAATTTTTATGTTCAAAGTTCATTTGTCAGTGAGCTATTTTGATGCTCTTTCCATATTCAGTTTTCAGATGAACTTTGACATATCCTCAGATGAGTTTTTTATTTTTCATAAGTTGTATGTTGTTTGAAATTCAAATTTTCAAAAGCCAAAGTTCGTCTGTCAGAGAAGCTCTTTTCAGACAAGATTCAAATTCGAATTTCTCAAGACAAAGTTCGTCTGTCAGAGAATGCTCTTTTCAGACTTGTTCATTTTCAATATGAAATTCAAATTTCCAAAGCTAAAGTTCGAATTTTCAAAACAGCATATTAGTATAAATGTTTCAAACTTTGTCTGTTAGTGGGTGTTTTTTAAATATTCTATGGATTAACATAGAATCATAGTTTTAAAACATCTTTTTACCAATTCAAAGTCTTTTACTTAATTTAATAATAGCTGTAGATTCTACATCTATTATTGTGCTAGTTTTTCTTGAATTTCTCCACTTGAGATCATTTGTGCACCTTTGATATCTTCTCTCCAAGCTCTAGAAAATTGGTTTGGAATTATCAAAACACTTGATTCAACATATTTCACTTACACAGTGCATAACATTAACTTAAATTGTGAAGGGTTAGAATTTAACCTTTGCTGAAACAATTTTGGGAAAAACTCCATGTCTTCTATTATGTAGCTCCAGTTATCTCCAAATTAGTGGCATATGAAACTTAAAACATATGCCTTTCTATACATATAAACCACTGAATTTTTGGAGCTCTGTATGGTTTTATATTATCTTTTGAAATTTCTAGTACCTATGATCAACCTTCTAGTTCTCCCAACTCTCCCCTGTTTTGAATCCTATATTTATAAATTCATCATAAATCGTGTACTTAGCCAAATTGAGTGATCTATTGCTCTTTGGAAAGCTTATTCTATCTAATTTCAGGAAATATATACTACTTATATATCATACCCTGTCTCATATGAACAATACCTATGTCTCTATCAGGATGCTGAAAATGAATCTTTCCATTCACAACTTGGCAAGATAAACTTCAGAACATAGTCACATCATCATTCATTGTTCCAATTCCATTCATAACATTTCATAATGCTTTAAGGAACATAATAGCATAGAGATACAGACCTCAAAACATACACAAGATTATACATAATATTCCTAAATATGATGTCATAGCTTGAATTATCAATTCAAGCATTAATTCCCTTTTCTTACTCCGTAGCTTCCTTGTCTTCAATGCCATTGCTTGTACCTAATATAGTTTTCATTTTGGAAGGATGAGATTCATTGAATCCCAATAGCATGACTATCATACACATATATTATCACATTTCACATAGATCATTAAGCAAACTCATCAATTCATATAATGCCATAATATTTTTATAAAAATTTTGGTAGAGTTTTATTTTGTAAATTAGGCATTCTGGTGCTTCAAGCCTCTTCAAACAACTCAGACAACTATCAGTGGACATCACAAAATATTAATCATGGCATCAAGCAAGTCAGAGTTCATAAAAATTCATAAGATAATATAATGCATATAATGAAAAAATGCTACCTTTATGCTTCCTTTTTTGCTTTTCTTTGAATTTTGTCTCTTCCAAACACTTCTCCAAGATTTCTTAGCCTTCCTCAAACATAAATATATCATCAAATAATTACTCAAACTAAAGGTTCCATGACTTTCTTCAAAAAGTGTTCATGAAACCCTAATTCTTCAAAAATTCACCAAAAATTTATTCTTAGTTCAAAAATTATTAATAATACCTCTATTCCATGTGATTTTTTGTGAAGAATCCAAATATGACATCAAAATTACCAAATTCCATCTCTAGCTATAGTTACTATTCATTCCGATATAAACCCTAAAAGAGGAAGAATTGGTTTTCTTTGAAATACTTTCAACTACTCATGAAATCATGCTTTAAGTGAATATTCTAGCTTTTTTCCTATGTTTTATGGTTGGGAATCTCATTTTCTTGCTAGATCAAGATTTGGCCGAAACCCTAAGAGAGTGGAGAAGAAAATCTAATCCATGGACCATGCTTCAAAGACTATAAACTACAAGCTTAAGGTGCTAGATAGCAACTTACCACTTGAGCTTTTGACTTCTTCTTGAGTTTCTCTTCTTCCTTCTCTCTTTTCTCTCATCTCTCTTTGTGTTTTCTCCACTGATTTTTGGCTGCTGCAGACTTGTGAGGATGAAGTGGAAAATGAGTGATTAAGTGGCTTAATTAGGTGGCTAATTGTGGTTAACAACTTAACCCAACTTAGGTTACTTTTTGGCCAAAAATTACCAACTTCTTGGAGAAGTTTTCTCCAAAAATCTAGGCTGCTCAGCTGCCCCAAATGTCATGCCAATAAGTGAGTTTCAAGTGTCCAAAATTGCTCAATTTTTCCTATTCCAGGTATATCCTGAACCAGGTAATTTTTAATTGTATCAATAAAACTACTTTTTATAGTAAATTAGTATTTTTGGGCTATAAGACTATTTCAATTTTATTTTTATGTTTCCTTAATTATCCTATCTCAAATGGTATATGTGTATGACCCATATGTTGTCTTGGTTTCTTTTTAACTGTTCGTGGGGCCCATAATTTACTTTATTGGTATTTAGTTATTTTTGGACACTCGGTACTGATTATTTCTTTATGCTTAAATATTAACTCTTAGTTTCATATACCATTAGACACGTTTTGTTGAGAGCTTTGTTTTGATAGTAATTTTACATATTTACAAAATTACCCCTGATTCAGAGTTAAATTATAATTTTTAAAACTTTCAGGTCATTAGGTGTAATTTTTTTCAAGAATAGTTTAACTTCTTCTCCACGTTATTTTATTGCCTTGGTATATGGATCTCATTTTTATAATTCTTTAAAGGAAAAAAATGTAATTTTTTATTCTTTTGTTCAATTGAGAAAAATGACCTCTTTATCTTTTTTCACATAAAACGATATTTACTCGTTTTTACAAATTCCCTATATATTTTTAGATATTTTAATTTTCTTGGAATGTTACACAACATAAATAGCTATTATAATAAGTTATTGAAATGTTATCTCTAAAGTACATTTGAAGTTTTGTTAGTTACTCTTCCTTTCAAATCAAGAATTAAAATTCCCAAAACCTTGATTACTTATTACTCGAGATATATCAATGTAGAGTTAAACATATATGAATATAGAATAGAAAAGGTATAGCCCAATATTGCACAAACTCTCACCATCTTATTTATAGTAATAGCAAATGATATAGACTAATATGAAATTGTCTCTTTTGCATATTGAATGGTAGCTTAGAATCAAATAGGATAATAGTAATTCTAGGGACACTAATGATAGCCTAGGATTTTTGACTAGTGGGGTATCAAAGATAAGTGATAATTGGTCCTCTTCTAATGACAAATTTTCCTTCAATTTTTTTTAAATTTCCAAATCAAAATTATTATATCATTTCACTATATAAATATCTATAAAAAAAATAGACAAATAAAAAGAGAAAATTTTTTATTTTATGATTAACTTTCATCAAAATTAATAAATATTAATAAAAAAATAAAAAAAATGAATAACTGTTTCAAAAAAAAAAAAAATAAATAATTTTATAATTATTACATTATTAAAAAAAGCAACTTAATGTCGGTCTCTTATACAGCACTGTAGAAAATTTTATATGATATTAAAGAAGAAGCAAATCTTAGTGGGAAATAAGCGGGGGAAAAGTTTCTTACAATTTTAAAATTTAAAAATTTTATTAAATAATTCAAATAATCACATCAATCTTCAAAATAATAAATGAAAAGTCAAAAACAACTTTACTCTTTTGTTAAGAAGCAATCCACCGCAAACATTGGTGAGAAGTCATTGAGAGTGTACCATTAGATTAGATAAATTTCACTATCTTAATGATAGTAAAATACACATACACACACACACAAATATATGTTTGAGTTTGAAAGTTCACTACAACATTTTTTGCATACAACGATAGTTCAAAAGTGTTGCCATAACTATGAAAACTATTACCTAAAAGAATAGACAACATTTTTAAATGTTACTCAAGTGTTGTCTATGCCAGCATTACCTATTCCTTTAGGCAACAATTTTTTGACTCCTATGATAACAATCACAAAAACTATTGCTTATATTATGGGAAATAGGCAACAATTACATTGCAATAGCTTTTAAATGTTGCCTATACATAAAGCACATTTTTTAAATGTTGCTTATACGTTGTTAAACTGTAAAATAAAGTATAACTGTTGCCTATTCAAAAAAGTACATTTTTCAAATGTTACTTATACTTCTAATAGGCAACATGTTTAAATTGTAAACAAAAATTATAATTGTTGCCTATACAAAAACTACATTTTTCAAGTGTTACCTAAACTTATAGTAGGCAACATTTGACAAATGTTGTCTAGAAATAACTAAAGGCAACATTTTATGAATGTAATCTTATTTTATTCTCATATAAAACTTCACCTAGCTATTTTGAATGATTTCATTCTTTGCACATGCATACAACTTAAAAAGGCATAATTTAACAATAAACATTAACATATGGCTTTATAGTAGCCAACAAAATAGGACAGGTGCTTATGTAAGGATTTAAGTTTGAACATGAATCCATATCCAATAGTTCAAAATAAATAGTCTAGCATGACGTCCATCATTTCATAGTACTTGATCCTCATTTGTATCTCCTCCAATAGGACAACCTTCCTAAATAAGAAGAAACTATAAAATAATATTGTGTCAAATCAAAGCTTGTTGCATATTATGAAAAATATAAAGTTATGATTATGTACAATGCTTATTCACATTTGATACCAGATATATGAATGCATGAATATAGAAGATTTGAATTTTAATATGTTTAAAGAAGAAACACGAGTCTTTATACAATCTTATTCTATTGTATTATTTTTGTTTTCAATGAGACAAAAATACTCAGGATATATAGCAAAAGGGTAATTATTTGAACTAAGAGGGTGACATGATTGCAATTCCTTTTTGAATTTGGTGAAGTTAAACATTATTATTGAAGGAAAAATAGGGACTAGGTAGATACAATAGGCAACTTGGAGATTGGCATTATTGAAACTTTCAAAGATGAGGGATCAAAGACATTTGAAAATCCATAGCATGTCGGCTGTAAATTTATGAAGCCATTGATTTCAGGGTCCATCTTTTATAAACTCCCCCACACTAACAGTAGATGCAACCAGCAATAATTATCTAAATTGAATTTGGCTTAAATTGAAGAGAGAAAATGTTTTAGCAAAGGCATTGAACTCTATGAATGTGTTTGTTGAAATAGTCTTAAAGCATATTTTATATGTGTTGATAAAGAAAGAGCCATATTTACTTATCAAGAAGATTGTTATAGAATAGTCTAATCCAATTTTGCTACTACTAGAGTTGTACTTAAATCACTACCATCATCATCATCAATTACTTGTAATATATAAATAAGAACTTTATCCTTGTCCTTAACCATTGGATTAGTTTGGCAGCCATATATCCAACAATTAAAAACCAAGCTTAAAATAGTTATGATAGTAAAGTTACCTTTCTAAGGATTGGAACATGTGTTGATATAGAAGAATGTGCATGTACATGTCTAGTCACCTTTGGTCCACTATTGGCTCAACTCGAGCTAGAATGTCCAGATTCATTGAATCTAAAATGTGTCTAGATTTAATGAATTTAATGTTCAACTCGAGCTAAAATGGACCAATTTATTTGATATATATATATATATATATTAAAATTTGAAATATATATTTGATATATTACATATTTGATATATATTTCAAAATATATATATTGTTCAAATTTATTAGTTTTAAATTTAATTCTATATGATAGTTTTTAATTTAAACTAATGTCATAATCTAAATTTGATTTATAGGATAAATTAAATCTAGATTTGATTCTAGATATATATTAGATAGTTAGTTTAAATTTAATCTATTAGATAGATTTAAATTCAAACTAATCTATTTAATTAATATTTGATTTAGTTTAAATTATTGATTTAAATTAAATAAATACCGAATCCTATCTATACATTGATATAAACTAGGATACAAAATCAAGAGAATTTGAATTACCCTAAAGAGAGAGCGGTTGTACACTTAGAAAGAAAAACTGTACGGACGAACAATGAAGGTAAATGAAATTGTATGAACATCACAAACTAGAGGTGCTAGCACGCCGTTCGAGTTGGACTCACCATTCGTGTGAATACTGGTAGAGGAAGCTAATAATTGCGTTAGTTCCTAGGGTCCAACGAAATGAAAAAGAACACCTAGGGATGCACCGGAGGTAAATTCTTTTTCTACATTTCAATCTAAACAACGTTGATGGATCCATGGGAGGGAATTTCTTATAAATTTTACGCTGTGTGTATGCTGAAATTCCTAACAGATGAACATAAGAAGAAAAATTACAACTCAAAATCCATTGAATCTTATGTCCAACCAAAATATGTAAAACAAAAATATTATCTGCATTGCTTTCTTCCTACATCACAATCTAGCAGTCCCTTTATCACCTGCCACTTCTGTAACAAGAAGGGATACATTTCCACTTTATGTTTATTAAAGAAAAATGGACTTGGCAGGAAGGTAGAATGGGTTCCCAAAAGTACATCTGTATCTAAGGAAAATGCCACTAACAGAAAAGGACCCAAGCAGATTTGTGTACCTAAAAAGAAAAACTGAACTTTGTTTTGTAGGTTTGTCTTAGAGCTAGCAAAAGCAACGAATTGTATATAGACAGTACTTGCTCAAGACATATGACTGGTGATAGTGAGAAATTCATCACTCTTAGAGACAAGAAAGGAGGAAAGGTGACTTTTGGAGGTGACCGACATGGCAGAATAGTTGGCATTGGTATTATGGGCAAGAATCCTGAAACATCTATAGAAGAGGTGCTGTTTGCAGTTGGCCTCAACCACAACTTGCTGAGTGTGAGTCAAACATGTGACAAAGGAAATTGGGCACTGTTTGACTTAAAATTCTACCTAGTTATCTAGAAAAGTGATTGCAAAGTAATTCTCAAAGCACAAAAGGATGGTAACTGCCATACTATTGGTCTTGATGAACTTCCCACTTTAAACTCCGCATGTTTAATTAGTAAAGATAATGACAGTTGGTTGTGACATAGAAGATTAGCACATGCTAACATGAACCAACTAACAAAATTGTTTAAGAATGACTTAGTCACTGGTTTACCAAAAATCTCTTTTGAAAGGGTAAAGAATGTGATGCATGCCTCAGAGTGAAATAAACTAAATCATCATTCAAACCTAAAAATGTAATCACCACATTGAGACCACTGCAATTATTGCATATGGATTTGATAGGTCTATCTAAATTAAAAAGCATTAGTGGAAACTTGTATGTGCTTGTGATTGTAGATGATTACTCTAGATTTACCTAGACTTTGTTCCTTTATTCCAAGAATGAAACATTTGATGCATTTATAACTTTAGCTAAGAAAGTATGAAATGAGAAAGATATTTCCATTGTGTCTATCAGATCTGATCATGGAGGAGAATTCAAAGATTCAAGCTTTCTAGAGTACTATGAGGAGCATGGAATTGATCATAACTTCTCAGTATCAAGGACTCCTTAGCAAAATGGAGTGGTTGAAAAGAAGAACAGAACAATTAAAGAAAAGGCTAAAGCAATGTTGAACGACAAAGAACTTCCTCAAGTTTTCTAGGCTAATGCAATAAACACAGCAAGCTACATCATTAATAGAGCCTACATTAGACCAATTATGGGGAAGACACCTTATGAACTATATAAAGGAAGAAAACCAAACCTCTCATACTTGCATGTGTTTGATGCAAATGCTTCATCCACAACAATAAAAAAGAGAATATGGGTAAGTTTGATGTCAAATTAGATGAAGGTATATTCCTTGGCTACTTTAATAGAAATAAAGCATATAGGGTTTTCAATAAAAAGACTAGAGCTATAGAAGAATCTGTGCATGTTATCTTTATTGAAAATAAAACTGTTTCCAAGCATGCCATTGATGAAAATTATCTTATTTCTAGCTTTAAGAACTTGAATGTTTCTGGGAGAAGATAAAATTAAACCTCCAAAAATATCTGAATCTACTAATGTAGAAGATGATATTCAGGAGAAAGATACTAGATACGAAAACAATGAAGAAATTTCTCTAGAACTCCCTAGAGCTTGGAGATATTGAAGGAGTCATCCTGTTGATCAAGTGATTGGGGGTGTTCAAGAGAATGTTAAAACTAGAAGACAACTTTGGGATCAAATAAACAATTGTGCATTTGTTTCTCAAATTGAACCTAAGTGTGTTGAAGAAGCCTTAACTGATGAATATTAGATTCTAGCTATGCAAGATGAACTTAATCAGTTTGAAAGAAATCAAGTTTGAGATTTAGTCCCTAGACCCAAAGATCATCCAATTATTGGGACTATATGGGTATTTAGAAATAAAATTGATGAATCAAGAACAATTATCAGAAACAAAGCCAGATTAGTGGCCAAAGAATATAATCAGGAAGAAGGCATAGATTATGAAGAAACTTTTGCCCCAGTTGCAAGATTGGAAGCAATAAGAATCCTCTTAGCCTATGCATGCATGAAAGATATAATGCTATATCAAATGGATGTAAAGAATGCTTTTCTTAATGTATATATCATAGAAGAAGTTTATGTTAATCAACCTTTAGGTTTTGAGGACTCAACAAAGCCAAACCATGTTTATAAAGTGAAGAAAGCTCTTTATGGCCTAAAACAAGCTCCTAGAGCATGGTATGAAAGGCTAAGTAATTTTCTAACTGAAAAGGGATTTAACAGAGGAAAAGTATATACAACACTATTTACTAAGAAAGAGAATAAAGACTTATTATTCAAATTTATGTTGATGATATTATATTTGGTACTACTAATGAATCTTTTTGCAAGAATTTCTTTAAGCTAAAGCAGAGTGAATTTGAAATGTCAATGATGGGTGAGCTCAACTTCTTCCTTAGACTGCAAATTAAACAATATGATGATGACATCTTCCTTAATTAATCAAAATATCTGAAGGAATTGATGAAAAATTTTGGAATGGAAAATGCCAAATCAATGGGGACTTTTATGGCTATTGCAGCAAAACTTGATCTGGATAAGGGAGAAAAACCCTTTGATATAACTCAGTATAAGAGAATGATTGGTTCTCTACTATACCTAGTAGCTAGCAGACTTGACATTATGTTCAATGTCTGTATGTGTGCAAGGTTCCAATCATGTCCCAAAGAGTCCCATGCAATAGCTGTGAAAAGAATTTTCAAATACCTAATTGGAACATCACATATGGGATTATGGTATTCAAAAGGTAATGGAGAAGACCTCATGGGATACATTGATACTGACTTTGCTGGATCCAAAACTGATAGAAAAAAGTACAAGTGGAACTTGTTAGTTTCTTGGAGGATCCCTGGTTTCATGGTTTAGCAAGAAGCAAAATAGTGTGGCTCTCTTTATAGCAGAAGTTGAATATGTTGCAGCTGGCAGTTGTTGTGCTCAAGTCCTTTGGATGAAGCAACAACTTGAAGATCTTGAGATTGAGATGAAGGAGATACTGAGAAAATGTGATAATCAAAATGCTATCAACATCACAAAGAATCCAATCATGCATTCATGAACAAAGCACATTTAAGTAAGACATCACTTCATAAGGGATCATGTTTTAAAAGGAGACATCGAATTGGAATACATCCCTACTGAAGATTAAATTGCAAACATTCCAAACAAGCCATTTGCATAAGATAGACACTACAAAATCAGAAGAGAGTTATGAATGGTAAATCCCAATAAATTGTAAGCAAGCCTCTAACTCAATCTATTTAAAGTTTCTGACATTAAATCAATACTAACTTTAGTATTAGAGTGTGTTTAAGATGTTTTGCAGGTACTTGACATGATTCTAGATGATAGCAAATCAATTTACTGGAGTTAACCAGACCTGCACATTCAAAAAATGTAGAAGGAAAGCTGAAAATTTGAACTTTCTAGCCCTATCTGTAAGTTCAGAAATCAGAAATTTTCATTTTAAATGTTATTAGATGAATTTTCATGTTGAATTGTGTTTTTGAATGAATTGGTATGCTTAATATTCGAACTTAGCTGCTTATCAGACAAATTTCAGTAGCTTCCACACTGTTACAGTACTTTCATATCCCTCGAAATTCGTTTGTTAACTATTGAAAATTCAAATTGCTGAATTACATTGTGAATGTTAACTTTACTCAAAATACTCTCTGTGGGAATTTCATTATCTCAAAATATGCATTTTAAAGGCTCTTTATAAAACTTTGAAATTCGAATTTTAGAATCAATAAATTCGTCTGTTGAAGCTTGCTTTTATGTCAAGTCTTTGTAAGATGAATTTTCATAAATGACATTCATTTATTGTTTTTCTCACTGTCTATTTGCTTAATGTGTGATTCATCAAAATTTGAACTTTGATGATTCAAAGTTTGTCTGTTGTTGCCTGTTGCTTGAACTGAGCTTTTGTCAGACAAACTTCTTGAAGAAAATCCATCTGTCAGAAAGCTTTTCTTAGTTGGTTGGCTCGTAACTGCTCAAAATTCAAACTTTGCCCCCTCAAAATTCGTCTGTCGAGCAGTTACAAAAGTTAAAATGAAAGGTCTTGCTTTGAACAAACGCAACCCTATTCATCTCTCTCCCAAGTCTATTCAACTCTTCTCTTAAATTCTCATCAATTCTGTCCATGAATATTTATTTCCCACCATTTATACTTCATTTTGCACCTTATAAACTCATTCCTTGCATCTTTCTATAACATTCATTCATGAAAATGGCAACGATTAAAAATCCTGATATGGGTAAAGGAGAGTCCAGACCACAGGGAGCAGTTAAGTCTGAATATGCCTCCAAAGGAGGTAAGAATCAGAAAAGAACAGGAAAATCTAGCAAGGGAACTCCATTTAAAAGGCAGAAAACCACTCCCAAAGCATATTCAAAGAAACATGTACTAGCTGCCCTAATTGCTCCTACTTCCTCTTCTTCTTCTAGCACTGAGTCAGATGAATACTAGTTAACCATGAAGCCATTATGAAGCAATGCTCATATCCTGGAAGAGTATACCACCAAGTTCATCAGCAAGAAGGTAATCAAACTTCACTGTACAAATATGGAAAAATTTCTTATTTCCAACAATTTTGATATTGGGTTGTGGATAATAAGATATAAGAACTTGTTGGAAATTAAAGAAAGATATGATGATGAGGTTGTCAAAACATGATATGCTGCTCTGATATACAACAGCAAAAAGGAGAAATAGAAGGTAAATTAGAGGTCCAGAACTAGTTGGCTAACTGATGTGTTGGAGATTGTGCCATAGACCAATCATTATATTATAAACATTGTTCTTCATTATGAAAAAAAAAGGTGTTTTTTCTTACATTATTATATTGTTTGCATGTTTTCTTTATAATAATGTCCTTGGATAAATTATTTTATCCTAAATGTCCCTAGTCAATCATCTTTGTGGGAACAGTGATGAACTAAGACTAGTATGATTTTGATTGACAACTATGTGATAATTATGTATGAAGATACAAATCAAAACCATAAGCTCTTATTAGAGAATAGGCGTTGGATCAACCCATTATGAGATAGCTACTTGGATCAAGTCATAAGTATATCTCATTTGTAACCGTGTCACTAAGCCCTCAGACCTGAGATCATCATGGCTTCCTGCATGGGGAACACTATACTTTGGCATAGTTAAAAGTCACCTTTAATTGAAAAATCATAAAGGCTATGATCGAGCATGATGGAACTCGTGTGGAGGAAGATGAATGGTCAAGATGGAATTTGTCCCTCTAATTAATGGAGAGATATATCTAGGTCCCTTGATGAGTGAGACTGAGAAATGCATGGTCGTGCTCGAATGGAAGAGTTTTCATTTGTTCTGTCAGTCTGCTTGGAGATTGAGAAAGTGATAGTCGAGTAACATGAGGATGACGTTTACATGCCTCATACTTGACTTATATATCATGAGACAAAAGGGATATGAATTGGTTATATGATAGGTTACATCGGATCTCTGATCTCATATGATTTGGGTAGTTACAATATCATGCTAGAGGTCACTTATGACTTGTGGGTTCAATAGTGTTATTGGCCCACTGCTAACATCATATGAGCCTACAGGGTTGCACATAAAAATGGGCCAACTCGAGCTAGAATGTTCAGATTCATTGAATCTAAAATGTGTCTAGATTCAATGAATTTAATGTTCAATTTAAGGTGATAGAATTATATATATATATATTAAAATTCAAAAATATATATATTTAATATATTATATTATATATTTGATATATAATATTTCAAAATATATATATTGTTCTAATTAATTCAAATGAATTAGTTTTAAATTTAATTCTATATGATATATTTAAATTTAAACTAATGTCATAATCTAAATTTGAATTTAAACTAATAATCTACATTTGATTTATATGATAAATTTAATCTAGATCTGATTTTGGATAAAGATTAGATAATTAGATTAAATTTAATCTATTAGATATATTTAAATTCAAACTAATTTATTTAATTAATATTTGATTTAGTTTAAATTATTGATTTAAATTAAACAAATATCAAATCCTATCTATATATATTGATATTGATTAGGGTACAGAATACAACACAGTTCGAATCACCCTAAAGAAAGAGCGGTGAGTGAGACTGTATGGACGAACAACATACGGACAAACCATGAATAGCGTACGGACATATGGATAAATGACGAACAGTGTATGGACATATGGACGAATGGCGAACAACTTATAGACATATAGTCAAACAACAAATAGTGAGACTGTACAGACAGACAGCGGGGGTGTATGGACAGGTGACGCGACTGAATGGATGAATAGTCAGGCTGTATGGACAGATGGTGAGGTCATACAGATAGACAATAGGCTATACAGATGAACAACAGGACTGTACGAACAAATAGTGAACACTTGAACTGAAGTACGGACATTCACAAATAAAGCTGCTAGCACACCATTCGAGTTGGACTCACCGTTTGTGTGGATATCAGTAGAGGGAGCTGACCAACCACGTTAGTTCCTGGGTTCTTAAGAAATGAAAAGAATACCAAGGGACGTACCGGAAGTAAATTCTCTTTCTACATCTCAATCTAAACAAAGTTGACAGATCCATGGGAGGGAATTTCTTGATAGTTTTTGGCTGCGTGTATGTTGAAATTCCTAACATGATGAAACCTTTAATGAAGTACTGGAAATCCCTATGCAAGATGGCCTAAAGATTAACATCAACACCTCAAGGTACGTGGATGAGGATGAAACTATGGATGAGGAAGGTAATCCTTTCTTGAATTATAAAGAAAGTACAGTACTAAATACCTTGTTCAGAAGGCATGAGAATAGGCCTCCTTTGAGTTTGCTGAAGCCCTCTGATCTTAGTGCTCAAATCAGGATCTTACACTACATTATGTCTAGGATCATATTCAATAAAGGAGGAAGTTTTAATTTGATCACAAGGGCTGAAGCTCATGTGATGATTGCACTCATGCGTGGCAAACTGTTAAATATAGGCTATATCATCATTCAATGCATGATCAAAGAAAGAGATCAGAGGAGAGATTCCACTTTTCCCTTTGCCTCCATCATCTCTAAAATACTTCTGTATGCAAGAATTCAAAACCTGGAGAAAGGAAAAGGCAAGCCCATTGAGGTCTTTAAAGAGAAAGAATTGCAAAGAATGGGAATTGAGAGAAAAGATGTCAAGTGGATTGGAAAAGGAGCTGGGAAGCCAGAAGATCTATTCTTTGAGGAAGGTCACTCACATCAGTAAGTAAGAACCTCTAAGGTTGTTCCACCCTCACAGCCCTCAACATAGTCTTCTCAACCTGTTTCTTCGCTACCTCAGTCTACTCAGACACCTCTGTCATCAACTCCCTCTAGCTGGGCAAAGCCAACCAAGGTCACTGAGTTGTATGAAAGCCTGTCTGCACTCATGCTGAGTATCAAAGAAGAGCAAAATGCCAAGTTTACTAACCTCCAAGATCAGATATTTCAGTTCGCCAAAAACATGAAAATGGTTGCTGATGCATACAAAAACATTAGAAGTGTTATCCCCTCTACATCAGCTCCACCTCAGCCAGGATTCTCTGAACCTACCAAGTCTTCCACTCCTAAACCTCCAAGCCTATTTGTGCTAGCCTCTCATAAGCCTGCTCATGCTGAACACCCTGCTTTTGAGGCTACCAGAACTTTGGCCACTCTATAGGCCTCCAGTAATAAGACTAGTCCTGGTCCTTAATTGGACTATGGCATGGAAGAAGAGGCTCCTCTAGAAGCAAGTTCCCATGAGCCTATCATAGAAGATGCTCAAGAATCTATTTTGTCACTTCAAAAATCTTAGCAAATGGAAAAACTTGTAGCAACCATCACTTCTACACCAATCATTTAAGCCACTCTGAATGAGGAAAGAAACCTTGCACCTTACTTGGATATTACAGCTATTGCACATGATGCCATTGTGCAAGCTCAAAAATAAAGGCTTGATGAATTGTTTCCTCCTCTTACTCTTCAACCATCATCTCCTTAATACGACATGACCATAGCACAGAGGGAAAGGTTTTCCAACCTTAAGAAGATAGTTCAAGAGATAGTTGAAGATGCTGAGGATGCCCTTCCTGAGTCACCACCATCTATACCTCTTCCTCAGCTTAATCATGATTTCTCGTTTATCCTTGTTCCTCTTCATGCTTTTCCAGTGTCACAGATACCTCCTCCTGCTATGTACGTTCAAGCCCTTGATGATGCCAAAAAGGGGGAGAAGAAACCTGAGCAAACTGAGAAGACTGCTGCAGGATATTCTGGCAAGACCTACAACAATAAATCCAAGCCCAAGAAGAAATGATTAGATCTTAGGATTGCTTGGTTTTACTTGTATTGATTGTTTATGTTTGTTGTATCTCTTGTAATTAAATGACATCCTTGCTTTGAAATACTGTGTTTGCAATGTCATATCACTGTACTAAAGCTTTAATGAATTAATACAATAAGATTCCCTATCTTTCTTCTGATCTACTGTACATGCTGCACTTTTCTTTGAACTTTAATGCATATGTTGAGGGGGAGCTCTTAGATGCAAACCCAAGTACTAATCCCATTTTCAAGTTGTTTTGTCATCATAAAAAATGGGCCGAATGTTGAATCAAGTGTTTTTGATGATTCCAAAAAACTAGAGCTTGGAAGGAAGATATTAAAGGAGTACAAGAGAACTCAAGTGAAGAAATCTAGGAAGAAATAAGTACAAGATTAATTTGTAGGATTTCTCACAATGTTCACAAAGTAAAAGGCTTTGATCTTGCATCCACTGGTTTTAAATAAGTGTTTTTCAATAATCTTATGTTAACTTATGATAAATTTGAAAAATACTCACTAACAGACAAATTTTGAACTGTTAAAGTTCATATGTTTCTTTGAAAATTTGAACTTTGATGATTGAAATTCAAAGTTATAGAGATGTTGCCTTTGACAGACAAATTTCAACCTTTTGAAATTCGAATTTCGGGTCAAGCATAATTTGTGAAAAATGAAAAATTTGTCTAAAGCTATGTCAAAGTTTATTTGAAATTAAAGTGCAATAAGAGTTCAAAGTCAGTCTCTCTAACAGACGTACTTTGGTTTTGAAAATTTGATCTTTAGAATAAAAATGTATAAGTCTAATTAGATGTCCCTTTGATAGATGTACTTTGGTTTTGAAAATTCAAACTTTGGAATGAAAACATGTAAATCGGATAAGAGGTCTCTCTAACAAATGAACTTTAAAGGCTCAAAATTTGGATTTCGAAAAGAAGAAATTTTGTGTCATATTAAGCTGTTCACTGGCAAACGAATTTTGGACCCCAAAATTCGAATTTCCAGTGCACTGTAGCAATATGGAATAATTGTTCACACTTATCAGAAGCACTTTAAACTTGAAAATTCATATGTTCTAACTTTGGAAATATTTATCAATATCAAAATTCAAATTTCACCTTTGAATAGATGAACTTTGAAGTTTAACGTTAAAGTCTTTGACTCATGGTCTCTGCGAAATTCATCTGTTGACACCCTAAAATTCAAACTTTGGATGTCAGATGCATCAAATGTGGTTAGTGAATAGCTAGTTTTGCAGAGTAACTATTAGGTAATGTCTCTAACGGCTAGATCTTATCTCTAACGTATAGTTAAGACAAATTTATAAATAGAACTTCATTTTAAGTTGTGAAAAATAATTTGACATTGTATATACTGAAACTCTATCAAAATCATTAGAAAAAGACTTCTACTCTTTCACACTTCATTTATTGCACTTTAACTATCACACAAACTCTATATTAAAGAGTTTCTCTTGTTGTAAATAATCTTATCTTCATTTGGAAGAAGGATTTTCTTGTAAGGGGATTTCATAAGAGATTTGAGAAGCACTTAGCTAGAGTGCAGAGTGAGAATCTGTAAGCTCATAGAACAGAGCATAAGGGTATACTGTGGTATTGCAAGGAGCCCACTGAATTCTTGCAAGATAGTAGGAAATCTCAAGTGGTTGCTTAAGGACTGGATGTAGGTCAAGAGGAAGAAACGAAACCAGGATTAATTCTCTGTGTCTTTTGTCCCTTGACCTTACTTACTACTCTATTACATTATGTACTTTGTTTTTCTACAACGTTTGCTTTCTCTATTCTTTTACAATTTTGCAGAAAATTTTAAACTTTCCAATTTACCCCTGTCTTGGAAAGCTAGTAGACCTAACAGTTTGAAATCGCCAATCAAAGAATTATTCTGAAAGGAAGTATGTCTTCCATCCCCAAAATTCTAGGTAACCCTTAGAGTAAGGTCCTCCCAATTCTTAGATAAATTGGCCCAAAGATTAGATCATTTGCCCTTTTTGAAATTACCAAGAGCTGCTTGAGTCCAACCATGTGTAGCCTTAAGGACTTTAACCCATAGTAGGTTGAGTATTGTGATGATAGTAAAGGAAAAGCTTTATAGTAGGCCCTGAACCTCTACTAGTAAACCTCTTACTGCTCACCAAGCTATAAATAATTTGAGAGAGATGCTTTGTACAGAGAACAAAGATATATTGAGATAGAGGATCCCCTTATTGTATTCCTCTTGAGGGCTTAAATTCCTCAAACAAAAAACCATTCCACAGTACTTGTATATTGGGGGATGAAAATGCATGACATAATCACAGAAGTCAAATAATCATGTAAACTAACATCATATAAGGTGTCCTTGATAACATTCCAATTCAATTGATCAAATTTCTTTTTAAGGTTTGCTTTAATGGCAAACCACCCTTGCTTCCCACTCTTACAACACATAGAATGAATACCTTCTTGACAATTAAAATGTTATTAGTGATTGTTCTACTAGGAGTTAAGTTAGTTTGCATTGGCAAGTGTAATATAACAAATTTTACAAAATACATAAAAATTAGAGAAAAAGTAGAGACATGGTTAAATGCAAAAAAAGGGCAAAAATGTCATTTTTTAGTTTAGAACAAAAAATGAGAAAATTATATTTTGCCCCAAGGAAAAAGAATTTTATGCAAATTAGTGACCCAAAAAAGGAAGAATTTAGTGCAATTTAATCCCTAGGAAAAGTTAGAAAAAAAAGACCTGAAAGAATCAAAAATTATAATTTGACTCCAAGTCAAGAACAATTTTGTAATTTTTAAATTATTGTCAAAATGAAGCTTATAGCGAGCCAGACTCAGTGGAATACTGCTTAGAGACTAATTGAGTTCGTATGAATTTATAATTTGTATTGAAAGTCAAAAAGTAAATATTATACCGAAAAGGGAATTGTGGGTCCTGTAAAATGCAGTACGGAGATAGGAACAATATGTGGACCCCACGCAAATATATTTTGGGACAAGATAATGAATTTGGTTCAAAATCAAATTTGGAATGATCATGTACCAATAAAGTGACAAAATGCAGCGAAAGTATTTAATCAATAAGATAAAATTTATTAGTAAAAACAATATTGAACTAATAAGAATTATGGAGCAAGTTTTAGACAGAAATACCCTTTGAAATGGCGTGTTCACTACAGCAAGGGACAAGGGAGGAATTTAATTAAGTGATTATTGAAAAATATTTCATTAAAACTAACTCAAGGAAGTCATGTTAATCATGGCACTATTTATCCATTAGATATCTCTCCCTAAGCCATGAGTTAAGTACTCAAAGTAGGTTGAGAAGCTTTCATTTTGCAAAACCAAAGAGAGCTTGGTGTGGAGAAAGTGAAAGCAAGGAAGGAAACTTGGAGATTCAAGTTGCTAAGTAAGTATCCATGACTTCTTGCTTGTTGTTTCAAGTGTTTTTTGAGGCTTTCATAGAGTCATCTTCTTCTTCTTTCCTCCATAGATTTCAGTCTAACTCTAGGTCATGAAGAAGAAGAGTTTTAATGCATTAAACCTAGGAGAAATCATGAATTAGCCACTTGAAGCATGATTTTAGAAGTTATTGAAAGCTTTGCAAATGAAACAATTTTCTTCCAATTTCATGCTCATTTTTTACTAGATTAGGGTTCATATTAGAGCTAGAATTTCATTATTTAAGTACCAAAAATGGAATCCTTGAGTCTAAATTGGTTAAGAACAAGTGTTGGTTTAAAAAAAAACCAAAATGATAATAAAATGAAAATTTAAGGGTTTACTGAGCACTATATGAAAGAGAACATGACATCAGTGGCCTAAGTGAGCATTTTATGTTGTGTTTAGGATTAAGAAAGCATAAACAAGCTATTCAAAGTGTTAGTAAGTGGTAGAACTCAAAGGGAAAGTAAAGGAAGTTGTAAAGGTAGCTATTTCCCATTATTTGCATCATGTTGTGATATTTCATTTCTATAAATTTGTTGCTTTGCCATATTAATGTTTTGATATTTTGTGATGTTTTATGGTTTATGGCTGAGTTGAATGAGGGGTTTCATGGCCCCGAGATGTCAAAAGTACAAAATGAAACTTTATCAAAGTTTTTGTGAAATTATGATGGCATAGATATTCCAAAGTGTTTGTTTGATGTATTATGATGATTTGGTTATCAATGTGATAATATGATTTCTTAAATGGGTAATGCTACTAATATTTTTTGAATCCCACCCTTCCAAATTACTGACATGCTTAGGGACAAGATACAACAATGATGCATGGGAGACCAAGAGTAAGGGGATGAATTATGACAATTAAAGTTTATTGTGCTATGTCTCTCAACAATTTTATGTAATTAGTATAACATTGCATATGAGTGTATTAGGATGCCACTGATTATTGTCATGTATATCTCTAAGTCCCTTTTAATTTTATGTATGGATTTAGAACAATAAATGATGATGTAATATGATTATAAGGGCTATTATGTGAGTTATAGCACAATTATATTAAAGAAGACTAGTCATGGAAGGAATAGTATTACTCTATTTGAAATAGGGTAATTAATATAAGTGTTAAATATGCTACAAAAGTAGATATATTGTGCTTTCCAAAGTGCCAAAGAGCACTCAAATTGGATAAATGAATGATTTATAATGAATTTCTAAATTTAATGGTCAAAACTGGATAATGTTGGAAAGACTGGGAATTCTCACTGTAAGCACTGATTGCTTCAAAAGGAAGTCTAAAATTATGTAGAACTCCAAAAATTCTATAGTTTATATGTATGAATAGCTTTATGTCTTAAGTTTAATATGCCACTAATTGGAAAGTAATTGGAGCTATATAATGAGAGAAGTACAAGTTTCTCTAAAACTATTCCAGTGAAAATAGTGTTCTGACCCTTAATGTTTAAGATAGTGATATGCCCTATTCTAGCAGAAAAAAAGACAAGAAAAATATGTCTGAAAAATGACATAAAATATACATGATTTGGCTTAGAATAGAATGATATATGAATTTTTGAAATTAAGGCGTAATCCCGGAAAAGTGTAAAATGACCATATGAATATAAAATTTGTGATAAATATTGTATTAATTGGCACGATTAAAGTCTTGTTTCACATTTTTCCCATGTAAAGAATGTTCTAAGCTATTTTTAAATACTCGAATCACCTTCATATGGTTTTTTTTTTAGATTAAGTTATGATTTTTTAAAATCCAATGGAAAAAGGGACTTACCAAATGAACAGTAACTCAGGAAAATAAATTTTTCTGTTTTAGTCCATCAAGTGATTCAAGCTATCAAAATAGTACAAAATGGACTCTAATATGGTCTAAATCATGGGAATTGTGTTTAAAAGCTAAGGTATCACATTCTGGTATCAGAACTCAAAGTTTAGGCTTTTAGAGCAAAAATTTGGGCATATCTTTGTTGTAGAAAAGAGGTACCTTCCCAATTATAGTTCCCCTTAAATGTTAAAGTCTTATTCCTTATAGAAATCTGGCCTATGAATGTTTTAGTGGCATAAGAGATTAATCTTGAGGATAGCTAATGGTAGTTGTTAGATTAGTTAAGGATGTTTTATAAAATTTATTTTCTTTAGATCTTAAATCATTTCAAAGTTAGATTGTAGTTAGATCCTATCTGTAAAGAGATGATATAGGGTCATAGACGATCCTAGTAGCCCTAAGAGATTGCAGTAGATTTCATGATCATAGCAAACTAATATTGAGGTTGCAGTAGACCATTAAAAAGAATGAGAAAGATCATGAAGCTCTATAGTACTGATTGTTCTCTAACAAAGGATGACCTAAGATGATTTTAGAAAGATATGAATCCTCATTAATCCGCAGCTAGTATGAATGTTCACATCAAGCTTTTCTTGAATGCCAAGCCACTAACCAGAAAGTAGTTAAGAAATGTAATGGTTGGTGATGATGAGTATAAAGGAAAGTATCCCACATATGAAATGAAGTAATATCAGTGGCAAAATGTTTCCAGTAATGAATGAAAGAGGCTAGTAAGGAATAAATGATAGGAATGAAAAAAAGTAGTTAAGAAAAGAGTTAATAGGGGAAACTAATGTATAATTTAAAGGAAGATAAGTTAGAAAAGAGGAATGACTACTAATACAAATACAGGAAATTAGCCTAGGCCTAATCAAGGTCCTATGAAAGAAAACATCGGACCTAAGATAACTGCTAGTGATGATGACTACATGATGGTCATTGACCAAAAAAGATTATTTAAGCCAGTATGTGACCTAATATCAATGGTCTCTTCACATGTAGCCTTACCAGAGCAAGTAACTACACCTCAAGGTGAAGAGGTTGATTAGCCTGCAAGCTATGATAAGTAAGTCTGGGTTAGGGAAACCATTTGGAGAGAATGGTAGCTTCTTCCAAATAAACCAAGGACTCCAAATCCAAATGATTGATAGAACTACTTTAAGGAATGCTAGGATAGATCTGGTGGATAAATTCAAGTTCTAGATATCTAAGTAATTTGTTAGAAGTGAAAGAATGTTTTGAAGGGTATCATGCCATTGGCTCCCAGGAAGTAAATGGGTTGAGCCAGTACTTGATGCTATACAGAACTATGAGCAATGGAATCATACTAAGGGGTTGTCTCAAGGTTGAGTGCTTCATATTTTGGAAGACTGTGTCGTTGCCTACTTGCTTTCGGCAAAATAATATCATGAAAGAGAAGATGAGGCAATGGAAGTCCTAAAGGATGACCCAGAAAAGGATCTAATAGGGATCTCAAATGGCAAATGTGAGTTCAATGCTAGTGCAGAAATCCTATAAGTTCAGTACGATGATAATGTAAATGTAAAAAGGATGAAATGTATATTTAGAAGTGATGTAAGGCTACAAATTTCAAACCAAGTATAGATGCAACAAATTATTAAAGTAGTAAGAAGACCAGGGGTTGAAAGATAGTGATGGTAGAAGTAGTTAACGTCATTGCTAAGTGCAATTATTGATTACTGTGACTAGCAATATGAATGATAAAGAATAGTTAAGACATGAAGAGGTGTTTAGCAAAGACAAGTAGCATAGGAACAAAATTTTTGGATGACTCCTATAGCAGTAAATGAAAGTGCTCCCAACCAGATTTCCTGCAAATGATCCTTGATTGTCTGGATTAGCAATAAAGTACTACGAAGATCAATTGCAAGAAATAGTTAATGCTCACAGACAATAGAAGGAAGCTAGAACCCTTGATGCTCCACTTATACTACAATAGTCTCAAGCAAATTAGCAAGCTCTTGTGGAACAAGCTACAAGGTAATTGGTTGAGAGAACCAACCACCAACATACGGTTGCACAATTTAGAAAATGTTAGCTACCATCCTATAATGATAAGTTGACATACAAGTAATTCAGAAAGAGTATGAACCTCGAGAAGATTTGCAAGATAATGAGCTACACGTCAGGAAAGAAGACTTTAATTTCAATATATATATTGAAAAATGAGGCCGATTGCTGGTGACAAGATACAGAGCAAATTATTTAGGTAAGGGGTACTCCATTGACCTAGGAAGTATACTCAAAATAGTTTTAAGAAAAGTGTTTTCCTAGTCTATAAGAGAGGAAAGGAAGCATAATTTATAATGATCTACCAAGATGAGAATGAGCTGGTCAATGCATATGTAGCAAGGCAAAAGCAATTGGCTTAATATTCGATGTACTTCCAATAGTATGATGATGAATGAGAAAAAATAGAAAAGTTGAAAAGGGGCTTAAAGTAAGCAGTTAAAGAAAAGAAGCTGATGTAGATTCAGACTTTCAATTTATTGATTGAAGTAAGCATGATCACGAGAAATAGTCTGAATCACACAAATGCTTTATTAGTATCTCTGACTATAATTAGTAAGAAAATTATGGAGGAAGGAAAAACTAAGCAAGAACAAGGGTAAGAAGACTTAGAATAACAAGGGATTTAAGAGGTGAGGTAATAGAGCAAAGATGGTAGACAAAGCAAGTCATCCTTGTTTAAATGCAGAAAGGCTTATGCGGAAGGCCATGTTTAGCTAGATGAAATGATGCTTTAAGTATAGAAAGCTAGGATGTTATAGCTGTGACGGTACTATGGAGATAGCCAACACTAGATATAAGTATAAGGGAGAGTCTTTGAACTATCCCAGTATGAGGTCATAAGTCACCCGATCTCAACAAGTATGATGCAGGTGTAAGCCATTCATCTATAACTGTGCTAAGAGGTTGATTTTGGAAGTTACTATTTTGCTATATGATTTACATGCAAATGTCTTCATTGGAAACAGGGTCATAATCTCCATTGCTAGTCTAAATAAACACCATAGCACCACAGTAAATTTGCTTTGTACATGTTTCCCGGTAATAATGTAAATAATGGCACAAACTAGTTTTGTAAATAATCTCCTTGTTGATTGTAAGATGAGATTTTGATTTCACCTACCCTTGAAAGTGTTCCATGTGCTTAGATTAAGTCAAATGTTATACCAGTTGTTCAAACTAAGAAATACGTGAAAAATGATGTTAAGGATAGACTAGTGTTTTGAGAACCAGAGTGGACGGTCGGACCATCACCCGAAGAGAAGCACAACTCAATTTTTAACTTTAAACCATTTTAGGGGTTAGACTGCTTTGAACTGACGTTTGAGCCAGAAACCAAAATTGAGCCAGGAACTGAAGTGGTTTTTAGAGAACTGGACGGTTTTTTAAATTATGTAAAATTTAACTTAAATTTAATTTTTTTGCCAAAATTATTAATTATAAAAATTATTAAAAAGTAAAAATACTATTTTCCTTTCTATTTTAAAATTAGTAATTATAAAAATAAAAAATTGCACTGTATTATACTCCCTCTATCCCTAATTATAAAAGAATTTCGAGACTCTTCATTTGTCCCAAAATATAAGAGATATGGATAAAATTTGTGGAGTAACTAATATTATTTTCCTTTTATACTCTTAAATAATTAAGATTGTGTTAACAATTACCAATAATTAATTAGTCACATTCCAGACTTTTAATATAAACAATTTTGGAAAAGAATTGAAATTGTAGCACAATTTATGAGTTTAATTACCAAAACTATATTTTTCTTAGTACTGATAAAGCAATTATTTGTTTCTTATAATTGGGGATGAAGGGAGTATAGTCATTTTATAATGTAATGGTTATATAGTGTTATCATATTGAAATTTTTTAATATTACTTTCAATGATTTGATATATATTATTTTTGTATACACTGATTTAATATATATTATTACTATATGAGCTTCTTAACTTATTATGAACTTGAACTACTTAAATTTATTTTCTTAACTATTTTATTTTGATTTTTATACATATATTATTATATATAATATTTTTATTTAATTATTGCATCACCTGTTTGACCGCTGGTCTAACTGGTTAAACCATAAAAATCATGACCCGATGGCTTTTTCGGTTCAACGTCCAGTCTGGTTTTTAAAACATTAGAACAGACATGACAGTTGATGTATGATTCAAAGGAGAAAGCTTATTAAGGATTCAGTACCTCTATAAAGGAAAGTTAGTAATGTATTTATGATATTTACAGCCTGAGGCATGAATCCTGTAACATCCTAATTCTCACTAACTATAGAACTCATAAATTTCACATACTTTGTGTCTATGTTTCTAGTTGGATTTTGGTTGAACTATGAACATGCATTATATGACATTGGAAACCGTATGGAACCTTTAGCAACAACTAAAAAAATTGGATATGCTATTTAGAAACTACGAACATTTAAAATTTCATATGTTGTGATATACAAATCTAGATAAAATTTGACTTAGTAGTCAACTGTGAATATATACTGTATGACATCAGAAATCCTGTGAAGCTATAAGTTGAGATTCTATGCCTTGGGAAACATGGTAATAGTAGTACTTAGGGACCAAATTGCAAAGAAAGTTAAATCATGGGGTCAAAGTAAAAATTTATGAAGTAAGCACTAAAAGACAAAATAATGGGACATAGATGTCATTTTCCCAAAAAAATTATCTGCTCAGTATTGTTAGCAAGGCTGACTTCCCAAGAGGGGGGTGAATTGAGAAGATTGAAATTTCTCTGCACAAAATGAAATGGGTGAAGATAGCACAGTGTAAGGGAAGCAACGTATAAAACAGAGCAAGCTGAAAAGTAAAGATAAGGAGAAGAAGACTCAGTGATTTATCCTGGTTCGGTCTATCCACTTGACCTACGTCCAGTCCCCAAGACAACTCTTGAGATTTTTCCAATATACAACAAGAATTTAATGGGCTTCTTGCTAATGCCACAGTACAACAAGTATGCTCTGTTTCTGGAGCTTTCTCAATCTCTCTAAGCACTTCTACAATGTGCTTCCCAATCCCCTTGTGATTTTCCCTCACAAGTAAATCTATCCTCCAGATGAAAAGTAGATTGTTTACAAAGATATAACTCTCTTGAATAGAGTAGATATGAAGGTTAAAGTACAAATATTGAAGTTGAGAGGGTAAAAGCTCTTAAGAAGAAGATTTGGCAGAAATTTGGTATATACAAGTTTTATTCGTTACCCACAACTTCAAATGATGTTATATTTATAGTTTTAGCTCTCAAATGTACGTTAGAGATAAAATCTATCCGTTGGGGAAGTTATCCAACGGTTACTCTGAAAAACTATCCGTTAACCAACCGCATTTAATGCTTCTGACATACTGAAATTTGAATTTTGGTTGGTAAACAGACGAATTTTGAAGGAACCGAAGGTTAAAGCTTCCAACGTAGAAAAACAAAGTTCGTTTGTTCGAGAAGTGAAATTCGAATTTTGAAACTTGTAAAATGTTTTCACGTTGTGACATACGAATTTTCAAGAAGAAAGTTTTTCTGTTAAGAATAAACAGTGTTTTCAATTTTCTACAGTGCCCTCGAAATTCGAATTTTGGAAGCCCAAAATTTGTCTGTCCATTGAACGTTTAAAGAGGCACAGTAGATCACTTTCTTCGAAATTCGAATTTTGAAAGGGTGAAATTCGTCTGTCAGAGAGACTCTTTTCAAACTAGCTTCAACATTCGAATGTTACAAGACTTGTCATTCGTATGTCAATGTTTCATTTTAACAGACTCAAAAAAAACATAGCTTCTGAAATTCGAATTTTAGTATTCAAAGTTCGTCTGTCAGAGAGCAGTTTTGAAACTTAATTTATTCTTGATTTCAGATGAACTTTAACATTGTTTCAGACGAATTTCTTCTATTTTCTCAAGTTGTGTTTTGTCTGGAATTCGAATTTTGAAAACTCAAAGTTCGTCTATCTCAGAGAAGCTCCTTTCAGACTTATATGAAAATTCGAATATTGGAAAGCCAAAGTTCGTCTGTCAGAGAGCATTTTTCAAACTCAATTTCTTCTTGATTTCAGATGAACTTTAACATAGTTTCAGACGAATTTCTTTGGTTTTCACAAACTGCATTTTATCTGAAATTCAAATTTTGAATATGTGAAGTTCGTCTGTCACAAATAGGCTTCTTTCAATCTTGGATGAAAATTCAAATTTTGGAGAATCAAAATTTGTCTGACAGAGAGACATCTCTTCAGACTTATTCAGTTTTAGCTCGAAATTCGAATTTCCAAAGGCAAAGTTCGAATTTCCACATGATAGTTCAGTTTAAACTTTCAAACTTCGTCTGTTTGTGGGTATTTTTCAAATAAGTCAAGATTTAACATAAAAACAAGGTTTGAAAACATCTTTTCTTCAAATCAAAATCTTTTACCCAATCATAACTAAAAACAAAAGATTCTACAAAAGATTTAGCAGCAAATACTCTTCAAATTCTTAACTTGAAGCACTTTGATCTCCTTTGATATCTTCAATCCAAGCTTTTGGATGTTAGTTTGGAATCATCAAAACTCTTGATTCAACATTCTCCCCATTTTTGATGATGACAAAACAACTCACAAACTGGATTAGTACTTGGGTTTGCTTTCACAAGCTCCCCCTCAACATATGCATAAGATATCATATCCAACAGATTAAGTGAAGAGATTCAAGGCACAAAACATTGCAACTAAGAAGTTCATTCATTTAATCAATGGTTGCAATTCATACTTCAATCGAAGATCAGTTCTCAAAACATAAAGAATAATCATCAAAACAAAAACAAGATGCAAGCAATCACAACAAAATACAACAGGAAGATTCAACCTAAGTCCTAATCAATCACTTCTTCTTTTGCTTAGTCTTCTTGCTGTATGTCTTTCCTTTCCTGGATGACTCAGCAGATTTTCCAGCTTGCTTGGTCCCAGTTTGCTTTATCTTCTCCCCCTTTTTGACATCATCAGAAAGCCCAACAAAGTCCATTGGAGGAGGAATCTGAGAGATAGGAACAACATGAAGAGGGACAGGAGCAAAAGGAATCTTTGGCTGAACTGGTGCAGGAGGCTCAGCAGGCACAGGGCTAGGTTCTTCATCACCGTCATCATCAGAGACCTCAAGCAGCTCTTGCATTTCCTGCCTGGAAAGAGCTAGTCGAGCTCTCTGTTTCTCTGAAAGCCCATAAGCAGCAAGAGAATCAGAGGCTGGTTTAGCAGGAGGAAACATTTCTTCAAGCCTTCTCCTTTGAGCTTGCAGTAGAGCATTGTGAGCAATAGCTTCAAAATCAATAACAGGCACAATGCTCCTTTCCTCATTGAGTGCAGCTTGCAGAAATGGTGAAGCAGATATGGATGCCACTAGCTGCTCAACTTGCTCAGTTTCTTAGGTGGAAATGATAGAGTCTTGAGCAACTGCTTCACTAGGCTCAAGAGGGCTTGACTCCTCCAGACCCTCTTCCTCTATGCCATAGTCCAGGGGAGGACCAGGACTTGCCTCATTGCTGGAGGCCTTTGGAGTGCTTTCTGCGCCAGCTAGTTCAGATTCTTGTGCCTCAACACCAGGAACAGGAGAAGCCATTTCAAACGGACTTGGAGGCACAGGGGATGGAGACAGAGTAGGCTCAGGGACACCAGGCTGAGGTGGAGCTGAAGTGGTAGGAATTGCATTTCTTATTTCTTCATAAGTATCAGCCACTACTTTTATATTCACAGCCAACTGATGGATCTAATCTTGTAGGTGAGCAAATTTGACATTTTGCTCATCCCGAATGCTGAGAATGAGTGTTGACAAACTGTCAAACAACTCAGTGATCTTAGTTGGCTTGGCCCGTGAGGAGGGAATGGAAGGAGGGTGAGTAGGCCTGGAGGGAGATGGAATTGGCTGAGAAGGCTAAGGTACAGATCTGCCAGGGGCCTCAGAAGTGCCTTCTTGTGGGAATGAAGCAGTAAAGAACAAATCTTCAGATTTCCCTGCTCCCTTTCCAACCCATCTTCCTTCATCTCTTTCAATACCCATCCTTTGCAGTTCCTCTTCTTTGAATGCCTCTGTGAGTTTCCCTTTCCCCTTTTCAATGTATTGAATCCTAGCATACTGCAGGATTCTTGAAATAATTGCTGCATAGGGGAGTGTGAAATCCTTCCTCTGATCCCTAGCCTTTATCATACGCTGAAGGATGATATGACCCATATTAATTAGCTTCCCACGTATGATAGCTGTCATTACATGAGCCTCTGCCCCGGTTATTAGATTGAAGCTTCCACCTTTGTTGAATATGATCCTGGACACTATGTAGTGCAGGATCCTCACTTGAACACTGAGGTCTGTGGGCTTCAACAGATTTATTGTTGGCCTATTCTCCCTTCTTCTGAATAAGGTGTTCAAGATGGTGCTCTCTTTGTAATTCAGAATGGTGCCACCTTCATCATCAGCTGTGCTTGCCTCATCCATATACCCAGAGGCTGTGATGTCAATTTTCAGCCCATCTTGTCCTGGAATTTCCAGCACTTCGTTGAATGTTTCATCAGCAAGCCAAATGGTCCTTGATCTCAAGTTGACCTCCCATTTCATTTTCTTGTTGTTGTATTGAAGAGAGGCATACCAAGTCTTTACTACCTAATCGTCATATTTTTCAGCAATTTCCAATAGATTCTTGTATCTTAACAACCATATTCCTGCATCAAAGTTGTTAGATATTAAGAATTGTTCAATATTCACACAGTGAGGCTTGATTACCTTTTTGCTGGCAAACTTGGTAGAATATTCTTCTTGAATCTCAGGAGTGCTCCAGAGTGGTAGTGTAGTTAGTTGGTACTCTCCAGATTCTATAGAAGAGGAGGAAGCAACAACAGCAGTATCAGCAGAAATAGGAACCGAAGGTTCTGCAGTTTTCGGTGAGGAGGGTCCTGCTTTCTGTGAATCTGCCTTGGATGATGATTTCTGGCATTTGGAAGGAGTTGCCTTACTGGATTCGGCTTTTCTCTTTGATTTCTCTCCTTCCTTTGAGGCATATTGTGATTTAACATTCCTCTTTGGTCAGGCCTCAGCTTTCTCTGCTCTAGGATTCTTGACTCTCGCCATTTCTTGGATGAATGATGTTGAATGTGGCTTAGAATAAGTTTTAAATGATGCGAAAGGAAGTTTAATTGGTGGGAAGTGGCAGTTTTTGGTCAAAATTGAAGGGAATTGATGAGAGAATTAGAACAGACTCAGAGGAGTTAAGAATAGGGTTGCGTCTGTTCTTTGGAAAATTGTCAGATTTAACGTATGTAATCGTCTGACAGACGAATTTTGAGGGGTCAAAATTCGAACTTCGGGAAGTTACAAGTTAAACCATTCAGCAAAGCTTTACTGACAGACGAATTTTCTTCTGAAAGTTCATCTAACAGTGGCTTGGAACAAGCAATATAAGCACAACAGATGAATTTTGTTCCAACAAAGTTCGAATATTGATGAGCAAACAGCAGGCAACTAACAGAGCATTAACCAATAGATGAATTAAGCATGCAGAACTTCATCTTTCAAGTATTCAACAAGAAGAACATGATTCAACAGACGAATTTTGAACTGAAAATTCAAATTTTTCAACTTTTGTTAAGGTTGTCCAACATTCATATGTTAAGAAGTGAAAATTAGTATAACAGTGATGGACAATCATAACTATGAAATTTTCATTTTTAAAAATTCAAACTTCCAAGATTCAATAGATGAATTTCGAGGCATCACCGAGAACTGTTCCAAGGCTTAACAGGCTGAAGTTCGTCTGTTAGTCAACCGAAATTCAAATGTTGACCACGTTGACCATTTCAAAAGCACAGTTTATGAAGCAAAATACGTCTAACACACATTAAAATATGAATTTCATCTTTAAAAACTTACAGAATGGATGTAGAACTTAGAATTTTCATCATTTACTTCAGTTTCTGGTTGTTCCATTCTGGTGTGCTCCAATCTTCAAGTTTATTGCCATTGAATCTTGTGGGGAGCACCTGCAACTTAAATTAAATATTCTCCGATGCTAAAGTTAGAATTTATCTTAAAGATGAAACCTTTTGAAAACAAGATTGCAAGAGAATGACTTACAGTTCACTGGGATTTACCATACCCAATTCTCTTCTTATTTAGCAATGCCTGTCTTCTGATAGAGGTTTTGTAAGTATATCAGCAACTTGATCCTCTGTTGGGATGTATTCCAATATGACTTCTCCTTTCAGAACATGATCCTTTATGAAGTGGTGCCTAACTTCAATATGTTTTGTCCTTGAATGCATGACAGGATTCTTGGTAATATTTATGGAACTTTGGTTGTCACACATGATTGGTATCTCTTTCATTTTAACCTCAAGATCTTCAAGCTACTGCTTCATCCAGATGACTTGGGCACAACAGCTTCCAGCTGCAACATACTCAGATTCTGCAGTGGATAAGGTCACACTGTTTTGCTTTTTGCTGAACCATGAGACTAGGGATCCTCCAAGAAACTGACAAGTTCCACTTGTGCTTTTTCTGTCAGTTTTGGATCCTGCAAAATCAGCATTAGTGTATCCTTTGAGATCTTCTCCATTGTCTTTTGGATACCAAAGACCCATCTGTGATGTTCCAATAAGATATCTGAATATTCTTTTCACAGCTATTGCATGGGTTTCTTTGGGACATGATTAGAACCTGGCACACATACAGACACTGAACATAATGTCAGGTCTACTGGCAGTCAGGTACAGCAGGGGTCCAATCATTCTTCTGTACTGAGTAACATCAAACGTCTTCTCGTTCTCATCCATGTCCAGTTTGGTTGTAGTAGCCATTGGTGTTCCCATCGGCTTGGCATTCTTCATTCCAAACTTCTTTAGCAGCTCCTTTAGATACTTGCATTGACTGAGAAAGATACCATCATCAAGCTGTCTGATTTGCAGTCCAAGGAAGAAGTTAAGTTCACCCATCATGGACATCTCAAATTCTCCTTGCATTAACTCATATAATTTCTTGCAAAGAGCTTCATTAGTAGCACTGAAAATAATATCATCAACATAGATTTGAACAATTAGTAAATCTTTATTTTCTTTCTTAGTAAATAAAGTTGTGTTAACTTTGCATCTATTAAACCCCTTTTCAGTTAGAAAATTGCTCAGTCTCTCATACCATGCTCTAGGGGCTTGTTTTAAACCATAAAGAGCTTTCTTCTGTTTATAAACATGGTTTGGTTTTGTAGAATCCTCAAAACCAGGAGGTTGATCTACATAAACCTCTTCCATGATATATCCATCAAGAA
This sequence comes from Adenanthera pavonina, assembly GCA_026686845.1. Classification (NCBI taxonomy): domain Eukaryota; kingdom Viridiplantae; phylum Streptophyta; class Magnoliopsida; order Fabales; family Fabaceae; genus Adenanthera; species Adenanthera pavonina. The sequence goes on along the minus strand of JAIVEN010000022.1, from coordinate 21,430,104 downwards.
AGGCACTCTTTATATCCATTTGATATAGTAAAATATTTTTCATGCATGCATATACTAGTAGTATTCTTATAGCTTCTAATCTAGCTACCGGTGCAAAGGTTTCTTCAAAATCAATATCTTCTTCCTGATTATACCCTTTAGCAACCAATCTAGCTTTATTTCTTATTATTGTTCCAGATTCATCAAGTTTATTTCTGAAAACCCATTTGGTACCAATAACAGGATGATTTTTGGGTCTAGGCACTAAATCCCAAACTTGATTTCTTTCAAATTGATTTAATTCATCTTGCATAACCAAAATCCAGTATTCATCAGTAAGGGCTTCTTCAGCACATTTGGGTTCAATTTGAGAAATGAAGGCGCAGTTGAGCATTTGATCCCTTAACTGTTTTCTGGTTTTGACTCTCTCTTGAACATTTCCTATTACTTGATCAACAGGATGATTCCTTTGATATCTCCAAGCTCTAGGGAGTTCTTGAGATGTTTCTTCATTATTTTCTTCATCAAACTCTTGCTCCTGGATATCTACCTCTGTGTTAACAGATTCAGATATCTTTGGAGGTTCAGTTTTACTTTTATCAGCAATGCCCAGTTTCTCAAAGTTGAAAGCAAGATCATCCTCATTGGTTACATGTTTTGAAACAGTTTCATTTTCAATGAAAATCACATGCACAGATTCTTCTACTACATTTGATCTTTTATTATAAACTCTATATGCCTTACTCCTACTAGAATAGCCCAGAAATATACCTTCATCGGATTTGGCATCAAACTTACCCAGATTTTCTTTCCCATTATTGTGAATGAAGCATTTGCATCCGAACACATGGAGATGGGACAGATTTGGCTTTCTTCCCTTGTAAAGCTAGTATGGAGTCTTCCCAAGGATTGGTCTGATGTAGGCTCTATTTATGATGTAGCTTGTTGTATTCACTATATCAGCCCAAAATACTTGAGAGAGTTCCTTCTCATTCAGCATAGCTCTGGCCATCTCTCCAATAGTTCTGTTCTTCCTTTCTACTACCTCATTCTGTTGAGGGGTCCTTGGAGCTGAGAAGTTATGGTCAATCCAATGCTCATTGCAGTACTCCAGGAAGTATGGATTTTCAAATTCTCCTCCATGGTCTGACCTGATAGACATAATAGAAATACCTTTCTCATTTTGCACTTTCTTTGCTAAGGTTACAAATGCATCAAAGGTATCACTTTTAGAGGAAAGAAATAATATCCAAGTGAATCTAGAATAGTCATCTACAATTACAAGCACATACAGGTTACCACCAAGACTTTTCACCCTAGATGTTCCAATTATGTCCATATGCAGCAATTCAAGTGGTCTAGTTGTGGTAACTACATTTTTAGATTTAAAAGATGATTTAGTTTGTTTCCCTCTTATGCATGCATCACATTCTTTGTCCTTTTCAAAAGATATTTTTGGCAAGCCAGTTACTAGCTCATTTTTAATCAGTTTAGACAATTGATTCATGTTAACATGAGCTAATCTCCTATGCCATAACCAACTATCATTATCCTGACTAATTAAACATACAGATTCCAAGGGAGGAAGTTCATCAAGATCAATACTATAAAAGTTACCATCCCTTTGAGCTTTGAGGATTACTTTGTGATCACTTTTTCTGATGACCAGGGAAAACTTTGAGTCAAACAGCACCCAATTTCCTTTATCACAGGTCTGACTCACGCTCAGCAAATTGTGGTTGAGGCCAATCACAAACAGCACCTCTTCAATTGATGTTTCCGGATTTTTGCCCACAATGCCAATACCAACAACTTTGCCGTATTGATCACCTCCAAAGGTCACCTTTCCTCCTTTCTTGTCTCTAAGGGTGATGAACTTCTCCTTATCACCAGTCATGTGACTTGAGCAGGCACTGTCCATATACCATTTGTTGCTTTTCTTAGCTTTGAGACAGACCTGCAAAATAATGTTTATGTTTTCTTTTTAGGTACCAAAATTTGCTTGGGTCCTTTTTGGTCAGTAGATTTTTCCCTAGATGCAGATGCAACTTTGGGAACCCATTGAACTTTCCTGCCAAGTCCATTTTTCGTCAATGCACAAGAACTGGAAATATGTCCCTTTTTGTTACAGAAATGACAGGTAATGAAGGGACTGCTAGATTGATTGGCAGGAAGAAAACAATGCAGATAATACTTTTATCTTGCATGCTTTGGTTGATTATATGTTTCAATCCAAGATGACATATGATCTTTCTTTCTGTTACTCTCAGCATGCACAAAATGTCTCATGTATGCATTCTGGTTTTTCTTCCTAATCTTTTCCTTGATAGCACATGGATCATAACCAAGACCAGCTTTTCCTTGTGACATCCTTTGGCCCCCCATCAAAGAAAATAACATATTTTTACCTCTAGTGAGCCTAGACATGCTTTGTACTAAATAATCATTAGTTTGCTTAAGTTCAATGCATGAAGTACAGCAAACAGATTCAGCAGTAGGTAGAGAGGTGATTTCAGAAATGTTGCTTTGAGATTCTAGTTTATTAATCTTTCTATTTGCTCATTTAAGTTCTTTAGCAACTTTAATAAACTCATCATGAAGCTCATGAAATGCATCAAGTAACTCAGAATGGGAAGGTTCAGATTCATATACCTCTTCTTCTTGATCACTGCTGCATGAGGGTGTGGCTTCTTCAGAAGCAAGTGCCATCAGACAAATGTTGACAATCTCATCCTCATCTTCTTCTTCCTCATCTAAGCTGTTGCCCCATATGGATGAGATGTAGGCTTTCTTCTTCTTCCCTTTGTCAGCAACTTTCTTTTCTTTTTCTTGCTTCTTGAGGAATTGGGGGTAGTCCCACTTTATGTGTCCCTGCTTCTTGCATTCATAGCAAGTCACAGGTTCTTTTGCCTCTTTCTTGCTTTCTCTAGCAGCTCCCTTCTTGAAGAATCTCTTGTTCTTCTTCTTGCTGTAGAATCTTCCGAATTTTCTGACTATCATAGCCAGAGTTTCCTCATCCAGCTTATCTCCTTCGTCAGATTCTTCTTCCTTTTCATCAGCAGCTTTGAGGGCAAGGCCTTTCTTCTTTCTGTCCAGCCCAGCTTCCTTGAGAGCTTTGATTTTTCCTTCATACTCCTCAAGGTTGCCGAAGAGAGCTGTGACAGAGGCCATTGATTCTCCTCTGGCTTCTTCTATTGCTGTCACATTAGGCTGCCATTCCAGAGGGAGAGCTCTGAGTATCTTTCTTACTTTCTCAGACTGATTGTATTCCTTTCCCAGGCTCTTCAGTTGATTCACAATGAGAGTAAATCTCTTTTGGAGCTCCTTTACAGTTTCTCCTTCAGCCTTTCTGAAGCTTTCATATTCTCCAATGCACGTGTTCGGTCTGTTTTCCCTAACCCTAGTTGTTCCTTCATGTGCAATCTGCAAAGTGTCCCACATCCCTTTTGCAGTGGAGCATTGTGAGACTCTGTAGAATTCGTCCTGGTTCAGGGCACTGACTAAACAATGCTTTGCTTTGAAATTTAGCAGGACTCCCCTTCTGTCTTCCTCATTCCACTCTGCTTCTAGCTTCTCTTTGTGTCTTCCATCTTCAGTTAGAGTCAATGGGACGAAATCTCCTTTCTCAATAACTGACCATATATCAAGATCAATTGATTGGAGGTAAATTTGCATCCTCATCTTCCAGTACCCATAATGTTCTCCACTGAAGCCTGGTGGTCAGTTAGTGTTGTTCCCTTCAGGAAGTATGCTTTCTCCAAAGCCAGCCATCTTAATTCCCGGACTGTGAGATCCTTTGAGTGGGAATCCGGTCTCTGGTACCACTTATTAGTAAGGCTGACTTCCCAAGAGGGGGGTGAATTGGGAAGATTGAAATTTCTCTGCACAAAATGAAATGGGTGAAGATAGCACAGTGTAAAGGAAGCAACGTATAAAACAGAGCAAGCTGAAAAGTAAAGATAAGGAGAAAAAGACCAGTGATTTATCCTGGTTCGGTCTATCCACTTGACCTACGTCCAGTCCCCAAGACAACTCTTGAGATTTTTCCAATATACAGCAAGAATTTAATGGGCTTCTTGCTAATGCCACTGTACAACGAGTATGCTTTGTTTCTGGAGCTTTCTCAATCTCTCTAAGCACTTCTACAATGTGCTTCCTAATCCCCTTGTGATTTCCCCTCACAAGTAAATCTATCTTCCAGATGAAGAGTAGATTGTTTACAAAGATATAACTCTCTTGAATAAAGTAGATATGAAGGTTAAAGTACAAATATTGAAGTTGAGAGGGTAAAAGCTCTTGAGAAGAAGATTTGGCAGAAATTTGGTATATACAAGTTTTATTCGTTACCCACAACTTCAAATGATGTTATATTTATAGTTTTGGCTCTCAAATGTACGTTAGAGATAAAATCTATCTATTGGGGAAGTTATCCAACAGTTACTCTGAAAAACTATCCGTTAACCAACCGCATTTAATGCTTCTGACATACTGAAATTTGAATTTTGGTTGGTCAACAGATGAATTTCGAAGGAACCGAAGGTTAAAGCTTCCAACGTAGAAAAACAAAGTTCATTTGTTCGAGAAGTGAAATTCGAATTTTGAAACTTGTAAAATGTTTTCACGTTGTGACATACGAATTTTCAAGAAGAAATTTTTTCTGTTAAGAATGAACAGTGTTTTCAATTTTCTACAGTGCCCTTGAAATTCAAATTTTGGAAGCCCAAAATTCGTCTGTCCATTGAACGTTGAAAGAGGGATAGTAGATCACTTTCTTCGAAATTCAAGTTTTGAAAGGGTGAAATTCGTCTGTCAGAGAGACTCTTATTAGACTAGCTTCAACATTCAAATGTTACAAGACTTGTCATTCGTATGTCAATGTTTCATTTTAACAGACTCAAAAAAAAACATAGCTTCTGAAATTCGAATTTTAGTATTCAAAGTTCGTCTGTCAGAGAGCAGTTTTGAAACTTAATTTATTCTTGATTTCAGATGAACTTTAACATTGTTTCAGACGAATTTCTTCTATTTTCTCAAGTTGTGTTTTGTCTGAAATTCGAATTTTGAAACTTAAAGTTCGTCTATCTCAGAGAAGCTCCTTTCAGACTTGTATGAAAATTTGAATATTGGAAAGCCAAAGTTCATCTGTCAGAGAGCATTTTTCAAACTCAATTTCTTCTTGATTTCAGATGAACTTTAACATAGTTTTAGACGAATTTCTTTAGTTTTCACAAACTGCATTTTATCTGAAATTCAAATTTTGAATGTGTGAAGTTCGTCTGTCACAAAAAGGCTTCTTTCAATCTTGGATGAAAATTCAAATTTTGGAGAATCAAAATTCGTCTGACAGAGAGACATCTCTTCAGACTTATTCAGTTTTAGCTCAAAATTCAAATTTCCAAAGGCAAAGTTCGAATTTCCAACATGACAGTTCAGTTTAAACTTTCAAACTTCGTCTGTTTGTGGGTATTTTTCAAATAAGTCAAGATTTAACATAAAATCAAGGTTTTAAAACATCTTTTCTTCAAATCAAAATCTTTTACCCAATCATAACTAAAAACAAAAGATTCTACAAAAGATCTAGCAGCAAATACTCTTCAAATTCTTCACTTGAAGCACTTTGATCTCCTTTGATATCTTCAATCCAAGCTTTTGGATGTTAGTTTGGAATCATCAAAACTCTTGATTCAACAAGTATTTGATAGTACCTGTTGTAGGAATAGAGTCAGAAAAATAATCGCTAGAAATTATCCTCTAATAAGCAGAACCAGAAAATGCATATATTAGACAGAAAAGAGGACCGAAGTTCTATAATTTAGAAATTTCTAAAAAATAGAAAATAAGTCTGTATTGGAAAACCTAGATATATTATGATGTAGAATAAGACACTGGATTTTTCTACGAAGTTTAAATAGCCATAGGATCAGTCTATGAATAATTGGATTAATTGGTGAATTAGAAAACGTATAAAGCTTAGTATCAAGTCTAGATTCATTAGAGATTGAATATGACTCAGTAACATGTCTAGATTCATTTTAGACAACCAGAATATTTTTAGTAATAAGATAACTGATATGACTCTAGTTTCAACAATAATATACAAATAAACTTAGAAACTAACATTATGATCTAATTAACTCTGTATGAGGAAATTAGTCAGTAATCAAGATATATTGACATTCCAAAACAATGTTCTAAGTCCCAAAATATATAATTACATTGCTGAATTTATTTTAGATCCTAAAACCTTGAATAAGGAAGAATTGGACCCAAAATCGGTAAAAGGAGCCCAAAAACCCATATACCTTGAACTAAGGCCCAGAATGAGATATGTAAAGCCCAAATTGTATAAAAGTATATTCCTTGAATTGATTAGACAAGAAAGTGACGAAAATTAAGAGGAAAAAGAAGCAAAAATCAATTTGAACTCTAACACACACATGGCACCATTTGAAGTAGACACATGTTAGAACCAAATAAAATATATTTTGGGTTGAAAATATCTACTAAAAACTTCTAGAAAAATGGCAAGGTGGTAGCTTCATAAAATCCTCACATGATGAATTAAATAAATTAATATGGAATAATTAAGAGCCATTGGATCAAGATCTAATCCAAGGGCCATTATGTCTTCAATTTACCTATAAATAGAGGCTCCTCCTTTCCCCTATTTAGCCATCAAATTTCATTCAAGGTAGAGAGAGGTTAGAGTGAGAAGCTCTAGGAAAGAAGGTGTGATCTAAGGTTCTGAAGTTCTGAGAAATATTTCTAGGTAATACGCTTTTCCTTTTCTCCATTTATATTTTAGTTTAGCTATTTGATTTATTAAGAGTAGTCATTATGCAAGTAGAAACATGTTTTGGGGATTTGCCATGATGAAATATTGAATCAAAGTTGAGGTTTTGCTATAATAATGCTTTGAATGTCATGAACGTTGTTTGAACATGCATGATCATATAGAATATGATTTTAAGTTTGATTCTTAGTAATTATGATTGTACTGTTATGCTGCTGAAATTAAGTGTGGGAAAATAAATTGTCATATTACTGAGATTCTATCCGAATCTCACCCCAATATCTAACATTTTTAGGCCCTGGTTCTGCCCAAGGAAATGAAATGACAAACTGATGAGGAGATGCTGTCCAAGTCATTTTAGAATCATATTACGTTTTGTATTACATTACATAGGATTAGATGATATATTACATTACATAATGTAAATTACAATGTTTTGATAATGAAATATTATGTCCCTATGCTTTGGCATTGATATTTTCCCTATTCTTTGTTTATGCTTCATTATTAACAGGATAGAGTCTATAAAATTCGAAATTTACTGTAGCAGTAAAAGTGTGAATCAACATTTTACTTTAAAATAGACATCATAAGCTTTTCATAGTACTCAGAATCACCTCAATACGATTTTTGTAGAATTAGTTATGAATTTTCAAAGTTCAGCAAAATTTTACAACCTAAGCTTAGTCTATGCGAAATTAAGGGTGAATGCTTCCAAATCACTTTATTTTGAACCTTAATCATGAAATAATGCATGTTTAATGGTTGCAAAGTAAGGTGTTACAAATCCAAGGTATAAAGTATGAGCCTAAGGTATTTAAGTAGTGGCAAGCACTTAGGGAACTATGAAACCTTAAGATAGTTGATTGCTGAGCTTAGTATGAAATCTAGTTATAAAAGAAAGTACTTGCCAGAAGATCTCATAATGAACAAAATCCTCCATTAGTTGCCAAGGTGAGGTAAAAGGGAGGTAGCTCTTCGAGAGAAACTTAATTGAGTAAAGAGATAAAATCCTCCATAAGATGAAAGTCCTCGAGGAAAGCAAAGGGAGATAGCTCCTACGGTGATGTCCAAATGAGCAAAAACGAATGATGGTGAGAGGCAGAGGGCTAGATTATAACTAAACTAGCAAGACACTTTTAAAGAGTTAAGAAGTTTTCTTAAATTTCCAAATCACTAGTCAACCTTGGCTAAGAAGATAAGAAAGTTATATAATTTAGATCCTAACCCAATATCATTTAGATCCTAACCCACCAGAGCCAAAAGAGGTTAAGCGCTACGATATGAAAAGTAAAGTATTAGGTTCCTAGGTATTCTATTCGCACAGATGTAAGGGTAAACTAAACCTCTAAGCTAGTAAAAGCTAGAGAAAAGAATAAGAAAGTATTCCAAGGGTGAGCAATGAATGAAAATGAGAATGATAATGAAATGTCATTATGGTACATTATGCTAGATGTTAAAGGAAGAAAAGAATACAGATTAAATGCTCTGGAAATAAAGCAGCTAGAGGTCCCACAAATGAGTTATAGCTTAGAAGAAACCAATTGTTGGATTCTCTAAGTTCAGTAGTGGTATGAGTGTAGCAGAACCCCTCAACATTTTCCACTTAAGGATACTTGAGTGGGGAAAATTTCTAGGATGGGTGACCTACTGGGAAGTAATAAAGATGTGAGAAGTATAAAACGTAACATGTGACAATAGTTAAATGTGAGCACTATGAGTTTTACCAAGGCACCTATTACTACATGAATATTTAAAGAATTCCAAATCTTTAGAAGAGCATGAAAACAACTGAGAATTTTTAAGGTATTGTGGAAGAAGGAAATTACTAGCTAAACCCAAAAAGGGTGAGTTGGACTCATAAATATATGGTTAGTAGGATACAAAGTCTCCCGTAGGATCACAGTAGATCTTAATAAAGCAAGCAAAGTTATGATGAGGGAGAGACCAAACCCCAAAATGAAATGAAGATATTTACATGTTTAGCAAGATGTGAAAAATTTCTCTCAGATTGTCTTACCACTTAGTTAAGAAGAAAGTTTTTGTGGGAAATGAATTATGAAATGAATTTTTATGAAGTAATGAGGCTAAACCTCCTCCCCTATTCCAATGATGATTTAGGAGGATTGTAACAATGAAAGTAAGAATGGATCAAGGTATGAGTAATGAAGTCAGGTTAAGTTGAGGTAGTAGCCTATGTTTTATATGATAAATTTTTTATGAAAATGTATTCCCACATGTAGCAACACCAATGAATGCTTTCAAGATACAAAGTTAATACGAGCTACTATATTACCACCATAAAGGTACTAAGACCACAATAACCTCAAATAATCAAGAAATAAGAGAAAAACTAGACTTGCGGCACATGAAGTAGAATGAAAAGAATGTTGAGATGACCTAGTGAGTGTCATCTGGGTAAAGCTCATAAGACAAGCTTTTGCCTTAGCAGAAAAACTATTATATAAGTAGTTAGTCAAAAGTTATACAAAGAAAAGAAAATAAAAAACAAGGTAGAGATAGTAACATTCCAAATTTAAAAGAAAAGATGCGATAGGAAGTGAGCCGGTGATGTTACATGCTCGATTCTTAGATGAAATTAATTTCCTATATGGTCCTTAAGAAAAATTATACTTGATCTTTAATTAGAATTAATTTTTCATAAGGTTCTTAGTAGGAATTAATTTCAAAACTGATTCGAAAATATGCAATATACCTGTTCAACCGAAGCTCATGTCAAGCTAAGCCAACTGATAGGTGAACCCTTATGGAACTCATCCAAAGAACCCACTTTGATGCGTATGACACTTAGATCATTGTAATTACAAGGAACACGAAAATTGAAAAATAGAGAACAGTAAAAAGAAGATGCACAAAGAAGGGAATAAACAAGAAAAACATAAAAGATATATTGGTTTAGGTGAATTAAAACCCAAGAGGAATGGTCTCTTGAACCCTAGTTCCGGTGGCACCATAAGAATTAACCAATTCCATGATAAGTCATAGTATTCTCTCTACCACTCAAAGAAACGCAAGAGGAAAACTCACAAAACTGAAATTTTCATTCATCTAAGTCTGAAAAATGCACATAAAAGTTAGCCTTCAATAGGTAAGGTATAATCTAACCTAATAAGCCTAGAAAATCTAATTAATGTGGGCTCAAGTAATCCTAATGGGATTAGGAGACTTTGAGCTCAAATAATACTCCTATTAGACCTAGGAAACTAGTAAAATAATATTCTAAAGATAAATGATGAAAATTCAAAGAAAATAATAAAAATAACATCTAAGCACTTATAAGTATACCACCACATTAATGAAATCACATGTTTGGCACATGGCATGCTTATTTATAAGATGGGCTATCAAAAAGACTACTAATTAACTAATTGGGCTTTATCAATTAACAAAGTTCAGCCCATAATTAATAAAAACAAAATTAACACTAATTAAGCTCATTAATGTCTAAGTGACATGTTCTTTTAATGAAGCACATGATATTTTAAGTAACCTCCTTCAATGGGCTCCTCTTGGGCTTGGATCTGAAACTTGTACTTTGGAGTTGATTATCTCACTTAAGCTTGGACTTTATATTCAGTACCTTGGTCAAGTCTTCTAAGCTCTCCATGCTCCGCTCCAAACTCTTGCAAGTCATGCCTAGCCTTTATTCTATCATTCCCCCCCTTCTCGAAAGGATTCGTTCTTAAATCTCCATAATCTATATGAAAAGAAAGGGAAATATTATAAGCATTAAATAGATCATAAGGAGTATACTTACCTTTCAAGCTTGATTGATGCATCTTTACTTTAATCCGTCCATAAACTTGAAGGACATCATTCTCCTTTGGCTACAAATTTGTTTTAAACATTCGTCTAAGCCTTTTCAATCATAACATTGCTCCAGGGTCAAAAATTTTATTCTCAAGATTGGTGAAGAAAATTTTGAACTCCCTTTTAAATCAATCTCACCAATTTCATGCAACAAATAACTAGGAACAAACTTGACCCAACAAAACTCAAATGGAACCAAGATGTTAGGGGACGCATAGAAAATGAAATGGGGGCAAAATAGCACACAATAAGACTCAATTAAAACCAAAGCATTAGAAAAACCAAGGAACACAAAATCTAGATGGATTTGAACAATATTCATTAAATTTGAAATTTGGGCAGATTTGACACTTCTTGATGATGCATATTGAAAGAATAATGATGGATAAGAAATGTCTTGATGCACATGGCTAAACACAATAAATAGAAATAAACATGAAGGAAATGAATTGATGGCAACAAAAGGAGATGAACAAAACACATGTAGATGGTAGAACAAAGAGGGAAAATAATGAACTGGATGAACACATATTACCACAGTGAACAAGGTCTCACAAATCTGAACATATGAAAATAACTTACTAGATAGAAGATGGAACACATAAGAAGCAAGAGATAAGAACACAATATGAGAATGAGAGGAAAAGACATGAATGCATGGATTAAAGAAAGACATCAAATTATGAATTTGGTTTAATTTCACAATGGACTCTTGATGAACCAAAGACTCATGCAATGAAGATGGATTAAATAAATTATGAAAATTTGAAACGAAGTATGATGGGCAAAAAAGATGAAATGAAGGAACATATGGAAGATAAAGAAGATTAGAGAATCTCACCTTTATCTCATTCTTATCCAAAGAGTAACTCACAATGCTTTTCACCTTATTACTCTCAACTTTTTGCTCACTCTTATTTCTATTTCTCTTTTCTTTCTTTTTCTTCCTCTTTTTCACTCTTCTTTCAATCTTCTTTTCACACACTCTTTTTCTACTTACAGTAATTTTCTAGACATTTCTTCTCTTATCACTCTCATTTCTACCACTCTTATTTTTCCACTCTTGCTCACTCTTCAAGTTCTCATGACTTTCACACGAATGACTACATGACAATGATTCATGGGCTATCTTTACTACAAAAGAACTATTGCTATCATGCCCAATCAAATTAATATCACAATCAAAATCTCCGATCACCATGTCAATATGCTCAATCTCATCAATACAATCATAAGATCTAATTTCCAAAGGAATCACACCATTAGCACTACTAGAAACTAGCATACTACTATACAAAGAATTTTTCATCAAATCATTAACAACATATGAATCATGATTTTTAGCTAAAGGATGCAAACAATGATAATTTTACTTATAAGCACAAGCAACATCATGAAATTTATTTTCCAATTATGCTACAATAATTTGCACACTAGAAGCACAACTGGAATCATCTAACCTTTCTACAACAACACTATCAACATCTAGACCAATCCTCTCTTCAAGATTTAGCAAGATATCATGTTCAATCTCATTATGACAATTAATAACATTAAACTCATTGGGATTCTTAAGTTCAGTACATCCCAATTCAAATTCCAATTCAATTGTTCTATCACAAGAGATATCATCAATGCAAGTAGCATCATTTATCTTACTAGAATTATCACATCTTAAATCACAAGAGACATTAATATCAGAGTTTTAAGGATTAGGCATACCTGTAGTGGATTCTCTCATTCCATCATTAGTTGTTGAAGTGGTAGCAACATCATCATTCACTCGATCTACTTTCTCTAAGTAGGAATCTCATGAATCTTGGACCATGGGCATTTGCATCTTCTTGGAATGTTCAACCACACTTTTACCTTTGGATAGCATGTATTTTTTCCTCAAGACTACTCTTATTTCATTCCATGTTATAATGGAAGGTTCTCCATTCATAGCTCGTCTAGTTTCCATCCGTTTCCACCAAGCAACACCCTTTTTACCCAATCGAAGGTAAGCACATTGTGCCTTCTCTATTTCAGAGTAGTTGCAACATGCGAAGGCTTGTTCAACTTTTCTTTCCCAATCAAAGTAAACATCAGGATTTTTCTCACTAAGAAATAGCGGGATCTTCAGTTTGATGTTGCTAAAAACATCCATGGGAGCAGGAATCTTTGGATTACGCCTTGCTTTAGTTTTAGAAGGAAACTCCAGGCAATCTAATTTTGCATTCACTTTGATCATTGAAAGTGCTTAATAAGGCCTTAAGATCAACTTATCCAACAACCATGTTTATAGTCTAAAATGTTAGTGTAAAACAAAGAAAAAAGAAATAGGGACCTCACAAACTCTCACACATGTTTCACTCAAATAATACAAATACACTCGTGTTTCATACTAAATCAAGGCTTTTTCAAATATCATGCAATTTCTCTCTTGCCTTTTTCCACTCAAAGCTTGCTTTCTTATGAGAGTGCTAAATTAAAACCACAACTTCAATCAAAAGGAAATCAGTTTTTAAAGAAGTGATAATTATAGAAAACAAAAGTTCAAAATTAAAGTTCTCAAAGATCCTAATTTAATTAAACAATAACCAACACAAAATGAACACAAAGAAACTGAAATTTCCTACAAGAAGAAAGAAATTTAGGTGCTGAAAATCAAAGAAGAATAGTAGCAAATAGAACAAAAAAGGATGAAAATTAGGAAGGAAATTGATAAGGAAAGAATTTTTTTTGTTTTTTTTTACTACTCTTTATTTTTTTGCAGCAATTAATCTCTCTCTCTTTTTTTTCAATTTTTTTTCTTTTTTTAATATATTTTTTTTCTGTTGTTATTACTTTTTTTTGCAATAAACAATTTTTTTATTTGGATGATGAAAAGTGAACGAAACAATGACCAGAACAATACGATGAATAGTAACAAAAACAATGCCGGTGAACAGTAACGTGAAAAATTTTCCGAAAGCAAAATGGAATGAAACAAGGAAAGAAGCAAAATAGAGAACACACCTTGATTTGCAAACCTAAGCTCTGATACCAAATGATAGGTGAACCCTTATGGAACCCGTCCAAAGAATTGACTTTAATGCATATGACACTTAGATCATTGCAATTACAAGGAACACGAAAACTTGAAAATAGGGAACAGTAAGAAGAAGATGCACAAGGAAGGGAATAAACAAGAAAACCACAAAAGATATGTTGGTCTAGGTGAATTATAACTCTAGAGAATTGGTCTCTTGAACCCTAGTTCCGGTAACACCACAAGGATTGATCAATTCCTCGATAAGTCATAGTATTCTCTCTAACACTTAAAGAAATACAAGAGGAAAACTCATAAAACTGAAATTTTCATTCATCTAAGTTTGAAAAATGTACATAAAAGTTAGCCTTAAATAGGTAAGGTAAAATCTAAGCTAACAAATCTAGAAAACCTAATTAATTTAGGCTGAAGTAATCCTAATGGGATTATAAGACTTTGGGCTCAAATAACACTCCTATTAGGCCTAGGAAACTAGTAAATAATATTCTAAAAATAAATGATGAAAATTCAAAGAAAATGATAAAAATATCACCTAAGTACTTATAAATATGTCATCATATTAAGGAAATCATATGTTTGAAACATGACATGCTTATTTACAAGGTGGGTTATCAAAAAGACTACTAATTAACTAATTAGGTTTTATTAATTAACAAAGTTTAGCCCATAATTAATAAAAATGAAATTAACACTAATTAAGCCTGCTAATGTCTAAGTCACATGCTCTTTTAATGAAGCACATGATATTTTAAGTAACCTCCTCCAATGGGCTTCTCTTGGGCTTGGATCTGAAACTTGTATTTTGGAGTTAATTATCTCACTTAAGTTTGGGCTTTATATTCAACACCTTGATCAAGTTTTCCAAGCTCTTCATGCTCCGCTCCAAACTCTTGCAAGTCATGACTAGCCCTTATTCTATCAGCAATGGTATAGACATTATGCAATTAGGAGATCGATGTTAAAAGATAGGCCAATTTGAAAGTATAACATGAATAGTACAAAAAGAATTATTAAAATATTAACCTTTGGAGAAAATTACCAAAAGAATCAATATTTGCATTTTTGACCCAACTCAAGGAAAAATAGTCATTTCTCTAATTAGAAAGTAAAAAATGAAAATTGCATTTTAATCCCAAGGGAAAAGAATTATATGCAATTTAGTCTTTGAAAAGAAGAATTCGATGCAAGTTAATGCCTGGAAAAATTATGAAAAATGACCTAAAAGAATTAAAAATTATAATTTTGCCTCGAGTTAAGGGCAGTTTTAAAATCTTTAAAATTCATGACAAAACAAAGCTCTCGATGAGCCATAATCAATGAAATATTACTCGGAGGCTAATAAAGTCTGTATGAATATATAACTAGATTTGAAAGTCGAAATGTAAATACTATATCAAAAAGGGTATTGTGCGCCCCACAAAATGCAATATGGAGATAGCAATAGTGTGTGGATCCCTCCTAAATATATTTTGAGACAAGAAAATGAATCTAATCCAAAAATAAATTTAGAACAATCATGTATCAATTAAGTGATAATTACAACAAAAGTAATTAATTGGTATGAGTAAAATTTATCAATAAAGGTTATTTTGGACTAATAAAATTTATGGAGCAAATATTTGGACAATAATGCCCTTAAATAGCATGGAACAAGGATAGAAATCTTTTAATTGTCTTTCGAGGATATTGTTGAATCAAGTGTTTTGATGATTCCAAACTAACCTTCAAGAGCCTGGAATAAAGATATCAAAGGTGTACAAAAGGTTTCAAGTGAAGGAATTCTGGAGAAATCAATACAAGAATAGATGTAGAATGTTTAGTAATGTTTTAATTTGAGTAAAAAACTTTGATTTAGTGAAAAGATGTTTTAAAACCTTGATTCTATGTTAATTCATAGAATATTTGAAAAACACCCACCAACAGACAAAGTTTGAAAAGTTTATACTGATCTGCTGTTTTGAAAATTCAAACTTTGACTTTAGAAATTCGAATTTCGTATTGAAAATGAACAAGTATGAAAAAAGGCTTATCTGACAGATGAATTTTGACTTGAGAAATTTGAATTTTGATGTGTCTGAAAAGAGCTTTCACTGACAGACGAACTTTGGCTTTTGAAAATTTGAATTTTAGATAAAATGCAACTTATGAAAATTGAAATATTTGTCTGAGAATATGTCAAAGTTCATCTGAAAACAAGTTTAAAAAGAGCTTTAAAATTGCTCACTGACATACGAACTTTGAACTTGAAAATTCGAATTTCAAACACAAAGCTTGTGAGTCTGTTGTGTTGATATGTTGATGTACGAATGACAAAATTTAGAAATTTGAACTTTAAAGTAAGTCTGAAAAGAGGTCTCTCTGACAGATGAACTTTTCCCTTTGAAAATTCGAAATTCGAATTGATGAACTATTGTGCCTCATTGAACCAGTTACTGATAGACGAATTGTGGGGTTCCAAAATTCAAATTTCGAAGGCACTGTAGCAAATTGAAATTATTGTTCACACTTAACAGAACAACTTTAAACATGAAAATTCGTATGTTCCAACATAGAATCATTTTCTAAAGATGAAAATTCAAATTTTGCTTCATAACAGACGAACTTCAGGAGTTCAACGTTAAAGGCTATAGCTTTGGTTTCTGTAAAATTCGTCTATTGACCAACTGAAATTCGAACTTTGAGTATCATAAGCATTAAATGCGGTTGGTGAACGGATAGTTTCTCAGAGTAACTGTTAGGTAACGTCTCTAACGGCTAGATCTTGTCTCTAACGTATAGTTGAGGTAGAAATCTATAAATAGAACTTTATTTGAAGATGTGGGTAACGAAATTACTTTGTATATAATGAAACTCTACCAAATCATCTATTTAAAGTCTCTTACTTTCACATACTTCAATATTTGTACTTTAACTTTCATATACACTCTGATTAAGAGAGTTTATTCATTGTAAACAATCTTATCTTCAACTGGAAGAAAGATTTTCTTGTGAGGAGATATCACAAGGGATTGGGGAAGCACTTAGTGAGAGTGCAAAGAGTGAAAGTGTGAGCTCTAGAAATAGAGCATCAACTTTGTACTAAGGCATTTGCAAGAAGCCCACTGAATTCTTGCAGAATAGTGGAAAATCTCAAGTGGTGACTTGGGGACTGGACGTAGGTCAAGTTGAGAGACCGAACCAAGATAAATATATGAGTCTTCTCTTCCCTATTGCTACTTTTACTGTTTATTCATTTATACTCTGTTTTACCATCACACTTTGCTTTCTTCACATTCTTGACATTTTGTAGAAAAATTTTTAATCTTCCCAATTCACCCCCTCTTGGGAAACCAGCTTATCTAACAAGTGGTATCAGAGCCCGGATTCCCAATTAAAGGATTTTACAGTCCGGGAATTACAATGGCTGGCTTTGGAGAAAGCATACTACCAGAGGGAAACAACAAAAATAGACCACCTGGCTTCAATGGAGAACACTATTTACTGGAAGATAAGGATGCAAATCTATCTCCAGTCCATTGATCTGGACATCTGGTCCGTCGTCCACAAAGGAGATTTTGTCCCAATGGTATTGCAGGATAATGGGAAGTACAGAAAAGAGCTAGAAGCTGAATGGAGTGAGGAAGATAAAAGAAGGGCCTTGCTGAATTTCAAGGCAAGACACTGCCCGGTCAGTGCTTTGAAACAAGATGAATTCTATAGGGTCTCACAATGCTCCACTGCCAAGGAAATGTGGGACACCTTGCAAATTGCTCATTAAGGAACAACTGGAGTTAGAGAAAACAAACTGAACACCTGCATAGATGAATACGAAAACTTCAGAATGGCTGAAGGAGAGAGTGTAAAAGAGCTACAGAAGAGATTCACCCTCATTATGAATCAACTGAAGAGTCTCGAAAAGGAGTACACTCAGACAGAAAAGGTCAAAAAGATCCTCAAAGCTCTCCCTCTGGAATAGCAACCCAAAGTAATAGCAATAGAGGAAGCCAGAGGAGAATCAATGGCCTCTGTCATAGCTCTTTTTAGTAGTCTCGAGGAGTATGAAGGAAAAATGAAGGCTTTCAAGGAGGCAGGATAAGACAGAAAGAAGAAAGGTCTTACTCTGAAAGCTGTTGAGGAGAAAGAAGAAGAATCTGACAATGGAGATAAACTAGATGAGAAACTCTAGCTATGATGATCAGAAAATTTGGAAGATTCTACAGAAAGAAAAGAAATAAGAAAATCTTCAAGAAAAGACCAGCTGGAGATAGCAAGAGAGAAGCAAAAGAACCTATCACTTACTACGAGTGTAAAAAGCAGGGACATATCAAATGGGATTGTGCTCAATTCCTCAAGAAGAAAGAGAAAGAAAAGAAAGTTGCAGACAAAGGCAAGAAGAAAAGAGCTTACATCTCACCAATATGGGGCATTAGCTCAAATGAGGAAGAAGATGAAGAAGATGAAATTACCAACATCTATCTGATGGCACTTGCCTCTGAAGAAGCTGAAATCCTATGCAACAGTGATCAAGAAGATGAGGTATATGAATCTTAATCTACCTATTCTAAATTACTGGATGCATTTCATGAGTTGCATGATGAGTTTGTTAAGGTTGCCAAAGAATTGAAGCAAGCTAAGAAAAAGATTAACAAACTAGAATCTCAATGCAACATCTCTGAAATTACTTCCCTGCCTATTACTAAATCTGCTTGCTGTAAATCATGTATTGAATTAAAGCAAACCAATGACTATCTAGAGAAAAGCATGTCTAGGCTTACTAAAGGTAAAGATATGTTGTTTGCTTTAATGGAAAGCCAAAGAATATCACAGGGAAAGGCTGGACTTGGCTATGATCCATGTGCAGTCAAAGAAAAGATTAAGAAAAAGAATCAGAATGTATATATGAGACATTTTGTGCATGCTAGTGGTAATAGAAAGAAAGAACATAATTCACGGCACATTGAATCTTATGATCAACCAAGGCATGCAAAACAAAAATATTATCTTCATTGCTTTCTTCCTGTATCTTAATCCAGCAATCCCTTTACCACCTGTCACTTCTGTAACAAGAAGGGACATTTTTCCAGTTCATGTGCTTTAAAGAAAAATGAAAGTGACAGGAAGGTTAAATGGGTTCCCAAAGGTACATCTGTATCTAGGGAAAAGACTATGACAGAAAAGGACCTAAGCAAATTTGGGTACCAAAAAAGAAAATATGAACCTTGTTTTGCAGGTTTGTCTTAAAGCCAAAAGGAGCAACAAATGGTATATGGACATTGTCTGCTCAAGCTATATGACCGGTGATAAGGAGAAGTTCATCATTCTTAGAGACAAGAAAGAAGGAAAGGTGACCTTTGGAGGTGATCAATATGGCAAAATAATTGGCATTGGCATTGTGGGAAAGATTCCTGAAACATCCATTGAAGAGGTGTTGTTTGTAATTGGCCTCAACCATAATCTGTTAAGTGTGAGTCAGACATGTGACATAGAAAACTGGGTACTGTTTGACTTAAAGTTCTACCTGGTCATTAGAAAAAGTGATCACAAAATAATCCTCAAAGCTCAAAGGGATGGTAACTATTATACTATTGATCTTGATGAACTTCCTCCCTTAGATTCTGTCTGTTTAATTAGCCAGGATAATGATAGTTCATTGTGGCATAGAAGATTAGCTCATGTTAACATGAATCAACTATCAAAACTAGTTAAAAATGAGTTAGTCACTGGCCTACCAAAAATCACTTTTGAAAAAGACAAAGAATGTGATGCATGCCTCAAAGGAAAACAAATCAAATCTTCTTTTAAATCTAAAAATGTAGTCACCACAACTAGACCACTAGAACTATTGCATATGGATCTGATTGGTCAATCTAGGGTAAAAAGCATTAGTGGAAATCTGTATATGCTTGTAATTGTGGATGATTACTCTAGATTTACCTGGACATTGTTTCTTTCCTCTAACAGAATACGACTAATGCATTTGTAACCTTAGCTAAAAAAGTGCAAAATGAGAAAGGTATTTCTATTGTATCTATCAGATCAGATCATGGAGGAGAGTTTGATAATTCATACTTCCTGGAGTATTATGATGGGCATGGAATTGATCACAACTTCTCAGCTCCAAGAACTCCTCAACAAAATGGAGTAGTGGAGAGGAAGAATAGAACAATTGGAGAGATGGCTAGAGAAACGCTGCATGAAAAGGAACTTTCCCAAGTATTCTGGGCTGATGCAGTAAACACAGCAAGTTACATCATAAGTAGAGCCTACATCAGGCTAATTCTTGGAAAGACTCCTTATGAGCTGTACAAAGGAAGAAAGCCAAACCTCTCATATCTACATGTGTTTGGCTGCAAGTGCTTCATCCACAACAATGGAAAGGAGAATCTGGATAAGTTTGATGTAAAATCTAATGATGATATATTTCTGGGCTATTCTAGTAGAAGTAAGGCATATAGAGTTTTTAATAAAAAGTCTAAATTAGTAGAAGAATCTGTGCATGTAGTATTCATTGAAAATGAAAATATTTCCAAACATGTCACTGATAAGGATGATCTTATTTCAAACTTTAAAAATTTAGATCTTTCTGATGAAGGTAAAATTGAACCTCCAAAAATATCTGAATCTATTAACATAGAGAAAGATATTCAGGAGAAAGATTTTGAAAATGAAAATAATGAAGAAATGTCTCAAGAACTTCCTAGAGCTTGGAGATATCAAAGGAATCATCCTATTAATCAAGTGATTGGGGATGTTTAAGAGAGAGTTAAAACCAGAAAACAGTTAAGGGATCAAATGATAAATTGTGCTTTCATTTCTCAAATTGAACCTAAATGTACTGAAGAAGCCTTAACTGATGAATACTGAATTTTAGCTATGTAAGATGAGTTGAATCAGTCTAAAAGAAATCAAGTTTGGGATTTAGTCCCCAGACCCAAAAAT
Organism: Adenanthera pavonina; assembly: GCA_026686845.1. Taxonomy (NCBI): domain Eukaryota; kingdom Viridiplantae; phylum Streptophyta; class Magnoliopsida; order Fabales; family Fabaceae; genus Adenanthera; species Adenanthera pavonina. Next base: position 21,409,549 of record JAIVEN010000022.1, on the reverse strand, counting down.
CATCCTATCATTGGCACTAAATGGGTTTTTAGAAATAAACTTGATGAATCTGGATTAATAATCAGAAATAAAGCTAGATTGGTTGCCAAAAGATATAATCAAGAAGAAGGAATTGATTTTGAAGAAACCTTTGTTCCAGTGGCTAGATTAGAAGCAAGTAGAATTCTGTTAGCATATGCATACATGAAAAATATTATGTTATATCAAATGGATGTGAAGAGTGCTTTTCTTAATGGATATATCATGGAAGAAGTTTATGTAGACCAACCTCCAGGCTTTGAGGAATCTACAAAACCAAACCATGTTTATAAACTGAAGAAAGCCCTTTACGGTTTAAAGCTAGCCCTAGAGCATGGTATGAAAGGTTAAGTAATTTTCTAACTGAAAAGGGGTTCAATAGAGGCAAAGTTGACACAACTTTATTCACTAAGAAAGAAAATAAAGATTTACTAATTGTTCAAATCTATGTTGATGATATTATTTTCGGTGCTACTAATGAAACTCTTTGCTAGAAATTCTCTGAGTTAATACTGGGAGAATTCGAGATGTCCATGATGGGTGAACTCAACTTCTTCCTTAGATTGCAAATTAAGCAGTGTGATGATGGTATCTTTCTCAATCAATCCAAGTATCTGAAAGAATTGTTGAAAAAGTTTGGGATGGAGAATGCCAAGTCAATGGGAACACCTATGACTACTGCAACCAAACTGGATATGGATGAAAAGGGAAAAATGTTTGACATAACCCAGTATAGAAGAATGATCGAATCTCTACTATACCTAACTACCAGCAGACCTAACATCATGTTTGGTGTCTAGATGTGTGCAAGGTTCCAGTCATGTCCCAAGGAAACCCATGCAACTGCTGTGAAGCGTATCTTCAGATATCTTATTGGAACATCACAGATGGGTCTTTGGTATCCAAAGAGCAATGGAGAATATCTCAAAGGATACACTGATGCTGACTTTACAGGATCCAAATTTGACAGAAAAAGCACAAGTGGAACATGTCAGTTTCTTGGAGGATCCTTGGTCTCGTGGTTTAGTAAGAAGCAAAACAGTGTAGCCTTGTCCATGGCAAAAGCTGAATACGTTGTTGCTGGAAGCTGTTGTGCCCAAATCATCTGGATGAAACAGCAACTTGAAGATCTTGAGATTGAGATGTAGGAAATACCGATAATGTGTGACAATCAAAGTGTCATTAACATCACAAAGAATCCTATCATGCATTCAAGGACAAAGCATATTAAAGTTAGGCACCACTTCATAAGGGATCATATTCTAAAAGGAGAAATCAAATTAGAATACATCCCAATAGAAGATTAAGTTGCTGACATCTTGACAAAGTCTCTATCAAAAGATAGGCATTGTAAAATCAGGAGAGAATTAGGTATGGTAAATCCTAATGAACTGTAAGTAAATTTCTGTATCAATTTGTTTTAGAATTTCTGGCATTGATTTAATTCTAACTTTAGCATCGGAGTAAGTTTAATGTAAGTTGCAGGTGCTCCTCATGAGTTTAAATGACAATAGATCTGAAAAATGGAGCAAATCAGAATGGAACAGTCAAAAGGTGAAAGAGACAGCAAGAAATCTGAGCCCTGGATCCATTCTGTAAGTTTTTAAAGATTGAAATTCGTATTTTAGTTGTGTGTTAGACGAATTTCCTTGATAAATTGTGTTTTTGAACAAGTCAGCATGTTCAACATTCGAATTTAGATGCCCATCAGATGAACTTTAGCTTGGTTTACATTGTAACAGTTCTCAGTAGTCCCTCAAAATTCGTCTGTTGGTCTTCGAAAGTTCAAATTTTCAAAAATAAAAGTTTTAATGTTATCTTTGTCTAACATGATGACTATACAAATGTCTATTTCTTAACATACGCATATTGGAAAACCTTTACAAAGTGGAAAAAATTTGAATTTCTGATTCAAAATTTGTCTGTTGAAACATGCCCACAATGTTGAATCTCTGAAAGACGAATTTCCATAAGCATAATTCGTCTGTTGTTTGTTGCATTGATTATTAATTGATGCCTGTTCTTCAAAATTCGAACTTTGTTGGAACAAAGTTTGTCTGTTCATACTGTGCTGCTTGGACCAAGCCTCTATCAGATGAACTTTCAGAAGAAAATTTGCATGTCAGTAAGTTTTGCTGAATGGTTTAACTGCTCGAAGTTCAAATTTTGACCCCTCAAAATTCATCTGTACTGCGGTTACACACGTAAAACCAATAGTTATCCACTGAATAGACGCAACCATATTCATCTCTTCTCTGAGTCTGTTCAAATTCTCTCTTTAATGCTTTTCAATTCTGACCGTAAAGCTTTATTTCCCACCATTAAAACTCATTTTCGCATCCTATAAACCCATTCTCAGCTTCATTCTGAAACATTCATCCGCACAAATGGTAAGAGTAAAGAATCCAGAAGTTGGAAAGGGAGAGGAACGACCAAAAAGAACGGTCAAATCCCAATATGCCTCAAAAGAGGGTGAAAAACTGAAGAGAAAAGCCGAATCAAGTAAGGCAACTCCCTCCAAATGACGGAAAACAACTCCAAAGGCTGAATCAAAGAAAGCTGGACCTTCTTCACCGAAGAAAACAAAGCCTTTGGTTCTTGTTCCTGCTGCTGCTACTGTTACTTCCACTTCCTCCTCCAGTACTGAATCTGGAGAATACCAACTCACAACAATGCCATTATGGAGCACTCCTTAGATTCAGGAGGAATACTCGACCAAGTTTGTGAGTAAAAAGGTAATCAAGCCTCATTGTGTGAACATGGAAGATTTCTTATTCTCTAACAATTTTGATGCTGGACTATGGATGCTGAGATATAAGAATCTGTTGGAGATACTTGAGAGGTATGATGATGAAGTAGTTAAGGCATGGTATGCCTCCCTGAAGTACAACAGCAAGAAGAAGAAGTGGGAAGTCAATCTGAGATCAAGGACCATCTGGCTCACAGATGAAACTTTTAATGAAGTATTGGAAATCCCAGGGCAAGATGGCCTTAAGATTGACATCACTACTTCTGGGTATATGGATGAAGTAGAGATTGTTGATGAAGAAGGTGGCCTCTTTCTGAACTACAAGGAGAGCACAATCCTGAACACATTAAGTTTGCTAATGCCCACTGATCTCAGTGTTAAGTGAGGATCCTACACTACATAGTGTCTAGGATTATCTTCAACAAAGGAAGTGGCTTCAATCTAATCACAAGGGCAGAGGCACATGTAATGGCAGCAATCATGCATGGGAAGCTTATCAACTTGGGACATATCATTCTCCAATGCATGATCAAGGCAAGGGATCAGAGGAAAGACTCTACACTCTCCTATGCAGCAATCATTTCCAAGATTCTACAATATGCTAAAATTCAGCAGCTTGAAAAGGGAAAAGGGAAGCCCACTTAGATTTTCAAGGAAGAGGAGCTACAAAGAATGGGGATTGAGAGAAAAGATGGAAGATGGATTGGGAAGGGAGCAGGAAAATCTAAAGATCTCTTCTTTGATGAAGATGCCTTCTTACAGCAAGAAGGTACCTCTGAGGCTCCTGCAAGACCTATACCTGAGCCTTCTCAGACTGTCCTATCTCCATCTCTACATACTCATATTCCATCTATTCCCTCATCTCGTGTCAAGCCAACCAAGATCACTGAGTTGTATGACAGTTTGTCTACACTCATACTTAGCATCAGGGATGAGCAAAATGCCAAATTTGCTCATCTGCAAGATCAGATCCACCAGTAGGCCAAGAACATGAAAGTGGTTGCTGATACATATGAAGACATTCAGAATGCCATTCCTACCACATCAGCTAGGATTCTCTAAGCATGCTAAGTCTCCAACTCCTGAGCCTTCAAGCCCCTTCGTGCTAGTCTCTCCTGAGCATGATGATGTTGTTGATGATACTCAGGTTGCTGGCACACTGAGCACACCAAGTCCTGGTCCTCCCTTGGACTATGGTATGGAAGAAGAAGACCCTCAGGATTCAAGCTCTCATGACCCCATTCCAGCAGATGCTCAAGAGTCATTCCTGTCCCAGCAAGAATCTGAGCAAGTAGAAAGATTAGTGGCAGCCATCTCCACTTCACCATTTATGCAGGCTGCTCTCAATGAAGAAAGGAGCATTGTACCTTTTGTTGATTTGGAAGCCATTGCACACAATGCTCTCTTGCAAGCTCAGAGAAGAAGGCTTGAAGAAATATTTCCTCCTCCTGCTCCCTCATCTGTTACATATTACGGTTTCTCAGAGGAAAGAAGGGCACAATTGGCAGTTACAAGGCAAGAAATTTCTGAACTTCTTAGATTTCTGATGATGAAGATGAAGACACTAGTTCAAAAGTTTCTAGGTCCTTGCCAAAGCTCAATCCAGAAATGCCATTTGTTCATGTGCCTCTTCAAGCTATTCCAGTGTCTCAGATCCCTCCTCCTGTTGATTTTGTTCACCTTCCCGATGATGCCAAAAAGGGGGAGAAGAGTGAGCAAACTGGAAAGTCTGCTACAGAGCCTTTAGGAAAAACTTACAGCAAGAAGACCAAGTCAAAGAAAAAGTGATTAGAACTTATGCTTGGGTCCTCTTGTAGTGCTATATTATGTTTCTATTGTGTGTGTATTGTGTTTCTGTATTCTGTAATGTATTGCATTGTTGTTTCTTGTAAAATGACATTTGATGAAATGAAAGAATTTCTTGGTTGCAATGAACTGTTCTTGTTGAACTTTGAATGAGTTAATAAATCTCTTTACTTGATCTACTATACATGATATCTTTTGGATTGTAATGCATAGATTGAGGGGGAGCTTGTTAAAGCAAACTCAAGTACTAATCCAGTTTGTAAGTTGTTTTGTCATCATCAAAAAGAGGGTGAATGTTGAATCAAGTGTTTTGATGATTCCAAATCAACCTTCAAGAGCTTGAAATAAAGATATCAAAGGTGCACAAAAGTTTTCAAGTGAAGGAATTCTGGAGAAATCACTGCAAAAATAGATGTAGAATGTTTAGTAATGTTTTAATTTGAGTAAAAGACTTTGATTTAGTGAAAAGATGTTTTAAAACCTTGATTCTATGTTAATTCATGGAATATTTGAAAAACACCCACCAACAGATGAAGTTTGAAAGGTTTATACTGATCTACTGTTTTGAAAATTCGAACTTTGGCTTTGGAAATTCGAATTTCGTATTGAAAATGAACAAGTCTGAAAAGAGGCTTCTCTAACAAATGAATTTTGACTTGAAAAATTCGAATTTTGATACGTGTCTGAAAAGAGCTTTCTCTGACAAATGAACTTTGGCTTTTGAAAATTCGAATTTCAGACAAAATGCAACTTATGAAAATTGAAAATTTGGTCTGAGAATATGTCAAAGTTCATCTGAAAACAAGTTTAAAAAGAGCTTTAAAATTGCTCACTGATAGACGAACTTTGAACTTGAAAATTCGAATTTCAAACACAAAGCTTGTGAGTCTGTTGTGTTGATATGTTGATGTATGAATGACAAAATTCAGAAATTCAAACTTTAAAGTAAGTCTGAAAAGAGGTCTCTCTGAGAAATGAACTTTGCCCTTTGAAAATTCGAAATTTGAATTGATGAACTATTGTGCCTCATTGAACCAGTTACTGACAGACGAATTTTGGGGTTCCAAAATTCGAATTTCGAAGGTACTGTAGCAAATTGAAATTACTGTTAACACTTAACAGAACAACTTTAAATATGAAAATTCGTATGTTCCAACATAGAATCATTTTTTAAAGATCAAAATTCGAATTTTGCTTCATAACAGAAGAATTTCAGGAGTTCAACGTTAAAGGCTATAGATTTCGATTTCTACGAAATTCATTTGTTGACCAACTGAAATTCAAACTTTAAGTATCATAAGCATTAAATATTGTTGGTGAACGGATAGTTTCTTAGAGTAACCATTGGGTAACATCTCTAACGGTTAGATCTTGTCTCTAACGTATAGTTGAGGTAGAAATCTATAAATAGAACTTCATTTGAAGATGTGGGTAATGAAATTACTTTGTATATAATGAAACTCTGCCAAATCATCTATTTAAAGTCTCTTACTTTCACATACTTCAATATTTGTACTTTAACTTTCATATACACTCTGATTAAGAGAGTTTATTCATTGTGAACAATCTTATCTTCATCTGGAAGAAAGATTTTCTTGTGAGGAGATATCACAAGGGATTGGGGAAACACTTAGTGAGAGTGCAAAGAGTGAAAGTGTGAGCTCTAGAAACAGAACATCAACTTTGTACTGAGGCATTTACAAGAAACCCATTGAATTCTTGCAGAATAGTGGAAAATCTCAAGTGGTGACTTGGGGACTGGACGTAGGTCAAGTTGAGAGACCGAACCAAGATAAATATATGAGTCTTCTCTTCCCTATTTCTACTTTTACTGTTTATTCATTTATACTCTATTTTACCATCACACTTTGCTTTCTTCACATTCTTGATGTTTTGTAGAAAAATTTTTAATCTTCCCAATTCACTCCCCATCTTGGAAAGCCAGCTTATCTAACAGATATTTGATTAAAGTAACTCAAGTTGGCTAATTAGAGTTAATTAAAGTAAGCCATGATTAAGTGGATGTTTAAGTGAGATAATCCGATTCTCTCCTCTCATTCCACACTTGACCAGCTGCAGCCAAGGACACTAAGGGAATTTATTTTATTGCTATTAATAAAGAAATGCCAAAGTAACACAAGGTTAAGCCATGTAAACATGATTTACACTTCCATCATATCTCTTTCCTCCAAGACTTGAGTTAAGAGCTCCAAAAGCACAGTTGAGAGGCTTAATTGTGGACCAAAGAAGCTCATTGTTGTAGCAAAGAAGAAGGAAAGAGAGAAGAGAAAGGTGAGAACCAAAGGTAAAATTTAAGGAATAAAGATCAAAGGTAATTTTCTAAAGCTTCTAGCTCATGTTTTCAAATGTTTAGAAGTTGTTAATGGAGTCATCTTCTTCCTTCATCCTCCATGGATTTTCAGCCAAGCATAGATTAGTGAAGTTGAGCTTTCATACCATGAATATGATAGAAACCTTAATTTAGTCAAGAAAGTAAGCTTCACAAAGGTTTGGAAGCAAAAGCATGAAAAATCAGTTTTTCTTCTTTAGGGTTCTATTTTGGCCTGAATAGAGGTGTATCTTAGAGATCGAATTTCAATATTTTAACCCAAAAAATGGATTCCCCATGGTCCAAAGCCTTAAATACTATTATTTGATCAAAGAAAAATCAAAAGGATTGCAAAATGAAAGTTAAGGGTTTAATGAACACTTTGTGATGTCAACCAATGGATTATGTGCTTCATTGATGTTATGTAGGGATTTGGAGCCCAATATGGTAATGTATACATGTTATGGAATTGAATATACATGGTTCAAGAATGAAAAGCTAGTTCTGACCCATAGTCAATACATGAGTTACTATTTGAACAAAATGTTGATGAATGTATACAAATTATACATGTTCAAAAAGTAGACTGGTAGAGCTTTTAAATGGTCTAAAGAGCACCTCAATTAGATGAGTGTACAAATTATTAAGAATTTTTGAAATTAGGGTTCAAAATAGGGCAGAGTTTGAAAACTGAAAGTTTTGACCTTAGGTACTGTTTATTTTAAAAGATAGTATAAAATCATGTAGAACTCTAAAAGTTTAGTGATTTACTTGTAAGGAAAAGTCTATATCTTAAGTTTAATATGCCACTGATTTGGAAGTAATTAGAGCAATATAATGGGAGAAATGCAATTTTTCCTAAAACTGTCTCAATAAACGTTAAATTCTGACCCTTAAATATTTAAATTAATGTCCCTTGTACAAGTTGAATAAATATACAAGAAAAATTTAGAAAGGTAGACATATAGTGCTTTTAAATGACCTACAACATGCATGATTTGGCTAAGAATAGAAGGAGATATGAATTTTTAAAATTAAAGCCAAAATAATGAGAAAGTAAAAATGACCAAATATACAATAATTTTCGTGAATTAATCTGTATTGATTGGGACGATTAAAGTTATATTCCATATTTTTTCCATGTATAGAATGTTTTAAGCTATTTTTAGAGACTTAACTAACCCCCATATAATTTTTTTAGATTTAGTTATGAGTTCTCAAAATTCGAATGGTTAAATAAAAAATACAATATTAATTACCAGTACCCAAATAATTAAAAATTCTGATTGTAACACATGCTAACATTAGATAACTTTAAAATAACTCGATTGAATACTGTGATAATATAAATAAGTAAGATTTAAAACTTTTTACCTAGTGTATATAATGAGAAATCCTAAAAACTAATTCTTCACTGGATTTCTTCTCTTTATACTATCATATTCCTTTGATATTCTCCTTCCAAGTTCTAGTTGTTTGAAATTATCAACACCTTTTATTTAATTATAACACATGCTAACATCAGATAACTTTAAAATAACTCTAATATGGTATTTTATTTCCCATATGCTAACATCAAGAGATGGGAAACAAAATGAATATGGAATGTATGCCTGTCTGTGTCTAAAGTTCATTTTTATTCCCATGAAACAGCTTTTGAGTCTAATGTTTGGGCATTTTCTCGGGTCTGGAATACTGGACTCACATAAATTGAGTCATGTCTTGAAAATGATCAAGGAGTGAGCCCTCAATTCATTATTCTATATGGTCAAGTGAAATGTTTGTTTTCTTTGGAAGAAAACCATTAATATTCTCTTCATGCATGTAACACAATATTTGCTGATTTTTTTCTTCTATGAATCAGTTCACTAGGCGATATGAAGTAATAGGCCTAATAGAACAAAATAGGACGTGGCAATTGCGCTTGGTCATTTTAATGTGCCCCTACGGTACTGGCCATTTGATCTTAGGATTCAATATGACAACCATCAGCCCTTGATTATCATTTAATTCATCCATGCAGAGGTATACTATTTTTTTTAGAAAAAGAACACATTTCTGAAACATAATAGGTCCAGATAATTTATAGTTGGTTTAACACTTATAACTAATATTGCATGTAAAATCACATATCTCCTTGTTGAAATGAAAAAAATTTATTCTCATAAGCATTTATCTAATTGTTAATTAAAGATATTTAATATGTTAATCTGTTAACTTTCAATTTTGTAGAGTATTTTGCATATTTTCATAGGGTTATTTTCTGAAAAAAAAATGGGGTTATTTCAGTAGACTTTTCACGGGTTTATTTCACAAGTACTTGACTCATACAAGCAACATGGAAGGAAGCATCCAAAGTTAAGCCTCTTGTTTTCTTTAACATGCAAATGGTGTTGAGAGGAGGAAACGGCTGAAATGAAAAAGAGGGCCAATTTGAGCATGTCTCAGTTGTGTTATTCAGTGGTGTGGTTTCTGCTCCACCGGATTCAGTTTTAGGCATGAGGCGGTTCTTGATCGATCATCTGTGTAATTTTCTTTGTTCATAAACTTAAAACAGATCTTTTTCTGGATAGGTAGTCTCCCAATCTTTCATTCGTTTTGGGGTGGACATTCTTTTTGCATGTAACTTCGTTCAGATTCTCTCTCGCATTTACAGCAGATCCATATAGGAACACTCGAACTTGTGAGGAAAAACACAGACAGTACTGTAACTTGATTGATTGTTTTCTGGTTTCTGCTACTCATTGTATTCCTTTTCCGTGTTTCCATATATACATTAATTTACCAAAACAATTCACACACTTACACACACATAGTCTCTTTCTGTGCATATCTTTCCAAAACATACACCCATTCAAGGTTTTTGCTGAAACGATAGGCATACATTTTCATACTGCATTAACATACACATGTTAGATAGATAGATATAGGGGAATTGAAAATGGGAAACTGCATAGGGTGGGTGAATTAAAAAGCAGGATTTTTCAGTTTTAACAAGTTGAACTGTTTGAATACAAATCACTCAAGGATCTGAACTCATCTGGAATTCAATCAAAATAACTAAAGGGCAGCAGTTTCATTGTTCTTTACTATTCCCATGTTTTCAAATTCTGGTTTTAGGAATATATCTGGGAAAAAAATATACTCATTTTACTCTTGTATTACAAGAATATCTTACGGCAACTCGCTGACTTTGGACATAGACTGCGACGCAACAACCAGGGGCGGACGCAGCCTAATCAGGGCCAAATTTTTAAAAAATAATATATAATTTATATTATTAATTTATTTTTAATATTAGGATTTTTCAAAATAATTTTATAACTTCAAAAATTCTAAAGTGACAAATTATGTATAATTATATAATATTTTAGAAACTTAAATATATATAAAGTGAATATCTAATATAAATTTTAAGAAAAATTATAAAATATATTAAAAGTTTATATTTTTTCCTTTTAAAAATAATATATAGTGCTTATATATATTTTTGTTTATTTTTTATTGTGTGTGCAGTGTATATATATATAACGTGATTGGGTGAGTGTATGTAAGGGAGGGGAGGGGCCAATTGTGTATATATATGTGTGCATATTATTGTGTTTTACTTCTTACAGTCATAACTATAAAGTATTGTAATTTATTGTATAAATATTAAGTAGACATAATTATACTATTGAATTTATAAAAAAGTTAGTATAAATTTTTAATCTTACTCCTACTAATTAGGACTAGAATAATTTATGAAACAAAAAAGTTATTAAATAAAGGGTAAAAAAAAATTTAAACAAAAAAATATAATAATTTATAAATAGGATCACATAAAATTTTAAGATGATATCTTTTAAATGAGATCGATGTTAGTTTATAACAAGGTATTAAAAACCGGACCGGTCATTGAACCGGATGAGGCAACGGTTCAAGGTTCAATGGTCGGACCGGGGTCGGACCAGTTGTGAATAAATTAATATATTTTTAATAATATAGTCAATTGATATTTTATTTTCATATTATTTGTTAGGTAAATTTATCATTATTAATCATTATATATCATAATAATACTTATAACATATTATAATATAGAAAGAAAAAAAATTACACTAAAAATAATACTATTTAATACTAAAAATAATGTTATTTTATTTTTAAAAAATATTTTTAAAAAATTTAAAAAAATTTAAAAAAAAAAAAGAAAATCGGACCGGTTCAACCCGGTTTTGTACCGGTTTTTGACCTGTTTGACCGGTTCTTCACCAGTTCCCACCGGTTCCAATTTCTCCCGATTTTTAGCTATTTCTGGACCAGACCAGAGGCTGGTTCCCAGTCGGATCGGTCAAACCGGCCGGTCCAGTCCGATTTTTAATATAATGGTTTATAAGGAGTGTACGTGGATGTAGTTATATTTAGCAAAGAGGGGGTTGGGGCCCCCGCCCACCTCCTACTTGTGTGCGTCCTTGTCTAGCAACTTGATGGACTGCATGATGATTCAATGACAAATTAACAAAAATTCAATCTTGGCTGCCCAGGTAATAATTACTTTCAGGGGACCATGGTTGTAACTTCTTTATGCAACTTTCACATATTGCTGTGCCTGTAGTGCATGATTGGGCCATTATATTGCTCCAAAGAACTTTGTTTGCCGAAATTGATCATCTTAGATATTTGGGAATTAGACAATTTTTTTAGATTTAAATCTCCTTCAAATAAGGAAAAAAAAATTATTCCCATCTTTTTTATTAAAAAGAAAGAAAATTAAATAAGGTGTTTTCTACATAAGCAGATCAATTCTTTTGTTTTATGATTGATTAAAAGAATTTTAAATTTTATTTTATTGTAACTTGTTTTTCTACAAAACTAATAAATTTTTTTTTTAATTTTATAACAATTTTGAACATTTTTATGTATTTATATAAATGTTAAGGTTAAAATTATATAATTTATTATTATCTTTAAAATAGTTGTTCTCCAAACTTTAATTTGTGAAACATATATTGTTTTTAATGATTATTTAATTTTTGAACAAATAAATTTAAAATATTTTAAATTTAGGAAAGAAATACGTGTCATTATTGATTACACCACACCTTAACTCGAGGCTGGAGATGCTTGAGCTTTGAGGCTTGAGATTGTCATTAATTCACCACACTTGAGCTAACCATCGTGAATCCACAGATTAGAGGTATATTGTACTCATGACTATTTTAATTATTTTTTATTAACATAATTACTATTTTTTATTAACATAATTGCTGATTTTTTAAATTTTGTTCACAATTATATCTTCTTGTTTAATTCTAAATTTCCTGAGTCTACTTAAATCATATATACTAATAAACATCTCTCCATCTATAATTAGCTTACTTTTCATTTTGTTTTTCATTGAATTCAACCAGCACAAAAAACATCCTTTTTCTTACCAATGTGAATTATAGTCTAGAGACACAGAAGAAGCATGCTTTTAGAGGTAATAACATTTTTCTCAATGTTAACAAAATCGGATCAGTCATAATATCGACTGAAATATTAATTCAAGGTTCAATAGTTTAATTAGGATCAAATTATTTGTAATTAAATTAATATATTTTAAATAATACATACTTAAAAGATAAAAAATCAATTTTCCAAAGTAAAAAAGCATAATATATGTAAAAAAGATTAATCTTTTATTATCGAACACTTAATTTTAAGAATCACATTAAAACTAAATTAAAAATATTAAGTTTAAAATTAAATTATAGATAATTAAAAGAAATAAATTTTAAATAAATTGACTATAATTTGTTATATATAATTTTAAAAAAGTGTGAGATTACAAAAGTTGTCAGAATTTTTTGTTTGAAATTTTAAAAAATTGGGATGATTGGAGAATGTGAACTAAAAAAAGTATATTCGTTCACCAATTCAAAAAGCAAGCCCAACTAAATGGAAAAGGCATGCCCTACTCGCTATTAGCTTCAAAGATTCTCTCTTGTCTCTTCAATTGTCAGGAAGTAAACGCAACATTGCTTTTTCTTTATTTTTTTTAATGATGCGTGTGCAGTGAAACTATCCAAGTACATCAACGCCTCACCCCAATTTTCAAATGAGAGACAAATGCCGAATGACACTTTCCTTCCTATTGGTGGTGTTCTTCACTTCTCATCCGAATATGTCAAAGAGTTTAGGGTTCGTTTGGTTCATTTTCTAAGTATTCATGGAGTGAGAATCCAGATTCTATTCCCACACTTGGATTGTTTGGTTGGACATGGGAATAGGAATCTGGACTCCCATAAGAATGAAGATGACCAAAGATTTGAGAGTTAATTTTCCTATATTGGACCCTGACTTTATTTATTCCTACCACTAGGAATAGAGACCAAATAACAAAAATGACCTTAATTATGAAATATCATTCTTAAAATACCATTCATAGATTATATACCTCATTTTCTCTTGAAAATGTTTCATTAATTCATATAAGTTATTTAGTGTAATTTTTCTATATGATTTTTTTCTCTAAAAATATTTAATTTAAAAAATTTAAAATAAAAAATAATAAGAATTGAAATATACGTAAGTTTCCCTTTTATTTTTTATATTGCAATTTATACTTATATATTTTTAATTTAATAAAAATAAAAATATGTAAAAACTTAAAATATGATGTTATTGTCTGAACAAAAAAAAAAGATGTCACCCGTTTGTAACTAAAAAATAAATAAAAAAAAAGTTACGTTACGAACACAATATTGGAGCAATTGATGTTGGGCTAAATTTTTGCTTAGGTGCAATTCTGACTTTTTGCACATTATTTATATCTCATTCCATCATTTTTTTATGTCAAACCAAACAAATTTAAGTTGTTACCTATATCTTTCCTATGGTGAACCAAACAAAATTTTGTCTTACAAGATTCCATTCCATTCCATTCCCAATCATTCCATTTCAATCCATTCCTAATAATTCTACGAACCAAACGGACCCTTAGGCTTTCAACATGTTTTGTGTTTGAGCAAACATTGAAGGACCATAAATACTCTTTATTTCTCTTCTTTTCTCTAGTATCATTTGTTACTTTACTTGTAAGTTGTCTCCGATTCTAATTAAATCTATATCTGCTTTGATTTTTCTTTTCTCTCTCTGTTTTTTTCATCTTCTTCTTTCTAATATTTTCAATGTTAGTACTCAACTCATTTTTTGGCTAGATCTTCTTCTTCTTCATCTTCTTTTATTGTCAATGTTGTTTCATTTTTAAACTAATTCAACCCATTTAGCCACCGATTTTCCTGGTTTTCACCGGTCCTTGGCCAGTCTTACTAGTTTTTGACTGGTTCACTAAAGTCCTTGTTATCTTCTTCCTTCGAACAGGACTAGGCACTGATTCCCAGTTGAATCGGTCGGTCTAGTTAGGTTTTCATAACATTGCTTTTTCTACATGCAAAGGATGTGTGATTAATATGTACTAAAAAATAGAAAATGAAATAAAAAAAAAGCAAGAGAAAGAATAAAAGATTATAGATAAGAAAAAAAATACTACTAACCATAATAGTAAGGGAGTAGCATACATGAGAAAGTTGAAAATGGAGCAAATGATTCCAACAACAAACCAGATAGTCTTTTATTGTTGATAGATGGGTCTGATACTGTGGTGAAGTTGATCTATGTGATCATCTTCATCATGCACGCTCCAAACTTCAAAAGAATAGAAGTGTTTAAATTTCTTTTCATTGTAGTCATTTTTATATCCACTCTCACCACTTTTTGTAACACTCATTCACTCCATCAACAAACACTCTATTGTTGTCGGAGTCATTTGTATCATTTCAACTTTTTGAGGTATGCTTACCTATTATGGTTATTTTTTACCTATTATCTCTTATTCTTTCTCTTTCTTTTTTTTTTAATTTCATTTTCTATTTTTTGGTACATATTAATCATACATCTTTTGCATGTAGAAAAAGGCAACCTCTAAAAATTGTGGAGTGCATACCATTTTTTAATCTTTCGGCTATTTTGGAAGTAGTATTGTAACACCCCTTATGACTTTTTTTTGACATTGTATGCAGAACCAGAGGAAACAGGATGGAGGAAGACTCAAGTGGAGGAAAATTGAGCTCCACACTGGCGCTTGAAGTAGGGCCACCGTGGCAAGAGCAAGTCTAGTGGTGTTTTCTAGCTGAAACATGGTGGAGTCGCGACGAACTGCCTTGAAGCCGTAGTGAGAGTCGATGTAACACCTTACTTTTAGACTCATTTTCCATGAATTAGACTCATTTTAAGTCTATTATACTTGATCCTAAACTTGAATCACATAAGAATGAAAATCAGAATTTCCAAAATTTTTAGTTACTGTTCATATAGTAGTTTCCACTTTGCCGACTGAACTTTGAAAATTTATACCTAATTATAGAAAAATTATTTCATAGTGATTCAAGTCTCTAAAAATAGATAAAAACCGTATGTACATGGAAAAAAATATGAAACATGCATTATCTTGACCAATTTATACAGTTTATTTCTCAAACATTTACTGTATATTTGATCATTTTCTCTTTCTCAGGATTTTGTCCTTATTTTTAAAAATTCATATCTCACTCTACCCTAAGCCAATTCATACATTCTTTATGTCATTGGAAATCCCTGTGAATCTACTTTCTATAAATATTTTTCTTGTACATTTATTCAACTTCCACAGGATATGGTGTTAACTTAAATCATAAAGGGTCAGAATTCCACTTTTGCTGGAACAGTTTTGGGAAAACCTCCATATATCCTATCATATAACTCCAATTACCTCCAAATCAGTGGCATATGAAAATTAAAACATAGAAATTTCCATAAATATAAACCAATGAATTTTTGGAGCTCTGCATGATTTATAAAATCTTCTTAATTTTTCAATACTTAACTTTTAATTTCCAGTTTTCCCAATATTTCTCTGTTCTGAACCCTAACTTTGAAAAATCACTATAATTCATACATTCATCCAATTTAAGTGTTCTTTAACTCTATGAGAAGCTTGTTCTGTCTAGTTTAAGAGTATGTATAACGCTTATATAGGAAGCTCTGTTTTCAATAGAGTTCCCCTGCTTAAATCAATATTGGTCCTCTCAAACAAACTTATGCCATAGCTTACATAATAAGCTTCACAACACATTTACATTGACATTTATTGCTCCAATTTCATGCATAATATCATAGAGGACTTAAAAGAATATATTTAGGGCATCATATAGAATTTACCCTTTCATATAAACTTATACAAATTCCCAAAATATAACATTAAGACTTGCATAATAATACCATTCATCATTCTCTTCCTCTTTTTCCTTTAACTCTTCT
This sequence comes from Adenanthera pavonina, assembly GCA_026686845.1. NCBI lineage: Eukaryota > Viridiplantae > Streptophyta > Magnoliopsida > Fabales > Fabaceae > Adenanthera > Adenanthera pavonina. Next base: position 21,393,326 of record JAIVEN010000022.1, on the reverse strand, counting down.
TGGATTCCTTGTATTGATTGGCCCTCAACATGGTAAGCATTTGGAAGGGATGAGATTCAAAGAATCTCAGTAGTTGTTAGCAAGGCTGACTTCCCAAGAGGGGGGTGAATTGGGAAGATTGCAATTTTTCTGCACAAAGTGAAATGGGTGAAGATAGCACAGTATAAAGGAAGCAACGTATAAAACAGAGCAAGCTGAAAAGTAATGATAAGGAGAAGAAGACTCAGTAATTTATCCTGGTTCGGTCTATCCACTTGACCTACGTCCAATCCCCAAGACAACTCTTGAGATTTTTCACTATACAGCAAGAATTCAACGGGCTTCTTGCTAATGCCACAGTACAACGAGTATGCTCTATTTTCTGGAGCTTTTTCAATCTCTCTAAGCACTCTTACAATGTGCTTTCCAATCCCCTTGTGATTCCCCTCACAAGTAAATCTATCTTCCAGATGAAGAGTATATTGTTTACAAAGATATAACTCTCTTGAATAGAGTAGATATGAAGGTTGAAGTACAGGTATTGAAGTTGAGAGGGTAAAAGCTTTTGAGAGGATTTGGCAGAAATTCGGTATATACAAGTTTGATTCGTTACCCATAACTTCAAATGATGTTATATTTAAAGATTTAGGTCTCAAATGTCCGTTAGAGACAAAATCTATCCGTTGGGGAAGTTATCCAATGGTTACTCTAAAAAACTATCCGTTAACCAACCGCATTTAATGCTTCTGACATACTGAAATTCAAATTTTGGTTGGTCAACAGATGAATTTCGAAGGAACCGAAGGTTAAAGCTTCCAACGTTATAGCACGAAGTTCGTTTGTTCATGAAGTGAAATTCGAATTTTGAAACTTACAAAATATTTTCACAATGTGACATACGAATTTTCAAGAAGAAAGTTTTTCTGTTAAGTGTGAACAGTGTTTTCAATTTTCTACAGTGCCTTCGAAATTCAAATTTTGGAAGGTCAAAATTCATCTGTCAGTAGAACGTTCAAAGAGGCACAGTAGTTCACTTTCTTTGAAATTCGGATTTTGAAAGAGTGAAGTTCGTCTGTTAGAGTGACTCTTTTCAGACTAACTTCAATATTCGAATGTTACAGGACTTTGTCATTCGTATGTCAATGTTTCATTTCAACAGTCTAAAAAACATAGCTTTTGAAAATTCGAATTTTAATGTTCAAAGTTCGTTTGTCAGAGAGCAATTTTGAAACTTAATATAATCTTGCTTTCAGATGAACTTTAACATTGTTTCAGACGAATTTCTTTAATTTTCACAAATTGCATTTTGTCTGAAATTCGAATTTTTTGAAGACTTAAAGTTCGTCTGTTACAAAGAAGCTTCTTTCAGACTTATATGAAAATTTGAATGTTAGAAAGCCAAAGTTCATCTGTCAGAGAGCGTTTTTCAAACTTAATTTCTTCTTGATTTCAGATGAACTTCAACATTATTTCAGACGAATTTCTTTGGTTTTCACAAACTACATTTTATCTGAAATTGGAATTTTGAAGATGTGAAGTTCATCTGTCGCAAAAAGGCTTCTTTTAGACTTGGATGAAAATTCAAATTTTGGAAAACCAAAATTCATCTGACAGAGAGACATCTTTTCAGATTTATTCAGTTTTAGGTCGAAATTCAAATTTCCAATATGACAGTTCAGTTTAAACTTTCAAACTTCGTCTGTTTGTGGGTATTTTTCAAATAAGTCAAGATTTATCATAAAATCAAGGTTTAAAAACATGTTTTCTTAAAATCAAAATCTTTTACCCTAATTTAAACATAACAAAAGATCCTACAGAAGATCTAGCAGCTATTACTCAGAAAATCTTCACTTGAAACACTTTGATCTCCTTTGATATCTTCAGTCCAAGCTCTTGGATGCTGGTTTGGAATCATCAAAACTCTTGATTCAACATTCTCCCCCTTTTTTATGATGACAAAATAACTCACAAACTGGATTAGTACTTGGATTTGCTTTAACAAGCTCCCCCTCAACATATGCACTATTTTTCACAAGACATCATACACAGTAGATTAAGTGAAGATATTCAAAGGGGTAATTAGCTCTTAACATTGCAACCAAGAAATGCATTCATTTAATCAATTGTTGCTTTACAAAAACCAAATTAATCAAAGTTTTAATACACAATACAAAATGCAAACAGAAACAGAAACACAAAGCACTACAAGAGGACTTAAGCTTAAGATTAAAACAAGTCTTCAATCACTTCTTCTTTGGCTTGGTCTTCTTGCTGAACATTTTCCCTTTCCCAGATGGCTCAGCAGTAGCAGACTTTCCAGTGTGCTCAATCTTCTCCCCCTTTTTGGCATCATCAGGAAGGCCAACAAAATCAGCCGGAGGAGGGATATGAGAGACAGGGATGGCTCGAAGTGGCACAGGAGCAAAAGGGATTTCTGGCTGGACTGGTGCAGGAGGCTCAGGGCTTGGTTCATCATCACCATCAGAGACCTCAAGCAACTCCTGCATTGCCTGTTTGGAAAGAGCCAACTGAGCTCTTTGTTCCTCTGAAAGTCCATAGGCAGCAAGAGAAGGAGGAGTTAGTTCATCAGGATGAAACATTTCCTTAAGCCTCCTTCTTTGAGCTTGCAGGAGAGCATTGTGAGCAATAGCCTCATAATCAACAATAGGCACAATGCTCCTCTCTTCACTGCCTGCACCTTCCTGCTTAGAAGAGGTTGAAATGGCTATAACCAGTCTTTCAACTTGCTCTGATTCTTGAATGGACAGAATTGAATCCTGAGCATCTTCTTACATAGGCTCATGAGAGCTTGTTTCTTGAAGTCCTTCTTCTTCCAATCCATAGTCCAAGGGTGGACTAAGACTAGGTGTCCTCATTACACCAGCACCATCTATATCGTCATCATGGTCAGAGGAGGCAATCTCGAATGGGCTTGGAGGTTCAGGAGTTGGAAATTGGACAGGCATAGAGGACCCTGGCTGAGGTGGAGCTGAGGTGGTAGGGATTGCACTTATGATCTCTTCATAAGCATCAGCTACCACCTTCATATTTATAGCCAACCGATGCATCTGATCTTGCAGATAAGCAAATTTGGCATTTTGCTCATCTCTGATGCTGAGAATGAGTGTAGACAGGCTGTCATACAACTCAGTAATCTTGGTTGGCTTGGCCCGTGAGGAGGGAGTGGAAGGAGGGTGAGTAGGCCTGGAGGGAGATGGAATTGGCTGAGAAGGTTGAGGTACAGATCTGCCAGGAGCCTCAGAGGTGCCTTCTTATTGTAGGGAGGCATCAGCAACAAAGAACAAATCTTCAGATCTCCCTGCTCCCTTTCCAACCCATCTTCCTTCATCTCTTTCAATTTAACCTCAAGATCTTCAAGCTGCTGCTTCATCCAGATGACTTGGGCACAACAGCTTCCAGCTGCAACATACTCAGCTTCTGTAGTGGATAGAGCCACACTGTTTTGCATTTTGTTGAACCATGAAACCAGGGATCCTCTAAGAAACTGACAAGTTCCACTCGTGCTTTTTCTGTCAGTTTTGGATCCTGCAAAATCAGCATTAGTGTATCCTTTGAGATCTTCTCCATTGCCCTTTGGATACCAAAGACCCATCTGTGATGTTCCAATAAGATATTTGAATATTCTTTTCACAGCTGTTACATGGATTTCTTTGGGGCATGATTGGAACCTTGCACACATACAGACACTGAACATAATGTCAGGTCTGCTTGCAGTTAAGTACAGCAGGGATCCAATCATTCTTTTGTATTGAGTAATGTCAAACATCTTACCTTTCTCATCCATGTCCAGTTTGGTTGCAGTAGCCATAGGTATTCCTATTGGCTTGGCATTCTCCATTCCAAACTTCTTTAGCAGCTCCTTTAGATACTTGGATTGACTGAGAAAGATACCATCATCAAGCTGTCTGATTTGCAGTCCAAGGAAGAAGTTGAGTTCACCCATCATGGACATCTCGAATTCTCCCAGCATTAACTCAGAGAATTTCTTGCAAAGAGTTTCATTAGTAGACCGAAAATAATATCATCAACATAGATTTGAACAATTAGTAAATCTTTATTTTCTTTCTTAGTGAATAAAGTTGTGTCAACTTTGCCTCTATTGAACCCCTTTTCAGTTAGAAAATTGCTCAGTCTCTCATACCATGCTCTAGGGGCTTGTTTTAAACCATAAAGAGCTTTCTTCTGTTTATAAACATGGTTTGGTTTTGTAGAATCTTCAAAACCTGGAGGTTGATCTACATAAACTTCTTTCATGATATATCCATTTAGAAATGCACTCTTTACATCCATTTGATATAGTAAAATATTTTTCATGCATGCATATGCTAGCAGTATCCTTATAGCTTCTAATCTAGCTACTGGTGCAAAGGTTTCTTCAAAATCAATACCTTCTTCCTGATTATACCCTTTAGCAACCAATCTAGCTTTATTTCTGATTATTGTTCCAGATTCATCAAGTTTATTTATGAAAACCCATTTGGTACCAATAATAGGATGATTTTTGGGTCTAGGCACTAAATCCCAAACTTGATTTCTTTCAAATTGATTTAATTCATCTTGCATAGCCAAAATCCAGTATTCATCAATTAAGGCTTCTTCAGCACATTTGGGTTCAGTTTGAGAAATGAAAGCGCAGTTGAGCATTTGATCCCTTAACTATTTTCTGGTTTTGACTCTCTCTTGAACATTTCCTATTACTTGATCAACAGGATGATTCCTTTGATATCTCCAAGCTCTAAGGAGTTCTTGAGATGTTTCTTCATTATTTTCTTCATCAAACTCTTGCTCTTGGATATCTTCCTCTGTGTTAACAGATTCAGATATATTTGGAGGTTCAGTTTTACTTTTATCAGAAATGCCCAGTTTTTCAAAGTTGAAAGCAAGATCATTCTCATTGGTAACATGTTTTTAAACAGTTTCATTTTCAACGAAAACCACATGCACAGATTCTTCTACCACATTTGATCTTTTATTATAAACTCTATATGCCTTACTCCTATTAGAATAGCCCAGAAATATACCTTCATTGGATTTGGCATCAAACTTACCCAGATTTTCTTTCCCATTATTGTGAATGAAGCATTTGCACCCGAACACATGGAGGTGTGACAGATTTGGCTTTCTTCCCTTGTACAGCTCATATGGAGTCTTCCCAAGGATTGGTCTGATGTAGGCTCTGTTTATGATGTAACTTGCTGTATTCACTGCATCAGCCCAGAACACTTGAGAGAGTTCCTTCTCATTCAGCATAGCTCTGGCTATCTCTCCAATAGTTCTGTTCTTTCTTTCTACTACCCCATTTTGTTGAGGGGTCCTTGGAGCTGAGAAGTTGTGGTCAATCTCATGCTCATTGCAGTACTCCAGGAAGTATGCATTTTTAAACTCTCCTCCATGGTCTGACCTGATAGACACAATAGAAATACCTTTCTCATTTTGCACTTTCTTAGCTAAGGTTACAAATGCATCAAAGGTATCACTTTTAGAGGATAGAAATAATGTCCAAGTGAATCTAGAGTAATCATCTACAATTACAAGCACATACAGATTACCACCAAGACTTTTCACCCTAGATGGTCCAATTAAGTCCATATGCAGCAATTCAAATGGTCTTGTTGTGGTAACTACATTTTTAGATTTAAAAGATAATTTAGTTTGTTTTCCTCTTAAGCATGCATCACATTCTTTATCCTTTTCAAAAGATATTTTTGGCAGACCAGTTACTAGCTCATTTTTAACTAGCTTAGACAGTTGATTCATGTTCACATGAGCTAATCTCCTATGCCATAACCAGCTATCATTATCTTGACTAATTAAACATACAGAATCCAAGGAAGGAAGTTCATCAAGATCAATAGTATAATAGTTACCATCCCTTTGAGCTTTGAGGATTACTTTGTGATCACTTTTTCTGATGACCAGGCAAAACTTTGAGTCAAACAGCACCCAATTTCCTTTATCACAGGTCTGACTCACGCTCAGCAAATTGTGGTTGAGGCCAATCACAAACAGTACCTCTTCAATGGATGTTTCTGGATTTTTGCCCATAATGCCAATACCAACAACTTTGCCATATTGATCACCTCCAAAGGTCACCTTTCCTTCTTTCTTGTCTCTAAGGGTGATGAACTTCTCCTTATCACCAGTCATGTGACTTGAGCAGGCACTGTCCATATACTATTTGTTGCTCTTCTTAGCTTTGAGACAGACCTGCAAAACAATGTTTATGTTTTCCTTTTAGGTACCCAAATTTGCTTGGGTCCTTTTTGGTCAGTAGATTTTTCCCTAGATGCTGATGCAACTTTGGGAACCCATTCAACTTTCCTACCAAGTCCATTTTTCTTCAAAGTACAAGAACTGGAAATATGTCCCTTTTTGTTACAGAAATGACTGGTAGTGAAGGGACTGCTAGATTGAGAAGTAGGAAGAAAACAATGCAGATAATACTTTTGTCTTGCATGCTTTGGTTGATTATATGTTTCAATGCGAGATGACATGTGATCTTTCTTTTTGCTGCTCTCAGCATGCACAAAATGCCTCATGTATGCATTCTGGTTTTTCTTCCTATTCTTTTCCTTGACAGCACATGGATCATAGCCAAGACCAGCTTTTTCTTGTGATATTCTTTGGCTCCCCATTAGGGCAAACAACATATCTTTACCTCTAGTGAGCCTAGACATGCTTTTTACCAAGTAATCATTGGTTTGCTTTAGTTCAATGCATGAAGTACAACAAACAGATTCAGCAGTAGGTAGAGAGGTAATTTCAGAACTATTGTTTTGAGATTCCAGTTTATTAATCTTTCTCTTTGCTAGTTTTAGTTCTTTAGCAACTTTAATAAACTCATCATGAAGCTCATGAAATACATCAAGTAACTCAGAATGGGAAGGTTCAGATTCATATACATCTTCTTCCTGATCACTGCTGCATGAGGGTTCAGCTTCCTCAGAAGCAAGTACCATCAGACAAATGTTGGTAATCTTATCTTCATCCTCTTCTTCCTCATCTGCAGCTTTGAGAGCAAGGCCTTTCTTCTTTTTGTCCAGCCCAGCTTCCTTGAGAGCTTTAATTTTTCCTTCATACTCCTCAAGATTGCCGAAGAGAGCTGTGACAAAGGCCATTGATTCTCCTCTGGCTTCCTCTATTGCTGTCACCTTGGGCTGCCATTCCAGAGGGAGAGCTCTGAGTATCTTTCTTACTTTTTCAGATTGAGTGTACTCTTTTCCCAGGCTCTTCAGTTGATTCACAATGAGAGTGAATCTCTTTTGGAGCTCCTTTACAGTATCTCCTTCAGCCATTCTGAAGCTTTCATACTCTCCAATGCATGTGTTCAGTCTGTTCTCCCTGACCCCAGTTGTTCCTTCATGTGCAATTTGCAGAGTGTCCCACATCCCCTTTGCAGTAGAGCATTGTGAGACTCTATAGAATTCATCCTGGTTCAGGGCACTGACTAAACAATGCTTTGCTTTGAAATTTAGCAGGACTCTCCTTCTATCTTCTTCATTCCACTCTCCTTCTAGCTTCTCTTTGTGTCTTCCATCTTCAGTTAGAGTCATTGGGATGAAATCTCCTTTCTCAATAACTGACCAAATATCAAGATCAATTGATTGGAGATAAATCTGCATCTTCATCTTCCAGTACCCATAATGTTCTCCATTGAAGCCTGGTGGTCTATTAGTGTTGTTCCCTTCAGGAAGTATGCTTTCTCCAAAGCCAGCCATCTTAATTCCCGGACTGTGAGATCCTTTGAATGGGAATCCGGGCTCTGATACCACTTGTTAGCAAGGCTTACTTCCCAAGAGGGGGTAAATTGGGAAGATTGAAATTTCTCTGCATAAAATGAAATGGGTGAAGATAGCACAGTGTAAGGGAAGCAACGTATAAAATAGAGCAAGCTGAAGAGTAAAGATAAGGAGAAGAAGACTCAGTGATTTATCCTGGTTCGGTCTATGCACTTGACCTACGTCCAGTCCCCAAGACAACTCTTGAGATTTTTCACTATACAGCAAGAATTCAACGGGCTTCTTGCTAATGCCACTGTACAATGAGTATGCTCTGTTTTCTGGAGCTTTTTCAATCTCTCTAAGCACTCTTACAATGTGCTTTCCAATCCCCTTGTGATTTCCCCTCACAAGTAAATCTATCTTCCAGATGAAGAGTATATTGTTTACAAAGATATAACTCTCTTGAATAGAGTAGATATGAAGGTTGAAGTACAGGTATTGAAGTTGAGAGGGTAAAAGCTTTTGAGAAGATTTGGCAAAAATTTGGTATATACAAGTTTGATTCATTACCCATAACTTCAAATGATGTTATATTTATAGATTTAAGTCTCAAATGTCCGTTAGAGACAAAATCTATCCATTGGGGAAGTTATCCAACGGTTACTCTGAAAAACTATCCGTTAACCAATTGCATTTAATGCTTCTGACATACTGAAATTCAAATTTTGGTTGGTCAACAGACGAATTTCGAAGGAACCGAAGGTTAAAGCTTCCAACGTTACAGCACGAAGTTCGTTTGTTCATGAAGTGAAATTCGAATTTTGAAACTTACAAAATATTTTCACAATGTGACATACGAATTTTCAAGAAGAAAGTTTTTCTGTTAAGTGTGAACAGTGTTTTCAATTTTCTACAGTGCCTTTGAAATTCAAATTTTGGAAGGCCAAAATTCGTCTGTCAGTAGAACGTTCAAAGAGGCACAGTAGTTCACTTTCTTTGAAATTCAGATTTTGAAAGAGTGAAGTTCGTCTGTCAGAGTGACTCTTTTCAGACTAACTTCAATATTCGAATGTTACAGGACTTTGTCATTCGTATGTCAATGTTTCATTTCAATAGTCTCAAAAACATAGCTTCTGAAAATTCGAATTTTAATGTTCAAAGTTCGTCTGTCACAGAGCAATTTTGAAACTTAATATAATCTTGCTTTCAGATGAACTTTAACATTGTTTCAGACGAATTTCTTTAATTTTCACAAATTGCATTTTGTCTGAAATTCGAATTTTGAAGACTTAAAGTTCGTCTGTTACAAAGAAGCTTCTTTCAGACTTATATGAAATTTCGAATGTTAGAAAGCCAAAGTTCGTCTGTCAGAGAGCGTTTTTCAAACTCAATTTCTTCTTGATTTCAGATGAACTTCAACATTATTTTAGACGAATTTCTTTGGTTTTCACAAATTGCATTTTATCTCAAATTCGAATTTTGAAGATGTGAAGTTCGTCTGTCGCAAAAAGGCTTCTTTCAGACTCGGATGAAAATTCAAATTTTGAAAAATCAAAATTCATCTGACAGAGAGACATCTTTTCAGATTTATTCAGTTTTAGCTCGAAATTCGAATTTCCAAAGGCAAAGTTCGAATTTCCAATATGACAGTTCAGTTTAAACTTTCAAACTTCGTCTGTTTGTGGGTATTTTTCAATAAGTCAAGATTTATCATAAAATCAAGGTTTAAAAATATCTTTTCTTAAAATCAAAATCTTTTACCCTAATTTAAACATAACAAAAGATCATACAGAAGATCTAGCAGCTATTACTCAGAAAATCTTCACTTGAAACACTTTGATCTCCTTTGATATCTTCAATCCAAGTTCTTGGATGTTGGTTTGGAATCATCAAAACTCTTGATTCAACAGTAGTTACCACTAATAAAGCAAATATATAATCATATAATGCAAGCACACTTCATCAAGTCATCATTCAAACATTTAGAATCATTTATGCTTAAACATTTTATAGAAGATTGGACAGAGTTTCCCCTTATATTTTAGACATCCCGGGGTCACAAAACCCCTCAGATAACTCAGCCAATATCAACAAATCATCACATAACATCATTACAAACATTTGGTATATCATTAAAACCATTGCAGCTATATAACCATATAATGCAAGTTTAGGTTAGTAAACTACCTTTTAGCTTTTCAATCCTTTCCAAACTTTACACACCTTTCCTTTGAACTTCTAACACTTCTTTGAGTCCTATAGTATCACAAAATAAGGCCATTAGCTACCAATTACACAACCTCATTCACAAAGTATGCATACATGGACTAAAATTTTCACTTTACTTTCCTTTGAGTTTTTCTTATACAACATCATTGTTCCTACATAATTTGGACCCAAGGAATCCATTTTTGGGGTCAAAACCGTGAAATTACCTTTCCTTTTCAAACCCTAAATAGGCAGAAATTTTCACAAAAATATAGAAAAATATCTACCTGACTAATTTGTAATTCAATGGTATATTCTTAATCCTTGAAGCCTATGCATCCTTTTTCATGGATTGATTTCTTCATGACACAACTTTCTCTCTCTACTCTCTCTCTCTAGTGAGAAAAATGAGAGAGAATAGCCCACTAAACTCTTCAAAAGCTCAAGAGATCACAAGATAATGATTAAAAGAAATTACCTTGAGTTTTTGGGACCAAACTTGTAATTTTTCCTTCTCCCTTTTTCTCTCTCTCTTTCACGCCTTCTCCTCTCTTTTTGTTGCTGCATATGTCGTGAATGGAGTGAGGAAGATGAAGGTTAATAATTTGCTAAGATATTTATGTAATAAAATCACTTAATCAATTTTTCTTTTTTGACTTTATTACTTTTTCTTCTTAAAAAAGCTTTTGGAAAATTTCACTTGTGTCCAGATGTGAATTTCCACGTAATTCACTCCCTTTTTGGTCAAAAATTGCTTCAATAATTTTTATGGATCAAAATACCCTTTACTGATTAAATTTACCCGTATCGATTAAGTATTTTTGCTAAAATTATCACTAAATTGGTACAGGATTATCTAAAAAATATTTTTGGTCCAACATCATTATCTTAACCCAAATATATTTTATCAAGGTTCAATCATTGTCCTTGGATCAATGCTACCTTTTCCTGCAGTCTAAATTAACATTTATCGGGTAAAATATTAATATTAAATCATAATTACCCAATAAATATTATTTTGATCTTAATAGATTCCTTGCTATATTTCATTAGGCTTAGCTCATTGAAAGATTTATTTTGACTATAATTTTTCATATTTCCAAAAATACCCTTGACCTAGGGCAAAGTTATAATTTTTGAAACTTTCGGGTTATTAGGTGTAATTTTTCCCAAACTTCTTTCTTTTTTCCCTCTCGAGTTGAAGCCATTCTTAAGGGACTAAATTGCACATATTCTTAATTATTGGGGTTAAAATGTAATTTTCTTATTTTTCCATTTAAGCAGGAAAAATGATCTCTTTGCCCTTCTATACGCTTAACGGTGTCTTACTATTTTTTTCAATTCCTTTTATATTTTATGATGTCAACTTTTTCATTTTTGGACCTTAAATGCATTATTCACATTTTGCTTCTAATTTGAGAAATAACCGTTTTGAACTTAAGCCGGGTCAAAAACATAATTATCCATTCTTTCGGGTACTTTCTTGTAATTTCACCCAAAGATTAATTTTTTATTATTTCCTTTCACTATTCACATTAACTTTCAAATTGGTATATCTTTCAACTTAGACCTCCCGGGTGCGTAATACTTATATCATTGCACTCAGTTTGGAGCGGGTTTTTATTCAAGTGGTATATTACATTTTTTTCCGGTTATGTTCTGGAATTAATTTCTGCTAAGGACCTTGTGAAAAATTAATTCAAATTAAGGACCAAACATAACTTATTCAGAAAATTAGATGAGAAATTAATTCTTCTAAAGCCTGATTCTATAGAGCCTTTTCGTCTCACTTCGTTTCTCATCTTTTATTCATTTTATAATATCCCATAAAAATAGGGATATTACAGTCAAACATTTCTTTTAAATCAGAAACATTTTGGATGAACATAAAGAAAGAAATGAAGGGGAGCGATGGAGAAAAATAGAGGAGTTGTGCTAGGGTTCGAGTTTTCCAGCAATTGGGAGAAATTTTTGGACCTTGGAAGCTTGGATTCACATTGGTAAGTGATCCCTACTCCTCCTTCTCCATTTTTTTCGGTTTAAATTTGGGAGTTTTTGGTTATATGTCGGGATTTCTAGTTTGGGCTGAAATCCATCCATTGAAATGGATGAAATGGGATTAAGGAAGTGTGTTTTGGTGTTCTTGATGCTTGGGTGTGTGTTTTGAAGGGTGTATGTATGATTTGAACTAACTCTAGGTTGGTTTTGGTTAGGGCTCTTGGGAATCCGAAGTGTATGAGATTGTTTGGTGCTTGAATGATTCCTAGGAACTTAATGATGCATGAAAGGTGTGTTGGAACCTTGTGTTATGCTAAAGTAGTTGAATTGTGATGTTTGGTTTATTAGTATATGTGGTTAATTGAGAAATTATAGTATTTTGAAAGTTGTTTGGTAGCCTGAGAGGGGTTCAAGCGTGTTGGACAACTCGAGAAGTTCTTGGAATTCAAGTGTGTGGTATTGATACTTGAGGTAACCAGGTGTTTGTTTGTATTGTATTGTTTATATTGTATAATAGTACGTATATTTGTGTATATATGCATGTTTCTTTCATACCACGATATTGATGTGTTTGTGTTTACTGTTTTCACATATCGTGATATGCACACAGCTAGATGGTGATTATGATTAGGATGATGATTACATATGTGATAATGATATTGATATGATATGACATGATGCATAGCATGATTATTTAATCATGATGATTATTATATGATGATACATGAGCTTCACCACATGTCATTGTGAGATTGTGATATATGGCATATTGGTGGTGATGATGTGATGATGATATGATATATGATGATATATATATATATATGTTAGGGAGGATAAGGATGTAATATATATATGTTAGGAAGGATAAGGATGGGATCCCTGCAGCTAAATCTCCTCCTGTGGCTAGGAGAGGAAAGCCGCGCAGTGGACTACACCTTCCCTAAATTGCTACCAATTCGTGGCGGGGAAAGGGGAAGGAGAGCCACGGTCCAAACATTAGTATTACATTTGGCCGGGTACACTAATGGGAGGTGAGCTTGGTGATGTTCTGGAATCAGTCTTCACCGACTGTTGGAAGGGAATTACCTATATGAAATGTCATGTTATGACGATAGCCCATGGTTCTAGCTGTGTTCAAGGGAGACATGTATTCCATTCATTTCGCATTGCATTCACGGATTGTATGAGATATATGTGTGTGTGTGTGTGGTTGTTCCCAATTACTGAGACATTGTCTCACACCCCTGTCCCATGAACTAACCTTTCAGGTGACGGTTCTGGCACTAGCCCTGAGAAGGCACGGGAATGGCATCGGACGTGGGAATACTAGGTCTGTGTAGTTTATGTGTAATTTGGATCTGTATCTTGTGCCAAGTAGGATGGAATGTTTTGTAATGGATGGATGTTGTATGTACGATTATGTATATGGAATTATGTTGTATGTGTTGTGTATGCTGGATAGTAGTGTATGTGTGACTTGGAGTTTTGAGGTGTCAGTGTGGTAATGTTTGTAAGCCCATGGGTGGAATTGGGCCTTCTTGGTGTGTTTTGGGGCAAGTAGCCCAATTTGTCAAATGGGGTTCAAGGAGGTCAAATCTTAGAGTAACGGTTCCTTTGAGGTGAAACCTCTTTGGACAAATTGTTTGAGTGGCTTTGGACCTATTTGAATGGTCCTGAGTTGTTGAATTGCCTTTGGTGGCAAATGGGAGTTGTGAGTTTTAGTCAAAAAGTGGCCAAAACGATGTCAGGTGTCCAGATTCTCGATACAGAGTTGGATTGAGGTGAAAGTGGTATCTATGGATAGATTGAGACTAAATTGACTTATAGGAGTTGGAATCAAGTCAATCGGAGGTCGAAATATAAAGTTATGCGTGTCGGAGATTAGCTCTATTATTGGAATTTTACTGGTGTGGAAAACCAGCAGGGGGCACCGCGGCACCAGGAAGCAGGCCGTGGCGCTAGCGAGTCCAGTGGCGAGTGAAAAATAGAGGAGGTCTGGATCCGCGGCGGTACTGTAGCAGCCACAACCCCAGCTTAGATTTTGATGTTGTTTGGCTTGTTTCAGCTACTATGAAGTTTTGGGAGGTTGTTTGAGATGTTTGAGATGTCTGTAGGTGATTGGAGGTAAGGTGTTAAAAGTGCCACTTAGACCACTTTGCTTTGATATATTATGGAGAGAGTGAAAATATAGCAAGCATTACCCCCATGGATGGAAACCCCAATTTCTCTTCGGACATCAATCACTTATCCATCTTAACCAAGGAATGAAAAACAATATATATTTATAAATATAAATATTTAAAAAAATTTATATATTAAATATATTTAATTGATACTATTTGAATTTAGTTCAACAATCTTAAAACAAGAGAAAATATAAGAATTTCTAGTTTAAACTAGTGCCTCATATTAATTTTGAAAATATTGAATAAAGAGATGACAATGCATGCTCACTGTACACAAAACAAGCTTTATTGGCTCTTAATAGTTAGTGTTTATTAAAAAAATGCTAATAAAAAAAGCTTTAGTTGTCGTTTGTTTTAGAAACGCCAATAAAATAAAATTTTAATTGGCGTTTGTTTTATAAATGCCAACTAAAAACCATACTTTAGATGACGTTTCTTTAAAAAATGCCAACTAAAAATTTTTAGTTGGCAAAAGAAATGCCATTTAAAGGCTGTACTTTAGATGGCATTTCTTTAAGAAACGCAGAGGAAAGGTTTTATTAATTTTATCTTAAAAAATATAAAACACGGATCAAAATTTTCAGCCATTGATTAAAAATAATCGAATGGTTGCTTTTCTCTTTCTTTCTTTTTTAGATTTGCATCTACTTCCTTTTCTTTTCATATTTGCATCTACGCCGTCATTTGCATTCTTTGCCTCACGGATTGTGCACTCTTGCTTCTCTCTTCACTCTTTGCCTCACAGCCAGACAATCCTCTCTTGCCTCCCTCTTCACTCTCTGCCCCATGGTCGAATGTCCTCTATCACCTTCCTTTTCTGATCTAGGTTGCCTCCTCTATTTCCTGTCGTTGCCACATATTTGGTCATGGTGATGAGTTTGGACAAAGTCTCCTATTAGCTGCCAGACAACATATGGCTAACTCTCATAATCTCGAATTGGATCTAGTTTTGAACTATGGCCGACTCTCGTTTTAGATCTAGTTCAGCTCTCACTACCTTTATCAGACCACCACTCTCATTGAAGAATAGGTTGACTCTCTCTACTCCTCTCTTCTAATTGGTGTTTTGGTCCCTATAGTCGTGGTCCTCCCTTCATTTTTTGTAAGTTATTACCCCTTTTCCCTTTACATTATGCTCCTCAAGGAACACTATTTGAAATTTGATGACTCTTTCGATTGGTCATTTGAATGTAATTGTGGCGTAATATCAATTACATTGCGTTGAAGATGCAATGCTTGGCCTAATTTTTTTTGTCATCATCTTCACTAGTAGTGTACTAAACTGATCCAGATGTATGAAATTTTGATTCATTTGTTGACTATGGCCTCTCTATCTCTCTCCTATTAATTGGTTTTTATTGTGGTCACAAATCACTATAACGAGCAAATATGTGGTAATTGAAAATTTGAAATAGAAGAAATAGTGGATAAATAGCACAAAAAAAAAATAAGCAACTTTGCAGGCTCTTCCTTTGGAATAACATAATTGACATGACTTTCAAATTTCAACATAGGTAATCGAATGCTTTAATGCTATTAAAGATGTCAGAAGTAAGCAAGAGCATAGATCCTTTCTACCTTCAAGATAAGATCTTTTTTACTCTTAACTTATTGATTCCACTATATTGGGTTTTGTGTTATTCCTGGGACCGAGTCTTCCAGTCATGATTACAAGGAGAGAAATGCCTTTTTTGCTCTCTGTGGAGTAATATTATTGCTTCTATGTTCTTGCAAAAAGATGTATTCTTGGAGAGAAATGCAATGCAATATTATGCACCAGATACTATTTATTATCAGCAGGTTTGGTGAAGTTTGATGTTGTACTATATTGTTTTCTTCCCTAATTATATATTTGTCTAGTGTTTGTTGTGACTTGAGGACTGAATCTTATCTTAGGCCCGAGTGATACAAGAGTTGGCCAGGAAGGACTTTGCCAATCTCAGGCAGGATAGTGATGACAATGAACCATAGCCCAAAATTGTAAGGAGAGGCAGGCCACCGGGCAAGAACTCAAGAAAGTCATTAGGAACATCTTCTAAATATCAGTTAAAAACGAAGGATAAGCAATGTGCTTTGCTAAGGTTTGACGTTTCCGACCTAGGGGGTTTGATTTCTGCATTTGGAAGCTCAAATCTTATTGGTAAGTCGTCTCTTCACTTTCTTTTGTGCTTCTCTTCAAGTTTTACTGAAGATTTTTCATGGATTTGGTTTGGGTTCCAATTTAAGTCAAGTTCCACCGATTAAATTGTGTTTAAATGTGTTCTAGAAGTATTGTTGGATGTCTCTATGGCTTAGGTGTTGATTTTTCAGTTGTTAAGTGGTATATTACCTAAACTCTAATCCTTTAATGTTGATATCTTTGGCAATCCAAATATGTGATGATATGATTGTAGTTTTATGAGTTATTATGGATGTTTTGATGTGTGGGTATACCTTGGATTGCTTTGTTACAGTCAGTTAGTGCTTGAGGTTAATGATTACGTATGATAAGGATTGGTAATTTGTGATGGTAATGAGAATTTGATTATGTATAGGTTGTGATACTGCTTAATTGGGATCTCTTGACTCCGAGTTGTATTTGGAAAGTGTTGAATTAGTAGTGGTTGCTCCTTTTGGCCTATTGAGGTGTCGAGTGGGTCAGACGGTTGAGGTAACCAGGGTTTTTCTTTCTGTGTTTGTGATATATGTTCAGTTATTTTCATATTATGATATGTATGCTTTATGTACATGTTTTACCTTTTCATATCATGATATGTATTATAGCTCGATTATGGTTGATCATATTCATACCATGATATGTGTAGCCACACGGCTAGTAAGTTATCTATCCTGATCATGTTGTATGATGACAATGGCTATATGATGTTAATGAATATGATATATGTAAACTATGATGATTATTGTTATGAAATGATGATTATGCACCCTACAATGTGTTGTATACCTTCACATGGTATGCTAGCATATTAGAAAGTGATATATGTTGACATGTTAGCATGCATTGGGTATTGTCACATTGTGTACATTGTTGGGACATATGGTTTGGGTGACGATGCTCTATATACAACATGGTATGTCAATCCGATAAATAGCACATAAGGCCTTGTGTTTAGGTAGTACAACTTGTATATATTCCAATCACTAAATAGTCATCATATGACTGGGAGACTCACGTGGCTATGAACTTATGGTACACTTTCTCTAAATAACCACCAATTCAGGTGGTTCAAGGGAAGGAGAGCCATGGTCAAATCTTTGAAGCAATGGCGTCTGGCTGGGTTATGACCATTAGAATTAATGTTGGGTGGTGACCCCAGAATCAGCCATTATGGGTCATTGGAAGAGGGCCACTGGTTAAGGTTACCTTGTCATGGTAACTAGTTCATGGTTCTTGAAATGTATTGATGGGATTAGTATCTACATATCATGCATACTACATTAGTGATGAATTATATGTTATTGGCATGGAAGTATGATTATGTGTATTTGTGTATTTACCCCTTGTTACTGGTACGTATGTCTCACACACCTATGACTAACGTTTTAGGTGAAGACTCTGGAACTGGTCTGGAGAAGACCAAAGAGTCATAAGCCTCTCCACATTCTGAATTTCATGTATAGCTGGTAGTTATACATTATTCAGTTTATGTAATATTGTGCCAAGTAGGTTATCATTGTTTGGTGCCTGTATGAGTGTGCTAGGAGTATTATCTATACACTATATGATGATAGGATGATTGTGATGATGATGTTTGGATGATATAGATGATTACGTGTTGAAATTGATGATGAGGGATGATATATGCTAAGTGTAGATATGTGCTAGGCACAAGTAGCATATGTGTGATGATGATATGGAGCCTGATATGGGTCATTATTGTTGGAGCATATGTCCGTGAGCCAGAGTGGTTGCATGCGTGAGCCCAAATGGGGTATTGAGGCTTGTATGTGTGTTTTAGGCATATGGTCCATTATATGGAATTGGGGTTCAAGGGGGTCAAATCTCAGAGGAGTGGTTCATCTGGGGTAAAACCTCCTCAAACAAGTTGATTGTGACAATTGAGAACTGTGTGAATGGTCTTGAGATACCAAATTGACTTTGGTGGCAAATAGAGGTGGTTGTAAGTTAGTTTTGGCCAAAAAGTGACGAAATTGGTCATAGATGTCTAAAATCTTCATATGAGGATGGATTGAGGTGAAATAGTTGGCTATAGTTAAATTAGGACGAGATTGGCTTGTAGGAGTTAGAATCAAGTCAATTAGAGATTAGAGCATAGAGTTGTGCGTGTCGAAAGTTTGCACCAAAAACTAGCGAAATGTTGACATGGTATAAGCAGGGGCGCCATGACGCCAAGTGGTTATACCTCTCCCAGCCCTATTTTAGTCTTAATCTGAGTTTTTCTGGAATTTTGGTGATGAAAGAGTTGTTTTCGAGACTTTTGGGAGTAGGTTGTTACATTTTGGGTTATTGGTGGAGGTTGTTTTGGTAGGGTGTTACATATTGTTATCAAAGCAATTGTTCAGCCCCTTGTTTCTACTTGTTGTAGTACTTGGCACAATTTGAATTACATAAACTTGTATATTCCTATTGCAATACTAGTCCAGAGTCATATAACTGAACATATTGCTAGTAGGTTTAATATAATATAAGTTTTGATGATGGCAAATGTAGTGCAATAAGGAACAAATGCATCATACTTTGCATAGTATATATGTTGTTCCTTAAAGAAGTAAAATATGCATTAGCATGTTTTTAATTGAATTTTTAATGCACATATCATACTATGTACTGATATATCCACTTTGCTCTTATAATTTATAGTACAAGTTGGATAAATAAAATTGGACTAACTACTTGGTTTGCAAGTGTGATACATTAAGTGTAAGATTATCCAAATAAGAAGAGCGAGCATTGGAATAAAGACAGAAAAATCAACATCATGTCTCACTCAGAGAAGAAAAAGAGAAAGGTTGCACAAAGAATGAAAGATCAAAATTGAGCATACCAAGAATGCAAATGACCAAGTGAGAGTGGAGTTCAACTTTTGAAGACTTAGTTATTAGGTATATTTTGTTTTCATTTAGGTCTTCAGGTGGTTTAATCTTTAAAATTTACTTAATCTTATTATCATATGTTTTAAACTAATTAGATTAAGTAAATATGATATTAGCCTATGTTAAAATTGAGAAATATTAACTAATAGATGAATTTTATGTTTGACTCATGTTTATTTTGTACAAAATTTGAACTTCGCTTAATCAAATTTGAAGTTACAAAGGTTTTATCTGTGACAGGCAAATTTCTGTTCTGAAACTCAAATTTCGAGCTAAGCATTATTAGTGAAAGTGTGCAAAATTTGCATGAAACTTAGTCAAAATTCAAATGTTGGTGAAGTTCAAGGTAAGTTTAAAGTCATTTCTTTTAATAGATGAACTTTGGACTTCAAAGTGTGAATTTCAAAATGAAAATTTGTGAGCCTCGTTAAAGCATGTCTCTGATAAATGAACTTTGCATTTCAACAGTCAAATTTCACATAGGAGAACTTTTGTGCTATGATGAACATGCCTCTAATAAACAAATTTCAACTTCTGAAATTTAAATTTTAAAGTGCATTGTGAAAATTTGAAACAACTGTTTAAACTCAACATACACACTTCCAATATGAAAATTTGCATGAACTAACATGGGTTAACTTTGGCAAATTCGAAATTCGAATTTTACTGTGACAGCCAAATTTTTAAAGTTCAATTTAAGCACGTAAGTATGCTGACTCTATGAAATTCATCTATTGAGCCTCAAAAATTGAATTTTGGTATGTTAGGCGTATTTAATACGGTTGTTGAATGGCTTTTTTTTTAGAGTAAGGGCTAAAACTCGTGTTTAACAGATAGATCTTGTGTTTAATGAATAGTTAAGCCATAAATCTTTAACTAGAATCTCATTTGAACTTATGGGTAATGAAATTAAGTAAGTTTGTGCCAAAATGTTGTTACAATTTATAAATTCTTTCTGTATCAACATTCATAGTTAATTAGAGTGACCTTTTAATGTATTATCTGCTCTATAAGAGAGTTTTCATTCTGTAATCATTTTTTCTATAAACTTCTGGGTAGAATCTTAGTATAGGAAACACTAAGGGATTTACACATCTTGTAAGGGTGTAGAGAGAGTGGCTTTACAAGTACCTACTAAAACTTATGGGATGTACTGAAGCTTCACAAGTGCCCAGATGAACTTGTGGGATATAGTGAAAATCTCAAGTGGTGGCTTGAGGACTGGACGTAAGTCAAATGGTTTGGGTTAAACTAGGATAAATTCTTGTGTCTAATCATTTATTTTATTATTTCATTTATATCCTTTATCACCCACCGTTCACCTCTGTTTACAGCTTCTCTTGGTGAAATTGGATTGTGCTTCAAAAAAAGGAAAAAATCTTGCATCACCTAATTCACCCCCCACTTGGGTGACCAACTAAACCTTACAAATGATATCAGAGCTTAAACTCCATGCAAGGAATCTAATCATCCAAGAGTAAGATGACTGGCTTTAGAGAGAATATACTACCATAGGGGAACGACAACAAACAGACCTCCAAGCTTTAATGGTGAACACTATGGATACTGAAAGATAAGAATATAAATATATCTTTAATCCATGGACCTAGAAATCTAGTTTGTCATAAAGAAGGGTGATTTTGTGCAAAAGAAGATACATGATAATGACCCACTCAAAGAGAAGGCAAAGAAAGAGTGGAACGATGGAGATAGACAAAGAATTTTGCTAAACTTCAAGGCAAAACACTCATTGGTTAGTGCACTAAATCAAGATGGATTCTTCAAAGTGTCAGATTGCAACACAGCAAAAGAAACATGGGATGCTCTAGAGATTGCTTATGAAAGAACCAAAATGGTGAAGGAAAACAAACTTAACTCTCTCACAGCAAAATATGAAATGTTCAAGATGATTGATGGTGAGTCAATTAAAGATTTCCAATTGGTTTCACTCACATAATCAATCATCTGGGAACTTTAGGAAAGAGCTACACACACAGAGAATATGTTTGCAAAATACTCAGAGTTCTA
Source organism: Adenanthera pavonina (assembly GCA_026686845.1). Taxonomy (NCBI): domain Eukaryota; kingdom Viridiplantae; phylum Streptophyta; class Magnoliopsida; order Fabales; family Fabaceae; genus Adenanthera; species Adenanthera pavonina. The sequence continues at coordinate 21,372,130 of JAIVEN010000022.1, read as the reverse complement.
CCCAAAGAATAGCAATTGAAAGTGACAGCCATTAAAGAGACAAGAGGAGCATCATACAAATCTATCACTGCACTATTTGGGAGCCTTGCTAAACATGAAGGAAAACTAAACCTTCTATGGGAGTAGTAGAATAAAAAAAAGACATTGATGTTCAAAACTATTACGTCACAGAGCTAAGAAGATGATGATATTAATGATAAAAGTGACAATAGTAGCAGTGATGATGAGGAGGACGGGCTGAAATAGTTGACCATCAAATTTGGCAGATTTCTCAACATAAAATAGAAAAAGCTTCAGGGACAAAAGCACTCCTGACATGCAAATAAATTGAAATACTTTTCAAAGAGACAAGGAGAAAGATATGTAGAGAAGAAAAGTGAAAAATTTAAAGTGGCTTAGACCTCTACAATATGGGACAACAGTTCAGATGAAGATAATATGGATACTTATCCATGCTTAATGGCTAAGACCAATGATAAGGTATCAAATTTTGACTCTGAATCAGATTCTGATTACTCTTTTAATGAGTTGCAAGATATTTATAATGGAATGAATAATTAACTGATTAGATTAGGAAAAGCACTTACACATAATAAGAAGAAAGTGATTTCCTTGGAAAATGAATTACAATTGGAAAAGAATGAAAATGAATCACATAAAAAGAAAACAAATAAGTTAGAAAATATCTATAAAACCTACTTATACACTTTCTCTTCTGATTCATGTGAAAAATTAACTAAAGAAAAAGAGAAATTAACTAAAGTTATAGCCAATTTCACTCAAGGATAAGTTGAATATTCCTCTTGGCAAACAGAATTATGTGTCTGATAAGTTGAATGTTGGCTATATGAGTGAGTCCAAGGATAAAAATAACAACTGTTTGAAATTCTTTGTGCCTAGCTCACCATCATGCATATAATGTGCTAAAAATGGGCATATAGCTCATTTGTGTAACATTGGTTTAAGCGAAGGCATGAAATATGTTCCAAAAAATACCATTAATCTTCCTGGACCCAAAACCAAGTGGGTATCAAAATGTTCTTTTAGTGTTTCATGTGTACAGAACAAATCCAAGAGAAAAGAACATATTAGTGCAAGAAAGAGGATGCTGAAAAGGAAAGCTTCTCAAAACTCTAAAGCAGTAATTGCAAATCACAAGGAGAAGCACTGGAAGCAACCCTTTCACTTATCTTAAGGAAGCAGCTCAAATGGAAATTAAATTACTTACCTTAAGAAGAGAAAGAGCAAAAGCTTAAGAGGCAATGTTCTGTATGTAAATGGGAGACATGAGCAATACTACACTACATACAAGCCAAAAATAACAAGGAGATAATCTTTGGTAACTTCTATCACTTACCCTATTCAATTATTGCATTATATATATTTCAGTAAGATTATGTTAGTAAGGCTGACTTCCCAAGAGGGGGGGTGAATTGGGAAGATTGAAATTTCTTTGCACAAAATGAAATGGGTGAAGATAGCACAGTATAAGGGAAGCAACGTATAAAACAGAGCAAGCTGAAAAGTAAAGATAAGGAGAAGAAGACTCAGTGATTTATCCTGGTTCGATCTATCCACTTGACCTACGTCCAGTCCCCAAAACTACTCTTGAGATTTTTCCAATATACAATAAGAATTCAACGGGCTTCTTGCTAATGCCACAGTACAACGAGTATGCTCTGTTTCTGGAGCTTTCTCAATCTCTCTAAGCACTTCTACAATGTGCTTCCCAATCCCCTTGTGATTTCCCCTCATAAGTAAATCTATCTTCCAGATGAAGAGTAGATTGTTTACAAAGATATAACTCTCTTGAATAGAGTAGATATGAAGGTTAAAGTACAAATATTGAAGTTGAGAGAGTAAAAGCTTTTGAGAACAAGATTTGGCATAAATTTGGTATATACAAGTTTGATTTCTCTTTCCACAACTTCAAATGTTGTTATATTTATAGATTTAGGTCTCAAATGTCCGTTAGAGACAAAATCTATCCGTTGGGAAAGTTATCCAACGGTTACTCTCAAAAGCTATCCATTTACCAACCGCATTTAATGTTTCTGACATACTGAAATTCAAATTTTGGTTGGTCAACAGACGAATTTCGAAGAGACCGAAGGTTAAAGCTTTTAACGTTACAACACGAAGTTCGTCTGTTCATGAAGTGAAATTCGAATTTTGAAACTTACAGAACATTTTCACAATGTGACATACAAATTTTCAAGAAGAAAGTTTTTCGGTTAAGTATGAACAGTGTTTTCAATTTTCTACAGTGCCTTCAAAATTCGAATTTTGGAAGCCCAAAATTCGTCTATTAGTAGAACGTTCAAAGAGGCACAGTAGATCACTTTCCTCAAAATTCGAACTTTGAATAAGTGAAGTTTGTCTGTCAGAGTGATTCCTTTCAGACTAACTCCAACATTCGAAGTTACAAAACTCTGTCATTCGTATGTCAATGTTTTATTCCAACAGACTCACAATCTTAGCTTCTGAAATTAGAATTTTAATGTTCAAAGTTCGTCTGACAGAAAGCAGTTTTGAAACTTAAATCATTCTTGATCTCAGATGAACTTTAACATTGTTTCAGACGAATTTCTTCTATTTTCATAAGTTGTGATTTGTCTGAAATTCGAATTTTGAAGACTCAAAGTTCGTCTGTTTCAAAGAAGCTCCTTTCAGACTTATATGAAAATTTGAATGTTGGAAAGCCAAAGTTCGTCTGTCAGAGAGCATTTTTTCAAACTCAATTTCTTCTTGATTTCAGATGAACTTCAACATTATTTCAGACGAATTTATTTGGTTTTCACAAACTGCATTTTATCTGAAATTTGAACTTTGGAGATGTGAAGTTCGTCTGTCACTAAAAAGCTTCTTTCAGACTTTGATGAAAATTTAAATTTTGGAGAATCAAAATTCGTCTGACAGAGAAACATCTCTTCAGACTTATTCAGTTTTAGCTTGAAATTCGAATTTCCAAAGGAGAAATTTGAATTTCCAACATGACAATTCAGTTTAAACTTTCAAACTTCGTCTGTTTGTGGGTATTTTTTAAATAAGTCAAATTTTAACATAAAATCAAGGTTTAAAAACATCTTTTCTTGAACTCAAAATCTTTTACCCTCTTTTAAACATAACAAAAGATCCTACAGAAGATCTATCAGCTAATACTCAGAAATTCTCCACTTGAAGCACTTTGATCTCCTTTGATATCTTCAATCCAAGCTTTTGGATGTTGGTTTGGAATCATCAAAACTCTTGATTCAACATTCTCCCCCTTTTTGATGATGACAAAACAACTCACAAACTGGATTAGTACTTGGGTTTGCTTTAACAAGCTCCCCCTCAACATATCCATTATATTTCAAAAGATATCATATACAGCAGATCAAGTAAAGATATTCAAAGAGTAATATGCACAAAACATTGCAACAAAGAAATCCATTTATTTAATCAAGAGTTGCTATACAGAAACCAAATTAGTCAAAGTTCTAATACAAAATGCAAACATTTCAAAACAGAAACACAAAGTACTACAAGAGGACTCAAGCCTAATCTCTAAGCAAAACTTCAATTATTTCTTCTTGGGCTTGGTCTTCTTGCTGTACGTTTTCCCTTTCCCAGATTGCTCAGCAGCAGCAGCAGATTTTCCAGTTTGCCCAGTCTTCTCCCCCTTTTTGGCATCATCAGGAAGGCCATCAAAATCAGCCGGAGGAGGAATCTGAGAGACAGGAATAGCACGAAGAGGGACAGGAGCAAAAGGAATTTCTGGCTGTACTGATGCAGGAGGCTCCAAGAGCTTAGGACTTGCTTCTTCATCATCAGAGATCTCAAGCAGCTCTTGCATTTCCTACCTGGAAAGAGCCAGTTGAGCTCTCTGTTCCTCGGAAAGCCCATAAGCAGCAAGAGAAGGAAAAACTGGTTCAGCAGGAGGAAACATTTCTTCCAGCCTTCTCCTCTGAGCTTGCAGCAGAGCATTGTGAGCAATGGCAAGATAATCAAACACAGGTACAATGCTCCTCTCTTTATTGCTCACACCTGCCAGCATAGAAGAGGTTGAAATGGCTGCAACCATTCTTTCAACTTGCTCAGATTCTTGAATTGACAGAATTGAACCCTGAGCATCTTCTTATATAGGCTCAGGAAGGCTTGTTTCTTGAAGTCCTTCTTCTTCTAGTCCATAGTCCAAGGGTGGACCAGGACTTGGTGTCCTCATTGCATCAGCACCATCTATATCATCATCATGGTCAGAGGAGGCAATCTCAAAGGGGCTTGGAGGCTCAGGAATTGGAGATTAGACAGGCACAGATAACCCTGGCTGAGGTGAAGCTGAAGTGGCAGGGACTGCACTTCTGATCTTTTCATAAGCATCAGCCATCATCTTCATGTTCACAGCCAACTGATGGATCTGATCTTGCAGATGAGCAAATTTGGCATTTTGCTCATCTCTGATGCTGAGAATGAGTACAGACAGGCTGTTATACAACTCAGTGATCTTGGTTGGCTTGGCCCATGAGAAGGGAGTGGAAGGAATGTGAGTTGGCTTTGAGGGAGATGGGATAGGCACAGAGGGCTGAGTGGTAGGTCTGGCAGGAGCCTCAGAAGTACCCTCTTGCTGTAGGGAGGCACCTTCAACAAAGAAGAGATCTTCAGTTCTTCCTGCTCCCTTTCCAATCCATCTTCCTTCATCCTTCTCAATGCTCATCCTCTGCAGTTCTTCCTCCTTGAAGATTTCAGTGGGCTTGCCCTTTCCTTTCTCAATATGCTGAATTCTGGATACTGCATAATTCTGGAGATGATAGCAGCATAGGGGAGAGTGGAGTCCTTCCTCTGATCTTTAGCCTTGATCATGCGTTGGAGAATGAGATGTCCCATATTGACCAGTTTCCCACGCATGATTGCAGCCATGACATGTGCCTCTGCCCTTCTTATCAAGTTGAAGCTGCCTCCTTTGTTGAATATAATCTTGGACACTATGTAGTGCAGGATCTTTACTTGAACACTGAGGTTTGTGGGCTTCAACACATTTATTGATGGCCAATTCTCCCTCCTTCTGAACAATGTGCTCAGAATAGTACTCTCCTTGTAGTTCAGAGAGGGACCACCTTCTTCATCAGCCATATTTGCCTCATCCATGTACCCAGAGGCATTGATATCAATCTTCAGTCCATCTTGCCCAGGGATCTCCAACACCTCATTGAATGTCTCATCAGTAAGCCAAATAGTCCTAGACCTTAGATTGACTGCCCACTTCTTCTTCTTGCTGTTGTACTTCAAGGAAGCATACCATGATTTCACTACCTCATCATCATATCTCTCTAATACTTCCAATAGATTCTTGTATCTCATTACCCATATGCCAGCATCAAAATTATTGGAGACCAAGAAATCTTCCAAATTTACACAATGTGGCTTAATTACCTTTTTGTTGGCAAATTTGGTGGAGTATTCTTCTTGAATCTGAGGAGTGCTCCATAGTGGCAGTGTGGTAAGCTCGTACTCTCCAGATTGAGTACTGAAGGATGAAGTGGAAGCAACAGCAGCAGCTTCTGAAGGAACTGGAACCAAAGGTTCTGCACCTTTTGGTAAGGAGGGTCCAGCTTTCTGAGAATCTGCTTTGGATGCAGTCTTTTAGCGTTTGGTGGGAGTTGCCTTACTGGATTCATCTTTTCTCTTTGATTTCTCTCCTTCCTTTGAGGCATATTGTGATTTAACATTCCTCTTTGGTCGGGCCTCAGCTTTCTCTGCTCCAGGATTCTTGACTCTCGCCATATCTTGGATGAATGATGCTGAATGTGGCTTAGAATAGGTTTTAAATGATGCGAAAGGAAGTTTAATCGGTGGGAAGTGGCAGTTTTTGGTCAGAATTGAAGGGAATTGATAAGAGAATTAGAACAGACTCAGAGGAGTTAAGAATAGGGTTGCGTCTGTTCTTTGGAAAACCGTCGGATTTAACGTATGTAACCGTCTGACAGACGAATTTTGAGGGGTTGAAATTTGAACTTCGGGCAGTTACAAGTTAAACCGTTCAGCAAAGCTTTACTGACAGACGAATTTTCTTCTGGAAGTTCGTTTAACAGTGGCTTGGAACAAGCAATACAAGCACAACAGACGAATTTTGTTCCAACAAAGTTTGAATGTTGATGAGTAAACAGTAAGCAACCAACAAAGCATCAACCAATACATAAATTTAGCATGCAGAACTTCATCTTTCAAGCATTCAACATGAAGAACATGATTCAATAGACGAATTTTGAACTGAAAATTCAAATTTTTCAACTTTTGTGAAGGTTGTCCAACATTCGTATGTTAAGAAGTGAAAATTAGTATAACAGTGATGGACAATCATAACAATGAAATTTTTGTTTTTGAAAATTCGAACTTCCAAGATCCAATAGACAAATTTCAAGGCATCATCGAGAACTGTTCCAAGGCATAACAGGCTGAAGTTCATCTGTTAGTCAACCGAAATTCGAATGTTGACCACGTTGACCATTTCAAAAGCCCAGTTTATGAAGCAAAATACGTCTAACACACATTAAAATACGAATTTCATCTTTAAAAACTTACAGAATGGATCTAGAACTTAGAATTTTCATCATTTACTTCACTTTTTGGTTGTTCCATTCTGGTGTGCTCCAATCTTCAAGTTTATTGCCATTGAATCTTGTGGGGAGCACCTGCAACTTAAATTAAACATACTCCGATGCTAAAGTTAGAATTAATCTTAAAGATGAAACCTTTGAAAACAAGATTGCACGAGAATAACTTACAGTTCACTGGGATTTACCATACCCAATTCTCTCCTTATTTTGCAATGCCTGTCTTCTGATAGAGGCTTTGTGAGTATATCAGCAACTTGATCCTCTGTTGGGATGTATTCCAGTCTAACTTCTCCTTTCAGAACGTGATCTCTTATGAAGTGGTGCCTAACTTCAATATATTTCGTCCTTGAATGCATGACAGGATTCTTGGTGATATTTATGGCACTTTGGTTGTCACACATGATTGGTATCTCTTTCATTTTAACCTCAAGATCTTCAAGCTGCTGCTTCATCCAAATGACTTGGGCACAACAGCTTCCAGTTGCAACATACTCAGCTTCTGCAGTGGATAGGGCCACACTGTTTTGCCTTTTGCTGAATCATGAAACCAGGGCTCCTCCAAGAAACTAACAAGTTCCACTCATGCTTTTTCTGTCAATTTTGGATCCTGCAAAATCAGCATCAGTGTATCCTTTGAGATCTTTTCCATTGCCCTTTGGATACCAGAGACCCATCTGTGATGTTCCAATAAGATATCTGAATATTCTTTTCACAGTTGTTGCTTGGGTTTCTTTGGGACATGATTGGAACCTGGCACACATACAGACACTAAACATAATGTCAAGTCTGCTGGCAGTTAAGTACAGCAGGGATCCAATCATTCTTCTGTATTGAGTAATATCAAACATCTTCCCGTTCTCATCCATGTCCAGTTTGGTTGCAGTAGCCATTGGTGTTCCCATTGGCTTGGCATTCTCCATTCCAAACTTCTTAAGCAAATCCTTTAGATACTTGGATTGATTGAGAAAGATACCATCATCAAGCTATCTGATTTGTAGTCCAAGGAAGAAGTTGAGTTCACCCATCATGGACATCTCAAATTCTCCCTGCATTAACTCAGAGAATTTCTTGCAAAGAGTTTCATTAGTAGCACCGAAGATAATATCATCAACATAGATTTGAACAATTAGTAAGTCTTTATTTTCTTTCTTAGTGAATAAAGTTATGTCAACTTTGCCTCTATTGAACCCCTTTTCAGTTAGAATATTGCTCAGTCTCTCATACCATGCTCTAGGGGCTTGTTTTAAACCATAAAGAGCTTTTTTCAGTTTATAAACATGGTTTGGTTTTGTAGAATCTTCAAAACCTGGAGGTTGATCTACATAAACCTCTTCCATGATATATCCATTTAAAAAGGCACTCTTTACATCTATTTGATACAATAAAATATTTTTCATGCATGCATATGCTAGCAGTATTCTTATAGCTTCTAATCTAGCTACTGGTGCAAAGGTTTCTTCAAAATCAATACCTTCTTCCTGGTTATACCCTTTAGTGACCAATCTAGCTTTATTTCTGATTATTGTTCCAGATTCATCAAGTTTATTTCTGAAAATCCATTTGGTACCAATGACAGGATGATTTTTAGGCCTAGGCACTAAATCCCAAACTTGATTTCTTTCAAACTGATTTAGTTCTTCTTGAATAGCTAAAATCCAGTATTCATCAGTTAAGGCTTCTTCAGCACATTTGGGTTCAATTTGGGAAATGAAAGCGCAGTTGAGCATTTGATCCCTTAACTGTTTTCTGGTTTTCACTCTCTCTTGAACATTCCCTATTACTTGATCAACAGGATGATTCCTTTGATATCTCCAAGCTCTAGGGAGTTCTTGAGATGTTTCTTCATTATTTTCTTCATCAAACTCTTGCTCCCAGATATCTTCCTCTATGTTAACAGATTCAGATATCTTTGGAGGTTCAGTTTTACTTTTATCAGAAATGCCCAGTTTTTCAAAGTTGAAAGCAAGATCATCTTCATTGGTAACATGTTTTGAAACAGTTTCATTTTCAATGAAAACCACATGCACAGATTCTTCTACCACATTTGATCTTTTATTATAAACTATATATGCCTTACTCCTACTAGAATAGCCCAGAAATATACCTTCATCGGATTTGGCATCAAACTTACCCAGATTTTCTTTCCCATTGTTGTGAATGAAGCATTTGCATCCGAACACATGGAGATGGGACAGATTCAGCTTTCTTCCCTTGTAAAGCTCGCATGGAGTCTTCCCAAGGATTGGTCTAATGTAGGCTCTGTTTATGATGTAGCTTGCTGTATTCACTACATCAGCCCAAAGCACTTGAGAGAGTTCCTTCTCATTCAGCATAGCTCTAGCCATCTCTCCAATAGTTCTGTTCTTCCTTTCTACTACCCCATTCTGTTGAGGGGTCCTTGGAGCTGAGAAGTTGTGGTCAATCCCATGCTCATTGCAGTACTCCAGAAAGTATGAGTTTTCAAACTCTCCTCCATGATCAGACCTGATTGACATAATAGAAATACCTTTATCATTTTGCACTTTCTTAGCTAAGGTTACAAATGCATCAAAGGTATCACTTTTAGAGGAAAGAAATAATGTCCAAGTGAATCTAGAATAGTCATCTACAATTACAAGTACATACAGGTTACCGCCAAGACTTTTCACCCTAGATGGTCCAATTAAGTCCATATGCAGCAATTCAAGTGGTCTAGTTATGGTAACCACATTTTTAGATTTAAAAGATGATTTATTTTGTTTCCCTCTTATGCATGCATCATATTCTTTGTCCTTTTCAAAAGATATTTTTGGCAGACCAGTTACTAGCTCATTTTTAATCAGTTTAGACAATTAATTCATGTTAACATGAGCTAACCTCCTATGCCATAACCAACTATCATTATCCTGACTAATTAAACATACAGAATCCAAGGGAGGAAGTTCATCAAGATCAATAGTATAACAGTTACCATCCCTTTGAGCTTTGAGGATTACTTTGTGATCACTTTTTCTGATGACCAGGCAAAACTTTGAGTCAAACAGCACCCAATTTCCTTTATCACAGGTTTGACTCACGCTCAGCAAATTGTGGTTTAGGCTAATCACAAACAGCACCTCTTCAATGGATGTTTCTGGATTTTTGCCCATAATGCCAATACCAACAACTTTGCCGTATTGATCACCCCCAAAAGGTCACCTTTCCTCTTTTCTTGTCTTTAAGGGTGATGAACTTCTCCTTATCACCAGTCATGTGACTTGAGCAGGCACTGTCCATATACCATTTGTTGCTTTTCTTAGCTTTGAGACAGACCTGCAAAACAATGTTTATGTTTTCCTTTTAGGTACCCAAATTTGCTTGGGTCCTTTTTTGGTCAGTAGATTTTTCCCTAGATGCAGATGCAACTTTGGGAACCCATTCAACTTTCCTGCCAAGTCCATTTTTCTTCAATGCACAAGAACTGGAAATATGTCCCTTTTTGTTACAGAAATGACAGGTAGTGAAGTTACTGCTAGATTGAGTGGCAGGAAGAAAACAATGTAGATAATACTTTTGTCTTGCATGCTTTGGTTGATTATATGTTTCAATGCAAGATGACATATGATCTTTCTTTCTGTTACTCTCAACATGCACAAAATGTCTCATGTATGCATTCTGGTTTTTCTTCCTAATCTTTTCCTTGACAGCACATGGATCATAGCCAAGACCAGCTTTTCCTCGTGATATCCTTTGGCTCCCCATCAAGGCAAACAACATATCTTTACCTCTAGTGAGCCTAGACATGCTTTGTACTAAATAATCATTAGTTTGCTTAAGTTCAATGCATGAAGTACAGTAAACAGATTCAGCAGTAGGTAGAGAGGTGATTTCAGAAATGTTGCTTTGTGATTCCAGTTTATTAATCTTTCTCTTTGCTCATTTTAGTTCTTTAGCAACTTTAATAAACTCATCATGAAGCTCATGAAATGCATCAAGTAACTCAGAATGGGAAGGTTCAGATTCATATACCTCTTCTTCCTGATCACTGCTGCATGAGGGTTCGACTTCTTCAGAAGCAAGTGCCATCAGGCAGATGTTGGCAATCTCATCCTCATCCTTTTCCTCCTCATCTGAGCTGTTGCCCCATATTGATGAGATGTAGGCTTTCTTCTTCTTCCCTTTATCAGTAGCTTTCTTATCCTTTTCTTGCTTTTTGAGGAATTGAGGACAATCTCATTTGATGTGTCCCTGCTTCTTGCATTCATAGCAAGTCACAGGCTCTTTTGCCTCTCTTTTGCTTTCACCAGCTGCTCCTTTCTGGAAGACTTTCTTGTTCATCTTCTTATTGTAGAATCTTCTGAATTTTCTGACCATCATAGCTAAAGTTTCTTCATCCAGCTCATCTCCTTCATCAAATTCTTCTTCCTTTTCATTAGCAGCTTTGAGGGCAAGGCCTTTCTTCTTTCTGTCCAGCCCAGCTTCCTTGAGAGCTTTGATTTTTCCTTTATACTCCTCAAGGCTGCCAAAGAGAGCTGTGACGGAGGCCATTGATTCTCCTCTGGCTACCTCTATTGCTGTCACCTTGGGCTGCCATTCCAGAGGGAGTGCTCTGAGTATCTTTCTTACTTTTTCAGATTGAGTGTACTCCTTTCCCAGGCTCTTCAGTTGATTCATAATGAGAGTGAATCTCTTTTGCAACTCCTTTACAGTTTCTCTTTCAGTCATTCTGAAGCTTTCATACTCTCCAATGCAGGTATTCAGTCTGTTCTCCCTGACCCCAGTTGTTCCTTCATGTGCAATCCGCAGAGTGTCCAACATCCCTTTTGCAGTAAAGCATTGTGAGACTCTGTAGAATTCGTCCTAATTCAGGGCACTGACTAAACAATGCTTTGCTTTAAACTTTAGTAGGACTCTCCTTCTGTCTTCCTCATTCCACTCTGCTTCTAGCTTCTCTTTGTGCCTTCCATCTTCAGTTAGAGTCATTGGGACAAAATCTCCTTTCTCAATGACTGACCAGATATCAAGATCAATTGATTAGAGGTAAATCTGTATCCTCATCTTCCAGTACCCATAATGTTCTCCATTGAAGCCTAGTGGTTCATTGGTGTTGTTCCCTTCAGGAAGTATGCTTTCTCTAAAGCTAGCCATCTTAATTCCCGGACTGTGAGATCCTTTAAATTGGAATCCGGGCTCTGATACCACTTGTTAGTAAGGCTGACTTCCCAAGAGGAGGGGTGAATTGGGAAGATTGAAATTTCTCTACACAAAATGAAATGGGTGAAGATAGCACAGTGTAAGGGAAGCAACGTATAAAATAGAGCAAGCTGAAAAGTAAAGATAAGGAGAAGAAGACTCAGTGATTTATCCTGGTTCGGTCTATGCACTTGACCTACGTCCAGTCCCCAAGACTACTCTTGAGATTTTTCCAATATACAGCAAGAATTCAACGGGCTTTTTGCTAATGCCACAGTACAATGAGTATGCTCTGTTTCTGGAGCATTCTCAATCTCTCTAAGCACTTCTACAATGTGCTTCCTAATCCCCTTGTGATTTCCCCTCACAAGTAAATCTATCTTCCAGATGAAGACTAGATTGTTTACAAAGATATAACTCTCTTGAATAGAGTAGATATGAAGGTTAAAGTACAAATATTGAAGTTAAGAGAGTAAAAGCTTTTGAGAACAAGATTTGGCATAAATTCGGTATATACAAGTTTGATTTCTCTTTCCACAACTTCAAATGTTGTTATATTTATAGATTTAGGTCTCAAATGTCCGTTAGAGACAAAATCTATCCGTTGGGAAAGTTATCCAATGGTTACTCTGAAAAACTATCTGTTTACCAACCGCATTTAATGTTTCTGACATACTGAAATTCAAATTTTGGTTGGTCAATAGACGAATTTCGAAGAGACCGAAGGTTAAAGCTTTTAACGTTACAACACGAAGTTCGTCTGTTCATGAAGCGAAATTCGAATTTTGAAACTTACAGAACATTCTCACAATGTGACATACGAATTTTCAAGAAGAAAGTTTTTCGGTTAAGTGTGAACAGTGTTTTCAATTTTCTACAGTGCCTTCGAAATTTGAATTTTGGAAGCCCAAAATTCATCTATCAGTAGAACGTTCAAAGAGGCACAGTAGATCACTTTCCTCAAAATTCGAACTTTGAATAAGTGAAGTTTGTCTGTCAGAGTGATTCCTTTCAGACTAACTCCAACATTCGAAGTTACAAAACTCTGTCATTCGTATGTCAATGTTTCATTCCAACAGACTCACAATCTTAGCTTCTGAAATTAGAATTTTAATGTTCAAAGTTCGTCTGACAGAAAGCAGTTTCGAAACTTAAATCATTCTTGATCTCAGATAAACTTTAACATTGTTTCAGACGAATTTCTTCCATTTTCATAAGTTGTGATTTGTCTGAAATTCGAATTTTGAAGACTCAAAGTTCGTCTGTTTCAAAGAAGCTCCTTTCAGACTTATATGAAAATTTGAATGTTGGAAAGCCAAAGTTCATCTGTCAGAGAGCATTTTTTCAAACTCAATTTCTTCTTGATTTCAGATGAACTTCAACATTATTTCAGACGAATTTATTTGGTTTTCACAAACTGCATTTTATCTGAAATTTGAACTTTGGAGATGTGAAGTTCGTCTGTCACTAAAAAGCTTCTTTCAGACTTTGATGAAAATTTAAATTTTGGAGAATCAAAATTTGTCTGACAGAGAAACATCTCTTCAGACTTATTCAGTTTTAGCTTTTGCTTTTGCTTTTGCTTTTGTAGGTACTCCCTATAAGTTTATATGATAAGAATTCAGAATAATGAAGTATCCTGCTTCTGGACAATCAACATGTGCTAAAGGATATCAAAAATTCAAAGTTTTTAACATCTGCTTGTAAGTTCTATTTTTCAAATAGTCATATTTTGATTACAAACAACTGAACTTACATGTCTTATATGCCTTATTGAGGTGTTTTTGTTTGTTTGAAATTTGAATGTTGGCTTTGTAATAGTAGACTTTCAGTGCCTTAGATGCTATGCTTATGATTCAGCTTGCTCAAAATTCGTCTGTAGACTTCTTGAAATTAAAATTTTAATTGTCAATATATGTATATGCTTTGCTTGTGGATGTACAACATTCGAAGTTTGATAATTCAATATTCGCATTTTAGACTCTTCTTCACAAAGTCATGAAATTCAAAGTGTAAATTCTAACATTCGTCTATTGGACATCATTTGTTTCCATGCCGTCTATTTGAAACTTCGATTTACATTAAAACTTTGAGAACCAAAATTCGTTTGTTGAACCTGCTATCTATGTTTATGCCTCTAACAGTCGTATTTCAAGGCTAAAATACAAATGTTGAGGTATTATCGGAAAAGTGAGTCTTTGACAGATGAACTTCAAGATTGAAAATTCATCTGTCAAGGCACCCTCTCTGTGCTTTGTAAGCAACATAACTGACCAAAATTCAAATTTTGACCACTAAAATTCATCTATCAAATGGTTACATAAGGAATAGACATTGAACAAATGCAATCCTATTCAAAATTCAACCTTTATACTTCTCATTCTCTCTCAATCATTCTCAAATTCCTTTGGTCCAACTTTATTTTCCACCAATTAAACTCTAAATCGAACCTTATAAACACCTAAGAAGCATTCCTTGAAACATATTCTGAGTGAAAATGGTCAAAGTGAAGAACACCAATGTCGGGAAAGAATAGGCTAGGCCCAAACATTGAACCAAGTCTCAATCTTCATCAAAAGAAGGTAACACACAGAAATGAAAGGCCGAATCTAGTAAGGGAACACCCTCAAAGAAGTAGAAAACATCATCCAAGCCAGAATCAAAGAAACCTATGACTACTACTTCTACATCTAGCACAAGTCTGAAGAACTCCAAATGACCACTAAACCTCTTTGTAGCTATAAGCATATTCTAAAGGAGTTCACTATAAAATTTGTTGCAAAGAAGGTAATTACCCCATATTACACAAGTTTGGAGCAATTTCTTATTTCAAACAATTTTCATACTGCAATATAGATGGGAAGGTACAAAAATTTGTTAGAGATTAAGGAGAGATATGACGATGAAGTTATCAAGGTCTGGTAAGCCTCCATGAAATTTAGTAACAAGAAAAAGAAGTATCAAGTGACTAGGGTGGACTTGAAATTTGTGGCTGACAGATGAAAACCTCAATGACATTATGGAAATTCCTAGACAGGGTGGACTTGAAATTGATATCTCTATTACCAAATACATGGATGAGGATGATGAAGCAAATGAAAAAGGTGGAGAACATCTAAATTACAAGGAGAGTACAATTCTGGATGCACTCTTCAGAAGATAGGTGAACAGGCCTCAGCCAAAGAATGTAAAGCCTTCTAACCTTAGTGCTCAAATGAGGGTCCTGCACTACATAGTGTCTAGGATCATTTTCAATAATGAAAGAAGCTTTAACTTAATTACCCAGAGATGAGGCTCATGTAATGGTAGCCTTGGTCCAAGGAAAAATGCTCAACCTAGGTAATATCATCTTTCAGAGAATGATCAAGGCTAGAGATTAGAGAAAAGATTCAACTCTGCCCTGTGCCTCCATTATTATTAAGCTCCTTAAGTATGGAAGATCCAACACTTGGAGAAAGGCAAGGGAAAGCTATTTGAGGAGTTTAAAGAAGAAGAGTTAATGATAATAAGCATTAAAAGAAAAGAGGGCAAATGGATTAGAAAGGGGGTTGGAAAATTTGAAGATCTATTCTATGATGGGGGAGAGCCATAACATTAAGAAACTACCTTTGAGGCTGCTTCTACCATCTAACCAAAACCACAGCCACAACCTTACCCTACCCAACAACCTTAATCTTTCAGACCATCCAACTTGGTCAAACAAAGTACCATACTCGAGCTGTATGATTGTTTATTACAGATGATGTTGAGTATTAGGGAAGAGCAAAATGCCAAGCTTGCAAATTTGCAAACTCAGATAACTAACTTGGCTAAGAACCTCAAGGTGGTTGCTGATGCTTACAATGATCTTTGAAACGCCCTTCCACCAATATCAGTACTAGTCCAACATGAATTCTCTGATCCTCTCAAATCTGTCTCCCCTCATGTCCTAAGTCCTTTCGTAGAAGACCCCTATGATGTTACTATTGTTGCTTCTATCACTCCTTTGGCCTTGTAACACCTCTTATTGGGCCTATTTCCCATGTATTTAATCATTCTAAAGTCCATTTATATTGTAATAGGATCTTGAATCACAATAAATACCATAATAAATTTTTTCCAACTTGGTTACTATTCATTTAATTGAATTTATTTATTCCGATTAAACTTTGAAAACTCATAACTAAATCAATGAAAATCATATGCATGTGATTCAAGTCTCTAGGAATAGCTTATAACTTTGTCAACATGGGAACAATATAAGTCAGAGCAATGATTGTATTGATCTGAATAGTAAACTCTGTGAAATCTCACAATTTATACAGAAATTGCAAAATAATCATTTCAATTGGGATTAAATATAAAAATCCACCAAATATTGTACACACATCCAATTTGAGTGTTCTTTTAGACCATTGGAAAGCTCTTCCTGTCTACTTTTGAAACATATATATCATTCATACCTCACATTACAACTATCTCAATAGTACTGGGTTTCCTCCATAGAGGTCAAAATAACCATTCATATCCTAATGCTTAGCAAAACAAAAGTGATGGCATTTATATGACCATAATTCCTTTTCATATCATGCCATACACTCATTAAGACTTAAAGTGACTTGAAAACTTGAAGAAACATTTCCAACATTATCTTTACAAATTTACATAAAAGTTCCAGGTTCATAGCCCATGCTAGCATTATCAAGCTAATGATCAATTGCTTTCTCCTTTCCTTTCTCTTTCTTGGTGGTCTTACCATTGTTACTACCTATTCATGGTTAATAGATGGGAGGGTAAGATTCAAAGAATCTCAGGAGTTAACACCCAAACATGGCATCATATTATCACATTAAGCATATAGCATCAAGATGACATGTTTGAAACACATTAGCATACTTATATCACATAATTTCATAAACATTTCAATAGAGTTTTGTTTGGAAACTGGAGATCCCAGGGTCACAATGCCCCTCAATCAACTCAGCCAATACATATAATTCATCACCACACAGCATTTTAAACACATGGCAAAGCAAGAAACTTATTGAAAACATGTATGATAACATTTTGCAAGTATAAGGATTTAACTACCTTATGATGTTCCCTTGCTTTCCAAACTTGGTCCACCACTTTTAAAGCTTTCCACAACCTTCTTGAACCTATCCACATCATCATTGAACCAATTTAGCTATTGGATTCAAGAGTTACATAATACATTACTCACTAAAACCCAATTTTTTCACTTAACTCTCCTTTGACCTTTCTTTGTACAGCACACTTGTTCTTAAGGTTTTAGACCACAGTAAATCCATTTTTGAGGTTAAAATCATGAAATTCCAACTCTAAATACTCCCCCTGTCCTGACCAAAATTGTCTCAAAGGGATTGAAAAAGATTTCCTTCAAATCACTTCAAACCATCCATGGATTCATGCTTCTTGTAGTTAATCTAAGCTTTTCCCTAAGTTTATTGGTTCAAAAACTCATTCCCTTGCTAAAACCCCATTTTGGATGAAACTCTAAGGTAAAGAGGAAGCCAAACTATTCCATAAAACATGCTTTATAAGCCATAGATAGTAAACTTAAGGTGGTAGTATGGAATCTTACCAACTTGTGCTTCAATTTTCCTTTGATTTTCTCTTACTTTTTCCCCTTCTTCTTCCTTCCTTTTCTTGTGTTTTCTTCCTCTATTTTGGCTGCTAGTTCACGTGTGAAATGGAGAAGAAAGAGAAGGGTTTAAGTGGCTAATTATGTTCTTAATTATGTAACTAATCATGGTTATTTTGTGGCTAATCCTTGATTACTTTTTGCCACTTTCTTTAAGAAGTTTTCCCAAGAAATATTAAAATATTGTTTCGCCTCATATGCTTCAGAAAAGTCATGCCTGAGAGAGCTTGAGGTGTCCCAAAATTGCTCAATTTTTCCTCATCCAAATGTATCTTAATCCTGGTATATTTTAGCAGTACTGAAAAATTGCCTTTTACAGTAACAACATTTTTAGGCAACAGGATTGTTCTAATTTTATTATCATATTTTCCTAATTATCTTGTTCCAAATGGTATCTGTGTATGACTCATATCCTATCCCAGTTGCCTTTTAACCATTGGTAGGGCCCATAATTTACTTTATCGGTTTACTATTAGTTTTGGACACTCGGCACTGATTATTCCTTTATTTTTGAACATTAACCCTCAGTGCTATATACCATTGGACTTCTATCATGGAGGGCTTCATTCTAACAGTAATTTTTCATATTTACAAAATTACCATAGACTTGGGGTTAAATTATAATTTTTGAAACTTTCAGGTAATTAGGTGTAATTTTTCCTAAGTTCTTTTCCATTTCTTCCCCATGTAATTTTTTTATAAATTTTGGGACGTGGGTATCATTTTTATATTTCTTTAAGGGTAAAAATATAATTTTCTCCTTTTTTCATCCAACCGGAAGAAATATCTATTTGCCCTATTTCACACAAAATAAGGTCTGTTTGTTTTCATGAATTCCTTGTACATTTTGCATTATCATTGATTTCTTACTCTTTTATCACTTAGTATCCAATGAAATTTTGGGATATTACATTTCTACCCCCCTTAAATTAAATTTCGTCCTCGAAATTTAAAACATACCTTATGTAAACAGTGTTGAATACTTCTGTCGCATGTGTGACTCTATCTCCTAGGTTGCTTCTTCTATAAATAAGCCTTTTTAAACCACCTTCACTAGAGGAATGTCTTTGTTTCTCAGCTGTTTGACTCGATAATCTACTATTCTTTCAGGTAATACAATAAAGCAAAGATTATCTTATAAGTCATTACATTCATATTCTATAATATGTGAAGAGTCTAGTTAATATTTCTTTAATTAGGAGACATGAAAGACACTATACATGTGGCTTAGATTTGGTGGTAAGGCTAACTGGTAAGTTACGGGTCTGGCTTTTGAAAGGATTTCAAAAGGTCCAATATACTTGGGACTAAACTTTTTTGTTTTGAGAGATCGATCAACTCTAGCTGTAGGAGATACTTTAAGAAATGCATGATCTCTTACTTTAAATTCTAGCAGCTTCCTTCTTCGATCTACATAACTCTTTTGTCTACTTTGAGTCGTTAGTAGGTTTTTCTTTATCATTTCTATCTGCTTAGAAGTTTGTTCTACGATCTCTGGACCTATCAATTGCCTTTCACTCCATTTTGTCCAACAAAGTGGGGACAAGTACTTCCTACCATACAATGCTTCATAACGTGCCATCTAAATGCTGGAATGATAGTTGTTGTTATAAGCGAATTCTGCCAAAGGTAAGTATACATCCCATTTTCCTTTCATCTTTAGCACATAAGCCCTTAGCATATCCTCTAATGTTTGAATTATTCTTTCAGTCTGTCCATCCGTCTAAGGATGATATGCTGTATTGAACCTTTATTTAGTACCTAAGGCTTGCTACAATGATCTGCAGAAATTTGAAGTGAATCTTAGATCTTAGTCCGATATGATAGTGGTTGGCACCCCGTGTAATCTTACTATCTCTTTTACATATAGGTGTGCTAATTTATCCTATGTATATGTTGAACTCATGGCTGTCCATAGGGGTGGGAATAGGTCAAACCCCTATTAGGGGCCTACAACCTAGCCTACGGTAAGCCTAGTCTGGCCTGGCCTATTTATCTAAATAGGCCAAGTTCAAGCTTAAATCTAGGCCTATTTAGTTAAATAGGCCTAGCCTGATTAAAACAAGCCTAGCCTAAAGCCTATCAAATCAGGCCTGTTTACATTTTTTTTAATATTATATTTTATATATAATATAATATATAATATAATTTAAATTTATTTATTATAATATAATAATTTTTTTAGTCTACCTCCTACAGCCCTGCTCCCTGCCTGCCTTTACTTTCTCGAGTCTCAATTTCATCCTCCCTTATTCATCGCTCTCAAGTCTCAAGCTTAACCCTAACCTGAGTTGAGCTAAGCTTCCTCCATCGGTGCCTCCTTCATCAGTTTTAGTACCCAAGCAAGCTTTCCATCAACGCCTCCTTCCTACATTAGTACCGAAGCCAGTGCCGTAACCTAGTGTGACCTTCCCATCGGTAACGCAAAACCATTCCTCTCAACCCATCGCTTATCGATCTTTCTCTCATCTTCGATTAGCAGTGACTCAACATCTTCAACCTTCGATCTCTCTCTCATCTCTCCACTTCCAAAGCTCTACCACTGGACATTGAAGGACCTTACTCAGTTCGAGCTTCCGAAGTTTGGAGAACCTTCAACCATCGATCTCATCTCTCTCATGTGTTTGAAGCATCCAGTAAGTTTCTCTCTTCTCACCTTACTCAGTCTATCCCATTACTCTGCATCCAAAATGAATCTAACGTTTGAAGCATCCAGTCACTCTGCATCCAAATTTACTCTCATGCATTTGAAACATCCAGTAATTGGACAAATCTGCAAAGTTCTAACTGCTCTTTTGATTCTGTTAATTCTGCCACTTGAAGTAACATGAACTAGCTTGACATTTTATAATAAAATGAATCTGAAAGTGAAAATTTATTTTGCTACTTTACAAAGCCATGATGTTGATCAGTAAATATTGAATGGAAAATAACATACTTGGTGAGTGAAGAAGTCATATGAATTTCAATATTCCATGTATAATTCTTTTTGCAACATGAAGGGGCTGGATCATGGGAGTGGAAAAGTATTGTAGGAAAACCAAGTGGCATGGGGCTGGGCCAAGCCAACCTTTGGCTTAAACAGGGTAGGCTATAACAAAGTTAGCCTAAGTGTAGCCTACTAACTACTTGCAAAACTTATGTAAATAGGCCTATGTCTTTCAAATTGCCATATCTTGCATGTTATTTATATATGTTATAAAGCAGGCATGTTATTTTTAATTTATATATATATATTATATGTCTTTAATTTATTAATTAAGCATATATGTTATTTGTGGAGGGGATTGGCTTCGTAATAAATATAGTCTCAAGAAAAAACAAAAGGTAAGAACCTTTAATGCAATCTTTTTTTTTTCCGTAGGTCTAGTTATATATATTTATTTGGCTAGTTATATTGTGTAACATGTCAATTTTTTTTCTCATTGTGTAGGAGATATCGGAACAAGAAGAGATTATATTGAAGATTATTTGTGTTGTGACAACCTCTTTTCATATTACCTTGTAGGTTTATTGGTCTAGCTTGATTGGATTTGAATTGTTGTTGTGCTTGTGTTGTTCCTATCTCAGTTGTTATTGTACTTGTGTTGTTTGCATTATCATGAACTTGAAATTGTGTTGTGATGTTGTTTTTATTAATATAAACTCATAATTGTATTGTGGTATTGATTGTATTTTTATGATCTTATAATTGTGTTGTGGTTTTCCATATGAACTTGAAGACATCATAAAGAGGAAACCATAGTAGAATCTGTTGGCTTTCCTTGTATTTGTTTTATTCCTCATTATTGTTAGGCACTGACCCATTGTGAATAAGATGTTGCTGATGCTAGGAATTTTGAAAATTCACCTACAGGTTATGTTAGGTACAATTTCAAAACTAATAGCTTTTTTTTTTTTTTGCAATTTTGCTTTTGTTATTTTAGGTAAAATTTTGTATTTGTTAATTAATTTCTTTTTTCACATATGCTAAATATTCCTTGTGGAGTATGAGGATAAAGGCAGCATGCAAGTACTACTTTGTCATGATAAATTTCATCTAACATGTATAGGCAAGTGCCTAAGGGAGATTCATAGTCAGAGGTATGAGAAATTTGGTTAATGAATGTCAAACACTTTGGAATTTATCTAGTAGGTTGATAGGAGAGTAATGACTAATGAACATGGATAAATGAGTTTTGCATACTCTATAGGAGCCATTTTGATAATTAAATGTAATGTTGGTAAATAGTATAAACTAAAATAGGTTGAATAGATTAAATTTAGTTACAACTTGAGTATGGATTATGTTGTAAAATTAAATTTTCTTAACTTATTTCAGATTGCTATATAGGCTTTAAATAGGCCAGAGACCTATTTAAAACCAATATAGGTTGAAGCCTTCAAGCCTGTTTGAAGGCCTACTAGTTTAGTAGGCCTTCAAATAGGCTTCAAGCCAGACCAGGCCTTAGATAAGCTCAGGCCTAAGCCTAAAAAAAGCCTTAAGTAGGCTAATAAGCCAGGCTCAGGCCTAAGGCCTGCATTATAGGCCTGGTCTATTCTCACTCTTACTTGTCCACAATTATTCAGATTGCATCATATCCAAACTATGTTCTAGGTAATCCCATTATGAAATCTATTGAAATACTATCCTATTTCCATTCTGAAATCTCCAGTGCTTTTAATAATCCAGCAGGCTTTCGGTGCTCTATTTTTACTCTTTGACACACCAGGCATTTAGACACATACTAAGTAATTTCCCTTTTCATACCAGGCCACCAAAATAATTTCTTTAAATCATGGTACATTTTCGTAATACCTGGATGAATAGTATATTTACGCTGATGTGCCTCTGCCAAAACCTTTTCTCTTATCTCTACTACTAGTGGTACATAAACTCTTGTTTGAAATCTCACTAAGCCATTTTCAGATACATTAAATTCCTGCATCTCTCCATGCCTTTACTTTTCTTTAACTAACTTTATGAACTCATTCTCTTGTAGGGCTTTCAATAAATCATTTAAAAATTCATTGCCAATTCTGGTCTCATGCAACTATAAAAATAAATCTATGTCTCTGCAATCCTCCAGCATTTTCATTTCACAAATCATCATGTAAGCTACGAGAATAGTTTTTCTACTCAATGCATCACCACTACATTAGCTTTTCTTGGATGGTATTTAATAGAATGATTGTAACCTTTTAACAACTCTATCCATCATCTTTGCCTCGCATTTAATTCTTTTTTATCTTCTAAATATTTGAGGCTCTTGTGGTCACAAAACACTTCTACTATTCCACCATAAAAATGGTGTCTCCAGATCTTGAGAGCATGCACTATAGCCGTAAGTTCTAAATTGTGAGTGGGATAGTTTTCTTCAAGTGGTTTTAATTGTCTAGAAGCATAAGCTACCACTCTACCTTTCTACATTAGTACACAATCCAATTCGTGCTTACTTGCATATGTATAAAGCACAAAGGGTTCTTTGGAATTAGGTATAGTTAATACAGGCGAAGTAGTTAACCTATGCTTTAGTTCATGAAAACTATTTTTGCAATTCTTATCCCACACATAAGATTTATCTTTTCATGTAAGTTTTTGTAAGCGGCAATGCAATTCAAGAAAAGTCTTGTATGAAACATTTGTAATAGCCAGCTAAACCGAGAAAATCACATGAAGACTACTTTACTTGGGTCTACTGTAACCCCGTCCTTGGAGACAATGTACCCTAAGAATTGTACCTCTGTGAGCCAAAACTCATACTTACTTAGTTTTGCATACAACTTTCTTTCTTTTAAAACTATCAAGACTATTCTCAAATGCATTTCATATTCCTTTAAAGACTTAGAGTACACTAATATATAATTAATAAAGATCACAACAAATTTATCTAAGTAGGGCTGGAAAATCCTATTCATGTAGTCCATAAAAATTGTTGGAGCATTTGTTAGACCAAATAGCATCAATAAAAATTCGTAGTGTCATAACGAGTTCTAAAAGCAGTTTTGGGAACATCTTTTGCCTTAACCTGTAATTAATGATACCCTGATCGTAAGTCAATTTTTGAAAACATAGTGGCACCAACCAATTGATCTAATAGGTCATCAATTCTAGGTAAGGGATATTTATTCTTTATTGTTATCTTGTTTAGTTCCCTATAATCAATATATAATTGAAGGCTTCCATATTTCTTCTTTACAAATAATACTGGAGCACCCCATGGAGAAACACTAGGTCTAATGAATCCTTTTTCCAATTACTCCTCAATTTGACTCTTTAATTCTACCAACTCAGGTGGGGCCATTCTATATGGTGCTTTGGATATTGGGCCTGTTCCAGGTGCTAAGTCTATGGTAAATTCAACTTCTCTTTCTGGTGATAAATCTTTAAAATCCTTTGAAAATACTTTTGGAAATTCCTTTACCACTGGTATATTTTCAGTTTCTTCATCAACTTCCATATTGACTGAAAAGAAAACTAGGTAGGCTGAACATCTTTTTCCTAAGCATCTCTTAGCTTGAGCGATCGTTATAAAATTTAGCTTAGTCTTAGTCATTGGAATAGTTTCTGGGGTAGGCAAGATTAAAACTTCGTTTGTTGCAGTCGAGGAGAATATTATTGGCAGAAAGCTAGTTCATGCCTATTATGACATTTATATATGGAAATGTCATGCATATAAGATCTAGCATGGTGTAGAAATGTTCATATTGTATGATGCAATTTAGGCAGACATGAGATGTGGTTGCTCGATTACCAGTAGGTGTGGACACATGCAAATCATATGGTAACTGAATGATTATCAGATCCAACACATTTATAGGAAATGAAAGAATGACTAGCACCTGAATCAAACAAGGCATGCACAAGATAATCGTTTACTTTAATCATACCTTCAATAAGGTCAGGTGATTGTCGGACCTCTTGCTGCGTAAGAGCAAAGACCCTTCCCTATGCATGTGGTATGGTTCTTGCTATATCTACTCTACAATCTCCTGTAAAGTGTCCAGGTTTTTCATATCTGAAGCATATATTTTGCCTAGCTAGACTTCCACTATATGTCATGCCATATTGCTCACATACTGGAGCTTCTTTCTATACATCTCTTTTCATATCTCTTTACGTAAATCATCCCCTTCCTCTTCTGCCTCCCCTCCTACCTCTTCTATTATTCCATAACCTTTTTCTTTTCTTGCTTGATTCTCTTTCTTCAAATGTAACTTTTCTTGTACTAGTAGGGATAGAAGACATAAAGCCCTTATGATTCAAACTTCCTTCAGTGATCCTACTAACTTCAACTAGCGTATTGAAGTCTCTAATCCTCATAGGTGCTACTCTTTCTCTGATAGCTAGTTTCAAACCTCTTTCTAGCTTTTTCGGTCTTCCATCGTTCATTATCATGTTGCTATAAGTATGTAGAATACCTTGCTAACTGTATAAAGGTAGCTATATATTCGTCGACCGATTGATTTTCCCCTTGTTGAAGCATAATGAATTCAACTTCCTTCTCATCTCTTATTGACACTGGTAAGTACTTATCATAGAAATACTCCAGAAATATCTCCCATGTCAAGGGTATGTTACGTGCTTGCAGAATTAGCTCTGTGTTTTGCCACCATCGATCTGCCTCTTTCTCAACATTATAAGTGGCTAACAAAGCTTTCATCTCGGAGGTGCATCCCATTAGTCTGAATATCTTTTCGAGACTCAGTATCCAATCCTCTACTGCCTGAAAATCAAACTTCCTTCAAAGGAAGGAGGACAATGCTTCCTAAACTTAGCTATAACATTCTGTTGATTGGCAAAGTCAATCGTTGCCTGATTCATCACTGCAGCTGGAGTTTCTTGCTGCTGTGGACTTTGAATTGGCACCTCAGTTCTAACCTCAAGACATTCTCTCTGATCTACTATAGTCCTCTGTAAATTCTCAATAATCCTCTGCTATTGATCCAATATGTTCATAATGACTTGCAAGGAATCAACCTGCTGTGGAGTAGCTTATTGCAAAATATCTTCCTGTGGAGCTCCTCCCTGTTCAGTAGCTACTTCTCTAGTTTGTCTTCTGGTACGTGCCATTTTAATCTACACAATATTAAAATTGTAACATCCTCTATTCAAACACCTCCAAATCTGACCAAAACCTTTATAAAACAAACAAACATAGCCCCAAACATCACAAGGGAACTTTCCAATTCTTTAGAGTAACAGAAACACACCAGAAAGGCACCTGAACAGGACGAGGTAGCGGTCTGCCATAGTGACGCCGCGGCTCCAACCCTTCACAGACTCACTGGCGCTCACTGTTTTGTTGGGGCCACGGCCCCAGCAGAACTCATATCAGCAAAATGCTGATTTGCCGGGCCAACTTCAAACTGGCATAACTTCTTGCGTCGAACTCCGATTGACATGATTCCAACTCCTACAGATCTCTCTCATCACAATCTAACCATGGATACCAATTTCAACCAAAACTAACTCCATTTTCAGATTCTATACACCCAATACCGTTTTGGCCACTTCTTGACCAAAACTCATAACCTACTACCTCCAATTGCCACCAAAGGCAACTGGACACCCTAAGACCCTTCACACAGGTCATATTTGGCTAGACTAACATGTCCAAGGAGGTTTTACCCCGAAGAAACCTTTCCTTCGAGAATTGACCCCCTTGAAACCCCAAAACCGCATAATGGGCTATATGCCCACACTCACATTCATGGCCCAAAACCACACTTAGGCTCGTATTCAATCATTCTAGCATACAAATACCTGCTCATACATTACAGACTTATACCGAGGTCTGCCATCAATCTCACACATCATCCATCACGTACACATCTTGCATAACATTCATCAACATTACTATCATCCCATGATATAATATGCAAATAGTACTCCCAGGACTCTCATTCAAGCAACCAACTATAACAACCTACTTGGCACAGAATTACATAAACTAAATTATAACCACCAAATATACTTGGAATTCCCGAAGACCGAACGACTACTAACTTCTTGATCTCCTCCAGACTAGCACCACCAGAGTCTTCACCTAAAAGGTTAGTCATGGAGGGGAGGGGTGTGAGACAATGTCTCAGTAACCGGGATCAACAGCACATAAACATATATATATATATACAAATATGAATCATATAACATATGAATGCAATGTAAAATGCATGATATGCATGTCGTCCTCTCTGGGACTCCCATCCTTATCCTCCCTAACACACATACAAATAACCCATCCTTATCCTCCCTAACACACATACAATTAACCCATCCTTATCCTCCCGAACACACATATACAAATAACTCATCCTTATCCTCCCTAACACACATATACAAATGTCACATACTCCAACCTTATTCTCCCTAACAAATACATCTATCATCATACGTTATATATATATACATATCATCATTTCTTCACCACTCCGTCCACCGTATAACATAGTCTCACAATATCATGTGGTGATGCTAATGTATCATCATATAATCATCATCATGTATGCACCATTTCATATCATATCAATGTCAACATCATATGTATCATCATCACAATCATCACAATGTCATGTATACATCATATCATAGCATATCAATGTCACCCTCATGTATCTCATCATCGTAACTATACTCATCATCTACTCTACTCATACCACGATATATAAAAGTGGTACACACAAACACATCAATATCGTGGTATGAAAGAGACATGCATATATATATATACACAACTATACGTACCATCATACAATATCGACAAAACAAACACCCGGTTACCTCAGGTTATCAACACCTCGCACGTAGGGTTTAAGCAAGCCTCCAGAGCATCCCAATCACGAACCATGTGCCTCCAATAGCCAATCTACCATTATAACAACATAATACCTTTAATTAACATAACTGTCATAACATTACAATCCATATTCTAGTCGTCCAAATCGAAGAGAAAAAAGAAGAGGAAGAGAGTATATCCACTTACCAATTGAGAAACAAGCTTTTATGGCCCAGAAAACATCCCCCCAGGTCGGATTTGGCGTGCCCTAGCAGAGCTTCTCACTGCTTCTCCGTCGCTCCCTCCATTTCTCTCTTTTCTTTTCATCCGAAATGATTCTGATTTAAACCAGATTCGCGACTCTCGCTGTAGCTCCAGATAAGTCCGCCACGGCGTCACCAGTTTCAGCCGGGAAATGTCACTAGAATTGGCTCTCACTGCGGCTGCCCTGCTTCTCGCCGCGGCGTGGAGCTCATTTCTTCTCCACTTGAACCTTCCTTCGTCTTGTTTCCTTCGATCCTGCATACAATGCCAAAGACAAGCATCATGAGGGGTGTTACAAAAATCACATTCATATAGTAATCATACTCAGAGAATGTATAAACATATTATTTTATTCACATAGTCACTATAAACATGCTTTCCTTCATAGTCTTTTCTACATCATTATACATCAATCTTTCTATTTCACCTCTCATACTTTTTATGACTGCTTATATATTACATCTCAAAATTAGCAGTCAGTCAACATTCTTTACATAAATACATGTTCACATATGCATAAGACCTAACTATCCTCTATGAGGAACTAGGACTATCTAGGAGGTAAGTAGTTACTGGATCCTCCTCCAGATCCTCCTTTGGATCCTCTTCTGGATCTTCCTCAGGATCCTCTTCTAGTTGTTCCTCAAATTGTCCCTCTATCGGGTTCTTGTGGTTTAGGAGCTTTACAGGCAATGACAGATCCAAAGGGGGGCACGTGGGGGTACCTACCCCCCCATGGTCCTCATCAGCCTTTGTAGTATATATGATTTATTTTGTAAAAAGATGCTGAAATAAATTTGAGCCCCCCCAGATTTGGTTATTTAAAATTTGAGCCCCCCATTCATTCATTTCTAGATTCCTCACTATTTACAGGGTCAGTCTCAGCCCATCCAGTATTCCTCAGTTCCATCCTTAACTGTTCACGATGCCTCAATTCTCGAAGACATTTCATGAAACTCACTAGCCACTCTCTTCTCATCTCATCCTTTACTATGGACTAATAGTCATCATCATCAGGCAATATGGTAAGGACTATATCTATCCATGCTGGCTCACAGAAAGGCTGACCTTGAGACTCCATAAATTCTTTTGCATCCCTTAACATATCCAAGAAAGTAGTCATTGGGGAGTCCCAATAACTTCGAAGACTTTCATTATAAAATCTAGCCACAATCTCTCATACTTTCTGAGCTTCGTCAGGGGGAACTTCAGGAACTTCTAGAATTGGCTGCTTCCCTAAATTACCCTTCTGTATCTTCTCCTTCTTAGCCTTCTTGACTTTCCCTTCTGTCATGAAATTCTTAACATAGTGAGCTAAGTTTTGGTGCTCCCTTCCTTCTGACTTGGCTTTAATAGGTCTCCAAAACTCGTCATTTGCTATTTCATTGAGGAGGGTGGTGATCCAGATCGGCTCAGGGTATTATGTTCCTGTTCCTTATAGAAATTTCTTAACTCTTGACACTCTACTCATAAATGCCATTACTTGCTCCAGTCCCTCTAAGTAAGCTCCATATTCCCTTGAGCACTTATGTATGATCCAGTATACTATAAGTTCTACATCTGCCAGTCTATCATCCAGGGTATTATTAGGATCCAACAAAAATCCTGCTATGTAGTCCACAACTTCATATACCTCAACCGCCCTTTCCTGTGGCGGGGCATCTACAGGAGGAACTACCTATATTGGCACTGCTGGGATAGCCTCCTATGTTGGTTGAGAATTTTCTACTTCAGATTGTCCTTCTTATATATTCTTAACAGGAATCTCATTGGAGCCTATACTTTCCTCTTGATGGTGTATCTTTGGTACCATCTCAGGTTCTTCATAATCGTCCACAACTGAGTTGTTATTTGTTAAAGGCATCTTTACTATCCTTCAATCACAATAACAACTAGTTAGTAGAGTAATACCAAGGAATAATTTATTTATTAATATTCCTTTTTCCTAAATTTAAACTGTACTGGCCAATTATTATTGTTCTGGAGCCTAAACCATTGGCTCTGATACCAAAAAGTGTAACACCACTTATTGGGCTCATTTCCCATGTATTTAATCAATCTAAAGTCTATTTGTATCGTAATAGGATCTTGAATCATAATAAATTTTTTCCAACTTTTGTTACTATTCATTTAATCGAATTTATTTATTTTGATTAAACTTCAAAAAATCATAACTAAATCAATAAAAATCGTATGCATGTGATTCAAGTCTCTACGAATAGTTTATAACTTTGTATACATGGAAAAAATATAATTTAGAGCAATGATTGTACTGATCTGAATAGCAAACTCTATGAAATCTCACAATTTATACAAAAACTACAAAATAATCACTTTAATTAGGATTAAATATAAAAATCCACCAAATGTTGCACACATATCCAATTTGAGTGTTCTTTGGACCATTGGAAAGCTCTTTCTGTCTACTTTTAAACCATATATATCTTTCATACTCCACATTACAACTATCTTAACAGTAGTGGGTTTCCTCCATAAAGGTCAAAATAACCATTCATATCCTAATGTTTAGCAAAACAAAAATATGGCATTTACATTACCATCATTGTAACACCTTACTTTTTAGACTCATTTCTCATGAATTAGACTCCATTTTAGTCTGATTATACTTAATCATAAGCTTGAATCACATAAAAATGAAAATCAAAATTTCTAAAATTTTCGGTTACTGTTCATATGGTAGTTTTCACTTTGCCAACTGAAATTTGAAAATTCATAACTAATTTTAGAAAAATCATTTCATTGTGATTCAAGTATCTAACAATAGATAACAACCTTATTTACATGGGAAAAATATGAACCAGATCATTCTCTTGACCAATTTATACAGTTTATTCCTCAAACATTTACTATACATTTGATCATTTTCTCTTTGCAAGGATTTTGGCCTTATATTTAAAAATTTATATCTCACTCTACCCTGAGCCAATTTATGCATTTCTTATGTCATTGAAAATCTCTATGAGTATAATTTCTATAAATATTTTTATTGTACATTTATTCAACTTTTACAAGGCATAACATTAACTTAAATCATAAAGGGTCAGAATTCCACTTTTGCTGGAACAGTTTTGGGAAAACCTCCATATCTCCTTTCATATAGCTCCATTTACCTCCAAATCAGTGGCATATGAAACTTAAAACATATACCTTTGCATAAATATAAACCACTGAATTTTTGGAGCTCTACACGATTTATATCATCTTTTTAATGTTTCCAGTACCTAACTTTTAGTTTCCATTTTTCCCAATCTTTCTCTATTCTAAACCCTAAATTTGAAAAATCACTATAATTCATACATAGCTCTAAATGGAATGCTCTTTAGACCATTTTAAAGTTTGTTCTGTCTACTTTAATAAAATATATAACACTTATATTGGAAACTCTGTTTCAAATAGAATTCTCCTGCTCAAATCAACACTGGTCATCTTGTTCATAATTATGCCATAACTCATATACTAAACTTCATAAACCTCATGCATCAACATTTATTATTCCAAATCCACACATATCATCATAAGAGAACTTTAAGGAACATAATCATATATAATTACATAATTTCATCTCATACATATATGATACATATTTTCTCAACTTAGCATTATAACTTGCAAACAACATTATGCTTCATCCTCTTTCTTCTTTCTCCTTGGCACTCTTGACCCCTTCTTACCATAGCTTGGGCCTAGTCATGATAATTATTTGGAAGGGTGAGATTCAAAGAATCTCAGTAGTTATATCCAATCATGCATTCACATCATCATATCATTTCATAAAATCATCAATGAAAATCATAACTTCATATTATGCCATACAATTCCATAAAAATTTTGGTATGGTAACACTTTGTAAAATGGACATTCTAGGGTTACAAAACTCTTCAAACATTCAACCAACAATGAAAATATATCATAAAGCATTCAGACAATTATATGACATAGTCATATTATCATGAAAATAAAGTATGACAACATTAAGCATAACAAGGAAAATAACTACCTTCTTGCTTTTCAATGATCTCCGAACTTTGTGGACACTTCCATTGATCTTAAAAACTTCTTGAAACCCTATAGCATCATGAAATAATACCATGAGCCACTGATTCATTAAGCTCAATCATAAAGTGACATACTTGATCTAAAAATTCTATTTTGTTTTCCCTTGAGCTTTCTTGTACAATATGCTTATATCTACCTATTTTGGACCCAAGAAATCCATTTTTGGGGTCAAAATCATGAAATTCCCTCTCCTTTTCAAACCCTAAATAGGTAGAAATTTTTAGAAAAATGTAGAAAAATATCTACCCGATTAATTTGCAATCTAATGGCATAAGACCTATACATCCTTTTTTATGGTCTGATTTTTCCATGGCTTCACTTTCTCTCTCCTCTCTCTCTCTAGGCAGAAATTTTCAAAGGTAAAACAAAGAGAAATGCTCCATGAAGCTTCACAAAACTTATACATAACCAAGATAGTAACCAAAGAAGCTTACCTTGGAAGTTTGGAACCAAGCAAAGTCCTATAGCCTTCTCTTTTCTCCTTCTCTTTTCCACATTTTCTCTCCCTCTTCTTCCACTGGTTCAGACGTGTTTAAGGCTGAGGAAGATGGGTTTCATGGTTGACTTGGAGTGGTTAAGTGATTTAAGGCATAAACCAACCTTAGTTACTTTAATTTTTAACTTGAGTTACTTTCATTTTAATAAAGATTTTCAAAAATTCCCTTTGCATCCCACTCAGCATTTCAGACATGATTCACTCTCTTTTTAGTCAAAAATTGCTTCATGAAGTTTAACGGACCAAAATACCCTTTACTGATTAAATTTACCCGTACCGATTAAGTATTTTTGCCAAATTTGTCATTAAATTGGTACAGGATTATCCAATAATTATTTTTGGTCCAAAATCATTATCTAGATCCAAAATATATTTTATTAAGGTTCAATTATTGTCCTTAGAACAATATTGCCTTTTCCTGCTGTCTAAATGACATTTATCGAGCAAAATATTAATATTAAAACCTAATTACCCAATAAGTATTATTTGATCTCATTAAATTCCATACTATATACCATTGGGCTTAACTCCTTGAGAGCTTCATTTTGACTATAATTTTTTATATTTCCAAAAATACCCTTAACTTAGGACTAATTTATAATTTTTAAAACTTTCAAGTCATTAGGTGTAATTTTCCCCAAGCTTATGCCCGTTCCCTCTCCACGTGAAATTCTTCTTTCAGGACTAATTTGAAATCATTCTTAATCCTTAGGGCCATAATATAATTTTCTCATTTTTCCATTTAACCAGGAAAAATGACATATTTGCCCTTCTTTACACTTAACAGTGTCTCACCATTTTTCCCAACTCTTTTTACATTTTACGATGTCAACTTTTTCATTTTTGGACCTTAAATGTATTATTCACATTTTACTTCTAATTTGAAAAATGACAATTTTGCCCTTAAGTCGGGTCAAAAACATAATTATCTATTCTTTCAGATATTTTCTTGTAATTGCACCCAATGACCAAATTTTTTATTATTTCCTTTCACTATTCACATTAACTTTTAAATTGGTCTATCTCTCAACCTAGACCTCCCGGGTACGCAATACTTATACCATTGTGCTCAGCTTGGAGTGAGCTTTCATTCAAGTGGTATATTGCATATTTTCCGGGATAAATTCTGGAATTAATTTCTGCTAAGGAGCTTATGGAAATTAATTCCAATTAAGGACTGAACATAACTTCTTCAGAAAATTAGATGAGAAATTAATTCCTTCTAAAGTCTGATTTTATATAACCTTTTCATCTCACTTCATTTCTCATCTTTTATTCATTTTATAACATCTCATAAAAATAGGAATATTACAATAATTCCTTTTCATATCATGCCATACACTCATTAATACTTAAAGTAATATGAAAACTTGAAGAAACATTTCCAACATTATCTTTACAAATATACATAAAAGTTCCAGGTTCATGGCCCATGTTATCATTATCAAGCTAATGATCAATTGCTTTCTCCTTTCCTTTCTCTTCCTTGGTGGTCTTGCCATTGTTACTACCTATTCATGGTTAATACAAAGGAGGGTGAGATTCAAAAAATCTCAGTAGTTAACACCCAAACATGGTATCATATTATCACATTAAGTATATAGCATCAAGATAACATGTTTGAAACACATTAGCATACTTGTATCACATAATTTCATAAACATTTCGGTAGAGTTTCATTTGGAAATTGGACATCTCAGTGTCACAATACCCCTCAATCAACTCAACCAATCATAATTCATCACACATATCATTTTAAACACATGACAAAGCAAGAAACTTATTGAAAACATGTATGATAACATTTTGCAAGTATGAGGATTTAATTACCTTATGATGTTCCCTTGCCTTCCAATCTTGGTCCACCACTTTTAAAGTTTTCCAAAACCTTCTTGAACCTATCCGCATTATCATTGAACTAATTTAGCTATTGGATTCAAGAGTTACATAATACATTACTCACTAAAACCCAATTTTTTCACTTAACTCTCCTTTGATCTTTCTTTGTACAACACACTTGTTCTTAAGGTTTTGGACCATGGTGAATCCATTTTTGAGGTTAAAATCATGAAATTCCAACTCTAAATACTCCCCCTGTCCTGACCAAAATTGTCTCAAAGCGATTGGAAAAGATTTTCTTCAAATCACTTCAAACCATCCATGGATTCATGCTTCTTGTGGTTAATCTAAGCTTTTCCCTAAGTTTATTGATTCAAAAATTTATTCCCTTGCTAAAACCCCATTTTGGACAAAACCCTAAGGTAAAGAGGAAGCCAAACGAATCCATAAAATATGCTTTAAAAGCCATAGGTAGTAAACTTAAGGTGGTAGTATGGAATCTTACCAACTTGTACTTCAATTTTTCTTTGATTTTCTCTTCCTTTTTCCCCTTCTTCTTCCTTCCTTTTCTTGCGTTTTCTTCTTCTGTTTTGGCTGCTAGTTCACGTGTGAAATGGAGAAGAAAGAGAAGGGTTTAAGTGGCTAATTATGTTCTTAATTATGTAACTAATCATGGTTATTTTTTGGCTAATCCTTGATTACTTTTTGCTACCTTCTTTAAGAAGTTCTCCCAAGAAATATTAAAATATTGTTTGGCCTCATATGCTGCAGAAAAGTCATGCCTAAGAGAGCTTGAGGTGTCCTAAAATTGCTTGATTTTTCCTTTTCCAAATGTATCTTAATCCAGGTACTTTTTAGCAGTACCGAAAAATCACCTTTTATAATAACTTAGCATTTTTGGGCTATAGGATTGTTCTAATTTTATTTTCATGTTTCCCTAATTATCCTATCCCAAATGGTATCTGTGTATAGCCCATGTCCTATCCCACTTACCTTTTAACCATCGGTAGGGCCCACAGTTTACTTTATTGGTTTACTGTTACTTTTGGACACTCAACACTAAGTATTTCTTTATTCTTGAATATTAACCCTTAGTACCATATACCATTAGACTTCTCTCGTTGAGGGCTTTGTTTTGACAGTAATTTTGCATATTTACAAAATTGCCCTTGACCCAAGGTTAAATTATAATTTTTGAAATTTTCGGGTCTAGGTGTAATTTTTCCAAGTACTTTTATATTTCTTCCCCAAGTAATTTTTATATATTTTGGGAAGTGTATGCCATTTTTATATTTCTTTAGGGGTAAAAATATAATTTTCTCATTTTTTGGTCAAACCGAGAAAAATGATCTATTTGTCATATTTCACGCAAAATGATGTATATCCATTTTCGTGAATTCCTTGTATATTTTGCATTATCATTGATTTCTTACTTTTTCATTACTTAGTATTTAGTGGAATTTCAGGATATTACAGGCCTCAAGCAATAGAACTAGTCCTGGTTCATCTCTAGATTATACAATGGAGGAAGAAGCCACTCAAGCAGAGGGTTCCCATGAGCTAATGATGGAGGAAGTTGCTCAAGACTTAATTATATCATCACAAGAAACTGAGCAAATGGAGAAGCTTGTTACAGATCTTACAACTGCACCTATCATTCAAGCTGCTCTCAATGAGGAAGGAGGGATCATGCCTTACATTGATTTTACTATTGTTGCACATGATGATGTAGTGGAAGCTCAGAAGCATAGGATAGATGAAATGTTCGCTGCATTAGTTCCTCAACCTCCATCCTCTGGATATGGCCTCTTAGTGGAACAACGAGCCAAGTTGGCTAACATCTTAAAGGAGGCTTGAGAACTATCTTAATGGGTTGACGATAATTTTCCTCAGATACCTCCTTCAGTGCCATTTATTCCAGTTCCTTTTCAAGCCATTGCTACCGATTAAGTGCCTCCTCCCTCTATACCTGCTCCTGCTCCTAATACCAAAAAGGAGGAGAAAGAAACTAGACGAACTAGAGAATTGAAGCTACAACTATACAAACTGAAATTGGACAATCTGGAGATGCTGGACAATTAGGAAAAATGTATGGCAAAATGATCAAGCTCAAGGCCAAAAGGAAATGACTAGTGATAGAGCTTCACAGCTTAGATCCTTTTAGGATTTATTAGAACTCTGTAAGACTGTGTGACTTTGTGATGTAATTTTATCAACATACTTGTTTGAACCTGTTTGAATTCTTGTAAAGAACATATTTGGATTAATGAAATTTGTTTCAACTTTCCTTATCTATTCTCTACTCTAATACATGTGTTGCACTTATATGTTAAATTCAACTTTTAATACATATCTTAAAGGGAAGCATTTTCTGTAATTAATTTACTTATACTTTAACTCACCTTATTTTATTGTGAAAAGTTCTGTTACTAGGTCTTAATTTGCTAAAGGGAGCAAATGATATTTCAACATCTCTCCTTAACCCTAAGGGAAGAATGTAACAACCCTTCAACTTTGAGATACCTTTTGTGATGTGTGCATATTATAATAATATTATTAACAAGAAACATCATAACATTTGGTTTCACAATAGTTTCAAGCAACAACTGGAATATCCCTAACAATTAGTATCAAATTTGATATTAGTAAAAATTAGCATAATCTAAACATGCAATGCATAATAAGTTTTGATGATGCTTTACATTTCAACTTGTGCTTCATTATATGCTTGACATAACCCTAGACATCTGTTTTTACTGGTAAAACCTCACAAATAGAGCAAGAAGAATTATAAGAGAATTTCACCTCAAACCTTTTTGTTGATGTTGAATAGAGGGAGAAGTTGTGTGAAAAGTATGCATATGCTTAATTTGGAATTATGTAAATTGAACCACATTATATGTGTTAATTATTCATTAAGCATATTTTTCACTAGCGATTTGTTATCATAAAAAAGGGGAAGATTGTTAGGTTTAATATAATATGTTTTGTTGATGACAAATGTAGAGCAATAAGGAATAAATGCATCATATTTGTATAATAAATGTATTATTCCTTAAAGAAGTAAAATGTGCATTAGCGTATATTATTATGGATATTTTAAGGTGTGGATATACCTTGGATTTCTTTGTTACAGTCGGTTGGTGCTTAGGGTTAATGATTACATATGATAAGGATTGGTAATTTGTGATGGTAATGAGAATTTTATTATGTATAGGTTGTGATACTGCTCAATTAGGATCTCTTAACTTCGGGTTGTATTTGGAAAGCGTTGAGTTGGTGGTGGTTGCTCCTTTTAGCCTACCAAGGTGTCGAGTAGGTTGGATGGTTGGGGTAATTAGGGTTTTTCTTTCTATGTTTGTGATATATGTTCCATTATTTTCATATCATGATATGTATGCTTTATATACATGTTTTAGCTTTTCATATCATGATATGTATTATAACTCAGTTATGGTTGATCATATTCATATCATGATATGTGCAGTTACACGACTAATAAGTTATCTATCCCTATCTTATTGTATGATGACAATAGCAATATGATGTTAGTGAATATAATATATCTAAACTGTGATGATTATTAATATGAAATAATGATTATGCACCCCATGATATGTTGTGTACCTTCACATGACGTGCCACCAAATTAGAAAGTAATATGTGTTGACATGTTAGCATGCACTGGACATTGTCACATTGTGTATATTGTTAGGACATATGGTTTGGGCTACGATACTATATATACCACGTGGTATGCCAATCCGCTAGATTCCACACGGGGCCTTATGTTCAAGTTGTGTGGCTTGTGTATATTCTTGTCACTAAATAATCATCCTATGGCCGAGAGACTTGAATGGTTGTGAATTTGGGATGCGCCTTCTCTAAATAGCCACCAATTCGGGTGGTTTAGGAGAAGGGGAGCCATGGTCCAACCTTTCGTGCAATGGCTTCTGACTAGGACATGACCATTGGAAGAAGAGCTAGGTGGTGACCTCGGAATCGACTGTCACGGGTCATTGGAAGGGGGCTACTAGTTAAGGTTACCTTGTCATGGTAACTAGCTCATGGTTCTAACTGTGTATTGATGGGATTGTTGTCTGCATATTATGCATACTGCATTAGTGATGAATTATATATATTATTAGCATGAAATTATGATTATGTGTATGTATGTGTTTACTCTTGGTTATTGGGACGTATGTCTCATAACCCTATAACTAACAATTCGGGTGAAGACTCTAGTACTAGTTCAGAGAAGTCCAAGGAGTCATAGGCCTCTCTTCATTTGGAATTTCATGTATAACTGGTAGTTATAAGTTATTCATTTTATGTAATATTGTGCCAAGTAGATTGTTGTTGTTTGGTGTCGATATGAGTGTCTTAGAAGTATTATTTGTACATTATATGATGATAGGATGATTGTGATGATGATATTTGGATGATATAGATGATTATGCAATGAAATTGATGATAAGGGATGATATGTGCTAAGCGTGGATATGTCCTAGGCACGAATTGTATATGTGTGATTATGATATGGAGCCTGATATGGGTCATTATTGTTGGAGCACGTGTTCGTGAGCTACAGTGCTTTCATGTGTGAGCCCAAATGGGATATTAAGGCTTGTCTGTATGTTTTGGGCATATAACCCATTATGAAAAATTAGGGTTCATAGGGATCAAATCTTGGAGGAGTGGTTTCTTTAGGTACAACCTCCTTGAACAAGTTAATTGTAATGATTGGGACCTGTGTGAATGGTCTCAAGATGCCAAATTGCCTTTAGTGGTAAATGGATGTGGTTGGTGGTTAGTTTTAGCCAAAAAGTAACCAAATTAGTCACGAGTGTCTAAAACATCTATATGGAGATGGATTGAGGTGAAATAGGTGGTTATAGTTAGATTGGGATGATATTGACTTATAGGAGTTGGAATCAGATTAATTGGAGGTCAAAGCATAAAGTTGTGCGCGTTGGAAATTCACCCCAAAAACTTGTCAGCAGGGGCGTCATAGCGCTTAAAGCTTGGCCATGGCGCCAAGTTTTTTTGCCTCTCCCAAGCTATGATTAACTGTAAGTCGTCACGGCCCAACGTTGTTTTGTTCTTGATCTGAGACTAGGTTTTTAATGATGAAGGAGTTGTTTTTAGGGCTTTTGGGAATAGGTTATTGCATTTTGGATGATTGGTGAATGTTGTTTTGGCAGGGTGTTATACATGTAAATAAATGAAAATTCGAAAAGTAAAAAGGAAATTGAAGAAATGGGAATAAAATATAAGTAATAATATAATAAAACAATGCATCAAGTTCATATGGGCTATAACCTATAAATAGTAAATTATAAGGAATGCATATAATGTAAACTAATCCTCTACCTGTCTTAGTGTGTGAGAATCTAGAGAGGAAAAGCAGGGATTTTCTTTGGGGTAGTTTAGGGGAGGAAAAAAGGGTTCATCTTGTGTCAGGGGATAAAGTTTGTGAGTCTAAGGAGAATGGCGGATTAGGCTTGAGACATTTCAGATTACAGAATAAAGTTTTTATGATGAAGCTTGGTTGGGGGCTCATTAAGGAGAGAGATGCTTTATGGGTTAAGGTGTTAAGGGATAAATACAAATGTGGCATTGATTTAATTCCTCGTGTCAATCTGGAAAGAGGTGGTTCGGGTATGTAAAGGAATAAAGAATACTTGGGCAGATACTCTAAAGGGTATATTGCTTGGAATGTGAGTAGCGGGAAGAATGTGAATATCTGGATGGACGTTTGGGTACCAGGCTTAAATGCTTTACATGAATATGTGTTGGCTCTTATTCCTTCACATTTATTGGATTGCAAAGTTGCTGATTTCATCTCACCTTCTGGAGGATGGTATTGGCACAAGGTGGACTTTCTATTGCCCTCAAATATTCTAAGATTCATCAGGTAAATGTTGGTAGTAGGAGTATTTTTGAGGATGATGTCTGGTGGAAAGAGTCTAGACACGGGGATTTCACAACAAAATCAGGGTATAATATGTTGGTTAAGTGTACCCAGAACCTTGATTTTAAGCTTTGGAAACATGTGTGTGGAAACTATAAGTTCCATATCGCATTATAATTACTTTCTTGTGGCTGATTCTTAATGGTTGTTTGTTGACAAATGAAGCCCGAATGAGGAGGAATATGATCGCTTTAGATACTTGTCAGGTTTGCCATAGTGGTATGGAAAGTATAATTCATGTATTACATGATTGTGATGCAATAGATCTTTATGGTATAGTGTTGTACTGAGCAGTTGTTGGTTGCATTTCTTTTCTATAAATCTTGTGAACTGGGTAAGGTGGAATTTGTTGTTGTTAGGAGAAGTAGCCTCTAGTTTAAAGGAATGGCAAAACTTTTTTGCCATTATTATCATCTAGGTAAAGATGCGATTATTTAATTGTTGTGTCAGGCGAATGGTGGAAAATGGGAAGATGGCTTGGAAGTAAAATGTGATTGTAAGAAAGGGCCGTGAATCTGCGGATGTTATGCAGAATAGGTGTGTTGTGTGATCGGGATCCTACAAGTATATAGGGTCGATCATAGTAATAAAAAGTCCGAAGTATTCCGGAGTGGAACCCAAGGGAGGTTGTGAAATCTATTAGTCCACAATTTTTAATCCAAGGAAACAATCAACAAATTGAATGAGGAAATTGAGAAATTAAAAGAAAGCAATAAATTGAATTGTAGGTTGATTCAGTTACTAGAAGTGTTAAGGGATCGGGGTTCATCTATCAGGATAACTCAGTTAATTTCTTGATTAGACTCTATGCAATTATAGTGATAATTGTTTCTTTTAAGTTCTAATCACCTCTCAATATAATAGTCCTTGTTTAATTAGAGTTGAATTCACTCTAGTTCAACTCTCTCATCTAAACAAACCATGAAGCTACAATCAAGTCACCGTAGATTCCTAGATCTATCTCTAGTCTAGTTATCTACGTTTGTCATCCTATGTCTAAGCTTACTCTTCTCCTCTCGGTACTTGAAATTCGCTCACAAATTAGATTCTATAGTGGCCAGTCATAAATCAGTATTCAAATAAGGAAAACAAATATAATTATAAAAATTCAATCAGATAGATGTATATAAAATTTCCAGAGTCATAATTAAACTCATCAAATGAGTTAATCTCAATTAGGCTATATCTCTACCCTTGACTGGGAATTTAGTAATCCATAAAATTAATTATCTTAACAAAGTTCAATTCCCAAATCATAAAACAAAAAAAGCTAAAGATAAAACTAGAAAAGAGGAAACTCGAAGATTGCTCCAGAACTCCCTCAATCTCTTGCTTTCCATGTCTCCTGATCTCTTCTAGTTGCTCCAAATGCGTTAGAACTATGTTCTCTAGCCCCTAGATGCGCAACTGAACTCCCCCTCACATTTCTGCCATGTTTCCTTTTATATAAAGAGTCCAGAAGCCCATAAAAAGTCCAATAAATTACTAAAACGTGAATTAATTAACTCTACTATTCGAATGGACCCGACGCTAGATCAATATTATTTTCTTCACCCGACGTCGGATCTGAAGCGTCTTCCTTATCCAGATTTTGTGACCACTCGGCCTCGGATAGTTTGCTTCATGAATGACCCGACACCGGGTCCTTCCATGTAAATAATTCTCCTTCGCCTCCTCACCCGTGAGCGGGTGAGGTAATTAGTGGGGATGGTGACTTCATAATTAAGCATGTTTCTCCTCCTTTTTGGCTCTAAGTAGCTCAAAAATCCCTATAAATATTCCTGTGATACAAATATACTCAAATTATACAGAATCATGCCAACAAGTATCAAATCATAATATTCTAAGATGAAAATAGATACAAAATGTGGATGTTTTATAGGTATAAGATAAATACATCATTGTGCTTCAACCTAGGTGGTACTTGCTGAAAGTGGATGGTTCTTTTAATCCTAATAGGGGTTTTATATTACACAAGGTCATTTGGGCAAATGTGTTTTTGGTTTTATGTTTCATATTGGCTTGGCTTGGGGGATGTTCTAAGTGCAGGGATTTGGGCCTGTGTAATGGGACTTCGAGGAGTATGGAACGAAGGTTGTATACTTGTGTTGCCGGAGATAGATCTATTTACCTGAATGTACGGAGTGGGTGAGGCCTTCCCTGAGAAGTAGTTATAGCTTATAACACCATTCACATGGACAAAATAGATCAGTTAATCCCTCTTGTTAATATCATTGTATCCATTATATGCGAAAATTATTTTTTTACCTGAAATTAATAAAAAAGTACCAATAGTTTTTATTTTATCCTTATTAAATACTTCATTTTCTGATTATTATAGGGTTATAAATAAGAAGTATGAAAGAATTAAAAATATAAGTAAAATAGAAAGAAAAATATCTAATATTCTATATTTTGAATTAGAAACTTCTCATATAAAATACTCTATAATATGAATCAGATGGAGTGTAATATCTGTTTTTCACCTACCAAAAAAACATATTATTCCCTCCAGTCATATATATAGGATCTTTTGTCTTGATCCTAAATATAAGACCCTTTACAATATATGAAATAATATTTATTATATATTTTCAAAAAATATTCATATTTAATGTATCCAAAGAGAAAAAAAAAGATTAAATAAGAATAGTTTTAGAAAAATATTAATATTTTTGTAGAAATCCGGGTAATTAATTAGTTTTAATTTTAATTCTTAACTCACGTAATTCAGTTAAAATAATTTTATATTAAAGATAAGATAGAGTATTATTATTATTTATTTTTTTGCATTTATATTAATTTTTGACATTAACAAAATACGGACTTGGAAACAAGGCGGCAGAAAACAACCTCGTCTGAGTCCTTGAGCACATAAAAGCGGGGTTCGCCTTGTCTTTATATCGTTTTTGTTTCACTTCCTCCCTCTTAACTCACATGGACTCCAATCTCCTCTTCGTTTCGGCTGAAAGTGCTGAATTGCTCCAGAACTTTCTCTTCTTCCCACTTATAAGACCTTTTCTCAATGACTCGTACCTTTTCCTACTCAAGATCCACCTTTTACCAGAGCGGAATTAACTCCGGACTGTCCATCCAAGCCTTGCCCTTGACTTCTCCGGTTCCTTCTTCGAATGTGGATTCGGTTCGGACAACTACCCTAGTCCTCCCCGTGCTGGACTTACTTATGCCCACCCTCAGACAGTACGAGACAATGGCTGTCTTGAGGCTTGACATGTCCGAGGATGAGCGACTTTCACTGACCCAGAAGTACGAGGAGGTACCGGCACTCTTTTAACCGTAATTTCTCTTGTTTGATGTCACCAACTATTTTCAATTTCATCTTCATCCAAGTGACTTTTGCGACAAATTTATCAGTGAATTTCTATCAATTAAGCCAGTTGATTTTCTTTCGTCGTATGGTTGCTTGTTTGAGATAGTGTATATGACTGCAGTTTTATTTGTCCAAATTTTTGCAAGGAACTGGCAAAATATGAAGTGCTATGGAAAAAAAAAATAGCATAGTGTGGTATTGTGGTAACTGTGCAATGTTCATGGGAGGCATAGTATGAATTTTTAACCAAAACCACATGATGACAATGTGAAAT
This sequence comes from Adenanthera pavonina, assembly GCA_026686845.1. Lineage (NCBI taxonomy): Eukaryota > Viridiplantae > Streptophyta > Magnoliopsida > Fabales > Fabaceae > Adenanthera > Adenanthera pavonina. Next base: position 21,328,726 of record JAIVEN010000022.1, on the reverse strand, counting down.
GGGCGATGGCACTGGATAGTAAACTTTCTGTTTTTCCTTTATAATAAGCATTTGTGATATTGAATTCTGTTATGGTGATGGTCAGCTTCACTTATTTTTTCTTTGTAGATGTTGCCCATCACAAATGAATGTCCCTCCCCTAGCAATAGCAAGGTGATGGTCCAAGGATAATATAGTGTTTAATCTGGCACCAGACTGGAGTAGAAGACTGCAAAGGAGAAAATAAATTCATAAGTATTACTATAAAAACTAAGGCATTGGTGGATGTAGCTAATTATGTTCAACCGCCATGTTTCTTGCTTCCCCTGGGCATTTAGCTCTTTATTTATTTTTCCTTGGTACTGTATGCCTCCATGTATGATATCTATACATTCCAACTGAAATTATTTTCTTAAGTATGTGGAAGAATTGAAGATAATGATAAGGTGAGGTAATTGATGATAATGGATGCTTGATATTTCATAAAAGATGGGGAACAAAATGAATATGAAATGTATGCTTGTCTATGTCTAAAATTCATTTTTATTCCCATGAAACAGCTTGAGTCTGCTGTTTAGGCATTTTCTTGAGTCTGGAATACTTGACTCACATAAATTGAGTCATGTCTTGAAAATGATAAAGGAGTGAGCCTCCAAGCCATTATTCTAAATGGTCAAGTGAAATATTTGTTTTCTTTGGAAGAAACCATCAAGATTCTCTTCATGTAACACAATATTTGCTGATTTTTTCCTTCAATGAATCAGTTCACTAGACGATATGAAGTAAAGGGCTGAATAGAACAAAATAGGACGTGGCAATTGCTTGGTCACTTATGTGCCCCTACGGTAATGGCCATTTGATCTTAGGATTCAATATGGCATCCATCAGCCCTTGATTATCATTTAATTCATCCCCTACAGATGCTTTTATCTGTGGTCTACTATGATGGGTACAATTAGTTCCCATCATCATGATGGAGATGATGGAGCTCCACCAGACTTTTGAGAATTAGAACCTTTCAACTGATGAGGGGCAGAATGAGCTACAAGGCCTTCTCTATGGCTGCTTGCAGGTCACCATACATAGGTTCATCAGAGCCAGCAAAATATCCACTTCATGCAGTATGTTGACCAAATGATGGCCCTGTTCCCAAGAGTGTTTGCTTCTCAAAGTGCCATGGCACATGAGGAGGCTATGCTTACCATTGGAGCTCTAGCCTATGCAATAGGTCCAGATTTTCCTAAATACATGCCAGAATTTTACAAGTATTTGGAGACGGGATTCCAAAATTTTGAGGACCATCAGGTTTGTGCCATTACAGTACTTGTTGTTGGTGATGTATATCTGGCCGTGGAGGAAAAGATATTGCCATATTGTGATGGGATAATGACCCAACTTCTGAAAGATTTGTCAAGTAACCAGCTGCATTGATCTGTGGAGCCTCCTATATTTCTATGCTTTAGAGATATTGCTTTCGCAATTGGTGAAAGCTTTGAAAAGTACTTGTTATATGCTATGCTTATGTTTCAGAGTGTTGCTGAGCTATCTACTAACACATCAGGTGCTATGATATGATGGTACACAAATTCTTTGAGAACTGGAATCTTGGAGGTATGCTCTAGGATCTGTCAAGGTTTTGAGGCCTCCCCAAAGACCCAGCTCTTATGCCTTTGCTCCTTATGTTCTGCAATTCTTGGATAGTTTGTAAATGGAGAAGGACATGTAAGTAAATTTTCGCATTTGCTATTCCGTCAGTTAAAATTTCTGGATTTTAATCTTTTGCGTTTTTGTTTGTCTAGGGATAATGCTGTGATGACAACAGCTATTGGTGTACTTGGACATTTAGCTGATATGGTGGGTAGTAATGCTGGCCTCTTGATTAAGTAATCTGTGTCCAGCAAAGACTTCCTCAATGAGTGCTTGTCTTCTAATGATCATTTGATTAAGGAATCAGCTGAGTGGCCAAGTTAGCTATCAATTGAGCCATATCATTTGGAGGCAATTGCAATTTTGTGGGTCCTAGTTCTTGCATACATCTGCGTGTGTTGAGTGAGTCATAATTGCATACCATGAGTCGGGTCATTACCATTTTTGGGCACAAGTGCTTGACGACTTTAGCTGTCTGTGTTTCTTGTCAACAATATGGAGTCTGCTTTCCCTTTTCAATTTTAATTTATTGTTCTGCACTGCTATGGAGGAGGGTGGGTGATGATCAGATTTCCTGCTAACTTGGCAGAAAATGTGGAGCTTTTTTGTACAGGAAGAGAAACAGGTTTAATGGTGAGGATGGAACAAAAATGGTCATTTCCCATCATATATATGACAATGCTATCTCTATTGTCTCGGCTTGATTATACTTCTTCATATGGGGTCGGTGATGCAATGTCTGATATTTGGTGGGTTGTAGGGCCTTAATGGGGGGGATACAGTCTGTCATTGTCTTTTTGTTATTTTACCACTATTATTTGGCTGTAGAGTAGAAAACAGTTATCCTAGTCCATGTCTTGGAATATGTAATGAAACATATTTGCGATTAAGTGAAATTAGTCTAGTCTATCATTCTTCATCCATTATTTTGTATCGAGTTTTCTCTTTTTATGGTTTTTTTTTTTTAGCTCTCTATATGAATCTGTTCGTCTTGAACATCTATGAATAACCTGTCATGGAGCGGATCATCAGGTTTTTGTTTGATGATGTAAATCCCATGCTTAGATTGTAGGTCTGTTTTAGAAGGAATACATAATGTTGATCTCACTTAGAGAGATAATATTGTTGTTATACTTTTCTTACCATGCCGCTAGATAAATCCTGGTTTGAAAAATAATGTTTGGTTGGTTCACTTTGAATTCCTACTATTTTGTTGTTAGTTTGCCTCTTGTATAGTATATCTGTTTCTCTATGATTGTCTGATGAGACGAATAAAGATCCAGCATTAGCATATTGTGACAGGTTTGCAAGAAGAAATATTAAATTCATTTCCCTTGGATGTGATTGGCGGGCACTGTTCTGTTCGAGCGCATGCAGGTTTTACTAGTGACTTCAAGACACCTCTATCATGTTGTAATCATGGCAGAAGGATCTACCATTCTTTTTTGAATGAATAATACGGTGCATTAACAAAATGGGAAGAGAACACTTGTTTATAAGAATTTACATCATCTTTTCATCATCCACCATTTTCTTACAATAGAGTCAGATCAAAGGTGCAAAACTTAGTTGATGTAGGACATGGTATGAGTAGGGAAAAATTTAGATGAGAAAAATATAAAATTAAAAGGGAGAGGTAACTCAATGAAAAAAATTTCAAGTTATTATTTAATCAATAGGCAAAGCTAACTACAATGAGATTTTCTTAGATTTATTTATAAAGTTCTAAATCCTAATCTAACTAGGGTTTTAAAATAATTTAAATCTAAAAGATAAATATTAAATTATATTCTAAATATAAAATAAAGATAAATTTAAACAAATTAATTAAATCATAAAAAATAAAATATTTAAAATGAATTAAATCTAAATAATATAATAATTATTTAAATTCTAATTATCTAACTTATTTTTTCTGCATCATTAGAATTTCTATACTGGGCTAACCTAGCTAAAGAAAAAAGCACATCTGTCAACAGTTCTGTACATGGGATTAATAGTAATATTCCAATTCATAAGTAGCATCATTCTGGCCTAGTCATGCCCTAGTAGGAGTGGTCATGAACTTCCCATCTTGTCAGTAAATTAATAACCTCAGAATTTTCTGTAAAAACCTGGATACTCCTCAATCCTTTATCCCAGCTAAGTTTCTGGTCTTCATTACCCCTTTAATATCTGTAAGTGTATATGGAAACGCACCTAAATTAACAGTGTAGCCCACAAACCAATCAGCCTTGTAGTCTCTCATTACTCCTGCACACACGCAATTCCCCTCTGTACTAACGCATTGAAACTAATCCAAAGAAGTCTATCATCATCATTATCATCTTCTTCTTCTTCTCAATGTTGACGTTAATTTGCACAATGCTTCTGTACTAGTACTTCAGTTGTAGCCAGGGAAAAAGACAGTTTAGGGTCTTTATACAAAATTATGAACAAATAAACAGTATACGTATGGAATTCAGTTCATTTGAGTTAAAAATTTAATTTATAGAACTACTAAATTTTTAAATTAAGTTCTTAAAATGGATTATTTTCAGTTGTGGGTCCTAAACTGTCTTTCTCCCTTGTAGCTATGTAGATAAAAGGCACTTTTATGTATTTTTATATTATTTTTTTTTTAAAAGTTAAGTACACATTTTTTTTATTTTTAAATATTATTAGTTTCTTTAAAAGTGGTAGTCTTGTGGTGCTTTTTTTTTTAAATATTTCTGCTCTTCATGACTCGTCCTTCTTTAGTGTTATCCCTCAACTATGGTATAATATATTTTTGTGAAAAGCTGAAGCCTGCAGATTTTTTTTTTTATTTCTTAAATTTTTCTGTGGAGTTTTTTTTTAATTTCAATTTTGGCCATCCCAAATATTTTGTCCTGGATCCGTCCCTGTCCCTGCTAAAATCACTTGCCGAGGTCACTGTTGCTTCATCATGGAGACCCCATAAATCATGGACTTGTTGGTTTGGCACAAATAATTTTCTTATGCAAGCTTCACGAAACACCTGATGGCTGTAGTCTTATGGAATAATGCAATTGTTGAGAATATATTCTATAAGGAAAAAAAAAATTGTTGAGGATATATTCTAAAACATGTGAGTTGTAAGCTTTGGAGGAAGATTTCTACTCACTAAACCAAAAGAGAATCAAAGCAGAATTTTCGAAAAGACCGTTAAGGCATCGAGCTCTTATGTAGAGAGAGAGAGAACGACAAGCAGTGAAGAGCACGACAAGTTGAGTCAGTTATCGGAGGAGGAAAACGGCAAAGGATGAAGGTCGGACTTTGGGTGGAGAGCGCTGTGTTTTTAAGTTATGGAATGGACGGCCCAGATCACTCAACGTGTAATACTTTGGAACTCTTAAAGAAGTTCTGGGGAAATGGTACCGCCATATATATATACATATAAAGAAGATTGGGAAGAGCAAGGCCATTGATGCGGAAAAAACTGGCAAGCTCAAAATTTTTTCAATTTCGGATTTTCCGAAATCTTAATTCCATTTTCAAAAAATAAAAAATAAAAAATAAAAATAGCTGGATAATAAAAGTCTTACAAGCACCTAATCTATTCCCTCCTTCCAAAGTAAATAAAACAAGAAAGAAACAGAAATTGATGAGAGTACCTACCGTTTGACGTAAAGAAAAAAGGTCAACTTTTATTCTTTTCGATTTCTTTTGTTCCATGATCATTCATTAGTTTATTTCAATTTCATTTTTTTAGCCAAAAAAATTCATTGTTTGTCTATTTTTCGTTTGTTAATAACATGTATGCTTTATTTATCTGGTTTGTTATATTTATTACGTATTTCCAATTTTTTAAAAGTCGTTTTAAGAAATTATTATTTTAATTTGTTGGCCAAAAAAATTAATATTTTAATTGCATTTTTATCATATATCTTCAAATTAATGTCACAAATTTTGTTCGCAATCACATGTATGTATATTTCTATAAACCATAAATATATTTATAAATATAAATATCTTTTGTTAGGTGAAAAAAGAGATATTTATAAACTAAATTAATGTACATATATTTTTATAAACTATTTATAAACTATATCTTTATTTGAGTCCAACTTGACACAAATCCAGAATAAAGGTGTTTTTGAGAGGAGCTACAATGTTTATAATTTGTAAATAGTGCTATTTTCTAACGACTAATTTCCCCTGGTGTACATAAGGCAATGGAGAGACCATTTAAACTAAATTTGTTTCATACATAAAAATTAAAAATCGAAATCCAACCACTTGCTTCATTAAGAAATAAAAGTCCTTACTTACACTAATATGAGTTGTTTATATATATATATATATATGTATATGTATATTGATTAGAATTTGAGATCTTTATATATTTAGAACCAACTAGAAATGGAGTGATCGAAAATGATGGCGTTGCAAGCTGTGAAGGCTGATAGACAAAGGTTGTGTTTAGCGTGGCATTGCACTAAAAAATAGAACAATCTTACAATATAAATTCTTCAGTTCTGTTGATTTTATATAAAAATTATGAATATATATATATATATATATCTTTTTTCCAGTTAAACACAGAAAATTTTAAATAATGACAAGGACGACAGGAAGTGGCCAAATTAACCAGCTATTTTCTCATAGGGACGCATGCATTTTGGTGTGACTATACAAATTAAATTAATTTTAAAAAATAATACAAATGTAATTGTAATTAAAACTTATATTTTGGTATTATTATTTTCTTATAAATTATAAATATAGAAGATTTAGATTGATGAGCATACAAGTTATCTATGGCTAATTCACGTGATAATGGCGGGATGGAGTGCAGAGTTGTGACCAATATTCAGATTTCATAACAGCTCGGCCGTTTAGTCCATTTATACAAAAGGAGATAAGGTAAGGTAATGGAATGATAATTACATTACTGGAGTAGCTGTCGTTTGGTTGGCTTTTTGTTATATAATTCCTACTACATAGGTAAACATGATGCCCTCAAATAAGGTAATTCCGTCGCCTTCCATTTTACTATGTAATCCCCATTACCATACTATAATGGGTTTGAAAAGTCTAAATTACACTTCATAAATAAAAAATGTAACTTTTAAAATAAAAATAGAAGGATTATACACATATAAGAGTCTATATATATATCTAGAGCTCTAAATAAGCCTCTTTCTTTCTTTCTTTCTTAAGACACAAGCTTGCCATTAATTTAAAGGCAAAATTAACTCAATTATTATCAATAAAGAACCAAGACATACTTAAAGTCATCAAATTGCAAATTGAACATGTTCGTTGTGTGTGAATTAAAAAAATAAATAATGTATAATAGCAATTGGATATATCAAGTGGAAGTGACTCAATTTTTTAGTTAAGTAAGGTTAAGGTTGGAACCAAGGTAGGTAACTCTAGCTTATTATCCAAGTGGTGGCATTTAATTTAAAGTGTTGAGGGCTGTCTTTACAGAGCAACCATTGTTAGTTGAAATCTGCTTGCAGGTGATCAAGGGTTCAAGAGTTCAATGTCCATCAACTCCCAAAGTTACTCCCGAAGTTGAGGGTTCGAATTTTATGAATAAAAAAATCATGTTGATAGAATTATCCCTAATTGCCCAACAATACAAATCTGAATCCATAGTACTGAATATTGTATAGTTGCATAAAAAAAGAATTGAAAAATTCAAACTTTGCTGCTGTGGTTGCTGCACGCAATGTTATTTAATTACCTTCACTCACTTTTTACAATCTTCCCAATCAGAAACCAAAAGGAGGAAAACAACAAAAGCCTTAAAAAGGAGAAAATTAAAGCAACCTCAAGATATCTGCTTGTTTCAGAAAAGCCTGCGCCTGGACCAATATGTCGTTTCAAAAGTCAGTAACAGTGAGCAGAGAGATATGATATATATAATTAACAAGAGGAAGATGAAAATTCAAAGTGGGGCCACCCGTCTTCCCATTTTCCCAATCATTGTTATCTCAGGACGAAGGAAAAGAAGAAAGTGCATTCGATGATGAACTTGGCGCCATAATTTCTTCCCCACCAAGGTTGTCCCAGAACAGGAAATTAGGACATTGTTGTTGGCCTGTCGTCTCCACCCAATCCATACTACTCAACTCTTGCTTCCTCAAGCATTCCATAGCTATGTCTCCTTCTTCCTCTATACAATATGACTCCCCTTGCATGGGATTTATATTAATCATGTTCTCTATCAAAGGTGGCAAACTGTTATAATTTGTACTTACACTTGTAGTAGTAGAATCAATTACTGTAAGACTTGTTGCAGAAGGAGGAGGAAGATGATGGTGGCTCGAATTCCAAGTTTCGGAGCTTACAAAACTCACAGTACCATCTTGGAACACTTCTGCCGCTACTGTAGTAGTACTGCTATTATTATTGTTGTTGTTGTTTGAGGTTGTTGTCGCATGATGCAGTGAATTATTACTTGTGTCGAACATGAACAAGGGGCATGTGGGGGAAAATAAGGTTTCTTGAAGGGGTGGATTTGTGGGGATTAGGCTGTGATCTTGAGTGGTAAAGTGGAGTTGATTATTGGGATTATGATTGAATTGGGAATGATGATCCACATTTTGTGATGCCAAGGTGGTTGAAGTTGAAGACTTTCTTATTTTCTTTTTGATCCAAGAATTCCAGTAATTCTTTATTTCGTTGTCAGTTCTGCCGGGTAAGTGGCTTGCTATGTGAGCCCATCTACATTACCCACATGCAAAAAAAGAAAATAATTATTATTTCGTATTAGTATTTCTATGTAAAGAGAAAGCTATATCATTCATCTTTATCAATGCAGTTGAAAGATATGTGCATATATATATACAAAAAAATCGTCTTTTGGAAACATGTATGAGTGGAAAATATTGTAGCAAGAAATGAGGAATATAATACTCGAATTGCTGAAAGAAAAGAATTTTAAAAAATAGATATTAAAAAGAATTATATATGGGGGATGAAATTGTACATGAAGATAAATAATTGGCAGATGAGAGGATTGCCTGCTTAACTTCAAAACTCTAGCTTAACTAGCTTATATACATATAGCTGAGCGCCAGCTAACTTCATCACTAATCAGTATTCTTTATGGTTTAATTGCTATTACAGCAATTTGAAATATCAATTAACCAAGGCAATTAATCCATGTATAGTTTTGTTTTTGGTATAATTCTGTTGTATTAACATATAGAACTCCCAATTGAATATGGAAAACCACCAGTTAGTAGTTTCTATTAAAGCCAGTAATACTCAATTTGCAAGCAGTTCATATGATGATAAATTGGCATACTTTAACCCAAAACTCATCTGTTTATAATAATTATTTTGAAAAATTAGCCTGTCTAATGTACGGAGTAAATAATAACTTAAAAATTTTTAAAAGATTCTACTTATTTTTTCCAACAATTTAAACCATGCTGAAATGTGCAGAAAAAGATTGAAGAAATAACAATGTTGCACAAAGCTAAATAAAATGTGTGAAGGAAGATTGAGAGAGTGAAATAATTACAAGAAGCTTCATTAGAAGAGAGTTGAACTCATGACTCAGAAAGAGCGTTTGGTTGATTGGGCTCTATAGAAATTGCCCAAAACTAGAAGAGAATGAGTTCATGAAGTTAAACAGAGGAGATAGAACTAGAATGGAAGTAATTAATTAATAATTATTGTTGTGTATAATAAAGACGATCGAGAGAGTGATGATTAAAATTAAACCTGTTGCCTACAACCCCATGAAGGCTTATAATTAGCTTTTCCTCCTCAGGAGTAAACCTTCCTCTTCTAATATCAGGCCTCAAGTAATTAATCCATCTCAATCGACAACTCTTGCCACATCTTTGAAGCCCTGCAAATTAAGTCGACACAGACAAACATGAGACTTTGTACCCTCCTAGGGTTATCAATTAATTATGGATCAAATCGAAATTACGGAAAACAAGAGAATTCGAAGGAACAAGAGAGAGAGAGAGAGATTATAGAGACCAGCTTTCTCTGGAACTTCACTCCAACAGCCATAGCCATGACTGGAAATGTATCGAATGAGTTTCTCGTCTTCCTCAGGGGACCAAAGCCCTCTTTTAACCTTCTGTTGATTGCAGCATGAATGGTGACCCATGATGATATTATTGCCACTGTTAGTTTCTATGTTCGTCTCCTTCTTCTTCTCTATTCCCGAGTGTTACGTTGTTGATCACTCAGTGGATGAGATCAGGGAATATATAACTTTACCAGCTGCAATGGATAGGTCTCTCTCTCTTCCTTCTTCTTTAAAAAGGGATGGCTAAGCACAGAGCCCAGAGTGCTCTCACATTTTCAACCCTGTGGGGTCCATGCATGGGACCCTTATCATCTTCATCTAACCCTAAAATGACCTCCCATCAACTTTTCCTTACAATGTTCTACGTACCTCTATTGTATTACTGTTACTATTACGTGACCAAATCTCAAGTAGCCACTCCTGCCCAGAGCCTTTCACATCCACACTAGTCCCAACATTTGAAGAGCTAGGGATAATAAAGAATTATCCTCGTTTGGTTTGTCTAAGGGAAAGGAATTCCTTTTTTATTATTCTTATTGAGATATGTGATGCTATTTATTATAGTTTTATTATTACTATTTATTAGTACTGCTTTCTATTTAATTTTTTATTTTAAAAAAATCTAGATGTTCCAATTTGATTTATATTTTATATTATTAATAAAATATTAATTATTTTTAACTATTTTACTTTTTATTAAAAATAGCATTAGGTGAAATATAGTTCATCATTTAGAATATTTTGATAAAATAATATTAAAGTTTACTATAATTTATGTTATTTAATGATTTTTTTATGTGTGTAAAAAAAAGAAACTCAAGGTGCGACAATCAAAATGAGACAAAGGGAGTAGTGCTAACTGTAATGACCCTAATCTAACTTTTTTAGACACGCTAGGAGTTGTGCAGGACCAGAGGGAGAATAGAGACAGAAGCTTTTCACGTTACAACGAGGTCCCTTCATGTTGTGGTGAAATTTGAAATTTTGGACTAGTGGACTCAAAGTCAAAGAGCTTTGGCATCGCGACGGGATTAACCCCGATCACGATGCCATGTCGCAAACTTTGTTTTTAGATAACTCGATCAGTTTGACTGAAGGGAAAGAAAATGAAGGAGAATGAAGATGTTCTCTTAAGGTACGTTCAAAGTTTTTAGGTGTTGAGATGCATTTTGGAGCTTTGAAGGGCTTGGATTTCGTAGGTATGATAATTCTCCACTTACTCCTTCCTCTTTTCTGGTTTTAAACAGTAGGTTTTGGTGTTGGATGTTAGGGATCCAGTTTGGATGGATTTTCACTGATTAAATTGAGTTCAAATGCTTCAATGATGTGCTAATGTGTGTAGTTGGCCCATGGTCTATGGATTATAGATTTTCATGGATTATATGCTTGTTTCTCCAAACCCTAGTCTTTAAGCTTTGAATTTTTATAATGTACAAATTTGATGGGGGTCAAATGTGGATTTTTGGATTGTTTTGAGTATAAAGATGGTTGAAAATGGTATTGGTAACTTGATTTCATTGGATTTATGCTTGGAATATTGAGTTGAACTATATCGGAGGTTATGGTTATGCTTGATATGTGTATTTTGTAATTGTATAGGATGTATGCATGCTTGGTGAAGATATCTATGCTCCAAGGAGTTGTTTGGATGTGGCAAAACCAATGGCAAGTTGTTAAAATAGCAGTATAGTGGAATTGGGATTTTAGGAACCAAGTGATTTTTGTGTATATTCTAACAGTTTTATTGGCATGATTGAATGTTTGGGCTTTAATTTGATGTAGAATATCACCTAGTTGACTTGGATTGCGTGTTTCTTATGTGTGATAGTTGATGATCTCTGGCCTACCAAGGTATTGTAGGTGTGTGACAACTTGAGGTAACCGGGGAGTAATTTTATTCATGCTATATGTTTGAATGTTTTCATATCATGATATGCCATCTATATTATGGCCAGAATTGTAAGCTTTCTCAAAACCTTCTTTCTTTGAAAAGTACAATAAAGAAGTGAAAATAATCTATCTTGTGTCTATGTGTATATGTTTTTATATAAATGGGAATACACGGTTTTAATCCATGAATATTTCTTAATATTAGTGTGTGTAGTTTTGATGATAGTGATAACAATGTTGATAATGATAAGAAAGTAATTGGTCACATATACATATATCGGATGTTGACTCATGTCGTTACACTTATTGTTATTATGCATTCCCATATGATAGCATGCTAGCATGGTGATGATGATGATAATAATGATTGGGTATGGCATTGATATATTAGCATGACATTTGGGCATTATCACCACATTATACATATTGGGATATTGTCGGTTGGGTGATAATGACTTATGATACGGGGATACCATGTCGTATACCGATCCACTAGTGGGACACGTGAGGCCTCATGTCCAAGTGGTGAGGTTGATGGATACATATCCTTGCCACTAAATCCTCTTTTTTTAGCTAGGAGAGCTAGGTGCTAGGGGATTAGGGATGAATCTTCCCTAAATCACTAATAATCAGGGTGGACTAAATGAGGGGACCCATAGTCTGTACACTAGTGGAATAACCTTTGGGCAGGTTATGACTAGTGATAGTGAGCTTAGTAGTGCCCCATAATTGGCCTTCACTGATTGTTGGAAAGAGGCTGCTTATCAAAGTTATTTTGCGACTGTAACTAGTTCATGGTTCCTGCCGTGATTGATATGGCTTGTGCATATCATATGCATGACATTTCTTATATTGCATATTATATACTGCATAAGTGCAAATATATGTATTAATATATATAGCATTGTGTATCTGTCTTATAGTGCGTGTGTATGGGTGAAACCTCTTGTTTTTGTTGTCACTTGTAATATCCCAAAATTTCACTAGATACCAAATAATGAAAGAATAAGAAATAAATGATAGTATAAAATATATAAGGACTTTGTGAAAACAGATAGATACCATTTTGCGTGAAAAATGGGTAAAAAGATCATTTTTCCCAGTTTGTTGAAAAATATAAAAATTATATTTTTACCCTTAAAGAATTATAAAAATGACATTCACATCCCAAAATATATAAAAAGTATGTTAAAAGGAAACAGAAAAGCCTCGGGGAAAATTACACCTAATGACCCGAAAGTTTCAGAAATTATATTTTAACCCTTGGTCAAGGCAATTTTATAAATATGAAAAAATACTGTCAAAGTGAAGCCCTCGATGAGAGAAGTCCACCGGTATATGGCACTGAGGGTTAATGTTCAAGAATAAAGAAATAATCAGTGCATAGTGTCCAAAAGTAATAGTAAATTGATAAAGTAAACTGTGAGCTCTACCGATAGTTAAAAGGTAATTGAGATAGGATATGGGTCATACAAAGATATCATTTGGCACAGGATAATTATGAAAATGTGAAAATAAAATTAGAATAGTCCTATAGCCTAAAAATGCTAAATTAGTATAAAGACGGTTTTATCGGTATGATTAAAAATTACCTGGTTCAAGATATATTTGGATCTGGAAAATTTAGGTAATTTTTGGACACATTTCCCTCTCTCCCATGCGTGATTGCTTCAGCCCATGAAGTCAACCAATCATCTCAAAAAGTTGGGAAAACTTGCTAAGTAAGGAGACAAAAAAGTAACTTTAATTGATTAATTAGTTAACCATGGTTAAGGGTGTAATTAATCACTCAATGTGGATAGGTTCAAGAAGGTTGTGGAAAGCTTAAAAGGTGGTGGACCAAGTTTGGAAAGCAAGGGAGCATCATACAGTAGTTAAATCCCCAAACTTGCAATATGTTATCATACATGTTTTCAATGAGTTTCATGCTTGACCATATGTTTAAAATGATGTTTTGTGATGAATTATGTGTATTGGCTGAGTTAATTGAGGGGCATTGTGACCCCGAGATGTCCAATTTCCAAATGAAACTCTGCCAAAATTTTTATGAAATTATGTGATATAAAGATGATAATGTGTTTCAAACGTGTTATCTTAATGCTATATGCTCGATATGATAATATGATCCCATACTTGGGTGTTAACTACTGAGATTCTTTGAATCTTATCCTCCCATATATTAACCATGAATAGATAGTAACAATGGCAAAACCACCAAGGAAGAGAAAGGAAAGGAGAAAGCCATTGATCATTAGCTTGATAATGCTAGCATGGGCTATGAACTTGGAACTTCTATGTAAATTTGTAAAGATAATGTTGGAAATGTTTCTTCAAGTTTTCATGTTACTTTAAGTCTTAATGAGTGTATGGCATGATATGAAAAGGAATTATGGTCATGTAAATGCTATCACTTTTGTTTTTCTAAGCATTAGGATATGAATGGTTATTTGACCTCTATGGAGGAAACCCATTACTATTGAGACAGTTATAATGTTAAGTATGAATGGTTATATAATTTAAAAGTAGACAGAAAGAGCTTTCCAATGGTCCAAAGAACACTCATATTCGATGTGTGTGCAATATTTGGTGGATTTTTATATTTAATTCCAATTAAAATGATTATTTTGCAATTTTCGTATAAATTGTGAAATTTTTGCTATACAAATCAGTACAGTCATTGCTCTAACTTACATTTTTCCCATGTAGAAAAAGTTATAAGCTATCTCTAGAGGCTTGAATCACATACATATGATTTTTATTGATTTAGTTATGATTTTCTAAAGTTTAATCGGAATAAATAAATTCAATTAAATGAATAGTAACCAAATATTGAAAAAATTTATTATGACATTTGTTGTGATTCAAGATCCTATTACGATACAAATAGACTTTAGAATGATTAAATACATGGGAAATGGGTCCAATATAAGAGGTGTTACATCACTAGTTCCTGGGATGTATGTCTTACTCCTCAAAAATAGCCCCATGTTGTAACAACATATTTCCAAACACCCAAATCAACTCCCAAAACATCAAAAACCTAGAAAAACTTCGAATACCATCAAAACAGGTCAAGGTTGTAGTGAGGTACAGTACCACCGTGGCCTCAACCAAGCAGTAGCACTTACCATCACAGCTAAGCTTCTAGCGCTGCAGCGCCCTGTTTTGATACCCTATCAGCAATTTGCTAATTTTTGGGGCAAACTTCTTACACACATAACTCTATACTCCAATCTCTGTTTAACTTGATTCCAACTTCTACAGGTCACTCTCATCCCAATCTAACCATAAATACCAATTTCACTCAAATCCAACTCCATATGGAGATTTTGGATGCATAAGGCTTTTTTGATCACTTTTTAGCCAAAAATCACAACTTACCGCCTCCATTTGCCACCAAAGACAATTTGGCACTCAAGGACCATTCACACAAGTCCTATTTAGCTCAACTAACTTGTCCAAGGAGGTTTAACCCTAGAGAAACCTCCCCCTCAAGAGTTGATCCCCTTGAATCCTAATTCCACATAATGGGCTACATGCCTAAAACACACATACTATGCCCCTTTTTTAGGCTCACATACAACCATTCTGACACACTGACACCTGCTTTAACAATAATGACCCATACCAGGGTCTATATCATCATCACATATACAATCGTACTTAGCACATATCCACACCTAACTCATATCATCCCTCAACATCAATATCATCACATAATCATCTTTATCATCCCTCAACATCAATAGTCCCTAGGAATCTCATACATACATTAAACCATAACAACCTACTTGGCACAATATTACATATACTAAATTACAGACTATTAATCATACTTGAAATTCCTAAATGCTGAGAGACCTACAACTCCATGGTCTTCTTCGAACTAGTACCAGAGTCTTCACCTGAAATGTTAGTCATGAGAGGGGGTGTAAGACAATGTCTCAGTAACCAGGACAATAACACATATACGCTAATATCATCAATACCACACATATATGTAAATGATGTCGTGTGATGCAAAATGTCATGGACTACATGTCTCCCTTAAACACTGCTAGAATCACGAGCTGGTGTCATCATTGGACATTTCAAATAGGTGATTCCCTTCCAACAACTGGTGAAGACTGATTTTGGGACATCACTAAGCTCACCTCATACTAATGCACCCGGCCAAAGTTCATACTAATGCTTGGATCGTGACTCTCCTCCTCTTGGACCACCCGAATTAGTGGTGATTTAGGGAAGGTGCAATCTACTACTGCTTGGCTCTCCTGGCCATGGCAGGGATGTTTCATCCTATCACCAAATCATATCACAGTCCACTGCTACCCGGCTCTCTAGATCACATGAGAGCATTTAGTGGCAAGGATCATTCATCATATCATCTTATCCACTGCCTCTTGGCTCTCATAACTATAGGAGATGATTTAGTGGCAAGGAACTTTTATCATATCATCATATCTTATCTCATCACCACCTCTTAATCCACCGTATCTCACTATACTCATGGGTAGTGATGTACATGCCATGCTAACATGCCTCTAACAATATATATATATAATCATCATCACAGTCATTATCATGGTCATGCTAGCATGTAGTCATATGTGGATGCCACAATCACATATGCATATATACAATATCACACTCATCCTCATCATATACAAACATCTCAACTAGCCATGTTCATACCATGATATATAGAAAAACCATACACATACATATAATGATATCGTGGTATAAATGGAGACATGCATATATATATATATATATCAACAAATAACACATATTACAAACACCAAGTTATCTTGAGTTATCGACACCATGAACACAGGGTAACTTGGCAAGCCTTTGGAACACCCATCATGAACTATACTGTAACAACCATCATGACATTTGTATTAGCATTGTATGCAAAAGTGGAGGAAACATGATGGATAAAGGTTCAAGTGGAGAAGAAAAGAGCTCCACACCACGACAAGAAGTAGGGCCACCGCGACAAGAGCCAATTCCAGTGGCATGTTTCAACTAAAACATGGTGGCATTGCGGCGAGATGTCCTGGAGCCATGGTGAGATTCAGGATTTTTGCTTAAATCCAAATTATTTTAGACAATTGAAAAGAAAGAAATAAAGGAGAAACAGAGGGAGCTCTGCTAGGGTTCAAGATTTCTGACATTTGGGAGTGATTTTCGAATCTTAGTGGCTTGGATTCACATTGGTAAGTGATCCTTACTCTTCCCTCTCCATTTTCTTTTGTTTAAACTCAGGTTTTCTCGTTTGTATGTTAGGATTTCCAGTTTGAGTTAAAATCCACCGGTTGAAATGGAAGAAATAGGATTAAGGAAGTGTGTTTTGATGTTCTTGTTACTCGAGTATGAGTTTTGAAGGGATTATGCATGATTTAAGCTTAACCCTAGGATGTTTTCGGTTGGGGTTCTTGGGAATTCGAAGTGTATGGGATTGATTGACGTTTGAATGGTTCCGAGGAGCTTAATAGTGTATGATTGTGGGGTTGGAACCTTGGGTTAGGCCTACAGTAGTGGAATTGTGGTTTTGATCAAGTTGTGTAGTATGTTAATTGAGGTATTGTGTCATTGTTAAGGTTGTTGGCTAATTGGAGGAGACTAGTCATGGGATTAGCGTTCAAGAAAGCTCATGGAAGCACGTGTGTGTGTGTGGTATTGACAACTGAGGTAACCAGGTATTTGTATTATATTGTATGTATTGTATGATATTACATATAATTATGTATGTATACATGTTTCTTTCATACCATGATATATATATGTTTGTGTGTACTGTTTTCTATATATCGTGCTATGCATACAGCTAGATGTTGACTATAATGATGATGATGATTAGAGATGATGATATTGACATGACATGATATGATGTATACATGACATTGTGCCGTGATGATGATAATTATATGATGATACATGAGCATCACCACATGACATTGAGATTGAGATATATGGCGGATTGAGTGGTGATGATGATATGATATATAATGATATGAAATATGATGATATGAGATATGATTAAGAAGGATAAGGATAGGAACCCTGTCGCTAAATCATCACCTATGGCCAGGGGAGTCAGGCGGCAGTGGACTGTACCTTCTCTAAATCACCATCAATTTGAGGTAGTCCAGGGGAAGGAGAGCCACGATTCGAGCACTAGTGAAACCTTTGGTCAGGTTGTATTAGTGTAAGGTGAGCTTGGTAATGTCACGAAATCAGTCTTCATTGACTGTTAGAAGGAAATTACCTATATGAAATGTCCTGTTATGACGATAGCTCGTGCTTCTAGCTGTGTACAAGGGAGACATGCATTTCATTTCATATTGCATTCATGAGATTGTATGAGTTACATATGTATATATATGTGTGTGGTTATCCTTGGTTACTGAGATATTATCTCACACCCCTCTCTCATGAACTAACATTTCAGTTGACAGTTCTGGCACTAGTTCTGAGAAGACGAGGGAGTAGCATCGGATGTAGGAATATTAGGTCTATGTAGTTTATGTTTATTTGGATATGTATATTGTGCCAAGTAGGATAGAATGTTTTGTAATGGATGTATGACATGGATGAGGATTATTATGGATGGATGTTGTATGTATGTTTATGCATAGAAAATGAATGTGATGTGCATGTTGGATGGTGGTATATGTGTGGTTTAGGGTGTTGAGTAGCCAGTGTGTTGGTATTTGTGAGCCCAAAGGTGTATTGGGCCTTGTTGGTGTGTTTTAGGGCCTGTAGCCCATTTGGTCAAGTGGGGTTCAAAGAGGTCAAATCTCAGAAGAATGGTTTCTTTGAGGTGAAACCTCTTTAGACAAGTTGATTAGGTGGTTTTAGACCTGTGTGAAGGGTTTCAAGTGGTCGAATTGCCTTTAGTGGCAATTGAGAGTTGTGAGTTTTGGTCAAAAAGTGGCCAAAATGGTGTTAAGTGTCCAAATTCTCTATACAGAGTTGGATTGAGGTGAAATTGGTGTCTATGGATGGATTGAGACTAGATTGATTTGTAGGAGTTGGAATTAGGTCAATCGGAGGTTGGAGCATAAAGTTATGTGCGTTAGAAGTTTGCCCCAGAGTATGAAATTTGTTGGTATAGAAAACTAGCAGGGGCTGCCAAGAAACAGGTCACAACACTAGTGGAGACCGTATCGAGTGAGTTTCTGGGATGAGCCAAAGCTGCGACGGTACTATAGGCGCGGCCCTAGCCAAATTTCTAGTGTTGTTTGGTTTGTTTCCGCTGCTTTGAAGTTTTGAGAAGTTGTTTTGAGATGTTTGAGTTGTGTTTGGTTGGATTTTGAAGTTTTTAGTCAAGTCTGGAGGTGTTTGGAAGTAAGACATTACTGTTGAATCAAGAGTTTGATGATTTTAAACCAACACTCAAGAGCTTGGATTGAAGATATCAAAGGAGATCAAAGCTGTTTCAAATGAAGATTTTCTGAGTATTTGCTGTTAGATCTCTTGTAGGATCTTTAGTTTTTTTGGTATGATTGGGTAAAAGATTTTGATTTGAAGAAAAGATGTTTTCAAACTTTGATTTTATGTTAAATCTTTGAATATTTGAAAAACACCCACAAACAGACGAAGGTTGAAAGTTTAAACTAAACTGTCAAGTTGGAAATTCGAACTTTGCCTTTGGAAATTCGAATTTCGAGCTAAAACTGAATAAGTCTGAAGAGATGGCTCTCTGTCAAACGAATTTTGGTTGTTCAAAATTCAAATTTTCATCTGGTCTGAAAGAAGCCTTTCTGGTAACAGACGAACTTCACACTTTCAAAATTCGAATTTCAAGAAAAATGAAGTTTGTGAAAAACAAAGAAATTCGTCTGAGACTATGATAAAATGCATCTGAAATCAAAATGAAATTGAGTTTGATAAATGCTCTCTGACAGACGAATTTTGAACTTCCAACATTCGAATTTTCATATAAGCCTGAAAGAAGATTCTTTGCAACAGACAAACTTTGAGTCTTCAAAATTCGAATTTCAAACAAAACAAAACTTGAGAAAATGGAAGAAATTCATCTGAAACTATGTTAAAGTTCATCTGAGATCAAGAATGATTTAAGTCTCAAAACTGCTCTCTGACAAACGAACTTTAAACATTAAAATTCGAATTTCAGAAGCTAAGTTCTTGAGTCTGTTGAAGTGAAACATTGACATACGAATGATAAAAACTTACAACATTAGAATGATAAAATTAGTCTGGAAAGAGTCTCTCTGACAAACGAATTTCACCCTTTCAAAATTCGAATTTCAAAGAAAGTAATCTACTGTGTCTCTTTAAACATTCAGTGGACAGACGAATTTTGGGATACCAAAATTCGAATTTCGAAGACATTGTAGCAAATTGAAAACACTGTTCACACTTAACCGAAAAACTTTCTTCTTGAAAATTCGTATGTCACATTGTGAAAATGTTCTGTAAGTTTCAAAATTCGAATTTCACTTCATGAACAAATGAACTTTGTGCTGTATCGTTGGAAGCTTTAATCTTCGGTTCCTTCGAAATTCGTCTGTTGGCCAACCAAAATTCGAATTTCAGTATGTCAGAAACATTAAATGCGGTTGGTAAACGGATAGTTTTTCAGAATAACCGTTGGATAACCTCCCCAACGGATAGATTTAGTCTCTAACGGATATTTAAGACCTAAATCTATAAATACAACATCATTTGAAGTTGCAAAAAGAAAAATAAAAACAAGTATATACTGAATTTCTGCTAAATCTTCTTCTCAAAAGCTTTTACCCTCTCAACTTCTATACTTGCACTTAAACTTTCATATCTACTCTTTTCAAGAGAGTTATTTCATTGTAATCAATCTACTCTTCATCTGGAAGATAGATTTACTTGTGAGGGATATTCACAAGGGGATTGGGAAGCACATAGTGAAAGTGTTTGGAGAGTTTGAGAGAGCTCAGAAACAGAGTATACTCGTATACTGTGGCCTTAGTAAGAAGCCCATTGAAATTCTTGCTGTATAGTGGATAAATCCCAAGAGGTGTCTTGGGGACTAGATGTAGGTCAAGTGGAAAGACCGAACCAGGATAAATTACTGAGTCTTCTTCTCCCTATCTTTACTTTTCAGCTTGCTCTGTTTTACGCATTGTTTTCATTATATTGTGATATCTTCACTTACTTCAATTTGTGCAGAAAAATTTCAATCTTCCCAATTCAACCCCCTCTTGGGAAGTCAGCCTTGCTAACAAGTGGTATCAGAGCCCGGATTCTCATTCAAAGGATCTTACAGTCCGGGAATAAAGATGGCTGGCTTTGGAGAAAGCATACTTCCTGAGGGAAACAACACTAACAGACCACCAGGCTTCAGTGGAGAGCATTATGGGTACTGGAAGATGAGGATGCAGATCTACCTTCAATCAATTGATCTTGACATCTGGTCAGTCATTAAAAAAGGAGATTTCGTCCCAATGGCTCTAACTGAAGATGGAGGACACAAAGAGAAGCCAGAAGCAGAATGGAATGATGAGGACAGAAGGAGAGTCCTACTGAATTTCAAAGCAAAGCATTGTTTAGTCAGTGCCCTGAACCAGGACGAATTCTACAGAGTCTCACAATGCACCATTGCAAAAGGAATGTGGGATACTCTGCAGATTGCACATGAAGGAACATCTGGAGTCAGGGAGAATAGGCTGAACATGTGCATTGGGGAGTATAAAAGCTTCAGAATGGGTGAAGGGGAAACTATAAAGGAGCTACAAAAGAGATTCACCCTCATTGTGAATCAACTGAAAAGCCTGGGAAAGGAATACACTCAGTCTGAGAAAGTAAGAAAAATACTCAGAGCTCTCTCTCTGGAATGGCAGCCCAAGGTGACAGCAATAGAAGAAGCCAGAGGAGAATCAATGGACTCTATCACAGCTCTCTTTGGCAGCCTTGAGGAGTATGAAGGAAAAATCAAAGCACTCAAGGAAGCTGGACTGGACAGAAAGAAGAAAGGCCTTGCCCTCAAAGCTGCTGATGAAAGGGAAGAAGAATCTGATGAAGGAGATGAGCTGGATGAGGAAACTCTGGCTATGATGGTCAGGAAATTCGGAAGATTCTACAGCAAGAAGAAGAACAAGAGGTTCTTCAAAAGGGGAGTTGTTGGAGAAAGCAAGAAAGAGGCGAAAGAACCTGTGACTTGCTATGAGTGCAAGAAGCAGGGACACATTAAGTGGGACTGCCCCCAATTCATCAAGAAGCAAGAAAAAGAAAAGAAAGCTGCAGACAAAGGGAAGAAGAAGAAAGCCTGTATCTCATCCATATGGGGCAACAGCTCAGATGAGGAAGAAGAAGATGAGGATGAGATAGCCAACATTTGTCTGATGGTACTTGCCTCTGAAGAAGCCTCACCCTCATGCAGCAGTGATCAGGAAGAAGAGGTATATGAATCTGAACCTTCCTATTCTGAACTACAAGATGCGTTTCATGAGCTTCATGATGAATTCATTAAAATTGCTAAAGAACTGAAATTGGCAAAGAAAAAGATAAATAAGCTGGAATCTCAAAGCATAGTTTCTGAAATTGCCTCTTTACCTACTACTGAATCTGTTTGTTGCACTTCATGCACTGAACTTAAGCAAACTAACGATTATTTAGTTAAAAGCATGTCTAGGCTCACTAAAGGTAAAGATATGTTGTTTGCATTGATGGGGAGCCAAAGAATATCACAAGGAAAAGCTGGTCTTGGCTATGATCTGTGTGCTGTCAAGGAAAAGATTAGGAAGAAAAATCAGAATGCCTATATAAGACAATTTGTGCATGCTGAGAATAATAAAAAGAAAACCAATGCATCACATCACATTGAAACATATGATCAACCAAGGCATGCTAGACAAAAGTATTATCTGCACTGTTTTCTTCCTGCATCTCAATCTAGCAGTCCATTCACTACCTGTCATTTCTGTAATAAAAATGGACATATTTCCAGTTCTTGTGTTTTGAAGAAAAATGGGTTTGGCAAGAAAGTTGAATGGGTTCCCAAAGTTGCATCTACATCTAGGGAAAAATATACTGACCAGAAAGGACCCAAACAAATTTGGGTACCTAAAAGGAGAACATAAACATTATTTTGCAGGTCTGTCTCACAGCTAAGAAAAGCAATAAATGGTATATGGACAGTGCCTGCTCAAGTCACATGACTGGTGATAAGGGGAAGTTCATCACCCTTAGAGACAAGAAAGGAGGAAAGATGACCTTTGGAGGTGACCAACATGACAAAATCGTTGGTATTGGAATTGTAGGCAAAAATCCAGAAACATCCATTGAAGAGGTGCTGTTTGTGATTGGTCTCAACCACAACTTGCTAAGCGTGAGTCAGACTTGTGACAAAGGAAACTGGGTGCTGTTTGACTCAAAGTTTTGCCTGGTCATCAGAAAAAGTGATCACAAAGTAATCCTCAAAGCTCAAAGGGATGGTAACTGCTATACTATTGATCTTGATGAACTTCCTCCCTTAGATTCTGTATGCTTAATCAGTCAGAATAATGATAGTTGGCTATGGCATAGAAGATTAGCTCATGTGAACATGAATCAACTGTCTAAACTGATTAAAAATCAGCTAGTAACTGGTCTACCAAAAATATCTTTTGAAAAGGATAAAGAATGTGATGCATGCCTAAGAGGAAAACAAACTAAATCATCATTTAAATCTAAAAATGTAGTTACCACAACTAGACCACTTGAATTACTGCATATGGATTTAATTAGACCCTCTAGGGTGAAAAGTCTTGGTGGTAATCTGTATGTACTTGTAATTGTAGATGATTATTCTAGATTTACTTGGACATTATTTCTTTCTTCTAAAAGTGATACCTTTGATGCATTTGTAACCTTAGCTAAGAAAGTGCAAAATGAGAAAGGTATTTCTATTGTGTCTATCAGGTCAGACCATGGAGGAGAATTTGAAAATGCATACTTCCTAGAATACTGCAATGAGCATGGGGTTGACCACAACTTCTCAGCACCAAGAACTCCTCAACAAAATGGAGTGGTAGAAAGGAAGAACAGAACTATTGGAGAGATGGCTAGAGCTATGCTAAATAAGAAGGAACTCTCCCAAGTATTCTGGGCTGATGCAGTAAATACAGCAAGTTACATCATAAACAGAGCTTACATCAGACCAATCCTTGGGAAGACTCCATATGAGCTGTACAAGGGAAGAAAGCCAAATCTGTCACACCTCCATGTGTTCGGGTGCAAATGCTTCATTCACAACAATGGTAAAGAAAATCTAGGTAAATTTGATGCCAAATCCGATGAAGGTATATTTCTGGGCTATTCAAGTAGGAGTAAGGCATATAGGGTTTATAATAAAAGATCAGATGTTGTAGAAGAATCTGTACGTGTAGTTTTCATTGAAAATGAAACTGTTTCAAAACATGCTATCAATGAGGATGATCT
This sequence comes from Adenanthera pavonina, assembly GCA_026686845.1. Lineage (NCBI taxonomy): Eukaryota > Viridiplantae > Streptophyta > Magnoliopsida > Fabales > Fabaceae > Adenanthera > Adenanthera pavonina. The sequence goes on along the minus strand of JAIVEN010000022.1, from coordinate 21,304,776 downwards.
TACTCTTAATTTTGAAAAACTAGGAATTTTTTATAAGAGTAAAATTGAACCTCCAAAGATATCTAAATCTATTAACATAGAGGAAGATATCTAGGAGCAAGAGTTTGATGAAGAAAACAATGAAGAAACATCTCAAGAACTTCCTAGAGCTTGGAGATATCAAAGGAATCATCCTGTTGATCAAGTTATAGGGAATGTTCAAGAAAGAGTCAAAACCAGAAAACAGGTAAGGGAACAGATACTCAACTGTGCTTTCATTTCTCAAATTGAACCCAAATGTACTGAAGAAGCCTTAACTGATGATTACTGGATTTTGGCTATGCAAGATGAATTAAATCAATTTGAAAGAAATCAAGTTTGGGATTTAGTACCTAGACCCAAAAATCATCCTGTTATTGGTACCAAATGGGTTTTCAGAAATAAACTTGATGAATCTGGAACAATAATCCGAAATAAAGCTAGATTGGTTGCTAAAGGGTATAATCAGGAAGAAGGCATTGATTTTGAAGAAACCTTTGCACCAGTAGCTAGATTAGAAGCTATAAGAATACTGCCGGCATATGCATGCATGAAAAATATTTTGCTATATCAAATGGATGTAAAGAGTGCCTTTCTAAATGGATATATCATGGAAGAAGTTTATGTAGACCAACCTCCAGGTTTCGAGGATTCTACAAAACCAAACCATGTTTATAAACTGAAGAAAGCTCTCTATGGTTTAAAACAAGCCCCTAGAGCTTGGTATGAGAGATTGAGCAATTTTCTAACTGAAAAGGGGTTTAACAGAGGCAAAGTTGACATAACCTTATTTACTAAGAAAGAAAATAAAGATTTACTAATTGTTCAAATCTATGTTGATGATATTATTTTTGGTGCTACTAATAAGGCTCTTTGCAAGGAATTTTCTAAGTTAATGCAGGGAGAATTCGAGATGTCAATGATAGGTGAACTCAACTTCTTCCTTGGATTACAAATCAGACAGCTTAATGATGGTATCTTTCTCAGTCAATCCAAGTATCTAAAGGAGCTGTTAAAGAAGTTTGGAATGGAGAATGCCAAGCCAATGGGAACACCCATGGCTACTGCAACCAAACTGGACATGGATGAGAATGGGAAGATGTTTGACATTACTCAGTACAAAAGAATGATTGGATCCCTGCTGTACCTAACTGCCAGCAGACCTGACATTATGTTCAGTGTCTGCATGTGTGCAAGGTTCCAATCATGCCCCAAAGAAACCCATGCAACAACTGTGAAAAGAATTTTTAGATATCTTATTGGAACATCACATATGGGTCTTTGGTATCCAAAAGGCAATGGAGAAGATCTCAAAGGATACACTGATGCTGATTTTACAGGATCCAAAACTGACAGAAAAAGCACAAGTGGAACTTGTCAGTTTCTTGGAGGATCCCTGGTCTCATGGTTCAGCAAAAAGCAAAACAGTGTAGCCTTATCCACTGCAGAAGCTGAGTATGTTGCAGCTGGAAGCTGTTGTGCCCAAGTCATCTGGATGAAACAGCAGCTTGAAGATCTTGAGGTTAAAATGAAAGAGATACCAATTATGTGTGACAACCAAAGTGCTATAAATATCACCAAGAATCCTGTCATGCATTCAAGGACAAAGCATATTAAAGTTAGGCACCACTTCATAAGAGATCACGTTCTGAAAGGAGAAGTTAGACTGGAGTACATCCCAGCAGATGATCAAGTTGTTGATATACTCACAAAACCTCTATCAGAAGACAGACACTGCAAAATAAGGAGAGAATTGGAAATGGTAAATCCCAACGAATTGTAAGTCATCTCTGTGCAATTCTGTCTTTAGAATTTTTAATATTAAAATAAATTCTAACTTGAGCATCGGAGTATGTTTTAGTGTAGTTGCAGGTGCTCCTTGTGAAAATCAATGGCTAAAAGTTTGAAAGATTGGAGCACTCCAGAAAATGAAGTGAATGATAATTATTTTAAGTTCTGGATCCATTCTATAAGTTTTTAAAAGTTGATATTTGTATGTTGTTTGATTGCTAGATGAATTTCATTAATAATCTGTGTTTTTAAACTGGTCAATGTGGTCAACATTCAAATTTTGGTTGACCAACAGACGAACTTTGGCCTGTTATGCCTTAGAACAGTTCTCGGTAATGCCTCGAAATTTGTCTGTTGAAGCTTGAAAGTTCGAATTTTCAAAATCAGAAATTTCAAAGTTATGTCTGTCCATCACTGCTACACAAGTTATTACTTCTTAACATACAAATGTTGGACAATCTTTACAAAAGTTGAAAAATTCAAATTTTCAGTTCAAAATTCGTCTGTTGAATCATGTCCTTCATGTTTAATTCTTGAAAGATGCAATTCTGCATGTTTAATTCGTTTGTTGATTGATAGTTTGATTAATGCCTGCCTTTTCCTTTTCAACATTCGAACTTTGGTGGAACAAAATTCGTCTGTTGTGCTTGTATTGCTTGTTTCAAGCCACTGACAGATGAACTTTAAGGATGAAAATTCATCTATCAATAAGCTGTGCTGAACGATTTAACTTGCAACTGCCCGAAGTTCGAATTTTGACCCCTCAAAATTCGTCTGTCAGACGGTTACATACGTTAAATGCGACGGTTTTCCAAAGAACAGACGCAACCCTATTTGTAACCTCTCTAAGTCTGTTCTGATTCTTTCTTCAATCCTCTTAACTCCTGTCCAAAAACCGTCATTCTTCACCGATTAAACTTCCTTTCGCACCCTATAAACCCTTTCTCAGCCACATTCTGCATCATTCAACCGGGAAATGGCAAGAGTTAAAATTCCTGGAACAGGAAAAGCTGTGGCCCATCCAAAGAGGAATGTTAAATCTCAATATGCTACCAAAGAAGGAGAGAAATCAAAGAGAAAGGTAGAACCCAGTAAAGCTATTCCTTCTAAACGCCAGAAATCTTCATGCAAAGCGGAATCTTAGAAAACTGGACCCTCCTCTTCAAAAAGTGCAGAACCTTCTATCCCTACTGCTGCCTCTTCTGCTTCTTCCAACACTGAATCTGGAGAGTTCGAATTGACTACACTGCCACTATGGAGCACTCCTGAGATTCAAGAAGAGTACACTACCAAGTTTTCCAACAAAAAGGTAATCAAGCCTCACTGTGTAAATGTGGAACAATTTCTGATATCCAACAATTTTGATGCTGCAATATGGTTGTTAAGATATAAAAATCTGTTGGAAATTGCTGAAAAATATGATGATGAGGCAGTGAAGACTTGGTATGCCTCTCTTCAATATAATAGCAAGAAGATGAAATGGGAGGTCACTTTGAGATCAAGGACCATTTGGCTTGCTGATGAAACATTCAATGAGGTGTTGGAAATTTCGGGACAAGATGGGCTAAAAGTTGACATAACAGCCTCTGGGTATATGGATGAGGCAAGCACAGCTGATGAAGAAGGTGGATCCTTTCTGAACTATAAAGAGAGCACAATTTTGGACACCCTATTCAGGAGAAGGGAGAACATGCCAACTATAAATCTGTTGAAGCCCACAGACCTAAGTGTACAAGTCAGAATCTTGCACTACATAGTGTCCAAAATCATTTTCAACAAAGGTGGCAGCTTCAATTTGATAACAAGGGCAGAGGCTTATGTGATGACTGCTATCATACGTGGGAAACTGATCAATATGGGTCATATCATTCTCCAACATATGATAAAGGCAAGGGATCAGAGGAAGGATTCCACACTCCCCTATGCTGCAATTATTTCAAGAATCCTGCAGCATGCTAGGATTCAACACATTGAAAAAGGGAAAGGGAAACTCACTGAAGCATTCAAAGAAGATGAACTGCAAAGGATGGGCATTGAAAGAGATGAAGGACGATGGGTTGGAAAGGGAGCAGGAAAATCTGAAGACTTGTTCTTTGTGGCTGATGCATCCCTCCAACAAGAAGGAACTTCTGAGGTCCCTGGCAAATCTGTACCTCAGCCTTCTCAGCCAATCCCATCTCCCTCCAGGCCTACTCACCCTCCTTCCACTCCCTCCTCACGAGCCAAGCCAACAAAGATCACTAAGTTGTTTGACAGTCTGTCAACACTCATTCTCAGCATTAAAGATGAGTAAAATGCCAAATTTGCTCATCTACAAGATCAGATCCATCAGTTGGCTATGAATATGAAGGTGGTGGCTGATGCCTATGTAGAGATAAGAAATGCAATTCCTACCACTTCAGCTCCACCTCAGCCTGGTGTCCCTGAGCCTACTCTGTCTCCATCCCCTGTGCCTCCAAGTCCCTTCGAGATTGCCTCCTCTGACCATGATAATGATGATATAGATGGTGCTGGTGTAATAAGAACACCAAGTCCTGGTCCACCCTTGGACTATGGATTAGAAGAAGAAGGTCTTCAAGAATCAAGCCCTCTTAAGCCTATGCAAGAAGATGCTCCGGATTCAATTCTGTCCATTCAAGAATCAGAGCAAGTTGAAAGACTGGTTGCAGCCATTTCAACCTCTTCTGTGCCAGAAGGAGCAAGCAATGAGGAAAGGAGCATTGTACCTGTTATTGATTATCTTGCCATTGCTCACAATGCTCTGCTGCTAGCTCAAAGGAGAAGGCTGGAAGAAATGTTTCCTCTAGCTAAACCAGCTTCTCATTCTATTGCTGCTTATGGGCTTTCAGAGCAACAGAGAGCTCAACTAGCTCTTTCTAGGCAGGAAATGCAAGTGCTGCTTGAGGTCTCTGATGATGATGATGAAGAGCCTGCTGAGCCCCCTGCACCAGTTCAGCCAGAGATTCCTTTTGCTCCTGTCCCTCTTCGTGCTGTTCCTCTCACTCAGATACCTCCTCCAATGGACTTTATTGGGCTTCCTGATGATGCCAAAAAGGGGGAGAAGATAAAGCAAACTGGGACTGAGCCATCTGGAAAAGGAAAGACTTACAGCAAGAAGTCTAAGCCAAAGAAGAAGTGATGTTTTTAGATCTTAGGCTGAATCTTCTTGTTGTATCTTGTTTTGAATTGATTGATTGTAATTGGTTGTTTAATATTTTTTGAGAACTGCTCCTTAATTGGAATATGTATTGCAACAGTTTGATTATATATATTATGTTCTTGGTTGCAATGTTTTGGGCTTTGAATCTCTTCACTTAATCTGTCGTTTTGACATCATATGCATATGTTGAGGGGGAGCTTGTGAAAGCAAACCCAAGTACTAATCCAGTTTGTGAGTTGTTTTGTCATCATCAAAAAGGGGGAGAATGTTGAATCAAGAGTTTTGATGATTTTAAACTAACACTCAAGAGCTTGGATTGAAGATATCAAAGGAGATCAAAGCTGTTTCAAGTGAAGATTTTCTGAGTATTTGCTGTTAGATCTCTTGTAGGATCTTTAGTTTTTTCGGTATTATTGGGTAAAAGATTTTGATTTGAAGAAAAGATATTTTCAAACTTTGATTTTATGTTAAATCTTTGAATATTTGAAAAACACCCACAAACAGACGAAGGTTGAAAGTTTAAACTAAACTGTCAAGTTGGAAATTCGAACTTTGCCTTTGGAAATTCGAATTTCGAGCTAAAACTGAATAAGTCTGAAGAGATGGCTCTCTGTTAGATGAATTTTGGTTGCTCAAAATTCAAATTTTCATCTGGTCTGAAAGAAGCCTTTCTGGTAACAGACGAACTTCACACTTTCAAAATTCGAATTTCAAGTAAAATGAAGTTTGTAAAAACCAAAGAAATTCGTCTGAAACTATGATAAAGTGCATCTGAAATCAAAATGAAATTGAGTTTGATAAATACTCTCTGACAGACGAATTTTGAACTTCCAACATTCAAATTTTCATATAAGTCTGAAAGATGGTTCTTTGCAACAGCGAACTTTGAGTCTTCAAAATTCAAATTTCAAACAAAACAAAACTTGAGAAAATGGAAGAAATTCATCTGAAACTATGTTAAAGTTCACCTGAGATCAAGAGTGATTTAAGTTTCAAAACTGCTCTCTTACAGACGAACTTTGAACATTGAAATTCGAATTTCAGAAGCTAAGTTCTTGAGTCTCTTGAAATGAAACATTGACATACGAATGATAAGAACTTGCAACATTCGAATGATGAAATTAGTCTGAAAAGAGTTTCTCTGACAGACGAATTTCGCCCTTTCAAAATTCGAATTTTGAAGAAAGTAATCTACGATGTCCCTTTAAACGTTCAATGGACAGACGAATTTTGGGGATCCAAAATTCGAATTTCGAAGGCACTGTAGAAAATTGAAAACACTGTTCACACTTAACCGAAAAACTTTCTTCTTGAAAATTCGTATGTCACATTGTGAAAATGTTTTGTAAGTTTCAAAATTCGAATTTCACTTCATGAACAAACGAACTTCGTGCTGTATCGTTGGAAGCTTTAATCTTCGGTTCCTTCGAAATTCGTCTGTTGGCCAATCAAAATTCGAATTTTAGTATGTCAGAAACATTAAATGCGGTTGGTAAACGGATAGTTTTTCAGAGTAACCATTGGATAACCTCCCCAACGGATAGATTTAGTCTCTAAGGGATATTTGAGACCTAAATCTATAAATACAACATCATTTGAAGTTGCAAAAAGAAAAATAAAAACAAGTATATACTGAATTTCTGCTAAATCTTCTTCTCAAAAGCTTTTACCCTCTCAACTTCTATACTTGCACTTAAACTTTCATATCTACTCTTTTCAAGAGAGTTATTTCATTGTAATCAATCTACTCTTCATCTAAAAGATAGATTTACTTGTGAGGGATATTCACAAGGGGATTGGGAAGCACATAGTGAAAGTGCTTGGAGAGTTTGAGAGAACTCAGAAACAGAGCATACTCGTGTACTGTGGCCTTAGCAAGAAGCCCATTGAAATTCTTGCTGTATAGTGGATAAATCCCAAGAGGTGTCTTGGGGACTGGATGTAGGTCAAGTGGAAAGACCGAACCAGGATAAATTACTGAGTCTTCTTCTCCCTATCTTTACTTTTCAGCTTGCTCTGTTTTACGCATTGTTTTCATTATATTGTGATATCTTCACTTCAATTTGTGCAGAAAAATTTCAATCTTCCCAATTCACCCCCCCTCTTGGGAAGTCAGCCTTGCTAACAATTACATATACACTTCTAATTAGCCAATCAACCACTGTAATATCATAATACCTTTAATTAACATAATACTCATGACAACCAAAGTCCATAATTTAGCCATTCAGGCTTAACTCTAGTTCTAACAACATAATTACACACTAATAAGCTTTAATTAATCATTCATATCATAATCATCCTCATACATCTTATATTTCACACTCCCTTCACAATTTCCAACCTAGGGTTCCACTTAAACTCATTATAGTCCAACCAAAACTCATACCCAAGCTTCAATAACACTAAACGACACTTCAATAATCCTTTTATACACATTTCAATCGGTGGGAATTAACTAGTAATGGACTCCCACGTATACCCACAAAAATTTGTCTGGCACCACGATGGTAGGTAAGTTTGCCTCGGCATGAAACCCTTCCATCTGAAAATTTTTTCAAAGTTACAATTTGTTCACTATGGCGGTCCTATGTCTCACTGTGGTATGGAGCAGTTCTGCTTCCACGTATACTCATGATCGATATGAGCATTTCTAATTCCATGGATTGTCCTTGAGTTATGGGCTTTATTGTTAGATTCTTGTCATCTTTGATCCTACAATTGTTGAGAATAGAACATATCAAATATGTAATGATTTGTGAGGCCATACCTTGGTGGTTATCAGGGTTTTTTGAGCATACATCCTTCTAATTGTTATTGAGAGTCCAGGGTCTAGGGCATTGGTTGCCCACATGTATCTTGATGAGTGAGAATAATGCGGTAGGATATTAGTGAAGTTTGGTGTGTTTAGTGGAAAAAGAGTATATCGCTAGATATATGAGATGAGGGCTCAAGGGGGTCAAAACCTAAGAAAGTGGTTTTCTTGGGATGCTATCTCCTTGAACAATGTCTTTATATTATTTATTACTGTAACACTTTACTCCTAAACACCTCCTGCTTGACCAAAAATTTCAAAATCCAAACAATCATAACCCAAACATCTCATGTGAACCTATCAAAACCACCAGGCAGCGGAAAAACACCAAAGAACAACAGACACTAGGCTAGAGCCGCGGCCTCTATAGTACGGCCAAGGCTGTGACACCTCCCAAAAACTCACATGCCACTAACTTCATTGGTGCCGAGGCCTGACTTCCTGATGCTACGGTGCCCCCTTATGGTTTTCTACACCAGCAACTTCTTAACTCCGGGGTGAATTTCGGACACGCATAACTTTATGCTTCGACCTCCGATTGACCTAATTCCAACTCCTACAAGTCAATCTTATCCAACTCTATCCATAGACACCAATTTCACCTCAACCTAACTCCGTATAGAGAATCTGAACACCTAATACCGTTTTAGCCACTTTTTTACCAAAACTCACAACTCACAACTCCCATTCGCCACCAAAGGCAACCTAACCATTTTTTACCATTTACACAGGTCCTAAACCACTTAACCAACTTGTCCAAAGAGGTTTCACCTCAAAAGATCCATTCCTCTGAGATTTGACTCCTTTGAACCCCAATTGACAAAACGAGCTACAGGTCCTAAAACACACCAACAAGGCCCAATTCCATCTTTGGGCTTTCAAACACTACCATCCATCATACACATCACATACAACACAATTTCACATACATAACATACCAACAACATCATAACATCAAGTCACCACTTAGTTACTAACCATCTATCCTACTTGGCACTAAATACATATCCAGTTAAATATACACTACATAGACCTAGTATTCCCACGTCCGATGCTACTCCCTCGTCTTCTCTAGATTAGTGCTAGAATCATCACTTGCAATATTAGTTCATGGGAGAGGGGTGTGAGACAATGTCTCAGTAACTGGGGACAACCACACACACATATATACATATATATACAACTCATGAATGTAATGTGAAATGAATGTGCGTCTCCCTCCACACAGCTAGAACCATGAGCTATCGTCATAACTAGACATTTTGTATTGGTAATTCCCTTCCAACAGTTGGTGAAGACTGATTCCAGGACATCACCAGGCTCACCTCCCATTAATGCACCCGGCCAAAGGTAACACTAATATTCAGATCGTGGTTCTCCTTCCCTTTTCCCACCATGAATTGGCAGCAATTTAGGGAAGGTGCAGTCCACTGCGCGTCTTTCCCTCCTGGCCATAGGAGACGATTTAATCGTAGGGATCCTATCGTTACTCTCCCTAATCATATATCATATCATCACCACCCGGTCCACCATATCACAATCTCACAATGCCATGTGGTGATGCTCACATCATATCATAATATAATCATCATCATCATGTATCACAATGTCATGCACGCATTATGTAATGTCACATCATCATCATTATCTCTAATCATCATCATAATTATCATCTAGCTATGTGTATACCATGGTATATAGATAATCGTACACACAAACACATCTATATCGTGGTATGAAAGAAACATGCATATATACACAAATATACATAATATCATACAATACATACAATACAATACAAACACCTGGTTATCTTAGGTTGTCAATACCACACACAAGCTTCCACAAGCTTTCTTGAACACCAATCCCATGACTTGCCTTCTCCAATTAGCCAACAACCTTCACAATGACATAATACCTCAATTAACATACAATCCAAATATCCAAATTCCACAATTCAACTACTTTAGGCATAACCCAAGGTTCCAACCCCATATTCATACATCATTAAGCTCCTAGGAACCATTCAAACATCAATCAATCCCATACACTTTGGATTGTCAAGAGCCCTAACAAAAAACAACCTAAGGTTAAACTTAAATTATATATAATCCCTTTAAAACTCACACCCAAGCAACAAGAATATCAAATCACACTCTATTAGCCCCATTTCATCCATTTCAATTGGCGAATTTCGGTCTAAACCAGAAATCCCAACATATAATTGAAAAATCCTAAGTTTAAACTGAAGAAAATGGAGAGGGAGGAGTAGGGATCACTTACCAACCAAGATCCAGTCTTCAAGAGGTTGAAAATCGCTCCCAAGGGCCGAAAATCTCAAACCCTAGTAGAACCCTCTTAGTTTCTCCTCCATTTCTTTCTTTCTTTTCACGTTCGACCGACTGAAATATTTCTGATTTAAACCAGAAACTTGGCTCCCACCGCGGCTCCAGGATAGCTCGTTGCAGTGCCACCATGTTTCAGCCAAAAAACACCATTGGAACATGCCCTCGCCGCGGCGGCCCTACTCCTTGTCGCAGCGTGGAGCTCATTTCTACCCCACTTGAACCTTCCTCCGTCCTGTTTCCTCCGGTGCTACACATAATGCCAAAACAAATGTCATGAGGGGTGTTACAGTGACTTGTTGGAAAATGTTTGGTAACCAAAAGGTTAGTAGTTTGTGTTTGGGGAAGGTTAATATCAAGTTTTGATCTAAAAGTGACCATTTAGTCACGGATGTTCAAAATTTTCATATGGAGTAGTTTTGAGACAAGGTTATTGTCTATAGTTAGAGAAGGAGAAGAGTGACTTATATTTGAAATCACATCAATTGGAGGTCCAATTAGAGAGATATGTAGGTCCAAAGTTCCTCTTGAAAACCAATTTTTGCTGTCATTTGACAACAGCAGATAACGCCACAGTGCCATAGGGGAGATTTATCTCCCTCATTTTTTTTGTCATCCAATCACAATTCAAAGTCCTCTAGTCATGTCTCACTGATTTCCTAAGTCTCTCATCTTTTTCTCTTATCGCTAGTATTCCCTTTCGGTCATTTTTCCTTTATGGCTTGGCCAATGGTATAGCAAGTTATGTCTTGATGTCATTTTGTGGTTTTGAATATTAGGGTGTTACACTAACTATCTCTTTCCCTTAATTTTTTTATTCAAGAAGAAAAAAGATATCTTTTGTCCATAAAATTATTTTTGTTTATTTATTTTTATTCTATTTTAATTTTCACACTGAACAAGCCCTAAAAGAAAATGTGAACCGGATCCTTTACATTCACAAAATTGAATGAATATGGTGCATTATGAGTGAGATAACGGAACAAAAAATGATGAATGTGTATTGGTGAAATGCTGACTACACAATTATACTTTTGTGCAATATCATTTTCATTTTGAATAAATAAATGCATGAATGTAGGGAATTTTGGAGAAATGATTATTGCTGGTTGTTTTTCCATAAACATCAGCTTCTTTCCTGTCTGCATCTGTGTATATATGTACCAACGTCGTCGCATCTGAATCAAGTGGATTTACTTTACTTGCTGAAAGGGATCGATGGAGAGATTAATTTTGGAAATATTGCAAACTTATTCATGCTTCTTTTACACACAAATTTTGTCGCACATGAATATATATTATGGATGAATGTGGCTTTCCTTATATATATATATATTTATATATATGAAATAGAAATGAAAGCAAATAAAAATTGAATAAACCTAACAATATTGATGATTGATATATACGTATGTGATTCTGCTAGACCGCTAGAATAAATTTATTAAAGTACTTTTTAACAACCACAAGTTGTCTTTGTGGCATATATAAATATATATGATAGCTTTAATAATTGATGTGCCATCATCCGCATTCTTAATGATTGATCTTTACTATTAATCATATGACCACTATAAATTTGACAAAACGCAGTACTAGAAAACATATAGTATAATAATTCATCATGCATGGTGTCTACCAAAAGAACGTGTCCTTGGGTTTTGATTTTTCTCTGCCAAAAGAGAACATATATACGGTGATTGATGCATTAATTAAATAAAATAAAATCATATTTTAACAGGGTATAGTATGAAAACTGAAAACCCTTTATCTGAATATGCATGATGCTCACTTGACACTATATATTGGTTAATTAATTATTCAAGGTAGGAAATTCACCACAAACAAATAGTGACGTTTCTTGTAATTCCAATTGAATTGTTCTCATAGATTACTTTATGTGAGAGAATAGAAGCCCTGCATCTAAAAGTAATTAAGAAGGATGAAAAGTATATATAAGCTTGTGATAAAATTAAGCTTATGCTACAAGCAAGTACAAAAGTTAACATGGTATCAAAACCTAATAACCAATTTTTTTTTTTTAAAAAGATGAATAAAAAATGATGGACTTGTGGTCTCTATGATTCAAAACTTTTCAACTGTTTAATTCAAATTTTATTAGTTTAAATTTATTTATTTACTATTTTAAATTTTAACATATTAATTAAATTATGAAATCTGAATCGTTAACATCATCGAACATGAATAGGGTGCTTTTAGTGATGGTCAATATATATATATATAGTGTGTGTGTGTGTGTGTTCTTGAAAAATTGCATCAAGTCATAGCCAATGAATCTTGGCTTGAGATTTCTTAAGAAGATCCCTAACTTCTGATATCTTCTACTGTAAAGTGAACAAAGCCGATAGATATCTACTACTGTGCCATCATGCCAAAGCTCAGATTGAATGTCCATTTCCTGTAAATCTCTCCGTGCCATTGAAAGACGAAGAACACTCCTCAACTTTAAAAGTGATCATAACCTTTTCAAATTTTTAGTTCTGTATAACATATTTTCTATATTAGTTCTTTCATCTGTATCAAAACACCACTTCATATAAGCTGAAAGGGACCAAATTAGAAAAATAATGTGCCTTTTTTTATCATGTCCATATAGAGATGAATGTAGCGGAAAATGACTAATGAAAAAAAATCTCCGTTCTCCGCCTAAAAAAAATCTCCGTTTGTGTACTTGAGATGGCACGTTGAATGTACAATTTTTTGTTATTGATGTAAATTAATGAATGCATATTGTTTTGGACAAATTTAAAAGTTAACAAGGGTATTATTTTGTCTAAAACTAAAAGTTGAAGGGCCTTAGGTCATCTTTATAAAAATCGAGAAGAATAAATTGCACAACTATAAAATTAAAAATATCGCTGACATTTTAGCTTGCATTTTAAAAGTGACTAGATAGTAGATTTTGAGTATTGAATGGATAGGACAATAAGAACAAAAGATGGAAATCACATAAATAAAAATGTTAAGGTGGATATATGTGGCCGCACAATAAAAGACAACATCCATAATGATTGTATATAAGGAAAGGTTGGTCTAACACTATCGAGAAGAAAATAGTTGAAAATCGATGAAAGTAGTTTGATCATATACAAAGAAAGTCAATAGAGGAACTAGTGAGGAGAGTTTTTTAACCTCATGAAAACATGTAAGGGGAGATTAAGAAGAATATTCAAGAAAATTATAAAGCAGAATCTCTTGGTGGATGAGATATCTGAGAAGCTAGTCTTTTATAGAGTCCAATAGTGTCTTGTGATTCATATTGCTAACCTTACTTAGCAAGACAAGTTGTTATAGAAATTCATATAATAAGTTGCACTGTTCAGGATTTATATAGTTTAACTTGCATGCTATCAGTTTTAATAGTTTGTGTGTGTGTGCGTTTTTTTTTCAATAATAGAAATTCCAATTGACAAAAAGCAATTGACATTTACTTCATTTCATAGCTTCCAAGAAAATACTTTTAAGCAATTGGCTTTATACTCGCAGGAATGGACTTGTATTTTCTCTGTTGTGCAGGGAAATTGGTTTTTTTTTTATTCCTTTTCTTTTTTTTTCTTTATTTTTAATTATAATGATTCACATCAAATTTAAGTAATTTGAATTTAATATTTTGAAGAAAATATCAAAATTTTAAAATTTTAAAAATAGATAAATAAATTAAATAAATTTGCGCCATTAAATTAATATATCTAGGAAGCCACAGTACTATTTATTAATGATAAATATAACACTAATCAGCTATATTTGCCCTCAAACAGAAACATGTTGGACACAAACGTGTGCACGGTGAAGGTGATTTGTGCTAGCTGGTGACAAAGGCAGAAAATTGGTCCATGAACTACACTGTTTTATTGTTTAAGCATGAATTATTTGACTAAGACATGTCTTGGTTTAATTAAGAAGTTATAATAATTTATTAATGTTGTTGGGAAACCGTGTTTAAGTAAAACATAATTGACGTCAACGAAAATTAAAGCCCTTAACAACATGACCTGTATGTTTCAGTTTGTAGATTTCACTAATTAATTAAGTTAGGACTAATTACAAACAATAAATCTCCTTGAAAAGCTAATTAATAATTATTGATCTTAACATTGCAAAAATTTCATCTGGAAAAAGTAAGACTTATAGTAATGTAGTTATGTTGCTTGAACCACTAGCGTGAATCAATTAAGTTGGAATACGAGAACACTGTGATTTAAATTATTAATGTCAATATCAAATATACATTTGTATGATTTAAAGTTGTAATTTAAGGTTATGCACACAAATATAAAAAGAACTCATTTTTGTCTCAAATATAAAACACTTTTAACTAATTTATATAGATCAATAACATTTGTTTAAATTAGTTGATGGTTTTGTTTTTAAAAGAATTATCAATATTTTTCAAAATTACCCTTATTTGAACTATTAAATTTTAACCCATCTTAATTATGAGTAGTTAGGAAAAAAAAAGTAAAAAATGGGAAAGTGAGTTTTATAACAAGGGTAAATTTGGAAAAAATGTTTAATGATTTATTGATTATCTAAAAAGACTAATATTAAATGCCAACAATTGCTTCAAGAATATAACTTATATATGATATCAGAGAGGGTATTAAATAGTCTAGATTGCATCAAAATTTTACAATATTTGGCTGAAATTCCCATATATTAATGAGTATTTCTACTCAAGAACTTGGATTCCACCTATCATTATTTTCATTATAAAAGGTAAAATGGTATAAAAATAATTAATATTTTGTTGACATTTTAAAGTGACAATAATTTGAAAACAAAATCAAAACTTCAAAGTGATAATTATTTTGAGATGGAAGGAGAATAAAACTATAATAAATCATACTGTTCACATATTGTAAAAATTGTAAAATAGTTCAATTTATTTCTTAAATTTTATGCTATGGATGAAAAAATCTTCCTAATTAATTAGATGTAAAAGTCAAACATTGCCTTTGCTACAACACAGAAAAGAAAGATAATGAGTGGTTTTCTTATAGTTTAAAAAATAAATAGAAAACATAAAACTTACGACAAAACATATATATTATTTATAAGATAATACGAGTCATTCTTTATTAGACCCACCTAATAAAATATATGTGAAGGTGAAGGAGAGGAAGTATCACTTGCTAATCTATGAGGTCAGAAATGCACGTGAAGTGAGGGAAGATACAATGTCGGCTCAGTAGTGAAGTGGCCTATTCTGTGTATGGTAACAACCCATTAGTTATTGAGGCGAGATCATGTAGCTATTAGTCTATTACATTATATGACATTGGCTCTTAACCAACCATGCAATGAATTTCGGTACTAACTGATTTTAATATCATCATCAAGATTACATATACATGTACCATCTAGTGGATTCCAATAGGTGATCTCGAAATTGATTGAAAAGATGGTACGTACGTGAGTTTTAGTAATATTTTTTTGAGTTTCACGAAGTGATATCCAGAAGTATGAGGATAAAATTAGATTCTTAATTAGAACAATATTAATAAAATTACCACAAGGGTGTAATCAAAATATTGGATGGTTGTTGTCAAGTTGTTCAAGTATCACAAACAATGCCCAAGATTGTAAATGAGAGTGTAATTGGGATCTTAGAAAGTTGTGATTTGTAAGAAAATTTTATAATTTTTCCTTTTGAAATTTTATTTGAGGAGATTTTATAAATTTTTTTTGTTCAAAATTGTATGAAGTGAATTTTAATTTTTTTTTTGTTCAAAATTGTATGAAGTGAATTTTAATTTTTTTCCATCAATAACTACAAAAATTAGAAACTTGTGCAAAATTATTGATGATAAAGGTTTGTTTGACACATCAAATTGCCTAAAGTTTTTGTTATTTTCCCTTGTGTGTGCGTGTGTAAGATCCCAATAATGTGGCAAGCCGCCATATAAATTATGTTGTCTCGAAGAAGAGATAAAGATAGCTAATTAATTAGATGTAAGAAAATTAAGAGGCCACATTACTCAAGAGTTGACGTGATTTTGCTTTTAAACAAGTGATTAAGAATTTGATTACCAATTTTTGTATATGGAATAAATTTAGTTAAGAGGAGCCTACCGTTTACTTTCAGTATCATAATGGATATTAGTCCTTACGGTTACATTATCAAAACTTCTCAAAATTCTCATTATTTAAACTCATTAAATTCTAACACTATCTTAGTGGTGAATAGTTGAAAACAAGTGAAAAATAATGAGAAATTTTTTTAAGAAGGGCAAACTACTTCTGCAATATATATAAGATTATTAGAGGGGTATATAACTAGTTAAGCATTATCTTTAATGTGGAAAATTTGAAATGTTGGTTTGTACGTGTAGGTGGATAATATATATATATATATAGAGAGAGAGAGAGAGAGAGAGAGAGAGTGAAAGGGGAGTTGATTGATGGGAACGAACCACCACAATGATGTGAAGGGAAGAAAGTGACTTTTGCTTGGATGGATCGCAATCTACAATGTAAAATTATTCTAACACTATCTTAGTGGTGAATAGTTGAAAAAAAGTGAAAAATAATGAGAAATTTTTTTAAGAAGGGCAAACTACTTCTGCAATATATATAAGATTATTAGAGGGGTATATAACTAGTTAAGCATTATCTTTAATGTGGAAAATTTGAAATGTTGGTTTGTACGTGTAGGTGGATAATATATATATATATATAGAGAGAGAGAGAGAGAGAGAGAGAGTGAAAGGGGAGTTGATTGATGGGAACGAACCACCACAATGATGTGAAGGGAAGAAAGTGACTTTTGCTTGGATGGATCGCAATCTACAATGTAAAATTATCTTTGAGAGTAATACACAGATTAATGGGTTTTTAAAAGAAACACTTCAAAAATAGTAATTAATGATTATGCTTTGCTTTAAGGAAGAGCAATGCATGGTAGTGGCACTTGGGCCTACGCCTTCCTTCAAGTTTTAATCAGTCGGTCATCCCTGATTAGTGAGCAAATTAACCGTTAATTAATGACTTTTCCTCTCTAAGCATGTACGGTTGGTTAAGTTAGTGAGTCATGCATGGCTGAAAAGTCCCCACCATTCCCTGTTTTACATTTATGATTTATTTGTTACTCCATCTGTTCTTCTCTTTCTCTGTTCATCTAGATCTCTTAATTAATTACATTTACGAAAGTGAATATAGATACACACACATATATATATATGATGTATTCAGAAAGAGACGAGGAAAAAAAAAAGAATGAATGAGTATAATGATGAGATGCGAATTCTATATACAATTACGTATAATACTCTATGTCAGTCTTTGCCCGAATGCAGAAATAAAAGAATATAGAAGATTGATTCAGTTTAGTTTTCACTTTCATTGATTAATTATCACTTAATAATTATAATATATAGGTAAGTAAAATTTAATATTATATATACATATATATATATATATATCCATTTTTTGTATATGATGTTCTCAACCAAAGCCAATCATGGGGAATTCCTGTTTCCATCAATGGAAGCTAGTGATCTCCCTCCGCGTTTGATGGAGAGCTTTTACAATAATCAAATGATTAAGATAATATATATATATATATATACACACACTCGTGCGCACACACACATGGAAAACGTGAGGAAATATTATATGAAAACAAGCTGGAGACAATTAAAATCGACAAGTGGAGATGATGATGATTCATTAAGCTCAAGTTTCTGCCATTAATGATTTCCAGGATTTTGCAGATCATGTATATCCAACTCGATCGGATCTCTGTTCATTTGTAGTAAAGTATTATGTGGCTCTGTGCTACTGCAACCCAGTAGCCAAGAAAATGGTTCTTTTGTTTTCGTTCCTTTTTTCCCTTGTTTTTAATACTTTTGCGGTAGTGTTGACCATAGCTCACGATTGTACTGCTTTCACCTTTCTCGCAAGACGTGACTACCTTCAAAGGAGTGGGCAAGTGCTCCGGACTAGTGAGAAGTGTGAGTGGGCAGCCACGAGAGGAGTATATATATCTTGAAATGGCGGCACATCAGGGATCATCATCAAGTCATCAGAAAACACATACACTACACTACAAAAATTGCTTTTTATATCAGTTATATACATCGGTTAAAAAAAAAACCAACATAAAATAATGGATACCTTTCTACATTGACTTTAGTAAAAACTGAGGTAAATATATTGATCCTAATAAAATTTAAATTAATGGAACTGAATAAAATTATAATTATATAATATAATAAATTACAATATATTTTCAAACATTTTTTAATATTTATTTTTACTATTTATGTCATAAATTTGCAACAATATAATTTTTTAAGATATTTATATGTTATATTAAATTTAAATAAATAAATAAATACTATATATTCTTTAAAACTAAATAAAAAGATTTAAGTAGTATAAAACTATATGATTATAACTAGATTTTTATATTGTAATATTTGTATACAAGTATAATTTAATATATATTTTAATATATATTGAACATTTATATTGGTTTTGTATAAAAAACCAATATATATATATTTTATAATATTTATATATTTAATATATAGATTTTTTAATATATTTAATATTTATATTAGTTTTTTTATAAAAAAACCGGTTTTTTATAAATAATAAAGCATATTTAAACATCAAAACCCCAGCACCGAATGTGTGAAAATATGACATTCCCTCCATCTACTTGAAAAGCAGCCTTTTCTCTCTCCCTCCATACTTAGCTCCCATTTCCATTGTCCCTCTCTCTATTTGTTTTCTTTCTTCCAAAACCCTCACTCTGCATTTGTCTCCATCGAAAACCCACTGTGCATTCATCTCCTTTATTTCCATCTCTCTTCATCTTTCTTTCTCCCTCCACTCCGAAACCCACAACCCTTTGCCATCGTCTCCGTTGACCTTCTTCTTTAGCTTCTCCCTTCCTCTGTTGACCACTCTACTTCATTCCCACTTCTCTTCTTTCTCTACATCATCCTCTGCGCGATGAAATCCAAGCACAAAATGACAACATTTCTAGTTCGCACCTTTTAGCTTCATCCTCCTCAAGCTTCATCCTCACAACCTTCAGCACTTGTCCACTTTCTTCATTGTTCCTGAAGCTCAAAATTTTTGGCTTGGTAAGCTACTTCTCTTGCATTTCATCTCCTTTTTCATGGGTATTTGAATGGAAATTTCTATTACACAAGTGGTGATGTTAACCACCTTATAGATGTACAAGGGGATTGGAGAGTTCTTTTGGGCTAAGACTATGTTGTTTTATTCTCAGGTTTTGTTTATTTTCTAGTTATTCTCAAAGGAAATTTTATTTATTAAAATATGACTGTTTTGTTATTCTTATCTTGATAAATTTGTTTATAATCAGTTTGACAAATATTCAAAATGCTTGAGGACTATTGGATGTATTGATGGAAATGCTTAATGCCTTGAATTCTAAAAGTCCTGAGGTGAAATGTTTTTTTGTTTCTTTTCTACTACGTTCTGGAACTTCTAGTCAGATTGCTTTTATATATCAAACTATATGTTTAAACGCCCAAGTTACTACCTTTTCTTTATTAGCATCATGATATCTTATTATGTGTAACTTTGTGGAATTCTGGATCTTGGATTCCCACTATAGCAAATTGAAATTAGCAAGTGGTTATCATGAAAAGTAGGCAGCTTCTAATTAATAAGAATTTTAATAGAATTACTTTATTTTGAGCATATAGATTTGATTTGTATATTACATATTGATGATTTTTGTGTGCCCATATTTCTATTTAATTCTCTTCAATTTCCATTTTGGTTTTTGACAAAGATGGAGTCAGTGAAGGCCAATTCAATTAGGTTTTACTTTATGAGATGGAAGCTATAAGAAAGGTATGGATCTGAGACCATGTGAATTGGACAGGATGGCATGTTAAATGCATAAGATTTTTGTTGTGCTGAAATGTGGTTGCTTCATTTGAATTGCCTACCAATATTCACTTGCGTAACTCTTTACTTTAGTTTTACTTAGGTACATATTTTTGTGGCTTTCAGTTTGGATTCCTCTTACTAATTGAGTATTTGCCATGCTAGAGAATTTGATTTCCACCTCAACAGCTGCTGGCATTAAGGTGTGATATTATCAGTTAACTAAAACTACAATAGTTGGCTACTAATTGTTAAAAAAATTGACATTTATTTAGTAAAGATTTTAGGTTTAATAAAACTATTTACATTATGAAAATAGGGAACTAGCTGTGTAACACCCCTCATGATATCTTTCGTGGCATTGTGTTTAGGACCGAAGAAAACAGGATAGAGGAAGGTTAAAGTGGAGTCTGAAAGAGCTCCATGCCTCGGCTTGAAGCAGAACCACCGTGGCGAGAATGAGTCTAGTGGTGTTGTTTTAGTTGAAACTGGTGGCACCGCGGCGGGATGTCCTGGAGCTGCGGCGAGGTTCAGGATTTTTGTTTAAATCCGGATAATTTCGGACGATCAGAAAGAAAGAAACGAAGGGAGCGATGAATGAGAAACAAGGAGCTCTGCTAGGGTTTGAGTTTTCCAGCATCTAGGAGCTATTGAGGTGGAAAGTAAGCTTGGATTCAAGTTGGTAAGTGTTCTCTACTCCTCCCTCTCCATTTTCTTTGGTTGCAATTTGGAGTTTTTCAATTATAAGTTTGAATCTTCGGTTTCGGCCAAAATCCACCGATTGAAACAGATGAAATGGGATTAAGGAAGTGTGTTTTGGTATTCTTGTTGCTTGGGTGTGAGTTTTGAAGGGATTATATATGTTTAGAGCTTAAACCCTAGTTGTTTTTTGGTTAGAGTTCTGGGGAATCCGAAGTGTATGTTGTTGAGTAGTGTTTGAATGGTTCCTAGGAGCTTAATGATGCATGAAAGGGATATTGGAACTTTGGGTTAGGCCTAAAGTGGTTGAATTGTGATGTTTGGTTATTGGTATATTGTGTTCATTGAGAAATTGTGATCTTGTTAAGGTTGTTTGACTACTCGGAGAAGGCTAGTCATGTGATTGGTGTTCAAGAAAGCTTGTAGAACTCATGTGAGCATGGTATTGACAACCTGAGGTAACCAGGTGTTTGTTTATATTATATTGTTTATGTTGTATGATAGTACGTATATTTGTGTATATATATATGCATGTTTCTTTCATACCACGATATTGATGTGGTTGTGTGTACTGTTTTCTATATATATCGTGGCATGTACATAGCTAGATGATGATTATGATGATGATTGGAGATAATGATATTGACATGACATGACATGATGCATACATGACATTATGATATGATGATGATTATATGATTATACATGAGCATCATTACATGCCATTGTGAGATTGTGATCTTTGGCATATTGGGTGGTGATGATGTGATGATGATATAATGTATGTGATGTATATATGTTAGGGAGGATAAGGATGGAATATGTAAATATGTTAGGGAGGATAAGGACGAAAATATATATATTAGGGAGGATAAGGATAGACTATATATGTTAGGGAGGATAAGGATGGATTATATATGTTAGGGAGGATAAGAGTGGGATTCCTGTGTGGGAGACATGTATTCCATTCATGAGTTATATGAGATATATGTATATATATGTGTGTGTGTGTGTGTGGTTGTCCGCGGTTACTGAGACATCGTCTCACACCCCTCTCCCATGAACTAACCTTTCAGGTGACGATTCTGGCACTAGTCTAGAGAAGACGCAGGAGTAGCTACGTACGTGGGAATAATCCATGTAGTATTTGTAATTTGGATAATGTATCTTGTGCCAAATAGGATAGAAGATCTTGTAATGAATGTATGATATTATAAGGATTGTTATGGATGGATGTATATATGG
The DNA here is from genome assembly GCA_026686845.1 of Adenanthera pavonina. Classification (NCBI taxonomy): domain Eukaryota; kingdom Viridiplantae; phylum Streptophyta; class Magnoliopsida; order Fabales; family Fabaceae; genus Adenanthera; species Adenanthera pavonina. Next base: position 21,282,809 of record JAIVEN010000022.1, on the reverse strand, counting down.
TTATATATGTTGTGTGTATGTGTTATATATGATGAAAGTTGGATTTGGGCCTGACTTGTGTGTTTTGGGGCTTGCAGCCCGTTTTGTCAAATAGGGGTTCTAAGGGGAAAATTTCAAAGGAGTGGTTCCTTTAGGGTGAAACCTCTTTGGACGAGTTGGTTTGGGGGTTTTGGACCTATGTGAATGGTCTTTGAGTGACCATTTGCCACTGAAGGCAAATGGAGGTGGTTAGTGGTGAGTTTTGGTCAATAAGTGGCTAAAATGGTGTCAAGGGTCTAGAATCTCCATACGAAGCTGGATTGAGGTGAAAGTGGTGTCTATGGTTAGATTGGTACTAAATTGACTTGTAGGAGTTGGAATCAAGTCAATCGGAGGTTGGAGCATAAAGTTATGCGTGTCGGAAGTCCATCACAGGTGCTAAGTTTTGCTGATGTAGAAATCAGCATGGGGCGCCGCAGCTCCATAGTCCAGGCCACGTCACCAGAGAAGGCAGAAGCATATGCAAAATAGGGGAGGCTGGACCTGCAGTGGTACTGTAGCGGCCGCAGCCCCAGCCTAGTTTTTGGTGTTTTTAGGGTTCATTTTTGTTGTTATGAAGTTTTGGAGAGTTGTTTTGAGATGTCGGAGTTATGTTTAGTTGGAGTTTGAAGTTTTTGGCTAAGTTTGGAGATGTCAGGAGGTAGGGTGTTACAAGCTGTGCAAGTGCACCAAATTAGTCTTTTCACTACTACAAAAAACACCATTAATTTACATTTGTTGTTTTGGACTTTTTATGGCTGTTCTCGAAGTGACATAAAAGCTACAAACATAAAAAGTAAAGTATTTTACATCTGTTTTTTAATAGCCATAAATGGGCTGCTCTTTTATGGGTGTTTTTTTGTTAACAGCCATAAAAAGGTCACCCTAGATAGCTGTGGAGAAGCCTTCCATGTCTATTTTCTAAAAAACAGCTATAAATTAGAATTTTCTTTCTCATATTAATGCCTTGTAACTATCCATAGCCAAACATGTATTTATTGTCAAAATGTACAAAACAACAAAGCAAAGTTTTCTACTGCTATTTTTTGTATAAACAGCCATAGAAAGTGCAACTTTCTAGGACTGTTTTTTGAAAAATAGCTGTAGAAATGGAGACCTTTCACGTCTATTTTTTTTAAAAACAACCACAAATTAAAATTTTCTTTTTTATATTGATGCCTTGTAACTATCCATACCCAAACTTGTATTTTACAACCAAAATGTTATATACAACATCTAACATATTTACTAGTGGAAAAAAGGCTTTCTAGAACGGTTAATATAGACTTTCTAAAACGGTTATCCCATAGTTGTAGAAATGGGGGTAATAGAAAGTCACTTTTTAGAACGGTTGGCCAACCGTTCTAGAAAGATATTTCTAGAATGATTCACAAAAGCAACTGTTTTGGAAAATGCAATTGAATGACATTTTCTAGTACAGTTTGTTGTTTGACACTGTTCTAGAGTTCCAATTTCTAGAACGGTGCTTAACCTAACCGTTCTAGAATAAATTTTTTTTTTTATAAATGTACTCAATTTTGACATCCATCCTTCCTGTAACTACATTTATCCAAAATACTTTCTATATGCATCAGCTACTTTAAAGTTAGAAACTAATTAGGACTCAAAAAATATATATGTGTGTGTGTGTGTGTGCATTCTAACTTCAAAAAACAATCATAAAGTTTTTCCATAACCCAACATCAAATCTAAAAAGCAATCATGTTTTTCCCTAACCCAACTATACAAACATGGACTCTAAAGATCATAGTTCTACCTACTTAAATAAAAAAGTTTTTGTTTGATCTTGTATATGTGCACCTTCCCCTAGTATAAACCCCTGCAAAAAAATGTCATAGGTAAAGAATAATCAATATGTGATATAAATAATATTTATCTTGAAGATAAGAAATAGTTAAACATGGTGCATGACCATAGAATATAAGAACATTTAGATACAATTTGGTTGTAAATAGTGTAAAAACATATAACTGCATGCATATTTAATCTTATAAAAAAAACACCACCACAAAGAAGAAGAATAAAAAGCTTTTGAACATAAAGAAATATGGCCATATATTACAAACCTTGTACAAGTCAAGTGAATCAAAACAGCGTCCATGATTGAACTCGATCTACACATGTCTGTAGATGTTTAGTAAAATAATTGTGAGAAATACAAAACATATATGCATGCCATAAAAAAGGCAAGCCTCATAATTGCTCCACACTTATGCAATCTCAAAACAGATGCATATATAGATGGCATCAACTACATTAAAATTTAAGCAAAAATATGGTGAACTTAAACTCCTAGAAGCCAATTAAAATATGCAAATATTATGCATTGTAAAGAAAACACAAGATAAACTCATTGACCCTCTACAGTGAATAAGAAATAATCCAACATTTAAAGTCCCTAATTTACATTGAATTTTGCTCAAGAAACTAGGCCCTTTCTTACACCATCATTCATTGAAAATAGAAAATCAAAGGGACATTTGCAGACTTAATCATTTCAACACCTATCAATATACATGTTGCCAACTAAAACAATAAAACTTGCCAATCCAAGATACTAATTATCCACTGATTTTCTCCAAGTTTTGTCCAACAATAAGTACAAAGACAATTTAAAGACAAAAAAATTATAGTAAGAATGACTACTAGTTTCAATCTTCAAATGCATATAACCTAACCTTCAATGCGGAATGGCCTCTAGAAAATATTTTACCCACTGGATCTTAACATTTTTAATTTCCTCTCCAGCAAAAATTTAATATTGTCAAATCTCTGCAAATTTAAAGCCCATCAAAACATGAATAACTCGCAAAGGAACCAAATGAAATAGTGAAAAATATAATTGCCCCTTTGTATGAACCAACAACGCCTAAGGTGATAATATCAAGCATATGTTTCATAACATAGTAACCACACTCTGTGCTCCCTGGTTGTTTACGACACTACAAATGAACAAAGAATAACCAAAATAAAAAATGGGGAAAATATTATTCCATAAAGAGCTCATGTTCAAAGTTTACCTTTGGGTACTCCCACATGACATCCTGCATCATATTTCGACGCTTACCTTTCATGATATGGTAAGTATCCAAAGCTTTGTTAATCAAATACATGTAAGTACCATTAACATAAATGCTATCTTAACTTTACAATGTTGTACAAAGGGTCAAAACTTGATCATAAATCATTGGGAATCAAACATGTTCATCATGGTCCCTAAAATAAAATATTGTTGGAGATTGTGCCCTAGGCCAATCATTGTATTATGAACATTATGTTTCCTTATAAAAAGAAGGTGTTTTTTTCTTACATTATTATATTATTTGCATGTTTTCTTTATAATAATATTATTGGATAAATTATTTTATCCTAAATATCCATAGTCAATCATCTTTGTGGGAACAATGATGAATTAAGGCTAGTATGATTTTGATTGATAATTATGTATGAAGATACAAATCAAAATCATAAACTCCTATTAGAGAATAGATGCTAGATTGACCCATCATGAGATAGCTGCATGGATCAAGTCATAAGTATATCTCATATATAATCATGTCACTAAGCCCTCAGACTTGAGATTATCATGGCTTCCTACATTGAGAACACTATACTTTAGCATAGTCAAAAGTCACATTTAATCGAGAGATCATAAAGGCTATGATCGAGCATAGTGGAACTCATGTGGAGGAAGATGAATGATCAAGATGGAATTTGTTTCTCAAATTAATGGAGAGATATATCTAGGTCCATTGATGAGTGAGATTGAGAAAATGCATGGCCTTGCTCGAATGAAAGAGTTTCTATTTGTTCTATCAGTCTACTCGAAGATCGAGAAAGTGATGGTCAAGTAAAATGAGAATGATGTTTCCATGCCTCATACTTGACCTATATATCATGAGACAAAAGGGATGTGATCGGGTTATATGATAGGTTGTATTGGATCACCGATCTCATATGATTTGGATAGTCACAATGTCTTGCGAAAGGCTACTTGCGACTTGTGTTAGTTCGGCTAACTTTCCAAGAAGGGGTTGAATTGGGAAGATTAAAAATTTTCTGCACAAAGTGAAATAGGTGAAGAAAGCAAGGTATAATGAAAGCAGTGTATAAGCAGAGCAAACTGAAAAAGTAATGATAGGGAGAAGAGCACAGTAGTTCATTTACATTGAAATTCGAATTTTCAAAGAGTGAAATTCGTCTGTCAGAGAGACCTCTTTTCAGACTTACTTGGACATTCGAATTTACAAACACTGTCGTTCGTATGTCAACATGTCATTGCAATAGACTTACAACCTTAGCTTCTGAAATTCGAATGTCCATGTTCAAAGTTCGTTTGTCAGTGAGCAATTTTGAAACTCAGAATAATCTTGATTTCAGATGAACTTTAACATTGTTTCAAATGAATTTCTCCAGTTTTCATAAGTTGTATTTTATCTGAAATTCGAATGTTCAAAACTCAAAGTTCGTCTGTTGCTTAACAGCTTCTTTCAGACACATGAAAATTCAAATTTTGGAAAATTAAAATTCGTCTGTCAGAGAAACATCTCTTCAGACTTATTCAGTTTTAACTCAAAATTCGAATTTTCAAGCCAAAGTTCGAATTTCCAACATGACAGTTTAATGCAATATCTTCAAACTTCGTCTGTTGGTGGGTATTTTTCAAATATTTCATAATCTAACAAAAAATCAAGGTTTTAAAACGTTTTTCCACCAAATCAAAGTCTTTTACCCATGACAAAAGATCCTACAACAATCCTAGCAATGATTACTCAGACTTTCTTCACTTGAGACACTTTGAGCTCCTTTGATATCTTCAATCCAAGCTTTTCAATGTTGGTTTGGAATCATCAAAACTTCTTGATTCAACAACTTGTGGGTCCAATAGTATTATTAGCCCACTACCAACATCATATGGGCCTACAGGGTCACACACAAGAACGTGTCAACTCAAGCTAGAATGTCCAAATTCATTGAATCTAAAATGTGTCTAGATTCAATGAATTTAATGTTCAATTTAGGGTGAAAGAATTATATATATATATAAATTTGAAATATATATATGTTTGATATATTATATATTTGATATATATTTCAAAATATATATACATATATATTGTTCAAATTAATTCAAATTAATTAGTTTTAAATTTAATTCTACATGATAGATTTAAATTTAAACTAATGTCATAATCTAAATTTGATTTATATGATAAATTAAATCTAGATTTGATTCTGGATATATATTGATAGTTAGTTTAAATTTAATCTATTAGATAGATTTATCTAATAGATTAAATTTAAACTAATCTATTTAATTAATATTTGATTTAGTTTAAATTATTAATTTAAATTAAATAAATACTGAATCCTATCTATATATTGATATAGACTAGGATATAGAATAGATAGAATTTGAATTACCCTAAAAAGAGAGCGGCCATACACTCAGAAAGAAAAATTGTACTGATGAACAGTGAAGTTGTACGGAATTGTATGGACATGACAACCAAAGGTGCTAGCACGCTGTTCAAGTTGGACTCACCATTCTTGTGGATACCAGTAGAGAGAGCTGACTAATCACGTTAGTTCTTGGGGTCCAACGAAACAAAAAAGAACACAAATGGACACACCGGAGGTAAATTCTTTTTCTACATCTCAATCTAAACTACATTGACAAATCCATGAGAGGGAATTTCTTATAGTTTTTTCATTGCATGTATAGTGAAATTCCTAACAATGGTACTAGAGCCATGTCAATGATTGTTTAAATTTAGTTCTTTAGTATATTATTGCATGTATTTCATATGTTGCGAACTCAATTTGTCCAATTCAGTTTTTCAAATCAGTTTTCAATTTTGAATGTAAATCTACCTTTCATATATGTGATATATGTTTTTAAAAAATCCATTCCTCAAATCAGTTTCTAATATAACGTTATATATCTATGTGAAATATGGTTTTTGAAACAATTGTGAATCTATTCAAACGATTTCATTTTTTGTTCATATATGACGTGATGAGATTCATGTGATTTTCGTATGTCATGCGAATATGTTTCTGCAAATGTATATGAGAATTTGTTGTTGCGAATAAAAGGTGCTCAATCGGTTTAGGAATCTGTTTCGTATACGCATGTATTCAGTTTCTGTTTTGTATGACACGATTAGATAATCCTATGTAATTCGAGTTTGAAAATATGTTTCGTATTAGTATGGATTCATTTCTATTTTTCATATGGCCGATTCGATTTTTATATGTGAATTTGTCTTCGTATGTGTGGCGTTCATATATTTGTGAAATATATGTTTTCGTGCATGACGTGATGAAAAACAGCATATGTGAAACAATTTTGGTGGATGGATTTTCAATGAGATTGATGAATCCTTGGGATTTTTCTTAAGGCAACCACTCATTCAAAATAGTGGAAATTTAAAAAAATTTCATAGGGCTCTGCCCCCCAACCCTGCAAGGGGCGCTGTCCCTTGACCCCGCCTGCTAACTAGCTAGCGGGACTGCCATGGCTATCTAGTCATAGCGCAACATAATCTGATTTAATGTTAAAATTGCAAAGTTTACAGCTTTTCATTAGATGAGATGTTTGTTACATGTTGTGATTTGTTTGTTTGAATTGGATGGGTATGGTGCATGATATAGCCCTAAGATGAATTTGTGGTTTTAAATATGGCCTGCGTGTTGTACCTCTCTCTATATTCTAGATGTACATTTTCTTCTCACTTCACTCCCCTTGAATGGTCAATCGAGGTTTCTTTTATAAGTGCTATATTAGAACAATCCTTTCATTGGCTTCGGAGGATATAGGTTAGATGGGCCATATTATAACACGTTTATTTTATGATTCATGATGAGATCATATGCATGTATGGGATGACACCACTATATATATGTTCATGTGATGAATAGATGTATGAATAACAACAATATAATAAAATCCCTCGAATTAAATTTTAAGTTTAAATGCCACCCATTAATGAACACATGTCAAGGCTTTGATCACCTAAATGTAGGATCCACCAAAGTTGGATACACTTAGGTTATCTTAGTGAGGCAGTTTGGGTAATGGTGATACTCATAAAGGTTCATGATGGTATGACCTAATTGAGACTATCAAAACAGTTTTGGTTCTCAAGGCATTAGATAGGATTAAACATTCCGGGTCATATGATGACAGGATCTCATAAAGATCTAAGAGTTACATGTGATGTAATTGGTAAATAAGTTACCTACCTAAATAACTTAATTTTAAGCGTCTTACCAAAGTGGACTTACAATTAGGTGAAATATGGGTCTTAGCTTACTAAACTAAATTAAGCGTTAATTTTTAGTAGGAAATTATTAATTTAATTTTGCATATTTTGTTGTAGAAAATGTTGATGAGTAATTCTGCTACACTATCATTGCGATCTGTCCTTGAGAAGGACAAACTTAATGGGACCAAATTTCTTGACTGATTTAGGAACTTGAGAATTGTTCTCAAGCAGGAAAGAAAGTCATATGTCTTAGATGAACCCATTCCTAAGGAGTCTGTAGCCAGTGCTCCAAGAACCCAAAAGGATGCCTATAATAAGCATCTTAATGCCTCTATGGATGTCGGATGCCTGACGTTAGCCACCATGATCCCAGAACTTCAGAGAGATCTGGAACATACGGAGGCTTATGAGATGATTGGGCATCTTAAGGAAATGCTCCAACAACAGGCAAGGCAAGAAAGGTTTGAAACCATGAAAGCCTTATATTCTTGCAAAATGACTGAGGGTGCATCAGTTAGCTCTCATGTTTTGAAGATGAAATGCTACATTGATCACCTTGAAAGGCTTGGATTTCCCATAACCCAACAGTTAGCTACAGATTTGATCTTAAACTCACTCCCGGAGAGTTATGACTAGTTTGTCATGAACTACAATATGAACAACGTGGAGAAATCAGTTTCTGAACTGCATGCGATGCTTAAAACTGCTGAGCAAAACATCAAGAAAAAACCCAGCAATGTTTTAATGGTTTAGAAAGGAAAAGGAATGAAAAAGAAAGGTAAGGATAAGGGAAAGGGAAAGGGCTCGGACAACAAGTCCAAGGAGCAAGACAAGCCTAAACCCAACCCCAGACCTAAGCCTGTAGTCAAGAAGGCAAAGCCTCCCAAGGAAAGACTCTGTTTCTTTTGCAATAAACTTGGTCATTGGAAGAGGCACTGTGAGCTCTACAAGGAAGATCTAAAACAAAAGAAGAATAATAAGGCTATTACTTCGGGTATTTATGTTATAGAAATTAATCTTTCTACTTCTCCAACATGGGTATTAGATACTACAATTGAAACTCACATTTGTACAAATGTGTAGGGTCTCAAAAGGAGAAGGAAGCTGAAAAAGAGTGAAATAGACCTACAAGTCGGAAATAGAGTAAGAGTTGCTGCTTTAGTCGTAGGCACTTATGAATTAATTTTGCCTATTGGGCTTTTGTTAATTTTGAACAATTGCTATTATGTTCCAGCTTTGAGTCATAACATTGTTTCACTTTCTTATTTAGATGAAGAAGGTTTTACTTCAATTATTGGGAATAAAAAAAGTTCTATTTATTTTAATGACATCTTTTATATGGATGGAGATTTACATGGTGGTCATTATTATTTGAACCTTAAAGCTCCCAATAAGGAACATATCTATAACGTATCTGCCAAAAGGATCAAATCAAATGATTTGAATCTGACCTACCTATGGCACTGTCGTCTAGGCCACATAAATGAGAAACGCATTTCAAAGCTCCATTAAGATGGACTTCTCAATTCATTTGATTTTGACTTATTTGACACTTGCAAATCTTGTTTATTAGGAAAGATGACAAAGGCAACTTTTATTGGACATAGTGAAAGGGCCACTGACTTATTGAACCTAATACAAACAGATGTATGTGGTCCGTTAAGTACAACTGCCATAAGTGGTCACCTGTACTTCATTACTTTTATAGATGACTTTAGTAGATATGGATATATCTATCTAATGAGACATAAATCTGGATCTTTTGAAATGTTCTAAACTTTCCAAAATGAGGTACAAAATCAACTTGGCAAATCTATTAAAGTACTTCAATCTGATCAGGGTGGTGAATATTTGACCCAAGAATTTATTGACCATCTTAGAAATTGTGGAATTGTTTCACAATTAACTCCACTAGGAACACCATAGTGGAATGGTGTTTCTGAACGGAGGAATCGAACCCTGTTAGATATGATTCAATCTATGATGAGTCAAACAGATCTTCCACCATCCTTTTGGGGCTATGCATTAGAAATAGTTGCATTCACACTAAACCGTGTTCCATCTAAGGTGGTTGAAAAGACCCCATATGAGATATGGACTGGAAAGAAGCCCAATTTGTCTTTTCTAAAGATTTGGGGATGCGAGGCATATGTTAAGCAACAAGCTTTAGATAAGTTAGCATATAAATCTATAACATGCCTTTTTGTTGGGTATCCTAAGGAAACTAAGGGATACTACTTCTATAATCTCATTGAGAATAAAACGTTTATTGCTCAAAATGGTATCTTTCTAGAAAAAGAGTTTGTCTCTAAAAGAACCAGTGGGAGTAAGACAAATCTTGAAGAAGTTCGAGACCCACAAAATCACATTAAGCCAGAGATGGAAGAACGAGAAGACTCACAAGAAGTTAATGAGCCTACTCAAGTAACACAAGGCCCAAGAAGGTCTGATAGAGCACGACATCAGCCTCAAAGATATGGATTTCTTTTAATTGATAGTTGTGATATGTTACTCTTGGATCAAGAAGAGCCAACCACCTATCAAGAGGCCATAATGGGATCTGACTCTGAAAAATGGCTGCATGCCATGAAGTCTGAGATGTAATCCATGTATGACAATCAGGTATGGACCTTAATTGACCCACCTGAAGGTATAAAAACCATTAGGTGTGAATGGGTTTTTAAGAAGAAAACTAACATGGATGGCCAAGTGCATACCTTCAAAGCACGATTGATTGCAAAAGGATTCAAGCAAACTCATGGTATAGACTATGATGAAACCTTTTCGCCAGTCACTATGATTAAGTCAATCAGGATCTTTCCTGTCATTGCAGCATACTATGATTACAAGACTTGGCAAATGGACGTCAAAACAGCATTCCTTAATGGAAATCTGCTTGAGGATGTATACATGACACAACCTTAGGGTTTTGTACTTCCAAAAGATTCTATGAAGGTTTGCTAGCTTCAGAGATCCATTTATGGATTGAAGCAAGCATCTCGTAGTTGGAATCAACGTTTTGATGAAGTAGTCAAAGAGTTTGGATTTATCCAAAATGTTGATGAACCTTGTGTTTACAAGAAGGTTAGTGGGAGCACAATTGTATTTCTAGTGCTTTATGTTGATGACATCCTACTCATTGGGAATGACATTCCTACCTTGTAGAATGTCAAGACTTGGTTAGGAAAGTGTTTCTCAATGAAGGACTTAGGAGAAGCCACCTATATTCTAGGTATTAGGATCTATAGGGATAGATCCAAGAGGCTAATTGGTCTAAGTCAATGCACTTATATAGACAAAGTATTGCATAGGTTTAGTATGCAAGACTCAAAGAGGGGTTACATACCCATGTCTCATGGCATCAATCTCAGCAAAGTTCAGTGTCCTTGTTCACGAGATGAGCTAGAACGCATGAGCAAGATTCCACATGCTTCGGCAATTAGATCTATTATGTATGCCATGTTGTGCACTCAACCGGATGTCTCATATGCCTTGAGCATGACTAGTAAATATTAGTCAGATCTAGGTGAAAATCACTAGACTACTGTCAAGAATATTCTGAAGCACTTAAGAAGGACTAAGGATGTATTCTTGGTGTATAGAGGATTTGAAGATGAGCTGGTTGTAACTGGTTACATAGATGCAAGTTTCCAATCTGAAAAAGATGATTCTAGATCGCAATCAAGATTCCTATTCTGTTTGAATGGTGGAGCAGTTAATTGGAAGAGTTCCAAGCAAATCACTATAGCTGATTCTACAACAGAAGCTGAGTACCTAGCAGCATCAGATGTTAGTTAAGGAAGCTATTTGGATTAAGAAGTTCATCACTGAGCTTCGAGTGGTGCCTACCATCTCAAATCAAATAGATCTATTTTATGACAACAATGATGCAATAGTACAGGCTAAAGAGCCTAGGTCACATCAAAGAACCAAACACATACTCAGGCGATATCATCTCATCAGAGAAATCATTGATAGGGGTGATATAAAGATATGCAAAATACCAACTGATGAAAATGTTGCTGATCCTCTTACTAAACCGCTTGCACAGATAAAGCATGAGCATCATGTTAGGTCAATGGATATTAGATACATCAACGATTAAGCCTAGTGCAAGTGGGAGTTGTTAGAGATTGTACCCTAGGCCAATCATTGTATTATGAACATTGTGTTTCATTATAAAAAAAATAGGTGTTTTTTTTCTTACATTATTATATTACATTGTTTGCATGTTTTTCTTTATAATAATATCTTTAGATAAATTATTTTATCCTAAATATCCCTAGTCAATCATCTTTGTAGGAACAATGATGAATTAAGGCTAGTAAGATTTTGATTGATAATTATGTATGAAGATACAAATTAAAATCATAAGCTCCTGTTAGAGAATAGACGCTAGATTGACCCATCATTAGATAGCTGTATGGATCAAGTCATAAGTATATCTCATATATAACCATGTCACTAAGCCCTCAGAACTGAGATTACCATGATTTCCTACATGGGGAACACTATACTTTGGCATAGTCAAAAGTCACCTTTAATCGGGAGATCATAAAGGCTATGATCGAGCATAGTGAAACTTGTATGGAGGAAGATGAATGATCAAGATAGAATTTATCCCTCAAATTAATGGAGAGATATATCTGGGCCCCTTGATGAGTGAGACTGAGAAAATGCATGGCCCTACTCGAATGGAAGAGTTTCCATTTATTCTGTCAGTATACTCGGAGATTGAGAAAGTGATGGTCGAGTAAAATGAGGATGACACTTCCATGCCTCATACTTGACCTATATATCATGAAACAAAAGGGATATGATCAGGTTATATGATAGGTTGTATCAAATCACCGATATCATATGATTTGGATGGTCACAATGTCTTGCCAGAGGCCACTTGTGACATGTGGGTCCAATAGTGTTATTAGCCCACTACCAACATCATATGGACCTACAGGGTCACACATAAGAATGGGCCAACTCAAGCTAGAATGTCCATATTCATTGAATCTAAAATGTGTCTAGATTCAATGAATTTAATGTTCAATTTAGGGTGAAAGAATTATATATATATATAAATTTGAAATATATATATGTTTGAGATATTATATATTTGATATATATTTCAAAATATATATACATATATATTGTTCAAATTAATTCAAATTAATTAGTTTTAAATTTAATTCTACATGATAGATTTAAATTTAAACTAATGTCATAATCTAAATTTGATTTATATGATAAATTAAATCTAGATTTGATTCTGGATATAGATTAGATAGTTAGTCTAAATTTAATCTATTAGATATATTTAAACTCAAACTAATTTATTTAATTAATATTTGATTTAGTTTAAATTAGTGATTTAAATTAAATAAATACTGAATCCTATCTATATATTGATATAAACTAGGATACAGAATAGATAGAATTCGAATTACCCTAAAGAGAAAGTGGTTGTGCACTCAGAAAGAAAAATTGTACGGATGAACAGTGAAGTCGTACGTAAATTGTACGGACATCACAACCAGAGGTGCTAGCACGCTGTTCGAGTTGGACTCACCATTCTTGTGGATACCAGTAGAGGGATTTGACTAATCGTGTTAGTTCCTGGGGTCCAACGAAATAAAAAAGAACACCAAGGGATGCACCGGAGGTAAATTCTTTTTCTACATCTAAATCTAAACAACGTTGACGGATCCATGAGAGGGAATTTCTTATAGTTTTTCGGCTGCGTGTATAGTGAAATTCCCAACAAATATGACCTCTTGATACTGTTGAATCAAGAAGTTTTGATGATTCCAAACCAACATTGAAAAGCTTGGATTGAAGATATCAAAGGAGCTCAAAGTGTCTCAAGTGAAGAAAATCTGAGTAATCATTGCTAGGATAGTTGTAGGATCTTTTGTCATGGGTAAAAGACTTTGATTTGGTGAAAAAAAACATTTTAAAACCTTGATTTTATGTTAGATTTTGAAATATTTGAAAAATACTCATCAACAGACGAAGTTTGAAAATATTGCATTGAACTGTCATGTTGGAAATTCGTGTTAGCAAGGATGACTTCCCAAGAGGGGGGTGAATTGGGAAGATTGAAATTTTTCTGTACAAAGTGAAGTAAGTGAAGATATCACAATATAATGAAAACAATGCGTAAAACAGAGCAAGATGAAAAGTAAAGATAGGAAGAAGAAAACTCAGTGATTTATCCTGGTTCGGTCTTTCCACTTGACCTACATCCAGTCCCCAAGACACCTCTTGAGATTTATCCACTATACAGCAAGAATTTCAATGGGCTTCTTGCTGGGGCCACAGTACACGAGTATGCTCTGTTTCTGAGCTCTCTCACACTCTCCAAGCACATTCACTATGTGCTTCCCAATCCCCTTGTGAATACCCCTCACAAGTAAATCTATCTCCAAGATGAAGAGTAGATTGATTACAATGAAATAACTCTCTTGAAAAGAGTAGATATGAAAGTTTGAGTACAAGTATAGAAGTTGAGAGGGTAAAAGCTTTTGAGAAGAAGATTTAGCAGAAATTCAGTATATACAAGTTTGATTCGTTACCCACAACTTCAAATGATGTTGTATTTATAGATTTAGGTCTCAAATATCCGTTAGAGACTAAATCTATCCGTTGGGGAAGTTATCCAATGGTTACTCTGAAAAACTATCCGTTTACCAACCGCATTTAATGTTTCTGACATACTGAAATTCGAATTTTGGCTGGTCAACAGACGAATTTTGAAGGAACCGAAAGTTAAAGCTTCCAACGTTACAACACGAAGTTCGTCTGTTCATTAAGTGAAATTCGAATTTTGAAACTTACAAAACATTTTCACAATGTGTCATACGAATTTTCAAGAAGAAAGTTTTTCGGTTAAGTGTGAACAGTATTTTCAATTTGCTACAGTGCCTTCGAAATTTGAATTTTGGTTTCCCAAAATTCGTCTGTCCACTGGATGTTTAAAGAGACACAGTAGTTTACTTTCTTCGAAATTCGAATTTTGAAAGGGTGAAATTCGTCTGTCAGAGAGACTCTTTCCAAACTAATTTCATCATTCGAATGTTGTAAGTTCTTATCATTCGTATGTCAATGTTTCACTTAAACAGACTTAAGATTTTTGCTTCTGAAATTCGAATTTTAATGTTCAAAGTTCGTCTGTCAGAGAGCAGTTTTGAACTTAAATCATTCTTGATCTCATATGAACTTTAACATAGTTTCAGATGAATTTCTTCTATTTTCTCAAATTTTGTTTTGTCTGAAATTCGAATTTTGAAGACTTAAAGTTCGTCTGTTGCAAAGAAGCTTCTCTCAGACTTTTATGAAAATTCGCATGTTGGAAGTTCAAAATTCGTCTGTCAGAGAGCATTTATCAAACTCAATTTCATTTTGATTTCAGATGCATTGTATCATAGTCTCAGACGAATTTCTTTGGTTTTCACAACTTCATTTTTCTTGAAATTCGAATTTTGAAAGTGTGAAGTTCGTCTGTTACCAGAAAGGCTTCTTTCAGATTAGATGAAAATTCAAATTTTGAACAATCAAAATTCGTCTGACAGAGAGCCATCTTTTCAGACTTATTCAGTTTTAGCTCGAAATTCGAATTTCCAAAGGCAAAGTTCGAATTTCCAACTTGATAGTTCAGCTTAATCTTTCAACCTTCGTCTGTTTGTGGGTGTTTTTCAAATAGGTAAAGATTTAGCACCAAATCAAGGTTTGAAAACATCTTTTGCTCAAATCAAAATCTTTTACCCAATCATAACAAAAACTAAAGATCCTACTAGAGATCTAACAGCAAATACTCAGAAAATCTTCACTTGGAACAGCTTTGATTTCTTTTGATATCTTCAATCCAAGCTCTTGAATGTTGGTTTGGAATCATCAAAACTCTTGATTCAACATTCTCCCCCTTTTTGATGATGACAAAACAACTTACAAACTGGATTAGTACTTGGGTTTGCTTTCATAAGCTCCCCCTCAATATATGCATAAGATATCAAAACAACAGATTAAGTGAAGAGATTCAAAGCCCAAAAAAAAATTGCAACCATGAACATACTATATATCACCAAACTGTTGTAATACATATTCCAATTAAAGAGTAGTTCTTAAAAACAACCAATTACAATCAATCAATTAAAACAAGATACAACAAGAAGATTCAGCCTAAGATCTAAAAAAAACATCACTTCTTCTTTGGCTTAGACTTCTTGCTGTAAGTCTTTCCTTTTCCAGATGACTCAGCAGATTTTCCAGCTTGCTTAGTCCCAGTTTGCTTTATCTTCTCCCCCTTTTTGGCATCATCAGGAAGCCCAACAAAGTCCATTGGAGGAGGTATCTGAGTGATAGGAACAGCACGAAGAGGGACAGGAGCAAAAGGAATCTCTGGCTGAACTGGTGCAGGGGGCTCAGCAGGTTCTTCATCATCATCATCAGAGACCTCAAGCAGCACTTGCATTTCCTGCCTAGAAAGAGCTAGTTGAGCTCTCTGTTCCTCTGAAAGCCCATAAGCAGCAAGAGAATAAGAAGCTGGTCTAGCAGGAGGAAACATTTCTTCCAGCCTTTTCCTCTGAGCTTCCAGTAAAGCATTGTGAGCAATGGCAACATAGTCAGCAACAGGTACAATGCTCCTTTCTTCAGTGCTTACATCTGTTTGCATAGAGGAGCTTGAAATGGCTGCCACCAGTTTTTCAACTTGCTCAGATTCTTGAGAGGACAGAATTGATTCCTGAGCAACTTCTTGCATGGGCTCATGAGGACTTGTCTGCTGAAGTCCTTCTTCTTCTTCCAATCCATAGTTCAAGGGTGGACCAGGACTTGGTGTTCTCATTGCACCAGCACCATCTACATTATCATCATGGTCAGAGGAGGCAATCTCAAAGGGACTTGGAGGCACAGGGGATGGAGACAGAGTAGGCTCAGGGACACCAGGCTGAGGTGGAGCTGAAGTGGTAGGAATAGCATTTCTTATCTCTTCATAGGCATCAGCCACCACTTTCATATTTACAGCCAACTGATGGATCTGATCTTGTAGATGAGCAAATTTGGCATTTTGCTCATCTCTAATGCTGAGAATGAGTGTTGACAGACTGTCAAACAACTCAGTGATCTTTGTTGGCTTGGCTCGTGAGGAGGGAGTGGAAGGAGGGTGAGTAGGCTTGGAGGGAGATGGGATTGGCTGAGAAGGCTGAGGTACAAATCTGCCAGGGGCCTCAGAAGTTCATTCTTGTTGGAGGGATGCATCAGCAACAAAGAACAAGTCTTCAGATTTCCCTGCTCCTTTTCCAACCCATCGTCCTTCATCTCTTTCAATGCCCATCCTTTGCAGTTCCTCCTCTTTGAATGCCTCAGTGAGTTTCCCTTTCCCTTTTTCAATGTGTTGAATCCTAGCATGCTGCAAGATTCTTGAAATAATTGCAGCATAGGGGAGTGTGGAATCCTTCCTCTGATCCCTTGCCTTTATCATTCTCTGGAGGATGATATGACCCATGTTGATTAGCTTCCCACGAATGATAGCAGTCATCACATGAGCCTCTGCCCTTGTTATCAAATTGAAGCTGCCACCCTTGTTGAATATGATCCTAGACACTATATAGTGCAGGATCCTGACTTGTACACTTAGGTCTGTGGGCTTCAACAGATTTATTGTTGGCCTGTTTTCCCTTCTCCTGAACAAGGTGTCCAAGATGGTGCTCTCTTTGTAGTTCAGAAAGGATCCACCTTCTTCATCCTCTGTGCTTGCCTCATCCATGTATCCAGAGGCTGTAATGTCAATTTTCAGCCCATCTTGTCCTGGGATTTCCAGCACTTCATTGATTGTTTCATCAGCAAGCCAGATGGTCCTTGATCTCAAAGTGACCTCCCATTTCCTTTTCTTGCTGTTATATTGAAGAGAGGCATACCAAGTCTTCACTACTTCTTCATCATATTTTTCAGCAATTTCTAACAGGTTTTTGTATCTTATCAACCATAATGCAGCATCAAAGTTGTTGGATATCAAAAATTGCTCCAAATTTACACAGTGAGGCTTGATTACCTTTTTGCTGGAAAACTTGGCAGAAAACTCTTCTTGAATCTCAGGAGTGCTCCAAAGTGGTAATGTAGTAAGCTCAAATTCTCCAGATTGTGTAGAAGAGGAGGAAGTCACAGCAGCAATATCACCCGAAGGGACTGCAGTTTTTGAAGAGGAAGGCCCAGTTTTCTGAGAATCTGTTTTGGATGAAGATTTTTGTCGTTTAGAAGGGGCAGCTTTACTGGGTTCGGCCTTTCTCTTGGATTTCTCTCCTTCTTTGGCAGCAAATTGAGATTTAACATTCCTCTTTGGACGGGCCACAGCTTTTCCTGTTCCAGGAATTTTAACTCTTGCCATTTCTCAGTGGAATGATGCAGAATGTGGCTTAGAATAGGTTTATAGGATGCGAATGGAAGTTTAATCGGTGAAGAATGACGGTTTTTGGACAGGAGTTAAGAGGATTGAAGAGAGAATCAGAACAGACTCAGGGAGGTTACAAATAGGGTTGCGTCTGTTCTGTGGAAAACCGTCGCATTTAACGTGTGTAACCGTCTGATAGACGAATTTTGAGGGGTCAAAATTCGAACTTCGGGCAGTTACAAATTAAACCGTTCAGCACAGCTTACTGACAGACGAATTTTCATCCTGAAAGTTCATCTGACAGTGGCTAGAAATAAGCTATACAAACACAACAGACGAATTTTGTTCCACCAAAGTTCGAATGTTGAAAAGAAAAAGGTAGGCATCAATCAAACTATCAATTAACAGACGAATTAAGCATGCAGAACTGCATCTTTCAAGAATTCAATATGAAGGATATGATTTAACAGACGAATTTTGTTCTGAAAATTTGAATTTTTCAACTTTTGTAAAGATTGCCCAACATTCGTATGCTAAGAAGTAATAATTCGTACAACTGTGATGGACAATCATAACTTTGAAATTTCTGTTTTCGAAAATTCAAACTTTCAAGCTTCAACAGACGAATTTCAAGGCATGACCGAGAACTGTTCCAGGGTATAACAGGCCGAAGTTCGTCTGTTAGTGAACTAAAATTTGAATGTTGACCATATTGACCATGTCAGAAGCACATTTTATGAAGCAAAATACGTCTAACATACATTAAAATGCGAATTTCATCTTTAAAAACTTACAGAATGGATCCAAAACTTAGGATTTACATCATTTGCTCCATTTTCTGGTTGTTCCATTCTGACGTGCTCCAATCTTCAAGCTTATTGCCATTGATTTTCACAAGGAGCACCTGCACCTCAGATAAACATACTCCGAAGCTCAAGTTAGAATTGATTCTAATATTGAAAATTCTAAAGACAGAATTGCATAAAAATAACTTACAGTTCATTGGGATTTACCATTCCCAATTCTCTCCTTATTTTGCAATGTCTGTCTTCTGATAGAGGTTTTGTGAGTATATCAGCAACTTGATCATCGGTTGGGATGTACTCCAGTCTGACTTCTTCTTTCAGAACATGATCTCTTATGAAGTGATGCCTGACTTCAATATGCTTTGTTCTTGAGTGCATGACAGGATTCTTGGTGATGTTTATAGCACTTTGGTTGTCACACATGATTGGTATCTCTTTCATTTTAACCTCAAGATCTTCAAGCTGTTGTTTCATCCAGATGACTTGGGCACAACAGCTTCCAGCTGCAACATACTCAGCTTCTGCAGTGGATAAGGCCACACAGTTTTGCTTTTTGCTGAACCATGAAACCAGGGATCCTCCAAGAAACTGACAAGTTCCACTTGTGCTTTTTCTGTCAGTTTTGGATCCTGCAAAATCAGCATCAGTGTATCCTTTGAGATCTTCTCCATTGCCTTTTGGATACCAAAGACCCATTTGTGATGTTCCAATAAGATATCTAAAAATTCTTTTCACAGCTGTTGCATGGGATTCTTTAGGGCATGATTGGAACCTTGCACACATGCAGACACTGAACATAATGTCAGGTCTGCTGGCAGTTAAGTACAGCAGAGATCCAATCATTCTCCTGTACTGAGTAATGTCAAACATCTTCCCATTCTCATCCATGTCTAGTTTGGTTGCAGTAGCCATAGGTGTTCCCATTGGCTTGGCATTCTCCATCCCAAACTTCTTTAGCAGCTCCTTTAGATACTTGGATTGACTGAGAAAGATACCATCATCAAGCTGTCTGATTTGCAGTCCAAGGAAGAAGTTAAGTTCACCCATCATGGACATCTCGAATTCTCCCTGCATTAACTCAGAAAGTTTCTTGCAAAGAGTTTCATTAGTAGCACCGAAAATAATATCATCAACATAGATTTGAACAATCAGTAAATCTTTATTTTCTTTCTTAGTGAATAAAGTTGTGTCAACTTTGCCTCTATTAAACCCCTTTTCAGTTAGAAAATTGCTTAACCTCTCATACCATGCTCTAGGGGCTTGTTTTAAACCATAAAGAGCCTTCTTCAGTTTATAAACATGGTTTGGTTTTGTAGAATCTTCAAAACCAGGAGGTTGATCTACATAAACTTCTTCCATGATATATCCATTTAAAAAGGCACTCTTTACATCCATTTGATATAGTAAAATATTTTTCATGCATGCATATGCTAGCAGTATTCTTATAGCCTCTAGTCTAGCTACTGGTGCAAAGGTTTCTTCAAAATCAATACCTTCTTCTTGATTATACTCTTTAGCAACCAGTCTAGCCTTATTTCTGATTATTGTTCCAGATTCATCAAGTTTATTTCTGAAAACCCATTTGGTACCAATAACAGGATGATTTTTGGGTCTAGGTACTAAATCCCAAACTTGATTTCTTTCAAATTGATTTAATTCATCTTGCATAGCCATAATCCAGTATTCATCAGTTAAGGCTTCTTCAGCACATTTGGGTTCAATTTCAGAAATAAAGGCACAGTTGAGCATTTGATCCCTTAACTGTTTTCTGGTTTTGACTTTCTCTTGAACATTCCCTATTACTTGATCAACAGAGTGATTCCTTTGATATCTCCAAGCTCTAGGGAGTTCTTGAGTTGTTTCTTCATTATTTTCTTCATCAAACTCTTGCTCCTGGATATCTTCCTCTGTGTCAACAGATTCAGATATCTTTGGAGGTTTAGTTTTACTTCTGTCAGAAATTTCTAGTTTTTCAAAATTGAAAGTAAGATCATCCTTATTGGTAACATGTTTTGAAACAGTTTCATTTTCAATGAAGACCACATGCACTGATTCTTCTACTATATTTGATCTTTTATTATAAACCCTATAAGCCTTACTCCTACTAGAATAGCCCAGAAATATACCTTCATCGGATTTGGCATCAAATTTACCTAGATTTTCTTTACCATTGTTATGAATGAAACATTTGTACCCAAACACATGGAGGTGTGACAGATTTGGCTTTCTTCCCTTGTATAGCTCATATGGAGTCTTCCCAAGGATTGGTCTGATGTAGGCTCTGTTTATGATGTAGCTTGCTGTATTCACTGCATCAGCCCAGAACACTTGAGAGGGTTCCTTCTCATTCAGCATAGCTCTAGCCATCTCTCCAATGGTTCTGTTCTTCCTTTCCACCACTCCATTTTGTTGAGGAGTTCTTGGTGCTGAGAAGTTGTGGTCAATCCCATGCTCATTGTAGAACTCCAGGAAGTATGCATTTTCAAATTCTCCTCCATGGTCTGACCTGATAGACACAATAGAAATACCTTTCTCATTTTGCACTTTCTTAGCTAAGGTTACAAATGCATCAAAGGTATCACTTTTAGAAGAAAGAAATAATGTCCAAGTAAATCTAGAATAGTCATCAACAATTACTAGCACATACATATTACCACCAAGACTTTTTACCCTAAAAGGTCCAATCAAGTCCATATGCAGCAGTTCAAGTGGTCTAGTTGTGGTGACTACATTTTTGGATTTAAATGATGATTTAGTTTATTTTCCTCTTAGGCATGCATCACATTCTTTATCCTTTTCAAAAGATATTTTTGGTAGACCAGTTACTAGCTCATTTTTAATTAGTTTAGACAGTTGATTCATGTTCACATGAGCTAATCTTCTATGCCATAGCCAACTATCATTACTCTGACTGATTAAGCATACAGAATCTAAGGGAGGAAGTTCATCAAGATCAATAGTATAGCAGTTACCATCCCTTTGAGCTTTGAGGATTACTTTGTGATCGCTTTTTCTGATGACCAGGCAAAACTTTGAGTCAAACAGCACCCAATTTCCTTTGTCACAAGTTTGACTCACGCTCAGCAAGTTGTGGTTGAGGCCAATCACAAACAGCACTTCTTCAATGGATGTTTCTGGATTCTTGCCTACAATTCCAATACCAACGATTTTGCCATGTTGGTCACCTCCAAAGGTCACTTTTCCTCCTTTCTTGTCTCTAAGGGTGATGAACTTCTCCTTATCACCAGTCATGTGGCTTGAGCAGGCACTGTCCATATACCATTTATTGCTTTTCTTAGCTGTTAGACAGACCTGCAAAACAATGTTTATGTTCTCCTTTTAGGCACCCAAATTTGTTTGGGTCCTTTCAGGTCAGTATATTTTTCCCTAGATGTAGATGCAACTTTGGGAACCCATTTAACTTTCCTGTCAAACCCATTTTTCTTCAAAACACAGGAACTGGAGATATGTCCCTTTTTATTACAGAAATGACAGGTAGTGAATGGACTGCTAGATTGAGATGCAGGAAGAAAACAGTGCAGATAATACTTTTGTCTAGCATGCCTTGGTTGATCATATGTTTCAATGTGATGTGATGCATTGGTTTTCTTTTTATTGTTCTCAGCGTGCACAAGTTGTCTTTTATAGGCATTCTGATTTTTCTTCCTAATCTTTTCCTTGACAGCACATGGATAATAGCCAAGACCAGCTTTTCCTTGTGATATTCTTTGGCTCCCCATCAATGCAAACAACATATCTTTACCTCTAGTGAGCCTAGACATGCTTTTAACTAAATAGTCGTTAGTTTGCTTAAGTTCAGTGCATGAAGAGCAGCAAACAGATTCAGTAGCAGGTAAAGAGGTATTTTCAGAAACTATGCTTTGAGATTCCAGCTTATTTATTCTTTTCTTTGCCAATTTCAGTTCTTTAGCAATTTTAATGAATTCATCATGAAGCTCATGAAATGCATCTTGTAATTCAGAATAGGAAGGTTCAGATTCATATACCTCTTCTTCCTGATCACTGCTACATGAGGGTGTGGCTTCTTCAGAGGCAAGTGCCATCAGACAGATGTTGGCAATCTCATCTTCATCTTCATCTTCCTCATCTGAGCTGTTGCCCCATATGGATGAGATATAGGCTTTCTTCTTCTTCCCTTTGTCTGCAGCTTTCTTTTCTTTTTCTTGCTTCTTGATGAATTGGGGGCAGTCCCACTTAATGTGACCCTGCTTCTTGCACTCATAGCAAGTCACAGGTTCTTTCATCTCTTTCTTGCTTTCTCCAGCAACTCCCCTTTTGAAGAACTTCTTGTTCTTCTTCTTGTTGTAGAATCTTCCAAATTTCCTGACCATCATAGCCAGAGTTTCCTCATCCAGCTCATCTCCTTCATCAGATTCTTCTTCTTTTTCATCAGCAGCTTTGAGGGCAAGGCCTTTCTTCTTTCTGTCCAGTCCAGCTTCCTTGAGTGCTTTGATTTTTCCTTCATACTCCTCAAGGCTGCCAAAGAGAGCTGTGACAGAGGCCATTGATTCTCCTCTGGCTTCTTCTATTGCTGTCACCTTGGGCTGCCATTCCAGAGGGAGAGCTCTGAGTATTTTTCTTACTTTCTCAAACTGAGTGTATTCCTTTCCCAGGCTTTTTAGTTGATTCACAATGAGGATGAATCTCTTTTGTAGCTCCTTTACAGTTTCCCCTTCACCCATTCTGAAGCTTTCATACTCCCCAATGCACGTGTTCAGCCTGTTCTCCCTGACTCCAGATGTTCCTTCATGTGCAATCTGCAGAGTATCCCACATTCCTTTTGCAGTGGTGCATTGTGAGACTCTGTAGAATTCGTCCTGGTTCAGGGCACTGACCAAACAATGCTTTGCTTTGAAATTCAGTAGGACTCTCCTTCTGTCCTTATCATTCCATTCTGCTTCCAGCTTCTCTTTGTGTCCTCCATCTTCAGTTAGAGCCATTGGAATGAAATCTCCTTTTTCAATGACTGACCAGATGTCAAGGTCAATTGATTGAAGGTAGATCTGCATCCTCATCTTCCAGTACCCATAATACTCTCCACTGAAGCCTGGTGGTCTGTTAGTGTTATTTCCCTCAGGAAGTATGCTTTCTCCAAAGCCAGCCATCTTTATTCCCGGACTGTAAGATCCTTTGAGTGGGAAACCGGGCTCTGATACCACTTGTTAGCAAGGCTGACTTCCCAAGAGGGGGGGTGAATTGGGAAGATTGAAATTTTTCAGCACAAAGTAAAGTAAGTGAAGATATCACAATATAATGAAAACAATGCGTAAAACAGAGCAAGATGAAAAGTAAAGATAGGAAGAAGAAAACTCAGTGATTTATCCTGGTTCGGTCTTTCCACTTGACCTACATCCAGTCCCCAAGACACCTCTTGAGATTTATCCACTATACAGCAAGAATTTCAATGGGCTTCTTGCTGGGGCCACAGTAGAGTATGCTCTGTTTCTGAGCTCTCTCACACTCTCCAAGCACATTCACTATGTGCTTCCCAATCCCCTTGTGAATACCCCTCACAAGTAAATCTATCTCCAAGATGAAGAGTAGATTGATTACAATGAAATAACTCTCTTGAAAAGAGTAGATATGAAAGTTTGAGTACAAGTATAGAAGTTGAGAGGGTAAAAGCTTTTGAGAAGAAGATTTTGCAGAAATTCAGTATATACAAGTTTGATTCGTTACCCACAACTTCAAATGATGTTGTATTTATAGATTTAGGTCTCAAATATCCGTTAGAGACTAAATCTATCCGTTGGGGAAGTTATCCAACGGTTATTCTGAAAAACTATCCGTTTACCAACCGCATTTAATGTTTCTGACATACTGAAATTCGAATTTTGGCTGGTCAACAGACGAATTTCGAAGGAACCGAAAGTTAAAGCTTCCAACGTTACAACACGAAGTTCGTCTGTTCATTAAGTGAAATTCGAATTTTGAAACTTACAAAACATTTTCACAATGTGTCATACGAATTTTCAAGAAGAAAGTTTTTCGGTTAAGTGTGAACAGTGTTTTCAATTTGCTACAGTGCCTTCGAAATTCAAATTTTGGTTTCCCAAAATTCGTCTGTCCACTGGATGTTTAAAGAGACACAGTAGTTTACTTTCTTCAAAATTCGAATTTTGAAAGGGTGAAATTCGTCTGTCAGAGAGACTCTTTCCAAACTAATTTCATCATTCGAATGTTGTAAGTTCTTATCATTCGTATGTCAATGTTTCACTTAAACAGACTTAAGATTTTTGCTTCTGAAATTCGAATTTTAATGTTCAAAGTTCGTCTGTCAGAGAGCAGTTTTGAAACTTAAATCATTCTTGATCTCAGATGAACTTTAACATAGTTTCAGACGAATTTCTTCTATTTTCTCAAATTTTGTTTTGTCTGAAATTCGAATTTTGAAGACTTAAAGTTCGTCTGTTGCAAAGAAGCTTCTCTCAGACTTTTATGAAAATTCGCATGTTGGAAGTTCAAAATTCGTCTGTCAGAGAGCATTTATCAAACTCAATTTCACTTTGATTTCAGATGCATTGTATCATAGTCTCAGACGAATTTCTTTGGTTTTCACAAACTTCATTTTTCTTGAAATTCGAATTTTGAAAGTGTGAAGTTCGTCTGTTACCAGAAAGGCTTCTTTCAGATTAGATGAAAATTCGAATTTTGAACAATCAAAATTCGTCTGACAGAGAGCCATCTTTTCAGACTTATTCAGTTTTAGCTCGAAATTCGAATTTCCAAAGGCAAAGTTCGAATTTCCAACTTGATAGCTCAGCTTAATCTTTCAACCTTCGTCTGTTTGTGGGTGTTTTTCAAATAGGTAAAGATTTAGCACAAAATCAAGGTTTGAAAACATCTTTTGCTCAAATCAAAATCTTTTACCCAATCATAACAAAAACTAAAGATCCTACTAGAGATCTAACAGCAAATACTCAGAAAATCTTCACTTGGAACAGCTTTGATCTCCTTTGATATCTTCAATCCAAGCTCTTGAATGTTGGTTTGGAATCATCAAAACTCTTGATTCAATAATTCGAACTTTGGCTTTGCAAATTCGAATTTCGAGTTAAAACTGAATAAGTCTGAAGAGATGTTCCTCTGACAGACGAATTTTGATTTTTCAAAATTCGAATTTTCATAAAAGATTGAAAGAAGCTATTGAGCAATAGACGAACTTTGAGCTTTGAACATTTGAATTTCAGACAAAATGAAATTTATGAAAATTGAAGAAATTCGTCTGAAACAATGTTAAAGTTCATCTGAAATCAAGATTATTCTGAGTTTCAAAATTGCTCACTGACAGACGAACTTTGAGCTTTGAACATTCGAATTTCAGACAAAATGAAATTCATGAAAACTGAAGAAATTCGTCTGAAACAATGTTAAAGTTCATCTGAAATCAAGATTATTCTGAGTTTCAAAATTGCTCACTGACAGATGAACTTTGAGCTTTGAACATTCGAATTTCAGACAAAATGAAATTTATGAAAATTGAAGAAATTCGTCTGAAACAATGTTAAAGTTCATCTGAAATCAAGATTATTCTGAGTTTCAAAATTGCTCACTGACAGACGAACTTTGAGCTTTGAACATTCGAATTTCAGACAAAATGAAATTTATGAAAACTGAAGAAATTCGTTTGAAACAATGTTAAAGTTCATCTGAAATCAAGATTATTCTGAGTTTCAAAATTGCTCACTGACAGACGAACTTTGAACATGGACATTCGAATTTCAGAAGCTAAGATTGTGAGTCTGTAGAAATGACATGTTGACATACGAATAACAAAGTTTTTGAAACTTCGAATGTTGAAGTAAGTCTGAAGAGAAGACTCTCTGACAGACGAACTTCACTCTTTCAAAATTCAAATTTCAAAGAAAGTGAACAATTGTGCTTTCTGAGCCTGCTGAGAACAGACAAATTTTGGGACTCCAAAATTCAAATTTTGAGGGCACTGTAAAAAATTGAAAACACTGTTCACACTTAACAGAAAATCTTTTTTCTTGAAAATTCGTATGTCACAACATGGAAACATTTTCTAAGTTTCAAAATTCGAATTTCACTTCATGAACAGACGAACTTCAGTATGTCAACGTTATAAGCCTTAACCTTCGGTTCCTTCAAAATTCATCTGTTAACCAACCAAAATTTGAATTTCAGTATGTCAGAAGCATTAAATGCGGTTGGTTAACAGATAGTTTTTCAGAGTAACCGCTGGATAACTTCTCCAACGGATAGATTTTGTCTCTAACGGACATTTGAGACCTAAATCTATAAATATAACATCATTTGAAGTTGTGGAAAAGAAATCAAACTCGTATATACTGAAACTCTACCAAATCTTCTTCTCAAAAAGCTTTTACCCTCTCAACTTCAATATCTGTGCTTTAAACTTCATATTTACTCTATTCAAGAGAGTTATTTCTTTGTAAACAATCTAATCTTCATCTGGAAGATAGATTTACTTGTGAGGGGATATCACAAGGGGATTGGGAAGCACATTATGGAAGTTCTTAGAGAGATTGAGAAAGCTCTAGAAAACAGAGCACAAGCTGTGTACTGTGGCATTTGCAAGAAGCCCGTTGAATTCTTGCAGTATAGTGAAAAATCTCAAGAGGTGTCTTGGGGACTGGATGTAGGTCAAGTGGATAGACTGAACCAGATGAATTTCTGAGTGTTCTTCTCCCTATCATTACTTTTTCAGTTTGCTCTGCTTTTACGTTGCTTTCATTATACCTTGCTTTCTTCACCTGTTTCACTTTGTGCAGAAAATTTTTAATCTTCCCAATTCACCCCCCTCTTGGGAAGTCAGCCTAACTAACAGATACCCTAAAGTTGTCTTCTATCTAAGTACCATGAGCAGAATCAAAAGCTTCTTACCACCACAAAAAGAATTAAATTGAAGAGAGAAGGCTAAAACTTGACACAAGAGATGATATGATATGTCATGTTTGCCTACCAACCTAGTTTCTCTGCTTGTCTTCAAAACTTTCAGACATGTGTGATAGTTTCTAGACATCCTTTAGTAAATCTGGGTTATGACAACAGATAAGTACATTAAACTAAATGGGAAAAAAATACATGAACATGTTAGAGATGGGCCAGACAAAATTCTGAGGTACAATCCTTGCATAGTCAAATATAAAAGTGCAAGGGGAAAATAAAAACTCTAAGATACAATCCTTGCATAGTCAAGTAGAATACTACCAACTCGAGAATCCAAAAGCAAAGTCTATTCTAGAATCACCTAGAAAGAAATGCATCTATCAGAACAATTTAACTTAATATCATATTCTCGATGAATTATATCATAGACTAATAAATATCACAAAGCAAAATCCTACACAAACACACTTACGTCTCAATCATATCCATGAATTTGTCTTCTGGCTCTTTCCATATAGACAAAACCAAGTGATAGCATTCTGCCAAGGGCAAATAACCATCAACTGCCAATGGTCCCTACAAAACAAGGAAGCAATTACACAATATCACAACAATTGCAAACTTTTTCTTACCCGCGATGATATGGTGCAAGGAAACATTGCTTATTGCCCTCCTGTAGCCTGGAACTAATGTAGGTTTTTATTTCACTTTCCTTATTCCCTAGGCATTAGATGTAATGTGGGCAAATGAATCCAAACAAATCACTTTTTCCTGATAAGTTGCAAAGGTGATAGACATACCTATGATATTACAAATATGTGAGTTTTGAAAGTTGACTGCTTGGATATCATTTCAAGATTAGAGTATACTTACATCACAAACAATTGCAAAATTGATACGTTCTGCTTAGTATTCATCAAGAACTCCATCATATCCTTCTGGTAAATGTAGAAGTCATAATCATCCAAATAAGACACAATCCCTAAATCCATATGAACCCTCACAGGCCACTTGATATCCATTGCCTCTAAACATAGACGTTTTAGGGGATCCATTTGGGGTTGGGATTGAAGCATTGATGGAGCAATTTCCTATATAAGTAAGTAATGATTAATAAAAATTGCAAGCCATATAAAATATAAAGTATAAGGAAACACAAGATAGTAATAAGATATTGAGTACCTGAGCTGAAACCACTTGGACCAATTTACTTGGCCACAAAATAAAATTCTTGAGGGCTTGCCCCACTATTACAACCTCATCACTGGGAAATGGGATTGGAGCATCTGTAACTTCAAGCTATTCAATTGCCACCCTCACTTCATCTTTTTCAATTTGTTTGTGGTGGATTAATTACCCTAAGCTGTGAACTCTCCCATATGCAACTAAATGCCTATGGGGATCCTCTAAATAGAGCTCACATGCTTCTCCAATTGCTTGTAGGGGAGGATCCTTCGGTATTGGCCCAGGTGTACAACTCCTTTTTGTGCTATAAGGGACATGAGAATTGTTCATCTCAGTAGGTGTGTTCATCTGTAAAGGCAACCCCATTGAGCCAAACATAGACATCATTTGCTCCTTTCAAGGTTCCATCTTTACTTCTACTCTTGCTTCCACCTTTGCTTCCAACATCATTTCCATCTCCTCCCTTGTCATTATTCCTGAGACATGGCGTGAAGGCTCTCCAAAGTATTCCCTGATGCCAACTCCTCCTCCAACTCCCCTGACATAGACACCATGCTCTTTTTTCCCTAGAGCAGTAGCCAAGATGTCTTTTCATCCAATGGGAGTAAAGCTCCCTTGGGAGTATTGTTCTTGAAGCTCATCCTGTAACATACAATAATAAACATGAATAGAACCTGGATTAAATACTAAAGCCAATTGATTGATCCTAAATTACTTACAATCTTCTCAGCAACCATACGAGCCTCCTCAATGACATATTCTCCTTTCTTTTTCCTATGTGCTTTCTTCCATTTCTCATGGCGAGTAGGTGGAGATGGAGGATTAATAATAATAGATGGGTCAGATTGCGCAGCTCCTTGTCACTCTTTCCAATTGTCCTGCATAATCTTTTTCTCAAGCCCATCATAACCCCCACAAGACAATGTATGGGGATACAAATATTTTGCTTGTCACTCTTGACCTTTTACTCTTTTCTCCTGTTAACAAAATAAATGGAAAGTTTAGCTGCAGAAATCAATAAAAAATTAAATGAATTCATTTCTTCATTCTACATTTACTACCTTGAAATGTTGGATCTTCTCGACTTTTGACAAAAGCATGCCAAGTCTCTTCATCAAGAAACTGATAATCATCACAAGGATTGTAGCCCTTCAAGTCACCAAAGATGTATCTAGCGGTGAGATTGCTCTTAAAGGCCTTCCAACGCTCCCCTGCATATTTGATCATCTTCTTCTTCACCAAATTATTATCATCAGGAATGTCATAAGTTAGCTACAATGTACATGCAAACAAGGAAGTTAGGGATATAGATATATATAATAGTTAAATAATAAGATAAGTATATAGTCTAATATACCAAGTTACTGTCCCAAATATTTCCTTTCACTTTGTTGGATACATTAGTCCAATCATTCAACAGGATGCTCGCCTTACTGCATCCAACTTAGGCAACAAAACTCTAAAATCGGATCCTATTAGGTCCAATAGGGTTTCTGCTTGGACTAATCTATCTAATAACAAAATATATTCAAATGAATCGAAAAAGAAATTTTGACCACATGTTCTGAATGTGGTCAATTTCTTGCTGGAGATAGGGACGGTCATCATTGAAGTGCTGCAAGTTTAAAACTTATATCAACATAACTCATATAGGAACCAGTCATAAGGAAAAAAACTAAGTTATAGATAATATAATTACCTTATCCAATGAGTCAATAACATTACCAGTAATTATGTCGTACATTTCTCTCATAACATAGTAGCCACACTTTATTCCCTAGGCTGGCAACGATATATAAATCAACAAAGAAGATGAGCAAAATCAAGATACTTGGATTAATTTCCTTTAAGGTTAGGATAAAACTACATATGTACATTTGGGTATTTCTATTATGTTTTTTGGGCCTCTTGTCTATGTTTCCCATCCCTTATTTGTTATGTCTTCATAGCCCTATAATCAAACACATGGAAGAAAGTAAATTATAGACTAAAATCTATTTGATATGTCACATGTGATCACAAACCAAAGTTTTACACAAATATATACTTACAGATGAACTACATCACGAAAATCTTTGGGTGCTACAATAGCTATTATGCTACAATAAAAGAGAAATGGTAAATGAAATATAACAAAACTGGTTGGTAATACAGAATCATAAAACTTTAAAGAGAAAATGATATCTAAAGACCTTCATGCTAAACACCTTGTTTCAATTAGTCTCTAGCTTCAGGTGTCCTAACAAAAAAAAGGTGTTACACTTTTTCTAACTTCCAAAGAAGCATTACAAATATATATATATATACACATACATGTTGAGGATGGATGTGTAGTTAATATATATATATATAATATAATACATACAGGTGAGATTATCTTGAAGCAGCATTGATCTTGTGTAATTACTAAGGTTAGCTAGATATATATGATGTTGCAAGATTTTCATATTGTACTAGTAGAGAATCAAAGAAGGTTTTTTTTTTTTTTACGAAGTTTCTACTCTACAAATTTACTACCCTATAGAGTAATGGGGTTGTAAAGAGATTTACTGCCCTTCAGAGATTTCAATTAGCCCCTACTCTTGCAAAGAGATTTACTATGCTACAGAGTAGTGGGGTTATGCCTTTAACCTATTACGCACAAGGTTGCTACTTCACATTGTCAAATAACAAAGTTCTTCCTTCCAAACATTTGATATATCTTATACCAGATGATGGTGGCCTTGGTGTGCATGTCAAGTTTGGCCCAAATGATGAATAGATTGACAATGTTGATGATATCTCTAGGTTTATCAATAAGTACTTCCAAATAACCTCTTGATGTATAGTTCTCTGTTACTCTATCACCCTACTAGTGTTTCTTGAAGTATCCATGTTTGTTTTTTTTATCATTCTAGCACCTGCATTCACCAATATCTTATGGTTCAAAGTATCTATGTTCATTTTTTTCATCACTATGGGAAGCGGAAAGTAAAAGCAAAAGCTTTTCACGTTATACTATTAACTCTTTGGAATAGGCATTTCAGCAAAAGTTTGGTTAGTGAAATTAGTCTGCTTATTATAGCTTGGATTTAACTCGCAAACTTAGGAGGAAACAAGCCAGACCCACACAATGTGGAGAGAGAGGGAGTTTGTTCATAACCAGAAAATGCACAACAACCACAAATTACTGAAATTTTTATCAATTATTGAAGTATAGGAGAAGAGAAAAAGATGGGTTTACCTTGAAGAGCCCTTGCCTTCCCTATTCACTTTGAAATGGAAATAAAGGTTCCGAAAATGGAGAATGAGCTGAACTAGCAAACCTAGAAACGAAGGAAAACAAAATGAATCAAACCCAAAATGAAAATGCAAACGGGATGGAGAATGAAATGTGGCAAGCTAAAAATGAAAATGCAAACGGAAGGGGAACAAAATGGAAATGAAGTCTGGTAGGGAAGCGAACCAATGAATGACCTGAGAACAATGTGGAGAGAGATAGAGTTCATTCACAACTAGAAAATGCAAAGCAACCAAAAAATACTAAATTTTTATCAATTATTGAAGTGTAGAGAAGAGAAGATGTGTTTACCTGGAAGATCCTTGCCTTCCCTTCCCTTCCCTATTCCCTATTCCCCCTGAAATGAAAATGAAGGTGCCTAAATTTGGCTTGAGCACTACATGTGAATAGGAATGAAGACACGTTGTAGGTTTGCTTTAGGGAGCCTCGAGAGTTTGAGTGCGAAATTTCTGAAGGGTTTTCAAGGGAGCATTTGAGTCTGGGAGCTAAAGAACGAGGAACCAAAAATAAAGAAAATGCGAAGGCACCTAAAGCCTGTGGGAAATAATGTCTTTCTATGGCTATTTTTCAAAAAAAGCCATATAAGCCTAATTTTTTAATTTAAAATATAAAAGGATTTCTTTTTATGTCTTTCTACAACTATTTTTAAGAAAACAGTAGTAGGAAGCCTAATTTGTTTAATTTAAAAAATAAAAAGATTTCATTTTAATTTTAATAGTTTTAATTTTTTTAATTTACTTAATCTTGTTACCATAAATTTTAAACAAGTTAGATTAAGTAAATCTAATATTAGCATGTGTTACAATTGAGAAATATTAGCTAACAAACAAATTTTGCTTATGATTCATGTTCATTTTGTGCAAAATTCACACTTTACTTATTGAAATTTGAAGTTACAGAGGTTTTATCTCTTATAGACGAATTTTAAATTTGAAATTCAAATTTTGGGCTAAACATAGTTATAAAAGTGTACAAAAGTCACAGAGGTTTGAATATGCCTCTGATAGATGAATTTTAGTCTCTGATAAAGGAATTTTGGTCTCTGAAATTCTAATTTTAGTCTTTGAAATTCTAATTTCAAACAAAAGTCATAGAGGTTTGAACATGCCCCTTTGATAGATGAATTTCGGTTTCTAACAGACAAATTTTGGTCTCTAAAATTCTAATTTCGGTCTTTGAAATTCTAATTTCGAATAAAAGTCGTAGAGGTTTGAACATGCCTCTCTAATAGACGAATTTTGGCCTCTGAAATTTGAATTTTGATCTCTGAAATTCTATTTTCAGTCCCTAAAATTCTAATTTCGATCAAAAGTCGTAGAGATTTGAACATGCCTCTTTGATAGAAGAATTTTGGTCTCTAAAATTCTAATTTCGGTCTTTGAAATTCTAATTTCAAACAAAAGTCATAGATGTTTGAATATACCTCTCTAATAGATGAATTTTGGTCTCTGAAATTAGAATTTCGATCTGTGAAATTCTAATTTCAATCTCTAAAATTCTAATTTCGATCAAAAGTCGTAGAGGTTTGAACATGCCTCTCTGATAGAAGAATTTTGGTCTCTAAATTCTAATTTCAAACAAAAGTTCTAGAGGTTTGACCATGCCAATCTAATAGACGAATTTCGGTCTTTGAAATTCAAATTTCAGTCTCTGGAATTCTAATTTTGGTCTCTGAAATTCTAATTTCAATTTTTAAAATTCTAATTTTGAACAAAAGTCAAAGGTTTGAACATGCCTATCTGATAGATGAATTTCAGTCTCTGATAAACATATTTCAGTCTCTAAAATTCTAATTTTGAACAAAAGTTGTAGAGGTTTGAACATGCCTCTCTAATAGATGAATTTTGGTCTCTAAAATTCTAATTTCAATCTTTGAAATTCTAATTTCGAACAAAAGTCACAAAGGTTTGAACTTATCTCTTTGATAGACGAATTTCTATCTTTGATAGATAAATTTCGATCTCTGAAATTTTAATTTCGGTATTTGAAATTCTAATTTCGAATAAAAGTCGCAAAGGTTTAAACATGCCTATCTTATAGATGAATTTTGGTCTCTGAAATTGGAATTTTGATCTTTGAAATTCTAATTTCAGTTTTTGAAATTAGAACAAAAACGGTGATTTAGAGATTGGACATAGACCAAGTGATTTGGGTCGAAGCAATGTAAATTTTTGTGGCTGATGCTTCACTTTTTTATTTCATCTATATCATCATCATACTCTATTCATCCCTGATCTACTGCATCTCTTAGTAAAATTAGGTTGTGCTCCGAAAAGGCCAAAAATCTTACATCGCCCAATTCACCTCGTTAGGTGATCAGCTAAACCTTACAAAATATATAACATTTTTTAATCCAAGACATTGAATTTTCTAAGATAAAATATTTTTTTTAAGTTAAAATAAATTGTTAATTAAAAACCTTGACTTTATGTTATTTTGAAAAATAATATGTTTATTTAAAAAAGCAAATAACTATGATCTTTTCTACCATTATTTCTTAACAAATAACCATATAATACTTCACCAATTACAATTATTTTTTAAAAACTAGATATGCATTTGAAGTTTTATTTTAATTTTAAATTAAACATTGATCTTTCTATGGCTTTTTTTAACAACAGCCGTAGAAAGATCTTCCTATTAGCCTAAAACACCTAAAAATAAATAAATAAATTATTCTTTTTAATTGAAAATTTTTCACTAGATACTCTTCTAAAAAATAACCATTAAAAACTTCAAATTTTTTAAATTTAAAAATAAAGCATTACATTTTGATTTTAGAAAGTAAATAAATATACAACATTTTTTTATCTAAATCATTGTATTTTTTTAATTTAAAATTATATTTTTAATTAAAAATCATGACTTCATTTTATTTTAAAATAAATAAAAATACAATTTTTATTTCAAAAAAAAAAATAATTATTATCTTTTTTACCATTATCATTTAATAAATAACCATAAAATGCTATACCAATTACAATTATTTTTTAAAAAGCGAGATAGATATTAGAAGTTTTTTTTTTAATTTTAAAGTAAAACTTTCTACAACTGTTGTTCAAAGAACGACCATAAAAAGCTAAGCTTTTTACGACTTTTTTCTTAGAAACAGTTGTAGAAAGATTGATGTTTTTCTAAAAAACTGAGTGACCTTTCTCGCCAGACTCACATAACTCTCCAATTGGACCTCTAATGGCATGATTCCAATTTCTACAAGTCACTTCCTACCTCCTCTATCCATAGACATCAACCTTGTCTTAGAATTCCTCTGTATAGAGATTTTGGACACCTTTGACCAAAATGGTTACTTTTAAAACAAAACTTGACTCCAATACCTCCCAATCTCATCTTATTGACCTTTTAGTCACCAACATTTCCTAACAAGTCACCAATAACACAAAGATATGGTTTAAGAAGGTGACACCCCAAGAAAACCACTTTCTTAGATTTTAACTCCCTTGAACCCCAATCTCACCTGTCAAGTGACATACCATTTTTCCACTAGATACTCTGAAACCCCTGCATGGCCACATATGCAGCTTCAATTCACCAATGTATACATGGGCAACCAATACCCTAGACCCAATCTCTCAAAAACAATGAATGGGCATATGGCTAGGAACAGATGGTAACCACCAAGGTTATAACTTCACAATTCACTACCTATTCAATTATACATGTTCTAGCCTTAAACATCTACGAAACAAGATGTCAAGAGACAAGCAATAGAGATAAGGATTCAAGGATAACCTAGAGGACATACAAGGTATCATAACAAATGGCATCCAGTCATAAACCACACTTGGCACAATACTATATATATATACAAAACAAGTGCTCTCAAACAAACACATACCACAGGTGAATACTCGATTATCCTATGCACCAACTAAGGGAGAACCTACCTTGGTTGCCATGCCATCCTGCTAGTACTAGAATCCTTTCTTGAAAAGGGGTATCAACGAGGGTGAGACAAATATCCTAGTAACTAGGGGCAACTTATAATCAAAAGCTTTCTTTTATAAAACAATTACAAACACCATAGTCTAATATTAGTCAAATACAAGGAATCAATAAACAAATACACACATGCAATATGTATTATGCGTAATCCTATGCACATGATTTGCAGCACCCATAACAATTACAGTAGAAACCATGAGCTAATTACCATCATAGGTAACTCTAATCAATAGCCCCTTCGAACAACCAGTGAAAGCAAATTCCAAGGCACTATTAAGCTCACTACCACTAGTCATAACCTAACCAAAGATCATTCCACTAATGAGTAGACCATCGTTCCCTTTCCCCTAGACCACCCGAATTAGTGGTGATTTAGGGAAGATACATCCCTAATCCACTGCCACCTGGATTTTCCTAGCCAGAGGATGATGATATAGTGGTATAGATACATATCAACCTTACCACCTAGACATGAGGCATCAAATGTCCCACCAATGGATCGGTATATCACATGGTATAACAAGACATCATCATCCATCCATCCAATGATCAACATGCATGATCAGAGTGATAATGCCTTTCATACTATGCCAACATGTAATTATCATGCACAATCATTATTATCATCATTACCATGCTAGCATAATACTGTCACACAAGATATCATGTGGGGATGAACAATAGTAACAAATATATCCAAAACCATTTCCATCATCATTAATACCATCATGTTTATGTAGTGTCTTTATACTTACATTCATGTATACATCTATACATATATATATACTACCGTTGCCATTTTTCCTATCATGATTCCCAAGGAACAAAGGTTTGAAAAAACTTACTTGCCATGATTCATTGTGCATATCATGAAAAATTTTTAAACATATATGAAAAATAATTGTTACTCCTCGATTACCTTGAGTTGCCGCACACTTTCAACACTTAGGTAGAGCAAAGGATCACCAACTACCACACATAAGAAACATACAATCCGAGTTAATTAGGTAGTATTCGATACCAAACCAAAGCCCAAACATTCAACAAACTCCAATAAAGCCGTAAGAATTTACCCAAGACTACTTAGTGCCTAAGAGACCCAATTTCACCATATCACACACTAACCACTTACCATTGATTTTGTCACATCCAAACAACTCCTTGGGGTATAGATACTTCAACCAAGTAAGCGTACATCCTATATAAACATCAAACACATATATCAAGATAAGTCACAACCTCTAGTCAAGCTCAAATTAGTATCCCAAGCATAGATCTAATGAAGCCAACTTAGTAATACCATATTCAAACATCTTTATACTCAAAACAATCCATAATTTCATATTTAAACCTAACCAAGTTCAGACATCAATAAATCCCAAAGTTTATAGACTAGGGTTTGGAGAAATAAACAATAATCCACAAAAATCCATAACCCAAGGCTTATCTACACACAATAGCACATCGTTGAAGTATTTAAACTTGAAAGTTTTGGCCATAACCACCAGAAATTTGACTATCCAATAAGACCCATGAATATCTTCTACAAAGCATGAAAAAGAAGAATATGATTATGAGAAAACCAACTATTCTTAAGGATTGAAGCCTTCCCAAGCATCCAAAACATATTTCTAATCACCAAACCTCAAACATAGCAAAGATGGTGTTCTCCTCCATTTTCCCCCCATTTTGATGAATCGATTGCGTTATTTAAAAATAGAGTTCCTGACAAGGTGTCGCGGTGGAGGTTACTGGTGCCGCGGTGTCAGTGCTTTTTGTCTTCAAGACCACTGGCCCAATTTCGCTTTCCCCCCACGGTGCGAGGGATCTTGCCGCAGTGTGGGAGATTTTCTTTTTTTTCCCTTTTTCATCTCTCTCTCCAATGTTGCACAATTTGATAACTCCCAAGTTTTCACTATTTTTATCCCCCATACTTAGTGGTTTTAATAATTAATTTCAATTAATTTTAGATTTTTAGATGATTTTCATAATTTTAGCTAAATTTTGGATTTATGAGAATTTTGGGATAATTTATGGAAATTCAGTTTCAAATTTAGTTATTTTCTATCTACCAAATTATTTCAAGGAATTAATTCTTCCTAGTTTATTCTATTTAATAATTCTCAATGTGATAATGAGTCATTAGTACTTTAATTGTGATTAAAAAAATGATTAAGAATTGACTCATGTAGGGGTAAAATTATCAAAGAGTTTTAGAATTTTCTTTTTAGTATTTTATTTCTTTTATTTTTATCATTCTAAAACATAATTTTCCACCAAATTGAGTTTAACTTTTATCCTATAATTAATTTAATTTTCTTGGACTAAAATTTAATCTACATTTATTTAATTGAAAATATAATTTATCTGATATATTATTTTCTTGCAAGTCATGATCTATGGAGATTAAAATTTTGAAGGGGTATTTTGGTCATCAGATAAGAGGAATTTTATGACAAATTTCTTTCCCCAACTTTCCTTTTTTCCTTTTTTTTAGCTACCCATTTGTATCTACCTTTATTTGTAATTAGTTAACCTCAATTTCCTTACTTTATTTCCAGGAACCAAACACGCCCCTTGCTCTTTTCTTTCTTAACATTTTTGGAATAACCCTTTCCTTTCTGAAATAGAGGCCGCCACCCACCTTCATCATCATCTCTCTCTCTCTCGTTCTCAACTTCTTTCCTTTATTCCCTCATTTTCCTTTCAATTTCTCTTCCATTTTCGGCCATCCTCGTTCTTTTCCAACTACAGCCAATAGTCCCTTTTGGTTCTCTCACTCTCTCTCACCACACACAAGCTTCATCCTTGTTCTCCAACTCTCTTTCTCTCTCGATCCCCATCCATTTCTTCCATTTTTCAGTTATTTCCTTCTCACCCACTCCATTTTTTATCCATCCTCCACCTTCTCCTACTTTCTTTCCACCAAATCTCTTCCATTTTCTAGCTGGGTTTTACTTGACAGTGGTTGCCATTGAAGGACTAGGAGGGAGCTTGTGACTATGGAGGAGTAAAGCTTGGTGGGGACTTAGAGTAACTTGAAGGAGCTACAATGGGCAATGGACATCAATTTGAACTTGGGCTAATTATTCCTTTCGCTTTCACTTTTCTATTTCGATTTTTAAGTTAAATTAAGATAGAGTTCTTGAATATTTTGACTTGAAATTGATGTTTAATTGGTTGATTATCGATGAAAATTGATGGATTGTATTGTGACCAATTGGAATTGTGGATTGAAAGCTTGTATGATTGCTTATCTTGTTAATGTGAGACCATATTATTTATGGCAAAATCTATACATTGTCTCCTTTTGCCTTAATTTTAAATTTGGTTGCTTAATTTACATTGTATATGTTACTTAGATAATTTGATTCTTAATTGATGCATTGGGAATGTTAACATTGATATTGGTTTATGGACTTAAAAGTTTAAGTCTCATTATGGATCTCATTGTGCAAGCCATACATACTTGATAAATTGTCACAATATTCTTACATGTTAGATGTTTGAAAAATTGCCTAAATGAGTTGCCATCTTAGGAACTTTGTTGAGCATCCAACTCTTGAAAAACTAATAGTCTTAAATGGTTGTGATATATTGATCATGGTAATTGTCCAAGCTAAATACATTAATTGTGTAACACTTTATATTAGGGCCCATTTTCTATGTATTAGATCATATTAGATGTCTTTCATTATAATTTAGAAACTAGAATCATAATATAATAAAAATAAAATTTTTCAAAATTTGGGATACTGTTCATTTAGAAAACTCTATTTTACCCGATAAACTTTGAAAATTCATGACTAAATCTAGAAAAATCATCTTGAACTGATTAAAGTCTCTAAAATTATCTTAAATTCAAATATACATGGGAAAATATGAAACAAGAACTTCATTGAGCCAATTTGTATAGTAATTTCCTGGATATTTACTGTTCATTTGGTCATTTTTCTATCTTCCAGTTTTCTGACCTCATTTTTGAAAAATCATATTTCATTCTATTCTATCACAAATTATGCATACTTTATGTCATTTGAAATCTATACATGTCTAATTATAGACATATTTTTCTTATACATTTATTTCACTTACACAGGACATAACTTCAACTTAAATCACAAAGGGTCAGAATTCAAATTTTACTAGAACAATTTTGGGAAAAACTTCATATCTTCTATTATATAGCTCAATTTATCTCCAAATCAGTGGCATATGAAACCAAAAACATATACCTTTCTATACATTTAAACCACTGAATTTTTGGAGCTATGTATGATTTTATATTATCTTTTAAATTTTCCAGTACCTAACCTTCAGTTTTCAATTTTCCCATTCCTGCCCTGTTCTAAACCTTAAATTTGAAAAATCACCATTAATTTTATACAACTCCAAATGGTGTGAATTAGGTTTCATTTTAAATCTTGACATGTCCTCTATCTGGTTTAAAAATTCCAGAAACCTAACCTCACACTAAGTACTGAACAAGGATGAACTAATCAGACACATCTGGAAAATGCCCCGTTTCCATCTATATTGAAATTTGCTTGCCAAAACCCATGCAAATAAACTCATTTTGGTATGAAACTTGGTAGAATATAATCTCACAATACAATATCCCGAAATGGAAATTCTCATACATTTTCTACAATGTTAACATAATATTTACTATTTTACAACTTCATGTAAAACAAGGCACAATTAACAATTCATCATTTTCTTCTTCATGCCTCTTGCTCCTTCCTTAGCTCTTTTCCATTGTTTCCTTCCTAGCATGGTTAGTCATTGAAGGGGATGAGATTCAAAGAATCTTAGGAGCAATTACCCATACATGCAATCATATTACCATATTTTCATAAAAACATTGAAGAATCATTGATCAAACATACTTGCACATTCAAGTCATA
The DNA here is from genome assembly GCA_026686845.1 of Adenanthera pavonina. Classification (NCBI taxonomy): domain Eukaryota; kingdom Viridiplantae; phylum Streptophyta; class Magnoliopsida; order Fabales; family Fabaceae; genus Adenanthera; species Adenanthera pavonina. Next base: position 21,242,082 of record JAIVEN010000022.1, on the reverse strand, counting down.
TGATTTCACAAAAATTTCAGCAGAGTTTCATTTTAAAAAATGGACATCCTGGAGTCTCAAAGCCCCTCATTCAACTTAACCAATGTCATAAAAACATCACAAGGCAACATCAAAATCATATGACAAAGCATCAAACATATTCAAAGCAAGTATGATAATATAATGCAAGTAGGAAAATAATGCTACCTTTGTAAATCCTCTTGCCTTTTCCTTTGGTTCCACCTTTTTCTAACACTTCCACAAGCTTCCTTAGGCTTTGTCAAACCTAAATACATCATCAATTAGCAACTTAATCCACTGATTCAAGGGGTAGTTTCATAAGGTCCCAATTAAACCCTAAATTTTCATTTTTTTTTTCTCCTTCGGCTTTTTCTTGAAATCAATACTTGTTCCTAAGTTTTTTCACCATGAGGAACTCATTTTTGACATCAAAAACATGAAATTTCAACTCTAAATTGATGCTCTATTCTGACCGAAAATATCAAGACAAGGAGAGAAAATGATTTGTTTTGAAACTCACCCAACTACTTCCAAAATCATGTCCTAGGTTGATAGTTTGGTGTTTCTTCTAAGTTTATTGCATCAAAATCCATTCCTTGGTTCCTCTAGGGTTTGGGCAGAATATTAACATGGAAAGGAGAAGAGGAAGACTCCAAGAAACCACACCATGCAACCTAAGAAACTAGCTTGAAGGGATGGCACACTTTCCTTGTACTTTGTTCTTCAAGCCTTCAAGTTTGCTTCCTCTTTTTCTCTCTTCTTCTTTCTCTCTTTTCTCCCTTTCTTTCTTGCGTTTTCTCCACTGATTTTTGGTTGCTGCAGACTCATGAGGATGAAGTGGAAAATGAGTGATCATGTGGCTTAATTATCTCATTAATTGCATAATTAACCTTAATCATTTTTTGACTAATCTTACTTACTTTATTGAATACTTCTTCAAGAAGTATTCTAAAAAATAATAAAATATTGGTTTTCATCACATGGGCTGCTGAATGTCACTCATAAGAGAGGTATTTGAGTGTCCCCATACTGCTCAATTTTTCCTGATCCAAATATATCTTAAACCGGGTAATTTTTAATTGTACCGATAAAACTGTTTTTTACAGTAATTTAGCATTTTTGAGCTACAGGACTATTCCAATTTTATTTTTATATTTCCTTAATTATCCTATCCCAACTGATATCTATATATAACTCATATCTTGTCTCGATTACTTTTAATCAACAGTGGGACCCATAATTTACTTTATCAGTTTACTATAACTTTTGGACACTCAGCACTAATTACTTCTTCATCCTTAAACATTAACCATCAATGCCACATACTATTGAACTTCTCTCGTCGAGGGCTTCATTCTAACAGTAATTTTACATATTTATAAAATTGCCCCTAACCTAGGTTAAATTATAATTTATGACACTTTTGGGTCATTAGGTGCAATTTTCCCCAAGGACATTTCTATTTCTTTCTCCCGATAATATTTAATAATTTTGGGATATGGATGTCATTTTTATAATTTCTTAGAGGCAAAAATATAATTTTCTCATTTTTCCGTTCAACTAGGAAAATAACCTCTATCATTTTTCACGCAAAATAGTATATGCCCATTTTTGTAAATTTTCTACGCATCTCTAGATATTTTAACTTTCTTAGGATGAGTCAAATTGAACCCTCTCCAAGTTATACTACGTCATCACTCTTATACCATTGCATTTTTTTTATATTCTTTCATTTCACTTTTACATATTCATTTTTATTTAAGTATTATTTTATTAGATTAGTTGTTAGTTAAGTTTGTTATACTTCCCATTTACATTTTCAAGTCACAAAATCCCCCCAAAAACTTGTAGTTAGTTAGTTTACATATAGGTTAAAGTCATTTGCATTACATTTTCATCTATATAGTATTTAGTTCTTGCATTAATCCACTAGCATTTTAGTTAGTAATTTAGTTCATTTTAGTTTTCATTTTTAGCTCATTTTAGTTCTTGCATTTTAGTTTTTAATTAGTTTTCATCTCACATTCTTAATTGCTTAAATTTTTCACAATAGAATTTAATCTAATTACTCCGATGTTAAACAACCTAGGTCTGTACTCTATACTATATTATTTTATTGAACCTAGTTTTTAATTGAAAATCCCTATGACAAGGTCTTTCACAATCCCAAGTATACTCTTATGTAAGTCCACCAACATGTCTTGACAATTTAGATTAGGGTCATTACATGCAAGGTACACCAAATTAGTCTCAATAGGTTTTTTTTCTTTGGTCTTATATTTTGATTGGTTGCCTAGTTCTCCAATAGGGTATATACATGCCAAATTTTACCACTTTTTGTTACCAAAGGTTGATCTTTATTTCAATTCCTCCTGCTTATGAAGGGGAGACATCGGATGTGGATACAGGAAGTAGAAGTAGGAGCACTAATGTGGTGGTTACTTTTCCTGCAATCAAGGACAATGTCAAAGACATAATGTTTTACCACTAGACCTATAGCAGAGTTATTCTAGTTTAGTATTTTGTGTATATAGATAATATGTAGAGATCTATATGTTTTACTATTAGAGCTGATTTATTTTAGTTTAATATTTTGGAAATAGTTAAAGATATTTTAGTATGAGACTCATATGAATTTTAGAATTTCCATTAATTCTATTGAACCATCTTTTGGGGTATGACTTTAGTAAAAGTTCACTTTAGATACATACTCAATAATTACTTTTATCATTATAGCTATTATGACTGTCAAATTTGCTCAACTATTTTGAAAATTTGGTTGTAAATACAGGTATGGATATAAATTGCGTTTATTTTGGTGCAAAAAAAAATTCAAAGCTAAGTCGGTTCTTTAATAGAACCAATATAAGAGGCATATTTTTCTACATTGGTTTGTATACAAAACTAATATAAAAGCAATTTTTCTATATCAATTTTGTATTAAAAACTGATGTGAAAGCAATTTTTCTACATCAGTTTTGTATTAAAAAATAATGTAAAAGCAACTCTTTTACATCGGTTAAAAAACAAATGTAAATAATTAGATTTTTTACATCGCTTGCTTCTACATCAATTTCAAAACCGACTTAAAGAAGCTAAAATAACCGAGGTAAATTTGGATTTTATGTAGTAATGACACTAACTACAATTATCAATCCCACCTCCAGGAAACTTCTCTAGTCATGTCTTTGTCAATCCTTATCAAAACATCATCACTCATACCTTTGGTTTTTAGGAAGTTCTTTTGAGCTCCTTAGCTCAAGTAGGCCCAAGTTCACATAATGCTCAGATTTAGATCGATTAGGTGTCTTTTCTACTTGTCTTTATGACATTTTGCATTTTATCTTAGACATTCTAGAAAATTGTGGTAAAGGACCCCAAGTGCCCATAATGTTTGATTTGGAAGTGTAACACCCTACTACCAAACACCTTCGGACTTGACAAAAACCTTCAAAAACCCAACCAAACATAACCCAAACATTTCAAAACAACTTCCCAAAACTTCAGAACAACAGAAATGAACCCAACAACAACAAAATCTGGGCTGGGGCCACGGACGCTACAGTACCACTGCGGCTCCAGACCTCCCTTATCTCACCATGCTACTAGACCTCGTGGCGCCGCGGTGCCCCATGCTGATTTTCTATACCAGCAAACTTTATACATCGAGGTGACCTTCTGACGAGCATAACTTTATGCTTCGACCTTCAATTGACTTGATTCCAACTCCTACAAGTCAATCTAGTCCCAAACAATTCATAAACACCAATTTCACCCCAATCCAACTCCGTATGGAGATTTTGGACCCCTGACACAGTTTTGGCCACTTTTTGACCACAATTCACCACTAACAATCTCCAATTGCCACCAAAGGCAAATGGTCACCCAAAGACCATTCATATAGTTCCAAAACCCCCAACTCAACTTGTCCAAAGAGGTTTTACCTCAAAGGAACCACTCCTCTAAGATTTGACCCCCTTGAACCATAATTTGACAAAACAGGCTACAGGCCCTAAAACACACCAACGAGGCTCAAATCTACTCTAGGCACACAAACACCACCATACTGACTTCCCAACATCTAAAACCATGTAAACACCACAATACAGCATACACATCACATAAAACACAATTCCACATACATAACCATATGTACATCCATCCACAACAATCCTTTTCCATGTCATACATTCATTACAAAACCTTCTATCCTACTTGGCACAAGATACATTATCCAAATTACATATACACTACATAGACCTAGTATTCCCACGTCCGATGCTTCTCCCTTGCTTTCTCTGGACTAGTGCCAAAACTATCACCTAAAACGTTAGTTTATGGGATAGGGGTATGAGACAATGTCTCAGTAACTGGGAACAACCACACACATATATATATATCTCATACAATCCATGAATGCAATGTGAAATGAATGGAATGCATGTCTCCCTTGCACATAGCTAAAACCATGGGCTATCATTATAACATGACATTTCATATAGGTAATTCCCTTCCAACAGTAGGTGAAGACTGATTCCGGGCATCACCAAGATCACCTCTCATTAGTTCACCCGGTCAAAGGTAACACTAATATTCAGACCGTGGCTCTCCTTCCCCTTTCCCACCACGAATTAGCAGCAATTTAGGGAAGGTGCAGTCCACTGCGTGCCTTTCCCCTCCTGGCCATAGGATGAGATTTAGCCATAGGGATCTCATCCTTATCCTCCCTAACATATATATTTCATCCTTATCCTCCCTAACATATATATATCGTCATCACCACCCGATCTGCTGTATATTGTAATCTCACAATGCCATGTGGTGATGCTCATATATCATCATATAATCATCATCATCATGTCATAATGTCATGTATTCATCATGTCATGTCATGTCAATATCATCATCTTTAATCACCATCATAGTCATCATAATCATCATCTTGCTGTGTGCATACAACGATATATAGAAAATAATACACACAAACACATCTATATCGTGGTATAAAAGAAACATGCATATATACACAAATATACGTACTATCATACAATACAAACAAACACCCAATTACCTTAAATGTCAATATCACATGTGGATTCCACGAACTTCTCGAGTTGTCCAACACGCTTGAACCCCTCTCCGGCTACCAAACAACCAACTTGAATCCAAGCTCTTGGATGTCGGAAAACACTCCCAATGGCCGAAAACTTCAAACCCTAGCAGAGCTCCCTTTGTTTCTTCCTTTCTGTTCGTCTGAAATGTTTTTGATTTAAACCAAAAACCTAACTTTCGCCATGGCTTCAGGGCAGCTCGCCGCAACTCCACCATGTTTCAGTTAAAAAATGCCACTGGACTTGCTCTCGCCGTGGCGTGGAGCTCTTTCAAACTCCACTTGAACCTTCCTTCGTCCTGTTTCCTCCGGTTCTGAACACAATGCCAAGAAAGATGTCATGAAGGGTGTTATAACAAGTATGTAATATTCCTTTTTGGGGCAATATTCCTTTGGCACGCTTGATGCATTGCTTTTTGTCCTTTAGATTCAATAAAAAGCCAACACTCATACAACAAAATAGATTTTTAAATTTTTAATATTTTTATAAAATATTATAAAACACAGGTGAGATGTAAGTGGGTGTATATATGCGTTAGGAGGTAGAAACTTTTAAACTATCATCCATGTTAAGTGGTTTTATTCAATCTGAAGTGTATGGAATTGTTTGGTGGTTGAATGATCCCTAAGAGCTTATTGATGCATGAAAGGGATGTTAGAACCTTGTGTTAGGCTAAAGTGGTTGAATTGTGATGTTTGGTTTATTGGTATATTGTGTTAATTGAGGAATTATGGTATTGTGAAAGTTGTTTGGTTAATCGAGAGGGGTTCAAGTGTGTTGGATAAGTCAAGAAGTTCATGGAATCCACGTGTGTGGTATTGACACTTGAGGTAACCGGGTGTTTGATTGTATTGTATTGTTTGTATGGTATGATAGTATGTATATTTATGTATATATGCATGTTTCTTTCATACTAAGATATATATGTGTTTGTGTGTACTGTTTTCTATATATCGTGGTATGCACACAGCTAGGTAATGATTATGATGATGACATTGACATGACATGACATGATGCATACATGACATTGTGATATGATGATGATGATGATTATATGATGATACATGTGTTGAAACAAGAGTTTTGATGATTCCAAACCAACATTCAAGAGCTTGGATTGAAGATATCAAAGGAGAGCAAAGCTGTTTCAAGTGAAGATTTTCTGAGTACTTGCTGTTAGATCTTTTGTAGGATCCTTAGTTTTTGTTATGACTGGGTAAAAGATTTTGATTTGAAGAAAAGAAGTTTTCAAACTTTGATTTTATGTTAAATCTTCAAATATTTGAAAAACACCCACAAACAGACGATGGTTGAAAGTTTAAGCTAAACTGTCAAGTTGGAAATTTGAACTTTGCCTTTGGAAATTCAAATTTCAAGCTAAAACTGAATAAGTCTGAAGAGATGGCTCTCTGTCAGACGAATTTTGGTTGTTCAAAATTCGAATTTTCATCTAGTCTGAAAAGAGGCTTTTTGGTAACAGACGAACTTCACACTTTCAAAATTCGAATTTCAAGTAAAATGAAGTTTGTAAAAACCAAAGAAATTCGTCTGAAACTATGATAAAGTGCATCTGAAATCAAAATGAAATTGAGTTTGATAAATACTCTCTGACAGACGAATTTTGAACTTCCAACATTCGAATTTTCATATAAGTCTGAAAGATGCTTCTTTGCAACAGACGAACTTTGAGTCTTCAAAATTCGAATTTTAAACAAAACAAAACTTGAGAAAATGGAAGAAATTCGTCTGAAACTATGTTAAAGTTCACCTGAGATCAAGAGTGATTTAAGTTTCAAAACTGCTCTCTGACAGACGAACTTTGAACATTAAAATTCGAATTTCAGAAGCTAAGTTCTTGAGTCTATTGAAATGAAACATTGACATACGAATGATAAGAACTTGCAACTTCGAATGATGAAATTAGTCTGAAAAGAGTTTCTCTGACAGACGAATTTCGCCCTTTCAAAATTCGAATTTCGAAGAAAGTAATCTACTGTGTCCCTTTAAACGTTCAATGGACAGACGAATTTTGGGGATCCAAAATTCGAATTTCGAAGGCACTGTAGAAAATTGAAAACACTGTTCACATTTAACCGAAAAACTTTCTTCTTGAAAATTCGTATGTCACATTGTGAAAATGTTTTGTAAGTTTCAAAATTCGAATTTCACTTCATGAACAGACGAACTTCGTGCTGTAACGTTGGAAGCTTTAATCTTCGGTTCCTTCGAAATTCGTCTGTTGGCCAACCAAAATTCGAATTTCAGTATGTAAGAAACATTAAATGCGGTTCGTAAACGGATAGTTTTTTAGAGTAACCGTTGAATAACTTCCCCAATGGATAGATTTAGTCTCTAACGGATATTTGAGACCTAAATCTATAAATACAACATCATTTGAAGTTGTGGGTAACGAATCAAACTTGTATATACCGAATTTCTGCTGAATCTTCTTCTCAAAAGCTTTTACCCGTTTAACTTCTAAACTTGTACTTAAACTTTCATATCCACTCTTTACAAGAGAGTTATTTCATTGTAATCAATCTATTCTTCATCTGGGAGATAGATTTACTTGTGAGGGGTATTCACAAGGGGATTGGGAAGCACGTAGTGAAAGTGCTTGGAAAGTTTGAGAGAGCTCAGAAACAGAGCATACTCATGTACTGCGGCTTTAGCAAGAAGCCCACTGAAATTCTTGCTGTATAGTGGATAAATCTCAAGAGGTGTCTTGGGGACTGGATGTAGGTCAAGTGAATAGACCGAACCAGGATGAATCACTGAGTTCTCTTCTCCTTATCTTTACTTTTCACCTTGCTCTGTTTTACGCATTGTTTTCATTATACTGTGATATCTTCACTTACTTCACTTTGTGCAGAAAAATCTCAAACTTCCCAATTCACCCCCCCTCTTGGGAAGTCAGCCCTGTTAACAACATGAGCATCACCACATGACATTATGAGATTGTGATATATGGTGGATTGGGTGTTGATGATGGCATGATATATGATGATATATGTTAGGGAGGATAAGGATGGAATATATATATATATATGTTAGGGAGGATAAGGATAGAATCCCTGCAGCTAAATCACCTCCTATGGCTAGGAGGGGAAAGGCACGCAGTAGACTACACCTTCCCTAAATCATTGCCAATTCGTGGTAGGAAAAGGGAAGGAGAGCCACAGTCTGAATATTATTATTACCTTTGGCCGGGTGTACTAATGTGAAGTGAGCTTGGTGATGTTCCAGAATCAGTATTCACCAACTGTTGGAAGGAATTACCTATATAAAATGTCCTGTTATGATGACAGCCCATGGTTTCAGCTGTGTGCGAGGGAGACATGCATTCCATTCATTTCATATTGCATTCATGAGTTGTATGAGATATATGTATATATGTGTGTGTGTGGTTGTCCCCAGTTACTGAGACATTGTCTCACACCCCTCTCTGATGAACTAACCTTTTAGGTGACTGTTCTGGCACTAGCCTGGAGAAGACGCATGAGTAATATCAGATGTGGGGATATTGGGTCTATGTAGTTGTGTGTGTAATTTGTATATGTAACTTGTGCCAAGTAGAATAGAAGGTTTTGTAATGAATGCATGACATTGTAAAGATTGTTATGGATGTATGTATGTATGGTTATATAGGTGTATATGTGTTGTATTGTGGTGTTTACATGGTTTTGGATGTTGGGAAGTCAGTATGATGGTGTTTGTGTGCCTAGAGTGGATTTGGGTCTCCTTAGTGTGTTTTAAGGCTTGTAGCCTGTTTTGTCAAATTGGGGTTCAAGGGGGTCAAATCTTAGAGGAGTGGTTCCTTTGAGGTGAAACCTCTTTGGACAAGTTGGTTTGGGGGTTTTTGACTTGTATGAATGGTCTTTAAGTGACTATTTGCCTTTGGTGGCAATTGGAGGTGGTTAGTGGTGAGTTTTGGTCAATAAGTGGCTAAAACAGTGTCAAGAGTTCAGAATCTCCATACGGAGTTGGATTGAGGCAAAAGTGTTGTCTATGGATAGATTTGGGACTAGATTGACTTGTAAGAGTTGGAATCAAGTCAATTGGAGGTCGGAGCATAAAGTTATGCGCGTCGGAAGTTCGCCCCGAAATGTGGAAGTTGCTGGTATAGAAAACCAGCAAGGGGCGCCAGGAAGCAAGCCATGGCGCCAGAGAGTCCAGTAGCATATACAAAATAGGGGAGGCCGGAGCCATGGTAGTACTGTAGAGACCGCGGCTCCAGCCCGGATTTTGGTGTTGTTTGGTTCGTGTCCGCTATTCTGAAATTTTGAGAAGTTGTTTTGAGATATTTGGGTTGTATTTGGTTGGATGTCAAAGGTTTTGGTCGAGTCTGAAGGTGTTGGAAAGTAGGGTGTTACAAATTGTTCATCAGAAAATTTTTTAATCCTATTGTTCTATAAATATCAAAACAAATATTTATATTTTGTCATATTTTATGGTAAATTTTTATTATATATTAATATTTATGTTAAAATTAATCTTTATATTTATATTTATTGTAAACTAAAAATATATCAAAAAATATTTTTCACAATATTAATTTTTATATTTATCAACTAATAAACAAATTAAAATATAAAATGAAAAAAAAATAATGAAATAAAAATTTAATACAATTTACAACTTTTATAACCATGAGATCATCCATAAAATCAAATAAGTCATAATATAAAAAATAATAAAAAAATCATGAAAATCTAAAAAACAAGTATAATAAAAATGTCATGAAAATGCTATGGGGGCTTAACTAGAAAAGCAATTTTGATCCTTTCGATTTATCTCAATTCTATTTTCTAGTCGTTAATTTAATCATATTTCATTAAATGAGATTGTGAGTTTTGAATAATGTTTTTTTATAATTAATCTAGATCGTTATCGGCCCCCAAAAAAATCTAGATCGTTAAATATTGACATAACAACCAAAGATTAAAATTGGGCAAACTGAGAAAAATACAATTTGAGAATATCTAAATTGCAATAGAAAGGGTTGGTGTGGATGACAAATCTTTGCGTGCTTTTTGTACTGCATAAACTCATCTGCCATTTTATGAGATGTAGAAACTCATTAACATAGAATGTGAAAGAAGAATTGAATGCCAAAAATTTTATGCTCTGTTTTTATATTCGAATGCATACATGATGATTTTCATACTTTTCACTCAATATATTTTGCATTATGTAGTTCAGTTGTGTTTACATATTGATGTGAGCAAATGATTTGTCCTACCTTGTTGAAAACGAGCTTTTGAAATCACTGGATCTTGATTCCATCGTGTGCTATGTTTTGAAAGCTTTATAGTGCAACATACGTATACTCAGTTTTGCCAAAAAAACAAAAAAAAAACAATTCACATTTTATAAAACACATAATTCACCCCTCTTGAGTGCGTTTGCCATGAAAATTTGTGCCAAAAATTGACAAAATTTGTTCGTTGCGATAAATTTTGGGACGGACTTATCTGTCACCAATTAGGGTGGCACAAAATTGTTTGTAATGAATTTGTAAAATTTTTGTCACAAAAATTTGTGATGAAATTTTTTCAGTCAAATTGACAATTTTTTCAGTGGATGAACAGTGCAAGAAAAAGATGAAATCTGAGTTTTGCTTTGGGAAAAAGACAATTTAGGACCCACAACTGAAAATATTTTCTTTCAAGGACCCAATTTAAAAATTCAGTAGTTTTATAAACTGAATTCTAAACTCGAATCAATTAAATTTCACACTAATATTATTTATTTATCAATATTTTTGTATAGAGGTAATGTTTTTTTCCCTTTTGCTTTTTTTGGTTATTGAGCTTCCACGAGACACCCATGGTAATCATTTCATCAGGATACTTATTTCATATTAAAAATACACTCATTGCGCGGAATTGTCCTTTTGCGCTTCATTCTAAATGTTATTATATTTGAGTCAAATCATATGTAACTCTTTTGGCCAAGAAAATTATAATTAAATTGAATTGAATTTAAATCCGCAAGAGTGATACCTGGTTAGAATACTCAATAACTCAACATATGCCTTTTTATTGTTAAAAAAAAAAAAGAAAAAGATACTTTTAAAAAAACTTAATTGAAAATTTGATTGCTTTTTTCTTTTTAGTGCCAAAAATAACTTCTACTAAATGTGTTTGGAAAATTTTGGATTTTAAAATTAATCAATTTTATGATAGAATTAAAGTTACACCTATTTTATAATATGATGAAAGAATTTGGAAAAAAATATGTGGTTTTAAATATTTTTCTCTCCAACATACATGTTTAAAAGATTGCTAAATAAATCAGTTTAAATAAAAATTTTTAAATGATTTTGCACGATAAAATTAATTAAATAATTTTAAAAATATATATTAAAAAATTTCTTTGGCCAACATATGTTTAAAACATTATTAAATAATATTTATGTCAAACAGAGTATTTTGATCCTAAAAATCTAAATTATGTGATTTAATGGCCAATAAATGAATGGTTGAACAAGAATAGAACATTGAAAATAAATAGGATTTGGAAATTTGTGTAAAGAAACTTTTAAGTTTTATGAAAGGTCTATATAAATTTGTAAAATTGAATGGAGGTCTTTGTAATTAAAATAAAATAAAAGGAGCTAATGTATTTTACTCTATAAATAATTTTTTAATTATAAAATTTGAAAATATATATAGGTTTGAATTTAAAAATAAACATAAAACCTAAATTATCCAAATTTTGTTTTTTTTTGGTTAGAATAACAGCTTGGTTTCACTTCTCATAATTAATTACAAGCCTCATAATCAATTGTTCTTCAGTAAAATCAGTTTTTGGCTTCTAGATAATAGATTTTGGACTCATGATTATGTTAAGCGAAACTAAACAGACACTAAATTATCCAAATTTAATCTTACAGGTCTAAATTTGTTGCTGTAGCAACAGATGATGCATCATGGGTTAAGTCATATTTATAGATGGGCCATGACACAGTTTAAAGGTTTTTTGGTTGGTTCTCAAATTATGGGCCATAAATGATTGTGGTCATGAAGGCCCAAAAAAATGGGCCTTAGTTTAATGAAAAGTGGTCCGACAAACCTTCTTTACGAGGACAAAAACAAATGATCATCCTTTCGCAAAAAACAAAAAACAAAAACAAAACAAAATAAAAAGGAAAAAACAAAATCCGTTGTTAAAGCTTCAAATCACGTGCATTCAGTTGTTTTCTCTACCCTTAGTCGCCATCACTTGTAAGTGTTAAAAAAATTTTTCGGCCACAAAACTAACGTTAATTAAAGATAAAATGTCATTAAGTTAATTCAATATCACACTAATTAATTATCACCGAGACTACATCCACATCTAACTGTATGATTTGCTTTCTTAACCTTTCTTTTTTTGGGAAAAATAACAATAAATTCTTGTTTGTAATTTTAGTCCTCCAAACCAGATGGATCGAAATTTCGATGTATTTTTATTTTTCTATTATAAATATATTCGAAAACTAATTAATTCAATTTTTTCAATCATATAATTCATGCAATTAAAGAGAGACAAACATTATGGTGTCCCATACAGCATGTGAGACTTACTACTTTGTTTATTCCTTTCTAGTTACACGAACTGCAGAGTTTGAGAATATCTCTTAATTTGGTAAGCGAAAATTTAAAAAATATCTCTTAATTAAAAGAAGCAACACTAACAGTGAAAAATTTTTTAAAAAAATTATTTGTCCCAAAATGATATTTAAAGAATAAACAAATAGAGTAAACATAAAAGGCTATTATTTCTACCCTTCCAAATATACGTAGTCTCCTTACTGGTTTTCTTTTCTATATTATGACATAGTGAAAACATAATGATAATGTCTTCAAATAAACATAATCAACGCGTTTCTCTTGCACTATACTATATTTGTACCAAGGTATTACCAAATCCTATATTTCGAATCTTTTCCAACATCAACATTGAATGAAGACACCTTGAAGCCCAAGCAAGGTCTTGAGAAAATAATAATGTGGATTACCATATAATCGAACTTTGTCCGCTTGCATAATTTATTTTGGTAATATGAAGGATTTGGATCTCTTGAAGTGCTGTTGTTAAATGTATAAAAAAAAAATAGAAAGAGAATGATGGACCCTATTTTTGATAATGTAAACCTTATAAAAGTGAGGTCTTTATTGGTCTACATTTCTTATATATTGATGATTTGTTATAAATATGATTAATTAACATATGAAAAATGAATGATATATAAAAACATCGACTTTCAAACAAGCATTTCAATTTAAATTAAATGTCAAATTTTATCTTTATTCATGTTATTAAGATTTTGTTTAAGTTATTAAGCAGTTTTGAAACATTTTGGATGAAAAAATCCAATAATCTAAATTTTAGAATATATTATTAGAAGTATCATGAAATAGAATACACACAAATATATATAATACAATTATAGCTATTTTTGTTTATTTTGGGAACAAATGGTACAAGATAAACGTAACTCATATATACTATAAGCTTTTTATTTTTATTTTGCCAATATGTGTTTAAAATATTATTTGAGATATTATTAATAAATGTTTGGGTCTAAAAGGAAATTTTGATCAAAATAATCTAAATTATGTGATTTAGTGGCCAATGAACACATGGATGAACAAAAATTAAATATTGAAAATAAATAGGAGGTCTATATAACAAATCTTTTAATTTTATGAAAAGGTCAATATAGATTTGTGAAATAGAAGAGAGGTCTTTATAATTAAAATAAAATAAAGGGAGGCTAATGTATTTTACTTTTAAAAATAATCTTTTAACTATATTTTTTTTAAAAAAATGGTACTTAAAGACCAAACATTTTGAAAAATAAACAAAAAATCTAAATTATCCAAATTTACTCTCTAGGGTCTAACCGATGAGCCATTTTTTGTTAACTCATGAAAGATTGACCGAGAGACAGTTTGAAGGATCTGCAAGTTCACAGATGATGGGCCATAAAAGATTATGCTGCTGAAGATCCCGAAAAAAGAAAGCTTGAGTAATAATCAAAAGTGGTCCGAAAAACCTTTTTCCCTTTTCCGGAAAAATAGGAAATGAAAATTCATCATGCTTTTGCAAGTTCTATTGTTCAAACTTCAAGTCACGTGCTTTCAGTTGTTTTCTCTCAAACTTTATCAGTGTCTAGGTGGTAAAACTAAAGTTAATCAAAATCAAAGATAAGAAATAGACAAATAGTTGAGAAAGAGTATATAATTATGTATATTCTAGGGTCATAGATGTGTATATTTATAATACAAAGAGAGGAACTAAGTTACGTAAATCATTAACACCATCTCGCTACGATTCTATATGATAAGATATAGCAAATAAATAAAGATAGTGATAGATTATGATAAAGACGAATGAGATGGGCTGATGGGGTTGGACTTCCCCTTTTCTATTTCTTCAACAGCCCCCCTCAAACGAGAGGGTGTCAACTAAACTCCAAGTTTACTGCAAAAGAAGACAAAGCGTGATTGACCCAAAGCCTTAGTGAAGCAATCTGCTATCTATTTAGAAGAAGGGACATAGCCAATGGAGAGTTGTTTCGCTAGGACTTGATCTCGAACAAAATGAACATCAATCTCAATGTGTTTTGTGCAAGCATGGAAAACGGGATTATTAGCCAACGCACTAGCATTTATATTATCACACCAGATAGCCGGTATACAAGTGATTGGTACCTTAATTTCAGAGAGTAAGGATTGAAGCCAAACTATTTCAGCTGTAACATTTGCATGTGCACAATATTCTAACTCTATACTAGATCTTGCAACAATGCCTCGCTTTTTTTAGGACTAAGAAATAAATGAATTGCTAAGAAATACATAATATCTAAATACATAATGATGATCACAAGGACATGCGGCCCAATTTGCATTGGCAAAGGTTGTCTGAATAAGTCTTAAGACCAAGATATGCAGTATCTTTCAAGTACCTGACCTGAATAAGCATTTCACTCCCTACCAAGGTGATTAATTGCAAAGGAAGTATCTGGTCTTGTATTTATAAGATATTGAAGACTTCCTATTGCTTTTGTATATTTGGTGGGATCCACAAGACTCTCACCAACATCAGGTGTAAATACTTTTCTAGCAATCATAGGAGTGCTACAAGGGGCTGTATAAAGCATCCCAAATTTCCACAAAAGATCCTCAATATACTTACTTTGACTGATCACAATTCCTGAAGGATCACAATGAATTTCAAAACCAAGGAAATAGTGAACATTCCCAAGATCTTTAAGAGCAAACATGCCATTCAACTTTGCTGTGAAATGTTCTAACTTTGATGAGCTATTTCCAATCACCAGAATATCATCAACATGGATTAAAGTAATAATACATAGTTTGAATAGTTTAGAACAAACAAAGAGTTGTCATTCTTTGTATTGAAGAATCCCGAGCTAACCAAGATTTCACACAACCTTTCAAACCAAGCTCGAGGAGCTTGTTTAAGCCCATACAACGCCTTAAGTAGACAAACATGATAAGGCCTGGAGGAGTCAACAAAACCTTCTCGTTGAGACATAAATACTTTCTCTGAGAGAAAACCATTCAAAAAGGCAATATTGATGTCAAGTTTTTTGATTGGCCAATTTAGAGAAACCACAATAGTTAAAACAAATCTAATGGTAGAAATCTTAGCAACTAGATTAAAAGTAGCTCTAAAATTCACACCTGCATCTTGCTGAAACCCCTTGGCCACCAATCTGGCCTTGTGCCTTTGAACAGTATCATCTGAATTGCATTTTGTTTTGAAAATCCATTGACAATTGACAATCTTTTGACTAGGATGAGAAGGTACTAGAATCCAACTTTCATTTCTCACTAGAGCATTATATTCTTCAGTCATAGAATCCTTCCATTGTGATGAATTTAAAGCTTCAGAAACTGTAGAAGGTTCATCTGCATTAGAAACAAAGGATGTAAACAACAAAAGGATATTTGGGTTTAAAAATACCTGCCTTTGACCTTGTTATCATTTGATGTTTCTTGATAGGTTCTGAAACTTCATGTTGATTGTCTTCTTGGTCTACATACGTGTTATTAGCACCTAGGATCATGTCGTTATTTGCACTATATGGAGCTTCGGTGTCAACTTTGTGAGATATAACATGTTCAAAACTTGAATCATGTTCTGGACTAGAAGAATAGCTAGTACGTGAGCTTAATGAATCAGACATGCTTGCATTGAACCTACTTAGTAG
Source organism: Adenanthera pavonina (assembly GCA_026686845.1). Lineage (NCBI taxonomy): Eukaryota > Viridiplantae > Streptophyta > Magnoliopsida > Fabales > Fabaceae > Adenanthera > Adenanthera pavonina. The sequence continues at coordinate 21,225,741 of JAIVEN010000022.1, read as the reverse complement.
GATATACCTCTAGCTTTGAGATTCACTTAGACTAATACGAAAATCATTAGCAAACTGATTTGCTACAACAACATGATGAGGTTGTTCTATGTGAAGAAAACCACTAGAGAAAGGAAAATGTTGCTCATTAAAAACTACATGCCATGAGATAAAAATTTTGCCATTGGTGTTCATGCATTTGTAACCTTTATGCTATCCACTATAGCCAAGGAACACACACTAAGTGGTAAGGAACTGTAACTTGTGTTGATTGTAATGTCTCAAATAGGGATAACAGGCACATCTGAAATTCTTCAAATTTTTATAATCAGGCATCTTATTGAAAAGCACGTGAAAGGGTGATTGATTTGCAAGCACAGGAGTAGGCAATAAATTAATAAGATAAATTGCACTTTGAAAAGATTCCCACCAATAACGAGGAGGCATGCTAGCCTAAGCAAGTAAGGTTAATTCCAGCTCAACAATATGTTGATGTTTTCTCTTTGCCCTTCCGTTTTGAGAAGAAGTATAAGGACAAGAATATTGCAAAAAAAATTAGATTCATTTAGAAAATCTTGTAAGTTCCCGAATTCTTCGCTCAATCACTTTGCAAAATTTTAATCTTCTTTTCAAAAGGATTTTCAACCATTTTCTTGAACTGAATAAATATTCCTTTCACTTCACTTTTGGTTTTGAGAGGAAAAATCTAGGTAAATCTGCTAAAGTTGTTAGATAAGCTGACTTTCCAAGAGGGGGGTGAATTGGGAAGATTAAAAATTTTTTGCAAAATATCAAGAAGGTGAAAAAAGCAATGTATGATGGTAAAACAGAGTATAAATAAATAAGCTGTAAAGATGGCAGTAAAGAGAGGAAGACTCAAAAATTTATCCTCTTTCGGTCTCTCCACTTGACCTACGTCCAGTCCTCAAGTCATCACTTGAGATTTTTCACTATTCTGCAAGAATTTCGTGGGCTTCTTGCAAATGCCTCAGCACAAAATGATGCTCTGTTTCTAGAGCTCGCTCTTCCACTCAATGTTCTCTTACTAAGTGCTTCCCTAATCCCTTATGATATCCCCTCATAAGAAAATCTTTCTTTCAGATGAAGATAAGATTATTTACAAAGAATAAACTCTCTTAGATAGAGTGAATATGATAGTTGAGGTACTAATATTGAAGTGAGAGAGTAAGAGACTTTGAGCAGATGATTTGGTAGAGTTTCAGTATAAACAATGTTAAGATCATTACCCACAACTTTAAATGATGTTATATTTATAGATTTAGGTCTCAAATATCCGTTAGAAATAAAATCTATCCGTTGGAGAAGTTATCCAACGGTTACTTTGAAAAACTATCCGTTAACCAACCGCATTTAATGCTTCTGACATACTGAAATTCAAATTTTGGTTGGTCAACAGACAAATTTTGCAGGAACCGAAGGTTAAGGAATCCAACGTTGAATGCCCAAAGTTCGTCTATCATGAAGTGAAATTTGAATTTTGATATTTTGAAAATGTTTCTATGTTGTGACATTCGAATTTTCAAGTAGAAAATTTTTCTTTTAAGTGTGAACAGTATTTTCAATTTGCTACAGTGCCTTCAAAATTTGAATTTTGGAACTCCAAAATTCATCTATCCGTAGTTGGTTTATAATGCACAGTGGTTCATTTTATTCAAAATTTGAATTTTCAAAGGGCAAAGTTCGTCTGTCAATGAGACCTCTTTTCAGACTAACTTCAAAGTTTGAATTTATAAACACTGTCATTCGTATGTTAACATATCATTGTAACAGACTCACAAGCTTAGCTTCTGAAATTCAAATTTTCATGTTTAAAGTTCATCTGTCAGTGAGCAATTTTGAAATCCAATCCAAACTTGGTTTCAAATGAACTTTGATATAATTTCAGACGAATTTCTTTAGTTTTCATAAGTTACATTTTGTCTGAAATTCGAATTTTCAAAACCCAAAGTTCATCTGTTACTGAAAGCTTCTTTCAGACACTTATCAAAATTCAAATTTTCTCAAGTCAAAATTCGTCTGTCAGAGAAGATTCTCTTCAGACTTATTCAGTTTTAATATGAAATTCGAATTTCCAAGGTCAAAGTTTGAATTTTACTATGACAGATTAGTATTAACCTTTCAAACTTCGTCTATTGGTGGGTATTTTTCAAATATTCCATGATTTAACATAGAATCAAGGTTTTAAAACATCTGTTCACCAAATCAAAGTCTTTTACTCAAATAAAACACTACTAATCATCCTACATCTATCTTTGCATAGATTTATCCAGAATTTCTTCACTTGAAATCTTTTGGGCACCTTTGATATCTTTATTCCAAGCTCTTGAAGGTCGGTTTGGAATCATCAAAACTCTTGATTCAAAAAAAGTCATCAACAAAGTGAACATAATATTTGAAATCATTCATAGACTGAAATGCAGAAGGACCCCAAACATCTGTATGAATAACTTCTAGAGGACAACTTGCATGAGACTCAGACTTGTTGAAAGGTAAATTATGCATTTTGCCATATTGGCAGGCCTCACAAAATGAAGGCTTATTTGAAAAATGAAAATTATAATTACTTAAAATTTTGGATGGAATATTAAATGATGGATGACCTAGACGACAAAGCCATACTTCAAATTGACTACTTGAAGACTTTCCTTTATTCTCTAGGCTAACAACAAAGCATGTTGAACTTAGACTTCTTTCACCATTTGGCTCCATTTTATACATTCCATTCTCAATTGTCCCGCGAAGCAGTGTTTTCCTTGTCTTTTTGTCCTTTACAAAAAAATTCAGTGAGTATAGCTTAAGAAAAACATCATTATCAAGAGCTAGTTTTCAAGCACTTAATAGATATTTAGCAATAGCAGGAGCTCTTAAAACATTCTTGAGCTTTAGACTTTTTCCTTTATTAGCTAAAATACTATTTTGACCTACATGAGTAATAGGAATCTCTTCACCACTAGCAACAATTAATCCTTTATTACATAAATATTGCAAAGAATTCTCAAGTGATGAAGAACCATTTAACACATAATTATTTGTACCACTGTCAAGATACTAGTTTGGATTATTCACCATATCAGGAGTAGCAGCCATGTTTGCTGAATAATAGGGAGATTGATTAGATGAGTTGTGTTGAGGTTCAGCTATTCCACCAGTAAAGGTTTGATCAAACTTATAAAAATAATTAGCAACAGTATGTCTAGTTTTCAAACACAATTGACAGGTAGGTCTAATGTTGCTACTGTTATGTCCCATTCTTCCTCGTCCTCTAGAACTTCTGCCTCCATGACCAAATCTGTCATGTGAAAAATTGGGAAAATTTTGAGCATAATCAGATATAGGATTAAGAGGCCACACAGTCATGTTAGCAGTTAGAGAGCCATGATTTAGGTTGCTGAACTATTGAAGTTTCTCAAGTCTTACTTCATAAGTGAGCAAAGTGCTTGGAGTTCCACCTAAGAAACATTTTCTTTGTTGGAAAGCTGCACAAGCACTGGATTATATTCAGCATCCAAACCTGCAAGAATCTACATATTTAAATCTTTAGTCGAAATAGGATTCTCAACAAGCATTAAGGCATCTGTGTTAGGTTTAATGTAGTATAAATTTTGATGATGACAAATATAGAGAAATAAGTAATAAAAGTGTCATATGCGTCTAACATATATAATGTTCCTTATAGAAGTAAAATGTGCATTAGCATGTATTTAATTATGGTTATAATGCATATATCATGCTATGTACTAATATATCCACTATGCTCTTATATTGTATAATACAAGATAGATATATAAATTGGATTAACTACTTGGCTTGTAAGTGTAATACATTAAATGTAGGATTGTCCAAGAAGGAATAGTGAATATTGGAATAAAGAAAAGAAAATCATCATCATAACTTGTTAGCAGGGCAAACTTCCCAAGAGGGGGGTGAATTAGGAAGTTTGAGATTTTTCTGCACAAAGTGAAGTAAGTGAAGATATCACAGTATAATGAAAACAATGCGTAAAACAGAGTAAGGTGAAAAGTAAAGATAAGGAGAAGAGAACTCAGTGATTCATCCTGGTTTGGTCTATTCACTTGACCTACATCCAGTCCCCAAGACACCTCTTGAGATTTATCCACTATACAGCAAGAATTTCAGTGGGCTTCTTGCTAAAGCCGCAGTACAAGAGTATGCTCTGTTTTTGAGCTCTCTCAAACTTTCCAAGCACTTTCACTACGTGCTTCCCAATCCCCTTGTGAATACCCCTCACAAGTAAATCTATCTCCCAGATGAAGAATAGATTGATTACAATGAAATAACTCTATTGTAAAGAGTGGATATGAAAGTTTAAGTACAAGTTTAGAAGTTAAGCGGGTAAAAGCTTTTGAGAAGAAGATTCAGCAAAAATTCGGTATATACAAGTTTGATTCGTTACCCACAACTTCAAATGATGTTGTATTTATAGATTTAGGTCTCAAATATCCGTTAGAGACTAAATCTATTCGTTGGGGAAGTTATTCAACGGTTACTCTGAAAAACTATCCGTTTACGAACCGCATTTAATGTTTCTGACATATTGAAATTCGAATTTTGGTTGGCCAACAGACGAATTTCGAAGGAACCGAAGATTAAAGCTTCCAACGTTACAGCACGAAGTTCGTCTATTCATGAAGTGAAATTCAAATTTTGAAACTTACAAAACATTTTCACAATGTGACATACGAATTTTCAAGAAGAAAGTTTTTCGGTTAAGTGTGAACAGTGTTTTCAATTTTCTACAGTGCCTTCGAAATTCGAATTTTGGATCCCCAAAATTCGTCTGTCCATTGAACGTTTAAAGGGACATCGTAGATTACTTTCTTCGAAATTCGAATTTTGAAAGGGCGAAATTCGTCTGTCAGAGAAACTCTTTTCAGACTAATTTCATCATTCGAATGTTGCAAGTTCTTATCATTCGTATGTCAATGTTTCATTTCAATAGACTCAAGAACTTAGCTTCTGAAATTCGAATTTCAATGTTCAAAGTTCGTCTGTCAGAGAGCAGTTTTGAAACTTAAATCACTCTTGATCTCAGGTGAACTTTAACATAGTTTCAGATGAATTTCTTCCATTTTCTCAAGTTTTGTTTTGTTTGAAATTTGAATTTTGAAGACTCAAAGTTCGCTGTTGCAAAGAACCATCTTTCAGACTTATATGAAAATTTGAATGTTGGAAGTTCAAAATTCGTCTGTCAGAGAGTATTTATCAAACTCAATTTCATTTTGATTTCAGATGCACTTTATCATAGTTTCAGACGAATTTCTTTGGTTTTTACAAACTTCATTTTACTTGAAATTCGAATTTTGAAAGTGTGAAGTTCGTCTGTTACCAAAAGGCCTCTTTTCAGACTAGATGAAAATTCGAATTTTGAACAACCAAAATTCGTCTGACAGAGAGCCATCTCTTCAGACTTATTCAGTTTTAGCTCGAAATTCAAATTTTCAAAGGCAAAGTTCGAATTTCCAACTTGACAGTTTAGCTTAAACTTTCAACCATCGTCTGTTTGTGGGTGTTTTTCAAATATTTGAAGATTTAACATAAAATCAAAGTTTGAAAACTTCTTTTCTTCAAATCAAAATCTTTTACCCAGTCATAACAAAAACTAAGGATCCTACAAAAGATCTAACAGCAAGTACTCAGAAAATCTTCAATTGAAACAGCTTTGCTCTCCTTTGATATCTTCAATCCAAGCTCTTGAATGTTGGTTTGGAATCATCAAAACTCTTGTTTCAACATTCTCCCCCTTTTTGATGATGACAAAACAACTTACAAACTGGATTAGTACTTAGGTTTGCTTTCACAAGCTCCCCCTCAACATATGCATAAGATATCAAAACAACAGATTTAAGGCACAAAATATTGCAACAAAGGGATCCATTCATTTAATCAAGAGTTGCTTGTACAGAAACAAATTAAGCAAAGTTCAAACATCAAATCCAGTTCAAACAACAAATTCAAAACACAAATACACATAACAAAGTACAACAAGAGGACTTAACCCTAATCTCCAATCATTTCTTCTTGGACTTGGTCTTCTTGCTGTAGAATTTCCCTTTTCCTTTCCCAGATTGCTCAGCAGCAGGCTTTCCAGTTTGCCCAGACTTCTCCCCCTTTTTGACATCATCAGGAAGGCCAACAAAATCAGCTGGAGGAGGGATCTGAGAGACAGGAATAGTACGAAGGGGCACAGGAGCAAAAGGGATTTCAGGTTCAGCTGGGGGCTCAGTGCTTGTTTCCTCGTCAGAGATTTCCAGCAGCTCCTGCATTGCCTGTCTGGAAAGAGCTAGTTGAGCTCTTTGTTCCTCTATAAGACCATAGGCAGCAAGAGAAGAGGAAGCTGGTTTAGCAGGAGGAAACATTTCTTCCAGCCTTCTCCTCTGAGCTTCCAGTAGAGCATTGTGAGGAATGGCAACATAGTCAACAACAAGTACAAGGCTCCTTTCTTCAGTGCTCACATCTTCTTGCATAGAGGAGCTTGAAATGGCTGCAACTAGTCTTTCAACTTGCTCAGATTCTTGAGTTGACAGAATTGATTCCTGAGCATCTTCTTGCATGGGCTCATGAGGGCTTGTATCTTGGAGTCCTTCTTCTCCCAATCCATAGTCCAAGGGTGGACCAGGACTTGGTGTTCTCATTGCACCAGCACCATCTATATCATCATCATCATGGTCAGAGGAGGCAATCTCGAAGGGACTTGGAGGCACAGGGGATGGAGACAGAGTAGGCTCAGGGACACCAGGCTAAGGTGGAGCTGAAGTGGTAGGAATTGCATTTCTTATCTCTTCATAGGCATCAGCCACCACCTTCATATTTACAGCCAACTGATGGATCTGATCTTGTAGATGAGCAAATTTGGCATTTTGCTCATCTCTTATGCTGAGAATGAGTGTTGACAGACTGTCAAACAACTCAGTGACCTTTGTTGGCTTGGCTCGTGAGGAGGGAGTGGAAGGAGGGTGAGTAGGCCTGGAGGGAGATGGGATTGGCTGAGAAGGCTGAGGTACAGATTTGCCAGGGGCCTCGGAAGTTCCTTCTTGTTGGAGGGATGCATCAGCAACAAAGAATAAGTCTTCAGATTTCCTTGCTCCCTTTCCAACCCATCGTCCTTCATCTCTTTCAATGCCCATCCTTTGCAGTTCCTCCTCTTTGAATGCCTCAGTAAGTTTCCCTTTCCCCTTTTCAATGTGTTAAATTCTAGCATGCTTCAGGATTCTTGAAATAATTACAGCATAGGGGAGTGTGGAATCCTTCCTCTGATCCCTTGCCTTTATCATTCTCTGGAGGATGATATGACCCATGTTAATCAGCTTCCCACGTATGATAGCAGTCATCACATGAGCCTCTGCCCTTGTTATCAAATTGAAGCTGCCACCCTTGTTGAATATGATCCTGGACACTATATAGTGCAGGATCCTGACTTGTACACTTAGGTCTGTGGGCTTCAATAGATTTATTGTTGGCCTGTTCTCCCTTCTCCTGAATAAGGTGTCCAAGATGGTGCTCTCTTTGTAGTTCAGAAAGGATCCACCTTCTTCATCAGCTGTGCTTGCCTCATCCATATATCCAGAGGCTGTGATGTCAATTTTCAGCCCATCTTGTCCTAAGATTTCCAGCACTTCATTGATTGTTTCATCAGCAAGCCAGATGGTCCTTGATCTCAAAGTGACCTCCCATTTCTTTTTCTTGCTGTTATATTGAAGAGAGGCATACCAAGTCTTCACTACTTCATCATCATATTTTTCAGCAATTTCCAACAGGTTTTTATATCTTATCAACCATAATGCAGCATCAAAGTTGTTGGATATCAAAAATTGCTCCATATTTACACAGTGAGGCTTGATTACCTTTTTGCTGGAAAACTTGGCAGAAAACTCTTCTTGAATCTCAGGAGTGCTCCAAAGTGGCAGTGTAGTAAGCTCAAATTCTCCAGATTGTGTAGAAGAGGAGGAAGCCACAGTAGCAGTATCAGCCGAAGGGACCGCAGTTTTTGATGAGGAAGGTCCAGTTTTCTGTGAATCTGCCTTGGATGATGATTTCTGGCGTTTAGAAGGGGTAGCTTTACTGGGTTTGGCCTTTCTCTTGGATTTCTCTCCTTTCTTTGTAGCATATTGAGATTTGACCATTCTTTTTGGCCGAGTTCCAGCTTGTCCTGCTCCAGGGATCTTTACTCTCGCCATTTTTCAGTGGAATGATGCAGAATGAGGTTAAGGAAAGGTTTATGGGATGCGAATGGAAGTTTAAACGGTGAAGAATGATGATTTTTAGGCAAGAGTTAAGAGGATTAAAGAGAGAATCAGAACAGATTTAGAGAGGTTACAAAGGGGTTGCGTCTGTTCTGAGGAAAACCGTTGCATTTAACGTGTGTAACCGTCTGACAGACGAATTTTGAGGGGTCAAAATTCGAACTTCGGGCAGTTACAAGTTAAACCGTTCAGCACAGCTTACTGACAGACAAATTTTTTATCCTTAAAGTTTGTCTGACAGTGGCTTGAAACAAGCAATACAAGCACAACAGAAGAATTTTGTTCCACCAAAGTTCGAATGTTGAAAAGAAAAAGGCAGGCAACAATCAAACTATCAATCAACAGATGAATTAAATATGCAGAACTGCATCTTTCAATAATTCAACATGAAGGACATGATTCATCAGACGAATTTTGAACTGAAAATTCAAATTTTTCAACTTTTGTAAAGATTGTCCAACATTCGTATGTTAAGAAGTAATAATTTGTGTAGCAGTGATGGACAAACATAACTTTGAAATTTCTGATTTTGAAAATTCGAACTTTCAAGTTTCAACAGACGAATTTCGAGGCATTACTGAGAACTGTTCCAAGGCATAACAGGCCGAAGTTCGTCTGTTGGTCAACTAAAATTCGAATGTTGACCATGTTGATCAGTTCAAAAACACATATTATCAATGAAATTCATCTAGCAATCAAACAACATAAAAATTTCAACCTTAAAACTTACAGAATGAATCCATAACTTTCAATAATTGTCATTCTCTTCACTTTCTGGTTGATCCAATCTGGAGTTCTCCAATCTTTTTAACCTTTTAGCCATTGATTTTCACAAGGAGCACCTGCACTTAAAATTAAACATACTCCGATGCTCAAGTTAGAATTGATTCTAATATTGAAAATTCTAAAGACAGAAATGCACAGAAATATCTTACAGTTCATTGGGGTTTACCATTCCCAATTCTCTCCTTATTTTACAAAGCCTGTCTTTTGGTAGAGGTTTTGTGAGTATATCAGCAACTTGATCCTCTGTTGGGATGTACTCCAATCTGACTTCTCCTTTCAGAATGTGATCTCTTATGAAGTGGTGCCTAACTTCAATATGTTTCATCCTTGAATGCATGATAGGATTCTTGGTGATATTTATAGCACTTTGGTTGTCACACATGATTGGTATCTCTTTTATTTTAACCTCAAAATCTTCAAGCTGCTGTTTCATCCAGATGACTTGGGCACAACAGCTTCTAGCTGCAACATACTCAGCTTCTGCAGTAGATAAGGCCACACTGTTTTGTTTTTTGCTGAACCATGAAACCAGGGATCCTCCAAGGAACTGACAAGTTCCACTTGTGCTTTTTCTGTCAGTTTTAGATCCTGCAAAATCAGCATCAGTGTATCCTTTGAGGTCTTCTCCATTGCCTTTTGGATACCAAAGACCCATCTGTGATGTTCCAATAAGATATCTAAAAATTCTTTTCACAGCTGTTGCATGGGATTCTTTGGGGCATGATTGGAACCTTGCACACATGCAGACACTGAACATAATGTCAGGTCTGCTGGCAGTTAAGTACAGCAGGGATCCAATCATTTTTCTGTACTGAGTAATGTCAAACATCTTCCCATTCTCATCCATATCCAGTTTGGTTGCAGTAGCCATAGGTGTTCCCATTGGCTTGGCATTCTCCATTCCAAACTTCTTTAGCAGCTCCTTTAGATACTTGGATTGACTAAGAAAGATACCATCACCTTGCTGTTTAATTTGCAATCCAAGGAAGAAGTTGAGTTCACCCATCATAGACATCTCGAATTCTCCCTGCATTAACTTAGAAAATTTCTTGCAAAGAGCCTCATTAGTAACACCAAAAATAATATCATCAACATAAATTTGAACAATTAGTAAGTCTTTATTTTCTTTCTTAGTGAATAAGGTTGTGTCAAATTTGCCTCTGTTAAATCCCTTTTCAGTCAGAAAAATGCTCAGTCTCTCATACCATGCTCTAGGGGCCTGCTTTAAACCATAAAGAGCTTTCTTCAATTTATAAACATGGTTCGGTTTTGTAGAATCCTCAAAACCTGGAGGTTGATCTACATAAACTTCTTCCAAGATATATCCATTCAGAAAGGCACTTTTTACATCCATTTGATATAATAAAATAATTTTCATGCATGCATATGCTAGCAGTATTCTTATAGCTTCTAGTCTAGCTACTGGTGCAAAGGTTTCTTCAAAATCAATACCTTCTTCCTGATTATACCCTTTAGCAACCAATCTCGCTTTATTTCTGATTATTGTTCCAGATTCATCAAGTTTGTTTCTGAAGACCCATTTAGTTCCAATAACAGAATGATTTTTGGGTCTGGGCACTAGATCCCAAACTTGATTTCTTTCAAATTGATTTAATTCATCTTGCATAGCCATAATCCAATATTCATCAGTTAAGGCTTCTTCAGCACATTTGGGTTCAATTTCAGAAATGAAAGCACAGTTGAGCATTTGATCCCTTAACTGTTTTCTGGTTTTGACTTTCTCTTGAACATTCCCTATTACTTGATCAACAGGGTGATTCCTTTGATATCTCCAAGCTCTAGGGAGTTCTTGAGTTGTTTCTTCATTATTTTCTTCATCAAACTCTTGCTCCTGGATATCTTCCTCTGTGTCAACAGATTCAGATATCTTTGGACGTTCTGTTTTACTTTTGTCAGAAATTCCCAATTTTTCAAAATTGATAGTAAGATCATCCTTATTGGTAACATGTTTTGAAACAGTTTCATTTTCAATGAAAATCACATGCACTGATTCTTCTACTATATTTGATCTTTTATTATAAACCCTATAAGCCTTACTCCTACTTGAATAGCCCAAAAATATACCTTCATCGGATTTGGCATCAAACTTACCCAGATTTTATTTCCCATTATTGTGAATGAAGCATTTGCACCCGAACACATGGAGGTGTGACATATTTGGTTTTCTTCCCTTGTGCAGCTCATATGGAGTCTTCCCAAGGAATGGTCTGATGTAGGCTCTGTTTATGATGTAACTTGCTGTATTCACTGCATCAGCCCAGAACACTTGAGAGAGTTCCTTCTCATTCAGCATAGCTTTAGCCATTTCTTCAATGGTTCTGTTCTTCCTTTCTACCACTCCATTTTGTTGAGGAGTTCTTGGTGCTGAGAAGTTGTGGTCAATCCCATGCTCATTGCAGTACTCCAGGAAGTATGGATTTTCAAATTCTCCTCCATGGTCTGACCTGATAGACATAATAGAAATACCTTTCTCATTTTGCACTTTCTTTGCTAAGGTTACAAATGCATCAAAGGTATCACTTTTAGAAGAGAGAAATAATGTCCAAGTAAATCTAGAGTAATCATCAACAATTACAAGCACATACAAATTACCACCAAGACTTTTCACCCTAGATGGTCCAATTAAGTCCATATGCAACAATTCAAGTGGTCTAGTTGTGGTAACTACATTTTTAGATTTGAAGGATGATTTAGTTTGTTTTCCTCTTAAGCATGCATCACATTCTTTATCCTTTTCAAAAGATATTTTTGGTAGACCAGTTACTAGCTCATTTTTAATCAGTTTAGACAGTTGATTCATGTTAACATGAGCTAATCTCCTATGCCATAACCAACTATCATTATCCTGAGTAATTAAACATACAGAATCCAAGGGAGGAAGTTCATCAAGGTCAATAGTATAACAGTTACCATCCCTTTGAGCTTTGAGGATTACTTTGTGATCACTTTTTCTGATGACCAGGCAAAACTTTGAGTCAAACAGCACCCAGTTTCCTTTGTCACAAGTCTGACTCACGCTTAGCAAGTTGTGGTTGAGGCCAATCACAAACAGCACCTCTTCAATGGATGTTTCCGGATTTTTGCCCACAATTCCAATACCAACGATTTTGCCATATTGGTCACCTCGAAAGGTCACCTTTCCTCCTTTCTTGTCTCTAAGGGTGATGAACTTCTCCTTATCACCAGTCATGTGGCTTGAGCAGGCACTGTCCATATACCATTTGTTGCTTTTCTTAGCTTTGAGACAGACCTGCAAAACAAAGTTTATGTTTTCCTTTTAGGTACCCAAATTTGCTTGGGTCCTTTTCGGTCAGTAAGTAATTCCCTAGATGCAGATGCAACTTTGGGAACCCATTCAACTTTCCTGCCAAGTCCATTTTTCTTCAAAGCACAAGAACTGGAAGTATGTCCCTTTTTGTTACATAAATGACAGGTAGTGAACGGACTGCTAGATTGAGAAGCAGGAAGAAAGCAATGCAGATAATATTTTTGTCTAGCATGCCTTGGTTGATCATATGTTTCAATGTGAGGTGATGCATCATTTTTCTTTTTATTGTTCTCAGCATGCACAAAATATCTCATATACGCATTCTGATTTTTCTTCCTAATCTTTTCCTTGACAGCACATGGATCATAGCCAAGACCAGCTTTTCCTTGTGATATTTTTTGGCTCCCCATCAATGCAAATAACATATCTTTACCTCTAGTGAGCCTAGACATGCTTTTAACTAAATAATCATTAGTTTGCTTAAGTTTAGTGCATGAAGTGCAGCAAACAGATTCAGAGATAGGCAAAGAGACAGTTTCAGAAACTATGCTTTGAGACTCCAGCTTACTTATCTTTTTCTTTGCCAATTTCAGTTCTTTAGCAACTTTAATGAATTCATCATGAAGCTCATGAAATGCATCCAGTAATTCAGAATAGGAAGATTCAGATTCATATACCTGTTCTTCCTGATCACTGCTGCATGAGGGTGTGGCTTGTCCAGAAGCAAGTGCCATCAAACAAATGTTGGCAATCTCATCCTCATCTTCTTCTTCTTCATCTGAACTGTTACCCCATATAGATGAGATATAGGCTTTCTTCTTCTTCCCTTTGTCAACAGCTTTCTTTTCTTTTTCTTGTTTCTTGATGAATTGGGGGCAGTCCCACTTTATGTGTCCCTGCTTCTTACACTCATAGCAAGTCACAGGTTCTTTTATTTCTTTCTTGCTTTCTCCAGCAGCTCCTTTCTTGAAGAATCTCAAGGAATAGTGAACATTGGAATAAAGAAAAGAAAATCATCATCATAACTTGTTAGCAGGGCTGACTTCCCAAGAGGGGGGTGAATTGGGAAGTTTGAGATTTTTTTGCACAAAGTGAAGTAAGTGAAGATATCACAGTGTAATGAAAACAATGCGTAAAACAGAGCAAGGTGAAAAGTAAAGATAAGGAGAAGAGAACTCAATGATTTATCCTAGTTCGGTCTATTCACTTGACCTACATCCAGTCCCCAAGACACCTCTTGAGTTTTATCCACTATACAGCAAGAATTTCAGTGGGCTTCTTGCTAAAGCCGCAGTACATGAGTATGCTCTGTTTCTGAGCTCTCTCAAACTTTCCAAGCACTTTCACTATGTGCTTCCCAATCCCCTTGTGAATACCCCTCACAAGTAAATCTATCTCCCAGATGAAGAATAGATTGATTACAATGAAATAACTCTCTTGTAAAGAGTGGATATGAAAGTTTAAGTACAAGTTTAGAAGTTAAGTGGGTAAAAGCTTTTGAGAAGAAGATTCAGCAGAAATTCAGTATATACAAGTTTGATTCGTTACCCACAACTTCAAATGATGTTGTATTTATAGATTTAGGTCTCAAATATCCGTTAGAGACTAAATCTATCCGTTGGGGAAGTTATTCAACGGTTACTCTGAAAAACTATCCGTTTACCAAAAATGTTTTTGACATACTGAAATTCGAATTTTGGTTGGCCAACAGACGAATTTCGAAGGAACCGAAGATTAAAGCTTCCAACGTTACAGCACGAAGTTCTTCTGTTCATGAAGTGAAATTCGAATTTTGAAACTTACAAAACATTTTCACAATGTGACATACGAATTTTCAAGAAGAAAGTTTTTCGGTTAAGTGTGAACAGTGTCTTCAATTTTCTACAGTGCCTTCGAAATTCGAATTTTGGATCCCCAAAATTCGTCTGTCCATTGAACGTTTAAAGGGACACAGTAGATTACTTTTTTCGAAATTCGAATTTTGAAAGGGCGAAATTCGTCTGTCAGAGAAACTCTTTTCAGACTAATTTCATCATTCGAATGTTGCAAGTTCTTATCATTCGTATGTCAATGTTTTATTTCAATAGACTCAAGAACTTAGCTTCTGAAATTCGAATTTCAATGTTCAAAGTTCGTCTGTCAGAGAGCAGTTTTGAAACTTAAATCACTCTTGATCTCAGGTGAACTTTAACATAGTTTCAGACGAATTTCTTCCATTTTCTCAAGTTTTGTTTTGTTTGAAATTTGAATTTTGAAGACTCAAAGTTCGCTGTTGCAAAGAACCATCTTTCAGACTTATATGAAAATTTGAATGTTGGAAGTTCAAAATTCGTCTGTCAGAAAGTATTTATCAAACTCAATTTCATTTTGATTTCAGATGCACTTTATCATAGTTTCAGACGAATTTCTTTGGTTTTTACAAACTTCATTTTACTTGAAATTCGAATTTTGAAAGTGTGAAGTTCGTCTATTACCAAAAGGCCTCTTTTCAGACTAGATGAAAATTCAAATTTTGAACAACCAAAATTCATCTGACAGAGAGCCATCTCTTCAGACTTATTCAGTTTTAGCTCGAAATTCAAATTTCCAAAGGCAAAGTTCGAATTTCCAACTTGACAGTTTAGCTTAAACTTTCAACCATCGTCTGTTTGTGGGTGTTTTTCAAATATTTGAAGATTTAACATAAAATCAAAGTTTGAAAACTTCTTTTCTTCAAATCAAAATCTTTTACCCAGTCATAACAAAAACTAAGGATCCTACAAAAGATCTAACAGCAAGTACTCAGAAAATCTTCAATTGAAACAGCTTTGCTCTCCTTTGATATCTTCAATCCAAGCTCTTGAATGTTGGTTTGAAATCATCAAAACTCTTGTTTCAACATAACTCACTCAAAGAAGAAGAAGGAAAATGATGCTCCAAGATATGAAGAATTCAAGTGTCAAAAATTGAAAATCATAAGGGAGCATGCCAAGAAGGAAATGACCAAGTGAAAGTGGAACTCATCATTTGAATAGGTATATTTTGTTTTCACATAGGTCTTGAGATGAGATTACTCTTTGAAAATTTACTTAATCTTGTTACCATATGTTTTAAATGACTTAGATTAAGTAAATATGATGTTAGCATATGTTAGAATTGAGAAATAATGGCTAACAAATGAATTTGGTGTTTGACTTATGCTTTCAAAATGACTTTCATGAAAAGTTTTTCCTTATGCACATAACTTATGAAGGTTATGAGGATAAACTCTCAATCTCAAAGGTTTTCTAAGTGTTCCCTCTTTGTTTTCATGAAAAGGGTTACCTTATGCACATAACTTATGAAGGTTATGAGGATAAACTCTCAATCTCAAAGCTTTTCTAACTGTTCCCTCTTCAATTGCATGAAAAGGGTTGAGGTTATCCGCATAACGTAGGTGTCCACTATGTCCTCAGCTCTATCCAGCAGGTTATCCTGATAAGGTGGCTACCTTATTCGCATAAGGGAGTGAACAGTAAAGGCTGAGTGTACTGTGCAACCCGTTATTTGCATAACTTAGGGAGGTTATCCGTATAACGTACATTACAAAACTCTTGCACCTCCTTCTATTAAATTTGTTATCAACATAACCTAAGGAGGTTATTCTGATAACCTATGCTTTTTAGAAATTTAGTTTATGCTGACAACCTATGGTAAATTCGATTTCAGCATAACCTTGGGTGGTTATACTAATAGCCTATGTTTTTTCAGAAACTTAGTTTGTGTTGACAGCCTATGTTAAATTTGTTATCAGCATAATCTTAGGAGGTTATCCTGATAATCTATATTTTTCAAAAACTTAGTTTGTTCTGACATCCTATGTTAAATTCGATTTCAGTATAGCCTTGGGAGGTTATCCTGATAACTTATATTTTTTAGAAACTTAGTTTGTGTTGAAAACCTATGTTCAAGTCGTTATCAGCATAACCTTGGGAGATTATCCTGATAACCTATTTTTTTCAGAAACTTAGTTTGTGCTGATTCATTTTTAGAAGCTTAGTTTGTGCTAATTAAATGTTATCCGAACGTGGTATAACATCTTAAGAGGTTATTCTAATAATCCTCAAAGGTATCCAAGTTTGTGAGACGATTATTTGAACAATTAAGTAGGTTTTCATGAAAATGTTCTTGAACTAAAACTTAGTCATTCTGGAATGAACGTTATCCGCATAACCTATCTAGGTTATCCACATAACGAAAGTCTAACATTAAAACTAAGAGCCAACGGTCACTCATTATTTGCATAACCTGAGGAGGTTATCCATATAACCACTATCAGACTCATTTAATGTGATAGTTGAACAGCTCTTTTTGCAAAGTAATGATTAGAACTTGTCTCTAAGGGATAGATCTTGTATCTAACGTTTAGTTACACCACAAATCTATAAATAGAATATCATTTAAACTTATAAGCAATAATCTTAAGAGAGTTTATGCGAAAATACTTTCCATGTACATAAAATCTTTCTATGTCAGTATTCTTTGAAAAACTCACCTCAATAGAGTAAGCTTTCAATGTATCATTTACTCTAAAAGAAAGTTTCATTATTGTATTCATTCTTTTCTATAATTTCTGGGTAGATTCTTAGTGTGGGGATAACACTAAAGGAATTACATATCTTTATGAGATTTACTGAGGCTTCACAGGTACCTGGATCAAACCTATAGGATATAGTGAAAAATTCCAAGTGGTAGCTTGAGGACTGGATGTAAGCCAAGTGGGTTGTATATTGCTCTTCATCCTCTCTATTCAATTACTGCACTTAACTCTGTCTATTCATCCCTATTTTGTTGCATATCTAATGAACTTTGGCCATGATCCAAAAAGGACGAAAATCTTGTATTACCCAATTCACCCCCTTCTTGGATGATAAGCCAACTTAACAATCTACAATGGCTTTCATCTTAGCAAGGTACTCATCCATCTTCATGGGTCCCTCCCTTGTTCACTAAAACTTGTTCCTTCATAGCGTTAAACGTGCCTTTGAGTTGACACCACAAAGATCATGATCTACTTGCCTTAAGTCATTGGTTGTTTGATGGTTCAAGAGTTGCATAGTAATTTCTATTGACATAGTGTCGTATAGCCAGCGACAAACATTGAAGCATCGACTTCCCAATCATTGAAATCTGGATTTTGCATGACCATATTGTCTTCACCAATGAACTCTTGTGGACGCAACTTCATCCCAAGGAGAAGACCATCAAGGCAATATCCTTTAACCATGGACTCAACAATGGACTTCCAAAGAGGATAGTTACTTCTCTCCAACTTGACAAAGGTGGAAGCAAAATTAGAGCCAGTAAGGCCTTTTGAGAAAGATGAGGCAATAGTAGGGTTTTAGGATGATGAACCCGAGGACCCAAGAGTGCTTTCCATTGTGGCAGCCAGATGGCTCTGATACCAAATCAAAGATAAGAAATAGATATGTAGTTGAGAAAAAGTATATTATTATGTATATTCTAGGGTTATAATACAAGGAGAGGAATTAAGTTATGTAAATCATGCACACTATCTTGCTAAGATTTTGATATGATAAGATATGGCAAATAAATATAGTGACAAATTATGATAAAAATGAATGAGATGGACTAATGGACTTGGACTTCCCTTTTTCTATTTCTTCAACAATCAATATCAATCCAATATCATCAATATCAATATATATAAACTGTATGGAACCATATGTAATTACTATCAATTAAATTAGAACTGATTTAGCATACTAGAATGGCAAACTTACAATTCAAATTTCAAAATTATACCACTTAATGAATCATTACTATTAGTGGCAAACCTCAATCATCTCGAATGGAGAAATAAAAATAAAAAAAAGATAGCAATTAAAAGGTCACACAACTTCTTCATTTGACAATCTATCACAATTCTTGTAGCTTGACAAAGGTAGGCGAAATAATTAAATCAAATCTAGATACCAAACCAGCAGCTTAAATTATAATTTATAATTATAACCCATAATTTATATAGCACCTAAATAGTTAAACATGCAGTGGTTTACAAGAATCTAGAAAACCCTACATTCGTCACCTTTAACAAAGATTTAAATAAATTTAAATCATCCCACCACTTATACTACTTAAAAATATTCACTTTGATATTGCTCATTTTTATATAAAGTAAGAGCAATTTCAGTTCAAGCCCACTAAAGCATCCTATAAACGATAAGCTTATCCATCAACTTCAAAGAAAATTTATCCGGTGAAGGTATGCATTCACAAACTTCCTTTGCTCATTCCATTGTTAGTTTCATTCTTCGTTTGATGCAAGGTTTGCTCATCATCTTGCAGCTACTAAATATATGGCCTCAGAAAGATGCGATTTAGTGAAACATATCAAATCTATAAAGGAAACTTGGTGCATTCGAGTAAGAATACTGAGGAAAATGGAGCATACAGATAGAACATCAGGAACCCATCTGAAACAACTTGCATCAGCATGGTGCTAATGGATGAAGAGGCAACCTTAGCTTGTCAATATTGATTATTACAATATAGCCCACACATATATATAATATTAACTCTTCTACAATCACATCTTCTATAATAACTTTATCAATTGCATAAATTAGGAGGCAAATATTCTAGCAAGAATATATTCTCTAACTCTCATTGAACAGTATGCACAGTTTCCTGTGGAAGGTGAATGTTTCAAGATGGAAAATTTCGAAGTTTCAGATAACACAACTCAATTTCCACCTACTAATCACCAATACCAATTGGCTTTTAACCCATACACTTACATTGAAAAGTGCATCCATCTAATTCCAACTGAGGGATTTGACTTTATATTATATCCATGAAGTGTCCCACGTATGTCCTGATTGGTAAAAGATTAACATTCCAGTGCTTTAATATAATAGTGAATTGAACCTGTCTATTTACATCTTTTTAAATGTACTTATCTTCTAATTAGAATGGTGTCCATGCAATTGCAAATGCTAGCTATTGGGTTTCTGAAAAGCTTCGGATCTCTAAAGAAATTTGACACGAATAAAGAAACCCATGATAGACTTTCTTTCACCGTTATTGATACAAGGTTCAATATTACAAACTAAACTTTATACTTAAATTACCAGATAATTCTCTCTATTTATCTGAACCCTTACCATAACATGAGATTAAAAAAAACTCAATTTGTCCATGTTATGATCCCCCATGTGCAGTTTAGGTCACATGAACATATCCTCCATGTGAAGTTTTAGAAAAGATCATTGGAAATGTGGCAAAGGAATAAAAATTACTAAATGGTATATAATCTAATATTAGGTTAGAATTACCAAAAAGCAACTTCAAACCCTAGAGTAAAGGCATATGGATGCATCGTAACAACTATATTTTTTTTCAATAGGCACACACAAACAAACATGTAAAACTACAGGCTTTTTGATTAAAATACAATAAATGCAAAATATATACAACATTTCCAAAAATATTTATCCAAATGCTATAAATTTGGGGATTTTAAGGCAAATTGGATTTTGTTAGACCAATTCATAAATCAATATGACAGGTCACATTTTCTTTTTTTTATTTTTTTTTTCAACTTAGTGAAGTCGGACTGACACAGTCCAACTTCACTGAGCTATGTTGCGTCAATCAAAAGTGATTAATGTAGCATTAAAAGAAAAAAAATTTAAGTAAATGTGCCTAGCTTGTTGAATCAAGTGTTTTGATAATTTCAAACCAACCTTCTAGAGCTTGGAAAGAAGATATCAAAGGTGCATGGAAGATACCAAATGGAGAAATCTAAGTAAACTCAGCACAAGATTAGATATAGGATTTCTTACCATGTTTAAGTTGAGTAAAAGACTTTGATTTGGCAAAAGAAGATTTTTAGAAATCTGATTCCATATTAATTCATGGAATACTTGAAAAACACCCACTAACAGAAGAACTTTAAAGTGTTAAAGCTGATCTATTGCTTTGAAAATTCGAACTTTGTCTTTTGAAATTTGAATTTTAAATTGAAAATAAGTTATTCAGAAAAGAGATTCCTCTAACAGACGAACTTTGAATACAAAAATTTGAACGTTGGAATGAGTCTGATACGATACTTCTCTGACAAACGAACTTTGTGTTTTGAAAATTTGAATTTATGATAAAACACAATTCATAAAAATGAAAAATTCATCTGGGGATATGTCAAAGCTTATCTGAAAGTGAAGTTTAAAGAGAGTCCAAAATTATCTCACTAACAGACGAACTTAAATTTTAGAAACAAAGCTTGCAAATCTGTTATGATAATCTGTTAACATGCGAATGTTGGTTTTCAGAAATTCAAACTTTGAAATAAGTTTGATATGAGCTCCCTCTGACAAACGAACTTTGAATCTTGAAAATTCAAATTTTGAAAAGATGAACTATTGTGCCTTATTGAGCTGTCCACTAACAGACGAATTTTGGGCACCAAAATTCGAACTTCAAAGGCACTGTAGCAATATGGGATGACTGTTCACACTTATCAGAAGAACTTTAACTTGAAAATTCGTATGTTCCAACAAAGAAACATTCTTCAAAGATGAAAATTTGAACATTTCTTCATAACAGATGAACTTTGAAGTTCAACGTTAAAGTCTTTAACTTTCGATATCTCTAAAATTCGTCTATTGACCAACCAAAATTTGAACTTTGAGTGTCAGAAATATTAAATGTGGTTGGTGAAAGGATAGTTTTTTAGAGTAACCGTTGGATAACATCTCTAACGGATAGATCTTGTCTCTAACGTATAGTTAAGACCTAAATCTATAAATAGAACTTCATTTGAAGTTGTGGGTAACGAATTTACATTGTATATACTGAAAATATGTCAAATTCTCAACTCAAAGTCTCTTACTCTCATACTTCATTCTTCTGCACTTCAACTTTTATATACACTCTAAATTAGAGAGTTCATTCTTTGTAATCAATCTTATCTTCATCTGGAAGAAAGATTTTCTTGTGAAGAAATATTATAAGGGTTTTGGGAAGCACTTAACTAGAGTGCAAAGAGAGAGGTTGTAAGCTCTAACAACAAAGCATCAAAATTGTACTGAGGCAATTGCAAGAAACCCATTGACTTCTTACAAGATAGTGGATAATCTCAAGCAATTGCTTGGGGACTGGATGTAGGCCAAGATAAAGAGATCGAACCAGGATAAATATATGTGTCTTCCCTTCTCCTTTACTATTTTTACCTTACTATTTCATTATACTCTGTTTTACTGTCACTCTTGCCTTCATCACTCTCTTGACCTTTGCAAAAAATTTTAATCTTCCCAATTCACCCCCCTCTTGGGAAGCCAGCATATCTAACATAGCTAACTAGCTCGGCAGCTTTACATGCTTTGTCAGTCAATCAGTCAACGCAGCAATATTAAACTTTTTTTAAGATGCCCAATGTTGGGCAACTTTTTTTTTTTTAAATAAAGCTACATGGGGCAGTGTTGATTGGCACAACGCTACAATTTAGTCAGGCACATCTAGAGTGCCTGACCAAAGAGGAAAATGCAATAGTTTAGTACAAAAGAAAATCTACAATGCTCTCTCGTTGTTTTATTTAAAGCCCTCAGTGTTCTCTTTTATTTTTTGCACTCCAGCACTCTCTTTCATTTTCTACATTCATTTTATAAACATAGCTTTTAGTCTTTTGTTCTTTTCTCTGTTTTGCTGCTATTTCTTTAAAGAAAAAATTGCCGCATCATTCAATTCATGAGTTTCTTCTCAAGTGGAATTGCTGCACATTTCAGTCCATGAGCTTCTTCTTAAGTGAAGAGATCTCTAAGATTCTTCATCTTTACCATCACTTATTTTTTCTCTAACTTTCATAAGGTAAGTATATTTAATGGTGAAGTAATTTTTATAATATTTAAATTTATATTTAACATTTCCTTATATATACTTGTTTTACATATTTAGGTTATTTAGATTTTAGGCCATTATATTAGTTTTTCTCTATTATATTACATGTTAAGAAATTGTCTTCCTACAACCTAGCATTAAATTTTTTCCCAGGTCGTGAGTTTTGCTCTCTTATATATGGTACAATTATATCTTGATATATGGTATGTGAAATATATATAAATATGCGTGAAATATCTTTGTTGAACTATATTTTTTTTAGGAAAATTGAGCCAAATATTACTTATAAAAAAATTATATGCCAAAATATTACAAAAAATTTAGCAAAAAATATTGTATTTAGACAATATTCAATTTTTTTAAGCTTTGTTCATTATTTATCATGATTCTACTAAAGTTAAGATCTATGTTTCTATAAAACAAAAAAAGAAGAGCAGACTTGTACACCCTCCCAACTCCACTTTTCTTTCTCTCTCCCACAAAGCCCCTTCCTTGTATCCACACGAAAGAAAAAAAAACACACACACATACACAAATGTACACACACGTATGCGTGTGTGTGTATATATATTTAATATTATATATCAAATATAATAATATTAAATATATATTAGAAAATATATAAATTATATTAATGAAATTTAATAAAAAATAAATATTTTTATTTTGTAAAAAATGAAAATGATAAGTAACATTTAAAAATAAATAGAAAATCAAATTTAACAAAAATCAAATTTTAATTAATTAAATTAACATTAAATTTTATATTAAAAATAAATTAAAAGATAAGAATGATGATTAAATTAAATAGTAGATGAATGATAATGTATAATATAAAAAATAATAAAATCTATATCAAATAGTATTTTATTATATACAATTTGGCAATAAAAAATAGTTCTAAAACATAGAAAATGCTATCAAAATAACTATATTTATTAATAAAATTCAAGGTTTTTTTTGGCTATGTGTGAATTTAACTAGATTTTTTTTAATGTAATATATATAAGAGATAATAATTTTAACACTTCTTAAAAATAATGTGATATGAGCATGCTTTTGCTTAAAAAAATTTTTTTATGAGAGCAATATTTACAACAATATTTAATTTAAATTAAAATTTTTATCAAAATTTTGAACAACAATTTTTTTCAAATTTGTTAAATTAATTCTCCATTAACTTCTAAAAAATATTTTTTAAGCTAATTCTGAATTATAGTCATAAATTGTCATATATAAAAAAGTTGGACTATGAAAAACTAAATTATAGAAAATGTTAAAAAGTAATTTTATTTAGGTATGAATATTGTACTTCGTTATATATTTATTATTGGCATATATTTAATAAATATAATAGAGATGATATGAAACAAATAAACTATACATTCAATTAAATAAGTAAATTCATATTGGAAAAATGATTTTAATTTGAGAATGTAATAAATAAATTGTAGGTAATGAAAATAAAAGTTTATATTAATGGTAATATTATTTTTGGATGCATTAATAATTTTCATGTTCATCAGTAAATAATAAACAATTTTATACCATACAAACAATAATAGACAACATAAAAAAGTGGATTTATGTATATGCAAATGGATGGATTTTCAATGGTCCATATGGGATAACAATTGAGTCCAATTGTATAAAAATGATAAGTGTTGATCTAAATATTAGCTTGATGCAATTAAAGTAAGTCGTTGGGCAAAAGCTTCAACTTCCTCCAAATCAAATTGTGTCAGATCTGGTATATAGATATCCAATGTATTCTGGCAGGATATTCTAACATACAAAGGATGTGGAAAATAAATTCACAATATTCAACTTAATTAACAGGAGCAGAGTTGTATGCGCATACTTCAAAAGTGGAAGTTGACAACCATCTTGAATCATAACCACTAAGAGACTATGTGAGATACATATTCCCATCGATTAGTAATCAAGTAGATTTACTAGAATAGGGATCAAGTCTTAGGATGCACTTGGATAATTTTAATCCATTTGATCCTTACCCAAATGTCAGCAATACTATACCATCATGTTCACTTCATCCAATTGAGGATATTATGGATGACTTTGAAAATGAGAATAAGTATAATTCTTTAATAAATGCCAGTGGTGAGAACAATGATGATGACAATGAAAATGAGGCTAATGAAGAGAATTATGAGGGCGGTAATAATGTCCCAGATCCAACTTTGTATATAAATGAACACAAAGAGCCTGCAGCTAATTTCTTTTCACGTGTAAATTTAGAGTTAGATGTGGATCATGAGTGTAGTGGAACGAGAGCTATTCTACCTTTGAATAATAGTCAAGAGTTCTCAATTGGCCAAATTTTTAATAATATCCATGCTCTAAGACTTGCAGCCAAACTTTACTCAGTCTAAGTTCATTATATGTTCAACGTGTATCATTCAAGTAACAAATATGAAGAATATCAGTGTATAAACTATGGACCCGATTGTAATTGGAGACTAAAGGCGTGTAAGAAATGAAATGGAATGGATTGGAAGTTACAAGATATGTGGGGTCCCATACATGTTTAGTTACATCATTAACTCAAGATCATCCTAAGTTGGATGTTGATGTCATCTCATCATCTATAATGGCGATGGTGACTGATCAACCAGATGTTAAAGTTTCTCAAATAATCAAGCAAATATAATCAATGTTTGGGTACACCGTGTCATAAAGGAAAGCATGGAGGGCAAAGTAATTAGCACTTGCTATTGTTTTTGGTAATTGGGAGAGCTCATACTCATTACTACCAAAGTGGTTAGTTGCTATCCAACATTTTATGCCTGGGTCATACATTAAAATTTTAAGCAAGCCATGTTCACAAACCAATTCTGAAGGGCAGTCAGTTGACATGTTTAAGGGTGTATTTTAGGTGTTCAAACCATGTATCGATGCATTCGATCACCTAAAACCCATTAACCAAGTTGATGGAACTTTCATGTATGGAAAATATAAAGGCATACTTCTTATGGCCATAACATAGGATAGTGACCGCAATGTTGTACCAATTGCATGCGCTATTGTTGAAGGGGAGACAAAAGGTGCTTGGACATGGTTCTTATATCACGTGCGTCAATGTGTCATTAAAAGTAGAACTGGGATGTTTAATTTCTGATAGACATCCTTCAATCATGTCTGCAATTGCAAATGAACAAGTTAGATGGCAAGCACATGGATATAATGTTTTTTGCTTACAACATGTTGCCGCTAACCTTCACAAAGCACATGGAACAAATTGGTTGAAGGATAAGTTTATAAGTATCGGTGAGTGTCGATTGCTTTTTTCACATAAATTAACATGTGATTATGAAATTAGTAACTATAAATTTCCAATTATTTGTTGGCTATGCATATGAGCGTCATTATGTTAACCAACAATTGAAAGAGCTAGCACTGACTCATCCAATTGTAGCCGAATGGATTGCTGACATCCTAATAGAAAAATAGTCTCTCGCATATGACAGTGGGTACCGATGTTATGGTCACATGACAACTGACCTTACTGAATGCATGAATGGTGTCTTTAAAGGTGTTCAAAGTTTCCCAATTATTGGTATTGTGAAAGCTACCATGTATAGAGTCAACAACTATTTTGTCAAGCATGCCTAATAAGTGCATGCACAAATAGTTGCTAGCCAAGTAGTTTCTGAGACATTGAATAGCAAGTTAGAAATGGCAACATATGTTGCATCTGCATGCATTGTCCACATATATGATAGAAGAGAAACATCATTTGAGGTTGATAAGCTGTACAATGTTCAACTTCATCAATTTAGTCATTGTTACAAGGTAAACTTAAATGAAAAAAATATGAATGTGGAGAATTTTAGGTAGAAAAGTATCCACGCATGCATGTTATTGCAGCATATGCTCACATACAAGTAGACCATTTGCAATTTGTGAATCGCGTGTTCAAGTTAGAAACCACAAGCCTTGCTTATAGTAATGAGTTTCATCCCATAGGTGATGAGGTTTATTGGCCAGAAACTAATATTCCAAGTTTGATCCCTGACCCTGCAATGATTCAAGAAAAAGGTCATCCGCATTCAACTCACATACTTAATGAAATGGATTGTACTATGACTGGTCAACATAATAGGTATGGGTATGTAGACAAGTAGGTCATAACCATTCCACTTGTCTATAGTGTCAGGCTTGTAGACATTAAACAATATACATCCACATGTATTTAAGATTTTTCAAATATATGTATATGACATTTTTTAAATATTGCCAAAGACATGGAAAATTATTAATTGTAATTGTCTACATGAGCTTTTTAATGTGATTACATTGGATTGTACTTTCTTTTTTTAATTCCAAACATTGCAGAGATGGTTCTCCAATGGCACAACCATATCACATCATCAACTCAGGTCCAAAGGATAACTCATTATTACATTTACAATCACGACATATTTTAGAGGTTGAGTGGACTCAAAATGTAAATAACTTTTTTCAAATGTAAGTATCAATTGTTCATATTCATTAGAAATTATATTTTTGCTTTTTCAGGTCAATCAAATCCTTCAAACTCAATGTGCTATGCATAAAGATCAACTAATTGAGTCACCAATCCAAATTGTGTCTTACCTTATACAGACTGGATTCTACGGTGTTGCTAGAATATGCTAATTTGAGTATAATCCACCTTTGATTTCGGCACTTGTTGAAAGGTAGTGTCTTGAGACCCATACTTTTCATACAACCCACAGAGAATGCATAATAACTTTATAGGATGTGGCAATTCAGTTGGTGTTCATTATGATGGACTTGATGTAAGTAGTAATAAAGCTTTAAATTAGACCAATGTTTGTCATATGGGACTTGGCATTATACGACCTGTAGACTATATGTATGGATAAAGGATACCGATTACTTGGCTAGCAGAACACTTTCCTAACCTCAATGATGACACGGATGAATTACAAATACAATGATTCACTCATGCATACATACTCCAATTGATTGGTGGATTTTTAATGTCAAATAGGTCAAGTCATAAGGTTTATTTAATGTATCTCCCATTGCTTTGGGATCTCTCAAGTGCTGGCCAATATTCTTGGGGATCTGCAGTATTAGCGCACTTATTCAAAGAATTATGCAATGCCACAAAACAAACAGAGACGGGAATAGCTTGATGTATGACATTACTCCACCTCTGGGCATGGGAACATTTCCCAATGATAGCACCAGAATGACCTCTACCAACAAATCCATATACAGATATTTATCGTCTCATACCACCCCTGGTATTTAGGTATGCTTAATTTATATATCAACTATTTGATTTTAGCTTATTGTTTTAACCATACAAATTTTAACAAGTGCATTCACGTTATTACAAATGGAAGAATATAGGACAACTGTTAGATAAGCTGGCTTCCCAAGAGGAGGGTGAATTGGGAAGATTAAAAATTTTTCTACAAAACATCAAGAAAGTGAAGAAGGCAAAGAGTGATAGTAAAACAGATTATAAATGAATAAATAATAAAAGTAGTAGTAGGGAAGAGAAGACTGAGATATTTATCCTGGTTTGGTCTCTCAACTTGACTTATGTCCAGTCCTCAAGTCACCACTTGAGATTTTCCACTATTCTGCAAGAATTCAGTGGGCTTCTTGCAAATGCCACAGTACAGTGTTAATGCTCTGTTTCTAGAGCTCACACTTTCTCTCTTTGTACTCTCACTAAGTACTTCCCCAATCCCTTGTGATTTCCCCTCACAAGAAAATCTTTCTTTTAGATGAAGATAAGATTGTTTACAATGAATAAACTCTTTTAATCAGAGTGTATATGAAAGTTAAAGTACAAAGAATGAAGTATGTAAGAGTAAGAGACTTTGAGTTGCTGATTTTACAGAGTTACAATATATACAAAGTAATTTTTTTTGTTTCCCACATCTTCAAATTAAGTTCTATTTATAGATTTCTGCCCAATTATGCGTTAGAGACAAGATTTAGTCATTAGAGACGTTACCCAATGGTTACTCTGAGAAACTATCCATTTACCAACCACATTTAATGTTTCTAACACTCAAAGTTTGAATTTCAGTTAGTCAACAGATGAATTTTGCAGAAACCAAAAGCAACAGCCTTTAACATTGAACTCCCAAAGTTCGTCTATCATGAAGCAAAATTTGAATTTTCATCTTAAAAAAATGATTCTATGTTGGAACATACGAATTTTCATGTTGAAAGTCTTTCTGTTAAGTTTGAACAGTAATTTCATTTTGCTACAATGCCTTCAAAATTCAAATTTTAGAACCCAAAATTCGTCTGTTAGTAGCTGGTTTAATAAGACACAGTAGTTCATCTTATTCAAAATTTGAATTTTCAAAGGGCAAAGTTCATCTATCAGAGAGACCTCTTTTCAGACTTACTTCAAAGTTCGAATTTATGAATACTGTCATTCATATGTTAACATATCATTATAACAGACTCTCAAGCTTTGTTTATGAAATTTGAATTTTCATGTTCAAAGTTCGTCTGTCAGTGAGCAATTTTGAAGCCCTATCTAAACTTGGTTTCAGATGAACTTTGACATATTCTCAAATGAATTTTTCAATTTTCATAAGTTGCATTTTATCTGAAATTCGAATTTTCATAAACCAAAGTTTGTCTGTCAGAGAAAGCTCTTTTCAGACACGTATCAACATTCAAATTTCTCAAGTCAAAATTCATATATCAGAGAAGCCTCTTTTCAGAGTTTTTCATTTTCAATATGAAATTCGAATTTTTAAAGTCAAAGTTCGAATTTTCAAAACAGCAGATCAGTATAAACCTTTCAAACTTTGTCTGTTGGTGGGTGTTTTTCAAATATTCCATGTATTAACATAGAATCAAGGTTTTAAAACATATTTTCACCAAATCAAAGTCTTTTACTCAAATTAAAACATTACTAAATATTCCACATCTATTCTTGCACTGATTTTTCTAGAATTCATTCACTTGAAACCTTTTGTGCACCTTTGATATCTTTATTCCAAGCTCTTGAAGGTAGGTTTGAAATCATCAAAACACTTGATTCAACATTCTTCCTCTTTTTAATGAGTACAAAACAACTTACAAACTGGATTAGTACTTGGGTTTGCTTTAACAGGCTCCCCCTCAACATATGCATTATAATCCAAAAGATATCATGTATAGTAGATCAAGTAAAGAGATTCATTAACTCATTCAAAGTCCAACAAGTACAGTTCATTGCAACCAAGGAATTCTTTTATTTCATCAAATGTCACTTTACAAGAAACAACAATGCAAAACATTACAAAATACAGAAACACAATACATAAACAATCAGAAACAAAATGCAGCACAACAAAAGGACCCAAGCATAAGTTCTAATCACTTTTTCTTTGACTTGGACTTCTAGCTGTAAGTTTTTTGAGAAGGCTCTGCAGCAGACTTTCCAGTTTACTCACTCTTCTCCCCATTTTTGGCATCATCGGGAAGGTGGACAAAATCAGTAGGAGAAGGGATCTGAGACACTGGAATAGCTTGAAGGGGCACAGAGACAAATGGCAGGTCTGGATTGAGCTTTGACAAGGACCCAGAAACTTCAGAACTTGTGTTCTCATCTTCATCATCAGAAATCTCAAGAAGTTCAGAAATTTCTTGCCTTGTAACTGCCAATTGTTCCCTTCTTTCCTCCAAGAAACCATAATATGTAACAGATGTTGGTGCAGGAGGACGAAACATTTCTTCAAGCCTTCTCCTCTGAGCTTGTAGAAGAGCATCATGTACAATGGCTTGCAAATCAACATATGGCACAATACTCCTTTCTTCATTCAGAGCAGCCTGCATAAATGGTGAAAAGGAGATAGCTGCCATTAATCTTTCTACTTGAGCATCTGCAGGAATGGGGTCATGAAAGCTTGAATCCTGAGGACCTTCTTCCTCCATGCCATAGTCCAAGGGAGGACTAGGACTTGCCTCATTGCTGGAGGCCTGTAGAGTACTCAGTGTGCCAGCAACCTCAGTATCATGTACATCATCATCAAGCTCAGGAGAGGCTAGCACAAAGGGACTTGTAGGCTCGGGAGTTGGAGATTTAGCAGGCTCAGAAAATCCTGGCTGAGGTAGAGCTGAAGTGGAGGGAATGGCACTCTGGATATCTTTATATGCGTCAACAACCACTTTCATGTTTTTGGCCAACCGGTGTATCTGATCTTGCAGATGAGCAAACTTGGCATTTTGCTCATCCCTGATGCTGAGTATGAGTATAGACAAACTATCATACAACTCAGTGATCTTGGTTGGTTTGGCACGAGATGAGGGAATTGATGGAATTGGAGCTTAACCGGGCCAAGATGGGGATGGAACATGCTGAGAAGGCTGAGCTGTAGATCTTGGAGGAGCCTCAGAGGTACCTTCTTGCTGTAGGGAGGCATCTTCATCAAAGAAGAGATCTTCAGATTTTTCATCTCCCTTTCCAATCCATCTTCCATCTTTCTTCTCTATCCCTATCCTTTGCAGCTCTTCTTCTTTGACGATTTCAGTAGGCTGTCCTTTTCCTTTCTCAAGATGCTGAATTCTGGCATATTGAAGGATCCTAGAGATGATTGCTACATAAGGAAGTGTAGAGTCTTTCC
This sequence comes from Adenanthera pavonina, assembly GCA_026686845.1. Classification (NCBI taxonomy): domain Eukaryota; kingdom Viridiplantae; phylum Streptophyta; class Magnoliopsida; order Fabales; family Fabaceae; genus Adenanthera; species Adenanthera pavonina. The sequence continues at coordinate 21,194,914 of JAIVEN010000022.1, read as the reverse complement.
TCTGATCCCTAGCCTTGATCATGTGTTGGAGAATGATATGTCCCATGTTGATAATCTTTCCACGCATGACTACGACCATTACATGTGTCTATGCCCTTGTGATCAGGTTGAAGCTACCTCCTTTGTTGAAGATAATCCTAGACACTGTGTAGTGTAGGATTCTCACCTTAGCACTAAGGTCAGTGGGCTTTAGCAAGCTTATGGGTGGCCTATTCTCCTTTCATCTGGACAAAGTGTTCAGGATTATACTCTCCTTGTAGTTCAAAAAAGGGCTACTTTCTTCATCAGCAGTCTCTGCCTCATCCATATACCTTAAGGCAGTGATGTCAATCTTAAGGCCATCTTGTCCTGGAATCTCTAACACCTCATTAAAGGTTTCATCTGTTAGCCAGATGGTCCTTGATCTCAGATTGACCTCCCACTTTCTCTTCTTGTTGTTGTATTTCAGAGAGGCATACCAAGTCTTGACTACCTCATCATCATACCTCTCCAATATCTCTAATAAATTCTTGTATCTCATCATCCAAAGCCCGGCATCAAAGTTGTTAGAGATTAAAAATTCCTCCATATTGACATAGTGAGGCTTGATTACCTTTTTGCCCATAAACTTGGTCGTGTACTCTTCCTAAATGTGAGCATTGCTCCATAATGGCAATGTGGTTAGCTCATATTCTCCTGACTCAGTACTAGAGGAGGTGGAGGTAACAGCAGCAGCAGGAACAGGGACCGAAGGCTCTGTTTTCTAAGATGAAGAAGGCCCAGCTTTTTTTGATTCAGCCTTTGGAGTTGTTTTTTTTCCTTTTGGAGGGAGTGGTTTTGCTTGATTCACCTTTTCTTTTTGCTTTCTCACTTTCCTTTGAAGCATATTGGGATTTCACGGTTCTCTTTGGTTGAGACTCTCCCTTTCCAACTTCTGGATTTTTCACTCGAGCCATTTTCGTGAATGAATGATTCAGAATGAAGCTGAAAATGTGTTTATAGGATGTGAAAAGGAGTTTAAATGGTGGAAAATGAAGATTTACAGTCAGAATTGAAGAGTATTGAAGAGAGAATTTGAACAGACTTGGAGAAGAGATGAATAGGGTTACGTCTGTTCAGAGGAAAATCGTCAGTTTTAACGTAAGTAACCGCTTGACAGACTAATTTTGAGGGGTCAAAATTCAAACTTCAAGCAGTTAGAAATTAAATCATTCAGCAAAGCTTACTGACAGACAAATTTTCTTCTGAAAGTTCGTCTGACAGAGGCTTGGTCCAAGCAGCACAAGATGAGCAGACAAACTTTGTTTCAACAAAGTTCGAATTTTGAAGAACAGGCATCAAGCAATAATCAATACAACAAACAACAGACGAATTATGCTTATAGAAATTCGTCTTTCAGAGATTCAACATTGTGAGCATGTTTCAACAGACGAATTTTGAATCAGAAATTCAAATTTCAACACTTTGTAAAGGTTTTCCAACATGTGTATGTTAAGAAATAGAAATTTGTATAATTATCATATTGGACAAAGATAACATTGAAATTTTTATTTTTGAAAATTTGAATTTTCATAGACCAACAGACAAATTTTGAGGGACCACCGAGAACAGTTATAATGTAAACCAAGCTGAAGTTCATCTAATGGGTATCAAAATTTGAATTTCAAACATGCTGACTTGTTCTAAAACAATATTTATCAATGAAATTCATCTATTACACATCTAAAATACGAATTTTAACTTTATAAACTTATAGAATGGATTCAAAAACTCTGATTTCTAGCATTCGTTCTCACTTTTTGACTTGTTCCATTCTGGAGTGCTCCATTTTTTAGATTTATTGTCATTGAACCTTATGAGTAGCACCTACAACTTAAATTAAACTAACTCCGATGCTAAAGTTATAATTAAATTAATGTCAGAAATTCTAAAAACAGATTTGTATAAGGATTTACTTATAGTTCATTGGGATTTACTATACCCAATTCTCTCCTGATTTTACAATGTCTATCTTCTGACAGAGTCTTTGTCAAGATATCAGCAACTTGATCTTCTGTTGGGATGTATTTTAATCTGATTTCTCCTTTCAAAACATGATCCCTTATGAAGTGGTACCTAACTTCAATATGTTTTGTCCTTGAATGCATGACAGGATTCTTTGTGATGTTAATGGCACTTTGGTTGTCACACATTATTGGTATTTCCTTCATCTCAATCTCGTGATAAGCTATTGTTTCATCCAGATGACTTGGGCATAATAGCTTCCAGCTGCAACATATTCAGCTTCTGCCGTGGATAAGGCCATATTGTTTTGCTTCTTGCTAAACCATGAAACCAAGGATCCTCCAAGAAACTGACACGTTCCACTTATGCTTTTTCTGTCAGTTTTGGATCCTGTAAAGTTAGCATCAGTGTATCCTTTCATATCTTCTCCATTGCCCTTTGGATACCAAAGACTCATCTGTGATGTTCCAATAAGATATCTGAAGATACCTTTCACAGTAGTTGTATGGCTTTCTTTGGGACATGATTGGAACCTTGCACACATACAGACACTAAACATGATGTTAGGTCTGCTAGCAGTTAGGTATAGCAGAGATCCAATCATTCTTCTATACTGGGTTATGTCAAACAATTTTCCCCCTTCATCCATATCCAGTTTGGTTGCAGTAGCCACAGGTGTTCCCATTGGCTTGGCATTCTCCATCCCAAACTTTTTCAGCAATTCTTTCATATACTTGGATTGATTGAGAAAGATACCATCATCATATTGCTTAATTTGCAATCCAAGGAAGAAGTTGAGCTTACCCATCATGGACATTTTGAATTCTCCCTGCATTAGCTTAGAAAAATTCCTGCAAAGAGAGTCATTAGTAGCACCGAATATAATATCATCAATATAGATTTGAACAATAAGTAAATCTTTATTTTCTTTCTTAGTGAATAAAGTTGTATCTACTTTTCCTCTGTTGAACCCCTCCTCAATTAGAAAATTACTTAGCCTTTCATACCATGCTCTAGGGGCTTGCTTTAAACCATAAAGGGCTTTCTTCAGTTTATAAACATTGTTTGGTTTTGTAGAGTCCTTAAAGCCTGGGGTTGGTCTACATAAACTTCTTTCATGATATATCCATTAAGAAAAGCACTCTTAACATCCATTTAATATAACATAATATTTTTCATGCATGCATATGCTAACAAAATTCTAATTGCTTCTAATCTAGCCACTGGAGCAAAGGTTTCTTCAAAATCAATTCCTTCTTCTTGATTATATCCTTTAGCAACCAGTCTAGCTTTATTTCTGATTATTAATCCAGATTCATCAAGCTTATTTCTAAAAACCCATTTTGTGCCAATGACAGGATGATTTTTGGGTCTGGGCACTAAATCCCAAACTTGATTTCTTTCAAACTAATTCAACTCATCTTGAATAGCTCAAATCTAGTATTCATCAGTTAAGGCTTCTTCAGTACATTTAGGTTCAATTTGAGAAATAAAAGCACAATTTATCATTTGATCCCTTAACTGTTTTCTGGTTTTAACTTTCTCTTGAACATCCCCTATCACTTGATCAACAGGATGATTCCTTTGATATCTTAAAGCTCTAGGGAGTTCTTGAGACATTTCTTCATTATATTCATCCTCAAAGTCTTTCTCTTGAATATCTTCCTCTATGTTAATAGATTCAGATGTTTTTGGAGGTTCAATTTTACCTTCATCAGAAAGATCTAAATTTTTAAAGTTTGAAATAAGATCATCCTCATCAGTGACATGTTTGGAAACAGTTTCATTTTCAATAAATACTACATACACAGATTTTTCTACTAATTTAGACTTCTTATTAAAAATTCTATATGCCTTACTTCTACTAGAATAGCCTAAAAATATACCTTCATCAAATTTGGCATCAAACTTACCCAAATTCTCCTTTCCATTGCTGTGGATGAAGCACTTACAGCCAAATGCATGTAGATGTAAGAGGTGTGGCTTCCTTCCTTTGTATAGCTCATGAGAAGTCTTCCCAAGAATTGGTCTGATATAGGCTCTATTCATGATATAACTTGCTGTGTTTACTGCATCAGCCCAGAATACTTGAGAGTTTCTTTTCATTTAGCATTGCTCTTGTCATCTCTCCAATTGTTCTATTCTTCCTCTCCACCACTCCATTTTGTTGAGGAGTACTTGGGGCTAAGAAGTTGTGATCAATTTCATGCTCATCACAATACTCCAGAAAGTATGAATTCTCAAACTCTCCTCCATGATTTGACCTGATAGCACAATAGAAATACCCTTCTCATTTTGCACTTTCTTGGCTAAGGTTACAAATGCATCAAACGTATCACTCTTAGAAGAAAGAAACAATGTCCAGGTAAATCTAGAATAATCATCCACAAATACAAGCACATACAGATTTCCACCAATGTTTTTTGCCCTAGATAGACCAATCAGATCCATATGCAATAGTTCTAGTGGTCTAGTTATGGTGACTATATTTTTAGATTTAAAAGAAGATTTAGTTTGTTTTCCTCTTAGGCATGCATCACATTCTTTTTCTTTTTCAAAAATGATTTTTGATAGGCCAGTGACTAACTCATTTTTAACCAGTTTTGATAGTTGATTCATGTTAACATGAGTTAATCTTCTATGCCACAACCAACTATCATTATCCTGGCTAATCAAACAGACAGAATCTAAGGGAGGAAGTTCATCAAGATCAATAATATAGCAATTACCATCCCTTTGAGCTTTGAGGATTACTTTGTGATCACTTTTTCTGATGACCAGGCAGAACTTTGAGTCAAGCAGTACCAAGTTTCCTTTGTCACATGTTTGACTCACACTTAGCAGATTGTGGTTGAGGCCAATTACAAACAGCACCTCTTCAATGGATGTTTCAGGATTCTTCCCCACAATGCCAATGCCAACTATTTTGCCATATTGATCACCTCCAAAGGTCAACTTTCCTCCTTTCTTGTCTCTAAGAATGATGAACTTCTCCTTATCACCGGTCATGTGACTTGAGCAGGCACTGTCTATATACCATTATTGCTCTTTCTAGCTTTAAGACAAACCTACAAAACAAAGTTCATATTTTCTTTTTAGGCACCCAAATTTGTTTGGGTCCTTTTCTGTCAGTAGTCTTTTTCCTAGATACAGATGCACCTTTAGGAACCCATTTAACCTTCCTGTTAAGTCCATTTTTCTTTAAAGCACATGAATTGGAGATATGTCCCTTCTTGTTACAGAAGTGACAGGTGGTGAAGGGACTGCTGGATTGAGATGCAAGAAGAAAACAATGCAGATAATATTTTTGTTTTGCATGCGTTAGTTGATCATAAGATTCAATGTGCCGTGAAATATGTTCTTTCTTTCTATTGCCACTAGCATGCACAAAATGTCTCATCTATACATTCTGATTCTTTTTCTTAATCTTTTCTTTGGCTGCACTAGGATCATAGCCAAGTCCAGCCTTTCCCTGTGATATTCTTTGGCTTCCCATTAAAGCAAACAACATATCTTGGGTTAGCCTAGACATGCTTTTCACTAGATAGTCATTGGTTTGATTTAATTCAATGCATGATTTACAGCAAGCAGATTCAGCAATAGGCAGAGAAGCAATTTCAGAGATGTTGCATTGAGATTCTAATTTGTTAATCTTTTTTTTAGCTTGCTTCAATTCTTTGGAAACCTTAACAAACTCACCATGCAACTCATGAAATGCATCCAGTAATTTAGAATAAGAAGGTTCAGATTCACATACCTTATCTTCTTGATCACTATTGCACGGAATTTCAACTTCTTCAGAGACAAGTGCCATCAGACAGATATTTGCAATTTCATCTTTATCATCTTCTTCCTCATCTAAGTTGTTGCCCCATATTGATGAGATGTACGCTATTTTCTTCTTGCCTTTGTCTGCAGCTTTCTTTTCTTTCTCTTGTTTCTTGAGGAATTGTGGACAATCCCATTTGATATGTCCCTACTTTTTGCACTCGTAGCAAGTGATAGGTTCTTTTACTTCTCCCTTGCTGTCTCCAGCTGCTTCTTTCTTGAAAATTTTCTTGTTTCTCTTTTTGCTGTAGAATCTTCCAAATTTTCTAACCATCATAGCCAGAGTTTCTTTATCTAGCTCATATCCATTGTCAGATTCTTCTTCTTTCTCCTCAGCAGCTTTCAGCACAAGATATTTCTTCTTTCTGTCTTGTCCTGCCTCCTTGAGAGCCTTCATTTTTCCTTCATATTCCTCGAGGCTACCAAAAAGAGCTGTGACAAAGGCTATTGATTCTCCTCTTGCTTCCTCTATGCTGTTACTTTAGGTTGCCATTCCAGAGGGAGAGCTCTAAGGATCTTTCTGACCTTTTCTGTCTGAGTGTACTCCTTGCCCAGACTCTTCAATTGATTCACAATGAGGGTGAATCTCTTTTGTAGCTCTTTTACACTTTCTCCTTCCGCCATTCTGAAGCTTTCGTATTCACCTATGCAAGTGTTCAATTTGTTTTCTCTAACTCCAGTTGTTCCTTCATGAGCAATTTGCATGGTGTCCCATATTTTCTTGGCAGTGGAGCATTGTGAGACCCTGTAGAATTCGTCTTGATTCAATGCACTGACCAAGCAGTGTTTTGCCTTGAAGTTCAGCAAGATACTTCTTCTATCTTCCTCGTTCCATTTAGCTTTTAGCTTTTCTCTGTTCTTCCTATCATCCTGCAATGCCATTGGGACAAAATCTCCCTTCTGGATGGCGGACCAGATGTCCAAATCAATTGACTAAAGATAGATTTGCATCCTCATCTTCCAGTATCCATAGTGTTCTCCACCGAAGACAAGTGGTCTATTTGTGTTATTTTCCTTTGGTAGTATACTTTCTCCAAAGCCAGCCATTATATTTTCCAGATTGTTAAATCCTTTGATAGGGAATCTAGGCTCTGATACCACTTGTTAGATAAGCTGGCTTCCAAAGAGGGGGTGAATTCTGAAGATTAAAAATTTTTCTGCAAAACGTCAAGAAAGTAAAGAAAGCAAAGGGTGATAATAAAATACAGTATAAATGAATAAACAGTAAAAGTAGTAGTAGGAAAGAGAAGACTCAGATATTTATCCTGGTTCGGTCTTTTAACTTGACCTGCATCCAGTCTCTAAGTCACCACTTGATATTTTCTACTATCCTGCAAGAATTCAGTGGGCTTCTTGCAAATGCTACAGTACAGTGTTGATACTCTATTTCTAGAGCTCACACTTTCTCTCTTTGCACTCTCACTAAGTGCTTTCTCAATCACTTGTGATTTCCCCTTACAAGAAAATCTTTCTTCCAGATGAAGATAAGATTGTTTACAATGAATAAACTTTCTTAATCAGAGTATATATGAAAGTTAAAGTATAAAGAATGAAGTATGTGAGAGTAAGAGACTTTGAGTTGATGACTTTGCAGAGTTTCAGTATATACAAAGTGATTTTTTTTTGTTTCCCACATCTTCAAATTAAGTTCTATTTATAGATTTCTGCCCAACTATACATTAGAGACAAGATCTAGCCATTAGAGACGTTGCCCAACAGTTACTCTGAGAAACTATCCTTTTACCAACCACATTTAATGCTTCTGACACTCAAAGTTCGAATTTCAGTTGGTCAACAGATGAATTTTACAGAAACCGAAAGCAACAGCCTTTAACATTGAACTCCCGAAGTTCATCTGTTATGAAGCAAAATTCAAATTTTCATCTTTAGAAAATGATTCTATGTTAGAACATACGAATTTTCACGTTGAAAGTCTTTCTGTTAAGTTTGAACAGTAATTTCATTTTGCTACAATGCCTTCAAAATTCAAATTTTAGGACCCAAAATTCGTCTGTTAGTAGCTGGTTTAATAAGACACAGTAGTTCATCTTATTCAAAATTTGAATTTTCAAAGGGCAAAGTTCATCTATCAGAGAGACCTCTTTTCAGACTTACTTCAAAGTTCGAATTTATGAATACTGTCATTCATATGTCAACATATCATTATAACAGACTCTCAAGCTTTGTTTCTGAAATTTGAATTTTCATGTTCAAAGTTCGTCTGTCAGTGAGCAATTTTGAAGCCCTATCTAAACTTGGTTTCAGATGAACTTTGACATATTCTCAAATGAATTTTTCAATTTTCATAAGTTGCATTTTATCTGAAATTCGAATTTTCATAAACCAAAGTTTGTCTGTCAGAGAAAGCTTTTTTCAGACACGTATCAACATTCAAATTTCTCAAGTCAAAATTCGTATATCAGAGAAGCCTCTTTTCAGACTTGTTCATTTTCAATATGAAATTCTAATTTTTAAAGTCAAAGTTCGAATTTTCAAAATAGCAGATCAGTATAAACCTTTCAAACTTTGTCTGTTGGTGGGTGTTTTTCAAATATTCCATGCATTAACATAGAATCAAGGTTTTAAAACATATTTTCACCAAATCAAAGTCTTTTACTCAAATTAAAACATTACTAAATATTCCACATCTATTCTTGCACTGATTTTTCTAGAATTCATTCACTTGAAACCTTTTGTGCACCTTTGATATCTTTATTCCAAGCTCTTGAAGGTTGGTTTGAAATCATCAAAACACTTGATTCAACAACAACAACCTCACCCGACTGATTGGGTGTTATATACTTATACGAAGTTACTTGATGCAATGGTGGAGGAAGACATAGTTTGGCAACCTTATGAATCTCCAACAGTACAGCAATTAATTCTAGGATATTGTTTAGCGTCACCATAAATTAGGTGAGCTTCGGTCCCCTTGATATGCTTCCATATAATTGAATGACATCATCCTGATCATGTGCTTAGGCAATTTGGTTGTCAACAACCAATATCTCCCACCCCAGTTTGTTTGGGAAATTACTACAGAATCCAACTAAGAGGAAAAACATCAAAAAATTGGATTTAACAGCACATGGAGTATATTAAATTATGGTTTGGGTGGTATAATGTTACTGTTGAATCACCTATGGCATATGAGGTATTAGATTGGACATTTGAGTACACGTGATGGTATTGGAGGTACACTCGACGGTGGATCCACCCAGCTAGTTTTGCGGTAACTATCTAAAATCATTGTCTTGATTTTGTTTTATATGGATAATGTCATTACCTAATAATGTCATATTGTTGATTTTAGGTTGATATAGCTGATGAATTGATTCAACTAAGTATTCAAGACCCATTGCCAATGCCAACTATAGAATATCAACAAAGGGTTATACGGGACCAACAAAACATTAGAATGACAATAAGAGAACAACACTATTGTTGAACCAAGTGTTTTGATGATTTTAAACAACTAGAACTTGGAAGGATGATATCAAAGGAGTATAAGAACAGATAAGTGAAGAAATTCAAGAAGAAATATGTGAAGAATTAGACATTAGGATTTCTCACAATGTATACAAGGGTAAAAGCCTTTGACCTTCACTTGCTCAAATTCCCACTACATTTAAATATGTATTCTTCACGTTATCCTATGTTAAAATATGTTAGATTTGAAAAACACTGACTAATAGATGAATTTTGAATTGATAAACCTTATATATTTTGTTTAAAATTTGAACTTTGCTGACTTAAATTTGAAGTTCCAGAAATATCACCTCTGATAGACAAATTTTGGGTATTGAAATTCGAATTTTGAGTCAAACATAATTAGTGAAAAGTGCAAAATTTATCTGAAGTCATGTCAACATTTGTCTAATATTGAAGTGGAAAAAGAGTTTAAAAATAATCCCTTTAACAAACAAATTTTAAATCTCAAAAATCGAATTTTAAAGTAAAGACTTGTCAGTTTGCTCGAAGGTGTCTCTGATAGACAAATTTTGAAAGTGCAAAATTCGAATTTTGAAAGATAGAACTTGTATCATGTTGAGCTAAGCTCTGACAGACGAATTTTGGAGGCCTAAAATTTGAATTTTGAGAGCACTACAGAAACATAAGACAATTGTTCGCATCCAACAGATGTACTTTGGATATGCAAATTCATATGTTCTAACATAGGATATATATATATGACAAAATCAAAATTCAAATTTCACTCTTGAACAGACGAATTTTGCAAGTTCAATGTTAAAGACTTTAGCTTATAGTCTTTGTGAAATTAATCTGTTGGCACCCAAAATTCAAATTTCAGTGTGTCAGATGCATTAAATACGATTGGTGAACGAATAGTTTTGTAGAGTAACCGTTGGGTAACATTTCTAACTACTAGATCATGTGTCTAATGACTAATTAAGGCACAAATCTATAAATAGAACTTCATTAGAAGTTGTGGGAAACAAGTTAATGCCATAAATATTGAAATTCTGTTGAAATATTGAGTCAAAGTCTTTTACGCTCTCACACTTCATTTTATGCACTTCAACTGTCTCATTTACTCTATATTAGAGAGTTTTCATTCTGTATAAATTATTTTCTTCATCTGGAAGAAGGATATTCTTATGAGGGGTTATTATAAGAGATTAGGGAAACACTTTGTAAGAGTGTAGTGTTTATACTTGAGAGCTCTTAGAATAAAGGATAAATTTAGACTGTGGCATTGCAAGGGGCCCACTGAATTCTTGCAAGATAGTGAAAAGTCTCAAGTGGTGGTTTGAGGACTAGATGTAGGTCAAGTGAAGTAGACTAAACTAGGATAAATCTCTATGTCATTTTCTCTTTTACCTTGCAACTCTCTTTTATATTCTGTACCCTATTTTCTGCAACTTTTACTATCACTATATTACCACAACTTTGCAGAAAAATTTTAAATTTCCCAATTCACACCCCTCTTGGGAAGCCAGCAAACCTAACAAGTGGTATTAGAGCCCAGACTCCCAACTGAAGGATCTAACAATCTGAGAAAATACATGGCTGGCTTTGGAGAAAACATTATTCCTGAAGGAAACAATACCAACAAACCTCCTGGCTTCAATGCAGAACATTATGGATACTGGAAGATGAGGATGCAAATATATCTCCAGTCCATTGACTTAGATATCTAGTCAGTCATCGAGAAGGGAGACTTTATCCTAATGAAGCTGCAAGATGATGGCAAGTATCAGGAAAAGCCAGAGGAGAAATGGAATGATGAAGATAAAAGAAAAGTCATGCTCCACTACAAAGCTAAACACTGCTTTGTCAGTGCACTCAACCAGGATGAATTTTACAGGGTGTCTTAATATATAATAGCCAAAGGTATGTGGGACACTATGGAAATTGCTCATGAAGGAACAACTGAAGTCAAAGAAAATAAATTGAACTCTTACATAGGTGAATATGAAAGTTTCAAAATGAAGGAATATGAAAACATCAAAGATCTACTGAAGAGATTCACCCTCATTGTGAATCACCTAAAAAGTCTAGGCAAGGAATACACACAACCAGAGAAGGTCAAAAAAATCCTTAGAGCTCTCTCTCTTGAATGGCAACTTAAAGTAACAACCATAGAAGAAGCCAGAGGAGAATCAATGGCTTCTGTCACAGCTCTCTTTGGTAGCTTAGAAGAATATGAGGGCAAAATGAAGACTCTTAAGGATGCTAGATAAGACAAGAAGAAAAAGGTTCTTACATTAAAAGCTGCAAAAGAAAGATAAGAGGATTCTAATGATGATGATGAACTTGATGAAGAAATTCTGGCTATATTGGTCAGAAAATTTGGAAGATTCTACAACAAAAAGCAAAACAAAAAGTTCTTCAAGAAAGGATCAGCTGCAGATAATAAAAAGGAAAGCAAAGAGCCTATCACCTACTATGAATGCAAGAAGTAAGGGCACATCAAATGGAAATACCGACAATTCCTGAAAAAGCATGAGAAAGAAAAGAAAGCTGCTGACAAAGGCAAAAAGAAAAAGACTTATATCTCATCAATCTAGGGCAACAGCTTAGATGAAGAAGATGAAGATAAGGAACAAATTGCCAACATATGTTTGATGGCACTTAGGGGTGAACAAGTTGGTCCGGCACCCAATTGGCCCGGTCCGGCCCGACCACATTGGGCCAATCAAGCCGGGCCAACTTTCAAGCTGGGCCGGGGTTAGGGCCAGACACCCTAACCCCGGCCCAGCCCGACCTATATATATATTTTAATTATTTTATATATCCTAATTGATTTTATAGAATTTTTATTCTTCATGTATCTAATATAATGCATTTATTATGTAAATATTATAAAAACATTTTAAGATTTTAATGTTTCAAATTTTTTTAAATTTTGAATTAGTTTTTTACCTTAATATTTATGTAAAAATAATGTATAATGGTTAAATATTCATAAATTTTGAAAAAAATTATTTTTTTCTAAGATTATGTTTTAAGAAAATCTATTTTTAAGTATAAATAAGTATATTTTTTTATTTTTTTATTTTTTAAAAAAATATATATATAGTATAGGGCCAGCTCGGTACTTGGCCTAAGACTGACCCAAAGAACATTAGGCCGGGCATCGGGTAAGGGTCAAACTCGGCCCGACCCAGCCCATGTTCACCCCTAATGGCACGTGTAGCTGAAGAAATTCTAAATTCATCTGACAGTGATCATGAAAATGAGACAAATGATTATGATCCTGCCTATTCTGAATTGCTTGATGTATTTCATGATCTTTATGATGAATTCATTAAAACTGCAAAAGAACTAAAGCTGGCTAAAAAGAAGATTAGCAAGTTAGAATCAAATTGCAAAATGCCTAACACTACATCTCAACATATAATTGAATCTGTTTATTGTGCATCATGTATTGAACTAAAGAAAAATAATGAATATCTTTTCAAAAGCCTAGCTAAACTCACCAAAGGTAAGGATATGTTATTTGCACTTCTAGGAAGTCAGAGGATTGCATAAGGAAAAGTTGGTCTCAGTTATGATCCTTATGCATTCAAGGAAAAGAACAAAAAGAAAAATCAAAATTTATACATGAGACACTTTGTTCATGCAGATGGACATAAGAAAAAGGCTATAACTCAAAAGCTATTGAATCTTATGACCAACCCAAATTTGTGAAATAAAAATATTATCTGCTTTGCTTTCTTCCTGCATCACAATCTAGTAGTCCCTTCATTGCCTGCTACTTTTGTAAGAAGAAGAGACATGTTTCCAGTTCATGTTGGTTTAAGAAAAATGGACTTGGCAGTAAGGTAGAATGGGTTCCTAAAGGTACATCTATATCTAGGGAGAATGCCACTGATGGAAAATGACTCAAACAGATTTTGGTACTTAAAAAGAAAAAACTAAACTTTGTTTTGCAAGTTTGTCATAGAGTTAGCAAAAGCAACAAATGGTATATGGACAGTGTATGCTCAAGACATATGATTGGTGATAAGAAGAAGTTCATCACCCTTAGAGACAAGAAAGGAGGAAATGTGACCTTTGGAGGTGATGAATATGGCAAAATAGTTGGCATTAGCATCATGGGCAAAAATCCTAAAACATCTATTAAAAAGGTGCTATTTGTGATTGGCCTCACACCACAATCTATTGAGTGTGAGTTAGATATGTGACAAAGGGAATTGAGTACTGTTTGACTTAAAGTTTTGCCTGGTCATTCGAAAAAGGGATCACAAAGTAATCCTCAGAGCTCAAAGGGATGGTAACTATTATACCATTGATCTAGATGAACTTTCCACTTTACATTTTGTATGTTTAATTAGCAAATATAATGAAAGCTGGCTGTGGCATAAAAGACTAGCCCATGTTAACATGAACCAACTAACCAAATTGATTAAAAATGAATTAGTCACTGGACTACCAAAAATTTCTTTTGAAAAAGATAAAGAATGTGATGCATGCCTCAAAGGGAAACAAATTAAATCATCCTTCAATCATAAAAATGTAATCACCACATCTAGACCACTATAGTTACTGCACATGGACTTGATAGGTCTATCTAGAATAAAAAGCATTGGTGGAAATTTATATATGCTTGTAGTTGTAGATGATTATTCCAAATTTACTTGGACTTTGTTTCTTTCCTCCAAAGATGAGACTTTTGATGCATTTGTAACCTTAGCCAAGAAAGTTCAAAATGAGAAAGGTATTTCCATTGTGTCTATCAAGTCTAATCATGGAGGAGAATTCAAAAATTCAAGCTTCTTGGAATACTGTGAAGAACAAGGAATTGACCACAACTTCTCAACTCCAAGAACTCCTTAACAAAATGGAGTAGTGGAGAGGAAGAACAAAACATTGGGAGAAATGGCAAGAGCAACGCTAAACAAAAAAGAGCTTCCTCAATGCTTCTAGGTTAATGCAATAAACACAGCAAGCTACATCATTAATAGAGCCTACATCAGACCAATTCTAAGGAAGACACCTTATGAGCTCTACAAAGGAAGAAAGTCAAATTTCTCACATCTGCATATGTTTAGATACAAGTGCTTCATTCACAACAATGGAAAAGAGAATCTGGGTAAGCTTGATACAAAATTAGAGGAAGTTATATCCCTTGGCTATTCTAGTAGAAGTAAAGCATATAGGGTGTTTAATAAAAAGTCTAGAACAATAGAAGAATATGTTCATGTAGTTTACATTGAAAATGAAAGTTTCCAAACATGCTTTAGACAAGAAAGAAATAATCTCCAGTTTTAAGAACTTGAATCTTTTCTGAAGAAAATAAAATTGAACCTCAAAAAATATCAGAATCTACCAATACAAAGGAAGATATTCAGGAGAAAAATATTGAATCTAAAAATAATGAAAAAGCTTCTCTAAAACTCCCTAGAGCTTAGAGATATCAAAGGAATTATCCAGTTGATTAAGTAATTGGAAATATTCAAGAGAATGTCAGAACTAGAAGACAACTTAAGAATCAAATAAATAACTGTGTATTTATCTCTCAAATTGAACATAAGTGTACTGAAGAAGCTTTAACTGATGAATATTGGGTATTAGCTATGCAAGATAAGCTTAATCAATTTGAAAAGAATTAGGTTTGGGATTTAGTACCTAGGCCCAAGGATCACCCAATTATTAGAACTAAATTGGTATTCAGAAATAAACTCTATGAATCAGGAATAATTATTAGAAACAAAGCTAGATTAGTAGTCAAAGGGTATAATCAGGAGGAAGGCATAGATTATGAGGAAACCTTTGTTCCAGCTGCAAGATTAGAAGCCATAAGAATCGTCTTAACCTATGCATGCATAAAAGACATAATGTTGTATCAAATGGATGTAAAGAGTACTTTTCTAAGTGGTTATATCATGGAAGAGGTTTATGTTGATCAACCTTCGGAATTTGAGGACTTAACAAAACCACACCATGTTTATAAACTGAAAAAGCTCTCTATGGCTTTAAACAAGCACCTAGAGCCTGGTATGAAAGGCTAAGCAAGTTCCTAACAAAAAAAGTATTTAATAGAGAAAAAATTGATACAACATTATTTACTAAAAAGGAAAATAAAGGCTTACTTATCATGCAAATTTATGTTGATGATATTATATTTGGTGTTACTAATGAATCTCTTTGCAAGAATTTCTCTAAGTTAATGCAAAGCGAATTTGAGATGTCTATGATGGGTGAGCTCAACTTCTTCCTTGGACTGCAAATTAAACAATGTGATGATGGAATTTTCCTCAATCAATCAAAATATCTGAAGGAGCTGCTCAAGAAGTTTGGAATGGAAAACGCCAAATCAATGGGAACTCCTATGACCACTACAACAAAGCTTGATATCGATGAATGAGGAAAGCCTTTTGACATAACTCAATATAGGAGAATGATTGGTAGGTGGCTTTTTAAGTTAGCCATCAAATCCCAGGGCTTAACCCTAGACAGGCGGTGGAAACTACCAAGCTGGAGTACGATAAGGGCAGAAGGAATTTCCAGTCGAGCGGTGAAATGCGTAATGAATGGAAAGAACACCAATAGAAAAAACACTCTGTTGGGCCAACACTGACACTGAGAGATAAAAGCTAGGGGAGCGAATGGGATTAGTTCCCTGCTATATCTAACAGCAAGTAGACCTGATATTATGTTCAATGTCTACATGTGTGTAAGGTTCCAATCATGTCCCAAAGAGTCACATGCAATAACTGTGAAGAGAATCTTTAGATATTTAATTGGAACTTCACATATGGGACTATGGTATCCAAAGGGAAATGGAGAAGAGCTCATAGGATATACTGATGCTGACTTTGCCAAATCCAAAACTGATAGAAAGAGCACAAGGGGAACACACCAATTTCTGGGAAGGTCTTTGGTTTCATGGTTTAACAAGAAGCAGAATAATGTAGCTCTCTCCACAGTAGAAGTTGAATATGTAGCTACAAGCAGCTATTGTGCTCAAGTCCTTTGGATGAAGCAGCAACTTAAAGATCTTGAGATTGAGATGAAGGAAATACTAATCAGATGTGACAATCAAAGTGCCATCAATATCACTAAGAATACAGTCCTGCATTCAAGGACTAAACACATTGAAGTTAGACATCACTTCATCTGGGACCATGTTTTGAAAGAAGATATTAAGTTAGAATTTGCCCCTACTGAAGAACAGCTAGTAGACATCTTAACAAAGCCACTTGCAGAAGACAGATACTGTAAAATTAGGAGGGAATTAGGAATAGTAAATGCCAATAAGCTGTAAGCATGTGTCTAATCATATCTATTTAAGTTTCTAAAGTTAAGCCTTCAAAATTTATACTAACTTAAACTTTGGAGTATGTTTGAGATGCTTTGTAGGGACTCTTCATGAGATTAAAGATAAGAAAATTCAAGTTAATGGAGTTTATCAGACCTACATTGTCAATAGTTGGTAAGGCAGAGCTAAAAATTCAAATTTTTCGGACCTATCTATAAGTTCAATAATTTAAAATTAGCATTTTGAATGTTATTAGATGAATTTCCATGCTTGATTATGATTTTGAATGAACTGGCATGCTAAAAATTCGAACTTAGATACCTAACAGACACATTTCAACACCTAATATGCTACTATAGTACTCACAAGTTGCTCAACATTTGTCTGTCGCTATTAGGAAATTCAAATTTTGAAATGTTGACATGAAAGCTAACTGTATTCAAACCTTCAACATATGAATTTTAACTACTGGAAATATAGATTTCAAAATTTCTTTAGAAAGTCTTAAAATTCAAATGTTTGAAGCACAAAGTTCATCTGTTGAACATCCTTTGCTTGTATGTCTCACAATAATTTCTTAAAATTTGAACTTTGGAAATACAACATTCATCTGTTGAATCATGCTTAATTATTAAGTTTCTGTAAGATGGATTTCAAAGATGAAAATTCATCTATTAAAAATTCTCACCCTTGTTTGTATCTTGATTGAACTCTCAAAATTCGAACTTTGATGGCTCAAAGTTCATCTATT
Organism: Adenanthera pavonina; assembly: GCA_026686845.1. NCBI lineage: Eukaryota > Viridiplantae > Streptophyta > Magnoliopsida > Fabales > Fabaceae > Adenanthera > Adenanthera pavonina. The sequence goes on along the minus strand of JAIVEN010000022.1, from coordinate 21,177,623 downwards.
GAGAAATATTCTCCAAACTATGCAACTGATAGATGAACTTTAAAGTTGAAAATTCGTCCGTCAGACAATCTCCCTAAGTAAACAGGCATCGTAACTGCTCAAAATTCAAATTTTGGTTCTCAAAATTTGTCTGTTGAATGGTTACAAAAGTTGAATTGAAGGGTCTCGCTCTAAACAAATGTAGCTCTATTCATCTCTCTCCCAAGTCTATTCATCTTCTCTCTTAATTTCTCATTGATTCTATTCATGAATCTTCATTTCCCACCAATTAAACTCTCACCTGCACCTTATAAACCTCTTTTAAGCCTCATTCATCAACAATCTCTCTCAGAAATGGCAAGGGTTAAGAATCCTAACTTTTGAAAAGAGGAATCCAGACCCAAGCGATTAGTAAAGTCACAATATGCATCTAAGGAGGGTGAAACCAAGAAAAGGAAAGGCGAATCTAGTAAGAGAACACTATCCACAAAGCAGAAAACAACACCAAAGGCTGAATCAAAGAAGCCTACCCAAGCTGCTACTGCCTCTTCTTTGTCTAGCACTAAGTCTGAGGAATTCCAGTTAACCACTAAGCCTTTATGTAGCACTGCCCATATCCTGGAGGAGTATACCACAAAGTTTGTCAGTAAGAAGGTAATCAACCCTCATTGTACCAACTTTGATGATTTTCTGATCTCCAACAATTTTGATGCTAGGTTATGGCTGGTAAAATATAAAAATCCATTGGAGAATAAAGAAAGGTATGATGATGATGTCATCAAAACATGGTATGCTTCTCTATTATACAATAGCAAAAAGAGGAGATGACAGGTTAATCTCAGGTCTAGAACTCTGTGGCTCTCTGATGAGATAATCAATGAAGTTCTGGAAATCCCTGGACAAGATGGCTTCAAGATTGACATCACCACCTCAAGGTATATGGACAAGGATGAAAAAGCAGATGAAGAAGGTGGTCCATTCTTGAACTACAACAAGAGCATAGTCCTAAACACCTTATTCAGGAGAAAAGAAAATAGGCAATCACTAAGAGTGATAAAGCCCTCAGACTTAAACGTCCAAGTAAGGGTCCTACATTACATTGTGTCTAGGATCATCTTTAATAAAGAAGGAAGCTTCAACTTGATTACAAGGGCTAAAGCACATGTGATGACTGCTCTGATACGAGGAAAGCTACTTAATATGGGCTATATCATGTTCCAGTGTATGCTTAAGGCAAGGGATCAAAGGAAGGATTCCACCCTACCTTATGCCTCTATCATTACCAAGATACTTCAATATACCAAAATTCAGCACTTAGAAAAAGGATCAGGCAAGCCTACTGAGGTATTTAAGGAGGAAGAGCTACAACGAATGGGTATTGAAAGACAAGAAGGAAGATGGGTTGGAAAAGGAACAAGGAAATCAAAAGACCTATTCTTTGAGGAAGGTCAATCACAATAGCCTGAAAGGACTTCTAAGGCTACTCCACCCGCACAACCTTCCCAACTTGTTTCCCCTCCACTATAGCCCACTTAACCACCTCAATCCTCCACTCCTTCCACGTGGGCCAAGCCAACAACAACCAATGAGTTGTATGATAGTTTATCTGCCTTTATGCTGAGCATCATAGAAGAGCAAAATGCCAAGTTTGATCACCTACAAGATCAGATCACACAATTGGCTAAGAACATGAAAGTGATTGCTAATGCGTATGAAGAAATTAGAAGTGTTATACCCTCTATATCAACTCCACCTCAACCTGGACCCTTTGATCCTACAAAATCTGCCACTCGTAAACCTCCAAGTCCCTTCATGCTAGAATCTCTCGAGCCTACTACTGAACCTGTTGTTGTTGAGGCTACTAGTACCATGGCCACCCCACAGGCCTCCAGCAATGAGACAAGCCTCGGTCCACCCTTAGACTACGCCACGAAAGAAGAGGAACCTCATGTAGAAGGCCCTCATGAGCCTACGATGGATAATGTTGCTCAGGAATCAATTCTGTCATCTCAAGAATTTGAGCACATGGAAAAATTAATAGCAGCTATCACCTCTCCACCAATCATTCAAGCTGTACTAGATGAGGAAAGAAGCCTAGTTCCTTACGTAGATGCTACTAGCATTACACATAATGCAATTGTGCAAGCTAAAAAAAAAAAGACTTGATGAAATGTTTTCACCTCCTACACCTCATTATTCTCCAAAGTTTGGTCTCTCTATCGCACAAAGAGCCAGATTTGCAAATCTTCAGAGGGAAGTTTAGGAGATAATCTCAAATGCTGAGGAAGATCTCCCTAAAACACCACCAGCAGTATCTCTTCCTCAAATCCCCTTCTCAGTGCCATTCATCCTTATCCCTCTTCATGCTTTTCTAGTGTCACAAATTCCTCCTCTTGTTATTGCATGTACCAGTACCTGATGATGCCAAAAAGGGGGAAAAGAAGGTTAAGCAAACTGGGAAGCCTGGAAAGTCTGAAGTTAGGCAGTCAGGCAAAGGCAAAATAAAGATCAAGCTCAAGCCTAAGAAGAAGTGATTGCTAGATCCTTAGGGCTGTTTGTTTCCATTTTTATTGAAATGTTAATCTTGCTTTTGAAATATTTTTCTCCTGTACTCATTGAATCACTGTACTGAACTTTGAATGAATAAAATGTGATTCCATATTTTCCTTCTACTCTTCTATATGTGTTGTACTTATCTTTAAAATTTAATGCATATATTGAGGGGGAGTTCTTAGAAGCAAACACAAGTATTAATCTAGTTTGCGAGTTGTTTTCTCATTATCAAAAAGAGAGAGAATGTTAAATCAAGTGTTTTGATGATTCTAAACAACTAGAGCTTGGAAGAATGATATCAAAGGAATATAAGAACAAACAAGTGAAGAAATCTAAGAAGAAATATGTGAAGAATTAGACATTAGGATTTCTCATAATGTACACAAGGATAAAAGGTTTTGATCTTCACTTGCTCAAACTCCCACTACATTTAAATATGTTTTTTATGTTATCCTATGTTAAAATATATTAGATTTGAAAACCACTGACTAACAGACAAATTCTAAATTGATAAACCTTATATATTTTGTTTAATATAAAACTTTACTGATTGAAATTCGAAGTTCTAAAGATATCACCTCTCACAGACAAATTTCGGGTATTGAAATTCAAATTTCAAGTCAAGTATAGTTAGTGTAAAATGCAAAATTCATCTAAAGTTATGTCAACATTCATCTGATATTGAAGTGGAAAAAGAGTTTAAAAATAGTACCTCTAACAGATGAATTTTAAATCTCAAAATTTGAATTTTAAAGTAAAGACTTGTAAATCTGCTCAGAGGTGTCTTTGATAGACAAATTTTGAAAGTACGAAATTCAAATTTCAAAAGATAGAACTCTTGTGCCATGTTAAGCTAAGCTCTGACAAATGAATTTTGGGCTTCCAAAATTCGAATTTTGAGAGCACTGTAGAAATATGAGACAACTGTTCACATCCAACAGATACAATTTGGATATAAAAATTCGTATGTTCTAATATAAGATATATTTGACAAAATCAAAATTCGAATTTCACTTTTGAACAAACGAATTTTCAAAGTTAAACGGTAAAGACTTCAACTTATGGTCTCTACAAAATTCGTCTGTTGACACCCAAAATTCAAATTTTAATGTGTTAGATGCATTACATGCGGGTGGTGAACGGATAGTTTTATAGAGTAACCGTTGGGTAACATCTCTAATGACTAAATATTGTGTCTAACAACTAGTTAAGACACAAATCTATAAATAGAACTTTATTTGAAATTGTGGGAAACAATTTAATGCTGTAAATACCAAAATTCTGTTGAAATATTGAGTCAATGTCTTTTACTCTCTCACACTTTATTTACTGCACTTCAACTATCTCATTTACTCTATATTAGAGAGTTTTCATTCTGTATAAAATCTTTTCTTCATTTGGAAGAAGGATATTCTTGTGAGGGATTATCACAGGGGATTTGGAAAATACTTTGTAAGAGTGAGGTTATCACAATGGATTTGGAAAATACTTTGTAAGAGTGCAAAGTGTATACTTAAGAGCTCTTAGAACAGAGTATAAGATTGTACTGTGGCATTGCAACGAGCCCACTGAATTCTTACAAGATAGTGAAAATCTCAAGTGGTGACTTGAAAACTAAATGTAGGTCAAGTAGAGTAGACCGAACTAAAATAAATCTCTGTGTCATTTCCTCTTTTACCTTGCAACTCTCTTTTATATTCTGTACTCTCTTTTCTACAACTTTTGCTATCATTGTATTACCACAACTTTGCAGAAAAATTTTAAACTTTCCAATTCATCCCCCTCTTAGGAAGCCAGCAAATCTAACAACTACAACATGGTCCCTCAGCTTGCTCCACTTACAGTTAAGCTACCACGTCTAGTGATTGCCCAAGGTAGACCAAGTAAGCGACATGGTGACCATTTGTCAACTCAATCACCGGTTGCGGCTTTAGAAGAGGAAAAAAATCAAAATGTAGTGAGAGATGATGATGAACAAAATTTGGAAGCTACTCCTTCTTCAGATATTTTTACTCAATATAATTACATGCCACCATCATCCGTATCCCAATTAAGCTAGTCCAATTTAGATCAATTTAGGTTATTCATGTCTTTATTGGAGAATTTGCCACTTTTTGAGTCTGAGTATAACAATTACATATTTGAAATAAGTGGATTATCAAATGAAGCCCCCTTAGCAGTCGATTTCTCCAATTGAGTCTTCAGTATTTGATCTAAATACCCTATTGGTTACAACTGCTAATGAGTCACCCTAAATCTCAACATGAAGAACCCATAAGACAGGGGTAACCACAATGTGCTTGAAGAAGATCAAGATGTGATACAGAAAGTCATTATGTATAAGGTAAATAATCTTTTTCTGTGAAATAAAATTTTTTATCTTTAATTTATGTAAAAATTGGCTTTATTAATTAAAAATTAATAATTACTAATTAATTTGTTAAAATAGTTTATGTTTAAAATTAATTTTTATTATTTGTAGGTTTTTAATTATTATAATACTCAATTATTAATCATTACCTAACATTTATTATTATTGTTAACAATTATTATAATCATTACCTAATAATTATAATAATTAATTAATTTATAATTTCTGATAATTATAATTATAATAATTAATATTAAAAAAATTAATGCAAATCGTTCACAATTTGTATTATGTTTAAAATAAATAAATGCAAATCGTGATTGAGATTTATGATTTGTGTTATTTTGTCTAAAAAAATAAATATTACAAATCATGATCTGATGTTCCGATTTAATTTGTAGTATCTTAATAAAATTTTTTACATTTGTTGTATTTGGGAAATATCTTTTTATAATTGTTGTGTTTCGCTCAATATGTCTTTGACAAGTGTATTTCTGTTGGTTCTAACTTCAATTTTGCAGCTACATGAACTATTTAAATTATACTTAACTTAATAATAATGCTCAAGTACAAAATACCTAAAAACATTTCTACTCTTAATTATGTCACAATAAGAAGATCTGAAATATCATTGTGTCAAATAGATGCGTTGGGTGTAAAGTCTAATTAAAGATAAAATTTGTTATGTACTTAAATTAATTCGGTATCATACTAACTAATTATTGCTGGGACTACATCCACATATATCTCACTGTAATAGTCATCCCAAAATATAATTAATTTGCTTTCTTTAAACTTTTTTAAAAAAATAACAATATTTTGATGCTTGTATTTTTAGTCCTCTAAACTAGAAGGATCAAAATTGGGAAGCATTTTTATTTTTCTTTTGAATATATGAGAAAAGTCATAATCAATTCAAATTTTTTTTAATGATATAATTCACGCAATTAGAGAGAGACAACACATACTATTATAGTTATCTCTTTTTAGTTGTAGAGAAAAAGATATTATTTGAAAAAGCAACACCAACATAAATAATAATAATAACTAAAAATTCATTTTGCCCAACATGATAGTGTCAAGAATAAACATAGAGTAAACATAAAACGCTATTATTGCTTGCCTCACAAGTAACTGCGTTAAAAGGAACATTAAAGAATCATTTATTATATAATCAGCCTTCTAGATGCACCTTGGTCTCCTTAGTCCTTACTACAAACAAGCATAGCCAACGCGTTTCTCTTACACTATACTATATTTGTACCAAGGTATTAACCAAATCATTATACTGTGAAAGAGTACAACGATAACAAAAATATATAAATAAATAATGAATATCTTCCAAAAATTTTAAGAGTACCAAAAAAAAAGTTATAGAATTATCCACTTTTTCATGTTTTGAATAAAAAAGTACATGCAGCTAATTTTAAAATGAAGATTTTTTTTTTATATAAATTATGTGAAAGTTTGGGTCTAGTGACTTCAGGGTCTTAAATGTGAATGTATTGAACTTAAGTTAAATTATGGAAGAACCAACAAAAAAATCCTTAAAGAAACTATATGAGATTATGTGTTTTTTGAGGTTATTGGGTTAAAGTTTAAATATCGAAAATATAAAAATAAAAAAATTTCTCAGATCCAATTATGTGAGATCATCCATGTCTAAAAAAAAAAAATCTTTACCCCTACATTGTTCGACATATATGAGTAGGGGTATGATGATATATTCAATAAAATAAATTTTAAAATTTTAAAATATGTACATAAAAAAAATTGTATATGTTTACCAGAAAAGTCCCCTTATACATATACACAAAAATATTTAAATATAAGTAAGGAAAGAAAAAGACAATCATTCCAAAAGGTAACAACCCATAAAAAAATACACTTGTTGAAATGAATAAACAAGTAAATTCATTTTTATATATTAACTATATATATAATTACCATATAAAAAAGAAATGATATGAAAAATTAAGTTGAAACAAAAATTTTAATTTCATTTTTATCCTTATTCATCCCATTAAGATTTTTTTGTATCCGTATTGAAAAATTTGGCAAAAACATGTAATAATATTTAGATGGCAGAATATATTATAAGTAGCTCATAATATTAATATAATAATAATTTCAAGGTGATGCGTATTGGCTCAGACGCAACGCAGATGACGAATAGGTCAGTGCTTTTTATTGTCCCAAAAAGGAATACCCAATCAGAAAAAGTATGGTTGGTTCCTTGCTCCTCACGCCATCTTTTACTGTTTGCTCTTCTTTGACTTGTCCTGGACTCTTTTATCAAACATTTTTGCTTATTATAAAAAAAATTGTTATTTATCATAGAAGCCATCTTATTTATTCACAGTTCACACCTCCTTCTTCCTCCTCTGTGCTTCTTCTCAATTAATCCTTACATCCTCTTCACCTAATCAATATTTCTACTCTGCACTCCAACATTTTCCCCAGAATCATCACTCAACTGGAAAATGAAGGTGAGATTTTCCCACTCTTTCTTTCACATGTCAATTTCTTATCCAATCCTCAACCATACTTTGTTTTCTGTTTCTTAATTTCCAGTTTCTCCATTCCTCCATGATCTGAAACTCTCAGTTCTGTAAAATATAGTTCTTTCCTCTGATAAACCTGGTGGTTTAATTTGATTCAGTCTGTAACATGTGTTGCAGAAAGTGGTGCTGAAGCTGGACTTGCATCATGACAAGGCGAAGCAGAAGGCCATGAAAATGGTTTCCACCATCCCAGGGATTGACTCCATCGCCATGGACATGAAGGAGAAGAAGTTAACGGTGATCGGTGACGTAGACCCGGTTCATGTGGTGGGCAAATTAAGGAAGTTCTGGTACGCTGAGATTTTGACGGTGGGACCTGCAAAAGAACCAGAGAAGAAGAAGGAAGGAGGCAAGAAGGAGGAAGACAAGAAGAAAGACCAAAACGAACAGATTTCTGAACTCGTTAAGCTTTACAAGGAGTACAATCCTTCCATGACTACCTACTATTGTGTCCGAAGTGCTGAAGAAAATCCAAATGCTTGTGTTATCTGTTAGTTTTCATGTTTCAGATTAGTTTTTAATTTATTACTGTTCAGTTACTGTAATCGCAACGTAGAATCTGTAATAAAACAATATGTATAGACTGGCTAGTAATTATAATTTTATAAAACTTCAGGTTTCATTTAAAAAGAAAATTGTCTGCATCGGGAATCATGACTTGATGATGATGTCAAAGTTTTTTAAAAGAAGATTAAATATAAAATGACGGATTAAAATTGATTGGAAAATCAGGGCATGGCTTGTCTCCAAGTTTTTTGCCCTGACCTCTTCCGATCTACCTTGTATTCATCTAGAGAAACCAGTATGCTGGGACCTAGATATAAGTTGGACCTGGAAAAAGCATTATGTTGATGGCGACCTAAAAAAATTTGGCTCTCTCTCTCTCTCTCTCTCTCTATGTATATATATATATATACAAGAGTATTGAAAACTGATCTAAACCAAACTAAATAGAGTCAAAACTGACCTAAAAAAAAATTTATTTTGGTTTTTGTTGTTCTAGAAGGAACTCGATTTGGTTTGATTCAATTTCAATCTTTCGAAAATTGAACCATTATTTATTTTTTTAAAATTTAAATACTAAAAATTTATTTAATAAATTTTCTTTTGTATTATCCATTAATATAAGTCTTCTAAATAAAAAAAACTCCAAAATAAAATTATAAGACATTTATTAGTTTAAGAGAAAGAATATAAATAAATATATTGTCATAATTAATTATATGAATGTATCAATAAATAAATAAAAATGTAAAAAATAACAAAAATTTTACATAAAATATTCATAGCTTAGTAAAATATTTATATATAATTTGTGTTCATGAAATATTTATATGAAACTTATTTAATTTAATTTTTCAAGAAAATAATTAATTTTTTAAAAAAAAATCAGTTTAACATGTTCCAAATCAAACCAAATAGAACCAAACTGAAATTGGAATTGAAGGTTAAAAACAAAACTGAAAAAGTCCTAAGAGATGTCAACCCACTTAGTTTGGTTTGATTTGATTTTTATCTCAAACCAAACCAAATCGAGCATTTAAACACTTAAGTATATATATACTATATTAAAATAAACTTTACAATCGGTTATATATGTTCTTACCAGTGATCATCATTAAAAAACACTGGATCATTTAACTGGTGATTTATTGGTTAGAAATTAAGATAATGCTGACGATTAAGTACTTGAGATTGAGTATAATATGTATGGATTTCACATGTTCAGATCATTTTATTATTTGGGCAAAAATTGGTGTCAGATATGGAGGTAGGTCGTTACAGAGGAAAACAGAAATGGGAATGGGAACAAGACAGAATACTTGCTATAAGTAAGTAAATTATTGGACCATTTCAAATCATAATGAAAAGTATCCTTTTAATTAACTGTTTTCTGTGTGTCATTGTTAAACATTGCAGTAGTCAAACATCAGACCACCGCCTCTTCGCATAGTGATACAAATTTGATGGGTTTTTAATTAATTTATCTTTCTTTGGGCTTGGCCTCTTAATAAAAAAAAAATCAATACTTTTGTCCCTAGTCATCAGTTTTATGCGTACCTTAAGAACAAGTACGTCATTGTTTTAATTATTGGAAAGGAGATAGTCCTTTTATTATTCTCCAAATGCTTCCAGTCACATATAATTCATATATGCTATGGCCAATATATATATATATATATAATTCATATATGCGACGGCTTTTTTGACACCACATCAATTTATTGTTTAAACAAATTTTCCTAGTTTAATTAGACATGTTTACTTATGTATTACACAAAAAAAATAAATTATACAATTCATGGCAAAGCAGATCCTTTACTGCTTCACATATATCTATAGATATATTTTAAATTTAAATCTAAACTTTTGTGTGAGATTTGCAATTTAATCTATAAGTGATTAATAGAGGCAGCTCAACAAAGAAGCCCGACCCGTAAACTTGAGGGCATGTGCTGACCCAAAGGTGAAGAAGAAATTAAATATATTATTCACAATATATAAAGCAATTATCAAACTATAATTAATTAGGACGCAAGAAGGAATAGTAGACTTCCTCACGCACCACTTTCTAGCTATAATCAATGAAAAATGAAAGATATCAACCAGAGCGTTGACAAGTTGAGTAGGAGGTTGAGTGGTTGACTCTTTCAATTCTCGAAATATTTGTATTCGTTCTCTCTGCAAATTATATATATAGACCCTTTATACTACTTCATGTTTTACTTAAAACCCTTTTAACTTAATCACATAAATTAAAAATTAGAATTAAAACTAATTAATTATTTTAATTTTTTTTTTAAATTTCAATAATTTTTTAAAATTACTCTTGATCTCTTTCTCTTTCTCTTTAGATACATTAAATATGAGTATTTTTTAAAAATATTTAATAAATATTACCTCGTATATTTTAAAGAATCTTATATTTAGAATCAGGATAAAAGACCTTATATATAGGACCGAAGGGAGTATAACACATTTTATATAAGAAGTTTTTAGTCTAAAATACAGGGTATTGAATTTTTGTCTTCTCATATTATCCATATTTTTAATTTTTCCCTATTCGTCATTTATAATCTTACAATGATAATAGAATAGAGTATTTAATAAAAGTAAAATAGAAAATATTGGTACTTTTTACATTAATTTTAGATAAAAAAATAATTTATATATATATATAATTGATATAAAATACCTTATAACATAAATTAGAGAGTATATATATGCCTTATCCAAATGTCACCATCAAATGACATTATGTATATGCTTTGTCTTCCAGAATATCTACATGCTAATAAGTGCTGAAAAACACAAAAATGATTAATTTTTCATCCTCCTTTAGCTTTTAACTACTTTACAGATTAAAATATTTAATTAAAAATAGTTAGAATTCTTAATTTTTTTAAAAAAAATTATCATAATTTTTTAAAATTATCCTAATTAAATTATATTATCATCTTAATTATATCTCTTTTAACTTCTCTCCACCATAACTCTTTGAAATATTTCCAAGAGGGATAAAAAAAATTTTTAAACATTGCATACATTTTAGTAAATGACTTATATTTTGAATAGTTTGTGAAAGAGGATGACTTAGACAAATTAAGGAGTATGGTAAGAAGCCTTATCACTTGAAATGATTCAAGTCCAAGAGAAGCCAATTTGAAGATATTATTTAAAAGACCATGTACTTCACTAAAATAGCATATGACTTAAGCATTATTGAGTTTATTAGTATTAATTTCGTTTTTATTAATTATAGGCTAAACTTTGTTAATTAATAAAGCCCAATTAATTAGTTAGTAGTCTTTTCAATAGCTCACCTTGTAAATAAGCATGTCATATGCTCAACATGTGATTTCATTAATGTGGTGGCATGTTTATAAGGGTTTAGGTATTATTTTTATTAATTATTTTAATGAATTTTCATTATTTTATTTTAAGCCTTTATTTTTACTAGCATTCTAAGTCCAATAACAGTGTTATTTGAGCCTAAAATCTCTTAATCACATTAGTATATTTAAGCCCAAATTGATTAGGTTTTTCAGGCTTATTAGGTTAGATTTTACCTTACATATTTAATGCTAACTTTTATCTACGTTTTTCAGATTTAGATGAATAAAAATTTCAGTTTTATGAGTTTTCCTCTTACATTTTTTTGAGTGCTAGAAAGAATACTATGATCTATCAAAGAATTGGTCAATCCTACCGAAACTAGAGTTCAAGAGACCAGTTCTCTTAGATTCTACTTCTCAAGACCAACATCTATCCTTCTTATCTTCTCTATTATTGTTTTTTTTTTGCTACTATTTTTGTCCGTTTTGTTCATTTTCTTTGCTGTCTAGTTGTCATGTTACTTGTTTTGCAAAGATTCGGATGTCATTCACTTCAAATGGGTACTTTTGATTGATTCTATAAGAGTTCATTTATCAGTTTGATCTTTAAAAAAATGACTTATATATAATTTAAATCAGAATGAGTAGCAGTAGTTTGCTAAATTGTTGATCATGGGGGGACACACAAAAGACCTTTTTTTTTTTTAATTTAAAGAATCATCCACCAACTAATTTACATTTCAACTATGTCAAGTTTTAAATATAACGGGAAGCTTTTGCAGTATAATTTGTTTCGTTTACAAAGTTCGAACACAAGATTTTTAAGAAATATTGAATTTCTTTTATTCAATTTAGTCATGTATGAAAAAAGGCCTTTTACATTATTGGCCTAAGGAAGAAGTTTTATCAAAGAATTGATGTTTCTTCATTGATATCTTACCTTTAGCTTTTCTATTGAACAAATTGTCTGCAAATTTATAGGTGTGTGTCTTTATCTCTATGTACTGAGAAAGTGTATCTGATATTTTAGTTATAAAATTAAATCTAAATATAAAATTTTTAGTTATATAAATATGCAAAAGATTCATAGAGATTGATCAGAGAAAAGTTGAGTCCACCACTGTCACAAAATACAAATAAAACAGGCAAGTCTTTTTTCACAAGTCTTCAGTGTTAGAAATGTTTTAAATTATGTGACCTGATATAGATTAAATATAAGATAATAGATAGATTTTCTTTAGTCATATTATTGAGAAAGATCTATAAATTACCTACATTTAAATTTAAAGTTTATATCAACAATATAATTAAATTTAATCTGTTCATTTGGTACTTAATGGGTAAACCATATTAAAACTAATTCATTATAAATTGATTATTTTCCTGCATATTAAAAGCACGTACTCCATCAAATAGTATTACTTAATATTAAGAGTTAGGATTAAGGAAAATAAATTAATTTTGACATCAAATTTACATTGCTATTATATTCAAGTAGCGTATTACAAAGCTTTTGAACTCTACTACATACCATTGAACTTCTTTCACACAGAACCTATGATTCTGAGTGAAAAAAGAAAAAAAAAAAAAAAAAACTCTAATACGATAGTGACTAAAAATCAAGCATGCATTCCAAGGTGCAGGAATTTCCTGTTATTCTTCTGATAAATCAAAGAAGCAAACAATCTCACGATCTGTACTTCTAAAACACTCTAAGAAATCATAACATCAAACTCAAGTGGAAGCCTTGACCAGAGGAGATTGAGGCATAGATGAATGAGGTGACATCAATATATCATCCACCCTTCTGGACTTGAAGCTCAGCCTGAAACTACTCTGCCAACACAATTTCTTTGAAGGCAACGTCACCTCCTTACTCTGAAGAACAAAGCTTCGGATTCTCGTCAAGGCAACTTCCACAGTTCTTTCGTCCATATTCGCAAAACAAACCCTAAACCACCCTGCTTCACTGCAATGGAAAGAAGAACCTGGGGAAACATTGATCCTAACTTCATCAATTATCACTCTCCACAACCCCATTTCTTCTTCCACTGTCTGCTTCTTCAGAAGCCGACTCAAATCCATCCACAAGAACGGACCAGCATTACTCTCCAAGCAGCTTATGCCAACCTTAGCAAGTCCTTGGGTGAAAAGTTTATACCTTTTGGCAAGTTGGTTTGCGTTTTCCGCAAGAAACCTCTCAACAAATTCATCATCTGATAGCATTGACGCAATTAGGTGTTGGGTTTGTGAGGACACTAATCCGAAGCTGGACATTTTGCGAGCGCAGTTTACGACTGCATCGTTGTAGGAGTATATGATTCCAACTCTGAAACCTGGGAACCCCATGTCCTTGGAGAGACTATAAACGATATGGATGAGGTCACGGTTACATTCGAGGTTGTCTTCTTCGATGATCTCGGCTATGCTGATGAAAGCAGGGTGGGAGAAAACTGTCGCAGAATATATTTCATCGCAGATAAGGTGGATTCCCTTTTCATTGATGAATCTCACCACAGTTCTTAACGTGTCTCTATCCATGATTGTGCCTAATGGATTTGATGGATTGGTGATAAGTAAGCCCTTCACTCTGATATCTTTCTCTGTGGCTTTCTGAAATACAGATTCTAATGCTGTCCTTGTCAGCTTGAAGTTATTAGAACTGTCACATATTACTGGAACAAGTTGAACTCCTGTTCTCCACCTCAAATCCCGATCGAAACTGCATCACCAAACCCAGGTTTATCAGATTATATAATCAACAAGTCAATTAGATTAAAACTAATCAATTAAGTATATGCAGATGCATATAAGAAGAAATCTGAGGACAGAAATAGATGGCATTACCCAGGATAGTATGGAGTCGGTACAAGAAATGCATCACCAGGATCTGCTAGACAGAAGGCGGTGACCTCGTGAGCTCCGGTTGCTCCACCGCTCATAACGATACGGTCTGGGTTGAATCTGACTCTGTTTCCTCTTGCTCTTGCCATGAATTTGGCCACAGCCTATTAAAGTTAGGTACATGTTAATGTTACAGAAAAGTTCATGAAGATGAAGTTCGTGCCTAGAAAGGTGGGTGGGTGACCTTTTTAAGAAGATGATATTTACCTCCACTATATATATCTATTACTAAATACGTGGCAAATCATTCTTAGGAAATATTCTACATGTCCTTACAGAAACTTTCGGAAACTCATAAAAAAACAATATGAAGCTGAGACTTGAGAGTAGAGAATTTTTTTTGTAATTAGAAGTTTATGCATGTTTTCTGGACAAATTTTAAACGGCCAACCTTTGTTTTTACAGTAAAATATGTCTTTATGAACTATCCAATACCTAATTAATTATATGCAAATTATGCTTTAAAGTTAGTTAAGTTTATAATGTTCAAGACATAAAGTGATTTGACAAAGTTCTGATTGTGACCCACAGTTCTGAACTCCGGCAAACCATGATAGTCCTGGAAGTTAGCTATGGCCTTGAAATCGCCTACTCCTTCAGGAGTACAAATGGAAGCCTCTGGATTCCTCATAATCCAATCCTTAACGAAATCAAAACTAAGCTGCGAAATGTAACAGAAGATAGGTCAGTTCTTGCTCCAAACTAACTGAACAATCACTCAAACCTCAGATTCGAGAGCGTACTATACCTGATTTTCTGCTAGACCCATCTGGATAACCCCATTAGGATTGTTGGTGAGATGAAATGGGTTACTTTCATAAGCCTTCCATCCATCAAAGTATGGCGAGTCTTCAGCGTGGCCATTGCCCATAGCTATCTTAGACAACAATTGAGGTTTATTTTCGCTCATCAACCCCATATGCTCAATGCTTATTATTTGTGCTTCAAGCTTGACGAGTGAAGTGAGTGAGGTGGTGGGAGAAGAATGAGTTTGGAAGGAAATGTTGAAGATGGGAACTAGAGCTGCAAGAGGAGGACTTAAATATGGATGGTTACGCGTAAACTACAGCGAAAGGAATCTGAGCTGAGTCTAATTAAGGAAGGAAGGTTCCCGTGGAGGAAGGAGTCTGAAGTGTCAAGCCAGACCAATAAGTGATAGTTTGAAAGTTGGATGCAGAGTGAGTGGGTGGCTGTCAAAGTCAAGACCTACCATGAATTAATGATTGAGCAACGTGTATTCTCTATGTACAATGCGTTTTTTTTTTGGTCAAAGTAAAGACCTACCATGAATACCATATGTACAAGGAGTTTATGCATTGAAAAACATTAATATGTGAGGTTGTCTATGATTGATTGTGTGTGTGTGTGTATATGGGAGATGTGGTATTCTTTTTTTATATTAATCTTTTTAAATGGTTTATATATTATATTATTACTCCATTTGGTACATAGAAAATAAATTAAAAAAATTGTGTAGAAAAATATAAAAGTTATATTCAGTATATGGTAAAATAACTTTATTAAAAAAAGAGCTTTCTATGTTTAAGATAGCTTTATCTCATTCTTGTTTCCTTTCTCATTTCCACTTGATACTGAAAACGTCCATATATAATGCATTCATTTCATGATTAGAAAAGTCAAACTCTTTTTATTTTTGGTGAAAAAGGTCAAACTCTATGATTGATGTAGGTTTCAACGACGGGGTTTCATTTGTAAGATGATGTAATAATAAAAGATGATTTAAAATGAACAAATGGAGATCTTTCTACCAAAATTGAACTGAAAATTTACAGAGGCACTAAATTGCTTTTCAATTGAACTAGGTATGATAGAAAACTGCCACTTGCATTTGTCACATATATGACTTGTATTTGTGCTTTCTCACAATCACTAATTTTCTCCTCTAGCAAGGAAAAAGGAAGAAGAAAGTACAGTATATTTAGAAGGAAGTACAATATTGTACTTATTATCTAATTACATGATTAGTTACTTTTAAAAAAAAAAAGAATTACACGATTAGTTTAAAAACTGTGAAATTTTAACAAAAACACTTTCATAAACTTTAAAAGCTTTTATATGCTTTGTAGTACATTAAATAAAGTTTAATAAATGAATGAGTCATACTATTCATGATTTGTAAATAATAAGTTTTACTATATTAACATATGATGTATTAATGTAGCAAATATCCTCATAAAAGTAGTGTTTGGTGTTAAGGAGTGTGTTGTTACATTTTAAAATTTTAGATTTTATGTAATTTTGTAAATTTATTCATCAAATGGGCTTCTAAAAGTAATATAAGATGATTAAAAATCAATATACCAAATAATATAAAAAAGCACCCCATATTATATGTAAATAATGAATAATACTATTTCAGACTACATATAATATATGGAAAGATGTGTCTAATCAATTTTAAAATAAACCCATGTTATAGCTTCACAGAGATATTAATCTTCACTTTAATTAGACTTAACGCTCACTTGATATACTTCTAAAATAGTTAATTCCCATGAAGTGTACTTCCCATAAATATACTTCACTTTAAACTTTATATAATATATATAATTTGCTTGTTTCACTTTTTACCAAATTAATTTTTTAAATAGTTATATTATATTATATTGTTAAAAATAAAAACACCATTTTTAATTTGAAAAATGATTAAAAAATTAGGGATATATTGGGAAAATTATAAAAAAATAAAAAAAGCTCGAGAAGTAAAACTTTATGAGATGAGGCTTAACTTTCTAGGAAATAGAAAATTTTTGTGAACCAAACAAGACTAAATAATCTATTTCTTTAAAAGTTTAATTTCTCTCTCTTACTTCTCTCCTATCAAGAAGTGACATCTAAAAATTTTATTTATGTACAGGAACATTCGAATTTTTTAAAGAAAATACATAACCTGAAAAAAATATGGTATCTGTATATTAAAAAAAATCAGTCTAATAAATAGTGAATAAATAATGATAGATTATTTCGTTTTATACTGATCTTGCATCAATAAATAATATATAAGTAATTATAAATGATATGATTTTGTACAATATATATTAAATATTATTTTAAAAAATCACTGCTAAAATGTTCTTGTCCAAGTCTGAGTTGAAGTGGTGGAAAAAAGAAAAAAAAAAGTCTTTGAGTTGAAATTTGTACCGTCACGCATGGGTTTAATGAATCAAATAGTATGTTTATTTTCAACACAAAACTATGAATTGAAGATCTTCATTCTAGGCTTCATCTTCGGGTTCTTGTGGGCCATACGTTGACTTTAACACAAAGTCATATGCATAACTCCACTACTCTAGAAAGTCAGAATAATGGTGTCCCCTAAATCCTTATCTAATAAATTTCCTAAACCAAGTTGATCTAATCCAACTCACTCTGCGGTCTGCACAAACACAGAATTTTGAAAAGGTAAAATTCCATATACACCGTATTATCCTTTTTTAGAAGGCAATTTTAACTATTTCATGTAAATTAAGAAAGTTAATTATATTCTTAAAATTTTAAAAAAATAAATATTTTTTTATTTTTATTTATTATAATAATACAATTTTTATTAAATAAGATTTTCAACCAATATTAAGTAGGAAAATATGAAACCAATTAAAATAAAATTAAGAATATTATACCATCAACCAATTATATAAAAACTTCAATGACATGTTACAAGGTCAACAAATAAATTATTAAGGGAAAAATAGGAATAATATTATTAAACATTGCATAGTATCTTATAAAAAGAATCAAGAAAAGTTTTTAGAAGATATCTTATAAAAATGACTAGAAAAAATTTCTAAAATGCGTCTTATAAAAAGGATTAGAGGAGTAAGCTTCATAGAAATAAAATATTTTCAAAAAAGTTCTTGGAATTTGCTAAATCTCTATTAGGTATCAAGGTATTGATTTGGAAATTTAAAAATAAGAAAAATAGGCTTTTGCCTTTGAGTGGATCATTGGAAATTGTGTAGATTAGTTGGAAATATATGTTAGATCAATTGAAAAAATTCTATGGATCAAGAACAACATTCCCCTTAAGTAAATGGTGATATTCTATTTCAGACTGATCCACATGGATCTACAATTAATCCATAGAGATTTTCAACTTATCCACACAATTTCCAACTAATCCATACTCCTTCTAGTTCTTAATATAAGACCATTTTAACTTTATCACGAGAATTAAGAAAGGGAATCAAAGTTAATTAACTACCTCAATTTCTCCGAAAATTCTAATATTTTTCCAAAACTACCCTTATTTATTCCCTCTCTTTTTCTTTTTTGATACATTAAATAGGGACATTTTTTGGAAATGTATAATAAATACCACCTCATATACTATAAAGGATCTTATATTTAAGATCAAGACAAAATGTCATATATATAGGACCGGAGGGAGTATAAGATAAAAATGTCTTTTCCTCATTATTATTTTTCCAAATTAGTACCTTCGAATCTGTTAGAAATTTAATAAATTTTAGGGATCTTTTGAAAATATCTTATTTCGGTGGAACTTATATAGAATTTTCCATTTTAAAAGCATATTTAGTTATGATTTTTTTTATAGGTTAAAGTATACTATTACTCCTTAAATTTAAAAAAAATTTCATTTTGGTTCTTTAATTTTTTTTAATTTTCTTTTGGATCCTTTAACTTTCAAAACATAATTAAAGGTTATCTATTCCTTAATTAACACTGTTAATTAATTTAATGAAAAATGTTAACATGTAAGTTTTAAAGTCAACTAAAAAAAATCTAATCCAGTGTTAAGCTTAAGTAAATAAACTAAGAAATATAAAAATATATATGGTCGATAACTCAACCAAAAAATAGTCTGATTTTTATTTTTCCCCACACAATAAATGGAATAAAAAATTATTTGCTTTATATGGCTGGATAATGTTGTTATAAATAAACTACTTTAAATCTATGTTTTGGTTGAGTTGACTTTAAAAATTACATGTTAACATTTTTTGTTAAGTCAATTAAAGGTGTTAGAAAAGAAAATTTATGATTATATTTTAAAAGTTAGAAGATAAAAAAGAAACTTAATAAAGTTAAAGGACCAAATTGAAATTTAATATAAAATTAAAGGATTAAAGGTATTCTTTTTCCTTTTTATATATGATTATTTTCAAAGTTCTGTTGAATCAAGTGTTTTGATAATTTCAAACCAACCTTCAAGAGTTTGGAATAAAGATATCAAATGTGCACGAAAGATTTCAAGTGAAGGAATTATAGAAAAATTAGTGCAAGAATAGATATAGAATGTTTAGTAATGTTTTAATTTGAGTATAAGACTTTGATTTAGTGAAAAGATGTTTTAAAACCTTGATTCTATGTTAATTCATGGAATATTTGAAAAACACCCACCAACAGACGAAGTTTGAAAAGTTTATATTGATATGCTGTTTTGAAAATTCGAATTTTGGCTTTGGAAATTCGAATTTCGTATTGAAAATGAACAAGTCTGAAAAGAGACTTCTCTGACAGACGATTTTTGACTCGAGAAATTTGAATTTTGATACGTGTCTGAAAAGAGCTTTCTCTGACAGACGAACTTTAGTTTTTGAAAATTCAAATTTCAGATAAAATGCAACTTATAAAAATTGAAAAATTCGTCTGAGAATATGTCAAAGTTCATCTGAAACCAAGTTTAGTTAGGGCTTCAAAATTGCTCACTGACAGACAAACTTTGAACATAAAAATTTGAATTTCAGAAACAAAGCTTGTGAGTCTGTTATAATGATATGTTGACATATGAATGACAGTATTTAGAAATTTGAACTTTAAAGTAAGTCTGAAAAGAGGTCTCTCTGACAGACGAATTTTGCCATTTGAAAATTTGAATTTCGAATTGATAAACTATTGTGCCTCATTGAACCAGCTTCTGACAGACGAATTTTGGGTTTCAAAATTTGAATTTCGAAGGTATTGTAGCAAAATGAAATTACTGTTCACACTTAACAGAAAGACTTTCAACATGAAAATTCATATGTTCCAACATAGAATCATTTTCTAAAGATGAAAATTCAAATTTTGCTTCATAACAGATGAACTTCGGGAGTTCAACGTTAAAGGCTGTAGCTTTCGGTTTCTGTGAAATTTGTCTGTTAACCAGCTGAAATTCAAACTTTGAGTGTCAGAAGCATTAAATGAGGTTGGTAAATGGATAGTTTCTCAAAGTAACCATTAGGTAACGTCTCTAACAGCTAGATCTTGTCTCTAACGTATAGTTAGGGCAGAAATCTATAAATAAAACTTCATTTGAAGATGTGGGTAACGATTTTAACTTTGTATATACTGAAACTCTATCAAATCACCTACTCAAAGACTCTTACTCTTACATACTTCATTCTTTGTACTTTAACTTTCATATACATTCTGATTAAGAGAGTTTATTCATTGTAAATAATCTTATCTTCATTTAGAAGAAAGATTTTCTTGTGAGGGGATATCACAAGGGATTGGGGAAGCACTTAGTGAGATTACAAAGAGAGAAAGTGTGAGCTCTAGAAACAGAGCATCAACGCTGTACAGTGACATTTGCAAGAAGCCCACTGAATTCTTGCAGAATAGTGGAAAATCTCAAGTGGTGGCTTGGGGACTGGACGTAGGTCAAGTTGAGAGACCGAACCAGGATAAATATCTAAGTCTTCTTTTCCCTACTGCTATTTTTACTATTTATTCATTTATACTCTGTTTTACCATCACACTTTGCTTTCTTCACTTTCTTGATGTTTTGCAGAAAAATTTTTAATCTTCTCAATTCACCCCCCTCTTAGAAAGCTAGCTTATCTAACCAGTGGTATCAGAGCCCAAATTCCCAATCAAAGGATTTTACAGTCTGGGAATTACAATGGCTAGCTTTGGAAAAAGCATATTACCAGAGGGAAACAACACAAATAGACCACCTGGCTTTAGTGGAGAACACTATGGTTATTGGAAGATGATGATGCAAATCTATCTCTAGTCCATTGATCTGGACATTTGGTCCATCATCCAAAAAGGAGATTTTGTCCCAATGGTATTGCATGATGATAGGAAGTATAGAGAGAAGTCAGAAGCTGAATGGAATGAGGAAGATAAAAGAAGAGTCTTGCTAAACTTCAAGGCAAAACACTGCCTGGTCAGTGGTTTGAATCAAGACGAATTCTACAGGGTCTCACAATGCTCCATAGCCAAGGAAATATGGGACACCTTGCAAATTGCTCATGAAGGAACAACTGGAGTTAGAGAAAGCACATTGAACACCTGCATAGGTGAATACAAAAGTTTTAGAATGACGGAAGGAGAAAGGGTAAAAGAGCTATAGAAGAGATTCACCCTCATTGTGAATCAACTGAAGAGTCTGGGAAATGAGTACACTCAGACAGAAAATGTCAGAAAGATCCTCAGAGCTCTCCCTCTGGAATGACAACTCAAAGTAACAGCAATAGAGGAAGTCAGAGGATAATCAATGGCCTTTGTCACAACTCTTTTTAGTAGCCTCGAGGAGTATGAAGAAAAAATGAAGGCTCTTAAGGAGGCAGGACAAGACAGAAAGAAGAAAGGTCTTGCTCTGAAAGCTGTTGAGGAGAAAGAAGAAGAATCTGACGATGGAGATGAGCTAGGTGAAGAAACTCTGGCTATGATGGTCAAAAAATTTGGAAGATTCTACAGCAAAAAGAGAAACAAGAAAATCTTCAAGAAAGGAGCAGCTGGAGATAGCCAGAGAGAAGTAAAAGAACCTGTCACTTGCTACGAGTGCAAAAAGCAGGGACATATTAAATGAGATTGTCCACAATTTCTCAAGAAACAAGAGAAAGAAAAGAAAGCTGCAGACAAAGGCAAGAAGAAAAGAGCGTACATCTCATCAATATGGGGCAATAACTCAGATGAGGAAGAAGATGATAAAGATGAAATTGCCAACATCTTTCTGATGGCATTTGTCTCTGAAGAAGCTGAAATTCCGTGCAATAGTGATCAAGAAGATAAGGTATGTGAATCTGAACCTTCTCATTCTAAATTACTAGATGCATTTCATGAGTTGCATGGTGAGTTTGTAAAGGTTTCCAAAGAATTGAAGCAAGCTAAAAAAAAGATTAACAAACTAGAATCTCAATGCAACATCTCTGAAATTACTTCTCTGCCTATTGCTGAATCTGCTTGCTGTAAATCATGTATTGAATTAAGGCAAACCAATGACTATCTAGTGAAAAGCATGCCTAGGCTTACTAAAGGTAAAGATATGTTGTTTGCTTTAATGGGAAGCTAAAGAATATCACAGGGAAAGACTAGACTTGGCTATGATCTTTGTGCCGTAAAAAAAAAATATTAAGAAAAAGAATTAGAATGTATATATGAGACATTTTGTGCATGCTAGTGGCAATAGAAGGAAAGAACATTTTTCACGGCACATTGAATCTTATGATCAACCAAGGCATGCAAAACAAAAATATTATCTGCATTGCTTTCTTCCTGTATCTCAATCCAGCAGTCCCTTTACCACTTGTCACTTCTGTAACAAGAAGGGACATATTTCTAGTTCATGTGCTTTAAAGAAAAATAAACTTGATAGGAAGGTTAAATGGGTTCCCAAAGGTACATCTATGTCTAGGGAAAAGACTACTGATAGAAAAGGACCCAAGCAAATTTGGGTACCTAAAAAAAAAATATGAACTTTGTTTTGCAGGTTTGTCTTAAAGCTAGAAAGAGGAATAAATGGTATATGGACAGTGCCTGCTCAAGTCACATGACCGGTGATAAGGAGAAGTTTATCATTCTTAGAGATAAGAAAGGAGGAAAGGTGACCTTTGGAGGTGATCAATATGGCAAAATAGTTGGCATTGGCATTGTGGGGAAGAATCGTAAAACATCCATTGAAGAGGTGCTGTTTGTAATTGGCCTCAACCACAATCTGCTAAGTGTGAGCCAGACATGTGACAACAAAAACTAGGTACTGTTTGACTCAAAGTTCTGCCTAGTCATCAGAAAAAGTGATCACAAAATAATCCTCAAAGCTCAAAGGGATGATAATTGCTATATTATTGATCTTGATGAACTTCCTCCCTGAGATTTTGTATGTTTGATTAGTCAGAATAATGATACTTGATTGTGGCATAGAAGATTAGCACATGTTAACATGAATCAACTATCAAAACTGGTCAAAAATGAGTTAGTCACTGGCCTACCAAAAATTTCTTTTGAAAAAGACAAAGAATGTGATGCATGCCTAAGAGGAAAACAAACTAAATCTTCTTTTAAATCTAAAAAAGTAGTCACCACAACTAGATCACTAGAACTATTGCATATGGATCTGATTGGTCCATCTAGGGTAAAAAGCATTGGTGGAAATCTGTATGTGCTTGTAATTGTGGATGATTACTCTAGATTTACCTGGACACTATTTCTTCCTTCTAAGAGTGATATGTTTGATGTATTTGTAACCTTAGCTAAGAAAGTGTAAAATCAAAAAGGTATTTTTGTTGTGTCTATTAGGTTAGATCATGGAGGAGAGTTTAGGAATTCATACTTCCTGGAGTATTGTGATGAGCATGGAATTGATCACAACTTCTCAGCTCCAAGAACTCCTCAACAAAATGGAGTAGTGGAAAGGAAGAACAGAATAATTGAAGAGATGGCTAGAGCAATGTTGAATGAAAAGGAACTCTCTCAAGTATTCTGGATTGAAGCTGTAAACACAGCAAGCTACATCATAAATAGAGTCTACATCAGACCAATCCTTAGGAAGACTCCTTATGAGCTGTATAAAGGACGAAAGCCAAATCTCTCACATCTACATGTGTTCGGCTGCAAGTGCTTCATCCACAACAATGAAAAGGAGAATCTGGGTAAGTTTGATGCCAAATCTGATGAAGGTATATTTCTTGGCTATTCTAGTAGAAGTAAAACATATAGAGTTTTTAATAAGAAGTCTAAATTAGAAGAAGAATTTATGCATGCAGTATTTATTGAAAATGAAATAGTTTCCAAACATGTCACTGATGAGGATGATCTTATTTCAAACTTAAAAAATTTAGATCTTTCTAATGAAGGTAAAATTGTACCTCCAAAAATATCTAAATCTATTAACATAGAGGAAGATATTCAGGAGAAAGACTTTGAGGATGAATATAATGAATAAATGTCTCAAGAACTCCTTAGAGCTTAGAGATATTAAAGAAATTATCTTGTTGATCAAGTAATAGAGGATGTTCAAGAGAAAGTTAAAACCAGAAAATAGTTAAGGGATCAAATGATAAACTGTGCTTTTATTTCTCAAATTGAACTTAAATATACTGAAGAAGCTTTAACTGATGAATACTGGATTTTAGCTATGCAAGATGAGTTGAATCAGTTTGAAAGAAATCAAGTTTGGGATTTAGTGCCCAGACCCAAAAATCATCCTGTCATTGGCACTAAATGAGTTTTTAGAAATAAGCTTGATGAATGTGGATTAATAATAAGAAATAAAGCTAGACTGGTTTCTAAAGGATATAATCAAGAAGAAGGAATTGATTTTGAAGAAACCTTTGCCCCAGTGGCTAGATTAGAAGCAATTAGAATTTTGTTAGCATATGCATGCATGAAAAATATTATGTTATATCAAATGGATGTGAAGAGTGCTTTTCTTAATAGATATATCATGGAAGAAGCTTATGTAGACCAACCTCCAGACTTTGAGGACTCTACAAAATCAAACCATGTTTATAAACTGAAGAAAGCCCTTTACATTTTAAAGCAAGCCCCTAGAGCATGGTATGAAAGGTTCAGTAATTTTCTAATTGAAAATGGATTTAACAGAGGAAAAGTAGATACAACTTTATTCACTAGGAAGGAAAATAAAAATTTACTTATTGTTCAAATCTATGTTGATGATATTATATTTAGTACTACTAATGAATCTCTTTGCAAGAATTTTTCTAAGCTAATGCAGGGAGAATTCGAAGTGTCCATGATGAGTGAGCTCAACTTCATCCTTGGATTGCAAATCAAGCAGTGTGATGATGGTATCTTTCTCAATCAATCCAAGTATCTGAAAGAATTGCTGAAAAAGTTTGGTATGGAGAATGCTAAGCCAATGAGAACACCTATGGCTACTGCAACCAAACTGGATATGGATGAAGGGGAAAAATGTTTGACATAACCCAATATAGAAGAATGATTGGATCTCTACTATACCTAACTGCCAGCAGACCTGACATCATGTTTAGTGTTTGTATGTGTGCAAGGTTTCAATCATGTCCCAAAGAAACCCATGCAATTGCTGTAAAACATATCTTCAGATATCTTATTGGAACATCACATATGGGTCTTTGGTATCCAAAGGGCAATGGAGAAGATCTCAAAGGATACACTAATGTTGACTTTGCAAGATCCAAAACTGACAGAAAAAGCACAAGTGGAACATGTTAGTTTTTTGGAGGATCCTTGGTCTCGTGGTTTAGTAAGAAGCAAAACAGTGTAGTCTTATCCACGGCAGAAGCTGAATATGTTGCTACTGGAAGCTGTTATGCCCAAATCATCTGGATGAAACAGCAAATTGAAGATCTTGAGATTGAGATGAAGGCAATACCAATAATGTGTGACAACCAAAGTGCCATTAACATCACAAAGAATCCTGTCATACATTCAAGAACAAAACATATTGAAGTTAGGCATCACTTCATAAGGGATCATGTTCTTAAAGGATAAATTAGATTAGAATACATCCCAAAAGAAGATCAAGTTGCTAACATCTTGACAAAGCCTTTGTAAGAAGATAGGCATTGTAAAATCAGGAGAGAATTAGGTGTGGTAAATCCCAATGAACTGTAAGTAAATTTCTGTATCAATCTATTTTAGAATTTCTGACATTGATTTAATTCTAACTTTAGTATCGGAGTAAGTTTAATGTAAGTTGCAGGTGCTCCTCATGAGTTTAAATGACAATAGATCTGAAAATGGAGCAAATCAGTATGGAACAGTCAAAAGGTGAAAGAGACAGCAAGAAATCTGAATTCTGGATCCATTCTGTAAGTTTTTAAAGTTGAAATTCGCATTTTAGTTGTGTGTTAGACAAATTTCCTAGATAAATTGTGTTTTTGAACAAGTCAGCATGCTTACCATTCGAATTTAGATGTCCATTAGACGAACTTCAGCTTGGTTTACATTGTAACAGTTCTTGGTGGTCCCTCGAAATTCGTCTGTTGGTCTTTGAAAGTTTGAATTTTCAAAAATAAAAGTTTTAATGTTATCTTTGTCTAACATGATGATTATACAAATGTCTATTTCTTAACATACGCATGTTGGAAAATCTTTACAAATAGTAGAAATTCAAATTTCTGATTCAAAATTCGTCTATTGAAACATGCTCACAATGTTGAATCTCTGAAAGACAAATTTCCATAAGCATAATTCATCTGTTGTTTGTTGCATTGATTATTGCTTGATGCCTGTTCTTCGAAATTCAAACTTTGTTGAAACAAAGTTCGTTTGTTCATCTTGTGCTGCTTGGACCAAGCCTCTTTCAGATGAACTTTCAGAAGAAAATTCGTCTGTCAGTTAGCTTTGCTAAATGGTTTAACTTTTAACTGCTCGAAGTTTGAATTTTTACCCCTTAAAATTTGTCTGTCCTACAGTTACACACGTTAAAACCAACGGTTTTTCTCTGAACATATGCAACCCCATTCATCTCTTCTCTGAGTCTGTTCAAATTCTCTCTTCAATGCTCTTCAACTGACCGTAAATCTTCATTTCCCACCGTTTAAACTCCTTTTCGCATCCTATAAATCCATTCTCAGCTTCATTCTAAAACATTCATCCACGAAAATGGCAAGAGTAAAGAATCTAGAAGTTGGAAAGGGAGAGACACGACCAAAGAGAACGGTTAAATCCCAACATGCCTCAAAGGAGGGTGAAAAATCGAAAGAGAAAAGCTGAATCAAGCAAGGCAACTCCCTCCAAATGACAAAAAACAACTCCAAATGCTGAATCAAAGAAAACTGGACCTTCTTCACCTAAGAAAACAGAGCCTTCGGTTCCTGTTCCTGCTGTTGTTGCTGTTGCTGTTGCTTCCACTTCCACCTCCAATACTGAATCTGGAGAATACCAACTCATAACAATGTCATTATGGAGCACTCCTCAGATTCAGGAGGAATACACGACCAAGTTTGTGAGTAAAAGGTAATCAAGCCTCATTGTGTGAACATGGAAGATTTCTTATTCTCTAATAATTTTGATGCTGGACTATAGATGCTGAGATATAAGAAGCTGTTAGAGATACTGGAGAGGTATGATGATGAAGTGGTTAAGACATGGTATGCCTCCCTGAAGTATAACAGCGAGAAGAAGAAGTGGGAGGTCAATCTGAGAGCAAGGACCATCTGGCTCACAAATGAAACCCTTAATGAGGTATTAGAAATTCCAGGGCAAGATGACTTTAAGATTGACATCACTACTTCTAGGTATATAGATGAGGTAGAGATGACTGATAAAGAAAGTGGTCCCTTCTTGAACTATAAGGAGAGCACAATCATGAACACTTTGTTCAGAAGAAAGGAGAATAGGCCACCAATAAGCTTGTTGAAGCCCACTGACCTCAGTGCTCAAGTAAGAATCCTACACTACATAGTGTCTAGGGTTATTTTCAACAAAGGAGGTAGCTTCAATTTGATCACAAGGGTAGAGGTACATGTAACGGTAGCAATTATGCATGGGAAGCTTATCAACATGAGACATATCATTCTCCAACACATGATCAAGGCTAGGGATCAAAGGAAAGACTCTACACTTCCTTATGTAGCAATCATCTCTATGATCCTTCAATATGCTAGAATTCAACATCTTGAGAAAGGGAAAGGAAAGCCTACTGAGATCTTCAAGGAAGAAGAGCTGCAAAGGATGGGGATAGAGAAGAAAGATCGAAGATGGGTTTGAAAGGGAGCTAGAAAATTTGAAGATCTCTTCTTTGATGAAGATGCCTTCATACAACAAGAAGGTACCTCTGAGGCTCCTGCAAGACCTACACCTCAGCCTTCTCAGCCTGTCCCATCTCCATCTCTGCCTGCTCATATTCCATCTACTCCCTTCTCTCGTACCAAGCCAACCAAGATCACTGAGTTGTATGACAGTTTGTCTACACTCATACTAAGCTTCAGGGATGAGCAAAATGCCAAGTTTACTTATCTGCAAGATCAGATACACTAATTGGCCAAAAACATGAAAGTGGTTACTGATGCATATGAAGACATTCAAAATGCCATTCCTACCACATCAGCTCCACCTCAGCCAGGATTCTCTGAGCCTGTTATGTCTCCAACTCCTGTGCCTCCAAACCCCTTTGTGCTAGCCTCTTCTGAGCCTGATGATGGTATACATGACACTGAGGTTGCTGGCACACTGAACACACCATAGACCTCCAGCAATGAGGCAAGTCCTGGTCCTCCCTTGGACTATGGTATTGAAGAAGAAGGCCCTCAGGATTTAAGCTCTCATGACCCCATTCCAGCAGATACGCAAGAGTCAATCCTGTCCCAGCAAGAATCTGAGCAAGTAGAAAGATTAGTGGCAGCCATCTCCACTTCACCATTCATGCAGGCTGCCCTAAATGAAGAAAGGAGCATTAGGCCTTTTGTTGATTTGGAAGCCATTGCACACAATGATCTCTTGCAAGCTCAGAGAAGAAGGCTTGAAGAAATGTTTCCTCCTCCTGCTCCCTTATCTGTTACATATTATGGTTTCTCGGAGGAAAGAAGGGCACAATTAGCAGTTACAAGGCAAGAAATTTCTGAACTTCTTGAGATTTTTGATGATGAAGATGAAGACACAAGTTTTGAAGTTTCTGGGTCCTTGCCAAAGCTCAATCCAAAAATGTCATTTGTCCCTGTCCCTCTTCAACCTATTCCAGTGTCTCAGATCCCTCCTCCTGCTGATTTTGTTTACCTTCCTGATAATGCCAAAAAGGGGGAGAAGAGTGAGCAAACTGGAAAGTCTGCTACAGAGCCTTCTGGAAAAACTTACAGCAAGAAGACCAAGTCAAAGAAAAAGTGATTAGAACTTATGCTTGGGTCCTCTTGTAGTGCTATATTATGTTTCTGTTGTTTGTGTATTATGTTTTTTTATTCTGTAATGTTTTGTATTGTTGTTTCTTGTAAAGTGACATTTGATAAAATGAAAGAATTCCTTGGTTGCAATGAACTATTCTTGTTGAACTTTGAAAGAGTTAATAAATCTCTTTACTTGATCTACTATGCATGATATCTTTTGGATTATAATGCATATGTTGAGGGGGAGCTTGTTAAAGCAAACCCAAGTACTAATCTAGTTTGTAAGTTAT
The DNA here is from genome assembly GCA_026686845.1 of Adenanthera pavonina. Taxonomy (NCBI): domain Eukaryota; kingdom Viridiplantae; phylum Streptophyta; class Magnoliopsida; order Fabales; family Fabaceae; genus Adenanthera; species Adenanthera pavonina. Next base: position 21,148,109 of record JAIVEN010000022.1, on the reverse strand, counting down.
TTTGTCATCATAAAAAAGGGGGAGAATGTTGAATTAAGTGTTTCGATGATTCCAAACCAACCTTCAAGAGCTTTGAATAAAGATATCAAAGGTGCACAAAAGGTTTCAAGTGAAGGAATTCTAGAAAAATCAGTGCAAGAATAGATGTAGAATGTTTAGTAATATTTTAATTTGAGTGAAAGACTTTGATTTGGTGAAAATATGTTTTAAAACCTTGATTCTATATTAATTCATGGAATATTTGAAAAACACCCACCAACAGACAAAGTTTAAAAGGTTTATACTGATCTGTTGTTTTGAAAATTCGAACTTTGGCTTTGGAAATTCGAATTTCGTATTGAAAATGAACAAGTCTGAAAAGAGACTTCTCTGACAGATGAATTTTGACTTGAGAAATTTGAATTTTGATACGTGTCTGAAAAGAGCTTTATCTGACAGACGAACTTTAGTTTTTGAAAATTCAAATTTCAGATAAAATGTAATTTATAAAAATTGAAAAATTCGTCTGAGAATATGTCAAAGTTCATCTGAAACCAAGTTTAGTTAGGGCTTCAAAATTGCTCACTGACAGACAAACTTTGAACATGAAAATTCGAATTTCAGAAAAAAAAACTTGTTAGTCTGTTATAATGATATGTTGACATACGAATGACAGTATTCAGAAATTCGAACTTTAAAGTAAGTCTGAAAAGAGGTCTCTCAGACAGACGAACTTTGCCCTTTGAAAATTCAAATTTCGAATTGATGAACTATTATGCCTCATTGAACCAACTTCTGACAGACAAATTTTGGGTTCCAAAATTTGAATTTCGAAGGCACTGAAGCAAAATGAAATTACTATTTACACATAACATAAAGACTTTCAACATGAAAATTCATGTGTTCCAACATAAAATTATTTTCTAAAGATGAAAATTTGAATTTTGCTTCATAATAGACGAACTGTGGGAATTCAACGTTAAAGGTTGTAGCTTTCGATTTCTGTTAAATTTGTCTGTTGACTAACTGAAATTCAAACTTTGAGTGTCAGAAGCATTAAATGCGGTTAGTAAATGGATAATTTCTAAGAGTAACCGTTAGGTAACGTCTCTAACGGCAAGATCTTGTCTCTAACGTATAGTTAGGGTAGAAATCTATAAATAGAACTTTATTTGAAGATGTGGGTAATGATTTTAACTTTGTATATACTGAAACTCTGCCAAATCATCTATTCAAAGTCTCTTACTCTTACATACTTCAAACTTTGCACTTTAACTTTCATATTTACTCTGATTAAGAGAGTTTATTTGTTGTACACAATCTTATCTTCATCTGGAAGAAATATTTTTTTGTGAGGGGATATCACAAGGGATTGGGGAAGCACTTAGTGAGAGTGCAAAGAGTGAAAGTATGAGCTCTAGAAACAGAGTATCAACTTTGTACTGAGGCATTTGCAAGAAGCTCATTGAATTCTTGCAGAATAGTGGAAAATCTCAAGTGGTGACTTGGGGACTGGACGTAGGTCAAGTTGAGAGACCGAACCAAGATAAATATCTGAGTTTTCTCTTCCCTACTGCTACTTTTACTGTTTATTCATTTATACTCTATTTTACCATCACACTTTGCTTTCTTCACTTTCTTGACATTTTGCAGAAAAATTTTTAATCTTCCCAATTCACCCCCTCTCTTAGGAAGCTAACTTATCTAACAAGTTCTTGTTAGATTTTGATTAATTTAGATGGAGTTGGGTTAGGTCATAATATGACATTTTGTGGGGGCTTAGCTTTGATTATGTGAGTGTACAAGTTTTCTGGTAATATAATTTTTTCTATTCATAAAATGTGATTCTGAGTTCTTTTAAAAAAAAATAAATGCAATACTACTTGAACTAAATGTTATTGGTATTTAGCTATGATTTTTAATAATTATGAAAAGGAGCAAAAATGTATGCATCAATTCATTGAAATTTTAGGTTTCTTTTTTTTCTTTGGCCAAAAAACAAGAACATATATTACTGAAAAAACACAACAAACCGAAAGGCAGCCTAAAGGCAGTAGAAGGCAATACAACTTGACCCGACCCACAAAAACCCTACCCAAACCCATCAACCAAGCACACCTCCACACAGCCATCGGACCACCCAAGACCTCCGACCCTCTGACGACCACAAAGAAACAAAAGAAAAGGCAACGCCAAAAGAAATAGCAAAGTAGAAAAAACCCACAAGGACACCACCGACCGAACCAAATACAAACAAGAAACAAGTCGCTGCTTCAATGGAAAACTAACAAATCATCATCAGATTTAGGGATGTTGGCTTCAAGAGCCATCTTTGTTGATCCATCCCCTTTGAACTCAAATTTGCCAGCACATAGGCAAACTTTGTAAAAGATCCGTGTGAAAATCTAACAGGAAAAGTCACTATAGCGGCCTCTGTCAAGGCAAGTGAACCATAGAGTCTCAGAAACTGCCATCTCACTGAGCTACCAGATCTAGCCTTCATCGGAGGGAGACAGCCGCGGAAAACATTTTTCCAACTCCGCTCTGTACGCCAAACCGTCCAATTTACAAGGCAGAAGGCAGCGTCAAGAGTAACCATCCATCTTCCCACAAGCCCTAAAAACTGAAACGACACCCACCAAAGACATGAAATACACACACACCACGCGCGACCCCTTCCCTCGCTGGAGGTAGAGGAGAGAGATGCCGTGAAACTCGCCACTTGTCTGCAAGCTGAGGATTTAGACTCTCAGGAGAGAGGGTTTGATATTCTCATGTAGAGAGCGTTTTCTTAATTTAATTTATTGAAATTTTAGGTTTCAGATTGCGGTTTATTGCAACTATGCGATCAGGTTTAAGATGCCCATTTTTATTAATATAAAATCATATTCTTTAAAGAGAGGAGCGAAATGGATAGGCATTAGTGGATCGACGTACCACCTAGCCGTCAGGTTTGACATTAAAATTTTTATAGTACGCAAATGAGGCAAGATTTTTAAATTTATATTAAATTAGAATAAGCCACGTATATTTAGACTGAATTTAAAATTAGTACTACTATTTATGATTCGTGAAGAGTGTATCTTTTAATATCTTTTATATTTTCTGATATTCATAAAATATGCAGCTCCGGTTTTAAATTCCTCATTTGAGGAACCTCTGTGTGAGCCACTACATGTGCATATTTTCTCCAAGCCTGTCCACTTTTTTTTAACAGTCAATTTTTTTTTTGGAGCTTTTGCTTTTGATATTGCTACACAAGGGTCAACCACTGAACCCCAAGCAATTAGGGAAAAAGATAATTGAGGATCATAGACAAAAAATATTTTCAAATCAAGATTACCAGTTAAAAATTTAGTTTATATCATGGGATCGTAATTGAAAAAATATTTTTTTCCCAGTTCTTCACTTGTCTTTTTTTCCATGCAATTATGCTAAAGTTAGTGTTGATGGCATTCTTGTGGGGACATAGCTTACGTCTTTGAAATATGAATGACTTATCCAAATTCGTAATTTCATATATAACCTGCCTCATGCATTAATTAGTTCCATTAGTAGACATCCACAACAAAGATGAGATTTAAAGAAAAGCTTCTGGCAACACAAGGCCAAAAATAGTTTTTATTAGTTCTCATTAGTTGGTAGTAAAAAAAAAATTACCAATAAAAATAGAGTGAAGACTTTTTTTTGGAGGTTTCAGACACCAACAAAGAAGTTGATTAGACTTTTGTTGGTGGTTTTTTTTATAAAGGGCTAGTCTTTGTTGGTGGTTTTAATAAGAATTACCAGCTATTTAATTTTAATTACATGGAAAGAAAACACGAGCTACAGATTGATGATGTCGAAAGAGATTTTATTTTAAGCCATTGGATCTTAATTTTCTACTCAAATAATCACCTTCCATATATTCCATTCATGTAATCCCCACGTTCATTCCATTTCTTCATTCTCCCCCTCTTTCATCTTCACCTTCTTCACCCACCCAATCCCCAACAGGGGAGCAATGAATATTGGTGGGGCCAAACTTGTGACTAAAGAATTTCATATATAAATGCACTAATAATTTTTTGAGTAATCTATCAAATATCAATGACAATAAAGAATTTTTTTGGACCTTAAGAAAATATAATATGGTATAAATATATTTTTTACTCAAAACTTGAACAGAATATGGTAAAAAAAAAGTCTAAACAGAGTGAATTACAGTGAATATAATGAAAGACAAAATATAATTCCAGTCAACACTTACTGAATAACTTCATGGGTTTGTAAAGTTATTATGTCATTATTATAAAGCTGCATAGGAAGAGACATACAGATTTTGATTTAGGTGCTCCCCAGATTTTCAATTCCATTAAAAAAGTGGAAAAAAGGCTTATACTAAACTTGCTAATCGCTATTCAAACAATTATTGAAAATTGTGAATACTGCATTTTATCCGAGTTTTAATATAAAATAATAAGAGTTTTTATTTAAGTCTAATTTCATGAATGTGAAAATAAGAAAAAAATGTGTTTCCATTAGAGTTAATTTTGATAAAGAAAAATATATATAAAAAAATAAATAATGGAAAAATCCTAAAAAATTAATAATAATCATATTTTAAGGATATGGATTTCTCCTTTTTGAGATTTTCAAATTCGTTAAGATTTAGATTTACAAAGAAAAAAATAATAATAAAAGCCAAATAAAAATGTACCTCACAAAAGATTTGGATTTGATTGCAATATTATTGCATAAAAATAATAATGATAAAGATCAAATAAAAAGTAAATAATTTGATTTGATTATGCATTAATGATAATTTACATTAGGTTTTCTTTCACTTGTCTATATAAAGGAAAGGTAAGCCATGGATAAGGGGAAATAAGAAAGAAATAGAAAAAATTGAGAGAAAGAGAGTGAGTACGCGAGAGTGGTATGAGAGTGAAGGAAAAGTTGAGAATGAGTGTTGGTTTTTTCAATAAAATTTAAGGAAGGAAATTTTTTCTCTTCTTGTTCATTCCATCTCATTGTATAATTGGGGTTTTCTAAATGGTAGAATATTTTTTTTAGAATGCGATCTACTACCTTCTCCTTTTCTTGAATATTTCCATGGATTTCAAATTTGATGTTTTGAGAGATCCATGGAACAATTTATTCACACCGATAAACACCTCACAATAGGTAGAGGTATGCTTGTGATGTATCTTGTTTTTTTCTCTTCAATTTGTTTCTATAAACCCTAAAGTATGATATTTTGGTGAAGATCCTAGAGATAAATTACTCATATCCATAAATATCCTTAATAAAGATAGAAACGTATTTTCGTTGCTGATGGATATATTTGTCCTCTTTTATCATGATTTGTATTTCATAAGCCAATGTATATAACTATACGATTATGGTTATGCTTGCTAAACACATTGATTAAATTAGTGGAATGACACTCCGTGATATTCTTTCAAACTTAAACATCATAATGAGTTTTTTTTTAATTTATTCCTTTCTTCTCATTTTTTTGTTTATTTTTTTTCTTCTTTTCTTTCATTTTTTCTTTCTTTCTTTTATTTTCCTTTTTTTATTTTTTCCTTTATTCCTTCTCGTTTCTTTTTTTGTCTTTCCCTTATCATTTTTTTTCTTTGTTTTCTTTTTTTTTTATCTACTTTTTTTATTTTTTTTGTTTTTTTTTCCTTTTTTTCCTTTTTTTCTAAAGATTAAGATATTAGATAATTATATCTCCTCTTTCAAAATTGTTGGGTTTCATCCTTGATGGGTAGAAATTGAGAGCCCAAACATAAGAGCCCAAAACCAAATAAAATAAAAAGTATTTTCTTTAATATTGATTTAAAAAGAGAGGGAGGGAATGGTTAATATTAACCTTTCCCACACAACGCACGCCCGGAAAAAAAATTAGTGAACGTGTGTGCGTACGTGAAGGTGAAGCAGAGAGTTATTTCGAAAGGGACTCTCTCATCCCGTGGAGTGACTTTTGTTGTTTTCTCTCTCGGAGTTGCTCTATGTCTAGAAGTCTCTCTTGGAGTTGCTCTCACTCTCTTCCTCTCAATTTTTCCTCTTGAGTGTATCTATGGTGAACCAGTGAACAAAGTTCGAGTGATTTTGTTTCTACCACCTGAAATTCTTCATTCTCTCTGTATGGAAGAATACATTCTCGATCGGTATATATGTCTTCCCTATCTATTTATTCTTTCAAAAATCATGAAATTCCGTTGAAATATCTATCCTTCAAAGTTGTGATAAAAGGCAAGACACATATAACTTTAAAAGAAGTAACTTTTATGTGCTCTATAATGATGATAATTAGATGATTGATTATATTATTCTTATTGCCTGGTATAATTATAATAATATGATATTTTCTCAGTAAATATATTTTTTTAATTTTTTGCCTAGTGGGGTTTTTGGAACCTCCATGAATGTTTGGATTAATAAATTTACCACGTGTTGTGATGTGTCTCTGTTGGTATAATAATCGAATTATGCATTTTTTATGGAAAATATTTTGTTAAAGATTTTCTCAAATTTATAAAATTTTGAACAAAAATATTTCTTTAAATATAATTTTATTATATATTTTCTAGTTATTTTATGTGAAGTTTTTAGAAGTTTCCATAGGTATATAAACCAGTTAGTAAACAAGTGGGATTTTGCAAATCTCTGTAGATTTATTAACAAGTAATAAATAAATTGCTAAATAATTTTTATACAATATATATAATTTTTCTTAAAAAACACAAACCCATTGAGATGAGTTTTTATATTTGAACTATGTAGACTTTGATTTTTATATTAGGATATGTAGGCCCTAAACTCTTATTTTAGGTTCTTATTCTAGGTCAAGTCTATCTTTGTAAATAAAACTATTTATTTATTTATTTATTTTATTTTTCTTGTTTCTCTATACATGTTTTATAAAAATAATTAAAATAATTAAAATAATTTTAAGGCTACATTGATTTTATATAATTTACTTAAGATAATCGTTCTTATAAACGGGTGTTATAGGATATCTAACACCTTCCTCATAATACAATCAACTCCCGAACTCTTTATGTTTCATAGACCATTTTTTATTTTTTTTAAATGTTTTACAAAATTTTTTTTTTTAAAATTTTGGTTGTGACTCTACTTTATTTTAATTTTTCATTTTTAAAAATTAAAAATTAGATGGGACAAAAATGAGGAAGATATTTGGGAGGGGCTGGAAATCCTAAAAATCTAAATTATTTGATATTTGTAACAAACTTAGAGATTAAAAGTTTTTAAGATAAAAAATCTGGGAGAGGCTAGGGCCCCTCAATGTTGCTGTGTGTCTCCCCTGATCCCAAAGTTCAACTTCACCTTCATCCTTCGACAAGTTCACTTTCATCCTTTGAAGCTTCTCCTGCTCGCGGTCATGTTCGCCAGCCTTCTTCAGTCTTCTCCTTTGGCTTTTTCTCCATCATTGTGTCTCATATCCATTGGATTTGGGTCCTTGTTCGTCTTCTTTGTCTCCCGCTTTGATTTATCCAATTTTCCATTTCTTAAATTTCTTTTCTTTGTAAGATTCACTACATCAAAATTAGCTTTTATTAGAATTTATTTTTGGCTTTTCTAGACATTAATTCATGGAAACAAGAACAAAATTCTATTTTGGTTGGTGTTTCTTTCGTTTGTTTCATCCAGACACCAATAAAAGTAATCTTTTTTTTTGGCATTTATATAAACAAATGCCAACCTTTCTCTTTTTTTTTTTTCATTTTAAATTGCAAATCATCTTCTTCAAAGTCGGCATTAACACAAGCAATGATGGATCTAGAATCATAGGTATGGGGGGCCAAAAATTTTTTTTGACAATAATTATATTTATATAAAATTTTTATTTTTAATAAATTTTTAAAGTAAATTTGTAAGATAAAATAATTTTCCATAATAAATTACATATAATAATATAATATTATAATTTTAAAAAAATTAAAAAGAACTACAAAAACATGTAGCTAGCTAATATATATTTTTGCTTAATATATATATATATAAATATTTACAACTATGTAATAAAAAAATATTTACAACTATATTTTGCGAAGGCAGAGAAAATTTCCAGAGTCTATAAAATTATTATTAAAAATTTTATGCACTTTAAAATTTTAAAAAAATACCTTAGACATGAGTATCATTATAATTTAAAACAACTCCTCCTTTCTCTCTTTTCCACTCCCACTCCTGTACACTCTCTCTTCTTCCACGTTCATTGACAAAGTTACTTTGAGATCCAATCTTTACTAAACTACTTGTGTGATGAATTTCTTAGTTGCTGCTTGCTGGATACACGAGATCTCAAGGTAGAATTGTTAGCTTTGGTCCTATATATCTACTTTGCTATAGAACTCTAGATCTTGTTTGCCCCCCTTGGATCTGTCTTTGAACACGAGAAGCAAGATGATGGATCCATTAACAACAGTTCCCAAAATCAAGATTAAATGAACTTTATTGAGGAATTATTCATTTAAATGATAGGATCAATATATATCAAAATTAAATATCACAAAATATATAGTAGACTGTAAAGGGGAATATGTATTAACCAAACAAAAATCATAAGAACCAATTAACAACAATTTTCTTTTGGAGTGTAGGGGATTATGTAAAACCAATATTAAGAAAACCAGACCAGTCGCTGAATTAGTCAAGTCATCAGTTTAAGGTTTAATGGTCTAATAGAGGATGGATCAAGGTCAGACCGATCTTAATTAACATGTTTTAAATAATATATACTTAAAAGATGAAAAATCCTATGACTAGTCCGGTTTTTTTTAACATTCTATAGTACTATGAGTAGTATTTATAGGTTTATTGATTTCACACCTAATTTTTAATTTTCCAAAATAGAAAATAATATAAAGTAGAGTCGCCACCAAAATTTTTAAAAGAGGAATTTTGAAAAACCTTTTTTAAAAAAAAATAGTCTACAAAATATAAAGGGTTCGGGAGTTAATTGCGTCATGAGGAAGGTGTTAGACATCCTATAACACCAGTTCATAAAAATAGTTGTTCATAAGAATAGTTGCCTTAAGTTGATTATACAAAATCAATATGGCTTTAAAATTATTTTAATTACCTTTATAAAACATATATAGAGAAATAAGAAAAATAAAATAAATAAATAAAATGAATTTATTTACAAAAACGGATTTGATCTAAAATAAGAATCTAGGACTTACGTACCCTAATATAGGGATTAAAGTTCACGTAATTCGGAGGATAAAAATTCGTGTCATTTGGTTGATATTTTTTAGGAGAAAAATTATATTTAAAACATATAGTTTTTGAAATATATTGATATTTTTTAATTTATGAAAAGTGAACTATATTTATTTAAGAAAATCATTTTATTTTTATTATTCTTATTGGTAACCCTATGGAGATTCCAAAATCTCACTTAGCAACTACTCAACTTATATACCGTGAAAGTTCCCAAAACCTTACACAGGATGACTAAAAAAATATATTAAAAATTGATACAAAACTTTATCAAATTTGAGAAAATCATTATTATTTTGTTTTAAAAAAATATTTTCCAAACAGAAAATGTATAATTTAATTAGTATATACTCACGGAGGTATATCACAACATGTGGTAAATTTATTAATCTAAATACACACAAAGGTTCCAAAAACCCTATCAAGTGAAAATTTAAAAAATATATATATTTAATGAGAAAATATCATATTATCATTATAACACGAGAGAATAAGAATAATATAATCAATCACCTAACTATTATCATTATAAAGCACATAAAAGTTACCTCCTTTAAAATTATATGTGCCTTCCACTACAACTTTGAAGGATAGACAACTAAATTTCATGGTTTTAAAAGAGAATATGTAATCATCTAATATTACAACCTTAAAAAAAACAAAAAAAAAAGAAAAGAAAAGAAAGAAAAGAAGAAAGGAAAAAAAAACAAAGAAAGAAAGAAAACGAGAAGGGAAAGAGGAAAAAAAAAACTAGAAGGAAGAAAGGAAAAAAATAAAAAAAGAAAAGAAAAGAAAGAAAGAAAGAAAGAAAAGGAAAAATAAAAAAAATGAGAAGAAATAAATAAAAACTCATTACAATGTTTAAGTCTAGAAGAATATCACGGAGTGTCATTTCACTAATTTAGTCAACATGTTTAGCAAGTATAGCTATAATCATGTAATTATACACATTGACTTATGGAACACAAATCATGGTATTATAAAATGGGATAAATCTATCCATCACCAACCGCTTCCATCTTCATTAAGGATATTCATGCATATAAGTAACATGTTTCTAGGATCTCACCAAAATATCATACTTTGGGGTCTATATAAACAAATTAAAGAAAGACAAAAAAATAACTAAGTAAAATAAAATAAAGATAAAACAAGTATGTACATCACAAATATATCTCTCCATATTGAGAGATATTTACTGTTATTGGTAGTTTATTTCATGAATCTCACAAAACATTGAATTTGGAATCCATGAATACAAAGGCAAGAAGAGAAAAAAAATAATAATGAAAATAAAAAACAAACATATATATTACTAGCATACATCCACATGTTGTGAGGTGTTCAATAATGTGAATATTTTATCTTATAGATCTCACCAAAACATAAAATTTGGGATCCATGATAAGCAAATTCATAAGAAAGAGAAGGTAGTAAATTCTATTTTATCTAAAAGGTAACCCATTAGAGAAACCCTAATTATGCAACAGGATAGAATGAATGGAAGAAAGAAAAGGAGAAAGAGGAAAAGAAAGAAAGAAAATGAAAAATAAAAAATCCTCCATTACCTCCTCCTTTTTACATACTTCTTCTCTTTCCTCTCTTTCTTGTTCTTTTTTTTCACCATCTCATCCCCTTTCTTCTTTCTTTGATTTTTTTCTGTCCCCTCTTCTCTTCTCTTCTTATCTTACCTTTATTTATAATACTAAAAGAAAATTTTTTAATTAATACTCCAAAATCATAAAAATATCTTTTATTATTTTTCTTTGATATTTACATTAAGATTAATTGATTTGTTTTCTTTTTTTCATTATTACTCTAATATCAAATTTGAATCTTTAATTTTTCTTTTTAATTTTCTTATTTTTATTACTTTTATAGTTTTATGAAAATTTGAAAAAGGAGAAAATTATAACTTCTCAAGATATGACAATCTTTGGGAGATATTATTTTTTTTATTTTATTTTATGTAAACTTTTTTTTCTTTAAATAATTTATTAAAAAAATTATTTATTATATTTTTTAAGGGATCTAGACAAAATACGATGTTCACAATTAATAAGAATGAATATGCATAAAAAGAATAAATTTTCAATTAACTAATAACAATAATATTGTAAAGAAATTTAAGATTCAAGATAAAAACAGTAAGAATATAATTCAAGACAGTAAAAGAATAAATATAAATAAATATTTTATAATTTTAAATCATAATAACGTAATATCCAAATCTTACGCTACACCATTCCACAATTAAAAACAAATCATAGTAACATAATTCAAGGAAAAAAAAAGGAGAATTAGGGGAAGACAAGCACGAATGACCAAGAAAGTCATAATAACATAATTCAACCTTTTATGTTTTTTTGCATTGAAGCAGCAAAAACAAATCTTTTATTTAATTGCTTCATTGGGTTTGGCATGCACTATCCGTCTTTTCAAATTCTAGGAGAATGTGGGGGAGTGTTTTTTTTTTTTTTTTACCACAGTGAGGGAGTGCTTTTTCAGTTGCGGAGGTATTGGGATGTTTTGTATTATAGATAGTTGAATTTAGGAAAATTGATCACAGTACTATAAGGAAGATAAGTTTTTCTCCATATACTGTAAGTTTCAGAATTTTTCTTAAAATACTACAACTCATTTCGGTTTGAGACAAATTTATTTATTTTTAACCGAAGCAAAAATCTGTTTGAAACAAGCTAAGATGTGGATTATCCAATGACAAAAAATTTAACAAAAATTGTTGCAATAATTATATAATAATGAGTAATGATTGAGTAATAGATATAATAATTGATAATGATTAAAAATAGATAATTGTGTAATGATTAATCAAATTTCATAATCATGAAATAATGATAAAAAGAAATTATTAAGTAATGATTAAAAAATAATGTCTATTAAAAAATAACAAATATTATTGAAATTAATAATTTTTTATTAAATACTAAAAATAAGTTGGGGAAATTTTCTTATTAATTAATAATTAAAAATATTAATTGATAATAAACTGACAGATAATAATTAATAGGAAGCAATTAAGATTAGAATTAATTACAATAATTAAAGACAAAATTTTTCTTTGAGAAGAAAAATTTGTGGAGATCTTATACATAATGACTTTCTGTGCCACATCTCGGTCTCTTTCTAACACGTTATAGTCATTCTTGTCTTATTGGCTTCTCATGTTGAGATTTAGGTGACTCTGTGATATAAGAAGCTAGTGGAGTATTCAAGTCAAATATAGGAGACTTAACAGGAGGAATTGAGAGTCATGAATGCTTCATTTGATAGTCTACCAACATCAAATGTGTGCTTATTATACTTTGTTGAAAAAATTGCCAAATTCTCAGATGAAGACATAAACGATTACTCGAAATTGGACAAGCTGAATTGAGGCAGAGTTAAGAGTGGCATATAGCAGGATTCACTAAAAATGTCTAAAGAAGAAGCAATGTCTTGATCTTGTTCGTCTTCATTTTCTACTACGACTCCTTGATCTTGTTTATCTACTCCTTCATCTACAACTGGTGGTTGAGTTGATAAATAGTCATCACGTCACTTATTTGGTATTCCTTGAGGAATCAGTAGACATGGTAGCTCAATTGTAGGTGGGACGGGCTGAGGGACCATATTATAATGTTATTCTTTTAATGCCATTATGATATTACGTTGGTCCTATATAACTCTTTCTTGATAATCCCTGGTTGACATTGGCAGAGGGGTCATTCATACTCAGTCTAATCAATTCATCTGCTATGTCGACCTAAAATTGATAATAACCCATTAGGTAATGACACTACTCATACAAACAAAACAAAGACAACAATGTCATATACTTACCGCAAAACCAGTTGCAGCATTAGCTTGGTGGATCCACTGTTGAGTGTGTCTCCAATACCATTGCATATACTCAGATGTGTGATCTAATGCTTCATGTGCCATAGGGGACTAGTTATAGCATCATGTCATTTATTCCATGCCTCAACAAATTCATTGTGCTTTTTAACCTAATTGATATCTCTTTTTCCTCTTAGCTGTATTGTGTGGCAATTCCCCAAATAAACTGGGGTTTTGGGAATCGGTTGTTGTTGACCAAATTACTTAAGCACACAATCATGATGATGCCATTCAATTATATGGAAGCATATAAGAGGGATTAAAGGTTGTCAAATCTATGGTGTCTCTAAGCAATATGTTGGGATTAATTGATGCACCGGTAAAGATTCATATGGCTACTAAACTATATCTTCCCCCTATTTCATCAAGCAACTTCTTATGATGTCATAACACCCTCTCACTTGGACGGGGTGATTTGCCTACATTTTTCCATCTATGAAAACATAAAGAAACTTGTTAAATTTTGTATGATTAAGTTAATAAGTTAAAATTAAATCGTTCGAGTGTAAATTAAGCATACCTGAATCCCAATAGTGGTGTGAGAGGATAGACATTTATATGTAGATTTGCTAGTGGAGGCCATTGTGGCACTAGCATAGGGAAGCGATCCCATGCCCAGGGGTGGAGTAACGTCATGCATTCACCAATCTCTTGCTCTGTATGTTCTGTAGCATTATATAATTCTCTGTATAAATGGGCTAATATTGCAGATCCCCAAGAATATAGACATGCTCTACTTAGATCCACGAGTAGTGGAAGATACATCAAATAAACCCTTTGACCAGACCAATCTGTGATTAAATATCCACTAATCAATCTAAGTATATACACATGAGTGAATTGATGTATTTGTTGTTCATTTGCATCATCTTCAAGGTCATGAAAGTGTTTATCTAACCAACTTATGACTAGCACCTGTCTAGGCATTTTTTTTTGAGGTGGTGATTCTCCAAGGAGCAATCGACACATTTGTGGGTAGTTGAAGTTTGTCATATTGGTCACAAGGTTTCCATTGCAAGGAAGGCCTAACTGAATTGCCATGCCTTGCAAATTTATTGTGCATTCCCCATGGGCAATGTGAAAAGTATGTGTCTCAAGGCACCACTTCTCAACAAGTGTTGAGACCAATGCTGAATCATACTCAAATTAACTTATTCTAGGAGCATTATAGAAGCCAGCTTGTATAAGATATGGTACAATTTGCATTGGTGACTCAATTAATCTATTTTTATGAATGACTCGTCGAATTCATAGAATACGAATGACCTAAAAAAAACATATATGGTAGCATAATATATGATGAAGCATATCAATGAATGTTTATGTATGCAAAAATTTACTTATATTCTGAGTCCATACAGCCTCTAAAATATGCCATGATTGTAAATATAATAATGAACCATCCTTAGGACCTGGGTTGATGATTTGATGATGTTGCGCTATTCAAGAAATATCCCTGCAATATTTGGAGTACAAACAAGTATTGAACATTACTATTGACATAAAACACATGTGATCAATTACATTTTTGTCATCTTTTGATATATTTAAAAAATGTCAAATGCATGTGTTTGCAAATATCAACTACAAATTACTGTCTAAAGACATGACTCTATGGACAAGTAGAGCGATTGTGTCCTATTTGCCTACATAACCCACATTTGGACTATTGATTGAGCATTGTCCAATCCATCTCATTACGTATGTGAGTCGATTGAGGAAGACCTTTGTCTCAAATCATTGCTGGGTTAAGTGCCAATGTTGGAATATTAGTTTCTAGCAAATGAACCTCATCTTCTATAGGGTGAAACTCATTACTATAAGCATGGTGCATGGTTTCTAACTTAAATATAGGATCCACAAATTGCAAGTACTATAATCCAACACTTGCATATGTGGTAATGACATGCATGTGTGGATAATGCTCTATCTGAAATTCTCCACAATCATATGTTCTTTCCTTCAAGTAAACCTTATAACAATGACCAAATTGACGCCATTGAACATTGTGTGGTTCAAGAACCTCAAAAGATGTTTTTCTTATATCACAAGTGCAAACATGGCACACAGATGCAACATTGTGTTAAATCAAATGTTTTAATGATTCCAAACCAACTAGAGCTTGGAAGGAAGATATCAAAGGTGTACAAAAGATCTCAAGTGAAGAAATCCAAGAAAAACAAGTATAAGATTAAATATAAGATTTCTTATTGAATTTAAATGAGTAAAAGATTTTGATCTTGCACGAGGATGTTTTAAAAATGTGTTTTAATGATAATTCATAAAGTATTTGAAAAATATCCACTATCAGACGAATTTTGAAGTGTTAAACTTGATTTGTTGCTTTGAAAATTTGAACTTTGGTATCTGAAATTCAAACTTCAGAGTAAAAATATGTTAGTAAGAAAAGAGGTCCTTTTGACGGACAAATTTTAGGTTTGAAAATTTGAATTTTATGTAAAATACAAACTATGAAAAATGAAAAATTCATCTGAAGATATGTCAAAGTTCATCTAAAAGTTAAGTTTAAAAAGAGTTCTAAGTTAGTCCTCTGATAGACAAACTTTGATTTTGAAAATTTGAACTTTGGAAATATAACTTACAAATTTGTTATGATAATCTTTTGATATATAAATTTTAGTATTTAGAAATTTGAACTTTAAATTAGGTCTGATAAGAGATCTCTCTGACAGACGAACTTTGGTATTTGAAAATTTGAATTTAGAAAAGAAGAATGATTGTACCATATTGAGCTACCTACTGACAGATGAATTTTGGGCACCAAAATTTGAACTTCGAAGGCACTATAACAATATGGAACAACTGTTCATACTTAACAAAAGAATTTTAAACTTGAAAATTCGTATGTTCCAACATAGAAACATTTACCAAAGATAAAAGTTTGAACTTCGCTTTCGAATAGACGAACTTTGAGTTTCAACGTTAAAGTCTTTAGCTTACAGTCTCTACGAAATTCATTTGTTGACATACTAAAATTCGAACTTTGAATGCCAGATGCATTAAATACGGTTGATGAATGGATAGTTTTTCAGAGTAACCGTTGGGTAACATCTTTAATGGCTAGATTGTGTCTCTAATATATAGTTAAGACATAAATTTATAAATAGAACCTCATTTGAAGATGTGGGTAACGATTCTACATTGTATATACAACAACTCTGCTAAATTCTTGAGTCAAAGTCTTCTGCCCTTACATACTTCATATCTTGTACTTTAACTTTCATATACACTCTAATTTAGAGAGTTTAATTACTGTAATCAATCTTATTTTCATCTGGAAGAAAGATTTTCTTGTGAGAGGATTTTACAAGGAATTTGGGAAGCACTTAGTAAAAGTGCAAAGAGTGGGATTGTAAGCTCTTGGAACAGAACATCAAGTTGTACTGAGTCATTGCAAGAAGTCCACCGAATTCTTGCAAGATAGTGGAAAATCTCAAGTGCTAGCTTGAGGATTGGACGTAGGTCAAGAGAAAGAGACCGAACCAAGATAAATATTTGTCTTCTCTTCCCTTATCTTGTTTTTCACTTGGTTATATTTTATACTCTGTTTTTTCTGTCACTTTTGTTTTCACCACTTTCTTATACTTTTGTAGAAAATTTAATCTTTCCAATTCACCCCTCTTCTTGGAAAACCAGCATATCTAACAAGTGGTATCAGAGACCGGACTCCCAAACAAAGGATCTAACAATCTAGGAAATTTAATGGCTGGCTTTGGAGAAAGTATTTTACCTGAGGGAAACAACACAAATAGACCACCTGGCTTTAGTGGAGAACATTATGGATACTGAAAGATGAGAATGTAAATCTATCTCCAGTCTATTGATCTAGACATCTGGTCTGTCATCCAAAAAGGAGATTTTGTCCCAATGAAGCTGCGGAATGATAGGAAGTACAAGGAGAAGCTAGAAGATGAGTGGAATGAGGAAGATAAGAGAAGAGTCCTACTGAACTTTAAGGCAAAACACTGCTTGGTCAGTGCATTAAACCAGGATGAATTCTACAGAGTATCACAATGTTCCACAGCCAAGGATATATAGGACACTCTGGAAATCGCTCATGAAGGAACCACTAGAGTAAAAGAGAACAAATTGAACTTTTGCATTTGTGAGTATGAAAGTTTCAGAATGGTGGAAGGTGAAAGTATCAAAGAGTTGCAAAAGAGATTCACCCTCATTGTGAATCAACTAAAGAGTCTCGATAAGGAGTACACTCAGCCAGAGAAAGTTAGAAAAATCCTTAGAGCTCTTCCTCTAGATTGGCTACCAAAAGTAACAGCAATAGAGGAAGCCAGAGGAGAGTTAATGGCTTCTGTCACAGCACTTTTCGGTAGTCTTGAAGAGTATGAGGGAAAAATAAAGGTTCTCAAGGAAGCAGGTCAAGACAAGAAAAAAAAGGACCTTGCTTTAAAAGCTACAGAAGAAAAAGAAGAAGAATTTGATGATGGTGATGAACTAGATGAAGAGACTCTGGCTATGATGGTCAGAAAATTCGGAAGGTTCTATAACAAGAAAAGAAATAAAAGATTATTCAAAAAGAAGCAGCTGGAGATAACAAGAAAGAAGGAAAAGAGCCTGTCACATGTTATGAATGCAAAATGTAAGGGCACATTAAATGAGATTGTCCATAATTCCTGAAGAAGCAAGAAAAGGAAAAGAAAGTTGTTGACAAGGGCAAGAAGAAAAGGGCATACATCTCATTAATTTGGGGCAACAACTCAGATGAAGAAGATGATGATGAGGAAGAAATTGCTAATATCTACTTGATGGCACTTGCATATGAAGAAGCTCCAAGCTCATCCAATAGTGATCATGATGATGATGTATATGAATCTGAACCTTCATATTCTGAATTACTTGATGTATTTCATGATCTGCATGATGATTTCATTAAGACTGCTAAAGAACTAAAATAGGCCAGGAAAAAGATTAGCAAGTTAGAATCTAATTGCAAAATTCTTGACACTGCATCTCTGCACAAAGCTGAATCTGCTTACTGTACATCATGTATTGAATTGAATCAGACTAATGAATATATGTTGAAAAGCATGGCTTGACTTACTAAGGGCAAAGATATGATATTTGCTTTAATGGAAAGTCAGAGAATTACACAAGAAAAAGCTGGACTTGGCTATAATCTTTGTGCAGTCAAAGAAAAGATTAAAAAGAAAAATAAAAATTTGTACATGAGGCATTTTGTGCATGCTGATGGACATGAAAAGAAAAATCACATTTCAAAATGCATTGAATCCTATCTCTAACCAAAATATGTGAAACATAAGTATTATATGCATTGCTTTCTTCCTGCATCATCATTTAGCAGCCCTTTTATCACCTGTCACTTCTGTAACAAGAAGGGACACATTTCCAGTTCATGTTTATTGAAGAAAAATGGACTTGATAGGAAGGTAGAATGGGTTCCTAAAAGTAAATTTGTATCTAGGGAAAATGTCACTGACAAAAAAGCACCAAAGCAAATTTGGGTATCTAAAAAGAAATTTTGAACCTTGTTTTGTAGATTTGTCTTAGAGTAAGAAAAAGCAACAAATGGTATATGGACAGTGCTGCTAAAGCGATATGACTGGTGATAAGGAGAAGTTTATCACCCTTAGAGACAAGAAAGGAGGAAAGGTGACCTTTAGAGGTGACCATTATGGCAAAATAGTTGGCATTGGCATTGTGGGCAAAAATCTTGAAGCATCTATAGAAGAGGTGTTGTTTGTGATTGGCCTCAACCATAACCTGCTAAGTATGAGTTAGACATGTGGTAAAGGGAACTGGGTACTGTTTGATTCAAAGTTCTGCCTGGTCATCTGAAAAAGTGATTGTAAAGTAATTCTCAAGGCTCAAAAGGATGATAATTGCTATACTATTGATCTTGATAAACTTCCTTCCTTAGATTTTGTTTGTTTAATTAGTCAAGATAATGATAGTTGGTTGTTGTATAGAAGACTGGCACATGTTAAAATGAACTAGCAATCAAAATTGATTAAGAATAATTTAGTCATTGGGTTTACCAAAAATTTCTTTTGAAAAAGACAAAGAATGTGATGCATGCCTTAAAGGAGAACAAACCAAATCATCTTTCAAATCTAAAAATGTAGTAACCACATCTAGACTATTGCAACTATTGCATATGGATTTGATAAGTCCATCTAGAGTAAAAAGCATTGGTGGAAAACCTATATGTTCTTGTGATTGTGAATGATTACTCTAGATTTACCTGGACATTATTTTTTACTTCCAAAAGTGAAACATTTGATGCATTTGTAACCTTGGCCAAGAAAGTGCAAAATGAGAAAGGTATTTCTATTGTGTCTATCAAGTTTGATCATGGAGGAAAATTTGAAAATTCAAGTTTTCTAGAGTATTGTGATGAACATGGAATTGATCATAACTTTTCAGCACCAAGGACTCCTCAACAAAATAGAGTGGGGGAAAGGAAGAACAAAACAATTGGAGAAATGGCAAGAGCAATGCTAAATGAAAAGAAACTCCCTCAAGTATTATGGGCTGATGCAGTCAACACAACAAGTTATATGATTAACAGAGCTTACATTAGACCAATTCTAGGGAAGACTAATTATGAGCTGTACAAAGGGAGAAAGCCAAACCTTTCACATTTACATGTATTCGGCTGTAAATGTTTCATCCACAACACTAGAGAGGAGCATCTGGGTAAGTTTGACGCCAAATATGATAAAGGTATATTTCTTGGCTATTCTAGCAGGAGTAAAGTATTTAGAGTTTTTAATAAAAAGACTAAATCAGTAGAAGAAACTGTGCATGTAGTGTTTATTGAAAATGAAGTAGTTTCCAAGCATGTCATTGATAAAGATGATCTTATCTTCAACTTTAAGAACTTAAATCTTTCTGAAGAAGATAAAATTAAACCTCCGAAAATATCTGAATTTACTAACATAGAGGAAGATATTTAGGAGAAAGATCTTGAGTATGAAAACAATGAGGAAATGTCTCAAGAACTCCCAAGAGCTTGGAAATATCAAAGGAATCATCCAGTAGATCAAGTGATTGGGGATATTTAAGAAAAAGTTAAAACCAGAAAACAACTTAGGGATCAACTGATCAATTGTGCTTTTATTTCCCAAATTGAACCTAAGTATGCTGAAGAAGCCTTAACTGATGAGTACTAGATTCTAGCTATGCAAGATGAACTAAATTAATTTGAACGAAATCAAGTTTGGGATTTAGTGCCTAAACCTAAAAATCACCCTATTATTGGAACTAAATGGATCTTTAGAAATAAACTTGATGAATCAGGAACAATCATTAGAAATAAAGCAAGATTAGTTGCCAAATGATATAATCAAGAAAAAGGCATTAATTTTGAGGAAACGTTTGCTCCAATTACAAGATTGGAAGCAATTAGAATTCTATTAGCCTATGCATGAATGTTATATTAAATGAATGTAAAAGGTGCTTTTTTGAATGGATATATCATAGAAGAGGTCCATGTTGATCAACCTCAAGGTTTTGAGGACTCAACAAAACCAAACCATGTTTATAAACTGAAGAACGCTCTTTATGGCTTAAAACAAGTTCCTAAAGCATGGTATGAAAGGCTAAGCAATTTTCTAACTGAAAAAGGATTCAATAGAGAAAAAGTAGATACAACTCTGTTCACCAAGAAAGAAAACAAAGACTTATTTATTGTTCAAATTTATGTTTATGATATTATATTTGGTGCTACTAATGAATCTCTTTGCAAGAATTTCTCTAAGCTAATGTAGGATGAATTCAAAATATCAATGATGGATTAGCTCAACTTCTTCTGTGGATTGCAAATCAAGCAATGTGATGATAAAATCTTCCTCAACCAATCAAAATATTTGAAAGAGTTATCGAAAAAGTTTGGCATGGAAAAAGCCAAGTCAATGGGAACTCCCATGGTTACTGCAACAAAGCTTGATATGAATGAAGGAGGAAAGATCTTTAACATAACTCAATATAGGAGAATGATTGGATCCTTGCTATACCTAACAGCTAGTAGACCTAACATTATGTTCAATGTCTGTATGTGTGCAAGGTTCCAATCATGTCTTAAAGAATCCCATGCAACGGCTGTGAAATGAATCTTTAGATATCTAATTGGAACATCACATATCCAAAGGGCAATGGAGAAGAACTCATGGGATATACTGATGCTGACTTTGCTGAATCCAAAACTGACAGAAAAAGCACAAGTGGAACATGTCAGTTCCTTAAAGGATCTTTGGTCTCATGGTTCAGCAAGAAGCAGAACAATGTGGCTTTCTTCACTGCAGAAGCTGAATATGTTGCAGCTGGTAGCTATTGTGCTCAAGTCCTATGCATGAAGCAGCAGCTTGAAGATCTTAAGATTGTGATGAAGGAAATACCAATAATATGTGACAATCAAAGTCCTATCAACATCACAAAGAATCCTGTCATGCATTCAAGGACAAAGTATATTGAAGTTATGCATCACTTTATAAGGGATCATGTTCTGAAAGCAGACATCAGATTGGGATATATCTCTAACAAAGATCAAGTTACTGACAGTCTGACCAAGCCTCTTGCAGAAGATAGACACTACAAAATCAGAAGGGAATTGGGTATTGCAAATCCCAATGAACTGTAAGTAAGCCCTTATATACATCTATTTAAAATTTCTAACATTGGATTAATACTAACTTTAGCATCAAAGTAAGTTTGATATAAGTTGTAGATGCTCCTTATAAGTCTAAGTGATAACAGATTTGTATAATGGAGCTAATCAAACCTACACAATCAAAAGATGCTAAAGGAAGCCAAAAATGTGAACTTCTAAATCTGTTCTGTAAGTTCAGAAATTTGAAATTCTCATTTTAGATGATTATTAGACAAATTTTTAATGTTGAATTGTGTTTTTGGAAGAATTAGTGTGTTCAACATTCGAACTTAGATGCCCATCAGGCGAATTTCAGTTAGCTACATGTTGTAACAGTTCTCTCTTAATCCTCAAAATTTGTCTGGTGAATAGTAGAAATTTGAATTTCAGAAGTAAAATGCTACTATTATCTCTGTTCAAAATGATTGTTATACGAATTTCCATATCTCAAGATACGCATTTTAGAAACTCTTTTCAAAATTTTGAAATTCGATTTTTGAATCAAAATTTGTCTATTGAAACATGCTCTCATAATTGGGTCTCTGTAAGATGAACTTTCATAAGTAAAATTCATTTGTTTCTTGTATTGTTCATGGTTGTTTATTGTTTGAATCTTGTGAAGTTTGAATTTTGTTGAAACAAAATTTGTTTGTTTACCTCTCATTCTTAGAACTAAACTTCTGTCAGATGAACTTCCAGATGAAAATTCATCTATCAGTAAGCCTCTCCATATGGATTAACTTGTAACTACCCAAAATTTAAATTTTAACCTTTCAAAATTCGTCTGTTTAATGGTTACATATGTTAAAATCGAAGGTCTTTCTCTGAACAGATGCAACCTTATTCGTCTCTCTCTCAAGTCTGTTCAGATTCTCTCTTAAATTCCTTTAATTTCGGTTCACGAATCTTTATTTCTCATAGATTAAACTTCTTTTCGCACTTATAAACCCATTCTTAGCATCTTTCTGAATCATACACCTACAAGAATGGCCAGAGTTAAAAATCTAGAAGTTAGGTAAGGAGAGTCACGACCAAAGAGAACTATCAAATCCCAATATGCTTCCAAGGAGGGTGAAACTCATAAAAGGAAGGGCGAATCTAGCAAGACAACTCCTTCCAAGAAGTAGAAAACAACTCCTAAAGCAGACTCAAAGAAATCTACCCCTACTCCCTCGAAGAAATCTAAACTTGCTATTCCTGTCGCTCCTGTCTCTCCTGCCTCATCTTCCTCCTCCAGCATTGAATCTGGAGAATACCAGTTGATCATGCTGTCATTATAGAGCAATGCTTATATTCTGGGAGAGTATACTACCAAATTTTGTCAGTAAAAAGGTAATCAAGCCTCACTATGTAAATTTGGAAGACTTCTTAATTTCTAACAACTTTGATGTCGAGTTTTAGATGATAAGATACAAGAATTTGTTAGAAATTTTAGAAAGATATGGTGATAAAGTTATTAAGACCAAGTATGCCTCCCTGAAGTATAATAGCAAGAAGAAGATGTGGGAAGTAAATCTAAGGTCAAGGACTATCTGACTGACAGATGAGATCTTCAATGAGGTACTAGAGATTCCTGGGCAAGATGGATTTAAAATTGACATCTTTGCCTCAAAATACATGGATGAAGCTGAGGCTGTAGAAGACGAAGGAGGGCCTTTCCTGAACTACCAAGAAAGTACAATTATGAACACTTTATTCAGAAGAAAAGAGAACACGCCACCTCCAAGTTTGCTGAAGCCCACTGACCTCAGTGCCCAAGTCAAAATCCTACACTACATTGTGTCTAGGATTATTTTCAACAAAGGAGGCAGTTTCAATTTGATCATAAGGGCTGAAACACATGTGATGGCAGTAATCATGCGTGACAAGATAATCAATATGGGCTACATCATCCTCTAACGCATGATCAAAGCAAGAAATTAGAGGAAAGATTCCACCCTACCATATGCCTCAATCATCTCCAAGATACTTCAGTATGCTAGGATCCAACACCTGGAGAAAGGAAAGGGCAAGCCTACTGAAGTCTTCAAAGAGGAAGAATTGCAAAGGATGGGGATAAAAAAGAAGGATGGAATATGGATTAGCAAGGGAGCTGGAAAGGCAGAAGATTTATTCTTTGAAGAAGATGTCTCCTAGTAACAAGCAAGAACATCTGAGGCTGCTTCAAAGTCCATGCCTAAACCTTCTCAGCTTGTCTCATCTCCATCCTAGCCTATTCAGGCACATATGCCATCTACTCCCTCAACTTGGGCAAAGCCAACCAAGATCACTGAGCTGTTTGACAGTCTGTCTGTGCTCATGCTAAGCATCAGGGATGAGCAAAATGCCAAATTTGCTCATCTGCAAGATCAGATTCATTAGTTGGCAAAGAATATGAAAGTAGTTGCTAATGCATATGAGGACATCAGGTGTGTCATTCCTTCCACATTAGCTTTACCTTAGCCGAGATTCTCTAAACCTGTCAAATCTTCTACTCTTGAGCCTCCAAGTCCTTTTGTGCTAGCCTCCCCTGAACCAAATGATGATGTACATGCTACTGAGGCTATTGGCACCATGGCCATTCCACAAGCTTCCAGTAATAAGGCAAGCCCTGGTTCTCCCTTGAACTATGGCATAGAGGAAGAGGCTCCTCAAAAATCAAGCTCCCATGAGCATATTGCTAAAGATGCTCAAGATTCAATTCTTTCTATTCAAGAATCTGAGCAAGTGGAGAAACTGGTGACAGCCATCACTACCACACCATTCATACAAGCTGCCCTAAATAAGGAGAAAAGCATTGTACCTTATATAGATCTAGTAGCCATTGCCCATGATACTATTTTGCAAGATCAAAGACTGAGGCTTGAAGAAATGTTTCGTCTTCCTGCTCCTGCTCCCTCACCTTTTTCTGCCTATGGTCTTTGAAAGGAATGGAGGGCTCAATTGGCTTTTTCTAGACAAGAAATGCAACAGCTTCTTGAGGTCTCTGATGATGAGGAATCAATTCCTGATGCTTCTGCACCTCTTCCTAAGCTTAATCTTGAACTGCCTTTTGTTCCTGTGCCTCTTCAGGAAATTATAGTATCCCAGATACCTCCTCCATCTATACATGTTCAAATTCTTGATGATGCCAAAAAGGGGGAGAAGTCATCCGAGCAAACTGGCAAACCTACTGCAAAACCATCTGGCAAAGCCTACAGCAAGAAGTCCAAGCCAAGAAGAAGTGATTAGATCTTAGGATTACTTAGTCTTTCTTGTAGTGTTGTTTTTCTTTTAAATGAATGAGAATCTTGTTTTTGAATTTTGTGTTTGCAATGTCATATCTTTGTATTAAAACTATAAATGAATTAATGAAATTCCCTATTTGATATGTTGTACATGATGCACTTCTCTTTGAATTTTAATGCATATGTTGAGGGGGAGCTCTTTGAAGCAAACCCAAGTACTAATCTAGTTTGCAAGTTGTTTTGTCATCATCAAAAAGGGAGAGAATGTTGAATCAAGTGTTTTGATGATTCCAAACTAACTAGAGTTTGGAAGGAAGATATCAAAGGTGTACAAAAGATCTCAAGTGAAGAAATCCAAGAAAAGCAAGTATAAGATTAGATATAGGATTTCTTATTGAATTCAAATGAGTAAAAAACTTTGATCTTGCAGAGAATGTTTTAAAAATGTGTTTTTATGATAATTCATGAAGTATTTGAAAAATACCCACTATCAGACAAATTTTGAAGTGTTAAACTTGATTTATTGCTTTGAAAATTTGAACTTTGGCATCTAAAATTCAAACTTCGGAGTAAAAATATGTTAGTTAGAAAAGAGGTCCCTCTAACAGATGAATTTTATCTTTGAAAATTTGAATTTGAGGTAAAACACAAACTATGAAAAATAAAAAATTCATCTGAAGATATGTCAAAGTTCATCTATGTATGTATATATTAGTGTATACTTTGGAAAGTTGGAAGAATGCATGAGACCTTTCTGAACACTATTGGGAATTTGAAGTACTGGATAGATCTTAATATGTTTAATATATGACTGTTTTATATTTTTAAAAATTAGACATGTGTATCTTTCTATAGACATATAAATTACTCAATTTGGAGTTGTGTAGGATTTATGGTGAGTTTTCAAAATTTTGTTCAGAACCAGGGATTTCCAAAAATGACCATTGCTACTGTATAAATTGGCCAATATTTGCCCTATTCAATATTTTTCCCATGTACATAATATTTTAATTTCTTTTTGGAGACTTGAATCACTTCAATATGATTTTTCTTGAATTAGTCATAAATTTTTAAAGTTCATTAGGAAAATTGAGATTAACCAAAGGAATAGTATCCGAAAAATGAAACAAATTGGTTTAAGTTATTTTATGTAATCAAGTCTCTAATCAAACATTAATGGACTTAATTGTAGTCTAATACATGAGAAATGAGTCTAAATATGAGGTGTGACATGTCTATATGAAATTAAACATATTCCTTCCCTTTCCTTTACGACACATATGCGAACATTATATAAGAACCATCTCCAGGCAGCTTTTGTCTCCCCTCCAACGACGGCAAATGCAAGTGGTATAATATTGTGATCACCATCTTGTGATGTAGCCATAAGCAATGTGCCTTTATATTTCCCATAAAGAAAAGTTCTATCAACCTGGACAATCAGCTTTAAGTGATCAAATGTGTCAATACATGGTTTGAATGCCCAAAAAACATGCTTAAACATTTCAATAGATTGCCTTTTAGAATTGGTTTCTGAACATGGCTTGGTTGAGAATTTTACATATAACCAGGCATGAAATGTTGAACTGTAGCTAGCCATCTAGGTAATAGTGATATGAGCTCTCCCAGTTACCAAAAGCAATAGTTAGTTCTAATTGTTTTGCCTTCCATGCTTTTTTGTATGATACAGTGTACCTAAACATTGAATGCACATGTTTAATAATTTGAGAAACTTTCACATCTGGCCGATTGGTTATCATCCCTACTATACTTGATAAGATGACATCAGCATCTAACTTGGGGTGATTTTGAGTTAATGACGTAGCTAAACAAGTATGGGGACATGTATATTTCGTGATTAACTAGAAGGTTGTGTTGACTTTTTTGTTAGCCCTTAGTTTCCAATTGCAACCACTTCCATAATGTACACATCGATATTCTTCATATTTCTTACTCAAATTATATACTTTAAATGTGTGATGAACTTAAATTGAGTAAAGTTTGATCACATGTCTTAGAGCACAGATGTTATTAAAATTCTACCCTATGAAAAGCTCATGATTATTACTAAGAGGATGAATATCTCTTTAACCCACTAAACTCAGGAGTCACAGCTAATTCTACATTAACACATGAGAAGAAATTAGATGAAGGCTCTTCATTTTCATTTATATGTAATGTTTGGTCAGGGACATCATTGCCGCCCTCATTATTCTCCTCATGGGCCTCATCATCATTATTAGCATAATCATTCTTAGTATTAAGAGATCATACTCATCCTCATCCTTAAAGTCATCCGTAATACTTTCAATTGGGGGAAGTGAAAAGATGGTTCAATATTGCTAACATTTGGGTAAGGATTAAATGGGTTGAAATTTTCCCAAGTGCATGCTCAACCTTGATTCATGTTCTATTGGGTTTACTTGATTGCTACTTGATAGGAGCATATATCTAACGTAGTCCTCAAGTGGTTGTGATTTAGGATAATCATAAACTTCCACATTGGAAATATATGCATACAACTCTGCCCCTATCAATTGATCTGAATATCGAGAATTCATTTGCCACATGTTGCCTATGTCAGAATCAACCTCTAGAGTACATGATTGGTACCATGGTGGTTTTGTGGAAATTGGGCATCATATACCAGGCTTGATACAATTTGATTGGAAGGAAGTTCAAGGTTTTGTTCAACAACATGCTTTAGTTGAATAAGGGTAATGTTTGAATCAACATTTATCATTTTTATACTATTGAATTCAAATATCACACCATTTATATCAGTAAAAATTTGTTTATTTGCAAACATGCAAACCCACTCTCTTCTATTATCCATTTCTCTTGCTATAATATAAAATTGTCTATTACCTACTTATAAACATGAAATAAATATTAATGGACAAAAAAATCTAATATACCAAATACATTATTAGAAAAAAAAATAATATAAGTAAATTACCTTCTAATATAAGAAAAATAATCTATACATACATAAATCTAATACTACAAAAATTCCCCAAGTGTTATTTATTTACTAAATTAAAAAGTTATCCTTAACTATAAATATGTTATATTTATAAACTTTTTAATACATCATATAATTTTTCTGTAGCTTTCTATTACAATATTATAGGACAAATAAAATTTTGAAAAAAATCACTTAACTATATGAATATATCATATTAAATATTTTCTAAAATTATCAATATTTTTTATGCATAAATATACTATATTTTTTATTAAGAACATTTTTATATATACTAAATTAAAAAATTATAAATATTTATGAGATATGCTATATTTAGATATGGTAAATAAAAAATTATAATATTCAATTAAAATTGTTTACTATATTTTAAATATTTATATATTAAATTAAAAAAATTATCCCTAACTTCATATATGTTATATTTATAAATTTTTTCATACATGATATGATTTTCCTCTAGCTCTCTACTATCCATATTATAGAACAAACAAAAATTAGTTATATTCATCCATTAGAAAAAATCGTGTATTCTGCCTTAATTAAAACACCCCTTAACATAGTGTATAATTTTGGTTCAATCATAATCTTTGGTGGCATATATGAATAAACATGGAAATTCATATAAATCTAAATCATAAAGTGTTGAAGTCTAATGTACCAAAACTTCTGCACTCGCAAAATCACAAAGCTTAACTTGATATGTGAGAGAATTAACTTACAATGAAGTGTATGCCATGAATTAAAAATAAACAATTAATCATACAAGTAAAACAATCAAAGAAAAACTTACCAAAAGATTTTGAGGATTCACTCTACAACAAATTTCACACATAGTATGTATATATGCCAATCCCTTAAAGATCTGACAACATGATATCAAGTCTAGATGCAACTGCTAATTTCTGTTATCAATATTATAAAATACACAAATTAAAAAAAATCCTATATTTAGCAACATATAATATCAAACTATATAAATATAGATACTATTAATCATGATTATACTTATTTTAGTAAAGACTGACAAAAAAAGGTGAATATAGAGATGAAAATTGAACATGAAAAAAAATAGTAAAGTTTCAAGTAAAATGCAATGAAAATTATGAAGACAGATATGAGATGGAGATGAAGGATGTAGGAAGAAGATTTGAAGGACATAGGAAGAAGATTTGAAGAGCTCTACTTGTTACTTTAAAATCTGAAATGAAGGGAATAAGCCAAACACACTTATTACACTTACTCAAAAATATGAAATGAATGAAGAACGTGAAAAAAATACAGTAAAGTTTCAAGCAAAATGCATAAAACATTATAAAGACAGATCTGAGATAGAGATAAAGGATGGAGGAAAAAGATTTGAAGAGCTCCACTAATTCCTCTGAAATCTGAAACGAAGAGAATAAGCAAAAGATGCTGCTTATGCTTAGTTAGAAATATGAAATGAACAAACTTGAAGAACACAACAATGATCTTATCCTTTTAAACAAGTTTGAGGCTTCACACTCCCGTTAATCCTCATGTTCCCCCTACTTAGCTTGGTCAGTTGACTTATCTTAGCCTGACAAGACAAGAAACAACGCCATAGTGGTGCACCTTGTCTTTTTAAGAAAAAAAAAATTACATGAATCTCAGTTTCATAGAAACGAGATTCAGGCCATGAAGATTGAAGATCTCGGTTCAAGAGAAATCGAGATCTTCAAAAGAATTTTTTAAAAAAATTTTAAACATTGTCTTTTCACTAGTCTCCTGTGGCTTTTGGTATATTCTAGTTAGCGCATGTTACTCCCTCCCTCTATTCCTTTCCTGTGCCTTTTGGTCTTGTCATTTCAAAATAAAAAAAATAATTAAACAACTTCGTACTCGTACTCCCTCCTCGATTCCTTTATAGTGCCAAGTTTTGTCATTTAAAAAAAAATTTAAACACATAATACTCCCCTCTATTCCTTTATGTGTGTGTTGGGCTTTCACCTCTTTTCTTTTGGCTTCATAAGATGCAACATTGCATCATGGTAGTGTTGTGTCTTATCATTTATTTTTTAAAAAATAAAATTTAAAGTGTGAATTAAAAATATTTTCTTAGGGTAGATTATTTGTAGCTACACATAATTAGCTATATATTTCTTCCAATTTTAAATAATAGATATGTTTTGAAAGCATTATTTGGTTCAAATATATTCATTTATTTGTAAGCATATCGGGAAATTATTTCTTTGGTTGATGTATTTGGGTATAAAAGCTGTTGAATTTAACTTTTTTTTTTATTCTTTCCTTCTCTCTTCTCGACCCTTCCTTTCTTACTCCCTCTCTCACCTTCTTTTTCCACTGAAGCCAGCTTTCTTTGCGAACTAAAAAATTGTGATTTTTTTTCCTTCAACTATTTCTCCATCATCCACATCCTTCACCGTAAGAGCTTAGGTTACTCTGTCATCATCATATCTTCCTTTTCACCTATTAGCTTAGGTTACTCTATCATTATCATCATCTTCTTCATTTATTTTCACTATTTTTGGGTGATCCACTACTGAGGATAGTTTTGTTTATATTGGTTTAAGGTAAAAGTGCCATAGATTTATTCTTCTTCTCAGATTTAACTAGTTGAATTGCTTATATAGTTTCAATAATGTTTTTCTTCCTAAGATTACAAAACATTAGAGCATGTCTTCACATCTAGCTTAATGTTCTCTTTCCATCTCTTCTCTCCTTCTTTTTCTTTAAACCGCATGAATCAGTCAACCCACCAATTATATTGGTTCTCACTAGTTCAAGATTGGGTTGACCGATTCTTGGCTAGATCTATCAATCTCCGGTCATCTTTTCATTCTAGACTGAACTAGGCACTAATTGTTTTTGAAATGACTGAACATGCCGGTCTAATCTAGTTTTCATAACACTATGTATAGGGTGAGGAGAATTGATGCTAAAAAGCAGGTCTCAAAGAATACAATAGAACAAAAAAGCAAAAATTAAGGGTGTGTTTGAAAATGTTTTGTTTTTTCATGTTCTTAGAATAGTTTTGTGAAATTATTTTTTAGAACAAGTTTTGGAAACAAAAAATTAAAAAAAACTTGTTTGAATAATTGTTTTGAAAATCATAACTAAAAATAAAAAAAATAATTGCTTTGATCTAACCATATCTGTGCTACAATATGATCATGAATTATTGCCATTTCTACTGCACTTTCAATAATGAAAAGTCACATTAATGTCCTTTGACAAAGTAGAGCTCAAGGAAGGATAAAGTAATACTTGCCAAAAATTTGTTATTTTTGGAGACCAAGTTGTGCTTCTTAAATTAATTAAAGTTAAAAGGGTCCACTAGTTTAGGGTCTAAATTGTTAGTTTATTATGATAATATATGTAAATATGTCAATACATCTTTTATTAAAACACACTTTTGACATGTTTATCAGAGTATTTGTAATTGCCTTGGTTTATTTATTTATTTTAGACGGAATGCACTGATGAATCTCTTTAGTTCATTATTCCTTTATTGCAACAACAACAATTAGTAGTGTGTAGTAATAAATCATCAAGAAAGAGAGCTTCAAGATTTTAAGAAGAATGTGGAGATGATTAATGAGAGAGATTTTCAAGAGTAAGTTTATCAAAGACACACACATTATCTAGCTTGGAAGAACAAAACCCTACTAGGCTTGAGAAAGGTGGAGAGAATTTGAAGTTCATTAAACTTCTTAACCACACAAATGTACAATTAGGTCAATAATTGAGTAAGAACTCTACAATTTGTTCATTACAGAGGATTTCTTCCACTAGAGGAGATAGATAGAAGACCTAAATATTCATGATTATCACACATAAAGTACAATTACAAAGTAAATAGGAAATCAGTGGAGATATACTCTTATAAAGCACTCATGAAGTCTTAATCATAAAAGATCAATTAAATGATACATGGACTTTTCACAATACAGACCTTATAAACTTACAATACCATGAACAAGTACATCAATGTTTACAATAAAGCTAAAAGAAATTTGCATGATATATGTTCACAGTATATCTTTGTCATTTGGATATAAAGCCAGGAGCCATCAACTGCATCCTTCCTTCTCTATAACTCTCTCCTTTCAACTAACATAGACTACTTGCTGATAAATCTATCTTTTTATTTACCTACAATTTATGAAATTGACAAATAACAAATAGCAATCAAAGTTTAACCATGAACACGGAAAATATATATAACTAAAAACATGTTTCTAATGAAAAAGGATGAGATCCTCTACTATCCTTGAAGAAACTTTGGCGAATTTTGAGTCTCCTTTAATTTCTTTTACAGCAAATTTTATTTTAGCCATTGTAATTAGTCAACATCAATTCATTATCAATATGTACAAGTGACAAAAAATATATACAAGTGACAGTGCTTTATGTATATATCTTCATGGATTTTTATAGATTCAGAGAAATCAATGCATACCAACATAATGATGTGCCTCAAATGAAACCCATCCTTCTTACTTCATTACACACAACAAAGGAATGATACATGATGAATTGATAATAGAACCTGGAGGATGTCTAACATTGTTGTTTTGTTTGGATACTTGTCTCAACTCCATATTATTCTTGTTTCTTTTTTCTTTCGATTGCACACTATTAATGTGTCATCTCTACCAATGTTAGGACCATATAACTCCACATCTCTTATTCTCTGTATTGTTTCTTAAGTGAGTTGTTCTCAACCTCAGAAATTTATGAATTTCTATGGTGACATTTCTCATTTCATTGATACTTTTGGATGAACAGTTTGTTGATGACTCCCTATTCCGAAGTCCCAAGTACTTGGCAAAATCTAATGGTTACCAAAATAATTTTTGTGTGTAGGATGATGTAATTGGCAGTAGCTTAGTAAAGTATATACATCAATCATACATGCTAACCTACGTTCTTTGAAGGGGCATGATAAAGGAAGATGGGGAGCTGTTATTTTCATGTTCATCATTAGAAAAAAAAAATACTCTATTTTGAGAAAAGATAAACTCATCATCTATGTCAATGAGCTAGCAAAGGTGGTTTTAAGAACAAATTGATCTAAATTAAGAAGCTCAATAACCTAAAATCACACAGTTGCAACAAAGAATAGGAAACCAATAAATCTATTAAATTAAAACCCATAATCAAGCTCAGAAGAACGAAAGTGGAGAAAAAAGCTCACAAATGCAAGAAAATTATAAATCTATTGAAATGGGGGTGAGAACTAACAATGGTAGAGCTCACTCATGTCAAGAAGAAAGAATAAAGGATATTGACTAGTTGGAGCTTCAAGATGATAAGCGGAAGCAATAGCTCTGAAAGATGATCGTTGACAACATTGAAGACAAAAGGCCCGTGTGGTTCCTAGAATCTAGACTGATGGAATGAGAAACCTAATTCCATTCCCACATTAGGCCAATTTGGTTACTGAATGACCTTACCATAGGGAATTTCAATTAAAAACTATGTTCAAAGAAATAATGTAGTATAGGGTACAAACCTAGGTCATTTCACACTAGAGTAACTAAATTAAATCCTACTTAAGAGAGAAATTTAAGCAATTAAGAAAGCAAGATGCAAACTAACTAAAAAATGAAATGTAATTAAAAGTGTGCAAGTATGTATGTGAAATATTTTTTTTAATATGCAAAAGCTAGACTAAAACTATGCTAATGCAACTAAAATGGAAAATAAACCAATAAAAAAATAAACTAAGAGACCTAAACTAGTATGGAAATATGTGTGGATATATGTATAGAAGTGTATAAGAATGTGAGTATAGGAATGGTATGATAAGTACTAGTCTAATCTCAAAATTGTCTAAATATATACTCACCTCAACTGCTAACTATGATGCAAAAATTAAAATGCAATGTATAAATATTCACAAATATGCAAGTAGTATGTACTCTAAACTAGTGTGCAAAACTAAGACTAACAACTATCTAAATGCTAGATGAATGCAAAGCCTAGCAACTAGACAAATGAGAATGCAATGCAATGACAATAACCTATATGCAACTAATTAATTTCAAGTTTTGGGGGGGGGGTTGTGACTGGAAAATGTAAATGAGAAGTATAACAAACTTAACTAGTAACTAAACTAAGAAAATGCTAATTAATAAAAGAGAGCTACTAGTGCTAAAATGAGGTAAATGAGTGATAAAAATGCAATGCAATGAGAGTAATGATCTAGCAATAATTTATAAAGGAATTTTGTTTTAGGCTCAAATGATTAATTGAGTTTGGATAATTAACATAATCAAGATGTCACATGCTATTAAAACTATTAGTTCCAAAATGTAAAATTCCAAACAAAATGCATAAAATGATAGCACATCTAAGCATTTCATCAAACATCTAACATGCAAAATTACATGACAAATGATTAAGTGTGTATGATTTGCATAATGATTCCATACATAGCCAAAAATTACAGCCTATCAATCATATCATCAATTCAACAATTCCAATATCGAATCAAGAATCAAATCATTAGTCACCTACAAGGTCAATTCAAGTAACCCAATTTAAATTTAAAATTGAGGCAAGTAATTCCAAGATGCAATTGGCCAAAATTTAACAAATTCTTGCATTAACGAATTTGCAACCATACAAAGTTCCCAATTCAAAATCTCAAGTGGTCACAATCCATAGGCTTTCATCAACAATTAACCAATCATTACATTAATCTAAAGCTAAAATATTCAATAACCTATCCTAATTTAGCATAAGACAAGTATAAAAAGATAAGGAAAATGGAAGAAAAATAATTATCAAAAGCCTAAGTGTCTTGAAGCCCATAGCCCTTTGCAAAATCCTCTCCAAGTTGTATTAAATCACTACCACCAACTCACTCCTCCATAGTAGAAAAAATCTCCTCCACTTAAGCAAGCATTCCATGGTCCAAAACAGTAAGCAAGTGAAAGAGGAAATAGTGGCTCAATGAAAGTTGTGAAGAATGACATTGAAGCTATAAATGAGATGGTGAAATGAGAAGAGGCTGATGCTCTATTATAGGGGAGCTGAAGTGAAAAATTTCAGGGTGAGATTGAAGAGGGAGTGACAAAAAAGTGAAGGAAAGTGAGGGAGAATGGTTGGAAAATGGAAGGTCAATGAAAGGAATGGAGTTTGAGAAGAGAAACTGAAGATGAAGGTAAAGAGGAAAGGAGGCCAAACTATTTTCTGCTGTACTGGAGGAAGAGGGCCAAAAATGGTGTGGGAAAGGAAGGGAGTAGCCAAAATATGGTGGAGGTTAGGAGGAGAATAGGGGCGATGGTGATAGAGTTAAGAGACGAGAGAGATAGAGAGCAATTGGGAGGTAGAGGTAGCTCCATATCTTTTAGCAAGGGTTTCGACACTTAAGAAAGAAAAAAAAGGACAAGGGCATGTTTGGTTGCAAGTAATAAGGTGAAAGGAAGATGAGTTTGATCAATGAAAATAAAGTCAGATATAAAAAGACAAATAACATAGGAAAAATAGGAAGGCTAGGAAAATAAAATTCCTCCTATCTAATGACCAAAATGTCCCATCAAAATTTTAATCTCCATGGACCATGACCTACAAGAAAATGTTACAACAGATAGATAATATTCTCAATTAAATAAATGCAGATTAAATTTTAGTTCAAGGAAAGTAAATCAATTATGAGATAAAGTTTAAGTTCAATTTGAAGGAAAATTATGAGCTAGAATGATAAAGAAAGGGAAATAAAAAAATATTAAAAAATAAGTTTCCAAAACGCTTTAACAAGTTTGCCCTTGTATGGATCAATTCTTAATCAATTTTTTAATCACAATCAAACCACAAATGACCCATGATCACATTGAGAATCATTAAATAAAATAAAATAGAAAGAATTAAATTATTGGAATAATTTGGAAGATAAAAAATAATCACAATTAAAGCTTAATTTTTTACAAATTATCCCAAAATTCTCATAAATATAAAATTCAGCTAAAATCATGAAAATAATCTAAAAATCCAAAATTAACTAAAATTAATTATTAAAACCACTAAGCATGGGGATAAAAATAATGAAAATCTAGGGGTTATCAGTTACATAAAATGCTACAATCTTGTTTCCTGTGGGCTTCATGATTACCACAGATATGGCAATTCGAACACCTCCTAATATACATGTCAATCTTGATTCTTAAGCCTTCATCCTAATAATACCCCTATCTTTAGACCTCCCCCCCCCTATTCCTCTGCACTACGTCAACCACTGTCCCTCTCCGATCATCCTCCATCATACCTACTTTGTCCTTGTCGCCTTCCACCAACCGAATCATTCCACCCAATACTATGTTGATGTCGATAATGACTCCCATTTGTAGATTAGGGGCTTCAATTGCTTACTATCACCCTATTGTCCTCCATCATGGCTAGTCCATACACCACCACCGCTTTCCTTCGGTGATAAAGATTTAAAGGAGATGAAGCAATCAACATTGACTACATTAGTGACAAAGAAGATGACATCAATGATATCATGGTCGAAGCCAAATCTGTCATTCATCCTCTCTGGTCCACACCGACATCATCTATTCTACCATTCCTCTCCTTCTTCGGGTAATCAAGAAGCCAAAAGATATTTTGATTTCATTTTCATTTTGAACCTGGATTTTGTTCAAATTTTTTAAAAAAATAAAGAATAAGGATTTGTGTTGCTAAATAGAAACTTTCTAAATCTATGATGTTGACGGTGGAGGAAGGAGATGCTGATGATGATGGAGGAAGGAGGAAAGAAGAAAGGGTGATTTTTTTCCATAAAGGCATTATGGACTTTTCACTTTTATCTATGTTTAATTAATCATAAAAATTAAATTTGTTTCCCATTTTCTCTATACCACACCAAATAAACTCATGATGATTATCACTTCATTCCAATCCATTACATTACCATCATTTTCATTAACCAAATGAGCCCAAAGGGAGGAGAAGAGACTGGGACAACTAAGGAAGGTTGAAGTAGGTTAAATGAACTGTTCAAAATTAACAAGTTTGTCATTCATCAGGTGGGTGTTCTCTGTCTTTTTTTGAGTTTTCCAAAAATAAAATATGGAAAACATCTCAAACATGTTATGAGTTTTTTGTTTTAAAGATAAGTTTGTATTTTTTTGTGTTTTCCAAAATATTTTACAAAAAATACGCTTATCAAACAAGTTTTTTTTCTATTTTTAAAAATTGAAAATTATTCTAGAAAACAAATTTCAAATAGGCTCTATATAATCCCTTGAGTATAACCAATTAACAATAATTACTAAGAGAGATCTAGTTGTTGGCCTTGGCAATGTCAATGAGGGTGAAGGCATAGTTGGAGGTGGCACTAGAAGCCATCAAAGCCATGGGAGTGGCGGTCAATGGTGGCGTTAGCATTAGCGGTAGCAAAATAAAGATGGAAAGAAGGGAAGGTGGATGTGGAGAAGTGAAATCAATGCAAGAAGCATGGAAGAAATGCTTATACACACTTGGTTGCTTTTCCTCCTTGCCTTTGCCAAAAATCGATAAGCAAATGGGGCATTTGTTGTTGATCTCCTTCAGGTGGGCATCCTTCTAGTACTTGACTAGAAGACCATTGTGGCTGCAACTCCGCCATCATGTGGGGTGGGTTTAGAAACAATGAAACGTGCTTTGCCAAAATTTTTACCAAGATGGATGCAGTGGCAGATTGGGAAAAGATGAGATCAACTAAAAGGAAGAGATGAGAGATCCATGGCATGTGTTATTTTAAGCTAAAGATATTAAAGCCTTTGTTGGCATTTATTTGAACACCAACAAAGTCTACCTCATTTTTATTGGAGTTTTTTCTAGTAAATGTCAACAAAACTTTTGGACTTTTGTTGCTATTTATTCAAATAACCACTAACAAAAGTTTCCACCTCACTTTTATTGGCCTTTTTTCTAATGAATGCCAACTATTGAGCATCAATTTATGAATATAAGAATGAGACAAGGAATTATTATGAGAATACATGGCTATTGAGTTTGAGGTCAACCATGCATTTGTGGAAAGGGGTTTAGCCAAGGCATCTCTTTCAAGTTCTTATTTTGCTAAGAGTTGAGTTTTTTGACCAGATTATATCTTGATCTCAACCTAAAAGTAAACTGTTATTGCTACTTGAACAAACAATATCTCATATCTTTGCATTGATCTCTAGTTTCTAAGATCCATAGCTATATTTGCCTCTAATTTGTACAATTAATTTCCTTCTTCTACTCTCTATCTTACTTTTATCCTTTCAGAACACACAGCTTGAAGCCATAAGAAATTTATTTCCTTCAATTTTTTTTTTGGTTAGATGGGAATTTGTGAGAATTTGGACCAATTTCTCTCATGGATTTGTTCTATAAGAAATTCACTATTTTGGTGTGGTGTATATGAAATACAAATATTGAGAATTTCAAGGCTCAAAGAAGGCAAATGTAATTCAAAGTTTTTCATTCAATTACACTACATATATAGGTGATTAAGAAATAAATGGTGAAGTTGATGGACGAACAAGGAAATTGGGTTGAAGTAGAGGGGAAGATTATTAAGAATCTTTGTGGATTTTCATAGAGTCTTATTTCTTTCTTCAATAACAGGCTATATAGAACAAGTATCACTGAGGTACATTCATACTGTCATTAGAGATAATAATAAAAAAAGTCTAATGACTCCAATAAATTTGGAAGAAATAAAAATTATTTTATATTAGATAAGATAGCTTGAGATGAGAATGTGAGTTTGAGATGGTGAAGGGATTCTTTGAGCATGTAAGCTTGATGTGATAATATTTGGTAATGAAACCAAAGTTTGAAACACTTGAGAAGGTTTCACAATTTTGTCGCAGTAGATCGTGCAACTTTATTTATTACAAGGTAATTTTGAAGTTATTGACCAACATAATGATGGGTTTTTTTAGTAACTACATCTCAAAACATAAGGAAAACAAGGAGAGCATTGGTGCAATAAGGAGAATCTTTCAAGACAATATTATAATTATCTGCAAAATAATACAATACCTGAAAATGAAGAAAAAAGGGAAGAAAAATGAATTTACCTTGAAAATAGACCTCAATAAAGCATAAGACATAGTCGAATGGCATTTTATTTTATTTTTTTTGAGAGAGAAAGTTTTGATGAAAATGGGTCAATGTATCGACAGTGGGTAGATTGATTAATCATGATATTGTCAAATTTACTCCCAAGATTTCATATTATAAGTCATACTACCTCCATTTCATTTGATCTATCATTTAAAGTTTAAGCACATAAATTAAGAAATATAATTAATATATTAGAATTTCTTTTAAAATTTCTAATATGCTCTTCAATAAATGAATAAATAGAAAAAAGATTAATGTTATCTTTGACTTTAACAAGATAGATAAGGATATAATTGGAAAAACAGTAATTGATGTTGTGTTAGAATTTGAAAGTGACAAAAAAATAGAAACATTTTTTTCTCAAAAGTGACAGTTAAAAAGAAATTGAGGGAGTATTTAATTAATTTACATATATTAAGGAAATTGGTTAAAGTTAGTTGGAAACTTTGATATTTTAAAAAATTGTCATAACTTTTCAAAATTGCTTTCATTAAATTATGACCACATCTTAATTGTATCTCTTTTAATTTTTATCCATTGTAACACTTTTTATTATTCTTTGGAGGGGGTAAATTAAAAATGAAAAACTAACATTAAATGCTGTATATATTTTATGAAGTGACTTATATTTTGAAATATTAATTATCCAAAAATATATCTTGTATTTTGAAATAGATATAGTAATATTTAGCTTGTAGGGAGATAGGTGGTTGCCTTAAGAGGAAGTAGACAAGGTGATCTCTTGTCACCCTACCTATTCATGAATGTAATCTTGGTTCTATATATCAAGCATTATAACTAAGCATGTTGAATCTTGATTGTGTTTATGTGAGCTTTGGATTGGTTTGACTTTTCTCTCTCTTGATTCTTGTGTCAAGATGAGTTTGGATTCTTCAGGTCCCTGGACACTACCATCGGATTGGCCTTTGGGAGGTCTAGTAGTAGACGATAGAAACAAGAAGATGATGGTTACAGTATTGACTCCAGCAAAGTCATCATAAGGGAGAAGAATACTAATATAAAAGGAGCGATAGATCTTAGAATGGAAAACTTGAATGAAACTTCAACTGAACAAGGAACAAGTGTGGAAAAGGCGTCCACAAATTCTTCTCAATGCAAAGATATCATTATTAGCAAAGATAGACAATCGACAAAAGAAACAAATCTCTGGTGACCTCCTTGATGGTGTTGGATTCATTACTAGGATTCAATGGTGTTGCCAATGGTAGTGTCATGATGGAAGAAGATGACCTCCTCAATGATGATGGAGAGGTCCCTTGGGAGTTGCCAGAACCTATAAGGGAGATAAAAAAAACCTATGAACATTTATCCTATTATTATTTCTAGAGTTTCTTCAAGGCATGGTGTAAACCGTGGAAAAACATCTTTTGTTGTTACTATCTTTGTAATATCTTTAAAATGCTAGATATTTAAAAATACATAAAGAATTCATGAAAATAGACATACACTATTTTGCATGAAACTAAGCAAATAGATCATTTTTTCCGATTAGATAGAAAAATAAGAAAATAATGATTTTACTCCTCAAGAAAAAAAAAAGAAGAAGAAGGTGCTATTCAAAAGTCAAATATTTTGGGAAAAATTATAGTTAACGACTCGAAAGAATTAAAAATTATAATTTTACCCTAGGTTAAGGGTAATTTTATAAATATGTAACATTACTGTTAAAATGAAGCTCTAGATGAGACGAATCCAATGGTATATGGCACTGATGGTTAATATTTAAAAATAAAAAAATAATCAGTGTCGAAAATCAAAAAGTAACTTTATGATGATAAAACTGCTTTTTGATATGTAAAAATAAAAAGAAAAGTAATTGGACACCTCAAAAGTAGTTTTTTAGAGACAGGATAATCAAGTAATGTGAGACACAAGTTTACTTTATCCTGTTCCAATAAAGTGAAATTATACTGCAAAAGGTAACTTTACCAGTCTAGGTATAAAGTAATCGACACATGGTATTACTGGACTGGGAAAATTATGCAGTATTTTGAGAGATATTATCCTCTCATATAACACCACATAGGCTGCCCATGTGTCCAAATTGGAAGCCTTAATGGTTAAGAAAAAGGGAAAACTTAATTATTAAGTTTTCTTAATTAATGATACTTAGCAAAAGAAAGTAACATACTTTATACACTCCCTCAACCATTTGGCCGAATACACTCTTGGGAAAGAAAGGGAAAGAGGGCTACAAGTGAGGAAAAGAAAGAAGGCTACGTGGAGGAGAAAAGAAAAGAGAAGAAAAATAGGAAGAAAATCAAGGAAAATTTGGTATGTGTTTTGCTTGTAGTTTTCAAGTGTTCTAGCATGGTTCTTGAGTTATTTAAGATGATTCTCTTGAAGGTTTCTCTTCTCCACCAACTGCCCAAATTCAGCCAAGGCATGTTTATGGAAGGGAAAGTGTTTTTAAACCACAAAATCATGAGGAAGCATAAGTATTTGTGAAATGAAGCAAGTTTGTTAAGTCTCAAAACAAGTAAATGAAAAATACATATTTTCTAAAGGGGGCAGATTTTGGCCAGCCATAGAAGTGATTTTTAGAGTGGGAATATCATTAATTTGACCCTAAAAATGGATTCTCCATGATGGAAAACCTTAAAGACTAGTATATGCTTTATGATCCAAGCTAAGATAAGTAATTTGAGATTTAAGGATTTCAAGAGTTTTATGTGAGCTTTATATTTTGAGCTATGAAATCAGTGGCTTAAGCCATTGTTTAATGATGCCGAGGGACTAGAGGAAGCCCAAGAAAGCAAGGGGAATCATTGAAAGAAAAGGGTATAACCAAGGGAAGTCATCAAAGGTAGTTAAGTTTCATATTCTTGCTTTATATTCTTTCATTATCTTTATATGATTAAATTGTGTTGCCATGTTGTAATTGTAATTTATTTGATTGGTTTTGACTATAAAATGAGGGGTTTTATTTCCTAGGATGTTCATTTTCTAAGCCGTTATGCTGCCGAAATTTTTATAACCAATGTGGCAATTTATTGTCTAAATGTGATTGATGTGATTAAATGTGATCAAATGTGAGTTATTTGATATGATTGACATAATTGCATGAAATGTAACTTGCTTCTGAGATTACCCCCAATTTCATCCCCTCAAGTATCCGAAATGATAGGCACAAGCAATGGCAAGGAGATCAATGAGCCAAAGAGAATGAAGGAGAAAATGATGCTTAATGATGATTTCAAGCTATGATTCCATACTTTAAAATAATGTATAAAAATTATGTATATGCATATGGACCTGTATCCTTATGCTATTAAGTTCTTTTGAGCATTATGAAATGTTTGGCATGGATTTAGAACATGGAATGATCATGTGATCTTGTTATGAAGTCTACTTTGCTATGTTATATTGCTAGAAGTTCATTTTGTAGCAATGAAAGTAAAGTCAATACCGTTTGATTGAAACAGGGAAAATAGATTAAGTGTCATATATGCTTCCAAAGTAGAGAGAATGAGATTTCTAATGAGTTAAAGAACACTTAATTTGGATATATGTCCAATTTATAGTGTAATTTTGAATTTGAAGGTCAAAACTGGACAATAAAGTAAGGACTGGGAATTTCACTATAAGTATCACTTATTTTGAAAGGTAATATAAAATCATACTAAGATCTAAAAATTTAGTGGTTTACCTGTCTGAAAATATCAATGTTTCAAGTTCAATATGCCACTAGTTTGAGTTCAATTAGAGCTTTACAATGAGAGATATACATGTTTCCCTAAAACTGTTCCAATAAGAGTGAGGTTCTAACCCTTAGTGATTTATGTTAGAATCATGCCCTACACAAGTTAAATAAATATATAATAAAACTATGAATGTAAGTAGATACACATATCTTTCCAATGGCATAGAGAATGAATGATTTGACTCAGTATAGAGTTAGATATAAATTTTTAAATTTATGGCTAAATGGAAAGAGATGAAATAAAATTAAATCATGCTAAATTTTTCATTAACCTTGGGTTAAATTTATCATAAAGCCTTTCATATAATTCCCTTTGTGTCTTAGTCTATTTTCAAATGCCATTCACTCTTATTTTTGGCCAAACATTGTGTCATAAAATTTCAATGGCCAAAATATCTTTTACCAATTAAATTTATCTGTACCAATTAAATATTTTTGCCAAAATCATCATTAAATTGATATGGGATTATTCAAAAATTAATTTTTGACTAAAATCATTATCTTGATCTAAAATATATGTAGGTAAGGTCCATTCAATGCTATTGACTTGGTACTACTTTTTTTGCAGTCTAAAATCTTTTTTGTTGAGGTAAAATATTAATATACAAAACTTTAATCTCCAATATAAATTATATTAATCTAAATAATTTATAAACAATATTCCATTGGGTATGACTCCACAAGAGTTTCATTTTGACTATAATTTTTCATTTTTACAAAAATACCCTTGACTCGTGGTAAATATATAATTTTTAAAACTTTTATGTTAGTAGCTGTAATTTTTCCTAACACTTCTTTACACATACAATCCCCCTACCTCTTCTTCTTCAAGAGACTAAATTACAAAAAATTTTATTTTTGGGGCATAAATATATTAATTCGTACTCTTTAAAGACCATTTTGTAAGGAATTCTTCTTTTTTGGGGTAAAATTATAATTTTTTCCTTTTCAGCTCTAATATGGAAAGTTGTTATTTTCTCCTTTTTTTATCTATTTATGTGTCTCTCAGTTTTCTATAGTTCCCTATATATTTTCTGTAATCCTCTACTTTTTTCCCTACATTATGTGATATCTAATAAAATTAGAAATATTACAGTTAATCTTAGTGGACTAATTTTTTAGGTTTATTGGCTAACTTCTTATGTTGATTGAAGTTCTTAGCTTTGGCAAAGAGCTTTGTGGACAAAGGGAGATAGGTTATAAGGAAAAACTATGTTTCATAAAGTGGTAGCTCTATGTCAAGGCACGATGGTTGACTAACCTATGAGGTTTATCTACTAATCTGGCTAACTTGAGAGTAACATATTTTCTGGGTTGATAGCTTTGCCGACTAAGTTTTGAAGTTTATTGTCTAACCTTGTTTTCCAGAAAACTAAGTGTTATGTCTTGGAAGCTTTGTGGTCAAATGTATAACATCTTAGTCAAGTTTGTCCTCTATCAAACAAAGAAAAGTTTCTAGGCAACCTTAATCATCCAAGTTTTGTCGACTAACCTTGGAGGTTTTCATGAAATTCTAGTTCAACAGTTGTCACTCCAACATTATGAGAAGCTCAATTATTGACTAACCCATGGGCTTTATCAACAAACTAGGCCCAATGTTTTGATATGTGTATAAGGACTAGTTGAGGTTTGTGGACTAACATGTGTGCTTTGTCGACTAACCTCTAACAATACATTAAATAAAAAAGGTTTATGTTATACCTCACTTAGTAATAGCCAGTTCTCATTTCTAATAGTTAGATATGCCTAAAATCTATATTTAAGACCTCATTTAAGATGGTTGGTAAGAGCATTAAGTATTATTGAGTCAAATTGCTACTGAATCATTAAAGATTAACTCTTATTCTCATAAAAGCCTTACCTACCTTTCCAAAGTGAGAAAGTGAGCTTCATTGTTTCATATAAACTCTTTGAGAGGGATTTCTTTAAGATATCTTTATCTCTTCCTGTGGATGGAAATCTTAGTGTGGAAAAATATTAAGGGATTTGTTGTATACATTCATTGTAAGGGAGTGTAAAGAGATTTTCCAATCAAGTGAGAGAGTTTGGTTGTGTAT
The DNA here is from genome assembly GCA_026686845.1 of Adenanthera pavonina. NCBI lineage: Eukaryota > Viridiplantae > Streptophyta > Magnoliopsida > Fabales > Fabaceae > Adenanthera > Adenanthera pavonina. The sequence goes on along the minus strand of JAIVEN010000022.1, from coordinate 21,103,273 downwards.
TGTGGCCTTGTAAGAAATTAGTTCAATCTTGTTGAAATGGTGAAAAATATCAAGTGATGACTTAAGGATAGGATATAGGCCAAGTAGAAGGGCTAAACTAGGATAAACTTTTGTTTTTTATTCCCTTTGCCCTTGCTCTTTTCATTTGTGCAACTTTACTCTAATTTTGTATTCATGTATTGTTGCAAAAATTTTCTTTTTGTGCAGAAAATTTCCAAAATTCCAATTTACCCCCTCTTGGGCATTCTAGCTGAACTAGCAGTATTTGGATTCTTTGGGCCACTATTAATTATATTTTTTTAAATGTTTAAGTGGTTCATTGTAAAGTCCAAGAAAAAAAAAGTCAAATATTTTTTTCTTTACCTCCCCTTGTTTTTGGTGAAATGTTTGCAGCTCATCATAGATATTTATGGGTTGCCCTAGAATCTATTGCTTGTTGCACAATTGACCCCTATATTGTTATTGGGGACTTTAATGCTTATTTAAATCTGTCAGATAAAGTGGGGGGCATTGTGCCTGACTTGTCGTCAATGGATTAGTTTAATGACTGTATTAATAACTCTTCTCTTATAACCTTTCCTGTGTGGGAGACAATTTCACTTGGGAAAATTCCATGATCAAATAATGTCTTAGTGTTACATCTTACATTTTAAGACATTTACCATGAAAATTGCTAGGTTTTAAAGCGTAAAAACATTCTTTAAAGACTTGAACCAATTAAACTTCAAAACTATATAAAATTGTTTTCATTGGTTTTGCAGCTCATTGTGCAAAGACTTTTCAAAAATTATAACCAAATATAAAAAAATTATTTCTCATTGGTCAAAGTCTCTAAAAATCATGCACATGTTGAACTTTAAGGGAAAAATAAGAAACTAGAACATAGATTCATACAGTTTATTGTATGAACTTTACTGTTCATTTTCACATCCCTATTTCTATCCAAAAACTGAGCCTCAACTTTAAAAGTTTGTTTTTCATAACATATAGAGTCATTTCATGCATGTTTTACATATCTAATTTCTAATCATATTTATCTTATACATTTATTCTGCCTCTATTGGTTAAAGCATCAACATAAACTGTTAGAGGTCAGATTTAACTTAAACTGGAATAATTTTGGGAAAACTTGTATATCTTTCATTATATAACTTCAATTACAACAAAACCATTGGCATATCATCCTGAGACATAGTTTTATCCTACGAAGAACATAATTTTTTTATCAGTGTGCAATTTTATACAATCATTCAAAATAAACAGTATGAAACAGAATATTAACAGTTTCTAACAAGGTCTCATCATCGTCATTCTTCATGCTCCACATGCTTCCCCTTACTATGACTTGGCCCTATAATTGAGGAACCATGGGGTGAGATTTGGGAAATCTTAGTAGCCAATTTGCACTTGTCTTCATGTCATCACAATACATTTGAAAGCTTATAAAACATAGTATACTTTTATTAAAGCATTAAAACTATCCATATTGTCTAACAAAATTTTAGCAATATAACGACTTAAAAATGGGATATCCCAAACTTTGCCCTCATCATAGAACAACCATCAATCATGAAAAACAAACATAACAGTAACATGGTATCATTTACAAATCATAACAATATATAGAACATTCATAAGCAATAACATTAAGTAAGAGCAAAAGACTACCTTGTAGTTTTAACCTTTCAACCTTGCTTTTCACTTGACTCACTATGCCAGATTTGACTTTTGTTGGCGCCTAATTGTAGGTAGTTATTTAGAAAAATGCTGAGAAAAGTGAGTAAAGAGGATTTGAAGGTGGTTATTGAGATAATGGCCAACAAAAGTTAGACTTTTGTTGGTGGTTATCTGAATAACCTCCTAAAAAGGTGTCAACTGAATTTTTTTTTTTAAAAGATAGGTAGTCATAATAGGATATGCAAATATGGATATTAAATTTTTGTTGCGGTTATTAATTTAACCATCATCTTTTTTTTTTCCTTTTTGATTTTTTATTTATATTCACAGAATACTTCACCTCCTTGCCCTATCTCTCTTTGAAACATAGTGTGCCTTCTTACCTAGTAAACACACAGTCCTCCTCCTTACCTTATCTCCCTCAACAAGATCTCGACGGTGACCTCCGTCACTCTATCCTCAACCTCCATCACTTAGTCCCTCTTTTGTGCCCTAGCTCACCAAGTCCCCTGAAGTCGTCATCATCAACTGCAATAGAGTTCACAATCAAGACAAAGTTGTTCTCTCAAGCCCTAATTGCTATGCCCTCCCATCATTCCCTCTATTTCCATTGTATTTTACCATCATTTAGACCGCATCTAGCCTTGTCCTCATCTTGTGGCTCATCTCTCACCTCTCCCTCTCGAATGTGTGCGAACCTAGATGCCACGTTTCTAGGGATTTTCGTCTCTGCTATCTATTCCCTCCTCTTTTTCGCCATGCTTACCAGAGTACAAATCCTTCCAAAAGGCAAGATGACTCTGTAAGTTCCTCTGTTTCTGCATTTTTTCATTAATTGGTATTATTTTTATTCCATTTGAAATCAAGTTTCTAGTTGCTCAGCCATGGTGGTTGTATCTTGCCTTATATTTTGAAAGATTCTTGCTTTCCTCTTTTGCCATGGCTTTTAACACCTTATATTATAAAATATTGAATGAAGAGATAGTTTAGATTAGTAGAAAGGGCCTTCAATTCTGCTTGTGTAGTTGGGTTTATAGTTCATATTCTAAGTTAGTACATTGAATTCTTTAGTATATGAATACTCAAATAATCTATCATTGAATTAGAAAATAATTTCCTGCACGAATCCAGATTCTAGAGTGCTGAATTGAAAATATGGAGACAAGACTGTTAGATAAGCTAAATGATTTTATATGCTTGTGATTATGCTTGGAAGTATTGGCATTTTCTATACATAGCAAGAACTCATTTGAATATCCAAAATTTGTCTATTCTTTTGTGAGCTTACTATTACAAGGGCATCATTCATGATGCTATTGTAAAAGCTATTTATTTCTAGGCATAGGTATCTAGTGTTGTTTATGATTAGCTGGTGGGTGTAATTTTAGTAAACTTAATGGAAAATCAGTGTAATGTTATATGCTTGTAGTCTATGCTAATATTTCATGCAAGTGCAATGGAGGAGACAAAGGACTTGTTACTTTTATCTTGCTCTTGTCATTGGATTTAAGTATCTAACTGTTGACTTTACTTTTCCTTAAGACTTAGGAGCTTTATGGAGATGCTATTTGGTGGGCGTTATGTGATGTCGCTATTTTCTATCTATCGTGGGTTATTCTACAATGAATTCTTCTCTATTTCTTTTCACATTTTTGGCAAGTCTGTGTACGCATATCGAGATACTTCATGTAGGTATGTGTTGTTTATCTCCTTCCAGTTCATAATTTTAGTATTGGTTGAGTGCTTTGTGTTCTATTTCCTATATAGTGATACGTTGCTTGTTCATGTCTTACATTACACCTTTTAAGTTTTTAAGTTGACATGTGAAAATACATCTCCTATAACTCTTTGATTCTCCTCTTCCAGTTGCAACTCTTTGATTCTCCTCCTCCAGTTTTGCATTGCAAGAAACAATGGGATAGCCAATCAAATGATCAAATTATTTACTAAAATACATTTGTTGATCCAAATCATTCTTCTATTCTCTTAAGTTTTAGACTGCCATTCCTTGGGAATGATCTCTTAGTTTGATATCATCATTGGAATTTAGTGATGGTTCTATGAACTTTTGCTTATCATCTATATGTTACAATGGTTCTCGTTAATTACAGTTGATAGAATTCATTAGATATTCCTTTTGTATTTTTTACTCTTGTGAATTCTCCAAATGTATCTGGTAATACACTTTTATTTGACCCTTACTTAGGAGTGGTGTTTTTAAGAAAAATTTGGCATTGTTTATTTGAATTGATTCTTGTTTTACTTAAATTATTACCTTCTTATTCACTTAACTACCAGAGATAATTTTATTTGCATCTCTTTCACAGTTGTACTTTGTTATTTTGATGCATTTCCCCTTCCTAACTATTCTAGTGTTTGGTGTTTATCTTGGCTGAGCATCTTCACCTTGGAATATATTCATTGGCAAGGTGTTGGCTTTGTTGGAGATTGGTTTAAAGTCATTCTCATTTTTTATCAGGGATGTACATACTGCTGGCTTAGTCAAAGTGTGAGATCCATACCCATTTGGTGTGGATCCTAACTTGTGTGGAAGTCATTCAGAGTTGGTTTTTCTCAATTCTCTTAAGATGAAGATGTCTATTCTTTATTGTGTGGCACAAATGAATTTAGGTATTATATTAAGTTACTTCAATGCACATTTTTTTGGCGGCTCAGTGGATATAAGGTGTCTCTCTTCTCCTGCCCTTACATCTTTACTATGCAATCACTTTAGTAGGATAAACTTACTCTTTGTGTTGCTTTTAGGTACCACTTTGTGCCATAGATTTGCATTCAAGGTGCCTATTCTCTTTTAGGAAACAGAAGAGGTACCTTGAATGCAAATCTCCACTTGATGAACCGCCTGCTGTGCTATAGCTTATGCTCTCCAAGTTGGAAATCATGATGCAAGTTTATTTTTCACCTAGTTCATTATTTTTTTAACAACTTATGCTTTGAATGCATGTGAGCATTTAAAGTTTCATTTTATTCTGGTCAACCTTTGCTTTTATCTTCATAATGTATTTTAGTTTCACATATTAGTATTATGCCATCCCAAACTTTTAGGGACTTAACAACATCTTTAAGTTTGAACTCTGAAACCCCTATTATACTGCTCTATGGTGTATAAGTCCTTTTCGAACTTGATGTTAAAACATACATAGTGCTTGTGAGTATCATATGCCTAGTTTAGTATCATATTGCAACTACATCTTTCTTGGTTATGAACTAGAATCCTTTATAAAGTCATAATTTATGGATATGCTTTGCATGAGTCCTACATGAACATTGCCTAGTTTTTATCCCTATTTTAAACTTAAAAAATGCTATTTAAAAATGCTTCGGAGTGGATTCTGAATCTGACAGGAGGGACTATTGACTATTGGAGGTGAGATATGAAAAAGATTTTCTTAGGCTAATTACTTCTCAATATTCCTTAAGGGGCTTCATATCATTTTCATTGTCATTAGACTATTAATTATAGAAGGAAGCAAATAGATTCTAAAGCAAAGATCAGAGGATTCAATTTCAACATGTCGACACTATAGGTTATTTGTATAGACATTATATGAGATACTCTAGGAGGTATGTATATATTCCTGTCCAAGAGTATGGATATTCATGTTAATTTTTTCCCCAAAATTCTAATATTTGTGTAGGTATCTCAATGATTTGATTTCTTAATTTCCCTTGTATACTTTTTTATTGTGGAAATATATATTAGGTTAGAATAGAATCATGAATGAAAATTATTCCATCTTTTGGTCTTCTATTTGAGTGTGTAAAGGAGCTTGTTTCTGAAAACAGGAGATTGAATGGGTTAGGAATTGGTGCTCCTGATGGTCCTATCTCTCTTGATGATTTTTGAAGGCTCCAAAGATTAAACATGGTGGGTTTGATTTAGAACAATTATGGTAGTGATTGTAGCACCTCTTTTTTTGTAATGGTATCTACTATTGTTGTTTGCAAGAACTAAGAAGGCAATTAGAAAATTAGGAACTAATATTTTTTTTTCTACTAGATTTAACTATTGTTTTGGCTTAACATTTTTTTCCTTTTAGATTGTTTTGACTTTGAGGATATCATCATCAAAGAAGAAAATGAATGGAATACATATCAAGCTCACAAGTGTCAAAAGAAGTTGATCTCAAGCATTATTGTACTGGATGTCTTGCACCCTCTGTAGTACTTTATATTGGTAAATGTTGTATATTCAATTTTGGTGTTCTAATGACTTTGGCATTGTCGTACTGTAATTTGGTTTCTTAAATGATGTTGTGTAAGTCCTATACTCTGAAGTGGAAATTAATCTATAAAGTTGTTTTGGTATCTTTAATCTTCAATGCCACTTTCTCATTTATTTCCTTACAATGTGACAGGTAGTCAAACTTTGTAATCTGCTGGTGGTAAAAGATTGGCATTATAGGGGATGGATTTAAAACTGAGACTAATAATCTCATATTGTTGCTACTTTTCCCAATTGTCCTTTGGACTTAAATACTTCAAATTTTATACTGGCATCCTCTATCTGCTCCAAGCAAGCTGAGATTATGCAAGAAAAGTTTATAGAAAAGCTAGAAGAGGTGCATACTACATGGTGTGGGGGATTTTAAAATTAATGCATAGTATGGGGAATTTTAAAATTAACATTGATTACTCTTTCATGGATGGAGGGATGGCTAGTGTAGGGGTCCTATGCAATTAGTTTTTGTTCATTTTAGGTTGTGTTTTAGGTTAGTTTTGGTTTTTTCTTTTTAGTTTGTATCTTAGGTTTTTTTTTCTTACTACAGCTATTAGTATTTGTAATATTTGTTTAAATATTCATAAAATTATGCTTTTAGTGAAAATAAAAAAAAGGTGTACAATTTATATGTTTGAGTGGCCTTGTATTGCAGGTGGGTTTGATATACTTTAAAAAATTGTAAAGTAATTTTAAAAAAATGCTTTCATTGGCAGTTGTTTAATATAACTGCCAACAAAAGTGATTAAAAATACAAAAATATTTTAAACAAAAAAATTCCCCTTGTAGTTTTTTTATATTAACTTCCGTTGAAAGTCTCACTTTTGCTCAGTGTTGGAATTCTTGGCAGTTCATAATTGCCAAGAAAAGTCAAAATAATTGACAAAAAAGGCCTATTTTGACATAGTGACTTAGGTTACTTCCTTACTTTGTTTAGAGCCTATTAATATCATTGAACCTTACTTAACAACTTGATAGCATCATATAGACTATACATGCTTTGATTACCCTAAACTTTAATCATTTTAGAAACCAAGTTTCTTAATGAATCTATTGATCTTTCTTAGCTATTTGGTATGCTAGGAGTCAATTGGAAGCATTTATTTCATCAAAAACTTACTCCCTCCCTTACTTCTTATCTTGGTCAAAACATGGCCTTAGAGAAACCCAAGGGAAAAGCTCATTTCTTTGATCATTTGATCGTGCATTTCAATCATTCTACAACCATTAACTAAATAAAACACAAACCCTTGCTTCTCATTCTCCTCTTGGCTGTGGGTTAAAGCTACAAGAGGAAAAGGAAATGCTCTCTTGCATACCAACTAATCATGCTTAATGAATGAAGAAAAGGAACCAAGAGAGGATGGGAAATGATCTTACCTCTTGAAGCCTCTTCCTTCTTCTTTTTCTTTCCTCCTTATCTTTCTCTTCCTCTCTTATTTCTTCCTTTCTCTCCGTCGGTTCTACTCTCCCTTTCTCTCTCTAGAACATGTCAATCTCTCTTTCCAAATCTCCTGGAGGAATGTAAAATGATCTAGGAGAAGTAGGAGAGTTGGCCTCTATTTATAGATGATTTGGGAGGATTTGGACCATTCAATTTGGTATTGATCCAAGGACCATCAATTCTTCTTGAGTTATTTAATTTACTTTACATTCTTTCCTTTGGATATTTTCCCACTTGTAAGAGGAGTGTAAGGGGCATTTTGGTCTAATAAATTTTGGTCAAGAAAGTCAAAAAGTAAGCATGTGCTTTTCATCACTTTGTCAGATTTATTTGGCTCTAGTTTGTGCATTTTGCTCTAAGTTTTCCTTTATATCTTGTATCTTTATCTATTTATATTATTTGTGTGGCCTAGTAACTTTTTTCTCTTACATTTGCATGTGAGGTCTACCAATCATGCTTACTTTTTGCTATTCATCTCCCTCCATATCTACTATTTATCTCCTTTGCTATGTACTATTCACATGAAATCTGCTTTTACTATACTTATACCTTTTCCTCTTTGAGCCCACATATATAGCATTACTTGTACTTTTAACCTGCACTCGAGTATTATAATATTATTTTTTCTCTCTTCTATTGTAACATGACCATTTTGCCCTTACCTTTTGACAAAATGACTATTTTGCCTTTTTAATCCTCTTTTTGATATTTTTATGGTATATTGGGCTTTAAACCTATTTAATTAAATATCCTGACTTCCCCAATCATGTTAAATTAATCAAGAAAAATTTAATATCATTTATAACATCATATAGTCATATGATAAATATAGAAAAATGGGAATGTTACACTTAAAAAGGGAAAAATTGCCAGGAATGGTTAAATTGTTTCTTAAGAGAGGCATTGGAATAGAATGATCATACTTTTTGTAACATCCCTAGAAGGAAAAAATGAAATCATCAAAAGACTAGAGGGCATTGATAAAGCTACAAGGGATAATCAAAATAACGAACTCTTTAAATTGTAGTAGCCCCTTTGGAAGGAATGCCATAAACTTGCCACTCAGGAAGAACTCATATTTGGTTTTTAGAAATCAAGAGTTAAATGGCTGCAATGGGGCTGGGTGAGAAGAATACTAGCTTTTTCCATACTACTACTAGAGCAAAAAGGAGAAACAATATTGTCAAAGCTCTAAAGAATGATCAAGGCGAACAGATTTATGATAAATCTTTTTTTGAAGAATATGGCCTGTAATTTTTTTCCAAGAGCTATATACTAAAAATGCTTTTTCTAATTGTCATGACAAGTTGCTTGCTAATGTTCCCCAGCTTGATGATGTTGCCCTAAATGACATACACAGGAATGTCTCTGCTATAGGGATTAAAAGTGACATCTTCTTAATGGGGGCCCTCATAGGCCTAAGACTTAATGGAATTCAAGTATATTTTTTCCAAACATTGTGGGACAAGATAGGGGAGAAGGTTTGTATGCTTGTGAAGGAAATCTTTGTTGACTCACAGAAGGTAAGAGAGATTAATCAAACAAACATTGTTCTTATCCCTAAGACAGACAATCTAAGTCCTTTAAAGGAATTTGACCCATCTTGCTTTGCAATGTGAGCTTCAAAATGGTCACTATGATTTTGGCCATTAGGTTGTGTAATCATCTTGAGAAATTTGTTATGCCAAAATAGTACTGTAGTTTCAATGAAGGTAGACATAGTAGTGGCAACATAATTCTCAATTATTCATACTATGAGGAAGAAGAAGGGGAAAGCGGGTTTCTTTGCTTTAAAAGTAGATCTTGAAAAATCCTACAATCATTTAGATTATGCCTTCATAAAGGAAATGTTACAGCTTATAAGTCTTAAAGAAGATCTCATTAGCATTATTATGGCTTGTGTTTCTATTGCTTCCATGAATATCTTATGGGATGGGGAGGGTACAAACTCTTTCCAACTGTCAAGAGGCATCAGGCAAGGAGACCCTTTGAGTCCCTACCTTTTTGTTCTTTGTATGTAGTGTTTGGGTCATCTCACTTTTTCTAAATTCACAAACATGAGTCCATATCTTTCTCACTTTTTCTTTGCTGACGACCTGCTCATATTTGTTGAAGCCTTTAAGGAACAAGCAGAGGTAGTCAAACAAGTTCTGGACAGATTTTGTAGAAGCTCATGACACAAAATAAATATTGCCAAGACCAAGATGTTATGTTTCAAGAATGTTTATTTCAATAGAGCAAGCAAATTGAGCCAAGTCCATGGGTGGATATTACTATTGATTTGGGAAAACATCTTGGAATGCCTCTTGTGCATAAGCGGGTCACTGGAAGTACTATTTCTTTCCTCCTCAACAAGGTTTGAGGACAATTATCTACTTGGAAAGGGAAATACCTCAATATGATTGGTCTGGTGGTCCTAATTAAATGTGTTCTTTTTGCTCTCCCCAATTATGTCATGCAATCCATGCTCTTGCCTAAATCCATCATAGCTTGAAAAACTTAGCAGAAGTTTTTTATGGAATGATCAAGGGAAAAAGAACCAACATGTGGAATGTTGTCAAAGAAGATAAATAGGTTCGTGGCCTTAACATCAAGAATCTTAGAAGATAAAATTAAGCCTTCTTAATGAAGCTTTGTTGGGGCATGTTGACCAAACTGAGCACTCTCTGGGTGAAATACTTGAAGTCAAAGTATAAATGTGCTAATGACATGAATCCCTTTGTTATCCAACAGAAAAATGCTTCGCATATTTGGAAAAGAATCTCTAAAGTGTGGGCCAATTTCATTCTTGGGGTTGGAGGCAAGGTTAAAAATAGGGAAAGTACTCTATTTTGGTGGGACCGCTCATAACCTATATTAAAGATAACCATGAATAGTTTGATCCGAGAGCCAAACTGAGCAATTTGTCCTCCAGAATGGCCAATGGAATGTTCAAGAATGGAACAGATTGCTGCCTCAATGGGATTACTAGTAAACATTTGATTGTGAAGCCTCCTTCAATTCTTCAGGAAGATTTTTCTTCTGGAGGCCATCAAATTATGGCTCTTTTTGGGTGAAAATGGCTTGTGTGTTTATTGCCAAAAGAAGTAATGTGTAATTTGATGCTTTCTGGAAGAAAATTTGGAGATGGCTAGTAGCTGAGAAAATCAATTTTTTCTTATGGAAGGTGTATCATGAGAGAATTCCTTCAAACCAGTTTAAAGCTTGCATGAATTTGATGTTGAGTGCTACTTGTCCTTTTGAGTGTGATAGTGAGGAAGACATACAACACATACTCTGGGACTGCCCCATTGCTAGTGTCTTTTTTAACTGTAATTTATAGGTGTAGCTAAATTGGAATGCTCCTAATAATGTGGCAAATAGCCCGATGTAAAGGTGGGCTTGGCATAAAGTATTTGGATATGTTTGTGGGATCCTTTGGACTACCGGATGCAAAAGACTTTTTGAGGGATTCACAGTTGAAGCTCGCGATATTAGATTCATCTGCATGAATAGGATCTCTAAAGATGTGGCATACAATGCTTTCAATACAAAGATCTTCCAAGTGCCAGATCACAAAAACATCACGTGGAAGCCACCCAAATTGGGATGTGTCAAAATCAACGTGGATACATCAATTGATCATCAAATGCATGCTGGATGTGGTGGAGTTGTTTGTGATACTCACGGTGATTGGATTTTCATGTTTCAACAAAGCCTAGGATTATCCACAGTAACTATGGCCAAAATTGTTGCCATCAAGACGGGCTTAATGCTTTGCAAACAGTATGATTTCAAAGAGATTGTCTTGTACTCTGACTCTGTTGAAGTCATTAACTTGATCTTTCGAGATGGAGGTTTTGACCACCTGTATAGAAAGGAAATCCTTTATGTAAGGGAGCTTGTGTTTGAGGATTGGAACCTTCAGATCTTTCACTCCCACAGAGAAGCCGTGACATGTGCGGACAAATTCACCAAGAACGCACATGTTGTGGAAGGTGACCTCAAGATCCTACATTACCCTCCTGCTGAATGCCGACCTCCTGTGTATATTGACAAATGCCAAGTGGAGCAAAACCTAATGGACTAGCTCTTGTTGATTTGTTCTTTTTCAAGTTCGATCTTGCCTTGTTTATATGGATATAATTTGAGTGGGCTACTATGACCATCTTGAGCATAAGGATTTGAGAATGAAGAAGAAAGATTACTCACTGAGTAATATGTAGATGATAAAAGGGGTAGTCTATTCAAGAAAAAAGAAAAGATTGATTCCTTAATTAATAAAGAGTTTAATTTTTTTACGTCATCTTATATTATCTTATTAATTTTTCTTTTTGGTTGATGGTCTTCATGTTGATGTGAAATTTTATTTTTTAAAATAATTGATGATTATATCTTATAATATTTTAATCTTAATTGGAAAGTAAGGATGATGATTGTTTCGTGAGATTGTAACTTTATTAAAGTTGTTAAAAATTTAGCGAAAAAGATGGTTAAATGACTTTCACATCAAAGCAACTGAAAAAGGAACAAAATAATTATGTGTTTTTTTTTGTTACAATTATGTTTTATTCTCTGAGTGAAATATCTTGTGTTAGAGTGTTATGATTATTTTAATTTAACTGCAACCAAATTTGTAGGAAGTTTATCCTTGGTAGGACACCAAAAGATGACATTGTTTCTAAGGTTTTCAGGGTATAACTTCTATCTTATCGTAAAAAATGTAATGGTCTTTTCTAATATGAGTTTACGCATAATGAAACTGTGCACTACTAAACTGTTATGATTATGATTAGTTAAAGCTTCTTGAAAAACTTTAATAATTTTTTTTTCATGACCAGGTACCATTCAATGGCAAGGTGTATGTGGACGGCAAGGATAAGGCCTTCTCAACTAGTTGAGCAACAAAGGAAACAAATAAGCATATTGGATACAATAATTTTTAAAATTATAGGATATAGGTATAAGAGATATATACATAAATATAATTATTTATATATAAAATTAATAAATAAAATTATTAAAAAAATAAGTATTAAATATTTCAAGAATTATAGTATAAATGTTAAGGCAAATCATATGCATAAAAAATGATTATAACAATTTATAAATAAAATTTTTGTTTTTTCTTCTTAATACAAAAAGATTATATTTTTACAAATATTCAAGAGACTTTTTTTTCCTGTCTCACTTTAAATATTCAAAATATTCATATTTTAATATCAAAATTTCAAGTAATATGGATGAATGCAAAGCAATAATTAATGGATACATATATATATATATAAGTGTAAAACATCTATCCTATTATGTTGTGTATCGAATATGAATATATTTACTTTTTTGAAATATCGGTACTTTATAGCCAACTAGGTATATAAAGACTTTAAATCAAACTTTCAACCACTTAGTAATTGGAAAACTTGATTGATTTATACTAATTAATACCATATTGATTAAATTTATTGCATTAATTAATTTTGAATTTACTTATTATTATAAATTAAAATGTGAAATTATTAAACTTCTTTTGATTTTATTTAACTTTCACTTTTTGGAAAAAAATTATTTCAATTTATCAAGTAATTTTAAAGTTTCAAGATAACATTAATTACTATTTTTTAGTTATACCGTTATTTGTCATTTTAAAAATCAAAGATAACATTAATTGATCTTCATCTTTTCTATTTATTCATTTATTTAAGGGCATATTAGGAAAGTTACAAAGATTATGACATATTAATTGTATTTTTTAATTTTTATACTAAAACATGAAATTACAAATGAAAAAAAATAGAGAAAGTAGCTCACAAATTTTTAAATTTACAATTACATTAAATAGTACTCATCCATCTTATATTATAAAACATTTTATAAACATTTTTGTCCCATAATATAATATATTCTATAGGGTTTATTAGAGCATTTATGACATTTTTTTTCTGAAAACACCATTAATAAATTTATTTGACTAGCATTTATAATACTACCATAATTAATTTTAAAAGAAAAGTGAATAAATAGTAGTTCTGAAATCATAGTATTTTTTTTTTTTTATAAAAATCAAGACTTCCAACTACTTTTAACTATCTTTCTTAATATTTGTTGAGAGTGTATGTTGAGAGATAGACAGCTTCAATTCCTTCCTATTATTTGATTCCATTCACAAGAATTTTGACATCTTTTCATTCATTCGAATAACCTCATTAAATTATGAAAAAAAAATTTTATTATCTATGATGATAATATTCATTTGTATCGTCAATATTAAAAAATTTAATTAAGTTCTATTAGAATATTTTCATGCATCATATGGGTGCACTGTATATCAAATTAAAAATATTCTATATATTTATAAAATTTATAAAAAGCTGCAATTGCTATAGGCATTGAACAATCCTATGGATGGAAGCATCAGTTGCTCTCTTTTGCAGGACATGAAGTCATGATCAAATCAGTGGTTAATGATATTCCCCAATACCCAATGGCTTGCTTTAAGTTCCCTAGAAGCACTTGTAAAGATCTAGATGCTATGATTTCCAGATTCTGGTGGGGTGGTGCTGAGAAGAAGATACATTGGAGAGTTTGGAAGAAACTCAAGCTGCCAAAAGATAAAGGGGGATTGGGCTTTCGGGACTGAGTCTATGAATGATGCTTTATTGGAAAAAATAACTTGGAGACTAATATGCAATCTGGATGCTCTATGGGTGAAACGTCTTAAAGGACTTTATTTTCCTGGTAAGAGTTTTCTAGAGGCTACAAAAGGACATAAGCCATCATGGGCCTGGTCTAGCCTCTTGATTGGCAGGGATTTAATTGCTCATGATCTGTGTTGGCAAGTTGGTGATGGTACCTCTATCAAGATCTGGCATGATAAATGGATCCCAGGTGCAAAGGATTATAGCTTGGCTTCTTACATAATTGACACCACTAGCAGTGAGGACACTGTTGGAATAGGGTGGCTACTCTTATGAATCATGGATGTTGGTGTCTTGACCCCTTGCTTGATAAGGTACCATTACATGTTCTTAATTTCATTTCTGCAATTCCTTTAAATAACCGTGGGGGCATGGATAAGCTTATTTGGGCAAAAAGCAAACAAGGAGTTTATAATGTTAAAGAGGGATATGTTAAGGCCTTTAATTTGAATGGAAAAGGGGAAGCTATTTTCCTTGATGTTGGCTCTTCTTTTGTCATCCCCTTTTCTGTTTGGAAGAGAGTTTGGAAGTTGAATGTGACCCCTTGAATAAAACACTACATTTGGAGATGTTTAACAAACTCTGTAGCTACAAATGTTGAATTAAATAAAAGTGTAATGTTTCAGAGTACTGCCCTATATGTGGTAAAGAACTACAAACTTTAGAGCATGTATTTCTTTTTTCTGCAATTGGGTTCAACCAGTGTGGTTCGGCTGTCGTCCTACCATTAAAATTAAAAATGATCATGTTTTAATTTTGGACAATGGTGTACTCAATACTTGGCTGAAGATGATAGGCTTGATAATTGGGCTGCTTCTTATTTGGTTTGGTTATGTTGGCTTATATGGCTTGAGCGGAATGATGCTATTTTTAATCACAAAGATCCTAACCCTATTAAGGTGGCTCAAATTGTTAATTGTAGAGTGGATGAGTTTTGGAATGTCAGTAAGTTAAAAACTAGCTCTTGCTCAATTGTCCCTAATGTGGCTACTCTAGCTAAGTAGGTCAAACTGTAACCAGGATGGGTCAAAATTAATTATGATGGGTTTTTTAATCCCATTTTTAATCAATCAATTATTGGGATTGTCTGTAGAAATAATGCTGGTTTTTTTCTTTGGGGTTTCACTATACATGTAGAGGCTTATTCTGTGTTTATTGTTGAAGGATTAGCATTGACAAAAGTTGTAGCTCTCTTGAAGGAATTTGATTATCCATTTGTGCAGCTGGAATCTGATTGTGAGTCTTGGGTGAAGATAATGCAAAGTAAGGACGTCAGCTCTTGTGATTGGAGGTGGCAATCTTTTGCTAAGGGGGTACTTGAAGATTTAGCATCCTTTGACAATGTCTCCTATTCCTGGACTCCACGTCAGGAAATAAAGTTGTAGATTATTTGGTAGGTGCTTCTATTAAAGGGGAGAGCCCTTTAGGGTGGGTGGTTTAGCCATCTCCCTCTCTTATAGCTATTCTTGTTAGATGGGCAAGTTTCTTGTAGGATTGCTTCTTGCATGGCTGTGGCTGAACGCCTTGGTGTAGGCTAGGTTTTTGTTTGCTGCTTGATGCCTTTTGTTGTTACTTTTGATACCTATACCTTTGTTTATTTAATGATATTGGAAGTTTATGGTAAAAAAAGAAACAATTGTAAAGTATGGGACCTATAATTTAATTAGTTAAAATGGAAAAGTAACGGCTTGAATTCAAGTCAAATTCGCTGTGTCACCATGATCAGAATTGGAGCTACGAAAATGTTGAATCTGCACCATTCCTTTATTTTTTTTTACAAAAGAAAAAATAAAATAATGAGCAGTTTTACTTAAGTGTTAGGCCAATAAAGGTCCGGATTCTGTCTTACTGGGAAGAAAAAATAGGGAAGGAAAAAAGACACATGGTGAAATCCACATGGATAAGTCCCACGGTTCTTCCACTTTTTTTCTTTTTAATTCTGTGCTAGACAAGATTCTTATGCTAGGCCCTGTTTCGTGTGCATTAAAACAAAGAAATCCATTTTCATTGCATTGCATGACAATCGGCATATAAAATATTTATTATATCCTTATAATTATTACTTAACAATAACTATATGGTTTATAATTGATTTTTATCCACAAATACATACGATATCTTAGATTTAAAAAGTTCACTTCTTTACATTCCTTTATCATTTTCATTCTATTCCATTACATGAGCCAAGATTGATGTTCACTGAATCATGCTTTTAGAATATGTGTAATTTTTTTTCATGGATTGTCAGATTGAGCATCAAGCATGAATTTGGATATTCTTAAATTAAAATTAAATTTAGAAAACATATTTAAAATGAACGAAATGAAAATGAAAGTTATGTGAAAATTAGAAAAAAAAAAGTGAATTACTGAATCTTATAGATTAGATCCTCTCTCATTAGATAACTCTTTTTTCTAATTTTAAATTGTTTCACAGAACTCACAACCTCATAGAAAATCTAAATTACGATCATCGGCCAGGGGTAGAATTGTAATCTCAACGGTAGCGTTGATACCTGTACAGTAGGTTCAAAGTGGTATATGTAAAGCCCATAGGATTTTGCAGAACACGTGGCCAATTTAGTTTGGCTTAATCACAGTAACCCAAACGTCATTTAATTTAAATCTAGTCGCCGAACTTGCTTTTGCGCTTTCATATCATAGTGGATAATGCCACGTCACCGTATCTGAGAAGACATAATACCCTCGCCGGAATATTCCTCGCCGACCGGCCACGTCCAAATTCCAAACACATCTAGCCATTTCCCGAAAACTATATATATCTCTCTTTGCTCCCAATTTTTGCCCTAGAAACCCTCGTTTAGCCTCCTATAGCCGCAACATGCTCTTCCCTACCAACCACACCATTTCAACACTTTCCCCTTCTCTTCCTCCGTAAACCCGCTGCTTCTCGCTCGTTTTCTCTGGAAATTTGTTCGCGTGCCTGTTAGGATGAACCCCTTTTGCTGATTTGTGATTATTTATTGTCTGAGATTTTGATATTTCGAAGATGTTAGTTGCGGCCTTTTGATCTCCCACTTGTGCAATTTAGTGAGGGCTTGTGCTCACTGCGATGGATACTGTGGAATTGCCTTTCCCTGTAGACGTCGCGCCAGCTCCGAAGCTGATTGCACCCGAGGGTTTCGTTATAGCTGGGGTTACAGTCAAGGAGGTGGAAGTTCGGGGATCTGATCACGTTTCAATCGTAGTCAACCATTCGATTGACTGTTGCGACCCCGGCATCGTCGAAAATGGTGCGTGGTTGTCGTTGTTTTCTTCAGAGCTCCCGTATATGTGTGCTATTCTTGGAAGTTCTTTTTTTACCCTTAATTTTTTAATTAAAAGTAATAAAAATTGCTATTTAATCGGGTTGGGTAATATGCTTTTCTAGCATTATGGTTTGGGCATTTTGACCTTTTCTATTTTTGATTTGATGTGCTATGTGGGATTGCTTTGAGATTATGAAAACTTTAGATGCTGGGATCTCGCAATTGCTCTGAGAACAAAGGTCAACTATAAAATTTCCTCGTTATTGCACTGTGTCCTGACAGCATTTTTAGAATGTTCATAATTTTCTTGTGAGCACTGAAAACGAACCTCCTGACATGTACTCAAGCTACGGTTATAAAATTAGTTTTGTTTTTTCCTTGGCAATTTTCGATGCATAACCAAAACATATGCTTCATGTTCAATAAAGGAATATTTTCTTTGTTTTATGAATTATTTGGCCCTAGGAAGCATGGATGTTGACATCGAACACGACAAAAATTTGAAGTATCTACAGGTCATTTAGTTTCATGTTGTCTCTAATATGAATATTCGATACGTGTTGAACATGCAAACAGCCCTTTTTAGGTGTGACTATCTGTGAGTAAATGAAGTGTTTAGGAAACCCCTGCCAAGTGTTCTGGCCTAGTGATAGATACACTGGTTCTCTTTCCTCGAGGATTGTGTTTGAGTTGCCCCCAAGTTGTTTGGTGGGATTCAACCTAGGCTCTCCTATGTATTACTCACCCATGAATAATGTTCTTTAGTGGGTTCAGCACTAGGAGATATAATGCACTGAATTAACAACCGTTAGCCAGTGCTTCCTTTTAGATCTAGAATGTGGTTGCTGCCTTTTATTAATGACTCAGAACCATGGAGAACTGAATCTGATTTCATTGAATTCATCCAAGTGCGGTGGTTATCTTTAATACAAGTCATTGATTGATATTAACTAGGCAAAACTACTAAGCGCAGCACAGTGTATCTACCTCGGCCATATTGGCAGGACCTAGGCCCATTTACTAACACTTATCATTATACTAACACCTTTAATCCCCTAACCAAGCATTACCAGTACTGCTGGTTGAAGTGGAGATAGACTTGGTTATCTATATGGAGATGTTACTGATATTAAAAATTTCTGTTAGTTTTCACATATAATTACAGCTGAAATAATGATAAATTATAGTTCATAGATCAAGCAAAAAATCATTGAACAGTTCAATTCATGTGAAATGAACTTTTTGTTTGAGGATTTCTATTCCTCCAACTTTCTGTACTCTTTTCTCTTTGTAAAACTTATTTTATGAAATAAATGAATGAGCTAAGATCAAACTGAGTATCTCTTTTGTGCATGCTACATTTGCCAAACAGTCTCCTTTGTAGGCAGAGTATATTATCAATGTCACCCCTAAACTTTTGATGTACTTATTTCTTTTGCTTGTCCATATATCATTGCTTGGTTATGAATGCTTTCCTAGTTTTGGGATACTCCTTTATATGGCCTTATCAAGGAAAATTTTTTGTACCAGATGATGCAAATATGAAAAGTAATACTGAGTTTCACTCTCGAGATGGATTTCCAGAGACCGAGCTCATTAAGAATTCTAGTATTCTGCCCAATCTTCAGTGTGAAGAGGTGTCCAATAATATGCATGCCAAAGGAAAAAACTGCCCAGTAATTTCTTCAAAACTTGAAGGTGCTCCATTGCAACAAAAAGCAGGAAAGGTTCACAGGAGTGTTACTTCATGTTCGAAGAGACCACGGATATCGGAAGATTCTACGGGCCTGAAAGGAATTGAGAATTCAAAGGAAACTTCTGATAAGCTTGGATCAAACCATATTAAGTGTGGTTCTTCCGGTATAACTCTTTTGGCTGTGTTTTTTACTCAAATGACGTTTCAATCTAATCTATTAATTATTCTACATCTTTGTTCTTATAACCTTTCTTTATCTTGGTGTAGAAAAAAGTCAAGTATCAAAGCAAAAGAGCAATGCTAGCAAGCGTGGGGATAAGAAGAACTTTAAAGTTCCTTCTAAGGCTAAATTTGACTCATCATCTATGAAGTTGGGTGCAGCAGTCTTCAATTCTGCCAGTGGAGGGAGCAACTTTTTTGGTATATTTTTGGGCATATTGTATTGTTCTACAAATGATCATAAGTATTCTGTGTCTTCCCTTCCTTCATGGCTATATTCTCATTTGATTATTTCCCTGACTTAGTAAATAATTTCATAGCATCACTCTTTCAACCTATTTGGAATCTGATTTAGGTGTTTGTGACATGTTATCTGACAATTTTCTCATCTATTTAATAAATTGGAAAATCATCTATAGTTAATTGACTATTGTGTTATGTGAATGCACAATATATTCTTTGAACAAAATAATTGAATATTACGTACACAATGCTAAGCTTAGCTCTGGCCAGCTTGAAAGCAATGAAATCTCATATGATTGACATTATGTTACTGGTTCTCTTGGTTATGATACATCAATGCCTCAAGGTGTTTCTGCCTATTCAAATGTCATTCTTCAAATGACTATCTTTGTTGTATTTGGATAACAGAAGAGGGATTTATTCATATTCAGTTCTTTGCCCTTCTAGATGTTTAGAGTATCATCATTTACATTGTGTTTTAAATTGCAATTTAAAACAAAATTGCAATTGCAATTCTCATTTTTGGGCTAGCTAAAGTTTTGTGAATAGCATAACAAGATTTTGGCTTCTTATTGATAAGATTTATTCATATGCCAGAATGCTCTGTTTTTGTTGTGGCTATGCTTTATAATTGCCATTATTCAGATGAGCTTATGTACATTTAAAATAAATATTTTGGTTACTATTGCCAGGGTTATATGGTCTGAAACATGATATTCATGATGTTACAAAGCTGACGGAAGAGCCAAAATTAGGTGAGCTCCTTAAAGGCACTTCTGACTGCCCCAGTTTGAGCAAAGATAAAGTGAAGAAAACATCAAATATTATTAGTGAAAATTTTTTGAGCTCTGTTAGAAAGGCTTGCTCCATCCTTCATTTCCCAAAGTCAGTTCAGCCCCAAAATATGGCTGAGATTGACAGCTTCTCCAACAGGAAAATGTCTGCTGAATCAAGCTCTGTTTGTGTAGTAGAAAGTGGTGATAGTGGGGATAAAGGGCAGTCTTGCGCAGCAGATATGTCTTTGTGTCACAAGGTAAGTGTATGGAGCAATTTGTGCTCAGTCATTGACTAATAGAGTACAATTGTATTTTATTGGGCCACCTCTTAACTGTGACATACTTTCTGCATTTGATTTCGTCAATCTATTGACAGTAATAAAGAAACAATTTGCTTGTGCATGGTCTTTTAGTGTTGTGTCTATACTAATCTATCTCCATGATTGTAATATTGTCTGCAGTGGTAACGTGAATTTATATTTGTTAATGGCATACAGGAACCTTGTAGTGAAACTGAAACTCCAGCTAGTCCACTTGATTTTCCATTATATCAACCTAAGGATGTTTTGGAACGCATTGCACTGCCCACATCCCTGGATTTGGATTCTTTGCTCCTCGATGCATCCAAGCCTGTTGTTGCTTCAAAAAGTAATAGTGATCTTCGTGTAGTCAAGCAGGTCAATCGTAGACCTAGCTTGACAGCCTTTCCATGGTCTCATAACTTCAGTGGTCATTGTAGAACTAACTCCGATGCAGTAAAGGTATCAAGTAGAATCACATGCCAAGGTAAATGGTCAAAGATAGGATTTGTTGCTAGCTTTATGGGAATGGATCGTGGGAGCTTCACGAACCTTGATTCATTCAGCTATGATCAGAGCCTAGTTCCTGCAGTTGGTAGTTCAGACAATAAAGGTTTTCCATCTTGGTGCACCAGTCTTCCTTTCTGTCATTGGGATTCTTCATCTTCTGTGACATGTTCAAAAGGATCTCAGGTTACTGCAGGTACCTTTTTGTCTATCATACTTTGATTTATTTAACCATTTATTTAATTTTTTTCTGCCATCTGGCCCCTCCTTTTTCTGTATATATTAAAGTGGCATTTGATCGAGTTTTTCCCCTGAAAACGTAGATTTTGAAGGCCAGGTGGATAGTAAAAAATATGGTATGTTCTTATTAAACATGACTTATCTTTTGCGGATGTATATACTTGTTTGGCTGTTTATGTACACCAGTTTTCTTCTGTGTGTTCTCTTCTTTCTCTTGATTGGACAATTTTAGCCCTCAGGAATTATTTATTGGAATCACCATTTACGTTCATTCCTTATAAGATGTGAAATATTTTTGTCCAAAGTTGACGTTAGCCATTGGAAACAATGTAATTGATTTTCCTAGAAAATCAAAAATAATTTACCGAATTTGCAACTGAAGAACACCCCCTCTTTTCTTTCTCCCCTTGTTTAACTTTTTTTGTGTGACAGATGGAAATTGTCCACGAGTATTAGCCGCTGCACAAACTCTATATGAAATGGCAACCCGCTTGCCAAGGCAGATCCCAGAGGGTACTGCAGTGTGGCAAAAGAAGACATCAAACAAGGCCACAAAAGCTCGCAACTGGAGATCAAATGAGAAATCTGAGGAAATGATTTCGAAACCAATTTCGGTGATTGGATCTGATCAGTTGACCAGAAGTGTGGAGCAGATAATGCCCTCAAAGAAGCCAAGGCTTTCCATAATCAAGAGTAAGGATGGTGGTCCTTCCAATACAGTTAAGAAAGGACCATGTGCATGGCCAACTTCGAAATCAAGCAGATCATTACACAATAAATCAATTAGGGAACCGATTGCGGAAAAACATTCGAATGCCAGCATCATAAAGCAACACAATATGATGCCACCTCCTGCTGCTAGGGTTTTGGATAAAACCTTTGACGGTCAACAGAAGGTAAGAAAAGTAGTGTTAATGGATTGGAAAAGGGGAAGAGATAAGTCAGGTTGATCGAGCTTTAAGCACAGTAGAAGCATCCGCCACTGACAGATGTGATTACCAAAAGTTAGTTTGCTAGTAGTCAAATGCTGCTTCGTACATATGCCATGGCGGCACCCAGATTGTTGTAACTTTGTAACTTTATAAGGCTTCATCATGTTCGAGAGGAAAGCACCATTCAAATGTTGTAACATCAAACACGGGTGTACAAAACAAAGCAGAATTCTTTGCCTTCTGTAGATCATTTTACGAGGTAATAGAAAGTCGATGTTGTGTATGTGTGTGTTGGTCTAATTGATTATAACTTGACGCCGGACATCTACCAGTATTCTCCTTGAGGTAACTTCTAGCGCTGGCTCGAAGATTGATGCAGAATTGAACCTTGATACCGTATGAAAATATAGAATCAGAATCTCCTGAAATTTGAGATATATAAAATTTGTTGTAGTATTGGTTTTAGTTATCAGATTACTCGAACGATGAAGATCGTATCATGTGACTGATATCCCTGACACTCCTTTTTTTTTTTTTTGGGTTTGAGACACGTGATACAGTCTGAACTCTTTCAATTTTTTTTGGTGGAAAAAGGTTAAGGTGAGCTAATTTTTGACCTCATCCAACCTACAATAGCCTTCATGGCTTAAAGGGCTGATATAGAACTTATAAATTATCCACTGAGGAGTTTTCACATTGGTACATTAACCATTAATGGAATGAACTCATGTTATTGCAAGACATAAGTCAGATCTTTATCAAGATATATCGATTTTTATGGGCTGAGTTGTCTCAATTAATTTAAGACTAAAAATATTTATTTCATTGATGTTCAACAAGATGTTTATCACAAAAATAAACTACGGTGCCTATCTCAAAGGAAACAGGAAAAAGAAAAAAGAAAAAAAGGATAGAAATAGTTAGGAAAACATCTGGTCGAGGAGTACAACGAGGGCCATGGCAAAGCCAGGATCGAAGCCAGGATGCACAATCAACTGGAAAATCTCTATCCCAAACGAGACGTCTTTTGTATTGGCTTCCTTCCTCCTAATCTCAGCCACCACCTTGTCGGACTCGTCCACCACCTTACATGTCCGATGAGCGTATGAACCCTTTATTACAAAATCATATCTTTTCTCAGATGCATCTCTGTATACATAAGCCTGAACGTCGGGATTCCCATTTAATATATTTACACGCTTCCTCACACAGCAAATCGGCCTCTCCCATGACTTCCGCCGATTCCCCCCTTCCCCTACGTACACATACCAACTATCTACAAGTCCCAGCTTCTGCAATAATCATCAATAGTTCCATATCGAGCGTCAATATTTACACACACACACACAAGTGTAAAACAGAATTGGAAAGAGAGTTGGGGGGCAGAGGACCTTGGAGCGGCGGCGCATGGTAAGGATGGATTTTCCAGAAGCGTCCATTAGAGTGATTTCGTCGGGTCGGCCCATGTAATTATCGACCCGATACACCAGATTGCCATCGGAATCGATCACCGTAAATCCTTTACAACTGATCAGAAGTGATTTTCTCCAAACTGTAAGTGACGTCGAGGTCCCCACTGTTGCTTCGGTTCTGGGGTACGCCTTCTTCTCATCCTCAAGCTCTTGAACCTGTTCCTGGCACACTGCTCTCGACACTGATTTGAATCTACACAGCATTTTTCTCTCTCGCCTCACAGTCTCTCTCTAGACTCTGATTCTTATTTTTCGAGATTATATATGTGTGTATATATATATATATATATAGTGCTTAGACACGTTTTCAATAGAATATTTTATTTTATTTTGGAATCGGAATAAAGAAAAAAAAAACAGAGGGTGGTTTCTTTCTGCTGCCAGCAACAAGGGTGACAAAAAGACATACAGGTCGGTTGGTTCGAATTTATGGGAATAATATAATGTAAGAAAGATTACATTACATTACATGAGTGATTGCATTTGATTCATCAAATTACACGATAGGATTATGTCTATAAATTTAAATATACTTTTAAATATAAATAATAAATTTATTCAAAAGCTATATATTTGAGATTACATTAGTATAAATTGAAGTAAAAAGATAATATTATCCTTATAGAAATGGATTTTTTCGATAAGGATATTTTAATACTTTATCATTTATTTATATTTATTTAAATATTAAAAATAGTTTATTTTTTTAATCATAAAAAAGAATAATATTATAAAAAAAATAATTTATTTTTCATATATCTCAATTTTATACTAAATAAATTCAAGTATATTTTATTTACATTTTATCAAATTATATTTCTTTCCATAATATTCTTTGACTCTTTTAAAAATCAACCCCTCTCAGTCCAAGACTAGTTTCGGGAGAGATATTTAGAGAAGTTCAGCGGGAAAAAAATGCGTTGATGTGTTGAAATTTTCAAATGTAACTACAGTACTAAAAATGTGACGCGTGGAGGCCTAAGGTGTATCCTAGTGTTAAATACTCCCAAAAGTCTTTGCTTCTTTTCAAACTTCAACTAATATTCTTATACAGTGGTTTACGTTATGGACATAGGCGGAACCCAGAAATGAAATGGGAGGACAGAGATTTCCGATCTCACAAATATTTGACTTTAATTCTTTTTTTTTTTTCAGTATCAAGACGAACCAACACGAAAGATGAGAAATTTTTAAAGCAATAGTCAGAGAGTAGTGGGCCCCCTAGGACCCGTCAAAGGGTGCAAGTAAATATTGGTGTTGGTGGTTAGCAGTTTTTTTCGTCCGCAAGTAATTATTTTATCTCTATGCATATAAATTCTGAAATGATTCAATACAATAAATTGAGTTATGCAGAATTTGTGGAAAATTCTATATGGGAATGTCACTTAGTATAGTTTAACCCAATTTGAGTGCAGTTGGGTAAAAAAGAATAAATATCCTTGAGAAGATGTGAAACATAGGGTAAATCATGTGCAAGGATTTTTTTTCTCTGTTTTTCCCTTTTTGTAGAGAAATTGGAGCTATGGGAGGTATTCCCAAGAACCACTGGGCAAGACACTTATGCCAATCTGCATTAGCAAGTCATGTAGAGAGTATGGTATAGAAATATATATATATATATATTAGCATTCATAGTTTTAGAAGTACTAATCCAGATTCTAATGAGCTAGTCTTCAAAATCCAATTTACTAAAACGTCTAAAAATATGCATATAGGCATCCACGACATCACATCCAGAACGTGTTTTTCATGTATGTGTAGGGTTTGTATCGAGTGTCACATCCTCCAGTTCTTCTTTACATGTGTGTGTGTAATTGCTTGTAAAAGCAAACGGCGATTTCTGATTTTCTGTGAGAGTGATCTAAAATAGATCATAACAGTGAAAGGAATATTAGAACGACGTGGAAATGATAAGATCGATCGACATGCCCGTACCTGGAAATGGAAAGCAATGGCATGAAGAAGATTGAACACACTCAAGACAAGACCAGAGACACTTATGGGTATTTTAGGTCCAGTAGGCCCCATTTAGATATCCATCGCTGCCATTTTTGGAAACGAAATCTTCTTCGTATTCCATTTACGGTACTCATCGTCAACCACGTGGCTTTACCCACCGACTAAATTGAACTTACCACAGTTCACTGTTACTATCCCCCCTCAATCATCCCCTATTCTACCACCAACACTACCAATACATAAGAAGGCTATATATGACAAAAAAAAGCAAAAAACAAGTGCTCGGCAGATAGAGTGGTTTTTGTTTGTCAGCTCTTGTGAAACTTGGTGTTGCTTAAGTGGATCAAATTCAAAGTATGTTTGAATTAGTTAATGTAATTTTTGTTGTTTGTTGATCGGGCAAGATGAATTATTAAAGCATGATGTTACTTACCATCACGAAAAGTTACTATTTGTTGGGTCAAATTTGAAGTTACTATCCCAGCATGTGCGGGCAAAATAGTATTTTTTTATGTGCGCATTTACTTTAATGAGAGGAAAAGGGTTGGTCAATTACGGATTGTGATCTTATATGTAAAATCAAAATATCTAGTTAGGAGTGTGAGTGCTGGTATAGTTGACATAGATTTTGATTTATATCCCATAAGAATATAGATTTAAATTTATTTATTGATATAAGAATTATATTAAGGCAATAGATAAGTATCTTTATATACTTTTTTTTTGGAGAATGGTACTTATTGATTTTGGTGAGATATTGATAGGAATTGGATCTTTCTTATACTTTTTCTCTCAATATTTCTCTTTATATGCCATCTAGAATGTTCATTCAATCTAGCAATTGAAGAAAGAAAATGATATCTCGTTCAAAGAACTTGCAAATTTTCTTTAGCATGAATTTCATACCTATTATACTTCAATACAAGCTTCCTTGTAGGTTCACTATAATAAGTATCAACCTCAACTTGAATGAACAAAAAACTATTTCTTGGACAAGCAAATTCTTCCTCTGATTCCCTTTTTGATATAGGGAAAAATAGATTAAAATGACATTGCCCAACTTGATTTTAATTAGTTGGGACCTAATATAACTTATAGAAATCAGTTATGATTACCTAAATGTTTTTGACACTTTATATGAGAGAAGTATTGAGACATACTAGAGAGAGAATCCAATTCCAACTTGTTCTTTAGAAAAAAAAAAAAAAGGGTTATCGCATGAACCTATGGGGATTGTGTGGAGAATCCGGAATCAATTACTATATTTAATCTGGGCCAATGGACCAGGCCTGGTTATAGTTTTGAAAGTCCAAGTCCAATTAGCTTGTGGCCCGCACGACACTTTTTTTCCGATTTGTGTTGGTAAGGTCATCATCCGTCATGTCGGGAAAAAAAAAGACAAAGAATCATTGTCACTGTATTACTATACCTTATATGGACAAGGAGGACTCTGTTACTATTAAGTCTACGTTTTAGATCGTTTCCACCTTATGAATTTCTATATTAGCAATATTAGAAAATTCTCTAATATACTTTAAAATATTTAAATTCTTTTCATTATTCTGAATTATAATTCACAACGTCATGTAATGGTTTATTTGTATTCCTAAAAATATTTTTATTTATTTATGAAATCAATGCATTCGACTCATCTTCTTTTGTGCATTAATTGAAGAAAAAGAATAAAAGTACCTCATCAATATATATATAATCATTAATATTAAGTTTGTTTATGGATGAAGAGAAATACACACACACACATATATATATATATATTTTATTCATAGATGCATATACATGAACCACTCCCGTTAAGGGATAAACCAACGCATCTTTCACATTAAAGAGAAAAGGCTCTGAAAAGTCAAAAGAGGGAAAATCATAACTTGGATATTGCCAATTCTTATTCCTCCCTCAATTTATATCAATTTAGTTTTTGGCTATTAAATCTCTATTTGAGCTCTACACATTAAATACTCGGTGGTAGAAATTGTCACCCAAAAGAATCTGATCCGACTTCATTCAAATTAGTTTGAATCTGATAAATTTTTTAATTGAAGTGGGATAAGCTTATGATATCGGGTGTATATGCAAAAAAAAAAATAATATTTAATAAATAAAATTGATAAAAAGTACAAAAAGTACAAATATTTTTGGTTTATCCAAAAAAGAAGGTTCAAAATTCAAATGTATAAAACAAATAACCCTAACCCTACTTCGACTGATTTATTTATTTGTTTATTTCTGTACTATATTGCATCAAGCCTAAAATCCAAGTAAACAAAAAATGTTCCTGATAAACTAGCTACTACTGCACATTGGTAGGAACAAGCTGGAACCACTGGCTCTGGGGATTATCCATGCATTTAGAATCATCTTCGATGCATATACACTTTGTGGTGATTATCTGTGAAGAGTTTGAATCCTTCTGCAAACACAAAGGACGGCCTATTTGATCGAGTGTGGCTAAGTGAAGACCCGTCTCGAAAATTAATTGTTTCCAAGAACTATGCTTTCCCAAGCAATCTTGTGAAACCCTAAGAATTCCCCAGTTGCCGCTTCACGCACCCATTAGTCTCCATCGATCTTATCAGCGACCCATCTCCTTCATGAATCCATCGGCTATATTTATTATATAAACCTAATGGACGAAAAGAAACAAAGTAACAGAGAAAAAAGGAGTGAATGTGAAAGGTGCCCTGGAAGAAAGAATGGCAGCTTCTGGATTTGTAGACTTCCTCCTATGCGAACTGGTTCTTAAAAGAGATGAATAGCTGGCTTTCACTTCTTTTTTCTTCCAGTTTTTTTATCATTGAAGCTAGCGTGTCTGTGTCGCGTTGCACTGTTGCTGCATGGGACTGCTTGACTCTAGAAAAGGAGTTTTCTGAAAGAATGAAAACTAATAAAAATGATACAAAAAATTTCATAAATTAAATATTTTAAGACGTTCAAATTATTATTGTTACTTTTCATTTTTCTTTTTAAATTATTAATGGCCCGTTTGGTTCGTAGAATTATTGGGAATGGATTGGAATGGAATGGTTGGGAATGGAATCTTGTAAGCCAAAATTTTATTTGGTTCACCATAAGAAAGATATAGGTAACAACTTGAATTTATTTGGTTGGACATAAGAAAATGAAGGAATGAGATATAAATAATATGCAAAAAGTCAGAATTGCACCTAAGTAAAAATTTAGCCTAACATCAATTGCTCCAATATTGTATTCGTAACGTAACTTTTTTTTTATTTATTTTTTAGTTACAAATGGGTGACATCTTTTTTTTTGTTCAGACAATAACCTTATATTTTAAGTTTTTACATATTTTTATTTTTATTAAATAAAAAATATCTAAGTATAAAATACAATATAAAAAATAAAAGGAAAACTTACGTATATTTCAATTCTTATTATTTTTTATTTTAAATTTTTTAAATTAAATATTTTTAGAGAAAAAAATCATATAGAAAAATTACACTAAATAACTTGTATGAATTAATGAAAAATTTTTAAGAAAAAATGGGGTACATTATCTGTGAAGGGTATTTTAAGAATGATATTTCATAATTAAGGTCATTTCTGTCATTTGGTCTTCATTCCTAGTGGTAGGAATAAACAAAGTCAGGGTGCAAGATAGGAAAGTTAACTCCCAAATCTTTGGTCATCTCCATTCCCATGGGAGTCCAGATTCCTATTCCTATATCCAACCAAACAGTTCAAATGTGGGAATAGAATCTGGATTCCCACTCCATGGATAACTAGGAAATGAATCAAACGAGCTCTTAATGAGTCCGGAAGAATGGTCGACCAAAGCTCAGCAGCTTTAGTACAATCCCTAACAACGTGAAGACAATCCTCCTGAGCATCTAGGCTAACCGAGCAAATTCTCTATATTTTCTATTTCATTTTCTCTATTCTCTACTTTATTTCATAATATATTGATTCTTACAACTATATTTTTTAAGTCATCATAAATACATATTTTCATTTAAAATTTGGATCCTCATAACTCTGATTTGTTTATGAAAAAATTATGCATAATATCCTAATAATGTGTGAATGCATGCCCTCCCGTGTGATTGCAACCTCTAAAGTATATCACATTTTTACAAGCATTCATAAGACTTTTTTTTCCTATCTCTCTCTGAAAACCCAAAATAATCCTACTTTATTAAGCAATACAAATGAATGCAAAACAATGATGATTGGTATGTATCCACAAGTACAAAATGCGTATTGTATGAATGCAAAACAATACTGATAGATATATCTAATATGAGTGCATCCACTTTTCTGAAGTATGATGTTTATATAATATATAAATCTTTTAATTAATATATAAATTCTACATGAAATCACTTAGAATAAGCCAAAATTGGTATTTTATTATTTTATATATATATGGCTTGTATGAGGTTCTGCTTTTTCAATCTTTTTTCCAATTACTTTTTTTATGTCGTACTTTTATATGAGCTTCATAGAATTGATCAAATCAATCATTACCTAGTCTGATTTTGATTTTCAGCATTTTTTCCTTAGTTAGAATTTATAATCGACTGTAATTGTATTGAATGAAAGGTATTCAATACCCTTAGTAAGATTGTGGGATCGAACCATGTGAATAGAAAAATTCACATCAAAAGAGCTGCCTCATTTAGATCCAATAATCATTTTAGTTTAACTCTATAGAAATACTAAATAGTTGTACCAAAAGAAATAAAGATAAAAATTGGGAAGAAATGAGCAAGATGTCCAAGGCAAAAGGTCGTGATTCTATATGATTTGGATAACAAATATTAGATGGGGTATTAACAAACATCATAAATGTTTCCCAGATCAGTATTTTAGATTTGAAAGTATAATCGAATATTAAATTTTAAATGTTATGGATGGAAAAGAAACCAAATTTGTCAGATACTACCAATTTGTCAGAGTTGATTATTCAATCAGAAAGCATCGTGAGGATAATGTTCAACCTTCTGCTTCATGAAACTTCCAATCAAGAGTTCGAGCTTTTTATTCAACAGGCAGAGACAATTTCTTTCCCAATACAAAACTTCGTTCCTTTTACAAGTAAAAGAAATTAATCCTCTTTATGTAGAGAATACATTTAGAGAAAGAGATAGAGAGAGAGATAAATTACTGTAATTATAAGATTCACACAGCCTCATTTCTTGTGTCACTATCTCTCCGAATGACCATGGATACATAAATGCAAAGATCCAAACCAAAATTTCACTGTTGTATTTCTCTAAAGTAACATGTGAGTTCTTATTACTCCATAATCAGCAAGAATCAGGTTGGTCGTCAACACTAAAATACTAGATTTAGCTAGAACATAAACATTGAATCATCGATAACTCTCTCTCCATTATATAGCAGAAAGTTTAATAATCATATCAATGCTGACAAACAATGCCTCTCTCTAAATATACTAACATACAGAAAACTGACCACACACCATTATATAGATAATACAAGCTACTCTTTAAAACTATGACTTCTTATAAACCGAGCCTATGGACAATACTAAATGTAGCTGTTCTTATGCTTAACATGAAGCAGCAACATACAACTATATGAAGTATACAATGACATTACTCACCAACTACTGATAGCTTGATGGATGTTCCCTCAGACGAAAATGCTCTCATCATTTCTGGAAAGGGGGACTTAAGGTTCTTCTAGAAGGATTCAGCCTTAAAGTCTCATAGGAAGTAAGATAATTGTTGTTTCTTTCCTGAACCTCCTTCACCATACAAGTCATTCCATTGCTTCAACTCATTCATTCCTGCTCCCTCAGCTGCAAAGCTTGCAGCAACCTGTGTTCCAAAAATTAGGATGAATCATTTTACATTTAAGGCCCTACTGGAAATGTATAGAAGAAAGGTATTTTCTTTAGTTTATTTCGTTTTGGTATCAAACATTTTCTATAGTTTATTCATTCCTTTTTGGTATCAAACATTTTCTTTATTTCTGAACTCTAACTAATCCGAGTTGAATCGAGTAGCACTATAAGAATAGCAAGACGCTCCCAATTAGTTTTTATCACTGCTTCATATCCAAGGCCCAAACACAAGATTGCTAGTTAAATTAACACAACTAGCAACCAACTAATGTACACTTTATATCATTGTTAACTTTTTATAAAGTGGTGATTATTTTCATTCTATTTACTATTTCATTCATTTTCACTCTGTGTAGTGGAAAGAAAACACTATGAAGTTCAGAGGTAAGTACGTCATAGGTATGCTATACATAAATCAAAAGCTTAAAACCAGTGGATTATCAGGGGAGAGCAATGTTACCTGATTTTTTGCCTCTCTAAAATCCTGCATGTTTAATGGCCTAAGGACAATAACTCTTTCCTGTTCAGCTTCCTCATGTGCATCCACAGCATCTGGGGCGTTTCCTACTGTAGATTGTTCACCTTGTCTATCCTGTGCATCTTTATTAGAAGCTTTCTGCTTCTTCTTCTGCAGGGAAGAAAAGAATAACTATAAAGGGCCATCATCATGATAAACACAACTGCCAGACATAAAAACAAATTGCATTGTTACCAGATTCTTCAGTCTCTCTTGTTGAATTAACTCTCTGACAGGCCGATAAGCAGCAGTTGTGCAAAGGTTCTGTATCGAAACAATTCAAAGTGATAGTGACTAAATATAGCAGAAGCACCAATGAAAGATAGTTAAAACCATAATGAATAACATTGGAAAATATTAGAATTGTAAAGTACCTTCAAATCACTTCCAGTATATCCTTCTGTCATAGTTGATAGCTCCTTAAAGTCAAGTTGACCATCCACCTTCTCTTTTGCCAAAAGAGTTCTGAAAATATTTTCCCTGTTCTCCGCAGATGGCAGCCCTACCATAATTCTGTTTATCAAACATAAATATTCTATTTCAGCAGCATTCAACTCGTAATTACCGTAGTTTGTTATCTTATCCGATTTTACATCCCACAGATTAGCAGACACTAAAACTGAAGTAGTAAGGTAAAGTGCAAGAGGAACTAGGAAGCGCTACCTTCTTTCAAATCGCCTGATAATGGCTTCATCCAGATCAAAGGGCCTATTGGTTGCTGCAAGAACAAGGATGCGCTGATCAGGTTTTGTCATAAGGCCATCCCAATGAGTCATGAATTCATTCTTTATTTTCCTCATGGCTTCATGCTCTCCAACTCTTGTGCGTTGGCCAAGCATGCTATCGACCTCATCGACAAATATAATAGTTGGGGAGACCTTGGCTGCCAGTGTGAACAAAGCTCGAACATTCTTTTCATCTTCACCAAACCATTTGGAAGTTACGGTAGACATGGATACATTGATGAAGCTTGCTCCAGCCTCTTTTGCAATGGCCTTAGCAAGCATTGTCTTCCCTGTGCCGGGAGGACCAAACAGCAATATTCCTCTACAAGGCTTCAGAAGGCCTCCCGTGAAAAGGTCCGGCCTTCGTAGTGGAAGCATAACTAGTTCTTGAAGGGATTCTTTGGTCTCTTCTAAAGCACCAATATCAGCAAATGTCACATTAATCTCATTTGCTGTTATTACCTCTGGCCTTATTCTCTTCTCAAACTCATTATCCAGAGGAGGTTCCTGTAAGGGAACAATAAAGCAATTTCCTGATATAAAAGCTTTTCAATATTGCGAGAAAAAAAAATCCTCCTGAAAAAAATCAAAGGTTGAGGCTTACAGCAACTTTGGGTTCAGCAGGAGCTGAACTTTCATCTGCTGCCTTTGCCACCGAAGCTGTTGCTGCTCCTTCTGCTTTTTTTTCAGGAGCTGCATTTTCAGACTTAGCTTCGGGTTTCTTAGCAGCAACTTCCCCTCTTTCCTTCTGTACGTAGGAGAGAATAAGAAAATGAAAAAAAAAATGACAGATAGAATATATTATTTAATAGCTATAGTTCTAAACTTAATAATGCTCAAAAAAGACAGATAGTGCAACCTCAGATTTCACTGATTGAGCTTCTAATTTTAGTGTGTCTCTTCCATTGGATTTTCCCTCTTGGAATATACTCAATGCTTGGGATAAACTGTTTAACAAAAAATTTGAAGTAAACAAATGGAAGAAAGATAATTAATGCAAACCATGGTTCTCAGTCTCAGTCTCACCTATTGCTTGAAATAACAAGTTTCCCATTTCTGTACTCTGGATCTCTGTTCTTCATTAAATGATAAGAAATTGCTGACACAACAATCTCTTCTATATAATTACTGAGAACCATTGTATCTGCCACACAGATGGAATCCAGGTCATCACAATCAAGATCATTGGCTGAGAGTACTTCCAAAATATGATTTTTGTTATCCTGAAGCTGTATCTTTTTCATATCCTCTTCCAGTTGAGTCTTCCAGCTCATGAGATGTGATTCATTGTCTGGAGGTCTAATTTCGATATTGTAAGGGAAGACCAATGCAAGTTTCTCATCCACCTCGCTGTAGTCATTACCAGAATCGAAAACTCTAGAACCGAGAATCAAAACTGGTCCAGATAGTTTCTCTAACATTTTCTGCAATAACTTGTAAGTCCTTTGTGATCTACTTATCAACTTATCAACATCCCGCAGATACAGCACTATGGGATAAGTTTTTGACACATAAACAAGGACCTGCAAGTGCCACTTCCACTCTTCAATTTCTTTCTGAGGAATATTATCTACACTTTAATGCTGAAAGTTCCATGCAATTATAAGTAATATACCTTGTAAAGTGACTGTATAAGAAGCTTTTCGTCAAACGACCAACTGGTTGTGCGCTTAAGAGAACCTGAAGTGAGAAAAAAGGAAATGAGACATCATGAGAGAAGACAGTGACCAAGTGAGAATGATCAACATATTATTAGATAAAAATAAAAAATTTGTTAATATTACTTTACTATTTATTGGGTTTTTTTAACTGCATGCTCAGTTTAGATAGAAAAATTGAACCTCCAGCACATGGCACAAGGGGTGAATATTCTAGTTGCATAAATGATTTAACCGTACAGTATAATTGTGTATAGTAAAGCCAGTTTAAAAACGTAGTCTTTGGTAACCACACAAATCTTTTTAAAAAATATGTTGTTGTTTGATCAACTTTTTCATCAAAACCAATTCAAAATGAATCCTACAAAATTACTTTAATTTAATTTGTTTTCACTTCGATCAAAAGTTCTCCTAACTTCTCTCACCTACTATCTCATTCTATAAATTCAAATTTTATAAAAAAATGTCGGTTAAGAGATACTCTTACTACTCATAAAAATAATTATAAAATAATAATTTACCAAGAATTGTGAAATAGTTCTTACTAATGAACTAGGAAAAAATTAATTTTGAGAATCTAAAGAAAATTTCAAACCAACTCAAATTTATTTATCACACACATCCACAAAACCAGTTTAGATCAAACAATTTAGAATGAGTATTTTTAAACAGAAAAAAATTGTCCCTAAAAGTTAGTGAATCTATCATATGCACCAAAAACCAATTCTATAAATAATGATAATGACACAGATTATGCACCACATAAGAAAACATCACCTTTTTTTTTTTTTTGCCAACAAGAGAACATCATTTTGATGTGAGTAACTTAGCAAATATGTATTCAATGGGGTAGCTTATTCAAGAGAACAATAACAGCATCCTTTAATAACAAGTAAATCAAGTAAAACCAACAACCATCACTGATATCATTACTCAAGTTTTTGAAGTAACCTGGATTAGTAGGAGCACTTTGAGAGGCAAGGCCACTGATATTTGCAGATGCTGATGCATTCCGACGAATCTTAGGAGGATTGCAAGATCCGTCACTTCCCCAGAAAGCAGAAAGGGAAACAACTAAGCGATGATATAAACAAACTAGCAAAGAAGTTATTTTTGTTCTTGTAGTTGTAGTTAATACAGAATCATCTACTCACATTGATCTGAGGTCCACTCCACTGCTTTGCCTGATCATTTTTCCTGAAACTAGAAGCCCCTGGTCAGGCATATGAATCTTACAATAGTTAAAGTTCAACAATATTTACCTTAACCAACATACAAACACAATGCTCAAATCCCCAAAAACGAGAAGGGAAAAAGAAAATAATTACCATAATTTCTTGCTTTCCAAAAACAGGCTTATCAGAATATGGCAAACATGAAATAAACCATAGTTAAACCTAATTGTATCAGTCTGCCTGTCCTCTATCCAGTGTCTGAAACCATTCAAAGCAATTTACATCGATTTAGAATTATCATTTCTTCTTACTTCCCTCCTTTAAAATATAAAAAAGGACTCCAGAAACCAAGGCATGTGGTACCAAACCATGTATTGAAGAAATGCAAAGCTTTTGCCAAAGAGTTTTTTTCTACACTAGATGTCATAAAAACGTTCATCAGTTTCTACCTTTAGGTTCCTCCTTATGTGGAAAGATTGAAAATGACCCAAATAAGCCAGATAGTCTCTCCAAAGTTGACTCTGAAGTGGACCTTTTGAAAACCTACAAGAAAGTACACATAACTCTGAAAAGTCATCTATGATTCTCGGAAACAGTTTTCTGATGGGGGCATTAAGCATTTAATAATGTAAAAAGTTTATTCAACAAACAAGTAAAAGAAATAGAAAAAGGCTTACAGATTCTTTGTTACCGGAACCATATCTACTTTGAATCTGTACGGATGAAAAACCAATCATTATGTTCATGAGCAAAAGGAGAAAGTATAAAATGACGCAAAAACTGCCCACACTCACCTTCAATGAAAAGTCAGTTAAGTCTAACAGAAGCAATTTTGCTTCAAAGTAATGAGCTAAAGCCTTGGCAAGCACCTGTTGGTAAAGTTCTTTAAGACAGAAAAGAGGGGAACTAGTCATTAGTCTGAATGTGATTGTAAAAACAAAAACATATGAATCCCTTCTCAGAAAACAATGGACCCCAAGTAAATTACCTGCTGGTCCTGAGAGTAGTATAGTCCGACTTGCCGGAGATAGATTACGCGTAAATTTAGAGACCTCAACATGCTTTAAATGGACATATGCAGCACTTGTCAGCAACACGCGTGTCTGCTCACTGTCATCATATAAAGGTTGGAAACGGGTGAAATCAGAACTGAGATTCTTTATACATGCATCAAGAAGGCCATGGTTCATGATCAAATAAACACTGTTTCAAACATTCCCAGTAAAAGCACTTTCTTTAGATGAAACTCCCCATTTTATTAGCATAAAATTATATTTGATATATTTATCCCAATTAAAATCATTTAACGATAATCTGGAAAGGCAACTTAGCATGCCCACGCTACAAGTAATCGATGGTTAACAGAGCAATACACTCGAGGATGAAACAAGAAGACAGAAGAACATAGTAGTATAAATTATACTCAATCATGATTTCCAGAATTTGAAAAGTTCTCATCGTCCTAGGAGTGATGTAGGAAAGATTCAATGTAAATCACAGCAGTAGAATATGTATCACACAATTACCTTCCTGCCAACATAGGAAGAAACAAGCAAAGGTAATCAGGTACTCGAGTACAGAATTGCACGTGGTTGTCCAATACCAGTCATTTTACGAATGATACGAAGGAATTGTCTACGTTGTGGGAAAAGAACCTAGTATATGATGATCAGGTCTAATATTTAGGCTTGTCATCAAACTCCTACATCCTTAGAAAATTAATATTTGGTCATACTAATAACCCATAATCAACAAATTAACATGCTAGATGGAACCATGTGATTAACAAAGTATGAACAAAGATTCAGAGTCCAGAAATGGACAATACTGATTAAAACTATTGTAGAGAATAGAAAGGCAGAAACATAAGAGACACCACGTAGGCAATATATATAGGCTGTAAGTCAAAAGAATAATAAGTTTTGGGGAAAAAAATGGGCATGAAAGCGTCAGTAAAGAAACAAGGAAGAAAAGATGTGTTGCAGGGCGTGACCTGAGATAATAAGGGAATTTATCGAAGGTGACCTTGGTTTCTCTGCCATCAACAACTAATCGAAGCATTTCCTGCTCTATCTTTTCTACAGTAAGGGCGTTTGAGGAAGACGTATTAGCTCCCCATTTGCTTATGTTTTGCCCAGAAGCCAACCCAATGCCTACTCCCACTCCAACACTCAACGCCGAAATCAACAAGCTTTTCTGTTCCATTCCTTCTTCAAAAAAACAAGAAAAAAGATCAAACTTTTATATCCTCTTCTCTTGTCTTTCAAAGAAAGTAATCCAAATCCAAGTTTTGATTTTGAAGCAGAAAGAGAAAACCCAATGGGGGAAATTGAAAGAACAGAATGGGGAAGAAGATTGAAGAGAACAAAGACAAGGAAGATTAGGAAAAGGATCCCTGAAGCACGGGACGCAGAAGAAGGAAGCTCTGTGGCTCTCTCTGAGAGAGTGAAATGAAAATGAAGAAAATGGCGAAATAAACGGATCCCGAGAGAGAGGGTGAGGCGTTGCTATGGCGGCTGAGGCTGAGGGTGGCGGTTGCATGCTGCGAAACTCATTGCTTCAGTTTTTAAAAGAATCTGCGTAGAGGGAGATGAGTGACTCATGCATCCCACACTGATACGTGTCACTATTCTGACGGTTTATTTGTCGGTTTGCAGTTTTTTTCCAACATTTTCACATAACAACTGCTTCCATTATTATCTCAATATCTCCTCATCCTTCTACTTTATTTTCGTCTTTATCTTTCATCCGTCCTATGATATAATATTGTATAGCTTTTTTTTCAATAAAATAAATTGATATGGATAATCTATAAATAATCCATAATTTTACCAAATGTGGAAAGTCTACGTTTTTTTTAGAGGCCAAACTCGAAGTTAGAAATAATGTTTTAATTTGGATCAACAAAAGCTGTTTTTTTTTTTTCCAAACGAAAGGTGGGATTTGAATAGCATAATGTTCAAGTATTTAGTTATAAAATTAAAATATTTTTTAATTTTTTATTTATAATAGATTTATTCGTTCCTAATGCACTCCGATCAATTTTATTCATGTTAAAAAATCCATCTCTCGAAAGTTGATCCACCAAATAAAATCACTTCTATAACGGATTTAAGTCATATTGTTAATGTGAGAGTCTAGTTATAAGTGATTTGTAGATATTTTTATTAGTCTCTTTTTGAGCCCAAGAGTTCCCTAGACCAAGTAAGAATTTGAAATCCAACTAGCATAACTTTTTTTTTGTATAAAAAGTTTTATCAGTTATGAAATGTCAAATGCTTTTAACCCTTGAAATTACTGGCCAAAAAAAAACCCTTGAGATTAGGAGAAACTTTTGGTCAAAAAAAAAAAAGGAGAAACTTTCTACAACAAGGCTTGTGGATTGATACTTAAATCTACCAACTTTTTTTATTGTCCAAACTTCAATATGCAATTTAAAAATTTAAAATTCTCCAAGCAAAAATTTCTTCCTTTCCTATTTTTCATGCATAAAAAAACAAAAGAAAAACTTTGACATCTCTTTTTTGTTTTCACTCATGCGTGTCAAATTTATGTTTTATAAAATTGAGTTAGAAAAAGTGATAGACTTCTTTATTTTTTAAATAAGTAGTTGAGAATTCAATTCTTAATCTTGATGTATAGAACAAACCAAATTGATAAAAATCTATAGTTTACCTTCTATTCCAAAGAAGATTAGTTCTTACTATTAGTGAATACTCTGCTGACTAAAAAATAGTTATGGGTTAAAAGTTTTTTACAATATGGGGAATTATATTTAGAAATTGGTAAAAAAAATTTAATTATAAAAAAAAAATTTAACTAATAAAAGGGATTAAAATATGAAATATTAAGTGTTGAAAAGATGAGTAGTAATGATGATATTTTTTAATAAATTTATTATTTTAATTTTAAAATGTATTTTTTCTTTACAATATTATATATATATAATTAAAAGTCGAAGCCTGACACGGCCAAAACAAGGTTCAGAAATAAAATAGAATGAATGATGTAGAGGGGCATGGAGGTACAGTCGCTGTCCCAGCTGTGTGATC
Organism: Adenanthera pavonina; assembly: GCA_026686845.1. Lineage (NCBI taxonomy): Eukaryota > Viridiplantae > Streptophyta > Magnoliopsida > Fabales > Fabaceae > Adenanthera > Adenanthera pavonina. The sequence goes on along the minus strand of JAIVEN010000022.1, from coordinate 21,063,649 downwards.
ACCCTTTCCAATAAAATCCACTATCCTATGAAAACAATTCAGAAACAATCTTCTTCTGCATACACACTCAAGGCTGTTTCGTACGCTTGGCATGGATCAGGTGCATAAGGGAAGTTATACTTTTTTAGGAGTAGATTATTTATTATTAGTACTAGTATTATTATTATTATTATTTAATTGGAAAATATTTAAATTTTGAAGTTGGGCTTAAATTGAAGAGTTGCAACCAGCCTGCGGGTCCAAATTTGAATCCTCCAACTGATCAAACAAAAGGAAAAATGGAAATAAGGTGAGTTTATGTGAGACCTACACTGACATATATATGAGCTCAATCTCTATTTTTATTTTTCTCGTCACTTAAATAATTGAGTAATAAATATTTTGTTATTATGTAGGAATCCAAATGTGAGGGTCAGATCAAATCCCAGATGTGTTGCCCTGAATCTGGGGGGTGGAGGCGAATGGGAGCAACAATGAATGGGGACAAGCTGCATTTTACGAGAGATGGCTGTACCTGCAAGTGTTCAATGGAGGCACGGCCTCCTATGAGGATCGGGCAATAATATGAGTGACAAAGACATAAATGAATGCAAGCAAAGGAAGAGATTCCACCTTGGAAGCAATTCCAATCTCCTAAATTTACTTTAAAAAAAATATATGTTTTAGGAAATAGCCAAAGAAGATTGATCAAAATGATAAAAATATAACCCATACCTCACAAGAGAATGGACATATCTATTTAGATAATATATATGTTTTTAATACTATATTTATTATATATTGTCCCGTCCCCTCAACTTAAAATTTCTTGAACCGTTGCTATACAAGGGCATATATTTGAATCCTATTGTATATATAGTAGATATTTTTTGTGAGTGTAAAGTAAGCGTTCTTTATATTATATGTATATCCCTTATACTATATGTAATATATAAATATATTTATAATCATTATTTGAGTCTGAGACTTATCCTAACCCTTTTGAGTTCTTGAGAAATTACTCACCCAACTCACCTAATCTTTTAATACACCAAAATAAAGTAAGGAAATCCAATTTGGTTTTGGGAGGGATGGGGGTGGATGCAGAGTCAAATCAACTTTCAACAACTACTAGGATAGTAAAATATGGCTGTCTTGTATTACACTTGCACTTTGACATGAAAGAAGGCGGCAGTGACAGCAGCAACTATGGCCACTGTCAGTCTGGCTAATTTTAGTTACCCTTTGAGTAGAGTGGACAATGTAGGCAAAATCTGATGGGTCGGTCCACTTATCCCAATGAAATGGATAGACTAGACTTTAAAAATTGTGCTCGATTAAAAAATAGATTTTTTGATTCTCACTTGTAGCGGAGACCAATCCAATTGGTCTATTTTTTTTTAAATATAAAAAAATATATTATTTTATTAATTAGTAAGGTATAAATTATAAAATTTAAGTATTATGTTGATTTTGTTGTGAATAATGATAATAATTAGTTATATTAATTTAAATATTTATATAAAAATTTTAAAATAAAAAAGATATTTAAAAAAAAAATAGGGCTGGTCATGTGGACTCGAGCTTCTTCAACCTAATCCATTTGGCAAAACATACTTTTAGGCCCAGCCAGGCAGCCAACCCATTTTTGCTCGCTTGAGTAATGGCCTGTTTGGTATTACTACTAAAACCAAGTTTTGGGTGAAAACTTGGTTTTAATAGTAATGCATGATATTTGGCTTCATTTTCCAGTTCCATTGGAAAATGATTTTTCAGCCAAAACGTGATTCATGGATAAGCAGAAGTGGAGCTGTTTCACGATTCTACTTCTTTATTTTGATCTGTATTTATTTTAAAGTCAGATAAAAATGGACCACTAAAAATGAGAAAAAATAGAAAAATAAAAAACATAAAATTTCTCCTATCTAATGATAAAAATATCCCTTCAAAATTTTAATTTTTATAAATAACGACTTGTAAGAAAATGTTATATCATATATATTATGTTCTTAATTAAATAAATACAAATTAAATTTTAGTCCAAGTAAATTAAATTAATCATGGGATAGAGTTTAAACTCAATTTAGAAAAAAATTATGAGCTTTGTCAAAATCAATTTTCAAATAAATTATCCAAATACCAACACGTTTATCCAAAACTTATTTTTATCATAACTATATTGTAAAACCAATTCTACCAAAACTCATTTTTAACTAACTGAAAACCAAATGGACCCAAGACAATAAGCTCTGCGTCTCCTTCTGCAGACCAAGTTGCTTGCATATGAAGACATCACTTCCCGAGATAAAAAAGAAGCAATTAAATTTCTTTGCTTATTGGATATACTAACGCCAATTAATTTGAATTTGAGTCACATTGAATTGGACGGTAAAAACTATCTCTGAACATGAATCCCAATATGAAAAAGTTTTCTAAACGTTAGCTTTTCAATTTATAAAACTAAAATTCGAAACATTATTTTAAAATGATCAAATTCCTTTTACTCAATTTAACTGACATTAATAATAATAATATTTGCAACTATCCCTTTAGAGAGTTGAAATTTATTGGTCAAAAAATAAGAGGGTCAAAATTTATTGGACAAAAATAATGCATCTGTTCACAGCCGTTTGTTTAGCAACACTATACAAGCTTTGTAAACAAAGAATATAATTCTACAAGTCAAACTTTTTATTATTATTATTAGATATATTTAGATTCTAATATTCTCTCAATTTTTTTTTTATGTTACACTGAAAATCTCACAATACATCTAGTGATTTAAATAAACAAAACCAATATTTTGAAAAGAGTTTTCCACAGTATTATTTGCATAACTTCATGATTGATAGATGGCTAGTGAAGGAATAATACTACAACAACAACAACAACAACAACAATAATAACCTTATCCCACTAGGTGGGAAGTGAAGGAATAATAACCAGATGTATTACAAGAGGACAGATTGCCCAAAAAGTTACAAAGGGAACAGACTTGAAGCCACAATCTTCCGCTTACTCCTTAACTCTATAATGTGGAAAGAAAAATGGATATATTTCTCAAATTTGTACATGATCATGTTTGCTCAACCACAATAGAAGGTGTCGCCCACTAAAAAAAACCACAATAGAAGGTGAGCACTGGATAGACAAATAAAATAGTCCAAGAAGAATCACAAGCTATGGTGTGCAAGTGTTCACATTAATATTGTATTGAATGTGCACGAAGCCAAGCAATCCAAGCACAGCTAATTAATCAGCGACGTCTATTGTTTACCAAGTCTGGGTTGCCTTTTCTCATCATGGCCACAAACTCTTCGTAGTTAATTTTTCCATCCTGAGAGAAAATTGAGAATTAGTATCCTTGCAAAAGATAATTTAACAGGAATATGGGGCTGTTGTGCTCACTATCATCATCATATCATATTGGAAACTAGAACTTGCACCCAACATTATAAGGAGATATTTAAACTATTAAAAAAACACAGAATATATATAATAAAGTAAAAAATTATAATTATCAATTTAAAATCTAAAATCAATAGTCAGCCATATTATCTACAAGCCATGAATAATGCAGATCATCCCTCAGACTCCATACAATGCATGGTAAAAATGTCTAATAATGTTTAAAAGGATTGTTACTTGACGCAACCTTACAAACAGTAATATCAGTGCCAGTTATCATCCTTCTATATATATATATATATTTATACACAACTAGATATGGACCCCTCATGCATTGCACTAAGCTTGAGAAATAAATCACACTGTTCATAATTTGTGAATAATGTGGCTTCCTATTTACTTTATATATTGATGATAGTTAATAAGAAGAATAAAGGTAATCTATTGACATTCTAGACTAATAAGACATTAGGAACAATAATGAAAGTAAAAACTAGATTTTGCAAACCAAAATATCTATGGCATACAAGATGTTAAGGGACATTGGATGCCGCCATTTTAGATGGAATAATATGCCATCCAAAAACTATATGGATATGACATTCCTAAAATATTAGTTTTGTATACTTCTATAAAATTCCAATTATATATGCTTTCTTTGATAACTTTCATTTGTCATACCAGACAAATAAACATCAGAGAATATAAAGATACCAATGTAGCAAACAGTGCTTTTACGAACATCTATGATTTAAAACAATATGAATTCTAGGATAACCACCAATGAGAACGAGAGAACGGCACACATTAGATAATATAGCCAGAGGGGTAAAAGACATCAACAATAAGTTATCCACAATGCTTCCAGAATTCGATTCTGCTTTATTTCCACCACTACTACCTAGCACGAAGTTCACAGTTCAATGATCTCAGTTATAATTCTCAAAATGTCCAATGAAAATTTGAGACACTTACCCTCACAATATCCATTAGTATATTCATGTACCTAGCCTGTCTATTCTTGAAAAATTGTTTTTTCAACAGTAGCACTTTTCTTGCTTTATTTTGGCAATTATTTATCTATTTTTCTTGGATAAGAGACAATGAACATCAGTCAAAAGTAAGCAGTAAATATAGCCATTTCCAGATTGGCAAAACGTTTATGTGCTTGGGAAGTGGTAAACACAGAAAATGAGGACAACAAATTTCATTACAGATTAGAAATATCCCTATCAGTGTTTCAATTTCAAGAATTCAGTTATTGTTATAGTCAATCATCTTCCAGGTATATAAAGATAAATATAAGCAAAGAAATGAAGGAAAAAGAAACCAGCATACATTGTCCGAGTCAACTTCAGCAATGATCTCCTTTATTGTTTTCTGATCGCCCATATTATACTTCCTAAGGGCAGATTCCAACTCTTCCTTTGTGATGTACCTGTTAGTACAGAAGTCAGAAAAGATAATCAACACATCATTCAAAATCCTGGTCAATGAGATTGGGTAAACTGTTAGTTAATATTAGATCACCCGCTCTTATCCTTGTCAAAATATTCAAAGGCTTTGTATAGGTGGTCCTCTCTTTCCATTCTATTCATGTGCATGGTTGCAGATATAAATTCAATATAATCAATGGCTCCATTTCCGTCTACATCAGCCTGAAAACCAGATAATAATGTTATATTGGCATATTGAAAAACTGCCACAAGAAACAAGAGAACTAATAATCATAAAATCAAGCAGCCCAAAGAATAATATTTACATCCACTTTACTTTATTGTATAAGATCATACAATATCCTTGGAAATTAAAGTGACTCTATAATAGCAGCATACTGATGCACCAAGCATTATGTCCAAACAATCACAAGACTAGGTTTGGATACACAGAAAATGACAACAAGACGGGAGATCAAATTGCAAGGCACGAATTTAGATGTAAAATCTTGACAACAGATATGGGAGATTAGATGCTGGAAGCAAACTGAAGTGGTTTAGCCATGAAAGAAATTATATTGACCCAAATGAATGGCTAAGATCAACTACAAAACAATACAAAAGAAACAAAGTTCAAAAGTAACCCAAGTTACTAAAATATTAGAGTAACTAATAATCAAATGTTAATAAATTATGGGCCCAAAAATACAATCGTTCAAATGCTATAGCAGAGCAGCTGTGGGTATAAGTATGTCAGATTATATCCCAGAAATTTCAGATCAAAATGTTCATTTTGCAATTATCTCCATGAATGAACTGATAAACTGATTGCATTAACAACTACATCCAATATTTTAGGTAGAGTCTTAATACTACTAGGTACTTGAGGTCAAACTTCAGAAATAGGATGAGACCTTATTGTCCAATCAGACATTCTTCCTACATATATATGGAGAGCAGATCTTCTGGAAGCACCAAAATGCAAAGGCAGAAAATAAAAGAAATCTTACCGCTTCCATTAACTGCCTTATTTCAGACTCAGAAAGTTTAGTACCCAGTTTGTGGAGACCAGCTTTTAACTCGTCAAAAGTGATTGTTCCACTGTTATCTGTGTCCATGGATTTGAACATTTCCTTTAACCCAATGATTTCTTCTTCAGAGAGACTTTCTGCAATTACCTGAATAAAATAGAAGAATATCATACATCATTTTAATCTGGATTTAAAGGATGAGAGTTCAAAGTTGAAGCCAAAGCCCTTCATGACAACTAAATTGTCAATCATCCTTTGGGTTGGCAAATGGCAAAGGAGGAACCAAATTTTCTATCAACCAACGCAGCTTCCATATAAGCTCAACCAAGAGCATTTAATCCCTTGACCTAGTTCAGTTACCATCTGCTTTTTTGACCTTTCTACCAATATATACTGTTCTTTAACTGCAAGGGTTTCAACCTAATGGTAATTTCAGATATTGTACTAAAATCTTAGTAATGGTGATCTTTATGTTCACTACAACAACAGTGATGACAAAAGAAAAGTTACCTTCAAAGCTACTTTCTTTAGTTTGTTCATTGCCCGGAATTGTTTCATTCTAGTTAGAACAGCAATATCAAGAGGCTTATCAGATGCATCCCCATCTTCTCTCATCCAAGGATGATCTGAAATATTTTTATGCATAGCATCTTATTATCACTGGTTGATTTGAAGAAATATCATGCCATTAATAGCACAAAAACGAGACAAGAGGAAAGGACAAGCAAAGGCATGCATGTAAATGATATATTATGTACCTCAAGCTAGATGACTAACCAAGACATTGCAAGTAAGCAATCACATGAAATCCTTATCAATATAATGGCCAGTAAAGGGAGATAAAGTGACAATTACTTCCAAATTATGATATCAATCACTGAGTAAACTCAAGCATACAACACTTTACATAAAAAAGCAAACACATCAAGCACAAGGATATTATTTGAGGTTGAGGTGAGAGACAAAAGAAGAGCAAGTTACACATCAGGCAGGGAGAAATCTAAGGAACTGTGTAAAGATATGATGTAAAGTTAGAAATACTTTTGTTTATCCTTTTATCCTGAAGAAGGGGACATGGCACTTCCATTTCCTTCAAAATATTATGAATGAATAAAGTCAAGAGACAGTTACATTCAATAAGTGAAGTCCCATTCATCTCAAGTTACCTCAGAGTCAGTGTCACACTATTATCCTTCCTATAGGTGATACGTGTCGTTTTGTTATTTCTTTAGTATTTCTCAGTTTTGTTGCTGCTATGTCATTTTAGTCTTGTTACTAGTATATGTGGCTGTTTTGTTGTCATGGTGATGAGTTAGCATTTGAGTCAGCCTTGTCTTAGTGCCACATGGATTAGGGTTACTGTTTCTTGCTTGTAAATATGCCCTGTGCGCCTCTAGGCAGGGATATGACATGAATTTTCAGAAAAGAGGAGTTTTACTCGTGACATAGGTATCAGAGCCCTGGTTGGATGGCAGTAGCACAAAATGACGAAGGAGACCCAAAGTTCTAATAGGTTGACTAACGTGGAAAAAGACGTGGAAGAAATGAGGCAAGGTTTGTTGACCTTAAAGGATCTTGTTTTTTATTTAATTAAGAAGAATGAACAGGACCAAGAAACTTAGGAGGAGAACAATAAACTACTACGAGAGAACACCATTAGCATCACTAGACTTATAAAGGGTTCTGCAGGATCGGCGATAGGGTTTCCTGGGTTGGGTGATGACGGAAACAGTGGAAACTCTCTGCTCATTACACCCAACTCTGCTAACACTTCAAAGGCCAACCCGTTGCAGTTTGGTTCGTTTCTGGCTCAAGGAAGCACGAGCTGTGCGAGTCCAACCAAACAAACTAAGCTAGAGTTCCCAAAGTTCAATGGTGAGGATTTCAGAGGTTGGTCGTTTCGTTGCAAACAATTTTTCGACATTGATGAAACCCCACCAGAATATCAAATTCACATCATTAGTCTCCATCTTGAAGGCAGAGCTTTGCAATGGCATCAAGCCTACATGAGGGGAAACTCTCCATCGGAGGTCACTTGGGTCGAATACATGGAGGCTATGGCAAACAGGTTCGAAGACGCTCTAAAGGCAGACCCCATGGCCGAGATAGTTAAACTTAAACAAACTAGGTCAGTTGTTGAATTTTAGGAGCAATTTGAACAGTTGCTAGCTCGAGTAGAGATTTCGGATTCAGTTGCTTTGAGTTGTTTCCTTGGCAACTTAAGACTGAAGGTTGAAGCATTGGTCCGGATGTTTAAACCAGATTCATTGTTGAGAGCCATGTATTTAGCAAGAATGCAAGAGCTGACGGTACTTCCAGATACGGGCCACGCAGTCACGAGCTCACGGAGACATTGGACAGCACCCAGCCCTTCCTCTGCTTCAATTTCATTTTACCCACAACACAAGGGAAATTCGAGCTCTTTCAAATAGTTTCCAGGAAGTTCAAAAGCAACATCTTCAGTTGCCTCAGCTGCTGATAGCTCTAAGAGCGTGACACAAAGCACAAAAGGTGGTCCCATGTACCCCTTCCAGCACCTCAGCAAAAGAGAAGTGGACAAGAGACGTAAGAAGGGACTCTATTTTTGGTGCTCGAAATGTTTCTTTCCGGGGCACAAGTGTAAATCACAGGTGCAGCTTTACATGATCATTAGTGCTATGGCTGAGGAAGAAGAGATTTTTCAAGACTGTGAAGAGACTTCTTCTATAGTTTTACATGTGCAGCTTTACATGATCGTTAGTGCTATGACTGAGGAAGAAGAGAGTTTTCAAGACTGTGAAGAGACAGCAGAAACTACAGAAGAAGCAACTCTTAACGCCATCAATGGTGATGAAGAGTATTCTACTCTCATGGTAAAAGGCTTCATCAAGAAGAAAATCGTGTGGCTGCTAATTGATACAGGTAGCTCTCACAATTTTATTAATTTTGTTGTAGTTAAGAGGCTTGGACTTAAGCCTCATTACACTGCAGAATTAAGAATTAAGTTGGCTAATAGTCAAGTAGAAGTAGCTCATTGGAAATGTGAAGGGGTGTCATGGAAAATGAGGGGTGCCACAATTGTTGCAAATTTCTATGTTATGAATTTGGGTCAATGTGATGCAGTCTTAGAGGTGCATTGGTTAAGGACTTTAGGGAGATTTCTACTAGATCTCTAGGATAAACTTATGATCTTTTGGTTGAATGGTTGCCAATACGAGGTGCAAGGCTTGAAATCTAAAGGTGAAATACTGAAAGGGGAGTTGAGCACGACTCAAGTTTTAAGTTCAAGTACTCTGTGTTATTCAAGCTACAGATGAGATAGATGAGGGCAAGGCACCACTCATACTACAAGAGGAACAGGAAGATGTTCAAAGACATAAAGAGTTACAAGCTGTCTTGAGTGAATTTGAGGATATATTCCAAGAACCAAAAGGACTCCCACCTTCCAAAGAGTTTGACCATGTTATTCCATTGCAAGAGGAGAAACCCATATGTCTTAGACCATATAAGTATGGTCCTGTACAAAAGGATATTATGGAATCCTTGGTGCAAGATATGCTGCGGCAGGGTATTATTCAGCTCAATATGAGTTCTTTTGCATCTCCAATGGTCTTAGTGCGTAAGAAGGACGGAACTTGGCATTTTTGTGTAGATTACAGGAAGTTGAACCACCAAACAATCAAGAATAAATTCCCAATTCCAGTCATCGAAGAACTTTTAGATGAATTATTTGGTGTTGCGTTTTTCTCCAAGCTGGACCTCCGAGCTGGTTATCATCAAATACTTATGTGTCCAAGCGATGTTCACAAGACAGCATTCAAGACGCATGAAGGCTTGTACAAATTCTTAATAATGCCTTTCAGCCTTACAAATGCTCCGGCGACCTTCCAAGGACTAATGAATCAAGTTTTTAAGTTATACTTGAGGAAATTCATCCTAGTCTTTTTTGATGATATCCTCATTTATAGCCAATCTTGGGAGGACCATTTACACCACTTACGCATTGCCTTACAAACATTAAGGGAGCATTCATTGTTTGCTAAACGGTCTAAATGTACATTCGCTGGTGAACAATTGGATTACTTAGGCCATGTTATCTCCAGAAAAGGGGTAGAAGCTGATTTCAAGAAGATAGAGGCCATGCTATCTTGGCCAACTCTAACTTCCATCAGGGCCTTGAGAGGATTCCTTGGGCTTACTGAGTATTATCGACGATTCGTTAAGAACTACGGAACTATAGCGAGGCCTTTGACAGCTCTTCTTAAGAAGAACTCTTCGTTTGAATGGATGCAAGAAGCTCAAGCTGCCTTTGAAAGCTTGAAACATGCCATGTCTACTACCCCAGTGTTGGCTCTTCCTGATTTCACTAGAGAATTTACTATTGAGACTGATGTGTCGAACAAAGGTTATGGGACTGTTCTTACTCAAGTTGGCCACCCAATTGCTTATGCTAGTAAAGCCATTGGGTCGGGAAAGAAGTTTATGTCCACTTACAAGAAAGAACTTACTACCATTGTTTTTGCAGTAAGACAATGGAGGCAGTACCTATTGAGACGACCGTTTGTCATCAAAACTGACCACTGTCCTATTAAACACATTTTGAAGCAACGTAATATCTCCGCTGATCAAAATAAGTGGCTGCATAAATTATGGGGCCTTGAATATCAAATTGAGTACAAGAAAGGACAAGAAAATACAATAGCTGATGCTCTCTCACAGGGAGGGCATAATAACTCTAATGATGATACCCACTGTTACGTCATTATCTCCATCGTCTCAAGCTTACACAACAGAGTTAAGGACTCATGGCATAGAGACACAACTTTAAAGGAGTTAATTGAGGAGTTACAGCAAGACCCCACCTCTCACTTGAAGTATTCGTGGGAGCAACAATTGCTCAAATGAAAAGGAAAATGGGTTGTAGGTAATGATACTGATTTGAGGAAGGAGTTGCTTGCTCATTTTCATGTGGATTCCACTGGTGGCCATTCAGGAGGGCAAGCAACCTACAAGCTCATCTCAGCTGTATTTTATTGGAAAGGGAAGGAGAGGGATGTTTGCAATTATGTCCGTGAATGTAGTGTTTGCCAACGCCATAAGTTTGAGAATGTCACTGCTCCATGAATGCTACAGCCATTACCCATTCCTAATAGCATTTGGACTGATTTAAGCATGGATTTTATCACTGGTTTGCTAAACTCCATGGGCAAAACTATTATTTTAGTGGTGGTAGACAGAATTAGCAAGGCTGCTCATTTTATGGCCTTGAAACACCCTTACACCGCAGTAGATGTTGCTCAAGTTTTCATGGATCATGTTGTTAAGCTACATGGATTTCCATAATCCATTGTTACGAATAGGGACCCCATTTTTTGTGGTCACTTTTGGCATGAACTGATGAAGTTGCAGAAAGTCAACCTTCTTTACTCCTCAGCTTTCCATCCTCAGACTGACGGTCAAACTGAGGTGCTTAATCGTTCACTGGAGTGTTATCTTAGGTGCATGACTTCTGATCAACCTAAACAGTGGGTAAAGTGGCTGGCCCTTGTGGAATATTGGTATAATACCTCCTATCATTCAGCTATAGGCATGACCCCTTTTGAGGCTGTTTATGGAGTTAAACCTCCCCTTTATCTTCCTTATCTAGCTGGGGATTCAAGTAACAATGTTTTTGATAGAAGCTGCCTAGATAGAGAGGCTACTATCCAATTGCTCAAACAGAATTTGATTAAGGCTCAAAACAGGATGACTCAATTTGCTAATGCTCACCGGACCAAGAGAGAATTCCAAGAGGGTGATATAGTTTATTTAAAACTACAACCCTTTCTCAGAAATGTCTTGAACAATACTGCCCTTCATAAGCTTGCAGCTAGGTATTATAGGCCTTACAGAGTTGTGCAGCACATTGGTAAAGTAGCCTACAAACTTGAACTTCCTGAGACTACACGTATCCATCCAGTTTTCCATGTCTCCATGTTGAAGAGGCACAAAGGCACAACTGCCATTAGCTCAAGGCAACTCCCAGCAACCGATTCCAGTGGACAATTTGTGGTGAAGCCAGATGCTATTTTAGCTCGGAAAAGTGTACAACGTGGGCATCTTCCAGTCACTCAGGTTTTAATTAAATGGAAGGGTACCAATGCTGAAGATGCTACGTGGGAGGATCTTGACGTCATCCAAGCTCAGTTTCCCAATTTTGACACTCATTCTCCTTGAGGACAAGGAGCCTTTTATAGGAAGGGATAATTGATATCTGTCATTTTGTTATTTCTTTAGTATTTCTCAGTTTTGTTGCTGCTATGTCGTTTTAGTCTTGTTACTTGTCTATGTGGCTGTTTTGTTGTCATGGTGATGAGTGAGCCTTGTCTTAGTGCCACATGGATTAGGGTTACTGTTTCTTGCTTGTAAATATGCTCTATGCGCCTCTAGGCAGGGATATGACATGAATTTTCAGAAAAGAGGAGTTTGACTCATGACAATAGGTCAGAATCTATTTAAGATACGTAGAGATTTATGTAGTGAACAATGCTCACTCCTCAATCAGAATGACTAAGATAAAATAGAAACAACGCAAAACCACTTACTAAGGACTTCAACTGCTAAAAGCCTTTCTTTTGGATCAGCTCGTAGCATCTTCTTGACTAGGTCTTTGGCGCTACTTGAGATGGTAGGCCAAGGATCTGATGCAAAATCAATATGCCCCCGAAGAATTGTATTGAAGATACCCTGTTCATTTTCTTCATACAAAAGATAAGAAGAAAGTGAGACATTAGAAACATACAAGTCTATTTGAGTCTGCTCAATGTATTATATCCAATAACAGACAAGAGAAGCAAACTTCAACAGTGAAACATTCTAAAATAAATTGAAGCTAATAATCAAGCAAAAAGCTCAAGCAGTAAATTATTTTACGACAATTAACATTCTAAATTTATATATGGCTATATGATATATATCAAAAAAAGATCACAGGCCATCTCATAGCTTGCAAAGTGAGGACTTTCACCTGCCCAGAAGGGTGGGACACCACAGAGAAGAATGTACAATATAACCCCAGCACTCCAAATATCAGCTTCAGGTCCGTAACTTCTACGCAGCACCTCAGGAGCAACATAATATGCACTCCCAACAAGATCTTTAAACACATCTCCTGTCCTCAAAATTGAACCCCTAAGTTCAGAACCATCATATAAGGGCCCTAAAATGCAATTAAACCGTACACACACTAACACACTCAAGTAAAACAGAGCTAACAAGGTGCCTTTCTCACACAGTGCATCAATAAGCAAAATTAAACCACAGGAATAAGGGGAAGCAGGACAAGCCAATAAATGGAAGGCAAGAACAAAATAATCAACCTGGCTTGAAAAATACGGAGAGACCGAAATCAGTAGTCTTGAGAGGTGAATTCTCATCCGTACTGAGGAACAAGAAATTTTCAGGCTTCAAATCTCTATGCATAACTCCCATGGTGTGACAATCGTGCACCACTGTCACGATCTGGCGACACAAGTCTGCTGCGGCTCGCTCCGAGTAATGCCCCTTGGCTATGATCCTATCGAACAGCTCTCCGCCAGCGCAGAGCTCCATGATCAAATTAACAGAGTGGCGGTCCTCATAAGCTCCCTTCAGTTCCACAATGTTGCGATGACCAGTGAGGTGGTGCATGATCTGAACCTCGCGGCGAATGTCCTCGATATCATCGCGATTAATCAGTTTGCGGGTAGCGATGGATTTGCAAGCGAATTGTTCCTTAGTGACTTTGTGGGTGACAAGGTAGGTGACCCCAAACTGACCACGACCGAGTTCGCGGCCGAAGATATAGGTCGAACGCACGTCCTCCATGGGTCGGCCGAGGACGCGGCCAGCGGCAGAAGAACGAGCTTGTTTAGGTGGAGGAGGAGGGCGCGAAGGGTTGGAATCAGGAGGGAGGACGGAGATGCCATTGTTGGGTTGGTGAGGAGGGCGGCCGGAGTTGGTGGCGTTGGGGTTGAGCTGGCTTTGGCCGGAAGCAACGCCGCTGCAGTTTCCCATCGACGAGTATGGATAAACGGTGGTCGGAGATCAGAACGGAGAAGACAGAGACTGCTCGGGACTGAATTGAATCAGGAGCGGATCGTGTCCGAATATGAGTTGGATAGAAGAGTGACTGAACATAGATGCACTGGGGTGAAGTCGTTGGATTTGGATTTTTTCTGACGAAATTACCAAATAAATTTATTTTCAATTATATATATAATACTTTGGTGCAGATACTTTTGGTACAAAAAAAAATTTAACGTACTTTTTCTTCTGTAAGCAAAATTAAGGTGCTTTCTATTTCAGTGCAGCTTCGACGAAAATTGACAAATAATAGTCTTATCCATTACACGTACACCCTAAATTTTCTCTAATCACATTTGTCCATTTTTTTTTTAATTTTTGGTAAGATGCGATGGTTTATAGGTCTTCAAAGGACTCGTTGTCTTGTTTAAATTTGCATAAACTTTTTTTATGAAATATTAGATTGGCAATGGGATGAATAATAATGATAACTAGATATTGATGTGGTCCAAATATATATATAGAGGGAGAGAGAATATACATAGCCTCCCAACGTTTATCCAAACGAAGGTGTAGTGGTTTTGTCAATGTTTCCCCTCAATTATAGCACTTGGGCCTTCAAAAGTAAAAATCATTTTATTACTTGACTAAATTAAGATACAATTGAGTCACCTAAATTTTCTTTTTAATTAAGATACAATTGAACCAACTTATAAATAAATGTTGTAAACACAAACTCAATACACATAGCACATTAATCAAATAATTGATTTAAGGGCATGTTAGGTAGGCAAAATCATTTTTTAAAATCATTAATAAAAAAGGAATGAAAATAAATTTTAAAAGTACATTTAGTAAGAAAAATAAAATGGATTTTTGGAATGGGTTTTATATTATATATGCATTTTAATGATGGAATGAAAGTTTTAAATGGAAAAAAATACTCATGTACTCTTATTTTAAATTAATTTTTCATTAACTTAAAAAACTAAAATTTTATTAAAAAAAGAAAAAGAAAATGTTGAGAATGAAGTCAATGCGGCGAGGGGAGGGAGAACGACGATGACATGCTAGCCGAGGCAGGGAGGGAGGGAATAACGTAAAAAGACGTAGGAAGGGAAGACGACGTTGCAAATTGCCAGAGGAGAAGAAGGAAGAGAGAACATCTAATACATCACATATCAAGGAAGGAATTTTAGGGATTGTTGAGGACAAAATGGACATCTCGAAACTCATTCCATCAAAAACAAAATTTTTCATATCAGAGAGCCTCTCCAAGGGGGGGAGGTTACCTCATACTAGACCAGGTAAAAGGCATATTCCATTTTCCTCCCCCTTTCTTCATTGAAATTATTAAATAAATTTTTGAAATAACACTTATATTTTAAATTATAAATAAATTTTTGAAATAACACTTATATTTTAAATTAAGAAGGAACTCTTTTATTAGGGCTCTTCCTGAGAGAGCCCAATTGCCACAATCCTACGTGGTAGTTTTTTTTTTGTAAATTATAGATAAAAAGTAAATTTTTCAAAAAATATGTAAATATATATTTTGTGTAGTTTTAAATTTATTTAATATTTTTTTAATTACTAAAAAAATGCATCAAACTGCAAACTACAATAATTCAGTTTGATCCAATTTTTACTGTGTAATATTTTTTTAATAAATAAAAAATGTAAAACTATACAAAATATATATCTACATAATTCTTAAAATACTTACTTTTTATTTATAATTTTTAATTTAAAAAAATTAAAAAAAAACATAGAAACCATGGCGGGAGGGTTCTCGCAAGAGAGAGACCCCCTGTCCCCAAAACTTTTTGAACATCACTTACATTATGAATGAAAGAGAACTCTGGTGAGAATGGTGGTTATGGAAAAGCAACTTAATTAATGCATTTAAAGCTTGAAAACAGGTTCATTAATTGTGGCTTGTACTAAAGGCCAAACTCAGCCTGCATTGCTTTAGCCATCCTGTTCCACCCAATGGGCATTTTTTTTAATTTTTTTGCGAACCCACCCAATGTTTGTTATCGAAGTGGCACCCTCTAACTATGTCGGCAACATGACATGTTGCTTCACCATTGAATTGCTCTAAGTTTAGGGGGAAGACACAGATAAAAAATTATTAATTGAGGTTATATTTTATTACACTTTGAAAAAAAATCCTTATTTAATTATGTTATAATTTAGATAGAGAAATAAAAAATCTTAATAGTGATAAATAAAAAATATAGTTAAAAAAATTACTCAGTAACAGATGAAAATATTATAGTGCAAAAGTTTAGACCAAACTTGTTAGTTTGACCAATTAGACTAAAAATCAGTGTCAAGTCTGATTCAAAAGAAAAGGAGAACTAATGAATTTCAGAAACTAGTTGTGAACCAGTCCAAAACTGGTTTGAACTAGTTTGAATTTTTTTTATTTTTTTTACTTTTTAAAATAAAATATTATTATTTTTAATATCAAATAGAATTATTTTTTATATAAATTTTTTCTTTGTACATTATAATATTATATAAGTTTTATTATAATATATACTTATTAATAATAATAAATTTATTTAACAAGTAATATGAAAATAGAATATTAGTTAATTATTTTGAACTCAAAATATAATTATGTATAAAATTAACTTGTTTAGATCTTAATATTAGGTTATTAAATTCATTAATAATATTTTTGTATTTTCTATATAACATATAAAATTAAAAAATTATTAATTTTATTACTACCAGTTTAATTCCATTAAAACTATGATTGAATCATTAAACCATGAATCAGTGCCTTGACTGGTTTAATATCTGGTCTGGTTTTGAGTGCCAAAATGTTGTTAAAAAAATTAATTAGGCCCTAAAATTGTAAGACAACAAAAATTTTGAAATAAAATTAAAAAGCCTCCAAGATTAAAAGTTATGGAATGCATGAGTATTTCTCAATTTCAGGACTCCCACATATCAACAATTAATATATCAATGTACTCCCACTTATTCTTATTATAAGAAAAATTTAACTAAGTTAAAGAGATTAAGAAAACTAATTAAAATTAGTTGAAGCTAATAAATTGTCAAAAATTTTAATAACATTCTCAATTTACCCTTAATTAACTCTTACTAGAATACTCATGGGAGAGAATATCTAATACATTCAACATAAAAAGCATTAAATTAGTATCATTTAAGAAAAAAGGAAATTAATATTTCATGTGAAGTGTGCATGGTCTTATAATAAGGATTATATAAATCTTTTAGAAAGGTGCTAATCATAAGGACCACAGGAAGTTAAATTTATAACATATTATTATTCTTAAATATTCCTTCTTTTTTGCCACTCTTAAATATTCCTTCTAGTTTTTAATGTAGGACTTTTTCACTCATTCACGTGAAATAAAGTGAAAAGTTAAAATTAATTAATAATTTTAATTTTTTTAAAAATCACAATCTCTTTTTAAAGCTATTCTTATTGAAAATTAATCATTATAATGGTGGATGATATATAAGCGGGTGAGCTTTATTTTCTAAAATTTTTTGAAATAAATTAAATAAAGACATTTTTAGTAATACATAATAAATATTACATTGTATTTAAAAAAAAGAATGTTCTGTTTAGAATTAACTGAAAATACCCTATATTTATCATTGGATCATTAGAGGGAGCAAATGAATAGTATAGCTTATTTGAAATTTTGTAAACTATGTCTAATTTTAGTATAATTATTAATTATTAATTAGCATTCCGTTGGAATCAGAGATGCGTCATAGACGAAGAAGAAACATGAACGCGGGAGACAGAAATTTTATTTATAATTAATAACGATGGGTTTACAAGAATGACAGGAAAATGATGTAACAACCCAACCCAAAACACTCTCAAGCCCATTGTTTATCGAATCTCACAAAAGCCTATCATTTAGCCCAGAGATTAAGATACCAACTAACAACCTCCAACGGTCAAATCCAACGGAAAACGACAATACGCTCTTGCAGCAATGGACTCAAACCGGAAGAATGAAATTTGAACCGGTTTTGCTTGATTCTTCACTAATGATCGTGAAAGAAATGAGTTTCGCATACGAAATGGATGCGTGATCATAAAGCAATCTACATGACTTGTTTGGTATACAAAATAAAATAAAAACAGAAAACTATCTTAATAATAATTTTTTTTTTTTTGAAGTAACTCGAATTGTACAAATACACTTTTATAATAAAATAAAATAAAAATGCTATATACTCCCTTTGTTTCTTGTTAAATGACGTTTAAGACTTTAATACATAAATTAAGAAATATAATTAATATATTAAAATTTATTTTAAATTTCTAAACATGTCCTTAGATTAATAGATAGGTAAGAAAAAATAATTAATATTATTTTTTACTTTCAAAATGATAAATAAGAGTATAATTGATAAAATAGTAATTAATGTTATTTTAAAATTTGAAAGTGATTGATAAATAAAAACAAAAATTTTCTTCAAAAGTGATAGTAAAAAAAAAATGAAGGGAGTACATATGTGTCAGAATATTATTGTTGTTATATGTGAATCAGCATTAATCAATGGTTCAAATTAATTACTAAACTACAATTATTAATATAATGTTATCATGCTCAGCACTAATCAAAATGAATATTGTCTAATTAAGTAAAACATGATATGTTGGGATATTTAATTTGTATATTTTTGGAAGAGAACCCAACTCATAAATCAATTATAAAGTCAATAATCTTATTTTAGCTTAGTAAAGTCGTTTATGTAATTGCCCATTTATTTTGACCCTTATCGTTAAAGTGTTGGGCTGTTTCTTTTACCGTACACACTCTCATTATCATCATGTTGGTCCAAGTGGGTTGAGGAATTTTCTCTCTTCGTCCGCCGTCTTTTCCTCCTCTCTTCATCTTTATACACACAAACACGTGCACATGAGCACACACACATACGTACGGACGTCCCTACACACATACGTACATACACACAGTCACAAAATCATCTGCTAGGCTTCAAGTATCACTTGGATGACACTATAAAACAATCTAGAATTTGAATCATCTGAAATTTGAGCTTGTAAAATTGGTGAATTTCAAGTATTTTGCATCATATATATATATATATATGGATAGGATGGGGATCCTCTAAAATTGAGGATACCTTCCACATGTTTTGTCTTTTTTTTTTTAAGTCATAAAAAAATAAAAACACACGCAACTTCACCATCTTCATGATACATTCTCATATAAATACATTGTCTTGTGTGGATAAAAGTAAACTTAAAGTACTAACAATTTATGTTGAAATTCACCAAATTCAAAGATTCAAGGTCTAGAGAATCTAGTCTAGATTCCACTAGAAAGTAGAAACTGAAAAGAATCAAGACCTTCTCTTTGGGTTTTAAGTTGACAATTAGTTGTTGAAATCCACCAACTTCGGAGACTTTGAGGGAATTTAGATTTCACTAGAAAGTGGCATGACAGTAGAAAGTGAAAGGAATCAAGGCGTCCCTTGGGTTTTATCATGGCACTAATTAAAAGAGCTTAAACAGTAGGTCAAGGCACTAAATAACTAATTGTATTTGAGTTGGAAATAATCATTCTGAAATTACATACAAGAGTTTTAATTTCTTTTGACTGATCCTTCGTATCTATTTTAAACTGCAAATAGGATGATTTTGTTGCTAAATGGGATTAACGGAATGCTTGGGTAAACGTCTGGAGTTTTATTTTCGTTTTTGCTCCCCTGGCCTTCAAAAGTCCCCAGTTCAATAGTATTGTAAAATTCCAACTGCTGAACCGAAGTTCCTTTCAAACAGAAAACTAGTTCATATTTTCATTGAACAAGGCGTATGTGTGTCGTCAATTTACCATTAAAGAAGAGCTTTAAAAACTAAAATAAAATTTTTACTGCTACTAGATAAGTGAGTAAATCCCGGTAACTCTACCGGTCAAATTTAAATTGAATCTTCCAAAATATTTTATTCTTATATAAGAAGAAAGAGATAGATATAAAGTGGAGAGTTCTACTTTTGTGAAATCTACCATTATATGTTTATTTCTCTCTTCGATTTTCTCACTTAAAGAGAATTTTATATCATCCAACTACATAATACAGCAGATTATTTAGAAGATAGCCCGTCAAGTAGACTCTGAGCCATCATGAGGTAACTGTGTCTCCACTTCTATGGTGGAATTATTTGGCTGTCCATTCTGATACTGTTGCATCACCAACACTGAAGCTGTCGTAGGAAAATCCTGGGATGCCAACAAACCACCAACAGGCCCCAGTTCTGGGCATTTACTTTGCAAAGCCAACGCTACTTCACTTTGTGGCCTTACACCCACAAGAAACAGATTGCAGCAATTAAACTCACGGATAACAGCAATCGTTTCTGCACTATTTCTTACTACTTTCTTTGTGTAGTTGATTGAGCCATCATTGGCTAATTTGTTCTTAAATTCAGTCAGGAGTTTCTCATCTTCTGAGATAAGTTTGGTGCTGGAGTTATCCACATCAATTCTCACAATCTCCCCTTCATGGTTTGGTTCCAAAACAAAACGTACAACCACTAGTCTTATCCCGGGATGCTCTGCCATACGAAGTCCATAAGCAAGGGCTTCACGGTCATCATGACCACCAAAGAAAAGTACTGTAACGCAGTAAGAGACATTACTTGCAGATACATGGGATGCGCCACCAAGTCCACGATCTACGAAAATTCCAACTGAACATGGAGCATGCTCCAGGACCCTCTTGTTGACCCATCTGAAATCGTTGCGTGTGGTCTCCAGTGAGCCATCCAATCTTTGATGTTTATGGAATGGAAGAATGATGAGTGCAGCTCTCTTTCTCTCAGCAGTTGCACAAATGTCTTCGTGAATGTCGGCCATGGATGAGATTGCTATCATTGGTCGGACAGACACTTGGCTGAGCTGCTGGTATGCCTCAAATGCCAAAATAACATGGTCAGAATCGGCATGATGACCTCTATTCCAGAAGGGCAACCCATTTTTTCTTGCCTTATGGACCATTAATATAGATGATGACCTTTCAGAAAGTTCTTTAAGGTGGACTGCATATACACAAAGCGCGTCACGTTTCTGGATTCCTCTGGAAGATTCAATCAGATTTATCATTGATGGAATACTTCTATCACTGTGGAAACAGGAAACAATCCTGAGCTGGCTGTTTGGATTTTTTCTCTCAATGGTTCTGTATTTGTAATCAGTTGGCTTCCTTGCTGGCTTATATAGAGAAATGACAACAGGGGTGGTGATGAAGGTGGTGAAGAGAGCCATAAGAACCATAATGGCAAAGGTCTGATCGTTCAAGACCTGCGAATGCACATCATAAATATCCATCAGAGTAATTGATAGGGAAATACACTGCATTAAAATTAAAGCTCTTGGCAAGAAAAATTAAAATACCTTCCTATCTTTGCCAATGTTGAGGACTACTAATTCAACCAAGCCTTTACTATTCATTAAGAATCCCATCACCAAAGCTTCATTTAAAGGTACTTTACAGAGACGACACACTGCAACAGTCCCTACTATCTTCCCAAAACAAGCAGTAAATATGACCAAAAGCAGAATACCCCAAGATTGCAGCCCCTGAATGGTGCCTATGTTAGTCTTCAATCCACTTGACACAAAATACAGTGGGAGAAAAAGACCTGATACAAGATCCTCTACTTTCTCCACAAGAGCACCAGCAAATGGTCCATCTTTCGGAACCAAAACTCCAACAACAAAAGCACCAAACATGGCATGGATTCCAATGGTGTCTGTAGCAAACCCAGCAGCTAGAACAACAAGTAATGTAGCACATATGTATATCTCTTCGACTGGCTTACCCTCCTGGCATCGTTGGGCCATCCACCTGAAAACTGGAGGGATAATGAGGATTGCACAGATGACAAAACTAAACCCACATAAGAAGACCCACACTGGCACAAGTGAAGATTGACTCTTGCCAGATAGGGCTATAGCCAAAGCAAGCAGAATCCATGCAGCTACATCATTAACTGCTGCAGCTGACATAGCCATTTTGCCAACATTGGTGGTTAGGAGTTTCAACTCAGCTAGAATACGGGCTAATACAGGAAACGCAGTTATGGAGATGGCCACACCCATGAATACAAGAAATGCCATACTATCTGCACCTTTGGCAATTGTTGCTCGGAGAACAAGAGATGTACCAATTCCTGATGCAAAAGGAAGGCATAGTCCAGCAACAGCAATGCCAAGGGCTTGCTTACCAGTTTGACGCAGAGATTTGGGATCTAACTCTAGTCCTGCTAGGAAAAGAAAAAATATAAGCCCAATGTTTGCCAGAGTATCTAATACTGTGAGACTTTTGGGTGGGAAAACTGCATGCAGATAGCTTTTATTCCGTCCCAAGGCTGATGGTCCAAGTAATATTCCTCCCTGTCAATGAGTAGTCTCTCAAGTATTAGAATCATGCAACATCAGATGTCTCTTATTTTTTTCAAATTCAAGGTCTCATCTAATAAGAGTTCTAGAATGCAAATTGTGCAATAAAAGAATCTTTCATGTAAGCTCATGTTTGGGGAAGCAAACTGCTTTATCATCTGACTGATTTACGAAGTACTTTAGAGCCATATCGGCATTTTACATCATACATAAGAAACAAGACCTTTTCAATTGGTGAAATCAAGCGGCGCTTAAGGAATTTTATAAAATGAAACACAAGAAGCTAGTTCTTACAACACAATCATCTAATGTACAGAAAAGTAGAATATGGCTTATGATCGTTAGATAAAGAAAAAAGGAAATTACCGCAATCTCTGCAATCACGCGTGGCTGCCTTAAAGGCCTTAAAAGATATGCCAGTCCCCTTGTGACTAAAATGACAAGACATATCTGCAAAATAGCTAGAGTTAGTGCATAATCAAGAGGATTATCTCCCTGAAACCCACCATTTGATGTGGATTTCATAGGTAGCGGGCAAGAACTTCCATTTGTAACGTTAGAAGTCATTTCACTAGTACAAAGTCCTCAGCCAACAGCAAATTCACCCAAATTTCTGCAGAGTTAGACATATAGTAAGTCACTAGAGTACAAAACTTCCCTCACGGCAAGAGCAAGAATACAAATATGAAATACTCATCAACAATATATTCCAGATCATGATAACAACTCTAGCAATGGCTTGTCTCTCAAAAGCACACATTCATAGAACAAGTCGCAAATAAAACTAGCCTAGATATCCTGCAACAGGGGCGAAATGAAGATGCATATTTCTTCTTTTTTAAAACTTGTCAAGATTTTGAGTCATCGACGAATGATAATTAATTCTTGAAAAAAGTTTATGTTTAAACAAAAGTTTGATCCTAAAGTTTATGTTTAAACAAGCGCTCAAAGTTTTCGTAATCAATAAACTTTCGAGGCCGAATATACGATTTATCCACATGGAGGACGGAAAATGTATCAAAAGGAATTATTGTTCAGATACTGATGCATCAAGAAAAAAGATCGAGCAATATGAATTTCAAAAGAAAGAAAGAAAATTCATTTAAACGGAGAAGGCTAAGAATACAAATCCAAATAGACATTACCTTTCCGTGAGCGTTAAATAGAAAGAAGAATCAGATTCAATTGAACTTCTTTTGGCGGTGTGGTTTCCAAGTCAGACAAGGGAAGAAGAAGAAAAAGGCGAAGGTGTGAGCAAAAGAGACGAGAAGACTGCTAAACAAATATAGAATAGGACTCCAATTTCGACATTGCTTGTCACTGTCGAGTCATGAAGCGTGGATACGTGGATATATACATGCACTTCCTCGGCTATAGGGTCATCTTTTACGTTAAGTTTATGAGAAAAAAAAAATACAAGACATTGAATATCTTTTTTCACAATTTAGCTGTACTTTTATTTTTTTCATATTTCTCACTTATAATTTTATAATAATAATAAAATGAAACATTTAAATTAATAGATATATAATCAAGTGGTAAATAACTTAATTAACATTTCTTAAAATTGAGGTTTCAATTTCTGAGGATATAATAGTATTAAAAAAAATTAAGATCTCAAAGCGATCTTCCTATCATATTTCAGAATATCAGATGATAAAGTATAAAAAATTATAATATTTAATAAAAATAAAATAAAAAATATAAATATCTTTCACATTAATTTCATGTAAATATAAATATAACTGATACTAAATGTATTATAATACGACAAAAAAAAAATACTATCATCACTTCGGTGTAGGATCACCAAAATGACGTACAGTGAAACAACTTTGTCGTTACCTACCTACAACCTGAACGGCTGAAATATCTGCCGTGTGTAGTCCTTCTTAGCCAATAAGTACATGTTTAGTTTTTCTTTTTGTCAAATAAACTGTACTTTTTAATTATTATTTTTTTATTTAAATAGATTTTTAGTAAATTTTTTTATTTTTTTTAAATTTTATTTTTATAAACTATGATTATTCTAAAAATATTTTTACAAAAAAACAAATTAAATGAGCATTAAGTGGTGGTAAAGACGCATTATTGCATAAAATTTTATATAATGAATCATATTATTTACTACTTATAGATTATACCTTTCATGTTAGATTTGATACTTAGTATATTAAAAATTTGGAATTTATGCGGATTATATATATCTTTTGTACATTTTTTATTAAAATAAATTATAAATACTATCTTGAGTAATTGTGGGAAGAGTTTTACTATTTTTATCATCTTACTTGATTTAATTAATTAGTTGAAGTCTAATATAGTTATTGAATAATAGATGATTTGATAAAAAGATAAATAATTTTAATTTCATTTTTTTTATTTTATAGAAAGAAAAATATAGAATAAATATACTTTTTAATTAGAAATTAAAAACATTATATAGTTAAATAAAAATAAAAATAATAAAACTTAAATAGTTTTAATTAAATATCAGCGGCTCTAAAAAGGCATAACAATGCAAATCTGTTAAGGATTTACATTTTTTAAGATTTGATTTAGATTATTTTGATTATATTATTTCTTAAATTTTAATATTTACTTTTATTTTGACCACTTAGTGATTTTTTTCATTTGACATTGGGAAAAAAATATTTCTTTATTCTAAAACAAATAGACTATAAAATAAAGATTATTTTTAATTGTTACTATCAATATCAATATCATCCATATTAATAAAAAATCCGTATCAAATAATACTATTCACAATCCATATTCCATGTGCCCACCCAGTTAGGTTGAAAAAATAAGTTATATTTATATACATTGCATTAAATATGAAATTAAGTAATTGCGATTCTCGGATGTATATATATAATAAGAAAAGATTTCATTTTTGTCTGATAAAGAAATTATTTTGATTGGAGAAATATTCAAAGAATTCGAATAATTTTGTTTGGCGTACTAAATTCAAAAATAGTAAATCATCAATTTGCATTTGTTAATCTTATTCTATCCTTTCCATAAGGTTAATTACCACTGAAGTTTGTATATATACATATATATATACACATATACACACACATATATATAAACTTAGATGTTTAAAAAATAAATTTAAAAATAAGATATAAATAATATTCTCTCAAACTAAATAATATATATGTTGGCTTTTTATCAAATTTAAAGGTAAACAAACAAAATATTAGGCGCGATACTGGCTTGGGTGCCCAGGTACTTTGCCATAATTTCCCCAAATGTTTAAAAACAACTACATAATGTCAGAAAGACAACTAAAAGGAAAACCTAAACGACTCAAGTCTTAGCGTCATATGAGCCTAGAAATACTTGAGTTATAGAGCATAAAGAACTTTGTAAAATTTAATATAAACAGAGAAACTGACAGGAAAAAGGAATGTGAAATAGAGAGATAGAGAAGGGAGAATTTAAGAAAAAGAAGGGAGAACTCAGGAAGGAAGAAAAGGAAGAACTCAAGGAAGAGAAAAAAATTATTGAAACTATAACTCAAATCAATAATGAGCTCTTATTTATATAGTCTTAATCTTAATCCTACTAGAATCTTAAGATAAGATATATCTTTTCAAAATATTATAAATCTAAATAAAAGATAAATCATAATTTAAATAACTAAATTATACAAAAGAAAGATAAAATCTAAATATTAATAAATTCTCAAAGATATGATGAAATCTTATTAAATCTAAAAGATTTTTTAAATATCCTAATTTTTTCTATCATTCTCCCTTTTTTCGAAAAGATTCGTCCTTGAATCTTTATTATCTTAGGGTTAACTTGGATTTACTTCCTTGATTTCAATCTCCACAATTACTTTTACTTCATCCATTCAAAGTAATCTTTGATGCTAATTAGCCCATCTAAGAAATAACTCGAATCTAATAGTCCATCAAACTCAGGGGTTTCAATTTTGATCTTCCTAATTATGTCATTAGGAGGAATCCGCTTATAAGCTTCTCGATGACTGGTGGTTGTTGGTCTTGGAAAGAGGACCCCTACCATCTTAGTTTCTATCACCATGTTCGGATTGACGAGTCTTATAAGATAGAATCTTAAATTGACTAGAGGAAGGTATCTCTTTGCAGTCGTTTAGATTTCCAAGTTTACTTTCTAATGTCTTACCTGAAAGTTGCTTGCTCATCATGTTTATGAACTACCTCATCTCCTTGATTAATTAGTTTGTTTTCTTTTGATCTTGCTTTATCTCAATTCGCAGAGATTTAAGTGTTTGATCTACATACTCTTTGTAACTCTTTTCAATTTCCTCAAGGCCTTGTTGGGTAATTTGAGAATATTTGGGCATGGTAGAAATTAGGCTCTAATACCAAATGATGTGAACAGGAAAAATAAGTTAAGATAGAGAGATAGAGAAGGGAGAACTCAAGGAGTGTGAGAGAAAAATCATTGAAACTATAACTCAAATCAATAATAAAGTCTTCATACAAATGAGCAATGAGCTCTTATTTATAGAGCTTTAATCATAATCCTATTAGAATCCTAAGATAAGATATATTTTTTCAAAATATTATAAATCTAAACAGAAGATAAATCATAATTTAAATAACTAAATCATATAAAAGAAAGATAAAATCTAAATCCTAATAAATTCTAAAAGATATGATGAAATCTTATTAAATCTAAAAGATATTTTAAATATCATAATTTTTTCTGTCATTCACCCTTTCTTCGAAAATACAGATGTGGACATAATAAGAACCTGTCTCAAGCACTTAAAAAATATAGAGTAGTGGAATAACTTAATTTAAAAGATTCAGAAAATGATCAGTTAGAACCCTAGAGGAACTCGTCTCCAGATCCCTAACTATAATGACGCACAATGTTGATCACTCCTCACGGTAAGTCAGATGAGAGAAAGGAGAGAAAGATAGAAAATAAGGAAGAGAAAAGAAATAACTCAGTAAATTCTTACTGAAAAACTCACAATAATATTATTTCACCATTCTCTCTGAAGAAAATGCATTACAAAGAGGCCTTTATATGGGCAAAACAAGAAAACTCTAATCCTAAAATAATCCTAATAGATCTAGAAAATCTAAAATATATATCTAATTATAAAAAAATCTTAATAATAAAAATGAAAATTCAAAGAAAAATAATAAAATTGATATATAATCATAATACTATTAGATAATCTCTTAAATCCAAATTTAGAAAATCTTTTAAAAGATATTTAATAGATTTTATTTATTCTAATTCAAATCTAACTAATGATTTTGGCTCTAAGAAAATACAAATTGGAATCTAATAAAATAAATAAATAAATAAATA
This sequence comes from Adenanthera pavonina, assembly GCA_026686845.1. Taxonomy (NCBI): domain Eukaryota; kingdom Viridiplantae; phylum Streptophyta; class Magnoliopsida; order Fabales; family Fabaceae; genus Adenanthera; species Adenanthera pavonina. The sequence continues at coordinate 21,036,016 of JAIVEN010000022.1, read as the reverse complement.
AATAAAGTTATCTAACAAAAAAAAGACCTAGAATTTTATTGAGAGAGATCATGTGGGTAGCGCTTGAGAATCTTTGACATACCTCCTTAATCTCTATCATTCCCTATTTCCTCGAACAGATTCATCGAATATTTACCACCTTAGGATTAATTTGGATACGTTTCTTTTGTTTCAACCTCCATATATGTTTTTGTTTCACCATATATCTAAAAATAAAAGCACTAATATTTTTTTTAAATAACTTTTTTTCCAACACTTTTTTTCTCTCTTTTCAATGTGCTCTTTGTTTTTTTTTGCACAAATTTTTTTGTATAATAACTTCACAAACATGAAAAGGACAAGGAAAACCAGATGGAAAGATGGAGAAAGTGGTGAAATGATAGTGAAAAAAGAAGAAGATGAAGATGGACACAAGAGAAGAATAGCTAAGAAAAATATGGAAGAATACAAAACGTAAAAGATAAACCTGAATTACAGAACCAAAGCTCTGATGCCAACTGATGTGGACATAATGAAAACCTATCTCAAGCATCCAGAAAATACAGAGTAGCAGAAGAACTTGACTCAAAAGATTCAGAAGATGATTAGTTATAACCCTAGAAAAACTCGTCTCTAGATCTTTAACTATAATGACGCTCGTAAGGTTGATCACTGCTCATGGTAAGGCAGATGAGAAAAAGGAGAGAGTGATAGAAAATAAGGGGGAGAAAAGAAATAACTCACTAAATTCTTATTGAAAAACTCACAATAATATTATTTCACCATTCTCTCTGAAGAAAATGCATTATATAGAGGCCTTTATATGGATAAAATAAGAAAAACTCTAATTCTAAAACAACTGGGCCCAAATAATCCTAATAGATCTAGAAAATCTAAAAAATATATCTAATTATAAAAATTCCTAATAATAAAAACAAAAATTCAAAGAAAAAATAATAAAATTAATATCTAATCTTAATACTATTAGATAATCTCTTAAATTCAAATCTAAGAAATCTCTTAGAAGATATCTAATAGATTTTATTTCTTTTAATGTAAATCTAACTAATAACTTTGACTTCAAGAAAATACAAATTGGAAACCAACGAAATGAAATGAAATAAATAAATAAATAAATAAAATTATCTAACAAAAAAAGACCTAAAATTTTTTTAAAAGGAATTATATGGATAACGCTTAAAAATTTTTGACATACCTTTCTTGTCTTTGTCAGCTGGGCCCATAAATTAGGGTGAACACCAGATGTGTTTTCGATCCAATAGCATTGCTATGTACCTATAAATTGGGTTAGGCTCATGGAGCACTTTTTCGGTGTAAACAATATGTTAAAAGTAAAATTCAACAAAATTAAACATGAATTTAATTATCGATAAATTTATGATATATCAAAAGTAATATTTAATTTTGTCAAATTACTAAAAAGTGTATATATAACTATATTACACTGTATAATTTATGAATAATATTGTCAGCTATAAAATTTTATATAATATAAAAAATTAATGATATAGGCTTCTTATAGAATCTCACTCAAAGACCAACAAATGTTTAGTTTGGTTCCCCCGGCCCCATCCACGCAAAAAAAAAAGAAAGTTTGATACATTACAACGAAAGGGAATTAAAAAAAAAGAAAAAAATATTATTTAGTATATGAGTAAGGTTGTCAAACTTGTAACTATAAATACGTGAATAAGAGATAGACTCATAAGAGCGTATCTCTAATAATTAATAATTATTTTTTTACTTGGAAGGTCAAAATAACTAAGTAGATAATATTAATTAATACATAAGTTATAATTTATAAATATGTAGTTTTAATACGTTGGCTGGGGTTTGGGAAATAAATAGTGCTTTTATAGCTTGCAAACGATGCAGTTCGTTACGATTTGTTTTTATAATGTTATATTCAACCAAATAGTTAATTTTCATGTAAAAAAAACCAAGTAGTTAATTTATATTTTTAAATAAAAAGTAATTCACGAATATATATTATTTATCTAAATAATATGTATGTAATTATATATTAAATAATTTATATATACTAATGTATAAAATTAATTATTTTTTTAGATTAAAAATAAAAATATTGGATATTTTGATTGAGCGGTAAATTATTGTATGCATGTTATGTTGAATTTTTTTTCCCAGTTGTGAGTTTAAGATAATCCATCTATTAAAAGTTGACTATATACAATGAGATTTTAACTTGTTATAGTGTATTGTGTACATTCAGACTTTTCCCACTGGAAGAGTTCAAAGATTCTCGTGGCCATGGTCTCTCTAAACATTGACATACGTACACTCACGGAAAATATTTTAATTACAATTATTTTAAAATTCAGTTATGATTAGGTCATTCGACCTAACTCCGATTTGTAAAAAGTTGCAAGTAAATCTTTAGACATAAATGCAATTGTTTGAAAGGTAGTTAAATTCAATAGCAACAACATGGTTAAATTCTTTCTCTCTCTTTAGGTCCTTAAGCATATTATTTAGAGTTAGATTGTTAGATATATATATGGAAAATATCTTGGTGGAAGAAGCAAACGACTTTAGTGAATTCTATATTTAGAAGGGGTTATTTTTTGATACCCAACTAAGGGATACCCTTAGTGTTAAAAATAAAAAAAACTACCTGAACAAGAGGCTCAAATAATATATGCAAATAATAATAACAAAGTAAACTCAACTTATAGGAGATTGTACCAGCTTACCCAAAAGTCTCGGGTTCTAGTCTTGAGAATATAGTTGCATGTGTTTAATTCTTGGTGATAGAACTTTGTTAACTTTTATGATCTTACCTGACTTGATCGTACCAACATACTTTACCGGTCACCTAATAAATTGGTTACAGAACAATAACCAATATATCTAAATTTTGTATAATAGTATTCATTCACTTATCCAATTCAACAATGAATTAATTAAGCAAGTGAATTCAACAATTCACTTAGATTAATTACATATCTTTGGGGTATTGTAAGCAAGTGAATTTTCTAATATAGAAGCTATAAATTCAGTAGGTGCTTTATTGTATTACCATGATCTCTTTAATTCGAATTCTTTCTTGCAGATCACTACGTAGAATAGATTTATAAATATATATATATGAATCTATATAAATATAAATAAATCTTCTATAAACTCGCAGTAGAATAAATAATAATCATAAATACCTCTCGTCATAGTTGTAAAAGATTGATTGAGTAATCCTACTCGAATTAGGAATTAACCAAAGATATGCAACTACAGAAATTAGTTAGAAGAAATTAAATGAGAATAGATTCTTCTAACTAGTGTTTGGGCTCAATGATGATAGCTGGGAATCAGCCATCACTAGTTAGGGAACCATTATATGCGCGTAGAATCAATAATCAGTGTATCTGACGCTCTGCTCAGCCTCCTATTAAATAGCCTAGCCATCATAAGTTATTTAATAGTTATTCTATCTTTTATTTGAATTTGAAATTCAAATAAAGATAACACAATATCAACTGAGTTATCCCTTATCTTCTAAAATCACTCAATTGACATTATCTTTATTAAAGATAAGGACCACACTTGGATAAAATATATTTAATTAAGTAAATAAGATAAATATAAAATAAATTCAAAATATATATTATTATTAGTTAAATATATCTAACATTCTCCCACTTGATACGATCATAATATGTCAGTTGATATATTAAGAGATATTTAAGCAATACTACATGAATTATAGCTATAGGTCCTCTAAATGTGAGTATTATCTTCTATGTATCACAAGTAGTATCCTTATTTTATGGGATATCAACTTTATGAATAAACCATAATGTTTATTCGGTTCCTAAATCAATTTTTATTTATCTCAATAAGAATGTATACCATATAAACATGAGATAATAAACCATAAATTGAAATTTCATTACTTTACAGACCTCTATTAGACCAGTGAAAGTCTAATACCCATATGAGGCATATGATCCTTAAACTCCTTTGGATGCATCCCTTTAGTAAACGGATCAGCCAACATTTCTTTCGTCCGAATGTGCTCAACGATTATTTAGCCTTCTTTAATTCTATCTTTCAAGGCTAAGTACTTGATGTCGATGGACTTGCTTCTGTTAGTTAGGCTGACTTCCCAAGAGGGGGGGTGAATTGGGAAGATTAAAATTTTCTGCACAAAGTGAAAACAATGAAGAAAGCAAGGTATGATAGAAAAACAGAGTATAAAGCAGTAAGATAAAAGAGTAGTGATAGAGAGAAGAAAAACTCTGATATTTATCCTGGTTCGGTCTCTCCTCTTGACCTACGTCCAGTCCCCAAGACACCTCTTGAGATTTTCCACTATTCAGCAAGAATTCAACGGGTTTCTTGCAAATGCCACAGTACAACGTCAGTGCTCTGTTTTCTAAAGCTCATTCAATCACTTTCTGCACTTTTACAAAGTGCTTTACAATCCCTTGTGATATCTCCTCACAAGAAAATCTATCTTCCAGATGAAGATTAGATTATTTACAAAGATGAAACTCTCTTGAATAGAGTGAATATGACAGTTAAAGTACAAGTATTGAAGTAAGAGGGTAAAAGTCTTTGAGTAGAAAATTTGGCAGAGTTTCAGTATATACAAAGTTTGATTCGTTGCCCACAACTTCAAATGATGTTATATTTATAGATTTAGGTTTCAAATGTCCGTTAGAGACAAAATCTATCCATTGGAAAAGTTATTCAACGGTTACTCTGAAAAACTATCCGTTAACCAACTGCATTTAATGCTTCTGACATACTAAAATTCGAATTTTGGTTGGTCAATAGACGAATTTTGAAGGAACTGAAGGTTAAAGCTTCCAACGCTGAAATACTGAAGTTCGTCTGTTCATGAAGTGAAATTCGAATTTTGAAACTTAGAAAGTGTTTCTATGTTATGACATATGAATTTTCAAGAAGAAAGTTTTTCTGTTAAGTGTGAACAGTATTTTCAATTTGTTACAGTACCCTCGAAATTCGAATTTTGGAACCCCAAAATTTGTCTGTCCGTAGCAGGCTCAAATATCACAGTAGTTCATTTACTTCGAAATTCGAATTTTAAAAGAGTGAAGTTCGTCTGTCAAAGAGACATCTTTTTAGACTTACTTTATCATTCGAATTTATAAATACTGTCATTCATATGTCAACATGTCATTGTAACAGACTCACAACCTTAGCTTCTGAAATTCAAATTTTCATGTTCAAAGTTCGTCTGTCAGTGAGCAATTTTGAAACTCAACATAATCTTGATTTTAGATGAACTTTGACATTGTTTCAAACGGATTTCTTTGGTTTTTATAAGTTGCATTTTGTCTCAAATTTGAATTTTGAAAACTCAAAGTTCGTCTGTTACTTAACAGCTTCTTTCAGATACTTATGAAAATTTGAATTTTGGAAAATCAAAATTCGTCTGTCAGAGAGACATCTCTTCAGACTTATTCAGTTTTAGCTCAAAATTCGAATTTCCAAATCCAAAGTTCGAATTTCCAATATGATAGTTCAATGTAAACTTTTCAAACTTCGTCTGATGGTGGGTATTTTTCAAATATTTCATGATTTAACTTAAAATCAAGTTTTTAAAACATCTTTTCATCAAATCAAAGTCTTTTACCCATATTTAAACATAATTAAACATCCATCAACAAATTTTGCACAGATTTCTCTATGATTTCTTCATTTGAACTCTTTGTGCGCCTTTGATATCTTTTACTCCAAGCTCTTGAGAGTTGATTTTGAATCATCAAAACTTGTTGATTCAATAGCTTCGACTTCCACTTTTATTATTCTTAGCCATGAACACAGCAACCGTATTATCAAAGAGCACTAATTGGCCTAGAGATTGAGTCCACAATCTTAAGCCCAGCAATGAAATTTCTAATCCATATTCCCTGTGAGCTTGCCTCAAAACACGATATAAACTTAGCTTCCATAATAAAGGTGGCTATTAGTGTTTGTTTTGTACTTTCCAGGATATAGCTCCCTCTGCTAACAAAAAAATATAGCTGGATGTTGATTTTCTTGTGTCAATGCATCCTGCTAGGTCTGAGTCTAAATACCCAACAACTTTTATATTGTTGGATCTTCTGTATGTAAGCATGTATTGTCTCGTACCCTTTAGGTACCTCAAAACTTTCTTTGTAGCCTTCCAATTATCCATTCTTGGATTACTCTGGTATCTTCCTAACATGCCCACGGCAAAAGCTATATTAAGTCTTGTGCAAACCTGTGCATACATCAAACTTCCAACCGCTGAGGTATAAGGAATATTCTCCATCTCCTTTTCAAAATCATTATTGGGACACTATAACTGGCTAAATTTGTCCCCTTTCACAATAAGAGCTGGAGTAGATGAACAATCCTTCATCTTGAATCATTCAAGAATTTTATTGATATAAGTTTCTTGAGATAATCCCAAGATACCTTGAGATCTATCTCTATGTATCCTAATACCAATGACATAGGATGCCTCACCCATATCCTTCATTTCAAAATTCTTGGACAGAAATTGTTTCACCTCATATAATAACCTTAAATCTTTAGTGGCAAGCAGTATGTCATCCACATATAAGATCAAGAATATGATCTTACTCCCATTGACCTTGTGATATATACATTGATCCATGTTGTTCTCAACAAAACCAAAAGATGTGATTACCTCATGGAATGTTAAATGCCACTGTCGTGAAGCCTGTTTGAGACCATATATTGACTTCTTCAACCTGCAAACTTTATGTTCATTTCCTTCAAAAATGAATCCTTCAAGCTGTTTTATATAGACTTTTTCCTAAAGATCCCTATTAAGGAATGCAGTCTTAACATCCATCTGATGTAACTCTAAATCAAAGTGAGCTATCAATGCCATGATGCTACGGAAAGAATCTTTCTTGGACACAGGTGAGAAAGTCTCTCTGTAATCAATTCCCTCCTTTTGAGTGAATCCCTTGGCAACTAACCTTGCCTTATAGAGCTCTATGTTACCTTATGAGTCCCTTTTGGTCTTAAAGACCCATTTACAGCCAATGGCCTTAGATTCACTAGGTAACTCTATAAGTTCCTAAACTTTATTGTTTGCCATGGATTGCATTTCATCAGTCATAGCATCATACCATAATTTAGAGTTTGCATCCTGCATTGCCTGAGTAAATATGAATGGATCATCTTTAACACTTATATCATAGTCAGATTCAATAAGGTACACCATATAGTCACTAGGAAGTGCTGACTTTCTTTCTCTAGTTGATTTCCTTACCTCTACTTGTTGAGTGGGTTGAGGTTGTTCTTCAGGAACATTCTCTATCACTTCTAGTGGTTGTTCTTTATGAGTGATAGGTTCATTAGTTTGTTCCTGATTTCCAACATTATCAACTTGAGTTTCAGGAACTGTATCACTTTCCATATTCACTCCAACAGGATGAGTGTTATATATTAGTGATGTTCCTTCATGATTAGTGGTTTCTTGAATGTGATCCTCTTTAGTGACTAAGTCAGGTACTTGATCACTCCCACTGATCACATCATTCTCAAGAAACTTAGCATTCCTAGATTCCACAAATCTCATTGAATATGAAGGACAATAAAATCTATAGCCCTTGGACCTTCCCGCGTAACCTATGAAATAGGCACTAATGGTCCTAGGATCCAGTTTCCTTTCTTGAGGGTTTTACACTCTTACTTTTGTAGGACAGCCCCATACATGCATATGATTCAGACTGGGTTTCCAACCTTTCTAGATTTCAAAGGGAGTTTTGGGAACTGCCTTTGATGGAACCCTATTTAAAATATATACTGTTGTCTTAAGTGTGTCTCTCCATAATGAAACTGGAAGTTTGGAGTTGCTTATCATACTCCTCACCATGTCTAATAGCGTCATATTCCTTCTTTCAGCTACACCATTCATATTAGGTGAGCCAGGCATAGTGTATTGAGCTACTATACCATGCTCTTGAAGAAACTTAGCAAATGGACCAGGTGCTTGTCCATCATCAGTGTACTTTCCATAATATTCACCTCCTCTATCAGATCTAACAATTTTAATTTGCTTACCAGTTTGTTTCTCTACTTCTGCCTTATATTCCTTAAAGGCATTTAATGGCTTACTTTTATTATAAAGCAAGTAGATATACATATACCGTGAATAATCATCTATAAAGGAGATAAAATATTTTTGACTATGAGAAGATAAATCAGGGCAACAAATATCTGTGTGAATAATCTCTAAGATTTTAGAACTTCTCTTAGCCCCTTTATGTGACTTGCTAGTCTGCTTACTCTTAATGCAGTCCACACATGGATCAATTTCTTTATGATCTAAAGATGGGAGGATCCCATCTTTAGTTAACCTTTTGATCCTCTCTATGGAGATATGTCCTAATCTCCTATGCCACAAGCTAAGAGAATTCTCATTCATGACACTTCGCTTAATACCATGCGTAATAACATGAGATTGAGGTAAATCAGTATGTAATTTGAATAGACCATTACATGAAGAAATATCAGCAAAAGGTAAAGAGTCTTTATTCAATCTCATCAAATTTGAAGAAAGAAACAATTCAAATCCCAAAGGAACTAATTTGTAAATTGAAACTAAATTTTTAGAAAAATCTGGAATATAAAAGCAATTTTCTAAATCTAAAATTGATTTATTTGATAAAATAATCCTGCATGTTCCAATTGCTTCTACATAGGCCCTCATCCCATTGCCTCAGTAGACATTTTCCTCATTGGGATGTGGGTGCCTGCTGTTGAGAAATCCCTGCATGGTATTAGCAATATGAATTGTAGTTCCACAATCAATCCACCAAGTGTCATAATTAATACTAACTAAATGAGATTCATAAGCCATACAAGAAATGTAAATTCCATTACCTATACCCTTCTTGGCGAGCCATGCCTTCCTCTTAGGACATTCATTCTGCATATGTCCTTTCTTCCTATAGAAGAAGCAAGTGGCTTTATCTTTATTCTCAGCGGAAGTCGGAGGAATGGACTTATTCCTTTTGTCTTTCTTGTTCTTCTTCCTAGAATTGGAGATTTCTACCAAATGCACTTCCTTAGGTGTATCTCTTCCTCTCCTCATTAGTCTAGCCTCTTCTTGACCACACATGGCCAACAATTCATCTACTGACCATTGTTCCTTATGTGTGTTGTAAAAGACATAAAAAGCTTCATACTGATGAGGAGGGGAGCTTAGAATGAGCTGCACAAGGAATTGCTTAGGAGGCTCCATTTCAAAATGCCTCAGCTGTGATGCCAAGTCTCTCATTTTCATAATGTGTTCTCGAACACTACCCACACCTGCAAGTTTCAAATCAACAAGTTCTCTCATAATAGCCCCTCCTAGTTGTTTATCTGCAGGGGTATACTGCTTATCAATAGCCTCTAAGTATTCTTTGACTATTTGGCAATCTGGAATAGAACCTCGAATGCTTCTCTTAATATGCGCCTTAATTAACATTAAGGAAAGGCGGTTAGATCGATCCCAATGATCATATGCGGTTTGTGCATCCTTATTGCCTTCTTTGGGCACTGGACGTTCTTTAATCCTCAAGGTATAATCTAGTTTCGTATAATCAAAATGAAGAAGAATATCTTCCTTCCACTTAGCATGATTTGTGCCATCAAGAATGATTTTATCGCCAACTTCAGATAGAATGTGAGATGAAGGAGCTGCAAGGAAATAATTATTAAACACACTTATAGTAATAATTTTAAGACAATCAATTATCACCTTAACAATTATGTATATTTACCAATGTAACACATACTTACATAAATATCATATCACTATTATCTACCTGTGGGCAAAAACACTAGCATAGCATATATTTATGTCTAATAAATGATGAAACTAGAATGCATGCATGCTTCCTAATACCTATGGGGTACTCAGAAAACATAAGGCCATATCTATTTCATCCTAACAAAATATGCAATTATAATTATCTACCTATGGACAAAGATGAATTAGAATCACACATTTTAGTAGAATTTGATATTCTATATCCATCTGTGATTTTTATTATGCATGCAACTTTACAAGAATGCTGTGGCTACTCTTTAAACAAAAGCATACTAATCACAAATATCATATGTGCAATTAAAATTATGTATATGCATTACACTATGAGAATTTAAATAATTAACTTAATTAACTAAACAATCATGTGATTAAATAATTAAATAAATTCTCTCACTATTTTATTTATTTAAAAAAAATGCTAAAACAAAATATCCTAAAAATTAAATAATGCAAGCTGAAATTATTTCCAGAAAAATAAAATGAGTATGGCCCAAAACGCAAGCCTAGAAAATAAGCCCAATAATATGTAGAAAATAAAAACAGAAAATAAAACAGACCCAAAACTCTTATGGCCTAGAAAACATAAGCCTAAAAAAAAAAGAACAAAATAAAACAAAATTAGAAAATAGGCCCAGACATCGAAGCCCATTCCCTCTGAATTAATGAAACAGTTCATTTCATTAAGTGGGCAGAATGACGTCGTTGTTGCACGAAAGTTGAGTCTTATCGTATCAACTGAAACGACATGCCGTTTCAATTTTTTTTTCTCCAAAATGCTGTGTTATTTGTCTCGCCTTCTTCACCCCTTTTGTAGAACCGCTTGACCTGGTATGTCCGTGTAACCCGCATTGGACCCGACGAATAACCTGTCATTTCTAGGCATTTCTAGCCACCGTTTTTAGCGATCCTGACGGTGATAGGACCAGAACATGATCACGACAATTAACACATAGTAATCATATCAAATCACGCATGAAAACGTTAAATCAAAATGGAATTTCACTGTGCACTGAATTTAAGCTATAAATAATAAGTTTGCATAGATAAAGATAAAAAACTTTTGGCAAACGAAAATTTTTGTTTTCTTTATAAAAAAAAATCCTAGGCCGTACAGAAAAACATGATAACCCAGGAAAGCAAATTCATCAGTAACAGTAGTGTATGGACATATGAAAATAAAGAATGCAAACATGCAGAGGTAATATAAACCAGTAGCTCTGATGCCACATGTAGAACAGATTGATAAATATATATATGAATCTATATAAATATAAATAAATCTTCTACAAACTCGCAGCGGAATAAATAATGATCATAAATACCTCTCACCATAGTTGTAAAAGATTGATTAAGTAATCTTACTCAAATTAGGAATAAATCAAAGATCTGCAACCTCAGAAATTAGTCAAAGAAAATTAGATGATAACATATTCTTCTAACTAGTGTTTAAGTTCAGTGATTGTAGCTGGGAATTAGCCGTCACTAGTTAGGGAACCTCTATACGAGCGTAGAATCAATAATCGGTGTATCTGACGCTTTGCTCAGCCTCCTATTAAATAGCCTAGCAATCATAAGTTATTTAATAGTTATTAGCCTCCTATTAAATAGCCTAGCAATCATAAGTTATTTAATAGTTATTTTATCTTTTATTTGAATTTGAAATTAAAATAAAGATAACACAATATCAACTGAGTTATCCCTTATCTCTTAAAATCACTCAACTAACATTATCTTTATTAAAGATAAGGACCACACTTAAATAAAATATATTTAATTAAGTAAATAAGATAAATATAAAATAAATTCAAAATATATCTTATTATTAATTAAATATATCTAACACACTAAAGCTAGGAAGATTGGGTCATTAACTATGCCTTATAAAGTAAATCCCATTGATTTTGAAAATAGAGAAGATAATCTTGGAGTAGCCATCAATGCAACAATGGAGATTTATTTCAACTAAGCATGGTTATTACCTATTTCATCAGCAAGAATTATATTTTTTTAACATTGTTGACTTCCTAACACTATTGTAATCAATCTAAGCTATGATATTAAGCAACTTACCTATTAAATCTTCAAGTGTTATTATAATGATCTGTGGCTTGTGTGCTTTTGTGATTTCTTTGCGGTGCTAAAAATAACTGCAAATATAGTTCTTTGTTTTTTAGTTATTTAAGGAACCACAAAAAAAAAAGTGTCTACTTTTCCATTTCTTTTAATAACCATAAATGAAACTTTGCCCGCTTCTCTGCTTCACTTTTCTTAACATTTACTTGTATAACCGCCAACTTTTATATGTGTAAAGAAAAATCATTTTTGGTGTAGTGGTACTTGTGTATATCTATTTGTGTATGTGTTGTTTGATAATAATGTTGTGAAAAATTGCTTTATGTTAGCTATTTTCTCTATACTCTACTGATCTTTTAGTATAATTTAAAGTTAGTGAATTTGTAATAGTTAATTTTAAGTTGTTGTTGGAAGAAATTATCCTATTTATTTTTAAATTTTGCTATTTGACTAATGCAATTATTTGACGTACGGAAGATGGGTGTAGGAATTCATTATTTATAATCCACAAAAGCACACTTTAAAGGATAGCAAAGTTTCAAGTATTAATGTAACATGAAAGTTAAAGACCATCTCCATGATATAACATGAGTGAGAATGTCAAATATTCAAGTACTAAATACTCAACCGTTATACATTTTATTTCACAGTAACTCTATTTGTTATAAACAACCACTACGAGATAATTCTAATCATCTCGTGCAAAGTATGGGGAGATTTTCTAGTTATACCATATATGATTTTGAATCATTAATTCCATTCTTCTTTCTATTCTTATAATCTCGTGTTTGGAATGATATTTTATCAATTTTTTCTATTCATAAAATTCTTTTTATCCACAAATATGAAATAGAATATAATATTTATATTTTTGTATCATGCTGGATCACAAAATTTCCTTATATATCAAAATTTATCTCATTCATTTTTACTTTTAATCCCATAAAAAATTTATCTCATTTTGTTTAACACTTGTTTTCTTTGAACAATATTCAATTCTTAAATGGAAAAAAGAACTAATTTTGAAAGAACTTTATACACAATAACCTGACTCAACTGGAACTAGTTGGAAATAACTCTCAAAAACTTATTAGTATTATACCTAAAAAAATGTTGCAAACCAAATGGTGCAGTATTTTATTTCACGTCTCCATCTCTAATGCGTGATCCATTGACTAGAACTAACACTCCGTCGCGCTATTTCCCTATTCTTCAATCTAGATTGGATCTTCTACATTACTTGTCTTTCGCGTATGTAAGGAAACTTTCATTTTAGTGGTGCCCATATTTTTTTAGTTACAAATTTATTATCTTTCTTTTTGTCAGTAAATTATTTTCTTCTGTATTCAAAGTATTCAAACTATAAAAACTATGACATATTAATTTATAGTGAAAAGAAAAGCTAAGTCATAGTCCAGGATAAAAAAAAAAACCTAGTATATATTCTCCAAGGATCACAAAGAGTAATTCATTTGGCATTTGAACCTGTTCTACATATTCATTACCCCATAAGAGAGAAAGAGATAGTGGCGAGTTTCACTTATCAAATAAAATATATTTTGCATTCATCGATCTCTTTAGGTGAATGGTTACTATGCAAGAGAAGATATGGATTGATCCATTCATTTTTTTTAATGCATATATATTATATGAAACAATTCAAAAAATTACATATTAATTAAAGTGAAACCTAAGCCCAGGGCGGAGTCAGGATTTAGTTATGAGAGGAGCTAAGATTAAAAGGCATGTATCGTAATTGAAGAAAAGTTTAACCACCTGAAATATGAAACAAATTATGATATATAACTAACAAAATATAAATATTTTAACATACTTGTAGTCAAATTTTCAAATACATAATCAAAACAAATATATACCTTTATTTCTTAAGTCGTGCACATTGTTATTTTATTGCATAAAAATTTTTAATTATTATATCTGTGGTAATCTTTTCAACAACATTCTCCTTCTTAATATAAGCAATTATAAAATCAGTGGAAAAATTATCATCTATTTTATTGTGAAGCATTGTCTTAATAATTTTCACAATTGAAAAGCCGATTAGTGGTTGCTATTGAATATTAGAAGACGAAGATAGAAGACAATACACTATACAAAAAAAAAATAGTTGGCATTTATTTTTAGCTTTTATTGGTGTTTCAAAAACATTAACTATTCCAACGCTGATAAAAATGAGGGTTTTAGTTGGCATTTTACTAAACGCCAACTAATTCTTTTTTTAAATTTTTATTTTTTTAATTTTTTAAAATTCTTAGTTGCCGTTTATAGAAAAATGCCAACTAAGATAAATTATGTTAGTTGGCATTTCTTTCAAAAATGCTAACTAAAGTTTTTTTTTTAATTTTTAAATCATTTTAGTTAGCGTTTACTGGAAACGCCAACTAAAATGATCTACTTTAATTGGTCTTTTTTTTTTTTCCTGAAAATGCCAACTAAAGTATTCCGTGTCCCACTTTTATTAGTGTTTCTAAAAGAAATGCCAATTATTGAGCGCCATTAAATCTCAAAATTGGCGTAGTGATACAAAGGAAGACAAAAAGAATTAGAAAGAAGTGAAAAGGAAAAGCAAAATAAGAGTGTGTGAATTGATACTTACCAAAGGTAAAGTACACAAATAAGGAGAAGGAAAATCCAAAAAAGAAGGGAAAATTAAAAGAAAGAGAAAAGCTAGTATTTAGTAAAGTAAAAGAGAGAAAGATAGTTGACTCTTAAATTTTTAATCTAATTTTAGGGGCCAAAATTTATGTAATATAAAAGTTTGGTAAGAATATATATAACATAAAACAAAAATTAAAAAAAAACTTGAACTCGAGGGGAGGAACCATGGCCTCCACAAATTCCCCTAAATCTACATCTACCTAAGCCAATAAAAGTTGGTCTAATTGATAAGGATATATATGACCCTCTGCCCCCATATATAAGAATTTTTAGGTTTATATTCTCAATGTCGATATGAGAACTTTATTGGTAGATAATATGCATGTAAGTATCTCTATAAATACTTTGAGACATGATACACCCACTTCAAGAAATTAAAATAGTGAATTTTTGAAAAAAACATTTCATGAAACATAACTAGAGAGAAATCCTCATGGAAAATCTTGAAAACGTATGAAAATGTACAAGAAAAAATATATTGAAAGGTATTCTTGTATATAGAGAAAGTAGTTTCTCATGATTCCATGAAACTATTGAAAGGTGAAAAAGAAATAAAGAATAAACATAGACATTCTTTTTATATCTGTGAGAAAATTTGGTAGATTCTTTTAGATCTAACTCATGTAAATTTTTTTACCACAGAAAAAAGGTGAAACCTAAAATAATTATAAAAAAACATGGTGCTGAATGACTAAGGAAAGGCAAAGGGGCTTCAGCTATACATAAATAATCCTTGTAGTGCAAAGTTCATACTGTGCAAAATTTGTGAACCATTCAATGTGATGGAATGTGTGATGAAAACAAACATGCCTTCATATTGGAAAAATATTTATCATTTTAAGTCATCATGACGTTGGTTACTTTTAACCAAGGAATCAAAACGTTCATGTCTGGAGAAGCATGCATGTCATGGGCAAGTAACCAATGAGGTTGTGTTTTAATGTCTAAAAAAATGTCAAGTCATACAATTGGTATTATTTTATAGTATTCGGTTGGCTCTCAATCTATTGCTTAAAAACTGTCAAGTCATAGAAATGGTATTATTTTATAGTATTCGTGTGGCTCTCAATCTCTTGCGCCTAGGCAATGGAATCATATGATTTTTTTGGCCAATGGAATTATATGATTTGAAGAGAATAAAATGGATGTATTGAGTTGACGTTGATGTCAGCAACGTCTAAACCTAGAAATCAAGTGGTTCAAAAGAGAGAAGACTTATTTTTGGCTCCACTAAATTTTATTATTTATTTTATGTAAGATTAATTTAATATTTAGATGGATGACTAATTGTCAATGTTAGTGTTCAATTTTTTAAGAGAAATTTATTTATTTTTAATTTAACAAGGAGTATTCTTTACCAACATAATAAGGGCTAATCTCCAATGGATGTGGAAGGCAAATAATAAATCCCTTCTAATTAGATTTGTTTCCTACAAAAATGTTAGGAATCAAATTTCCGAATATGAGTCTCTACCACTCAAACTTATTATATTTTTTGTTTATTTGAATCTTTTTACTAAAGAGCATTAATTAGAATGATAAAATACTCTTTTTCAGAACTACATACTTCATACCCATCTGTTCAAAGTGAAAGTTTGTTAGAAGCACATATAATTTTGGTTTTAGATATATATGTTATAATTATTTAATTATTGAATATCAAAATACTCCATTTAATTTTGAAATTCAGTTGACTTCTAAAAGCATGAATTCTTGTTTTCTTTTTATTATATTTTTATTTGAAGAAGGACTCATAAATAGTTATGAAGGATTTTTACAATGTGCAAAACTCATCATATTTGTAGGTAATTTAATTTAATGACTACTTTATTTGCAGGGAATCTCTTCAATTTCTTGCTTTGCTTGATGTTATTGAAATCACAATATAAATTTTATCAAAGTATTAAAAATTGGACTAATTATTGAACTGGTGTAAATACCGGTTTAAGGTTCATTAGTTGGATAGTGGTCGAATTGTAATTATACTGGTGAGAATTCAATATAATTAAATTATATATTTTACTTTAGAAATTATATATTTGTTGGCAAAACAAAAAAAAGAGAAATTATATATTTATATACCCACATACTATCAACATTAAGGTTGTCAATTTGGCCCCGGGGGGGGGGGGGGGACTTTCCTGAATGATGTGGTGTAAGGTTCATATTCTATTGTGCCTATTTTGTAAGAACTTTTTTCCACAAATATTCTGAAATAATCTAAATATATTAAAAATTGCAACCAAATAACAAGGTGTTTCGGCTACATGGTGTAACAATCCCATTTTTAAGGATGATTAAGGATGTTTAGAAATATAATTAAATAGGTTAAAAGCCCAAAATAGTATGAAAAGATAAAAAAGAGGCTTAAAAGAGAAAAATAATCATTTTGTTGAAAAATAAGGGTAAAATGGTCATTTTATAAAAGAATAGAGAAAATAATATTTTAATACTCTGATGTAGGTTAAAAATATAAGTGATACTGGAAATGTAGACCCCGAGAAAGAAAAGTATAGGTACAATAACAAGGAGGGTTTCACATAAATAGTAAATGCTAATTGGGTGACATGAATTGTAAAAAGTCATCTAGATAAGTGAACTCCACATGAAAAAGTAAAAAAGAAAAAGGTAGTGAGTCTCACAGATAAAATAAATAGAAAAGATATAGGATATAATAGAAAACTCAGATAAAAATATACAACTCAGAGTTAAATTGATATGCGAAAGTTGAAGAAAGTATACACTCTCTCTTGCCTCTTTGGGAACCGAAAATTGGAGGGAATCATTGGACAAAAATGCCCTTCCACACTCTCTCACAAGAGCCAAAATATCAAAGGGCAAATATATAAAGTTACATAAACAATTGGAGAATAATCTTGAACCATTAGATCAAAAGGCAATCTAAGGGTCTAAACTCTCTCAAAACCTCTATAAATAGAGACCAACTCTTCCCACTCTCCTTGCTCATAAACACAACACCAAGAGGGGTGTGGGAGAGAGAGGGAGGGAAATCGAGGAGGAAGAGAGGGAGAGAAAGAAGTGGAGAAGGAAAGGGGAGCAAGAAACCAAGCTCCAAAGGTAAGAGTTCTTCTTATTCTCTTCTAAGTTCCTTTCTCTTTTATTTAGCATGATAATGGTTAGGGTTTTTGAGGCATTTTTCTCCTCCTCCCCTAGTGCGTATGCCATGGCCAAAGAGAGAATGGAAGGCAAGGATTTGTGTTTCATTAAGCCAAGGTTTGGGATGAATTTGTGATGTTGCATAAAGCCAAGGTTTTTCATTTTCATCTCCATGAGGCAATGTTTCAGCCAAGAAGAGAAGTAAAGGAGGAAAGAGGTTTTCATGAAACTAATACTTCCAATGCATTCCTAGGATGCAAAATAGTTAAGAAAGACCAAGTGCTTCATTGTAGAACTTGGTTTTCATAATATCAAAGTTTATGGTCCATTATGCATGAAGGAATTCAAATGATTTTAGTAAGTCATTTAGTAAGGTTTATTGGTGTTGGTAGGCTCTGAACAAGTTGGGAAGCAAGCTCAAGTAAGTAAAGGTCAAGTTAAAGTCAAAGATAGTAAAGCTCCAAAATAGTCTCTTATTTTTGTCTTTGTGTTATTACTTAATGATGTTTTGTATGATAATGTGTTATGAAAATGTTGCCATATTGTTGCTATTACTATTTTTGTGATCGATTTTACTGCTTTTAAGATGAGGGCTAAGCCTAGGATGTTTTATTTTTAAGCCATTATGTTACCGAAAATTTGTTAGACAATATGGATTATTTTAAATATATGTTTAGTGAAAGTATCCAATGTTTTCAAATGTAATGTAATGATACGTTGGCATATCCGAGTTGACTACGAAGATTCACTAATTTCACCCCATAGTTTTCCTAAATGATAGGGGTAAATAATGCCAAAGGAAAAATATGGCTAAAAGGATTGAAGAAGTAGATTGATCTATTGAAAATTGTTTTTGGACTAATTTTACTATCTATGTTGAACTATTGTATGAATTCAAATATGTTTCAAAAAATTCAGTGATTTATAGTATGGATAGAGCCATGTTGACCAAAATGGCACTAGTTTGGATGTATTTGAAATTATACTATGAAAGTTATGCATATTTTTATAAAACTGTTCCAGTGAAAGATAATTATGACCCCTAGAGATTTATAATAGTACTCTAACTAGTAAAAGCACAGAAAATGTACGAAATAAATATGATTAGAAATTAGACAAATAAGGATTTCCAATGATTTAAGATTGCACGAATTGGATCTTTATTTTATGAGTTATGAATTTTCAAATTTATGGCTTAGGATTCAGATAGAATCTGGACCTAGAAAATTAACAGTAAAGTTTAAAGAATAAATTGTACGAGTCCAAGCAATGATTTTCCAATTTCATATTTTTCACATGAAGTTCAAGATGTGCACAATTTTTAAAGACTGAAGCATTATGAAATAATTTTTATCCATTTAATTATGATTTTTAAAATTTCATTGTGCAACGTATTGTACAGTCTGCAAAAGCATTTTTCCATAGCTTTAAGTTTTAATTGGTTTAAGTTTTCAAAGGCCTTTTTAACATTCCAAAACTAAACAGTTTACATAGAAAAGATATTAAATTATAAGATATAACATATGATTAATGTTAGGTTTAATATAATATAAGTTTTGATGATGACAAATGTAAAGTAATAAGGAGCAAATATACCATATTTGTCAAACATATATTTTGTTCCTAGAAGAAGTAACATATGCATTAGCATGTATTTAATTGTGTTTATAATGCATATATCATGTTATGCACTAATATATTTACTGTGCTTTTATATTTTATAATACAATATAAGTTGGATATATAAATTGGACTAACTACTTAGTTTGTAAGTGTAATACATTAAATGTAAAATTGTCTAAGAAGGAAGAGTGATCATTGGAATAAAGAAAGAAAAATCAACACCATATCTCACTTAAAGAAGAATAAGAGAAATGATACTCCAAGAATTGAATATCAGAAGAGAGCATACCAAGAATGAGAATAACTAAGTGAAAGTGGAGTTTAATTTTTGAAGACCTAGCTATTAGATATATTTTATTTTCACTTAGGTCTTGAGGTGATTTAATCTTTGAAATTTACTTAATCTTGTTACCATATGTCTTAAATGACTTAGATTAAGTAAATATGATGTTAGCATGTGTTAAAGTTGAAGTATATTGGCTAATAGATAAATTTTGCTATTTAATTCATGCTTATTCCTTACAAAATTCACACATTGCTTGTTGAAGTTTGAAGTTACCTAGATTTTATCTCTGATAGATAAATTTTGGTTTTGAAATTTAAATTTCAGGCTAAGCATAGTTAGTGAAAATGTGTAAAATTCGCATGAAGTTTAGTTAAAATTCAATTATTGGTAGAGTTCAAAGTGATAGCTTCTGATAGACAAACTTTGAGTTTTAAAGTGCGATCTTTGAAGTGAGAACTCTTATCTCATGTTGAACATGCCTCTGATGGACAAATTTTAGTCTCTAAAATTTGAATTTTGGTTTCTGATATTCAAATTTTGAAGTGCATTATAAAAAATCGAAGCAACTGTTTAAACCCAATAGATGCATTTCCAATATGAAAGTTTGCACAAACTAACATGAGACATCTTTTGCAAACTCAAAATTCAAATGTTACTTTATAACAGACGTATTTTGATATTCAATGTTAAAGCACTTAGCCTTTTGTTTCTATGAAATTCGTTTGTTGAGCTCCAAAATTCGAATTTTGGTATGTCAGGCGCACTTAATGCGGTTATTGAACGACTTTTTTGGTAGAGTAATGGCTAGAAGTTGTGTCTAATGACTAGTTAAAACATAAATATATAAATAGAATTTCATTTGAACTTATGAGTAACGAATTTAAGTGAGTTTTGTGCCAAGATGTTACTACAATAGATTAAATCATTATGTGTGAACATTTAAAGTTAAACCCACCTCATTAGAGTGAGTTTCAATATATTATCTACTCTTAAAGAGAGTTTCAATTTTGTAATATTTCTTTTTACAATTTCTGGGTAGAATCTTAATATGGAGAAATATTAAGAGAATTACACATCTTGTAAGGGTCTGGGGGAAAGTGGCTTCACAAGTGCCTAATGAAACATGTGGGATGTACTGAGTCTTTACAAGTGCATGGATTAAATTTGTGGGATATAGTGAAAATCTCAAGTGGTGGTTTGAGGACTGGATGTAAGGCAAGTGGTTTAGGTCAAACTAGTATAAATTCTTGTTTCTTATTGTTCATCTTCTTATTTTATCTATATCCTTCATCATACTCTGTTCATCTCAGTTCTGCTGTAACATTTGGTGAAATTGGACTGCACATAAGAAATGACATAAATCTTGTATCACCTGATTCACCCTCCTCTTTGGTGACAAGTAAACCTAACAGTCAAGACACACACAAGGAAAGGATGAGATGTTAGACCAAGTAATTCTCAATCACCTCAACCAATGAGACAGTCCATCCCCATTTAAGAGAATTCTAAGAAAGATAATGCATCTTTTCCTCTTTGGACCATATTGACATCTTCATGCAGTAAGACTTCAAATGGTGCATTGGATTACCAGTCCCATCATATTTGTCAAAGTTAGACAACCTTTCAAAGTAATATTCCATGCTAGCTAACCAATCTAGAAAAGCACTTGAATCTAACTGACCATTGAATTCAGGGGCTTCCACTTTGACCTTCTTAGTTATGTCTTCGAGAGGATTCTACTTATAAACTTCTCAATGATTTCTAGGAGGTGACTTATGCTGCTTATTATAATGGTCTATAGTATCTTAGGTATCCCACTGGTTTCCTATGTAGTTACTCTAGTGATTGCTTGTCTTAGGAAGAGGACCCATACTATTTTGTTTTTCGTTGCCTTGTTCGATTGATGATTCTCATAATATGGAATCTTAGATCAGCTACAGAAAGGTATATGCCCTTATAAGTTGATCTCTTTGTGAACATTTGGATTTTCAAGTATGCCTTTTGTTGTTGTACTTGTACATTTCTTACTTTTTCCCTTTACTATCTGCAAGATTTCTTCATACATTTTCTCTAGTTTATCAACCTATGGCTTGTTTCTTCAAATTTACGATTTGCTTCTTCTTGATCTTGTTTCATCTCAATTCGTAGAGATTCAAGCATTTAATCCACATACTTTTTGTTATACTTTTGAACTTTCTCAAGGCTTTGTTGGGTAATTTGAAAATTCTTGGACATGGTGGAAACCGGGCTATGACACTCAAAGTGGTAGTCTCAGCCTCATCCCTCTGATTTCCATTTGAGCTATTATTGGCCATTTGGAGACTTTAGAAGTGTGTAATGTAAAAGTACGCTGGGGCTACTTAGTTAGGTTGCTTTTCCTTGGGTGCAATATTGTTTGTGATTATAAAACAATTTAAATTATCTTTTCTTTGATAGATAGTAGTCAAATTTGCATATAAGTATTGTATACAAGAACCTCTAATCTATTCTAAGAAACTTATTGTTTCTCTAGGTGATTAGAGTTGACTATTAAGTGATAGAAGTATTAGACCCTTATCACTTTGATGTCTTTCCTTTTTTTCCTTTTATTTCAAAAAAATGATCTCTTTTTTTTGCATGTTTAAATTGCCCTATTTTTTGTGTTTAAGTTGCTTTTTCAAAGTTAATTGATTCATTCCATCTTTGGGTTATAGTGAGTTGCAAAAGGGTAGAGTTAGTATAAAATTTGTCACACCTCATATTAGGCCAATTTCCCATGTATTAGACTCCAAACATATTCATTTATGCATGATTAAAGACTTTAATGCATAAGAAATTAAAATCAAAATTTTTAAAATTATCAGGTACTGTTCACTTTGTCATATCTATTTTACCTAATGAATTTTAGAAATTCATAACTAATTCTATAAAAATCATCTTAGAGTGATTCATTATCTAAAAATAGGTAAAAATATTCTTTAGATGGGAAAAATAAGCAACTTGATATTTACTTAACCAATTCATACAGTTTATTTTTCTAAAAAGTATTGTAGATTTAGTTATGTTTGGAAAATCCTGATTTTGACCTCAAATTTGAAAATTCATAGTAATTCACACAGTAATCAAAATTGAGTGATGTTTAGACCAAATCAAAGATATTTCTGTCTAGGTTTTATACATATATAACACTTATATACTAAATGCAAAAAGATTTGACCAATACTCACGAATTCATACAGAGGTTAGATTGTCACTTTATATCCCATAAGCTTGCAAAATATAAGGGCCAATTGTCCATATATGGACATTTCTTGCAGTCATACTATATGATACGTTACATTATATCTAAAGTGACATAATTGCATGGAATTACAGCCCCAAAACTATACACATTAATTTACATAAATACTCCAATCTCATGACCAAAGCAAGCAAGTTCATTTTAATCAATACCTTGCTTCTTGGATCTCTTGGGTAGCCTTGCTATGACTTGGACCTAAAATGATTAGATAATTGGAAAGGAATAAGATTCAAAGAATCTCAGTAGCAACCACCATCATGCTCAAATATTATCACATACATTGCAAGAAATCATGAAGAATATATCAAGCATTCAATCAAAATAATTTGTGCATAAATATTTTATAACCATTTGGGCAGCATCTCCCCTTGGAATTTGGACATTGTCAGGATCACATTACCCTCCAAAAAATCTAGGCAACAACAACAATTCATCACAAGATAACATTTCAATCATTAAATATATCATTTAAGTAAAGCAACAATAATGACAATATATCGGCATGCATTGACAAGTTAATTACCTTTTTACTTTCTAATGATCTCCAAACTTGGTAGACACTTTTTTTGGCCTTTAGAAACTTCTTGGAACCCTAAAACATCATAAAATATGGTCATTAACCATTGATTACACAAGTTTCCTTACAAAGTGGCTAACTTGAAACTAAAATTCCATTTAGTTATCCTTTGGAAATTTCTTGCACAACACACTTGTCTTAACCTAATTTGAACTCAAGGAATCCATTTTTGAGGTCAAAAACTTGAAAGTCCAACTCTAGAAATAACCCTAGCCTAACCAAAAAGCACCCTAAAATGAGGAAAAATATTTACTCAATAAAACTTTGAAATTTTGCTCTCTCTCTCTCTCTCTCTCACTATTCTTGCTCTATTTTAGATGTGAAATCTTGCTCTTTTTGTGATTATCCATGAAATTAGTGGCTTGAGCATGTGTTGAATGATGTTTAAGAACTTGAGGAAGCTTGGTAAAACTAGAGGAAGCTTTGGTTTAAAGAGGAAAGCCAATTGCAAGCACCAAAGTTAGCTAAGTTTCATATTCTTGCTTTATGTTCTTTCATTGTCTTTCTATGATTAAATTGTGTTGCCATATTGCAATTGTGATTTCTTTGATTGTTCTTGACTGTAAAATGAGGGGTTTTATTCCCCGGGATGTCTATTTTTTAAGCCGTTATACTGCCGAATTTTTTTTATGACTAATGTGGCAATTTTTTGTTTAAAGGTGATTGATATGATTAAATGTGATCAAATGTGAGTTATTTGACATGATTGACATAATTGCATGAAATGTAACTTGCTACTGAGATTTCCCCTAATCTCATCCCCTCAAGTATCGCAATGACTAGGCACAAGCTATGGCAAAGGAGTCCAAAGAAAAGGCAAGGAGAATGATGCTTGATGGTGTTTTCAAGCTATAAGTGTATATTTTGAAATTATGTATAAAATCATGTATATGATTTTAGATCTGTGCCATTGTACTATTATGTCCTTATGAGCATTATGAAATGTTTGGCATGGATTTGAAACATGGAATGATCATGTGAGCTTGTTATGAAGTCTATTTTGCCATGTTATATTGTTAGAAGTTCATTTTGTAGCAATGAAAGTACAGTCAACACTGTTTGACTGAGACAGGGCAAGTAAGTAAGTGTTATATATTTACTTAAACTATAGAGAACAAGCTTTCCAATGAGTTAAAGAACACACAATTTGGACGTATGTACGATTTATAGTGTAATTTTAAAGTTCGGGATCAAAACTGGACAGTGATGTGAAGGCTGCGAATTTTACTGAATATGTTACTTCTCTTTGAAAAGTGATATAAAATTGTACAGAGGTCCAAAAATTTAATGGCTTTCATTTATGAAAATATTTATCTTTTGAGGTTAATATGCCACTGGTTTGAGTTCAATTGGAGCTGTACAATGAGAGATAGACAAGTTTTCCCAATACTGTTCCAGAAAAAGTGATGTTTTGATCCCTAGTGATTCAAATTGATGTTATGCCCTGTCTAGATTAAATAATGTATAATAAAAATATGAAGGCAATTAGACATATATATATTTCCAATGGCATATAGAATGCATGATTTGGCTCAGTATAGAGTTAGATATGAATTTTTAAAGTTAAGGCCAAAATCCTGGAAAAGAGAGAAATGACCATTTGTATAGTGTAAGTTTGAGTAATAAACTATACTAATTGGTCAGGTTAAAGGAAATTTTCATATTTTTATCTTGTATATCAGGTTTCTATCTTCATTTAGAGACTCAAACCAAAGTGATACGATTGTTTTGGATTAAGTTATGATTTTTCAATGTTCGCCCAGAAAACTTGAGAACCAAATGAATAGTACCACGCTTTTTTTATTTTAAATATTTTGGTTCTATTAATAGTTCAAGCTCTTAATATGAGCTAATTGGATGCTGTTCACACTATAATATATGAGAAAATATAGATAAAAATAAGGTGTTACAACATACGTTAAAGCTGAAGGTTGTCCTCTAAACAGACACAACCCTATTCGTCTCTCTCTCACGTCTGTTCAAATTCTCTCTTTAATTCCCATTAACTCTGTTCGTGAACCTTTATTTCTCACCGATTAAACTTCCTTTCGTATCTTTTAAATCCACTCTTTGCATCTTTCTGAATAATTCCTCAACGAGAATGGCAAGAGTCAAGAATCCAGAAGTTAGGAAGGGAGAGTCACGTCCAAAGAGGTCTGTAAAATCCCAATATGTCTCCAAGGAGAGTGAAACTCAGAAAAGCAAAGGCTAATCCAGCAAGGAAACACCCTTCAAAAGGCAGAAAACTACTCCAAGAGCAGACTCAAAGAAATCTGCACCCTCTCCTTCAAAGAAAGCAGAGCCTACTGTTCCTGCCACTCCTGTCACTGCTGCTTCTTCTTCCTCCTCCAGCACTGAATCTAGAGAATATCAATTGACCTTATTGCCATTGTGGAGCAATGCTCATATTCTTGGAGAATATACTACTGAATTTGTCAGTAAAAAGGTAATCAAGCCTCACTGCGTAAATTTAGAAGAATTCCTAGTTTCTAACAACTTTGATGCTGGCTTTGGATGATAAGATGCAAAAATTTGTTAGAAATACTAGAAAGATATGATGATGAGGTAGTCAAAACCTAGTATGCCTCTTTGAAATTCAACAGCAAGAAGAAGAAATAGGAAGTAAATCTAAGATCAAGGACCATTTGGCTAACAGATGAAACCTTTAATGAGATTTTAGAAATTCCAGGGCAAGATGATCTGAAGATTGACATCGCAGCCTCAAGGTATATGGATGAGGCTGAAACCACTGATGAAGAAGGAGGGTCTTTTCTGAATTGCAAGGAAAGCACAATTCTAAACACTCTGTTCAGAAGAAAAGAGAACAGGCCACCTCTAAACTTGCTGAATCCTATTGACCTCAGTGCTTAAGTCAGAATCCTACATTATATTGTGTCCAGGATTATCTTCAACAAAAGAGGCAGTTTCAATCTAATTATGAGGGCTGAAGCATATGTGATAGCAGCTATCATGCGTGGGAAGCTTATCAACATGGGACACATCATCCTCCAACGCATGATGATGGCAAGAGATTAAAGGAAAGATTCCACCCTACCTTATACAGCAATCATCTCCAAGATACTTCAGTATGCCCAAATCCAATATCTTGAGAAAGGAAACGGGAAGCCTACTGAAATCTTCAAAGAAGAAGAACTACAAAGGATGAGAATAGAAAAGAAAGATGAGAGATGGATTGGAAAGGGAGCTGGAAAGACTGAAGTCCTTTTCTTTGATGAAGAAGCCTCCCAACAGCAAAAAGGAACCTCTGAGGCTGCTCCAAAATCCATACCTCAGCCTTCTCAGCCTGTTCCATCTCCATCTCAGCCCACTCAAGCTCAAGTACCATCTACTCCATCTACTCGAGCAAAGCCAACCAAGATCATTGAGTTGTATGATAGTTTGTCTGCACTAATACTTAGCATCAGAGATAAGCAAAATGCCAAGTTTGCTCATCTGCAAGACCAAATACATCAGTTGGCAAAGAATATGAAAGTGGTTGCTGATGCATATAAAGACATTAGGAGTACCATTCCCTCCATATCAACTCCACCTCAGCCAGGATTTTCTGAGCCTATCATGTCTCTTACACCTAAGCCTTTAAGTCCTTTCGTGCTAGTCTCCCCTGAACTTGATGATGCAGTGCATGATACTAAGCTGCTAGCACATTGACCACACCATAGGCCTTCAGTGATAAGACAAGTCCTGGTCCTCCCTTGGACTATGGAATGGAGGAAGAGGCATCTCTAGAACCAACCTCCCATGAGCACGCTCCTGAAGTTGCTCAGGATTCAATTCTGTCATCCCAAGAATTTGAGCAAGTTGAGAAACTAGTGGCAACCATCACCACCTCACCATTCATGCAAGTTGCCCTGAATGAAGAGAGAAGCATTGTGCCTTATGTTGATCTAGAGGCTATTGCTCATAATGCTCTCTTATAAGCTCAAAGATTAAGGCTTGAAGAAATGTTTCGTCCTCCTGCTCCCTCACTTGTTTCCACTTTTGGTCTCTCGGAGGCATGAAGAGCTCAATTGGCTGTCATTAGGCAAGAAGTGCAAGAACTTCTTGAACTCTCTGATGATGAGGATTCTAATTCTGGAGCTTTTGAGCATTTGCCAAGGCTTAATCCAGATTTTCCATTTGTTCCTATGCCTTTTCAGGCAATTCCAGTATCTTAAATCCCTCCTTTTGCTAATTTTGTATACCTTCCTGATGATGCCAAAAAGGGGGAGAAGTCCGAGCAAATTGGAAAGACTGTAGCAGAGCCTTCTGGCAAGACCTATAGCAAGAAGTCCAAGTCCAAGAAGAAGTGATTAGAACGTAAGATTGCTTGGTCCTTCTTGTAGTATTGTTTTTGTCTTAAGAATGATAAATCTTTGCTCTGAACTTTGTTCTGAATTTAATGATTGCCATCCTTGTATTGGAACCTTAAATGAATCAATGATTTTCTCTGTTTGATCTGATGTGCATGATATCTTATCTTCTGAATTATAATGCATATGTTGAGGGGGAGCTTGTTAAAGCAAACCCAAGTACTAATCCAGTTTATAAATTATTTTGTCATAATAAAAAATAGGGAGAATGTTGAATCAAGTGTTTTGTTGATTCCAAACCAACCTTCTAGAGTTTGGAAAGAAGATATCAAAGGTACATGGAAGATCTCAAATTGAGAAATCCAAGTAAAATCAGCACAAGATTAGATATAGGATCTCTTACTATGTTTAATTTGAGTAAAATCCTTTGAACTGGTAAAAAAATATTTTTAGAAATATGATTCCATATTAATTCATGGAATACTTGAAAAACACCCACTAACAGACGAACTTTTAAATATTAAAATTGACCTATTGCTTTGAAAATTCGAACTTTGGCTTCTGAAATTTTAATTTCGAATTGAAAATTAGTTAGTCAGAAAAAAGATTCCTCTGACAAACAAACTTTGAGTGCAGAAACTTGAACTTTGACATGAGTATGACAAAAGCCTTCTCTGACAGACGAACTTTGAGTTTTGAAAATTTGAATTTTTGATAAAACACAATTCATAAAAATGAAAAATTCGTATGAAGATATGTCAAAGTTCATATGAAAGTAAAGTTTAAAAAGAGTCCAAAATGAGCTCACTGACAGACGGACTTTGATTTTGAAAATTCAAATTTTAGAAACAAAGCCTGCAAGTCTGTTATGATATTCTGTTGACATGCGAATGTTGGGTTTCAGAAATTCGAACTTTGAACTAAGTCTGAGAAGAGCTCCCTCTGACAGACGAACTTTGAATCTTGAAAATTTGAATTTTGAAAAGATGAACTATTGTGCCTTATTGAGTTATCCACTGATAAACGAATTTGGGGCACCAAAATTTTAACTTTGAAGGCACTGTAGCAATATGGGACAACTATTCACACTTACTAGAAGAACTTTAACTTGAAAATTCGTATGTTCTAAAATAGAAACATTCTTCAAAGATGAAAATTCGAACTTTACTTCATAACAGACGAACTTTGAAATTCAATGTTAAAGTCTTTAGCTTTCGGTCTCTGCGAAATTTGTCTGTTGACTAACCAAAATTTAAACTTTAACTGTCAGAAGCATTAAATGTGGTTGGTAAACAGATAGTTTTTCATAGTAACCATTAGGTAACGTCTCTGATGGCACGTATAGTTAAGACATAAATCTATAAATAGAACTTCATTTTGAAGGTGTGGGTAACGATTTTACATTGTATATACTGAAACTCTGTCAAAATTCTTAAGTCAAAGTCTCTTACTCTCACATACTTCATTCTTCTGCACTTCAACTTTTATATACACTCTAAATTAGAGAGTTTATTCATTGTAATCAATCTTATTTTCATCTGGAAGAAAGATTTTCTTGTCAGGGGATATCACAAAGGATTTGGGAAGCACTTAGCTAGAGTGCAAAGAGTGAGGTTGTAAGCTCTAAGAACAAAGCATCAAAGTTGTACTGAGGCAATTGTAAGAAGCCCATTGAATTCTTGCAAGATAGTGGAAAATCTTAAGTAGTTGCTTGGGGACTGGACGTAGGTCAAGATAGAGAGACCGAACTAGGATAAATATTTGTTCCTTCCCTTCTCTTTTACTGCTTTTACCTTGCTATTCCTTTATACTTTGTTTTACTGTCACTTTTTCCTTCATCACTCTCCTGACTTTTGCAAAAAATTTTAATCTTTCCAATTCACCCCCTCTTGGGAAGCCAGCATATCTAACAATCATATGGCAACACGGTGATTATCAGATCTAACCCTTTAGCACATTTATAGGAAATGAATGAATGACTAGCACCTTAATTCTACTATGCTTATAGTTTGGTACATGCTAGATCCACTTTACAGTCTCTTTCAAAATGTCCAAGTTTACCATATTTGAAGTAGACATTCTGTCTAACAAGACATGGCCTTTTGCCATGTATCTTGCCATATAGCTCACATACTAAGGCTTTCTTTGCATTTCTCTCTACATTTTTCATCCTCCTCTTCTTCTACCTCCCATTCTGCCCTTTCTTCTATTATTCCAGGGCTTCTTTCTCTTTTTGCTCGATTCTCCTTCTTCAATAATAGCTCTTCTAAAATGAGTTAGAACAACAGTCACGTAATTCTTCTGGTTCACATCATTCTCTGTTATTCTACATATTTCTACCATCGTATTAAACTCTCTAATTCTCATCAGTGCCACCTTTTCTCTAATGGCTAGCTTCAAGCCTCTTTCTAACTTTTCAATTTTCCACTGCTCATCATCATGCTATTTCAAGTAAGTAGAGTACGTTGCTAATTGTATTAAGGTAGCCACATACTCATATATTAATTGAATTTGTTCTGGTTATCTCACAATGAATTTGGCTTCCTTCTCGTCTCTCATTAACTGTAAAAAATGCTTGTCATAAAAATACTTCAAAAATGTCTCCCATGTTAGTGGGTAGAATCAGCTCTGTATTTTGCCACTAATGATCTACCTTCTTTTCTAATATATAGCTAGCTAGTAGAGATTTCATCTCTGAGGTATGGCCCATCAGCCTGACAATCTTCTTAAGACTTAAGATCCAATCCTCTGTAGCTTGAACATTAAACTTTCTCTCAAATGATGGAGGACTATGTTTTCTGAACTAGGCTATAATATTCTATTGATTCACAAAATCTGTCGCTGCCTGATTTACCACTACAGCTGGAGGTTCAACTTACCGCTGTGGCCTTTCAATTGGCTTCTCAATTCTTATTTTAGGATGTTGGCTCTTAGCTGCTATTGTTCTCTATAAGTCCTCAATAACTCTTTACTGTTGATCTAGTATATTCATGATGATCTGTAGTAGATCAACTTGCTGTGGGCTAGCTTGTGGAGGAGCTTCTCCTTGCTCAAGAGTTTCTTCCTTTGTTTACCTTCTAGTGTTAGCCATTGGTATCTATAAAATAATTGAGATTGTGAACGTATAACAATATTACTTAGGGCATTTATATAAACGTAGCATTTTTTCACATATCAAAACTTTGTACATACTGTATTCATGGTCATTCATACATCAGTCCTATTCTTCTAGTTATACTATCTATAATTGCATACATATATATCACAACCCAAAAATTGCAATTAGTCAGAGTTTTATACATATATACAATCATATACACCACAACTAGTCTAGGAAGAACTAAGGCCGTCGAGAAGATAGGCTGATACTAGATCCTCCTTCACCTGTATCCAATACTCCTCATCCTCCAACAGTATAGTAAGAACAACATCAATCCAAGTAGCCTCCAAGAACTCTTTGCCCTGAGACTCCATAAGTTCACATGCATCTCAAATTGAATCTAGGAATGTCAGAATAAGAGAATCCCTGTAACTGTAGTGGCTCTCAACATATAGCCTAGTCACCACATCTGTCATCTCAAACAGAGCACTCGTTGGGTTTGTAGGCATATGAGATAGATCAGGGACCTTAGGTTGAGCTATTGATATCTACTTCCTTTTACCCTTATCCTTCTTTCTATCATTCTCCTCTTTTTCTTTCTTATTCTTCTTTAAATTGGCCTCAATAAATACCTCTTAACACATTCTGCCAAGCTCTCATATTCTTTTCCTTCTAACTTGGCCTTGATTGGAGTCTAAAACTCATCATCAAGTATCTCCCTAAGCATCATGTCTATCCATAACTGCATGGGGCACCTGTTCCCTTGTCTCTCCAAATAGTGCTGAACTTGAGACAACCTGTTCATAAATGCCATGACTCTATTAGGACCTTCTAATTATGCTCCATATTCCTTAGAGTACTCCCGCATAATCCTATGAACAATCAACTTCATATCTGGTGGTCTATCATTAAGAGTACTATTCAAATCCAAAAGGAAATATGCATGCCAATCTACATCCTCAAATACTTCAATTCCCAGCTCATGAAGAGGCTCCTCCATAAAAGGTTCATAATCTTCATCTTGTACCAGCTCTATTGCCATCGGCTCCTGATGTGAAGACCTAATCTCATAAGGTATGTTAGTGATATCGCTCGAAGATACCATATTCAAGCTACTACTCTCATCACCTGGAAGCCTGTTGGGCCAGCATGAGGCTTTGACTGATAGTCTGCAACTAAGTTGTTCATAGATACAGACATCTGTCTAACCACAATAACAACTAGTTAATAGACTATCTAAAAGGAAATGAATAAATAAATATATTATTTATTATAACTTCCTTCCAAACTTAGCCTGAATATATTATGCAAGGAGCTAGAACCTTAGCTTTAATACAAAAAATGTCAAACCTCATATTAGGCCCATTCACATGTATTAGACTCCAAATATATCCATTCGCACATGATTAAAGACATGAATCCATAAGAAATTAAACTCAAAATTTTTAAAATTGTCAGGTACTATTGACTTTGCCAAATCTATTTTACCGAACAAATTTTGGAAATTTATAACTAATTCTAGAAACATCATCTTGGAGTGATTCAAGTCTCTAGAAATAGCTAAAAATATTCTTTACATGGAAAAAATAAGCAACTAGATATTTACTTGTCTAATTTGTATAGTTTATTTTTCTAAAACGTATTATAGATTTGGTCATTTATGGAAAATCCTGATTCTAACCTCAACTTTGAAAATTCATAGTAATTCACACAGTAATCAAAATTGAGTGATGTTTAGACCAAATCAAAGATATTTCTATCTAGTTTTTATACATACATAAAACTCATACATTAAACACAAAAAGGTTTAAACAGTACTTGTGAATTCATACAGAGGCCAGATTGTCACTTTATATCCCTTGAGCTTGCAAAATATAAGGGCCAATTGTCCATATATGGCCATTTCTTGTACTCATACTATATGATACATTGCATTATATCTAAAGTGATATAATTGCATGGAGATACATCCCCAAAACCATACACATTAATTTACATAAATACTCCAAACTCATGACCAAAGCAAGCAAGTTCATTTTAATCAATACCTTGCTTCTTGGATCTCTTGGGTAGCCTTGCCATGACTTAGACCTAAAATGATTAGACAATTGGAAAGGAATAAGATTCAAAGAATCTCAGTAGCAACCACTATCATGCTCAGATATTATCACAAACATTGCAATAAATCATCAAGAATACATCAAGCATTCAATCAAAATAATTTGTTCACAAATATTTTATAACCATTTGGGCAGCATCTTCCCTTGAAATTTGGACATTTTCAGGATCACATTACCCCCCAAACAATCCAACCAACAACAAAAATTCATGACAAGATAACATTTCAATCATTAAATATATCATTTAAGTAAAGCAACAATAATGACAATATATCGGCATGCATTGACAAGTTAATTACCTTTTTACTTTCTAATGATCTCCAAACTTGGTAGACACTTTTTTTGGCCTTTAGAAACTTCTTGGAACCCTAAAACATCATAAAATATGGTCATTAGCCATTGATTACACAAGTTTCCTTACAAAGTGGCTAACTTGAAACTAAAATTCCATTTAGTTATCCTTTGGAAATTTCTTGCACAACACACTTGTCTTAACCTAATTTGAACTCAAGGAATCCATTTTTGAGGTCAAAAACTTGAAAGTCCAACTCTAGAAATAACCCTAGCCTAATCGAAAATCACCCCAAAATGAGGAAAAACATTTACTCAATAAAACTTTGAAATTTTGCTCTCTCTCTCTCTCTCACTATTCTTGCTCTATTTTAGATGTGATATGCTGCTCAAAGTGGAGCTCAAGTGACTTAACTCATGTGTTTTAGTAAAGATATCTAATAAAATAAATCATGGTTAATTTTTATTAACTTTTGGTTACTTTATTGATAAAGCTTTTCAATTAATTCCCATGGTGTACAAGTTAGTATTTTAGATGCCATTTGTCTTCATTTTTTGTCAAAAATTGCTTTAATAATTTTTATGGATAAAATACCTTTTACCGATTAATTTTACTCACATCGATTAAGTATTTTGGTCATAATTATCATTAAATTGGTACAGAATTATCTAAAATTTATGTTTTGGATTATAATCATTTTCTTTTCCCAAAATATATTTGGGTAAGATCCATTCAGTGTCATGGATACTGTACAACTTTTTTCGCAATCTAAAATAAATTTTAATCAGTATAAATTGACTTAATATATAGCTTTAATGCCCAAAATAAAATCATTTTGATCTAATTAATTTTCATACACTATTCCATTGGGCTAGGCTCATCAAGAGCTTCATTTTGACTATAATTTTTCTTACTTAAAAAAAGCCCTTGACTTGGGGTAAATGTATAATTTTTTAAATTTTTTGGTCACTAGAATTTTTCCCTAGAACTTGTTTTCACTTACTCCCCCATGTGATTTAAGTACAATATTTTAGACTGTAAAAAAAGGTAGTATCGATTCAAGGATAGAGATTGGACCTTACTAAAATATATTTTGGGTTAAAATAGTGATTTGGGACTAAAAGTAATTTTTTGAATAATCCAGTATCAATTTAATGATAATTTCGATAAAAATAGTTAATCGGTATATGTGAACTCAATCGGTAAATAGTATATTGATTCATAAAAGTTATTAAAGCAATTTTTGACCAAGAATGAGACATGCGGCATGCTACAGCTAACTTAGGACCTCAAGGGAATTACTTATAAGCTTTATTTACAAAAGCAACTGAAGTTAAAAATTAAGTTAACTAAAGTTACTTTTATGACTTATTATCTTTTAATCACCTTGGTTAAGCTTATAACTCATTATCTTCACTAGCCAAGCACGCCTGAAGCAGAGGGAGAGGAGAGCTTGAACTTGTGAAAAGCTAGAGGGAAAAGGAAGAAGAGAAAGGCAAAGTTTGGTCCTCAAACTTCCAAGGTAAAATCTAATGTCTATTTTCTTGTGTAACCTTGAGTTTGGAAGAGCTTTATGGATTATTTTCTTTCATTGTCACCATTAAAATTTCACCTAGAGAGATAAAATAGAGAGAGAAAGCGATGCCTTAAAGAAACCAAACCATGAAAAGTGATGTATAGGCCACAAGATAAAAGAATATGTTCTTGGTTTGCAAGTTTGTTGAGTAAATATTTTTCTACAGTTTTTTAAAATTTTCTGCCTATTTAGGGTTTAAGATAGGAAGGAAATTTCGTGATTTTGACCCCAAAAATGTATTCCTTGGATTCAAAATAAGTTAGAGCAAGTATGATGTACAAGAAAATGTAAAAGGAAAGCAAAGTGAAAATTTTGAGTTAAAGAGAGCACTTTGTGAATGAGGTCATGCAATCAATGATTTGTGACCATGTTTTATGATGCTATAGGGTTCAAGGATGTATCCACAAAGTTTGAAGAACATTGGAAAGCAAGAAGATAATTATTTTTCCTATTATGCCTAATATTGTCATACTTTGTTTTTATGATACTATGACTATGCCATGCCTTTGTTTGAATGATTTATGATATGAATGCATTGTAGCTATTCGTTTAAAGGGTCTTTATGAAACTAAGATGTTTATTTTCTAAAATGTTACCATGCCAACATTTTTATGAAATTGTATGGCATAATATGATTTAATGATTTCCATTGATGATTTTATGAAAAATTATGATAATGTAAGTGCATGATGGAATACAACTATTGCGATTTTTTGAATCTCACCCCTCTCCAAAATTTACCATGATTAGGTCCAAGCTATGACAAGGTTGCTAAAGAAGTCAAGGGCAAGGAAGGAGAAGTTGATGTATAAGATTTTGTTACTTGGAATGATTATGTTTTATGAAATGTTATGTAAAATCACATGGCATATGATGGTTCTATACCTTCATGCCAATATGTTTTCCTAAGTGTTATGCAATGTGTAAATAAGTTTGAGATCAATAAATGGCCATATATAGACAATTGGACAATTGGCTCTTTTATTTTGCAAGTTTAAGGGATATAAAGTGACAATTTGATATCTGTATGAACTCATAAGTAGTATTTAGACTTTTTGTATTTAATGTATGATTGTTATATATTATAAAACTGGATATGAAGAGTTTTTTATATACATAAAGATCACTCAAATTGGAGTTATATATGATTTATGATGATTTTTCAAAGTTATGATTTGAAACAAGGTTTTAAGAATTTGACCTTTGCTATAACTATTTTTAGAGATTGAATCACTTCAAGATAATTTTTCTATAATTAGTTATGAATTTCTAAGGTTTGTCGAGTAAAATGGATTTGACAAGGGGAATAGTGCTCGAGAATTTTTAAAATTCTGATTTAAATTTATTATGGATTAAAGTCTTTAATCATGTATATATGGATATATTTAAGGTCTATTACATGGGAAATAGGCATAGGGTGTGACAATAAAGTTACTTTATGCAGTATTAAGTTACTTATGAGTACAGAATTAAAATAAATTTAAATATGCATTTACTTTATTATCCTATCTCCAAAAATATATGCATAAGGTCCACATAATTTTCCTTTTACTTTCAGTATTTGTGGGGCCCACAGTGCTTTTATTTTTGTATTATAATTTCTACTGCATTATGCAATATAATTTCTTCTTAATTAACTCTGTTAAGTCCATGCACTATTTCATTGGGTTCAGTATGTTATGCATGAGCTTTACTCTGACATAAATTTTTAATATTTATGAAATTGCTCTTGATGCGGTAAAAAATGTAATTATTTATTCTTTTAGGTACCTTTTTGTAATTTTTCCCATAGACTAAAACTCAAACAATTTTTTTTCCTAAGACAAAAATGTAATTTTTGAATTTTATCTCTCTAATTTGGAAAATAACCTTCTTACCCTTTTTCATATCTTTTGTTGTATATCATATTTTATCATATTCTTTTACATTTTATGTCATATTGCATAACCTTTTAGTTTTGGGATTAATTCCTCCTATAAACCTTATTTGCAATTTATTCCATTTAAGGACTAAACATAATTCTTTTTAGGGACTATATAGCAAATTAATTTCAACCCAGGACCAAACATGTGAAATTACCATTTTGCCCCTTACAGTATTCACAAAATATTTCACATATGATAACTTTTCCATTTCTATTTTTAATATATTACTATTGGGCACATCATAGTCAAACTTTGGACATAGCCTTGAAAATTGGAATATTACAAAGGTGGGAAGTGCTTACAATAAGAATGAAAATTGATCAGGTGAAGCAAACATGCGAAGTCCTAGGCCAAAATTAAATTAAATTATCAAACAATTTTAATGTCTCTATTTGTAGAGCCCGATTCTTCAGACCATGTATCTTGTGCCTAATCATAATAAATCTCACAAATATTTAAATTGAATAGGGATGAACTCATATATTGACTCACATATGAGAAATGAACCCAACCAAATTACTCTTTGGATGTGTGCATTGACTAGGGCTTAATTATAGTTTTATTTACTACTTGTTACTAGAAGACTACATGAAAACCCTTCAACATGGTGCATCCAAAACATTACACTAGATAAGAAAGTCCTAAGTTTCAATCCAACATTAAGCTTTCTTTTGTTTAAACAAGTCACACTCTATTACTAGCATATGAAAAATAAAATATAATAATCTCCTATCTTCTTCAAATCCAAGAATCCAAAAATAGAACAAGCAATTAGGTCAGAAAGCTACTAATCGAGAAGTCGAATAAGACAATAAGGAGCAAAGAAAAGGTGAGCACGACATTAGAGCTTACTTGGTAACAATTTCTTTGTGAACCTAAAGCACGTGAATGGCCATGTCGCTAGCAGTAGAGAGTTTCTTATGGTAGAAATGGCATTTGAAGTGTTTGGCTTTTTGATGCTCAACCAAAATCATTTTATTATTGTATTCCTTATCAAATAGGAATACTACACCTTTGAAGAAACCTTCTCCATGAGGCCATGACTATGTGAGGCTTTAGGTGTACAACTGAGTTGCATCTCCTTCAGGCTATGATTGCATAAGGCTTCAGGTGTGCGATTGTATGAGCAATAGCAGACAAGTGTGACTGCGTGAGCGTCTCTAAGGGAGGCCAAATCTAGGAGTAACCAAGTGAATGGTAAAGACTTGAGGTAAGGAGTAACCAAAGTTGACGAATTGGGAGTACCAGGGAAATAGAGG
The DNA here is from genome assembly GCA_026686845.1 of Adenanthera pavonina. Taxonomy (NCBI): domain Eukaryota; kingdom Viridiplantae; phylum Streptophyta; class Magnoliopsida; order Fabales; family Fabaceae; genus Adenanthera; species Adenanthera pavonina. The sequence goes on along the minus strand of JAIVEN010000022.1, from coordinate 20,997,991 downwards.
CCACTGATTTTTAGATCTTGGAGAAAGATTGGAATTTGGAAGAGAATAAGGGAGATAGGATTAAAATTTGAGTACGAATTTAGGAATGAGAGGGAGGGAGGTCAAGGAGTTTGAAATTTTTTAGGGGGAGGGTTTTCTTTCTTTCTTTCTTTTTTTTACCTTATCTTTCTAACTTTTTTTATATTGAAAGTTATTTTTAAAAAGAACAAGAACATTTACAAAGAAAAAGAGTTCCATAGTCCTTATAGCCTTTAAGAATGTTTATTAATTAAAACATTTTGGAAGAACTTTCTGGAATGTTTATTAAAGTAAATGTTCCCGAAGGTTATCTTTTTGGAATGTTTACTTTAGAAAACATTCTTGATATCTAACTTTTGGGAATGTTTACCAAGAAAACATTACTAAAATTCTTTTTTAGAATGTTTTTTAAAAAAACATTTCGGAATGTGCATTCCTGAAGCCCAAATTTGTAGTAGTAGGGGTTGCAATAGTTCCCGATAAAGGTGATACAGTGCTAATGTGAAAACAACTCGAGAGTGTGACAAAGATAAGAAGTTTCCTTGATTTAGCATGTTATTACAGACATTTTATTCAAGACTTCTCTCTAATTGCTTTCCCGCTAATGAGGCTTACAAGGAAAGAAAAACCCTTTGCATAGATAAGAACGGAAAAAAATTGTTTTCAAGAACTAAAGTGCAAGTTAACCTCTACCCCTTTATTAACCATACTAATCCTAAGAAACCCTTTGTGCTTTACAGTGATACAAGTAAGCATGAATTAGGTTATGTTTTGATGCAGGATGGTAGAATGGTAGCTTACGCTTCTCGACAATTAAAACCACATGAAAAAAATTATGATTTAGAACTTACAGTAATAATATATGCTCTAAAATACGAAGACACTATTTCTATGATGATACCATAAAAGTATTTTGTGACCACAAGAGCCTCAAGTATTTGTCAGACCAGAAAGAATTAAACTCGAGACAGAGACACTAGATAGAATTACTTAAAGATTGTGATCATTTTATTAAATGCCATCTGAGAAAGGCTAATGTGGTGGCTAGTGCACTAAGTCAAAAATCTATTCGTGTAGCCTATATGATGATAAATGAAATGAAAGTGATTGAAAATTTTAGAGATTTATATTTATTTCTCCATATGCATGAGACCAAGATTGGTAATAAATTTCAAAAAAAATTAATGCAAGCCTAACAAGAAGATGAGTTTGTGAAAGTAGTTAAAGAAAAGTTGAATAAGGGAGAAATAAAAGAGTTTAATATGACAAATGATGGTCTGTGAAGGTTCTAGAAAAGAGTTTATGTCCTCTAGTAACTGAGTTAAGAGAAAGGATTTTAGTAGAGGCATATCAAAGTAAATACACTATTTATCTAAGCATTACAAAAATGTATCACGATTTAAAGAAATTGTTTTGGTGGCTTGAAATGAAAAGTGATATTACTCAATATGTGTCTAAATGTTTGATACGTCAAAGTAAAAGTTGAGCATCAGAAACCTGCTGAAATGTTGTAACCTCTTGAGATACTAGAATGGAAATGAGATAATATCTTAATGGATTTTGTCATGGGATTACTTAGAACATCATCAACATATGATGTGACCTAGATAATAGTGGATAGGCTAACAAAATCAACACACTTCTTGGCCATAAAGTCATCATATACCTTAGACAAATTGGCAAAATTGTATATCAAAGAGATGGTAAGACTACATGGAGTACCAAATAGCATAATTTTTGACAAAGATCCATGGTACACTTCTAATTTTTAGATATCATTGTAATAAACCTTAGGAACTAAGTTAAGATTCAGCAAGAACTATTCAGACTCTGGAAGATAGGCTGAGACCTTATGTGCTGGAAATGAAAGAAAATTGGGATGTGTATTTAACTTTAGCTAAATTTGCTTATAATAATAGTTACTATTTCAGTATTCAAATGGCTCCATATGAAGTATTGTATGGTAGGAAGTGCAGGTCCCCTCTATGCTAGATAGGGTTGAGTGAAAGGAAATTATTAAGTCCTAAATTGGTAGACTAAACCTCCAGGCAAATCAAAATGATAAAGAAGAAGTTACTGACAGCCCAAACCAAACCAAAAAAGTTCTTTAGATAAAAAAAAGAAGCCGTTAGAATTTGAAGTTAGAGATCACGTTTTTCTCAAGGTATCTCCTACAACTAGAGTTAGTCAATCCTTTAAAATTAAAGAGCTTAGTTTCAAGTACATAGGACATTTTGAAATCATTTTCGAAGATGGACTTGTTGCTTATAAACTTGTCCAACTTAAGAAATACAAGCCAGACCTTTCACATGTTATAGAATATGAATATATTGATTTACAAGATAATCTATCTTTTGAAGTAAAATCCAAAAAAGATCATTGATTATCGGATCAAACAGCTGAGGAATAAAAATATTCCTCTAGTGAAGGTTATTTGGAAAGATTTGACACGATAAGAGGTAACTTGGAAAATAAAAACTGATATGAAACAAAAATATCTGGAACTGTTTAAATAAAGTACACTTCAAATTTTGAGGATAAAATTTTATTTAAGGGGGAGGGAAAGTGCAACATTCCCATTTTATTAAAGGTTATTTTGCAATATGCATGGAAATTTTATGGTAAAAGCATGATTCGAAAAGATGTGACATTTAATATATTGTTTGAATACTATAAAGGGTAAAATGATAATTTCACTTGCATGGTCCTTAGAAGGAATTGATTTCACCTATGGTCCTTAGAGGAAAATATTCTTGGTTCTTAACTAGAATAAATTGCAAATCTAGTCTTTAATTGTAATTATTTTTGAAAATTATGAAAAATTATATATGTGGAAATGGATCTTCTAACTTGTTGAATCATGTTAAAAGATTGTATTGAGCTTAAAAAGTACAGTTTGAAAATGATACAGACTCCAAAATGCATGATAACAAAATAATAAAAAGAAAAAGGAATATAGGCCCCACAATAAAGAACAAGGAAAAAAAAGCATGTGAGCCCCACATAAAATATAGTTTGAGATAATTAATAAGATAAATATAAATCCCAAATCAGTATATTTCTTGTACACATTAATGAACAAATGGTATTAGTAAATACCATAAAATGCAATGAGAATATCCAAACTTAAAGTAAATGATACATGATTGTTCTAGAGCAAGAAAAATATACTGTATAGAAGAACAATTGTTGCTGTCCTATTGGCCGAAATTTATGCACATGTTTTGGGAAATATTTCAATGAATATGATGTCATGGATGATGTAAATTGTAGAAAACCCTAGTATGGAACAAATTATGGCCATTGGATCAAAGTGAGGATGAATGCTTGGGATCAAATTTTGAAGTTTATAAATACCCTTACCCCTTTCATTTAGCCAAACATAGTGAGGAAAGAACAGAAAGAAAGTGCTGAAGATTTTGAGAGAGAAAGAAAGGAGGAAAGGAAAGAAGTAAAGCAAGAGGCCGAGAATCAAGTTGAGGTAAATATTTTTCTTCAATTTCAAGTTAGTTTTTCATGAGTTTAGGATATTGAAGCAATGAAAATTCTTTCTTTCCTCTTAAGAAGGTGAATTCAGCCAAATGGGAAGTGATACTACTGGTTGGAATTTCATACAACTAATGATAAAAATAAAATCCTCATGCATGAATTAACAAAGGAGAGGTTAGATATTCAAGATTAAACCAAGAATAAGAAATATGAAATTTTAGGGTTAGTAAGGCATAAAGAGGTTGGTTCGTAGAACAAGTTGATTTAGTAAGTATATTGTGATGTATTTCAGTTTGGGAAAGTCCAAGGAAGCAAGTGGAAAAGTTGAAACCAAGTGGTCAAAGCAAAAGTAACACTTGAGGTACCAATTTACATTTCTTGCTTTTATATTATTTTGAATTATTTTATGATGATTATTGAATTGCCATATTATTGTATTGTTTTTTCTGTGACTGGTATTGGTTGTTTCTAACTTGAGGTCAATGCCCGGGATGTCCATTTTCTAAGGAGAAATCTGCCAAAATTTTTGTTTGACAATATGTTATTATGTGCTATTATATGTTTTAAGATGTTTTGAATGATGTTCTAAAGTTTGTATGATGATATGAAGGCATGATATGTTATTGCTACTGAAATTCTTTAATCTTACCCTCCCAAACCACTAATCATGCTAGGGCAAAGTCATGCCAAAGATCAAAGTGTTAGATATGCTGGCTTCCCAAGAGGGGGGATGAATTGGGAAGCTTGAAATCTTCTGCAAAATGTCAATAAAGTGAAGAAAGTAAAGGTGACAGTAAAACAGAGTATAAACGAATAACAAGTAAAAGTAGTCATAGAGAAAGGAAGACACAGATGTTTATCTTGGTTCGGTCTTTCAATCTTGACCTACGTCCAGTCCTCAAGCCACCACTTGAGATTTTCAACTATCTTGCAAGAATTTAGTGGGTTTCTTGCAAATGCCACAGTACATGTATGATGCTCTGTTTCTATAGCTCACACTTTCTCTCTTTGCACTTTAACTAAGTGCTTCCCTAATCCCTTGTGATATCCCCTCACAAGAAAATCTTTCTTCCAGATGAAGATAAGATTGTTTATAATGGATAAACTCTCTTATCAGACTGTATATGAAAGTTGGAATACAAAGAATGAAGTATATGAGAGTAAGAAACTTTGAGTTGATGATTTGGCAGAGTTTCAGTATATACAAGGTTAATATCTATTTTACAACTTCAAATAATGTTTTATTTATAGATTTAGGCCTTAACTATACGTTAGAAACAAAATCTATCCATTGGAGAAGTTACCTAACGGTTACTCTGAAAAACTATCCATTCACTAATCGCATTTAATGCTTATGACATCCAAAGTTTGAATTTTGGTTGGTCAACAGACTAATTTCACAGAAACCAAAAGCTAAAGATTTTAACGTTGAACATTCGAAGTTCGTCTGTCATGAAGCAAAGTTCAAATTTTGATCTTTGAAAAATGCTTCTATTGTTGGAACATACAAATTTTCAAGGAAAAAGTTCTTCTTAAACGTGTGAACAATAGTTCCATTTTGCTACAGTGCCTTCGAAATTCGAATTTTGATACCCAAAATTCATCTGTCAGTGGGTCATTAATAAAGCACAATAGTTCATCTATTCAAAATTCGAATTTTCAAAATGCGAAGTTCGTCTGTTAGAGAGAGCTCTTTTCAGACAAGATTCAAAATTCAAATTTCTCAAGACAAAGTTCGTCTGTCAAATAAGGCTCTTTTCAGACTTGTTCATTTTCAATATGAAATTTGAATTTCCAAAGCCAAAGTTCAAATTTTCAAAACAGCATATTACTATAAATGTTTCAAACTTTGTCTCTTAGTGGGTGTTTTTCAAATATTCTATAGATTAACATAGAATCATGGTTTTAAAATATCTTTTTGCCAATTTAAAGTCTTTTACTCAATTTAATCATGACTGTAGATTCTACATCTATTCTTGTGCTGGTTCTTCTTGAATTTCTCCACTTGAGATCATTTGTATACCTTTGATATCTTCTCTCTAAGCTCTAGAAAGTTAGTTTGGAATCATCAAAACACTTGATTCAACATTCTCCCCTTTTTTGATGATGATAAAATAACTTGCAAACTGGATTAGTACTTGGATTTGCTTTAACAAGCTCCCCCTCAATATATGCATTATAATTCAAAAGATACCAAGTACAGTGGATCAAGTAAAAAAGATTCATTAATTCATTCAAAGTTCAACACAAGGATAGAGATCTGAATAAAGAAACTTTCATTTCATCAAAAAGTCACTTTACAAGTTATAACAAGAACATAATACAGAAAAACAACAAAACAACATTACAAAATACTATAAGAAGAACCAAGCATCCATAAGTTCTAAACACTATTTCTTAGACTTGGACTTCTTGTTGAAAGTCTTGCCATAAGACTTTCCAATTTGCCCAGATATCTTCTCCCCCTTTTTGGCATCATCAGGAAGGTGGACAAAATCAGCAGGAGGAGGGATCTTAGTCACTAGAATTGCTTGAAGAGGTACAGGGACAAAAGGTAGTCCAGGATTGAGCTTTGGCAAAGACTTAGAAACTTCAGAACTTATGTCTTCATCCTCAGAGATTTCAAGAAGTTTAGAAATTTCTTGTCTTGTAACTGCCAATTGGTCCCTTTGTGCCTCCGAGAGACTATAAGATGTAACAGGTGAGGGAGCAGGAGGATAAAACATCTCTTCAAGCCTTCTTCTCTGAGTTTGCAAAAAAGCATTGTGCGCAATGGCTTCTAGATCAACATAAGGCACAGTGCTCCTTTCTTCATTCAGGGCAGCTTGCATGAATGGTGAAGTGGTGATTGCTGCCACTAGTCTCTCAACTTGCTCAAATTCTTGAGTGGAATGAATTGAATCTTGAGCATCTGCTAGAATAGGCTCATGAAAGCTTGTTTCCTGAGGACTTTCTTCCTCCATGCCATAGTCCAAGGGAGGACCAGGACTTCTCTCATTGCTGGAGGCCTATGGTGTGCTCAAAGTGTCGGCAGCCTCAGTGTCATGTACAGCAATATCAGGAACATGAGAGGCTAGCTGAAAAGGGCTTGGAGGCTCAGGAGTTTGAGACATAATAGGCTCAGAGAATCCTGGCTGGGGTGGAGCTGATGTGGTAGGAATGATACTCTTAATATCTTCATATGCATCAGTAACCACTTTCATGTTCTTGGCCAATTGGTGAATCTGATCTTACAGATGAGCAAACTTGGCATTTTGCTCATCCCTGATGCTGAGTATGAGTGTAGACAAATTGTCATACAACTCAGTGATCTTGGTTGGCTTGGCACGAGAGGAGGGAGTAGGTGGAATTTGAGCAGGCAGAGATAGAGATAGGACAGGCTGAGAAGGCTGAGGTGCGGTTCTTAGAGGAGCCTTAGAGGTACTTTCTTACTGCAGGGAGGCATCTTCGTCAAAGAAGAGATCTTTAGATTTTCCAGCTTCCTTTCCAATCCATCTTCCATCCTTCTTCTCTATACCCATCCTTTACAGCTCTTCTTCCTTAAAGATTTCAGTAGGCTTCCCTTTCCCTTTCTCAGGATGCCGAATTCTGGCATACTGAAGGATTTTAGAGATGATTGCTGCATAAGGAAGTGTAGAGTCTTTTCTCTGATCCCTAGCCTTGATCATGCATTAGAGAATGATATGTCCCATGTTGATAAGCTTCCCACGCATGATTGCTGTCATTACATGTGCCTCTACCCTTGTGATCAGATTGAAGCTATCTCCTTTGTTGAAGATAATCCTAGACACTATGCAGTGTAGGATTCTCACTTGAGCACTGAGATCAGTGGGCTTCAGCAAGCTTATGGGTGGCCTGCTCTCCTTTCTTCTGAACAAAGTGTTCAGGATTGTGCTCTCCTTGTAGTTTAAGAAAGGGCAACCTTCTTTATCAGCAGTCTCTGCCTCATCCATATACCCAGAAGCAGTGATGTCAATCTTCAAGCCATCTTGCCCTGATATCTCTAAAATCTCATTAAAGGTTTTATCTGTTAGCCAGATGGTCCTTGATCTCATACTGACTTCCCACTTCTTCTTCTTGCTGTTGTATTTCAGAGAGGTATACCAAGTCTTGACTACCTCATCATCATATCTCTCCAATATCTCTAACAAATTCTTGTATTTGATCATCCACAGCCCGGCATCAAAGTTATTAGAGATTAAGAATTCCTTCATATTGACACAGTGAGGCTTGATTACCTTCTTGCCCATAAACTTGGTTATGTACTCCTCCTGAATATGAGCATTGCTCCATAATGGCAATGTGGTTAGCTCGTATTCTCCAGATTGAGTACTAGAGGAGGAAGTGGAAGCAACAACAGTAGGAATAGGAGTAGGAACTGTAGGCTCAGTTTTCTTTGAATTAGCTTTTGGTGTTGTTTTCTACTTTTTGGAGGGGGTTGCTTTGCTGGATTCACCTTTTCTTTTCGATTTCTTACTCCCCTTTAAGGTATATTGAGATTTCACGGTTCTCTTTGGCCGAGACTCTTCCTTTCCAACTTCGGGATTTTTCACTCTTGCCATTTTCGTGGTTGAATGATTCAGAATGATGCAAAGAATGTGTTTATAGGGTGCAAAAGGAAGATGAAACGGTGGAAAATGAAGATTTACAGATAGAATTTAAGGGAATTGAAGAGAGAATTTGAACAGACCCATGAAGGAGATGAATAGGGTTGCGTCTGTTCTAAGGATAATCGTTGATTTTAACGCGTGTAATCCGCAGGACAGACGAATTTTGAGGGGTGAAAATTTAAACTTCAAGCAGTTACACGTTAACCAATTCAACAAAGCTTACTGATAGACAAATTTTCTCTTGGAAGTTCGTTTGACACAGGCTTGGTTCACACAGCAAAAAGTGAATAGACGAACTTTGTTCCAATAAAGTTCAAATTTCAAAGAACAGGCAGCAAGCAATTATCAATACAACAAACAACAGATGAATTTTAATTATGAAAATTCATCTTTCAGAGATTTAATAATTTGAGCATATTTCAACAGATGAATTTTGAGTCAGAAATTCAAATTTCAACATTTGTAAAGAGTTTCCAACATGCAAATTTTGAAAATCAGAAATTCGTACAATCTTCATGTTGGACAAAGATAATATTGGAACTTTATTTTTGAAAATTCAAATTTTCATAGACCAACAGACAAATTTCAAGGGGCCATTGAGAACTATTACAATGTGAAGCAAGCTGAAGTTCGTCTGATGGGTATCTAAATTCGAATGTTAAACATGCTGACTTGTTCAAAAACATAATTTAACAAGAAAATTGGTCTAATACATATCTAAAATGTGAATTTTAACTTTATAAACTTACAGAATGGATCTAGAAACTCAGATTTCTTGCTTCCTTTTTCACCTTTTGACTGTTCCATTCTAGTGTGCTCCATTTTTCAGATTTATTGCCATTGGAACTTATGAGGAGCACCTGCAACTTAAACTAAACTTACTCCAATGCTAAAGTTAGAATTAAATTATTATCTGCAATTCTAAAATAGATTTGCAAAAGGATTTACTTACAGTTCATTAGGATTTGTCATACCCAATTCTCTTTTGATTTTGCAATGCCTATCTTCTGAAAGAGGCTTTGTCAAAATGTCAGCAACTTGATCTTCTGTAGTGATGTATTCTAATCTGATATCTTCTTTCAGAATATGATCCTTTATGAAGTGGTGCCTAACTTCAATATGCTTTATCTTTGAATGCATGATAGGATTCTTTGTGATGTTAATGGCACTTTGGTTGTCACACATTATTGGTATTTCCTTCATCTCAATCTCAAGATCTTCAAGCTGCTGTTTCATCCAGATGATTTGGGCACAACAACTTCCAGCAGCAACATATTCAGCTTTTGCCGTGGATAAGGCCACACTGTTTTGCTTCTTGTTAAACCATGAGACCAAGGATCCTCCAAGAAACTGACATGTTCCACTTATACTTTTTCTGTCAATTTTGTATCTTGCAAAGTTAGCATCAATGTATCCTTTGAGATCTTATCCATTGTCCTTTGAATACTAAAGACCCATCTGTGATGTTCCAATAAGATATCTGAAGATACACTTCACAGTAGTTGCACGGGTTTTTTTGGGACATGACTGGAACCTTGCAAACATACAGACACTGAACATAATGTCAGGTCTACTGGCAGTTAAGTATAGTAGAGATCCAATCATTCTTCTATACTGAGTTATGTCAAACATTTTTCCTCCTTCATCCATATCAAGCTTGGTTGCATAGCCATAGGTGTTCCTATTGGCTTAGCATTTTCCATGCCAAACTTTTTCAGCAATTCCTTCAGATACTTGGATTGATTAAAAAAGATATCATCATCACATTGCTTAATTTGCAATCAAAGGAAGAAGTTAAGCTCACCCATCATTGACATTTCAAACTCACCTTGCATTAGCTTAGAGAAATTCTTGCAAAGAAATTCATTAGTAGCACCGAATATAATATCATCAACATAAATTTGAGTAATAAGTAGTATCCACTTTTCCTTTGTTAAATCCCTTTTCAGTTAGAAAATTACTTAACCTTTCATACCATGCTCTAGGGGCTTGCTTTAAACCGTAAAGGGCTTTCTTCAGTTTATAAACATGGTTTGGTTTTGTAGAGTTCTCAAAGCCTGAAGGTTGGTCTACATAAACCTTTTCCATGATATATCCATTAAGAAAAGCACTCTTTACATCCATTTGATATAACATTATATTCTTTATGCATGCATATGCTAATAGAATTCTAATTGCTTCTAATCTAGCCACTGAAGCGAAGGTTTCTTCAAAATCAATACCTTCTTCTTGATTATATCCTTTAGCAACCAGTCTAGCTTTCTTTCTGATTATTAATCCAGATTCATCAAGTTTATTTCTAAAAACCCATTTAGTGCTAATGACAAAATGATTTTTGGGTCTAGGCACTAAATCCCAAACTTGATTTCTTTCAAATTGATTCAATTCATCTTGCATAGCTAAAATCCAGTATTCATCAGTTAAGGCTTCTTCAGTACTTTTAGGTTTAATTTGAGAAATGAAAGCACAGTTTATCATCTAATCTCTTAATTGTCTTATGGTTTTAACTTTCTCTTGAACATCCCTAATTACTTGATCAACAGGATGATTCCTTTGATATCTTTAAGCTCTAGGGAGTTCTTGAGACATTTCTTCATTATTCTCATTCTCAAAATCTTTCTCCTGAGCATCTTCCTCTATATTAATAGATTCAGATATTTTTGGAGGTTCAAATTTATCTTCTTCAAAAAGATCTAAGTTCTTAAAATTTGAAATAAGATTATCTTCATCAGTGACATGCTTAGAAACAGTTTCATTTTCAATAAACACTACATGTACAGATTCTTCTACTAATTTAGACTTTCTATTAAAAACTCTAAATGCTTTACTCTTATTAGAGTAGCCTAGAAATATACCTTCATCAGATTTGGTATCAAACTTACCCAAATTCTCCTTTCCATTGTTGTGGATGAAGCACTTACAGCCGAATACATGTAGATGTGAGAGATTGGGCTTTCTTTCTTTGTACAGGTCATAAGGAGTCTTCCCCAAAATTGGCCTGATGTAGGCTCTATTAATGATGTAACTTGCTATGTTTACTACATCAGCCCAGAATACTTGAGAGAATTCCTTTTCATTCAGCATTGCTCTTGCCATCTCTCCAATTGTTCTGTTCTTCCTTTCTACCACTCCATTTTGTTGAGGAGTTCTTGGAGCTGAGAAGTTGTGATCAATTCCATGCTCATCACAATACTCCAGGAAGTATGAATTTTCAAACTCTCCTCCATGATCAGACCTGATAGATAACAATAGAAATACCTTTCTCATTTTTCACTTTTTTAGCTAAGGTTACAAATGCATCAAACATATCACTTTCTTAGCTAAGGTTTCACTCTTGGAGAAAAGAAATAATGTCCAGGTAAAACTAGAGTAATCATCCACAATCACAAGAACATACAAATTTCCACCAATGCTCTTAACTCTAGATGGTCCTATCAGATCCATATGTAATAGTTGCAGAGGTCTAGATGTGGTGACTACATTTTTAGATTTAAATGATGATTTAGTTTGTTTTCCTCTTAGGCATACATCACATTCTTTGTCTTTTTCAAAAGAAAATTTTGGTAGGCCAGTGACTAACTCATTTTAAACCAGTTTTGATAGTTGATTCATGTTGACATATGCTAACTTTCTATGCCACAACCAACTATCATTATCTTGAATAATCAAACAGACAGAATCTAAGAGAGGAAGTTCATCAAGATAAATAGTATAATAGTTACCATCCCTTTGAGCCTTTAGGATTACTTTGTGATCACTTTTTCGGCTAACCAGGTAGAACTTTGAGTCAAACAGTGCCTATTTTCCTTTGTCACATGTTTAACTCACGCTTAGCAGATTGTGGTTGAGGCCAATTACAAACAGCACCTCTTCAATGGATGTTTCAGGATTCTTACCCACAATGTTAATGCCAACTATTTTGCCATATTGATCATCTCCAAAGGTCACCTTTCCTCCTTTCTTGTCTCTAAAGGTGATGAACTTCTCCTTATCACCAGTCATATAACTTGAGCAGGCACTGTCCATATACAATTTATTGCTCTTTCTAGCTTTAAGACAAACATGTGAGACAAAGTTCATATTTTCTTTTTAGGTACCCAAATTTGCTTAGGTCCTTTTCTGTCAGTAGTATTTTCCCTAGATATAGATGTACCTTTAAGAATCTATTTAACCTTCTTATCAAGTCCATTTTTCTTTAAAGCACATGAACTGGAAATATGTCCCTTCTTGTTAAAAAAGTGACAGGTGGTAAAGGGACTACTGGATTGAGATGTAGGAAGAAAACAATACAGATAATATTTTTGTTTTACATGCTTTGGTTGATCATAGGATTGAATATGTCGTGAAATATGATCTTTCTTTTTTATTGCCACTTGCATGCACAAAATATCTCATATACACATTTTGATTTTTCTTTCTAATCTTTTCTTTTACCACACAAGGGTCATAGCCAAGTCCAGCCTTTCCCTGTGTTATTCTCTAACTTCCCATTAAAGCAAATAATATATCTTTTCCTTTTGTAAGTCTAGACATGCTTTTCACCAAATAGTCATTGGTTTGCTTTAATTCAATGCATGATTTACAGCAAGCAGATTCAGCAATATGCAGAAGAGCAGTTTTAGAGATGTTATGCTGAGATTCTAACTTGTTAATCTTTCTCTTAGCTTGTTTGAGTTCTTTGGCAGTCTTAATGAACTCATCATGCAATTCATGAAATGCAACCAGTAACTCAGTATAGGAAGGTTCAAATTCATATACCTCATCTTCCTGATCACTGTTGGATGGGATTTCAACTTCTCCAGATGTAAGTGCCATCAGACATATGTTGGCAATTTCATCTTTATCATCTTCTTCTTCATCTGAGTTGTTACCCCAAATTGAAGAGATGTATGCTCTTTTCTTCTTGCCTTTGTCTGTAGCGTTCTTTTCTTTTTCTTGCTTCTTGAGGAATTGTGGACAATCCCATTTGATATGTCCCTACTTCTTGCACTCGTAGCAAGTGACATGTTCTTTTCCTTCTTTATTGCTATCTCCAGCTGCTTCTTTCTTGAAAATTTTTTTATTTCTATTCTTGATGTAAAATCTTTCAAATTTTCTAACCATCATAGCCAGAGTTTCTTCATCTAGCTCATCTCCATCGTCAGATTCTTCTTCCTTCTCGTCAGCAGCTTTCAGAGCAAGACCCTTCTTCTTTCTGTCTTGTCCTGCCTCTTTGAGAGCCTTTATTTTTCCTTCATATTCTTTAAGGCTACCGAAGAGGGTTGTGACAAATACCATTGATTCTCCTTTGGCTTCCTCTATTGTTGTTACTTTGGGTTGCCATTCTAGAGGAAGAGCTCTGAGGATCTTTCTGACTTTTTCTGTCTGAGTGTACTCCTTGCTAAGACTTTTCAATTGATTCACAATAAGGGTGAATCTCTTTTGCAGTTCTTTGATACTCTCACCTTCAACCATTCTGAAGCTCTTGTATTCTCTTATGCAGGAGTTCAATTTGTTTTCTCTAACTCCACTGGTTCCTTCATGAGCAATTTTAAGGGTGTCCCACATATCCTTGGTTGTGGAGTATTGTGAGACCCTATAAAATTTGTCTTGATTCAATGCACTGACCAAGCAGTGTTTTGCTTTGAAGTTCAGCAAGACTCTTCTCCTATCTTCCTCGTTCCATTCAGCCTCTGGCTTCTCTCTGTACTTCCTATCATCCTACTATGTTATTGGGACAAAATCTCCCTTCTGGATGACAGACCATATGTCTAGATCAATGGACTGGAGATATATTTACATTCTCATCTTCCAATATCCATAATGCTCTTTACTGAAGCCAGGTGGTCTATTTGTGTTATTTCCCTCTGGTAGTATACTCTCTCCAAAGCCAGCCATTGTTCTTCCCTGACTGTTAAATCCTTTGTTTGGAAATGTAGGCTCTGATACCACTTGTTAGATATGCTAGCTTCCTAAGAGTAGGGTGAATTGGGAAGCCTGAAATCTTTTTCAAAATGTCAATAAAGTGAAGAAACCAAAGGTGACAGTAAAATAGAGTATAAACGAATAACAAGTAAAAGTAGTAATAGAATAGGGAAGACACAGATGTTTATCCTGGTTCGATCTTTCAATCTTGACCTATGTCCAGTCCTCAAGCCATCACTTGAAATTTTCAACTATCTTGCAAGAATTCAGTGGGCTTCTTATAAATGCCACAGTACAGCTATGATGCTCTGTTTTTAGAGCTCATACTTTCTCTCTTTGCACTTTAGCTAAGTGCTTCCCCAATCCCTTGTGATATCCCCTCATAAGAAAATCTGTCTTCCAGATGAAGATAAGATTGTTTACAATGGATAAACTCTCTTAATCAGAGTGTATATGAAAGTTGGAGTACAAAGAATGAAGTGTGTGAGAGTAAAAGACTTTGAATTGATGATTTGACAGAGTTTCAGTATATACAAGGTTAATATCTATTTTACAACTTCAAATGATATTTTATTTATAGATTTAGGTCTCAACTATACGTTAGAGACAAAATCTTTCCGTTGGAGAAGTTACCTAACGGTTACTCTGAAAAACTATCTGTTCACCAACAGCATTTAATGCTTTTGACATCCAAAGTTCGAATTTTGGTTAATCAACAGATGAATTTCACAGAAACTGAAAGTTAAAGATTTTAATGTTGAACATTCAAAGTTTGTCTGTTATGAAGCAAAGTTCAAATTTTGATCTTTGAAAAATGTTTCTATTAGTGGAACATACGAATTTTCAAGTAAAAAGTTCTTCTTAAATGTGTGAACAATAGTTCCATTTTTCTACAGTGCCTTCGAAATTTGAATTTTAATACCCAAAATTCGTCTGTCAGTGAGTCGTTAATAAGGCACAATAGTTCATCTATTCAAAATTCAAATTTTCAAAATGCGAAGTTCGTCTGTCAGAGAAAGCTCTTTTCAAACTTACTTCAGAGTTCGAATTTCTGAATATCATTATTCGTATGTCAACATATTATCATAACAGACTCACACGTTTTTTTTTTTAATTTGAATTTTCATGTTCAAAGTTCGTCTGTCAGTAAGCCATTTTGATGCTCTTTCCACACTCAGTTTTTAGATGAACTTTGACATATCCTCAGACGATTTTTTCATTTTTTATAAGTTGTATTTTGTCTAAAATTTGAAATTTCAAAAGTTAAAGTTCATTTGTCAGAGAAAGTTCTTTTCAGACAAGATTCAAAATTTGAATTTCTCAAGACAAAGTTCGTCTATCAGAGAAGGCTCTTTTCAGACTTGTTCATTTTCAATACGAAATTCGAATTTCCATAGCCAAAGTTCGAATTTTCAAAACAGCATATTAGTATAAATGTTTCAAACTTTGTCTGTTAGTGGGTGTTTTTCAAATATTCCATGGATTAATATAGAATCATAGTTTTAAAATATCTTTTTGCCAATTCAAAGTTTTTTGCTCAATTTAATCATGGCTGTAGATTCTACATCTATTCTTATGCTGGTTTTTCTTGAATTTCTCCACTTGAGATCATTTGTGCACCTTTGATATCTTCTCTCCAAGCTCTAGAAAGTTGGTTTGGAATCATCAAAATACTTGATTCAACACAAAGAAAAGCTAAAAGGAATGAAGAAGGAAATGATGATTGAGTTATTTATGGAGGCTATGAAGTGTTGCTTTGAAATTATACACAAAATCATGAATGAAGTTTTAATTCTATATCTTCTTATAATTATGTTCCTTTGAACTTCTTTTGATGGTTGGAATGTATAATGAACATGTTTTGGCAATGTAGTAAAGATATGAGAGTAATTATTATATGTATTTTGCATAAATTACCCATTTGGTGTACTGAAAAATTTAGGAAGGGTAATTTTGTCTAGAATAAGGAATAATGATTGATTAGTAATTAGTATATGGAAAGTAGACATAATGAGCTTTCTATGAAGACCAAGATTACTCAAATTACTTAAGAACGGAAAGAGTTATGAATTTCAAAAATTATAATTAAAAATCTGGATATTTTTAAAAGTGTTGAATGAACAGTAAAATCTGAATATGAATTGGCACAATAAATGTTTTGTTTCATACTTTTCCCATGTAGAGTATGATTTAAACTATTTTTGGAAACTTGAATCACTTCATACCATTTTTTTAGAATTAGTTATGATTTTTAAAAGTTCAACAAAAAAAATGGGATGACCAAATGAATAGTAATCCTAGAAATGAAATTTTCTGTTTTGGTCTTTTAAGTGATTCAATCCTCTAAACCTATTCAAATGGACTCTAAATGAAGTCTTATATATGAGAAATAAGTGGTGAAGGTAAGGTCTGACAAAAACCCTTGAGGTTGACCTTCTCAAACCTATACGTAACTTTCTTGATCACACTAGAATTTGGAAATGACACGTATTTGAACATTTACTCCCTCCTGGCACCCTTTTGCAAATTGCTAACATGTTGTCCTATTGCTGCTTCAACATGGCAACTTCAGGTTCCTTCACACTATCAACACACCTTCAATATGCCACTTCAGGAATGGTTGTTGACAAATATTCATTCCAAGTTAGTTGATAAATCGTGGCAGTTGTTTTTTGGCATAACTTATTGAAAGTTAGTTGATAAATCTATGGCATTATTTCTATGGTTTGTAATATTGTTAATCACACTATTAGAGTCGAGAGGGTTCTTCATGTTTTTGATAGAAGACCCCTCATTTGACTTCTCTTGTCTGTATAGGTTTTTTGCTCTTCCCTTGTAACTATTGTTTTTTTTTTTGTAGTTATAATTTCCCCTCTTTATTAAAAAAATGGAAATAGAGTTGTAAATTTGAAGTAAGAAAATTGCAATTTTTTTTGGGAGGGGGGGGGGAGAGTTTGCAAACCACACTGAAATAATTCATAGTAAAAATTTGGATATGAGTTGCACATTTAGAGTAACTAAGTTGCAAATTCTAAAAAATAAGTTACAAATCACTTGAACAATTTATAGTAAAAATTTAGAAATTAAGTTACAAATTTAAAGTAATCAAGTTGTAAATCCTAAAAAGGAGTTGTAAAATATAGAAACAATTTATAGAACTGAGTTGCAAATTCAAAATAAGTAGGTTGTAAAATCTAAAAGGAAATTGTAAAGCACTACAATAATTCATAGTAAAAATTTGGAAAATGAATTGCAAATATACAGTGAGTAAATTGAAAATTCCAAAAAAGAAGTTGCAAACTTTAAAAATAATTCACCATAAAAATTTGGAAATCAAATTATAAATTTAGAGTAATTAAATTGCAAATTTTGAAAAAAAAAGTTATAAATCAATGAAAATCCAATAGTAAATATTAGGAAACTAGGTTGCAAATTTAGAGTAGTTTGCAAATGTTGGGAAGGAAGTTGCAAACCACCGGCCACTAGTGATCATTCATTGGCCATTGACTAATCTTTGGCTAGCATTAATTAGCTGCTAGCCGCTGTTGACCGGTAGTCGGCATCATAGAGGGTGAGGGTTGGGTTAAGTTTTGAGGGTATTTTGACCACGTCACATTTCAATTTTAAAATATTTGGTTATTTAACATAATTAATTATTCAATTTATCTCATTTTATAATTATTTACTAATTTTGATTCCAATTCATAATTGCCTTTTTAAATCTCTGGGCATACTTACCAATGTCAACATTCCAAACCTTATTGCACCTATCTATAGTTGGGTGCATTATTGCTCTCACCCTTATCATCACCGCTCTAAATGCTTATTTTATCATGAAGTATTTTAGTGGATATGAAAATTAAGGCCCTTAGAGAAATGTAAAGGCAATTATAATATTGATTTTGGTCATTTTATATTGAAGGAAATAAATTAATTAAAATTTTTTTTAAGTTATTCACATTTTTTTATTCGTAAATTAGGAGAATCCCTCAACGGCAATAAGGACTAATCTCTCTTGTGATATTAAGAACAAAAAATATACACATCCAAACTAAATTTACTTCATGCACAAGAGTTGGATATCAAACTCTTAACATCTCATGACAACTTATATCACTCATGCCAATCTGAGTTGATATTTACATTTTTGTTTTACTTTTAATTATAAGAAGAATTTCCTTAGAATTTGAATTCGAAGACTCTAAAATTTTAATATTAAATACTCTTAAAATTTTGATAATAATTATTTTTAATATTATTTAAAATAAATTTTCAAATATTTTTAAAATATCAACTTCAAAATTAAATATTTAAAATTTATTTTATCTACTTTTTATATTAAAATTTTAAATATTCCTTCAATTAATTATCATCAATCAAACTAGCTAGGTTCAATCAAACAACCCATTGTAAATTAGCTGGACATATTTCTTTGCACATCCTACAAATTTTGGTTACACTATTTATGACTTATAGATAGTGTGATTTGTTATATATTTTGTTATATAAATTTTAATAATTAATAACTGCATCGATTTAATTTTAAAAATATTGAGAATGGCATAGTTTTTATTTCAAATGAATAATAATAATCTTGATTCAGGCCCCCCAAAAAAAGCCAATGATCTTTTGCGGCCAAAAAATACAATGATCTTGATGGGCCCCTTGCTAAACAAATTGGAGGCCCAAAAAAAGATGCCCCTAACTTCGGTTTCCATTTTCTCTATACAATCCATACATGTACTAACACACTTTTGGCAGTGTCCAAGGCTTGGACTTCACCTTCAATGTTAGCACTGTTCGTTGGGCTCAGCTTCAATCCACTCTTATTAATCGGTCATATTGGCTAATTCAATAACCAACACCAGATGGGTTGAGTAGCAGGCAACTTAACACCTCAAGTAAGATTTGGAATTTTTTGTGGCAGATAATTATGTAAAAAAAATTAAATAGTGGCTAGTTCAATCTCCAAGTATCTTACTCTATGTCTTCTCTTTTATATCATGCACCCTAACTGTTTGTTAAATTGTCGACTCCTGATTGCTAAGAGAAGATTGGTAGTGTATTGCTATAATTCATCTTCTAAGTTCGCATTCACGCAAACGGTACTTTATGTCTTCTTAATCTGGTTGCTAGTTTTGTTCTCTACTATATATATATAGAAGGGCTCCCAGACTGCATTTCAAATATCGACGACGAATGGGCTTTTAACCCATTGATCGCAAATTTTTTGCTTCTCAAATTAGGAGGATTTAATCTTCTCAACCTCATAGCACAAGCATTGAGCCATTGACACGAAATATTTCACCTGTCAATGAGGATACTTATGTCCACATTTTAGCCCTTCATGTCCCTTTTCCTTCCTGTAGAGCTAACTTGATGTTTTAAGTTTCTTCTTAATAGCAAACACCTAAAAGCCGCACCTTTTTCCTATTATATTTTAATATTCCTTCCCCCTTTTTTTCTTTTCAGTACAAAAGGTTATGAAAAAATCATACAAGGAGGGCTTTTAGCGCGCATGAGAATGATGCTCATTGTAGTAAGAAATAACGAGATTTTGACACCCTATAGGTGTTTCAGAAAGCAACATACAATCCTTGCCCTGTTTTACATTCCTTTGCAGACTAGCATTGTTGTTGATTATTTGGATAATTGTTTTGCTTATCATAGGCTGTAAAGTGATTAATCTATATTCATCTATGTGCACTTCTCATTTCTACATGAAATTCACAAAGGGTAATGTGGACAACTCGGAAAAGTCAAGTTGATAAGAAAGGAGAGCTTCCATTCTCACAGGAGAGCTGATTTAGGATTCATGCTTCATCCTTTGTTGCATTTCTGGGCCGAAGGATTCATGCTTCATCTTCTATATATATATATATTTGGGTTAACTTTGGGAAGACAGTGTTGCCTTCTAGGTTGGCTTCATTTTTAAATAGATATCAGGTCTTAAATATTGTACGGAGATGTTAGCTGCTAATTTAGTTTCACATTGACCATGCGCAGAAGGGATACTACTAACACCTATGAGTTACTGTTATGTATATGAACAGTAGCACAGTGACTAAATTAATGGCATTAGGAGCTGAGCTAGACGGTCCTTTAAAACATGAGACCCATGGAAAAGTAATTATTCATTTAACATATAATATCTGATGTTTTCATAGGTTAAAATTGAGGACTGATATAATTTGTTTGGTGATCAAGTTGCAGTAGTAGTGATGTGTATTGATGAGCAGATCTTGTTGGAACAATGATATAGGAAAAGGAATTTGGGAGAGAGTGCAAGAGGATTAGAGGAGAGAAAAATGAAGCTTTCTATATTAGCGAAGCTCTTCATACCAAAAAGAAAAGAATAGTATTATTTGATATGAAGTAATTCAAGTGAACTAGTCTCTTCCAAATAATTATATTTGGGAACTAGGTAACTCTTCGATAGGGCTTATGGGGTGAGGTTATCATGTACTTCATGCCAGTCACACTTTAAATTAATGGGGTATGACAATTTTGTTAAGGCGTTCTATCCATGATGTTTGGTGAATTTATCCTTTGTGGCGTGGAAAAGGGTTGGCATGCTAAACTCTATTATTTGAATTTACTATTTTACAGTGGTCTAGAAATGATTTTCAATTTGGGTTATCGGATTCTTGAGATATATGTAGGTTTTGGATTTTAGTTTCAAAAAAAAAAAACCAAGCTTACCATGTGTAATCATCCATATCAATAAGAAAGTATACTTAAGACCATGAATTGATGGAAGGTTGAATATATAGTCACCATATGGCAACATGTGACAATCCAAAGGCGTGAGAAATTTCTGTAGTGTTGAGAGTGAAAGGCAGTTTTCTTTATTTAGCATAATGACAAACATCCTAATCCTTATTGGAAGTATTACAAGAAAGAAATGGAAATTGTTTCTCAAGAGTGTGAAACAGCATGAAATTAAGGACACTCCTGTATTGATTGGGACCAGACTATGACGAAGCGATATCACCTTGCTTGAAGTGGTATAGTTCATGTAGCTCATTATCACCATGGCTGAATTGATCCTTGAGATCACTTCATGCATCATATAATGCTTTTATCAATCCATCATGCTTTGAGGAATCTTAATTTGGGGACAAGGATCATGTGACCCATGTCCAAAACCACTGTGTGTTGAATCGCTGCCATGGTGAATTGGACTTTGATGTTCAGGACAGAAATGGATCCATTTAGCGTGTGAACCAGAACTTGTTCTTAGATAGAAAAGTCATCTTTTATGAGTTGAGCCCAAGGGTGGTAGCTAGTTTGATCTAGTTAGAACTGGCAAAACTAGAACGAGAGCTGGATTTTCATTGAGATGAATATAGTAGCTAGTTTATGGATCTCACAAATGAACCATGAGATTGAGACGTTGAAGATGTTTTAGCCACGAGAGAAAGCATAGAATTGTGACGCTAGACAAAGGGAGAAAGAAGTTTCGTATATATAGCTCTAATATCATATCACAATGTAGGGTAACACAGAAAACTTAGTTTAACAAAACCTCTATAACTTAGAAAAAGTTTTTTTTTTTTATTCCTCTAACAACCATATTGACTGAAATTTATCTACGTTTAGTTGAATATCATTTCATAGACTTAATGCGGGCATCTTGATCCACAGGATATGTACGTATCCCAGGGCCAGGGTCATTAAACCTTAGATTCCAAACGATTAATAAGACGATGTATATCGCACTTCCATCTGTTCTCCACTAACAGAAAAATTAAACACTGATATTTTTATTATATATTGTCACATCATAATCCTTCAGATAAAGCTCGATCCTTACAGCATAACTCTCTCGTGTGCCCTAATTTTTGTGCTTCTCTTAGAGGGAGAAAAAGCAAAACTGACTACTAATTAATATATTGTTTGCATAGTAAGGAGAAGAGATTTGAAAGCAGCCCATGAAGATTTAATTATATGATACAAGGGAAGACAGGTCTTTATGATGACAAATCAATCCACTAACTAATTAAATTGGTAGCTCTTCTTATACTTCCAAATGGGTGGGAACATCTTGGACCCAGAGAATAAAGGGAAATCAAATCAACTTTGAAAAAATTTACAACGGATTTACACGAACGCATTGCAAAATTCCACCGTCAAATCTCCACCTTAGAACAGTAGTTAATCAGCTAGGGGGGTCCACAATTAAGGTGATTAGCACGTGAAGATATATCATTATTTAATTTGCTCAAGTACATTTAATCTGTGAAATGATTTAACTTGAATTTAATGGAGGATTAACTTGGCTCCTAGTGTTTGTTAAAGGGGGAGCAATAATCAGTAAATCAAAGAAGAAAAGACGAGGTGTTAGATTCTGTAGTCGCTGGCGTGGGGAAGAGAGTCGTAAGAAAATAATAGAAAAGATTGTATATCCAAATCTAGTAACTGTGTTTTTCTAAGTATATGGAGGTAAAAAGAGCAGACACCCTTCACACTTTTCTGTTATTTGCTAATAGTTTTCGTTTCTGGAAATTGTTTTCTTCCAGATTCAGACAAACAACAACGCTGGTGACACTGTCTGCACCTGGGAAAGGAAAGGGTTTTATTTGACAGTTTTAGCCTATAATTATAATGGATAAAGTTTCTTTTTTCTTTCTTTTTTAATTGAAGGTCATTTAGTGATTCTATTCTTGGAGGATGTGTTGAATTTGTGATACAACTTATAATGCAACATAAGAAGATATAGTCTTTATGAATATTAAATTGAAGGTTAATAGATAAAGTCTTTCTAATATTAGCTAGTGACATTATGTAAATACCTAGCCAGGGTCATGTATCCATATCTTATAAAAAATCATATATCTATATTAAATATTAGGATACATATTATCCAAGATTAATGCAATCTTGGATGTATTTGGTGTTTATGCATATGAAAAGCCTTCTACTTAATGACTTCAATTAATTGGATTCACGAATATTAGAGGAAAGTTAAGAGCCAAACTCTTTAATAAGTTAAATCGTGAAGGCTATAATTATAATAAGGCACTCTGTCCCTCTCTTCATTCACCATTAAATTTGAGGGACTCTTATTATCTCATAAGTATTACTTCCTCTGGTTCATATTATAAGGCATATTATATGATAAATTTTTTGTCCAAAATATAGAGCATTAGATATTTTTTTTCCATTTTACTCATGTATTTAATATTTTATCTCTCTTCATTTATAATTCTCCAATGACAATAGAATGAGGTATTTAATAAGGGTAAAATATGAAATGCATGTATTTTTTACATTGATTTGAGTTGAAAAAGTGATTTTCTTAATATACGTGTAATTAATATAAAATGTCTTATAATGTAGATTGGAGGGAGTATAATCGTATTTGAATGAAAAGTGAAAAGGCCAAGGCGCTAATTAATTTTCTAACACTTGTTTACGTTTACTATAGAGTTGAAACTGTTACACCGACGGTATATAATATTCGATTTGTTTTTTTATTTTCACATTTGTCTTGCTTAAATATTTTGTGTAAGCATTGTAATTTATATGTGATTGTAATCTAGGGAAAAGATCCAAATATAAAACTTTCTACTAAGATGCCTTTCTTTCAAAGCAATAAATCTTTGTTTAATCTTTCTAGATTTTATTGAGTTAGCTTTGGCAAAAACAGTCCTTAAACCGTTGTTGCTTTATGTTTTGTGTGTGTCCATGAGAGAGAGAGAGAGAGAGAGAGAGAGTTAAGAGTAGTTTATTTGGTGAAGAATTTGGAAGGACTTTTTTTTTTATTACTATATACTTCTTCCATCCCATATTATTATAAAGGAATAAACCCATATTATAAGGCAATAAATGAGGGAATTTTCTTATTCATAGTATAAGGCAATATGTAGTAATTTGTCATTTTTATTTCTTATTTATTGTATTATTAATATTATAACTTGTGTTATATTTAATAAAAGATGTGGAAATAATAAGGGTAAAATTGAAAATTTTGAGCTTTTTTTGTAGAAGTTTAAGAATATAATAACTGCTTATTAATATATATAAAATCTCTCCCATTGCCTTATAATATGAGATGGAAGAAGTAATTATGAAGGAAGGAAAAAAAAATGATAAAGTTGGGGTGAACCTAGAGACAGGATATGTTGGTAATTGCACCATGTAACAGTTGCATGATCCTTGTCTATTGCCTAGGAACTTGTGGTGGAGAGAAAGCAAGACCCAAGAAGAAGAAACTAGCATAGGCTTTATTAATTTGGAGTTCTCTTCTGTCTCTCTCATTCGCGTTGCCTGCAATGACTACCAAAGATCAGCAAATATATATATATATATACCATATTATATTAGAAGCAACTAGAAGTAGATCTATGTCTTACATGAAGTCAGAGATAAAGTCCCTCTACAAAACTTTAATCACAAGATCTCTGCCAGTGCCAGTGTTCCGAGCTAAAGTTTGCAATTGCATACCAAACTATACCAATATTATGATCCACTCACAACATTCGCCACTGAAATGATCAACAAATGCTTCAACCAGCAGCAAGCAACCTAATTCTGTTTGGAAAACTGTGAACCCATATAACTCAATCATATCTATGAAGTACATATAGTGGAAAGGCAGTAAAATTTCACCAAAAGAAAAACTTTTTTAATACAAAACCATATTTATATATTGAACTAGATTCTTTTCCTTTCCCCATACTTATTTATATATTGAACTAGATACTTTTTCTCTGTGCATCCGCATGGAGCACATGGTGAATGTTTTGTTTAGTTTTAAAAGATATTGAATTCAAAAAGAATCTTATCACCAAATACCCTATTCCACCTGCAAAAGAAAAAAAGAATAAATGAATGAGAAAAAATGAGACTTACCCAAATAGAAAAGAAAAAAAAAAGAAAAACAAAAAAGAAAAGAAGGGTATGGAGCCTGAGGATGAAGCTACACTTTTTGACTAATGTACAATGTGACTCTATCTTCCTTTATATTATACATTGATTATAGGCATGCATATAGCTAGTTGAAGTCAGCCTCTCTTCCTTGCTCACCATTTTGAAGGATATAAGGCTATATTTGGTAAAAGTGAGTTATTTTTAAGAAAAATAAAGCAAGAAAATAAGAGCAAGAAAAGATTTCCATAAAATGGTTAGTTTTGTCCGTAAAAAACTAGCATAATATGTACCAAATATCTACCAAATCGGGCGTAAATCACAAGACAGCCAAGCTGCATCTTTCGCATGATCAGGCCAGTACTTAATATGCCAACATCAAATCCATTGAATGAAAAAGGGAAACAGGTAGGGATAATACACACATACATACACATATATAGCTTTTGTCTGTGTGCGTGTGGGAAGGGAAAAGGGAGCTCCCTTCAGTCCAAGTATGGGAAGCATAAGATTCAATTTGTCTCCCGCTTCATTCACTCATTTACTGAGTATCTAATTCTATTCTCCCTTTTTGGTTCACTCAGTATTTGTATGAATGACTCGGCAGCTAATTAAATCATCATACCCCCCATTAATGGACCGAAGAAAGCTCCCTTCTTCTTCATCACCATCTCCATCATTATGTGCTAGCTCCTTCAAATCGTCTGCAAAATTTCACACAGATCCATCATAGTGATGAAGTTTTGCTTAGTTTGATCAAAAGAAAGTAGAGAAAGAAACGAATTCTCACAGAAAAAAGTTGATATATTTGAAGACCACAGAGTGAGACTCATTGCATGCCATCACAATCTCTCTCTCCTCTTTGTCTCTCTATCTCTTTCTCGTTTTTGCTCAGAGTTATGAGAGAACCAAGGCCCTCTTTATACACTTACAAGAGTACATCGACCCAGGTACACGTACGTACGTATAACGTTTAAAATATGCATATTGGAGAACAAAACAAAAATGGGTGAGCAATTTCTTTTCTTTATTAATGGAAAGAGAGTTATTCATATTCTTCTTGCTACCATAGTAGACCTACCCATTTGTATTTCCATCAGCATCGATCTCTCCTGATCGAGTTAAATATATATAAAGCAAAAGAAATAAAGCAGGAAAGGTGCTCTGCGGAAAAAAGGAAAAGAAAAAGAATACAAAATCCATAAACACACACGCATCTGGTTGATTTGTTTTCTTATATATATATATATATATAGAACTTAAATTGAACTTCTAGCTAATTCTCCTTCGGCCTCAACCATCAATTTAACTTAATAATAAATATACAATAACGCTTTATATATATATATATATATATGACAGCATCGCCGTATATCGTTTTGTTAATTTACAGCAATTCTGCATAAGCTTTCCAAATGGATACTGCAACTTAAGCTGGAAAAGAAGGATTCTTCTGCGGCCCAACTTTCTATTAAGAAGATTAATTTTCTTTTGGCTATAAAGTTTTCGAAAAAAAGAAAAAAAGAAAAACCCGTAAGGTTTGTTTTATGCTTTCGCATGTACTAGAAATATTTCCAGTTTATAAGCTAGTAGAATCTATTAAAAAGACAGATGAAACCCTAGAGATTCCACCTGAAAACTAAAATATACAGAGGGTGAAAGACAAAGCTTTTGGAGGGGTATAAACCTATTTTGACAAGACCTGAATATCTTTTTGTGTCTGCCATGTAATATATGAAAAGAGAGCGAGAACATTCAAATCTTATGATGATCATGTTATATATATAACCCAATGAGATTAAATTAAACAGAAATCAATAAAGATGAGGATGGTAAGAAAAGTAGAAAAAAAGCTAGTGAATATATAGGACGATAATTAATGAGTACTTATTTAGGGGAGGGTTAAGGGGAGTAGTACTGGCCTATCTCCCCCGTTTTTTATACCATTCGGTCTTTAAAATAGACATAAAGTCCCGATTAATTCATATCAAACAGGGTCAAATTACTTAATCACCTAATCCCTTGAACCAATTGTCATTGATAATTTTTTTCTTTTATAATACTAAAGAAAAGCCTGTAATTTATATTTAACAAAGAGTATGATGATGTTTTTCCTCTCATAATTAAAAATATTTAGCCCTTACAAGATATTTTTAGATCCGTCCCTGCACATAGATTGGTGATCTTCTAACTGAAATTTTGAAACCAATCCCAAGTACCCAAATTTAGCTAGAGAAAGTGTACTAATGTTTTTTCCCAAAAAAAGGGTGCTAAATTATATTTCATATTCACTTTCTTTGTGTTATATATTAAAATCAATTCTTTTATTATTTATTTAAACTTAGATAGGTAAGCTTATATACTTAATGTACTTTAATCCAATCAAATCATGAGAAGTGGATTTTACCATGTATTATTTATTTCATAACTATCTTTTATTATCTATATTGTTAATTTATTTTTAAATTTGAAATCAATATGTTTTAATTTGATTTGATAAAAGTAAGTTAAGTATATAAGTTTAAAGCAAAAGTGATGTTTTGGTCCTTTAATTTTGTTACCAATTTCATTTTGATTCTTTAACTTTATTAAGTTTCATTATAATCCTTTAATTTCAAAAATTGAGTCCTAATTCTTAACACCATGAAATATTTAATGGAAAATGATAGTTTGGCATTTTAAAAACTGACTTATTAGTATTTGTATGTAGTCAATTTTATAATTATACTTGAAATATTTTTTAAAATAAATATTGTAATCTTAAAAATAAAATAATTATAATTGAAATATTTTTAAAAATAAATCTTGTTAACTTAAAATTAAAACTTTAACCATCATGCGTTGCGTTCTTGGTTATAGGTAAAAGGATGGGTTGATTTGATTAGTTAAAACAATTTTTACGAGTGTTTCTAATTTAATTTATGAATTATAGTTGAACACTAAATGCTTTTTTATAAATAAAATATTTTTTAAATTTTAAAAAAATTAAGATCATTATTATTTATTTTAATATTTTAAAATATTTTAAGTATAATTATAAAATAAAGGATTATAAGCTAAATTATAATTTTCTGTTTAATATTTAACAGTGTTAAGAATGAGGTAATTTTTTTTGTATTTAAAAGTTAAAGAATTACAATGAAAATTTTTAAAATTAAAGGACTAAAAAAAATTTGACCCAAAATTAAAGGATTAAATGCTCACTTTTGCCTAAATAGGTAAGTTTTCTCCTTATTATTTTATCCTAATCAAATCCTACGATGATCATCTCATGTGACTCAATAAGATTAATAAGATGACAAGAAAAGTAGAAAACGACCTGTGAATTTATAGGACGGACATTAACATCTAATCCAAGATGGGTATATAGGAGGGCCAAGGGAGATGCTGATTCACTCGCAATTTCTTTTTTAAAAGAAAGGCTTTATAATTAAGGTTAAAAAAAAAAAAAAGACAGATGAAGTTTTGTCCTTTCAATGTTGGCCAGAGAGAAATTTTCGCTCCCCATCAATTAAATGATCTAAATCTGTCCTTCCATTCAGATTTAGATTCCTGAAGTGCCAAAATCTGTCAGAGTGTTCAAATGCAGTGTATTAGGGAGAAAAAATTAAGTAAAATAATAGTACAAAAGTAACATAAACATTTTGAATTTACTACACAGAAAAATCATTTTCTTATGAAAATTTCTCTCATGGCCATAAATGTTTAGAGAATTTCTCCAAAGAAATCATTTTAAGGAGATTTGTCATAGATTTTCTTATAAAAACAGGGTAGAAAGAAAATTCCATGAGAAAATTATGAGAAAAATCACAAGAATTTTTGCGCGTTGTGGCACGAATTCAGCACCAAATGTTCTCATAAATAACATTGGTGAGGAAATTCATGAGAAAGCGTGAAAAGGGAAGAAAATAAAGTGAAAAAAATCTTTAAAACAAATCTTCTCACGACCACAAAACCATATGAGAATTTAATTGATTTAACTTGGTCCTTCTTGTTTCTTCTCATTTAATTTGTTTTCCTCACGACTTGCACTCCGTGAGAAAATTACTTTGGTTTTCATATTGTAGTTGCTAAAGTACTTGTTTTACCTTTAGTTGGCTGTTATTTATAATATATTAAAAGTGCAGCTTGCTGTTTTTTATATTGATATATTAATTGTATCAATATAGATTTTATTATATATATATATACACGTGTGTGTGTTAATATCTATGATGTATAAATACCATACGAATATCGGATTCGATGCATATCCAATACGTTAATATAGTTAAATCTAAATATATAAGATACTATACTTTTAAAATACGTATATCCAAAATAATTCATAAAACACAAAAAATATAATTGTAATAAAAAATTCAATTATTAACACACTTATAGTCTTTTAATAATATTGAATACCCAAAGTATAATATGAAGTTGAAAATAGTCAAGGAAGCAATGGTGTTAAACCCTATGGGAATATATGGAGTATAAGTAGATAAAGAATAAAAGAAATCTATTTAGATTTTAGATAAAAAAAATCTATTTTTATGATAAAAAATATAACATAATATTTTTTGAATAGTTTTTATAATAAAAATAATTTTTAATTGATAAATGAATATAATATTTATTTTAATTTCTAAAATAATGTCATGAAGTATATAAAAAATATCGAACTGTATCGATCTGAATTCAATACATATCAGATACGTATCAAAAATTATTTTTTTATGTTTAATATAAATAATAAATTGGATACTTCGTAGATACATATCGAAGGAGTATCGATATGTATTAGTATTAAAAAAGTATTTGATATGAATACTTCAAGTAATTTGAAATATCGGTATATTATAAATTAATATTGATGCTAATGAGACATGTTCCCTATGCATTTTAGACAATTTAATTACTATCACTTTTAGTTAAAATTATATAATTTTTCTATTATGCTACATGGAAGAGATAATAACTTTTTGAGGTTTTCCGAAAATTGTACCCACTATTGAAATTGTCGGGAAAAAAAAAAAAGCTGGGCCCAATAAGATGCGTGGAGAAAATTGGAAAGATAAGACAGTTGCATATATGGAGGTCCAAAGTAGCCGCAGCGTACGTTTGGATAATTAATTTCTTTATGTAATTACACATCCATAAAGACCATAACTGATTTTGATTGACAATATCCAAATAAAAATTAATTCTCTCAAATTCAATATTTAGAAAACCGTTTT
Source organism: Adenanthera pavonina (assembly GCA_026686845.1). Lineage (NCBI taxonomy): Eukaryota > Viridiplantae > Streptophyta > Magnoliopsida > Fabales > Fabaceae > Adenanthera > Adenanthera pavonina. Next base: position 20,967,879 of record JAIVEN010000022.1, on the reverse strand, counting down.
CAAATAGAATGCATGATCAACCAAACTCACTTTTGATCAAAATTAATTTTAGAAATTATGTTTGTCCACCTCCAATTCAAATGGACACACAATGTTGATGTTGAGTTTTGAATAGTGTAACTTATTATAATTTTTTTTATGTATTTGATATATATATGATAATGATATTAAACAAATTTTCCCATGCATGGTATGGTATGGAGTTTAAAAACAAACCAGCGCTGCTGATAAAAAAAAAAAAGCCTACACTATTTATAATCTAAAAAAAAGTACAATTTGCTAAGGATTATATATATATTGATATATTAATGATACTCTCTCGATTTCAATTTATAGGATATTTTTAATTAACGCATACACACTAAAAGTAATAATTAATAACTAAAAAAATTCATTATTTTCTAAGTTATAAGCATTTAATATTATTTAATTTAATATAGTTGATTCATGAATTAAATTTTTTAGTATTAATTAATTTAATATTATTTAAAATAGTTGATTCATGAATGATATTGATGGCATCATATGCTTTAAATACAATACTTATTCCATCTCATTTTATCTATCATTTTAGAAAATTTTAAATGTTTTGATTTATTTGTCCTTTTACAATACCAATGAAGCTTTTTTTTTTCTGTTTTAGTTTTTAATTATAAAAAAAATGGTAGGCAAAATATAACTCATTTTTTAATATTTAAATCAAGAATGTTTGAGTAAAATATCATTAAATGTTACTATAATTTAGGTTATTTAATAATTTTATTAATTTGTACAAAAACTATTAAAGTGATAGATAAAATGGGATATGGGTAAAAGGAATCATCAATAAAAAATTAAAATAAAAACATAAGGAGTCAAAACCGTCTACAACCACAAGCCGAAGTAATGTACCTTATATCGAATTTTATATAGAAATACAAGGCCTACTCCAACTCAAATAACTCTGATCACTATAAATAATTAATATATCCTATAAAATTAAAAAGAAATGTTAAGAAATTTAAGAAAAAAATGTTATCATATCCTCCCTCATATCTTTAATATAAAAGTTTTTAAAAAATTTTTTATCCTTGATATAAGAGTCTTTTGAACATTTAACGAAGCATTAAATGTGATTTTCGAAATTGTCTCTTTCTCCCAGCATTCATGTCAGATAGAGGTTAACAGCTTTTATTAATGATATTTTTGGAATGTTATAGTAATTTTTGACAAATTCAATTCTTCTAACTAATTTTAATTACCCATCTTGATTCACATGATTTTAGTTAAAAAACTTTTATAAAAATAACTAGAGGGTATATATATATATATATATATATATGAGAATTTGGGTCATTATACATATGAATCAATATATAGAAAGCCAAATAGCTTATGAGGAGAAGTTGGTTGTTCTACCGATCAGCGAGCTTTCATCTTAATAAAATGTAAGGTTTGGTCGGTCACCCAAGAGAAGGGTAAATTGGATGATGTAAGATTTTTGCCTAATCCAATTTAACCAAATGTATAGCAGAATAGAGATGAATAGAGTATGATGAGAGAATAGATAAATTAAAGATAAAGAGCAAGATAAAAGAATTTATACTAATTTGGCTCAAACCACTTAGCCTACGTCCAGTTCTCAAGCCATCATTTGAGATTTTCACTATATCTCACAAGTTTGATTCTGACACTTATAAAGTCTCAATACATCCCATACGTTTCAGTAGGCACTTGTGAAGCATGTATAATTTCCTTTAGTGCTTTCCCCATACTAAAATTCTACCCAAAACATAATAGAATTAAAATAATGATTACTGAATGAAAACTTTCTTTTAGAGTAGATGACACATTGAAAGCTTACTTTAATGAGGTAAGTTTAACTATGAATGTTGATATAGAAAGATTTTATAAATTGTAGCAGCATTTTGGCACAAACTCATTTAATTTCGTTACTCATAAGTTCAAATGAGGTTCTATTTATAGATTTGTAGCTTAACTAGTCGTTAGACAAAAGATCTATCCGTTAGACACAAGTTCTAGCTATTACTCTATAGAAAGAGCCATTCAACAACCATATAAAATGCGTCTGACATACTAAAATTTGAAGTTTGAGGCTTAATTGATAAATTTTGCAGAGTCAGCATTGTTATGTGTTTAATGTTGAACCTTGAAATTCATTTGACATTAGGTAACATTTGAATTTCAAACTTGCCAAAGTTATCTCATGTTAGTTTCGTGCGAATTTTCATATTGGAAATGCGTCTGTTATAACACCCTACTCCAACACACATTCATTTTGATCAAAAACTTCGAAAACTAGCCAAACCAAGCTATAAAACCCTAAAACATAACTCCCCAAAACATCACATCTCACAAAAAGCACCAAAAGGCATCAAAATAGGCTGGGGCCATGACCTACTACAGTACTACAGTGGCCTCAGTCGGGTTGTAACACTTCTTGCCATGGCGTCAGCATCAATTTCCATATCAGCAAATTATTGATTTGTTAGCGAACTTTTGACGAGCATAATTCCATGCTCCAACCTTCGATTGACATAATTCCAACTTCTACAAGCCAATCTTGTCCCAATCTTCTCATGGACACTAGTTTCACTCAAATCTAACTCCATATGGAGATTTTGGATACCCAACATCATTTTAGCCACTTTTTGACCAAAACTCACCACAAACCTCCTCCAATTGCCCCCAAAGTTAATTGGACACTCAAGGACCCTTCATTCAAGTCCTATTCAACTTAACAAGCTTGTCCAAGAAGGTTTCATCTCAAAGAAATCACTCCTTCAAGATTTGACCCGCTTGAATCCCAAATTCACATAATGGGCTATATGCCCAAAACTTAAATACCAGGCACAAACTTTTTGGGCTTACACATGACTACTTTGACTAATCAAAATACACTCCAACCATACTCAACACAATGCAGTCCAAACCATCATTACATACATATAACCATCCATTATCATTATAAATATCCCTATCACCATGCAACATTCATCATCATCAACAACATACAACTATCATCATCTCAATATCATTATCTTCATATAATTTAGAAACATACTATACTGCTTAGCATAACATATGACATAACATTACATACACCACCGATGACTTAAAGATTCCTAATGTTGGAGTGACTACAATTTCCTTATCTTCTTCGGACTAGTGTCAAAGCCTTCACCTGCAATGTTAGTCATGGGAGAGAGTGTGAGACAAAGTCTCGGTAATCGAGAACAACCACGTGCAATATATATACTAATCCACACAATCGTGAATATGGTGTAATGAAATGCAAATAAATGGTATGCATGATCTCTCTCATACATGGCTAGAACCACAAGCTGTTATCATCATAAGACATTTCAATAGATGATTCCCTTCTAATAGTTGATGAAGATTGATTCCAAGATATCACTAAGCTCACCTTACACTAATACAACCTGACCAAAGGTTATACTAGTGCTTGTACCACAACTTTTCTTCATATGCCACCACAAATTGGTGGTGATTTAGGTAAGGTGCATCTCTAAATCTACTGTCACTTGGCTCTCCTGGCTATAGGAGAGGATTTAGTAACATGGATATTTTATCATATCATCTTATCCACTATCATCTGGCTCTCCCAAGGAGAGGATTTAGTGACATAGATCTTTATCATATCCTTATCATATATCATATCATCATCACTTCAACATCAATCTCTCATTATGCAATCACATGGTGATGATGTCAATGTCATGCCAATGTGCCTCAAAACACACACATATATATCATCACAATCATCAAATGGACATGCTAGCATATAATGGTATGAGGATGCTACAACATCATAAATACATGTCATACACAAACATCGTATATCAACTAGCCGTGTACATACCATGATATGTAGAAAAACCATACACATACATAATATTGTGGTATGAAAAGGAACAAGTATATATACATATATATATCAACATATATTCAAATAAATCACAAACACCAGGATATGTTAGGTTGTCAATACCACACACACGATTTCCTCAAGTTTCTTGGATTGCCCAACCACGACTTGAACTCTTCTGATCCATCAAATAACTAGTACAATACCATAATATCTCAATTAACATAATATGCAACTTGATCAAAATCCATAACTTAACCAATTATACTTAACCCAAGGTTCCAATACCATTTTCATGCATCATTGAGCTCCCAAAGATCATTCAAACTCCAACCAACCACACATATTTTACATTCCCAATTTTCTCAACCAAAATAACCTAAGGTCAAGCTTAAACCATGCGTACTCCCTCTAAAATTCATACCCAAGCATCATTATCACTAAATCATACTTCATTGATCCCGTTTCATCTATTTTAATATGTATTATTTGGCCAAAACAAAAAACCCAACTATATATTAGAAAATCCAACTCAAAAATCGAAGAAAATTGGAGAGAGAGGAGCAAGGATCACTTACTGACAATTTATCAAGCTCCTAGAGTTCGAAAATGATCTCCCTTGATTAGATTTCTCAAGCCTTAACATAGCTCCTCTGTTCTCCCTCTGTTTTCCTTCGCTCAACCGACTGAAATGATTCTGATTTATAACAATCCGAGGTCTAACGCCATGGCAATAGGTAAGTTTGCAACTGTTAAGGCCCTTATGTTTGAAATTTTTTTTGAAGTTACAGCTCGCTTGCCACTGTGTGGAGCTTTTCTACCTCCACTTTGCTCTTTTCTTTGCCCTGGTTTCTCCGGTTCTGCACATGTCATCAATTATACTTCATTAGCTAGAGACTATGTTCGAGATAATGTAATGAGGGTTGTTACATTCTCCCCTTCTTATAAAAATTTCGTCCTCAAAATTGCAATTCTTACTTCAAGCAAAATTCTCTGAATACCTTCTTCGCATTGATTCCTATGTCTCCCACGTGACATCATTGGATGTCAGGCTGCTCCAGAGCTGTTTCACCTTTACATCAATAATTTGCAGCGGCATGACCTCGAAAGTTAGATCCTCTTGTACTTGAATTTCCTCATCATCAATTATGTGAGATGGATCCGGATGATACTTCTTGAGTTGAGACATGTGGAACACATCATGTAATCCTGCAAGATTAGGTGGTAGCACCACCCGATACGCTACTAGCCCAATTCGCTCCAAAATTTGGTAGGGACCCATATACCACGGAGTGAGCTTCTTTGCTGGAATTGATCTCCAAACACCTGTAGTAGGAATGACCTTTAAAAATTACATAGTCTCCAGCATCAAACTCCAATGGTCTCCTCCTTCTATTTGCATAATTCTTTTATCGACTCTATACAGTCAGAAGCTTTTGACAAATATTCTCTATTTGCTGAGAGGTTTGATCCACAATATCTATACCCAATAGACTCTGCTCACCAAGTTTAACCCAACACAATGGTGATTTGCATTTTTGGCCATACATTGCTTTATACGGAGCCATTTACAAACTCGACTGGTAGCTATTATTGTAGGCAAATTTGGCCAACGGCAAATATTGATCCCTATTGCCTTTATTCTCCAGAACACAAGCCCACACCATGTCATCCAGAGTTTGAATTGTTCTTTTAGTCTACCTATCGAATTGGGGATGATAAGGAGTACTAAAATTCAGCTTCATCCTTATGGCCTTTTGAGGAGACTTCCAGAACCTGGATGTAAACTGAGGATCTCTGTTTGACATAATATTCACTAGAATCCCATGTAATCTCATGATCTCATTTATATACAACTGGGCCAATTTTTCCATTGAAATGGTTTCCCGAATTGAAAGAAAATGGGCTGACTTTGTCAATTTATCTACAATTACCCATATTGCATTGTGCCCTAAAGAGGTCTTTGGTATCCCTATTATAAAATCCATGGAGATGCTATCCCATTACCACTTAGGAATTTCCAGAGGTTGCGACAAACTTGCTACCAATTGGTGTTCAATTTTCACTTTTTGATAAACTAGACATCTTGCCACATACTTTGCGATGTCCTTTTTCATGCCTGGCCACCAGTATCCCCGCTTCAAATCTTGGTACATCATAGTGGTACCTGGTGAATAGTATACCTGCACTTCTGAGCTTCCTCCAGAATAATTTCTCATAATCCCTTAACATTTGGCACACAAATCTGACCACGATACTAGATGATACCATCCTCTAGTATATCAAAGTCTTGGGTTTTCGTCATTTCACTTCTCTCCAGAATGCCTAAAAGATAGTTATCCTCCAACTAAGCAAAGGTTTCTCAATAAATCACTTGATACATTGATAGATCTCATTACTAGTACTCCAGGGTGTACATTTATGGATAACTTCATATCTCTCAATCTTTCCAGCAACTATTATTCCCTTATCATCATCATGGCTATATGGATCAACTTTTTTCTCAGCGCATCCACCACTACATTGGCCTTCCCAGGATGATATTTCAAAGAAAATTCATAATCTTTCAAGAATTCTACCCATCTCCTTTGTCTCATGTTCAACTCCTTCTAGTCAAAGAGATACTTTAGACTTTTATGATTACTGAATACCTCAAATTGAGTGCTATAAATGATGCCTCCATAACTTTAAGGCAAACACTACAGCTACTAGTTCAAGGTTATAAGTAGGATAGTTCTCTTCATGAGGTTTCAACTGCCTTGAAGCATATGACACAACTCTTCCCTGTTGTATTAATACACACCCAAAACCTTCTTAGAGGCATCCATATACACTGTGAATGGCTTGAATGGGTTAGGGATAATCAATACTGGGGTGGATGTCAAATGAACTTTTAGCTCTTAGAATGCTCTCTCATACCTGTCATCCCAAATGAAAGATTTATCCTTACTGGTGAGTCTAGTTAAAGGCATAACAAGCTGAGAGAATCCCTTGATGAACCTTCGGTAATACCCAGACAATCCCAGAAATTTGCAAACTCTAGTCACTGATTGCAATCTCTCCTAATTCAACACTGCTTCTATTTTATTGGGATCCACCGCTACTCCTACCTTAGAAATCACATGGCCTAAGAATCTAACCTCTCGTAGCTAAAACTCACATTTACTAAGCTTGGCATATAGTTGATGATCCTGAAATACTTGAAGCATAATTCAGAGATAGAGTGCATGCTCTTCCTCAATCTTAGAGTATATCAAAATATCATCGATGAATACCACCACAAACTTATCTAGATATGGCTGGAATATTATGTTCATATCGTCCATAAAAATTGTCGGGGCATGGTCAACTTGAATAGTATCACAAGGAACTCATAATGCCCATATTGAGTTTGAAAAGCAATTTTAGGCATATCCTCAACACTCACCCAAAGTAGATAGTATCCCGACCTCAAATCAATTTTAGAGAAAACCGATGCACTTGCTAATTGATCAATCAAATCATCAATTTGAGGTGAAGGATATTTATTCTTGATTGTTACATTGTTTAATTGCCTATAATCGATGCACAACCTGAGACTGCCATTGTTCTTCTTAATGAACAACATTGGAGCTCCCTAAAGTGAGACACTTGGTTTGATGGAACCCCCTTTTAACAAATCTTCAATTTGCTTCTTGAGTTCCTTTAATTTAGATTGTGTCATTCAATATGGAGCCTTAGAAATAAAACTTGTCCTAGGAACCAAATTGATGGAAAACCCTAGCTTTCATAGTGGTGGCAAGCTAGTGATCTCCTTTGGAAACACATTAGGGTATTTACATACAATTGGGTATCTTTTTAGACCTCCTTCTTCATTCATGTTAACAGAGAAGAAAACCAGAAATCCTTAACACCCTTTCTGCAAGTACCTTTTGGCTTAGGCAAAGGACAAACAAACATTTTCATCCCCTTGAACACTAGGGATATTCATTGGCAATGACACAATCTTCTGAGAACAGTCAAGAATCGCATTGTTTGCCTCCAACCAATTCATCCTAATAATAACATCAATTTCTTGCAATGGTAGATAGATTAGATCTAGTGTAGTACTTTATTGTTTAAAATGAATCACACAATTCAGACAAGCTTGAGTAGTTCTTAATGAAATTCCTATGGGTGTGGAAATCAACAATTCAAAAGGTAACTCTAGTGCCACAATACCTGATCTCCAAGCACAATCAAAAGATATAAAGAAAGTGATGCATTAAAATCAAATAATGCATGAATAGAGACACCGTTGAGTTTAAGTTTACCTCTAATCAAGTTAGGTGCTGCATCTGCTTCCTATTTAGTTATTGTAAAGACTCATTTGGGCATCATGGGCCTTGTCATCGCATTATCATGCCTTGGCTCACGACAATTCCGTAACATGTGTCCCAACTTGCCATAGCTATAACAAATCAAACATGGTTGATTGCCATGGTTCATCCCATATTGTGTGCGTGGATTTAAGGCACTACCTATACTGTATTGAGATAGGGCTGAGTCTCTTCCTGCAAATTCGCTCTGACTAGAGCCCTCTTGGTTAAAGCCTCCTCTATGAAATTGCCTTCTTCCATATCAGCCTTTATTGGACTGATCTTTGCCAAACCTACCTCTTCCTTTGCCAAAATGGCCTCTATTATGATGGCCTTTTCCTCTACTAGAACCACCACTATTGCTAGTACTACTAGATCTACTTCATTTACTGACACCTATGGTAGGTCCTAGGTGAGAAAAGGCTCCGATCATTGAATTCCTTTTTTCCTCCTCTGTTTCCAGCATTCGCCGGGATAAGACATGCATCGTTGCATGTAGGTCCTCAAAGGACGTGAATTCCATCACCGATAACCGCTCCTTTATTTCTGGACAGGCTCCCTCAAATAAATGTTATGCCTTCCACCTATTATCAGGATAATTTTTCAAGTAGGTGGAATATTTTGCTAAATCTAGGAATTGATCAATATAATTATCTGTTGATAAATTCTCCTGTTGAAAAGCTAGAAACTCAGCTCTTTTTGCATTATTAGGGCAGGAGGAAAGTAATGTCAAAGAATCTTTCTTTAAACTGTTCTCAGGTGATTGGAGCATTAATGGATTTAACACTTGGGAAAACACTCATCCACCAATGTTTAGCCTTCTTCTCAAGTTTAAACACTGCCAGTTGCACCTTTTGTTTAAAGGTACAATCCATCACACCAAATATATTCTCCAATTGATCGACCTATTCCTCAACCAATGTAAGGACCATTTTTCCTTTGAAAGTTAGGGAATTAAACTTCCAAGAGTCTTTCAGTTAGTAGGAGATGCCCCTTCTTTCAATTCTTGGGGTTCTCTCAGCTTCCATCTCATTCTTATCCTCATTATTATTGTCCTCTCCTGCATTCAATACACATGCCAGCCCCTTCATTCACATCACCATACTCTTGTCTGTTCATTTGTTCTTGCAGTCTATTAAATGTCTCCCCCTGTGTATTCACTCGGACACTTAAGCCTGTCAACATCTCATGCATTTGTCTCATCAACTCATTGTTACTTTGTCTTCCTCTGCAAGATATTTTCCTTTACACACAGGCAATGACATATTCAGTTATATGGCTTTGGACAATTAAATGCAATGGGAATATGCATGTCTATGCAATTGAAATTGTAACAAGTATTACCACAAACAGAAAAAATGGCCTGAATCATTACTCTGATACCAAAATGTAACACCCTACTTTAACACATCTTCATCTTGACAAAAAATTTTGAAAACTAGCCAAACCAAGCAAGAATACCCCAAAATTTAACTCCCCAAAATAGCATACCTCTTAAAAAGCACCAAAAGGAACCAGAATAGGATGAGGCTGTAGCCTGTTATAGTACTGCTGTGGCATCAATCGGGCAGTAAAGCTTAGCGCCTCGACCAAGCTTCTTGTGCAGCATTGCTAACATCAGTTCCCATATTAGCAAATTGTTAATTTTTTTACAAACTTTCGACAAGCATAATTTCGTGCTTCGACCTCCGATTGATCTAATTTCAACTCCTATAAGTCAATCTTTTTTCAATCTATTCATAGGCACCAGTTTCACTCAAATCCAACTCCATATGAAGATTTTGGACACCCAACATCATTTTGACCATTTTTTAACCAAAACTCACCACAAACCTCCTCTAATTGCCCCTAAAGGCAATTGGACACTCAGGGACCCTTCACACAGGTCCTATTCGACTCAACAAGCTTGTCCAAGAAGGTTTCACCTCAAAGAAATGACTCCTCCAAGATTTGACCCCCTTGAACCTTAAATTCACATAATAGGCTATATTTCTAAAACTCACATACCAAGCCCAAAATCCCCTTTTCGAGCTCAAACATGACCGCTCTAACTCACCAACATACACTCCAACCATACTGACCATAATACAGACCAAACCATCATTACATACATATAAGCATCCATATCATTACAAACATCCTTATCTCCATACAACATTCATCATCATCAACATCATACAACTATCATCATCTCAATATCATTATCTTCAGATAATTTACAAACATGCTATCCTATTTGGCACAATATATGACATAAACATTACACACACCATCGATGAGTTGAAGATTCCCAATGTCGAAGTGACTACAATTCCCTCGTCTTCTTTGGATTAGCGATAAAGCCTTCACCTACAATGTTAGTTATGGGAGGGGGTGTGAGACAAAGTCTCAGTAACCGGGAACAATCACATGCAATATATATACTATTATATATAACCATTCACATGGTGCAATAAAATGCAAATGAATAGTATGCATGTTCTCCCTTATACACAACTAAAACCATGAGCTATCGTCATCACCAGACATTTTAATAGATGATTACCTTCCAACAATCGATGAAGACTGATTTAGGGACATCATCAAGCTCACCTTATACTAATGCAACTTAGCCAAAAGTTATACCAGTGCTTGGACCGTGGTCCTCCTTCCCTTGGACCACAACGAATTGGTAGTGATTTAAGGAAGGTACATCCCCAAATCCACTGCCACCTGGCTCTCCTAGTTGCATGAGAGGATTTAGTGATAAGGATGTTTCATTATATTATCTTATCCACTACCACTTAGCTCTCCCAAAGAGAGGATTTATTGATAGGAATCTTTATTATATCCTCATCATATATCATATCATCATCACCTCAATATCAATCTCTCATTATGCAATCACATGGTGATGATGTCAATGTCATGCCAACATGCTTTGAAACACACACACACATATATAATCACAATCATCATATAGATATGCTTGCATACAATGCTATGGGGATGTTACAATATCATAAATACACATAATAGACAAACATCCTATCAACCAAAGAACCACTATAATACCATAATATCTCAATTAACATAATATACAACTTGATCAAAATCCATAACTCAACTAATTATGCTTAACTCAAGATTCTAATACCATTTTCATGTGTCATTGAGCTCCTACAGATCATTCAAACTCTAACCAACCACACATATTTTGGATTCCCAATTTTCTTAACCAAAATAGCCTATGGTTAGGCTTAAACCATACATACTCCATCTAAAATTCGTACCCAAGCATCATTATCACTAAATCACACTTCATTGATCCCATTTCATCCATTTTAATTGATAGGATTTGGCCAAAACAAAAAATGATAACTATATATACAAAAATCCAACTCAAAAACTGAAGAAAATTGGAGAGGGAGGAGCAAGGATCATTTACCAACAATTTATCAAACTCTTAGAGTCCAAAAATGATCTCCCTTGGTCAGATTTCTGAAGCCTTAATGTTCCATTCTCTCTTTATTTTCCTTCGCTCGACCGACTGAAATGATTTTGATTTATAATAATCCAAGGTCTAGCGATGTGGTGGGGGGTAAGTTCACTGCGGTGTGAGGCCCTTCTATTTGAAAATTTTTTCAAAGTTATAGCTTGCTCACTGCAGCTGTCCTGTGTCCCACCATGGTGTGAAGCTTTTCTGCCTTCGCTTTGCTCTTTTCTCTACCCTAGTTCCTCAAGTCCTGCACATGTCATCAATTGTACTTCATTAGCTAGAGACTAAGTTCAAGAAAAAGTAATAAGGGTTGTTACATTTGTTGAGTTTGAACAGTTGTTTCAAGTTTTTACAGTGCACTTCGAAATTCGAATTTTAAAAGCTAAAATTTGTCTATCAGATACACGTTCAACATAACACAAAACCTCTCTTTTTGAACTTTGAATGTTGAACTGCAAAGTTCGTCTGTTAGAGTCATGCTCTTATAAGACTCACCAATTCTCATTTTGAAATTTGTACTTTAAAGTACAAAATTCATCTGTTAAAGGTAGTGACAATGAACTCACATTGAACTTCACCAACATTCGAATTTTGACTAAGTTTCATACGAATTTTGTACATTTTCACTAACAATGCTTAACCTAAAATTCTAATTTTAGAAATGAAATTCGTTTATTAGAGATAAAACCTCTGTAATTTTGAATTCACTAAGCAAAGTTTGAAATTTGTACAAAATAAACATGAGTCAAATACAAAATTCATCTGTTAGCCAATATTTCTCAATTCTAACACATGTTAATATCAGATTTACTTGATGCAACTTGTTCAAAACACATGATAAAAAGATGAATTTTAAATATTAAACCACCTCATAACCTAAATGAAAACAAAATATATCTAATAGCTAGGTCTTCACAAGTTGAGTTCTACTTTCACTTGGTTATTTCTTTCTTGGTATGATCCCTTATGATCCTTAATTCTTGGAGCATCCTTTCTTTTCTTCTTCTTTGAGTGAGACATGATGTTAATTTTCATTTCTTTATTCCAATGCTCACTTTTTCTTCTTGGACAATCTTATATTTAATATATATACACTTACAAACCAAGTAGTTAGTCCAATTTATATATAGAACTTATATTATAAAACATAAGAGTACAGTGGATATACTAGTACATAGTATGATATATGTGTTATAAACATAATTAGATAGATTCTAAGGCACATTTTTCTTTTTTTAGGAACAACATATATGTTAGACATATATGATGCATTTGTTTCTTATTACTCTATATTTGTCATCATCAAAACTTATATTATGTTAAACCTCACATAAAAGAGGTTAGAGTTGTTTAAGTATGTTGTCTTAGGTTCAAGACTGTGTGAATGTAAAAAATACCTTTACAAGAGCTTCCTCTAAATAGAACCTGACCTAGTTCAATTTGAATTAGTTGGAATCCAAAGTAGCGACGGGATACTGGACGATTATTACCAAAAAAAAAAAAAAGGAAATTGGCTATTCTTGAATTCTGTGCCTTTGTTTTCCTCTTTTTTTTTTTTTAATAATTCTCTCTTTTAACTTTCACATAGCATATCTTACACTTTTTACTTTCAATCATTTTATCCAATTCTTTTATTTTTCAGTTTTCTTACATATATAAATCACATTTTTTCTTTAAGTTATTATCTATTCCATAAATGGGAAATACTCTAGTCATAAGCAAAAATGGATATCTTAGAAAGGGGAACAAAAGCTGCCATGCCATCAATAAATTAGCATTTTTTTTCCGCGGCCAATTAGGAATATTCCCCATCAGCTGTGAGAATTAATTTTCTTCGGGATATATACTAAGAGTAAAAGGTAACCCTTTATTTCCTAGTTAGATTTGCTTCCTATATAAAAGTAGGAAATTGAATCTCTATCCACTTACTTGAAAGATGAGAATTCCCACCACTCAAGTTGTTAGTAGTTAGCATTTCATTTCTGTTCGTCTAATCATGGTGTTTTCTTACTTCTCATTTGTCCAACCATCATCTCATCCATCTATTTTCTTTTTATGAAGCCCGTTGAAAGTTGAAACCCTCTTCCATCTATCCGCCACCCAGCTTCTCTCCATTATCATGGAGATAAGCTTCATATTTAAATTCAATTTGGTGAATTAAATTTAAATGATTTGTCTAATATATTATAAAAATATTATTAAAAAGTTAAACTAAAAATATTATAAAAATACTATCATGGAGATAAGCTTCATATTTTATAAATTTATATAGTTCAAATTTAGTTTGAGTAGTCCAAAATTATAATAAAAAACAGTAAAGAAAAAGCCAAGAAAAAGGACAACTTCTACTCCCAACATTTCTTGTATCCTTTATGAGAAAATGATAAAAAAAGTTAATATCAAATAAAATCTTTGAAAAATATATATTTATATAATATAAAATTTATAGGAAGCCGCAATGTCGCTTATTAGACTCTGTACATGGTGCATATATAGTTTTTTTTTTTTTTATAAAAGTCGAAAGACCCAAAATCTTCTAAAGACCCAAAATCTTTATATCTTGTAAACCTATTGAGGTCAAGTGGCATATGTATAATGTCAACTTGACTTTCCTGTGCCATTGTCTTTATTTTTTTTACAAAATTTTTATTATTTTAAATTTTTAAAGTAGATCACATTCCTTCAAGTTATTATCTATTCTATGCATGAAAAAAATCCTAATGATGAACAAAAATGGATGTCTGGGAAAGAAAAAGTGCTATCCCATCGTTGTAAGTTAGCATTTCATTTCTGTTAGTCTAGTCGCAGTGTTTTCTTACTCAGATATCCACCCATATTCTCATCCATCTATCTTCTTTCTATAAGCCTATTGAAACCCGCTTCCATCCGCCCGCAGCTTCTCGCCACTATCATATGGATTATGGAGATATGTTTCAAATTTAAATTTAAATTTAATTTGGTGAATTAAATTAAGTGATTTGCATTTACTATCTTATGAAAAATGTTATTAAAAATTTATGTTAATTTACACAATAAAAATTTCATTCGAACAGTCATAAGAATAATTAAAAAAATGTAATCAAAAGCCACAAGATAAAAAATGCAACTTCTATTCTCAATAACCTTCTTTCCTTTTTGAGAAAATGGAAAATAAAGAATCAAGTTTAATATCAAATTAAATTGATTAAAAGTTATTGATGAAAATCTAAAGACCCAAAATTATACATAAAAATATTAGATGCGTTTATCTATATATAATATAGGAACTTGATGTGAGTGGCACATGGTTCATTATACTTATAAATAGTGTGGCTTATAATACATTTTATAGTATATATTGATATATTGATTTATTGATTCTCAATATTCTTTAAATTATAATAGCTTTAATATAATTATATAGTAAAAATATTATATTTAAATATGATTACACACACACATATTCATATAATAACATAACAAACTCATTAAAACTCATAGAATTATGATAAAACGATATATGCATTATCCATATGATAAATATGTCTAGAAATCATACTAATATCTTCATAAATTCGTTTGTAAGAAAATATTCTTGAGAATGATGACAACAGAGAAGTGTATTTATATGATAAAGTCTTTAAAAGAATAATAACAATTTTAAAAATTACAGCAATATTTTTATTTTGATGTTACTACACTGTACCAAAACATTCATTTTCTTACGGATTCGAACTTAATAAGTGTTATTAAGAAGACATTTTAATATTCTCATGTTTAATTTTTAGTCCGTAAGTATTACTAAATAATTTATTTCAAAAACTGTAACATTGTTAGATCTTGGTCTTTTTGGTAATTTCGCTTCTTTTTTTGGTGGTTCAATAATCTCTTGTTGAATAACCTTTTAAACTTTAGGGACTAGAAGTTATAACACATTCCATCTGGTTTTATTTCTTAAAATTCAATTGGGGTATGCGATATTGTACTCCTCATTATTTCATATACTGATGATTTCAAAGAAATGTGTTGACATGATATTATTTGATTGTAATTTTTCTTCACTCAAATAATAGTTTCTCCGACAACAACCACTACAGCAGGCAGGTCCAATCAATTTAGTGTGTTTGTGTCGTTTCCTCATTAGAATTAGATTCTATTCAACTCAAAATTTTGGACTATGTTTGGTTTTGAAGGAATAAAAGAAATTATATTGACCAAAATTAAAATAAATTATATAATGTCCATTATATTTTTTCATTACTATTCAATAATATTTTTATCTTTATTATTTTTTTTTAAAACAATGTTAAATGATTTTTTATTCACTATCAAAATTTTCATATTATTTTTTTTAATTTCAACTCATTTTACGTGTTAAATAAATCCTTTATTTTGATTTTTGTGTTCCTTTTAGGAACCCTTCATGAGAAGGCTTTTATATCATTATAGTTTTTTTGTTACTGTACTTTTAATGTCAACGAATCAGGATAAACAAAAGTATTCTTTCAGTTTTCTTGAAAATATATACCCCATATATATTGAACCGAGCGAAAGTCATTTTGACATAATACAGGCAAGTGAGATTAAATCACCATAACCTTATAAATTTGAAGATATAATTTAAATTGGAAAAAAAAGAACTTTGAAAAAGACATATATGTCTATTTTCGAATTATTTAATCAAGAAAAGAGAAAATTTTCAAGATAAAATTATGAATTTGTATTACTTAGTTCTCTTCACCCCTCTGCATTGGTATCGAGGAATAATCAAATCTCTAATTGTGTTCTTCTCAATGCAACACATAAGTAGAAGTATCTAGGTTGTTTTTCTTTTTCTTTTTTATTTTTTGCAATGGATTAGGATAATCCTCCACCAACAATAGGGACTAATCTTCCTCAAGATACTAAGGGTTAAAGGGTAAACCCCCTCCCAACTAAATCTACAATCAATCAAGATTCTCAAGAAGTATGTGGATATTGTATTCAGTTAGGCTAGAGGAGCACATGTTCATTGGTAATCTACTTAATATATGTTTATCCCTTTGCAATCTATCCTCCCTTGTATCATTCAATCTTTCCCGCATTACTTTTCACACTAAACACCTATATGCCCCCCAGGTTGCTTGTAACAATCTACCTCCAAACACCTCTAGACTTGACCAAAACTTCAACTATCAACCAAACACAATGCAAACATCTCAAAAGAACCTTTCAAAACCACCAAGCAATGGAACAACAACACAAAAACACTAGAAAGTCGGCTGGGGCGGCAGCTGCTACAGTACCGCCGCGACTCCAAACCTCCCCTATTTTTCACTAGCTACTGGACTCTTTCGTGCCGCGGCCTACTTCTTGGCACCATCACACTCCCTGCTGGTTTCCACACCAGCAAAAATTCAACTTCGGAGCGAACTTTCGACGGGCATAACTTTAAGCTCCGACCTCCGATTGACTTGATTCCAACTCTTACAAGTCAATCTAGTCTCAATCTATCTATAAACAGCACATTTACTTCTATCTAACTATGTATGGAGATTTTGGACACTTGACATTGTTTTGACCACTTTTTGACCAAAACTCACAACTCAACACTCCCATTTGCCACCAAAGGCAATTCAACCACTCATGACCATTCACACAGGTCCAAAACCACTCAAACAACTTGTCCAAAGAGGTTTCACCTCAAAGGAACCATTCCTATGAGATTTGGCCCTCTTGAACCCCATTTGACAAAACGAGCTACAGGCTCTAAAACACACCATCAAGGCTCAATTCCACCTTTGGCTTACAAACACTATCGTATTGACTCCTCAACACCCCGAATCACACATATACCACCATCCAGCATATATATCACATATGCCATAAATCTACATACATATTTGTACATACGACACCCATCCATACAATCTATATCCATGTCATACATCCATTACAAAACATTCTATTTTACTTGGCACAAGATCAATATCCAAATTACACATAAACCACATAGACCTAGTATTCCCAAGTCAAATGCTACTCCCTCGTTTTCTCCAGACTAGTGCAAGAATCGTCACCTGAAAGGTTAGTTCATGGGAGAGGAGTGTGAGACAAAGTCTCAGTAATTGGAAACAACCACATATAATATATACCATACAGTCGTGCAATGTAATGCTAATGGATGGTATGCATGTTCTCCCTCATACACGGCTAGAACCACGAGCTGTCGTCATCATAAGACATTTCAATAGATGATTCTCTTCCAATAGTCAGTGAAGACTGATTCCGAGACATCACCAAGCTCACCTTACCCTAATGCAACCTGGCCAATAGTTTCACTAGAGCTCAGACTGTGGCTCTCCTTCCCCTGAACCATCACAAATTAATGGTGACTTAGGGAAGGTGCATCCCTAAATCCACTACTACCTGGCTCTCCCAAGGAGAGAATTTAGTGACATGGATATTTCATCATATTATATTGTCCTCTGCCACCTGGCTATCCCATGGAGAGGATTTAGCGAAAAGGATCTTTATCATATCATATCATTATCACCTCATCATCAATCTCTCACTATGCAATCATATGGTGATAATACCAATGTCATGCTAACATGCCTCTACACATATATATACCATTATCATCATAAGTATCATATGGACATGCTAGCATGCAATGGTATGGGGATGCTACACATCATACCTACACAACATATATAATCATCACATATCAACTAGCTGTGCATACCACGATATGTAGGAAAACCATACACATACATAATCAATATCCTGGTATGAAAAGGAACATGCACATATATATATATATCAACATATTATCACATAAAACAAACACCCAATTACCTCAAGTGTCAATACCACACACGCGGATTCCATGAACTTCTTGAGCCATCCAACACACTTAAATCCCTCTCAGGCTACCAGACAACCTTCATAATATCACAATTTCTCAATTAATAACATATACCATATAACCAAACATCACAATTCAACCAATTTAGTGCAACCCAAGGTTCTAATACCACATTCATGCATCATTAAGCTCTTAGGAACCATTCAAACACCAAACAATCTCATACACTTCGGATTCCCAAAAGCCCTAACAAAAAACAACCTAGGGTTGAGCTCAAATCATACATAAACCCTTCAAAACTCACATCCAAGCAACAAGAACACCAAAACACACTTCCTCAATCCTATTTCATTTATTTCAATCTATGGATTTCTGCCCAAATCTGAAAACCCAACATACAACCGAGAAAACCCAAGTTTAAACTGAAGAACATAGAGAGGGAGAAGCAGGGAACACTTACCAATGTTAATCCAAGCTTTCAAGGTCCGAAAATCACTCCTAAAAGTCAGAAAATCTCAAACCCTAGCACAACTCTTGCGTTCTCCTTCCATTTTCCTTCTTTTTCTTCACGTCTGATTGACCGAAATGTTTCTAATTTAAACCAAAAACCCAACTATGGCCACGACTCCAGAACATCTCACTGCGGCTCCACTAGTTTTCAACCGAAAAGAGCCACTAGAATTGGCTTTCATCAGGGCGACCCTGCTTCTCGTCATGGTGTGGAGCTCTTTCAGACTCTACTTGAACCTTCCTCTGTCATATTTCCTCTAATTCTGCACACAATGTCAAGAAAGATGTCATGAAGGGTGTTACACTAACTAGGCTCTGATATCAACTGTAACATCTGGCCACTTCTTTAGGATTGATGACTATCCCTACAAACCAATATAAGCTTTTTCAGTGTACTTTGTCCTCACTCATACAACTCCTTCCCAAGAGATCACCCATCCCAAAATTGCTCCAGGTCAAGCACACTTAACTAAGGAGTTCTTAAGGGATAGGCTACCGAAAAGGTAGATGCACCTTGTTAGTATAGGTAGTACCTATCAATTCCTTTAAGCTATCCTTTAACCGTATAGTCCCATACCTATGCAATTTCTAGATCCCTCTCATTCCAGTGTGCATTCAATTCATTCATATGCCCCTTCAACTTAGAAGACTGCCAGGAGCTGCCCCTTATCCGTGCCTTATCACTTTATCTCACCCCCTTTTCTTGCACCGGCGATCACTCCCCATCCTCATCAGCTCCCAGATGTCACTTTGGTTCCCTTGTAGTATTTGAGTAAATGCCA
This sequence comes from Adenanthera pavonina, assembly GCA_026686845.1. NCBI lineage: Eukaryota > Viridiplantae > Streptophyta > Magnoliopsida > Fabales > Fabaceae > Adenanthera > Adenanthera pavonina. The sequence goes on along the minus strand of JAIVEN010000022.1, from coordinate 20,948,054 downwards.
TGTTCCATCATATTTAAGAGCTTGAGTCAATACTAATTTTTTGGAAGTTTAATTCTATCTAAATTGATTGTAAGTACACTTTGTAACTAGAACATACATTATCATAGGGTACATATATAGAGATGGGATGCTAAGAACAAGATCTAAGTTAATTTCTATCAGCAATTAGGAAATGAAAATCAATAGAGATTTTCGATCGAATTAATAATGCTTCTGTTGCTCATTTGCTTACTACGACTTCAATATACTTTGAGGTCCCTTCTTGTTCCTAGGTACAAAGGTAAATATAAGTATCTGAAGTTCAGTCATATAGGCTTAGGTTTAGGCATGTTGTTTGGCACATGCTTAGGTTCATGAACACTAATGATTTGAGTCTTATGGTAGTATGATTTGTTCAACAAAGCTAATTTTCATGGAGATATATATAGAATTTTCATGTGAGAGGAAAATAACACTTGCAACTTTTCAGATTGGAATATTGTAACACCCTTCATGACATCTTTCCTGGCATTGTGTTCAGAATTGGAGGAAACAGGATAGAGGAAGATTCAAGTGGAGGCAGAAAGAGCTTTATGTCGCGGTGAGAAGCAAGGCCATTGCAATGAGAAGAGCTCTAGATGAGGTTTCTGGCTGGAAGCACCGGCACTGCAGTGAACTTACTCAAAGTTGCGGTGATAATCAAGATTTTTGTTTAAATCCGGATTATTTTAATCAAACGAACGGAGGAGAAATGAGGGAGCTCTGCTAGGGTTTGAAGATTTTAGCCATTAGGAGTGTTTTCCGGCATCTAAGAGCTTGGATTCAAGTTTAGATCAAGTTAGAGATGACGATATTGACATGACATGATGCATACATGACATTGTGATATAATGATGATGATTATAAGATGATACATGAGTATCATCACACGGCATTATGAGATTGGGATATATGGTGAATTAGGTGGTGATGATGTGATGACGATATATGATAATATATATGTTAGGGAGGATAAGGATATAATATATATATATATGTTATAGAGGATAAGGACGGAATATATATATATGTTATAGAGGATAAGGACGGAATATATATGTTAGGGAGGATAAGGATGTAATATATATATATGTATATATGTTATAGAGGATAAGGACGGAATATATATGTTAGGGAGGATAAGGATGGAATATATATATGTTAAGAAGGATAAGGAGGGGATCCCTACGAGGGAGACATGCATTTCATTCATTTCACATTGTATTCATGAATTGTTTGAGATATATGTATAGATATATATGTGTGTGGTTGTTCCCAGTTACTGAGACATTATCTCACACCCCTCTCCCACGAACTAACCTTTTAGGTGACAGTTCTGGCACTAGTCCTGAAAAGCTAAGGGATTAGCATCGAGCGTGGGAATACTAGGTTTATGCAGTATATATGTGTTTTGGATATGTATCTTGTGCCAAGTAGGATAGAAAGTTTTTGCAATGAATGTACAACATGGATAAGAATTGTTATGGATGGATGTATGTATGGTTATATATGTGGAAATGTATCGTATGTGTCATATATGATGAAAAGTGGAATTGGGCTTGGTTGGTGGGGTTCAAGGGGGTTAAATCTTAAAGGAGTGATTCCTTTGAGGTAAAACCTCTTTGGACAAGTTGGTTTGGGGGTTTTGGAGCTGTATTAATGGTCTTTGAGTGACCATTTGCCTTTGGTGTCAATTGGAGGTTGTTAGTGGTGAGTTTAGTCAATAAGTGGTCAAAACGGTGTCAGGGATCTAGAATCTCCATACAGAGTTGGATTGAGGTGAAAGTGGTGTCTATGGATAGATTTGAACTAGATTGACTTGTAGGAGTTAGAATCAGGTCAATTGGAGGTCAAAGCATAAAGTTATGTGCGTCGAAAGTTTGCCCCGATGTATGAAGTTTACTGGTATAGAAAACCAGCATGGGGCACCGCAACAGGAGAGGTTTGGAGCCACGGTGGTACTGTAGCAGCCATGGCCCCAGCCCAGTTTTTGGTGTTGTTTGGTTCATTTCTGCTGTTCTGAAGTTTTGTGAAATTGTTTTGAGATGTTTGAGTTGCGTTTGGTTGGATTTTGAAGTTTTTGGTCGATTTTGAAGGTGTTTGGAGGTGGGGTGCTACAAATATCCAACAAACACACACCTTAGCAACTTTGGATCAAGTTTGCCTCTGTGTTTGAGGGATTTGACGAAAATATGCTTAATATACTAAAAGCTCTTTAAAAGGAAGGTAATTGAAATACGGATTTGGGAAAAGAATTTGAAGAGAACTTTGCAAGGATTGTTTTAAACTCCAGAGTCCTTAATGGCATATGATTCATAACAAAGTTGTCACATTTGAATTGTGATGTGAGCTGTGAGAAAATAAATAAAAAAAGAGAAAATTGGCTTTTGAAACAAAATTTGATTTCAATGGAGCCACCACCAAAATTTTGAGGAAAACCTTTTGAGATAGGAAATGATTGTCTACAAAAATAAAGTTAGATTCCAAAGTTGGCTGTGTATGAAAAAAAGTATTTAGCACCTCACAACACTCATTCATAAGAACGATTACTTTCAATTAATTTTGCAAAATTAATATGTTTTTAAAATTATTTGAATTATCCCTTGATCATCCATATGCAAAAATGAAAGTAAAAAAGAGAAGAGAAGTTAAATTAAAAAATTGAGCAAATCAAGAAAAGAAAATATTATTTATTTATAAGGATGGTCTTGACCTAGAATCAAAATTTAGAACTACATGCTTGGCAATAGGGATTAAGGTCCACATAATTTGGATAGAAATGTGTGTTAGTTACTTTTTTAATTAAAATTTTTCTGTAAAAATAAAAAGTTAATTGAAAATAATTGATCTTTTTACCTAATCAAGTCGGCTTCTAGGTCTCATCATCTAATAACATGCCAAGTTTTGGAATGGGTCTAATTTCCTAAAAGGTCCCCAAATTGCTCAGATGGAAACTCCATTTAATAAATTTAATGCTTCGACACAAATGCCTGTCAGTTTTTCTTCCTTATAAATTTTTGTAAAAAAAATCATCAATTTGATCTTTGAATTAATCTTCATATACTTGAACTTCACTTCTTCGTCTGCAATGTTCTAGGTAAAAGAAATATATCATCAATGATTTCCATCTGACTTTTTGAATGTTTGTTCTTCACGCATTTCTTGCACAGCCTTAAGCATCTTGCTTCAATGAGCTATTGCACAACCTCAAGAGGTTCTTCCACTAGTCCTCATAATATGGAGATTTAATAATTTTTCTCAACGGATCCTCACAATCGGTTAGATCTCCACAGATCCTCCTAACTTGGAGATTTCACATCATTAGTCTTTTGTCTTCTTTTTCTGTTAGCCAAAAGATCTCTCAAAACCTTGGCTTAACCTCAACACTAATACCACTTTCTTTGGAGAACAAAAAATTGGATATTTTGGAGCACACTCAAATTATATGGAAGAAGGATTTATACAAAATTCGGTTATGTTATGGAATCAACCTTTTACAACTCATTCTTCTTGATTCCCTCCATACTAAACACTTCACCAATTTATACTAAAATTATATATTTTGAGATACATAAATTAATACACAACACTAAAGACTCTCACATAACCGAACACATAGTTTATGCACTCACAAAACTAAACCTAGAAACTCTAACATTCATTCATCATAACTTTCGCCTTCATATGTTCATATTTCCAACAATTCGCTCTATGAAATCTGATTTCATCGTAGATAATTATGATCTACGCTTAACTTAAAAAAAACAAAGTTCAATTCTATCACATCATTCAGCTATCATTTTTCATGCTAATTTAATTACAAAGAACTTAAAAGTGTATTTTGCAAATTAAGAAAAGATTACCATGTAATATTCATGTGGAATCCCATTGATGCCTAATAGATAACTTAATTTTTCTTAGTAAGATCAGATTCGCCTTTGTATCAGAGAAAAACTCAATCGGAAAAATTATGGGATATGATTCCTATAGATGGATCTCTACTTTTTTTATGTAGATTTTTTTATATGACAGAGAATTCTTGAACTCTTCATTAGAATAAAAAGGGGGAAAAAGTGAAGCGAAAAAATGAGAAAGAAAAAAGATCTTACCAAATTGAACTAATGTCTTTTGAAGTATTTTAGAAAAGTAGAGAGAAAAAGATATGAGCTGTTTTTAAACAGAAAGGAAAGAGAAGAGTGAGTCTCTATACATTCAAATTAAATCTCACAAATGACCATAATTTATCTCTTTCTACTTCTCTCTACTTCACCCCCAAAATATTCTAGGGAATCCAAATTATACAATACTACACAGAAAGATTCGTCTGCATTCTGCAACTAAAAGAAATAGGGGAGGAAAGAAACAAGTACCAATGCGAAGGGGAATAATAATGGGGAGGGCATTTTCTTCTTTTCAATTATATATATTTGGACAAATGGGGTTGTCTTCATGAAATGACATTCGGTTTCAACATTCTCTCTCTCTCTCCCCGTCCCCCTCTAATAATCTTTATATTGCATCAGACTCACAATGTGCTCTGCCACGAATCATTCATATACCTTTGCCAACATGATATGGGCCTTTCTACACATATATATCCTTATTCTATAAATCTATAATTTATATCCGACCCGAACTTGGACATCTTCTTGCAGTTTCTTCCTTTTTCATGATTTTAAAATTTTCTCTCCTTAGTTATATCATCTCAAAATAATGGAATTTTAGTTCTAAATATTCCACCCATAGTAGAACAATCATCCTAGTTTATTCTATGGGATAAACTCTCCCTTACTTCATGTATTTGACAAGATATCAAATTGTATCAAGTATTTGCCACTATTGATAGACACACTGGGCTATATTGTCTACTGACATTGGTGGTTGTGAAAATAGAAATAAGCAACAGTGTCAATTGTGTTGAGTTTGAGCATTGCAGATGAAGAAAACTATATTAGGAGAGACTTATCTCTTGTTTGGAACTCAATCCGGTTTGAATCTATTTTAGTCAGTAGTATTGAGTATCAGATATTTTCACAGAAAAAAATGGCTAGCATTAAGTTCAGAATATAATTAATTATTGGGTATATTTCAAATTTTTGTTCACTTTGGAAGCATTAATTCAGACAGTTAAAGGAAATTGAATTTATTTAATTTTAATTTAATACCAACATATATACTGTGGGTTATCCAACTTGAACATGATTCATTTCATAAAGTGATTACATATCACCTTTGAAGATATATAGTCAGTCACATTCATGTCTTTTCCTAAGGAAAATGTGTATATTCACAAACTATATAAGGCCAAACACAGTTATCTTCTGGCCACTACTTTCTTCCATATTACTTCAAATAAAAGACAGGAAATAATGGTTTTATTAATAGATGCCATTGCCAGTGTACCTTTAATTGCTTTTTTTTTTTCGGCCATCCCATTGTACCTTTGCTGATATGACTTAAAGACAAGCATTATTTTGATGCACATGCACTTGGTCTGTATATTTGTGAAAGATTAACATATCAGAGGTATCTCTCCCATTTTTAATTCCTTACGCAAGAAAACACAATGTATTCCATATTCAAAGAACATGTTGGAATCAGCAAAGTAAAATTGGTTAGACAGAGCACTGAGAAGTAATTAGCGCCAACATAATCTACTTAATTTCTCGTTCAATGTCAAATCAGAATCAAACTTTTAAATAATAGGGTGAATTATTCGTCTTTTATGGGGATAGCTTTAGCTTCAAGGAGAGGTTTGGTGATTTTCTTTATCAAGGATATTTTCCCCATTAAAAATGGCACGTTCTAGATTATTAGTTGCTTCCGTTACAACAATGTGAGATCTTGTATATTAGTGTTTAAAACATAAATCGCAAGAATTACTAGATTTCATATTTTATATTAATTGATTTTATTCATGCATAAATTATAGGCCCACAATCAAACTCCACAGGAGTTTTTTATTTTATATATTGTTGGGACACATCTTTTTTTTTGTTGCCTGATTGGTACACATCTTTTTCTGACACAAAGAAACTCAGGCTAGCAGATCGCATAATATGAAACAAGAATTCTACAAATGGATAACTAATAACCCAAACCAAATTGGGACTATATATGACTATCCATCCCTTTCTAATTCCAGATTTCTCTTCTTTAAGTAGCCAAATTTTATGTTGAACTGGGATATTGTTTAAATCGTTTAAACATATCTAAAACTAAATTGAAGTTCTCTAGTTTTCTTTTTTTAATTTGTAATCTTTTAACAATTTTAATTATATATTATTTTATAAGTTTCTAGACCGCTAGCCTATGTATGTACAAATGCGGGCATTAATATATTTTAGGGAGAATCACACTTAGGGACCAAAACTTTATATTAATATCACTTAAGGACCCAAAATTTCTAAAGTGACAAAAAAAGAATCAATGGTTGAAATTCATTCTCTTTGCCTATAAATACCCAAGCCTTCCTTCACCCTTAAACCACACCAAAAGTGGCGTGCATCGATGTCAAGAGAAAGAGAGAGCATGAGAAGCAAGGAAGGGAAACTAGACAAGGAAGAAAGGTTAAAAAGCTTTAAGAAGTTCTCTAAAATAGTTTCTTTTCATATTTTTGCATCTTATTTTTAAGTAATTGGTTTAATTTAGTTTTATGTTGTCATGATTATAAAAAATATATTTTAGTAATTTAAAAGTATTAGTGTTTGGATCAAAGTCATGATTTTGCTTAAAACATGGTAAGAACATGTATGAATATATTTAAATGTTGAAGAATAAGTATGAATATGGCATAAACTTACTTTGATCCTAAAATGTTAACTTTTTGAAATCTTGTTTTTATGTCAATTACTTAAATAATATTATGTTAAAATAGGATGATGATGCTACTAAGATTTGTCCAATCTCACTCCCCATTATGGGTGGAAATAAACTAGACCCTTATCAAGAGCCTATGACCTTGACTATATAAAGCCTCACTTGACCTAACCTATTTAGTTAAATAAACTAGGCTTAAATTATAATATCTTGGAATTTTTCTTGGATATTCAAGACTCAATATTTTAAAATTCATAAAGAATTTACAGAAATGGATATACACCGTTTTACATAAATATGGCAAAGAGATCAATTATATCGGTTGGAAGGAAAATTGAGAAAATGATAATTTTAATTCTGAAAAAGAAGGAAAAAAAAAAGAGAAAAGAGAATGGCAATGGTGGGTGGTGGCCGTATGCGGGATATGAAGAAAAATTTAGGAATTTTGGAAAAAATTATATTTAATGATCTAAAAGTTTTAAAAATTATAAATAATCCTAGGTATTTTTGTAAATATAAAAAAACAAAGTGAAAATAAAGCTCTCAATGAGATAAATCCAATGGAATATAGTATGAAATTTATTAAGGTCAAAATAATATTTATTAGGTAATTAGTGTTTAATATTAATATTTTACCCGATAAAAGTCAATTTGAGCTACAGGAAGAGGTAGTATTAATTTAAGAAAAATTAGTGAACCTTGATAAAATATATTTTGTGTCAAAATAATGATTTTAGATCAAAAGTAATTTTTGGATAATCCTGTACCAATTTAACGATAATTTTGGTAAAAAAACCCAATCAGTATGGGTAAATTTAATCGGAAAATGGTATATTGGTTCATAAAAATTATTAACCCAATTTTGGCCAAAATTGAGGGTAAGACATGTCTGAAACCATACCAAGAACACCAATGGAATTATTTGAAAAGCTTTAATAAAAAGTAACCAAGTTTGGTAAAAAATTTACCATGATTAATTTGCTATTAGATCTTTTTCTTCTTAAGCATGGGTTAAGCCATTTGTTGAATTAAGTGCTTTGATGATTCCAAACCAACCTTCAAGAGCTTAGAATAAAGATATCAAAGGTGCACAAAAGGTTTCAAGTGAAGGAATTCTAGAAAAATCTGTGCAGGAATAGATGTAGGATGTTTAGTAATGTTTTAATTTGAGTAAAAGACTTTGATTTAGTGAAAAGATGTTTTAGATTCTATGTTAATTCATGGAATATTTGAAAAACACCCACCAACAGATGAAGTTTGAAAGGTTTATATTGATCTGCTGTTTTGAACATTCAAACTTTAGCTTTGGAAATTTGATTTTTGTATTGAAAATTAACAAGTCTGAAAAGAGACTTCTCTGACAGACGAATTTTGAGTTAAGAAATTTGAATTTTGATACATGTCTGAAAAGAGCTTTCTCTGATAGACAAACTTTAGCTTTTGAAAATTTGAATTTCAGATAAAATGCAACTTATGAAATTTGAAAAAATTCGTCTGAGAATATGTCAAAATTCATCTGAAACCAAGTTTAGATAGAGCTTCAAAATTGCTCACTGACAAACGAACTTTGAATATGAAAATTTGAATTTCAGAAACAAAGCTTGTGAGTCTGTTATGATGATATGTTGATATACGAATGACAGTATTCAGAAATTTGAACTTCAAAGTAAGTCTGAAAAGAGGTCTCTCTGACAGACGAATTTTGCCCTTTGAAAATTTGAATTTCGAATGGATGAACTATTGTGCCTCATTGAACCAGCTTTGGACAGACGAATTTTGGGTTCCAAAATTCGAATTTCGAAGGCACTGTAGCAAAATGAAAGTACTGTTCACTCATTTAAGAAGAACTTTTTACTTGAAAATTCGTATGTTCTAACATAGAAACATTTTTCAAAGATCAAAATTCGAATTTTCCTTCATGACAGACGAACTTCGGGAGTTCAACGTTAAAGGCTGTAACTTTCGATTTCTGTGAAATTCATCTGTTGACTAACCGAAATTCAAACTTTAAGTATCAGAAGCATTAAATGCGGTTGGTAAATGGATAGTTTCTCAGAGTAACCGTTGGATAACATCTCTAACGGCTAGATCTTGTCTCTAACGAATAGTTGGGGCAGAAATCTATAAATAGAACTTCATTTGAAGATGTGATTAATGATTTTACTTAGTAAATACTGAAACTCTGTCAAATCATTTACTCAAAGTCTCTTACTCTCACATACTTCAATATTTGTACTCCAACTTTCATATACACTCTGATTAAGAGAGTTTATTCATTGTAAATAATCTTATCTTCATCTGGAAGAAAGATTTTCTTGTGAGGAGATATCATAAGGGATTGGGGAAGCACCTAGTGAGAGTGCAAAGAGTGAAAGTGTAAGCTCTAGAAAAAGAGCATCAACTTTGTACTGTGGCATTTGCAAGAAGCCCATTGAATTCTTGCAGAATAGTGGAAAATATCAAGTGGTGACTTGGGGACTGGACGTAGGTCAAGTTGAGAGACCGAACCAGGATAAATATCTGAGTCTTCTCTTTCCTACTACTACTTTTACTGTTTATTCATTTATACTCTGTTTTACCGTCACACTTTACTTTCTTCACTTTCTTGATATTTTGCAGAAAAATTTTTAATCTTCCCAATTCACCCCTTTCTTGGGAAGCCAGCTTATCTAACACCATTGGGTCTTCATTTTTCTACCTAAAAATGTCTGAAATAGAGGGTGGAGAGTGATAAAATACAAAGGAAAAATTGGAGGAGGAAGAAGACACAAGAAGCAAGCCAAAGTCTCAAAGATTCAAGTTAATACACTATGACCAACATCTTGTGCTCTTGAGTGTGTGGAAGAGTTTTAATGGATTATTTTCTCTCTTTTTGCCTCTGAAAGTTTCAGCCTAGAGAAAGAGAAGAGAGAGCAAATAGAGTCATGAAGAAACTAAACCATAGAAAAGTTTAGAAATGCTTCAAGATATAAGAATATGTCATTGGTTTGAAAGTTTGTTGAGTTATTATTTTTCTACAATTGTTGTTATTCTTTTCCTATTTAGGGTTTAAGATTGGAAGGGAATTTCATAATTTTGACCCCAAAAATGAATTCCTTAGGTTCAAAAGAGGTTAGAACAAATGTGTTGTACAAGAAATTCCCAAAGAATAACTATATAGATTTTTAGGGTTAAAGCGGCACTTTGAGAAGCAAGTTGTGCAATTCTTGGATTGAGACTTTTTTTGGTGATGATATAGGATTTCAAGAGGTAATAGAAGATCAAGGGAAAGGTGTGTAAAATTTGGTGGAACTTGGAAAGCCTAAAGGTAGTTATTTTACCAATTATGTCAAAGTTGTTAAAATTATTTGCAATGATGTTTTGACATTCCATGCTATGACATTGATGTTTTGTGTTGTATTTGATGTGTTGGCTATTTGAATGAGAGGTTTTATGACTCTTAGATGTCCAATTTTTAGAATGTTACGATGCTAAAATTTCTATGAAAATGTATGGTATAAATTAATTGATTGTTTTCAAATGATATTTCAATGAATTGTATAATAAAATATACACATATTTGGTTGAACTACTGAGATTTTTTGAATTTTATTCTCTTTCCAAATGTTTCACTTCATAGGTCCAAGTCATGGCAAGATTGCCCAAGAAGAAAAAGGGAAGGAAAAGTAGGCTCCTAATTAAAATGAATTTGCTTACATTAGTATTTTGCTTGGAATACCTTACAAAAATGATGTGTATGATAGGACTTTACATGAATGTAATTATGTTTATCTAGATCTAACATAATGTAATATGTAAAGTGGAGACATGAAATGGCCATGTATGTATATATGAAGGTGTATTTTGTAAAGTTGAATGATGTAAAGCCATTCTGAGCACTATTAGAAAATATGTATATTGTACAGACATTCTGATGTATAATACATGAATGCTTTACATGGTTGTAAACTAGACATGAAGGGCTTTTCATGGATACCAAGATCACTCAATTTGGAGTTGTGTGTGAATTATGATGAATTTTCAAAGTTACAGTCAGAATCAGGAATTTTCATAAATAGCCATTACTACAATAAAGTTTGTATGAATTTACTATATAAATTGATCAAGTATTTTTCCTATTCAATCAATATTTTTTCCATATACAAAATCTTTTAAACTATTTTTATAGACTTAAATCATATCAATACAATTTATCTATATTCAGTTATGAATTTTTAAAATTTATAGGTTAAAATGAAATTTACCCAAAAAATAGTACCCAAAATGAAAAAATTGGTTTAAGTCATTTTATGTAATTAAGTCTCTAATTAAGTATTAATGCACTTAAATGTAGTCTAATGAATAAGAAATGAGTTTAAGTATGAGATATAATATAAACCTACAGATAGGCCTATTTACTTAAATAGGCTTCTTGGCTAAAACTTATCAGGCTATGCTTATTAAATTAATATTTAATATATGTCACATAATATAATTAATTTAAATTAATTTAATCAATTAAATTTAATTAATTAATTTTAGTAATTAATTATAAAAGTATATAAAATTACATATATAAATTCTTAAACTAACATAACTCAAATGGTATGAAAGCCCATGAAATCCATTTCATAAAGCGTTCACCCCATATATTTTATAGACTCTTCCACCCTTTTTCAATGGCCAATGTGGGACTTCCAACTTTCCCTTTCACAAGTCTCATATCTGATTTTTTTTTTTAATAATCTTCCTAATTCTTCACACTTCAACCTGATACCCTTTTATCTTCGAGCATGCACCATATATCTTCATCCAAGTGGCCCTTGGAATAGTCAATTCACTCATGACTCCATTGTTCTTAGATTTGTTAGATTTGGTTTACTTTATAATTGTTTTATGAGGAAATTATGTTAATTAACAAATTTGTTGCATTTGTTTTTAGCATATGGTTGTGGGTTCTTAGTTGTATTGCCACCATGTTAATATATAAGAAGTCTTGTATTGACTGTTTCTCAATGGAAGAGAGGTGAGTGGGGTCTATAAAAGCAAGGCTAATTGGTTTTTCATTATGGGTTGCTAAGACACATGGGCCATATAAGATAAATATATTTGGACCATACATTTGATTACTGGAAGTTTATAATTTAAAGCCTTTTTTTTTAAATTAAGTTTATTTTTTGCTTTGTTTTTTAATAGGCTTCAGGTCAAGTCAAGTTTTTAGAAGACTCAGGCTCAGACTCAAACTCAAACTCAGTCTTAGGCTTTAGGTTTACAATGTAAGTCTAGCCTATTTAAATAAAGTCTAGCATGTCCTAGCCTATTTCCACCTCTACTCCCCATAATCTCTAACCGTGAATAGGTCTAAGCCATATAAAGGAGAAAAGGAAAAAGTTGGAGCAATGAAGGCCTAGAATTATTGTTATGATGTTATTTTTTAAATATATTAGAAAATTATGTATTTTGTAGTATGGATAATGACATGTTGTATAATGTATTTGACATAGCAATATATGAAAGTATGTTTTGGAGTGATTGGTGAGTTGGTTTATTGATTTATGGCAATTATTTTATTATTACTAAGTGTAGAAGAGAAAAGGCAATTATTATGTCCTTAAACTTAATTAGTAAAGAAAATTACTTAGGGAAAATACTGAAAGATGATGAATAATTGATGGTATTATAAAAAGAAGGCCTAAGCTTTAATTTAAGACCAAGTTGACCCTATTTGGTCAAGTTAAGGAATTTTCAAAAGAAATGGTCAAAATCTGGAAATTTTATTAACTAAATGAAGAGTAAATTTTAACTAATAAACAGTACTATTTGTCCAATGAATTTCCAATTGGATACTTTTCCCTTGTAGAAGACTTTAAGAGTTGCAAGTATAGAAACTTGAACCACCTCAAAATAATTTTTCATAGATTTAGTTATAAATTTTCAAAGTTTGATATAAAAAATAAGAGTTACCAAATGAATAGTAACTTTAAAAATTGTTGGTCAAGTTTTGATTTTGGTCACTTTTCTTCCAAACGCATTCCAATGGAGTCTAAGATATATAAAATGAATGGAAGGTATGATAAATAATCACCTAACCTAATCTGAAACTTTTTTATCATTTACAAAGGTTCCTCCTCCTGATTTTTTACAAGCAATAGGTTCCTCTGCATCTGGCATGTTATAATTTAGAATCCGTTCCTCATGCACAAGTAAATTTGAATTGAACCAAAAAAAAAGGCAAAAATATTTAAAGCTAACCAGGAGCATTTACATGGAAAGAAATGCGTAATGTTTATTATGCTTCTCTAGTTCTACAACAAATCTGACATTCGGTGATAAACATTTGAAAAGTAGACAATATTGAAAAGAGAAATTTAACATCAAAAGCATGAAAACTAAGGCGCAGACATGAACTTGACCATTTGTCTTCGTTCAATTCATAAAGTTTGCAACCAACGTTGTACCTATATTATAAAAAAGAAAGGACAGTAAAAAATATTGATGACAGAACACCAACCCTCCCATTCTTTGTTGCAATGAAAGAAACGAGGCAAGGAAAAATGTAGGATAAACTTATCCTAGTCACATAAGACTGACCCTTACTACTAGAGCCCATGAACCAGTCCTCCAAAAAAGATGAGACGGGCTGAAAAAATATGTAGGTTTCAGAATTGGTGGAAAAAATAGGCCCACCCCATTAGCCTGCCTTATAAACAAATTGAAAAGCAATTTTCTTTTTTTTAAGTATTTTTATTACTTTAATTTGTGTAGCATTTTGCAAAGAAAATAAAATTATTTTTCCAAACTCACACATGATCATCGTGGTAAAAATTGAAAATCTTTTGAGTATGAGAATTTGAACTTTTATGTAAAAGTGAAACTTACATTATTGTTATTATGTATTAAGATTTTGGATTTGATTTTTGGATTGTAATTTAAGTTATATTTTATTTTCTTGGACTAAATGTTACTTGTGTAATTTTTTTTTAGAGTACTAAGTGTATCCCCCCAACCGACAGCCAAAAACTTTGCTTCTCCTAACAAAGTATTTTCATACACAGCCAGAAATCCAACTCATGATAATATGATTAAAGGACCTACCTATTTCCCAACTCTATTAAAACCTTATTGGTTCATTTTGAAAGTGTTACTTGTATTATTAATATATCATTGTTATGGTTTCTTAGCATTTGCCATTCACAAAAGAGTAAAGAAAATACAAATAAAAGTCCATTTAGTTAGCATTAAAAAATGAAACATGAAAAAAATATGAAAAAGTGGGCTCCCCATTTGCCTTGTTAGCTCGCTCATCCCAGCCTGCCATAATGGGTCCCCTAGCCCGACCCACCTCTCCAAAAATTTGGTTCATCACAAGAGGGCCCATTTTCCTAACTCTGTAGTTACTAGCGAAAGCAATTTTCACAAAGAGCTTGTGATCTTGTACCAAAAGACCTAATAAGGATCATGCTTCGGCATATTCATATGCATTATGACGTAAATTTAAAATTATGCAATGATGCAATTCATGGAGTCATGGATAAGGAATGTGGTTTGAAACTTGAAATTTTTAGAAAAATAAAAATGCAAGATAAAGATATCTTATTTATCATTGCAAACTGTAACAACCCTTATTATATTATCTTGGACTTAGTTTTGAGCTAACAGGAAGTGTACTTGATGATATATGCAAGACCGGAGGAACCAAGACTAGAGAAAGAATCCAAACAGGACAAAAGTTAAAATTTGAAACAGAGAAAGGTCACGTCGCAGCGAGACATAGGGCCACCACGGCGAATGAGCCATAACTTCAAAAAAAATTTCAAACAAAAGAGCTTCACGCTAAGGCGAACTTACCCACCGTCATGGTGTCAAATCGAAAATCTCTATAAATCAAAAACCGTTTCAATTGACTGATGAGAGGAAAACGAGGGAGAGATGGAGGAGCTGTGCTAGGATTTGAGGAATCCATCCTGGGGAGATGATTTTCGGACTCTAGAAGCTTCAATCTTGTTGGTAAAAAATCCCTAACCTTCTCTCCTCTCTTTTCTCTTCGGTTTTCAGTAGAAATCCATGGGAGTATATGGATTTTGGTTGGATTGTAATTTCCACCTATTAAAATGCTTGTTAAAGGATCAATGAAGTGTTGTTTAGTGTTATGAAGCTTTGGGTACGAGTTTTAGTTGGATTGTGAAGTGGAAGCCTAGGTTGATTTTGGATGAGGATGTATAAAATCCAAAATGTGTAGAATTGTCAGGATATGGATGGTTAATTAGAGCATATTAATACATGAAAATGTTGTTGGAACCTTGGGTAAAGCTTAAATGGGTGAATTGTTGATTTTGGTTAAGTTAAACACTATGTTAATTGATAATGTTATGATATTATAGTGTATAATCAGTTGATTGGAAGTATGTGGCTCATGATTTGGTTGATCGAAGGAGTTCAAGTTTTGATTGGCAACCCAACAACTTGTGAGACTCGTGTGTGTGTGGTGTCAGTAACCTAAGATAACTGAGTGTTTGTAATATGTGTTATATGTTGATATATATATATATATATGCATGTCTCCATTCGTACCATGATATCGTTATGTGTATGTGCATGGTTTTTCTATATATCGTGGTATACACACGGCTAAATGAGGTACTTGTATATGATGACAATGAGTATGATATTATATATGTACAAATGTTATTGTAGCATCCACATATGATTGCATGCTAGTATAACCATGATCATGACTGTGACGATGATTATATATTGTTAGTATTTTAGCATGGCATGTACATCACCACCCCATGAGCATAGTGAGATGTGGTCGATTGAGAGGTGGTAATAAGATGAGACATGATGATGTACCATATGATGATTTGATGAAAAATCTCTGCCACTAAATCCTCTCATGTGGTCAAGAAAGCCAGGTGTAGTGAATTATGATATGATATGATATGATGATGATATGATTTCGTGATAGAATGGAATGCCCTTGCTCCTATGGCCAAAAGAGCCAGGTGGCAGTGGATTGCACATTCCCAAAATCACCACTAATTCAGGTGGTCCAGAGAAAGAAGAGTCATGGTCCAAGTATTAGTGTTACCTTTGGCCGGGTGCACTAATGTGAGATGAGTTTGGTAATATCCCGGAATCAATCTTCACTGATTGTTAGAAGGGAATCACCTATTCAAAATGTCCTATGATGACGCCAGCTCGTGGTTCTAGCCTTGTTTGAGGGAGACATGCATTGCATGACACTTGGCATTGCACAACATCATTTGCATATATGTGTGATATTGATGGTATTATATATATGTGTGTGTTTGTCTCGGTTACTAAGACATTGTCTCATACCCCCTCCCATAACTAATATTTTAGGTGAAGACTTTGGTACTAACTTGGAGAAGACCATGGAGTCGTAGACCTCTCCGCATTCAAGAATTTAAAGTATAATTAGTAGTTATAGTTAAGTTTATGTAATATTGTGCAAAGTAGGTTGTTGTTGTATGTATCACCTATTCTGAGTATTCCTTGGGAGTATTGTTGGTATGTGGAATGATGATGTTGAGTGACAATGAATGGTATAGTTGTGGCTACATGCAAAGTTTGTGATTAATGTGCTCGGTATAGTTTATATGAGTGTGATGATGGTGTGGATCCCGGCATAGGTCTTTGTTGTTGGAACACGTGTCGGTGAGCCAGATTGGCCATGTGTGAGCCCAAAGCAGTTTTAGGCCGTGTATGTATGTTTTGGGGCATATGGCCTAATATGTGAGTTTGTGCGTCAAGGGGTCAAATCTCAGAGAAGTGGTTTTTCTGAAATGAAAATTCCTTGGACAAGTTGGTTGAGACAAAGGGACTTGTGTGGACAATCTATAGTGGCCAAATTGCCTTTGGTGGCAATAAGAGCGCTTAAGGCTTGAGTTTTGGCCAAAAAGTAGTCAAAATGGTATTAGACATCTGTTAATTCAGACGTTTTGATGATTCTAAAACAAATGAGTTTGGAAATCTAATATCAAAGGAACACAAGAGAAATGAAGAACAAAGTTAGAGTTTCTTGAAGATTGAAGAGCTGTTTCACATGCTTTAAGAAATTAATTGTAAAAGAAGGTAGCTGAGCTTTGAATTTCAATTAACTCAATATTAAATGAAATAACTAATTGAATGATTAATAATTAGCTCATGATTTCAAAATGGTTTTCAAAAAAAGAGCTATCTTATGAGGATAAAGCTTTAATATCAAAATGATTCTAAGGGTTCAATTGGTTTTCATGAACTTGTTTTAGCTTATGGGGATAAGGTCTCAATTTCAAAGATGTTTCTAAGTATTTACCCTATTTTCAAGAAAATATTTTACCTTATACATATAACTATCAAAGGTTATGGGGATAAAGACTTAATCTCAAAGCTTTTCCAAAGTCCATTCTTCAATTTCATGGAAGAGATTGAGGTTATTCGCATAACACAGCTTGGGGATCAAGTTCTCAAATCCGTCCAAGTGGTTATCCTGATAAGGTAGGCATCTTATCTGCAAAATGAAGTAAACAATGAAGACAAGTGGTACTGTACAGCCCGTAATTCGCATATCCTAAGGAGGTTGTCCTCATAATATGTGTTACAGAGCACTTGGACTCTTCTCTATTAAAAGGTTATCCACAAAACCTAGGGAGGTTATCTACATAACCTATCCTTCAGAGTACTTGAACCTTCCTCGGGAAAACAAGTTATCCGCATAACCTAGAAAGGTTATCTACATAACCTAGGAAGGTTATCCACATAACCTATATTTCAGAATACTTGAACTTTTCTCGGGTAAACAGGTTATCCGCATAACCTTAGGAGGTTATCCTAATAACCTAAGTTTCACAAAATCTCAGTTTGAGAAAAACTTAACATTATCCTAATAACTGAGTGGGTTTTCATAAAAATGATTTTGAGCTAAAATTTAATCATTCTGGATAGCACGTTATCCGCATAACCTAGCTAGGTTATCTGCATAGTGAAAGCTCTACGTTGAAAACAAAGACATATAGTTGCCTGTTATTTGCATAACCTGAGGAGGTTATCTGTATAACCTCTGTCAAATACATTTAATGCGGTAGGTGAACGGCTATTTTACTGAAAGTAACGGCTAATCTTTGTTTCTAACGGATAGTTTTGCCCCAGAATTATAAATAGGACCTCATTTAAGTTGTTAGGTAATAAGAAAAACAATATATACATCAAGACTCTGCTGATTCAATTATTGATTCATTTAAAACTTACCTACCCTCTGTTTTGCTCATTCATTGTATCTTAACTTTCATATCTACTCTTTTGAGAGAGTTTTCATTCTGTAACCATCTAAACACTTGTAGATAGTACTTAGTGTGAGATTACATTGAAGGAGATAGTCTTACTCTTGGGTAAGAAGAGTGAGTGACCTTGTTTCAGTTTAAAGTTCGGGCTGGTATTATACTGTAGTCATTGCAAGAACCTATTCAAATCTTGCAAGAGATAGTAGAGAAATCTCAAGTGGTGGCTTGGGGACTGGACGTAGGTCAAATGGAATAAACCGAACCAGGATAAACTAATGAGCCTTCTTCTCTTTACTCTTTATTTCTTATACTTTGTTTTCTGCAATCTTTTAGTATCACTATTGTATTTCATCTTTGCAGAAAAATTTTAATCTTCCCAATTCACCCTCTCTTAGGAAGCTAGCTGAACTAACAACATCTAGAATCTCCATACAAAGTTGGCTTCAAGTGAAATCGGTGTCTCTGGTTAGATTGAGATGAGAGTGATCTGTAGGAGTTGGAATTAGGTCAATCGAAGATCGAAGTAAGAAGTTACGCAAGTTGGAAGTTCACCCAGAAAATCAGCAAACTGCTGATATGAGTACTAATATGGGCACCACAATGTTAGATGCTTGGCCATAGCGCTAGTACCCTCTGTTTGAAAAATTGTTCAACCTGAGAGCACTCAGACCAGTACAGTACTATAGTGGTTGTGGCGCCGTGTTCTGAATTTGTTGTTTTGCTATGTTTGTTTAGTTTCCTCGAGGTTTTAAGTGATTGGTGGAGATTGTTTTGGTAGGGTGTTATGTTAGATATGTTAGCTTCCCAAGAAGGGGGTGAATTGGGAAGATTAAAATTTTCTGCAAAACTTTAAGAAAGTGAAGAAAGCAAAGGTGACAGTAAAATAGAGTATAAATGAATAATCAGTAAAAGCAGTAATAGAGAAGGGAAGACACAGATGTTTATCCTAGTTCGGTCTCTCAATCTTGACCTACATCCAGTCCTCAAGCCACCACTTGAGATTTTCCGCTATTTTGCAAGAATTCAGTGGGCTTCTTACAAATACCATAGTACAGCATTGATGCTATATTTTTAGAGTACACACTTTCTCTCTTTGCACTCTTACTAAGTGCTTCCCCAATCCCTTGTGATATCCCCTCACAAGAAAATCTTTCTTTCAAATGAAGATAAGATTGTTTACAATGAATAAACTCTCTTGATCAGAGTGTATGTGAAAGTTGGAGTACAAAGAATGAAGTATGTGAGAGTAATAGATGATTTGGCAGAGTTTCAGTATATACAAAGTTAAGATCGCTTCTCACAACTTCAAATGATGTTATATTTATAGATTTAGGTCTTAACTATACGTTAGAGAAAAAATCTATCTGTTAGAGAAGTTACCCAATGGTTACTCTGAAAAACTATCCGTTCACCAATCGCATTTAATGCTCCTGACACTCAAAGTTCGAACTTTGGTTGGTCAACAGACGAATTTCGCAGAGATCGAAAGTTAAAGACTTCAACATTGAACATTCGAAGTTCGTCTATTCATGAAGCAAAGTTTGAATTTTGATTTTTGAAAAATGTTTCTATGTTGGAACATACGAATTTTCATGTTTAAAGTTCTTCTGGAAAGTATGAATAGTTATTCCATTTTGCTACAGTGCCTTCGAATTTTAAATTTTGATGCTCAAAATTCGTCTGTTAGTGGGCAATTCAATAAGGCACAATAGTTCATCTATTCAAAATTTAAATTTTCAAAATGCAAAATTTGTCTGTCAGAGAAGCCTCTTTTTAGACTTAATACAAAGTTCGAATTTCTAAATACTATTATTCGTATGTTAACATATCATTATGACAGACTCACAAGTTTTATTTCTGAAATTCGAATTTTCATGTTCAAAATTCGTCTGTCAGTGAGCCATTTTGATGCTCTTTCCAAACTCAGTTTTTAGATGAACTTTGACCTATCCTCAGACAAATTTTTCATTTTTCATAAGTTGTATTTTGTCTGAAATTTGAATTTTCAAAAGATGAACTTCATCTGTCAGAAAAAAAGCTCTTTTCAGATAAGATTCAAAATTCGAATTTCTCAAGTCAAAGTTCATTTGTCAGAAAAGACTCTTTTAAGACTTGTTCATTTTCAATGCAAAATTTGAATTTTCAAAATCAAAGTTTGAATTTTCAAAACAGCATATCAGCATAAATGTTTCAAATTTCGTCTGTTAGTGGGTAAATTTCAAATATTCCATGGATTAACATAGAATCATAATTTTAAAACATCTTTTTACCAATTCAAAATTTTTTACTCAATTTAAACATTGTTGAAAATTCTACATCTATTCTTGTGCTAGTTTTTCTTGAATTTCTCCATTTGTGATTATTTGTGCTCCTTTGATATCTTCTCTCCAAACTCTAGAAAGTTGATTTGGAATCATCAAAACACTTGATTCAACATGTTACACTAACCCATACATATATATGTGTATCCCCTCTATCTCCACATGGTGTTTCCTATATTTCATGTGTCAAGTTAGTGAACATATGCACTCAAATCCTCACTCTTAAACAAGACATATAAAAAAAAAAAAAGAACAAGAAGATCGAATTACTATTACATTAATCTCGACCTTTTTTACTTCTTAGCTAGATAATGCTGTTTGATTAAAATGAGAGATGAAAAAGGAAAAAAAAATAATAAACCAAAGCTTCCCACGTAGTCATACTTTTTCAGTACCCAATAACCAAAGAGACAATTTAATAGAAGATTGTCCACAAAGTCAAAATCGACAATGTATAGGGCAAGTTTACCCACATCTTTCCTGATCTCCTGCCTTCGTCTCTTATAAATATACCTCCTGAGGAATGGATTCTAAATTGTTACAGTTGTTACTGGCAATATGCATCGTGCTATACACGGTCATATTTGAGACATTTAGTTCTTTTTTTTTTTTACAATATATGATAAACAAGATTTAATATTAAATATTTAAGTTATTAATTAAAAAGTTTTGAACTTGTCAATATGAACTATCTTCCATTATATTTATAAGAACAATAATCTTATTTAAATACTACAAGTATTATTCTTCATTTGGGACAAGTGACGCCTTAAATTAGTACAAGTCATATTATAATATTTTTTAATTTATTTTTATCCTTAAATTTAAATTTTGTTTCATTTTATTCAACCCAATATAAATTTGAATATAGTATGAAATTAATTTAATACAATTTCAATAACATTAATATAAAATATACAATTCATAACAAAGTTGATATTACTCAATATTTATTATGTTCATATATTTGTAGAAGATCATATAAATTAAAGAAGATTGTTTCAAATATATGTATTTAAGGACACACACATACATATATATATCTTAATTAATATAAAATAGGTAAAAGAATATTTTTAGTCCTGTAATTTTAATATCAAGATTCAATTTAATCCTTTAACTTTATTAAGTTTCATTTTTACCCTTTAATTCTTAAAAAGTAGTCATAAGTTTCCCTTTCTTTAGCACTGTTGATTAACTTAAAGGAAAATGTTAACTTGTAATTTTTAGAACCAACTTGCAAAATAAAATTACATAGATTTAAAGTAGTTTATTAACAATAATTTTATCAGCCAATCTGTTAAAGCAAATATTTTTATTTCATGTATTGTGTGGAAAAATAAAAATCAGATATAATCCTTAGAAAAAATTTTCTATATTTGAGATAAACTTATAAATCTCCATAAGGCAAGGAAATAAAAATATATGCAAATTTTCAATTATATTTTAGTTTCACTCATTTTTAGGGTAAACATGTATAAGTTAAAAGGGAAGGCTTGATAGCATAAAGAATAAAAAACTTTTAATTATATTTTGAAAGTTAAAGAATCTAAAAGAATTTTATCGAACTTAAGAGACTAAAATGAAACTTACATGAATGAAACTTTAAAATTGAGGAACTAATGTACTTTAACCTTTAAATTAATATCTATGCTTCAGGCCAAAAAAAAAAATATCTATACACAATGTGAATGATGAATTCACTAAAATTCTCGTATATTTTCTTCATGATTTTCTAATAGGCTGTAACTTATTGATAATTACTTAACTGATTTAAAAATGAGTTAATTGATTCAAAAATTTATTGTATCATTTTAAAAGTATTAAAAATATTTAAATTTACATAATCAATTTGAATTAAAAAAAATCATTTTAACATGAATTAATGTTCACAAATAATTTTTAATTTGTATAAATCAAAATTTTATTAAAAATTATTTAGTAGAATTTCATCAAACCTCAAATCTTCAAAATTAAATATGATGTTAAATACATATTAAAATATGTAATTCTAAATTTTTATAAGTTTAATTTTAAATACATAGATAGATAGATATTGTAATTATTATAAATTTTATTAGATATATATATATATATATATTAGATGAATGAATACATGGAATATTGAGGTTTTTTTTTTGCCTTTAATATTGAGTTGTTATAAATTATATATTTAATATTGAGGATTATATTGATATTTTAATATCAATAATAAATTGATGTTAAAATTAATATTAAAAATACATGGGCTAGTATGTTGCATTTGAGTCCAAAATTGTATTATTCATGACTTGTGAATAATGCTACCTAAAATTTTTAATATACATTGATAATATATTGACCTAGATGATTTTTTAGGCCTGTGCATTGCATTTGTCAAAATTCACATTATATGGGATTTATCCATCCCACTAGGCCCAATTCCCAATTTTTTACTAAATTTTAAACTATATTATTGCGGGGCATAAGATTCTATTGTGGTCAGGTCTAAGTTGGGTGTCCGATTATATTTTCATAAGAAAAAAAGAAAAAAGAAGCAGCCATAAAAATAGTGAGGAGAAAATTATTAAAAAACCTGCAAATCTGCATTGTATATCCTGTAATAGAACAATCACATTTAAAGTAATACCATAACGCAAGTATTATTCCATAACTCATGGATCCAAAACAGAATAGCTACAAGCTCTCATAATCACAAGGAAATGAAAAAGAGAATTGATCGACTGAGGGAGAAGAGAGCCACACTAATAGGGGAAATCACAGAGCAAAAAGAAAACTCGAGGAGAAGATACATTCCAATATTTCCACACACCCCGAAACCTCTGGACCCTACTGGATTGGGCGGACTGGGGCCTGCTCATGGCAAAATCCTCTTATTTAGTCTCATTCCCATCCCTTTATTTTTTCTGTAAATTATATGTTAGGCACTAAACCCAGTTTAGCCAATAAACTGGTGACGATAATTTTATATTCACAAATTTACTTTTATCTTCTAATTGATTTATCAAACTTATTTTAACAAAAGAAATTAAATATAAATTATATTATAATAAACTTACTTTTATCAAAATCTCAATATTTACAAACTTCAAACCGAACACACTCTTTGGGCATGGTTGGATTTTCAAATCAAAATCCTAACTCGGCTTGAAAATGAGATTTGGATATAAATTATTGTTTGGCTAATTTTAAAAGCTTCGTTTTGTAAACTTATTTTTGTCTCCAAATCAAGGTTTAGCCACCCATCTAAGAGCTTGTTTGTTTTGCATTTTTACAAATTAAACTGTACTTTCTAACCATCATTTTCTCTTTTTTCATCCAAACAGTTTTTCAGTAAACTTCTCTACTTTTATCCAAATTTCATTTTTGTAAACTGTGATTATTCTAAAAGTACTTTTACAAAAAGACAAACTAAACATGCACTAAAAAGAATACTTTTGGGTTTGCAAACTTACTTTTAGTTTATAATCAATTTATCAAACTTACTTTTTACAATAAAAAAAAATCCAAATATAAATCACATTCCAATAAAGTTATTTTTATCCAAACTTTATTATGGAAACTTAATTTTTTTTTAACTTAAGTTTACAAACTTAAAACCAAAAAGCCATAATTCATAATTTTGCTTTCTCATAACGCTGGTCAAAGTCAAACACATGCTACTCTATTGCTCTTTTACTACAAGCAGCATGCCACTATCTGTCCAGTATGGATGATTCAGTATCTGCTATTGGCTTTATGGTTTAAGATGCCTCTAATCAATCTAATAGATGTCTCACCAAACTTTACCCTCAGCGCCGGGGACCTCGGGACAGCCTATAGCTATTCTATACCTCAGTGTTAGTTCATTGGACTCGTAAAAAATGGATCTGAGCATGCAAAACAGACTTGGTTTATTGAACTCACTGACACAGATTAAAGACTATACCACAAAGGACAAGACTATAACACAGCCAATTTGCTTTTAGATGCAAATTCCCTCAGAAATTTGCTACTCTCTTAAAAACCTATCACCAGATAGAGAATTATCAACATTTCGGAGCTTACCAAGGAAAATAAACAAGTGAAGCAGGTGTAAATCAAGTCAAAAGGCATGCCTTTCTTTTATTACAGGTAAAAACTACTCGAGTAAACAATACTTGCTTGGCCTAACCAAGGATCCGCCATGACACTAGCAATTTTAACTCAAATTGTTGAATGACCAACATCAACCCAAACAAACAACTAACCAAACAATTCAATTCAAAGCACCGACGCTACTGCGAGCAAGTTTTGTCCACTCGGTATGAAAGGACCCCGGGCGATCAATTCGCTCATATGTATGAGCCCCAAACAAATCCCTCTGAGCTTGAACAAGGTTGGCTGGAAGCCTTGCTCTCCTGTATGTATCAAAGTAGGCTAGACTAGCACACATCCCTGGGGTGCTGATCCCAGCCGATATGGCTAATCCCACAACTCTTCTCCAGGCTGCCTGCCTCTGCACCATCTCCCTAGCAAATTCTGGGTCCACAATCAGACTAGCCAAGTTGGGATTTCTCTGATATGCCTTCTTAATCCTATCCAAAAACACTGCTCGTATAATACACCCACCTTTCCAAATCCTCGCCAATTCCCCCAAATTCAAATTCCACCCCTTCTCATTACTCTTACCCCTCAACAAATTCATCCCCTGGGCATAACTACAAATCTTGGATGCGTACAAAGCTTGCCTCACATCATCTATCAATCGCTTCTTATCAATCCCACTCTTCACACACCCCACTTGGTCATTCAATCCTGCCTCCTTCAATACGTTGGCAGCATTCTCTCTCTCTTCCTTGAGTCCACTCAAGTATCTGCAATCCAACGAAGCAGCAATAGTCGGAGCTGCCACCGAGAGCTCCGCTGCCTGTTGTACGGTCCATTTTCCAGTACCCTTCATGCCTGTTTTATCTAATATCTTATCCACCAAATCCCCATCTCCAGATTCATCTTTAACTTTGAAAATATCGGCAGTTATCTCAATCAGGAAACTCTCGAGCTCCCCTCTGTTCCATTCAGCGAAAATCTGGGCAAGCTCTGAATTGGATAAACCCCCAACGTGCTTCAACACGTCATAGGCCTCAGAAATGAGCTGCATATCTCCGTATTCAATACCGTTGTGGATCATCTTAACGAAATTACCAGAGCCACCCTCGCCAATATATGCAACACAAGGGCCATCCTCGACTTGAGCGGCGACCTTCACCAAAATGTCTTGCACATTTGAGTAGGCCTGATAAGAACCCCCGGGCATCAAAGAGGGTCCATGACGAGCACCATCTTCGCCGCCAGAAACGCCCATTCCCAAATAGAGTATACCCTTATCAGCAACCTGCTGAATTCTTCGTTCGGTATTCTCGTACCATTCATTACCTCCGTCGATGATACAATCGCCGGATTCCATGTGCTCAGACAGGGCAGCGATGGTCTGGTCAACAGGAGCACCGGCCTTGACAAGGATGATGACTGATCTGGGGCGTTGGATGGAGAGGACGAAATCCCGAGGGTTGTACTGACCAAAGAGGGGGAAGGGACCCTCTTGGCGGGCCCGATCTACGGTCTCGTCGACTTTAGAAGTGGTGCGGTTGTAGACGGAGATAGGGAAGCCTTTCTCGGCTATGTTGAGGGCTAGGTTTTGGCCCATAACGGCGAGCCCCGCGAGCCCTATGCGAGACAAAGTAGCTGCCGAAGCGTCCATCTTTGATGAGGGTAAAGCGAGGACTAGAGATTACTGAGGAAGTGATTGAAATGGCGGCGGAGGAACAGATCTATTATCTCCTGAAGAGGAAGAAGAAGAAGTACTATCTATGTGTGGGGCGTGGGGGGGGACTAAGGATTATTTTTTTAATTTTATTTAGGTGCGAATGGGGATGGCGGACTCGTCGAGGGTCTCAAGGGACAGTGACTCCAGCTCCCACGAGGAGGTGCCGTGAACGTCGTTACTTCCAAGGAGGGCGGAGTTGTTGGACTCTCGATTAAACGACTTCGTTTTACTTCTCTTATTACCAGTTGCGTGCTGTGCTATGCTGACTCAATCTTTGGCCAACTCGTCAAATGTTAATATTAAATTAATTAAATTCCATTAATCAATTTTAACAACCATACGTTGTGTGAGTTGCCCGAATTGCACTATGAAATTTTGTATTACTACAAAAAAAAAATTATGCTGTATTTGGTAAAAAGAAATTATTTTAAAGTAAATAAAAAATGGAGAAGGAAAAAAAGATAAAAATTTCATGAAAAGGATATTTTTTATGAATAAAAAATTTAAATGATATGTATCAAATAAATTTTATAAGGATTTTTCTCTTATTCTCCTTTTTATAAAATACATTTTATGTGTGTCAAACCTACCATTAGTAAATACAAGAAATTCAACTTTATTGGAAAGGCTAGAATGCAATTTAGGCAGATTTACATTTTATGATAACATTTTGTAGCTTCTTACCCAAATATAGTTTGGTTAAAAATGATTACATCACAATACGCTATTATTTCATTAAATTAGATGCTATATATAAAGAGACATATCAAGATATAAGTTATAAGAAATAAAAAATTCTTGGTCAGAAAATAAAAAAGAAATAAAAAAAATCCATAGTGACAGTTGTACTTGTGTGACAAACAAAATATAAATTAATGAATGTGTTGAAAATTATTCAATCTTCCACTTATTTCGTCTCAAGTCTATTATGATGTCTATAATTCAAAATTTTTACACACATCATTAGAATTGAAAATATGGATTATAACCACATGTTTAACCCATAAAAAAGTGTAAGTTATATTGTAAGATGTATAACGTATTTAAAATTGGTTAGAATTAACCTGACCCATATTAACCCACAGGTAAAAATGGGCTAACCCATTTTTAATATATAATGTGTATATAGAACTTCTCAAAATAATTTAGCCTCCCCTCCTTAAGTATGTATATATAAAGTGTGTGTGTATACACACAAATATATATATATATATATCTATTTAACTTGGCTACATAGGAGTAGGCGAGGTTATAAAATTTTCTCTCATATCATTCATACACACATTGTTATTCAATACCATATGATAATATGAATATTAATTAAAAAAATATTTATATATTTTCCTATATATAAAATCCTCCCCCCCCCCCAAAAAAAATTGAAGAGTTGCACCGGCCCCTGTTAGTAAATACATGAACATGACTTGTATTGGTAACCACAGGATGCTATTATATTGAATGATATTTGTGTTTTGTTAGTAAATGGTTGCACTGTGGTGCATGGATCAAGGAGATCATATTATTGAAAAACTATGATATCACGATGATGATTTTCTTTTTTATAATAATCATTTAGTATTTAGTTATCATTTTAACCTTCAATTAATTCGAATCAAGATACAATTGAACATCATTAAGAGAAAACTCTTTCAAAAGCATTTTTCACATTCACACTATCAATATAATGATGATATATTATTCAATGAAGATATTAGATTATTATATCATTTATGATATTATATTATTAACCAATAATTTATTATGAATATTTGGACCATAGTGGATTATATGGGTTAAGGGTTATATTTTTTTTCAAAAAAATAGATTAGTTTATGTTAAAAAATCTTTTTAAAAAATACTGCAGTAAATTAACAAGTTGGCTCATATAACCCATTAACTTACCTTGATGAATTGAGTTGGGAAGATCCCAATCCGCCAAAAAAAACAGACTAACCCAACTCTAGCTCTTTTTTCATATAACCTATTACCAGGTTCTTAGTTCTACCCACCATTAATAAATGTGTCTACAGTACGGCAAAAATAGTGTTAGTAATATTTAACTTTACAATTTTACTCAAACTGCGTTTTATTAAAAAGAAAATAAGAATGGTTTGGTAAAAAAAAAAGAAAATAAGAATGTTAAAAAAAATATCTTCATAGTCTGTGACAAAAAAAAAATCCCCTTTCTGTGATTCCAACTCCTTTCCCCTGTGTATCGTATTATATTAGCAAACGTAACTTGTTATTTTTTTTTTCTCCTTTTGGCAGTGTAGGAGAACTATTTTCTGATTCTTTGCAATAAAATTGTCACATATAATACCATCAAAAAATTAAAAGAAAATAAAATAAGGACAAATAAAAAAAAATAAGCTCCAAACACCCTTTGTGCCCACTTTCTCTTGCAATACTAGAATATTGCTTCCGAGAATCCAAAGTCGTTCACTGCAGATCGTCCCCTTAAATGTCGGCTAGCTACCAAGGAATCTAAGAATCTTTCAAGCAGCAATATGCTATAGCCAGAATTCATAATCACGCTAGAAATATTTATTACTAAAGAATTCAGAAAGTCGCACGCTCCATCAAATACAATATGAGAGAAATTGGGCAGAAAATGAAATTAAGTTATTTAAAGGGCAATAATATTATTCCGGTAAGGAAGAAAAGGGCAATAATATTATGATTACAGAAGCACTGGCACTACAGACGTTCAAGTCAAAGACAAGGTTTTGATTCCGGATATAAATATTCAAGATGCATCCAAATGCCTTCAAGAAACAACTTGCCCAAAGAGCTCCTTGCGGATCTGCAATAAGGAACCAAAAATAAAATAAAATAAAGCAACATCAGAGATGAGATTACTGAAGATCGAGGTATCACCTAAAAGAAATTAAAAATAAATTCTATAAACTCCTAGAAGATAGAGAATTACACATGACAGTCGGAAAAGAAATAAGTTTTTCATTCTGCACAATATAAATGAAGACGACAAAATATGATCAACTGAAGTGACAGTGAAAGTTGGACAACAGCAGTACCAATCTTGAATAAGAATGAAAGCACGAGTAACTATCAGTGGGACAAAAAATCACTGGAACAGTCCAGAAAATACAAAATACACAGCGGGAAAAAAAAAATCCTCATCAGAAGTAATTTGAACTTGGTTCAAAATCTAACTAAATAAAATAAGGTGCAAAATATTTAGGAATATTGCACATCCATACTATAGTCAAAACCATATTCAGATATAAGGAAACTGAATCATAAATGCTACAATTTATCTAACCAATAGCTGCTAGTTCATAGAAATCTGCTTGAACGACTCTGGGCCCTTTCTCTGCCAAGAGCAAATCTTAATCATTAAGCCCCGCCCACTTAATATAACCTCCTCATTCCACTTGCAAAAAATGGATCCTTCCCATACTTTCTCTCAATACTTCTCCCCATACACAATCTCTTCCTTCAATTGTGAGAAATGGACTAAGAATAATCAACAAATGGACAATATATTTGAACTAACGGTCTACATTATTATGATAAGTAAAATGTATTTGAAAATATATATTTGGTTTAATGTCATAATCACTGACTGATCTTCCACCATTCAAATCAAATGGATGGAGATTGTGTGTGGAGAAATGTATAGAGAGAAGGTATATAGAGGATCTATTTCCCCAGTGGAATGTCCCAAAGGTCCATCAAAAGACAATTTTTAATAGAAAAAATGGGCATAATTAAACAAGAATCTTGAGTTCTTTTATGCAACTGCATTCTTAGATTATAACATCTCAACTATACAGACTTAAACAGCAACGCAAAATACATCTTGAATATACCAAAGATAACAGAAGCACAGGACAGGTCAGCAACTATTAATAGCTCGAACAGGAAAACAATATTAAAAAGTCAATATTTCGCAGCAAAAGATTTACCTCAGGAAGCTTTTTACGGAATACTACATCCAATCGTGCATCAAGGGTATTTTTCACACACAATCTTGCCATCTCGAGAAGCAAGGACCACCCCTCCAGAGCTGAACATTGGTAAATGTAATCAGGGATATTGAAAGCAACACTAAACTCAAAGCTGCTCTATAGTAATAAAGATAAAATTCAGGAAGCACTCTAAACCTCCATTTGGATGAGGGGAAAACAGGAGGAAGAAGAAAATTTGGGGAGAAAATAAGAAAGAATTTAGACATCCCCTAATCTGGGTTCTTCCTTATTTTCCCTCATAGTATTCCTCTCCTCCTATTTTCTCCCCATTCCAAAGCCTAAATCAACTGCAACACTGGAAGCAAGATACTCTTGAAAGAATCGAATTTCTTCCAATGAAGACATTTACAGAGTTGCTACTCTTTGCATTTTTTCAGGTGTTGGACCTAAAAGATCCAGTATAACAAATCAGTAGAAAAAGGACAAAATAAGCAACAAGCCAGCCCTGATTAACAGCCAGATCCAGACAACATTAGAACAACCCTCTCACCTCAAAGTCCCACACAAAGTATAGTATTTATGAACATGTGAATTACCAGAAGAGACCATGAGGATCATGATGGCTGGGTGCAGGTGGAAGATAGACTTGCTTGTCAATAACAATCTCCGGTGGATGAACATTTGTTTTATCAGCATACTCCTGTGCAGCAGAATCTAACACATCCTCTACCAAACGCAGGTCATCTTTC
The DNA here is from genome assembly GCA_026686845.1 of Adenanthera pavonina. Lineage (NCBI taxonomy): Eukaryota > Viridiplantae > Streptophyta > Magnoliopsida > Fabales > Fabaceae > Adenanthera > Adenanthera pavonina. The sequence goes on along the minus strand of JAIVEN010000022.1, from coordinate 20,917,166 downwards.
CGACATCGCAATAAGACAGAAGGTTCTTTCAGTCTCAGCAGACTCTGTCACAGACAATCCTTGAGTAACTTTCCAAGTCCGTATACCCACAAATAGTAATCAGTCCACAAACTAACATCAGAATTGTCAAAGGTGCAATCCAAAAAGATGGTATTGGTTCATTGGGGTCACAAGTAAATGCAAAAGGTAGCCCACATGATCACAATGGGCATATGAATAATGCCATTATCCACAAAATAAAGTATTAAGACATAAAAGAATAAATAAGAGCAACATCAACAACCAACATGCAAGTATGTGCATCCAAATGAAAATCTAAATATTAAAGGTGTTCACTAAAGCCATAGTTATCAATAGCATGCTACAGCTTGTAGTAGAGTTACAAAGCTTTGCGCAACACTTGGTGAGTAGCATAGCAAGTTTCTTGTAGCACAGCTGTAGTGGCACTACAAGCGCTATTTTGGTGTGCATGTAGTGTGTACATGAGCAATATGTAAACAGGAAAGTGTTCCATAGTTTTAAGTAGCAGCTGATGGAATTAGGGGAGAATTTAGTTGACTCTTCCTTATGCTATGTTTGGTTGGGGGGTAAATAGTGGGAAGGGAAAGGAAGGGGAGGGATTTTGCTCCCCTCCCCTTGTTTGGCAATCAAAAAATTGGAGGAAAATTTTCCCTCCCCTCCCCTTGTATATTTTCGGTATTGTGTCCAATATGACCAAAATATCTTGCACTTTTTCATAACTCAACGATGCAATATACTAGTCAATCTTGTTGCGTCTCTCCTCAACCTCACTCTTAAAATATAAAATACCTTAGTGACATACATGCATGAAGTCACGAACACATACACATTCATATATTAATATATACAATCATGGTTAAAGTCGAAGAAAAAAAGAAGACACATACAATCATGGTTGATGTTGAGGGGAAAAAACAGAGAAAGAAGAGCATTTCTTTTTGATTAAGAATTTTTTTTAATATTCAAACAAAAAAAACTCTTTTTTTAATATAGAAAGGAAATATTAACTTAAATAAACCAAGGGTACAATAGTTAATTTATAATTATTTTCCCTCCCTTCCTCTCCTAACCCAAACAAGATAACATTAAAACCCCTCTATTAAAATCCATCATTTTCCCTCCAAACGAAGTAAAATTAAAATTCCTTATTTTCCCTTCCCTTCCTTTCCCTTTATTAAAATCCCTCCCCTCCATTCCCTTCCTTTGAACCAAACATAGCCTTAGAGGCCTTTGAACCATCTAGGCATTACATTGTCCACTCTATCCACACTGCCTCATTTCACCATCTTCAATTGATAAACTTACCCATTGCATCTTCTAATTCAGCTTTAATTATTTAAAAACTTTAACCATACCAGGCAATTACAGAGGAATTAGTTTGAAATTTCAAATATCTTAGGACAAAGCTTGGAAACTTCATTAAACAGTGATCTTTTTTATGAATTAAGTACTTAATGATGTGTTTAATGGATCATTCAAGTACTTGACTTGATATCTCAGTAGTCAGTACAAGAATGGCTTATTTGGTTTTCTATATATATTAGTCATTACCAGTTTCAGTAAGGTGCGTACCATATTGTCAGGTAGCTTGGCACTACTTGCGTGGTAGGCACTATAAATTACTATGATTAAAACTCTGCAGTCAAATTATGGTTAAAAATAATGGGCCAAAAAAAAATATGGTTAAAAATATGATATTCAGTTTTTACTCACCTGAACAATGAGATCTTTCAAAAGGTTTCTGTACACATGGTGATCACGGCTTACATTCAAAAGTTCCTTTGATGCAGCTTCTTTCATTGAATTAACCACATCATCTTGAGCTTGAAGAACTTTTATTCGAGAAGCATTCAGTTGCATAGAGTACTCACTAATAACCAAAAAGAACGCCGTGAATCTCAATTCATCTCAACTAACACCGTTTTAGCAAGCTAGAAAACAGAAATACAGGATATTTCACCACAAGAAATATATCAGATGTCTAGAACTGAACACCAACTCACAATCACTCAGAAAAGGGAATGTTTTCATATTCCATATTTTGGCAATAAACTTGAATTACCTCAACATGCCAAACAGTTTTGAAACCATTTAAACACAGAATCAAGCCCATTAAAAAATGGAACAAACATTAATTATGGCCTCCACTGGCCAGTATCAAACAACAGGAACCAAGTAAAGAAGATCTGTTATACCTTCACATGATTTCAAGCTTTAGCAACATATAGGCTCATAATCATTGTGTCATTATCGCACACAGGGATCAAGAGCCTTTAGAATACCCATACTAGTCAAACATGTAAAATAGAGAGTTAGGGTGTAAATTCATTCGTCTCCGAAATTCAGTCTTTAACAATTCCCACTTATTAATGTCTACGGCCAAAACAACAATGGGAGTTTTCCAATGGGGGAAAAAAATTAACTCACATCTTCTTCCGAATTTCAACTTGCTTCTCTTTGCGCTCGTATTCTTGCCTGATCTTCTTCTTCTCGGATTCAACCAACTGCAATTTCTCGATGTTGAACTCCTATGAAAATCATTAGAACAATTCGGCATGAATTCCACGGCGGTCCAGCGGAAAAAAGGGGTAAACGTGCAAGGAACACTAAGTTCATTCACATAGACGTAATTATACAAAGGAATCAACGAAGAAAACAAAGAGAAATAAAAGCAAAGAAGCATGAGCCAGGGATATACTTCTTCGGCGGAGACAGCGATCTCGTTGGCTTTTTCCTCAGCTTCCTGGCGGATAAACCGGACCATCTGCTGGATTTGCCGGGAGACATCGGCATCGTTCATGTTTGGGAGAGCGTAAGGGAGAAGATGGAGGGAAAACTAGTTGAGCGGAGAAGCGCGGCCTTGCACTTCCTGGACCGTGGATGTGAGATGATGATGATGGGGATACGTGTGAGGATCGATACTGAGATTACCGTATTATCGTGACTCTGCTAAGCCTCCTGCCAGAATTTATTTTACCAATTTCAGAGATCAATTATTTTTTTTGTTTTTTCTTTTTGGCTTCTCTCTCTCCCCCCCCTCGATTTCAGACTTCGCAGTCGCAGATCAACTGGGTAACCCTTTCACGTTCGAATTTTATATGGTTAACTAAAATTATATTATTTTTATTTTGAAATTTTATTTTGATTATATATTTTACTTTGTTTAAAAATTAATAAAAGAAAATACTAAAAACTTAAATTATTCAAATCAAATTTAAATAATTGAATTTGCCACGCAATTTATCCTTGCCATGTTATTTCTGCATCAACCTAACTGGATATGCTTTTAGATTCACGTATGAACCCAAAACCAATTTTATAATAAAAATAACATGTTTGGTTAGCATATTATTTCTACATTTAAAAAGTAGTTGGGGTTGGAAACTCACTTTTGGCAGTACCAGCTTAGAGGTTGTTTTTCGTTGCAAAATGTGATTACGTATTAATTATGTATCAATTAAACTAAAGTCAAATAAAAGTGCACTAATAAAAATGAAAAAAATGAAAAAGTTGATAAAATAAAATTTTCGTAAAATTTCTCCTATCTAATAATTAAAATGTCCTTTTAAAATTTTAATCTCTATTTACTATAACTTGTAAAAAATGTTACACTATATATATTATGTTCTCAATTAAATAAATACAGATTAAATTTTAGTTTAAGTAAATTAAATTAATTATAGGATGGAGTTTAAGCTCAATTTGAAGAAAAATTATGAGTTTTATTAAAATCAATTTTCAAATAAATCATCCAAACATAAATACGTTAGTCCAAAACAAAATTTTATTATAACTACGTTGTAAAACCAATTCTACCAAAACTCATTTTTGACTAAGTAAAAACTAAACAGGCACTACATCGTTAAACTATACTCCCTCTAATCTTAATTTGGAAGAGTTACTTTTGGTCCCAAATATAAGAAACACCCGTAGATATTTGGTGTAATAAATTTTTTGTTCCCTAATACCTCTTATTAAGCAAACATGTATTTATGAATATTAGTTTATCTTATAAAAATATAAAATATGTTTGATTGATGTTTTCAGAATAATTTTTTAATTTTAAAAACAAAAAAAATTACTTAATGAACCTGTTTTTTTATAAAATATTCTAAAAATAGAAAAAAAAATTAAAAAACAGAAAACTCAGCATATCTTTAAGGTGTTCTATATTTATTATTTTAAAAATATAAGAAAAGACAGAAAATGCCCACCTCATTAATAGTAAAGTTATAAATTTTAAATAACATATTTAACACTTATTAGTTACGATTTTAGTAACAATTATTTACACAGATTTTTTAATTTTCTTACTCCTAAGACTTATTTTGGAAAACAATTCTACAAAACTATTTTGAGAACATTAAAATAAAGAATACATTCAAACAAGCCTATATATATTAGTTTATACTAATGATTAATTACAAAATTTTTACTTAAAATTAAAACTAGACACATTTTCCATGTATTATGTAACATTCTAATATTCTACAACCAAAACTTGATAGATAATACTTCTTATAAACATGATAAAATGAAAAACATGAAGAGAAGTCTTGGAAATCTATGAGAAACATGTGCAACTGACTAGGTATTGTGACCAAGAGGCAAAAGAATCAAGGGGGAAAAATTTCAATTTGATGCAGTGACACCAGCTCTTGCTGTGCGTGACAGCAAAAGTATGGTTGTCTAGATAAACTTCAGACATGCATAACTTTTTACTCGGACCTTCAATTGACATAATTTCAAAACCTACAAGTCACACTACATTTCCTCTAACTATAGGCATAGACCTTACCCCAAAATTTGTCCGTATGGAAATTTTGAACCCTTGAGATTGGCATGATCATTTTTAGTCTAAAACTTGACATTGTCCATTCTTATTCTCTAACCACCAATCCTTTAACCATCACCTATTCCCATACCTCACAATTGATATAGACCAAAGGGGTCACACTGTAAAGAAATCATTCCCTCAAGATTTGACTCCCTTGTAGCCCAAACTTGACTAATGAATTACGTACCTATTTTCTCAAAACAAACCAAATATCAAAACCAACTTCATAAACCACTCCAACTTGTCAAAATACATATCGGCAACCATTGCCCAAACCCAAATACTCCTTGACATCAAATGGGACACATCTCCTAATATATATAACAACCCCAATGTCAGGCATCACTAAAAACTACAAGGTAGCCTAGACCATGGCCACCAACATGCTTGCCTCATCATATGAGCCAACATACACTTCACAATCTCAACCAACATAGAGTTTATAAATGACATGTGTCATACATGAAAGGCAAGGACGTAGGAATAGTCCTAAGGAATACACAAGACAATTGCATATGGCATCATTATAATGTCCTACATTTAGCATAATATTATAAGATAACATGTGTTCTCAGATAAACACATATCAATATAAGTACTCTAATATCACATATATACGTCCTTGAGGGGACTCATCCACCCCTACTTTCTCCTTCCTAGAACTAGATCTCATTCCTTTAAATATTTTCCACAAGGGGTGAGACAAGAGTCCCAATAACCACAAGGGTTCACACATACAAGGTTTTAGTAGAAAGCTCAGATACAAGAGTTCATATACAACCTTATACATATGCAAGATACACCATGCATGATGCAATGTGCATGATATGAAACAAAACCCTACATCAATCACAGCAAGAACCATCAGCTGGTTATCATTACACGGTAACCTCTACAAGTAGCCCCCTACCAACAATCGATGAATGTATTTCAAGACAACCACTAAATTTATTTCTCACTAGTCATGACTAGACCAAAGGCTATTCCACTAATGATTAAACCATGTTTCTCCTTCCTGTAAACCATCAGAATTGATGGCTATTTAGAGAATATGCATCCCCAATTTATTGCCACTTGAGTCTCATAACCATAGGACAACTAGTTAGTGACTAGAATATCATAAGTCGCACTGCCTAAATATAAGGTCTTGTATGCTATTTAGTATATTGGCATACCATGAGGTATTAAGGCATTGTCACGCAACAATATCATGCCCTCACAATATACGGCTTGTGACAATGCTCAATGTATACTAACATATCATTTCATGCCATATATATATCATCATGCTAGCATATCATCATTATCATACAAGATGTCTCATAGGGATGCACAATAATCACATATATATATATATATATATCATTGTTTATCATTCTCATATATAGGCATATACGCATGTGTATACATTTACATTGTCGGACTTCATTCATCATCATCATCATTATCATTATCATCATGTAAAACTAGGTAGACGGGTGCACAACAAACAACAATATACCAAACTATTAACCACATGCTCATAGATATATGCTTGTACACATATACCATATCTATTCTTATTCATTACCATTATTATTATTGTCATCACCCTCTGTATTATCATTAATATAAATAGTATTTTATACGATATAGGGACAAGAAAATGTACCATAATCATATGTTAGTTCTAACACACTATATTCAAACATATATAAGAATATAACTAGGCATTTCTACTATTTCTTTGTAATTCAAGAGAATGAATGAGGTTCAAGAAAACTTAATTACTAGCTAAGATAAAGAAAACATATCATGATATAAAAAGTTTCAAATATATAGAACAAACAAACCTACTCCCTGGTTATCTCAGGTTGCCTGTACACAAGCTCAAAACCACGGTAGGCCACAGGATCTCCACTACACACACACAAGAGGAAATGCAACCCATGTTAAATAGATAGCATTCAACACCAAATGAAGCCTAAAGATTCATCAAAACTCCAATGAAACCAATAGAATTACACAAGACCACCTAGGACATACAAGACCAAACTCCATCATACAACAAGTTAATCACTTACGGGCAAGTTTACCACCTTTTAGGCAACTTCTTGCAATATAGGTACCTCCACGGAGTAAGTATATACCCTACATAATCATTAGGCACCCATATCAAGTGGTGACAAATCCTCTGGTAGAACCCAACTTGGTAACTCTAGTTTAAACTCAATAAGACTATGAATGCAACACCATACCCACTCATCAATATACTCAAACAAACTTCCAAAACAAACCATGAGCCCAAACAATTTGGATTCTATGAGAAAACCTAATATTAGAGGCTAGGGTTTGTACAAATAACTTCACAATCACTCAAAATCCTTTACCCAAGACTTGAGAATACCATACAACTCATCAATAGCACATTTATACTAATTTTAATTAGTGGAATCATCCTCAAAATGAAATCCAATCATGAATCCCGAAAATCATACCCAAACTTGTAGAAAGAAAAGATCAGAGGGGTAGAAATCCAACATACCTACAAGATTAGAGCCTTTAAAACCCATGAATCTTGTCCTCCTTGTTTAGTCGAGCTAAACATCTAGTTTTGTGAGTGGCACCACGACGAGCCTACCCAATAGCACGGTACTAGTTGATTCTATCACAAAATTGATCCAGCCCAAACTCAACTCTTGTTGCAGTTTGAGATGCTTCTTTTCCCTTTTTTCACTTCTTCCATTTCTTGCATTTCCCTTCAATCTTGGCCCCTTCCAATCCTACATAAAACCAAGCATACCCTTCCATACATCACATACATGTTCTAAATAATTAAATTTTGGGATGTTACATATTATATGGACTATAAACCTAAAGCATTATCTTGAGTCGTTCCTTACCTGTGAGTATGGAAAAGCCTTGTTAGGAGAAGAAAAATTTGCTTTGATAATCTCTATGTCTTAAAGGGATTAATCTTCATTGTCATTTGAAAGATACCCTTGGTGCTAAAAGAAAAAAAAAAGCCATGTTATAGATTCTATATTATATATTGATAAACTTTTTCTCCTCAAAATTAATCATTGACTTCAGTTCCTTGATATGCTTTATAAATGTATCAATATGTATTTTTTGGTAAAAAAATAATATTTTTTATTTTTTTGTAATTTAAAGTTAATTATAATAACTTTTATATTTTAAAAATAATAAAAATAAATTTTAAGAAGTTATATAATTTTCAAATGTATTTTGACTTTCTTATATTATAATATATGATTTATAATTATATTCTCCTTAATTTTCGGATTGATATATGATTCCGAGATCCACATTACATTAAAATGCATCAAAGCCATATATTACTCGTAAGAGGAGAATGGAAAGTCACAATATTTCGTTGCCATTTTTTTTTTACAGATATCAGCTGATGAATTATTAATCTAACTTTATTTTTATATTCCCTCCTATCTTTTTTTATAAGAATCTTTTTAGAATGTTTTTTTGTCCTTAATATAAGGTTCTTTTGAAATTATTTGAATTATTAATTCTTTTTTACCCAAAATGACATTTGTTTAGTGGTCAGCAATTATTATTAATGTGGTTACTGACTTTGTTTCTTTGTCCTTAATACAATGCTGTGCAACTTCATTTAAGTCAAACAATTTTGGTGGGACTTGGGCGTTGGAAAATAAATTGAATATGGATAGTTTTGAAAAACAATTGAAATTTCATATAAATTTAAAGAGATTAACTATTTTAACTAAATTTATTAATATATGTAAAGTTAGTTAGCAAAACCTTATAAAAATAAATGAGGAAGTAATCGGGTTATATGCAAGAATACAAACAAGAACCACAAGATCTCAGGCTAACGCCAAAAGTTGTTTGGCCAAAGAAAAAAAAGCCAAAATTGTTGGGCAGATTTTCTATTTGGAAGCAGCTTCCACGAAGTCCCTCATAAAGTTGTTTTTCTAAAGGGACATTGGATTTGGATTTCCCTCTATTTCAGCTTTTCTTTATACAAAAAAGAAAAACAGTTTTACTTTCTATCCTCAATCACCAAAAAGTTTTAGATTGGTTTAATTTATCGCGTTTTTGCTAAGGAAAAAATCAACAAATGTCTAACACAATCATACGTGGGCTACGCAATTTTACCAAAAAAGAAAGTAGCATACGAACTACCAAAACATTAACGAAAAAGAATTATGAGAGTCCAAAGTTAGTGGCATTTCTAATTAGTGCAGTCAAAGATTTTTTTTTTCTAATTTTAGTGATTTATTGATTTTCTTTTACTAAATTCTGATCACATTCATCCCTCATCATTCATTTCCGGTGACCAAGAATATTTCAAAGGTTTTAGTTTCTTGCTTTCTATCTAAACTTTTTTCTTAAAAAATGAAACGACATTATTCTCTATAAAGTTGTCTAAAAAGTATTTCTTGTCACCATTCATTTTCCTCCAAATTATCCATTTAAGCCACCTAAGGTGTTTATATTCTTAACTTGCTAGAAGTGGAACCATGTAAAGGGATATTCTGGCAAAAAAGAAACCATGTAAAGGGATTAAAAATAGGAAAATGACACTGGATTGGTGGGAAATAATGCAAGATGGGTAGAAAATGGTCCTTCCACCTAAATAAGTTCCTTCCATGGTCCCTATCATAAATTCTCTCTTAAAAGTAATGTGTCCATATAAACTTGCCCTAAATATTAGTATTTGCATTGCCTTTGTGATTGGTTAGGTTTGACATGGGAAAAAAAACCATCGTATATATACTATCCAATCTAAAATATAAGTCATATTATAAAAAAATATTTTCATCCAAAATATAAGTTAGTTTGGGAGATCTATGTTAATTATTTTCTTCCACTTATGCCATTGGTTTACAATTAAGAGGTAAGAGATGAATGGCCAATGGTTTACATGGGATCTTCAAATTTGATGTAATTTGTAACATTCTAATTTTCAAGACTAAGTAAAAATGTGATTATAATGATCATGGTTATGTTTAAAAGGCAATTATGATATGTTTAAATGATGATTATGATGTGTTTAAAAAGATAAACATAGAGTGCTCGCATAAATGTAAGAAAAGTATGGTTGGAAAAAGATGTGGTATTAAAATAATAAATAAATAACACAAGGGGCAAAATGGCCACTTTCCATATTAGGCCTCATTTGTAATTAAATCAACATGTTGGGTCCTTAAGTGTAATTATCCAAAATTTTGGGTTTTTCTGGTAATTTCCAGAAATTTTGAAATTTACAATATTGATGTCAAAATGGATCTTATGACATGTTGGTCTCAATGGAATAATGTGTTGAACCCAAAGGAATCTATTTAAAAATAAATAGATTGCAGAGTGCATTAACATTATGCAAGAAAAAGAAAAAAGTACTGTGGGCCCCACAAATACAGAAAAAGTAAAAGAAAAGTATATGGACACCACATAAAGATAGTTTGGGATAGAATATTAAGTTAAATGTAGATCTCAAATTAGTTTATTCCTTTATAAATATAAAAGAATTAATAGTGTTAGTAAATACTGCAAAAGTACTAATTTATTGTCTAGAAAGAAAAGTAATCAGTACATAATATATTTGGATTAGGAAAAATATGCAGTATGAGAGACACTTCCTCCCTTCTTATTGGATGAAATTTTAACATGTGCTTAGGGGGATTATTTTAATGTTTTTGGTAAAAAATAAGAGGACAATTGGAAGAAAAAGATACAGGATATAAATAAATGATACATGATTGATTTGGACTAAGAAAAGTATCCTGTATAGGAAACACATGCTCTCCTCCTATTAGCCTATTTTTATGCATGTGTTAGAAAGCATTATTTTAATGTTTTTGATAAACTTCCTCAAGATGGCAATTATATTGGCCACAAGAAGTGAAGACACTTGGATGATTTTTATGGTATGAAGTCTATATTTTCCCATCCCATTCACTTCATTTTCAGCCAACACTCAAGGGAAAGAGAGAGAAAGAAAATTAGTGAGAGAAAGAGAGGAAGAAGAAGGATGAAAAGCTTGAAGGCTAAGAAGCAAGCTTAAGGTAAGTATTCTTTTTCAATCGTAAGCTAGTTTGGCATAAGTTTGGTTAGGGTTTTGAAAGCATTCATTCTTCCCTAAGCTTCTCTAAGTTTCGGTCAAGAGGGATTAATATATGAGGGGTAGGTTTTCATGAAATCAAGTTAAGAAAAAGTATGTAAATGATGAAAGAAACTAGGTTTGCTTGAGTTTTATAGAAGGAATCATGAAACTCTTTCTCTTGCTCCTTGAAGAGGGAGTTTCAGCCAATGCTAGATAATGATCTTAGGCTTGGAATTTCATGAATCCAATTGTAGAAATGGAATCGTCATTAAAAAATTAGCAAAGGATAGGCAATGGTTTCAAGTTTAAGTTGAGCATAAGAAATATGAATTTCAAGGGCATATAATTTGGCCAAGAGAAAAGTGGACGTAGAGTTGGAATTTGATGATTCAAATGATTCCAATAATTTCCTTGGGTCCAAATTATCGAAGAGTAAGTAAGGTTTTCAAGAGAAAGTCAAGTATATGATAAACGAAATTTTAGGGTTCAAGTGATTCTTTAAAAGGTAGCCCATGGAATTAGATGACTTAGTATGATTTTTTTGATGCCTCTAGGCTTGGGAAGTAACAAGGAAGTGATTAGGAAAGTCTTGACACAAGAGGAGGTCAAGTTCAAATAGGACAGGTTAAACTCCAAAGTAGTATAACTTGTCTTGCTTTCATGTTATTGCACAATTATGTTTTATGCATATTTTATGATATGAATATGTTGCCACGTTGTTGCTTTTTTTCTTGACTGGATGACTGCTTATTTGATGAGAGCTTTGCCCGAGATGTCCTGTTTTAAAGTCATTATGTTATCAAAATTTTTCTAGCCAACATGGTATTTTCATGCTTTTTTAACAAATTGTGCAATGTTATGAATATTTTAATGTTATGTGATGAAGTATTAGCATGTGCAAGTGTATTACTAAGATGCCCAATCTCATCATCCCAAGTACTAATCAAGCTAGGTAAAGCAACGAAGGAAAGCTAGAGGAAGAAGAAAATGATGAGAAAGCAAGTTAAAGAATATGTTTTGATGATGTTTAAATGATGAAGCATGCTTTGCATATTATATATGATTATGCATCAATGATATAAAGTGAATTCATATGATGTATAGAAAAACATGGTAGATAATGTTAAGTTATGAGATGAAGTTTATAAACGAAAAGTTATGTATATTCTTCTTTATTGGGAAATTTATGACATGTTAATAGTTAAGAATGTTTAAGCGTGTGATGTTAAAGGGAATGACTCAAAGTATGAGTCTTCAAGTTAGAGGATATGATGTGCTTTATGATAAGATAGATTATGTACCATTTGACTCAATATGGTATCAGCAAAGGCTCAACAAAGTTAGAAGTTTAAAACTAGACAATTACAAGAAAATTGTCAATTTATTGTAAGAATTGTTTACTTTGAAAGAATGCATAAAATCATACAGTACTCCAAAAGTTCAGTGGTTTGATAGAGTTATATTTTAAGATTAATACCAATTGATTTGAATATATTTGAAGTTATGTAATAAGAAATATGTATAGTTTTCTAAAATTGTTCTAGTGAAGGTTATATTTTGACCATTGATAATTTAAGATGATGTTTTACCTTGTACAAGTAGAATAAATGTATAAAATAAATATCATAAAAAGTAGGCATGCAGGGCTTTCCAAATATGTAAAGAATGTATGATTGGCTTTGTATAGAATGATGAATGAATTTTTAAATTTAAAGGTTAGAATCTGGACAGAAACTAAAAGTTGGAAATAAACAGTAAACTTGGACGAATGAATAGTAAGAATTAGTGCGTCTAAACTCTAGTTTCATATTTTTCTCATAAAATTTAGAATGTACATGAACCATAGTGAAATGATTTTTATCCATCAAGTTTCGAATTTTCAAAGTTTACTGTGCAATTGCAAAAATAATACACAGAAAATAGTTTTGAGATTTCGATTGGTTCAAGCTCTCTTAAGTTATTGTACTGCATCTAAATAAGGTAATATTCATGGGAAAAGTGTCTAAAGATGAGGTGTTATATAATTAATAAGAGCAATGATGGAAAGTATTGAAATTTTTTTACAAATTAAATGATATAACACTTTTTTAGCTTATTTTCTTAATGTGAGATTTGGACTGGAAGAGGAGGGAGCATATGGATAATAGATAATGTTTATATATATATAGACGTGGTTATATTTTTGTGACCAAACAAATATATTGTACTCCTATATACTCCCTCTGGTTCATATAAAATATCATTTTAGAATTTTTCATATAGATTAAAGAAGTTAATAAACAATCTAGATTATTGTAAAATTTAATATTATTTTACTAAAATGCCCTTGACTTAAATTTTTCTACACATATCAAGAGAGAATTAAGAGTATTGATGAGGGATAAAATAATGAAAAGTTTAATTAATACTTCATTAATATTTTAAAGTAATAAATATTATGAAAAATCTTAAAAACTTTAAAAAGACAATTTTTATGAACTAGAGAGAGTATCTTGTACTTCTTAATTTTTGTAGCTAATGATTGTGTTTTTGGCTTGCGTGCCATGCATTTATCTTGCCAAAGTTTCTCTAGTTTTCATAGTAAAGTGAAGACAAAAACAATTAGTAAGTTTACATAGCAATTAATTTGGATTCATTAATTGATTTTTTCTATAAAATGAATCATGTCATAGTTACAATTGTAGATGATAGGCATTACTTCCCCCGATTCTAAATATAAGTTATCTTCTAGAAGCATTATTTGGTCATAAATATAAGTTGCCTTACAAGGTTGTGTAGTGCATTAATTTTTTTTCCATTCATGCTCGTGATTTATAATTAATATGTGAAAGATAAATGTTATGAAAAGTATAAGAGATATTGTAATTAATAATGGCAAAATATGAAAAATATTAAAATTTCTTGACAAATTTAATTATTTAACTCTTTTTCTTAAAATGCGTGAGGTAGTTGAAAGTGTTTTTATATTTAAAGTAGGAGAGAGTATAATATTTTACATAATTATGACATGCATTACTATTAGAGATGTGTTAGGGATATAATAACTATTTAAGGTGTTTTAGATTGTTTTGGCCTTTCATTCTTCTCATATCTTGAGTTTGATTGAGCAACTTAGGAAATATGAGTTTGAGGGGTCAAATATAATTTTTTCATTAGATGGTAGACACCTTAAGTTTTCCACATAGTCCTTAGTACAACACATGTTGATGAACATCTAGGAGGCTTCCAAAGGATCTCTTATCAACCATGGGGTCCCTTGCAAGGAATTAGAGGTTCAAAGGCTAGATCAATTACATGTGCCATGGAACAAGAGCATTATGCGTCCAACAAAGAGAGAGAGAGAGAGCGAGAGAGAGAGAGAGCCCTTGTTGGCATTACCAAGCAGTCTAACTTCAAGTATAATCATTCCAATAGTTGTCCAAATCAATAAGGAGTCTTCCTATCTTGTGTTGATGGCATGTGCTACAAGTCCAGGTCCAAGATCAAGCAAGATCTCTTCATTTGGCTCAAATATGGCATCCTACCATGGTCCAAGACAAATATGCATGTTTTTAAAGACTACATTGAGGAGGCCCAATTGTCTAACATGCTACAAGATGTGGATTGAAAACATTACTTGAAGTCCAAATTGGAGCATGGTCTAAATCCACGTTAGGTATCTTCTTTAAGTGTCATGTTTTAATTTGTTTTGTGTTTTTGTTATTTCGACAGACCTTAATTAATTATATTAAAAACATTTGTTTAGTGTTTGAGCCTTATTTGTTGGGTTCTTAATTGTATTTCCAAGGTCCAAAATTAGTGTTTTATTGTCTTAGGTCCATTATGACTCCATGGTCCTCAAGTGGCATGGACCATAATTTAGGAAGGTTTTAGTCTTAAAATCTTCACTTTTCTTGGTGCCTTCATAAGGTAATGTCCTCTTTTTCTTTTCTTTTCAGTCTAGTGTGTTTTTGAGTGCTCTAGAATATTCTTACTTGATTGGCAAGTTGAAGTGTTCTAAAAAGTTTTAGAGAGTAAAAAGTTTCTAAATAAGTGAGATTTTTATGATCTTACAAAGATTTAGCTTTAGACTCAAGTAATTTCCTATTTCATTTTTTCTTTTAGGTCAAGTTAAGAGAGTCTACATATATATTCCCCTTGTGTAATTCAAATTTCAAAGATTGCATAACATTGAATTTCATTCTTCATACAAGTGATCTCATGTGTCTCCTTGTGTTATTCTTGGAATACAAGATTGACTTATCAGAGACTTATTCAAGGAGTGATCAACCTTGGTGGCAACCATAATTAGTGATATTGTGACAAGTTCTTAAGGGTCCTAACTCAAGATCAACCCTTGTCTTCTAGAGTTAAAATCTCATTTCCACTATAGTTTCTAGGTGCCTTGAGATAAATTCTCATTATATCCATATTAATTTGTATCAGAGCCTCATTTTAGGATTCATGTTAGCCCTTTCCGATCCTGTGTCCTTCATTCCATTTATTGTCCATCTTCTTCTTCTTCTATCTCTTCCATTGTTCTATTGTTTTGTCTTCTCTTCTTTTGGATTTCTTGTTCTTGTGATTTTCTTCATTTCCTCTCTTTCACATCATTACTCATGTCTGTGTGAGTGACATAATAAAAAAATTGTGTAAAAAATATATTAAAAAAAGAGAGAGCACAACACATAGAAGAGCAAGGAAAAAAGAAAAGAGGTGCTAAAACAAACGAAATAAAGTGAAAAAATTACAAAAAAAAAAAGCGAGGTAGTTGTTTAGTAAAAAAGAAGAGAGAAAGAGAGTGAGAAATTTGTCCCAAAAAAAAAAAAAAGAAGAGTATGTGTCAAAAAGTTCCTAATTTTTCAAGTTGTTTGAAGATGTGGTTACTAGGACTAGCTCACTAAGTTGCAAACTTTCTTAAATTAGGTGAGAGCTTTCCTTTAATCACAAGACAAGTTTCCTACTTTCATATTCTATATTGTTTCCTATTCTCCCATGCTTTTCCTATTCTCCCTACTTTCCTATTTTCTTGTTTCCTATTCTCTAAGTTTCATCTTTCCTTTTCTATCCACATTCCTATTCTTTGTGTCTCTTCTTTTCTATTCTATCTTTTTTTTTTCCTATTTTGTGTTTCTTATCTCCTAATTCATCTCTGTTCTTGTGTGTCAAGGGAAGATCATTTCATCTACTTGCGATCCAAGTCATTTACTTGTTCCCCAAGTATCTTCCATTTTCTTCCTCTTTCCTTCTCAAATTCTGTCCCTCCTCCTTCTTCTTACTTCTTCTATAAGTTTCTTCTTTTCCTTATGTTCCATGTCACCCCCTTTCTTGTGTCCCAAGTTACCTCTTTTCTTGTGTTCTAAGTTGTTTCCTTTCTTGTTTCATCCTTTTCTTATGTCTTAAGTTGTGTTACTTATTTTCTAAATTTCAACTCTAGTTTCCTATTTTGTACCTATTTTCCTATTTTGCTTTCAGGGTTTCTAAATTGTGATTGCCAATTATTATTGATTACTCTTTGTGATTTGTTGTTTTGATTCCATTAAGAGCACTATAGGAAGCCTTTTTGAGCGGTAAAAGGCTAGAGATTGGCAAGATCATTAGAGTGGTAAAAGTAAAAAAAATTTTAGAGTAAACATAGGGGGGGCATTTCCCATCTTTTGAGTAAAACACATGAGTAGAGCACATAAGGTCCTATATTTCTTTTCTTGTTACTAATGTTTTAGGTTCCTTAAGGATGTCTAGTGTTAAAGATCCTAGCAACAATGCCTCCATGAATGAAATGCTTTTAAGCATTTATGCCCATTTTCTTGTTGAGGGAACTAACAGGAACATTTGTACTATGATAATTTGTGTGGGTGCTTGCAAAACGTTTTCTAGTGCTACACTAGTCGAGAAATTGAGATTGTCTTGCATTGAATACCCTAAGCCATACAAGATGATGGCATGGTCTAATAGAAGTGGAGAGATCATGGTAGCAAAAAGGTCTTGGTGTTATTCTTTATTGGGAAATATTTCACTAAGATATATGTGGTCTGATGCGGTTCCTATGGATACCCACTTGCTATTTGTAATATCCCTATATTTATACATGAATTGCATGAGTAGATAATGTTTAGAAATAATATGAAATTGTTCTAGAATGATATATGGTGCATAAAAGTGTAATTAAAAGGGTTAAAGGCTTGAAAATGCATAAAAAGATAAAAAAGAATCTAAAAGGGTAAAATAGTCATTTTGTTAAAAGGTAAGGGCAAAATTACCATTTTAGAAAAGTAGGGAGAGAAAATAATAATATAATACCCTAGTCCAGGATAAAAGTATAAAGGAAACATGATATGTGGGCCGGAGAGGGAAATGCACAATTATTATAGTATGTGGGTTCCACATGAATAGTAATTTCCAACCGAGTAAAATGAATTGTAAAAAGTAAAGAAAAATAAGCCTCATATAAAAAAGTAAAGAGAAAAAGGTTTATAGAAAATAATTTATCTTTCCATAAAGAAAATAATTTTTTGAATTAGTTGGTGCGTTTTAATTTGTAAAAAATAGATTAATTTCCGTTATTTTTCTTATCATTTTTCATTTTTTTCATTTTTTTAAGAAATCAATTCCTAAAAAGAGAATATATGTTTTTCCTCAATTTAGAAAATATGATTAAAATTATATGTAATTTTGAGTATTGTATTTTTAGTTTGAAAAGGAAAAATTTGAAAACAACTTTATTTTTACAAAATAAAATCAATTAGTTTATATGGTAACCTTATCACTCACAATCCGCTCATTGATACCTAAATACCTTCGGTGATGCTGCTTGAGGCAAAAGGCATAAAAAAGGCCTAAGAAATAAAATAGGAAAAATAAATATTTTTTTTTATTTCTCATTCTCATCACTTTTTTTTAAATTGAATAAAGAAAAAAGATAATATATATTTTTCTCTAATTTAGAATAGATGAAGAAAAAAATAAATGTTACCTTGGATACTATACTTTCAACTTAAAAAAGGAATAAAAAGCTCAAGAACAATTTTATTTTTTTCTTTTTATTTCTATATTTTCTCTTTTTTTTTTGTTGAAAGTCCATTTTTAAACAAAAATTAATCATCCCCTATGACAACTTTATCAATTTTATCAATCACAGTTTAATAATTGGTACTTAAATGCCCACAGTAAGACCACTCAAGGTAAAAAGTATAAAAAAGGTTTAAGGGATAAAATTGGGGAAAATAAATAATTTGCATAAATCATTTTTTATTTTCTTGTTTTATTATAAAAATAAATACGAACATGGTAACACATTTTTATTTTAAAAAGAAAAATAATAAAAAGAATTTAAAATATGACTTATATATATATATATTTCTTAAAAAAAGAATCAACCAGAATTTATGGTAACTTTATCACTCACAGCTTACTAATTAGTGCCTAAATACCTATGGTATTACCATTTGGAGCACAAAGGCAAAGAGAAAAATTTGGAGGAAAATAGGGGGCGCTTATTTTGACTATTTTTATTATTTATTTTTAATTTTAAAAGGAAAATAAAAAGAGCCATTGGAACCCAAAATTATTTGAACACTAAGTCTAATGCCATGACAACTCCTCACTTATGGTATAATTGACTGACACCTTAACTATTCGCTCAGAGAGACTTAATCTCTTGCCACAAATTCTAAGAGCAAAAAGAAAAGAAACCAATGACCAATAAAAATTAAAATTATAAATAAGAAACACAACCAAATATAATTTATCAATGTGTGCGTGCCTATTTAAGCATGTAAATGCATGAGCTTACTCAAGCTTAACATAATCATATCATGGGTTAAATTCTATAACAAATTGAAAGAAATAAACTCTTCCCTTGTCTTCCTTCGGTGCTAGTTCCATTAGGATTTGTAGCTTGCCCCCTACATTGCCATTTCCCTCATTCTCTCTTCAATCACTGTGGTTTTGATTTCTCCCCAAACTTGGTTCATGCTCCCAAGGTGCTAAAAAAGGAATAAGAATGAGAATGGATTAGTATTCCCCTTTAAATCAACCCAAAACATCAAGAATGGTATTCTTTATAGAAGACAAAAGCCATTATCACTCAAGAGATCCAAATCATTATTCAATCATAGCATTATATATATATATTCTATAATTATACTCAATCAATATATAGATTTTAGTTTGAACATGAATCCATGGCCTATAGATCAAAGGGAGTGGTTTTGCATGACACCCATTATGTTTCAGCTCAATCTTCATTTATATCTCCTCCATTTAGTATCACCTCCTTGTATAAGAAGAAAATATAAAATATTGTGTCAAATCAAAGCTTGTTGCATAATATAGAAAAAGTATATTTATAATTATATATACCCACAACAATGAAGAACTCACCTCAACACAATCTATCAATGCCGCAAACTTAACAGAACTAGAAATAATAGCCCAATTTATCAAACGATGATGGAACTAAAATTACTACAAAATGGGGGGAAACTCTTACCTCTACTTTTCTATAATTTCTCCCTTTATCTCACAAAATCAAGCTTCAAATTGCTGTCCAATCCAACAAAAAATAACTAAAAACAGAACAAAAGTAATGAAAAATAGAAGAAGGAGGATTTGATATGATTCCTATGTCACATTTTGATAAAAGAACCTGATAGAGAGTCAAACATATTTTATTACCTTAGAATTTTTAGCACAAACAATATTTTGCAACATATGCTTCCATCTGGAGACACGAGTTCCATAAGACAACATCAGACCAACTACATGGAGGGTTAAAAAAAAAGACAGAGTGAAAAATATGTGAATAAATAAAAGGATGGCGAGCTAAATAAGTTCATTCACAAGTTTGAAGTTGCATATTTTGTGTTCTTAAAAGATATCAAATAACCCAAGGCATTGTCAAAGGGCAACTCATTTGGAGTTCCAAGGTAAATGCAATCTACAAATCTGTGTGCATAATTCAAGACTTCTAGTTTACATTTACGCAAACAGAGGGGTAAAAATTAAATAGACATAAGAATTTTGTTAAAATTATATAAGTTTTCTCTTAATATATTTTCAAAATATACATATACAGACCATCCGTGAAAATAGGTACGTTACCCTACCCTACACTCAATTATAATTCTTTTTATCAGAGTATCCTCTATTTAATCCAATTAATAGTGTAGATTATTACATCAAACCAATAAATCGAAGAATTTTTAATATTTACCACTTTCGATTCCCATTTAAGAATTCATGGACATATATTATATAATAGACCTCTCTTCCACACCTTTCACTGGACTTTGAGAATATGGATCTTTGTTGAGTTTTGCAACCTTTCAACCTTTTCACTGATGACGCAGTACTCACCTATGGGAAAAGTCCTCCTGCCAACAAGCACTAGGTGCCCACGAATCGACAACTAAAAAGAAAGAAGAATCAAAATAGTTCGGCATGTTTAATATGAGAACTTATAAGCCCTTTTTATATAATTTAACTAAAATGAAGATGGTGTGATCTAATTATGTTAGCATGAATTTAAGAGTGTCATATAATTCAAGAGTGAATGACAATACAAATTTTTTGGTGAAGATTGTTTGGCAGATGCATCCTTGTGAACACCATATTTTATTTAGGATTTTTAATTAAAAAAAAAGAATTTTCATTTAAGTCTAATTCAATAAAGGTTCAAATCAAACATATTTCCATTTGAGTTTAATTTAATAACGATAAAAAATATAAAAAAGCAACAATTAAAAATCCTAAAAAATTAATAATTTCATAAAAGTAATTATATCTTGAGGTTATGGATTTCTCCTTTATGGAGATTTTCAAATCATTTGAGATTTGGAATTACAAAGAAAATAATAATAATAATAATAATAATAATAATAAAAAACCAAATAAAAATGAATAACTAAAGATTTGGATTTGGTTGCAGTGTCTTTGTATATAAAAAATAATAATGATAAATATCAAACAAAAAGCAAATAATGAATGATTTGATTTGATTAAAAATTAATGATTCAGGTTTTTCTTCTATATATAAAGGAAAGGTAAGTCATTGAGAGGGGGCAATAATAAAAAGGTGAGAGTTAGAGAGGAAAACATGTAAGGGAGAAAAGGTAGAGATGAGAATCATAAGGAGTGAAGAGATTGTGAGTGGAGGAAGAGAATAGAGAGGAAAAGATAAGAAGAGGGCAGTAGAGAAAGAGACGTGAAAAGAGAAGAGAAAAAGGGAGAGGGGAATGAATAGGAGCTGCAAAGGTGAACTATGTAACATCTTAACTTATGATCATAATTTTTCATGTATTAGACTTCATTTAAGTTTATTAATATTATTTTAGAAACTTAAATCACATGAGAAACTAAAACAGACAAATTTAAAACTTTTGGTTACTATTTATTTGGCCTCTCCATTTTCTAAACCGAACTTCAAAAATTAATAACTAAATCTAGAAATATCACATGGAGGTGATTCAAGTATTTAAAAATAGATTAAAACTTCCTCTATATGGAAAAAATATGAAATAGTAGCTTTAACATGCTCATTATTTCAGTATTTAGCACGAAAATTACTATTCGTTTAGTCATTTTTACCTTCCTTGGATTTTGGATTTAAATTAAAAAAAATTATATCTCATTCTATCCTAAGCCAATTCGTGCATCCTTTACTATTAGGTTTAATACAATATAAGTTTTTAATGATGACAAATATATAGTAATAAGGAACAAATGCATCATATATGTATTGTATAAATATTATTCCTTAAAAAAGTAAAATGTATATTAACATGTATTTAATTATATTTATAATACACATTTTATACTATGTACTGATATATCCACTGTGGTCTTATGGTTTATAATACAAGTTGGATATATAAAACTGGAGTAACTACTTAGTTTGTAAGTGTGATACATTAAGTGTAGGATTATCCAAATAAGAAAAATGAGCATTAGAATAAAGAAAGAAAAATCAACATCATGACTCCCTCAAAGAAGAAGAAGAGAAAGGATGCTCCAAGAATTGAAAATCATAAGGAAGCATACCAAGAATGGAATAACCAAGTGATAGTAGAGCTTAATCTTTGAAGATCCAGCTATTAGATATATTTTGCTTTTACTTATATCTTGAGGTGATTTTAATCTTTGAAATTTAGTTAATCTTGTTACCATATGTTTTAAACAAGTTAGATTAAGTAAATCTGATGTTAGAATGTATCAGAATTTAGAAATATTGTTTAACAGACAAATTTTGCTTATGATTCATGTGGGTTTTATGCAAAATTCGAATTTTGCTTGTTGAAATTCGAAGTACAAAAATTTTATCTCTGATAGACAAATTTTGAATCTGAAATTGAAATTTCAGGTTAAGCAAAGTTAGTAAAAGTATGTAAAAGTCGTAAAGGTTTAAACATGCCTCTGATAAACAAATTTCATTCTTTGAAATTCGAATTTCAGACTTTGATAGACAAATTTTAGTCTTTGAAATTTGAATTTCGAAGTACATTGTGAAAACTTGAACATGCATCTAATAGACGAATTTTAATCTCTGAAATTTGGACTCCAATCTCTGATAGACGAATTTTAGTCTTTGAAATTCTAATTTTAGTTTCTAAAATTTTAATTTCAAAAGGCTTTGTGAAAATTTGAGTCAAACTCTTTAGATGCACTTTCAATATGAAAATTTGTACAAACTAACATGGAATATCTTTTGCAAACTCGAAATTTAAATTTTTCCTGTTGAAATTCAAATTTTGAAGTTCAACGTTAAAGACATATCTTTGCTAACTTTAGGAAATTCGTCCATTGAGCCTTAAAATTCGAATTTTGTTGTGTCAGACGCATTTAATACAGTTGATTAATGACTCTTTTTGTAGAGTAACAACTAGAACTTGTGTCTAACAGATAGATCTTGTGTCTAACTACTAGTAAATCACAAATCTATAAATTGAACCTCATTTGAACTTATGGGTAATGAATTTAAGTAAGCTTTGTGCCAAAATGATACTACAATTTATAAAATCTTTCTGTATCAATATTTATAGTTAAACCCATATCATTAGAGTGAACTTTCAATGTATCTTCTACTCTAAGAAAAAGTTTTCATTCTGTATTTATTCTTTTCCACTATTTCTATGTAGAATCTTAGTGTGGGGAAATACTAAAAGAAATTACACATCTTGTTAGAGGATGTGGAAAAAGTGGCTTTATAAGTGTCTACTAAAACTTATGGGATGTACTGAGACTTCACAAGTGTCCGGATCAAACTTGTGTGATATAGCAAAAATCTTAAGTAGTGCCTTAGAGATTGGACGTAGGCCAAGTGATTTGGGCCGAACCAGTATAAATTCTTATATTTGATCATTCATCTCCTCATTTTATCTATCTACTTCGTCACACTCTGTTCATTCCTATTTTGCTGCAACACTTGGTGAAATTGGGCTATACTTCTAAAGGGCGAAAATCATGTATCACCCAATTTACCCCTCTCTTAGGTGACTAGCCAATCTAACATTTACATTATTTGAAAGCACTATATGTATACTTTTCATGCATAGTTTTTCTAAATATATTTATTCAGCTTGTACAGGGCATACGATTATTTGGAATCATTCAGGGTTAGAACTTTACTTTTACCATAATAGTTTTAAGAAAACATGCATCATTATCATTATGTAGCTCCAATTACGTCTAAATCAATGGCATATTAAAAATAAGACATAGATCTTTCCAAATGCAAACACTGACCTTTTGGAACTCTATATGATTTTATACTACCTCTTAGAAATATCCAGTGTTTATAGTGAAAATTTCAATTTTTCCTACACTGTCCAGTTTTGATCCCTAATTCTAAAAATTCACTATAAATCATATACATAGCCGAATTGAGTACTCTTTAACTCTTAGGAAAACTTATTCTGTCTACTTTTAGAGACTATATAATACTTACTAAATACTCTATTTCAAATAGAGTGTATATGTTCCAATCACCAATAGTCATCTTGGACAATATTATGCCACAACTTACACAATATATTTTATAATCATAATACATCATTTAGCCTCATTCATAATCCATTCTACACATAATATGCGATCTATAAGAACATATTCAAGGCATCAAATGGAACTCAACTTTCACATACAAACTTTTACATATTATCAAAGCATAATATCAAAACTTGCACAATCATATTGTTCATTACTTTCTTGATCATTTCCTTTAGCTCTTCTTGGACCTCTTGCATGGCTTGGCTCTAGCATTTTAGCCATTTGGAAGGGTGAGATATAAAGAATTGCAGTAGTATTACCCATACATGCATGCATATTATCACATAATTCATGAATACATCAATCATTCTCATAAAAACTCAATTCATTTCACATTCCTAGCTTAGGTTAGAACTGAACTTGAGAAAAGGAAGAAGAAAACTCCATGGAACTAAGCCAATTAACTCAAGAAATTAATTTGAGGTGATAAGACAACTTACCTTGTGCTTAATCTTCAAGTTCCAAGCTTTGCCTTTCTCCTTTTTTTCTTCTCTTCTGCATGCCAAATGTCCTCCTTCCTTTGCAACTTTTATGCTTCTCAACTCACTAAACAGCACGTAGCTTACAAAGAGGAGAGATATGAAATAAGCTCACTAATCATGGTATGATTGACTTAATCTTAGTTGCTTTATCAAATACTTCTTCAATAATTAGTTCCAAAAATTAATAAAATATGCAATTGTGTCACATGGCTGCTGACTTCCACAACTAAGAGGAGGGGAATTTTGTCAAAATATTGTATACTTTTTCCAGTCCAGATATACATATCCTATATCGATTAATTTTTTTTGGATCGGTAAAGTTACTTTTACAGCATTTTCTTACTTTACAGATACATGATTATTTTATATTGTATATGTGTTTATTTAATTACCCTGTCCCAAAAAGTATCTGTGTAGTACCCACATACTTCTCATTTCACCTTTTTGCTGTTTCTGGGGTCCACAAACTCCTTTTTAGGTATTTAGTTACTTTTTGACACTCAACACTAATTATTTCTTCATATTTAATTTGTTAACCTATTTGCAATATGCCATTGGGTCCAGCACGTCGTAAACTTCATTTTGACAGGAATTTTTTATATTTACAAAATTGCCCTTGATCGAATCAAAAACACAAATATTCGTTCTTTTGAGTACTTTCTCGTAATTTTCTCTAGGGACCAAACTTTAATTCCATACTATACCTTCAAATTGATCGATCTTTCATTCTCAACCTCCTAACTACCCAAGGCTTACATTGTTGTGCTCAGCTTGTCAAGAGCTTTTATTCAACATGTATATTGCATAATTTTCAGTTTAGTTTTGGAATTAATTCTTGCTAATAATCTTATTTGCATTCTTTTCCAATTAAGGACCAAACATAATTCCTTATAAGGACCATATGGGAAATTAATTCTAATTAAGAACCAAGCATATTAAATTACTATCATACTTCTTTTTCTATCTTTTCATACGTCTCATACCATGTTCCCATATCTTTATACATATAGTGGCATTCTTTATACAATTTGGAATGTTACAAACCAACCATTCTTCTCTTGTATCTGTTTGTTATTTATGGGGTTTCAAATAAATGTGGGCTTTCAGTCTTGATCTTGTAGCTTCGAATTACAATTTTGTATTTTGTTTCTCCCTCTATCATGTATTTATTCTATTTGATTGTTGGAAGTTATTGCACCATGGTTTTTCTTTACTTTGTTTTGTTTTGATTCAGGTTTGCTACATAATTACTTGATTTGAGTGCAATCTAGGAAGCTAATACTTAAAATTTCTAGGTTGATGCAGAATGGGTTTCATCTATTCTTGAATCATATTTTGTACCTTGCATAACATAATGACAATATCTTACCTCAGTGATAAATATATTGATACATTGCGGTTTTACATTTCATTTTGTCATAATGACATTTGAATTGCATAAAGCAATGAATTCATTTTAATGACATCTACTAAAATGAATACGCTATACCAAAAAAAGAAATAGATGTCATTTGTTTTTACTCTTTATTGGTATTTCAAAAACATTATCTATTCCAGCATTGATAAAAAAAGGGGTACTTTAATTGGCTTTTATAAACACTAACTAAAGTTAGTTTTAGTTGGCATTTCTTTGGGAAACACCAACAAAGTGTCAACTTTAGTTGGCATTTCCCATACAAATGCCAACTTAAAGTGTATCTTAGATGGTGTTCGTTGTCATAGCCGCAAACTAAAGTGTCTACCTTAGTTGGCGTTTCCATAGAAACGCCTGGAAATGCCAACTTTATTATTATTATTATTATTTTAAAAATAGGCTTTTATTGCCGCTTCCCATACAAATGACAACTAAAGCTAGTATTTTTTTAAAAAAAAATTAGTTGATTTTGTTCATATATCTTGTATTTATAACTAGCCTATAGTTCACAACCTATATTTTCTTCCCAATCAGTATATATACCCAGCCTGTATTTACATCAACAACTAAGACAAATTTTCTAATATTTTTCAATATGTCTAATATACAAACTATACCTACAAAACTCTACTCAAGTTTTAAACAACCATACCAACAAAAACAATATGTCCAAAGCTATATACCAACAATACCAACAAGAATAATATGTCCGAAACTACCAACAACTATATGTCCACCCAAACTATACCAACAACTTAGCATATAAGCATGTACAAAGTTGCATCACCTTGTCTTTATGTTCCATCACCACCACCTTATCTTTATGTTCCCCTTTTACTCACAACATTCGCACCTGTACCATATAAGCAAAAGTTATATTAATGTTATCTAGATCAATTCCTTCACAGAGTAAATCATAATAAAAACAAGTTAATCAATTACCTCTCTCTTCATAGGCACTTATCAAGCACATACTTACACCACTCTTTGATGAATTCCTTGATCTGGGCATTGGAGTATTCAGGATAATAGATATTGGGGAAGTACTATAAATTAAAATGTCATACATAAGTGAAATTGGAAAAATTTTATAATCATTAATGTAATATAATAGAATTACATACCATGTCTGAGATCATGCCATGATCATGTATGATAATATCTTTCATGAATAACATCACATAGTATCCACAATCATTATCATTTGGTTGTCTTGGACACTAAAGGAAAAAACTTATATTAATTACGATGAGAGCATTTTAATCTCAACAATTGATTAAATATAAATTTATACATACTCATATTCTTTTCCTTTTATATAATAAGGAAGCTAGTGATTTTACCATTTTGCCCTTATTATTATCTCTACAACTTGTGTTGCCCGAAATATTGACACAATACTGTTAACTATAAGAATTAAAAAACCTTAGTATAGTGGAAAAAAAGCTTAATATAAGCAAAATTTAATTTGAATTATTACATTAAACCATAAAAAAATTAAATACTTTGAAAATAAATAATTATTCTTACTTATTAATTATCCCCATCATTTGTTCACGAAATTCTAGGTCATAATTTAAAGGATTCAGAAAGTGTATGGTTGACTCCAATGGATTGATAACAATTAACATCTAGAAATTGTATGGTTGGCTACCCCTTGGGGGTTGATAATATAAATTTGCCTTTAAGATTATGAGGCACCAAGAATATCTCCTATAGATACATTAAATAGAAAATAATAAAATAACATAACAAATAGGTTAATATGAAGGCCTAAAGTGGAAAAAAAATCAATTAATATCAAGTATCTCATGTACAAGTTAACATTATCAACCCCATCCACTTATGATTGACGATTATTTCTTCTTATATTGTGGGGCATTACATTTAGGATACTTATCTAACGATGCAAATTCTTTTCAAAATAAAGTGCAATTATTAGGACAAGCATGCATCCTCTTGTTGCTTATCCCAGTAGAGCTTAAAATTCGTTTAGCCTCATATGTTCAGCTAGGAAACTCATTATCCTTTAGCAGCATATCCTTTAAAAGTGCAAGCAATTCTATGAAACTTTTATCACTCTATCCATTGCTCATTTTGAAGTTATACAACTTCAACATGGCTGACAGTATCATGAACTTAGTATAACCTGTAATATCCTAAATTTTATAAATATCATATAATGTAGGGGGAAATAGTAAAGGGTAACAAAAAATGCAAAGGGAATTACAAAGAACAAAGAGATACACTTAGAAGCGAAAAAGGGTAAAAAGATTATTTTCTATGTTAGATTGGAAAATAAGAAAATTATATTTTTGTCCCAAGAAATTAGAATTCTATGCAAGTTAGTCTCTAAAAGGAAGAATTTAGTGCAAGTTAGTCCCTGGGAAAAATTACAAGAATGGGCTTGAAACAATTAAAAATTATATTTTAATTCCAAGTCAAGGACATTTTCATAATTTTTAAAAATTCTATCAGAACATATATCACAACAAGTCAAACTCAATGGAATATTATTTAGAGGCTAACTGAGTCCATATGAATTTATAATTAGAATTGGAAGTCAAAAAGTAAATATTATACCGAAAAAAGAATCAGGTATCCTATGAAATGAAATAAGGACTTATGAACAGTACGTGGACCCCACACAAATATATTTTGGGACAAGAAAATAAATTCAGTCACAAATTAAATTTAGAATAATCCCATATCAATTAAATTACAATTACAATAAAGTATTTAATTGGCACAGTTAAAATTTACTGATAAAAGTTATTTTGGACTAATAAAAATTTTGAAGCAATTTTTTACCAAAATACTCTTTAAGTGGCATGGCCAAGACTGACTAGGGACAAGAAGGGAATTTAGAACAATCTCATACCAAAATTTTTTTTATCATACCCATTGTACACAATGAGAAATCCTAACAACTAAATCTTCACTTATTTTTTACTGGATTTCTTCACTTTAGCTCTTCATACTCCTTTAATATTCTTTTTTCCAAACTCTAGTTGTTTGAAATCATCAAAACTCTAATTCAACACTTCAAGGGTCAAAATTATCTTTCACTGGAACAATTTTGGGAGATCATGTGTAACTTCTATTGTATAATTCCAAATACATCAAAACCAGTGCCATATTCTTCATTAGACATGGCTCTAATCATATCATACATACAAATAGTTGAATTTTTGGAGACACATTCAAATTTTTACAACGCACAAAAATAGACAGTAAAAATAGTCCAAAACAATTTCCAGCATATCAATCTTCTTCTGCCATACTGTTAGCCACATGCTTTCCATTAGCATTACTTGGCCCTATCATTTATGGAACTATGGGGGTGAGATTAGGGAATTTTAGTAGTCAACTTGCACATGCCAATATATTATTACAATATATTTGAAAGCATAGAAAACATTGCATACTTTCATTAAACATTTTTAACATCCATGTTGTCTAACGAAATTTCGGCAGTATAATGGCTTAAAAACAGAATATCTCAGACTTAGGCCTCATCATAAAAATAGCCAACCAATCACAAAAACAGTCATGGCAACAACATGACAATATTTTCATAACATATTATTATATAAAACATTATTAAGCAATAACATAAGGGCAAGGGGATGAGACTACCTTGGTGCTTTAACCCCTTTAATTCAATCTTGCCTTTCACTTAGCTTTAGCTTGCTTCTTGAACTTACTTAAAGCCTATTGACATCAATACACCTTACTAAATAACTTGCTAACATTATTTGAATTCCTTCATGCATAATGGATCCTAAACTTTGACATTATACTAACCAAGTTCTACAATGAATCTCTTGGTCTTTCTTAACTATTTTGCATGCTAGGAATGAATTGGAAGCATTAGTTTCATGAAAAAATATCTTCCCTCCTTTATGTTTCTTCTTGGCTAAAACATGGCCTCATGGAATGAAAAACTCAAACTTTGGCCATTTATTCATGCAATCTAGGCTTTATGCATCATCACAACTCATCCCAAACATTAGCTTAATGAAACACAAATCGTTGCCTTCCATTCTCACTTTGACCATGGCATAGGGACTAGGGGAGAAGAAGAAAAATGCTTCAAAAAACTTAACCATTCACATGCTAAATGAAAGAGAATAGGAAGAACTCTTGCCTTTGGAGCTTGGATTCTTGC
The DNA here is from genome assembly GCA_026686845.1 of Adenanthera pavonina. Lineage (NCBI taxonomy): Eukaryota > Viridiplantae > Streptophyta > Magnoliopsida > Fabales > Fabaceae > Adenanthera > Adenanthera pavonina. Next base: position 20,887,136 of record JAIVEN010000022.1, on the reverse strand, counting down.
TCTCCTTTCCTTCTCCTCTTCTTCCTCTTCCTTTCCCTCTTCCTCCCCCTCTCTTTCTCTTCCTCTCTCTTCACACCACTCCCTCTCTTTCTAACCCTCCTAAGTGGTTTGTAAAATGAGTAAAGAGGGGAGGGGATGTTAGGGTACTAATAGGAAATGTTGATGAATATTAGCCCTCGTATTGAGTTTTGATCCAATGACTTCAATTATCCTTGAATTATTTATGTCATTTTTCCTTTATATCCTTAGATATTTTTTCATTGTGAGAGGAGTGTTGAAAGGAATTTTTGTCCATATTTTGCCTCTACTTTTTCGATTTCCAAGAGGCAAGAGAGAGTGTATACTATCTTGAATTTTTGCAGATCAATTTGTGTGCCTTTATCTAGGTTTTAAACTATATATTGTATTCTTTCTATACACTTTATCTGTGGGTCCCCTACCTTTTCCTCTTTACTTTTTTATGTGAGGTCTACTTGTCTTACTTTTTACTATTTATCTTACTCAGTCGATATTTACTATTCACTTGGAACCTACCTTTTACTGTACATATTTTCTTCTTCGGGTTCATATATCCAGTATCACTTGTACTTTCACCCTACACCGGAGTATTATGATATTATTTTCTCTTTATTCTTTTATAAAATGGCCATTTTGCCTTTTGGCAAAATGATTGTTTTGCCTTTGTAAACCACTTTTGATCTTTTTATACTACTTTGGGACTTTAATCTATTTAATTACACTATTATGCATTTTTAATCATCACATATCAATCCAAAACATTTTCACATAATTTCATATCATCATTTAATCACTCAAATATATATAAAAAAAAGGAGAAGTTACATGTTTGGAAAGTGGAGGTCAAGGATATTTGGTTTTCTTTACAGCTAGTGTGGAAGCGGAAGATGAGACTCATGATATACTTGTAGTAAAGGAATTTCCTGAGGTATTCCCAAAAGAGTTTGGTGGATTGCCTTTGAAGCGAGAGGTGGAATTTAGTATTAATCTAGTACTAGGAGTAGGACCAATTTCTAAGGCACCTTATAGAATGGCTCCTAAAGAGCTGATAAAGCTTAAGGTTTAGCTTAAGGAGTTACTAGAAAAGAAATTCATCAGACTTAGCGTATCTCCCTAGGGTGCTCCTGTATTTTTTGTAAAGAAGAAGGATGGGAGCCTCAGACTCTACATAGACTATAAAGAGCTTAATAAAGTTACTGTAAAGAATAAGTACCCGTTGCCCAGAATTGATGATTTATTAGACTAGTTGGTCGGAGCATGTATATTTTCCAAGATTAATCTAAGATCTAGATACCATCAGTTATGGGTAAAAGGATGTTTCTGAGACTACCTTTCGAAAAAAATATGGCATTATGAGTTTCTAATTATGCCATTCATTCTTACCAATACACCTACAATCTTCATGGATTACATGAATCAAATTTTTAGGCCATATTTAGATAGATTCATCATGGTCATTATAGATGACATACTAGTGTGCTCTAAATCTTTAGTGCAGTACAAAGCATATTTGAGAATTGTCCTAATAGTTTTAAAGGAAAAGAGTCTGTATGCTAAGCTCAATAAGTGTGAGTTTTGACTCGCTGAGGTATGGTTTTTGGGACATGTTATCTCCAAAGACAGAGTTGCAATAGATCCCAACAAAGTAGATGTAGTCATAAAGTGGCAGAGGCACAAAACCGTTACAAAGATAAGAAATTTTTTAGGTTTAGCTAGCTATTATAGAAGGTTTATTAAGGACTTTTTTCGGATTGCCTTGCAGCTTGACAAGAAAAGAAAAGCCATTTGTGTAGACTAAGAATTGTGAAAAGAGTTTTCAATAACTAAAACTTAGGCTACCTTATCCCTAGAAACCTTATGTTGTTTATATAGACACTAGTAAGTATGGATTAGGCTGCATATTGATGCAAGAAGAAAAAGTGGTAGCCTATACTTCTCAACAATTAAAATCACATGAAGAAAACTATACCACTCATGACTTAGAACTCAGAGCTATTGTGCATGCCCTAAAGATATGGAATCATTATCTTTATGATGCTACCATGAAGATATTTTGTGATCATAAAAGCCTCAAATATTTATCAAATCAAAAATAATTGAATTCGAGGCAACAACAATAGATGGAACTACTAAAAGATTATGAGCATTCAATTAAGTACCATCCAGGAAAGGCAAACGTTGTAGCCAATGCTTTGAGTAGAAAAGACATTCATATAGCCCACATGATAATATGTGAGTTAAACTTGATTAAAGATTATAGAGATTTAGATTTATCTCTAGAGTTGTATAAGACTAGAATTGTTAATGAGTTTCAGAAAGAACTAATACCACAATAAAACCAGCTCTGCACCCTTGCTTGTTTGATTCACTTCACTTGAGCTAAAGGCACGAAGGATACAAGAAGAAGAATAAGAAATTACATAAAATGTAATGAGACCCTTTTCTTTTGCTCTAATATTAAGACATTAGGCAATACAACTGTCCTAAGCGCAAAGATAAAGGGAAAAAGAGAGTTGATGAGTTCTCATAGTAAGACATTAGGGAATACAACTGTCTGAAGCGCAAAAATAAAGGGAATGATTGTGATTGAGCTTTTAATGATAAAAACATGCTTTTGATTAAATCAAAGATTAATTTAAAAAAGCTAAATCTTGCCCACGGTGTATGTATCTTTTGTTCTGTAATTAAACCTAAAACCATAAAATGTGAGTGTTATTCTTTATTATTATTATTATTATTATTATTATTATTATTATTATAGAACAACACAACCAACAAAATACAAAAATTATCTAACACCGTCAAAGTGTGTGCAATTAGTGTAACTAAATAATTTATTATAACTAAAAGACCCCCCACCACTCTTTCCACATCATTGGCATTTGTTCCCAATGGCCGGAAATCATCAAACTCATTTCCCAATCTTGAAATATCATCCCACAGCACCACCCTGTTCGAAGGCTTTCTCTTGGCTCAAACTAGATGCTCAATGGAACTTGATTTAACAGCAACCATAGCAAGCCCTCCTCCAATGTGATTCCATTCATTCTTGAAATCGCAAATCCACTTCAACAGTGATCTGATCTCTTGCAAAATAATAAGGCGAGGATCCCCTGCCCTTTGCATTTTCAATCTTGAAATAAGAATCAGCCTGTCCCATATCACAACCAACAAAGCTGTTAGGACTTTTCTCAAATTCCTTTTGCTCGATCTTCTTCAAATAAAAAAAAACTAGCATCCAATCATCTCGCAAACGAGCCTCTAGAAGTTGTCTAGATATGAAGCCTGTGGTTTGGATTTCGCAAGCTCTATCTTTCCACCTAAATGATGACAATTGCAAAACCGAATTAATCTTTGGGACAATACTTTCTGGACTTATCAATTGATTCTTATGTTTTCTAAGATCCCCGCAACCCCAAATTTCACCTAAAGGGTGTACAATTTACAAATTTGAAATTCAAAATTGATTAATTATATTATAATTATCTCATTCTTGAACTAGCTACCTAAAAGTCCAATTCAATAAAGTAAGCAAAAGTGATCATTTTTGTGATTCATGGTTAGAATATACATGTACGCGTGTGTCCATATATAGACGTACAATGATTATATATATCGTAAATGAATATATAAACATTAATCAAAATGAGTTGATGAATCATAAATGCCCGGAAAAAAAAGGATAAAAGAAAGTTTATAGAAGACGTGAAGATCATGTTCCGACATGCACTCTAATATCAAAGAGTGTACATGCAGATGAATCTCCTCTAGTTTCTAGAAGAAACAATAAAGAATCCCCTACCTCTTTCCTTTTTCTTCCCATTTTATTGGAAGAGGATCTCTAAATTCGATGAACATACAATGCTAATATATAGCTAGAGTTGTATAAATTTAAATAAATCATATATACAATTTTTACTGTATTTTAAATTTATATGATATTGTTATATTACACAAAATTATGGTTATAATTTTTACAATAATATACATATTTATGTGGGAAACAGAATGGGTGAGACATGTTTTTATTGTTGATATAATAAATTAATAAATATGAGAGAGATTTATGCATTTTAAAAGAAACTTATATATATTTCATAAAAATTATTTAATTTAAATCAATTAGGAAAGATATCCATGTAATTTACTATTTTGATGGAAACACATCCATATAATCAAATGCCCCTAGCTGATCTCTTACAATATCATATCATAGCACAGGAAGCAAATTCTTGGACGACGATGGAGGTGCTAGAGGTAGTTTGTTGGGTAGGTGTTGTGGGGATATTGAGCTGGATAGCATATGTGTATAGCAGTGCGTGGTGGAAGTGGGAGAGGGTGAGAAGGAAGTTGCGAAAGCAAGGGATAAGAGGGTCTCCTCCTTCTTTTCGGTATGGGAATCTTCCTGAAATGAAAAAACTCCAATCTCAGCCCAAACCTGCTCCTCTCTCCTCCACCCACTCCCATCTCATTGTGGCTCACGACTTCACTTCCTACCTGTTCCCTTACTTGGAACACTGGCGAAAACAATACGGTAACAACCCCCTTTTCTCTTCAAATTTTGTTTTGACTGCGTGCATGTGTTGTTTATTATTCATTTTCAATTTCAAACAATGAACTCCTTTAAGTTTGTTATGATTTTTTCCTAACATACATACATATATATATATATATGTATTAAGTATATGAGCAAACCAATTGAAAAAGATCTATCTTTTGCCCTTAGTACTTTGAAGGAAGCCAGTCTTAGGTACCCGTAAGAATAATCCTTATTACTATTATTGAAATTTAGCTAAAAGGCTACCAAAGTGTATGTCTAACTGTTTCCACAAGAAATGTGAGGCAGGTAGGCACGTCGATATAGTGTTTTCAGATCCTCTATTCTTTACTTAAAGCGAACTGTTAAAATAAATAATTTAATAAGATTTTCTGTCAGTTTATTCGTCTAAAAATATATGATTAATATATAAAATATTAATTATGGTTCATGTACCTTAAGTTTAAGTGATTACTTTATAGTACTTATAAATATCTCGTGTTATAATTTTGTAAGCAAGCATATATGAGTATAAATAAAGTATTATCTCCGTATAATTACTATTTCTTCTTTATAACATAGTGGTGTATTAGAGCATGACATGGAATAAAGAAGAAAACTTAAAGTTAATAGGTACAACTGAAATAAGTAATTTAAAAAACATAAGCTAGTTATTACCGTCTTTTGGGAAACAAATAAATCAATAATTTGATCACTTAAATCCTATTTTAAATTTAATTTTTAAAATAATTTTTTTAGAAAAAAAATCACATAGTTAATTATGTGATTGTGAAAATGATTTCGTTTTAAGAATTAAAAATGATTTTGTTTTAGAAAAACTTGCTTTTGACAATTATTGTTGAAGAAAAATTAGATTGATTGGTAAAAAAAAGAAAAAAAAATTGGATGAGTTTAAATTACAATATATACACACACAATAAATGATTAGGTTACATGTAGGACGTGCAACATGAACTGCAGGTCTACTGTACACGTATTGTACGGGAAAGAAGCAATGTCTTCTTGTGAATGAACCAGAGGTGGTGAGAGAGATGAATCAGTGTATCACTTTGGATTTTGGAAAGCCCTCGGACACAACCCACATACTTGCTCCATTGCTTGGAAATGGCATTTTAAGAGCAAATGGCCTTAGTTGGGCACACCAGAGGAAGCTTGTCTCAGCTGAGTTTTTCATGAACAAAGTTAAGGTACATAAATATATTTTCCATAATCAAAATATTCTATAATATCCCACCTTCACTTTTGTTATGCTCATTGATTGATTGGATTATATAAATTATAAGAGGAACATGAGATGGGTCCAGCCAACATGGGACATATTTATGGATGCCTCACATTTTATATCTCATTCTTTTCTGAGTTTTTCTTTTCGATGAGAGATCCATGAGCACATTTTGGCAGGGTATGGTGGGGCTTATGATAGAGTCAGCCCAGCCTATGCTATCAAAGTGGGAGCAATCAATTAAGAACGTAGGATCAGGAGAAGTTGAAGTTGAAGTTGAAGCAGATTTAAGGGGCTTCTCTGCTAACGTCATTTCAAGGGTTTGTTTTGGCCATTCCTATTCTAAAGGAAAAGAGGTTTTCTCAAAGCTTAGAACCTTGCAGAAGGCCATATCCAAGCAAGGTGGCTTCATTTTCGGACTCTCTGGTGTTCGGTGAGCCAGTCTGGCCTAGTTATTGCTTTTACATATGTTGTTTTTTTTTGCATTCATATATATCTTTATGACTATAGCTTGATGATGTATATATATGCATGTAATTTGTAAACGGGCTAAGAATGTCTTTAATTAATGTAGTCTAAGGGTGACAGTGATTGGTGGTGGCAGGGGCATGTTTAATTTCCGGAAAAGGAAGGAAAACGAGGTGAACAAATTGGAAAGAGAGATAGAGTCGCTAATATGGGAGTCAGCGGAGAAACGCTAGCAAGAACGCTCGTCAGAGACAAGCTCATCTGAGAAGGATCTGATGCAGTTACTTCTGGAAGCAGCCCAGAGTGATGAAGGTGTAAGTCAGGAGTTTTCCAAGAAATTCGTTGTGGATAATTGCAAGAACATATACTTTGCTGGGCATGAAACCACTGCCATTGCTGCCTCCTGGAGCTTGTTGCTTCTTGCTTTACACCCTGAATGGCAAGCTTCCATTAGGGAGGAGGTTGCTCAATTTTGCCCTAATGGCATCCCCGATGCAGATTCTCTCCCCAACCTGAAAAAGGTAAACACACAACCCAAAACATTTTCTTTTAGGAAAAGAAGCCTTTAAATATGAATCCAGATAAGACTTGGTAGTATGAAAAATATAGGTCTCACATTTAATAGTATGGAATGCCCAATAAAATATTTAAGTAGATTAGTTCTCCCACCTCAATAGTTAGCTTTTGTAAAAAGTTTCCTATTCTATTTAGATACTCATCAATAGGCTTAAAGCATGGGTGTCAATAATTCCGAAGAGGACTACCTATAAAGGATTCTGACAAAAAGTGTTGTATGTTTAGATTGGTTGATTCTCCCATCTCAATAACTAGTTTTTGGGAAAAGGTTCCCTATCCCATTTTGGCATAAACCCTTGAAGTAACTTAAGGTGAAGTTAAGAGAGAAATAAAAACAGAATGGTGAGATCCACATTTTTGTGGAACCCACTTGTTATAATTAATGGGACTACTACTCTTCTTTTAGCCAATTGCTATTCCTCTCTATTTCTCTCATTTTACCTAAAGTCACTTATCATTAATTCTAATTTCTATATATGTAGAGTAATATTTCAGTTTCTAATAAATGGTTAAATTTTATATATAGATGACAATGGTGATTCATGAAGCTTTACGCCTGTTTCCACCGGGAGCTTTTATTTCAAGGGAGGCATATGAAGACATCCAAATAGGAAACCTACTTGTTCCAAAAGGGGTTTGTGTATGGATTTTGGTCCCAAGGCTGCACAGAGACCCCGATATTTGGGGACCGGATGCCAATGAATTCAAACCAGAAAGGTTTAGTGATGGTATCTCCAAGGCTTGCAAATTCCCACATGCATATGTGCCCTTTGGAGTGGGTAATCGCTACTGCTTGGGGAAGAACTTTGCAATGGTTGAATTGAAGGTTATATTGGCACTTATCGTTTCCCGTTTTAGCTTTTCTCTGTCGCCTAATTATAAGCATTCTATGGTGTACAGAATCACTATACAGCCAGAACATGGCGTACATCTCCTTATTCAAAGAATTTGACATCAGAGTGCTTATGTAATAATTAGCTAGATAAACTGTCTTCGTGTTGCCCCGTGTTTGTTTATGAAGTTGTGTACATATGTACCAGTATGGATGTGAATAACAGAATTAGTACAACTGAATCCTCTATAGATTCTAGATTCTACACATAAATTAAACATAGTGGTTGAAAATTATTCTGTAGCATGGGGAAGGAAAGAGAATTGATGAGTGAAATATGAAAGGATCAGTGAATGACTTACATGGGTGTGTGTGTGTGTGTGTGTGTGTGTGTTACATTTGCATATATAGCTAACATTCCATAACAAATCTAGTAAAATAGTTACATATTGTTCCAAACACACTAGTCATGTAGTAGTGAACAATGAGTTCAAAATGTGTAGCTATAGTGAGACCATCTACGCAATGCGTTGAACTGAAGGAATTCGTTCAATTCGCAGCTCTTGTTGAATGCCTTTTCCCTCATAAAATGAATATTTAGCTAGCACTGCGAACATGGAGTATTGGATTTGCAGTCATCAAGACAGACCTATGATTGTCATGGTAGTGAAGGAATAATGTTGGCTTGAACATTTATTTTGGTAGACTCCGAAAGGAGGTGCTTCTTCTATCATCAATATATGATGATGCCCAATCAGGATATTGTAATTTTTGGCTTCTAAATTTTTGAAGATATCCATGACAATGCGAATTGTCCTCACAAAGTATCTCAAATACACTTAGACACAACATTTAAGAACTGAGTAGATCATTGTAGCATATATATATTTATTGCAAAGCACCAACAGTCGACTTATATACGGAAGATATGACTACCATATCACTGCCAAACATCAATTAAAAGAAAAATCAATTATCTAATCAATACATACATACAACACAAACCAACCAGGTTAAGACGAGTAAGGCTCAGGCATTAAACAAAGAAATGATAAAAAAACAATGGGAAATAGAAACAAAAAAGTCTATGCCTAAATGTTATAAAGAATACTATGCGGAAGGTCTTTGCAAAGATAGTTCCTACTAAATTGTGCGCCGAACAAAAATTTAGGAAAAGCTAGCGCATCCCTATTCAAGATAATCATATAGGAGTAGTATTATTTTCGGAGTAACTAGGCCAATCTGTTAAAAAATGCTCCATAATGCTTAATTAATGGCCATGTTTTCAAAATTATATCAGTTATTTAACTTGTTAAAGCACTAACTTAAGGTTAATCTGTTCAACGAATATATTGGTTGAACCAGTAATAATGAAATTAATATATTTTTTATTTTATATAATAAAATATTAAATAGAAAATACAAACCTATCACAAATAAATTTTATATTTTAAAATTTATATCTAAATAAATTAATATTAATCTATAATTACAAATTGAATTCTAAATAATCAACTAATAATATATCATCATACTATTTATTTCTTCTAGTCCTTTTTATAGGGTGTTTTCAACCACCGCACAAATATTAAAGAGAGTTAGTTATACTCTTAAAGTTATCAAAAAATAGCATAATATACCAATTTTACTCTTATCATTAAACTATCAATTATTATGTGGAAAGAGAGAGAAAGTTAATAAAAAAACAATTGACCGGTGAAAATGAATTAAGAATAAGAATTTGAGGTGGAGAGTAAAGTAATTATAGGTAGAAAAGGAAAAAAAAATCAAAATATGACAGAAAAAGACCAAACAAACTTTCTACATAACACTATATAAAAAGTATCAAATCAAGAATTAATTAAATCTATAATTAATCATTATGTACAAGGATAGTAGTTATAGAATACTCTAAAATATGAGGAAAAAAAATCTTCCCAAAAATGATGTGATTTTGTACCAACATGAAAAAGAATTATTAAGAAAAAAAGTCAAAATTGATCTAACTAGTAAACAGCTGGTTTTCAATTTTTGATTGATTTGACCAATTTTAAACTGGTTCTCAGAAGGAGCAACTTCAGAGTTCTAGACTCTGACATTGATTCATAGTTTCTTTTTCTTTTTTTTTTCTCCTTTTAAACTGATAAATTTGGTCTAGTTCTAATACACATGCTTCATAGGCCTCATCTTAGTATCATGAAATTATATAAAAATTTTTATATTATTTTCTTGCTTAGAATACTCAAATTATATGATTTATATTAAAATAGTTTTATCTTTTTTAATTAAAAAATATCTACATATTTATACAAATATTTAACACATATCGATGATATAATTTAAAATGTTTTTTAATTTTCAATATTCATTTAATTGAGAAATAAAGTAGGTGGGAAAATTTCTTGGCCATTAAGGTTAGTGGGAAATGGGTTGAGGCACTGCAAGAAGGCAACGTTTTTCTTATGAAAATTTCTCATGGACAAGTGGAGAGAACTTCTAATGTAATTTTTAACGAAAATTCTCTCTACAGTTTTCTCAAAATTTTATCACGGCATATGATATAGAGAAAAAATTTTGAGGAAACTGTGAATAAAAATCCTTGGGATGCTGTGAGAAGCATTTGTGATAAACTATTCTCATGGACTCTGTTCATAGTATTACTTGAAATTAAAATTTTAAAAAAATGAGGGAAAAATACATATGTAAAAACCTTGAGAAGGATTCCCCAAGGACCTTAACCGTCAGAAAACACTTTGTGATCAATGTTTTTCTGGACCAAATGCGTTACTTGTGTGACCAGATTTTATTATATTTGTTTTTGAAATCTAGCATTTTAATCATATTATTTTGTGATTTTGAGTAATTTGTGAGAAAATGCTTTAAATCTTTGGTTTTAAGCTCATTTTGTGATATTTTATTATATTCCATGAATTTGGTGGCTAATTCTTTCCATTGATGCATTTTTCACTTCATTTGGTTAATTGAGTGCTTAATTTGGTTTCTATTGGGAAATTAAATGAGGGGCTTCAACATGATTTCATATAAGATTTTTCTGAAAAATTTTTATTTCATTATCCATTTAATGTCATTCATCATCTCATGTCATTCATCATCTCATGTGATTATATTTTTATCCATATTGTGACCATTTTTGTAATATTCATGTTTTACTAGATATCATAAAATGTATAAAAAATTAGAGAAAACTAAGACACAGTTAAATGAGAAACATGACCAAAAACATCATTTTTCCCGAATAGAATGGAAAATAAGAAATTATATTTTTATATCCGAAAAGAAAAATTTTATGCATTATAAGCCTTTAAAATAAAAAATTCTATGCATTATATTCCTCAGGAAAAATTACAAAAAATGATTCGAAAAAATTAAAAATTATAATTTTATCTCAAGTCAAAGACAATTTGATAATTTTTGCTAAAAGGAAGCTTGCAATTAGTCAGATATAGTGGAATATTGTTTAGAGGTTAACTGAGTTAGTGTGAATTTATAATTTCTGCTAAATGTCAACAATAATTATTATACCAAAAAAAAAGTACATGGGCCCCACAATAGTACACAAGTAAAGGAAACAATATGTGGACCCTTACGGATATATTTTGAGACAAGATAATGAGTTTAATTTATATACAAATTTAGAATAATCCTATATCCCTTAAATGACAAAACATTGCAAAAAAATAATTTATCAGTATAAGTAAAAAATATCCAACATAGACTATATTTGTACTGATAAAATATGTAGTATTTTGGAGTAAAACACCCCTAAGATGGCATGATCAGCTGCTTCCATGGGATATAGATGGAATTTATTTAATTACTTTTGGAAGTATTTCTTAAAGGAGAAATTAGAAAAGAAACCAAGGTTAACCAAGTTAACCATGATTTGTGCATGTCATTTGATCTCTTTCCTCTAAGCCTTAGGTTACGTGTTTAAAGTGAGGTTAAGAAGCTCTAATTTGCAAAACAAAAGGAGTATTTGGCGTGGAGAAAGAAGAGAGAAAAAGAGACGAGAAAGTGCAAGCAAGAAGGAAAGCTTAAGGATTCAAGCTTAAGGTAATGGTCTATGCTCTTTAGCTTGTAGTTTTAAGTGTTTTGAAGTAGTTCAATGAAGTGTTTCTCTTCCTCTTCCCCCCATGGATTTTCGGCCAAATCCGAGATAGAGAAATGGTTTTTCATGCACCAAAGTAAGGGGAAACTACAAACTAGTTACCTAGAGCAAAATTCCATGGATAGTTTGAAGTATTTCAAAACAAATCATCTTCTCCTTTTCTCCTCTGATTTTTTGTCAGACTAGGGTTTCATTTATAGTTGAAATTTCATTATTTTGATGCTCAAAATAAAACCCTTAGGTCCAGACTAACTAAGAACAAGTGTTGATTTTAAGAAAAACCAAAATGATATATAGCTATTTGGAATTTTAAGGGTTTAATAAGAATTTTGTGATGTATAACCATGAACTGGTGGCTTATATGCTTAAACGGTGTTATGTATAAGTTCAAAAAAGTAGTGGAAATCATTAAAAGTGGCATACCAAATGAAAAAAAGCCAAGGAAGCCATAAGGTGGTATTCTGTCTATTCTTACATTATATTGCCTTATGAAAGTTTTGTAACCATGATGACTTGCCATATATTTGTTTTGATATTTTGTGAATGTTGACTGAGTTAAATGAAGGGGTTTGTGATTCTAGGATATCCAATTTATAAAATGAAACTTTGCCAAAATTTTTATGAAATGTTATGATATAATATGATTTAATGAGATAGTCTAATGTTTCTATGAATTATGTGATCATATATATGTATGAAATGACAATACTACTAAGATTCTTTGAATTATAACCCTTCCAAGTTGAGTATTGTTTTTCTTTCCATATTCTAACATTGAAAATTGAACAAATTATATACTACAATTCAATCAATGTCACAATAACACTATTTACCCATTCTTTTACTGAATTTCCTTTTTTCAGACATTTTATCAAACACTTTATATGTAACATTATTTAAGTTCATGAAAGAAGCTACTAAAGTCTTTAATCTCTACCAAGCATCATATAACAATCAAAGTTTTACAGCATCTTCTTATATATCAATTTCTCTTGATTAAATTAAAATCCCCCAAACTTTCCCCAACATTCCTAAGCTTATCAAGAGAGAGAAAAACCAGATTTTCTATCTTAATTCTACGTCGATATCAAACCAGAAAATTTATCATTGAAATAACTATAACAAAATGAGCTTCTTTGCTTTAAATTTCGGCTAGCTCCATACTTCTATTCATCCCCTTTTTTAACGCCAAAGCAACAGCAAATTTAAGGAAGGAAAAAGACAACTTTATGCTCACACACACTACACAATGGTGCAACAAAATGGACGAATAGAGGGAAGACAACATAGCAAAGCAAAGTAGAAGAAGAAGAGAGGAAAACGTTGTAGAGCAAAAGGAAGAGAAAGACAGCACATGGTAGAGGAAGAAGAGAGGAAAACGTTAGCAGCCAAAGTAAAAGAAAGGAAGGGCAACACACAAAGGAGCAAAATGAAGGAAGAGAAAGTAGGTGGTGAGAGTTCTAAATGGGAAAGAGAACAAAAAATGCACTTCTTCTTTCTTTGTTTTAGCAGTCCAAGGGAAGAAATAAAAAGACCAAAAACCCATGTTATATAACACTACTACAAAAAGCATTTTTCAGTCAGTTATTTTAACTCATTTACATTGGTTGTGTAGGTAACGTAAATCTAGCCAACTTAAACAATAAGTAATTCTATGTCAATTATACAACCGACATAGAAAATGCCTTCTCAAGTAACATAGAAATTGATTTTCTACATCAGTTGTCTTGTTTAAATGACATAAAAATAGTTTTTTTAAGGGAAAAAAACTCCCTACCATAGACGTAAGTTTTGGGAACATTTGGTTTTGGACTTCAAGAATGATTTTAAAATGCTCCCAAAACTCCATTAAAAAAAAATAAAGTTCAGTTTTTTCCATTCTTGCCCCTGTATTTCAACCTTATTTAATTATATTTACTATAATTTAACCCCACAAAATATATTAACTTTGTAAATAAATGATCAAATTGAGTAAATTATTAAATCACCAGACTATCTAGGCCAAATGTACATGCAGGTCTTCTTGGAGGGAGCAACCAATATGGTGCTCTTTGTGCAAATCCAATATATATAAAGAAATTAAACAAAGGAAAAAAATTAAGGCATATTAATTACTAGTTAAGATTAAATTTGTACTAGCAATTTTGGTCGCAATGTCTCTATGGTTGATGTGGATTTTTTATTCGCTCCAACACCTTGCTGTTTATGAAATTTTAAAATCATTAATGTTTTTATACGACAACAATAACATTAGCTTTATCCTATTAAATGAGGTCAATTATATGCATCATATAATGTCAATAGACTCTATTAAACACCATCTCTTCAGATAAAATATTTATCAATAGGTCACACCTTATAACTTTTATTAATGTCCTTCTTAAACTCTATTAAACATTATCTATATACCTTTTAACATGACTCTTAGTTATTTAATCAACTCTCCTTATTGATTTCTCTTGTCATTTTCTTTGTATATGCCCAAATCGTTTTAAATGATTTTCCACTATTTTCTCCTTAATAAGTACTACTTCGATTTTTCCTCATATACAATCATTTCGTATCTTATCCATTCTTGTATTACTACACATTCATCTTAACATTTTCATCTCTGCTACTTCCATCTTATGCTCTTATTGCCCTTTCAAGCCCAATATTCACTATCATATAGTAGGGTTGTGCATGAAAATCCGTGACCTGGTCCAACCCAATCCAATCGGGCTGAGCCATATTTTGGGCCACGCTGGGTTTCGGGCCAACTATGATTTTGTCTAGTCTAGCCCGTAGTATATATATCTTTTTTAAAAAAAAAAATTCTATTATTTTGTATATATTAATTGATTTTATAAAATATTTTTTCTATATATCTTATATAATACATTTATTATATTATTACTATGAAAAACTTTTTAAGATTTTAATATTTTAATTTTATTTAAAATTTTAAATTGATTTCCTAATTTAATATTATATGAAAATAATGTATAATTGTAAATATTCATAATTTTTTTAAAAAATTAATGTCTTTTCTAACATTATTTTTTAAGGAAATATATTTTTAAATAAATAATTATATTTTTTGCTAATAGATAAAGTTAGTTTTTTATTTTATTTTTTAATATTTTAGAAATTATTGGGTACTGGGCCGACCCAACCCACCCCGACTAGATACCTACCCCAATTTGTCCCAAGTATCATTGGGCCGAGCAACGAGCAGGGGTGAAACCCAACCCAACCCGACCCGTACACACCCTAATCATATAACATTGCTAGCATTATAACAATTCGATAAAATTTCCTTTTAAACTTAATGGGTACCTTACGGTCACAAATAACAACTGAAACTTTTTTTCACTTTAACCACCCAACTTGTATCTTATACATAACATCCCTATCAATTTCACCATATCGATCCCAAATATTTGAATTTTGATATTTCTAGAATTGTTTACTCTCCAATTTTTACCTATGAATCATTTCTAACTAGCCTTTTATTAAATTTGCAATGTATATATTCTGTTTTCCTTTTACTCAAGTGGAAACCTTTTGATTTCAAAGTGTCTTATAACTCAAGTTTAAAGTTGACATCTTCTCTTAAATCCTCAATTAAAATTACATCATTCACAAAAAGTATACATTTAAAAATTTCCTCATATATATATATATATAGCATGTTATAACATCCAAAACCAAATCAAATAAGTATAGACTCAAAGAAGATCATTAATGTAAATTTATCCTTATAGAATTGTCTCACCTTCAAGAGTTCTCACGCTTATTGTTGTCCCCTCATACATATCCTTTATGGCTCGAATATAAGTCACACAAACACATTTCTTCTCCATTGCTTTCTATAACACATCTCTTGGTACTTTACCATAGATTTTTTCCAAATCAATGAAAATCATATTCAAGTCTCTCTTTGTACTCCGATATCTTTTAATCAAACCCCTTAATAAATAAATAACCTCTATTGTAAACCGTCCTAGCATAAATCCAAATTGATTTTCTAAAATATAAGACTCTTTTTTTAGTTTATACTCAATCATTCTTTTCTACAGTTTCATGATATAACTCATAAGTTTTATCCCCCAATAATTTGCATAATTCTGAATATTTTCCTTGCTCTTGTCTATGGGCATCAAAGTGCTCTTTCTCCATTCCTCTGGCATTCTCTTTAACCTTAAAATCTCATTAAAAAGCTTTGTGAGTCACAAAGTCACATTGTTTCCTAAACATTTCCAAACTTCAATAGGAATACCATAAGGACTAATAGCTTTACCATTATTTATTTTCTCAAGAGTTTTTTTTACATCTCTAACCCTGATCTTACGATAGAAACTCAAATTCAGTTCATCTTTGTGAGTTGTTAAATCTTGTGTACTACTAGTTATACTTAATCCATCATTGAAAAGCTTATAAAAGTAGTTCTCTCATCTTTCTTTGATATCATCGTCAATAACCAAAATTTTTCCTTCTTCATCCATAGTGCATCTTACTTAATCCAAATCTCTTAAATTTCTTTTTCTATTCTTCACAATTTTGTAAGTCTTACGTTCACTATTCTTCGTTCTAAAATTTCGGTAGAATTCCTCAAAAGCTTTAGATCGAATTTCACTCACTTCTTTCTTAGTCTCTTTTCTAGTTAAGTAATAACTCCTCCAATTTTCCTCGTTATTACACAAGTTTAAAGATTTAAAACACTTTTTTTTATGTATAACATTCTCTTGCACATTCTCATTCCACCACCAAAATTCTTTATCTCTACGTCCAAAGTCTTTAAATTCACTCAAGACTATTTTAGCGGCATCCCTAATCCTTCTAGTCATCTTATCCCACAAAATATTAGTACTTTCTTCCAAGTCTCAATTACCTTCCTCCAATATTTTTCTCGTGAAGGCCAATTGTTACTCACCTCTTAGTTGTCACCACTTGATTCTAGAATTTAAGGCTTTTCAATTGTTCACTTTACAGCTCTTAACCAGCACATTAAGAATCAAAACCCTATGTTGTAAAGTTAAGCTCTAACTAGAGATTATTTTGCAATCTTTATAAGCTCTTCTATATGAATTCATTACCAAAAAGAAGTCAATTTGCAACATTTGAACTCTACTTTTATATTTGACTAAATGTTCCTCCCATTTTTTGAAACAAATGTCCACAATCATGAAATTATAAGCTATTAAGATATCAAGAATGGAATGGCTCTCCTTATTTAATTCTCCAAAACCAAAATTATCATGAGCTCCCACATATTGTCGTCTCTTTTCTCACATAACCATTAAGATCCCCACCAATGAAAACATTTTCCTCTTATAAGATGTCTCAAACTAAGCCCTCCAAATTAACATGTACTTCTGACCCTACTTGAGGTGCGTAAACACTAATAACATTTAAAGTATCATGCTCAATAGTCAATTTCAAGGATAAGACCCTATCTCCAATCTTTCTAACTCCCACCACATTCTTTTTCCAAACTTTGTCTACAATAATACCAACTTCATTCCTTGCTCTCTCCTTCACTACGTACCAAAGTTTAAAACCAATAATGTCTAATTCTTTAACTTTTTCTGTCACCCATTTAGTTTCTTAAAGACACAAGTTAATTCTCCTTCAAATCATAGTGTTCACCACCTCCATAAATTTACTTGTTAAAGTACCAATATTCTAATAACCGAATCGAATCTTACTCTCATAGACTAACTTCTTTAATCACATCCATCTAGAATGATATGGAAACCCTTACTTATTTAACACTATACCCAGATCTGATGTAACAGCTTTAGCTCATTAATACCGTATTCGAGACATACAGCATGTTACTTTTGAGTAACAACTTAACCTTAACACAAAAACGTCCTTGATCCATATTACAGAGATTCGACAAAATTGTACATTGACTGTCAAGAGTCTGACACAACCCTCTTCTTTTATCCGAGTTTGAAAACGACTTTAATACTACATAGGCAGAGTTAAAATCATTAACATTTTTATGATTGAAAAAACATGTGTCGATTGATTTTAAGGTACGAGAAATTGAAGAGTGGCAAACCTTGCGTAATGCCTA
The DNA here is from genome assembly GCA_026686845.1 of Adenanthera pavonina. NCBI lineage: Eukaryota > Viridiplantae > Streptophyta > Magnoliopsida > Fabales > Fabaceae > Adenanthera > Adenanthera pavonina. The sequence continues at coordinate 20,869,266 of JAIVEN010000022.1, read as the reverse complement.
GTCTGCTGGATCAAAGAAGGCTCGTTTGTGATCCTTAATTTAGTAGAGACTAGAGTGCATGCCAATATGTGCAGCAATTCATGTGCAGCAACCTAAACTATAGTTTTGGCATGGAAGCTTTGAACTGGACCAATATGTGCAGCAATTAAATCATGGCCTAAAGTGAGTAAATGGCGTCCAAAGCATTAATCGAATATAGAAATTGTATACAACATCAGACAAAGATACATAAAAAAGCTGAAGAGCTCATTTGAAGGCCAACCTGGCATTTCAAGAAGGGCACTCTTTACTTTCCATTGCAATCTACATTGATCCTCATCAGCATCCACACGTTCTGCAAATAGAAAGCGGAACCAGAATTGGTTCAAATGGTTTCTAAATTTAATAAATAGATTCAGAAGTCAAAGAGAGAAAGATAATGATTGGAGCTTGCCTTCACTGTCATGAAATCAATCAAAGAGGGGTTTGAGAAGACAGATGCTTCAAATCCCAAACAGATCAACATCAAGAATGATTATATTAAGTAAATATATATGCTTCCATGAAGTTGAAATAGATTGAGATCACAGGAAAATCATTTACTAATCCTGGAACCAACAGTTGTACACTTGAAGGTGATTAAATCAGAACTATTCGTTAAAAAAAAAAAAGTAAAGGAGGAGTGCCTATAGAAATGAAGGCACTTTCTTCCATGTCTGGAAAGTTAGGGAAATGCATAATCTCTTTTATCTTCCTAGGATGAATTACCTTGTAAGAAACTAATAAAGACTAAATGCATAATATTTACAATTTTAAGAATGTAGCCACACATACAAAAGATATTAAGCAATCAATAACATCTACAATTCCTCAACAAGAAAGACCAGAAGACCAGAGACAATGTCATCCCACATCAAAAGAAAACAAAAGTTTATCTAAGTCAAATTATGTTTCATAATTAGTTATGTAATATTTTTAGAGTATTGTTATGATAATGATACGAGATAAATGCCCTATAAATCAACTACCAGGGATATAAGGGACAATATTAGCAAACATTTGATCCTCAAACCTCTGGTCTGGCGATGAGATAGCAAGCACTTTAAAGTTTCAGATGTTTGATAATGAAATTATGAACCACTTGGTGCTAGATAACCTTTTTTTCAAATTGATGTTACGCAAAAGCAGTAGATAATATACCAACCTTTCAAAGTATGGCAACCTTGCCTGTGACAGATATAAATTATAAAAGTCACTCACATATATATGGACGAAAAAAGTTTTTTTTTTTTTTATTTTAGATTAGGAATTCGGAATACTAACTGTCACAGCAAAGAAGAACACTTACTAGATTGGAAGCAGCACAACCAACAAGAGGAGATATCCTTAATGAGATATAGGTTCTTAAATGCTAAAAGAACATATTAGCAAACAGAAGAACCTCACCTCTAGTCCTCTCCATTTTCTTTTAGGGCCTGTCACACAAGGGCAAGTCCTTCAGCAGTTGCTCTTGCTTTAGAAAGGATGGCTTCAGCCTCACCTGAATCAAACAGAAGTTCAGATGTGAGGATGAATTATTAAAATAATCTTAGCTATTGGTAGAACAACCAGGAAGAATGAAGTATGGCACTCACATGAGACCTCCATCTTTAAGCTTTTGCCTGCTTATAAGTAGGCATGCAGAATTTCAACTGCATCTGACATGTCTTCGCTTGTTCAGCCTAAATTAGGGCCATTTAAATACCAGAACGCACTACGCAATTGCATACAACCAATCTCCTTCAGGTAATTGTTTCTAGAATCAAATTCCAATAAGGCAGAACACTCTCTTTCTGACAGTACGCTTATAGTCTGCAGTATTGTCATCAAGTTTAGGTAGTTTCCTGTTATCCTCTTCCACAACAGGAACAGAGTTCACAAAATAGGGTCCTATCTCTCCTCGAACTTTTCTGGTGTTTTAGATAGCTTCCTCGTCAGTTTATTCATCATGACCCAAACACTATAGAGCAACAAAACCAAAAAAACAGAATAGATTGTTAGTAGAATCATGAGTTTTCAGTAACAAACTGAACTATGGAAGTTCCAAAAATTCTGAGCTAGATATTTTATGGACTCATCAATCATCATAAAAATCACTAAAATAAAAGAAGAAATGGCATGCGTATCCAAAAAAAAAAAAAGGAGAAGAAATGGCATAAAAGTAAAATCAATATGACCATCCTCCACATGATTGTTGACTTCTTGAAAGCTATAAGTTTCATCCAAAAGATGACAAGTAAAAATATTTTATACCTCTCCGTCCTTTAAAAAATTTACTGAAAATGCTCTAATTTTATCAAAGAATCTAATAACGAACATAAAAATAAACTAATAGACTTCGGTTTAATCATATCACAGAGCCTAGACCATCAACCCAAGACCATCAAGTTAAAATGTCCGCAGAACCAATCACCACAAAGTCCACAAACAGTAAGTTTAGACCTAGCTGGACAACAGATTAACAAAGCTTTTTTAAAAGAGTAAAAGAAAAAAAGAAATGCAGAGACAGAACCTTCAAGTACCAACATCATCATATCATAACGTTTTACCAACATCAAGAAGTTAAAATGTCAGCAGAACCCAAGAAATGCATTAGTTTTACAAGGTTCTAGCTTGTTTCCTATTAGCTACAAAACCAAACAAGCTAATTCAAAGCAAATAGGATGAGAGTAAAATCAGAGCTAAATTAGGTAGGTTATATTTGTAACATCCCAATTTTTTTATGGATAGAATAATAGGGAATTATTCAGTATAATGCATAAGGATGTGTTCATACATATAGGGCAAGGGAGCAATTTTACATATTTGGTCCCTAAATGGAATTAAGTTCTTAGTGCCCGTTTGGTTTGTCTTTTTGTAAAAGTACTTTTAGAATAACCACAGTTTGCAAAAATGAGTTTGGAAAAAAGTAGAGAAGTTTACTGAAAAGCTGTTTGGATGAAAAAGGAGAAAATGATGGTTAGAAAATACTGTTTAGTTTCCAAAAAGGAGAACCAAACAAGCACTTAAAAGAAAATTTGTTTGAACCTTAGTTGGAATAAAATGCAAGCTTAGTCTTGAAATGTAATTAATTTTAAAATTTTTATGGAAATTAAAGGATAATTTCGAAATTAATATGGAAGAATATTGAGATGCCAAAATGCAAGGATTTGAGGAATATAAAATCAGAGGAAAAGTATGTGGATGGATAATGAAAGGGCATTTTGGTTAGAAGGAAAATTTCTCTCTATTTTCACATAGGTCACGACAAAAAGGGTATTTTGGGAAGGAAAAATATGCCTCTCTCTTATCTCTCTCTAGGCCGAAAATATAAGGGCAAAAGTGGAAAATGAGTGGTGCAAATATGATGTCATAATTAGTTAAATAAGATGATGTCATAATGCAAAGCTTGAGGAGCAAGTAGATTAGCTTGGAAGGCAAGACAACTTGGAGAGAAAGAAGGCAACTTGGGAAGCAAGGCAAGACTACTTGCAGGCCAAGTTTGGGAGGCATATAAAAGGCAGGCTTCCAACTCTCTTCATTCCTCACAAGCTGGCCGAAAAAGAGAGAAGAGAAACAGAGAAAGAACACCGAGAGAGGAAGGAAAAAAAGAAGAAAAAGGAAGAGAAAGAGAAAGAAGGGAAAGCTTAAAGAGGAAGGAGAGATTACAAGCAAAACTCAAGGACAAAGATAAGGAAGAGATTAAGGCTTTGATGAAGTGACTTGTACTACTCTTATATTATTGTATGATTTCCATGTTGAATGATATATGTTTTCATGAATGATTAGTTGTTTTAAATGTCTACTTGGGATATCCTATTTATTTCATGATGAATTTATGCCAAGGTTTTGAAGAGCAACATGGACTTTATTTGATTGTCCTGCAAAGTTTCATGAAATGTTTTCAATATTTTCAAAGTTAATGTGATAATATGATTGTATGTGCAAAGTTGCTACTAAGATGCCCAATCTCACCCTCTAAGATCCAAATGCTAGGAACAAGCTTTTCAAGGGGCAAGAATGTGAACCAAGAGGAATGATGGAGGAAGGACTGTTTTATTGGAAATGTTTTACTAGAAAACAGTTTCTGTTTTTGCTGATTGTTTCAAGAAAGTGTATAAATTCCTGTTACTGCCCAAAAATCTAGTGAGCTATGTTTTCATGTCCCTTTATGTGTTATCTTTCACTTGGTACTGATTGGATGTAAATTGGATTTATACATTATGAGAATTACATGTTTTTCCCAAACCTGTGCATTTGAGAAGCAATCTGGTATACTAGTGCTTTGGACAAATCCCTGGTCCAATAGCAATAGTATCACCATTAGATATTTATATACTTTGAAAGTTGATAGACAGAGCTTTAAAATAATATAAAGTTTGAACATTTTGGCTCTATATGTAAAGAGAAAACACACATCAAAGTTAAGACTATAAAACTGGACAGTTTACTGAAATGAAATATGTACAATAAACTTTTTAAAATAAACTATAATGTTTCACATGATGAAAGTTTAGTTTCATATTTTTCTCACAAAATCTAGGAAGAAAGATATTATTAGAGACCTAAACCACTATAAAAAGATTTTTGAGGAATTAGTTATGAATTTTTTAAAATTGCTGCACTTGTGAGCAAAAGTAGTACAAAACAGTTTTACAGTTTTAAGTTCAAGGATTGGTTCAAGTTTTCTAAAGATCAAATTTTTGAACAAAGTTAAGTACATGGGAAAGATAAAGGAATGTAAGATGTGACAATATCAGTTATATTTCAACAGCCAAGATAAGCTTCAATATAAGCAACAATAATAAAAGCATTGGAAAATTGAAAAAAGCTTGTGATTGTGCCTGATTCTATTATGTCAATCTAGAGAGCAAGAACTTCAAAGGGGGCATTCCAACATCAACACATAAAACTTAGAAAGCATTGTCAAAAAGGATATATTCTGATATGATTCAGTAGCACTTTTTAATGAGTGAATATTACTTACCTTAAATATGGCACCACCTCAGCTATCACAACAATAAGAAGGGTCATTCCAACAAGCATAAGGAGCCCTATATTCTCATAATTTAAAAGACTAACTACAGAATTTTTAAAGACTAGTCTTCTGGATGCATATTTAAAGAATCATCTTACTCTTCTAATCTACTAATTTAGATTTCTGTGTTGAATTTTATTTTATTTTTAAAATTTCAATGTCTTATTTGTTTCAATCATTGTATTAAAAACCGGACCAGACCGGACCGGCCGGTTCGACCAGTCCGACCGGGAATCGACCCCTGGTCCGGTCCAAAAATAGCTGAAAACCGGGAGAAATTGGAACCGGTGGGAACCGATGAAGAACCAGTCAAACCGGTACAAAACCGGGTTGAACCGGTCCGATTTTTTTTTTTTTTTTTAATTTTTTAAAAATATTTTTTTAAAATAAAATAACATTATTTTTAGTATTAAATAGTATTATTTTTAGTGTAATTTTTTTCTTTCTATATTATAATATGTTATAAGTATTATTATGATACATAATGATTAATAATGATAAATTTACCTAACAAATAATATGAAAATAAAATATCAATTGACTATATTATTTAAAATATATTAATTTATTCACAACCGGTCCGACCCCAGTCCGACCATTGAACCTTGAACCGTTGCCTCATCCAGTTTAATGACCGGTCCGGTTTTTAATACCTTGATTTCAATAAAAGTATAACAAAAGATTAAAAAGTCTTTAAACTATTAAATTTTTAAATAACGATGTTTCAATAAAGAAAAAAAAGGAAACCAAAATATTTGAAATCTTGACTGTCTAAATCAAATTTAAACGGTTTAGGATGAGTAAAGAATCTTAATCCATACAGATTTGCCTTATCTGAATATATATACTTGAAGTGTTAGAATATAATAAACTAGTGTTCCTCCAATTTGTTGGTCCTTTCGCATCAAGGCAGCACTTAACATCATTTGTTAATTGTTATAACAACTGCTGTGACATATCTAATAGTCAACTCTTATAATTGCTGATTGTTATTAACAATTGCTTTGATATACATAGTACTCTTGAAGTGTCAGAATATGTTAAATGTTTAATTTGCTGCCAAGATCTAAGAGTGATAATTTGGAACATTTCAAGAATGATGTGGGTGAAATACTGAAACCATTAATGCTTACGAAACCTATTGTTTATCTAAAAAATTATGCAAACTAAACAACAAACACTACTTTTATATTGGAGCCGATAAGATTCAAACCCATAAGAAATTGAATTTAGGTCATGTTTGGTAAGATGGAACTATATTTTAGGAAAATAAAAAGGGAGAAGGAAAGGGAGAGAAGCCTCTACAGAAAGGCTATTTTTGAGCCAAAAACATGATTGGTAGGGTGGAAGAAACCAAGAATTTTTGTTGTCTTGAAAGTTTGGTATAATGTGATTAACAATAGAAAGTAAGGAACCAAAATAATCAAATGACATAAATATCCCTCACTAAAATATCAAAATTGTGTCTTCAAAATCATTGGTAATTTTTCAATAAAACGAAAATTTCATGTCCCCCTTCCCTGCCAATATTATCTTTATATTTTATTATTGGAGACTTTTATTTTATTTTTATAAATAAAAAATTATCCTTTTTATTTTTTTTTGTAGAAAACATTAACAATTTCCCCTTGGTCATTGTTTTCTCCTAATAGCCTACTCCTAATAGCCTATTAGCTAATGAATATACTCTACAATAGTAATTCTGGAAAAAAATGATATTTTTCATAACTTCAAAACCAAATAGTATCCATTTCTTCTTTTCTTGAATTTTCATTATTTTATTTTTTTAAGTAAATTGAAAAAATTTCTTTACACGTGTTAATCTAAAATTAATTTTCATTTTATGCACTTGTAGGAGGATATAAAATTTTTAAACCATTAAAAATTATAAAAAAGAATTCATTTATATTCTTATTTTGAATTTAAAAAAATATACGAAATTTTAAAAATTCATATAAATTTTATTGTATAATAATTTATATTTTCATGAAAAATATAATTTTAAAATCATATGAAATTCAATAAAAATCATATAAAATTGTTGAAAATTTTGACAAATAAGATTAAATTTGGAAACACAATTTTTTTTTCTTACAAAAAGTTGGTTTCTTTACCTTAGATGAAGAGAGTAAGCTTCTTTATTTAATGGAAACTCACATTTCATGAAAAGTTAAATACACTATGCCAAATATACAAATACGAAAATTTCACAACCATGTCATTAGTGTGCGATGCATTCAAAGATGTAAAAGTCAAACAACTAAATAATCTGCAACATATATATTATCATATGGAGTTCAGATAAGGATGTACCTTTCTATAAAGCAAGAGTTCAGAGGTGGATTATTTGCCCACAAACACAGACAGAGGATGAGCGAAAGCATTTCTCAAAGACGGAGACTCCTAAGTGGAGAAAACCATTGGGATCTTCTAGACCCGCTAGGTTTCGTACACAGGATATTAATCTACTAAAGCACAGGGAGCACAAAATAATGAAATAAGCTCACCTCTTCTCTGCGGAAACAGAGGAGGACCCCCCATACTTTGAACGAAGAATTCGTACTGGTTCTTAATTGCGTTCTCCTTATTTGAACTGGCAAATATTGAACGGAACCATTCTTCCTCATCATCATACACCCTGAACCTAATTACTCAAATAATGAACAAAATACTCAAGCACATAGGTCAGCACGCCTACATATGCATCGAATCGAAAGAACAATAAGCGTAAATAGGGTACCTGTCATAGAAATTAGTGGAAAGGTTGATGAAGGTCTGAAGGTCAAGCTTCTGAAAGAGATTGGTGTCGTGAGTAGTAAAAGCATTGGCCGTGGGAAGTCAGATCCATTCAGAGGCTTTCTACTGCAGACTCTGCATCGTGAAACGGCACATATTTGGGAGAAACGACGATTGGGGTTGAGAGGTGTGCGAATGGAGGTGGAAGGGAGGTCGTCGTTGAGATCATAATCGGGATTCAGATTGCGATCGATGGCTTCACGGCCTTTTTAGAGGCAGGGCTTGCACGCGATCTCGATAGTGATCCAACCCAAAATCACTCCCGCTACCGCTATCAATGCCGTCGTCACCGCACCCATCCCTCCCTCTCTCTCTCTCGGTGGGAACAAGAAGAAGCCGACAAGGTACCAAAAGAACTCCGATTGCTGACAGACGCCAACGAGCTTCCTTCGATGATGAAAATGAGAAGCGGAGAAGGAAGGAGCAAATGACGGTCGCTTACGGGAGGATTGGGAGGGAGGGGACACGAGAAGGTTTTAAAAATTATTTTATTTAAAAAAAATAAAAAAAAAATTAGAAAAATTTTAATAATATTTTATTTAATTTAAAAATAAAGAGGAGGGAAATTAATAATAAATTTATTATTATATTTTTAGATGTTATATGATTTATTTTTTCAATCTTTTCTTGTTAATTTTTTTATCTTTCCTTACATAATGAGGTTTACATCTTAAACCTAATATAAATAATTATACAATTATGTTCTAAATTAAAATATAATTAATGTAACATAATTATGTCATTAAAAATAGAAATTATATAAAGTCATTTGGAAAGTTTTGTCTTTATGGGGTCAAGAAAGTTTTATCTTTATACATTCTATTTTTACGTTCTGTATTACGGATAATTGTTTGAAGCCACTAGAAGTATTAATTTTACAATCAAATTACTATCTCTAAGCTATTCAATATATCTAACGTAAATGCCTCAAGTGTCAACTTATAGCTGCATGAAAAGTTACCAAAATTACATGATTTTCCTTCAGTAATTTTAATGCAAAGTTTTGCACAAAAACATGGTCATAAGCAATATTTTCTCACCCAAACCAGGGCCACAAGCTATACAATTATTTTAACACTGAATCTTACATGGAAAAATGGCCTTATATTTTAAACCCAAAACCGAATCACAAAATGTGCATCAGTTTAATTCAAGGAATTGGTGTAGAAGCATGGATGTATGCAGCACCTTTGAGACCCAAAAATCAGAACCACAACATATAAAGCAATTGAAATGAAGAAAATTTGTGCAGAAATATGGCCATAAATAGTAAGAACTATGACATATAAACTGGAAGACAATTTCTAACAAAGTTCCAGTATTATTAATTGAAACCCAAAACTCAGACAAAGCAAGAATCTCATTCCTCACAAATACAACATAAGGAGATAGCACCACCATGACTGTCCAGAAACAAAATCATATAATATTATCATTTAAACCAAAGTGGCCATCATATAATATTATCATTATTCATATATCAGTCACAAAAAATACATTGGTCATAATCTTAGTTAAACCATCATATATCAACAAAAAGTAATAACAACATATCTTAATTGTTTCTAGGTTCTTCCTCCTCCTACTACACATAAAAGCAACACCCACATATATCAAGGTCTAAAAGCCATATGGCTACATTTACCAAGATATAATTGTTGTGACCTACAAAATACAACAAAATACACCTAACACCATCTAATTAGAACCGTAAAATATTTCCATTATAACTTGCTTTCTTGTTGCAGATAGACATTGCACCATAGTTCTAAGTTTGTCAACATATGCCATAAGCCTACAATAGATTTGAGGCACTTTTTCAACCTCACAACCACACTCAAAAAGCATGGTCCAAATTTGCTCTCCACTCAGCTGTGAAACTGGCAAACTTGTTTCTTTTAAGATCATATTTGTTTGATGTATAGCTTCATTTCCACAAGCAAGTACATCAACCACCTTCTCCATCACCCCTTTCAATTTGTCAAGATTACTAGTTTTGTCATTAGCCACCCTCCTTTTCTTCTTAGAGATAGCACTAGCACTAGCACTATTCACTCCAGGTGAATCATCTTATCCATCCCGCCCATCTTGTACATTTTGTCCATCAAGTTCAATAAATGTTCCATAACTCTCTAATGTGGTTTCATTTCGTGCCACAAGATCATCAATGTCATTGATGGTTTCATTGATCTCCTTATCAGTGGTTGATTGACATCTTTTTCTCCACTCAGCTGCTGTCTCAGCATCTTGTCCAATTGCTCTATCCTTTCCATACAATAAAATTATCTTTTCATCATTTGGGGCAGGGAATGGTTCTCCAAATGGCCGCTCTATGTTTAAACTGAAAAGTAAAGTTTAAAATAAATTAATTGGCACAAAAAACAAAATTCCATATGCTGTGTTTATGTTACAAAGGGAAAAGGAGAACATCATAAGCAAAAAAGAAGAATAATCTAATGATGTAATTGTCCATTCAACAGAATATGATAAAACTGAATAGTGATAGCAGCAAATTATGTAAATCCACATATATACATAATATATAAGCACTAAATAGTTAATTGTTGTACCATATTCAAAAATGCACTCTTCAGGATCCAAGTTATTCAAAATAGAGTCATTTCCATCTTGAAAAATCAAACCCACAAAAACTGTAAAAGATATCAAACCTCAATCAATGCTTTCCACACTTTAGGCTTAGCATCCCATAGTTGAGTGTTTAGATCCCAAGCAAACCTATTAAGACCCTTAAAAATATCATAAGCCTTAGAAAAATTCTTCTCCAATGTCTTCCATCGATTCTTCACTTTCTCCTTGTCCACTTTTCTTCCAAATAACTCACTCAATACTTTGCATATATTCTCATATGCTGAGGAAGTAAATGTATTATTGACTTTGCGACTCTCATTTTGCTCATTTAGAAAAGCATTAACAAGGGCATCATCCATGCTTCTTGTCCAATTCAAGTAATCCTTCCCATTGTTTGGTGTCATCCTATGACGTTGTAGCACAATAAAGTTTAAACAGAAATAGCACATCATCAAAACATCCAACCTCTAATTTTATTAACCACACCAAATGGCAATACAACAATGTCAAACTTAAATGAAAACAACATAGTTAAAACAACAAAGTCAATCAACACAATAGAAAATTAATACAGCATATTCAATGAAGAACATTTTGGTAATCATTCCACATCAGATTGGCAATACTATCTCTAATAAGTTCACCAAGGGCTGCCTCATTAGTGTCCCTATTTGAACCATGATTATTGTCATTTAATACACTTTCCCTTCCAAGCTCAGCATCAACTGCAACTATGAGGTCATCATCAGGGTCAACACTCATTAGGAAGTTACAAAGAATGCAACATGCATATATAATCATTTTTTGAGCTTTGACTCCAAAGGTAGGTTCGGTTGAGCTAGATAAAATTGCAAATCTTTTTTTTTCAAAACACCTAAAGCTCTTTCAATTGCATTACACAATGATACATGTCGAAGATTGAACAACTCCTTATAACTTTCAGGTGGATTTCTTCTTGAGTATTCTTTTAAATGATAGCAAACTCCTCGATGAGGTGTAATAAACCATCTTGTTAGCATGAAGCCAGCATCCACAAGGCAATATTTACCTATAATAAAGGAAAATAATTACTAAAATAATTTAGAAATTTTTCATTGACCATTTTTTAAAGATGCTTAAATTTTTACCTTATGGAATTCTAAGCCTATCTGTCCGTGTTAATACATTTTTTATTATTCTTGAATCCAATGCAGTACCTTCCCATCCAAGCAGCACATAAGTGAACTTCAAATCAAATGTGCATGCAGCTAACACATTTTGTGTCGAGAATTCCTTCCTACCACGATATCGGAGAGCATCTACGAGAGATACTTTGACTCGTATATGTGTTCCATCTATAGCACCAACACAATCCTTAAAAGATGGGAAAAATCTACTACTAGAATGCTTAAACCAAAAGTTAGCATCACGATTTTTTGTGTTATGTATTAATATGTAAAGACTTTTTGCAACTTGCTCTTCTACACTAGCCCATCATGTAAGCTGTAAGCCACCCTCTCTTTCTAACATACCACATAATCCTAAGAAAGCTGTAGGACTCATTCTAATGATATCACGACTAGTTTTATGACTAGTTAGTTTACCCATGACTTCTTCAAGGACTTTTTCTCTCTTGGAACTCATATTGTAACCTATCTTTCTTCTAGGAGACATCTGAGTGGCATAGTAGTGTGTAAGAATACAAAGGAGCAGAGCTACTGCTCTTCGACACATTTCAATCCATTGCGCAATATTATCACCAATTGAATTTTCAAGTCCATCTAACAATTGAAGTAAAAAGGCATAATTAGTACTTAACTTAATCTTCTAAAGACCATCTAACCAAGAAGTTTTAAAACCTCAAGTTTACTCTAGAATTGATTTCTAACTCTATGAAGTTCATACAAAATACTTTGTAGTCAAATGCATAATTACATTCATATCAACAACCAAACTAAAAAAAATTGGATTACATGATACTATAAAAATTTGCAATAGTACTACAACAATAATTCTGAAAATGAGGAAAGGCAGAGCACAATGACAGAGACAAACCCTAGTTAAGCATACCATATACACATAATGTAATATACACTACTATTTTGTTTTTAAGATAAAGTGTTTGGTTTTTTACGGAAATGTGCAATTTCTTCTTGTTATATCACTGTTTGATGAATATGGACGTAGAGCATACCATATACACATAACGTAATCTACACTACTAATTATAGTTAAAAGCCCCTACTGATTTAGAACAAAAAAATGGGCTATCTAATAGCAAATCAAGTGAAACAGACAAAATTGCAACAACCATCAATTAATTATATGTTTTAACTTTATTCTTCCTCCTATGGTTGAGTTACTTGGCTGTTGGTTTTTGATGTGATTAGCTTTCGACAAGAACATCATAACTAGAGATCATAATACCTAAAACACTAGCAATAATTCAAATCAACATCAGCTTAGCAACAATGGTATCCTAAATTTATGAGCTATAGGGTTTGTCTCTATCATAGTCAAAGCTTGAAACACAACACAAATCAAGTATTTCCATACAGCAATATTCATAGCCCAAAATAAAAAAAAAAACAGAACCAAGAACAAAAGAGGAAAGACATAGCACAATGAGAAGGGAAAGGGATCGAAGGCTTGTGAAAATCAAACTAACCAAGAGGAAAGGCAGTGAGACTCACCTGAGATGGGAAGACGGTGACCGCGATGGTGACAGCAAATGGTGAGCTGTGAAGTACGAACCACAAACTAGAGTAGCGAGTCCAAGCAAGGGCAAAGCAACTCTAGCAAAGAGAAAGGCAGAGCACATCGAGAAGGGAAAGGGATCAGAGCTAAAGAACAGGAAAGGCAATGAGACTCACTTGAGAAGGGAAGATGGTGACTACGATGGTGACGGTGAATGACGAATTGCGAAGCGCAAACCATGAATGGGAGAGCGAGTCCAGACAACGGCAAGAAGAGCATGCTCTCAACTCCTCTACTAGGACTCAGTTTGGCACCACATAACAACTCCAGCAAAGAGAAATGACAAATCGTGTCTTTAGTTTGGGTTGGAATGGTCAAAAAATTATTAATTACATCCTCTCCCTTCAAAAAAACCCCAGATTGGGAGGGAGATAAAATTACTGCTGAAAGGGGGAGGGGAAGGGAAATTTGGGGTCCCCTCACCTTCAAATTTGTGAACCAAACAAGGGGAGGGGACCGGGGACCAAATCCCCTCTCCTCCTTTTCCTTTCCCTCTAATAAACCCCATGCAAACACACCTTTTGATAGAAAATAGATAATCCCAAGATAATTAGGATTATTTATCTTTATCATAAAATAATTAGGATTTTAAACATATATTTTTTTAGGATATTTAAATTATTTTTTTAGATTTGATTAAGTTTATTTTGAATTTAGGATTTAGATTTTATCTTTCATTTATTTATAGGATTTAGTTATTTAAATTATGATTTATCTTCTATTTAGATTTAGAATATTTTGAAAAGATATATCTTATCTTAAGATTCTAGTAGGATTATGATTAAAACTCTATAAATAAGAGTTCATTACTCATTTGTATGAGATCTTTGATTATTGATTTGAATTATAGTTTCAGTGATTTCTCTCTCTCCCTTGAATTCTTCTTTTTCTCCCTCATTTGAGTTCTTTTCTCTCTCCCTTTTTTATTCTCTCTATCTCTCTCTTTCCTATCCTATTCCCTTGTTCACATCACACATCATCTTTAAGCTTTGATTGGTTGGGGTTTTTTTTGGGGGATTTTAAAGGAAGGGGAGGGGATTGAACCAAACATATCCCCTAAGATTTTTCGGTGAATTTTTCATACTTTACCTTCCAACACTTACCGGGCACTAAGGATTGAGGATTAAGATTATGTTTGGTTCAACTGATGGAATTAAGGAGGAGGGAGTTAGAGAAATTTTAAGGGAGGAGGTTGGAGGAAAAGTGATTGAGAGATTTTAAAATTCCCTAGTTTGATAAAATTCAAGAGAAGGAGATTTGTGGAATTTTAAAAAACCCTAATTTGTGGTGTTTTAAAATGGGGATGAGGAATGAATTAGAGAGGATTAAATTTCCCCAAATCTCTTCAATTTTTTAGTCAAATAAGGGGAGGGGATTTAATTCCCTCCAATCTCCTTCCCTCCCCTTAAAAAACCTTATACTAAATAGAGCCTAAGAAGAAAAAAAATATTGAATTCTTCACTTCTCTTCCATATGATGTATCTAAACAAGACAAAATTAAAATTTCTTCACTTTTCTCCTCTTTTATTCCCCTATCCTCTCTCTTCTCCCTTCCTCCCTATTGCCCTTCATTTGGAATTCAAAATTGAGAAAGAACGGATAAGCATATTTGACATTTAAAGATCTATTTTTATTTTTAAGTATTTTTTACTGATAAGGAAAATGTGTTTTTCTAAAAAATATTAGATTAATTTTATTTTTATTTTTCTACACCATGGAAATTCTATTTTCTATGTCAGATTTAGAAATAACTAACGTAAAAAGTTAAATTAACATGAACTTATTTATAAAATTGCCACCAGTTATATATTTACATTGGTTCCACATGGAACCAATATAGAACCGATGTAAAAAATTAGACATAAAAATAAATTTTTGTACTAGTTTAGATTTAGGCTTGCAGCACATAATATTTATATAGATTTAAACTTTACACTTAATTGTAAATTTAAAATGAATTTCTTTAATAATTCTTAACTCACTAATTGATACTTATATGTCAATTTTAAATATAGAGATGAAATAAATTTAATAATTAACTTTTATATATGCTAAGTATATTATTTTTATTATATGTTTTATTTTTTAAGTTTATTTAATCATTTTAATATTTAATAATCTATTTTAGAAATTCTTTAAATCTAGGTCATTACAGAATGAATTACTGAAATTTTGATGATAGTTTGTGTATGAATAGAGCTTTTATACTGGAACATACTGAAATTGGTCACTGCAATGTATTGTATTTGAGCTTATTGAAAAAAACAACCACAATTTGAAAATAAGTAGACCTTTGTGTGAACCAGTAAATGTAAACTTTTAAGCTTTTTGTTGATAATGGCCAACAGTGGTTGTCACCTTTGTTAGAAGTTTTAAATAGCTCACATTTGTAGACCTTACATTAGCATTCACATCATTAATTAGTGATTTGCGACAGCTAACAAATATGGAAAATACTCTCTCTGATCCTTAATATAAGATAATTTTAACCGAATCACACGAATTAAGAAAGAGAGTTAAAACTAATTAACTATCTCGATTTCTTTAAAAATCCCAATATTTTTCTAAAACTACCATTATTTAATTTCTCCCTTTTTCTATTTGCATACATTAAATAGGGGCATTTTTTGAAAATATATAATAAATACCATCTCGTATATTGTAAAGGGTCTTATATTTAGGACCAATGCAAAATGTCCTACATATAGGACCAGAGGGAGTAACCACTAATAGAGTCTTTTTTATTTTTTAACATAGTGACAAGTGTTAAGAATGGAATTAAGGAGTCTAAATTTTAGAGAAAAGACGTTTGTTTAAGTATCATTTGGAAACGTGATGTAACCATGAGCAAAAACAAGAATTAAAGATAAAAACATATTGTGAGAAGTAGTTAATATTAGAAATCAAAAAGACTAAAGTAACAATCAAGGGAAGGCAAGATCCAAAAGATCTAGAAAGAGACCGTAGTGAAATGGACTAAAACAAGGCTACCAGAGGAGAGAAGGAAAATGGTATCCCAAAAGAAAGACAAAGAAAGGCCAAAAGAGAGCTATCGAGACTGAGCTACTAATTAAAAGATGACACTACCACCACATAGGCTTTTCTAGAACAAAGCAATAATTCACCAACCAACAAGAATAACAAAGAAACCAAAATCTAGTGAGAACACTAAAACCAAAGTTAATTGCACTAGCTTAATTAGTGGTTTCGAATTTGAGCGCTAGGAATGTAATTAAATACTTGGTGGTAGAGTTTGCTATCCGAATGAGTCATACCTAACTCGATTCGAAATAATTTGGACCTAATAAATCTTTTAATTGAAGTAGAGTAGGTTCAGAATACTGAAAGCATATGAAAAAAAATGGCAACTTTTTGAATAAAAAAGGATCAATCAAACGATTGAAAAAGATCTGTACAAATCAGGCCTAATTGGGTAAGGGAAGGAATAAACAAGACATGTGCCTATTTGCTAAAATAACTAATGGTCCTAAGAAAAAAGAATTTTAATGATCAACTAAGGAAGAAGCTGATAGTAGAACCTCATCTGGCGTGAATGATTCATGAGCGAAAATCCTCATTTTGGATCTCCCAAAACTTTGAACATAAGAAGCCAAAAGCAAGAGACCCGGATTTGTCACTCTTCTTTGGATCAATACTAACAAAAAACCAATCATTAAAGTTCTTGCTAAAAAACTCAGCATGCCTATATCATCTGGAATGATTCTTCTCCAAGTATAGGAGACTATAGAGCATTGCCTTAGAACATGATACAGTTCATCAACTCCATTGTTGCAAATTGAGCATGAGATATCTGAAGTTAAATGCCTTCTGCTTCTCTCTAAATTTGTCATAAGCTTACCATTAGCAATGAGCCATAAGAGAGTGCGCACTCTCTGAACCCAACCATAACCCAACCATTTCCATAATGTGTTTCCATTTCACATCAGTGGCATTCCACTTATCAAAATTCTATACCTGATAAGCTGAGGTAACAATGAAATCTCCAATGGTCCTAGTCTAGTAACACCCATCAGAGTTCATTTGAATATTTTGCTCAACTTAGGGCCAAACCTTAGCTAGGCTTTTCCAAAGATAAGAGCAACCAGATTTTGCAAAAAATCCAGCATGAACATCATCCCATCTATAGTTCTTCTTAAGCACACTAATCCAAAGAAGATTAGGTTCAAATATTAATTTAAAAGCCAGCTTAGAGAGGAAAGCTAAATTCTGATCTACCACTTTTCTTAAACCACAACCTCCATTTATCAGAGGTTGACATAATTCGTTCCACTTGATCAAGCTTATTCCTTTGTGCCCCTCATCATAGCCCCATATAAATTCTACATATAATCTTGTTAATTTCTTGACAATTAGCATAGGGAAGCAGAGTGCTATGCATAGTGTTAGAAGGGATGCAAGAACATATTTTGCCAATGTAATTCTTCCAGGCAGAGAAAGAGATTTGCCAATATAATTTCTTCTGCAATTTCTCAATAATAAGGTACTGATAGGTGGATTTACTAATCCATCCTTGAAGCAATGGGACACCGAGATACTTTCCCATTTAACTAGTGCATTGAAAGCCCAACTGTTTGACATATATCCATGGTTTGTGTTAGGGGTGAACATGGGCCGGGTCGGGCCGGGTTCAACCCCTACCCGATGCCCGGCCCGATGTTCTTCGAGCCAATATCGGGCTGGCCCGATATTATATATATATTTTTTAAAAAATAAAAAAATTATTTAATAATAAAAAAATATACTTATTTATACTTAAAAATAGATTTTATTAAAACATAATCTTAGCCAAAAAATAATTTTTTCAAAATTTATGAATATTTAACCAATATACATTATTTTTACATAAATATTAAGGTAAAAAACTAATTCAAAATTAAAAAAATATTTGAAACATTAAAATCTTAAAATGTTTTTATAATATTTACATAATAAATGTATTATATTAGATATATAAAGAATAAAAATCCTACAAAATCAATTAAGATATATAAAATAATTGAAAGAAATTAAAAAAAAATTATATATATAGTTCGGGCCGGGCCGGGGTTAGGATGTCTGACCCTAACCCCAGCCCGACCCGAAAGTTGGCCCGGCCCAATTGACCCGAAAGTGGTCGGGCCGGACCGGGCCATTCAAGCTCGGCCCAACATGTTCACCCCTAGTTTGTGTGAACACAACATTTTTGGAAACATAGATGCAAGTTTTGGGCTCACTTACCTTATGCCCCGGAGAGAGCTAAAAAAGAAAATAAGCTTTGGAGAAATAGCTTTAACAAATCTTACCATGACAAAAAAAAAACTTTTTTAATATATTTGTCTGATTGAGTCAAATTTGAGCATTGTCCGGCTCAAATGGAGATAGTTCTCCCAATATGATTTTTTCCATTCATAAGATTTAAACTCCTAAACTTAATTCAACTATCATTGATAAAAAAAAAAAGCAAAAGCAACTTTGATGAATCTTTTTAAAACCAAGATGAGTGCATCATACTGACCAAGCAGTTGACCCAAACTAGTAATTGTAAACTAATTAATGGGCCAACCATACATTTTGAAGAAGAATAGGAGAAATAACTTGCTGCCCATTTATAGCCCTAGGCCACATGCAACAATGAGACCAAACCTAGGCTTAGTAGCACCAATACTCCTTAAATGGAAGGAGGTCATGGGATCAAGTTCCACTTATGCCAAATTACCATATTGAGTATGTGGGTGGATGGATGTGTATGTATTTGTAGTTGTCTCAATAAAAAAAAAAGTAGAATAGTAGCTTTGTTCTATTATATTTAGCGTAGTTGAAAATCTAATTTTTTTAAAAAAAAATTGTAACAGGAAACAGATCTAATTAAATGAATGATAACTCCACACACACACATATATATATACTTGAGATTAAATCTGATTGAGAATATAATTTTATTTTTTTCCATATATAATTTTTAAGGTTATATTAGGCATATGAAAATTCCAAGTTTTAAATACTCAAAAACTATTATTCAGAAAATATTTAAGTATGGAAATATGTAATTTAAAGTAAATGTATTCTAATTATAATAAAAATTAGTTCCCAAAAGGATAACATGGAAATGTTTCGTTTATTTTGTACCTAATTTTTTCATAAATGAAATTGATATTTTTTTATGTTTTACCTAATTTTTTATAAACAGTTTCAAAAAGATTAGCCTTGCCTTTTATGTATAACCTTTTTTTATCTAAGTTAAAAAAAAATTTGAAGGTGTAGCGGATGAAACTGATGCTCCGTGAATACTCATGATGCTCGATGAATACTCATAACCTCCCTACCCCTATAATTCCTCCATGAATATTCATAACCTCCCTCATTAAGTTGTTGAAACCCCAATTTAACTTTAGCTCCATTGTCTGGAAATTGGCTCCTAGGAATATAAATAGAGCCCCTCTCCTTGTATTGGGCATCAAGTAATAATAGTTTCATTCCTATCATTATTTAAGAGTTTATCTATTTTTTCTCTCTAGTTTCTAAGCCATTTTGGTATCATAGTCTAAGAGTTTAGGAACTAAGTGATGAGACAAGAAGTTTCTGAAATTGGCCAAAACAATGAAGTTCCAAAGGCATTCACCATTGCCATCCCCCATTTTCGATCATTTTTCAGTCAAATAGCCATCACCATCGTGCCCAGGAGGTTGAAAAACCTTAGACTAGAGAAAATCATTGCCTAACTCCACCACACACACCGCCACACGCCACACGTCGTCCAGAGGTTGAAGATGACCACATTAGTTACCTTATCAGCATTAAGGTGTCTAGTCAGTAACACATCAGCCAACCTTCACCTGCCATGTATCACATTGCCACATGATCACCCAGTTAGCCCCTAACCTTCAAAAATTGCAAATTAGCCCCTAAAATTTTCAAAATTTCAAAAAAGCCCCTTGACTATACTAAATTACATATCATCCCCTTTACTTATTGAAATTTTACGTTTACCCCTAGACTTTCCAGATTTTTATATTAGCCCATACTTTTGAAAATTACAAATTTTCCCTGTACTTTTCAGGATTTCACCTCAACCCTAAACTCTCCAAAATTCTTTCTTAGCCCAACTTCTAAACTTAATTGTCACTTTCACTGTTAAGACTTCTTAAAAGCAAAATCCAAACATCACAACTCAAACCTAGTTAACCCTAACCAACAAAATGCCTCTCAGACGAAGATCTATGCATGAAATTGTGATATAAGAGTTGAGACATCAAGTTTAATTGCTACAAGAGTATGGTGTGATGCTATTCCCATGGATGCTTGCTATCTTCTTCTTGGAAGACCCTAGCAATATGACTATTGTGTTTTATATAAAGGTTGTTCAAACACCTATTCCTTTGTGAAAGATGGAGTGAAAATCAAGCTCACACCATTATAGCCTAGTGAATACAACCAAGGAAAGAAGGAATCCAAATCGCTAGTATCGTTAATTGCCAAGGAATAATTAAAGGTGACAAAAGCATAGGCCTAAATCATGGGTCTTATTCTGTTACTCAAGTAAAATGATGGATTCACCATATAGCCAAAGATTACACAGCTACTAGATGAATTCCCAGAAGTTACATGAGAAGAAATTTCAACTATGTTACTACCCATGCGAGACATCAATGTATAATTGATTTCATTCAAGGAGTTGCCATTCTCAACAAACTAGCTTATAGGATGAGTCCACAAGAATATACTAAGGTTTAGCATCAAGTTGAAGAACTATTGAAGAAAGGTTAGATTCATGAAAGCGTCAATCTTTTGCTTTGCCTATTCTCCTAGTTCCAAAGAAGGATGATAGTTAGAGAATATGCATCAATTGTCGAGCAGTCAACAAGATCACTATCAAGTATCAGTTTCCAATACCTTGACTTGATGATATGCTAGACCAATTACATTGTGCCATTATCTTTTTTATGATTGACCTTCATTGCAACTACCATCAAATCGAAATTCGATTTGGAGATGAATGGAAGATCGCCTTCAAAACAAGAGATAGTCTACATTAGTAGATTGTGATGCCTTTTGGGTTAACAAATTCCCTATTACTTTGTAGTTGTTTACTTTGACCTTATTTTTAGCAAAAACCAAGGTAAGCACTTGGAGCACGTACGACAAGTGTTACAGACTCTTTGTGAACAGAAATTTTGTGCCAATTTGAAGAAATGTTCCTTTTTGACTAGTGAAGTAATTTTTTTGGGATATATCATCACTGCTAAAGGTGTTCGAGTTGATCCAAATAAAATAAAAGCCATCAATAGCTGTCCAACCCCAAAGTCTATCCAAGATGTTCGAAGCTTTCATGGATTAGTTTCCTCCTATAGGACTTTCATTAGAAATTTTAACTCTATTACCGCTCTACTTACAAATTGCATTAAGGAAGATAAGTTTCAATGGACAAAGCAAGCCTAAAAAAGTTTTAAGGAACTAATGAAGCATTTGACCAAAGCACTGTACTGGCACATCTAAACTTTGACCAAGTGTTTGAAGTCAACTGTGATGCTTCCAACACGGGAATTAGTGTCATTCTAGGCTAGGAAAGTCATCCGATTGTCTTCTTTAGTGAAAAACTCGATGAAGGTAAACTCAAATACTTCACCTATGACAAGGAGTTCTATGCCATTATCTGAGCTTTACAACACTAGAGTCACTATTTGCCGAATAAAGAGTTTATTCTTTACTTTGATCATAAAGCCCTTAAGCACTTGAATTCTCAATAGAATATCAATCGAAGACATGCCACTTGGAGTGAGTTCTTGCAATCTTATCCATTCCTGCTCAAACACAAGGCTAGAACTTTGAATTTTGTAGCCGATGCGCTCAGCTGACGTCATTCTTTGATGTCTACCCTTCACGTAAAAATTGTCGAATATGAAGTCATCAAGGAGCTATATCAAGATGACCATGATTTCCATGAAGCATGGAGTTCCCTAAAGTCATAACTTTTCCAACAGTATCACAAGAATAAATGTTTTCTATTAGGAGGAAAGTCCTTATGCATTCCTCAATGCTCATTATAGGGAAGCAATTATTTGGGAGGCCCATCATAGAGGTTTATCAGGTCACTTTGGATGAGATAAGACCACTGGCTTGGTCAAAGAGAATTTCTATTGGCTCAAGCTTGAAAGAGATGTCAACAGACACCTCCAAAGGTACAAAACTTATCATTTGGCTAAATCCAAAAGTCAAAACACTAGATTATACATGCCTCTTCCTATTTTAGAAGCACATTGGGAAGATGTGAGTATGGATTTTGTTGTTTGACTTCCACAGACTCAGAGATAGAAAGATAGACAAATGATATTGTTCAAGTGGCAGACTTATGTTTCAAAGAGATTGTTCGTATCCATGACATTCCTAAAATTATCACTTCTGACTGGGATGTCAAGTTCTTAAGCCACTTTTAGAGGGCTCTATTGAAGATAATGAGAACCAAGTTGCAATCTAGTAGTGCCAGCCATCCTCCAATAGACAGATAACCTAAAGCAGTTAGAAAGGCTATAGGAAACCAACTCCGCAACTTTGTTGGGAAGAATTTGAAGTAAAGGGACCTTATCCTTGTCTAAGTTGAGTTCACTTACATCAATCAAGCTATAGGAAAATGTTCATTCAAAGTAGTTTATGGTGCTCATCCCCTTAGTCTGTTGGATTTGGCCCTTTCCTCTGATAGTAAGGTATTAAAAACTGTACTAGTCATTAAATTGATCAAAACACTAGTTCAAGGTTCAATAGTTAGGCCATAATTGAACTGGTGGCATATATTCACATTCTAAAAGATTTTCATGACACTAAATATAAGTCATAATGCAAAATGGTTAAGGTATTTAATTTTTTTCCATAAATAATTTTACTAAATACACTTCTCAATTAATATGAGGTTATAATTAAATCAATTTAATTATGACAATATTGTAAATTAATGAAAAATTTTGATAAATTTAATGACATTAATAATTTTAATTATTTTTCTTAATATATGTGAAATTATTAAAAGTTACTTACATTATCATTAGGAAATTATATATTTTAATTTTATATTGATTATCTTATATAAAATTAAGATTAAAAAAGAAAACATAAAAGTAAATTCAAATAAAAGAAATATTAAATGGAAATTTGAAATGTTAAAAAAATAAATATATTTAAATATAATTTATATGAAATGAAATGGTAACAACTATAAGATTTATAATTAAAAATTTAAAAAGTAATATGAAAAGATACAAGGGATATAGACATTAATGTATAGTTATTATACCTATATAATAGGAATCAATACCTCCCTCTCTCCAACAGTCCACCTTTTGAATTTTTTTTCTATCAAAGTTCAATAAAAAATGAATTTTTTTTATTCTTCTACCAATATAATCACACATTCCCACAATGTCTATCAATCTTGCATTTATTGTTTGACATCATTCAAGGCTAACTTCTGAATCCTTTTAAGATTCTTCTTTATTTAGATTTCTTTTCTTGCTTTTAAATGGCACAATACCCAATCTCTTTGCCTTTGGCAACATCATCTCCATCTTGCCTTTCTTAGAAGCACTAGATCTCCTTCTCGCCGTCTTTGCCTTCTCAGCAAATCTCCAACCTTGCTCTCACTATTTGTTACCTTCTCAACAGATCTTCAACCTTTGTCACGACATTCTTTGCCTTCTCAATAGATCCCCATCTCTTGCTTCTTCTCTACTTCGGCTTTTCTTCATGTTCTTGATATCTAGAGGAGTTGGTTTACACAATCACTCTTAGATCTTCTTCTTGGATTTTTTTCCCTTGAATTTTGCCTTTTTTTTTTTTTTTTTTGCTTCTCCTTCATCATTCTTCTTCCTTCTTTTTCTAGTATTTTTTCCCTTCACTTAGCTAGACCAGCCAACCTACTAGTTTTACTGATTTTGACCAGTTTAAGGCTGGGTTGACCTATTTTTAGCTGGTTCCCTCCAGTCCCAATTGACTCTTTAGTCCAGACTGGACTAATGGCCAGTTCACCTGAAAATTGGTTCGATAGCCCGGTTCAATCTGGTTTTTTGTACATTGTCTGATAGTCAATAATATAGCAGCAATGTGGACCAATGAGCAAAAGAAATCAAGAAGCTGCATGAACAAGTTTAAGAGCGAATTTAGAAGCAAAATATAAGGTACAAAGTTCAATGCGATAAACATTGAAGACAACAGATTTTCAAAGTGGGAGACTTGTTTTGGATACATCTAAGAAAAGAACAATTTCCCAATCAACCAAATGCCAAGTTGCCACTCGAAGTTGATGGTATGTTCAAGTTCAAGGTTGTGTAGAAGATAAATAGCAATGCCTACAAGATAGAGTTGACAAGGGCCTATAGAGTCTCTATTAACTTAAACATTGCTTACCTGTCTCTATACTTTGAAGATGATGTCGAGTCTGACTCGAGAGCGAGTCTTGTCTAGCCTAGGGAAGACGTAACGGATGAAACCTCATGAAAGGCCATCAATGCAGCCACTATAACCACCTTGTAACTCATGCTTAATTGTTTGTAAGCCCACCTAGTAACTCATGCTTAATTGTTTGTAGCCTCCATAACCCCCTTATCCATGTTTAACCCTATTTGACATTTATGGATGAAAATGACCCCCTAAAAGGGGAATTAATAGGGCCCTTGGCTTTGTCTCCATCATCAAGCAAAAAGAATTCCATTTCTATCATTGTGTGAGAGTTTTCTCTCTTTTCTCTTTGGTCTTTGAGCTAGAAGATGTAACACCTTAAACTCAAGTCCATTTCTCATGTATTGGACTCCAATTATATGTATTATTGCATAATTAGGGACTTGATTGCATAAAAATATTAAAATAGATTTTTTCTATTTCGGGTACTATTCATTGTGCAATTTCTATTTTACCTGATAAACTTTGAAAATTCATAATTAATTCTAGAAAAATCATCTCAAAGTGATTCAAGTCTCTAAAAATATTTAAAAAGATTCTCTTCATGAAAAAAAAATGAAATAGAGCATTTTCTGGACAAATTTATATAGTTTATTTCTCAAATATTTACTATACATTTGGTTATTTTGAAATTTCCTAAGTTTTGGTCTTATATTTAAAAATTCATATCTCTTGATATTTTGAGCCAAATATTTCGTTCTCTATGTATTTGGAAAGTCCTATATGTCTACTTTTTATAAATATTTCTTTTGTATATTTATTCTACAGGAATAGGGTTGACCATTAACATAAACTAATAGGGGTCAAAGCTCAACTTCAACTAGAATAGTCTTAGAAAAATATGTATAACTTTTGTTATATAGCTTTAATTGCACTCAAACCAGTGACATATTAAAGATAAGACATAAAACTTTTCATATATACAAACCAATGAATTTTTGGAGCTATGTACAATTTATAATCCCTTTTGAAATTTCTAATATCTAGGTTTAAGGTTCCAGTTTTCCAATCTTGCCTTGTTTTTGAACCATAATTTTGAAAATTCACCATAAATTGTACACTTATCCAATTTACGCGTTCTTTGACTCTAGGAAAGTTTATTACATCTACTTTTAGATTATATAAATCACCTAAACTAATTGTTATGTTTCAAATGAACATTACATACGTTCTATCAGGGTATTCAAATTAAATATTTTCATCCATACTTCAGCATAACAAACTTCATAAACATAATACATCATCATTCATGGTTCCATATTCATACATAACATCATATAAGATGCATAAAAGCATAACTATGCCAAATTACAGATTCATAGCATATTGCATAATTTTATACCAATTGCCAAATAATGCATCCAATTGGCTCAATAATCATGCTCCTCCTTAATCTTAGTTTTGCCATGATTCTTGACATGCCTTGGACTGATTATGGATAGTCATTTGGAAAGGTGAGATTCATGGAGTCTCAGTAGTTACCATCAATCAAACAACTATATCATCATATAATGCAAGCATTCATCACCAATCATTATTCAAACATCTAGAATCATTTATACTCTAATATTTTGTATAAAATTGGACAAAGTTTTCCCTTACATTTTAGACATCCTGAGGTCACAAGCATCAAAACCATTGCAAACTATATAACAATATAACGCAAGATTAGGTTAGTAAACTACCTTTTTAGTTTTTCAATCCTTTCCAAACTTGGCACACTCTTTCTTTGGCCTTCAATTGTCTCTTGGAACCCTATAGCATCATAAAATCAAGTCCCAATCCATTGATTCCAACTCTTACTTCACAAAGTGGCACTTAAACCTTAAAATTCTATATAGTTATTCTTTGAGAATTTCTTGTACAACATACTTATTTTAATCTATTTTTGACACAAGGAATCCATTTTTTGGGTCAAAATCATGAAATTCCCTTCCAATCTCAAACCCTAAATCAGTAAAAAATTTGAAGAAATTGTAGAAAAACAATAACTCATCAATCTTTGAAATCCATGCCATAATCTTGCATCTTGTGACATATACTTCACTTTTCATGGATTGGTTTTTTCATTGCACAACTTTCTCTCTCTACTCTCTCTCTAGATCAGAAATTTTAGTGGGAATATTTGAGAAAATACTCCATGAATCCTTACATAACTCAAGTATGTATAAGGTATTAGCTAAAGAAAGTTACCTTAGAAGTTTGGAAGTAAACCCTTACCTTCTTTCTTCTCCTTTTCTCCTCCTATTTTTCACGTCACTTTTCTCTCCTCAGCCACTATTTGTGCATGCTCTTGGTTGAAGATGATGATAGTTAATGACTTAATAGGATATTTATCTAATAAAATCATTTAATTAACTTTTCTTTTAACTTTATTCATTTTTTCTTTAAAAAGCTTTTCAAAGAATTCCACTTGTGTCTATAAGCTGCAATCAGACATGGTTCACTCCATTTTTTTTGTCAAAAATTGCTTCAATAATTTTTGTGTATCAAAATATTCTTTACAGATTAAATTTACCTGTACCAATTAAATATTTTTGCCGAAATTGTTTTTAAATTAGTACAGGATTATCCAAAAATAACTTTTGGACTAAAATCATTATCTTAACCTAAAATATATTTTAGTAAGGTTTAATCATTATCTGTGAATTGATATTACATTTTTCTGTAGTCTAAAATAACCTTTATCGGGTAAAATATTAATATTAAAATATAATTAACCAATAAATATTATTTTGATCTTATTAAATTACATACTATATGCTTAATTCCTTGAGAGCTTTATTTTGATTATAATTTTTCATATTTCTAAAAATACCCTTAACTCAGGATAAATTTATAATTTTTATAACTTTCAAGTCATTAGATGTAATTTTCACTAAATTTCTTTCGCTTTTCCTCCTTTTGGTTGAATTCGTTACGAAGAAAAATTCTTAATTCTTGAGGTTAAAATATAATTTTTCATTTTTCTATTTAATCTAGAAAAATGATCTCTTTGTATATCTTCACATTTAACAGGGCCTTTCATTTTTCCTATTTAGTTATGCATTTTATGATATCAATATTTTTTCTTTGAGGTTTAAATGCAATATTCACATTATACTTCTAATTTAGGAAATGGCATTTTTGTCATTGAGCCAGATAAAAACGTAATTATCCATTTTTTGAACACTTTCTTGTAATTTTATCCAAATACTAATTTTTTATTATTTCTTTTCACTATTCACACGAACTTTTAAATTGGTCTATCTCTCAATTTAGATCTCCCGACTACGCAATACTTATATCATTACACTTATCTTAGGATGAGCTTCCATTCAAGCAGTATATTGCATATTTTTCAGGGTAAATTCTAAAATTATTTTCTGCTAATAATTTTATAGAAAATTAATTCCAATTAAAGATAAAACATAACTTCTTCTGAAAATTAGATAAGAAATTAATTTCTTCTAAAATCCGAATATATAACTTTTTTGTCTCGCTTCATTTCCTGTCCTTTCATATATTTTATTGCATCTCATAAAAATAAGAATATTACAGATAATGTCTAATTCTCTAGGTTAAAAACTTATTTCTCTAGGTTAAAAACTTATTTTTCAAATTCTTATATTCTTATTTTAATTTCCTAGATTGGCGGATCAAGCCTCACAATTTATTTAGATTACATTACATAGGGATAAGCTAGACGTTTGAAGTAGCTCGCAGGATCGAACTTGTGTCCTTTCATCAAGGAAGGCGAGCTTCATGCCACTAGACCATAGGCTAAACCTTGTATCCTTTAGTATGACATTTAAACATTATTCATCTTCTTTCTTTATATTTCTATATATTTCAAGATTATTAATTTGAATTAAAATGAGGCGATACAAATCTATATAAACATCATTCATGTGAAATTGCTGCTATTATTGTACTCTTATATTATTATATTCGAGTATAAATTTAAAAAAGAAATTTGAGAATAAATAAATTTTCCCTAAATTAAAAATCTTCACTTTCCTAAAAAGCTCCAATACTGTCCACCCAAGTATGGAAAAGTAGATTCAACAAGAAGACCATTTCATAAATCTTAAAGTAAAAAAGAAAAAAAAACTGTATATATGTTTACAAAATCCCATACTAAACCACATTATAAGTCATAAAACAGTTTAACTTCTTATTATAATTTATTATTTACAAGCCACACATATATAAGTAGTGCAGCAAATTGAATTGGACTCTATATCTCTCTTTATTCTATCATTACTATTGTTATTATCTATTCTCTCTGTTTTTATAATCTGAATTTAAATTTTAAATTTCTGTCCTAAAATTTTGTTAGAATCAATATATCCTACGTGTTTCATAATAGGTGTATACAATAAAAAAAAATTTCTATGAAGTTGTTATTCATGATGTGCATTGTTTGGGAAAAAAAATAGTTTTTGTAAATTTGTATATAATACAAGAAGCTAGGATTTAGTTATGATGTTGTCATTACTCGTCATTGTTAACAACTCACATAAATAGCATGACATAGATCCTTACAGTTTATATGAAGGCCACGATACCATATGGTGGCTTTTAGATAAACAAACAAAATGATGACACATTATATCACAACTACCGCTCTCTCTAGTTGATACGCTTACCAAATATTGGGAAAGAGAAATATAAGGTTGACGAGATCAAATTAATAGATGACAAAAGCTGAACTGTATATTTGGGATTAGTTATGGAAAAAAGCTTTCAGAAGAAATCTTTGATTTTGTGATCAAGCACTAGAGAGCTAAGGATGGAATAGGCCGTCTCTGTTGGATGGTAGCTGTCCCAGAATATATAGTTTGAGTCATTTGAACATGTCTCTATTGTGTAAGGGTTGCACAAAATGCCGACCTCTATATTTCCTGAACCACAGCATCCTTTCTCTGTTACTTGAAACCCTAAACAATTAATCACACACAGGTAATACAGTAAATGTGATGGTAATTAATACTTACTGTGGTGGTGGTAAGTAATTATGAATGTGTGAAAACTTACCATATTTATCAGGTTGTTGAAGCATGTCAAGAAACGGAGTATAGCAATCCAAATAGACAAGTCTAGCATCTGGGAAATTTTTACTAAGGATATCAATTTGAGAGGAGAGCTTAGAGTTAAAGAGGATAGCTGCTTGGTTTTCAGAGTCTGAGCATTCTCTTCGTAAACCTCCCTCTAATGTTCTCTGTGAGGGAACACACCCTAAAACCGTTAAACTGAACACTCCAATCCTTCTTGCTCCAAGTCCATATAGTTCCTGCATTAATTCCATTCAATTCGTTATTTTGACTTAAAAAATATAGTTCAAATATATATATATATATATATTTAAACTTGAGTTTTATAAAGAGAATGAGAGATGGGTAATAGGTATTTCTACAATCCAAACCAGAGTGTTTCTTTAGGGTGTGCGGTATTATCAAGATGTGGACAGCAGAAATATTGAAAATTTCAAGCTGTATATGCATGTCAATTTAGTATTTTAAGCATCACAGAATGAATTGGAATCAAAGAAAATTAAAAAAATATTTTTATATATAAACTAACGGATAAGTGTCGCCAGTCAAACCTCATTATTGCTCATCGAGAAAACGGCAACATGTGCTATGGTTGAAAATGATGAATCAACTCTTAGATCTTGATTTTGCATATTAGTGAAATTCCCCATACACATGGAAACTGAGAAATTTAGGTAGGTAAATCCTAACATAAAAGTATACATGGCATGTCAAAATTAAAGTCTCTCGGGTCCAGTGAAAACATAAATTACAAATTAAATGTATGTATTTTCTCCTTCTATATATATCTCAGACTTTGAGCAGCAATGTTTATAAAACTCAGCAGCAAATGGCATTGTTCATAGCCTTTAATTGTATAACTCATTCTCTAAGCTTTGTGTGAAGCAAGGGGCTCTTAGTTACCTATTCAATGCAATATATTTACCTATTTAACTTGCGTTAGGGGCTATTGTCCGAAAACATATATACCTGTAAGAAGCTTGAGGCTTGTGCAACCATGAAGTCTGTGTATGATGGAATATCAAACTGAGCTCGCCTAGTCGGTGATCGAGAATAAGTATTGGCGATGTCATCACTTCCTGCGCACACTATGTATATGATCTTTGATACTATACTTGCTGCTCTGCTTTCTCCAACTGCTTCCCTTATCTTCCCTGCGTACTCCTTGAACATGTCCACTTGCCCTGATAATGGTATCACGGACTAAAAACAACACCCAAAAAAAAAAATCAGAGAAATTCAATTTCTTAGAAAAATAGAAATTTTGATAGTTATGCGTACCACTAGTTCAGCAGTGAGAGGATCATATCCAGCACCACCAGAAGCAAAGCTCACACCAGTGAGGAGATCATCAAGTTTCAGATTTGGATCAAGATATGGTGGCAAAAGCTGCTTGACCCCAAATTTTGCAGCTGTAAAAGCACCGGGAGATCAATCAAGAAACACACGCAGAAGAAACAAGTAAATCAGACCCACTTTGAAATTCTCACTATAACTTGTGTTTTTGGTTAATCATCGATCAGTGGCTATAGTGGATCTAGAATTAGAGCCTTGTTACATACCTATGAAGTCAGATGGCAACAAACCATTGCTAAACCTGCCTGTAGGAAGATTTCCTACACCAAAATCTCTACCATATGGTAGGAAATTGCACTTGATCGTGGTGTCGATGTAGTTGTTGTTTCCAGGATCAACTATAGAGTCTCCAAACACAATGACTGCTGGGACAGTTTCATTGGTTAGTCGACTCACAACTACAGAAGAACAAGTACTGATCTGTTGAAAGATGATGATGACTGTGGCAGAACGCCAGAGAATGGCGACTGATGGCAATTGGAAGAGAAAGTACATCGTGTTTGTGATAGATAGCTATAATGTTGCCCACACCTCTCTCCTCGAAATTTGACAATGGACGTTTTCCAGTGTGGGTGTATGTGCTTTCTCATATTGGTGCAAGCCATTTATATAGAACATGGGACTGATAGTTCACTTTATTATTATTATTGCACTTTCTGGCAGGATCTCATATTTATGGAATTCGGAAGGATAATTAGAAAATATTGTGGGTGATCAAATTGTAGCTTTTAACTAGATATATAGACTTCCATCCGACATTGTATCAAATTTGAGGAATGAGTTGTATTATTTACAACTAAATTTTTTGCCTGTGCGGTGAATGGAAATTTAGGTTCATGAGACTCAAGTATCTCATTTAAAAAAAAAAAAAAGCACAAACAGAAATATAAGTAATATTGCACTATGAATTAATATTAGTGGGACTCATATATCTCATTCGAAATTCAAAACACATACATAGACAAAATACGAGCCTAGATGGGTCATATAAGTATTCCCTCCATTTCAAAATATAAAAGAAATTTAACTATCTCACTCCTATCAAGAAGAGTAGTTAAAGTTAGTTAATTGTATTCCTTAATTTTTTCAAAAAATGCTATAATTTTTCAAAATTACTCTCATTAAATTATCATATTTTAATTACTACTATCTCTTTTAATTTCTTTCCATCATAAAAAAAAAAGTTAAGTATCCACTTTAATTGAGGAAATGAAGGCAAAAATAGAAAAATAATATTACATGGTTGCTAACTTTAACAAAATGACTTATATTTTGTAACCTTATTTTTCAATAAATTCACCCAATATTTTGAAACAGATGGAGTAATATTATAACATATTCATAAGTTATTTCTCCAAATTAGCTTCGTATAGAATTTATATTATAATAGATTTGTGAGCAACATAACTTGTTATAAATTTCATGTACTTTGTACTGATATTGATATTGTTTAAGCAATGTGTGCGGGCCTAAATGAGCATGCCGAAATTACAAGTCCGAGGTGGATGGATGCCCCTTTGTCTCACTTTCCGGGCTCATATACACCGAGTTATAATTCGGATGCCGAGCTTAAGCGCGACGAGCCGAGTAATACATCGGTTATTGAATGATAGGGTCGAATAATCAAAGGGTCAGATGATCGTCCGACTGAATAACATCTCGGACATATAGCCGACTACGGGTTTTTCCACGGAAACTGTATTGCCCCAAAAACACCAGATTAGGAGTAACAGTTATGGGATCATAGTTGTTACGGAATCATAACCGCAGGACGAAAAATCAGGGATCATGCGAAAAGAGCATGATACTCCATAATGATCATTTATGAAATATCCCGATAAATGAGGGATTATAGGGATAAGGTGAAAAAAAAAACCTTAACGGTCAGGGAAGGTCAATAAAAAAGGAAAGAGGATAAGCAGAAGGGAGAATGGCACTACACAAAAATACAAAGGTTGAATAGTTTTCTCGGTCTGGAAACGGAACATTTTCTTTGACGGAACATTTTTGGCGCCCACCGTGGGGCCGAGGAAAACTATCCCACCATCACCAAGAATTATGGTGCGAACCAGGAGCAGTGCGGGTGCAGGAGGACGGCGTTCCGAAGACAGGCCTTCTTTGGAGGACCACCCTGTCATTCGGGCAATGCGTGAGGAGATGGAGATGCTAAGAAAGGAGAACGAGGAGATGCGTGAAAGGAATAGGCAGCTGGAGCAGGAACGCTATCATGAAGGTACTTCTCTTCTTCGAGGAGGGGAACGGGGGAATACCAACAGAGATACTCAACGATCACATCAGGAGGGAAGTCGACGTGAGGAAACACACCACTCAGAGACACACATTGACAATTTGCGAGGAGATAAGCAAGCTGCCCGGAGACATCCTTTTGTTGATGGCATTATGGAGACGCCATTGCCAAAAGGGTGGAAGGGCCTAAATCTTGAAAGATATGATGGTACTACCGATCCGGATGAGCATGTGGATGCATATGTTACACAGGTAAATTTGTTCACGAATGAGGATGCAGTTTTGTGTAGGGTCTTCCCTACGTCCTTAAAAGGAGCAGCTCTAAGTTGGTATACCCGACTCCCATCACGATCTATTGATTGCTTTGAAACTTTGGTTAATAAATTCAAAGCGCAATACGCGACCAGCCGACCCCACCAGCTCACATCGGCTGCGTTGGTAAACTTACGACAGGAGAAGGATGAGTCCTTAAGGAGTTTCATGGAGCGTTTTTCTTCAGTCTCGGTAAAGATCCGGGATCTAAACCCTGAAGTAGCAATGCATACGATGCTAATGGCTCTCAAGCCGGGACCGTTTGCTGATCACCTATGTCGAAAACCACCTTCCGACATGGATGAGCTTAGAAATCGTGCGGCTGGATATATACAAATGGAGGAGCTCTCAAAGTTTAGAAATAAGGTCAGAACTGATCTGGATAGGCGAACGGACTCAAGCAGTCGTGGAAGTCTGAGGCCGACATTAGAGAAGGGGAAGTTTAAAAGAGAGGGTGTTAGTCGGGGACCGAAGTATGATTTCTACACCCCACTAAACACCAGCCGTGCTCGAATTTTGGATGAAGCTTGTAATACCGAATTGATACGGCTCCCAGCTCCAGGACACACCCCGGAGACGGCAGATCAGTCAAAACATTGCAGGTACCATCGTAATTATGGTCATACCATGGAAGAGTGTTGGACATTGCGGAACAAGATTGAGGAGCTGATCCAGGCCGGGCATCTCGGCAACTTCGTACAAAGGGGTAACAGAAGTCGACCCTCCTATGGGCGAGGCCGAGGGGGAGGTCAAGTCCGGGCTCAAGTGGAACCTCGGCAATCGAATAAAGAAGGAGTGCAGCCAGACGACACTCGAAACAGGGAAGGAAATAGAATCAGAGGGGTTATTAATACTATAGCAGGAGGGTTTGCCGGAGGAGGAGCAACCAGCTCGGCCAGGAGAAGACACTTGAGGAACATTCGGGCGGTAAATGCGACAATGCACCGAGTGCCTCGGAGTTCTCCACCCATCACCTTTTCGGATGAGGATTTCGAGGGAGTTGATCCTAATCAGGATGACCCCATGGTAATTTCAGTGGAGGTGGCCAATTATGTCGTCAGGAAAACACTGATAGACCAGGGGAGCTCCGCGGATATATTGTATTATTCTACCTTCCAGAAGCTCGGGATACCTGAGGAAACGATCAAGCCTTATCACGATCCGTTGGTCGGTTTTGCCGGAGAACAGGTTCACACCCGAGGATACGTGGAGCTGTTGACCACCTTCCGTGGAGATCTCGGATCAAAAACCATTATGGTCAGGTACCTTATAATTGATGCAGTAACTTCTTACAATATTTTGATAGGTAGACCTGCGTTAAACGAGCTCGGCGCCGTGGTTTCCACTCTGCATCTCATAATGAAGTTTCCCTCGGCGACCGGAAACATAATTGCAATAAAAGCTGACCAAAAGGTGGCAAGACAATGCTATTTGGATAGCCTAAAAGTTACCAGAGGAAGGGTGGTTGGCAGCAGTGGACATACGAAAAAGGATACAACATCAGTGGGCTTGGTGGAGCTTGATCCTCGACTTGATGTACAGGACCAAAGGCCGAAACCTATTGAAGAATTACAGAAATTTCAGCTCGCCGGTGAAGACCGGTGCACTAGCCTTGGAAGTAAACTTGGAGGTGAGGTCAAGGAGCAGATAACAAAGATGCTGAAGGACAATGCTGATTTGTTCGCATGGACTTCTTCAGACATGCCGGGAATTGATCCCAATTTTCTATGCCACAAACTAGCGGTGTACCCTGAAGCTAAGCCGATAGCGCAAAAGAAAAGGCGGGTAGGCGAGGAAAGGCGGAGGGCAATGAAGGAAGAAACTGCAAAGTTGATTGATGCTGGGTTCATCCGAGAAATTGAATATACAACATGGTTGGCTAATGTGGTGCTCGTTAAGAAGGCTAATGGAAGGTGGAGAATGTGCACGGATTATACCGACCTAAACAAGTCATGTCCGAAAGATACGTACCCCCTCCCGAGCATAGATCGGCTTGTAGATGGAGCATCAGGATGTGGCCTACTCAGTTTTCTGGATGCCTACTCCGGGTACAATCAGATAAGGATGTACCCCCCTGACGAGGAGAAAACCGCGTTCATGACTGAGGACGCTAATTATTGTTATCAGGTGATGCCGTTCGGACTGAAGAATGCTGGGGCTACTTACCAACGATTGATGGATAAAATATTTCAGGATCAGATAGGAAGAAACCTGGAAGTATATGTTGACGACATGGTAGTGAAGTCCGAAGATCCCTCCAAGCATGCCGCCGACCTTGGAGAGGTGTTCGGAAGAATACGGAAGTACAACATGAGGTTAAATCCTGAGAAATGCGTATTCGGAGTTAACGGGGGGAAATTCTTAGGATTCATGTTAACACATCGGGGTATTGAAGCCAATCCCGACAAATGCCGAGCTATTATTGACATGAGAAGCCCTCAAAACATAAAAGAAGTGCAGAAACTGATGGGGCGACTAGCATCACTATCACGCTTTATATCGAGGTTAGCGGAGAAAGCTAGGCCATTCTTCAAATTGCTTAAAAAGGCCGCGCGGTACGAGTGGAATGAGGAATGCGAGCAAGCGTTTCAGAATTTCAAAGGCTTCTTCTCGGCACCTCCGATACTTAATCGGCCGACCCCCAACAAAGAATTACTATTGTATATGTCGGTGACCGAACATGCAATTAGCTCGGTGATGGTACAAGAAATGGGCAGGCAGCAGATACCGGTATACTTCATCAGCCGAATACTGCACGACGCTGAAACGAGGTATCAGACTATTGAAAAGTTAGCCCTGACTCTGGTCACATCGGCGAGAAGGTTACGACCTTATTTTCAAAGTCATGAGGTTATTGTGAAAACCGACCACCCTGTAAAGCAAGTCTTGAGGAAACCCGAATTAGCCGGACGAATGATCTCGTGGTCAGTCGAGTTGTCTGAGTTCGGTATAAGATACGAGCCTAGAGGGCCAATTAAGGCGCAATGTTTGTCTGATTTTGTCGCCGAACTTACTCCATCCGTCGATTCCAAAGACGGGGTCCGATGGACACTTTATGTAGATGGCTTCTCTAACACTAAAGGGAGCGGTGCGGGAATCATTCTGGAAGGTCCTAGTGGACTAATTTTGGAACAGTCTCTTAAAATCGACTTCTCAGTCACCAACAACCAGGCCGAATACGAAGCTCTTATTACCGGGTTAAAACTAGCTAAAGAAGTGGGAGCGAGGCAAGTTAGGTGTCGAAGTGACTCACAGTTGGTTTCTGAACAAGTCTCGGGGGCTTATCAGGCTAAAGATCCACAGCTGGCAAGGTATTTGTACCAGGTAAAAAGATTGGCTGAACGCTTTCAAGAATTTGCGATTGAGCACATTCCAAGAGAAGAGAATTCTCGAGCTGACCTACTATCCAGATTGGCTAATGTCAAGAAGCTCGGGCAACATGAGTCGATCATCAGGGAAACAATACATCAGCCCAGTGTCGATCTTGATGAGGTTATGGTCGGAGACAGCCCGGATAGGGATTGGATGACCCCTATTTGGAATTATCTGACCGAAGGGACCTTACCCAGCAACCAGAATGAAGCAAGAAGGTTGAAGATGAAGTCTTCCCATTACATAATAATGGGAGGAGATCTATACAAGCGAGAATTCTCAACTCCCCTTTTAAAATGCCTCGCTGCTGAACAGGCGAAGTATGTTATGAGCGAAATTCATGAAGGAGTGTGTGGGATGCATACTGGTGGAAGATCTATGGCAGCAAGAGTAATCCGGGCTGATTATTATTGGCCCACTATGCGAGCTGATTGTACCGAGTATAGTAAGAAGTGTAATGAGTGCCAAAGGTTTGGTAGTCTGCACCATGCACCGCCAGAAGAATTGCACACAATGACGTCTCCATGGCCATTCATGGTCTGGGGAATGGATATTCTCGGACCTTTTCCAATGGGCAAAGGGCAAGTTAAGTTCTTACTAGTGGGTATAGACTACTTCACTAAATGGATTGAGGCGGAATCGTTAGCTAAGATCACGGCACAGCAAGTACAAAAATTTGTATGGAGGAATATTATTTGTCGATATGGGATTCCTCACTCGGTGGTTACGGATAATGGAAGGCAGTTTGTTGATAGAAACCTGAAGCAATTCTATGAACAGCTTGGTATTAAGCATCGAGTGTCTTCAGTTGAGCATCCCCAAACCAACGGGCAGGCAGAAGCGGCAAACAAGGTTATCCTCGGAGAACTCAAGAAGAGATTGGGAAGAGCGAAGGGGGCCTGGGCCGAGGAATTGCCGAGCATCCTCTGGGCCTATCGTTGCACTCCTCAGTCAAGCACCAAAGAAACTCCTTTTAGGTTGACTTTTGGAGCAGACGCAATGATACCAGTGGAAGTAGGAGAGCCGTCCTTTAGACGAATACTTCCCGACCAACATATGAATCAGGAAAGCATGGAAGTTGAACTAGATCTATCCGAAGAGGTCAGGGAAAACGCACGTATACAGGAGGAAGCTTGCAAGCAAAGAGCAGCACGGCGTTATAATTCTCGGCTTAAGCCAAGGAGTTTTGTTACTGGAGATCTCGTCTGGAGAAAGCAGAGTGAAGCAAGGAAGAACATCGGTGAGGGAAAGCTAGCTGCAAATTGGGAAGGGCCTTACCGAGTTACTGAAGCGTTGGGCAATGGAGCATATAGGTTAAAGAAGCTGTCAGGAGAAGCAATCCCTAGGACATGGAATGCTTCTCACCTCAAAAATTATTTCAGTTAGTTGATGTATACAAGGAAGGTGATGTACTCTTTTTCCTAACTCGGTCTTTTGTCCCAGAGAATATGCAAAAGAGGGTTTTGGTCGAGAAGGTTTTAACGAGGCACGCCTATCTGTTTTAATAAAGGGAAATTCTTTTTCATGGTTATGTTTATTAGCCTCGGTCAAGTGTGAATCGAGGAAATGAAAATTCGGTCAAGTATGAACCGAGGTCTACAACTAATACTCGGTCAAGTGTGAATCGAGGAAATGAAAATTCGGTCAAGTATGAACCGAGGTCTACAACTAATACTCGGTCAAGTGTGAATCGAGGAAATGAAAATTCGGTCAAGTATGAACCGAGGTCTACAACCAATACTCGATCAAGTGTGAATCGAGGAAATGAATTCGGTCAAGTATGAACCGAGGTCTACAACCAATACTCGATCAAGTGTGAATCGAGGAAATAAAAATTCGGTCAAGTATGAACCGAGCATTCGAATTAAATTTGGTCAAGTCTGAACCAAAATTTTGTTAAAAATCGGACAAATATGAACCGAGCATTCTAATAAAATTTGGTCAAGTTTGAACTAAATTTTTGTTAAAGACTCGGTCAAGTGTGAACCGGCGAATTGAAACTTGGTCAAGTATGAACCAAGGTTTCTATCGTAAACTCAGCCGAAAATGAACTAAGGATAAATTAAATCTTAGTCGAGAACGAACTACAGGATTATGTTAAACTTTTTGAAAGCGGTCAGATCGTCAGGAACCGGCAAAAGATTGTTATCATTGCTTAGAAATAAGTTTGAACAATACATCAAAGTAAAGAAAAGAAATAGACAGTCAAGGAGATGGGCAGTCCGAAGCTGTAGGAATATCCTACAATTCTTCCTCGTCCACAAGCATACCATCTTTGACGTCTTTATTTACATCAAATGCCGAGAGCTCAATTTTCGGCAGTAAAAGATGCACCTGACGAAGTGCTTTATGGAAGCCCTCTACGTGCTCCTTCATTATTTGTTGCACGGCTTCCTGAACGTCAGCCTCAAGCTCGGCTTGTTTTTTCTTAGCTTGTTCCAAGTCTTTCTGCAAATTAGCAGCAAGGGCCGAGGATTCGGCTTCAACGCTCTTTGCCCAAGCAACCTCAGTCGTCAGGGCATCCCGCTCTTTTTCAACCACTTGCAGTTTTACCTCGGCAGCAGCGAGGGACCCTTTTAGTTCTTCTACTCGCCGTAGAAGAGCTGCTTGAGACTTTGCAGCCTCGGCGAGTTCTGAAGAAGCCTTGACTTTTGCATTGGTTGTTTCCAGAAGCTCGGCTTTAGCAGCTTTCAGGCGACGGTCACTCTCCTCAAACTCTTCACCACAGAGTGAGGCCATAGTCGCAGCACGCAGGCACATAGCTGACACAGAATCCAAAACAGCCTTGGGACCCAATCGTTGCAAAGCTTCTTTTTCCCCAACTTCCTGGATGCCGCTCCCAAAAAACCTGGCAATGTTCGGATCAATGCTCGAAGGTGAGCGTCTAATGGGAGACGGAAGGAGAGGTGAGCGAATTGAAGAATCCGGCTCCTCGTCGGTGGTCGGAAGCCGAGCGCGTTTGCTTGGGGGGCTTTGTGGAGAGGAGGTGATTTCCACAACTTCCGGTGTTGTCATTATCTCGGCACGCCCTCTCTCCTCTTTATTAGGGCGAGTCTGTAAGTTCTCGGTAGAAGGTCCTGCTGATGGGGCCATGTTCTTTATTGATCGCCAGTTGAACTTCCCCATCACCACTGCAGAGTAGAAAGTATGTATTAAAAACTCAGACAAGTATGGCAGCATAAGAAAAAAGAAACTTAGCACTCACGTGAAAGATCTTTATTAGGAGTTGAAGAATAAGGGAGCCTAAGTAAGATCTTGCAGTTCAAGGGCCGAGGTAATTTATTTAACTTGTCGACATCCGCTTTTTCGGATGCCGACATATCCTCATAGCACCAAGACTGGAATTTGATCGGAGTCCGAGTCCAGTATAGAGGAAACCTGGGTCGTCCCTCCTCATTGAAAAACATCTCCGAGTAACCATCGGCCGGGCGCACCTTAAAGAAACTTCCTTTGAAGTCTTTGTAGGATGAGGTATATGGACCGATTATTCCCTTTTTATTCATACCACTGAGAGAAATCCAGCCGATCTTATTTCCAAATCGGATCTGGTAGAAGTAGAGAAATTTTGGAGCAGTCGGTGTCATGTTCAGTTTTCTGCACAGGACTTCGAAAGCCTTTAAAAACGCCCAGCTGTTGGGATGAAGCTGAGTCAGAGCGACGTTCAACGCCCTTAAAACAGCGCACTCAAACTCCGAGAAAGGAAGGCCAACTCCCAGTGACTCAAATAATGTTTTATACATATAAGTAAAATGTGTTTGCCCTCGTTGTGCCGACATAAAAACGTGCTCATCTTCTGTACACGGCTCGGCAACCACGGCCTCCTCAGTTTGTCTGCTAGACAGAGAGATGGATTTCCTCATTTCCATGATCGATTCAGCAGTCCGAAATTTAGAGTGATAAGATCCAACTTCTCCCTTAACCCAATAATATTCCGGAAGTTGAATGTCGGGAACTGGATCTTTTCGCACCCTAGAAATGATTTTTCACGGGTTTGGTACGGTTACCTGCGCAGCAGTAGCCGAAGATGAAGCTTCCTTTTCAGTCGGGAGGTCGGCCAGACGAAAATTCATCTCCCCGCTTGGAAAGGAGGAGTTTGATGGTGAAGGATCCTCTCCGATGCCCATAACTTCCCTCTCAACCAAGATTCGATGAGGGGACGACCCAGCTGATGTCTCAGATCCTTGGCTTGAACTCATAATGATTGATAAAAATATGGAATAGAGCGTAGTAATTGAGAAAAAGGGGGAGTATAGAAGATGGCGTACCTGGAAAAATGACGAAAAGGTCGAAAAAAAAAGGAGGTTAGAGATGACGGAAAGATTCAGAAAGGGATGAAAAGCAAATGAAGTTTAAAGTGAAAGGATGAACATTCGAGTCCTACACGTATATAGTGAAAACCCCTTCTCGAAAACAAGCAGATTAATCATGAATTTGGGGAGCCAATCGTCACCATTGGGGAACGTGCTTCGACTGACGAAAAGAGGCAGCATTAAATAACGCTGCACGTAGCCGTACGTGTAAGCACGTTACCGTTTCGGAAACCGAAACGACAAAGAGCCTCTGGAAAGGTTTTGGAAGCCCTAGGGGATTGGAACGATTCAAATTCCAAAAAAATTAGTCTTTAGTCAGTCACGTGATTCGGAGCCCTCTTGTCCAAATTGGACTCGAGGCTCGGGGGGCTAGTGTGCGGGCCTAAATGAGCATGCCGAGATTACAAGTCCGAGGTGGATGGATGCCCCTTTGTCTCACTTTCCGGGCTCATATACACCGAGTTATAATTCGGATGCCGAGCTTAAGCGCGACGAGCCGAGTAATACATCGGTTATTGAATGATAGGGTCAAATAATCAAAGGGTCAGATGATCGTCCGACTGAATAACATCTCGGACATATAGCCGACTACGGGTTTTTCCACGGAAACTGTATTGCCCCAAAAACACCAGATTAGGAGTAACAGTTATGGGATCATAGTTGTTACGGAATCATAACCGCAGGACGAAAAATCAGGGATCATGCGAAAAGAGCGTGATACTCCATAATGATCATTTATGAAATATCCCGATAAATGAGGGATTATAGGGATAAGGTGAAAAAAAAAACCTTAACGGTCAGGGAAGGTCAATAAAAAAGGAAAGAGGATAAGCAGAAGGGAGAATGGCACTACACAAAAATACAAAGGTTGAATAGTTTTCTCGGTCTGGAAACGGAACATTTTCTTTGACGGAACACAATGTTATTTTTTTTCTATATGTGTGTGTATTTATTTATATTTACAAATTTATTAATAATTATTCATTTGTGATGAAGACAAATCAATAATTACTGAACAAGAAAGGGTACTAGTTAACAATATTATTATCTCTTAATTAAACTATGGTTGAACTAATGATACATAAATATAATTTTTTACAATAATTGATTTGAAATTTTATATATTAACATTTATAATATAACAAATAAAGAATAAAAGGTTTTAATATTTAGTTAGTAATCTTATAATATTGAAGATGATTAGAAATAATTTTTAATACAAAAAAAATATTCATGATTAAATTAAGTACATTCAATTAATATTGAAGTTTTTAATTAAGGTTTCCAAATTATAGTAAGAATCAAATAGTAAAGGAATGAATGATTCTGGGCAGTCGACAAACACTTGGATACATGAAATAACTATCCTATTAGGAAAACTTTCATTTTGCGATTAATTTGGAAAAAAATTAATATTTTCATTTCGATTTAAAATTTAAACAAATGTTTAATCTATATATAAAATAAAACTCTATAACAAGTCACACTCTTCATGAGTTATGAACTTGCTATATTTTTATTATATATATACACTGATATATTCACATTTGATAATATAATGTAGAATGAATATTGATATTGATATGGATATTAATACAATTTTGGCGTATAATTTACGGATGATTACTCTTATTCAATGCTGATTCAAGCTTTTTTCAAGGTAATTGGTGTCTCTGTTAGAGTCATTTTCGTGTAAGCCACATCTGAGATGGCAATTAATTCCATAATAAAATTTCTCAAAAAAATTAAAAAAATGTGAATTATAATATTATCTTATGAAATAATATATTATTATAGTAAAAGTCATAGAGGTTATAGTCAGATTCAATTTTTTGATCTCTCTATCACATAAACTGTTTTGTAATGTTTCAAAACTCACCCAGACGTTAACCGTTGTGTTTTCAATCATTTGATTGTCGTACTTATAAAATCAGTAGAGATAATCAAGAGAGAAAAATAGTGAAAATGTATAATAATGGATGGGGTACAGGGAAATCTACTTTCTTTTTGGAAGTTTCAATGACAAATGAGTGACCAAAAAAATGTTTCATCCACAAATACTTTTTATTTTAATTAATTATATATTTCTATTTTCAATATAATTCTTTCTTCCACCCATTGGAAAAGAAAAGTGTTTGGTACATACTAAATCCTAATTAATCTAAATTCCAGTTATTTAGGTCGAACCACAATTAAGAAGGAAATTCTCTCAATTTGTTCTTTTTTTTTCATATAAGAGACACGAACTCGAGATAATATTTGAAGGATGCCGTCACTCAAATCAATTGTGTTTTGGTCTAATTGGTCGTATGTTGATTGAAAGCAGCTGCTAACTAACCGACATACCCACACGGAGATAAACTACGAGGAGTGGTAACTGTTGCGCATGGCACTTTGGACACTAACCAATACAACCGAAAAGTTGTACAAATGATGACAATCTTAAGAACAGGAAGCTATATTGGTTGCCAGTTAGCATCCTTACTTGAATTGCGTCAGACATATTTGTCGTGATCGTTACGAATAGTGGATCTAGAAGTGGACTGAAACCAGAAAATGCCTGCCCATACATACGTTATTATCTTTAATTCTTCACCTCGGGGCACTAGTAAAGATTATCATTAACGGCCAACAAGAAGAACTGTTTGTGAAGGGAGTCAGTGAAAGATTACGTCAGGGAGCAGTAAAAGATTTCAAAGTGTAACACCTTACTTATGATTATCTTTTCCATGAATTGTACAACAATTGAGAGCAATTAGAAAGGATTTAAAAGCTCGAATCACGTAGAAATTCAAAGCTGAAAATTTTATTTTCGTTTTGATAAGTCCATTTGCACACTGAAATTCAAAAATGTTAGAGATTGTACCCTAGGTTAATTATTGTATTATGAACATTGTTCTTCATTATAAAAAAAGAAGGTGTTTTTTTTTTATATTATTATATTTTTTACATGTTTTCTTTATAATAATATTCTTGGATAAATTATTTTATCCTAAATGTCCCTAGTCAATCATCTTTGTGGGAACAATGATGAACTAAGGCTAATATGATTTTGATTGATAATTATGTATGAAGATACAAATCAAAATCATAAGCTCCTATTAGAGAATAGACGCTAGATCAACCCGTCATGAGATAGCTACTGGATCAAGTCATAAGCATATCTCATATATAACCGTGTTATTAAGCCCTCAAACCTGAGATTATCATAACTTCTTACATGAGCAACACTATATTTTGATATAGTCAAAAGTCACATTCAATCAATAGATCATAAAGACTATAATTAGGTATAGTGGAACTCGTGTGGAGGAAGATGAATGATCAAGATGTAATTTGTCCCTCTA
Organism: Adenanthera pavonina; assembly: GCA_026686845.1. Taxonomy (NCBI): domain Eukaryota; kingdom Viridiplantae; phylum Streptophyta; class Magnoliopsida; order Fabales; family Fabaceae; genus Adenanthera; species Adenanthera pavonina. The sequence continues at coordinate 20,824,688 of JAIVEN010000022.1, read as the reverse complement.
ATTAATGGAGAGATATATCTGGTCCCCTCGATGAGTGAGACTAAGAAATGCATGGTCGTGCTCGAATGGAAGAGTTTCCATTTGTTCTGTCAGTCTACTCGGAGATTGAGAAAGTAATGGTAATGTAAAATGAGGATGATATTTCCATGCTTTATACTTGACCCATATATCATGAGACAAAAGGGATGTGATCAGGTTGTGTGATAAGTTACATTGGATCACCGATCTCATATGATTTCGGTAGTCACAATATTTTGCTAGAGGCCACTTGTGACTTGTGGGTCCAATAGTGTTATTAGCCCATTGTCAATATCATATGGGCCTACAGGGTTGCACACAAAAATGGGTCAATTCGAGTTAGAATGAATTTAATGTTCAATTTAGGGTGATAGAATTATATATATTTGATATATATATATATATATTAAAATTCGAAATATATATATATATGTGTGTTTAATATATTATATATTTGATATATATTATATTATTTTGAAATATATATTGTTCAAATTAATTCAAATAAATTAGTTATAAATTTAATTCTATATGATAGATTTAAATTTAAACTAATGTCATAATCTAAATTTGAATTTAAACTAATAATCTAAATTTGATTTATATAATAAATTAAATCTAGATTTGATTCAGGATATGGATTAGATAGTTAGTTTAAATTTAATCTATTAGATAGATTTAAATTCAAACTAATCTATTTTATTAATATTTGATTTAGTTTAAGTTATTGATTTAAATTAAACAGATATCAAATCCTATCTATATATTGATATAGACTAGGGTTTATAATACAATTTTTTTTCGAATCACCCTAAAGAGAGAGCGGTCGTATACTCAAAGAGTGAGACTATACGGACGAATGACGAACAGTAGTTGTACGAACGAACAGTGTACGGACATACTGATTTCAAAACCAGATGTGCTAGCACGCATTCGAGTTAGACTCACCGTTCGTGTGGATACCGGTAGAGAGAGCTGATCATTCGTGTTAGTTCCAGGGGTCTGACGAAATGAAAAAGAACACTAAGGGACTCACCAAAGATAAATTCTTTTTCTACATATCAATTTAAACAACATTAACAGATCTATAAGAGGAAATTTCTTGATGATTTTCCGCTACGTGTATGCAAAAATTCCCAACAAAAAATTCATAGCTAAATATAGAAAAATCATATGAAAGTGATTCAAGTCTCTTAGTATAGCTTAAACATTACTCGTCATGGAAAAATATGTTATTGGACTTTCATTAGATCATTTTACCCAAAAAATCTTGTAGATTTGATAGAGTGGAAAATTTTCAATTTTGTCAAGATTTCTTTTACTAATTTTGATACTTCATAACTTCCTCAATTCTTACCCAATTTGCATGCTCTTTGGTTCCTTAGAAAGTTCATAATGCCTAGTTTAAAGACATGTATATCACTGCTTCATTTAATTTCTTCCTAGTTAGGTTTAGTCTTCCTCAACATTTCTACCTCAAATTAGACTATTTATGATTATTGTATTGTAACTAATATCAAAGTTACTATAACTCACCAATAAAAAGTACTAAATGATTTCTAAGCCATTCACTAATCCAAAAGGGGCATCATAACCCATATCACAGGTTCTCTATTATAGTTTATATAACACCTTAAACTTACGTCTATTTTCCATATATTAGACTCCAATTATATCTATTATTGCATAAAAATATTAAAACAGAATTTTCATTATTTTGGGTACTGTTCATTGTGCACTTTTCATTCTACCCGATAAATTTCAAAAATTCATAACTAATTATAGAAAAATCATCTCAAAGTGATTCGAGTCTCTAAAAATAGATAAAAAGATTTTCGACATGGAAAAAAAATATGAAACAGAGCATTCTCTAAACCAATTTGTGCAATTTATTTCTCAAATATTTACTATACATCTGGCCATTTTGAAACTTCCTAGGTTTTAGCCTTATCTTTAAAAAGTTCATATCTTATGGTATCCTAAGCCAAATCATGCATTCTTTATGTCATTGGAAAACTCTATGTGTCTTCTTTCTAGATATGTTTTTCTTATTCATTTATTCACCTTGTACAGGGCATGAAATTGACTTAAATCATTAAGGTTCAGAACACTACTTCTACTGGAATAGTTTTAGCAAAAATTACATAACTCTTTCTTTATAGCTTCAAATACTATCAAACCTGTGGCATTCGTTTCCCAATACTTAGAGGTTTCCAGAAATACAAATCAATGAATTTTTAGAGCTTTGTACAATTTTCTATTGCATTTTGAATTTTCCAATATTTATAGCAAAAGTTCCAGTTTTTCTCTACATTGTTCTGTTCTAAACCCTAACTTTGAAAATCCACCATAAATTGTACGCTTATCCAATTTATATGTTCTTTATCACTTTGGAAATATAATTCCATTTACTTTTAGATCATGTAAATCACTTAAACCAATTGACCTGTTTAGAATAAACAGTACCTACGTTCCATCAGGGTATTTAGATTGAATCTTTTCATCCATACTTTAGCATAATAAACTTCATAAACATAATACATCATCATTCATGGTTCAATATCCATTCCTAACATCATATAAGATGCATAAAAGCATAATTATGCCAAATTACAGATTCAAAGCATATTGCATGATTTTATACAAAATGTCAAATAATGCATTCGATTGGCTCAATAATCATGCTCCTCCTCAATCTTCTTAGCTTTGCCATAATTCATGACATACAATGGACCTATCATGGATAATCATTTGGAAAGGGTGAGATTCATGGAATCTCAGTAGTTACTACCAATCAAGCAATTATATCATCATATAATGCAAATATTCATCACCTATCATCTTTCAAACATCTAGAATCATTTATACTCAAACATTTTGTAGAAAATTGGATAGAGTTTTTCCTTATATTTTGGACATCTCAGGGTCACAAAACCCCTCAAATAAATCATCCAATCTCAACAAATCATCACAAAACATCATCACAGACATTAAAACCATTGCAAACTATATAACAATACAATGCAAGATTAGGTTGGTAAACTACCTTTGGACTTTCCAAACCTTTCCAAACTTGTGCACACTTCCTTTGATCTCTTATCACTTCTTGAACCCCATAGCATCATAAAACAAGGCCATTAGCCACTAGTTTCATGATTCACTTCACAAAGTGTACACTTGAACCATAAAATTCCATTTTGCAAATCACTTGGAATTTCTTGTACAACACCCTTATTCTTACATAATTTGGACCTAAGGAATCCATTTTTGCGATCAAAAGTTTGAAATTCCTTCTCTATTAGAAACCCTAGGCTGGCTGAAATTAATAGAAAAATTGTAGAAAATTATTTGCTCCATGAATCTTTCACTAGCTTGAGTTTTCTTGCTTTCTAGTACATATTCTACCCGTTTCCTTTGATTATTTGGTCATAGGTCAACTTTCTCTCTCTACTCTTTTTCATAGATGAAAATTTCAAAAGAAAAAGGAGAGAAAATACTTCACAAAATTACGTTAAACCACTTGAGAATGCTCACTGGAGAGGGCTAGAGTGATTACCTTGAAGTTGACCTCCAACTTTTGCCTTCAAGCTCTCTCTTTTCTCTTGGAATTATTGTGCTCTTTCTCCCCTTTCTATCCTCTATTTCAGACATTAATATGAGGATGAAGAAGTGATTTAGCAAGCTTAGCTCATGGCTTTAAGGAAAGAGAACTAATAGGTGAATAGTAACATTGGTTTGCTAACTAAATTTGGTTACTTTTTAATAAAATTTCTCCAACAATTCCTCATGTATCCCATCTGGACAATTCAGACGTGATTCATCTATTTTTTGGCCAAAAATTTCTTTAATAATTTTTATGGACCAAAATATCCTTTACCGATTAATTTTACCGGTACCAATTAAATACTTTTACTTTAATTATCATTAAATTGGTACAAGATTATAAAAAAATTGCTTTTAGTCCAAAATCATTATCTTGACCCAAAATATATTTTAGTAAGGTTCAATCATTGTTATTGAATTAGTACTGTCTTTTTTTACACTCTAAAATAACCTCTATCGGTATAACTTGACCTAATAGCTTAATTGCCAAAAAATAAAATTATTTTGATCTAACGAACTTTCAAATACTATTCCATTGGGCCTAGCTTGTTGAAAGTTTCATTTTAACTATAATTTTTCGTATTTTCAAAAATACACCTGACTATAATATTTTATAATTTTTAAATTTTTTGGGTCATTCGCTATAATTTTCCCAAAACTTCGTTATCTTTTCATCCTTTGAATTCAACTATTTTAAGGAATTAAAATACAAAAATTCTTAATTCTTGAGGTCAAAATATAATTTTCTTATTTGTCAGTTTAGTTTGGAAGAATAATTTATTTATCCCTCTTCACGTTTAACAGTATCTTTCCATTTTTCCAGTTTTTTATGTATTTTATGATATTAACCTTTTTTCTCTTGGGGATTAAATGAAATATTCACATTTTACTTCTAATCTGGGAAATGACTGTTTTGCCTTTAAGCTGGGTTAAAAATAATTATTCATTCTTTTGGGCACTTTTATGTAATTTTACCCAAAGACCAATTTTTTTATTATTTCTTTTGCACTATTCACTTTGACTGTCAAATTGGCCTATCTCTCAACCTAAACTTCCTAACTACGAAATACTTACACCATTATGCTTAGCTTGGAGTGTGCTTTCATTTAAGTGGTATATTACATATTTTTCGGGACAAGTTCTGGAATTAATTTCTACCAAGAACCTTATAGAAAATTAATTTAAATTAAGGATTAAATATAACTTCTTCTTAAAATTAGATGAAAAATTTAATTCCTTCTGAAGCCCAAGTATTTGACCTTTTTGTCTCGCTTTATTTCCCATATTTTCATATATTTTATTGCATCCCGTAAAAATAAATATATTACAGTTTAACATAGTTACATATTTTGGGAAACAAAACAACATCACAATGTCTAGGATCAAATTCTTAATTCAAAACAACTTCTTTGTCATCAATCATCCTTCTCCTTTGCCAGGTTTTTTGAATGACTTGTACCTAGTATTGGTTAGCAACTTGTGGAATGAGATTATGCAATCCCAGTAGCAAGATACATCTCAAGCAAATATATCATCACATAAGCTTTAAAACATCATTTAAGACACTTTAAAACATATTATAACATAATATACCATATTGTCAAATGAAAATTTTGACAATATTTCCCTTAATAAAAAGGCATCCCGGGCATTACTCTCAATTCAGAAATAGCTAGTACCAATCATAAAACACAATAACAACAATATGGCTCATTAAGAAATATCATAAAATTATTTAAGACAATATAAATGCAAGAAATATAAATTGCTACCTGTCAGCTATAACTTGCTTTCTAACTGATCTCTCCTTTTTCAATCACCTTCTCACAACTTCCCAATTCTATAATTAATGATATAATCATGCTAAATTATTTCATTCCTCATAAGCCATTTCAAAGTGTGTTTATGCCTTAAAATTTTATATTGTTCATTCTAAGCCTAATTCTTCAAATTATACTCCATCCTAGCTAATTTTGGCATGAGGAATTCATTTTTAACCCTAGCTTTATAAAATTCCATCTCTTACCATCACTTTTTCTTCTTGGCCAAAACTGGTCATCTTAAGGCATAAAAGAAATTTCAATTCTTTTATGCCATAATTCATACTTACACGTCAATCTTATTTGGATAAAATTTCCATTTCCTCTTCTTTTCTAGGCTTGATTAGAACTATTAAAGACTAAAGAGGAAAGAGAGTTTCATACTTTCTATCTAAAAAAAAATGCTAATTCCTATTTCATAAATTAAAAAGGATTAAGAAGAAAATTACCTCAATTTTTCTTTGGTTTTACCTTCCTTTCTCTCTCTTCCTCTCCCTTTTGCTGGATGAAAATGTGCTGTATGGGGAGGGGGATGATGTTATATTTTTAGAGAAAATAATTGAATCCTAGCTAGCCTGCCATTTTTTTTTAATCGGCCCAGATTTGTTCTATGACATAAGCCAGGACATCATCACTTAATTACCTCTAAAAATCTGAGTATATTAATTTGTGTAATTAATCTCTATTTTTCTTTGCTGAATACATAGCCAAAGGAAGGCAAATTGGATTGAAATTCTTCTTCTCACTTGTTGCATCACGTGAAGAAGAGCAAATGAAAATTTCTGGGCAAAAATTTTGACCGAAAGTTGCTGAAACCGTGAGGAAAGAAAAAGTGTGAAAATTACTTAGTGAAATTCTATGTAATTTTATCAAAAAGAGAGGAGAAAGAGAAAATAACTTTCCTATCATCAAATAAAATTTTCACTTATCTAGATGGATTCTACACTCTTTTTACATAGGGTAGGTTTTTTTTTTGCATCAATTGGAGCTATTTATATGCAGTATAAATTATACTAGGTTTAAGATTTCTAACTGTCTATTTTATTGGTTAGAAAATATTTACTTATAAGGTCCAAAAATTTTCACTATTTACTTTTGACTCCCATGGGCTCCACCTGTCACTTTATTTTCAAATTGATTTATTTTCCGATCTAGACCTTCCGATGAAACAAAACTTATGCTGTTGGAATCAGCTTATCGAGAGCTTTTATATGATAGGTACTTTGCATATTTTTTACTAGACGGAATTAATTTCAATTAAAGACCAAACTTATAAAATGATCTACTACTAGAAAAATGACATTTAGCGAGGGACAAGTCCCTCGCTAAATGTCATTTTTCCCTCGCTAAATTGAAAATAATTAGGGATTTTATCCTTCACTAATTCGATAGCTAAAAATGACGTCGCTAATTTTAGTGAGGAATGAGTTGATTCCCTTGCTAAATTCGCAAGGGAATTAGCGAGGGATTTAATCCCTTTCTAAATTTAGCGAGAAACTCATTTCTTGCTATTTCCTCGCTAAACTACAAAAAATTCAGAATTGCTTTGTCACCACCAAGACCACGCCATGTCACATCATTGCTTTGTCACCCGCCACCTATGCCACATCACTGCCACACCACCATCACATCACCGTGATTGCGACACGTCACTGCCATGTCATATAATGATTTCAAATATGCATTTACTTAGGTTCGAACCCATGACCTTCTGCTCTTAGTGCCTTTATATTCAGACTTTTACCAGTTGAACTGTAATGTATTTGCAGTCTTTATATGAAATATTAAATATATATTATTTATTTACACACTAATACACACATATATTTATAAATTAATATATTGTTAAAAAATAAAAATATATTATAATTTTAGTTATTAATATCATAAAATATTTTATATTTTGAATTTTGTAATAAATGAATTTTCATTTTCATTTTTTGCCAACAAGTTATAAAAATTAATCTAACTATTTTTATTAATTTAAAATAATCAACTGATAAAAATAATTTTATAACATAATTATTAAAAAAAATTTAATTCATCAAAATTAAATTTTTAATAAAATAATTTTAATCTATTAAAATTAATTTTAGAAAATTTAGCGAGGGACAAATCCCTCGCTATTCATAATAATTTAGCGAGGAATAAAAAATTCCTTGCTAATTTAGCGAGGGAAAAGATATTCCTCGCTAATTTCCTGACTAAATTTAATTCGTCGCTAATTTTTCGCTATTTAGATTATTTAGCGAGGGATGAGTGATCTCTCGCTAAATTCTCTCGCTAAATTACATTTTTCTAGTAGTGATCATTTTGTTCTTTATAGCATTTAAATAGTATATCAACTGCAATATCTTTTCCAATCATGCTTTTTAACACTATCATGCAAAACACATCATATTATCATACTTAAAACATAGCTCTAGAAATTTGGATGTTACACAATGTGTCTAGTGAATTTTTAAGGTTCAAAAGAAGAGTTAATGTTCCTCCACTAACTAAGATAAAAGAAAAGATTCTAACAAAAGCCAATCAAAGTAAATACATGATTCATCCAGATATTATAAAAATGTATCATAATTTGAAAAAATTATTTTAGTGGCCTAGGATGGAGAGTGATATTATTACTCAAGATGTGGCATAATGTTTAGTATGCCAAAGAATGAAAATTGAACATTAAAAGCCAGTAGGAATGCTCCAGCCTCTCGAAATCCCTGAATGAAAATGAGATAGCATATCAATAGATTTTATAATGGCATTGCCAAGGATCTCCATAGGTTATGATGCAATATGGGTAGTGGTTGACAAGCTAACGATGCCCACATACTTTATAGCAATGAAGCCAACATACACCCTGGACAAGTGGGCATAGGTGTACTTAAAGGAAATTGTAAGACTTCATGGAGTGCCAAGTAGCATTGTGTCAAACAAAGACCTAAGGTTTACGTTAAACTTTTGGACAAACTTTTGGACAACATTGCAGCAGGCCTTGGGCACTAAGTTAAGATTTAGTATAGGATATCATCCTCAAACAATGGATAAACAGAAAGAATGATACAAATGTTAAAGGATATACTGAGAGCCTGTGTACTTGAGCTAAAAGGAAACTGGGATGCTTACTTGCCATTGGTAGAATTTGCATGTAATAATAGTTACCATTCCAATATACAAATGGCTCCTTATGAGGCCCTTTATGGAAGAAAGTGCGGGTCCCATTTGTGTTGGACAGAATTGAGTGAAAGGAAGTTTTTAGGTTTTGAGTTGGTAGATCAGACTTCCAGGCAAATCGAAATGATTAAAAAGAAGTTACTAGCAGCTCAAAATAGGTGAAAGAGTTATGTCGATAAAAAAAGGAGACCGTTAGAATTTGAAGTGGGAGATCACATTTTCCTCAAGGTGTCTCCCACAATTGGAGTTAATCGATCAATTAAGACCAAAACGCTTAGTCCAAGTATGTTAGACCATTTGAGATCCTACCCAAATCCGGACCTATAACTTACAAACTAGCCCTTCTCTTGAAGCTAAGCCAGATTCATATTGTTTTTCATGTCTCCTAATTGAAAAAGTATCAACCAAACCATTCAATGTTATAGAGTATGAAAGTATTTAGCTGCAAGATAATCTGTGTTACAATGTCAAACCTAAGAGGATCATTGACCAATAGGTCAAGCGCCTAAGGAATAAGAGGATTCCTCTTGTGAAAGTGGTCTAGAAAGCTTTATTTTCAGAGGAAGCAATTGGGGAGTTAGAATCAAACATAAGGCAAAAGTACCCAGAGCTGTTTAATTAAAGGTACGCTTTTAAAATTTCAAGGACAAAATTTTATTTAGGGAGAAAGAAATGTAACATCCTTAAATTTCTACATGCATTTGAATGATTAGATGATGTTAAGAAATTATTTGGATTTGCTCTAGAATGATATGTGATATTTAGAGATGCTTAGAAGTATAATTAAATAGGTTAAAGGTTTAAAATAATATAAAAAAATCACAAAGGGGCTTAAAAGGGCAAAACAGTAATTATGATAAAAAAATAAGGGCAAAATGGTCATTTTAGAAAAGTAAAAGAGATAAAACAATATTATAATACTCTAGTGTATGGTAAAAGTATGAAGGACACAGGATATATGGGCCCAGAAAAGAAAAAGTACAAATATAGTAATAGGTGGGTCCTATATGAATAGTAAATTCCAACCGAATAAGATAAATAGTAAAAAAATAAAGACAAATAAACACCACATGAAAAAGTAAAGAGAAAATATAGTGGGCCTCAAAGATAAAGTACATAGAAAAAATACATGATATAATATAAAACTCAGATAAAAATACAGAAACCAGAGCCAAATGGATATATAAAAATAATAGGTCAGTAACTTGAAGGAAAAAATTGCCCTTTCATCTATCTCTCACAATGGCACAAATATCTCGGAGCAAGGAGGGAAAATGACAAATTATTGACGGATAATTACAAGCCCTTGGATTAAAAGTAAATTGAAGAGTCAAGATCACTCCAAACTATCTATACATAGGCATTCCCCCTCCTTCTCATTTGCTCATTTGTCTTAAAGCTTTGGGAAGGTTAGAGAGAGGGAAAAAGTGCGTGAAAGAGAGGGAGAGAGGGAGAGAGAGAGAGAGAGAAGGTCGAGAGAGAAGAAGAAAGGAAGGAGAAGCAAGAAAGAAAGCTCCAAGGTAAGGGTTCTTCCTATTTTCTTTTAGTTTCCTTTCCCTTTCATTTGGCATATGTAGGGTTAGGGTTTGAGCATTTTCTTCCTCCCTCAAGCTTCTTTGTTGTCTCGGCCAAAGCAAATGAATTGGCTAGGGTTTTGTGTTTCATAAAGACAATGATAGCCATGTGTTTGTGTTGTTGAATGATGTCAAAAATGCATGAAAAAATAGTCAAAAGTTTGAGTTTTTCATGATGGGTTTTTTAAGACCATGTTTTGGCCAAGACAAGAAATGCATGAAGGAAGGAGTTTTTCATGAAACTAATTATTCCAATGAGTTCATAAGGTCCAAAATATTCAGATTCACGATTGAATTTAGATTGTAAAATGTCAAACTTTAGGGCCACCTATGCGTACTTAATTAGTTTCCCGTTGTGATAGCAAGTTATTTAGCAAAGATTATTGATATTAATAGACTCCAAACAAGCTAAGGAAGTGAGTCAAAGCAAGTGAAAGGAAAGTGTAAAGTTGAAGGGTTAAAGCTTTGGGGGCCAAGTCAAAACGAAGGAAAGAATATTGGCATAGAGGAATGAGCAAGCTGGACTATTTTTGCTGGAAATTGTTTTGTCCATAAATTCTATAAATTTTGAAAGGCTGTATAAAATTATATATTGCTTTAAAAATTCATATGTTTGTATGTATGTTTGGATCTATGTTTTATACACTTTGGCACTAGTTTGGATTCAATTAGAATTATATAATAGAAGTTATGAATGTTTTTCTAAAATTGTTACAATGAAAGTTATTTTAGACCCCTAAAGGATTATGTTAGTATTCTATTAAATAAATAAATAATAAATGTATAATACTTTATATGGTTAGAAAGAAGACACATAGTGCTTTCTGATGATACTAAGGATTTACAAATTGGCTCTGTATTCTATGAGATATGCTTACTCAAAGTTATGACTTAGAATCTATATAGAAACTGAATGTTGAAATTAAATTGTAAAGTTTAATGATTAAAATTATGAATCTGAGTGATAACTTTCCAATTTCATATTTTTCTCATGAAATGTAAGATGTGAATGATTTTTCAAGACTTGAGTAACTAAAAAATGATTTTTGTACATTTAGTTATGAATTTTTAAATTTTTCTGCACAATTTGATGAATAGTTAACAAAAATAGTTTTTAACTAGTTCAAGTTCTCTAAGATTTTTTTAAAAGATGGCTGAGTTGAGTGATTGATTCAATCTTTTACACTCTCTAGGATTCCCTGGCTAGTGATGGATATCCTCAGTCTCCATCACTGTGTCCCTTTGCTAATTAGAAGAATCCCTGACTATTTAATTTTTTCTAATAATGGATTGTGATTTTAGGTTCAATTTCCAGATCTTAGAGATAGTGGATCAATGCACTGAATAATAGCATAGTGAGAGATATTTATAATTATTTTGCTGCTTAGTTTTCTTGTGGGAAACTTGATACATGAAACTGTATGATTTAAATTATTAAATCTAGATTTTGTCTTACATTTCACTACTACAAAAATGATTTTTTACGTCGGTGGTTGAGGTGATGTAGATTAGGCAGACATAGAAAATGTATTTTTTACGTTGGTTTCAGAACCGACGTAAAAAAACATATTTTCTATGTTGCTTGCATAAATAACCGATGTAAATATTACTCTTTGGGAGGAAAAAATTGGACGTGTTTCGGGAACGTTTGTTATGAATTTGGAAACGATTTTAAAACGTTTCTGAAACTTTAAGAAACGCTTTTACTATTAAACGTTCCCGAAAATTCTGTTATTTAAAAAAAATAAAATCTCGTTTTTAATTTTCTTGTCCCTGTATTAAGAAGCTTCTTAAACCATCAAAATCCTAATAGCCTTTTTTCTTTTTTTTTTTGTTTTTTTTACAGAAGATATAAATGAAGGCACACTATTATAATATCTATATAGTTATAAACTTAAATCTACATATCAAACGTTTATATAAATAATGCAACTCACGAATCAATTCATCCTTGCAAATTTACACATTACTGATAAATATGTCTACCTGTAATTGATCTAGGAGATGCCAAGTAGGGGATAAAATTTTCTAAATCAACCACCCTGTTTTGAAGTTCCTTGTCATTTACACCTTTCTAGCTTTCCCAAAGCCGAAATAAAATAAAGATAATACTAGGCACATGGAAGCTTGACAAGCCTATCTCAAACTTTTGTTAATAATAAACTGCAACTTACTTTCACAGAAGCTAATTAGCAGTTTCTACACTGAACAACATCCAATAAACAGGAATAACTTGAATCCATGTTAATGGATATGGAATGGATATATCACAACTTCAACTAAAATTAGTCTACGCTAAATTTTCTAAATCTCCTGATGCTGACAATCAGGTTGCAACTTGACCTGCATATTGCAAGAAATGTTTAAATGATGCATTAACAAAAAGTATGATATTAGAAATACAGAAATGAGCAACCAAACAATTAAGTCACAATCAACGATACGCTTGAAGTGCACATCTAACCAACAGTAATAATATAGCCTCCGGAGGAATCAACAATGCCTATAAATGATATCTGAATTTTTAGCCGGCTACACTAATTTTGGACCCCAGTCTTCTTTGGGCTCAACATCTATCAAGATTTCATATAAACTACAAAGCTCTAGACACTTGTATTGATGAAATATGAAATCTATTAATGTATTTCATTTAACCAATAAAATTTTAATGTTTAGCTTCTGGGCCCCATTTTTAAGATCAATGCAAAAAGTCACCCTTAGCTCATAAAAGGAATAATCATTGAAAAACATATCAATTTACAAAGCAGTAATCACAGGAAGTGGCAGCTACAGAAGCTATAAGCAAATTATTAGTCAAGGAAAATAAGCTTACATGGCTCACAGAACCTTTATAACTCAAAGAACTCAACAGAGTCTCCTATATAGTATTAGATTAGTTTCACTGAATTTTCCTTTCCATCATATGAAAGAACTACAAAGTACTTTGCTGCAAATAAAACAATAACAAATTATCCATAATCATTAACCCAACCGATCTACCATCATCAGTTCTATAAACAAATTTCAGAATGCAGCAGCAATTTCAGAGGCAGGTAACAGTCATAAAAAACACGTGATGAGTAAGACCCTACCAATTTCAAAACAAAGATATTAGAAGTTGGAACTTTATTATGTTCTATAAATTTAACAATCCAGCGAGACTAAACTCCAGCTTTCCTTTATTATTTGCTATCCATAATTAGTTTTTCAACTTCAAATCTAATACCACCACTTAATGCCAAGGTCAATATAGGAAGGTAATTGTACCTGTGGACCTTCTGGACACTTAAAAGAATGTCCCAAATGAGAAGGCTGTCAGCAAAATGGAATTCTTGTGTCAAGAGTGTAATCCACCTAAATGCATAATATTGGGGATTGACCTGACAATTGGTACTAGAGAAATAAAGCTTCTTCGATAAACTACACAACAGCTAAAGGCAAAAAACAGAAATTTACTACTACCATAACAAAGAAGCAGGCTACAAAGACACTTTTAAGTTTGTTTATTCTTATTGGAGGGAGGAGGGACAATTCATTGAAACTACTTTAATAACCAAAATAGAGGAACATCTCAAGTCCAAGTGTCAACCACATTTAGTGATTGACAAATGTTTTGTGTATAATCTTCTTCCTCTCAACCCTTTTCCACTCTTAAACTGTGAATAATGATTTGGTTGCATTAGTTCTAACTTCTAACAATCCATTTTGTCCAGGTATGTGAATGATGACTAAGATACTGTGCATGTATAATCACCCAATGATTGTAAGGTATGTCACAATGGAGTTATAACAACTGAGAGATATGTTAAAAGCATCTTCTGCAAGCCAAAAATATATTGAAGAATTTAAAAATCCTGAACTTAACTTCAATTAAACTCAACATGCATAGTGACAAATGTTTCTTATTATCCAATAATAAAAGCCAAAGTTAATCTAGCCAAAAAATGCTGACAATAAATTATAAAGAAAGACAAAAACGCAATGAGGAACTCATGAACAACTAGGATAGGTTGAGAAGCATGCAAATAAAGTTGCATCAGTAACCTCTGGACTCAAATCACCAACAAATATATTGAAGTGCCCTGATATTTTAAACAAATTAAATTAAAGGAATATACAATTCAAAATAAGCCCCCCAGGAAACAAATGAAAAAATATAATCATAATTATAACAATGATAACAATAATTAAAAATAGGACATGCCTAAAAGAAACATGAAGTATCCTTCCTATGGGTATTGGCATAGGCCCAATTCACCTTAAGTGCCTGATGATATCTGCAAGTGGTATTGAAAAAATATAAATGCCAAGTCACAATTGATAATAAAAGGAAAAACCTCAGTATAAGTTTCTCACAATTGAATGAATGAAATAGTATCCTGTAAAACCATCACAGTAATATCTATATTGATAATGAGTGAAAACTAAACAGCCACATAGAAAGCCTCCTCATTCATTTATGCCCAAAAAACCCAAACAACAAAGTACAGAATGTAATTCTTGCAGTTGGTGTCCATGTAATGTCATTATTGCAAAGGCAGTAGATGTCATGGTAATCCACAAAACCATATGAAGACTGCTATGATGATGTCAGAATAGAAAAACAATCAAACAATCAAGCAAAAATCAGAAAATAGAGGGAACAGATAACAAATAAAAACTAGGAACACAAAGGATAAAAAAATATAAATTATATGCAGAGGCAACACCAAGAGCGAGGGAGATTTTATACTAATGCCCACTTCAGGAATCATGATAGCCAATCGACAAATAATAAATGTAAATTCTAAGGAAATCTATGACCTTTTCAAATGCGATGAAGTTCAATGGTAACCAACAAGAAACATTGAGTTGCACATCAAAAGAAACCTTTTCTTTTCTTATGAGCTTGCATCCAGTGAGAGGACCAGCACTTTGAAAGACTTTGGCAAGAAGTTTTTCAAGAACATTTACGTGAATATTTCCTACATAATTGAAAGCACATGCTTCAGATTAAAAAATGACATATAATTGAAAGCAAATGCTCCAAAAACCTATATCAAAAAAGGAATCAATGTGGATTTCCTATTCTAATCTCCCAAGGGTTGAACTCAGTCTGAAACTCAATCATGGTACAAAAATATTGCTTGTTCTAATGTCATGTAGGTGGGCATGAAAGGAAAGAGAAAAGCAAGTCCAAAAGCAATGCAAACAAACTTACCAGAGGCTTCGCGAAGACAAGACAGATATGAACTTGGGATGGAGCTCGTAACCCTACAACCGACGTTGGAGCCAGTGACAACGGAGGATAAGGAAGATGGAGGTTGAGTCGCACTCAAGGGGGGAGAAGAGGCTAGGGATCGACAACTCTAGGGGAAGACTAGGGAAGATCTGTGAGCCAAAAGAATAGAGGCTAGGGATTTTGTCCAAAGATCAAAATATGGAGGGCATGAAAATGACGGGAGGATAAGGGTTCAAATAAAAAAAAAGCTTTTATTATAAAAAAAGGTTTACTTTTTTTCATTATTCTAACTTCGATTCTGACTTAAGTGAGAAATAGATAATAAATTATATAATTAATTTATATAAATTATAATTAATTATTTTTCATTTTCTACTTCGGTTGCTTTTTCAACCGACGAAAAAATTATATTTATACTTTGGTTTCTAATATAACCAACATAAAAAATTCAATAGGAAAAATTTTATTTACCGAAATGTCACCAGTCTTTTTTATTGCATCGGTTCCTTATATAACCGACGTAAAAAATGTGACGTAAAATTGCATTTTTGTACTAATGTGAATAGGCACACATCTTCAACCTATACTCTTAAATTCTACAAATTGAAATAATGAATTTAGATTGTCAAATTTCACAAAAATTGACTGTATATATGATACATTCAAAATAAAATCTCAAGGGTTTCATTTTTTTAATCATCTATTGGTTTGTTAAAAAAATAAAATATAAAATGTAAAGTAAAATACATTGATTTCTCATCAATTTTGTTGAAACTATGGAAATCTCTCTTATATTTTCAAAACCTACACTTTAGTCTAATTTTTAACTTTATTAAACATATTTTGTAAAATATTCTAAAATACATTGTTATTAATTAAAATTTATATTAAAATAAAATTAAAATATTTATGTAAAAAATCATGATAATATTTTATACTAATTTGACATTAAAAATATAACGTATATATACATTAAAAATTAAAGAATTAATTATAGATAAAAATATGACAAATCAATTAATATAAATTATAAAAAATGGTAGTTAGGTTGAGTGACAAGGGGATTGTATTTCCCTTGACCAAGGTCTTCCATTCGAGTTTTGTGAATAAAAAAATTATATTAATAGAGCTATCTTCAACAATACTTGAATTTGATCTGATGCTAAAATATCATATGATTATATAAAAAATATAAAAGAATGTAAGAATCACTATTGTCCACAAACAATGAACAGGGTGAATGATCTTAGTTTGTACAAATGCCCGAGACTCATTCTGGTTTAAAGTTAAAAAATTTAAAAAAATGTGTTGAAAATATTATTAAATAAATATTTATGTTAATGAGGAATATTTTGTCCCAAAAAGTTTAATTTGTTGAGTTAATTGTCCATTAATAGTTATGCGGATGCAAATGAAACTAAAAGATCTACAAGAGATTTGTTGAAAATATTATTAATAAATATTTATGCTAATGAGGGATATTTTGTCCCAAAAAGTTTAATTTGTTGAGTTTGTTGAAAATATTATTAATAAATATTTATGCTAATGAGGGATATTTTGTCCCAAAAAGTTTAATTTGTTGAGTTAATCGTCCATTAATGGTTATGCGGATGGAAATGAAATCTAAAGGTATGTTTGAGAGTGTAGTACATAATAAAATGGAATGGTCATTGATGGAATGGGGTTGAATAGAATAGAATGGAATGGAAATAAATATAATATTCCATTGTTTGAGAGTTTTCAGATGGAAATGAGCGATTTCATTCAGTCATTATTTGAAAGTTATTATAAAATTAATGGAACGGAATGATTTATAATATTTTCTTTTCCATATTATCCTTATAATTTAATTTAGATAAAAAAATATAAAATTACTTCAAATTAAAAAGGTACAAAATGTTTTGGAATAAACTTCAAATATTTTTTCTCAAGTAGCCTCTTCAGAATAAGATTTTTTTGCTTGTTATTCTTTATAATCATATAAGATTACAATAACAATTTGTTAAGAAAAGAAATTATTCACCATTTTAAATTCAAAGTCCCTAATAGAAAAAAAATAAAAATTCTCACACTATGAAAAGATTGGGAGGATAGTTCAACATAATTGAGAGATCAAAGGATAATTATATATAGTAAATAAAATGAAAGTTATGAAGAAGAGACCAATGACAAATATTATTAGAGATAAATGCGTTTTAATATGAATTGGGATAATTTTATAAATATAATATAAAACTTAAGTCATTCCATCTATGATCCCCCAATTTGGGGGATAATAAAAATTGGGTTTTAAATGGTTAAAAATAGCTTGGGAGGCCCTTCCTTGTCATTCCATTCTATTATAAAAAAATCCATCCAAACAATAGTCTACTCTCTTTAGTCATTTCACTCTCTTCCATTCCATCAAGAAAAAAACTTCCAAATATAGTGTAAAAAATCTAGAACAGAATTGTGTGACATAACTTTTAATTCTAAAAGGTCTATGTATATTTCCAAAAATAAAGAAAATGCCTCTATAATTAAGGTAAAATGTGAGGGATGTTAGAATATTTTATTCTAAAAAACATAAAACTTATCATATTCAAGTAAAACTTGATAGTTATTATTTTAATACTTAGTTTCACATATTTATTTACTTTTTTGAAATTAATAAAACAAATGAAAAAAAATTGAAACTCAAAAAAATTTTAAAAAGTACAGTACAGTAAAAAAAACCTGATTAAAAACCACAACATACTATAAGAACCAATAACTTTTTCTGAAACAATTAATAAAAAGTCCCATAAAAACTTAATTACTAATAATTTAACATGAGAATCATTTTTGCAATCGAACATGAGGCAATCCAAGTCCCATTTTTGCAATCGAACATGCATGAGGCAACCCAAGTCCCACTTTTATCGGACATGCTATCAAATACAATGCAAAGTAAAAAAGTCTTTATGCTACTATATCATGCAAATCTTACTATGATAATAAGAAGAAATAAAATCACGGTTACTTGAACCGTTTTACCAAAGTATGAAGATTACAAGCAACTGGTGAAAAACAAAAAAACAAAAAATAAAAAAAAAAGAAAAGAAAAAAAAAAGAAGATCACAAGCAAGACTGCAAGCTATTCCAAACAATATAATGGCCAAGATACCAATTTAGCCCTTCATTGATAAAGTTATAAACTCATACTTAAACTCCTAGCCATAAAATCAAATTCAAGATTTGCCATTCATTAATAATAATTTTTTACGTGTAACATTATGTATGTGGAGAAAACTCTAGTTTCTAATAATTAATTCCAATTCCAATAGTCCATAAAAGTATTTCAAGGCCAATATTTCTAATAATTCCTATACCATAAAAGTATTCCAAGGCCCAAGAAAACAAAAACAATTTCATGAACCATCCAATTTCACATACATATCCATATTTAGCCTAAATTACAAAGGAGTAAATTTTCATATTCAAGGCCACAACCAGGATTTCTTAAAATTACGCTTATCCAAAGATTTCAACAGTTCCCAAGGGCCAAGAGAGGTATCCAAAGCTCAAAGAACATAAGGAAATTCTTCTACAATTTACCATCTTTGAGTTCATACAATGCATAAGCAAAAATTAATCGAAGCAAGTCAGTATAACCCAAGTTGCTTAAGCTTCAATGTTAGGGTTCTACATAGAAACACTTGTTATAATGCCCAAGGGGTATTAATTTTTAATTAGAAACCCCAAAAACTATTAAAAATCACAAATCAAACTCTTTGAAAATCTAACTAAGATTAAGTTTAACCAGCTAATATAATTAGTTTGATTAATTTTTTATTTGTGATTTTTAATAGTTTTTTGGGCCTTTGATTAAATATTAATACCTACTGTGTATTGGTTGGAACCAATATATTTTGGCCAAATTCTTTTATTCAGATCTCTTTTTTTAATTTTTCTTACATTTTTGGAATTTTTCTGATTTTTCCATTTTCTTGAGAATTTTTTAGTTTATTTTTTCCATAAATCTACACATGATTTTTGTAATTTGTTTATTCCTTTGTCTTTATTAGTTGATTTTATTAGGTGTTAAGATTTTTAACTAGGGTTTCGATTTCTAGTCTGGGGTCAAAAATAGGATTTTTGTATAGTATTTTTATTTTACTCTATTTGAATGTTATGTAGGATTTTTCTCTAATTAGGATGTCACATAGATTGCTAGTTAGGATGAACTGATCAAATAAATGACAATTGGTGCACTAATGGTCACCTTTAACATATTTGTTATAGTGAGAGTAGGATTGCTATGATTTTGAGACATGAAAGGTAACATTGCGCCAAAAAATAGTTACGGGTAGCAATTTCGGAAATACTTCATGGGTAGATTTTCCCATTAACCGAATTTAAAATATGAAATGAACTAGTTATGCTATGATTCGGACAAGAAAAATTATTAAAGGTGAGTAAATTTCATTCAATTTAATCTAAATGTTAAAAATACTTTATTTAAACAAATTATTTTACTTAAGAAATAAATCATAAAAAAATAATTTTTATACCAGATAGTTGTTATCAAAGAAAATATTTTTTATAAAATATAAAAATTATGGGAAAAAAATATGTCCCCATCAATGAAAGGTCTTGGCTCACCATCTCATAACAATGAATGATGCTTAGAAACTTTTGGATATTACTGCTTATTGTTAATCAAACCCATTTCAAATTTAGTCCATTCCATATGACAAATGAAAACTTGAAATGATTAATCATAGATATAGAAATTGAAAGAAAACGGCCCAATTCTAAACAAAATATTTAATGTTAATTAGAGAAATTTGCTATTGGCAGTGAAAGAGGTGAAGGAGAGTGGCTATGAGTTTTCTCTCTCCGTGAGAGCTTTGTTTCTTTCCTCCTGTGAGAGCTCTCAGTTGTCATCTCTGTGCATTTGGTTTTCTAACACCTCTGTCCCCGATGCCTGCCAGGGGAGAGGGTGTCCGACTTAGGGTTCCTTTTTTGTTGGTTTTTTTGCTTGTTTTCTTAAGTGGCTGAATATGTGACTCAAGGAGGTGGTGTAGAATCTAGAACTATGTCGTTGGCTTTAAGGGGAAGATGACAAGGTTGGCCCTTGTGAGTTTAGTGGTTGAAGGGTGTATTGATAGATCAAAGCGATTTGGCCTCCATCTTGTCGATGTCATCATTTTGGTATGCGATTTGAATCTCTTGTTTTTTGGCTACGTTGGTTTTGGGTGGGATCTTCTGGTGCTACACAAATCTGAGGGGTTTGATTCGGTGGTTATTTGGTGGTGCTCACCAGAGTTTTTGGCATCAATTTTGCTTCTAATGTTGTTAGTGTCTTCTTTCCTTGCATGGAGACTCTTGTGTAAGGATTTAACTCTGCCATTTGTAAGCTAGTTCTATTGACAAAAGGGATGGGATAGTTGAGATGGTTTTGTGAGCCCCTATCCCTATTAATGTTGGTGTTCATGTTGTTCTTTGGGGCAATGGCATTTTTTCGCTCCTTGATGGTTAGGGTTGGTGTTGGTGGTGTTGTCGACCCTTTATTTTTCTATCTTTAAGGGTTAGGGTGTTTATTTTTGGGCCTTAAGCCTTTTAGCTGTTTGATTTGTGTTCTTCTTTTGATTTGTTTCTCCTCCTCTTTATTCTCTATTGCTTTTTAATGTTATAATACAATCTTTCTTCGTTCTTAAAAAAAAAAAAGAGTGGCTATGAAAGATATCTTTGTATATATGCTATGAAAGTATATGTTTGATTAGGTCAATTTCGTCAATTATTTACTTATATTCACATGACAATTCTCACACTAATAGGATTAGCACAGCATTGCAAAACTAAATGTACACTTTCATAAGTAGTTTCTAGCTAGTAACAGGCATAATAGTAAGGTACACCGTAAGGATCACAACATGCAATTATCAATATGCCAATATATATAATATTAAATGCATAGAAAATTATATTATTCATAAGTCATCAATAATGAGATTCACTTTTTAGACCCCACATAAATGAGTCACATCTAGTTATATATATAAGCCTTTTAAGAATTAGAGTCAATTGCATTGTTAATATATATTAGCATATTTTGAGTTAGTTATTTAAGTTATTCTCTCCATCAAATTTTATCTGTCATTTTTTAGAAAATTTCAAATGTCCCAAATTATCTGTTGTTTTACATTATCACTAAAGCATTAATTATTTTCTTTACTATTTTATCCTTCATTAAAAATAGTAATAAGTAGAGTATAAGTCTTCCTCAATATTTAAGTTTAGGACAATTTGGTAAAATACTATTAAACTTTATTATAATCTATGTTATTTAATACTTTTATTGGTCTGCATGAAAAACTTTAAAATGACACATAAAATGGGATGAAAATAGTACAATATAAATTATTTATGATGTCATTCCATTTCTGGAAGTATCAATCATAAGAACAATAACGTAAGGGAAATGAATAATACGTTGGGAAGTATCTATATATCATGCAAACATTGACAAAAAAGCTAATTAGAATTCCATTTGATTTCCATTTCCTTGTCTTTTTGTTGTGATCAACTGGGATGGAGATGAGTCATGTTTTTAGACCACCCAAACTCCAAAAAGGAGGAGACTATGATACTACGTTAATGGTCATGGTGTAATATATAAAATAGAAAAATATATGTAAGCATAATGTAGAGAAATGGTTAGAAGGGAAGTGATGATACGTAGTTTAATGGACACTAACATGAAGCTTTTGGCCAGCCTTACAATACTTGCCAATGTTACAAAAGAAGTAATAGTCACCAAGTTTTGTCCAACTTAACAATAGTGTCCTCTTGGAAATATGTGAACAAGGTATTTTGGGAAGTGCATTGTTCGTAGTCTTCTTGGTTAACCTTGCATGTTCAACCCCGGCCGGTTCATGCTGGGAAGCTGATCAATGTCAATATATATAATAAAATCTATATGAAGCTGTATTATTCATTTGTTATTAATAATACAACTTATTTCAAACTATGTGTTCATGGGGCTCACTTCTAGTTACTTATAAAATGTATAAAGAATCATGTTAATGAAAAAATCACGTTTAAAAATTTTCTTCATTTAGGATTTGACACAGCTCAAATCTATTTCGGTAGTATCAAAAATCCAATGATTCTATAAAAATGAATTAAAAAGATTAAAATGAAGAGGAGAATCATACAAAGAGAGTCACCAATGGCAAAGGTTCTATTCTTAGCCCATTCGTGATAGAATGTTGTGTAGGAAGGGAGATTCCAACCAAAATCACCTCCTACAATGTGAGTGATGGGTGTTTTCTCCTCCAACATAAGAGAATCATGTTGGAAATTATTTTAATATGGATTAGTATCAATTAATTAATAAGGGATAATTATTAATTTATGCAATTAGTTTAGTAATAAATATTAAGCCTAAAAACGGATTGGGTCTTGTGTTTAGTTGTGTGTATTCTATGATAGGCTAGAACACACACATAAGCCCATTTCGGTAGAATCTCCAACTAACAGCCCATTAAGAGTCAGTATATCTTATCCCAAATCTAACTTGATGGAGAAGATAAGATTGATTTTTATCTATTATAAAAGATTAATTATTGATATAAGATTTATATATAGCGACTTCTAAAAAAACCTAGCACTCAATCTCCTCTTCTCCATCTCTTTCAAACCTAAGAGGCAAAGTCGATTATAGTACTCTACCTCCTCCTACAGATCTTTATCTAAGAATTCAACAATGGCATTCTTAAGCTTTGCATAAGGTAAGTTCATGATTTGATAATTAACACAACATAATTTCTTACTTTTAACATATGGTATCAAAGCAAAGTTAGGAGTATGATTAAGTTGATTAAGTTGATGTATAATCATATAATTCCTTCTTAATTTTGTTACTGTGTTAAAAAAAAATCCTAATTTTGCGTGTTCAAAGTCCTAGGAATTGGGATCATTAAAATTCGACCTCTATATGTGTAATTGACATGGGGTTATCGTTTGTGTGGTACATTAGAATATTTTTTTTATGTATTTAATTAAATTTCCATGCTATGCATCAAATGCATCGAAGAGTTGGGTTTCGTTATTTTTTGGAGTCATGTTTTTTTCGCATTCTCTTTGTTAATAAGCTTGATTGAATCATTAATATTGTTAATAATTATGCATAGTAGTGTTTTCTGACATCATTATATTCAAATTGGCCCAGTCTTGAAGCTTTGAGACACAACAATGGCGGACGTCCGTCATTGTTGCTTGTAACTGAAGCTAGGAAGAAGATGACCAGCTTCAACCACACCCAGTCATGACTGCACAAGCGTGTAAGCGCGTGTAGAACACGCGCATGTTGCCTTGGCCATCACTTGGTTCTAGTCCCCCTAAAATTTCATTTTCTGTTTAATGAATATTTTTTAGGAATTTTTCAGGGCCTAGAAAATTATATTATAATTTTTGAAAATATATTTGACATGGAAAATATATCTTATATGATGAATTTCGGCCTGCAAAATTTCATGAGTTTATTATATGTTATTATGCTTATTAGTGTTCAATCACTCTCTCTGATACCACACTCTGAAAAAAAATTATAACCTTCTTTACAGATCTCATGGGTGTTTAAGAATATTATGTTAATATTTATACACTTAATGGATTGATACTCACCCAATGTGAGTTCAACCATGAAGTGTCTATTATACATGTTTAAACTTTTTAAATAGGTGAGCAGAATTAATTAAATGTTACAATATTTCTTGTACCCCAACAGTATGGCTATATTAAATACATTTTTTGTATAAATTTTTTTATAAGTATATGGTTAGTATATATGTTTAAAAAAAATTCTTTTGTTATATAGTTGCTATAACTGAAAACTAATTTGGAGTCTTGTTTATGATTATGTTGTGTACACATAATTAATACCTCCTAATTTTTTGTTTCTTTCAGTTTCTACTTTTCAGCAACTATCTATGGTTAAGACTCTTAATGGGACAACTATGATGATTTGAAAAAGTCGTTGAACATATATCTAACCATTGCTAAGAAAGATTTGACACTTAGAGAACCTAAACTTGGCAAACTTGAGTTCAAGAAGAGTGGAGAGAATGGTAAAGAAGCACAAAAGAAATTCAAGGGCAAGTGTAATTATTGCAAAGCACATGGGCATAAGGTATTTGAATGTTATAAGTTGAAGAATAAGCGTGAGAAGGAAGGTATATTTTATGCCCCTCTAGCTCTACTGTGTTTTGAATCTACTAGTGTTGAATCATCTTCTGAATTTTGGTGGTTGGATTATGGTTCAATGGTTCATGTTGTAAACTCTTTGCATGGGCTCAACAATAGACGGATCCCAAGTAAAGGAGAGAAGACTATCTTGGAAATAGTAGGCAGTAGAGTAACAATAGATTTTATAGAATCAGTCTTTTTATGTTTACCTACAAGACATGTTTTGAATTTGAATAATGTGGTTTATGTACCTTCTGCAAGAAGGAACTTGATTTCTACTTCTATTTTAGATACTTGTGGTTATTCCTTTTGGCAAGGGAATAGAAAGACTGATATCTATTTTAATTCTATTATTGTTGGTTGTGCTGCATTATGTAATGGTTTATACCATTTGAATTTAAATAATCAACTTGCTAAACATTCTAGTGCTCCTGTTAATGTTGTGATTGGACACAAATATGAAGAATTAATGAAAAATCTTTGATGTTGTGGCATTGACGTTTAAACCATATTTCTAAAGATAGATTAGAGAGAATGGTTAGGCAAGGTGTGTTGCAAAATTTAGATTACTCAAAATTTGAGACTTGTGTTGATTGTATCAAGGGAAAACTTCCCTCTATAGCTAAAACTAAGGGGCTAAATAGGTCTAAGAATATTTTGGACCTAATTCACACCGATATAAGTGGACCCATTACACATCCAGCCATGGGTGGATTCAAGTATTTTATTACTTTCATTGATGAACACTCTAGATATGGATGGATTGATCTTCTACATGAGAAATCACAATCTTTAGATGCCTTTAAGAATTTTAAGACTGTAGTTGAATTGAAGACTGGTAAGATCATCAAATGTGTCAGGTTTGATAGGGGTGGAGAGTACTATGGGAGATATATTGAAGTTGGTCAAAATCTAGGTCCATTTTCTTTATTTTTGCAGCAACATGGTATTGAAGCTTAGTATACAATGCCTGGAATCCCTCAACAAAATGGAGTTGCAGAAAGACGTAATCACACCCTTATGGACATGGTTAGAAGCATGATGAGTCATTCCACATTGCCAGAATTCTTAGGGGGTAATGCATTGAAGATTGCAGTTTATATTTTAAATCTGGTGCCTAGTAAGTCAGTGCCCAAAACACCATATGAACTTTATTTTGGAAAGAAACTTAGTGTGAAACATTTTAGAGTGTGGGGTTGTCGGGTGGAAGTGAGATCATATAATCCTCAGTTGAAGAAGCTGGATTCTAGAACAATAAGTGGTTTTTTTCATTGGATATTGTACAAGATCAAGAGGGTGTAAATTTTATTGCCCGAGTCATACTACCCAAGTAATTGAATCTGATCGAGCATTTTATTTTGAGGATGACTTGAATAGTTGGAATTCTACATCCAGGGTTATCAATTTATGCGATGAAAGCACTCTCTTGCCTATGCTCATTGCGATTCCTTCTTCAACAAATGAGAATGATGAAATTCTATCCTCCACATGCATTGATGAATTAGTTGGATTGAGACGATCTCAGAGAGCTCACAGGCCTACAATACAAAATGATTATTTGATCTATTTGTAGGAATTTGAGTCAAATGATGTTAATGGGACTGATCCTGTATCTTTCCAACAGGCAATGTTAGATCCTCGATCTTCTGAATGGTTGGAGGCCATGAAAGATGAGATAACCTCTATGCATCGTAATCATGTGTCGGAACTCGTTAAGTTACCCAAGGGATTGAAACGAGTCGGTTGTAAATGGGTATTCAAGACCAAACGTAGTTCTATAGGTGAAATTGAAAGGTATAAAGCCAAACTTATAGAAAAAAGGCTACAATAAGAGAAAGGGTATTGACTACTCACAAACTTTTTCTCCTGTGTCCACAAAAGATGCTTTCAAATAGTCAAGGCTCTAGTCACACAGGTTGACCTCGAACTTCATCAAATGGATGTCAAGATAGCTTTTCTGAATGGGGACTTATATGAAGAAGTTTACATGACTCAGCCTAATGGTTTTGTTGAGCTTGGTAAGGAGCACTTAATGTGTAAACTCCGAAGATCTATTTATGGGCTGAAATAAGCCTCTAGGCAATGGTATTTGAAGTTTGATGAAGTTGTCACTTCTTTGGAGTTTGTTGAGAATACTTCAGATCAATGTATTTATCAAAGGTTTGATGGAAGAAACTTTGTCATTTTAGTGCTTTATGTGGATGACATCTTACTAGCTAGCAACTCAATGAATTTTTTGAATGAGACAAAATATATCTTATCATGCCACTTTGATATGAAGGAATTTAGTGAAGCCTCCTTCGTCCTTAGGATTCAGATTCATCGTGATAGAACCCATGGCATTTTTGGTTTGTCTCAGGCAACTTATATTGAACGAATACTTAAGAAGTTTGGTATGGATACTTGTGCCTCTAGTCCTGCACCTACTCAGAAAGGAGATGCATTATCTCAATCACAATGCCCTCAAAATGATGTTGAGAGGGTAGAGATGGACAAGAAACCTTATATATCTGTTGTTGGTAATTTGATGTATGCACAAGTGTGCACTTGTCTTGATATAGCATTTGCTATTAGTGTACTCAGTAGATATTTGAGCAATCCTGGTATGGATCATTGGATAGCCATTAAAAAGATCATGAGATACCTTCAGGGTACAAAAAATTATATGTTGACATATAGAAAATCTAATTCGTAAGAGGTTGTTGGGTACTCAAATTCTGATTTTGCATCTTGTGTAGATGATCATAAATCAACTTCTAAATACATCTTTATGATTTATAGAGGACCTGTTTCATGGAAAAGTGTCAAACAAACACTTATATCTACCTCAACCATGGAAGTAAAGTATGTCACTTGCTATGAAGCCACTTGTCAGGCTGTATGGCTGAGGAAGTTGATATCTAGCATGCATTTGGTTGATTCAATATCACGACTAACCATATTCTATGATAATTCTTCTGCTGTACACTTCTCTCAGAATCACAGGAATTCCAATCGTATCAAGCATTTTGATCTTAAACTCCTATTTGTTAGAGAGAAGATTATTGAATCTCAAACTCATATAGTTCACATATCTAGTGATCGTATGCTTACAAATCCATTAACTAAAGGCTTACCTGTAAAAGTTTTTCTAGAACATGTAACTCATATGAGTATGGTTAAGTCCTTTTGATGTAACCTTAGTTTGGTGGGAGTCTGAGATGTTTATGTATTCATGTTTTGGATCTTTATGTACTTTATTTTAGGTAAGACATTGAAACATCATTAATGCGTTTATATTATTTGTTTCCCTAACAAATTCAATGATTTTGTGTAATTACATTTTGTGTCACTTATTTCCCTAATGGACTTAATGATTTTATGTTATTATTTTTCTGATGAAAGATCTATTATTCATTCTGTCATATTTAGAATGTGAAATCTCATGATTATTATTGCTTGATTCCCCAACGAATTCAGTGATTTTGCATAGTTTCACTTTCTGAATTCTAGTCAAGACTTAGTATATGCTAATTGCTTAAATCTTGTGTTGTATATTCCAATTAATTAATTTATGCTATCCAAGTGGGAGAATGTTGGAAATTATTTTAATATGGATTAGCATCAATTAATTAATAAGGGATAATTATTAATTTAGGTAATTAGTTTAGTAATAAATATTAAGCCTAAAAACGGATTGGGTCTTGTGTTTAGTTGTGTGTGTTCTATGATAGGCTAGAACACACACATAAGCCCATTTGGGTAGAATCTCCAAATGACAGCCCCATTAAGAGTTAGTATGTCTTATCCCAAATCTAACTTGATGGAAAAGATAAGATTGAGTTTTATCTATTATAAAAGATTAATTATTGATATAAGATTTATATATAGCGACTTCTAAAAAACCCTAGCACTCAATCTCCTCTTCTCCATCTCTTTCAAACTTAAGAGGCAAAGTCGATTATAGTACTCTACTTCCTCCTACAGATCTTTATCTAAGAATTCAACAATGGCATTCTTAAGCTCTGCATTAGGTAAGTTCATGATTTGATAATTAATACAATATAATTTATCATACTTTTAACAAAGCAATCATGGCCAACATAAAGACATTGAGAATGTTCATTTTCTCCTCCAATTTTCTTCCTTGGCCTCCAATGGCCCGTGCTTCAAGTTGTCTTTTCTGATACCAGCTCCACTGTTGCTTTTCCTAGTAAACTCTATATAGCTTCTTGACCTAGTCATTTCATTCAAGCCTTTGTTCCAAATTAAAGCCAAAGGATGGGAGTGTCCCATTTACTCATAAAATTACCAGATTAATTAACAGTCATTTATATATAAAGCATATAACATTCTTTCTTTAACAACACACACAAGTCTCATGGCAATTATATTTTTTCTATGTAAATAGCGAACCACTAAATGCTTTCTTTTTTTTTCTTACTCAAAAATTAAGTATATATATATATAATATCTATTATTCTCATATTATTATTTAAATATTAAACATAATTATATCTTTTTAATTATTTTTATTAATATTACAAAAATGTTTTTTATTTATAAAATTATTTATTCTATTTTAAATTTATTTTATTTTTAGTATTTTAAATATAGTAGTTTTTTTAGTATTTTATATCCACATGATAAATATATATATGTTACATCTATCGAAAAAATGAAAAAATAATGAGTATAATGATAAAATCTACACATGACCAATAGAGATGCACGTATCAAATATGATACAATATGAAACATATTAGTTTTTAAAATTTTATGATAGATGTAAAGGATATACACGCATGCATGCATGCAAGCATACATATATAATTATTTATAGGACAAATTGACTCACTAAAAAGTAAAATTGAGTATTGAATATTTTAAAAACTATTACATAGATATTAAAATAACCGATATGAATAAAATGTCCATGGTATATTAGAACTAAAATTTTTGTTTCTTCTTCTTAAATACAAATGTATTATTGGACAAAACAAAACCAAAAGCATCGTTTACTACAAACATTCCTTTTTTTTTTTATCAAATATACAACAATCATTGATAGAAATCATTTTTCTTCACAGAAAAAAAGTTTTTTTTTCTCAACTTAAAAACCTAAGAGTCTTATTTTATTGTTAGAATTTGAAGTGCAAAGAGGATGCAAATTGATGGAGAATAGAATATCTTAAGATAATTAGGACTTAAAATAAACTATTAGGATATTTGATGGATAATGGATAATTCAAAAATAATTAGAATTATTTATTTTTATCATAAATTTTGAATAAAATTATTTCCTGAATACATTTAGATTTTAGTTTATTTTGAATTTATTAGGATTTATCTTTTTTTTATTTTTAAGATAATTTAAAAAGAGTTATCATATCTTAGAATTTTAGTAGGATCGGACTAAAATTTGAACTCTATAAATAAGACTCTCATTATTTAGTTGTATTGAGATTTTGATTATTGATTTGAAAATTTTTCAATGATTTCTCTCTCTTCCTTATACTCTTATACTTTCTCCCTCCTGTTTTCTATATTTATCTTCCTTGAGTTCTTCATTTTCTCTCATTTTTGTCTACTTTCTTTCTCTCTCCCCTACCCCTTTTCCTATCTTGTATCAATATTCATGATATCTTTTAGATTTAATTAGGTTTTATTTTATGTTTTATTTATTTCCTATTGTATAACTTCTTTTTCTTTAGATTTAGATTAGATTATTCTAGATTTTCCTTTGCTTTTAGTTTAAGTTGTTTCCATTTTAGTGAGGGTCCTAGGGTTTATAAATACTCTTAAAATCATTTTCTTTGCATGTTATGTCTATTGAGTGAAATTGAGTTGTTTTCACTAATCTCTTTTCACCTTAAGTGTTTCCTTTTTTTTTTTTTTAAGTTCTTCCTTTTCTCCCTCTTTTTTGCCTACCCTCTCCCTCTCCCTTCCCTTTTTTATATCATTTTGGTATTAGAGCTAAGATTCCACCATGCCTAAAAATTTCCAAATCATCCAACAAAGCCTTGAGGAAGCTAAAAGGAGTAACAATGAGTATGTGGTCCAAGAGCTTGAATCTCTATGAATTGAAATGAAGTGAAATTGAGAAGAAGCAAACTGTAGATTCAAAAAGTTGGAGCAATTATGTGAAGACATGATGCAGTCCATGAACATGATGAGAAAATAACTTTTGGGTAATATAACAGTAGGTATACTTGGTGTTAGGTTAGCTGGCTTTCCAAGAAGGGGGTGAATCGGGAGAATTGAAATTTTCTACAAAATTGAAATATAATAGTGGTAATAAAAGTTGCTGAAAAAAAATAGTATAAAGTATAAAGAACAGTTGCAAAGTAAATGAGAAGAGGACAGAGATTTATCTTGATTCAATCTACTCCACTTGACCTAGATCTAGTCCCCAAGCCATCACTTGAGATTTCTCCATTATATCTTGTAAGATTTGAATGGGCTCTTACAAAAACTGCAGTACAACCCTAGCTCCAACTTTGAGCTGAACAAAACACTCTTACTCTTCTCAATCAAGAGTAAAAACAAATCTCTAAGTGTCTTCTCACACTAAGTGCTATCTACAAGCATGTAGAAATATACAAGTCAAGATATGAAAACTCCCTCTCAAAAGAGTGGATATGAAAGTGTTAAGAGCAATGAATGAGCTAAACAGAGGGTAGGTAAGCTTTGAATGAATCAGTAATCAATTCTGCAGAGTTTTGTCATTTTTATGTTTTTCCTCCTTACCCAACAAATTAAATGAGGTCCTATTTATAGTTTTAGAGTAAAACTATCTGTTGAAAGCAAGAATTAGCTGTTATTCTTAGAAAAATAGATATTCACCTACCACATTAAATGCGTTTGACAGAGGTTATGCGGATAATCTCCTTAGATTATGTAAATAACGAATAACTGTTGGCTCTTTGTTTCAACATTGAACTTTCATTATGCTAATAACCTAGCTAGGTTATGCAGATAACGTTCATTCTAGAATGACTAAGTTTTAGTTCAAGAACATTTTCATGAAAACCTACTCAATTGTTCAAATACTGTCTCACAAACTTGAATACCTTTGAGGATTATTAGAATAACCTCTTAGGATGTTATTCCTTGTTCGAACAACATTAAATCTCCACAAACTGAGTTTTTGGAAAACATAAGTTATCATGATAACCTCCCAAGATTATACAGATAACCCACTTGACAGAGGAAGGTTCAAGGATTCTGTGATATTCATTATCCGGATAACCAATTTAATAGAAGAGGTCCAAGAGTTTTGTAACACACGTTATGCGGATAACCTCCCTAGGTTATATGAATAACGGGATGCATAGGACAAGTGGTTTTTACTGTTCACTCCCTTATGCAAATAAAGTCAGCATCTTATCAGGATAACTAGCTAGACAGAACTGAAGATATGGTGCACACCTTGGTTATCGGATAACCTCAACCCTTTTCATGAAAATGATAAATATTGAAGTTTAGATTTTGTCCCCATAACCTCTAAGTGTTATGCGCATAAAGTAAACATTTTCATGAAAATCATTTAGAAAACATAAGCTAATCCTTAATCATTCGCATGGATGCCTCATTTAATGTTAGAATAAGCAGAATGAGTCACATTTAAAGTTTAACTACCTTCTTTTACAACTGGATTCCTAAAATGTGTGTGAACAAACTTTTCATTCTTAAGAATCTCCAACTTTAATCTTCATATGACTTGTGCTCCTTTGATATTAAATTTCCAAGCCATTGATGTTTAGAATCATCAAAATCATCTGAAATAACACTTGGAAATCCAAATGTATGCTAAGAAATCAACTTAAGATGTGGGCATATATCTTTTGCTGGTCAATTTAAGGATTGACCTAATGAGAATCATCAGCCCGAACAAGCTCAACAACAATTTTCACAACAAAAGTTGTGTCATCTAAGATTATTGATTGTGGTTCTCAGTTTCATATTATCCTTGTGCCACCTCATTCATTTGTCATGTTGCTTATTGCGGAATTTGTTGCAATTATAGAGAAACCAAATGTTCTCTCACTTGATGATTCTCTCAGCCATTACCTTGTCCATTGGAAGGTTTTCCAAATTCAACTTTCAAGTGGAGTTTGATGGAAAGTCTTATTATTTAGATCCTATTCTTTATTATCTTGTTTGGTGGAAAGAATTTTTATATTTGAATAATGTTTGGATCTCTAAAAAAAAGTTCCTTTGTTTAGCTGATCCCACCCATCCTTTATTATCTTACTTACTAGAAAGGTTTCCTAGATATAAATACTATGGAAGTTTCTTGCACACATCTTGCATTACTGGAGTCATATCATCAGGTTAACTCTCTACAATAGAGTTCTTTCCAACGGGAAGAATGATGGAAAATGAAATATCTTAAGATAACTAGAATTTAAAATAAAGCATTTTATTAAGATATTTATAATATCTTTTAAATTTAATTAGGTTTTATTTTATCTTTTATTTATTTCCTGTTTTATAATTTTTTTTCTTTAAGTTTATATTAGACTATTCTAGATTTTCCCTTGTTTCAAGTTTAAGTTATTTCCACTTTAGTGAGGGTCCTAGGTTTTATAAATAGTCTTAAAAATATTTTGTTTGCATGTCTTTGCTATTGAGTAATAAATGAGATGATACCAAGTTATCTAATTAAGTTTTTTCCACCATTTTTATTGCAATTGTTCGCAGATAAGGGAAATCTTAATTATTAGCCTAAAAGAAAATGAAAATCATTCAATTTTTAGGCTATGTACTTGTTAACATCTGAATTGTATTATAAAGCTTGAGTTGATGATGCAATTGATGATTATATATACCTGTAATGTAGAGATAAATGAACATTCAATATAGCTATACTTCAAGGCTGATGGTATATATTATAAGCAGTTCACTCGCACAACACATTCACCTTATGGAGTATTTGTTTTTAATTCTATGATGAATCATATATAAACGAGAAGAATATTCATCAAATTTGGTTGAGATAGTTCTTTTTGTTGCTGATGAATGACAGATTATTCAACGGTTCTTTAAAGGAGCTCATGAGCAAGAAAGAAAGATCACCTTTAGTACTCCTGCATCTACCAAAAGGGAAACCATCAGAGGTAAAGATATATCTTTACTACAATTACAATTCTTAGTGGGTATTTAGTAGTTGGTACATTGTTATTCCACATTCTATTGTATCTCATATATCATGGTGTAATATATATAGCAAGCATTTAAGATGTCTAAGTTTGATATCACAATAAAATTTGTAATGAAAAAAGAATATAAATGCAATTTATGAAGGTTAATAATGTTTAAGAAGATGTATCTTTGTGTACAGGACTACCTAAAGCCCAGAAGGCTTAAGCCTTCAAGCCTATTTAAAGGCCTACTAGTTTAATATGCCTTTGAATAGACTTCAGGTTAGGCTAGGTCTTTTGAAAGTTTAGGACTGAGTCTAAATAAAGGCCTGATGTGGGTCAATAAGTTAGGCTCAAGCTTAAGGCCTGCCATGTGGGCGTGGCTTGGTTCCACCCTTACTTCCTACTCTTTTCACTTAATTAGGTGATGTGGGACTTCACAGACACACACATATAAACAAGCTACTAAAGCTTCTTCATCATTTTAATCGATATGGGACTTCTAATATCTCAAAATATAGAAGAAACAAGTTAATGGGCTTATCACACTTAGCCCATCAAGGGCAGACTAACCAATAAATCCAAACAAAATAAACACTTCACTATGGTGGAGATAAATCCCACTGTAGCAAGATCAACTGTAGATGCTGCATAAATTTCTATAGTGAAATCATAACTTTTCCTTCTCCTATCTCAGGCTATAGACCTCCAATTTAAGCAGTTAAATTTTCTATATGAAGCTTGGGATGAAATTCAACTAATGGTATCGATTTCACCCCAATTAAAAATCAATAAGGCCACTTAGGTTACTTAGGCCACCTAGGATAGAAAGCTGTGTATTTTGGATCTAAGAAATAGAAACTAAGTCTGAAACCATGACAAACCAAAATGAGAACCTAATGAAGCCATTCCATGAAAATCCCACACTCAAAAGTATCCCAAAAATGCATCTACCCCAACCCAAGGCTAAAAAGATCCAAAAATGATAACCTAGGGTTCATTAATAACAAACTAAGACTTTTATAACATCAATCCAATTCACATTTTATTGTCAAATCAAAGCTTCAAACAAATCCCAAATTACCATTTCAACATTACCAAATGGCCAAGAAGGTTCTAACATATTCCATAAACCAAACCTATAACTAACCTCAAAGTCCACATTAAGCCAAAACCATAACAATCATCAATGACCTCAATCATACCTATCAACAACCATCATAGTTATATCATCAAAAACATCATAACTCAAGTACAAAATCATGAAGAATATGGTATGCTTTCATTTCATTCAAAATTTCAAGGCCATATACCAAGGGTGCACCATATTTCCAAACAAAAGAACTTATACCATCTTTCTTTACAACAACATTCAATCATCCTAAATCAAATCCATCACCATCAATTTATTAAAATTATGAAGAATTACAAATTATCAAAAGTCATTGGACCCCACACTTGGCAAACATCACTAACATGATGCAATTACAAGTATATTCTCAAAATGTACCCAATAGTCACAATTATTACTATCTCTTCCATTTGGTGAAAAAAAATTACCATCTCTTCTAGGAGATTGATAACTTTTAGATTTTCACTATTTTTATCCTCCATACTTATTGGTTTTGATAATTAATTTCAACTAATTTTTGATTTTTAGATGATTTTCATAATTTTAGCCAATTTTTTAATTTATGAGAATTTTGAGATAATTTTTTAAAATTAAACTTTAATTTAATATTTTTTATCTTTTGAATTATTCCAAAGAATTAATTCTTCCTATTTTATTCTATTTAATAATTCTCAAGGTGATTATGGGTCATTAGTATTTTAATTAGGCTAAACAGCATGACCCGATGCCTGGTTGGCTCGGCCACTTCGGGCCAACCGAGCCGGGCCGGGGTTAGGGCCAAGCACTCTAACCCCGGCCTAGCCCGACCTATATATATATATTTTATTTTTTTTTCTAATTTTTCATATATCTTAATTGATTTTTATAGAATTTTTTTTGTATGTATCTAATATAATATATTTACTATGTAAATATTATGAAAACTTTTTAAGATTTTAATGTTTCAAATTTTTTTAAATTTTGAATTAATTTTTTAACTTAATATTTATGTAAAAATAATGTATAATGGTTAAATATTCATAAATCTTGAACAATTTTAATTTTTTCTAAGATTATTTTTTAAGAAAATTTATTTTTAAGTATAAAGAAATATATTTTTTATTATTAAATATATATTTTTTTAATTAAAAAAAGATATATAATATCAGGCCAGCTCGGTATTAGCCCGATATTGGCTCGAGACACTTTGGGCTGGGCATTGGGTAGGGGTCAAACCCGGTCCGGCCCGACTCGACTCGGCCCATGATCACATCTAATTTTAATTGTGATTAAAGAAATGATTAAAAGTTGATCCATGTAAGGGTAAAATTGTCAGAATTTTAGAAATTTCTTTTTAGTATTATTTTTTAATTTTATTATTTTGACACATAATTTTCCTCCAAGTTGAACTTAATCTTTATCTCATAATTAATTTAATTTCTTTAGACTAAAATTTGATAAACATTTATTTAATTAAGAACATAATCTATCTTATTTAATATTTTATTATAGGTCATGGTCCATAGAGATTAAAATTTTGAATAGATATTTAGGTCATCTTACAAAAGAAATTTTATGGAAAATTTATTTTCATAGCTTTCTATTTTTTTCTCATTTTTAATTACCCATTTATGTATGACTTTATTTTTAGTTGGCTAGCGTGACATTTGTTGTTCCATTTTCACGAAACCAAACATGCCCCTTACTTTTTTTTTTCTTTGTTATGTTTCCAAACTCTTTAGCAACAGAGCCGCCATCTCCTTTCTTCACCTTTCTATCTTTTTCATCTTCTCCTTCCTTCTTTCATTCTCCATTTTTTCTTCAATTTCTTCATTTTCTATCGTTCCACACCATTTTTCCACCGTTCTTCCAACATTCCATTGTACCCATACCTGTATATCATTCATTTTCATCTCCTTCATAGTTTCTTTACCTTGAAACCATGGATCTCTCTTCCTCCACCAAGCAATTAAGATTTCATTCCACCACAAGAATATTCATCTCCTTCTAGGGCATGGCTTCTTTATCAACACCCACTATCATTCACTCAGTGTTTCATCCTCCATCTTAATTTTTTTCTCAAGACCGTGGCACATATATGGGAGCATTGGGTGGAGAGAATTTTGTTGCTATGAGTGGCTAGAAGCTTGGTGGTGACTTAGAGTAACTTGAAGGAGCTACAATGGGCAATGAACTTCAATTTGAGCTTGGGCTAATAATTCATTTCCCTTTCACTTTTCCATTTCAGTTTTTAAGTTTAATTATGATAGGGTTCTGAAATATTTTGACTTGAAATTGATGTTTTATTAGTTAATTGTTTATGGAAATTGATGGATTGTATTGAGACCAATTAGAATTGTGGAGTGGAAGCTTGTATGGCTGCATATCTTGTTAATGTGAGACTATATTATTTATGACCAAATTTGTACCTTGTCTCATTTTGCCTTAATTTTGAATTTGGTTACTTAATCTAACATTGTAGGCGTTAATTATATAACTCGATTTTTTATTGATGCATTGAGAATGTTAATATTGATTTTGGTTTAAGGACTTAAAAGTTTAAGTCTCATTATGG
Source organism: Adenanthera pavonina (assembly GCA_026686845.1). Lineage (NCBI taxonomy): Eukaryota > Viridiplantae > Streptophyta > Magnoliopsida > Fabales > Fabaceae > Adenanthera > Adenanthera pavonina. The sequence continues at coordinate 20,787,260 of JAIVEN010000022.1, read as the reverse complement.
ATCTCATTGTGCAAGTCATACACACTTAATCATTTGTCACAATATTTTTGCATGTTATGTGTTTGATAATTGCCTAAATGAGTTGTCATCTTAGGAACTTTATTAAGCATCCAACTCTTGGAAAAGTAATGGTCTTAAATGGTTGTGACAATTGATCATGATAATTGGCCAAACTAAATACATTAATTGAGCTCAAATTAAACCCTCTCCAAGTTGTGCTAAGTTATCACTCTTTTATCATTGCATTTTTCATATTCTTTCATCTTATTTTTGCATAATCAACTCTCTAAGTGTGTGTTAGTTAGTGTTTGCTTTACTTCTTATTTACTTTTCAAGTCATAAACCCCCCTAAACTTGTAATAATTAGTTAGTTTGCATATAGGTTAAGGTTACTTGCATTGCATTAATTTAGTTTAGACTTGGTATAAAGTTTCCATAACTCATTCACTTGCATAATGGTAAATATCCATAACTCTTGCATTTTTATATTTGAATTATAGGTTGCATTTAGTTTAGTACATAATTAGGCAATTTTGGATTTAGACTAATACACACTATCCATACACTCGCACTTCTATACACTTCCATACATAACCCACACTTTTCACAACATTTTCCATACTTGTACACTTGTCCATGTTTTCCATACATTTGCATATATACATCTACACTTCTTTACATAATAGTTTTAGTCTCTTAGTTAGCTTAGTTTTTAGTTAGTTTACATATTTACATTATTAATTGCTTAATTGTTTCTCCTAAGTAAGATTTAATCTATTTACTTTGGTATGAAACGACTTAGATTTATGCCCTGTACTATATTTTTTTTATTGAACCTAGTTTTAAATTGAAATTTCTTGCAGCAAGGTCTTTCAAAGATGGTGAACTATTAATTCCCCAGATGCTTTTCTCTTTCCTAAACAACTAGTGAGATAACAAATCTTAATAACCAAAGAAAACAGATTCAACAAAACAATGGAATTATTAATAGCTACTACCTCCGTTTCTTTATAAGTGACATTTAAGTTTTTTTCACACAGATTAAAAAATATAATTAATATACTATAATTACTTAAAATTTTCCCAATATGCCCTTTTTAAATATATAGTCAACCCATTAGTATAGAGTAGCAAAAGAAAATCTAACCCAATAGTAGTACAATGATTTAAATGGCATTTGTTTCTCATGCATGGTTGAAAATTGTGACTAATCAATGATGCATTAATAACATCAATTAATGGTATTATCAAACCTTATGACCATTGGATGCGGATAGTGTTAGCATCATGGGGCAAGTGAACACCCAATGTAGAGAGTGAAGGAAGAGGAAATTGAAGGGACTCAAAACAATTTTCCCTCCACCATTTTCAATCTAAATTTTACTCAGAAGTCTAAATTTTAAATCAAAATTGAAGGGACTCAAAACACTTCTACTCATTCTATTTTTTGGTCTTCTAGGAAAGCTTCATCACCATCTTGCAGTTTAACTTTCATGGAGTCTAGCTGCAACTCTTCAACTTTTTCTCCTTGTAGTTATGAAGTATGAGCATTTTCATTTTAAACGCAGATTTTTTCCCCTTCTACCATCATTAATTAAATTCTCACTATTGGCAACTATGGGGGCAAAAAATTGATCACGTTGAAGTATCCGGAGCATTATTGGGAAGTGCCTTTGGAAAGTGCCAAGATTAATTAATGTTTTTTATGAGTACATGTGAAATATTATTAATTAATTTTTTTATGAGTGTATAAAATAATTAAAGTTAGTATATTAAAAATAGGGGTATAATTGGAAAAGTGACAATTAATGCTGTTTTGAACCTGACAAATAAATAGAAACAATTTTTAAAATGTGACTTGATAAAAAAAATAGATAGAGTAACAAAATAGAGTACAAATTTCAAACAAGCATCATAAACATTCACATATAAGTTTAATATTCAATATTCCATTTTCACCCAAAACTTATATAATGTTCTTGGGACTCTCACCCAAAGCCTTAGCTATAGTCCCATGGACTTTCACCTAAAGCATTATTCTCTTTGATTTAAAATATAAATCATATTTCAAAAGTTTATTTTGGTCCAAAATATAAGTCTCATTTAATAATTTCTATAGCATTAAATATTCTTTTTCCTATTTTGCCTTTATCTACTGATAAATATGGAAGAAATAATAGACTTTAAATATAATATATTAAATAGAGATACTATTAGAAAATAATGTATTTTTTGGCAGATTTAATAAGTAAAACTACTTTTCTTAATTCATATACAATTAATCAAATATGACTTATATTTTAGACTGAATAAGGTATTATATTTCTTTACAACTTTCATTCAAAGTGTCAATTACATTCCCTTGGAACTCTCACTCAAAATATTCATCACATTTTCTTTGAACTTTCACCCAGAATGCCAATTGCTAGTTGAGAAATTTTTTAAAACATTTAATCCAAGTTTTTAAACATCCAATAACCCAAATCTCATCCATTTAATCCACATTGGTGCTTCAATAAACTTTAAATAATATCCTATAAACATGTGGAATGTCCCACCTCTCATATCATGCATGGATAATTTTATTTTTTGAAGTATAGGTGTAGGATTTGTATGATAAACCTTGTGCATACATATACATATATTAGCTAGTTGTTAGTACTTATATTCAATGAACTAAAAACCGAATTGGGTTAGCTGGTCCGACCAAGAACCGGTCCCTGGTCCGGTTCGGTCACAGATGCAAATCGGAGGTTTTCAGAACTAGTCAAGAACTAGTCTAACTGATCAAAAATCGGTACAAAATCGATTTGAATCAATCAGGACTTCTTTAATTTTTTTTTTAAAATAAAATAATATTATTTTTAGTATTAAATAGCATTATTTTTTGTATAAATTTTTTTATTTCTATATTATAATATGTTATAAGTATTATTATGATATATAATTATTAATAATGATAAATTTACTTAATAAATAATATAAAAATATAATATCAATTGACTATTTTAAATTCAAAATATAATTATAGATGAATATTAACTTGTTTTCATTTTAATATTAGATTGTAAAACTTATTGATAATATTTTTATTTTTTTATATATTATTAAATTTACTTTTTATCCTAAAATAAATATTAATTTTATGATTATAAATAAATATCTTTTATATTTTTTATCTATATTATTTAAAATATATTAATTTATTTATCACCAGTGCAACCTCGATCTAACCACCAAATCCTAATTTATTTAAAGGTTGATTCAATTTTTAATACTTGATTATATTTTATTAAACAATTTGGTGAGGAAAGCTGAGTCACTTGGGAGCCTAGAGTTTAAAAGAGAAAGAACAGGAGCACACAAGAAAAATAAGAGCAATAACCAGAGACCACATATAACTGAACAAAACCCGCCGTATTTTTCAAATCGAGGTCCCAGATTTTTACCCCCAAATTCTGAATCCTAAAACCCTAACTAAATCCCGCATAACATGGATGAAGCTGGAGATAAGCCCGTGTGTGCCCAGGAGGCCCTAAATCTGCTGAACTGCGTTACTGAATCTCCTTTTGATCAAGACAAATGCGTCCGTCTTTTGCATTCTTTACGTGACTGCGTGATCTCCAAGGTACACCCACAACCTGTTTTCCTTTTTTATCTTCGGCCCTCGGATTTTGCTCACTGTTTTTCCTCTAAAACAATTTTGAATACGAGCTAATCTTGAATCGTAAGCGTATAGACTGACCCTTTAGTTCGATCTTGCTTATTCTTTGGTGTTAACTGTTAAAGTGTTACGCGCTATTGAGCATTTGGGGGGTTTTACTTTTTTTTTTTCTTGAGCATCGTTAGTGATGAAACTGCAATTTTTATTGTCGTCATTGCTGTAATCTTACTTTTAGGCTTCTCCACATTGTACCATTCTCCGCTTTATTATGACGAAGCTTTGTCTTATCTAAGTCTATTCAGCACTAGTTGCAGCTGAAGCCAATCCTAGTTACTCAAGTGCTATATTTTGTAATTTTGTGGGTAGACTGGCGTCTTTTCTTGTAGTTTTCTATTTGATATGGTCTTAAATGTGTTTTTATCTTTTAGTTAATGCAATCTCACAGATCTTTCTCAACCTATTGTTTGATATCCTGTTTAGAACCTGTTCAGTAATTATTGAAGCATGGAACCAATTTAATGTCTTCTTTCACTAGATATGCTATTGTATCAAATGATTCGCAAGAAGAAAAATAGGTTGTCGGTTTGTTCATTATCGGCAAACTATTTGGTCATTTGATATACTTGTCACCGAAATCTATCTTCTCTATCCTATTCTGTTTTGTACCTTTAAGAAATCCACCAATCAATTTTTCAGCCTATCTGTGGTTCTAGTAAACAAGAAATCTTCAATATGATCTCAAAGTACTTCATGGGCTGTGTTTGCAAACCAATTTCAGATTACTGGATAATAGTTGCTGAGCAACAACCAGGAACCATATATTTTCTTTTTCTCTACTTAAAAAATATTTCATTTGTTTCTGTGAGAGATAAAGCTCCACATGCATGAAAGAATAATCAAGTTGTAAGAAAGGTAAAATGGATAGGTATTTCCTTGATGCTACTTGGTAAAGAGTGAAATAAGTCCATTGGACTCGAAAGAACAAACATTGCCTAACAACATGCTTTATGACATGAGTAGGTTTGTCTGTTCTCAATTATTTCCTTGGTGTCTGCTTTTATCATGGAGCATCATAATCACATCTTAGCTCCTAATATACTCTTTCATTCCGTAAAAGTTCAGATTATCAAATGTGCTATACAAGACTTTTCTTTTGTTTGGGTACTTTTTTTTTTTTTTGGATTTTTTTTGTATTGACTAGAAATCCTGTTGTTTCACTAACCTCTGCAATTTAGTTTGGCTTCCCAAGAATTTTTTCCTCAAAGTTAATGAAAGAATGAAATTACCTGTGTTTAGTTCGGTCAGAACACTTACTTCTTTTACAATGCTGTTAAATTATCAATTTGAAAATCTTTTGAAATGGATGTTTTAAAGCTCAGCCCTCTAGTTAGATTAGTTGCTGCAATATCAGTAGCACAAGGAAGCAGTGAACATATTACTTGGAGTGAACTGCGCTTTATTCAATGAAGTTATCCTCTCTGGATGCAACAGAAACATGAAGCTTCGGATTCTATATAGCCTTGACTTTGTCTTTCAACTTAATATGTATACATTCACATTTATGTGTGGAGGTTTTTAAAATATATTTGCTTCTCATGATTTCCTATGTATTTTAAGTTTTTTTTTTCCCTGCCTCAACAGAAAGTGAAGAAATTTTCCCTGACTGAACAAGAGCAGCAGGAAACAAAACAGAGCAACAAGAAGGCTTAATCTTTAATTGGTATCACTGATTTTTTCTTTTTGTTGTATATCAATGTGCAAAATCCGATAACTTCCTACTCTTTTAATCTCATTTCTCCACAAAGAGATTTTAAGTCGATAATTCATACATTTTTGGGATTTGGGTGTAAAATTAGAGCTATGACGTCCGCGTATTTCATGTATATTTTGTTTGGACGTTAGTTTAATTACTTGCAGTTTACCTGTATGACAAGATATATACTGCTTGCCCAATTTCGTTTCCACGCATTTTACAACTCCTAATTGCTTGTATCACTTATTTAACGTCAAGACCTTTGAAAATGTGTTGTTAACTTTCCATCTGTGATAAAAGCAGGTTATCAACACAGCAGAACTAATTACTGGCCAACAAGGCATATGTTGAAGGCTATCACTGAAGTGTGGACAAGAAGTTTTGAATTGCGGGTGTGAAATAGTTGCATTTTATGATGTGTCCGGGACTAACATTTACATTGATGAAATGGAATTTTTGACTTGGTACGATGGATGTTTATTGTTAACAATCAATGGAAATATTAGCATTCTATTGGATTTCTTGGGGAGCACTCTGTATCTTTTTCTCATTGTATGGTTGTAGTTAACCTTTATGTTTAAATAATCAACTAACAAACAGCATCAATATCAATATACATAATAAATTTTTTAACAAGTCATACATACTATTTACAAGTTAAGAACAATGTAGTTCTTCCTTTAAATTTCATATTATGTATGAAAAAGAAAAAAAAAAGAATCTAATTATTACATATGCAATGTCCTGCTTTCTGTTGTAAACAACAGTGAAAGCAAGCAAATGATACATCTTAGCATCAATTCATACACATGGTTAATAGCAGCACTTTCATCTTAGAATAACGGGAAGCGAAGAATGTGTGAATACTGAGCTCAAGAAGTTACTGCAGTTAGAATTGACTGTGAGTTGACAATTGAATTTGAGAATGATTTTTTTTTTTTGGGCACATGATTTGGAAATAAAATTTTGGGTTTGGTGGGGTGAGGACAAGGCAGAGCAGAAGAATCTTGGAAAACAAATACAAATATATAAACTTGAGCTAGGATTCAAACAATAAACAGACCTTGATTAGGATTCTTCATTTTGAAATGTAGATGTTATGTCAATGCTACAGCCTGCGTGACATGAGTTTAAATTTCATTTAGGCAACTTGTATTTTAATTTCCATTTTAATTTGTTAAAAAATTAAAAAATTAAAATCCAAATTATGCATATTACACAATTGAAGATTGTTTTCAATTAAAACATGATTCACTTTTTATAGTGCATTGGATTACCATCTGTACCCAAAAACTTTCAAAGCATGCAAGGCTAGGGGTGGTCTCTATTGCTTCTCCTTGAACCTTTTGATGAAAACTTCATTTTCACAAATATGCCATCATCTATATGCACACATAGAGAACACCGTAAATGGTCAAACATTGCAATGCAAGTTTTTTTTTTTTGGCCTCAACACTGTAATGCTAGTTTACTATGTACAAATATTGAGTGTGCAGTATGATATCAACTTTCTAGGAGCTTTTCCTTTAAAGTGATCGTGGACCCGCTTCATGTGTTGATGGCCAAACATCTATCCCAAACATCTATCACTACAAGCTTACAATTGCCAAGTCCTTCCTGAAAAAACCATTAAAAGGACCGCAGTACAAATTCCGTTGGCTCAGACAACCACTTGCATATATATATATATATATATATATATATATATATACCGACTAAATTCTTCAGGTAGGATACTTCAAAGCAACTAAGCACTAGCTACTATCATTTCCAAGTCATAATCTATTTCTTGAATCGGCTTCCCTGTTGTAAGATTGATCCTCCAGATATTTCATAGTATAACAGGCCTTCTCTACAAAAGAACACCAAAAATTCTGGTTCGAAGGCCGAGCTTCCTCATGTATCCAATGTCCAAATTAGAATATTTGGATTCGGTTTGCAATCTCTTTCTCGATCTTTCATGGTGGAAACTCAAACCTTTCTGTGTCAAATCCTGTCCAGAGCGCAAGATGTCGATAAAATCTTAATACACACCTGGCTAATTGGTGGTGTTGGTTTGAGAGTGCCAAGAAGGGGAAGGAAGGAATCCCCAGCTGTAAGAAAGCCTTCATCTAGGACTACCTTAAACCATCTGCAACACTTTTATACACCCACTTGAATTGGCAGCAACAACCATGTCTGATCTGCCCCTCCAACATACACTTGAGACAAATTGACCATTGTCATCATCAGTCTCTCTCCCAGATATGGGATCAATGGATCCAAACTTGTGCAAAGTGATTGGCATGGGAAGAGATCTATAGTATGCATAAACCTGGAAGGCAACATAACATCAGAACAATATATATAGATTTATATAACTAACAAGCCTACGAACAAATAACCTAGCCTAGACAGCACTATCTTTTTAACCCAGATAATGATCCTCCTTAAAACTGTTCAATTTAACACTTGAAAATAATACAAGCACCAATTACCATCACGAAATTTATGCACAAACAAATCGTAACTTGATTGAAGATTTGCATGATGTCATTTCTGATTATGCAGGATTATTTCTCCAAAACACCAGTGCAATTAAAGTAACCAATCATATTAATTTTAATGATCTTTTTATGTTAAAAGTTACAACCAATAGAAAATTGTTTTATGTAAATTAATATATACCTCATTTGTTTCTGATCCACATGCTATGTATCCATCAGAAACTGATAAACCCACGAAATTCTGTCATAGCAAGAGATGCAAGATGTCAGCCCACCGATTTAATTGAAAAAACATAAATGGGTCAGTATGAAAAAAAAAATATGAGTATTTCCAGTATGCAGCCTTTATGGATTGTTCATGACAGCCATGAAAGAAACAATTTTGAGCAAAGGCAATCCAGAGTCCATGATATTAACATAAACTAGAATAGCATGCCCTGCTGGAAAATATTTAGCCTTCTAAAAAGTTATGGAAATTGAAGATACATCATAAAGTAAAAAAAGTGATAATATTGTTTAAAAGCATTTTTGCTTGATGTTATTTTAGGAACAATAATGAACATTGCAAATTATCTTAATTATATAATATATTACAAAAAGTAAAAAAACTATTTATTGACACTGTATATTGATAAAACATCAGGAATTGTAACATTAAACCACATACACACACACACACACACACACACACACAAATAAAAATCTTCATCCATCAGGCCATATATGGCATCCTGATGCTCCATCTAACACTTGAAGAAGTGAATTTAATTTTTTCTTTTTAATTAAGAATGCAGTGACAGGCACACCCTTTAAGATTTCTAACGTACAAATTCTAGCCAAAGTAATAAATTCAGAGCCAAACCTTCTCATTTGTATGTCCTGAAAGGGTTAAGCAGCAAGCACTGGTGGATGGACCCTCAGAAGAGGTTTTATTGAGATCCCAAATCTTTAATGTATTATCAGTAGATGCAGAGACTAGTGTTTCAGAGTCTAAGAATTTGACATGGCTTACGGCTTTATCATGGCCAACCAACACACACCAAGGATTTCTAAGATTGCGAAGATCATAGCAGTAGGTTATGTAATTCGCAGATCCAAAGGCCAGCAAATGAGAAGAATGAGAAGAGAATTGAACACAGCAGACATTAGCATCACTCCTGATGGTGCCTAAACTGTTTTTCTGGAAAGAAAAAAAAAAAGAATTCTCTCAGTTCTTACTAAACTAGTAGTTGAAACTTCCTTTTTTCTTTGTTTAGTAGCTTTAGTGAGAATGAAGTCATGATCGTTCAATCGTTTCACCAGCTCATAATGCATCTCATTGTCATATTTATCAAGTTTTGATAAAGAAAGCTCATATACTTTATCTGGCCAGTTTTTTTATATACTTCTAGAATAGCAAAAACTGAATATATTTGATATCATCGTGAAATTATTAAAATAAAAAAAAGTAATACTGTTAGACTGATAAAACAATCCTCTTTTTGTACAACATGAATTTGATGCTTATGATATGATACCACAGAGTACCAATTTTCTAATTTTATTGCATCTAAGGGTCATAAAAACCGAGAAAACAACAATCAATTAACCAGTAACCCTGGTTTCTTTAATTAGTTATCTTCCGTCAAGCAAAATCTGCACACCCACTGGCTCCACTGCAGGTCATATGCAATTATGCATGCCTTTGTTTGTGCATGTGTGAGCGAGTGGAGGAAGCTTACCTCACTGATGCTCCACAACTTGACAGAAAAATCATCACTTCCACTGGCCAATTTCATAGGGCATACCGGAGAGAAATCAACAGACCAAGCCCTCTTTACGTGTTCAGTGAAGCCAGAGAATTCTTGCCCTGTACTAGCATCCCACAGCTGAAAACGCATTTAAGTGCATATTGAGATAAGTGATGCTGCAAATCAGGACATACCAATTATCGAAAAGAAATTATTATCCTTATTTCAGATTAAAAATTAACCTACTTTCCCCAAAGTTTCTTTAGAAAAAAAAAAAGTGGGGGGGGGGGGTGTGGATACAGTGCAAGCATGCGTTTTAATGTACCTAAGTAAACAAAGATGCTCAACAGTAATCATAATGCTAGTATGTATACATGTATTTGCATGCGCAAGGACATGCAATTTTATTTCAAAATCATGACTGTTTATGGGTTTTTAATTCTTACTAATCTACCAAAGCGGTACCCATGTATTTGTAACATAAAATCTGAGTCAATTACCAGTTTCAATAATTCCTAGAGAACTAGATATACTGAGACAAGAAGCCAATCGATCCATAAAATACATAGAGATATCTTCAGATAGACAATATAATCTTAAGTGCAACTTAGAGAATCAGATAAATTAATAACCCATGGAAGTTACCAACAATCCACTAATCAGCTTGTGGACATGTTAGGCTCCAAAGAAGACTCATAAATCTTGATAAAATTATTAGTGTTCCTCCATTTAGAAGCAGTATTGCCCAAACATACAAGTGAACAATTATGTAGACCTTCAGAAATTACTGCATTTTGATCAGAGCTGCATCTATTCCATGTAAGTAACAAATGGACTCCAAAGAATGCATTCCAATGATAAAACAATTATTTAAATGGTGTCCTGTATGCAAGACATACAAACCTTAACTACACCATCATAGTCTGTGGAAGCTAAATAGTTCTTGATATAGTTATTCCAGCAAACACAACTCAGCTTTGATTTGTTTGACATCTCAGCTACTGGATAATGAATATCAACAGAGTCATTGAAAAGTGCATTAAACTCAAAAATCTTTATCTTTTTTGATACTCCAGCAGCAGCAAAATAATCCTCATCCCGGTCAAAGCTCAGAGAGCAGATTACATTAGCAGGATTGTTAAAATCTGCATTTCTGAGTACACCCCGGACTTCAAACTTGCTATAACGGGCATACTTGCACAAACCATCAAAAAAAGTTCCCATAGGATCTATGTTTCTATGTTTTTCTTCATCTTTTCTAGTCACATAGTAGTTCCCTCGATTTCTAAGTAAATCTTTGTCTGGGTAAGTCACAGAATCTGTTTCAGGAATCTGAATTTTGGATCTCCTGGAAAAGTAAGCACTTTCAAGTTGGCACATGTTTTTCATCAATCTAGATTCATTTCCGTCAGAGATTGAGGGAGTTGAGGGCAGCATTTCTAAATGTAAAGGTTCTTTGTCGAGAGGCATACTCTCTTTCAGACAACTTGGTTTATTTTGTGAGCTAGATGAAACCAAGGATTTTCTTGAGTTGTGCCTTCTCTCTACCTCTTCAATATCTGATTCCAAGCACCTGATTTGTTCTACCAGTTTGGAGGCATCATTCTGCTTCTGCTCTTCTAATGAAATGAGGAAATGCAGCAATACTTCTGACTCAGCATCCTCCTGGTCAATGCTTGATGACATATCCTCACTATACACCTCAGGCAATCCATTTATCACTTCAGATTGTAGGATTTCCCTGTTGTGCGACAGAATTTATAAGTTCTGTTAAGCATGATTGTATGCAACTCAGATTTAAGGCCCACAATTCAAGGACTAGAAACATATTTAGTTAAACCATTCCTACATCTGTATTCACTGCTGAAAGAGAAATCAGTTTTTAATATACATCTTATCTCAATTTGGTCCTCCGAAGTCTGAATGTCTAATTTCATTCCCCTCTAAAGAGTATTTTATCTTCAATATCTTCCTCATATTAACCAAGTTAATTGATAGCTAACAAAGATGTGTGACATAACCTAACATAAAGCTGATATAGTCATAAGGTGTCCAGCTGACAAAGCATCATGCCACTTGAAGTAGCCATTGCACAATAACGTTTTGGTGCTCCATCATGGGACATTTCAGTGACAACTAGACATTTAATGGCCATATTAGCTTCATGCTAGACTACACCACCCATATCTTTTAAATACAAGTCAATGAGCTTAACATGAGAATAATATTGAAGAGAGAACTTTGAACGAATGAAATGGGACAATAAGACCATGGAGAATCAAAATGAGACAGTTTATCTTTCAAGGACCAAAATATCATTTAACTGAAAAAGTATCTCTACAATTTTTATATATAAAGTACTCTGTCAAAATTAAAACAATAAACAGAGAGAGGGGTGAGAGACTTTGTTCAAGTGAATCTTTTATTATGATAGACAAAATTACCTTGTTGTTGGGCGTGCCGATGGTTTGGGATGTAGCAACAGAAGACAAAATGCAGCTTCCTTGGGATTTTCAGATAGGAAACCTGGAGGAAGAATCCTACGTTGAAGATCAGACATTGCTGCAATATGCGCTCCTTCAGAGTCAAAATGGCCAAGTAACTGAAAGAAATGACCTAAACTTATCAGTTCACTACTTGATGTTCAATTACAATATAGAACTGTATCAACAAGACTTGATCAAGACTTAAGGTGCAATAAAATGTTATAACCATTCAAAGGTATTTCAGAAGTCAAAGCATATTATGAATCAAGTTTCTTTCAGTTATAACAGGTATTTAATTTGAAATTTTGCATGATTGAAAAGAGATAAAATTAATATTCACAAAATCATTTTCATTCCATTTGAAATGAGGCAGCCACATAAGTTAAAAAACAATTAAATATGAAAGAAAAACCATAAAAGATGCAGTGTCAAATGCAACAGTTATCAGTAAGTGATAAGTCCAGCATCCATGGTGATTGATTGATTCGGAAGCAAACAAAAAAGGAAATACTATAAACAATGAGGGTCAAGTCAAACACCAACAGAGAAAGCTTATGGGATTATGCTAATAACCCGTTGTTGTTTATTCCTGTCACTGCGTAGCTCTTGGTAACTTTTTTAAAATGTAATGTCAACAGGATGGTTTGGGTGTCATGGAATCCTGTATGTATTACTTAGGATTAAGCAAAACAATCCCACATAAACCAGAAGAGCAGGGAAGTATTGATTAAATAGAGAGAGAGAGAGAGATTAAAAAAAGAGAGGAAGAAAAAAGAAAATGGCTTCCTAGCTTTTGAGAGGCCAGATTCTCTCCACACAAGTCTAATTAAGTTTCTTCTTCCTTATCCACTCGAAACTCCAGCTCAAATACCACTCCAACGGCTTTCTCTCTCCACATACACTTCACGCACCCCATGCTGAGCTAGTTCAGCAAGGGACACCTCATCCTGAGACCACCATAATTCACACTGGTCCCTCCCTTCTCTCTTGATCTCTTCTTATTCTTTCGGCTATACAAATTCAGAGGGCTAGGCCTGTGGAATTGGGCTCATCAATACTCTCCCCCATAAGCATCAACTTGTCCTCAAGGTGGAAATCTGGAAATTGGAGCTTAATGACATCATAATACTCTCAAGTCTCAAGTGTTTTTAAATTCAGGCAACGCCTTCCATTTGATCAATATGTCCGCAACCACTTGTCCATCGATTAATTTTCCGGACTTCCTCACAGCTTCAGGCAGCACTTTTAAGTTCCATTTCTTCAGTCAAGAAAGAAGGAATTTCTTGAGATGGTACAGAAGAATGAAGGGACTTCTTAAGTCAAGAAACGTGAAACAATGGACTTGTCATTTGAGGCAGCTCCAATCAATAAGCTATAGGCCAAACTTTTCCCAAGATTTTATGACGTCCATAAAATCTTGGACTTAAGAGTTCTCATTGGCTCATTTTGGTCAAGGTCCAGCTTGTAGGGTCTAAGTTTCATATACACCATATCTGCCACTTAAAAAGTTCCTTCATTTATCCCCAAACACTTTTGTGTGTTCTTGTCCTTGTTCCAACTTCCAAGTGCTCCTTCAGCTTTGTAAGAATAAAGTTTCACTTTTCTAAGTGTTGGTGGATCCCTATCATAAGAGCTTCCAAATGGTGTCATGCCAAGGGATCTATTATAGGTAGTATTGAACCAATACTTGTCCCATGATAGCCATTTTGCCCATTGCTTCAGTTTATCTCCCACAAAACAACTTAAATATGTTTCCAAGCTCCTATTTACCACCTATATTTGGCCATCAAACACTAGATGATATCCTAAACAATAATTAAGTGTCATATCAGCCATCTTGAATAATTCCTGCCAAATTGACCAACAAAAAGCCCAGTCTTTATCAAACACAAGGACAACATGGATTAAGGAAATCCATGTAATTTAACCGCCTCCTTGATGAATATTTAAGTCATACTTTTAGCTGGGAGTGGATGAGATAGAGCAATAAAGAGGCCATACTTCATTAGCCTATCAATCACCACCTTAAGTATCTCGAACATGTCAGACTTTGGAATTGTCAGAGACTATGAAGTCCATAAAGATGTCTCCCCACACTTGTGGTGGGATTGGTAAGGGCTAAAGCAAACCTACTTTATGCAGGGCTTGATATTTGCCTTTTTTTTGGGCAAGTCTCACACCTTGCAACATAGTTCTGCACATATCTTTGTATTTCATCCCAAGAGAGAACTTCAAATAACTTTTTGTATGTTCTAAGATATCCTGAATGTCCCCCCATTGAAATGCTGGTAGAGGCATTTTTCTATATGCTCATCATTCCGTGGAAAAAGCTGAGATTCCATCGCATCACCAAGGGTAATGAGTCCAACCTCAGATGGTAATTTTCGTTCCCATGGACACAGGTTGGATGCCTGCCAAATGTGATTTTTAAGTGTTCACTTTCCCTTTCCATTTCCACACACCCCACTCGGCCATCCTACCAAACAGGCCCTAATTTGCCATCATACATCAAACAACCTCTCTTCAAGCTGTAACCAGCAAGAGCATCATTTCCAGCAATTATTAGTTGCAGGATGGTTGACAACTCATCCCATTTCACTTTTGTATCCAATACCTCGATACCTTCATTTTACCATAAGAAAATGCCTTCAGTTCCATGATGTCTCTCTTCAGGACAGTACATTTGCCACTTTATTTTCAGTCCTCAGTTTGTTGTTGATTTCAAACTTGCAGTTCATGAGTTTTCCACTTCTACTGGTCTAGATCAATGACCATTTGCTCTAATAGAAACTTATGAGCTTTTGGTCTGTACAAATTATGAAGGAGTGCCCTAAAAGGTCATGGTTTAATTTTTTTTTAATTGCATACACTACAGCCATTAGCTCACCTTCATACACCAAGCTTTGTTGGGCATTTTTTACATAGAACCTGACTATAATAAGCTATAAGCCTCCCCTTTTGCATCAAAACATCATTAGGCACAGCCCAAAGCATCTGCTTCAATTCCAAAAGGTTGAGAAAAATGTGGCACAACTATAAATGCTACAAGCCTCCCCTTTGGCATCAAAATCTGTTTCAAGTTCAAAACATCATTAGACCATAGCCCATAGACCTTTCTAGGGCATTAAAGGCTTTTTTGGATACCATCTTCCCATTTAAAAATGGCTCTCTAGCTTTCGAGACGCTAGAGTCTCTCCACATGAGTTTGATTAATTTTCTTCTTCCTTCATCACTCAACACTCCAGCTCAAATACCACCCCAACAGCTTTCTCTCTTCACCCATGCTTCAAGTACCCCTCTTCACCCATGCTTCAAGTACCCCACTATGAGTTAATTAGGCTAGGGACACCTCACCCTAGGACACATCATCACAGCTCACACTGGTCCCTCCCTTCTCTCCTGATTTCTTCTTATTCTTTCAGCTACACATTTTCACAAGTCTTGGCCTAAAGGAATTAGGCTCATTTGGGTGTTACCTTTTTCTCATTTTCAGTGCTTGCCACATTCACTAAGTTATGGAATTAATGACTAATTATTTAGGGAGTTGCACCCAAATAGTCATTAGCGGTGCTAAAAGCAAATTATTTAGGTGTGGGTGCTAGCTTTATCATTTTATTTTTTCATCAACAGCACTGAAGCAAGAGATTAGCTTTCATATATATACATACATACATACATACATATATATATAGGAAATGTGGCTCAATTTAAAAGAATCAACATTATAAAAGAACACAAGTAAATAGCATCTGAATAATGAAAAGGGTCATTCACCAACTTTTTTACACACCTCGAAAAGGAGGACACCCAAACAGTAGATATTTGATGATCTAGTGCAACCTCCCTCAGGGCTTGTATACCAGGCGTTTTCCAATCTTTCACTTACAGAAGTCAGCTGAAATTGGCCTGCCTTAGATATACAAGGGATGCTAGACATTCTCTGAGGTCCAGCTGCATTGACCTTATCACTAGCAGTTTGAAAATATATGTCAGATCTTGGAGAAAACTGACTCCAATTCCCAGCAACTGTCCCATTCTCATTAAATTTTTGCTTCTTTGACCACATATCAAGAGACGGATAAAATACCTGCTCTGATGCCCTTTTTCTAACCAAAGACTCATCTGAGGGAAGAATTTCAGAATTCACCACACTATCAAATATCTGCTTGTGAATAGGTAAGCCAAGGTACATGACCTGGTTTGATGGGAGCAATCTGAAATAAGATGGGCGCAGGTTTTGCAATGCTACTCCCTGAGAGTGAAAGCTTTCAACCAGATCAACAATATTTCTGAATATATGTAACCGCTCAGCTTTGCTTACATTTTGGTTCCCACCTTTCAACCATTCTCTTAGAGTCACACCATTGCAGTCAGACCCGTCAGATCTTGGCACAGCAGCACTATAAGAAGAAGACTTCTCAGTTTCGGAACCAAAACTCAATGATACATTAGAATCCATCTGAGTAGTACCAATGCCAACTTTCATCTGATTCTGTTCTCTAAGGTCAACATGGAAGTAGTCAGAAGATGGACCTTTACATATAATACCCTTACCCTTTAATGTATGCTTAACAAAATACTCAGAAAATCCTGACTTGGATATAATTTTTGTTCGTGTTCCTTCATGAACATCACCTGCACCCGCTTTCTTTTCAGCTGTTGTCAAGTGTTCTATGACTTTGCTCTGATCATCACTGAGTGATTTTTTAGCTAATAATTCTGGAAAAGATGTGGACCCAATATCCTCCCAGGCATTAGAAGTAGCCAGAACATTATTTCTGTACCCAGTATGGTTTAGTGAATTTCCTGCTCCTGAAGCACTAGTTGGCTGATAAAGATGCAGCCACTGGTTCTGCCTATTATAAATTTCCTCTCGTCTGTTCGATGTACCTATATCTAAACTTGAGCCATTGTAACTTTTCACTGTCAATTCTTCAACCATGAAACCATCATCACCCAAAAAACAGTCAGCAAGTGGATGTTCTGACGTAGTTGCATGAGTGATAGTTTCTACAACATTTTTACCCTGTCGAATATCATCATATTCCTGAGGTGGGATCTGGGAGTAATCATCTTCAGCAGATGCTAGAATTTCTTGGGGTTTGAGCAATGGACAACTTTCAGGTTTCAGTGAATACTCATCCTCTTTACTCTGATGTTGAGCACCTTCAATCACCTCCAATGACGTTACCTCATCAACCACTTCTTCATTCATGCTGCAAAACTGACTTCATTCAACTTGCACAGCCACTGGCACGAAGTTAACAAGCACCACATAAACTACTTATAAGTCATATGCTACGGCTAGTCTTTCTTCGTCGCAGCAAATTCTGGTAAACAAAAATTGAAAAAGAACATTAAAACTTAAAAATAAAGTAGATATTAACATAATAATTGCCAACACAAAAAATGAGGTATAAATATGTTATTAGCAGGACTGACGAATGAAATTGCGGCCAAGATGAAACATCTCTGCGAAGGGAATATGTTCGATGAAACATATTTAGCAGTAATACAATCTCATAAGTGGTTCTCCACAGAGTATCTCAACGCTACAGAGAAAAAAAAAATGCACGATAAATTGGCGATTGATCAAATAAAACCCACACCAAATCACGAAACCTGCTGGATTATTTTAAAGTCAAAAAAAGAGATTGCCATCTGAACAGATGAAATTAAGGAAGCAGTGGGGTAAAACAAAAAACACAAACAGAAATGCTTCTTCTAGAAGATAAATTGAATGCAGAGACGGTGGCATCTTATGTGGAGGGGGGGGGGCACAGTGAAGAGAGGGTGAGAGAGAGAAGGGCATACTCGGAGCGCAGAATTGGCAGGCGTTTCGGCATAGAAACGGAAGTATGTAGTACAGAGAAATCAAAAACGGAGAAGCAAGAGGGTCTCTTCCAATTGCGACGAGTCACGCTTGGCATACCCAGAATGAAGAAGATAACGGCGAGGGCCGGGATTCTTTAATTGCTTCCCATCCAACCGCATAAAATCTTGATTTTCATTTAACGGTAACGGGCCCCGTTAGGTAGCCAAAACAGAACAGAATAAAGATGGGGAAAAGGAGAACATAATATAATACTCGTCTCATGTTTACTCAAAAAAAATAAATTAAAAATATTATATATTATATTTTTTAATTTAATTTTTAATATTAACGATATAAAAATATAATATAACTATATTATATAATATGCAATATGTTTTTTTATACTTGTTATCTTCTTTTTAAAAATATATATATATTATGTATGATTATTTTTATACTTAGAAATAAAATTATAAAGAATTCAAATTAAATTATTTGTTTTTATTTGAAAGGTTGAGAACTTCGTTTTCTTCAATTTGCAAAACAGGTCATAAATTTAATGTCATTCATATGTGTTACTGTTATGAATAAAAACACGGGTACTTCTTACTTGCAAATGACATGTGATTTTTTTTAAACAAATATCATATTAATCATCATGTCTACACTACTAAGTGGCATAGCTAGTGTTAGATTTGATTATCAAGATAATTAATTTTAATGATGTTAAATAGTAGAGTAAAAAATTTACATAATATATGCATTTAGTGATCATTGTATCATTTATATGAAAGTAAACTAACTATTTAATGTGTAAGTTAAATATTTTCATGTAGGATTGTCTAAAGAAAGAGAAGTGAGTATTGAAGTGAAAAAATTTATTATCAACATCATGCTCTACTCGAAGATGAAGAAAAGAATGCTCCAAGATTTGTCGAAAATAAAGATGGTGATATCAATGGAAAAAATGTTTGAAGAATTCAAAAGACCAAAAGAAAAATAGAGCTTAAAATTTCTCATCGTTGTTTCTCTTAGGTTATATGGTTGTAAATCTTTGAATATACTTAAACTTGTTACAATCAATCTTGACTCGTTTTCTCAAATTTTATCAAAAGATAGTCCATATTTTTCAAAGTGTTTTTGAATATTTTTCACTTTTAATCATTCATGAGAATTGGCTTAACAGTTTAAGTTTATTGTTTTCTCATGATTTCTCTTGCTAGTAAGAGCTTAAACCATCATGTGGAAATTCTTTGAACCATCATAATAAATGGCAAAATGTAGTGATTCTTTTGAGATACTCCTGAACCTTAACTTGTTTTCTCAAATGTTATCAAAAGAGAATCTATGTTTTTCAAAGTGTTTTTGAACCTTTTTTACTCTTAATCATTCTTGAGAATTGGCTTAATAGTTTTTATGTTTATAGTTTTCTCATAATTTTTCTTGCTGGCAATAGCTTGAATCATCATGCAGAAACTCTTGAACCATCATAGTAAATGGCAGAATGTAGTGATTCTTCTAAGACACTCTTGAATGATCACGTTGTCAACGTGAACATTCATCATGCATCATAAGCTTAAATTGAATTTCTTATTCACACAATGATAGTTTAAGATAATTCTCTTACATGATTAAGTAAGCTTTTCAAAACTTAATTTTGATATGTCAAGTGACTTGAACCATCATCCCAAACTACTTGGACCTTCAAGTTTCTGGATTTGTGAGTTTGAAATACTTGAACAATTAAGTTGTTTATCTTGATAGTTCATTGTGTTTGAACTTACATTTGACAACACACAATAAATGACCAATAGGAAACTCTTAATCATTCATTGAGGTTCCATATCTTAGAAACTTATGTTAGTCATATTAGCTTAAACGATCAAGTTGACTAACTTGAAGGTTCAAATTCTGACAAGTGCATTTAATGTAGTTGATAAATGGCAAGTTTAGCAGAATAACGGCTATATTTTGCTTCTAACAGCTAG
This sequence comes from Adenanthera pavonina, assembly GCA_026686845.1. NCBI lineage: Eukaryota > Viridiplantae > Streptophyta > Magnoliopsida > Fabales > Fabaceae > Adenanthera > Adenanthera pavonina. Next base: position 20,767,338 of record JAIVEN010000022.1, on the reverse strand, counting down.
ACTAGCTTGGAAATCTATAAATAGAACCTTATTAAGGTTGGGATGAAACTAATCTAAGTGTATTAAGCTCTAGAATGCTAATACATTGAATCAAAGTCTTATCTATCATACTTAGATCGGTTGTTGTGCTTCAATGTTCTTATCCACTCTTGTAAGTGAGAGCTTATCATTTGTAATCTTTGTTTCTCTGTGAGAGAGATTCTCTAGGTGAGATATCCTATAGGGATTACTCAATGTTGGGTTACCTTGAGGAGATTTATAATCACACTAGGGAAGGTGTGGGAGAGTGACAGACTTAGTGAAGAAATCTGAGATGTATTAAGGCTTCACAAGTGTACAGATTAAACTTGTGAGATATAGTAGAGAAATCTTAAGTGGTGGTTTGGAAAGTGGATATAAGTCAAGTGATAAGGCTAAACCAAGATAAATCTTTTGTGCATTAATCTTCCTTCATCTTTTCATATTATCCTCTGTTCATCCATGGTTTGATGCATCTCTTTGTGTGTTTAGGTTGTTCCTCATAAAGGCAAAGATTTTGTAATACCCAATTTATCCTTCTCTTGGGTGACCAGCTAATCTAACAATTAGAATCTCATGCCACCCAGGATAGTTTATAATTTCTTTTACCAATAAGATAGGAGTCACTTGGTATGGAGAAAATAAGGGGGAAAGTTAAATTTTATGAGAAGTAGATCAATGACTATAATTTAATTAAAAACTTATGGCGACAAAATCACACCTACATCATGAAACTTTGTTAGGATTTCCTCATAAAAGATGAATGCCCTTTGGGTGAAATGCATGAAGACTAAATATGGATGTGAGAATGGTCTTTGGCCAAGGGTCACGTAAAAAGAATGTTGCCTTGCATGCATGGAACAGTATTATGAAAGTTTGGTGGGATTCCTAAGCTAAAGTCAATGATTTTGTTCTTCCCTCAAATCAATAGGATACACAACAATAGAGACCCTTCTTTCCCCATTGTATTGTTAATAAATTAAGATGGTAATCCCAGACAATCAAGATAAGGATAAATTCTATTAGAGGTTAACAAGAGATGAGAATTTCTCAGTGAAAGTGGCTTACTCTTTTCTCTACTCTCTAACTCTTTTGTAGTTTTGGCATGGTATGGAGGAAAATATGGAGGTGGCCTATCCTAGAAAAAATCAAACTCTTCTTTTGGGAGGTGATCATGAGAGGCTTCCCTCAAATTATTTCAGAGCTAAATATGGCCTTACTATGAGTGCCCTTTGTCCTTTCAAATATAATAGTAAGGAAACTATCCTCCATATACTGAGAGATTGCAGTATTGCAAAGAGAGTGTAGGAGTATTATGTGAATCCTAACCTGTTATCTGACTTCTCATGCCTTCATTTGTAGGATTGGCTCAATTGGAATTGTACTATAGACGCTAGTAAAGATAGTTTTAACATATGACCTTAAAGAAATTATTGGCCTACATTTGCTAGACTCTATGGGCCTCTAGATGTTGAGGTGCAATTGAAAGTTTAAGAAGAATAGTTGAAGAAATTATTCATATTTGTGTGCACCATGTGATGGATGATGTCATGGCTAGGAACTTCAAATGCAAAATTTTTCAAGTGGATGATCATGAGAATTGCATATGATCCCCCTCCAATAGGCACCTTGAATGTTGATGTGGACAGTTCAGTGGACATGTTGCTTATGCCAATGTCATTTGCAAATTAGAAGGACAATAGATTCTGGGATTTACATATCGATTAGGGTATATGGCAAGCACAATGACAGAAATCTCAACTTTGGCAAAGGCATTGTAGATCTATTTCCAACAAGGTTTCTCAAAGGTGAACATTTATTCTAATTCCTTAGAAGTAATTAATCTCATATTAAGAGAGGGAGCTTGCAATCTTCCCATGAGGCAAGAAATCCTCCATATCAAGATGATATTACTGCAAAATGAAGGTTTTAACCTTCCACATAGATTTCAAGAAATTCTTGAAGAGCCTTAGCCATATGGGCCTCAATTAAAATTCGGTTCAATTAAATATGTAGTATAGTAGCACAAACATATGTCATTTTATACTAGAGCAACTCAAACTATCCTAATTAATTAGTCATGTAAAATGTAAAACACTAAATGATGCAATTAGGGGGATTTGATTTCAAAAAATAAAGAGATGCTAAATTAAACAAGCAAAGAAATTAATTAGATAATGAAACAAAACATTAGGAAACAAGAGAACTAACTAATGCAAACATGTGGAATGTGGAACCCTAAATGTTGTTAGAGTAAAGGATTGTCAGCAAGGGCATTCTAGTGTGTTGTAGATTCTTATCCAAGACTTGTATCCTTTGATGATGCTATGTGAATCGATAGAAACATATAAAGTGTATAGCTAACCTAATAACAAAAGTTTCATAAGGGAACTGGGGCAAGCTACCATGAGATAAAAGATCTTCTTTCTAATGAAATTTGATTCAGAATTATGATATATTTAAGGTCCAATATTGAAATAATTTCATAGGTTTTCACTTTACTTGTGTTTAACAAACAATTCAAAATGCTTCAACTTTTTTAGAACAAGTCCAAGTCAAATAGCAATATTTCGAAGCACTTCTTTTTACATTATTTTAGAAACCCAATGACTCAATTGTATGGATATGTAAAATATAGGATTTCCAATCCTATTAGAAAAAAGAGGAAAACATATACTCGATTTCAAGTGAGTTCTATGAAAATCTTGGTACATCTGCTTCCAAATTTCCTAACGAAGGTAGACAAAGTCCTCCAAGAAACAATATTTACATTATCATTACTCAAATTTTGGTGCACATCTAGCTAAGCTACTGTTGGAGCTCCAAAATTTTGAAATTCTATCATATTTGAGGTTTAATCACCAGTCACCATCCGTCTTCTACTAGGCAATCCAATAAGTTGTGAAGTGTTGATTCTTGTCCTAACCCCCCCCCCCCAAAAAAAATTGTTTTGGGCAATCACCATTGCTTTAAACTCCTCTCTTACAGATGAGATTGTTGGTAGGGAATCTATTGTTGACAACAAGCCAAAGAAAATGTTTAATCTTCTCCAAAGCCTCTTATATCCATATCTTCCTCCATATGGTGGGTTGCTCCCTTTATTGATCTTTGTTTAAAAGCTTTTACACTGCATTGATTGAGAAACGGCTATCATTCAAGTCTTTCCATAGCATTTTTTAGGACTTCTGCCAATGCAATAAGACTAACTTAAAGAATCTTTGGGATCACCCTTGGCTATAACCATGTCCTAGTTGTCATGTTACAAATCCAAATATTATCATTGAGAGGTAGGATGTGTTGAACATACTTGATTAACAGTTGTTCAAGCATATGCTACTTATCAAAGCCAAAAGACACATTTTCTCCATTACCTATCTACCATTCTAGGTCCATAATGAAGGTATCCTAGATTTTCCCGATGCTCCTCGTAGTCAAAAAGACATTTTTCATGTTGTGAATATGAGGCATTAACTTACTCCCACACTTGTACTTTTCTCTCAACACCAAGTTTGTCAAACTTGCAAGTCAACTTGGTTGACTCAATAAGTTGACTTTTTCAACTCAAAAGATGTTGTTAGCTTACTGCCAAACTTTCTTCTTTGTAGACTTAGAACTAACTTGATGCTAACTTGCCGAGATTCAGTTAATCGATTGAACTTGTGCATATTGAGCAAGTCATATTTGATGTTAAATTTAAAGATGATGTGATGTGACGTGACAAAACAAGAGTCGGTAATGTTAAACTGAGGACCCATAAAATGAAAAACAACATTAAAATTTTGTTCATATAGATGTTTATTATATATATATAGAATTTCTTAATGTAAAAAATAATAAAAGAATTGTAGGCTTAGCTATGGAAATCTAACTTTAACTTATGCAGTGCTAAATTTAATGGTAAGACTAAATATTTGGAAAGAAATGTTAACAAATGGACACATTTTAAGTTTAATTTTATATAAATGATAAAATTAAAACTATTTTTATGAAAAATATTTATATGTGAAATATATTGGATATGTTAAGTATTACTATGAATATGGGCTATTAATAATTTTTAAATTTAATTATTTCAATGGTTTTATATATAAATTTAATGTAATGAAAAATTTTATGTTTGGTATTTTAAATTTATGGAAAAGGCTTTGTTAGGAAAGAAAAAATCCACTTGGGTGATTTCTGCGTCTCGAAAGGATTAGTTTTTTATTGTCGGTTGAGAAGTACTCTTGATAAGCACCCAAAAAAGAATTTATTTTAACTAAAATGATTTAGATTATAATTTTAAAAATTTTCATTTTATTGTATAATTATTTATTTATATATTTTAATTTTAATAATTATTTATTAATATAATTAAACTTTTATGAGTTTGTGTTGCTCATACGAGTTTACATGAAGTTATGAGTTTGATAACTTTATTCAACACTTTCACCCACATAGAATCTTTTTAATTTATTAGGCCCAACAAAGTTAATTTTATAATGAAAGCTTTATTGAGATTTTTCAAATCCTTTACTCTAATGCCTCTCACTTTTTTTTTTTCGTTAGCACCTAGTATCCTAAATCTGCCTCACTTAAGCTGTGAGGACTTCAACGGGGTCCAAACTAATCCAGATTGAGATATCATAAGCACTGCAAGAATGAGCACTTTTGACCACTTGCGCTGTTGGGTTCCTAAGACTTAAACTCAAAACCTCTGATTAAACTAAAATTACTTTTACTAGTAGATCCAAGCACTCGTGGTTAATGCCTCCCACTTCTTTTGTTGGTAATGATATTGCTTCAAGCTACTACTTTCACCTAAGGAACCATTACAAATGAAATTCTTGTTTCCTTCCCTTTTTAAGTTTCAATGACACAATAAGCATGAGCATCATTCGCATCATATAGCTTGGAAGAGTGGCAAGAACTGATTTGAGAAGAACATTCCTATTAGCAATATTTAGTAATATCCCCTTCCAATATGATAGCTTTTTTTTTTTTAATCTTATCAACTAAAAATAAAAATTTTCAGTTGATTTGATTTCCATGTTTATTAATTAAAAAGGTGCAATTTTAAAATAAATTTATTAATAACAGCGAAGAAAAGTAAAATTATAAAAACAAATATAATAATGACATTTTTATTTTCCTATTAATAACACTTAAAAAATGAAATCTCGAGAATTTGTAATTGACACTCATATTTTTTTAGTCACAATCTTGTATATTTAAGACACTCGTACAATTATTTTTGTAGATTTATACTATATTGAAAGAAATGTACATATCATATTTTTTAATGTATAACATGTTTTTGCTGGCCTAAAAAGTATAGTTTATTTTCAAAAGTAAATTAGATGAGTGTTACATCTGTTGGCCTCGGATGTATAATATGTTTTTGTCGGCAAAAAATATATATATAATCTATTTCCAAAAATAAATTAGATGAATATGTAGATCTTCTGGCCTAAGATTTTAGGGCATAGCATTTGTCGTGGCTTCTCGTGGTCATAAGTGACAAGAAATTATTGAATATTCTTAGAGTATTATATTCTTTATACTTTTTAATAGAAAAATTATATTAAATAAATTAATAATTCCTTTTATCTTTTTAATTAAAAAATTCAATTATATTTTTTCTCTTTTTATTTTTGTGTGCACTTATTTTCAACTTTTTTATTTTTATAAAAATATAAATCTAACCTAATATATGAATAATGTAATAACTTTTCTAATAAATATCAATATATAATATTATTTTGCAAAATATATAATATATAATATAAAATCCATAAAAATTAATATGTCAATATATTTTTTTTTACCAAAAGTGTCAATATAATTGTATACGATTGGCCAAAAAATATATAATTATATATGATATCATTAATTTTTTTAATTTTTTTACCACTGAATAATACTTTCATTGATACTAAAATCAAAGAATTACGAGCCAGTCCATACATCTAAAGCAATTACCAAATAAAGAGCTATCAGTGTATCAAAAAAAAAAAAAACAGCTATGAGTACTACTAAAAGAAACAACTAAAAACTGAGATAAAAAGCCAACAAAACTACCAGTATGCCATTAGGATATGAAGTTATCCAAAGCCGATGCTGCCGTTGGTATGGGCACACGGATGAAGTTCTTATCCCGTGTCATCATTTCGAAGCAATTGAGAAAGAGCATCTGAATCTCCTCCCATTCTAGCCAACCTACAAAAAATAATAATAATAATAATAATCATGAATTTTTATTTTTTTTATTTAAGCATTTTTAGTATTGAATTTTAACTAATTTTGTGTGTTTTAGATAATATTTATATAATTAGCCTTGATTTTGAATGAATGGGAATTTTGAGATAATTTATGAAAATTATACTTTAATTTAATTATTTTAACCTTCCAAATTATTCTAAGGATTTAACTCTTCTTATTTTATTTTATTTAATAATTATCAATATAATTTTGAGTCATTTGTAATTTAATTGGAATTAAAGAAATAATTAAAAATTAACCAACTTAGAGATAAAATTGTTAAAGAACTTTGAAAATATATTTTGAAAGTTTTTATTTTCCTTATTTTTATCATTCTAATTCATAATGTTCTTCTAAATTGAGCTTAAATATCAAAATTTAATTTAATTTATATTACATTTTATTTTATTAGGAATACAATCTATTTGATATAATAATTTCTTGTACATTATGATTCATAAAGTTAAAAATTTTAAAGGACATTTTAGTTATTAAAATAAAAAATTTTATTTTTTTAATTTTATTTTTTTTATTATTATTTATCTATTTATATCTGACTTTAATTTTAGTGATTTATATTTCTATCCTTACTCCGTTTTCACTCAACCTAACCCGCCCTAGGTTCTATTTTACTTTAACTTCGGACAGCTCTCATCCTCATTTTACTCTCAACAGTAGCCGCTACACCCCTTCCTCTTCACCTCTCCTCCATATACCTTCCTCTCCTCTCGTGGCTGTCCGTCTCGTCTCTCTCAACTACCTTCACAACCTCTACCTTCCTCCAATTCTCCCTTCCATTTTCGGTCACTCCCATCCATTTTGAATTTGTGGTTTTTTCAGATCTGGAAATTTTGAATTTTATATCCCAATTAATATTGTTTTGATTAAATCATTGGTTAATGACATAATCTAAGTAATACTAAGTGTAGTCTAGCATAATTGGGATTTTAATTATCTAATTAGATTAAATTAGGTGATTATTTCTTAATTTCTAGAAATTAATAAACTCAATTAGTATTAGGATTAATTTTAATTAATTAGATTATATTAGATTAATTCTAGGTGATTAATTAACAATTGCAAGCATCTAGAATTAATTGATTATTTAGATTATACTCAAAAGTAATTTAGTATTTAATTTAATTTAATTAGTTTACTTTAATAAAAAACTTCCACATTTCTAAATTAATTGAATTTAAGCTAGAACAGGTTTGAGTTACTTGTCAAACCCATGAATAATCTACATTTTTTATAATTAAACTCTTGCTTACTTTTTAATTCTTGTTTATTGTTTAATTTGTTTTAGTTAATTGTTTGTTTTAATTTGGCTCAATTTTGAAAACAAATCCCCCAATTGTGATAATTCTGTTTAGATACATCACTTAGATAAGCTAATTAGAATTAATCAATTTTGCTCCAGTGTGAACAATCTGGGGTTGCATCAATATACTTCGTTCATAATTGAACCCTAGCTAATGAAAGCCTATGCAACTAAGGCTTATCAAAAACCTCATTAAAGAATGCCCCAGAACAAAGGACATCCTCTAACAACCATCGCCATTTCTAGCAACATCTCGCAGTGTTCCTTTTACTAACATATCCAAATAACTCAACACAATCTAGCTCAATGATAACTGAGGAATACTTAGTAGCTAACTAGAGGGATTTTTGCAAAGCATGTAATCGAGCAGCAAAACTAGAATCAGCTACAACTCTTCCTTGCTAGCCACCTAAAAAATTACCATGACAATCTCTACGAATAATACCTGTACCACCCCTATTGGAAGAAGGGAAATAGGAACCGTCATAATTAATCTTGTTTACATCCTATAGGGGAGCATGCCATATAGAGCATTTTTCATGTTGCGCCAAGTCATCATCAGTCTGAAAAGAGGTCACTAGCTTCCCAAAAATTCATGAAAATGTGATGCCACCAACGAAAGCACATGAGCAGGGTCCACCTTATCCTAAACACAGTGCTACAACACGATTTCTATAACACCATACTTTTTTATATTATTTCTCATATATTATAACATATTTAATGTCCAAAAAAGCTATTTTAAAAGCTTGAATCATTAAAGGAATCAAACCAGAAAATGGAAAAATTCAAAGTTACTAATCATTTGGTATCATATTTTTCTGGCTGAAATTTGAAAAATTATAATTAATTTCACAAAAATCATATGAAAGTGATTCAAGTCTTTAAAAATAGTTAAAAACATTATTTATATGGAAAAAATATGCAACTTAAATTTTAACACACCAATTGATATAATATTTTGACCAAAGTTTACTATTTAAATGGTCAAAATAGAAATTTCAGATTTTCTGGCATATTTTAAAAAATTCGTACATCTTAACATACTTATCCAAAAGTCCATAACAACAATATGGTAACAAGATTTCATCATAGAAACATCATGAAAGAACATAAAGTGAGAAATGAAACTTTGCTACCTTATAGAAATCCTCTGGCTATATTCTTTGCTTCCTATGATTCTATTAGCTTTCTTAAACTTCCTCAAGTCTTAAAACATCACCAAATATAGCTAAATCAACAAAAGCAAAGGGTTTCCTCATAAAGTCTATTTGAATCCTAAAAATTTATATAATTTATCTTTTCCTTTTCTAAGATTCCAACACTTATTCTTAAGGTTTTCCACCTTGAGGAATCTATTTTTAATATCAAGTTCATGAAAATCGAATTCTTTCCTACCCTACTTGACTAATCAAAAATAGGGCATCAAGGGGAAGAAGTATTTGTTTTTTTCCAAAACTTGTTCCAAACGTTCCTAAACTTACTTTTCTTGCAATTTCTCACACTTTCTCTTGAGTTTCATGCAAGATAACACTTTTTTCCCCAAATCCTTGCCTTGGTCGAAACTGAACTTAGGGAGGAGGAGAAGAGAACTTTGTCAAACTACTTCAAAATTATCACAAAATTGAACTATAATTTACAAAAGATCAAGAGGAAATATTCTTACATTTTTTCCTTGAACTTTTCTTCTCTTTTTCCCTTTCTTCTTCTCCTTCTCATTGCTCCCTCCTGTCTCTCAATATTTCAGCAGCTACTCCTCTCTTTTCCTTATGCCTAAGTTGGCCAAGTGAGGTAGCATTTATAAAAATACCACACCAATCAAATTTTGAAATTTATGGCTTTTTGAACCTTTATGAAAAATCAAGAATTAATAAAATACTATAATTTCCTTATGTGCAGTATATCTAGTCACCGCTTTAGGGGGAGAGAGAGCAAAATCATGCATATTTTTCTTAGTCCAACTATGTTCTATACCAGTTTGCTCTATGTCTGAATAGATAAAGTTACTTTTGAAGTATTTTGTTACTTTTATAGATACATAATATAACTACATTTAGATCTACTTTTAATTTAATATCTTGTTCCAAACAGTATAAATATGTAGCCCACATTTCTTTTTACTTTTTTTACTTTTTATAGGCCTACAATGCCTTTTTTGTGTTTTTCTCACAATTATACTAATTTGTCAATTATTTCTTTCCAAATCGATTCCTTTAGACCGAATACATTGTTCCATTGGGTCCAGCATATCAAAAGATCCATTTTGACATAATTTTTTTGAAATTATGAAATTGCCCCTATGAGGGTCAAAATGCAAATAAATATTCTTTAAGGTCATTTTTTATAATTTTTCCCAGTGATCAAATTGCAAATGATTTTTCTTGCAGAGACCATTTTGCAAATTTATTTTTCTTTTTGCCCTCACATAAAAACTTGCTATTTCACTGCTTTTCTATCATATCCTGAATCTTGGATTTTTCCATATCTTTATACATCTTATATTATTAAAAAAATTCAAGATATTATATTTCTCTCCCTTAAAATAAATTTCATTCTCAAAATTTAAAACATACCTTATGTAAATCGCTTTGGATATTGCTGCTTCATGTTAGCTTCCATTTCTCAGGTTGCTTCATCTGGAGTTAAGCATTTTCAGATGAACTTTACTAGAGGTATATATTTGTTCCTCAGCTTTTTGACTTGATAGTCAATGATTTTCTTAGGCTTTGCCTCATAAGATAAATTATCTTGCAAATCAATATGTTCATATTCTATAACATGTGAAGGGTCTGATTAAATACTTTTTAAACTGAGAAACATGAAATACATCATGAATCTGACTCAAGTTAAGGGGAAGAGCTAATTTATAAGCTACAAGTCTAGCTTTAGAGAGTATTTCAAATGGTTTTATATACTTTGGACTAAGCTTTTTAGTTTTAATTGATCGATCAATCTCAGTTATAGGAGATACTTTGAAAAATACATGATTTCCAATCTTAAATTCTAACAACTTCCTTCTTTTATTTAAGTGACTTTTTTGTCTATTTTGAGCCGTCAACAATTTCTTTTTTATCATCTCAATCTATTTGGAGGTTTGATCAACCAATTCATGACCCAACATTTTCCTTTCATTAAGCTCTATCCAACATAATGGTGACCTGTACTTTCTACCATACAGTGCTTTATATGAAGTCATTTGGATACTGGAATGGTAACTATTATTATAAGCAAATTTAACCAATGGTAAATACACATCCCAGTTCTCTTTTGTCTCTAATACATAGCCTCTTAACATATCTTCTAAAGAATAAATAGTCCTTTTCGTTTGACCATTCATCTTTGAATGATAAGCTATACTAAATCTCAACTTGGTTCCTAAGGTTTATTGTAATGATTTCCAAAAATTAGACATAAACCTTAGACCTTTATCTGAAACAATACTATTCGGCATACCACATAACCTCACAATTTCTTTGATATATAACTTTGCCAACTTGTCTAATGTATATATTGACTTAATTGCCAAAAAGTGAGCCGACTTTATCAATCCATCTACAATTACCCATATAAATCATTTCCAGAAGAAGTTCTTTGTAAACCCATTACAAAATCCATTGAAATGTTATCCCATTTCCATTCAGGGATTTTGAGAGGTTGCAACATACTTGATGGCTTCTGGTGTTTAGTCTTTACCTCTGGCATACTAAACATTTGGCCACATACTAAATAGTATCATTTTTCATTCCAGGCCACCAAAACAACTTTTTTCAAATTATGATACATTTTCATAATACTTGGAGGAATATAAACATGCTTACTTGATGCATTGTACTTTCTTGGTTTTATTATAAAAAAATATATATAGGTTGGGAGGGAGCATTTTCTGTAATTAATTTGCTTATACTTTAACTCACCTCATTTTATTATGAAAAGTTCTGTTGCTTGGTCTTAATTTGCTAAAGAGAGCAAATAATGTTTCAACATCTCTTTTTGATTCTAAAGGAAGAAGGTAACAACTCTTCAACTCAAAGATACCTCTTGTGATGTGTGCATATCATGATCATATTAACAACAAGCATCATAACATTTGGTATCACAATAGTTTCAAACAATAATTTGTATTAGTTTTGATATCACTGACAATTAATATCAGTTTTGATATCAGTAACAATTGATATAATCTGAACATGCAGTGCTTAATAAGTTTTGATGATGATTTACATTTCAACTTGTACTTTTATATGTGCTTCAAACAACCCTAGATATCTGTGCTTACTAGTATAACCTCACAAATAGGGGGTTCTTATTATAGGAAAATTTTTCTTCAAACATTTTTGTTGATGTCGAATAGGGGAAGAAATTGTGGGAAAAATATGCATGTGTTTAATCTGAAACTATCTAAAATGAATTGCATCATATTTGCTCATTATCATTTAGCATCTTTTTCACTAGTGATTTATCATCATAAAAAAAAGAGGAAATTGTTAGGTTTAATATAATATAAGTTTTGATGAAGATAAATGTAGAATAATAAAGACAAATATATCATATTTATCATATATATATATTATTCCTAAAAAAAGTAAAATGTGTATTAGCATGTGATTAACTATATTTATAATGTATATATCATGCTATGTACTATTATATCAACTGTGCTTTTATATTGTATAATACAAGTTAGATATATAAATTGAACTAACTACTTGGTTTGTAAGTATAATATATTAAATATAGGATTGTTCAAGAAGGAATAATGAGCATTAGAATAAAGAAAGGAAAATCAACATCATGTCTCACTCAAAGAAGAAGAAGAGAAAGGGTGCTCTAAGAATTAAAGATCAAAAGGGAGCATGCCAAGAATGGAATGACCAAGTGAAAGTGAAACTTAATTTTTGAAAATCTAGCTATTAGATATATTTTATTTTCACTTCGATCTTGAAGTGGTTTAATCTTTGAAATTTACTTAATCTTATTATCATGTTTTAAATGAGTTAGATTAAGTAAATTTGATGTTAGCATGTGGTAGAATTGAGAAATATTGGTTAAGAGATGAATTTTACTTATAATTCATGTTTATTTTGTGTAAAATTCACATTTTGCTTGTTAAAATTTGAAGTTACAGAGATTTTGTCTCTGATAGACATATTTTGAATCTGAAACTTCAATTTTGGGTTAAGTATTATTAGTAAAAGCGTGTAAAAGTCACAGAGGTTTGAACATACCTCTAATAAATGAATTTCGGTTTCTAAAATTTGAATTTTAAAGTGTATTGTGAAAACTTGAAGCAATTATTTAAACCCAATAGATGCACTTTCAATATGAAAATTCGCTTAAACTAACATAAGACATCTTTTGCAAACTCAAAATTTGAATGTCACTTTATAATAGACGAATTTCAAGATTCAATGTTAAATATATAACTATGCTGACTCTACAAAATTCAAATTTTGGTATGTCAGATGCATTTAATATGGTTGACAAATGGCTCTTTTTGCAGAGTAACAATTAGAACTTGTGTCTAATGGATATATCTTATGTCTAATGTCTATTTAAGTCACAAATCTATAATAGAATCTTATTTGAACTTATGGGCAACAGATTAAATGAGTTTTGTGCTAAAATGCTGCTCCATTAAATAAAACCTTTCTGTGTTAGCATTTATAGTTAAACTCACCTCATTAGAGTAAAATTTTAATGTATTATCTACTCTAAAAGAGAATTTCCATTTTGTAATCATTATTTTCTATAATTTCTGGGTAGTTAAGTGTGGGAAAATACTAGGAGAAATTACACATCTTGTAAAGGTATGGGAAGAGTGGCTTCATAAGTGCTTATTGAAACATGTGAGATGTACTAAGACTTCATAAGTGCCCGGATCAAACTTGTAAGATATAATGAAAATTTCAAGTGGTAACTTAAGTACTGGATGTAGGCTAAATGATTGGGCTAAACTAGTATAAATTTTTATGTATTGCTCTTCATCTTCTTTCTTAAATTGTTTTACTTAATTCTCCTTGTTCATTCCTGTTCTACTGCATCTCTTGGTGAAATTGAGTTACATTAAAAGAAGGTGAAAATCTTGCATCACCCAATTCACCCCCCTCTTATGTGACCAGCCAAATCTTACAAACTTATCTACTTGTTGAGCTTGTTTCAATACCTTGTAAAATTTGTTGCCAATTTTTGTCTCACACAACCTGAGAGATAAATTCAAATCTCGAAAATCTTCAATTAATTTAATTTCATAAATCATCATATGAGCTATGTGAATGGCTTTTTAGCTTAAAGCATTGGTCAAAACATTTGCCTTTCCTAGATGGTACTTAATCGAATGCTTATAATCTTTAAGCAATTTCATCCATTGTTATTGCCTCGCATTTAGTTCTTTATGATCTTCTAAATACTTGAGGCTCTTGTGGTCACAAAATATCTCCATGGTAGTACTATAAAGATAATGTCTCCATATATTTAGAACTATAGCCGTAAGTTCTAAATCATGCGTAGGATAGTTTTCTTCATGTGGTTTCAATTGATGAGAAGCATAGGCTACAACTCTTCCATCTTGCATCAACACACTGTTGAATCAAGTGTTTTGATTATTCCAAATTAACCTTCAAGAGCTTGGAATAGAGATATCAGAGGTGCACAAAAGGTTTCAAGTGAATGAATTCTAGAAAAATTAGTGCAAGAATAGATGTAGAATGTTTAGTAATATTTAATTTGAGTAAAAGACTTTGATTTGGTGAAAATATATTTTAAAACCTTGATTCTATGTTAATTCATGGAATATTTGAAAAACATCCACCAGCAGATGAAGCTTGAAAGGTTTATATTGATCTGTTAATTCAAAAATTCGAACTTTGACTTTGGAAATTCAAATTTCGTATTGAAAATGAACAAGTCTGAAAAGAGACTTCTCTGACAGACGAATTTTGACTTGAGAAATTTGAATTTCGATACGTGTCTGAAAAGAGCTTTCTCTGACAGATGAACTTTGGTTTTTGAAAATTTGAATTTAAGATAAAATGCAACTTATGAAAATTGAAAAATTTGTCTGAGAATATGTCAAAGTTCATCTGAAACCAAGTTTAATTAGGGCTTCAAAATTGCTCACTGATAGATGAACTTTGAACATGAAAATTTGAATTTTAGAAACAAAGCTTGTTAGTCTGTTATAATGATATGTTGACATGCGAATGATAGTATTCAGAAATTTGAACTTTAAAGTAAGTTTGAAAAGAGGTCTCTCTGACAAACGAACTTTGCCCTTTGAAAATTTGAATTTCGAATTGATAAACTATTATACCTCATTGAACCAGCTTCTGACAGACGAATTTTGGGTTCCAAAATTCAAATTTCAAAGGCACTGTAGCAAAATGAAATTACTGTTCACACTTAACAAAAATACTTTCAACATGAAAACTCGTATGTTCCAACATAGAATCATTTTCTAAAGATGAAAATTTGAATTTTGCTTCATAACAGATGAACTTCGAGAGTTCAACGTTAAAGGCTATAGCTTTCAGTTTTTGTGAAATTCGTCTGTGGACCAACTGAAATTCGAACTTCGAGTGTCAGAAGTATTAAATGTGGTTGATAAACGGACAGTTTCTCAGAGTAACCGTTGGGTAACATCTCTAATGACTAGATCTTGTCTCTAACATATAGTTGGGGCAGAAATTTATAAATAAAACTTCATTTGAAGATGTGGGTAATGATTTTAACTTTGTATATATGAAACTCTGTCAAATCATCTACTCAAAGTCTCTTACTCTCATATACTTCATTCTTTGTACTTTAACTTTCATATACACTCTCATTAAAAGAGTTATTCATTGTAAACAATCTTATCTTCATCTGGAAGAAAGATTTTCTTGTGAGGGGATATCACAAGGGATTAGGGAAGCACTTGGTGAGAGTGCAAAGAGAGAAAGTGTTAGCTCTAGAAATAGAGTATCAACGTTGTACTATGGCATTTGCAAGAAGCCCACTGAATTCTTGCAGAATAGTGAAAAATCTCAAGTGGTGACTTGGGGACTGGACGTAGGTCAAGTTGAGAGACCGAAGCAGGATAAATATCTGAGTCTTCTCTTCCCTACTACTACTTTTACTGTTTATTCATTTATACTCTGTTTCACCATCACCCTTTGCTTTCTTCACTTTTTTGACGTTTTGCAGAAAAATTTTTAATCTTCTCGATTCACCCCCTCTTAGGAAGCCAGCTTATCTAACACACACAACCTAATCCATACTTACTAGTATTTGTATGAACCACATAAGATTTTTAAGGATTATATAGGATTAACACAGGGGAAGAAGTTAATCTAAGTTTTAATTCATGAAAAATCTTTTCGCAATTTTTATCCCATACAAAAGGTTTTTCTTTTCTAGCCAATCTTGTAAGCAGCAATGCAATTTGAGAAAAGCCCTTAATAAATCTTTTATAATAGCCTACTAAGCCTAGGAAACTTGTTATCTATGTGACAATTTTGGGCCTCTCCTACTTTAGGATTGCATTTACTTTGCTAGGATCTAATATGACCTCATCCTTGGAGATAACATGCCTCAAAAACCATACCTTAGTGAGCCAAAACTCAAACTTACTAAGCTTAGCATATAGGCTCTTTTCTTTCAACATTGTTAGAACAATTCTCAAATGCCCTGCATGCTTTACTAAAGATTTGGAGTACACTAAAATGTTATCTATAAAAACCACAACAAGTCTATCTAGATATACCCTGAAAATCTGATTCATATAGACCATAAAAATCATGGGTGCATTCATATGACCAAATGGCATAACTAAAAATTCATAATGCCCATATCTAGTTCGAAAAGCAATCTTAGAACATCCTTTCCCTTTACCCAGAGCTAATGGTACCCATATCTTAAATCAATGTTAGAAAACACGCTTACCCTGACCAACTGGTCTAGTAAATCATCAATTTTAGGCAAAGGGTACTTATTTTTAATTGTAACTTTGTTTAGCTCATGGTAATCTATGCAGAGTTTGAGGCTCCTATCTTTCTTTCACAAATAATATTGCAGCACCCTAGAGAGATATACTTGGTTTGATAAATCCCTTCTCCAGTAGCCCTCAATCTACTTCTTTAATTCAACCATCTCATTCGATATCATCCTATAAAGTTCCTTGAAAATTGGAACTATTCATGGCACTAAGATAATAGCAAATTCAACCTCTCATTCTGGGGGTAAACCACTAAACTCCTTTAGAAATACTTCTAGAAATTCTTTTACCATACAAATTTCCTCAACACCCTCTTTTATTCCAACACTTGTAAAAAAAAAAAAACCAAATAGCCCTGACATTCTTTCTAGAAGCATCTATCAACTTGGGTGGTCATCAGAAAATTAAGCTTAGTCTAAGTACTTACGACACTTTGGGGATCTAATAGGATCAAAGTTTTATTTTTATAGTCAAGGAGAACGTTATTAGCAGACCATCAGTTCATTCCAATGATGACATTTATATCAGGAAAGGCATGCAAATTAAATCTATAGTAAGATAATAGTTCTCATACTGGACCACACATTTAAGACACACATAGGAGGTTATAGCTTTATTTCCTGTGGAGGTAGACACATACAAATCATAGGGTAATATTGTGACTACTAGTACCCAACTGCTTAGCACAGTCATTAGATATAAATGAATAGCTAGCACCTAAATCAAATAATGTTTTTACAAGATAATTATTAATACTAATCATACCTTCAATAAAATCAGGCAACTTACGAGCATCTTGTTAAGTGAGAGCAAAGACTCTCCCTTGTGCTTCAGATATGGTGTTGGCCACCTTCATTGTGCAATTCCGAGCATAGTGTCAAGCTTTGCCTCACTTAAAACACATATTTTGACCAGCAAAACAAGTTTTGTGTTCATTAGCCTTTCCACATTGATTACATATTGGTGCCTAAGCATTTCTTTGTACATTCAATCCTCCTCACCTGTCTTCTCCTTTTGGTTTCCTATTATTACCACTCCAGGGCCATTTTCTTTTCTAACTAGTTCTCCTTCATTAGTAGCAATTGTAGCTTTCTTGGTATTGGTTGGTGGAGCAAAGGTTAAAAATTTATGATTCAAACTATTCTCTATAATCTTACTTACTTCAACCAACGCATTAAAAGTTTAAAGCTACATTGGAGCTATTCTCTATCTGATGGCAAGCTTAAGTTCTCTCTCCAACTTTTCCTTTTTCCATCTCTCATCATCATGTTGTTAGAGGTAAGTAGAATATCTAAATAACTAAATAAACACTGTGACATATTCATCCATAAATTGATCATCTACTTGTCTTAACATAATAAACTCGGCTTCTTTCTCATTCCATATTGATCATGGAAAATATGTATCATAGAATTGTTCTAAAAATTTTTCCTATGCCATAGGGATATTTTTGGCTTGCATGATAAACTCTATGTTACGCCACCATTTGTTGACTTCCTTTTCAAGCATATATGTGGCCAATAAAGCTTTCATTTCAGAGTTACATCTCATTAATCTGAAAATTTTCTCTAGCCTTAACACCCAATCTTCTGCAACATGCATATCAAATCTGCCATCAAATGAAGGAGGTTGGTGCTTCCTGAAATTAGCTATCAAATTTTGCTTATTAGCTTGGTCAATAATTGTTCTGGGTACTTGCTCTACCAGTGCAACCTAGGGTATATGCTACTATTGTATTGGAGCCTGCTATTGCATTAGAGGTTGATTAACTCTAACCTCTTGATTCTATATTTGGGCCTTTACAGTACATTGCAATTGTTTTATGGTTTGTTAATGTTGATCCAATTTTTGCATAATAATATGTAATGGATCAACTTGATGCTCCTTCATGGGATCTTGTTCGAAGACTTTTGTCTGAACTTGCCTTCTAGTATGAACCATTTTTATATATAACAATAATCAAATTTATAAACATAGAACAATTGTACTTATAAGATACAAAACATACTACTTTTAATCACATAACACAACTATATACATATATCAATACACATAGCTTCTAACATGCTTCTTACTTTCCTTACATGACTGCCTATATAATACAAATAAAATTGGAACCATTTCAGTTTTCATACACCAATACATTCTTTACAAACAAATCTTTAAGGTGACCTAGAGTGGCTTCCCGCATCATTAGGAGCTTCTTCGGATCTTCCTTAGGATCTCTTCAAGTTCTTCTTCCTATTCTTCAAGTATCGGTCTTGCATCTTCTTCTCTAGTCACTTCCCATTCTAGCCTCAGCCTTTCTCTCTATGCGAGTTCACAAACACATTCTTGCATATTCTCAGGGTAGTCATTTAAAAGTTAAGTCTTAACTGGCCCCTAGTATGGGTCATCATCTAGCAATACATTTATGATGGTATCGACTCATGCCAGTTCAAAGTAGTGTTGGCCATGAGATTCCATGAAATATTTTGCAGCTCTTACATCGTCCAAAAAGGTCAACATTTGGGCAAATAATTATGCAAACTATGAAGATAAAATTTAGTTATGGTTTCTCGAGTCTTGTGAGTATCATCATAAGATAACACAGACTCACCATCATCGAGTCGTGGCTTAGGTCTCATATGTCCCATCTCGATAGTTCGTACATTACTCTCAATTGCGTAAATCATTACACAATCCTCAAGACTTAAGAACACCCAACCTTCCAATTTTTCCTTAATGAGAGTCCAAAATTTGCCTGTAGGAATCTAACTGATTACTATCTCAATACATATCATCTTTGGATACTGCAATCCCTTGTCTACTAGAAAATAATTGACTTATGCTACTTTATTAATAAAAGTAGGGGTCTAGTTTTGGCTTGCATGGTACTTGTCGCATTCCTTAAAACACTTCCTTATTATCTGATAAACAATATGTTTAATATCACGCTATCGAAACTATTCTTTGAATCCAGTAGGAGACCTACCTCATAGTCAACATCTTCTAGAACTTACACTCATTTTTCATGAGATGGATGAGGCTTAATTGGTGTTGGAATAGCCTGTAAAGGTACAACAGCTATTGGTTCTTGCCTTAGCCATGAGGTACATTTTCCAAAATTCAAATCATTAAAGTTTTCTACCAGTACATCATTGGACCCTACACTTTCTTCCCAATCTAGCTAAGGTTGTTCCTAATTCTCAATGAATCCACTACAGATAGATGATGACATCCTGTCTATCATCGAAGCACAATAGCTCATTTAGTTAGTTACTCCAATCTAAAGAAATAATAACTAAACTTAAAGATTCAAACACTCCTTTCACCTGAACCTTTGCTCTGATACAAAAAATGTAATATCATGCTTTTTTATATTATTTTCCATGTATTATAGCATATCTAATGTCCAAATAAGCTATTTTAGAAGCTTGAATAATTAAAGGGACCAAATCAGAAAAATATAAAAAATTCAAAGTTAATGTTCATTTGGTATCCTATTTTTCTGGCTGAAATTTGAAAAATTATAATTAATTCCACAAAAATCATATGGAGGTGATTTTGGTAAAAAAAATATTAAACAACATTCTTTATATGGAAAAAATATGCGACTTAAATTTTAACACATCAATTGATACAGTGTTTTGACCAAAATTTACTATTTAAATGATCAAAACAAAAATTTCAGGTTTTCTGGCCCATTTTAAAAAATTCGTAACTCTTAGCATACTTATCCAAATTAAGTGATTTATAACTTATTGCAAAGATCTATTTGTATAATTTCTAAGAATATATAACACCTAAATGAATGCTCTCCTACGAATAACTTATCTTTATCTCAACCAAGACTACTCTCTTTGGACAGATTTGCATACCAAAATTCAAAACCATTTTCATAAAATATATACATGATTCATACTTATCCAAAATATGTTCTTGACATTACAAGAGACCTAGAGGAACATAATGGCCGCAAAAACATTTCAAAAGACTTAGAGGAATATAATGGCAGCAAAACGAAGCCTCATAAAGGCACATATAATTTTATACAAAATAGTAAGAAAACATAATACAATAACCACTAAAATTCTAATTATCAATAATCTTCTCCTTATATTTTATCTCCTCGGAGGTTTTGCTATCACTTGAACCTAGCAATTTGATACTTGGAGTGATGAAATTATGACAATCCTAGTAGCAAGTTTATTTCAAGCAATTATATCATTTAAATCACATAAAATTCACATTTCACCATAGAAATATCATGAAAGAACATAAAGCAAGAAATGAAACTTTGCTACCTTATGAAAATCCTTTGAGTATATCCTTTGCTTCCAATGATTCCACTAATTTTCTTGAACTTCTTTAAGTCTTAAAACATCACCAAATACTAGCTAAATCAATAAATACAAAGGGTTTCCTCATAAAGTCTCATTTGAACCCTAAAGATTCATATAATTTATCTTGGTCTTTTTCAAAATTCCAACACTTGTTCTTAAGGTTTTCCATCTTAACGAAATCATTTTTAACATCAAATTCACAAAAATTCAATTCTTTCCTACCCTATTGGACTGACCAAAAATAGGGCATCAAGAGGAAGAAGTGATTTTTTTTCCAAAACTTGTTCCAAACATTCCTAAACTTACTTTTCTTGCAATTTCTCACACTTTCTCTTGAGTTTCATGGCAAAACTTCTTTCCCCAAACCCTTGCCTTGGTCAAAACTGAACTTAGGGAGGAGGAGAAGAGAACTTTGCCAAATTACTTCAAAACTCTCACAAACTTAAACTAGAATTCACAAAATATCAAGAGGAAATATTCTTACATTTTTTTTCTTGAATTTTTCTTCTCTTTTTCCCTTTCTTCTTCTCCTTCACATTGCTCCCTTCTTGCTCTCAATATTTTAGCAGCTACTCCTCTCTTTTCCTTATGCCTAAGTCAGACAAGTGAGGTAGTATTTATTAAAAACCACACTAATCAAATTTTGACATTTATGACTTCTTGAACCTTCATGAAAAATCAAGAATTAATAAAATACTATAATTTCCTCACGTGTAGTAAATCTGGACACCACTTTAGGGGAGAGAGAGAAAAGTACTACGTATTTTTCTTAGTCCAAATATGTTTTATACTGGTTTGTTCTATACCTGGATAGATAAAGTTACTTTTGCAGTATTTTGTTACTTTATAGATACATGATATAGTTACATTTAGATTTGTTTTTAATTTAATATCTTGTTCCAGATAGTATAAATGTGTAGCCTACATGCTTTTTTTTTTTACTTTTTATGAGGCCTACCGTGTTTTTTTTGGTCTTTTTCTCAAAATTACACTATTCTATCAGTTATTTCTCCCCAAATTGATTCATTTAGACTAAATACATTATTCCATTAGGTCCAACATATCAAAAGATCCATTTTGACATAATTTTTTGAATTATGAAATTACCCCTAGGAGCATCAAAATGCAAATAATTATTCTTTTGGGTCCTTTTTGGTAATTTTTCTCATAGATCAAACTGCAAATAATTTTTCTTGTCGAGGTTATTTTGCAAATTCATTTTTCTTTTTGCCTCCGTATAAAAACTTGCTATTTCACTTCTTTTTTATTATATCATGTATCTCGGATTTTTCCATATCTTTATACATTTTATATTACTAAGAAAATTTAGGATATTATAATTTCCATAAATGCTAGCATACATAAGTGAAGTACACCTTACCACCTAGTTTTGCACATTATGAGCATAGGGTTTCACATTGAAGGGACTGCCAAATCAAACGGCTACAATACAAGGACAAAAGAAGAACCATATGTTCAATGGTTTCATTCTCACTCTCGCAAAGGGCATCTTGGGCTAACCTTACACTTCTATTTCCTAAGAGTTTCATTTGTTAGTTCCTCCCCATTCAAAACCCTCCAGAGGAATTGCTTCACTTTTAGAGGAACCTTAATTCCCCACACAGCCTTCCACAATGCAAACAATAGTTGTCTAGATCCACTGGGATCCCATAAGCCCATCCGCATCTTATTTGTAACATTATGCTTACATCTCAATCTGACTTGGTACTTCCTATCCTTAACAACACTTCAAGTATGTTGATCCACCGGTTGAGAAATTGCTAAGGGAATCTATTGAATTAATTCACACACAGATTGGTCAATCATATCAATGATAAGAGTGAGATTTCACCTACAATTTTGACTTAGATCTGCCATTAATAAATCATTTTGTTGTCATCCAGGATGTAAACATGCTAGGCACTTGTTTCCCAAAGCAGGGATCCACTTGGCTTGCCATACTTTAATGTACCTTCCATCCCCAATTTGCCACATCAAACTATTCACCAAAGCATCCCTTCCTACTACCACACAACTCCATCCCCAAGAGGCCTTACCTCCTCTCGTTGCTTGTATAAAAGAGAAATTGGGAAAATAAATGCCCTTGCCACCCAAGTATACCTTCAACCAATGAATATCTAGGTTTTCTAAAATCCACCAATTTTCAATAATAAAGCATCATTAAACTCATGAATTTTCAAAAGCCCATTCCACCTTCTCTCTTAGATTTACACAAATACTTCCAAGACTTCCCAAGTATTTTACCCCCATGATCCTCCTAGGCCCAAATGAATTTAACCATGGTACAAAAAACCAGACTGGACTGACCAGTTCGACTGGTCTGACCGGGAACCGGCACCTGGTCCGGTCCGGTAATAGATGGAAATCGGGGGGTTTCAAAACCAATGGGAACTAGTCAAAAATTGGTACAAAACCAGTTTGAACCGGTTCCCCCCTTTTTTCTTTTTAATTTTTTTAAATATTTTTTAAAATAAAATAATATTATTTTTTATACTAAGTAGCATTATTTTTAATATAAATTTTTTTTCTATATTATAATATGTTATAAGTATTATTATAATACATAATTATTAATAATAATAAATTTACTTAACAAATAAGATAAAAATAGAATATCAATTAATTATTTTGAATTCAAAATATATTTATAAATGAATATTAACTTGTTTAGATTTTAATATTAGATTGTAAAACTTATTAATAATATTTTTAATTTTTCATATATTATTAAATTTACTTTTTATTCTAGAATAAATGTTAATTTTATGATCATGGATAAATATGTTTTATATTTTTTATCTATATTATTAAAAATATATTAATTTATTCATAACCGGTCCGACTCCGGTCCAACCACTGAACCTTGAACCGTTCCCTCATCCAATTCAATGGCCGGTTCGATTTTTTGAACCTTGAATTTAACCACTAAGCTATCTAACTCCATACATATTTTTTTTAGGGAACTTAAAGCAAGACATTGGATAGATAGGAATAGCATTAATAATAGCCTTAATCATGACTTCATGCCCAGCAAATGACAATAATCGTTGTTTCCAACTCTGAATTTTCCTACATATATTTTCACGCACCATTGTTAGAGCTACCACTTTAGAGCTTCCCCCATAAAACAAGTAATCCCAAATATTTCCCCAAGAGTATCATTAATTCCCAAGATACCATTCAAATGAGTTTTCACATCACCTGATGTATTTACAAAATAAAACACACATGATTTTCCAAATTAATTCTTTGGCCAAAGACAAGACAAGAAGCAGCTAAAATTTCCTTCAAGCATCTACAATTCCCCTTATCTGCTTTAAGAAATAAGATAGTATTATGTGCAAATTAAAAAAAACAATGAGTAATTTCTAAATATCTTCGAGCTAACTTGATTCCCTACAAGTCATCTTTTCCTACATATCAAAAAATCATATTAGATAAAACATCTTAGGCCAAGAAAAACCAAAAAGGTGACGGTCCCGTGTCTCAATCCCCTCTCCTAGTCACTCTACCCATATTCTTCCCTGATAATTGGATATTAAATCTGACTAATTGTACAAATCTCACTAGGGTAACACTCAAAATCTCATGATTTCCCAGGACAAAAGGTGCTCTCATGAAGAGGAGGAAAAAGTCTCTCACGAAGAAGAGGGAAAAAAGTCTATCATTTCAACTCTTTGTTTCAAATTCTCATTAATGTGAGATGAGATTAGAAAGTCATTATGATATCACGAATAAGATAAAAAATATTTAAGCTACATATGAAATTAATGGCTCCTCTCATATGTAATGGCAGACCTCATATTTATTTGTAAAAAATATATTATTTAGATATTAAATCTAAATCAAACGATCATCAATGTCAAATTTATAATATACTGTATACCCCATAGTGAGAAATGAAGTGGAAAACCCCTGCTCTTGGCTCCAGGATTTTTACCTACGGCTTCGGCTTAAAGTTTGTATCTTCACGGAGAGTTACATGGCGAAGCCATTGTTGACTCTTGATAATGGCACTACCTGCTCTTCCTGGAACTACTGTGGTGAGAGACTCGCCGCTGGTTCCGCTGATGGTACGCTTTCCATCTTCGATTTTCGCGACCCAGCCTCCTCTTCCTCCCTCCAATCTACTTTCAAATCTAAGGTTTGCCTTCTCTTCATTCCGTTTTTTTTCCCCTTATTTATTAATCACTTACCAACTGTTCGATTACATATTCTTCAGTAGTTACATATCCCATAAACCATCAAGCTGTCAGCGTTCATGCGAATTCTTTTGTCAACCTAAAAATGCGTTGCGGGTGGATAAATTACTGACGAATTTATTGTTAGAAAATGCATTCATGTATGAGAGATTTTATTCTCATCCACATAGTAGGTGCACTACGTTTTAAAAGAACTGGTTTTCATCTAATCCATTCCCAAATTTGCAAAATGCTTTTTTTTTTTAAGTGATAATTTTCTTCAATCCGCCTTTTTTTTGGCTTTTTTTGCTTCTCACTGATTTGTGGGCTGAAACGCGAATTGGATATCAAATTGTATTTTCTTTTGTTTTCATTAGATGTATAGAGTACATCTTGTCTTCTGGGTAATGTTGATTTTGGACTAGATTCATTTATCAACAAGGATATCTGAAGCCGTTTTAAGATTTTCAATTCATCCTCCACCCTTATGTTTTGTATGCATAGTGTGCAGAAGATTGCACACGGGTATGGCCATTGCAAGGTATGAAAATGTTCCACATTAGAAGTTTGGAATCTTGATGCGGGATTTATATAAACTTTGGGCTCTTCAATCTCACGAGTTAGCTTTTAATGACTCTCCCAAAGTTTCATGTTAATTTTCCACTGCCCCCTATTCCTCTTCTCTTCTCATCTCCCTGTGTCTTGTGTGTGGGTGCTGGGTTATGGAGGCTTCTCTTCTCCTCTCCTTCTTGTCTGTGCTGTGCGTAGGTGCTGGATTATGGAGTGTGGTGGAAAGTTATGATCATTGCAAGTTGTGGGACTTAAGTCGCACATTGAAAATATGGTATTCTAATGTTAGGTTTATATGGACCTTGGGCTCTCCAACTTCATGAGCTAGCTTTTGGGTATGGCTCTTCAAAGTTCATATAAGTGGCACGTATTATTGAGGACTCAGAGCAGAAGATTTTTGTTTTTTGTTTTTTTTTAGCAACCACTGATATCCACAAAGCAAAAGTTTGCAACTTGGTCCCTTTTCTAAATATATCCATCCCTGGGAATTTCTTCATTTACATATTGTAATCTATTTGTAAACTTACTTTCTTTCATTGGAACTTCGTAGATTCATGAAGGAAACATAGTGAAGGTTGTTTGGCTTCCTTCAGAGTATGGGGATGCGGTTGCATGTATTTTTGCAGATGGAATTATGTCTCTGTGGGAGGAGGTTGCAGAAGGTACCAATGCTAGGAAAACATGTGCCTTTTGATGGAAATTCACTTTCTTAAATGTGGGAACGGAGTAGCTGGTTTGGTATTAAAATTTTGAAAAAACACTAGTCATATGATATTGTCTATACTTGCTCTGTTCATTGATTTATTGGTTGTTCTATTCGCTTTAGTTAATTCTAAATCCTTGCATCCAGTTTGCATACATATTTAGTCAGTGGCTTGGAGCATTTCGTTTGGTAAAATGCATATAAAAGAACCATATTTAGTAAATGCTCAAAGCCAAAAATATATTCTCATATCTGTTTTTTGTTTTTATGTAGACTCTCAGCCTTTTCAATGGAAGATGTGCAAAAACTTTGGAAGCAGTTCAAGCAAAGTCCTTGATGTTCAATTTGGAATTTCTATGACTATTTTGAAAATGGTAAGCTTTTGTAGTAGTAGCTAATGCTTTAAATTAATATTTGTAATTTAACTACAATATGAACTTTACATTTCAGATAACCATTGGGAATTTACAATCTATTACTTCTATTGTGTTTTGTTTTCATGCTTTTT
Organism: Adenanthera pavonina; assembly: GCA_026686845.1. Classification (NCBI taxonomy): domain Eukaryota; kingdom Viridiplantae; phylum Streptophyta; class Magnoliopsida; order Fabales; family Fabaceae; genus Adenanthera; species Adenanthera pavonina. The sequence goes on along the minus strand of JAIVEN010000022.1, from coordinate 20,740,480 downwards.
TAGATGTCAAATTGATGCAGAAAAGATAATTAGATGATTAGGATTTAAATAATTATTAAGATTATTGAGATTTAATTTATTTTGAATTTATTTTATCTTTTAGGATTTAATTATTTTATTTAGATTTATCTTTATCTTATATTTAGGATATACTTTAGTTTAATATTTATCTTTTAGATTTAAGCTATTTTAGGATCCTAGTTACATTAGGATTTAGGTTCTATAAATAAACCCTAGAACCTCTCTTTGTAGCTAGCTTTTTCTTATTGATTAAATAATAATTTGAAGTCTTTTTCAGTGAGTTACCTCTCCCTCTTAAATTTCTTCCTCTTCTCATCTATCTTTTACCCTTTTCCTATTTTGTTCTACATCAATTTGGTATTAGAGCAGGTTTCCCCACGCCCATACACACTCCCCTCACCGGAAAACCACCAGAATACTTGCCGGAACCCTAGGAATTTCACTGCCGGAGCCAAAATCCTTAGCTCATGACGTCCAATCACCTCACGCTACCACCGGTTGCCTTGCTAGTGAGAACCCGACCCATCCACTGAACATCGTCACCGGAGTCACGGCCACACGCCCTCATGCGCTGGCCAACTTCCCTGCGTACGCGCCCCACGCGCCCCACGCGCCCCACGCGCTATAGTGCTCAGATTCATCAGATCGCGTTTTTTTCATTGTTTCTGAGGTGTTTTTGCACGACTTCCTTCATTCCTACTCTGTTTCAAACTAGTGGCAAGTATTTTTGGGATTCGCCATGACTAAAAACTCCCAAATAACTCTAACTCAACTAGAAGAAGTTGAAAGACATAGTATGGAGTATGTTGATCGAGTAATTGAGACAATAAATCAGAATATGAACTAGAGGTTTGAAGAAACAAGTCGTGGCATTGCAGAGTTGAGGAAGATGTTTGAAGACCTTATGCAGACCATTAAAGGAAAAGACACACAATATACAATAGAAGCTATGGTTGAAGATTCAAAAGTTCGCATGGAAATCAACTTAGGGGGTGGATACACTCCTCCCTTTAATAATACACGACCTCCACCTATCGGGAATCATCAGTTGGCAAACAGCAACTGACCCAAAAATCTTAGGAATCCTTCTCATATGACTGTTGACTCCCAACACGATTACGTAGAAGATCAGTGGGTTGATCATGGGTAAAGAGACTATTATAACCGAAGATATGAGTCACCTCCTCGAAATCATAGGGGAGGTTATAGAGAGACTCAGCTGGATGACATCTTTAAGAAGGTCAAAGTCGATGCTCCTGAGTTTGACGGCCAATTAGATTCAAGCGCATTCTTGGATTGGTTGGCTAGTATGGAGGACTATTTTGAATGGTATGAGATGGACGATGTGCATCGAGTTCGTTTCACTAAGATGAAGCTTGTCTGGTATGCCAAGAAGTATTGGCAGAATGAGCAGCAGGAACTAGAGCGCCTAGGACAGCCCCCGATTAGTACTTGGGTAGGGATGAAGATGAAGTTAAAAAAGAAATACGTGTCTACCCATTACAAGAGCCAACTATTCAATCAATGGCTGAACTTGAGACAGGCCACCACAGTATCCGTTTACATGGCTCATTGTGACGAACTTATGATTCGGTGTGAAGTTAATGAAGATCCTTGGATGACAGCTCAAAAGTTTGTCAACGGTCTTTGAGCTGACATACAGCAAGAACTTAAATTGAATTCTCCTGAATCTCTTGAGGAGGCTTACCATAAGGCCTTGGAGGTAGAGTCTTTACTCAAGAATTCATATGGCAAGCATTTTGCTTCTTAGGGTACTGATTTTCGCCAGACTTATAGTTTCACACAATCCAACCACTTTACTGGAATGCCTCCTTTTACGACTAATTCTTCGTCTCAATCTAATCAGATAACTAGTCCTACCGGAAGTACTTCTAAGCATGTTGAGTCGACAAGATCCAACTTCCACCATAGTGGTTCTACCATTGAGTGTTTTCGATGTCATTCTAAAGGTCACATCACATGAAGGTGTCCATAACGTGCTCTACTTCTTGAATCCCTGGCTGAGCATAAGGATAAAGTGGTAAATGCTGACGTGGTGATTGACCCAGTTGAGTGTTCTTTAGATGTAGACGAGGAGATTATTGTAGATGATTATGAAACAAGATGCATGGGTGTGATAAGGTGCATGTTGTCTGTCCCCTCGCCTGATGACTTTTGGAAGAAAAAAATCACCTTTCAAACTTTTGTGAAGTGTGGAGGCAAGTCATGCAAGTTAGTTATTGATGTAGGAAGCACCAAGAATGCAATCTCTAACCAGGGAGTTGCTAGGCTTGATCTTAAGCCAGAACTTTATCCTGAGCCTTTTCAAGTAGCATGGGTTGATGCAAAGACTTCTTTAACCATTACACATTGATGTCTTGTTCCCCTTCAATTGGGAGAGTATCATGGAGAAGTGCTATGTGATGTTCTTCCTATGGATGTTGCTTACATTTTGTTGGGAAGGCCATGGCTTTATGATAATGACGTTACAAGCCACGGTCGAGAGAGCACTCATTCATTCAAGTATAAGAGGAAGACAATTTTGTTACATCCTGCTAAGCCTGAGATTGAGAATAAATGTTCAACTAAACAAGGAGAGTCAAGGTTAAAGAATCAAAGCCTTTATCTTTTGACCAACAAAGTTTGTGAAAGGAAGCAAGAAGATGAAGTATCGGCTTAACTCTCCCGTGGAGAGTTCTTTCAAGCGGGGGAGAAGATGCAGAAAAGATAATTAGATGATTAGGATTTAAATAATTATTAAGATTATTTAGATTTAATTTAGTTTGAATTTATTTTATCTTGTAGGATTTAATTATTTTGTTTAGATTTATCTTTATCTTATTTTTAGGATATAGTTTAGTTTAATATTTATCTTTTAGATTTAAACTATTTTAAGATCCTAGTTACATTAGGATTTATGCTCTATAAATAAACCCTAGAACCTCTCTTTGTAGCTAGCTTTTTCTTATTGATTAAATAATAATTTGAAGTCTTTTTCAGTGAGTTACCTCTCCCTCTTAAATTTCTTCCTCTTCTCATCCATCTTCTACCCTTTTCCTACCCTGTTCTACATCACAATTATTTCATTATGAGGTGTTCACTCTGATCACCTTATGTAAAATTTATCCATTTCACATGAAATGTTGTGATAATAAATAAGATTTATGTACTGATGATTACCATACTCTTTTTTCTTTGGCTGTTACATGAATGTTTAAGGTGGCTGCTTATTCAGATGGTTATCTGAGAGTCTCTGAACTTTTGGATCCCTTGGAATTGAAAAACTGGCAGCTTCAGGTGAAACTAGATCATTCTCCTGGCTATTAGTTAAATTATACCTTGCCTCTTTTAGTTATGCAATGGAAAATCAACTTATTGTTCTTGCAAGAATAACAATTTAATCTTCTTTTGTTTTCTTCTTTCTTTGCAGGCTGAATTTCAAAATGTCATTGACTCTGTGTCTGCATTTGGGAAGGCTGCATGCTTCTCTGCATCCATATCTTGGAATCCACAGAAAGGGGGAAGCCAGGAATCTAGCTTTATTATAGGTTATAATTCAAATACATCAGAGCTTAATTCTTCTAAGGTAGTTCAAGTCTGCAATGTTTCCCTGGGCATATTTCATTATGTTTGTTATTGCAATCACCATTTGTTCATGGCATGATCATGGGTATCCTGGGATTATCCACACTATCTTTCTGAATTGACTGTGTTTAGCCTTACAAATGTTATAAGTTTTGACAATGGGAAAGATTTTGGCATTATAGTGGCAGGAAATTTTTTCCAAATCTTTTCTTCCATCCAACAATAACAATGATTGCATCTGATTGCTTATATTTTTCCACAGGTATGGGAATTCAATCATGCTCATCAAAGATGGCTTCCAGTGGCAGAACTGGCGCTGCCTGAGGACAAGGGTGATCAGGTTTATGCTGTTGCATGGGCACCAAACATTGGGAGGTAAATTATACACAAAATGTTAGTGATTCACATGTAACATAATTGGCATCAAAGTGCTGGATTACTGTCCCTTTTGGATATGCATCAAATGCAGACCTTAAATTTGACAATCATGCTACCATAACTCAATATGGGGAAGTTAGTACTAGTTGTCTCAGGTTTTAGTTACTTCCAGTTCTATTTTCTTTTGTCGCTAAGAAAATGTGAAAGGACTCCATCGGTTATAATAATTAGCATAACTTTTATGATTTCTTATAGACCTTATGAGACAATTGCGGTTGCAACTCTCAAGGGACTTGCAATATGGAACCTTGGTTTGAACCCTGATCATGATGGGAGACTTCCAGTGGAGAGAATTGCGCTCTTGTCAGGACATGAAGGCGAGGTATGGTTGCCATTTTTAGATTTGTCTCTCTATTTATATGTTCATTACTGGACTTAAGTTGATATTTTAAATTAATATGATTTTGTTTTCCTCAAATATCCTATGGGTTTTTCAGCCTTATTTCTTAACATGAAATATATTCAAATATAGAGGAAGAAAAATGTATACAAGCACGCATGCTGTGCTGAAATTCAGTGTTCCGTTAAATGTTTTGGCTAGGTGTGGCAGATGGAATGGGATATGAGTGGAATGACGTTGGCTACTACAGGGCATGATGGAATGGTTAGGTTGTGGCAGTCTAACCTCAATGGTGCTTGGCATCAGCAGGCTGCTTTTCAACCCACTTCTTAGCCCCTCGATTCCTCGTGTGTAGCCGTTTTCATGTGGTGGTAAACCAGTCTCTTCAAGTTTCTGGGGCTCTGGGGAGATGGTCAGAAGATCTAAGCATGGTTATTTGCCATTACCATTGCTTGCGCCTTAAAGGGACATTCCATTCTTGTAAGTTGTTGACGAGAGTGAATGAAACACAAACCCCCCCCCCCCCCCCAACCCCCCACCGAAAAAAGATGGAAAAAGACAAAGAAAGAAGGCATATTATGTATACAAACTTCTTTTACATGAAAGCCGTGTTGTCTTGAGTTCTCTGAGGCAGAAACATCATGCTGTCCGTACAAACATATTCACCAATTTGCTGAGATGCAAACCTTTTCTTTCTTCCCCAGTGGCACACATGAATGGCTAGTGTCTTGTGTAACTGTTTTCTTTTGGTCGGGTAAGTACATGGGTTGAATTTACTTCTTTTCTTTGGGTTGCTTGAAATATGTGAATGATTTCTCTTGACAACATGATGTTATCTGTGATTAATTGCCCTTTAAGGATGGCACTATGGTCGATGAGGATTACTTAGTTGCGTACCACCTTCAATATTATCGTGTGAATCACATTTCATAAGTTGATAGGCCTGTATTCCTTGTGGACTGTTGCTCTTCAGGATCAATGTAATCTGACTTGTTTAGGACCTGATCATGTTAGTGATGTCATTGCTAACTATCTCCCCTCTTTGTAGGTAGAATCTCATGTGAAAACTATTCGGGCCAGGGACACTAACTCCTAGTAGCTAAAAGACTTCATTCCTTGTCACTTCAGAAAATTCCTTGTTTAGTATGAATAAAATATTGTTCGTCACTCAGCATGGGATGTTTAGCTCTTCCAGTTGATACTCACAGTTTGTCTCTTCTATTTGATCGGTAAAGATTTTTTTTTTTTTAAAAAGAAAAGGCGAGGAGATTATATAAGTTGGTTTAGAGAGCTACTCTCCTCCCCTCTATCTTTGTCTAATAAGTGCCTATACGGCCTATAGGAAGCTAATTAATAACAAGAAAATCGCTACTGATGTCATGGGCTTGATGCGCAAGCTAATTAGTACATTTGTTAGCTTCCTTGAGCATATGCTTGATCATAATGTTCCAGTCCCTTATGATAAACCCCTTAATTCCCTCAATAGTATTAATGTACGAATGTTTGCTAGAATTGGCATGAGTTACAAGGTTGATGGCCTCCATGATCAGTAAAGATTTCTGCAAATTATGATAATGCAAGGCCTTCTATGTGATTCCCATCTTCCAATCCTTTGACTCCACGGATATTGTACACTGCTGTTCTTCTCTTTAGGGTACGTTTTTGTTGTGAAAATATTTGGTATTTGGTATTTCTGTTGCCATGAATCATACAGGCTAACTTTGCTCTTCAGTGGAGAAATTCTAGCTTTTCCCTAGTTTAGGTTTTCTTCCTGGGTGTCTCTTTACTGCATAAGTTCTCTAACGCCTCGTTTGATTGATAATAGTGAAAGCTGTAGAGAAAGGAAAGGAATCACCATTGCCCTAGCAAGTGTGTTTGGTTGGATGAACCGTTCCCATTAGAATGCCCTTCCCAATACTTGGTGGGAATCATGATTATAACATGTGATGGAATGAGGTTGCATCTTGGAAAGCTTTGAGTTGACTGAAATACCTTATTTATTATTATTATTATTTGGTCATTCACACCATTGCATTTGATTGCTTTTTTAAGCAAATGGTTTTTAGGACATTATATTCTTACGATCCATATTATTTATTATTATAATTTAATCATTTTGTAATTATAATGACTTTTATTACAAATAATTTAAAATTTGTCTACCAATTAAAGGGATTGAAATGTAATATTTTAATAATTTTTGTTTGAGGTATGTAAAAGTATTTTTCTGATGATTAAAAAATTGATAGCATGTATGGGGGATATTATTGTCATTTGATTAAATAACAAAACACAATTGTTCATTCCTCTCCATGACATGTGAAATATATTTATTTCACTTAATCAAATCTCATTTTCATTTTCATTTTCATTCCAGTTCTCATTCTTGTTTTTACAAAACAACGCTGAATTCTTTCTTCGAAAGACCTAATTCTGTTGGATGTGTTACCTACTTATCTCTCAATCGCTGTATATAATTTACCTATTTTTCAGGGGCTGTGCAATAAAGGAAATGGTTTGAAACATTGACCTTTGCTTTAGGTTTTGGAAAAACATCGTAAAAAATTTAAACATGAAACTAGAGAATCTGGCTCATGGATAATTGATATCAAGTATATTGACATGAAGTTTGGGCAAAAATTCATTCAGTTTATCAAAAAATTAAAAAATAAAAAGTCATTCAACTTGATATTCTGGAGTTCACACAAACAACATACAATATTATTTTTCAATGTTATTCAAATTATATAGATTTTTTAATTTTTTTAATAATATATATATTATAAATAAAAAATCTACAATATCGGTCATACAATTTGAAGCAAATTTACATTTTTATCAAAATTAAGTGAAATTATGTACATTTTATTAATATTATTTAGTTCTTAAATTCTCACACTCACAAACCTCTCATATATTCATAACATGTCAATGGCCTAATAGTCGAACCGTACTAACACTCTGAATGGAGAGAAGTCGTTGGATTAAGTTCCATCGTTGGCAAACTGCCGTCTTGGATGGATAAGTATGCATTTGTAATTGTCCTGATAAAATATATATATATATATTCATAACATAGTTTGAAAGTCCATTTACTAGCTTATACAATGTTTTTATACATAATTTTTTTTAATCATTTAATATTTGATATTACTATTCGAATGAAGTTAAATCTGCTTTCCTGACATATTTTTTACATTCAAAAACTTCCAATATAAGATTTTATTTAAATATCAAGCCTCTTATATCCCACTCAATTGTTATTTATTAGTATAAAAAAATTTTATATTCACATTTAAAAAGTAATATAAAAATATAATTTTTTATATAATTATTTGATATTTAAACTACTAACCTTATTTACAGGCTAAAAAAAACTTATTTCAGTCTTTTCTCACTTATCCTAACTAGCATTCCTTAGAAAATATGATATTGATGATAATAAGGATATAATAAATATAATGTATCCTAGTTTTTTTTGTTCATTGAAACATTCATTCCGCGCAGGTAGAGGTTTATGGGTCTTCTTTACGCAGCAACTAAACTATTCGTTTGGGGCCCTAAGATGAAGCCGACGTACTTTAACCACATCCACAGATTTAATGATTAGTTGTGAATTGCGATGAAAGTCGCCAAGAGGTAAGCATTTTCCCAATGGCTCTAACCTTCCCTGTATCCCTTTCTAAAACCCCAGACATTCTTATCCCATCGGACTATCTGGCTTCTTCTTCTTCCTCCTCTTGTCAATATGCTCACATCATCTCACCAACAAGAAGCAGGCAATCCAAGAGTTACGGGGATACAAAGGTTTCTACAAAAAGACGAGGAATTGTCTACGGGTTGCCTCTCCCAGTTGATCCGTGGGCACCCACCATTAATTCCGAGAGCATTGCTTCCCAACTATTTGCCATCTCCTTGTTTCCCTACATTGGTTTCTTGTACTTCATTACCAAGTCTAAGTCTTCTCCTAAGCTCACCCTCTTTGGATTCTACTTTTTGCTTGCCTTTGTTGGCGCCACAAGTGAGTCCTTCCAATCTCTCTTCTCCCTTATTCATCTTCTCATGCAATTGCTTTGATAGAAATTATATGCCGTCAGAATCTACAATAAATTTTGGCGGCTTGTGTTTGCGAGTGAGTCAAGATATGGATGAAAGTGGTGACAGTTTAGCATATGCGTAGGGGTCATTCAGTAGTTTTCTTCCAAGAATATGCTAGTTGAATATCATATTTCGCATTGCAAAGAATGAGCTGAACCATGACCTGTGAATAATGTGTCTTACTGCATTTGTTTCGTTTTGAAATATAAAATTTGTGTTACATAATTCAAAATCCATAGTTCTCTTTGTAGGCTCACCATTTTTGCTTGAAATATAAAATTTGCTTGTCTTTTTCATGATGATCTTCGCATTCATTTCCAGCAAGATTGCCACTGCAGTAAATTTTTTTAGCTGATGCTTTTTTCTTGGTTAAAATACCAACTTTGCTGTTTTCTTATGTTTTGGATCTTGCTGTGCCCTGTTGATCTCACAATTGAGCAGTACCAGCTGGAATTTATGGTAAATTCACTCTGCCAAAAGTGCATTTCACTTAACATCAATTAAATTAGCATACGGATGTCTAAGTTCTGTTTACATGACATGACAGCAAAGGTGCATTATGGGACTTCTTTGTCCAATGTGGACTGGTTACATGGTGGCGCTGAGTCTCTTCTCACTCTGACTAACTTGTTCATTGTGTTGGGACTGAGAGAGGGCCTGCGCAATGCAGGAAATTCAAAGGAAAATGAGGCCACTTCTAATTCAGAGTTAAAGGAGAAGAAGAAAAGTAGTACGTAGATTTCATGTTTACATCTACCAATATTTATACTCTGTACCATTCCAATTTTATCAAATGTCCCCGAACGGACACAAAAATTATACTCTTGTATCAGATGCTGCTCCCACATTTTGACTGGGATTTCATTTCATCCTTGAATCTGTAATTATCCTCTTAGCTTCAGGGAAATCATTTATGGTGTTGTACCCTTCTATTCTATGAACAAAGTGGAAGTTGAGGCTGGACTTCTTGATTATTTTTATCTTCAATAGGAATGTAATCTTACAAAATTTTGGATAGCACGTTAAGTTTCGTTGAACTCTACTTGTTTGATGTTCTTTTCTTATGCTATATAAATCATGGTTTGTCCTTAATCAATGTTCTGAAATGAAATCTCTTTTTAAGATTTTCACATCTTTTCCTTGATATGATGTGAATATGCTTCTATTTGTGATGACTGTCATGCTCTTTTGATGAAGATGTGGACTATAAGAATTTTTCTGTTGGAATTACATTATTGTTAGGCACTTCAAAAGGTTGAACTTGTAAATGCCAACATAAACTATGGGGGCATTTATTAGTGCTATCATTGTCGGTTCAGTGTTCTGCTTACAAAATTAATTCATATATAATACATGCTATGGTTAACAAGCATAGATGGTAAGCTCTTTCTACAAACCCTGACCATACATACATATAACAAGATGTGGGCCAGTACAATGTCCAGAGAGTTCAAGAAATAAGCCGCACCATTTGTGAATAATGGAGCTTACTGTAAATATTTTGAGAAATAATTTATCTGAGGAAATGACGTTTGATAGAGCCCATTGGCGTCGTATGATCTATGTAGCCAACCTCGCATAGTGGGATAAGGTTAATGTTGTTATTGTTGTTGTTGTTGGAGCTTACTGTAGATTTTATATTTTATATTTTATATTGATACCTCGGTAAAGACAAATATCCTGGTGTATTCGGAAAACTTAGATGAGTATCCTAAGGATCAAGTAAGAAATTGAAATCAGGAATTGGAGAAGTAGCTTGCTGATGTGTTGACCAACATTATCTCAGGAATATCAGAGTCTGAACATGGCTGGTTAATTAGCCCTTTGAACTGATTTATCTGGAAGGATGGACATAGGAAATAGTATGATTGTATCTGGCTTGTTTGTTGATAGTAGTTGTGTGTGAGAAATACCGCCCCAGAAATAATGAATCCTGTGTTTGCTTGGCTATCCGTATTGACCCTCCAGATACTTCTGAAGTTAATTTGTATGGGTTTCTTGCGATGTCTGTACATGGTGAATATCATTATTATGATTATGCGGTTTTTCTGGTGTGTCTGGTAATATTGGAAGGTGAAGTGCATTGTTTCATTAAGAACAGGTACGCCTTGCTTTCTAAGTGATGTCAAATGAAGTGAGGTCTCCATCTGGTTTTTGTAGTTGCTTCTTTCTTGTTAGATGCTCCAAGAAATAAGATAGGGGTTCTTTCTTTATTTCTTTCTTCTTCTCTTTTTTGGTTGGCCAATAAATAAGATAAGAGGTTCATGAACAAAATCTGCAAGTTTTTTAATCTGATTTCTTTTGATGGTGACTAGGAGTATCTCTTATTGGTAATAATAACTAATTTCTCTTAGGATACCTCGAGTGTTTCAGTAGACACTTTCAAAGAAGGATTTAATACTTTTATTTCATTTTTTTCCTTTATTCTCTTATACCATGTATAAGCGGGTGCTGGCCAGTAAACTTGTTTCTTAAACAATAAGTTATCCCTTTTATTTTAAAAAAAATTAATTCTGAAACGAATTTGCCTGAATCCAAATCTTGAGCTGAGGTGCCCAGAGAGAGGCAGTTAATCCAAGCATATGTTTTTATTATTAATTTAAAATGAAAATCATATTTGTCATTAAATCCAGTGGAGGTACGGATTCATGCTTACCCGTACTCAAGGCGTGGTCAAATATTGATTGAATTGATAATAATTAAATTAATATATTTTAAATTATATATAAATATTAAAATATTATATAAGAAGTAAAAAATAATGAGCTGAGACCCAAACAAATATATAAAATTACGCAAAATGTAATCTTTACATAATAAATATTTATTTGAACAAATTAGTATATATAAAGAGATTTTATAGATAAAATAAATTAGCTATAAATAAACATAAAAACATGTTCTATATATTTTATGTTGTGTCCGTTTGACATGCTACATATTTATTCATGACATAATTTATTTGGTTTTTATAAATCGGATCCACCAAATTATTTTTCCACTGCAAGGAATTCCTGGGCGAGAGGCTGATATGCATGACAAGCCCCAAGTACAGAGCTTTTTTTTTTTTTTTTTAATTTTATTTTTTAGAGAATCAATTTGACCACTTTGAGGCCAATTTGATTGACTTCTTGGCTTGCTTTTCATTTTCTCCGATTCTTTCCGTGTACCAGACTAGGATAGCAACCAGTTCACAAACGATTGAACCATCCATTCTGGTCCAATTATTTTGAGGACAGTGAAAAAAAAATTACAGTATTCATGTAAAATAGCTTTAACAGTGGGCCAACCAAAATTAAAATAACTGAGACTTTTGTAATTTTTAACCATAACAATTTTAAATAGATGTTCTTATAAATGAGATCAAAAACACTTTTGGCCAGCATTTGTATTTATAATATTACTAGATATTTACGTTGAGAAAAAAAAAAGTATAAACATTGTTATTTAACACCTTGTTAACGAGTTTCGTGCGATGTAATTTTTTAATTTTAGGAGAGGACCGTAAGTTTTTAAAATAGAAAAAAAAAAGTCCCCATAAATAAGACAAAACAAGTAATGCAAGTGTACTATACTCAAATACAAATACCATGAAATAATGACATAGACAAAATCACAAGATTTATAATAGAATTATAAAAAAATGGCAAAACATTGTCCCAATTGATCAAAATAACCATCTGAAATGACCTTAGTAATTAATATCCTAACCAAAAATAGTTCGAAAATAAATTAACTGTTTGGTTCGCACAATATGATCTTGAACAGGTGACACCAAGTTTAAACATATTGTAACGGTAAGTAATTCATTACTTTTCATGATGAATGTTCAACAGAAATACTTGGTAACAATCATTATTGACTAAGAGAGGTAATATCTCCATTAAACTTGGGAGTAATTGGCACATGATCCAGGTTGACTTCTGGTCAACTCCAAACATGGCCATGGGCTTACCTGATGAGCAGCTCCTAATACATCAGAACACTGCCAAGGAGGAGATCTAGGTCCTGTCGTTCCTTGAAGATTGATGTCAGAGAGACAAATCTCAGTGAAAGGGGCATTTCTCAATCCTTTTATCAAACCCGCTTGCAGAACCTTCACACCCCAAACATTCTTGATTGTGATATCCTTGACAATGGGGACAGCATTAGGGTCGAATTTGTCATCAGGGTGGCCCCCAACATCACCAGCAATCTTTATTCCCTTCCTTGCATTATCTATATACACATCAGACACCGTTATGTTCCTTATTATCCCTCCTCTTCCAATGTTTGTCTTTATGTGGATACCAACTCCCATGTTGTATAGGTTGATGTGTTCAGCAAGTACGTTCTCCACTCCTCCAGAGGTTTCACTGCCAACTGCTATACCAGCAAATGGTGATGATCCGTTTACACGCCTGATAGTGATACCAGAGCTGGGGCGACCATAGGTGATCCCGTATTCATCCCATCCACTCTTCACAGACACAAGATCATCCCCAGTAGATATGTAAGAGTCCTCTATGCAGACATTCGAACTAGAATCTGTACAAATGAATCGAAAAGGTGAATGATATAATACAAGGAATCTATCACTTGTCATTTAACTCACATGCCACTTCTCTGATGAATAATAGACGTTATAGACATGACATGCAAGTCTTACCCCACAAATTACCATGTTAAATGTCAGTTATTTATGCTCTAATTCTACAAATGCTTCCAAATCATACTACCAGAACACAGTAGGAATATGGCAGTGTTGATCATTCAATTAATGAGGAGAAAATTAACATACTTCTTGTACCTCGAGAAGATACATGACGAGTCTCAACTTTCAATTCACCCATTCAATAAACATGTGGTATCAATATTGATTCTCTCCTTTCCTTCAGCCCAGATAGTTTAGTATGAAACCAGGCATAGTAGTCTTACAAGAAAAGTTCAAAAACTACTACGTAAAAATACAGACAAAGAAAATAGAGGTTGGCGGAGTAGTATTTCTCATTTCTATCCGCTAAAGTTGTGATATATTCAGATAGTATTTACCAGGATCAATTCCATCAGTATTAGGTGAGTCATGTGGAGCCAAAATTGTGACAAATCGAACAACAACATTGCTGCAAAGAAGGAAGAAGTTTTAGATCAGATTACAGATAAACAGGCAAACCCTTTAATTCCCTTTTCACTTTCGGTTAAGCTAGGGAAAAGCAACAAAATTAAAATATTATCAATAACTTATACAATCTAACTCTATGAATTTGCCCACTGTCATGGTAAAAATGTTCCCACAAAAAAGAAGCATATAAATAATAATTACAATAGTCCATGCCTCTATGGATAAAAATTAAACTTGTCATGCCTCATTTGATTCCTACCTGCAATAAACTGGGTGTAAGTTCCAGAAAGGGGAATTATTGAAAATCATATTTGAAATGACAATGTTGGTGGAATTCACAAATTCAAGAAGGCTTGGTCGGGTAAATTGAAGAGTTCTCTGCCTCCACATGTTCCACCATATATCTCCCTGCCCATCAATTGTCCCATTCTCACCTGTGAAAATATGAATATGAAAGAGGTAAAAACAATGAATGCAAACGAACTTGCAGGTCTCAAGATGTCCAATAAATATGGCTATGCAGTACTAGCATGTCTTTCTTTATTTAGAAACACTTTTTTCTTTACATGCCAATCAAGTTTGCAATATTTCTACAGAATTTACTCATAAAATAGTAAGATCAGATACCCACCAGTGATTACCACATCATTGAGTCCATCACCATGTATAAAACTCATATATCTTCCTCCAGGTAGCTCTCTCCCTCTGCCATAAGATGGCAATGGTGCAATTAAAGGCCAATCATGTGTAACCTAAGGAAGCAAGCCAGAAAAATTTTAAAAAGCAAGGTAAAAAGGAGTGTTGATCTTATGTTTTCAATCAATCATGTTTCCTTTTCTTTTACACAAACGAAGATCTATGTCAGAAGGAAAGATATAGAAAAGAGATTTGATTTCATTGGACTCTGAACATCCTGAGGACCACAACTCAGAAGCAGAACGAGGGGATTCAATAAGATAGAAACCAAATGAGATAATGATTTCTAGCAAATGCAACATGCTAAAATTGAAACTTGTAATTGGGAACAGACACAGAACTCCAGAACTAATAAATTGTGCTTTGAATTAGAACATATATTGACTTTGCAAGTGATTCAGAAGAATGACCTTGTGGATAATACTATGAAGTAAAAGAAACAAGCACAAAGAATAAGAAGTTCTCCAAGAAGGCTTTTATACTTCTCATGGCAAGCAAAAATAAATTGCAATTGTTGGCTACTGCAGTGCTGCATTTTTGTTAGATGAGGCACCAAGTTAAAAAATTGTCACAAGATAACTATTTGATAGAAAATACTTAAGTAATTGCACTTGAGTGTCGTCCTTCCACTATCTACACTCAAGGTGAATAGTACACCCAATCAAATTCATATCGTTCCGGTAATATTAATGCATTTTGTATTTTTTTACAGTTACCACTCAATGAGGTGAACGGCAAGTTAACGAAAACCCCCAAATATAAACTGTACAAAACCAGTAAGGCAGGCTCCAGATAAAAAAGTGACTAAAGAAGCCCACCATATGTGAAACAGGGAAGCAATATACCACTTCTAATTGATCAACACGGGAAACGAATCAATGACAAGCAAACTATCTAATCATCCGTGCAAGAATTTAATTGATATTGCAATAAATGCCGCCACGCAGAGACCATGATTTTCCCCCAAGTTGTGTTATTTTCCGACCATCATCTTCACATAATTTTTACACCCCGTTCCACATTTTCATCACAGAAGGTTGCTTGAATAATTTAGTGTCTATTTTACAAGTTAAACCATGATTTTTAACTATTATGTTTTTCTTTTCTATCCAAACAGATTTATAAATCTTCTTTACTTTTATCCATTCTTTATTTTTGTAAACTATGATTATTTTAAAAGAATTTTTACAAAAAATTAATCTAAACGAATACTTATTGTTTTATATTAAATAAATGATAAAAAGAGTAGTCATAAAGTAAAGGCACAAATACTATTTCTCTCCTCCTTATAAATTAGGCGTACAAAAATTAACTTAAATAAAAAAGATTCACCTTAAAAGAAGAGGGAAAAAATGAACAGAATGTCGAATGGTGCATACCTGTGTGGCTTTGATAACAGCACCAGGGGCCAGGTAAAGTGTCATGTGACTAGTAAGATTAAAGCTCTCTGTTAAGTAAACCCCAGGAGGTATGTAAAGAAGTGTGCCCCCTTCCCTTCTCAAGTGTTGAATCTGATATATGGCCTTCCTAAAGGCCTTAGTATTCAATGTCCGACCATCGCCGACACCACCGAAGTCAGTTAAGGAAATATTGTAATTCCGATTCTTCAGTGGTACTACTTTCGAGCAAGTTATCACTACAGCAAGCGCGGAAGAGGGGAACAAGTAAACGGGGACGTTAAAGCACAGGAAGAACGAGAGCAAGAACTGAAGCATTATGGAAAATTCAACTTCAAACTTCAAATCAGTCACTTTTGGTTACTTCCCGAAGGGTTATGAGAAGAAGAGAGCAGCAAGATCGAGGAGACTTGCGAAATGATATGAATAGTCCCGAAGAATGCCTGCTTACGGAGGGAAAATGAGAAGGAAATCTGAAACAGATTAAATGAAACAGTGAAACAAGGATTAAAACATTCAAATTCGAAGGGAAGGGATGGAGAGAGAGAAAGAATACCAGTTGCGAGTGATTTCACGGGATTAAGCACACTCCAGAGAGCTCCAATCACAAAAGTTTGCAGAGTGATGATGAATAGTGATTGTCTTGCTTCCAAGAAAGGTAAGGGCCGAGAGAGAGCAGGAATAGAAAAGAAAGGGCCAGGAGAGAGAAAGGACATTTATTGGGGTGTCTCGCCAAATGCAGTTGAGAGAGCATCGATCACGGATGCTGCCCGCATGCGAAAGTTAAGAATAAACTAATCAAACTACTAAACTACCGTCAATGAATTTCCCTTTCAAAAAAGAAATTTTTTTTGATACAAAAAAAGAAAAGAAATTTCTAAACTAGTGTCACAACACGAAACATAGAAATTTATGGGAAGATATTTTTTTTATAAAATTAACATCCAATGTGGCCAAAAAAAACATCCAATAGAATTTATTCATTTTGAAATATAAAAAAATTTAAATACTATTTCACAAAATAATAAAGTAGGTGGCTCAATAAAAGCCAAATAAATCACATAAACAAACTACTCATGAGTAATTTTTTAAATGGTTTCTTGTAGAAATTATCAATAATATAATATTAAATCAATTCAAAAGAACAAATTACCACAAAGAATACTTAATAATAAACCAATATATTTCTTCTATACCTATTTATATGGTATATTCTATAAGTTTTTAATTATTCAAAAGTCACTTTATAATATTTGAAGAGTTTCAATTTTTTTTTAAATTTATCCAAAGTATTTATGATAGAGAAAGATTAAAAAATATATATTTATAATGATGTTATAATTTAATGAGAATAATATTGAAAAATTTTGATAATTTTTTAAAATTGTAAGAACTTTAAGTAACTTTAACTAATTTTCTTTACTTATGTAAAATAATTAAAAATGACTTATAAATAGGAACAAAGGAAGTATCAATTGTTAGAATGGTCCATTACTAAAAAAGAGAGTCAATTGAGTGTTACAAATTTTGACTTCAACATGGAAGTACCCAATGTAACAAAGTAAAGCACCAAATTTGGGATGACCGGAGGTGAATGAAAATATAAAGCTTAGATAGACAAGAAGAATACAACGCCAAGATTTATCCTATTTAATCCAACTATTTGACCTATATCTAGCTCTCAAGTAACCCACTTCAAATTTTTTATTAAATTCTACAAGTTTGATTTAGACACTGATTAAGTTATAGTACAACACAAAAGGATATCATACCTTAAATCAATCCGCATACCCTTATAAGATGTGATACAATGCACCCTTAGAGTTTCTTTATTTTAAGCAATCTAGCTAAAGTAGAAAAAATGATTTACAACTAATAAACCCTCTCACAAAGAGTGAAATGATATAATGAAGTTTTAAGAAATCAAACAATAATAGAGATTTTACCAGGATTGGTTCAAGATTTGTATCTCACTCTTTAAACAAATAAAAAATAAGTTTATGGATCACATTATATTTCATGTATATCTAGGACCTCTTCAAAGCATGGTATTAAAAATTAGACTAGTCATTGTGCTAGTCAAGATACTGGTTCAAGGTTCAATAGTTCAACTGTGATTGAATTGTAATTAAATCGATAGTAATAAAATTAATAATTTTTTTAATTTTATATGTTATATATTATAAAGAAAATATTATTAAGAAGTTTCATTACCTAATATTAAAATCTAAATAAGTTAATATTCATTTATAATCATATTTTAAATTCAAAGTCAACTAATATTCTATTTTCATAGTATTTGTTAAATAAATTTATCATTATTAATAATTATGTATCATAATAATGCTTATACAATATTATAATGTAGAAAAAAATTTATACGAAAAATAATGTTATTTAATACTAAAAGTGATACTATTATATCTTAAAAACTAAAAAATTTAAAAAAAAATCTGACTAGTTCACAACTGGTCACCAGTTTAAGCCCAGTTTGACCTATTCTTATTAATTTTGTAATCTTTTAGCAGACTCTTCTTTCGGACCAAACTTGACACCATTTACCCGTCGAATTGGCCAATTTGATTTTTAATACATTGCTTGAAAATGAGTTTGAAAGATCATATTTATAGGTAAAAGTGAAATATAACTATTAGATTCAAAACTAGTTGTTATAAGCTTTCTAACGCTACTACATTCAAATAACAGGTGGAGTTAGATGAATAAGAAGCATTTTGGAGGCTACCATGCTTCGATATTCGTATATTGCTCATCCTTATTCGAATAAGAGCTGCCCAGTGAATATTCTAAAGTTTTGGAGCCTTGATATTCGAATAATGGGCAAGTGTTATACGAATAACAACATTCTAGTGAGTATCCTCAAGTTTTGAAACCTCAATATTTGAATAATGACCTTCATTATACAAATAAGAGGTGCCCAGTGAGTATTCTCAGATTTAAGACCTTTGATATTCAAATAACAACTCTCCGCTATACATTTAGCAGCTGTACAGAAAACTTGTAAATAGTATAACTTTTTCATTTTGAGTCCAAATTAAGCTAATGATATGTTGTTGGAAAGTTATAGATGTTTAGATTCAAATGAAACAAGTTTCATTCCAAAACATTTTATAGCTTTTGAGATATTATAAAAGTAGTGATCGAATATCAAATTAAGATTTTAAAAAATCAGAATTTGATTATATTTTAAAACCAAGGACATATTTTAATAACCAAAATTTCTCGAGTTAATAAATGCAAATATAAATTATTGTGTTTTATGTATTTAAGCTTCCTACTTTTCAAGTCTTTGACTTCTTCAGTCCTTGGAGTATCTTTCCTTTTATCATTATGCTTGATATATCTTTAAGTTAAGCATGATATTGATAATCAATTTCTTCATTTCATTGTTTACTTTTTTTTTTCTTGGATAAACCTATACTAACAAATGGAGTAGTTAGTCCTCTTTTACTTTAAATGATAAGTATGATATAAAGGATATAATGATCACTAAGTAAATATATATCATAAAAACTTTTTATTTCACTAATTGATATCATCAAAATTAATCATGTAGGTTATTAAATCCAGTGGCAGACCTACTTATATTTGAGGGGAATCAGTTACCCCCCTCAAATTTAGGAGGTTTACTTATAATACTCCTAAGTTTTAATTTTTTGATACCACTAATCATAATATTTTGACTTTATTAGGCTCAAATTTTGAATATATTTGGGTTTAAATTACTTTTGGTTTAAATTTCTATGGTTCAAAATTTTTGTAAAAATTTTCTTAGGCCTAATAAATACAAATTTAAGTTAATCAAAGCCTAAACCCAAATCAGTGAGACAATAAACTATCAGGAGAGTCCAAATAATTTTTATTCATAAGATAATAGTTATTGTCATTTATTAAAAATAAATGAACTCATATGTTGACACTGGGTTGGTTGTTCGTATTTTGAAATCTTTGTTTGTAAATAACTATTGTATTTTCAAAATATGTAAATAATAATTGTAAGGTACTCCGTTATTTGTTAGGATAATTGGTTATCCAAGAGAAGATGAATTTGGTGATGCAAATTTTCGCTTCTTTTGAAGTACAGCAAAATTTTATTATATGTTACAGCAGAATAAGAATGAACGAAGTATGATGAAGTAAATAGATGAAATAAAAAGATGAAGCGCAACACACTAAGATTTATCTTGATTCAACTCAAATCACTTGACATATGTCCAGTCCTCAAGTCATCACTTTAGATTTTCCACTATATCTCACAAGTTTGATCTTAGCACTTATGAAATCTCAGTACATCTGACAACTTTCACTAAACATTTGTGAAGCTACTTTTCCCACATCCTTACAATATATGCAATTCCTTTAGTATTTCCACATACTAAAATTCTACTAAAAATTATAAAAAAAATATTACAGAATAGAAATTTTTTTTAAGAGTGGATAATATATTAAAACTCATTTTAATGAGATGTGTTTAACTTCGAATACTCACACAGAATGATTTAATCTATCATAACAACATTTTAGCACAAAACCCACTTAAAATCGTTACTCATAAGTTTAAATAAAATTCTATTTATAGATTTGTAGTTTAACTAGTCATTAGATACATGATGTATCTGTAAGATATAAGTTCTAGTCGTTACTTTGCAAAAAAAGTTATTCAATAACCATATTAAATGCGTTTTACATACCAACATTCGAATTTTGAGGCTCCATAGATGAATTTTATAAAGTTAGCATAGTTATATGTTTAACATTAAATTTCAAAATTTGTCCGTTACTAAGTGATATTCAAATTTCAAGTTTACAAAAGATACCCCATATTAGTTTGTGCAAATTTTCATATTGAAAATATGTCTATTGAATTTGAACAGTTGGTTTAAGTTTTCACAATGCACTCAAAATTCAAAAACTGAAATTCGTCTATTAGAGATTTATTCCAACTAGACACAAAAGTTTTCACCTTAACGTTCATATTTTGAAACTCAAAGTTTATCTGTTAGAGGTTGTGACTTTGAACTTTATTAATAGTCGAATTTTAATTAAGTTTCATATAAATTTTGCACATTTTCACAAACTATTTTGTAGCCCGAAATTCAAATTTTAGATTTAAAATTTGTCTATTATAGATTAAACCTCTCTAACTTCAAACTTCAACAAGTAAAGTGCCAATTTTACACAGAATAAGCATAAGTTAAATAGCTAAATTTATCTGTTAGCCAATATATCTTCATTTTAACAAATGTTAATATCAAATTTACTTAATTTAACTCATTTAAGACATATGGTAATAGGATTAAGTAAATTTCAAAGATTAAACCACCTTAAAACTTAAGTGAAAACAAAATATACCTAATAGTTATGTTTTAAAAAATTAAGCGTTACTTTCACTTAATGATTTCATTCTTTGCATGCTCCCTTCTGATTTTTTATTCTTAAAGTATCATTTCTCTTCTTCTTCTTTGAGTGAAACATGATATTGATTTTCCTTTCTTTATTTCAATGCTCACTCTTTCTATTTGAACAATCATACATTTAATGTATTATACTTACTGTTGAATCAAGAGTTTTGATGATTCCAAACTAACATCCAAGAGCTTGGATTGAAGATATCAAATGAGATCAAAGTGTTTCAAGTGAAGAATTTCTGAGTAATAGCTGCTAGATCTTCTGTAGGATCTTTTGTTATGTTTAAATGAGGGTAAAAGATTTTGATTTTAAGAAAAGATGTTTTTAAACCTTGATTTTATGTTAAATCTTGACTTATTTGAAAAATACCCACAAACAGACGAAGTTTGAAAGTTTAAACTGAACTGTCATATTGGAAATTCAAACTTTACCTTTGAAAATTCGAATTTCGAGCTAAAACTGAATAAGTCTGAAGAGATGTCTCTCTGTTAGACGTATTTTGATTCTCCAATATTCGAATTTTCATCAAAATATGAAAGAACCTTTTTAGTGACAGACGAACTTCACATCTCCAAAATTCGAATTTCAGATAAAATGCAGTTTGTGAAAACTAAAGAAATTCGTCTGAAATAATGTTGAAGTTCATTTGAAATCAAGAAAAAATTGAGTTTGAAAAATGCTCTCTAACAGACGAACTTTGGCTTTTCAACATTCGAATTTTCATATAAGTCTGAAAAGAGCTTCTTTAAAACAGACGAACTTTAAGTCTTCAAAATTCGAATTTCAGACAAAACACAACTTATGAAAATGGAAGAAATTCATCTGAAACAATGTTAAAGTTCATCTGAGATCAAGAATAATTTAAGTTTCAAAACTGCTTTCAGTCAGACGAACTTTGAACATTAAAATTCCAATTTCAGAAGCTCAGGTTGTGAGTCTGTTGAAATGAAATATTGACATACGAATGACAGAGCTTTGTAACTTCGAATGTTGAAGTTAGTCTGAAAAGAATCTCTCTGACAGATGAACTTCAGTCCTTCAACATTCAAATTTCGAAGAAAGTGAACTACTGTGCCTCCTTGAACGTTCTAAAGATAGACGAATTTTGGGATTCCAAAATTTGAATTTCGAAGGCACTGTAGAAAATTGAAAATACTGTTCACACTTAATCGAAAAACTTTCTTCTTGAAAATTCGTATGTCACATTGTGAAAATATTTTGTAAGTTTCAAAATTCAAATTTCACTTCATGAACAGACGAACTTCGTGTTGTAACGTTGAAAGCTTTAACCTTCGGTCCCTTCGAAATTCGTCTGTTGACCAACCAAAATTCGAATTTCAGTATGTCAGAAGCATTAAATGCAGTTGGTTAATGGATAGTTTTTCAGAGTAACCGTTGGATAACTTCCCCAACAGATAGATTTTGTCTCTAACGAATATTTGAGACCTAAATCTATAAATATAACTTCATTTAAAGTTGTGGATATAGGAATTAAACTTGTATATACTGAATTTCTGCCAAATCTTCTTCTTAAAAGCTTTTATCCTCTCAACTTCAATATCTGTACTTTAACCTTCATACCTACTCTATTCAAGAGAGTTATATCTTTATAAATAATCTACTCATCATCTGGAAGCTAGATTTACTTGTGAGGGAAAATCACAAGGGGATTGGGAAGCACATTGTAGAAGTGCTTAGAGAGATTGAGAAAACTCCAGAAACAGAGCATACTCATTGTACTGTGGCATTAGCAAGAAGCCCGTTGAATTCTTGCTGTATAGTGAAAAATCTCAAGAGTTGTCTTGGGGATTGGACGTAGGTTAAGTGGATAGACCGAACCAGGATAAATTACTGAGTCTTATTCTCCTTATCTTTACTTTTCTGCTTGCTCTGTTTTATACGTTGCTTCCATTACACTGTGCTATCTTTACCCATTTCATTTTGTGCAGAAAAATTTCAATCTTCCCAATTCACCCCCCTCTTGAGAAGTCAGCCTTGCTAACACTTACAAACCACGTAGTTAATTAGGTCAATTTATATATCTAATTTGTATTGTGAAATATAAAAGTATAGTGGATATATTAGTACATAATATAATATATGTATTATAGACACAATTAAACAAATGTTAATGCATATTTTACTTCTTTTAGGAATAAAATATATGTTAAACAAATATGATACATTTGTTCCTTATTACTCTACATTTGTCATTATCAAAACTTATATTATATTAAACCTAACATTGTTTATTTTCAGTTGTCACTTTTGAAGAAAATTTTTGTTTATATGTTTATCTATCATTTTCAAATAAAAATTACTATTTTTCCAATTATACCCTTATCTATCATTTTAAAAATTAAAAATAACATTATTTGTTATTTCTTATCTATTTATTTATTGAAGGGCATGTTAGAAAATTTAAAATAAATTTCAACTCTTTAATTGTATTTTTTAATATACATGCTAAAATCTTAAACAACAACAACAATATTAGTTTTATCTCACTAATGTGAAGTCGGCTACATAGATCATATAATGTCAATGACCTCTATCAAACGCCATCTCCTCAAAGAAATCATTTATTAAAATGTCATTTATTATAATTTTTCTTAGTGTCCTTTTTTGTCTTCCTCTATACTTTTTAATAAGGATTCAAGCAATTTGATTAACTTTTTTCAATGGTTTCTCTTATCATCTTCTTTGTATTCATATTTTATCCAATTTTGTATGACCACACATCCATCTCAATATTTTCATCTGTGCTACTCTCATCTTATACTCTTATTGTCATTTCAAAGTCTAACGTTAGCTACTATATGGCATCGCTGATCTTATAACTGTTCGATAAAATTTCCCTTTAAATTTAATAGGTATCTTACGGCCACAAATTACTCTTAATACTTTTCTCCACTTTAACCACCTAGTTTGTATCTTATGCATAACTTCCCCATCAATTTCACCATTTTTCTATAAATTCGACCCCAAATGTCTAAACTCTGAATTTTTGGAATGGTTTGCTTTCCAATTTTAACCTCTAAATCATTTTTAATTGTACTCTTGTCAAATTTACAATGCATATATTCCCTCTACATAAAAGAAATTTTATATGATTTTAACTTATCTTCATATGATAATAGTCCATATCATTTATTTTAAAAAAATATATTAATCGCTCCTACTGACTTAGGGTTGTAGTACTAAATCTAATATCAATTATGCAAATATATACATATATTGAATAAAATTATAGTAATAGTAAGATTAATAATACTTATTTCTCAGTTTGGCCATAATAAAATTACATATTTCTCAAGCTCAGTAAAATTCGAAAAGAAAATATTTAGTGACTAGTGAAAACTGTTGCATTGTTGTTTTTATTTTTTATTAATTATGTTTGGATGAGTGGATGGACTTTGATATCCTTAAATATAGTCAAGAATTCAATCTTTATGAATAAAAAAATCAATATTGGGAGGACTATGTCATTTAAATTAAAGCTGAAAGTGTTTGATTTAGACTAGTCTTAAATATCAAATAATCAAATCATTGTAAGAAATTAAAAAACATGTTGCTTCTGGTTACAAGATTAAGTTTAATTATTTTAATATTGAAAAAGGACACTACATTACAAGAAAATCCAGGTATATATTAAAAATTATCCTGGCAATGTGTTGACTTAAAGTGTCCGATTACATGCACACTCACGAAAGAAAGTAAATGCCAAAGCCAAACATATTAATGAATTCTTCCCCTTCATGTTGAATTTCTGGTTGTCCTGCCAACTACCGCACTTAAGTTGATGCCAAATTATCAGTTGTACGCCTGATATATCAAATTTATATGTCTATATATTTTATATAAAATTTTAAATCATGAATAATATGACGTGTAATACACTCTATTCAAACTAGTTTGGTGTAAATAACTAATGAAGTTTTTGCATAAAAAAAGGCTATTGAAGCTTTGGTTAAAAAAAAAACCTATGAAGTTTAGAAACTTGAAATATAGTGATGAATTGCAGCAAACAGAAAAAAAGATAGACTGATAAAAATATTAAAATTAAGAATATTTATAAAATTAGCTCTTGTTTATAAGAAAAATTAGATCTTTTTCAATACATGATCTTTCTTCTGTCTTTTTCTCCCCAATTTTATTAAAAAAACTAAACTAGGGAATTTAATCCAGATTCTCAATTTTAACAGAGACCAATTTCAGCTTCTTTCCTATTCTTCCTCTCTCTCCCTCTTTATTTTTTATATGGATAGTTCAAATCAAAGATAGTTGATTTTTTTTTTTATTTGCAATGTTTAGATCAAAGTTATATGGTTCATTTTTAATATTTTATAAAAAAAATATTACTAAAATGTTAAGGTCTAAAAATTAATAAATAACTCTGAATAGTTAAAATTTAAATTTTTTTAATTTATTGAAGTCAAAACTTAATCTAAATAATTCAGAACTTGAGTAAAAAAGAAGTGGAGAAAAACTAAATTAGCATGGGGCGTTTTTAGCCTGATCATAGGCCTAGTTGGGTTGGATATCTACATTTGATGATATCCAGGTCCAATGACAATGGGCTTATAGAAGCATGAGCCCAATATTATTTAGGCCCATGATAAGCCCCACACTTTCCCGCCAATGCTCTCCTGTCCCGCGCCATATCTCGTCTAGTTCCCGCGATCACTCATACTATCTCGGTATCTCCTCCCTTCGCCGTCATCGTCACCGTCTTTTCACTTTTGGAACTCTGTGATCTTAAATTTTCAACCAAATTACTTACTTTTCCCTTCCTAATTCTGGTTCCTAAGCGTGCATACGAACCACAGAAATGACGAAAGAAGAGCTTCAGAACGAAAGGGATGACATGCTTATCGATGGGTATGAACCAGAAGCGCCTGGGCAAAAGCAGGGGAGTCATGTTCCTAACGAGTTCAATCCGAATTACCTCAAAGTATATTACGGTAAATTTCCTTTCTTATCTGGCTGCAATTTCCAATTTGCCTTTTAGATTAACTCACTGTACTACTGTGGAGTTTTCTTCGCCACAATCTAATGGAAATTTGCCTTTTTCCGGCAATTTAGATAGAGATTTTATTTGTTTATCTTATTTTTACGGTAAACAATGTTTCATATACTTCTGTTTGCGATTCATATTTTTTTCCCCTTGTTTTCATCAGGAAAGCTGTTTCCTTTTGCTGATGTTTTCAGATGGATGTCTTACGGCAATGGTAAGCGTTGAATATATATATATATATATATGATGTCGCCTTATTCTCTTTCAATGCCGTAATCTTTGTGTCTTGCTAATAAGTGGGTGCAACTCGCGCATCTGCCTTATTTTTTTCGTTTTGTCTTTTTTCTTTCCTCCTCTTATTTTCCTATGTATTTTTAGATGGGAAGCATCCGGGTTGTGATCCTTCCTATATCAGCCGGAGGGAATTTTCATTCACGCTTGACAACGATATATTTCTACGATTCCAATCTTTTCACGGTGCTGCAGAACTTGAAAACTCCATGAAAGAGAAGTGTCCATTTAAGATTGATATTGGACCTGTGTATAGCGTGGAAGTAAGTTTTCCATGTATTTCTTTACTCTGCCATTTTGAATCATTCCTACCGTGATTTTTCTTGCGATGGATTTTGATGCATAATTTCTTGAGGCACATGAAAAGAAATTCTATGCAAATGGTTGAAATGATTGCATTATAACTTAAACAGATGAAATGACAAAACTCAGCAATGTAACGGAACAACTCCAGTAATATTATTAAGCTAACACCGAAGCAGAGGCAACTACAAAGCTCGAACACAAGACTGACTTAAATGAAAAGATAACAGCATCACAATTACACAATAAGAAGAATAGCAGGAGAAGAGAACAATCACAGGAAGGACTTCTCAGAGAAAAGAGAAGAAAATGTCGGAGAGAGGAAAGCCAATATCAGAGAGGAGGGTTCACAATACTCTCCACACCCCACTTAGACCTTTCTCCATCTCTATATCCCTACTTCTTTCTTACCCTTATCCGCTCCTTTTCCAAAGCCCATTCAGCTGGCCCTTTAGTCCCTGCCTCATAGTCCAAATCCATATTACTATTAAGCCCGTTCATTATAGAGGCTTTGCTCACCCATGAGCTAGAGAGAGAAACCTCTATTATTCATTTTGTTACTTGCATATGCACCAAGCAGATGCCACCAGGTGTTATTCACCCAAACCTGTTACATTATGTGCACATGCATTTTTTCATTAAGGGGTACACCTCACCATTTTTTCTAACTACCCTAAGTGGATACTATACACATTATCTGCAGCTTACTATATTTTGTACTTACACTGCTCATATAATGATAATCTGAACTATCCTTCAACAACATGCAAGATTCCTATTTTATCTACTCCTAGTGGATTTCATTGAAATGTTTAGACTGAGATCTTCTGTCCAGTTTTCTTTTTACTAATCTATAGCTTCTTGTGTTGCAGCCTACAAAAAGGCATGCCTATGCACAAAGTGGTGATAATGTTTTTACTCCAGTTGAGAGAGAGCTAATTTTTGATATAGTAAGCTTTTCCACATCAATTCCCCAAAGAAAATCCGCTGGTGGAGAATTCTTGACATGTTGTAGTTAAATATATGCTGTAGGATATGACAGATTATGATGACGTTAGATACTGCTGCTCTGGTGCTGATGTTTGCTTGAATTGCTGGCCATTGATGACTATAGCTATTAAAGTGATTGATACCGCCTTAAGAGGTAATATTTGGGTATCATATAATGTTGTGAAACTGTGATTTAAAATTTTTTGTTCACAGAACAGAAGCCTTAATTTTGCTTTCTCAAGTAGTGAATCTTAAATGCTCGTGATTTTTAGTTTCCTTTAAGAATATGGGAGTTACATTTCTAATAAAGAAAATGAACATAGACCGGAAGTGGAAATCCTCCCAAATGACAGGATAGCCTCATAATAAAGCAGGGAATACGATATTGTTGGATGATGTCATTCTTCAGAAAAGTAGGTGTATCATGCTAGACCAGAAGGAGGAACCCCGTCTAAACTTGTATTAGAATGGTCTGAATGCTCCAGATAGTAAATTTCAAAATCAAAGCCACCTAAATATAATCTATAGGTGGGAAATCTATGGGTTAAACAATGTTTAATATGACAATTGAATAAATCTTATTGCGTGTATAATTGCAATAGCATTCACTTATTGATTTTTAGTACTCTCGAGCATTAATGTTATCTTTTAAATGTTCTAATTTATTATGTTCTCTTACTGTTTCAGATGATTTTGGCTTTAAACACGTTCTATGGGTTTATAGTGGCCGACGTGGTGTTCACTGTTGGGTCTGTGATGGGAAGGCAAGAAGGTGTGACACTACAATCCAGAATTGCGGTCTGTTCTGTTTCCTTCTACTTCTCAGTGTACAGATTCTAATATGTTACCTTTACTTTTACAGGTTGACTAATGAGCAGAGAGCAGCTGTTGCTGACTATTTTCGTGTCTACAAGGTAGTATACTTTAGTAACAGGATATGTTTGTTTTGTGAATACTTAATAAAAGTGTGTATTTTTTATTTTATTTTTATCCTGTCCAGGGAAATGAAAATTCTCGTAAGAAAGTTTCTTTCACGGGTCATGCACTCCATCCTTTCTTGGTGTAAGTTTTAATATGGATAATTGACTTTTTGGACTACATGTTTCATATTCCAATCTAAGCTAAGGCGTATGCCGGTTTTGCAGGAGAGCATACACTGAAGTTCTTGAGGAATTTTTTGATAAAGGACTGCTAATAAGTCAAAATTTACTTTCTACTGAAGAGAGATATGAGAAGATCCTAGAGTTGATTCCTGATGCAGGTACATACTTTTACTGTTTTTGTCATCTCTTCAGATTAAACCTTTTATTGCCTTTCCTGCTCTGATCAATGTATATAATACATGATCGCTTTCTGCAGCTATTACTTCTGAACTTAGGGACAGGTGGCCAGAAAATAGACGGTCTTCTAGTGCAAAAGAAGACATTAATGTTGTTCGATGGGAACAGCTCAAACAGGTGCTGTCAAGAAAGACTAAGGTTAGTAGTCATATACTTGTAACGAAATACTATTTTTCAGGATGAAAATGGCATCTGCTTTTTGCATTAACAGTGTACCTAGTGTAAAATAGTTACTGGACTCATTGGGAAGATCGTGCCGGAAATTTTTGCTGTGATATATTTTAATAATCACATGCTTCTGTTGCTTTCATAGGATGCTTATAGTTTGTATGTCCCAGTGACTAAGTCTAGGAAATTATACAGAACATGCTTGAAAAAGAATTACTTGATACTCTAGTTATCATTAATGTCTACCTATTCCTTTCTGCAGGCACAGGGATTGCGAAGGTGTATTGAAGAGATCGTGTTCTCCTTTACTTACCCTAGGCTAGATATGGAGGTTTGTCTATACTTATCCTTTTTTCCTGGATCTACTGCTCTATTTGAACTGTTTTCAATTGTACCTTTACGCATTCATATTTTCTGTAATCTCTCTGTTGATCGAAAGTCAACTATTCCGTCGACGAATGATAGTTTAAAGTCTTTTTTTTTTTAATTATTATCGAATTTGGCCAATATATGTTTTAGGTTTCGAAGCACATGAATCACTTGCTTAAAGCGCCATTCTGTGTACACCCAAAAACAGGTCAGTTACTAAATTGTTTCATATAATTTTTTTTGGCCAACATTTTATCTTATGTTTGGAGTATCAACTACATTTTATCATATACCAACTTGCCTAATCTGTTTAGCAAAAAAAAAAAAAAAACTTGCCTAATCTAAAGTTGTTAGCATAGTTTATCAGTTAATAGCTAGTTTATATTGTAACGGTAATCTTTTTCTTTTCTCCAGGCCGCGTTTGTGTCCCTATTGATCCAAATCACTGTGAGGAGTTTGATCCTACCACTGTACCAACCCTCTCACAGGTAAATTTTTTTAGAATGGTAGAATGATAATTTTCTGGTCGGTCTTCTGACTGCGTATCATGGGACTAGAGACGAAAGCTCTCCCAGTCGGTGCTCAATTATTTGCTAAACTTAAAGTGAAAGGAAGAATAATCGCTCCACTTGCAGGCAATACTGCAGCTACTGAGGTTCTAACTGAGTTTTGCATTGATGTTTGAAAACTATTTGCTATAAAAGGAAGATTTAACTGGGCACATTGGCTGCCGGCACTGGCTTAAAATTACTTTTACAATCTACACCTCTCTAACACATTTTCGGTTAACAGGATCACCTTCTGATACCTAAAATGAATCTTAACTAGATAATTTTCCCGTGCGTTATAAGAGACAGAAGATAACAAATCAGCATGACTTTTGTTGTTACTATAGATAAGAGAGTTACTATAACTAAAAATAATGCTGAGACTATTCTACACTAGCTTATATATATATATTTTAATAATGGGTGTTGTACTAAATTATCTTACGGCAGCAGGGATACAGCATTTTGATAGTTACTAAATATTTCTTGTGTGAATCGTAATGTTGTGTGATTGCAGCTTTTGGAAGAGCTTAACCAAAGAGGTTCAAGAGATGATGTAGATGGTGGTATGTTTACTTGATCATTGGAAAATCCAAGCATCCTTTCTGTAAAAGTATTACTTAGCCTATGAATATTGATTATCTTAGTAAATGCTGGTGGCATGGTCTTGCTTGATTTCAGAGTGGAAAGGAACTTCACTTGAAACTGCCATCAGCTTTTTCAGAACGTCATTCTTACAGCCTCTACTAAAAGCTTGTAAGGTATGGGTCATTTTTAAATTTGTCTTTGTAAGTCAAGTTCAAATAATTTTGGTTACTCAGCGGTGGCTTACCCAATTAAAAGAAAAAAAGAAAAAAGAAGCTTTTGCAATACAAGTACCTAGCAGAATATGTGATTGATCAAAATTGCTATACATGTCCGTCATACATAGCTGTTGATGCTGCTAATAGCAATTTGAGCAAGTGGAGGTTTTGATATGAATAGAACGAATATCTCGCAGGAGGACATAGAAAGTTCCTACAATGCAAAATTGCAGAAGTCAAAAAGTTCCTTTAGTTGGTAATGATCTTCGGTCATGTAGCTCTTGGAAGCGCAACTGATGGGGCAGGACAGCTGTTTACTGTGGCACGGTATTTAACACAATGCAGGATGAAATGTGTATCTATGTTAAATTATAAGAAGCTATTTTATCGGATGTCGCCCGAGGGGACAGTTATAAGAAGCTCCTAAACCCTGCTCAGCACATTTTTTTGTTGGGTGAGTTTTTTTTTTTTTCCAGTGAGCCCTACTCAGCATATTTTAGTCAGCCAATGTAGTGGCTAAAGGTGTTCAAAATTGATTGAATCGAGCAAAATAATATGAAAAACCAAACAAAACTGACTGTAAATAAGGTTTGACTCGGTTTTCATTGTTTTCAACGAAAACCGATTGGTTGGGTGTCCTTCATCTAAATTAAACCAAGCCACTTAAATATATACAAAAATGACGTCCTGTAAATGACTTATAATATATATATATATATATATATAGATTTTTTTAAATACTAAAAAGCATGTCATTGGACAAGAATGAAAACTATTTTGAATGATTCTGGGTTTGAATGATTCATGTTTTAAGAATTTAAAAATAAAAAAAGTTATTTGATAAATCTGTTTTTTTATAAAATATTCTGAAAAATAAAAAAATAAAATAATGGAAAAATCAATATTTTTAAGATTTTTTATATTTTTTTGTTGTAGAAAATATAAGAAAATGTTTAAAATTCATATCTTATTAATTGTAAAATTATAAATTTTAAATAACGCATATAATACATATTAGTTATGATTTTGATAACAATTATTTAAATAGGTTTTTTTTTTATTTTTTTACTTTTAAAACTTATTCTGAAAAATAATTTTACAAAATTATTTTTGAGAACATTAAAACAAAGAAAACATATAAACAAACCCTTTATTTGTAGAAATTCAAATTCTATTTTGAAGTGACTATGTTGCCGTTGTTAATTTGTTATTATTTGGATTTTTTTCTTGACCTATTATTTGGATGTGAAAGATATGAAATCTTATAATTACTCTTATTATAATTATAAAGGTTAAAAGAATATTTTTTTTCGGGGGAATATCATAATATATTAATATGTTTTAAATTTTTTTCTGTAATTGAAATCATACTTTATGAAGATTTGATAGTTTCATTAATAATGATTTTATTTATTGGAATAAAAGTTAATAATGATTTTTTAAGTCTTTTTTTACAACCCTTCTTTTTAACAAAAGGACATTTTTTTGCCCTTAACAAAAATTACATATAGTTTGAACCAAATCAATTTAAACCGACAACAAATCAAACTAAATTGAATGGTACATTAAATTGAACATGTCCTCTTTTTTCTTAAATTGATTAATTTGGTTCAATTTAGCATATATTACTAAAATCGAATCAAGTTGAACCTTTGAACATCCTTCCAACAATATCTTCTTAGAACCTCATTCTCCGGGAGAAAAAAGTGCATAATCATCTTTTATAAAACTTATGGATGGAGCTTAGAGTTGAAAAGTCTATCTTAGTTATTGAGGAAATAATTGTGGAAAATTATTTTGAATACCTAGGGATACATATATACACAAAAAATATCTATCTAATAATTACATAATTAAATCAAATAATATCCTATAATGACTACATAATATTTGACCAAATTCTATAATAAATACATAATATTTGTCAAATATTAACACCCTTTTCAAACTCAAGAAGGTTCAATGAAAAACATTTTGAGTTTGTTTACTAATAGGTTAAACTGGCATAAACTGTGTGACTTAGTAAATAGATCAGCTGATTGATCAGTAGTCCGGATGAAAAGGAGTCTGAGAGTGCCTTGAACAACGTGCTGTCGAATAAAATGACAATCAATCTCAATATGTTTAGTCTGTTCATGAAATATATTATTATGAGCAATCTGTCTGACACTCTGACTGTCATAATAAAGGTTAGTGGAGGAGTTTTGGGTCACCCCCATATTAGTTAGAAGCCATCGAAGCCCAAGTATTTCAGACGTAGTGTCGGTTAGAGCATGATACTCAGACTCAGCATTGGAGCAAGAAGCCAATTTCTGCTTCTTACTTCTCCATGAAATCAGTGAATCACCGAGAAAAATGCAAAAGCTAGTGGTAGATCTACGGTCAGAATGATCACCTCCCCAATCTGCATCAGAATAAGCTCACAGAACAAGTGAGGAACTAGCGGAGAAATGCAAACCATGAGATAAGGTGCCTTTAACATATCGAATAATGCGAAGGACCGCAGAATATTGAGTAGTACGAGGAGCTAACATGAATTGGCTGACAATGTGCATTGTATAGGCAATATTAGGCCTAGTCACTATGAGATAGATGAGACTTCGAACTAACTGGAAATAAAAAGTAGGATCTTTCAACAATGTGCCATCAGTAGGAGTAAACTAAGCATTAGGTTCAATAGGAATGACCTCTATCATGTCATCAGTGAGTTGAGCTCGAGAAATCAAGTCAGAAGCATACTTGACTTGAGAGAGAGATATACCATTCTTCACATGAAGTACCTCAAGACTAAGAAAGTAACTGAGATTCCCAAGATCTTTCATTTCAAAATGATTCCCAAGGAAAGCCTTGAGTTCTTGAACTCCGATGGAGTCATCACTTGTGATAATCATGTCATCAACATACAATAGAAGCAAGACTATACCACGATCAGTAGTACAAAGAAACAGTGCAAAATCGTGAGGACTGCAAGAGAAACAAAGTTGACTAATAGTAGTGCTAAACTTAGCAAACCAAGCACGAGGAGCCTGTTTAAGACCATAGAGAGCATGCCTGAGACGATAAACCTTGTTTACCGGATGAGGATATCCTGGAGGAGGCTTCATATAGACTTGTTCTTCTAAATTTCCATTCAGAAAGGCATTTTTGACATCCATTTGATGAAGAGTCCAACACTTAGCTGCAGCAATAGCAAGAAGACTTCTAACATAAGTGATTCGAGCAACTAGAGCAAAAGTCTCCTCATAGTTGATCCTATACTCCTGAGTAAAGCCTTGAGCCACCAAACGAGCCTTATGCCGTTCCAAAGAACCATTAGAATGAGTCTTAATTTTATATATCCACTGACATCCAACTAGAGTCTTATTAGGAGGAAGGTCAACAAGATCCCAAGTGTGCATTTTCTCTAATGCCTGCAATTCTGCTTGCATAGCCTGCTGCCAATGAGAGTCACAAGAGGCTTCCTTATAGGACTGAGGCTCCTGTAACTAAAGGATAGTAGAAAAGCAGTGGTAATCTCGAAGGTAAGAGGGATGAGTAGGCCCAGTGGATTCAGAGGACAAAGGCTCATGAGGCATGACTTGTGAAGGAGGATAAGAAGCGACAAAACCATCTGGAGAAGGTGCAACATCAAATGTAGTGGTGAGCTCATCAACTGAACTTGTACCTAAGTTACTAGGAAAAAGATCAATAGAAGGATTTGTGAAGATAGGAGAGGAAGTTGAAGGAATCGAAGAGAAATTTGTCAAAGAAGAAAACTGAACGTGTTCCTAGAAAACAACATGATGAGAGATTTGTATATGATGGGATAAAGGATTCCAGCAATGATGTCCCTTATGCTTAGAATCATAACCAAGAAAGCAACAGACATGGGCATGTACTTGTAATTTGGTGGTCTCATGAGAGGGAAGAAGGACAAAACAAGCACAACCAAAAACTTCTAACATAGAATAATTCAGAGAAGTACCATGAAGACACTTAAAGGGAGAGATGTTACTAAGAACAGAGGAGGGAACACGATTGATACAGTAGATAGCAGTCATGGCTGCTTCAACCCAAAAACGCTCAGGATAAGAAGAGGAAATGAGCAGGGCTTGGACAGAGTCAAGGATATGATGATGTTTTCGTTTTGCACGACCATTCTGTTGAGAAGTGTAAGGACAAGAATATTGAGAGATAGTGCCTTGTTCATCAAGAAAACTAAGTAATTTGGAGTAACGATACTCTAAAGCATTATCACGACAGAAGACTTTAATTACCTTGGAAAACTGAGCTCGAACCATAGTAGTAAATTTCATATAAATTTGAGATAATTTTGAACGATTTTTCATCATATAAATCCAAGTAAAGCGTGAAAAATCATCAATGAAAGCACAAAATATCGTGATCCTCCCATGGAGGGAGTAGGAAAAGGTCCCCAAATATCGGAGTGAATTAAACAAAAGGAGAATCAGAAATAAAATCACTTTTATTAAAAGGTAAGGCAGGTTGTTTTGCAATCTGACAAGAAATACAATGCAAGGATTTTTCACTGATAGGACCTAGAAAACTATTAGAAATCAAAAGCTATAATTTATTCAAGGAAGGATGAACAAGTTGACGATGCCATAAATCAAGAGATGAAGAGGTAGAAGTAGCACATAATCTGGATGAAGAAGTGACATCAGGAAGATGCATAGAAGTGAGCTCAAACATACGTTCGACTTTACGCCCAATCATTGTCTAAGAATCCATCACAACACAACCATGTTTGTTAAATAATACATCATAGCCCATGTCAATAAACTGACCAACAGAAATAAGATTGAAACTAATGGCAGGGACAAAATAAGTATCACAAAGAGATAAAAAAGGTGAGGAAACAATACCAACATGACTAACAGACATTTGGGAATTATCAACAGTATGTATAGAGGGAGCAGTAGAGTTGCGTGTCATGGAAGGAAAAAGATTGGATTGTCCAATCATGTGATTACAACAGGTAGAATAAAAAAACCAAGAAGATATACCTAAAGGAGTAGCTAAAATAGTAGGTGGACTAGAAGAACTAGAAATAAGTTTATGAAGGAACACTTTGAGATCAGAAGTAGAGGATGCTGAAGTAGATTCAGAAGGTGACTTGTTGAAAACAACAGTGGCAGAAAGAGCAGGCTTGGATGAATGCCTAGACCATGAAAACTTCCTCTGATCAGTTCTAGGTGGACGAGTAGGACATTGATCTATGAGATGCCCTGGCTTGTTACAATATCTGCAATACAAGGTGGGACAATTAGCAGCTATATGACCTTTCTTCTGGCATGCATGACATTTAATGAAGGGACATTCAGCAAATGAGTGATTAGACTAAGGACAGCGTCGACAAGACTTAGAATTCTTGTCAGATACAGCAAAAACCATCTCTGGATTATGGTGTAGAAGACCCAAGTGAGTTTCCTCAGATCTAAGATGAGGAAGGATATCTTCAAGAGTGGGAAATGGACTTTGATGCAGTAAAGAAGTGCGAACAGGCTCAAAATCATCTGTTAGGGCCATGCGGAACTTGTAACACCTTACTTTTAGACTCATTTCATATGAATTAGACTTATTTTAAGTCTGATTATACTTGATTCTAAGCTTGAATCACATAAGAATGAAAATCAGAATTTCCAAAATTTTCGATTACTGTTTATATGGTAGTTTCTACTTTGCCGACTGAACTTTGAAAATTCATAACTAATTCTAGAAAAATAATTTCATAGTGATTCAAATATCTAAAAATAGATAAAAACCTTCTATAGATGGAAAATATATGAAATAGAGAATTCTCTTGACCAATTTATAAAGTTTATTTCTCAAACATTTACTGTACATTTGGTCATTTTCTCTTCCCTAAGATTTTGGCCTTATATTTAAAAATTCATATCTCACTATATCTTGAGACAAATCATACATTCTTTATGTCATATGAAATCCCTGTGAGTCTACTTTCTAGAAATATTTTTTTTGTATATTTATTCAACTTGTACAGGGTATGACATTAACTTAATTTTTATGGGTCAAAACACTACCTCTACTGGAACAGTTTTAGGAGAAATTACATAACTTCTTCTTTATACTCCAAATGATTTCAAACTAGTGGCATTCGTTTCCTAAGAATTGGAGTTTTCCATAAATATAAACCACTAAATTGTTTTCCATAAATATAAACCACTAAATTTTTTGAGCTATACACGATTTTATAGTGTCTTTTGAAAAATCCAGTGTTCATGGTGTAAGTTCCAATTTTTCCAATACTGTCTAGTTTTGAATCCTAACTTCAAAATTCATTATAATTCATACATTTATCCAATTTAGGTGTTCTTTAGCTCTATGAAAATCTTGTTCTATCTAGTTTAAGAATATGTATAACACTTATATAGGATGCTCTGTTTCGAATAGAGTTCCCCTACTCAAATCCATACTGGTCATCTTGTTTATAATTATGCCGAAACTCATATAATAAACTTCATAAACCTTATGTATCAACATTTATTGTTCCAAATCTACACATAACATCATAAAAGGACTTTAAGGAACATAATCATGTATAATTACAGGATTTCATCTCATACATACATGATACATATTTTCTCAACTTAACATTATAACTACAAAATCAAGTAATTCTCCATCATCTTCTTCATTTCCCTTGCATTTGTTTGAATACTTCCATGTCCTTGTCCTAACATAGTTAATATTTGGAAAGGAATGAGATTCAAAGAATCTTAGTTAATTCACATCATCATATCATTTCACAAAGTCATCAATAAAAATCATAACTTCATATTATGCCATACAATTCCATAAAAATTTTGGCACAGTAACACTTTGTAAAATGGACATCCTAGGGTCATAAACCCTTCAAACATTCAGCCAACAATGAAAACACATCATAAAAGCATTCAAACAACTATAAGGTATACTCATATTATCATAGAAACAAAGTATGACAACATTAAGTATAATAGGTAAAATAACTACCTTCTTGCATTCCAATGATCTCCAAATTTTGTGGACACTTCCATTGATCTTAAAACACTTCTTGGAACCCTATTACATCATAAAACAATGTCTTAAGTCATTGATTGCATGTCATCCTTCATAAAGAGCTCACTTTAACTCTAATTTTTCACCTTGCTTTCCTTTTGCATTTTCTTGTACAACATAATTGTTCTAACCTATTTTGGACCCAAGGAAGCCATTTTTATGGTCAAAATCATGAAATTTCCTTCTCTTTTCAAACCCTAAATAGGCATAAAATTTCAGAAATTTGTAGAAAAATATCTACCCGATTAATTTGCAATCTAATGGCATATCTTTAATCCTTGAAGCCTATACATCACTTTTCATGGATCACTTTCTTCATGGCTTCATTTTCTCTCTCTACTCTCTCTCTAGGTAGAATTTTTCAGAGATAAAATAGAGAGAAATAATCCATAAAACTTCTCCAAACTCAAGTATACATAATAAAATAGCCATAAGATTTTACCTTGAGTTTTTGAGACTTTAACTTTGCCTTTCTCTTCTTCTTCTTTTTTTTTCTAGGGACTTCATGCTTTCTCCCCTCTTTCTGTTGCTGCAGATGTCGTGAATGAAGTGAGGAAGATGAAGCTTAATGACTTACTAAGATATTTATGTAATAAACTCACTTAATCAACATTTCTTTTTGACTTTATTGTTTTTCTTCTTAAAAAAGCTTTTGGAAAATTCCACTTGTGTCCAAACTGAATTCCAACATGATTCACTCCCTTTTTGGGCAAAAATTGCTTCATAAAGTTTAATGGATCAAAATACCCTTTGCCGATTAAATTTACCCATATCGATTGAGTATTTTTACCAAAATTGTCATTAAATTGTTACAGGATTATCCAACAATTACTTTTGGTCCAAAATATTATCTAGACCCAAAATATATTTTATTAAGGCCCAATAATTTCTCTTGAATTAATACTGCCTCTTCCTGCAGTCCAAATTGACTTTTACTGGATAAAATATTGATATTAAAACCTAATCACCCAATAAATATTATTTTGACCTTAATAAATTTTATACTATATTTCATTGGGTCTAACTCATCGAGAGCTTCATTTTGACTATAATTTTTCATATTTACAAAAATATCCTTGACCTAGGAAAAATTTATAATTTTTGAAACTTTCAGATTATTAGGTGTAATTTTTCCCAAACTTATTTCTCTACCCTTTCCGTTGAAATCATTCTTAAGGACTAAACTGCAAAAATTCTTAATTCTTAGGGCTCAAATATAATTGTTTCATTTTTCCGTTTAACTAGAAAAAATAACCTCTTTATCCTTCTTCACGCTCAACAGTATCTCTCCAATTTTTTTCAATTTCTTTTACTTTTTATGATGTCAACATTTTCATTTTTGAGTCTTAAATGCATTATTCACATTCTACTTCTAATTTGAAAAATAATCATTTTGCCCCTAAACCAGGTCAAAATATAATTATTCATTCTTTTGGGTACTTTCTTGTAATATTTCCTAAAGATTAATTTTTTATTATTTCTTTTTAACTATGCACATTAACTTCAAATTGGTCTATCTCTTAACCTGGACCTTTCGGGAATGCAATACTTATATCATTGAGCTCAGCTTGGAGCGGACTTTCATTCAAGTAGTATATTGTATATTTTCCGGGGTAAGTTCTGAAATTAATTTCTACTAAAACTCTTATGAAACATTAATTCTAATTAATGATCGAACATAAATTCTTTAGAAAATTAGATAAGAAATTAATTCATTCTAAAACTCAATTATATATAGCCTTTTCGTCTCGCTTCTTTTCTCATCTTTTATTCATTTTATAACATCCCATAAAAATAGGGATATTACAGAATTGAATGAGTCAGAGTTGATCGCAATACTTCAAGAAGACTTGGGTATCTGCATCACATTTGAAAGTGGGCTCTGAATAAGCCAATTGATAACAAATAGACTTAATCTTAGCAAGAAACTCATAAAGAGGTTGGCTGCATTCTTGTTTGAGAATATTGAGATCCTTTTGCAACTGAAATTGATTGGATAAATCTGATGAGGTATAGCAACTAGCAAGATGATCCCAGACTTCTTTAGCAGTTTCAAAGCGGCTAAACTGTTGATGAATGCTAGCAGTAGAGGTGTTATGAAACCATGTAATGATTTGATTATTTTTGCTATCCAACTCCTCTAATTGTTCATTAAACTTAACCTCTGTTTCTTTAGATGCACGAGTAGGAAATTTAATGTCACTAGTAACATATCGCCATAATTTTTTGCCCTTAAGAAAACCACGCATGCTTTCCAACCGGAGACGATAATTGGATCCATTCAAAATAACAGATATAGGTTGAGCAATATTAGATTTGTCCATGTTGATGAAACAAACTAATTCCAAAAGAGAACGAAAATCCCAAGAGAAAATGAAAAAATAGGGAATTTCGAAGAGTTGTCTAATCAACAAACCAACCAAATGAGGAGAAGCAAAAGATGACGATGAGCAGAATGAGATGAACGGTGGTGAGAACGGACACCGGATGCGCCCTCACACGCCAGGGAAAGAAGATCGGCACAGAAGGCGTGTACGACGGAGGATGATCATCGTAATTGGTGGACCAGCTGAACTTGAGATGTAGAGCATGGTGGTAAGGCGTGTGTAACCACTGGACCACTAGATGACAACAAATTTGAGAAAGAACGCAGTGACAAGGAAAAAAATTACCCCTAAAAAATTACCCTAGCTCTGATGCCATGAGGAAATAATTGTGGAAAATTATTGTATGTATTATTATAAATACCTTGGGATACATATATACACGAAAAATATCTATCTAATAATTCAGAATCAAATGAAATAATATCCTATAATGACTACATAATATTTGACCAAATCCTATAATAAATACATAATATTTGTCAAATATTATGTTAACTCATCCATCTTACATATGTATATTTCTATCATTGGCCAAGAAGGCTTAGGAGTTGGGCTTGGATTTCCATGTCCTTATAACGAATCAGTAATTAGAATGTTTATATAGAATAAAGGTTGTTAACCAAAAAAATATAGAATAAAGGCTTTTTTAGTGATAATATAAATTTAAATGTTAAAATAATACAATATCTAACAACTTTTAATTGTTATCCATCTTACATATGTCATGGAGAAAGATATCTAGTTTAGTTTCATATTAATATCTCGGTATTAATAAAGAATAAATATATAGTAAATAAGGAAAAGTAATTTTAATTTTATATAATAAATTATTTTTCAAACATACCAACAAGTAAGGGGAAAATAATATATTTAATTTATTATTTATTATTATAAATA
This sequence comes from Adenanthera pavonina, assembly GCA_026686845.1. NCBI lineage: Eukaryota > Viridiplantae > Streptophyta > Magnoliopsida > Fabales > Fabaceae > Adenanthera > Adenanthera pavonina. The sequence continues at coordinate 20,699,202 of JAIVEN010000022.1, read as the reverse complement.
AAATGCTTTTAAAACTAGTATTATGGTGTTCATTTATAAAGCTATGTAAAAATTGAAAATAAATTTAAAAAGAAAAAAGGAGTGGTCTTAGTACCTAATATTTTTTCAAAGGATATGAAAAATTGAAAATAAATTTAAAAAGAAAAAAGGAGTGGTCTTCGGCACAATAAGGATTTCTAAACTCTAAATGCGCCCACCGTGGGGCTCGAACCCATGACCATAAGAGCCTTGCGCTCTACTGACTAAACTAGATGGACAGGTTATAAGTATTAAATCTGCAATTCTAATGTCCTAGCTCATGTTGTGATCATCATTTCCAATATTCCAGTTTTCAACTATTTTGTTTGAAAACATCACATAATCTCTCACTAGATTATATGATGATTGAGACACATGGTTTCTTCTCCAGGAAAACACTCAATTCAACAATGGATTCTAACTTCACGTTGCTCAAGGCATAGAGATGAAACATCATGGAAATAGACAAGAAATAAAAATGTAACACAATCCATCTAGTTCCTTTTATTTGTCATATTCTATAAGTTTTTATGATTTTAAACATGGGTAATCTTGCATAAGATTTTAGAGTATTAATTGTTTTATTTTCAAAATGTCTTTATTTATGAGTGTGAGAGAGAGTGAATTATTTGAATTTGTGATATATTTATTAGGGGGTTGATGGAAATCATATCAATTTTAAAACAATTTTAATATTTTAAGAGGCCGTTTGGTTCAATTATAGGGATGTCAGGTGATGTAATGTAATGGAATGTAATAAAATGTGATAGGATAATGATTACATGAGCGTTTGTTTGGTTTAATATTGGGAATGTAGGAAATAAGTTTATTTTTTATATTTAATTAAATATAAACAAGTGAATAGACAAAAATACCCTAATCTCTTTTCTACTTCCCTCTTCCTCATCGCAGAGTAACGATAGCTTCATCATTTTTCTCCTTTGCTCTTCCTCCTCCCTCTTCCTCAACAACAACCTCATTAGTTTTTTTCTCCTTCCCTCTTCCTCATTGACAATACATCACCTCGAATCTGAAACAAGAATGACGAGAAGCTCAAACCTAGCACGAAGCTGTCATAGATTTGAAGTGGGGGATTGATGGAAATGGGAGGAGAGGATGAAGAGATGGGGCTCAACGAGGAGGTGGGGATTGATGGAAATAGGAAGATATTGTCTTCATTGTGGATTGATGGAAATTGCAGATCATCTTTATCATCTCCTAGAGCGTCATCTTCATTGTCTCCCTAATATGTGAAATGGTGCTCAAAAATGATAAAGGTTGAAGATAGCATTGCCAGCGATGATGGCCAAGTTGTTGGTGGAGATTGTAATTTTTTTTATTATAAAGGGTATTAATGTCTTTTTTGCCTCCATTACACCCATGTAATCATCTTCACATGCAAAATATTGTGCAATCCATATCACCTTAGTAGGACAACCTAAGTAATCATTATCACCTGTAAAATTTCCAATCAAACACTAAAACTTAGGTGATGTGAAGCCCATTATCTTTACATGGGGGGTGCTATAAACAAACCTAACAAGCGCTAAGAAGTTTTTCTTGGTTTCAGTTAGTTAGTTGAAGGTAACTTATATTAAGGATCAGAGGAAGTATTTGGTGCTACAATCTATCAATATGAAGTTCTAGCCTAATAAGAAAAAAGAAAAAAAACTATTGGTATGAAGTCATGGAGATGAAACATTTATTATAATCTATTAGTATGATTAGAAAATTATTAAATAATGTCATTTATATTTTTATTAATAAACAATTATCTTTTAAAATTTTTAATATAAATAAATGAATCTATTGTCAATTATAAATAGTATAATATCATTATCCAATACTATAATCAAATAATAAATAAGTGCATAAATAACTAAATAGTATCAGTAATTCGTAATTATTATGAAATGAAAAATAAACACTAAAATGTCTTTACTTGCCAATAACTCTAAAAGGTCATTTAAAATGTAATGTAAGTAGACAACATCCATTTGTTGACAATTATATTTTAATTAAAAGTACAAACAATAGCTACAAATTATATGATAATTATGAGATAGTTAAAGGATCACATATTAGAAAGAAGGATTAAAGAATTTATAAAAGTGCACATACAAATGTAAAAACTAAAAGAAAAGAAATGCAATGAGGGGCCGACAAAGCCATGTAATCATTTTGAGTCCAAAATTAAAGTTGTATTTTATGCGTACCCACAAATTTTAGGCACATTCACATAGCCTTTCTGATTGTACAATTTGAAGTGGACAAAGCATTAGATTGGATGGGGAATATCTAGAACTAGACTTTCTTCATGCATGCACATTTTAATTGAAATATCTTTTATAATTCATGAAAACTTATTCTTAGCACTATATTTGTTAGAGCAATAGCTGTTTTTGTGTAATAATCTTTGTGGAAATTGTGGGCAGGTCATAATAATGTATTGAAAATGCTTATTACTTTATGGTGAATATATATTAGCTAAAGAGGTACAGAGAGGTGATAACTAAATCTAAGTGAGAGTTGTGTATAAAAAGGCAAAACTTAATGAAGTTTTATTTTATAGTAACCATAATATTAATTAAATGAGCAGATATGGTTTTTTATTTTCTATAAACACGAGATATGGTTTTTTTTAAATTAGGTAATCAACTGCAATCCAATAAGTGGAAGTGGAAATAAAAAAATGACAAATAACTAAATGAATTACATATCTTGATATTGTTGAAATCAGTATGAATAGCCCAACTTGGAAGGAAACGTGGATGGACAATTGTGAAGTGGGATCTAAGCCCATTTTTGTTTCATTTCGTTCAAGATAGTCATTCATTATCAGACATGTGATGAGGAAAAAAAATTTTCTTGGTTTTTTTATCAAGCAACTTAAATTTTAAACTCATTCTTTTCAACATTATGCAATATATATATATAATTAACTAATTAAAATTAAATCTAATAAAAATTAAATTTTACGCTATGCAAGAACAAAGTCATATTGGTAGAACACTGAAGCAACACATAAGTTTCCAACAAAAGTGATTGATTAAGGGAACCATGACCCCAGTACAGAGGTAGTTGCTAGTGGTGGTAACCGTGAAGCTAGGCTGTTTTAACATTTCCCACCAAGACTCTTTACTACCAGAAGGGACACACAATATCAAGATAGAGATGTAGGTTAAGTAAGGAAACTGAGGCTTCACTTACATACATAAGACCTTCAAAATATCCACAATGTGATGCAAAAAGATTTTGTTCCCCTACAACTGATATTAATACTAATACTAATACTTATACTAATGCTATATTAAGGTCCACATAGTCTCAGCTGATGATGTCTTTATCATCTAGTGATATTCACCAGTTGAAGATGGTCTTGGATATAGCATGGCAGTTCGTAATCATGGTTTGCCCTATTACGGTTTTAAATTCATGGTAAATGACACCCATAAATGAGCAAAACACTTTAAGCTTCTACTAAGAGGTTCACACTCATCGTTGATCCTGCGAATTTTGACATGAAGTAAGTCAACCTTCATGTTGTTGACTGTAAACATGGCATATGGCCATTCCTCCAATGTCATCCTCATTCTTTCACCGTCCAAAATGCATGTAATGATGTTTGATCAATAAAAAACATATAAGTTTTTGATTAGATGACTGATTGTAAGTTATGAAATAATGGTGGAAAGGGAGAAGTTGATTACAAGAGTTACCTTGGACTGATCATGTCAAACCTATCATCGGATTGTGACAAGCAGTAGGTCCATGAAGTTCTCTGAGGCTAGTTGGAATTATGGTTCCTGTGACACTTGATCATTGTACAAGGGATTAAGAATATGTGGTTTTTTTTATAGGTAATGCAAGATATGTGTGTATAGTTTACCTATTAGGTTATGCATTGGTGGAGATAGTGGAAGTATGTCGTCTATTTGTACACATTGAGAAACATCATATGATATTATGGTCTTTGTAAGAAGAATATGAGTTGTAGCGTGGAACATGATCATGAAGCTTGAAGGAGTTGGCTTGTTGGGATTCAGATTTCTATGGATGATGAAATATGAGAAACAGTAGGATTGACTTTCGCATATGATGGAGAAGAACTTAGCATAAACAAGTCATGAATGATCATCACGTGCATATTTGTGTATTGTAACAACATGCAACATCAAAGTGGTCAAGTTAAAAATAACGATAATATCCTGCAACATCGATGGGAAAGTTTCTGATGCAAAAAGAAAGATCTAATTCATTGGAGTTTGATGTGAGTGAGCTAGGTGTTGAGTTCACTTACCTCATGATCAAGTAGAATCATATCCAAGGACCTAAGAAAGTGGGGTGGAAAGGGCTCCTTGTTCTAGAAGAGCCTTATCACTCGAACGCAGATGGTTCAGGTCCCTTGAGATGGATGAAGCAAGGAAAGAGGACAAGCAATGAGCATGTTCATTTTGCGTGATAACTTATGGGCAAAGGAAGAAGATGCATACAGATTACAGGGTGTGGAATATCATATTTATGGTGTAGGAGTGGAGGAAAACTTATATGTTTGAGTTGGAGAACTAAGCGGGATTTCTTGAAGCTTCTATGGTATGGATATCGTGTTTAAGCACGCTATTGCTAGTATGAAGTGATGCAACTTGTATGATTTGAAAAGTAGGTAAGCAAGTGAATTATAGAAAGTTGATTCAGTAGATATCACTATAATTAATAGCCTTGACTGTTTAAGAGTGAAATTAGGAATTGAACTGCATCACTAATAATGATTTGTTAGGATTAATATAATATAAGTTTTGAAAATGACAAATATAGGGTAATTAGAAATAAATGCATCATATGTGTCTAACATATATAATATTCCTTAAAAAAATAAAATGTGTATTAACGTGTATTTAATTAAGTTTATAATGTATATGTCATACTATGTACCAATATATTCATTGTGATCTTATATTGTATAATACAAGTTAGATATATAAATTGGATTAATTACTTGGTTTGTACGTGATTATATTAAATGTAGAATGGTCTAAGTAGGAAGAAAGAGCATTGAAATAAAGAAATGGTAATCAACATCATGTCTTACTCAAGAAAGAAGAAAAAATAGGATGCTCCAAGAATTGAAGATTAGAAGGGAGCATACCAAGAAGGGGATAACCAAGTTATAGTGGAACACAAGCATTGAAGACATAATTATTAGGTATATTTTGTTTTCACTTAGGTTTTGAGGTGATTTTAATCTTTGAAATTTACTTAATCTTATTACCATATGTTTTAAATAAGTTAGATTAAGTAAATCTAATGTTAGCTTACGATAGAATTGAGAAATATTGACTAACAGATGAATTTTTTGTTTGACTCATGTTTATTTTGTGCAAAATTTAAACTTTGCTTTGTGAAATTCGAAGTTACAGAGGTTTCATTTTTGACAAATAAATTTCAATTTTGAAATTCGAATTATGGGCTAAGCACTATTAGTGAGAGTGTGCAAAATTTACATGAAACTTAGTTAAAATTTGAATGTTGGTGAAGTTCAAAATGAGTTTACTGTCACTACCTTTGATAGACGAATTTTGAACTTCAAAATGCGAATTTCAAAATGAGAATTAGTGAGTTTCGTTAGAGCATGCCTCTGATAGATGAACTTTGCAATTCAACAGTCGAATTTCAAAGAGAGAACTATTGTATCATGTTAAACATGTCTCTGACAGACAAATTTCAGCTTCTGATATTTGGATTTTGAAGTGCACTGTGAAAACTTCAGACAACTATTCAAACTTCAATATACGCATTTCCAATATGGAAATTCACATGAACTAACATGAATTAACTTTGGCAAACTTGAAATTCAAATGTCATTCTGTGACAGAAGAATTTCTAAAATTCAACATTAAAACATAATTATGCTATCTCTGCGAAATTTGTCTATTGAGCCTTGAAATTCAAATTTTGGAAACACTGACGCATTTAATGTGTTTGGTGAACCGCTCTTCTTGTAGAGTAATGGCTAGAACTTATATCTAACGGATAGTTTTTGTGTCTAACATCTAGTTACATCATAAATCTATAAATAGAACTTCATTTGAATTTATGGGTAACAATCTTAAGAGAGTTAGTGCCAAAATGTTATTCCAATATATAAAATCTTTTTGTATCAGTATTATTAGTTAAACTCACTTCAATAGAGTAAACTATTAATGTATAATCTACTTTAAAAGAGAGTTTCAATTCTGTATCCCTTCATCTCTACTATTTTCTAGGTAGAATCTTGTGCGGGAATAACACTAAGGGATATATACATCTTGTAAGGGTGTAAGGAGGGTGTGGGGAGAGTGGTTTTATAAGTGCTTACTGAAACTTATGGGATGTACTGAGGTTCACAGATGCCCAGATCAAACCTATGATATATAATGGAAAATCTCAAGTAGTGGTTTGAGGACTGAATGTAAGCCAAGTAGTTTGGGCTAAACCAGTATAAATTTCTGTGTCTTGCTTTTCATCTACACATTTCATCTATTAATTTCTTCACACTCTATTCATCCATGTTCTACTACACATATGGTGAAATTGGGCTGTGATCCAAAAGGGTAAAAATTTTGCATCACCCAATTCAACCCCTCTTGGGTGACCAGCCAAACTTAATAGTGTTAACTTTCTTGCCCTCTATGAATTGTAGAAGTTGGTGAGTTTTGTACTAACTGAGCAGGAAAATATAGTACTTTATTGTTATTGATGTATGGGATTGAATAGCTGCAATTATTATATCTAAAGAGAGTGAAATTAAAATATATATCGTATATTAAGACCAATTAAGAATTAGTGTGTTTTGTATGTACTGCTATTTTGATTGCAATGGAAGTAGTTGAATTAAAAAAAAAATGCATTGGTGGCAATATGAACTATTAAGAAAATGAACCGTACATACCTATCCATCAGCAACTTTTTTTTCTGTGAGAATTCTACAACGTTATTAGTAATGGGTGCGTTAGAATTGGACAATTTTTTTTTAATTTTTGATACTCACAATCCTGCTTGATTTGTTGTAAGGATGTTCCAAAATAGGTAATGTGATGAAGTGAAAATTCTTTCATAATAATTTTTTTTGTGTTCATTTAATAATAAATTTTGTTTGGTTTGAAGAATTCTAGAGTTGTGACACGAAATTTGCATAGGTGTAAATAATAAACACTATGAATTTATTAAGATTTCATTTATAAGGTAGACAAAATGACAAAATAATAATAATTCTTACATGATAAATTGAAATATAACTGAATTTAAGAAAGAGAATTATGTAATTCTTTGGGAAAAAATTTAAAAAATGATTGCAGTATAATTCTGAAAATATTAATATTATTAGTAAAAAAATAAATAATAAATTATAATTGTATCTACTATAATTGGATAGAAATTGTATCTAAAGAATTAATAGAATAATATCAATTGGACAAAATTTAATATTAAAAACCTTTATCATACAAAGACTAATTTCCATTTATAATGTCATCAAATGATATATCAAACAATACACCAACACAAAAGGTGGTTCATAAAAATATATTACACACATATAAACAAAATTAAGATAGTAATATATTTCCATATGATAATTACAAATTCAACGGGAAAAGAAAAAAATATATATATATAAGAAAAAATTTAACTGTAAAGTAAATTTATTGTGTTGATTGCTATTATACAACAACATATTTATTTAATTCATAAAAATCATGTGACATTTAAATAAATTGATTTGTGCACAGGAAAAATCTAAATCGATTCACACTAAGTTACTAAAACATAAATAATAATGAACCCATTTGAAGCCAAAATATTTTTTGCTATCACTTTTTTTAGATAGACATATTTGCAATTAAGATATAAATTTTAACTCCTCTCATGAATAAAGGTGAAATTTTTAAGCATGATCCATATTACATTTGCTTGAAAATTAAAAGAGAAATTTCAAATTCAAAAGATACAAATAATTTTTTTAGAAAAATATCAAAAGAAATAAAAATTATTGCCTGTATTTTTTTTAAAAAACTGAAAAACAGCCGGTATTATTTCAATAGATGATCAAATAAGTTTAACCATTGTTGTTAGCCTCCACTCATCATGCCAAATCGATACATAAGAAGATGAAGGTCACTAGAAGATCTAAAAACAAAGGTGCCATTCATGAAAATCATAAATCTCCATTGTTTGTGAAGATTGTCTATGCGATGAAGAATTGAATTGGATGTATGATCAATTCTTCATACAACACCATACAAGTTAGGGTTCTCTATGTCTTTCAACATCCAGGATGTAGTCATTTCCGGTAATAATTATGGTTTTCGAATATGGCATTACGGGTTAGGTATAGTGTTTATCCATAGACTATTAGGCTAGTATTTGGGCTTGTGTAGCTACCAAACCTACTCTAATTTATCGATTTCTGCCATTATCTTAAGTATGTTACATGTATTTCATTTTAAGTATTACTTACTTTTCAGAATTGTCATGTTGATGTGTAGTAACAAATACATATGTGGGACAAAATCTAAATACATAAATTGTGATATTTATCCATCATGATGAATATAGAATATAGATTGCAAACATCAACAATAATAGATGAATTTTACTGAATGGTGTGATGGGTATGAATTTTAATGAATTTTGAAAAACCAACAATTGCCAATCCAAGGTTCCATTTACATCCCAAATCTTAATTCTTCCATGCAAGTCTTGCTTTAGTCATCCTTTTTCTTTGTGAGAATGTACTTGTTGCAATTATTTGTAGCAATTGTTTTACTGCATTTTGATTTTTTCTATTTTTTATTTATCTTTTTTTAGCAAAATAGAAGTTCATCTATTAGAGTAGTAATTACTAATATATATATATATATATATATGTGCATATACCTATTGTAGTCAGGTTCAACTACATGATCAAGATGCTAAGTCACATAACCCACTAACATACAACGTATAACTATATAGTCTAGGCATAACACCATACCATTTCTGCTACATAGACATACTGGTGTAGTAAAAGCTTAGATGAGTTCAACACCCTAATCCTTCTATTCATGCTTAATAAGTTTCTTTTGCTTAATGGTCGAGAAGTTGGGAGTACTGAAATTGGATAGACCCATATCTTCCTCTTCAGGAGACCCTTGTTTTGATGTTTTCTTCTTCTTTGCTTTTGATGTTCCTTGAGCTTGCATTTGTGATAGTGCCAGATGGTCCATGTCATCTGTTGGAGATTCCTTTGTAGTGATAATTGTCCAACTTGCACTGGCTGGAGTATAGAGGAGTGCTTCGTTGTTGCTTGTGTCGGAAAAGATTTGCCGCAAATTAAAGTTGAAGTCATTGTAATTTTAGAGAAACAAAGCTCTGTAGCAAAATTACACTATTAGAGTAGCCTATCTATGTGGAGCAAACCTGAGAGTTGGATAGTGTAAATTGCTTAACTAATGACTGATCATTTTTTTAGTCTATAACTTAGACTTGATGATGGACTAGGAATGATCACTTTGCTACATGATAATCCAAGAATAATCTTTTGCCCAACTATGTCATTTAGTTGTTTAGGGAATGAGAAAAGACGATTTTCCTATTACAAGTATTAGATTTGAAAGAAAATAATGGATATTAATATATATGTTATCATGAGCTCATTGTCAATAAGAAATAACAATGAGTGTGGGATTAAGTAATGTATTTGCTAAGTATTATCAATTGTCAAAAAATACAATTGATGCTTCTCCTGTTCCATCTGGGATTTGGTAGTGAATTTTGTACCTACACAAAAAATGGGGCTTACGTAGTTGAGTTGGTTGTAATGCCCATTTAGAAGTACTCAGAAATTGTCTTACTTTGCTGTCAAATTTTACACATTGGTCTTGCACCCATAGCAATAATCATGTCCATCATTTTGCTTTGGCTCTGAGCTACATTAAGTGTAACCACTATACCACCATCCAAAGCATTTTTGGAACTTTTGAATTTTAGCTAGGACAGTGACTTGCATAGGCTATGATATAGCATAGGTTAAATCATATGGAATTTTAGTAGCATTGATCAGTGACATGATGGAGACAATAAGCAATAGATCATTATGTAGTGGCTCACCTCATTTGAGTCAAGTATCTTTGAGATAGTCATTTGATTATTTGAATGTAGTATATCTTGGGCAACTGAGCATGGTGATTGAGTATGTAAGACTTGAGTAAAACAAGGAGACCTAGAAGTTGGGGATGATGGAAGCTTGTTAGAAATAAGAGTTAGATATTATTAGCCAACTTGATGCCATGATCTCTTTTTATTTTCTTTATATTGTGAACTTAAATGTGAAAAAAGTATTCAATATTAGTTTTTACCTTTGAAGCAAATGATGCACTTCAAGGATGTTTAGATTGAAAAGAATTCTTGTAGCTGACCATGAGTTAGAGATCTGTAGATGTCCAAATAGATTTAGTTTTAGTCTAGCCAATTGCATTGCCACAACAACTGGTGGTTGCGTATCATGTTCTTTGCTATCGTAAGCATTGGTTGCACAATCTCCGAACATAATACAATCAACTGTATTATCACTGTCAATGATAAAATAGCTCAATTAAAATAGTGTGAACGTAAGTTATGAGGAAATGAACAATGAACTAATCAAATAGAGTAGTGGTCATGTGACCCACTCAGAATCTACTATTGAGAAATATAGCTTGTCATGTACTTCATTGTTCATATGGAGCTGACTAAATGCACTAAAACTTTTCAGAAATCCAATAACATCTATAGCTATAGTGGGGGAAAAAGAACGAAGAAACAATAGTTATTAATGTATAGGAATATATTAGCAACTAGAAAAATTAGGTGAATACTATAATTAACATATACAAGGAAAAGTTAGAATATTGCTTCTGTACACACCAATTAACATGTTGGTTGAAACCTTTCCACTGATGATATCTTTAATAGGTGCAAAGTTGTAAGATTTTGTAGTGATGTTGAGATTGCATTTTTGAATCTAAGTGTGTGGATTGAATGCCAACCTGCATGGATGATTAGTTGCCTTGAACTGTGCTGTATTTTAAATGACTCGAAATGTTTTTATGTTGTAGCATTCACCTTCCTATAGTTCTCTAACAAATTTCTTAATGAGATCAATGGTAAATATAGTTGCTTGGATCTTTGAGCCTTAAAACAAACAGTACACGATATATTTTTTTTGTCTCCATTTAAATAGCTAATATCATGTTTTGTAATATTTAGAAGTATAATAAGTAAACTCACTTCTTCATCAATCAAAACCATACTAAGAGAACTTGTTTCAATGGGATTCTGAGAACTCTTTATGGTCAACATTCCTAATATGTTGACTTTGATCATGCACATTTCATTGTTGATGTCTATATCTCTAATGAGATCATACTTGTTTTGTGCCATGGTTTCAGCTGGAACAACACCTTAAGGAAAAGCTGAAGAACTTAAAAGAACTTTTATCCACAAAGACCTAATGAAAGACATTATGCATGTAGTATTGACTGTTACCATGGATAACAAGTTATTCATAACTCTTACCTCTTGTGTAATTGAGCTTGAAGAATTTGGGACTTGATGATAGCACCAAGTTTCTAGTAAAGTCACAAGTTTTTAGTGGAGCTGCAAGTATGGTTTCTGTAAAGCATAGATCTTCATGTGTGTTGTATATATTAACAGAAATATGGAGGGAGAAACAACAATGGTTTGAATTTTGGCAGACTGATATGCTCATGGAAGTAATGTATAGACCTTTTTTTTGTGTGGAAAATTAATATTGGATGGAAATGGGTGGTAACTTCTAGATGACTTGATTAATAATAAATATTATATTAGATATGTACTAGTTGTGAAGATTCAATTAAGTCTATTGCATTTGCTTTAGCTCTTTCATTTTATACAATCATAGATAGTAGGATTTTATATTTTTGTTGTGTCTGATGCAATCTGGCCTTAATTTTTTGTCCACAAAATATATTACCAATATTTTTTTTTGCATAAAATTTAGAAATTTAACGCATTAACTCTTATCTTATTAAATACCAATTTTACTATATGTTTATGTTATAAGAAGAAAAAATTTTTTTTTTTCACCTGTTACACTAATCTCTTCTATCTTATAAATTATTAATCTAGAACTACAATTTTAGTAAAAAACAATGTAAAGTAATAATAATCACTATTTATATGTATACATTTTTTTTTTGCCTTTCATGTTATGTAGTATGGCATATATACATGTATATATACACACAGAAATCTCTGTAAAGATGCAAAGAATTTCTGAATTTTTCCAGTCATTATGTAGAAATTAGACAAATCAAAACATACACACTCATTAATTTTCTTAATCATATAGCTAAAGTTCTGTAAGTTTTAAAATGGTATCAAATGCTTATTTTATTATACTTAGTTAATCCTCTTATTGCATTATGTTTAAATAATCTTTAAAAACCCATTTGATGAGAGATGTACAAAATTATAAATAAAATTACATACATCAATATAAAATCAATGGCCCCTGAAGTTTTGAAGTTAAAAAAAATAATTAATTCTAGGCATCTCATCCTTAAGCAATATGACTAAATACTCTTCTTTTTGACCTTACTAAAGAAGGCTGTATATTATTGAGTTAGAGATTCTAAAAGAAGGTTAATGCATTCACTGAAACACTTCCCAAAAAGCCTGGTATTGTTATGTTATTCTTCTTTCATTTTTTTTATTTGATTCATACTGATAAAATACTCTTGAAAAAGCACTCGTAAGGACTTATATTTTACACAGATTGCGGGATTTTTAATTTTTCTTTCCTCTTTGATACTATTATTTTTTATGTTCAATAAAATATATTATTTGTAATTTTGAGTCAATATGTTACTAAACCGCTACAACATTATTTCACCAATAAACTATTTATTGACAATGTAAAAAATTGGAAAATATATATAAATAATGAAAAATAAAATAATAAATAATTATCATATTGTTAAATTATGAATAAATACTTTCTTTTTTACTTTATTAAGGAAGGTTGTATATTATTGAGTCAAAACTTCTAAAAGAAGGTCAACGCATTCACTGAAATACTTCCCAAAAAGTTTGGTATTGTTCTGTTCATCTTCTTCCATTTAATTTTTTTTTAATATTTGTTTCATGCTGATAAAGTACTTCCAAAAAATCACTCCTAAGGTCTTATATTTTATACAAATTGCAGGATTTTCATTTTTGCTCCCTAATATACTCACTATTATTTTTTATTTTGGAAAAAATATATTATTTGTAGCTTAACCAGTGCATCATTATTTAACTAATGAACTGTTCATTGACAATGTAAAAAAGTGGAAAGTATATATAAATCATGAAAATAAAAAAATAAATAATTCTCAGATTGTTAAATTATGATACATGATTAAGCCTTATTGCTTTATTTTCAAATAATATTTAAAAAGCTTCTTGGCTTTAAATACAAAAAATGAAAAATAAAATTATAGATATCAATATAAGAAGGATGGCCCCAAGCTTTGAAGGTTAAAGGAAAAAAAACAAATTCTAAGCATCTTGTCACGTAGCAATGTGACAAGATACTTTTTCTTTTGACCTTATTAAGAAAGATTATATGTTATTGAATTAAAAATTCTAAAATAAGGTAAAACCAATTGCTGAAGCACTCTCAAAAAAGCTTGGTGTTGTTATATGTTGCTTCTTTTATTATTTTTCTTAAATTGGAACATAGGTTTTTGAAATAGACCAAGTAACTAAAATATGAGAACCATACTTTGTTTTTATTTTTTTAATCTGATAGAGTTGTCTTATTATTTTTTAATGCATAAAGTTTTTGGTGTTATTCTAATGGGTCCAACAAATCTAGATAATAAATGAGTAAACTGAAAGGGTTTGACCTAATTTTGGTAGTAGAACATAATTTTCAATTAAAAAAAATGGAAAGACAAAAGGGCAAAAAAATTGGATAACATTAGCAATGTATCACCTACATTAGTTGGTATATTAAACAATGCACTTACCCAATTGCTTAAAATTTACTAACATAGAAGTCAATGTCACAGCTAATGTAACACTAAACTTGCACGATGCCACATCCTTAATTGCCCTGTACAACTTTAGCCACTATCATTCACTTGTTTAGTAAATACATGAACATGAATTTGTTTCTACCCAAAATTTTAAGAATTAGATGAGGAACACACCTCTTTTTCATGCAATATTTTAATAGTGCATTTAAGATTTAATTATCCAGCTAACATGATTGGACTCTTAAAGGTTGTTAAATACTTCCTGATAAACAACATTGGTTGTCTTTTTTTGTGGCTGGTCATTTGTAACACCTTATATTAGGGCTCATTTCCCATGTATTAGATCATTTTATATGCATTTCATTTGGCAATTTCCCTTTTACCCGATGAACTTTGAAAATTCATAACTAAATCTAAAAAATTCATCTTGAGGTGATTCAAGTCTCTAAAATTTCATTAAATTCAGATCTACATGAAAAAAATATAAAACAGTAACTTCATTGGGCCAATGTTTACAGTAATTTCATGGACATTTATTGTTCATTTGGTCATTCTTCTATCTTCCAGTTTTCTAACCTCAACTTTGAAAAATTCATATTCCATTATATTCATGACCAAATCATGCATACTCTATGTTGTTTGAAAGCTATACATGTATAATTATAGACATATTTTTTTATACATTTATTTCTCTTACACAGGGCATATCATTAACTTAAATTGTAAAGGGTCAGAATCCAACTCTTACTGGAACAGTTTTAGGAAAAACTCTATAGCTCCTATTGTATAGCTCCAATTAACTCCAAATTAGTGGAATAGGAAACTTAAAACACAGAAATTTTTATAAATATAAACCACTGAATATTTAGAGCTTTGTACGATTTTATATTGCCTTTTGAATTTTCCAGTACTTACTTTTCAGTTTTCAGTTTTCCCATTCTTGCCCTATTTTGAACCCTAATTTTGATAAGTCACCATTTATTGTACACAACTCCAAATGGGGTGAATTAGGTGTCATATTAAAGCTTGAGATGCCCTCTATCTTGTATAAAAATCCCATAAATCGAACCTTACATTAAGTATAGAAAAAGGGTGAACTAAATAGACACATCTGGAAAATGCCCTGTTTCGATCTATATTGCAATTTCTTGCCAAAACCCATGCAAATGAACTCCTTTTGGCATGAAACTTGGTAGAATATAACTTCATATCCCAAAATCCAGAACTGAAAATTTTCATATATTTTCTACAACATTAACATATTATTCACTATTTTACAACTTCATATAAAACAAGGCACAAATAACAATTCATATTATAACATGATAACTTGCACATCAACAACTCATCATTTTCTTCTTCATGCCTTTTGCTCCTTCCTTAGCTCTTTTGCATTGGTTCTCCCGAGGATGGTTAGTCATTGAAGGGAGGTGACATTCAAAAAATCTCAGTAGCAATCACCATTCATGCAATCATATTATTACATTAAGCATATAATCATCATAAAATATCAAGTGAATACTTTTAAACATTTATGCCATAATATTTTACAAAAATTTCGGCAGATTTTCATTTTGTATTTTAGACATCCCAAGGTCTCAAAACCCGTCAATTAACTCATCTAACATTCTTAAAACATCACAAATGATCATATTAAACAATAGGTAAGTCATCAAATTCATTGAAAATCACATGACAATATAAGGCAAGAATAGGTAAATTGCTACACTTTGTTATACAACAAACTACTTGCATATTCAAGCTTTAAATGAACATTCTATCATTTCTCCTCTGATTTATGGTCCGAAAACTCCATTTCTTGTTAAATCAGGCCATGGCTGAAACCCTAAGAGAATCGAGAAGAAAAACTAATCCATGAACCTTGCTCCAAATACTACAAATAGCAATTTTGAAGTAGTAGAAAACTTACCTAGAACTTAAGCCTTCAATTTTTCCTTGAGCTTTCTCTTCTCCTCCACTCTTTTCTCTCCTTTCTTTCTTGCGTTTTTTAGCCCTTTGTTTGCAACTGCAACTCTCGAGAAATGAAGTGGAAAGATGGTAATTAGATGGTTAATTAGATGGTTTAATAATATTGCTTATCATGGTTAATTAGCAAAAGTAACCATGCTTCCTTTTTGGCCAAAAATTCAACAACTTCTTGACGAAGTTTTACCAAAAATTCAAGCTGCCCATTTTGCAATCCCAATGAGAGTGTTCTAAGTGTCTAGTATACTCAATTTTTCTTGGTTCAAATATATCTTAAACCGAGTAATTTTTAACCATACTGGTAAAACCGCATTTATAGTAATTTAGCATTTTTGGGCTGCACGACTATTCTAATTTTATTTTTATATTTTCATAATTATCCTGTCCCAAATGGTATCTATGTATGACCCATATCCTATCCTGGTTACCTTTTACTTATATCAACAAGACGCATCAACCTTTTGGATAGCATATTCCTTAAAAACTCCTCAGTTAAGCATGCTTGACTTAGAGCAATTCTGGGATTGGTGACCTCCTGGGTAGGAGGTGTGTGAGTGAGGACAAAGTACACCGAAAAGACTTGTGTTGGTTTGTGGGGACAGTCGTCAATCCCAAAGAAGTGGCCGGACATTACAGTTGGTATCAGAGTCTGGCCTCTCCCAGTACGGTATGGTTCGAGGACAAACCACACGGAAGTTGGTGGGCATGTGACATTCGGATGCTGATGAGGGCGAGGAGTGATTGCCGGTGCAAGAAAAAGGAGTGTGAGATAAAAGTGATGAGGCACGAACAAGGAGCGGCTCTTAGCAGGTTTCTAAGTGGGAGGGACATATGAATGAATCGAATGCATACCGAAATGAGAGGGATCCAGCGACTGTATAGGTATGGGACTATACAGTTAAGGATAGTTTAAAGGAATTGATAGGTACTACTTATATCAACAAGATGCACCAACCTTTTGGATAGCTTATCCCTGAAAAACTCCTCAGTTAAGCGTGCTTGACCTGGAGCAATTTCAGGATGGGTGACTTCCTGAGTAGGAGGTGTGTGAGTGAGGACAAAGTACACTGAAAGGACTTGTGTTGGTTTGTGGGGACAGTCATCAATTCCAAAGAAGTGGCTGGACGTTACAGTTGGTATCAGAGTCCGGCCTCTCTCAGTACGGTATGGTTCGAGGACAAACCACATGGATGTTGGTGGGCATGTAACATTCGGATGCTGATGAGGGCGAGAAGTGATTGCTGGTGCAAGAAAAAGGAGTGTGAGATAAAAGTGATGAGGCACGAACAAGAAGCGGCTCCTGGCAGGCTTCTAAGTGGGAGGGACATATGAATGAATTAAATGCATACCGGAACGAGAGGGGATTCAGCGATTGTATAGGTATGGGACTATACGGTTATGGATAGTTTAAAGGAATTGATAGGTATTACATATATCAATAAGGTGTGTCTACCTTTTTGGTAGTCAAAAATATCCCCAGAGTATTCTAGAAGTCGAACCCAAGAGAGGTAGTAAATTTATAGTCCAAACTTTTAATCTCAAAAATTAATTGATAATCAACTTGATAATTCAAATTAAAAAGATAAAAAAAAAAACTAGGAAATAAAATGATGTCCGAGTTTGATTTAGTTCTAGAAGCGTCAAAGGATTAGGATTCACCTTATGAGATAATTAGATTTTATTTCTTAATTGGATTCTGCATAATTATAGTTACTGTTGTTTCTAAAGCGTCCTAATTGTCTCTCGGTCAATTAGTCCGAATTTAATTAGGATTCAATTCGCTCTCGCGCAACTAAATTTTCTAATTAAACCTTGAAAACTACAACATATATCACCATGAATTTCTAATTCTATCTCTAGATTAATTATTCAAGTTTATCTCTCTAAATCTAGGTTCATTCTTCACCTCTCAGTCCATCAAGTTTACCCATTAATTAGATTCTATGGTGATCAAGCATAAAATCTACATGAATGAGCAAAAGAGATAAATATAATAAAAAGATCAATTAAATATAACTTAAAGAACAAATCAAAGAGTCTTAACTAGAGAAACAAATCCAATCAATCCCAGTCAGGCTACATCCCTACCCCTGACTGAGAAATTTAGCTACTTATGGAAATAGAAATTAAATCAAAATTAAAATCCTAAATCATAGTGAAAATAATAAGAAAACAGAGTTATATTAAAAAAAATGAATCTATCACTAATACTCCCCAAATCTCCTTGCTCTTTTTCTATAAGATGCTCCTAGTTGCTCCCAGATACGTTTAGAACCGTGTTCTCTGACTTCTGAGTGCATTTTTGACTCCCTTTTTATGTTTCTGTCGTGTCTCTTCATATAGGAAAATTTAGAAGCCCATAAAAGGCCAAAATATCATGAAAACACATCAAAAACATGTTTCTATGGACCCCTATTGTATGACTCGGCACCGGGTCAAACCCATCCGGCGTTGGCACACCGAAAGGGTTTGTGTTGGTTTGTGGGGACAGTCATCAATCACAAAAAAGCGGTCGGACGTTACATCATTGCTGTCATGGATTAAAATTTTCAAGCCATTCAGTTGCTTTGCTCTAGATAAGGCAACATATAACTGTCCATGAGTGAAGACACTAACAAGAAGATACAATCCAACATTCATTGGTGATTGTCCTAGACTCTTATTGATTGTCATTGCAAATGACACAATAACAGGAAACTGTCTTCGCTTAAATTTAAAAGGCCATATTGTCTCAGAGGGGTTCATATCTACACGATGAATGAAAACTTCCTCACCCTTATTGGGCCCATTTAACCATCTTGCTTGCATTACATTTTTGCCAAGATGAGATATTACTAATCTTATACCATTGCAAAGGCTTATTGACTGATCAATATTTCTAATAAGCATGATTGGCATCCCAACTTTGAGAAGTAATTTATAAGGAGGTAATCTAGAACACTCAATACTATTAAGATACTCTGTTGTGTAAAGCTGATCAAATGAATCATGGTTATATGATTCAAGACAAACAGAATCACAACTCAAATATTCTGTACCTTTACTCGGGAAAATAAAGGATATATTATTATTGATTCTATTAACAACCTTTAAGGTAGGTGCCGGGATAGCTCTTTTATTAAAAAAAATTGGGATCCTTGTAATCATCTTATAGGCCATTATATGTTGCAACAACAATTGTCGAAATAGGATCGTTATCATTCAGTATAAGAAATTGTTCTGGTATATCTATCTTAGCATACCCATCATGTGGCTATACAAAATCTCAAAGTCCTATCAACAGCCTCTATACAAAATTGATTGATCATTGGCGTCTCATCTTAAATTATTATTCTTGCTTTTCTAATCAACCTTGCAGTAGGTGAATCTTGCTTGATGTTGCAAGTAGAATTCTCCTTGATTGATTAAGGTATAGCAAACATAGAGTGTGTTGTTCATCCATTAGGAAGCAATGTTGAAGCTATTCTACTTGAAGCAACACTTGAGACAATTTCACCTAGAGAATATAGTGTTGAGATCAAAGCATTCCATAAAAAAGGTCTTACCTATTCCAAGGCAACCATAAACAAAGAAGAAATTATTGCATTCAATTTCATTTGCACAAAGGATTTCATGGTAAATGTGCTTCTGTTAAGCAATCATCATTGATGTCATTGAATTTTGTTGTATCTCCATGTCTATTTTGTTCACATTTAAATATTGTAAGATCGGGAAGTCAGTTGAATTAGATTCGAAATTCCCAAAAGGTAATGGTAGTTTTGGGAAATCATATAAACTTCTACCATTATACTGTAACATTTTTTCAATTTCTTTTAAAGCTCCATCCCTCTTGTTTGCATCAGAAAAATGAAGACCTGTAACATCCCAAAAGGAAAATCATACATTGTAATACACCTATGTATAGATTGCAATATATATATATGCATATATATGTGTACAAACATCAAAAAGATATCTATATACATATATACCGGAAAAAAACAACTAATAAGTTGAACATGAAATAGTTCAATATTGTTGTTTCCAAAATTTAAACTAACTAGCTAACATCTCATTGTTGTGTGGCACATAGAGTAAGTCTTCAAACAAGATTGCTGATGTTTCACTCTAAACCAAATTAGGTCCTGATAGACAGTGGGATGATAACATGTGAACAAACAATCATTGAAGAAATTGACCAAAAGCCCAAATTGAACCTTTTCTTATAGCATCTATGAATTCTTGATCATCATCTAAAAGGCTAAGTGCATAGTAAGCTAATCTAAAAGTAGGATAAACAACATGGTTTACTATTTTTAAATCCTCAAAAGAAGTTGCACCCCTTATTTTAGTAAGAAGTATTCGCAAGAAATACAACTCTCAGGCATTAGGAGGTACATGATGTAGCCGCCCAATTGCAAACCCTCTCTTCCTTTTTTGCCATAATTTCCTAAATCTATCAAAAATGAAATATTACGGGAATTCTGGATATGTTAAGCTCCTTGCTTTAGTGTCACTAACATTACATTGCATCCAAGATAACATCATTGATTCATTGACTATAGCCTTGTCCAGCACATTTTGCACATTATCAGTATCATTGTATGGAACTTGCTAATGATCGAGCAAGTGAAAACCAAGCTTCTCAACAGGTAGATACCTATGATGTATATCAAATCCAAAGATCCTTCATACTACCTTACAGGATGAAACATATCTACAATCATAATATTGCTTGATCTCATCAAATACAAAGTCAATTGATGACTTTGGTCTTGCATAAAAATTAGAAATCACTCTATCATCTCCTTTTGTTAAGTACTTGAACAAATATTTAATTGAACATGAATGATTTGTCTTCTCAACATTTAAGTGCACTTGAAATCTCTTCAGCAAATAAGGATTATAAGGTATGATGAATCTATTATCCAACAGCACTCCCTTCTTTTGAATTGTGTGTCCATCATTCCTTCTTCAATCTGTAGGGTATCCATCCTTATCTACAATAGTGTGATTATGAAACTTTTTAGGAAAATATTTGGTACAAGAATTATTCTGCATGCAAGGAGACTTTAGATTGGCAAATCTACAAGGGCCATGGACCATGAAAGACTACACAAGTTCAAATAGAAGAGGATCTTGATCTTTATCAGGTATCTCAACTGATATAAATTTATCAATTTGCTCCGAAATTTGAATTCTACTAAATTTATCTAAGAATAGAATAACATGTGCATGAGGAAGGCCTCTTTTATAAAATTCAATAGTATATAGCTTTGTAACAAAGACAAAACAAATAATTGAATCAATATACTAAGAAATAAGGCATAAATCTGCATATACAATTATATTAATAATAAAAAATGCTTACCTGCAACAACATTGCCAAAGATTTTATCATCTTTCAATTTTCGCATAAGTTCTTCCACCTTTAACTCAAATGTTCGACAAACTATATCAAGTTCGTCTCAAGATGTCAAATCATGCTCTTTTAATTTCAGGCCAAGTTGGATTGTATGTAAAATGTTATAAATATATCTTGATGACCAGCCCACTGACATATTGCCATAGCATCTTGATAGTTTTTAATCAAGTATTATGGACTTCAAGTGAATGCAAAAGGAAGAACTATTCTTTTGCCTATAGAAATAACTTCTATTTCTCCTCTAAGAATTGCCTCAAATAGCCCTTTATACATTTCAACTCTAAGTTTATATTGATTATTCATAATAAATAATCTTTGAGCTTCAATCATTGTGTATGCATTAACAACAAATTGTTGGAACAGTCTTCCTGAGTTAAACAATAGTGACACATCTCATTTCTTCTCATAAGCCTAAATGCTATAAATTCATTAATGGTCACAGTATTCTTGATCAAGGTTCTCTTTCCTAATTCATTACTATGCCGTATATTGCTTTCATATCCTCCATCACCAAATGGAAACAACAGAGGGTATTGTAATGGAATGTATCCTAAATGCATTTCATTAATTCTTTATAGCTGTCCAAATTGTTTTTCTATGATAATATCTCTTCCATCACATGACTAATCATAATCACCAATGATAAAAGCTACAACCTTTGAGGATGATAGTAAGTCATAGGTTTGACCATATTGATTAGTTTTGTTTAGTAATCGAATCTTCATGTTAATACCTGGATCCTCTTGCAACAATGATGCAGCCATTCTATGCTCCTTGACAAATGGATTGACTTCATTTAGCATATCCATTATATTCTTTACAATCACTTGGTCAAGCTTGGAATCCTTGACTGATCACTAATAAAACAATATTTTAAATAATCACTATCTATTACATCCTAAATTTTCTTTGCTTAATGTAAACAATCAATATTTATAATCATACCTAACAGCATTGATTCAGTTGAAGATTTCATTTTCTGTGTCATATACATACAATTGAGAATATACTGGATTAGAGTCATAGCAAGTAATAAACAATCAACTTGATGATAATTTTATCCAGAAATAAAAAATGAGTACGGTCCAGGACCCAAATGACTTTTCATTTTATCTCCCATTGATGTGAAAGAAAACATACTATTATATGCCCTAATATTTTTGAAAAAGTTCCTTGAATTTGAAGAAAATTTATCAAAGAAAAGATGATAGAGGTAATTGGGTGGATCTTGCAAGGAAGGTAATTTTATCTTTCCTTGAGAGCAACATAGTGAGAAAATTGGTTCATCTACTATGGAGTCACGTTTAACTCTTTCATTGAACCACATAAATGCTCCACAATACTGTCATTTAAATTTGATAATTGAAGAATATAAATGCAAGATAATTTGTAAAAGTTGTATGGCATCAAATAATATAAAAACTCATCTAACCAAGAAGCATTTGATAATTGAAGAATAAGATAATTTTGAAAAATTCTGGAATCTGGTATTTACCGTTGTTCTCATATGTAGTAGATGTGTCAATGTCTTCTATCCGAGGTTCACTTAGGAAAGGATCTCCTATCATAAAGATTAACTCACAATTACTTCACAATGAAAAGTTTATAAAAGATCAATCGAAGATATCAAGTAATATGAAAACTAATCTAAGTAAGAAGCAATTGATATCAAAACAACCAGATAATTTTAAACGCATCCCAAATATACTATTTACCATTGTTCTTTATATGTAGTACATGTCTCAATGTTATCTATCTTTGGTTGACTCGGGGAAGAATTTCCAACCATAAAGATCAACTCACAATTACTAAACCAAGAAATATTAATATATATTTATCTCATACTCTATCAAATTAATATGCGAGAATCAGGAAATCAATGCACAAATCCGTAGTAAATAACCATTGTAACTATGTCTCTAAACTCTTTTTCTAAGTTGACACATATTATAAGTATGAGCTATTTTTTGTGAGTTAATAGGTTTATTCTTATCATGTTGATTCTCCCTTATCTGGTTATATGGTTGCAAGTTTTTGTATCTTTTACTTTCTCACCTACAAAATAAAAATAATTAGAACTTTATTATGTTGAAATAATGAAAAGTAGCAAATCATAAATTAATGTATGTACTTCATGTATTAACAACTTTAGCAGTTTTCTCAGTGTTTAGTTGGAAATAAAGGTCAACAGAATTGTCCAGACACTAATTTGCTCTGTTGTAATTGTTAGTATCATCACAAAATTATTCATCGGAATCATATATAATGAAAAATCAAGTATATAATAATCTTCCACTTAGTTTTTTCATGACTACTGCTATAATAAACCTAAATTTTAAAGCAATCACATGATGTTAAATATGTTGTCTTGCACTTAGCATCAATCATAAATTTGCTTGATTCCCTTATCTGAGTTTTACAATATGTCTCAGCCTTTCTATTTGGTGATGAGAAAGAAGGTAGATTTGTAATTGGACCAATGAGAGCCATCGAGAAAAAGTTTTCATCTGTGATTTTGCAATGCATGAATACATAAACTAAGTTAATTTTGTTTGTCTACCCATCAAAGATCCTCAAATGAAATACTCAGTTAAATTTTAATTACAATTTACACCTTCCACATCAGTTGCATTTATACTCTTGATATAGTGATGTGTTTGATGTAGTAGGCAACAATTTCAACCTCTACTATCTCGTTTGTGACAAATATTACCACACAAAGCCCACACAATTTCAAACCAAGGTGGAAAAATACAACACATAGTCACAAATGTTATCTCTTACATGTTACTAATATCCCTTAAGCACATATTTTGTTCTACCACACTACAAGTAAGGAGTTCTTTCCCTATCCGGTTGTGCATGGTTCCTATCAAACCAACTATATCAAAATGCATCATTGATCAGTAAACTTGGTCTATACATATAAAATCAAAATATATGTCAATCAAATTTATAATAGCTCATTATTGAAATCTAGCATGACATCATATGCAAACAAAACGTGCATCCAGAGAAACAACAATACCAGAAGTATACTTTGATTCCTTGAACTATTGCTTCAAACATCTAAACCTACTATTATTAACACTGTCAATGAACCAAAAAAAAATTTTAAGCCTTCATCATTATAGTACAAACCTTCATCATTATAGATTTTTAGAAGTACAAACATGTCATCTACATAAGTGAGATTAAATTTAGTAATTGGAATTAGGCTAGAAAAAATAAATAGAGGTGACATGGAATTTTTCTTCCCCTGTTTCTTGGTTATATAACTTACCTCCAAACTTAATTTGTTGATTATAGTAAGGATTAATAAGCTTGTATCACACACTATCAACAATTTGACACTTGCTGAACTGACTATCATGCAACAGGATTCATAAAGTAAGAAGATCAGTTTAGATGGAAACTAAACATCATATTTGCCAAGATGATAAAACCTTGAGTCTCTAGCAATCACAACTAAAATATTGAGATGGTATCAAACGTCGAGTCTCCAGTAGATGACCAACCACCATGGATGTCTAGTGGCTGCTTTAACTGGCAACCACTTAGATCACTTCCATTATCTACAACACAATAGAACCTACATATAAGTCAACCATAACCAAAACCCTCCAATTCATTGAGCTTTGATATATATATGATTTGAAGTAGCAAAAACTAAAAGGTCTTTCCATAACGAATAGTACTTGAAGAAACTGAGGACATTCCATTTGTCATGCTAAATGTCGATTTGCTATGTTTGGTCCTCTTTCTCATCTCAGCTAAGAATCTAGTGAGATGAAGGACAATAGGATGGTTTGGGAAATAGTCAAAATAGTTCACTCAGCAAGCTAATTAATACAGGAGTATTCACGGATAGAAGACAAATGCCATTCTCCTCAATTTATTACCATTTTCAGATCACATTTATTGCTTTGATTATACTCTTTTCCTTTTTTTTTTTTTGGCTATACAACAGTGTGTAAGATAACATAAAGTATATAATCCAAATGTGCTCACAATTTATATATACACCTAGACTTCAACCCACACCTTTTGCTTCTCCACAAGAATGAAATTGAAAAAAAATTGTGGCATATATGTGATTTGAAGATCTAAGGATTTTAAATATAAGTTTTGAAAACACAAAATAAAACTAATGGAAAAAATGTATAATTTTTTTCCATCCATTAAGTGTAACATCTCAAAAAAATTACAATAATAAACAGACACCATTTTACGTGAAATAGGGCAAAAAGGTTATTTTTCCTGGTTGAACGAAAAAATAAGAAATTACATTTTTACCCCTAAAGAATTATAAAAATAATATCGATGTCCCAAGGCAATAAAAATCACCCCGGATGAGAGTGCAAAAATATTTGGGAAAATTACACCTAATGATCCGATAGTTTTAAAAATTTTCATTTAATTTTAAGTCAAGGGTAATTTTATAAATATATAAAATTACTGTCAGAATGAAGCCCTTATCGAGAGAAGTCCAACGATATATGGAACTGAGGATTAATGATTAAGGATAAAGAAATAATTAATGTCAAGTATCCAAAAGTAACTTAATAGTCATAAAATAGATTGTAGGCCCCACGAATAGTTAAAAGGTAACCGAGTTAGGATATGAGCCTCACATAGATACCATTTGGGACAGATAATTAAGGAAACATAAATAAAAATATGAAATAATCCTGTAGCCCAAAAATGCTAAATTACTATAAAAAATAATTTTATTGGTACAGTTAAAAATTACCCAATTCGAGATATATCTGGATAAGAAAAAATTGAGCAATTTTTTCCCAATTTTCTCTCTCTTAAGCGTGACATTTCAGCAGCTCATATGTTGTAAATAAATATTTTATTATTTTGAGAATACTTCTTGAAGAAGTATTCAATAAAGTAATCAAGGTTAGTCAAAAAGTAACCATGTTTAAGGAAATGGTTAGCAAGGTGATTGAGTGACTAATTGTCCCTTCTTTTCCCTCATTCTAACT
This sequence comes from Adenanthera pavonina, assembly GCA_026686845.1. Classification (NCBI taxonomy): domain Eukaryota; kingdom Viridiplantae; phylum Streptophyta; class Magnoliopsida; order Fabales; family Fabaceae; genus Adenanthera; species Adenanthera pavonina. Next base: position 20,672,740 of record JAIVEN010000022.1, on the reverse strand, counting down.
GAAACTTCCAGTAGTAAAAACCAAGATAGAAAACGCAAGAAAGATAAGAGAAAAAAGAGAGAAAAGAGAAGGCAAAGTTGGAAGCTTGAAGATTCAAGATCAAATGTGAGTTTCTATGCTTTTAAGCTAGCTTCTCTAGAGATTTAAGATGTTTCCATGAAGTTCTATCCTCTCGCCTCTCTAGTCTAAGTTTCGGCCAATATATAGAAATAGAAGGAGGAGTGTTTTTATGCATCAAAATTAAGATAAAGCAAGAACAAGTAGTCAAAAACATGATTTCATGAGTAGCTCAAAGTATTTCAAAGAAAACCAATTCTTCCTCCTTTGAAGCTTATTTCGGAATAAATAGTAATTATATCTAGAGATGGAATTTGGTAATTCTGAGGCCATATTTGGATTCTTCACAAAAAATTATATTGAATAGAGGTATTATTCATCATTTTTTAGCAAGGAATGAATTTTTGGTGAATTAAGGTTTCATGAACACTTTTTGAAGAAAGTCATGGAACCATTAGCTTGAGTGATTTTTTGATGATATGTTTAGATTTGAGGAAGCCTAAGAAAGCTTGGAGAAGTGTTTGGAAGAGATAAAATTCAAAGGAAAGCAAAAAGGAAGCATAAAGGTAACATATTACCAATTCTAGCTTTATATTGTCTTATGACTTTGCATTGAAATCCATGACTTGCCACTTGTTTGTTTAGATGTTTTATAATATTTATGAATGTTGGCTGAGTTGAATGAAGGGTTTTGTGACCCTGGGATGTTCAAAATATAAAGAGAAACTCTATCAAAATTTTTATAAAATTATCATGGCATGTTATGTTTTAATCAAATTGATTGATATTTCTATAAAAGATATGATAATATGAATGCATAAATGATTAATGCTACTAAGATTCTTTGAATCTCATTCTTCCCAATGACTAACATGTGAACTATGGAGGAAGGAGAAGAAAAAGATGCTTAATGTAAAAGTTCGAGTCATGAACTTATGTTTTGAGATATTATGAAAAATCATGTATATACCATGTGGTCTGTATCTCTATGCTATTATGATTCTTAATGTATTATAATATGTTATGTATGGAATTGGTGCAATGAATGATGATGTGAAAAGGTTATGAAGCTTATTTTGATAAATTAGGAATGGAAAGGCTCATCTTAAGCAATCTGAGAGAACATAGGTACTGTTTATGTAAGACAGGACAATTAGCTTAAGTAATTTATATGCTCTAAAAGTAGATGGAAAAATATTTCCATAGAGCTAAAGAACACCTAAATGGGATAAGTGTAGTGAATTTTCAAAGTTATGATTCAAAATAAGGCAATATTGGGAAAACTGGAAATAGAAAGTTAGATACTGGGAAATTTAAAAGATAATATAAAATCGTATAGAGCTCCAAATATTCATTGGTTTGCATTTATAGAAATTTCTGTATTTTAAGTTTCATATGCCATTAATTTGAAGGTAATTGGAGCTATATAATAAAAGATATTGAGGTTTTCCCAAAACTATTTCAGTAAAAGTTGAATTCTGACCCTTTATGATTTAAGTTAATGTCACATCTCTTGTAAGAAAAATAAATGTATAATAAAAATATGTATAGAAAATATACATATATAACTTTCAAATGACATGGATTATGCATGATTTGGTCTAGAATAGAAGGAAATATGATTTTTCAAATTTATTGCCAAAATCAGAAATTTTTAGAAATGACCAAATCTATAGTACTTTTTTGAAGGAATAAGCTGTATAATTTGGCCAAGTATTTGCTCTATCACATATTTTTCCCATGTGAACAGTACCCAAGATTTATGAAAATTCTATTTTTGAAATTAAATTGATTCAAGCTTCTCTTTAAGTATATTTAAACTCTAAAATGATCTATACATGGTAAATGAGCCATAGTATAAGGTGTTACATCAAATGAGGATAATTTAACATATCATCTAAATCCATTTTATTTATATGCAAGTGTCTCTATCTCTTCAACCTCCTAGCTCAGATAAAAATGGGCGAGATGCTCAACATCCACATATTTGCGTGTCTTTTACCCTTTCAAAAGTTTTGCATGCGTTTCTATCCCAAAAGAAAGAAGGGGCATGGAGCCCAAGGAATGGAACCGCACAGTGTGACTAATGCATAGTTCGACTCTATTCTACTTTTAATTATATATAGATAGTAATATGCAAAGCTCTCATCGGGTCATTCCTCTCACATACCATATGCAAAGCTCTCAGTATTATTATGTAAGAAAATAGGAGTGATTCTCATTGGGTCATTCACCTGTTGTTTTCACTGTTAATAAGAGAGGGGTTCCTTGGTTTTCTACAATTCCATTTCATGATGATAGCACTTTTAGGGTCTACCATATCAAAACTTGCTCCTTTTTATATGATAATAATAATACAGTGAATGTAATAAACATTTATGCTTAACTAAAATCTCTGAATATTAAAATCCACAACATGGCGGGCCACTGCATGAGGGATGTTATGCTAACCTAAACAAAATTGATTACCATTATCACCACTAACACAATACCAAGCTTATAAACAGAAGCATATAAATATTAAATGAGATGTCCCATTAAGATTATTGATAAAAAAAAATAAGTTATAATAAAGTAATGCATCATGACTGAATACATGTATGGACAACAAATCAATGAGGGTGAGGTACATGAGTGAATAGTTATCTGCACTTTAAAGTCAAGGCACATTAATTAAATAGATCTCCCATTAAGATCATTCTCAATTTTACTAATTCTAACTAATTACTCAAATCTTCTTTGCCCTAATCCTTGACTAAGAGATGATTGTGTTAGTGATCAAAGGTTGAAATATAAGCCTTGCTCTTCCCGCATCCCTGACCAATCTATTTAATTACTCACCCCTCCAACTACACCATACAACAAATACCCCTCATTAAAGTGGGTGTTTGTGTCAACTAACAAACAAAAGAGCAACAATTCCAGATAATCACAAATGGAATAATCTAGCACAAAATTTTTGACAATCATAAACCAACACACATAACAGAAGAAGCAATCAATCACAATTGGAGATATAACAACAATCACAACCTTACAGCAACCCAATCACACAATACCAAATATAAATCATAACTAGCAGAAAAAGGAAAGAATTAACCAATAGAGTTCTCATGGGCAGATGGGTCAAGGTCGCTGAATTGAGCTACATCACAATGAGGTGTGGATGGGTCAATGTTGGCTTACTGAAATGGGTCATGATTTGCCGCAATCATCATTGCGTTTCATGGTGATTGGACCTATAGGTCTGAATCTGCAAATTAGAGGACATGAAAAGGATGAACGACCATCTCCAGTGATCCTCCACCATTGTTTGAAGACTTACAGAAAAAAGAAAAGGACGAAGAATGATGACCCTCAACTCTCGTATAGTACTCAAGGATGCAATGACAGCACCACAATCTGATGACAACCAAGTAGTGAACCAACATAATCCAAAATCTAGATTTGGGATTATTCGAAGATATGAAGAAAAAATGTAGATCCCGTGGATGGACATGTTAGCGTTGGTTGACCAAACCAGGTAACGATATGCTTCAATCATCACTAGGTCTCATGGTGAATGAACCTATAAGTCTCAATCTATAGATTAAAGGACATGAAAAGCACAAATGACCACCTTCGGGTTCTCCTCCACTATGGTTTGAAGACTTGCAATAAATAGAAAAGGATGAAGAATGACCCTCAGCTCTTGTCTAGTACTAAGGGACGCGACGGAAGTACCACAATCGGATGGCAAACAAGTATTGAACCAAGTATAATCTCAAATCTAACCTACCTGAATAAATGAAGCATGAAATTTGAGAGCACAAAATAAATCATCATATATACACACACATATATGCTATAAATATAAATTGCCGCCTTTCACTCTGAGAGGGAAAATATGAAATAACCCACCACACACAAATTCAAACCTAAATACCAAACCATCCCGCCAAATAACCCCAGTCCAAATGAATAGAGCATTGTTTCTGCATGAACAGTAACTCAAGTTGTTCCAATTAATAATAGAGACAATCCAGTTCCTTCTGGCATTATAAGATATAATGACAATGACTAGTCAAGACATTAGTTTATGGTTCATTAATATTTGGGATCTTGGTTGAATTTGATTAAATTAATATATATTAATTTATTTTGACTTTGTATTAATTAATTTAAAACGAAATCTTGTATATTTTTAGTTATCCTCACACACATAATTTTAAACACTTTGCATAGAAGTCTGGAAAAATATTACAAACCTCAAGAAATTAGTAATTTATTATAGCAACAGAACAAGTAATTTAACATGGTTTGCCCAGTTCCATAAGTGTATTTGGCTAAGAAAAAAAAAGTGTGTGTATCTTTACAGCCAGCAAATTGCCTAGACTTAAAGATATGATTTTTAAACCGTATTCTTCACCATTACGTTCAAGTTAATTATATCTCTAATTTTCCATTTAAGATTGCTAAATTGTACCAAGTTCTCCTTGTTTTCGTTGGATAAACCCCGATATTGTAAGAACTTAAGTAGCATACTTGGTTGTTTTTTTTTATTTTATTTTTTTAATATCAAAAATATTTTTCAATCGATAGTTGAAGATTAAACCCTTCAAAACGTAAAAATTATTAAAATGACTTTTGTCTCTTCCAATAAAATCTTTTTTGTATATACAGTAAAATAACTAATAAATTAGTATAATCCTCAACTAGTTGTTCTTCATACTTGGTTGTTTTGCATAAATCAAGAGATATGGAAAATTAACAACTTCTAGAACCGAATATAACTAAAACTAAGATAGAACTTTCAGTGTGCGTGATAAGTGAGGGAATAAAATCTTTAAAGGAAAAGTGCTTTCTGAATTTCAATAATTGAAAATGGTATAGGGAATGGGAGCAAGTGATGGATAGTACTTTGGCCCACAATGGTGGGTGGAGTCACAGGAACGGGAAACGAGGCCAAGGTAATTATAAGCAATACCTCTTTTTGCGGGGGGGAGTACCAAAACCAATTTCTTCTTTGGATCAAAATTCTTTAAAACAGTTTTGGAAGAAAAGAATCCAAAAAAAAAAAAGTTACATTGTGGCTTTGCCATTGAGTAAAATGTTACTTCAAAAAATTTTGGTTTTACGTAGTACCTGTATTTCCATCTCTAAAAGAAACTAATAAGCTACAATACGGAGTGAATTCATAATATATTAACTAAGGTAGAAAAAAAAAACTCATCAATCATCAAGTCAGAGTTGTAATTGTATCTTTATTTTTAAATAATCTTTTTTAAGTTTAAAAAAGAAAATTGTGACATATACTTTAACTTAACCTCTCCTCCTCTTGCCTTCCATTTTGATTGTCCATGAACTGCAATAATAATATTTTATACCTAAAATATCCACAACAATTTGAACAATTCATTTAACCCCTTCCCCTTTTGCCTTCCAATTTCGTTGTCCGTGAGCTCCAACAATAATTTTTTAATTATCATCAACCACTAATATTTTTTTTAATTTTTCCTGTCAATATTATATGTTAATAAAATGATATTTAATGAAAACAAGCAACAATTTATTTAATTTGATCTTATAAAATAATATTTTATAAAAAATCACTTATATAATACTTAATATGTTAATTTAAATATAACTTGTTTGATCACGGTTTAATTATAATCTAATCATTGAATCTTAAATTAGTACATTAATTAGTTTAACAATTGGTCCAATTTTTAATACTTTGACATTAACAAGTACCATTAGTAGTTGAAAAACAAATTATGTGCAACGGCCTTGTTTTGAGCTTTTGTCTTGATTGGTTTACGTAAAAAAAACTTTTAGAATTCATTTGATTTTCAGTTTTATAAAAAGTAAGTTAGAAAAAATGAATTTATAAAAATGAAATTTAATAAAAATAAGTTTGTTGTAAGTTGTTATTATTATTAGATATTCTTTTTACAAAATTATAATTTGATAAAAAAACTTATTTAGATAATAAAAGTTAAAAGTACTCTTAAATATATATAATATAAAAGGAAAAGTAAATATTTTCCTCCTTTTCCCAAATTATAATTTAACCCACTTTTTATTTTAAAAAAAATTTATGTTTAGTCAAATATGATTTCTTGAACAACTATGGTTTCTTTTTTTAAAATATCAATCAAATAAGCAATCAATTCTGTTCGTCTGAGCTAGTTTATGTGGCGATTGTTGCATATGAAAAGCTTCGTCTGGGCTAGTGTAGAATGTTTCAAGTTTGAGCTTTATATGCATTAAAAGAGAAAACATAGAGAGAGTGTGGAGGGGTTAGGTTTCCTCTTAGATTTAACCCAACTTGAATTTGGATTAGTCAGTGATACTGGATAAACCAAACAAAGATAATTAAGTTTAATTTTAATGATAATTTGTTATTGAATAAATTACTAATTTTATTTATTTATCATGGTTATGATGTTTAAAGAAATCATTAAGCACGTACTTTTAGAATAAACATTAGTTAAGCTCTCTTCAATAAAAAATAAATCAAGCAAATATATATATCGTTCATATATTATAATCATATTCATTATTCCATACAACATTTTATCTAATTAAGTGATAAGAAAGTACTCCATGTGTTCCTTAATATAAGGGATAAGAGATAAAATCACACAAACTAAAGAAAGCAACAAATTTATCTGGAATATAAAGTAGTTTCCAAAAATATCCTCTGTTAATAACTCTTCCATCATACAATTAATACAAATAAATTATATTGAAAATATAACATCTTAATGAGGGATATTTTTAAAAAAAAATCATTAAATATACCAGACAAACCACATGTGTCCCTTATATTTTGAAACACGGAAACTCTCCTGATTGTCCCTTATATTAAGTAACGGAGAAAGTAATGTGTAATGAAATGTAGAATTCTTATGTAATTTAATATTATTTTATTAGCTGATGAATCTAATTTTTTAATTTAATGAATATAAAGTATAAATGAAACTCATTTTTAAACTTTACATATGGGACCCACACATATATATATTTTTTAAAACTTATAGATAACAATGACACGTAAACAATATAAAAATATATGGAATATATAATTCCTGGTGATGCTCGTCAAATGCGTGACGGAGAGGCCCTAAATCAAGACGATTAGAGGTGGTTATCCAATCGAGAGGATCAAATCCCCCAACAGATAAATGAAAACGAGTTGTATATAGACAAGTTTACCGTTAGAGTAGCCAGAGAAAGATCAGAAAGAAAAGAGAAAAACTGTAAAGAAATGAAATAAAGTAAAAAATATTGGATCAAGATGAAGACTACTACAGATGGACCAATTTTTCTATTAAAGCTTAAATATAGATAACCGTATTATATAAAAAATATGTAATAATTTCTGGCATGCTAGCGACGTGATATGAGAAGATATAAAGAGGTAATAAGTGTCTATAAAAATAAATAAATAAATAAAGAGGTAATAAGTCATGAATAAAAAGAGCTATTATAAGCTCAGGCAACGGAAAAAAAAAAAGTGAAATAATAAGTTGATTAAAAAAAAAAAGAACTAAGAAAAAGGGAATATGGAAGTCCACTCCGAACAAATTTGGATCCTCTTTGTTTTGTAACATCTCCATTACTTCAACTCAAAATTGCAACCATTAGATGTAAATTAAGAACTCAGATCAATCATTAAATAATTTTTACCTTTAATGTGTTTGATTAAGTTAGCGCGATTTTTAATATTGATATATAATGCATTAATCAACTCATATCTAATTATTAGAATTTTTAATAATCAGTAACAAAAACAAATAGAAAGGTTATCCAATAAGGAGATAATCAAAGCCCCCAATAAATGGAGGAAAAAGATCATATCTATTGAGAGACAAGTGCATCATTAGATTAGCTAGACAAATAGAAAGAAAAGGAAAAAGGGTTAGTATACCCATATCCAATACATAATACAATATGATATACATATCGTACTTATATATATAAATATCAATTTATACCACGTTTTATTTATTTGTATCATTTTTAATTTTTATAGATGACCATGTGAGATTATTATAAATATTTTATAATTTATTTTAATATTTATATTTTAATTTTTAAAATATTTAATACTTATTTTTAATGAATAATTTTATTAATTATACATATAAATAATTACATAAATATTATTATTATATATATATATATATTCTCAATAGCTTAAAATTTTAAATATTGCTATATCTTCTGTATTATATTTTCTCATATATGATACACATGCTTTTTACCGGTGCTACATTAAGGAAGGAAATAAAAGAAAAAAAGTATTGCATCAAGACGAAGACTAAAGCCGGACCACAATAACACTGATATTGTCGCTGCTTCCACGAGCCATTGCCAACTCTGCTAGTAACGCTGCTGCTTCCGCTGCACCATTCATCTCAAAGCCCATCTTGAAAATCCTCCTCACCACCTCGCATGCCAACTTGTTCGATATTACATCCCATAGCCCGTCACTTGCTATTATTATAAACTCATCCCTCTCTGTTCTTTCATACATCTTCACGTCCGGCTCCGACACCACATACGGCTTCATGCAATGGTCCCCTGCATCATCAATTTCCTCTTAATTAATTTCTGCCCCATTATTATTGCAGTTTTCCAAATTCTACCCAGATTCATGGACTATAATAATGAATATATATATATATATATATATGGTACGTACCTATGGATCTGGACGTAGCCAGTATTCCTAAGACTCGAACGCCGTTCCAACTTATCACTTTTCCACCGGCTTTTTCCACCCTTTCTCTCTCGTCCGGACGATCTGGCTGATTTTGCAATCACTTTTACTTACTTAATTACTTCACACATTAATGATTCAGAATAGAAAATGATATGGGAGAGGTAAGATGGACATGGATGCGGCGATCACCTTATGATCTGTTGAAAGTGGGAGGGGAACGCCCCCACGGCACAGTACGGCTCTGGAGTCTCCACAGTTGGCGACGACAAGGTTGTTGCTGCCGACGATGACCACCACCGCTGTGGATCCCACCATGTCCTCTTTGTCGCCGCCTCCGACTTCACGGTCCATTCTCATGAAAGACGAACACATCACTTCATGCCAATCGAATCCTCCCTCTGCACTTTCCTTTACTTGCTCCACCACCAGCAAATGCATCTTGTCCCGGCAAGCGTTAGCCACCTTGGCTCCGCCATGACCGTCGTAAACTGCAAAAAAGTCGTGGCCGCTCACGAATCCGGGTATTGTCTTTACGGCGTCCTCCATCGTCCTCCGCCTCCCTATCACCGATATAGAACCGTGTGAGGATGAAGCAGTTCTGTTTCTGCGTTTTTCTTCTTCCATGGAAGATATCTTCGAAGACGGTGCCGTCATGATTATTGGCCGTCTCTTCCTGCGAAAGTTATTATAGATTTCTCGAGGCTTGGTTTTCTCCATTGAATCTCTTCGTGACCATGTCGAATTAAGAACGAGCTACATGGAGCTTTTTTATATGCGCTGAAGTGATATATATGGGACACGTATGGGAGGAAGGATTAAGAGAGCACGTGGAGGGTTGAGATTGAGCAGATTGCTACATGGCACGTTATGATCGGAGAGTGCAAAAGTAAAAGAGGAAGGCGGCAAGAAAGATGAAGACGGACGTACGTGTAGAGATCGAATATGTGAAACGTGGCGTTTCAAACGCCGCCTTCAATTCAACTCCAATCCTCAATGATATTCATGGAAATCTGTTATATCGTTGTAAGCTGGACTGCAAACATAAAATGATAGTAACATCACATGATAATTTCAACACTTAACCATCTTAAGGTGGGAAGCTTCTTTCAATATATTATATTTTTTCTAATTATAAATATAAATTATTTTTAACTATATAATGTATCTTAAAAAAATGAGATAAATTATTAAATTTGTTAAAAAAGTTTTAATATTTTTCGCTATTTATCCTTATTTAATTATATTATTTCTAATATAACTTCTTATAACATTTATCTCCTACATATTAATTATAAACTAGGGAAATGAATAAAAAGTAATAATTAATACACCAAATAAACCCTAAAATGCTCTATATTTAATACCAAGTATTGTTTCTAGAAAATACTTCCTATTTAGGATGGGATGGAGTACATGTTGGATAATAAATGTTACAAATTAAGGTTTCAAAATAAGTGGTGATTAATTTTGGGCGTATACCCAAAAGGGTTGGACCAGTGCTACGAGAGCTGGTCCCCAATATGGACTTTACCTACAAGATCAGGGGTTTGAACCATAGAGACACCCTCCTGAGTAGAGGTTTGCCTGAATATCCGCCCCGTCTCGAATCCGGATTAGTCATGGGTTCTCGTGGCCCATGGATACTGAATGCTCAAGAAAAAGAAATTAATTTTGGACGTATAAAGTTGATACGCAAACTTGGAAATAAGGATTGCTATTCAATATTTTTCTTTTTTTTCTTTTTCTTTTATGTGGTATTCAATATTTTTCTTCATGAAGAGGCACTCGGTTTTTTTAATTCAATCTTTTCAACTTATAATATTGATATATCAATACAAAAATATTAATGTTATTCTTAAAATCTTTAATTTTAATTATTATGCATAAACGTTAATTTTTTCAGTTTTAAGTTAAATACTTATTAAAGGAAAAATTTAGACTGAATTAAAGGAGCAATTGAAATTAACTTTAATTAATGAATGAAACAGATATGAAGTTTAAAGGGGAAGTACTCGGTGATTCCCTTCATGGAAAGTACTGAATAATGTTTTAAAAATAGAACCAGATATTAAACTGGAAATGTTACTGAGTTATGGCCTTTATGGTTCAATTGGTTAAACTAACGGTCAAATTGGTCACATAATAATTATGTAAAAAATTATATTATATATAATAATAATATATATATATATAACAAATAAAATCACATCTTTTATTTTATAACCACATCAATTGACTAAAATTATATAAAATTTTGATATATAAAAGAATCATAATCTATAAACTTATACATTACATTAAATTTGTCAAATGCTTCATAAGTTTATAATGTATTATATTAGTTTATATTCTCTCAATTTCATATTATAAGATAATTAGTAGAGTTTTTTTGTCTCATATTATAAGGTAACATAAACTTATTTGTCATTTTCACCTCTTATTAATTTAATATCTAAAAGGGATTTTTTTAAGTAATGAAAATGAGGGGTGTTAATTATGATTAACAGGGATAAAAAAGAAAAATTTTTAATGTCTAAAAATGTAAATTATGTTTAAGTAATGAAAATGAGGAGTATTAATAATATCTAATAGGAATAAAAAAAAATTTTTTAAAATATTTTTAATATTATAAAATAATAATATTTAATTAGTTTATAAATTAAAAAAAAACATATATATAAAAAATCATCCAGTTCTCTCTTGGAACTATTTCAGGTTCTGGTTGAAAGCTGGTTGCTGGCTCAATTGTTGGCTAGATCCGGTCCAATCTGACTCAAGAACAGAAATAGCTCAAGCCATCAAAATGAACTGATGCAGTCTCCGGGTGCATGGTGGTTTGATCAGTCCGATCATCTGATCTGGTCTAATTCAGGTTTGAAAACATTGGTGCTGAATAATAATCCAACTTGGAACCGCCTTTAGAAACTATATATATATATATAGAGGTTTGTCTGTAAGGATATGTATGGAAGAACCAAATGCTTAACGTAAGCATGCATGTCAGCATGCATAAGTAGCCGGTTTTCGAGGAGGAGGCTTTCATGAATTTGACTTTTACAAAATGAATAATGGCGTCACACACACACACACGTTCAAATTTTAGACCAGCGGTCATCTTGCGGACAAGGATGCGCAGATATGTTATTTTTGACGTAGCAAGGGAAAGCTGAAACAGCACTACAACATGTCAAAACGTTGTGAGATGCAAAACCTGTTGGGATAGTTTGAAAAAAGTGCAGTGAAGGGAAAAAGTCTCACATTGAATAAGTACAACTACCCAAAAGTCTTTATAAAGAGATGTTACATATATCAAATGGTTGTTTTAGGGAATAAAATGATTTTAAATATTAAATATTAATTAATATTAACATTTAAACACTTAGCATGTTCGAGAGCGTTAGATCAAAACAATGTGTGTCTAATCTGGTGTTTTCTTTTTGAAAATATAAAATAAAATAAATTAAACATTAAACTGATTAGAAACGGATCTTTATCCTCAAAATCAGAAATGGATTTTTTATCATCAAATCAGAAACAGATTTCCAACGTTCAAAAATTGTTTTTTCTTTTTAATTGCCATTAATTTTGATTTCACATTCCTCTTTTATATTTTGAGGGTAGACCAGAAACACAGACACGTAGAAACGTAATTCAACTTCCTTCTCTACTCTGTTCATTGTTTCCTGTTATGCATTGTAGATGGATACTTGAAGTTGTTGTTTGGTATCTAAGGTGTTAGGAATTAATCCTAGGGGTACCAGAAACGGATCTTTATCCTCAAAATCAGAAACGGATCTTTTATCATCAAATCAGAAATAGATTTCCAACGTTCAAAAGTTGTTTTTTCTTTTTAATTGCCATTAATTTTGATTTCACATTCCTCTTCTATATTTTGAGGATAGACCAGAAACACAGACACATAGAAACGTTCTTCAACTTCCTTCTCTGCTCTCTTCATTTTTTCGTGTTATGCATTGTAGATGGATACTTGGAGTTGCTGTCTGGTATCTAAGGTGTTCGGAATTAATCCTAGGGGTGATTCGTCGGAATCCTACTGCAATCTAAGTGGAGGTGGATTAACACCTCAAGGACATTTCGCTATCACATGTTTCTGGGCACTAATAATTTCATTTTCTACATACTTGTATAACAAAACCATGTCGTTTTGGCCAGTTTCATCTCCCCTTCGTATGTCACGAAATTTTCCTGGGCTCACTTGATCTCAAACTAGCTTAGCTTCTCTACTGATTTGATTTCTTTTTATATATTATGTAGATAAATTTTTGATTAATGTATAGGGAGAAAAATGTGTGAGAAAAATAATTACTTATTAATATGAAATGCTTCTTTACATTGATTGGTAGCTGATCTGTAGAATGTGAGCTGTAGAGAAGTCAAGCTAGTCCATTTTAAACAGTGTTTTTTTTATTGTGCTTTTATGTTCCATGCCTGTTAACAATTTCTAGTCATCATCATTTCTTTCTATTTGTCGTTTGTCATATTCGTTGTTCATTAGTCATTTTTTCCTTTTTTTTGTCATTCCTTTTTTACGCTTTTCATCCTCTTATTCCACTTTCTATTTCTTTTCTTTGGCATAGTGTCGTAAATATACTATAAATTGCATTTTATTTTCGTTGATATTCAGTTTTCCTGTGTGTAGTTTGCAATAGGTATATAGTTCATTGTCATTATTACTCTAAGATTGTAAATTATTAACACCCTCCAACACACAGGGATTATCTATGGCAGTGGCCACTGGTTCTAGTTCTATCTTTTTTTATATATGTTATATTTTCTAGTATATTCAATAATCATTTTAATTTTTAATAAGTTGATTTAAAAATGATCATATTTTAACATTTTATATTAAATTCTCATACTCATAATTGTATATAGGTACAACATATCACTCAGACAAACCTAATAAAAACATAATAAAAAAGGCAGATACTGCTAAAAACTTTTATAATACTCCATCCAGTCCTAAATATAGGGCCTCTTACCCTGATTATAAATATAAGATCTTTTATAATATATGAGGTAATATTTATGTATTTCCAAAAAATGCTCATATTTAATATATTCCAAAAAGAGATAGAAAGAGATTAAATAAGAGTAGTTTAAGAAAAATGTTGTGATTTTTGGAGAAATTGAGATAGTTAATTAACTTCAATTTCCATCACTAATTCGTGTGATTCGATTAAGAGAGTTATATATTAAAGATCAAAGGGAGTAATATGTGGATACATAACCTCCAAAAATTATCCTTTAAGATTCTACACATAATATTATGTTAAGTTTCATAATTTCCCAAGAAATCTTTTAGAATTCTATAATTAAAGTTCTATAACCTCTAAATTGAATGGTTTATTTGAAGTTTTCTATGATTAACACATAACATAAAAATGTTATCCAATGTCCAATTATGCAAATTAATTTACTTCTTTATACAATTGGTTGGTTGGAGGCTTGTAATAGAGGACATGTTTCAAATGTTAGTAACCTTAAAAAAAGATCACCCCTTGGACTCTTGCTTCTCCCTTCTTCTTCCTCGATTTATGAACACTTCCTCTCTCTAATTTTCAGCCAAGCCTCAAGACAAAGGGGAGGGGAGTTCACCTATTTGTAGACACCGCCATTTAATCCCAACCATTGATTGACTTTATGATCCAAGGGCCCATATTGGTTTTCTTGGTGGCCACACAATTTGCTTCTTTAATTTCTCACCATTGATTTCATAAACCTAGATCCAATTGCTAAGATTCACTCTTACTTTCTACCTAAAGTCTTCTTGATAAAGCTACCATTTACTAGCCAATTTGATGTGAGCAAGGGGGAAGGGATAAGGTAGAGAGATAGAGAGAAATAAAAAGGGAGAGAGAAAAGTAGGGAGATAGAGAAAAATAAAAAGGGAGAGAGAAAATAAATCAAAGGAGGGAGAAAATGAAGAACTTTGAAGGAGAGAGAGAGAGAAATCACTGAAACTATAACTCAAATCAATAATCAAAGTCTTAATACAACTGAATAATAAGGCTCTTATTTATAGAGTTTAAATTCTAATTTTATTAGAATTCTAAGATAAAATATATCTTTTCAAAATATCTTAAATCTAAACAAAAAATAAATCATAATTTAAATAGTTAAATCTTATAAAGGAAAGATAAAATATAAATCCTAATAAATTTAAATTAAATTAAATTAAATCTAAATATCCTTATAAAATAACTTTATTTAAAATTCTAATGATAAAGATAAATAATCCTAATTATTTAGAATTATTCATTCTCTATCATTCTCTTTCATTTGAAAGAACTCTCCTCCAGAGAGTTAAAACTCCCTGTAACATCTAAATTTGGAAAACTTTTCTAGTGAGTAAGATGCAAAAGGAGAGATCTAAGAAAAGAAACTTCTCTTCAAATATCCAAATATTCTTAAATTCCTTCCAATTGAAGAGATACTTGTGGAGATTATCATTATGCAGAAAAATAATATGCTCTTCCATAACAGCCTTTATTTTCAATGGCATGATAAATGGATAAGGTAGAACACAAGGGCATCTTGAAGTTGAGCATTAAAAACCTTAAATGACATAACTTCCATTGGTGAAGATAGTTTCTTGCCTTGTCCCTTCTTCAAGCTTATATCTTCTTCAATAATTGGATTATGAGGAATTGTCTTTGAATGATGTTGCTTCAATATACTCTATAAATTTAACCTTCACTCTCGCTCTTCTTCTAAAGCCTCAGGAGTTATCTTTATAGCCTTATTTAGCAACTTAATGGCATATAAGATAGCTTCAAACATCTTCTCCAGTTTGTCAAACCTATGGTTTGTTTATTCTCGATCTTGCTTCATGTCAATTTGTAAAGATTCAAACACTTGATCCACGTACTTCCTACCATGCCTTTTAGCTTCCTCAAGGCTTTGTTGGGTAATTTGGGTATTTTGGGGCATGGTGAAAATTAGGCTAGGTAATTTGGGTATTTTGGTGCATGGTGAAAATTAGGTTTTGGTACCAAATTATGTGAGTAAGGAGAAGGGGTAAGGTACAGAGATAGAGTGATAGAGAAAGGGAGGGAGAAAAGTAGGGAAATAGAGAGAAACAAAAAAGGAGAGAAAAAAGAACTTAAAGAAGGAAAAAAAGAAAGAACTTTAAAGGAAAGAGAGAAGTCATTGAAACTATAACTCAAATCAATAATAAAAGTCCTAATACAACTGAATAATTGAGCTCTTATTTATAAAATTTAAATTCTAGTTCTATTAGAATACTAAGATAAGATATATCTTTTCAAAATATCTTAAATTTAAACAAAAAATAAATCATAATTTAAATAACAAAATCTTATAAAGGAAAGATAAAATCTAAATCTTAATAAATTCAAAATAAATTAAATTAAATCTAAATATCCTAATAAAATAACTTTATTTAGAATTCTAATGATAAAGATAAATAATCATAATTATTTAGAATTATTCATTCTCTATCACAATTTTTGAATAAATATTTTCCCCAAAAATGCACATTATTTTCGGCCAAGAGAGGAAGGAGAGAAAAATACTTTTCTTGCTATCCAATTGAATTTACTTAGTCTAGAATGATACCACACAATTTGCTTTATGTCCACATAAATTTTCTAGTCATTTAGTTTATCTATTCTTACTATTTATCTTTTTATATGTGGTACAAAATATACTAATTTGGGTCCTACAATTGCCTTTCATGATTGGTCCTAAAGTCTCTCCTATGGGACCCATTTACTTTTTCCACTCAATTTGAATTTGTTCGGCTCACATGGCCTTTTTATTTTTTAACTTTGGTGAGCCCACATGACTTTACTGTTTCTAGACTTTTTGCTATCTATTTTATTTCTGGACCATTCCTTTTTGGGTTCAATATACTTTTTTAAATAAGGCCTAATACATTAAAAATTTCATATAATTTTCAATAATATTTAATTGAAATTTTCAAAAATATTTACAGCTAAAGATCCAGAATACTTACATTTGGTGACCCAAAAATTTCATTAAATTATGGAAATGTCCCAATTTGTTTTGTACCTCTTTTTCATAATTCTAGGGTCCAAAATTTCCCATATCATGCTACTAGATCTACAACACTTAATATGTTTCTTTATCTTGCCCCTAAGTCCACATTATATCATAATTCAATCAAACATAAATTTAAGGATGTTACATATAGGCCTTTCTTTGTTCAAAAATAAAAAATAAAAAAAATAACCTCTGTTAGCAAATTTTACCAAAATTAAAAAAAAAAGAGCTTTATTAGCAAAGATTAAATTGCATGAATTTCTCTTAATTTTTGTTGAAACTATACATATTTTTTCCCTATTTTTAAAATATACACCAACTTGCCCTGAAAATAGAAGGAATGTGTAAATTAAAAAAAATTGATGCGGTCTATGTAATTTATTCTTTATTTTCAGAAGATATTTGTATAGGTTTTAAATATAGAATGGATGTTTACATATTTTAGCAAAGCTCAATAGAGGTACTTTTCTTGTTGTTTCAGGAAAAATCTATATATAATTTGAATATAAAAGAGACTATATAGTTTCAAAAAAAATTAATTGAGAGTATATGTAATTCACTGTTTTTTTTACTTTTGTTTTCTTTTTTCCAACCTAAATCTATAAATAATGTTGACGTTTTTTTTTTATTTGGTGTTTGGACATACAAAAAAAGGAAGGGCTACATTCATTTACCGCCAGCACATCAGTTCAGCGGAGCTGAACTTTGACCTAACTTGGGCTCGACCTAGTTTTTGTTTTTAATGAACGACTCAGATTTAAATGTTTATTTTTGCCACTACTTTTAACTGGGCTTCAGAATTGAAGTCCAATTGAACCCCTTTTTTGACCAAAAACAGAACCCCTATTTTTAACTTCTTGATACAAGTTATAAAAACCATCTCTTTTTTTCCTTCACAAAAAATGGCCTTTTTTTGACCAACTATAAAATCGACCTTTCAAAAATAAATTTTTATGTAATTCTTATAAAACCATATTTTGTCTTGAGTAAAATAAGTTTTCACAAGTCCTTATAAAAATTTTTAATGAAAGAAATGGGTTGGACCAAGCCATATTGGCCCCAAAGCTTGGCCCATCCCCAATTTTTTTTTTGGGTGTGTAGTATTTTCTTAACCTTTGATTAGGGGTGACTTGAATCAGGCCATTTGGATTGATGTGGCCACAATCAGTTTTAATAATGTGTCATTCTCAAGCCCTAATCACAAATCTAAGTGAGAGGGATTGCTGACGTGGCTTTCTCAAGATCCTCATGGCTAATAAATGAAGACCATATTTAAAGTCCACATGCTATGAAATGTGGCGTAACAAAAAGCTTATAGTCCACGTGCTATTGAAGATCTTAACTTTGCCGAACGGCGTGACAATAAAATGGAGGCTCAATTCTAGTTATTTATATTATTTATAGTCTTCGCATTTAGGTCCAAAGTTATTTATTTTCAAGGTTTTTATTTAGTCCATTTCGTAAATAAATATGTGATATGTTAGATATGCA
This sequence comes from Adenanthera pavonina, assembly GCA_026686845.1. NCBI lineage: Eukaryota > Viridiplantae > Streptophyta > Magnoliopsida > Fabales > Fabaceae > Adenanthera > Adenanthera pavonina. The sequence continues at coordinate 20,654,430 of JAIVEN010000022.1, read as the reverse complement.
ACTTCATGAATGTGGTGGCATACTTATATGACTATAGGTTTTAAATTAGTTGTTTAGCTTTAATTTTCTTATTTTTATTTTGATATTTTCACTTTTTTATATAAGCCTTTTAGGTTATTAGTTATTTCTTTTAAATTTTTTAGATCTATTAAAATTACTTAATCTCCAAGTATTTTAGTTGTTTTAAGATTAAGTTTATCTTATTTTGCCTATTAAAGGCTTTCTATGTAAAGGACTCTTTGAGATTTTATAAAAGCAATTTCCATTTTTATTCAATGAGATATCATGCATTCTTCTTAGAATACAACTAAATTATAAAAAAAGAGTTTATAGGTAGAGTTTTAAAGGATAATGATCTTTTTAGGATTCTTACTTTAGTGATCAATTTTTCTTGTTTTTTAGGGCACAAAAGTTTTTAACACTTCTATAATTTCTAGTTTCCTAAGGTGAGTCATCTAATCTAATGGGCCCACATCAAATTGTATTACATGAAATTAAAAATTTAACATACTTTATTGAAGGAATTTCTTAAGGGTCCCAATTCCATACGTGGCGTGAATCCATATACAGAAAGTGTGGCCTGATTAAAGCTCCACTTTTTTTTTTAATTGAAAAAAAGGGTGCTCCTCACTTAGAAAACTTCATATACACCATGCGAGTGTACATGAATAATCCTTTTGTAGCGTCTTATAGGTAGAGTTTTAAAGGATGATGATTTTTTAGGGTTCTTATTTTATTGATAAACTTTTCTTGTTTTTTAGGGCACAAAAGTTCTTAACACTTCTATAATTTCTGGTTTCCTAAGGTGAGTCATCTAATCTAATGTACCCACATCAAATTGTATTGCATGAAATTAAAATTTTGCCATACTTTATTGAAGGAATTTCTTAAGGGTCTCCATTCCATACGTGACGTGAATTTATGCACAGAGAGTGTGACCTGACTGAAACTCCTCTTTTTTTTTTAATTAAAAAAAAGATGCTCCTCACTTAGAAAACTCCATGCACATTGTGCGCAGATTTAGCTTCACGCACAGAATCGTATTCCATTTCTAAACTACTCGAGTTAAAAGGAACTGTTTGCATTTTAGCCTACAATTATACACGCCTTTCTGGTTCTGCTTTTCAATCCCAATGAAAGGGTTTAATGAGTAAAAGTGTGTTCTCTTTATTCCAAAATATAAAAAATAAATAACTAAATCATCATAACAAAAAAAAAGATATTTTAAATATATCATAAGAATTTTTTTTTACAAATACCCTCATTTAATATTATTATTTAACTGTTCTTTAATTCATACCTCATAATAATAAATTTATCTTAATTAAGGATAAAATTGGAAAAAAATTAATTTATCAGATAAAAATTATTTGTCTCTTACATTTTGGCACAAAATATATTTAAAAATATTTCCTATATTTTGGAGCAAAGAAAGTAGTTCTTTTCATTTTCAACACACAGGAACAAAGTTTGCTGCTTTTTCTAATTATTTTCATTATTTATTTTGCCAATAAAACCTCTGGATCCTCTTAATTGTTATTTGTCTCAATTTTGATTTTTGACTTAGATTGATATATAACGGTCCAAATTAATAGTAGCTTCATTAAAAGTTTTGAATAATATTTTTAATGATAGATCTAGACCGTTAAATATCAATCTAAGAGTTAAAAATTAAAATTGAGATAAAAATAAATTAAGCGGATGCAAATTCTCTTGTGCTCACCTTTCTTGTTGATTCCTGGTAGTTTGGTGAGTAGTACCTATAGCTATGGCTGCGACAAAGATGGTAAAACATCAATATCATCTACATCAATAAAATTATTAATTATTAATATAAATTATAAAATATACAATTACTTATAACAGATACTTAGGGTCTCAAAAATCACCGATTCTTGGCAAATATGGATCTCCCAGATGCCTTGTCTTTTCTGGTAGCATAAAAGCTAACCAGAACGGTTTGAATCTCTATTCACCTGTTTGCCTCGTCTTTTAAAACTCTTCTTTTTACTAAGCCATCAAGCATGTTCATTACATCAATATTTGTTCTCTGCAATACAATTTTATTGCTGAACATGAACCTAAAGAAGCCTTCCTTTTAACAACTTGAGTTTTCATAATTTTATCATGGTAAAAAACTTACATTACTCCAAATACATCAAAAGAAGTACAACCACCATCCCTCACACACAGTTTTAATTCATTTATTTCTTTTTCAGAGAACTGTTTAAATAAGGACAAAATGTATATACTTGAGCTTATATATTTGATATACTATTATCCAATCAATTAATGCCGTCAGAGTTTTATTTTACAGCTAATCATTTATCTCAAAAGACTGTTAACAAACATATGCCTGAGTTGTCTTCCTCTTCCTTCCCATTCTCACTCCCTTCACCTTCATATTCATCTTCATCTTCCTCATTCTCTACTACAGCATTCCGAGCATCCCACCTCCACTTCCTCCCCTCCACCACCTCGAACATACCCTGAACGACCTCAAAAAGCTTCAGGCTTGGCCATGGCAACAGAGGCTTGCTCTACAAGGTCCATCACAATTGCACCTCCACCATCTACACCCTCGAGGTCTACCATAGCGACTTACACCACCAAGTTCGAAGGGAGACGGATATCCTTTGCCAAACGGGCCACCTTATATTGTGTGGTCTCACAGATTCTTCGAAAAATCTTCCAGCGACATGACAAATCAGAACATCAAGCTTTGCAATCTCTTAGTGAATCAGAATATGGATGTCAAAATGGGTGATTTCAGAGTCAGCAAGGAAGAATGCCTAGAGTGAATCAAAATATGCTCTCATACAGTGTTGCTTTAAGGAGTTTAATGAGGGGTGGAATGCATATTAACTTCCGACCCACTTGTTTCCCCGTTCTTTCATTTATCTCCAAGTTCACTAACAGTCTAACAAACTTAGAATATGCATTCCACCCATTATATTGTCTCACTACCTTTAGGTTTAATTGTTTCTGTGGGGGGAAGGGAAGATAACAATGTGAAACAATATAATGACGAAGATAAAGGTGAAGGCGAAGGTAGTGAGAATGGGGAAGGGAAAAGAAGAGGAGTGGTGCTTACTGTTTGTTAACAGTGCTTCTAATAAATAACGAGCTGGAAAATAAAATTCAGATGTTATTAAATGGATAAAATATAGTAAGTATGTAAGGTTTTTCCTTTAAATTATCTGTTATCAAGCCACCATTATTCATTCTTTGTATTGATGCATTCCGCATCAGTTTTTATGTTTCATACTTAAAATCACAAGCCTAACGTTCGTTCAGAGGACATTTTGGTGCAGGGGTTAAAACCTAAAGGTAAACCAAGTTCTGGAATAAGACAGAAATGATAAACAATTCATTACTCATTATTCAATTTCTGCTATCATATGTACACTAAAAAAAATCATTGAATTTTTTTTTTTTTGGCAAAGTAGCTTAGATTCAACCCATCTTAAACTCACCAAACATTCTGTAAATTATGTTACATCTTGACTGAACCATTGGGGACTGAGGCATTAAGCTCCAATTTGCAGTCAGTTTGCAAAGCTGAAAGCCAAGAATCAACCTGAAAGAGGCAGAACCAAAGAAAGCTAAGTCATTCCAAGAGACAGGTTATCGCAACTCAGAAACACCTGTGGCCAAAATAATGCTTCAACAAACCTGTATTTTGGAAATGCTCGAGCACTCATATCGTAATCCTTGATGAGTTAGAATATAAAAGGCATAGTGCATCTCGTCACCCTCACGTTTAAAACTTGGTAAGCGCCCTACTTCAACAACATCAGATAAAAGGGTGGAGTCCTGAGGGCTTAGATCTGCAATTTTCCACTTTATCAATAAACAGACATTGACGTTTTGTAAATGAAACCCTATCATCTGAAAGCTTGAGAACAAAGTATACTTGACAGAGCTAACCATGTTGAACATTTAGTTTACATCCAACCAAATGTCATCTTGGAGAGTTTTAAATGCTCAGCTCAATGTTTGAGACACGAGATATTTTTGATAAATTGATGTTGCAAGTTTTATGAGTAAAAGGCCAATTCCAAACTTGTAAGTATTGGAATATAAGAAACTGGTTCAAGAGAAAGCAGGAAATCCTCCATAAACACTATATATTTAAGAGGAAAAAAAATTATTAGGTCATTGTGATGAAAGACAGTTGAGGAGTCTGCTGGTTTGCAGGACTCCCATATTTTCATACCATATTCCCACGATAGAAAAAGCATAAATGGAATTTATCTAAATATGAAGGATCAGCCCTGTAAATCTAGATGTTTTGATTAGTCTAATAATGCATTTGACAAGTAGGTGATGCTTAAGTTACAAAGTAAACACCCTGTAACAACAATCAAGCAACTGATAGCTACATGGACACACCCACCCACCCAAAAGAAAACCAGGACAATAATAGCAACTTTAATTTATGATATATGAATATCAAGAAATATGTCAATTTACAAAAGGTCAATTTGAATAAAAATACTTAGGCTGTTGCATGTCTAGAAAAACAAGAAACTAGCACATGACTCAATCAAGTCAAATAACCAATAGAATTGATATCAAACAAATTGCCTTATTCTACTTTTTTTCTTTGCATTTTCTTACGTGCATTCTAGAACTAGCATTAAAGGTTTGTACTTTGCAGTGAATACATGAGCATATGCACTGAGGAAAAAAAATTCAGTCATATTCATGTCAGTATGAAATAAAAGAATTGAGAGGTGTGAAAGAAATTTAAGAGGAAATTAAAAAAAAAAAAAGAAAGAGTTACTGCTCTATGATTGCATATCTTAATCTGACAAGTTAATTTTGAAAAAATGCATACCTAACAAGAGAAAAATATGACTTATTTAGATTTAACTCTAAAAAAGGGTGGGGGGTGGGGGGGCGATCTGCTAAAAGTGTTTTCTAAAATTTCTTTGTCCTATGTAATGAACATAGAACATGGTAGCAAGAAGAGGAAAGGGAGAGACAAGGAAACAAGCTAACACTATTAACTGTACACAAAAAATACAATAATATACATGCCCCCAAGGAGAACAACAAACAAGGAAGCCAATCATCACCATCAATACTTTTGGTTTGTGTTTCATAGTTTTACATCCCATGCAAGTTTAACCCTATGGAAGAAGAAGAAACAGAAGGAAAAAGAAAGAAACCAACTAACCATATTACCTGTACATGACAAATATAAGAATAAACATGCCCCGTGGAGAACAATGAAGCGTGGAAGCCAATCATCTACATCAGTATCATCTATGGGTGGAGGTTCTCCTGGCAGTGCTGTCCATCTCTATAGATAAAATTAGAGGCACATTATCACTACATTGATCAGGTAAATGAAAAAACTAAACACAAACTGACATAAGATAAAGTAATAGAATTTGGAGAGTCAATACTGTTCGAATGTATAGATAGCCAGAGAGACGAGCAGACCGCAAAATTTCATCAATATGTTCTAACCTGTGAAAGAAAATATTTTAATGACATGATCATTGATTGGAAAACATATAATTATCTTGTGGTATGTGAGATATCCCATCATAAAGGGAAGGGATGGGTAAGCATTAACCAGTGAAATCTCACCGGTTTTTCAAAGTAGCAAATTCAACTCCAAAGACTAAAGCTTTTTCCTCATCCCAACAGGAAGAATCACTAGTAAAGTGCGAAGTAGAGTACAAAAGAAATAAGGGAATAAGACTTCCTTTTATCCATATTACTCAAGAAGTTAATCATGCATATGCTAGACTTCAGATCAAATGCTAGCATCTGAAATTTAAACTGTTTTCCAATATCTTCAATGCTTTGACCTAAAGGGATATGTGCAAACACAGAAAGAAAGGAAACCCAAAGCAAACTGTTGCTTCTAATTGATGAGGACTCAATATATTAGAAGACAGTAAAGATAATAATAATCCACAGTTACAACATCACTCACTGAGCTTTCAAGTGAGCTTCCCTCTCCTCTATATCAGCAAGTTCTGATCGAAGTGACTCTACTTCTGCTGCTGTTAGCACAACCTACAAATTATGAACTTGTTTTGGTAAGATGTGATAGAGTTTTCACCACTGACAAAAGGTGCTTAACGTGTACCTTTTCCTGACCACCACTGCTAGAGCCCCACGACAGGCCCCGTAAAGTAAACAATTTTAACATGAAAGCAGCCTTTAATTTACTTTGAGACCACAGATGATGATGATGATGAGACCTAAAATTTGAGTCCACAGTTGTTGATCAAACTCATTAACTACAAAATTTATATTCTTATTTTGCATTTTCCACCAGGAAACCATACCTCAAATATTTATCAGTTCTAGGTTCTGGAACAGATGGTGTTCTGTGTTCAAGAGATTCTTCACTTGATGTTGGGGCTTGAAAATGATCAGAGATTATCTTTAATTTTCCATGTCCATCATCCATGTAATCAAACTTCTTCAAGAAGATAAGGAAAGCGTATAAGAGAAGAAGACAATCATGACCTGTTGATAGGTTAAATTATCCTGAAATGGTAGCAAACACCAATATGTCAGATGCAATTGACCTCTAGTGAAAGCATCATTTACTTAACTTTCCCCCGCAAGGTCACAAGTTGCAAGCGAGTTTCATTAAGCTAAGCAAAACTAACTGTCCCAGCAATCTTGCTGTGAAATCATAATGAACGAAGATAAAAGTTTATTCCATTGAATTGACAGCAGATTGATGTGAAGGACGAATTACAGGCATTCACAAAGTGCATAAAGAACGTATGTACTGCTAATCTCTTGGAACCAATAACTCCAGCAAAATTGCCAAGTCCTATTGATGATATCAGCCTGAGAGATGCAAAACAACTATATCGATATTGTATACTTGTTATTTCTTGGTAAAAGGAAGAACTTGATTACCGAAAATATCATATACTCACCTAAATTAGTTTAAAGAAGCGACACTTATCTTCCACAGCTCCCAGCTCATTCATCAATTTAATGATGGAACCCAGAATTGGAAGAGGATTGCTCCAAGATAGAGAAACGAAGGAAAAACTGTTTCACCTGAAAACGAAAAGTAGGGAAAATTTTTCCTTGAAAAATTCAATGAACAGTTAACAGCGAAAGCAATCCAAGGACATGTATAATAAACAAGATCATCAACCCATATATGCTGATTTATTAATCTCAATTCCTCAGCAGAAACGATCTCAGATAAGTTACCCAAAAAAGACGCAGAAAAATAAATCATTAGGCCAAAAAGAAAACGCAAAAACATATTGAACATGTTGCTCAAAAGCTGCATCATCCAAGGCACGACCCAGAATTCTTTGAGAGAATATATACAAGGAAGTGAAATTAAAGAATACAGGGAGGAACAAAGCAGAGATTCGATGGTGGGTTCGTACTACGTACCTGTGGTGGTGGGATGGGAGAAGACTTCAGAAAGAAAGAAGGTAGCTGATGAAAGCCACTTCCGTTGGCGCAAATAGATTTGACCCATGACACGGCTGTTCGGTATATTCTGTGTATTTTACGGCGCTGCCTAGTCGGAGTAGTTATCACGGAAAAGACACTTTTGCCCATAATTATCCAAACTCATTTTGAGGTTTTTTCCCTTTTAATTGGGAAAATCGATAAAAATTTTTAAAAACATGAAAATATTTATTTAAATATCTCAATATTAAAAAATATTATATTCAAGTATCATATCCTTAAAAATAAATATAAAAAATTTTATTATTAAATATAAAATTATGAAATATAAGTATAAAATATTAAAACATAATTTCATTTTCAATACTGAAATTTTTTATATTTATTATTCATTATTTATATTTATTTTTTAAAATTTTATATTAATTTTAATTATGGAATTTGAGTATAATATTTTATAGTATTAAAACTTTTTAATAAATATTTTCATATTTTAGGATTTAATAATGGTTTTTCCCTTTTAATTTGCTTCCATGATAAGTCAACTTCTTTTTAACCGAAAAAAAGACATATTTGAGGAAGTTTTAAATTCTATTCTGGTAAACCATTATATAAACAGATGATGAAAATAGTGTTCCAAAAAAATAAGTGTTACTTATGGAAAATCAAATTTTTGACAAGAAAACTAAACGCGCCGTATGAAGTCACATACAGGCACACACAATGGGTTGAGATATATATATATATATATATATATATACACGCGCGCCCGATTAAGACTTCCTCTGGGCAACGGATGTTGACATTATATGTCAAAAATGATAAGTAGTTTGCGTGAATATGCCGGAATGGAAGGACTTCGCTTTTTTTTTATGCTAACGGTTAAAAATTAATCTCCTCACAAGATAGAAATTACCGAATTGGTTTTCTTTTCCCATAAAATTTTTTCTACACACAGCCACTATTTTGCTTCTTTACTAATCACATATTTTACATACACATTAATAAATAATTTTTTCTCTTCATACACATTAAAAACCTTATATGCATGATCTGTAGAAGTACAAATCTATAGAGATGCCAAACACGAAATGGAATGCCTCATATGTTGGAAACTATTTTAATATGAATTAGCATTAATTAATTAATAAGGGATAATTATTAATTTAGGTAATTAGTTTAGTAATAAATATTAAGGCTAAAAATAAATTGAGTCTTGTGTTTAGTTGTGTGTGTGTTTTGTGATAGGTTAGAATACACACATAAGCCCATTTGGATAAAAGTCCCAACTGACAGCTTATTAGGAGTTAGTATGTCCTATCACAAATCTGATTTGATGGAGAGAATAAAATTGAGTTTTATCTCTTATAAAAGATTAATTATTGATATAAGATTAACGTATAGCGACCTCTAAAAAATCCCGGCACTCAATTTCCTCTTCTTCATCTCTTTCAAACCTAAGAGAAAAAGTCAGTTGTAGTACTCTACCTCCTTCTACAAATCTTTATCTAAGAACTCAACAATGACATCCTCAAGCTCTACATCAGGTAAGTTCATTATTTGGTAATTAACACAATATAATTTATTATACTTTTAACATATGATCTCGTAGCAAAGTTAAGAGTATGATTAAGTTGATGTATAAATATATAATTCCTTCTTAAATTTATTACTGTGTTAAAAAAAAGGATGATAAATTGGGTGTAGACTAAGTGTCAAAATAATAATCACATTGAGAGGATTTTATTCCTTCATTTCATCCAACAATTCTTTACTTGCCTCATCATCATCTTGAAAGCACTCTTTTATCAATCATTTTTGTGCATTACACACAAAGTCTGACAAGTAAATTATATTGTTTATAATTTATACATAACATGACTTGTTACAAATTTTATATTTTATATTAATATTAGTGGTGTCTAGGATGAAAGTGAGATATATTGGTTTTTCAATGATAATAATACACAGGAGATCAGAACATGAGTTTGAAAAATCTTCCACATTTATAAACAGTAAGTTCCTCCACACTATCATCAGCATCCTTCTCGACTTTTTTTAAGAGAAAACTTACAAAGTATAATCTATGCTTCCATCAAACTTTCATTTATCTGTTTCTGGAGAAAAGGTTTATGAGAGAAACTTGGGTGCAACATTTCAACTTCACAATTCTTGCATTCCACATTTATAACTATATTTTGGGCATCTCTCCCATCTCTCTCTCTCTCTCTCACATTCTGATTGTTCCCTCTGTTTCAACAATCTTCATATAACCCCTTTCATTGATTTTAAACCTAACCCATTGTTTTATCTCGAGGAATTGGAATTTCATTTTTTACCATATTTATCCAGTAGCAGTAAGTGCGCTAATTAGCTTGCCGAATCGATTCTTAATCTGCAAAATTTTGTGTTTCATTAATCCCCTGTCTGGTTGTACAGTTTTGATCAACTAAGATAAACTGAGCACTCTAGTTTGCCCTATTGTTGGTTTCTCTTTTTATGATGAAAGTATGATTTTCTTTTTCTTTTTTTGTTTATTTTGGGAAAATAAGGCCATCTTTATTAAGTTGTTTCCCAGCCACACACACACTGAAACAGTTTATCGTTCCTGGTTTACAAATACGGGGTTTTGTGGAATCCCACGAGTTGTGGAAGGAGGCTGAGTGCCGTTTAATTTGTTTTTTTGTAAAAGTATTTTTAGAATAATCATAGATTATAAAAATAAAATTTAGATAAAAGTAGAGAAACTTATTAAAAAGCTGTTTGCATGAAAAAGGAAAAAACGATGGTTAGAAAATACAGTTTAATTTATAAAAATACAAACCAAACACCCTCTAAGCCATTTTCCATCCAACAATAATAAAAAAATGGGTCTCGCTTTCTTTGAAGTCTGAGATGATTATTATTATTTAATAAAAAGGTGCCATGAATGTAATAAGGTGGCAAGCAAAGAGTTGTTGGCTAAAGTAGACGATTACATTCCACTCAACATAAGGGCTATTTTGGCACCACAATGGCATCAATGTCAAAACATGCGTAAATAGTGTCTGGCCAAAAAAAAAGTGTAAATAGTGAAATTTTTCATCGCAATTATATTGGGATTGAAAAAATGTTGGGGTCTCCCACATAGTGGCTATGCTTTGCAGTCACTTTAAAATGTGGATTCTACCTCTGACACAAAATGTAGAAAAAACTTTTAAATACATTTTTGTTTTAAAATATGGTATACAAATAATGCTTATCTAATAAACTAATGTACCTTTACCAATTTCAGTCTTAATTAAAATAAATTTATTATCATGAGCTGAAAAAAAATTAAATGATTTGTTAAAAGATTCTTTATGACATTTAAAATATCTAACTATTTTTTTAATTCTGATTTATTTTTTATATTTTATAACAAAGAAAGGATAAAATAGAAATAAAAAATAAAAAGGAATGAAAGCTTTTTTTTTGTAAAGATAATAAGTTTTCTTTCTCACAAAGTCACTAACGAAACTGACACACTTTTCCTCACCTATTCTCTTTCCTCAAATTCAACTTATATGTATGTATCAAACGCAACAAAATATCAAAGCAGTGGACAAAGACCGTGTTCCTTCAGTCAGAATATTCACTTCAGCAACGCAGCAGTAGAGTAGGGTAAGCCTAATTAAACTTTAAGGAACCAAAACAGAATCTACTTAGTATGTGGTCATACAAATATAACAACACTAATTTAAATATCACAAAGCTCGCAGGCAGGCCTAGTAAACATCAGCTGATACAAATCAACTCCAAATTCAACAGTCTGAAAGTTTTGACCACCACATCTTAACAAGAACTCACTGTACACGACGACGCTTATTCTTTATGTCATCAAAAAACTGGTGAACATCAGCAGCAGTGATTGGTTTTGACGAGTCAGCAGACTCCTGTTATGAATATAACACACAGCAAAACATTAGTCAAGCAAGGGCCATGCACCCTTCTCTCGCTTCACCATTCTGAACAAATGGTAAGAGTACAAAATACTACCTCCAGTATCAAACATAAACCAAAAAAAGAAAAAACTTCACATATGCCAACATTATTTCATTTAATTTGTAGTAAAACACACTTTATTTTTACATTAGATCAATTAACGATGATTGAGAAGCACAACTTCTCCCAAATTAATGAGAAGTATTATTGGAATAACTCATTTATTGTACCAAACATTTACATTTTTTCCTTATAATTTGAACCAACATAACCTTTCCAAAGTTTTCTTATATTTGAGATTGAAAGGAGTAAATATTTTGCCATAAATATCATACCAGGAATGCGCGAAGCCCATCCTTCATTTCCTCAATGCCCTTCAAGATCTCAACTTTCTCTACGTGTCCAAGTTTACTAAAAAAGTTCAACTCAGCACCCTCCTGCTGCTGCAACTTTTCTTCCCTCCTTTGCTTTCCCATTTTCTCATACTCCGCAATTGAGTCTTCTTTGTCTGCCAAAAAAGCAATCTGCTTCTGATTGTAAAACTCCAAACACTTGTCACATTTACATAAAGCATCTCTCCAATTTTTCGAAAGAAACATTGGTTTACTATCTATACTTGGAGAAGCATCCACGAGGTTAACACCAAGGAGACAGTTAGTATGCAGACTGGTGTCTTTAGTGCATGGATTTAAAACCACACTGTTAGCACAATTTTCTCCCTGAGGCAGATCCTTCTCTCCAGAGACAGATTCAGAATCAGCTTTAGCTTTTGAATCCTCAACTTCAGATCCACAAGTTGAAGGCATATCTTCCAACACACCTTTATCCTTGCTAACTTTGATTGTAGCATCTGGCTGCCTTCCTGCCCATATTGCTTCAGGATACAATTTTAAAAAGGAACATACTTCGGAGCATGCTTTACATATGAAGTCCTCATACAGAGGCTCTCCTTCATCATCTCTTGGTATCTGAGGTACGGCAAGAACGATAGATAATTATACAAGATAAAAAAATCAGGGGTGTTGCTATTTGAAATTTTAAAGTTGATTATGTAGATATAACAACCTTAAACAAATATATACGTAATATGATTTTGGAAGAAAATAAGCTACCCCATCATATAGAACTATTCCAATTGCACCTAACAACAAATGCAGTGTCCATGCTCATAAATTTGATCCACAACAAACAAAAAAGGCAATAATATGCAGCAAGTGCACCCGTGTTAGGGATAAAGAAAAAACATGTAATCAGGAATGCTTTTACTACCCTGATATTAGCTTCAAGTGAGAAATGGAGAACATGTAAAATCAAACCCAAGGTGCAAACAGATACCAAGACCAGAAACCCAGCTTAAGATGACATGAGGTACTTAAACCAAAACTAATATCTTAAAGCATGAAATCAGATATAGGTTTGTCAAGCAAGGCATTTTATTATAGAATACATAAAGTCGCAAAAGAAAAAGCAACAAAAAGGAAAGAAATAAACTACCACCAACATTATCATAGCCAAAGATACACCAAGAACAGCCCAAGACAATACATATTTTGGAGGGAGGATGGGACTATTAGAGGCAAGACTGTGAGTAAGACTCCGATGTACCAATGACAACAGATTATTGAGCTTAAAAATTTTATAGCCTTAGCTAAACTTACAACTACAAAAATCCACTTTAAGTGATTCCTGTAACATCTAGAGCCCCCGAAAAAAGTAAAAAAGAATCTTTAAGTTCAAATTCCAAATAGCATAAGTTGCAGTCATGGACTAGGAGTGTGAATAATCCAAGACCAGGCAAGTTGAATCGGAAAACCTGTGACTGATTTTGCCAAAATTCAAACTACATTGTAAGCCCTGTCAAGGCTGATGCAGAAAAGAACGACATAAAAAAGGTTAAGAGAAGACCAAAAACCTTGCTTCAACATACAAACCTCATCAGAAGACTCTAGACCAAGATGCTCCTCATGAAACCAGTCCTCACATAAACAACATTGTATCATCTCTTCTTGTTCTTCAGCATCTGGATCAGGATAAGGCCGACCACATGTGCAATATGAACCTTTGAAGTTGTGATTGTATGAATTCTCAACATTTTCAATATCCTTATTAGCAAAAAGCTTGCAACAGAACTCCCCAAACTTTGAATTCCCGCAATCACACCTGAAGTGTCTTTTTGTCCACAGTTCCACAACCTAAGCTCAAAAGCAATAATGAATACCACAAACTATTCAATTAGTATTGAACAAGTAAAAAAAAAATTATCCAGGAAATAATTGAAAATTATTTTAAAAATGATTACCTCAAATTTTACCTCTTAAAAGAAATGCATAACAGTTAAGATGTGTTTTCAAAACCCACTCTGTTCTTTGGGCTCAGTACAACAAGCACAATGTGATATTAGTCTCACATTGCAATGTCAAAAGTAGAAAGTCATGCAAAATCATATCTTTTGTCAGTTCAGCAGCAATGAGAACCACAATTCTATTATCACTAAAGTATAAAGAAATACCTGATGGCCATCATGGCAAGCCAATGAGCAAGCAGTGCAAACTCCAGCATTCCCATCAGGGGTGCAGGTAAGGCAAGAGAAAATTGCCTGCCTTTTCATATAGCCATTGTTATAGGTACACTCCTTGCCATCATCACCCCCTAGAACTAGATCAGCTTCCTAAGAAGAGAATTAAGCATTAAGTATTCAGATAAAAAAAATTATCAACATATTCAACTAATGAACAATATTTAGATGAATATAAATAATGTAACATGAAATAGGTCTGTATTTTAAGAAGATCTTATGCATAATCATAATTTAAAGCTTTGATTTGAACAAGAATAACAGCTGCATTCTATTTATGCAAAGTGCACAATAAGAGGGAAGCTATTTACATTTAAATGATGGGTAGACCCCAAAATATGTATCAAACTTCACACAACAAAGTATCAAGGGCTCCGTTATTGAAAAAAGAAAAAGAAAAAACAAAGTATTAAGGGTCTCAGACACCTCATTATTAAATCAATGCTCAATAAAAAGGGGCCAAAATCAGAATAGATGAAGAAAAATTCATTACAATTTTAGGCTTCAAGGATCAGAATCTCAAACTATTACAAAACAACCTATTTAGATCAGCCTTCAAACAGTAAAAATTTCTCATCAAACACACACTAGTTCAAATATCTTCTTAAGATTTAAAAGTCCCATACGTAATACTTGTCTTAGCTTCCTTTCAAAGGAGAAACACACTTATGCAGTTTCCCACTATACCAACTCAAAGGCCTTTGCTAAAGTTGTCAAAGAACTAACTATCAAATAAGTTGGGTAGTCCAATAGCCAGATCATTTCACATGCAGCTGGACTAGATTGTGAGGCTATCAAATTTACTGATGAATGTACCACTAGCAAAGATATCAATTTTTGAAATAGTGATCAGGGCAGCCAAAGACATATTATGGCCTTAATGGTCTAAGTTGAAAAATGATATACCTCCACCAATTCACAGGAACACTATTCTGCCTTGTGGGCAATGAAGAAATCAATCTAAATGGTTCAGTTTTACAAACAATGTTATGTTCTGTTAAGAGCCATATTAATTCATTTGGCTTACATGAGTTAGCAGAATCCCAATTTCCACCTCGTTAATATGATATGCTAGCCACTTTAGCTTTAACCAAAGCCCCTTCTGGTATCAATAATACTAAAATAATCAAAGACAGCAGAACAAACTGAATGTCTAAGGATAACAATGACTGATCTGGGTGCCACCTTTCACTTCTTGTTCCAGCCATTGGAAAGATGCATAATTAAAAAACTTTATCTTACATCGCCTTTAGGCATCAACACCACTAGCTGGTTGAGGCAAGGGATCTTCATTGTTGTGCTTGCTGGACAGTGCCTTTGGTGCCTCTCTACTTAAATGCAAAGCACTTTCCTCAAGTGCCTTGCATATACTAAGATTATTTTACATACGTATACATTCCAAAAATCCAACACAATAACTCATATATCAGTTTAAGTACCTTAAGCATGGGGAAAAAAAGCATAAATCACATCTGATTAGGCAATGCGGTCCTTCACTTTCAGAGATTAGTATTTAGATGGCTATTAATACATTTTTAACCAAGATAAGTATTTTCTGACTTGATGATTACAATAGTTCACTGTTTATTATTATTAGGCTTAAAGAGTTATAACTCATGCCAAATGTTACCATAGTTCATATTTATTTTCCATTCATATAGCTTGTTTGCAAGCCTCTTATTTAAACGCTATACTTCACTCGAGCAAACACTTCTCAAATCCCTCTTGCCACAAGGCATTATGGAAGTAAAGGCACCTTTTGCATTTTGACAACCTTGAATAAACATCACTCTGCTCCTAATGTTAATCATTCTAATTTTTCATTTTTAAATTTATGTTCAACGTAAGAATCATGAAATGAAGCAAAACTTTAGGCTAGCATTATCCAGCCAGCATATATTGAAGCCCGGCAATGTTATGAAATATGCAAAGCTATTACGTTTAGCTTCAACTGAAAATCACATTATTCCCTGTCTCTTGTGTTAACCATTAACAATTAAAGGATATCATTAAGTTAGATAAACTATATTACATGAAGACATCCGTTTTTCTGGAAGAAAAACCATAAGTAAATCATTCGTTACAGTTTTGTCGATCAAATAAGCTGCAAGTAAATAAACGGATGAAAACCAACGCAAGTAATCGAAATTCGTAATAGCCCACACAGGCAGGAAAGTAAAGCAAAAAATGTGAGGAAAAAAGACTCACCAGCTCCCGATCCTCAACTTCCTTAAGGTATTCGTGGATTGTAACAGCCTGCTCAGCTTCATCGTCAAACGCATCGGCCATTTTTACAAAATATGTACGACTAGGAAAACTCTACTTCTGATTTCTGAGTTCTACAACCCGTTCCTAACATACAATATAAATATAGAGATTAACGAAATATTATAACGAATGATTTCATCCAGCGACGGACTAAAATAGATACCCAGAGTAGAAAACCCTAAGATTCCATGAAAACTAAGGCAAAGTTCGAAATGAATACGGAAATTTTATAAAAAGGAACCAAAAAATATTATCGCACCTAATTTTGTGAGGGAACTCTATGTTCCACTAGATAGTTCAACCAAGCAACATTGAAGCTGAAGAATTATGTAGACAAGCCGTAGGGGAGAAGAATTGACAGAGATCGCGTAGAGTACAGAAATGAGTTAGGGTTTTATATACGGCAAGGACTATGAGGACATTTTCCCGCCATCCCAAGGGACCAATGTTAGTGGGCGTGAATTGACAAATCAATTGAAGTACCTGCTCGTTCCTTCCACCATTTTGGTTTAATTCCCTTGGAGGATAGGTAATATGACATGAAATGTGTAAAAGAGATATAACGGATCATATTTATAAATGAGTTTTAAGGGAATTTATTTAGTATAAAATTAAGATATAAAAAATAAATTTATTTTTATATTTAATTAAAATTATATAAATAGGAAATGATTAAAATACATGTACTTTAAAAAAAAAACCCTCCTCCTCTTTTCTTCTTCCATTCTCGTCATTGGCCACCATAGTCTTTCTCATTGCGGGTCACCATAGCTTAGCAATTGAGAAGTCATAAAAAAAAATGAAAGATAAAAAATGAAGTAATTTGGTTCAACCACTATAGCCCCATCTTCCTTCTTTTAACTTTGTGAACTCTGCCCTTGATGCTCCATCTCCCTTCTTCTTCCATTTTCGCAAACTTAGGTCCCAAGTCTTGAAGACAAACCCATACCTGGCAGCTGCAATGATGCTTGAGGATCTGCAATGACCCGGGATCTAGGAAGAAAGTGGATAAAATCCAACAAGAAATTTAGTTTTGGCTGCTATCTTAATTATATTAAAAGCTGAAGGAAAATTTACTGTTCCTTTTCCTGTTCACCTTTGGGTCGGTGCTCCTTTCCTCAAGCGGGTCTAGCGATGCGCTCTTTTTCTCTTCGCTTCGCGGTTCTCTCCTCTCCATCGTTCATCTTTCTTGCGGGTCAGGCGGCCATGTACCTGGTTTGCTTCTCCTTCTCTCTTCGTTCATCCTTCTTGTGATCTTTCATTTCCTCTATTGCTCTTTGTCATCTGCAGGGGTTCGTTCATCCTTCTTGCGATCTTTCATTTTCTCTTTTTGCATGGTCAGTTGGATCTATGTTTCGTCTGTTATTATTTTGATTTGGGTTTCTGGGTTTGGACGTGAGGTACGCTGTCATAGTTTGGGTCATATATTGTAGGTTGTTCTTTTTGCTCATGTCTTCCATCGCTTCTCTCTGGATTGTTCTTTCTTATCCTTTATTCTCATGGGTTCTTCTTTGCAGGTTCTCAATTTTTTTACATTCATTTCCAGTTTCTTTCTCTTTCATTCTTGATTCTGGAAGCATCCTGTTGGAAATTATAAATGCTAAGGTAGATCTGCATTTTGTTTCGATCTGTATAAATTATAAATTTCAGTTTCAATTGTTGAGGTTGATATTGCATGCAGATGTTGATTGCAACTTGGAGTAAGATCTGCCGATCAGGTTTTTTATGGTTTTATGTAAAGTTTTCTTCTTTAATTCTCTTTGATTCTCTGGTTTCATTTCGTTATTCTTTCTCTAGATCCTTCCTCCCAATACTCGTCGGTGCCTTCATCGTGCCTTCCAAACCATTCTCCGACCACCATGATGACCGTGCCTCCCTGTTACCTTATATTCTTTGGCTGAAACGATTTCGCCAGCCTCCTTGAACTCCATCGCTCACAACCAAAGGGAGAAGATGATCTACTATCATCCATTCACAAATGTGAGTTATGGGTTGAGGGTTGAAGAATCACCACTCTCATCCTTTTTAATCTTTTTCTTCTCCTTTTCTATTTTTTTCCTTTTGTTTGGATTTTTTGTAGCATTTATTTGAATCTCTTGCTATTTGTTCCTCTCTTCAGTAACCCTTCTACGACATTTGTCTTCTCCAGCTCTCCTTGCTTCTACTCTTTCATTCATCCTTCTTCCTCATCAAATCTATCCCCCTAATATTTTCTTTTTGGATTCTTCTCTTGAGGTAGGGTCTCATTCATTTGTTCTTCTTTGAAATAGTTATCTCTAAAAATATACCTGTACATCTAATTTGATCTAGGTACGTGAAAAAGGAGCCAAATAACTTAGACCTTTTTTTTCACCATTGCATGAAGGCTTCGCTACCACATTTGAGCAAATTGGAAGGCCTGCATACAGAGGCTCCGTAATCGCAAGTCTGTGGCAATAGGAAATTGAAGCATGCATGGGGAGACAAGTTGGTCATCCATGTTTGCTTCTTTTTCTTCCGGAGTTGTTTAGGTAAGTTTGTGGAGACTCGGTTTGACCAGCAGGGAAGAACTTTTGGGCCTGCTATCAGGACTTGTTTGCTTAAAAAGATCACGTGTTATCCAAGTGTCTGATCCAAAGAGGAATTATCACTATTTTTACATGCTTTATTCAACACCTCCAAAGGTAATGTGATTCCTTTTGGGTGGAATCAGCATGATGTTGACAGTAACATTAGAATTATAAAATTAATCAGTGAATAAGGTTATTGAAGTTTGCTTACTCTTGCCATCAATGTTTCCCATTTTATACCTTGCTTTACCTTTTTATAACTACATCGTGATGTTTAGGTTAGAGTTGGTTAAAATTTAGCTAATGATTCCCTGTGTTTGTGTGTCTTGTCTTATTTTGGGTGAAAGTCGATTTCATAATAGTTCAGATAGGGGATGTGGTTAAAGATTTAGCATATTTGGTTGCCAATGGTCAGCTCAACAATGAATGTGATAGAGTACATCTCATGCTCTGAAACATTTTTCAATTGTCAATATCATCTTTCCTAATTAATATGCAATATATCTTCATATGTATCAGTGGAAGACATATAATTGCTTGCATTATTGGAATTAGCATCTCTCACATATTTGCTTGGTCCTTTTATTGCATTGATATTGGGTGCCTTTTGTTTGCTTGGCCCTTTTCTCCTTTTTTAATAGCTTGATTTAGTGCAATCTGTAAAATTACTTTGAATTTAGGATTTAAAAGTGGTCATAGGCAAGTATAGAAAGTTCCTGGCTTGATCATATTTTTCCCTAGCAGGATTAGTTTGACTAGAAATGAAGTTAGGTTGTTGGTAATGTGATTATAGACTAATAGCATCCTTTTATCTGGGCTCATAAAAGGCCTGAGTCTAAGTATTCAGAATATTAGAAATGGGATCCCATTATCCACCATTTTTTTATTTTTTATAGAATCCAAATCTATAAAAAAGGCCTGAGTCTAAGATTTACTACAAACGACTTTAGAAATCAGATTACTTTTTTCTTTCTTTGGTGCTTCTGTCTCCGCAATATAAACTGACATTTATGGTTGAATTGGCTGTGTTTATTGCCCCTGTTGTGTGTTTATTCTTTATTTAGGCCATAGCATGTTCAGGATTGCAAGGTCCCTAAAACTATGGCTTGCAACTAAGTGCCTATTCATACCCTACCAATGTAGAATCTATATCACCAACCTCAATTTCATGGCAACGATGAAGTTTCTCACGTTCTAATGTTCCTATCTTTATGCTTTATTCTTGCTTAACATGGCACAGGGAATATGGTTTATGCTCTAGCAGTGAATCTTGGATAACAAGTTCTCAAGTAGCATAAGACTGATATGCCCTGTGGGCTTAGTGGTTTAAACTAAAACCAGATTTTCTGTGATGTTATTTTGTTTTGTTATTGATGCTTTGCTTTGCAGCTGGTTAAAATGTTTTGGTCAAAAAGAATTACTAAATTATATAAAAATTGTTATTTAATTATTTGTGTATCCTTAAGTAGTTATGGAAAGAATTTTATTGTAGAAATTTTCAGGTGGAGGAAGTTAATTTTCTATCAACCTTGGAAAGCTTCAATTAACTTTTCAAAGAATGCTGTGTAGATTCATAGCTTTAGTAGTCTAGAGTAGTGCATATCTGGGAAATAAGAAATATGTTTTTTGCCAAACTGAGATGCAAATGGAATGCCAAATCTTCTGCTACAACATGATATGTGGTACAGTCTCCTGATTTATACTTACCACTTTATGCATTTCCAGGTGTTTCTTGGTAGCAAAAGTTTTCTGCAGGTGACGAGTCAAAGCTTTGATAACTATCTTAATTATCACTTGACTCATAAACTTTTAAATAAAGTGAGCAAAAGAGTGGTTTGAGGTCTGTTATCTTAGAAAACACCTTAGAGACTTAATAGGATCCCTACTATTATTCTATAACCCTCCTTGTGGGTTTAAGTTATTTTAGTGACTTTCCTTGTGGGTTTCAGCAGGTGTTTTCTTTATAGAAGGGTTGGATTTACAAAAGGGATTGGAAAGCTCTTATAAGCTAATGTGTTTGTAATTTTTTTTTCTCAGTTTTTGAATGGCTTTTATCTTATCATTAAGAAATACTTTTCCCATATATAAAACAGTCCCTTATTTGTAAAATGAAAATTAAACCTTACTCTTGTCCATGAATGGAGATTTTTTTTTGAAAGAGTATAATAATTTAATTCTATTCACATGTAACGCATTGATTGGTAGTTTCTCACTACAACTAAGTAACTTTCAGAGACTGTACACATCTTTAAATTCTAATGCTTTTCTATCTAAATCATGTTCTGGTTATATATCATTTATAAACAAGGAGTTATTACATGCAGTTATAATGCATGCTATTGTCTTTAGTTTCTAATTTGGTCAAGAATGGTTGCAGGTCAGATGGAACATGCTATCTTTGAGCAAGTTAGACTATTGTTTCTCCATCATAAAGTTTATGGAACTTGAAGGAATGTCATACTGATATGTAATAAATAGTTGTGAATGACTTGAGTTGGTTAGTTAGTTTAACTTACAGTTGTTAGGTATCACCGGCTATATAAGTGGTTAGCAAGGGTGTCTTTGGAAGTTTATAATAGAATTTTGTTCTTCCCTTCTCCTATTCTATCTTTTCTCCTTCTTCCTATTTTCTATCTATCACTTACCTGCTGCTTTTTTAGTTTTGTGATTGGATGGATGGTTTTAGATAAGCAGAGGCGGACCCAGAGAAAAAGGTTTGGGGGGGCCAAGTTAGATGATGAGAAATATTTATAAATAATTTCTATAACATGCACTCATATTTATGGTGTGGATGAGTGATTTTAATACTAGCTTATGTTGTCTGGGTTGTGGGTTCAACTCTTAAAGGGATTAAAATATATAAATTTTTTGTTTTATCTTATAAGTCAAAAAAGATTTAAAAAGAAAAAAAATTTTGGGAGGGGCCACAGCCCCCCTAACAGTGTACCTGTGTCTGCCCCTGTAGATAAGATAATGTTTAAAGATGTTGCTCCCTCTTATGTTTTGGTATTCATATTGATAATATTTTTGTAAAAATATTAATGTAAAAATATTAATGTTAATCCCAAATCATAGAGGTTGCTAGATTGCCAGTCTAAATTTTTGGGTTGGGTCTCTAGGCAGGTGTTACATGTTATTTTCTGAGGGAATTATGGTCCTATGGAAGAAGTTAATTTTAGCATGCCTCAAATTAGTTTTGGATGGTTAAAAACTATGTAATATCCTATTTTGATTTCTCTCTCTCTCTCTCTCTCATGGAGTCATACACACCTCCAAAGGTAGCTCAATGGAGAGAGATTTGCATGACAAGGCTTATATCTTAATTCAACAAGTTAGAGTCAACAAGTTAATTCACAAGGCATATATCTTAATCCATTGACCTATTTCAAAACTTAAAATATATTGTCAAAGACATATATCTTAATTCAACAAGTTAGAATCTACAAGTAAAATTTTAGATAAAAAACTGTGGGGCAGCAAAGAAAATTCATAGCATGGAGATTCAGGGGGATAGAAAAAGCAAGAATATTGTTTTTTACCGACGAAAGTTATTTTATTTTTGTTTTTTTATAACAGAAAGTGTAGTGAAATTTTTTGGCTTCCATATGCTGAAAATTTTTTGCTGTATCTTTTAAACAAGGATATTTAGGAACTGTCTTTTTTTTTTCTTCCTTAATATTGACAGTTGCTTGAACTTGCATCTTTCTCTTAGAATTAATATTAATACTTCTGTTAATAACTTGACCCATAATTTTCCAATTTGCCATTACTTGAATTTTTTTGGAGTAAGAGCATGGCTTGAATTTTAATAGAGTGAAAAGACTTGAATAAATTCAAATGGAGTTCCTAAAATGTATGCCTCTCTTTAATGATTTGACATGACTTGCTGCAAATGGAAGTTGCCACTGCTTTATTGGATTTCTTGGTCATGATTGTAGCAACCATTTGTTTTTTTTCCCCAACAAATATTTTGTTTAATGGGATTTGTGAATGTAAACATGGTTATAGTGCCACTGACTGCTTAGTTGGTAATTGAAATATGTAATCTCATGATTAGTTTTTGAGATCATTGCTACCAAGTTATTGTCATGTGAAGGATGGGCTTTTGAGGAACGTTATTCCGTACTAAGTGAATTTTATGCAGTAACTAAGATATATTAAAGTGGAGTCTCTTTGGGAAAATTAACTTGGATCCCCTTTATGTAATTTAATATAGGCTTTTGATTTTGCATTTTGACCCCTTTTTTTTTCCAAATCGTAGTCACATATGAATTAGAGACAAACATTGAATCTGACTTGAACAATAATGATTCAATTCTTGCACAATGCTACAAATATTATTAGATTCTTCTTCCTGATAAGCAATGCAGCCTAGATGGTGGGGTTTACTATAATGAAATTTGTTAATTCCATTGTTCCAACTATATGGGATACACATGGCAGAACAGCACTAGTCTCCTCTCAAGTCTCTTGGTTTACAAAAATGTGCTGAGAAGTACTCATGTGTCGGGATAGTATAGTGCTTCCGGTGAACCAAGTGTTACAGCAGGTAGAAGTGGTTGTCATGCCTCTAACTACCACTGGTTATTCCCTGGAGGTGCTAGGAAATTATTTAACATATTTGGTAGCACAAGGTGGCTAATATTGGTTCAGATTTCTTTTATCCTTTCATAATATAATTTTTTTCTAATTTTATTATATTCACCTGCACCCAACTTGAAATTAACTTTTACAAATTAATTACTTTTTGTTCTCAAACAGTGACAATTTTAATGTAGTAGCTGAACAATTTGGTACTTGATATGCAAATATGGATACAAAAGTGTGACAATGATTGGGACAAGAAGCTCTAAGTATGCCATTTAGCATGCCAATCCTATAATTTAGCATGTGGAGCTTCATTTGACTGCTCTGACCAAACTCCCTTCAGTAGTGCAGGGGAAAGTGAGAGTCAAAGTACTGACAAAAGTGAGAGTCCTACGTATTATCACTATCATACATTGGATTTAGTCATTTCTTTTGAATGCTTGAGGTAATGCATTCGATGTTATTCAGTTCTAAGTTTGTTTAGATTTTTTTTTTGAGCTTGCTGCAAACAGTGATTAATTCATGTTGATGATTTCATTGAGGTCAATTAAGTCTCCACTATTTTGATATTATTTTTGTTATGAAAGGATTTAACTGTGATATTGTCTTAATGGTTTATAGTTATTTTCTCTATCCCACGCAAATGATAAGGGAACATGACAGCATTAAGCGACAGTGAGAAAGAAACCATCTGCTCTAATTTCTAAAGGTGGTAGTACTTGAATAACAATTAGAATTTGTTTACATACGTTATTTTGAAATAGCAGATTCCAACTTTTTTATATTCAACTTAAGATCAGTAGTACCTATATGCTCAAATTGCCAAAGGAACTTTGTTTAAACAAAATCTAATTACTATGCCATTGCTCATCATATAAATAAAACAATCACATTCAATGCAACTAATTATCTGAAATTCAGAGAAACACAATTAAAAAAACTCTTTACACCCGTGCCAACGCACGGGTTGAAACTCTAGTTCTTGAGAAAGCCAAGATGTTGAATCAAGTGTTTTGATGATTCCAAACCAACCTTCAAGAGTTTGGAATAAAGATATCAAAGGTGCACAAAAGGTTTCAAGTGAAGGAATTCTGGAGAAATCAATGCAAGAATAGATATAGAATGTTTAGTAATGTTTTAATTTGAGTAAAAGACTTTGATTTGGTGAAAAGACGTTTTAAAACCTTGATTCTATGTTAATTCATGGAATATTTGAAAAACACCCACCAACAGACGAAGTTTGAAAGGTTTATACTGATATGCTGTTTTGAAAATTCGAACATTGGCTTTGGAAATTCGAATTTCGCATTGAAAATGAACAAGTCTAAGAAGAGGCTTCTCTGACAGATGAATTTTGACTTGAGAAATTCAAATTTTGATTTGTGTCTAAAAAGAGCTTTCTTTGACAGACGAACTTTGGCTTTTGAAAATTCAAATTTTAGATAAAATGCAACTTATGAAAATTGAAAAATTCGTCTGAGAATATGTTAAAGTTCATCTGAAAACAAGTTTAAAAAGAGCTTTAAAATTGCTCACTGACAGATGAACTTTGAACTTGAAAATTCAAACTTCAGACACAAAGCTTGTGAGTCTGTTGTGTTGATATGTTGACATAGAAATAACAAAATTCATAAATTCTAACTTTAAAGTAAGTCTGAAAAGAGGTCTCTCTGACAGACGAACTTTGCCCTTTGAAAATTCGAATTTCGAGTTAATGAACTATTGTGCCTCATTGAACCAGTTTCTGACAAATGAATTTTGGGTTCGAAAATTCGAATTTTGAAGGCATTGTAGCAAAATGAAATTACTGTTTACACTTAACAGAAAGACTTTCTACATGAAAATTCGTATGTTCCAACATAGAATCATTTTCTAAAGATGAAAATTTGAATTTTGCTTCACGACAGACGAACTTCGGGAGTTCAACGTTAAAGGCTGTAACTTTCAGTTTCTGTGAAATTCATCTGTTGACCAATTGAAATTTGAACTTTGAGTGTTAGAAGCATTAAATGCGGTTGGTAAAAGGATAATTTCTCAGAGTAACCATTGGGTAACGTCTCTAACGGCTAGATCTTGTCTCTAACGTATAGTTGAGGCAGAAATCTATAAATAGAACTTCATTTGAAGATGTGGGTAATGATTTTAACTTTATATATACTGAAACTCTGCCAAATCATTTACTCAAAGTCCCCTACTCTCACATACTTCAATATTTGTGCTTTAACTTTCATATACACTATGATTAAGAGAGTTTATTCATTGCAAACAATCTTAGCTTCGTCTGGAAGAAAGATTTTCTGGTAAGGGGATATCACAAGAGATTTGGGAAGCACCTAGTGAGAGTGCAAAGAGTGAAAGTGTGAGCTCTAGAAACAGAGCATCAACTTTGTACAGAGGCATTTGGAAGAAGCCTACTGAATTCTTGCAGAATAGTGAAAAATCTCAAGTGGTGACTTGGGGACTGGACGTAAGTCAAGTTGAGAGACCAAACCAGGATAAATATTTGTGTCTTCTCTTCCCTACTGCTACTTTTACTGTTTATTCATTTATACTCTATTTTACCATCACACTTTACTTTCTTCACTTTCTTGACGTTTTGCAGAAAAATTTTCAAACTTCCCAATTTACCCCACGTCTTGGGAAGCCAGCTTATTTAACAAGTGGTATTAGAGCCTGGTTCCCTATCAAAGGATTTAACAGTCCGAGAAATACAATGGCTGGCTTTGGAGAAAGCATACTACCAGAGGGAAACAACACAAATAGACCACCTGGCTTCAGTGGAGAATACTATGGATACTGGAAGATGAGGATGCAAATCTATCTTTAGTCAATTGATCTGGACATCTGGTCCGTCATCCAAAAGGGAGATTTTGTTCCAATGGCATTGCAGGATGATGGGAAGTACATAGAGAAGCCAGAAGCAGAATGGAACGAGGAAGATAGAAGAAGAGTCTTGCTGAACTTCAAGGCAAAATACTGCTTGGTTAGTGCATTAAATCAAGATGAATTCTATAGGGTCTCACAGTGTTCCACTGCCAAGGAAATGTAGGACACCTAGCAAATTGCTCACGAAGGAACAACTAGAGTAAGCGAAAACAAATTAAACACATGTATAGGTGAATATGAAAGCTTCAGGATGGCAGAAGGAGAAAGCATAAAAGAGCTACAGAAGAGATTCACCCTCATTGTGAATCAACTAAAGAGTCTGGGTCAAGAGTACACTTAGACAGAAAAAGTCAAAAAGATCCTCAGAGCTCTTCCTTTGGAGTGGCAACCCAAAGTAACAGCAATAGAGGAAGCCAGAGGACAATTAATGGCGTTTATCACAGCCCTCTTCGGTAGCCTTGAGGAATACAAAGGAAAGATAAAGGCTCTCAAAGAGGCTGGACAAGACAGAAAGAGGAAGGCTCTTACTCTGAAAGCTGCTGAGGAGAAAGAAGAAGAGTCTGATGATGGAGATGAGTTAGATGAAGAAACTTTGGCTATGATAGTTAGAAAATTTGGAAGATTTTACAACAAGAAAAGAAGCAAAAAATTCTTCAAGAAAGGAGCAGCTGGAGATAGTAAGAGAGAAGGAAAAGAGCTAGTAACCTGCTATGAGTGCAAGAAGCAGGGACACATTAAATGAGATTGCCCACAATTCCTCAAGAAGCAAGAAAAAGAAAAGAAAGCTGTAGACAAAGTCAAGACAAAAAGAGCTTACATCTCATCAATCTGGGGCAATAGCTCAGATGAGGAAGAAGGTGATGAAGAAGAGATTGCCAACATCTGTTTGATGGCTCTTGCATCCGAAGAAGCTGAAACTCCATCCAACAATGATCAAGAGGAAGAGGTATATGAATCTGAACCTTCCTATTCTGAATTACTGGATGCATTTCATGAATTGCATGATGAGTTTGCCAAGATTGCCAAAGAACTTAAGCAAGCTAAGAAAAAGATTAACAAACTAGAATCTCAATGCAACATCTCTGAAACTGCTTCTCTGCATACTGAATCTGCTTGTTGTAAATCATGCATTGAGTTGAAACAAACTAATGACTATCCGGTAAAAAGCATGTCTAGACTCGCTAAAGGAAAAGACATGTTGTTTGCTTTAATGGGAAGTCAAAGAATATCACAGGGAAAGACTGGACTTGGCTATGATCCTTGTGCTGTAAAAGAAAAGATTAGGAAGAAAAATCTAAATGTGTACATGAGACATTTTGTGCATGCTAGTGGCAATGGAAAGAAAGATCATATTTCACATCACATTAAATCGTATAATCAACCAAGGCATGCAAAACAAAAATATTATCTGCATTGTTTTCTTCCTACTTCTCAATCTAGCAGTCCCTTTACCACCTGTCACTTCTGTAACAAGAAGGGACTTATTTCCAATTCATGTGCCTTAAAGAAAAATGGACTTGACATGAAGGTTAAATGGGTTCACAAAGGTACATATGTATCTAGAGAAAAGACTACTGACAGAAAAGGACCCAAGCAAATTTGGGTACCTAAAAAGAAAATATGAACCTTGTTTTGTAGATCTGTCTTAAAGCTAAAAGGAGCAACAAATGGTATATGGACAGTGCCTGCTCAAGCCATATGACTGGTGATAAGGAGAAATTCATCATCCGTAGAGACAAGAAAGGAGGAAATGTGACATTTGGAGGTGATTAATATGGCAAAATAGTTGGCATTGACATTATGGGCAAGAATCCTAAAACATCCATTGAAGAGGTGCTGTTTGTAACTGGCCTCAACCACAATCTGCTAAGTGTGAGTCAGACATGTGACAAAGGAAACTGGGTACTGTTTGACTCAAAGTTCTGCCTGGTCATCAGAAAAAGTGATCACAAAATAATCCTCAAAGCTCAAAGGGATGGTAACTGCTATACTATTGATTTTGATGAACTTCCTCCCTTAGATTCTATCTGTTTGATTAGCCAGGATAATGATAGTTGGTTGTGGCATAGAAGATTAGCTCATGTTAACATGAATCAACTATCAAAACTGGCTAAAAATGAATTAGTCACTGGCCTACCAAAAATCACTTTTGAAAAGGACAAAGAATGTGATGTATGCCTAAAAGGAAAACAAATCAAATCTTCTTTTAAATCTAAAAACATAGTCACTACAACTAGACCACTAGAACTATTGCATATAGATCTGATTGGTCCATCTAGGGTAAAAAGCATTGGTGGAAATTTGTATGTGCTTGTAATTATGGATGATTACTCTAGATTTACCTGGACACTGTTTCTTTATTCTAAGAGTGATACGTTTGATGCATTTGTAACCTTAGCTGAGAAAGTGCAAAATGAGAAAGGTATTTCTATTGTGTCTATCAGGTCAGATCATGGAGGAGAGTTTGAGAATTCATACTTCCTGGAGTATTGTGATGAGCAAGGAATTGATCACAACTTCTTAGCTCCAAGAACTCCTTAACAAAAAGGAGTAGTGGAAAGGAAGAACAGAACAATTGGAGAGATGACTAGAGCAATGCTGAATGAAAAGAAATTCTCTCAAGTATTTCGGGCTGATGCAGTAAACACAGCAAGCTACATCATAAATAGAGCCTACGTCAGACCAATCCTTGGGAAGACTTCTTATGAGCTGTGCAAAGGAAGAAAGCCAAATCTCTCACATCTACATGTGTTCGGCTGCAAGTGCTTCATCCACAACAATGGAAAGGAAAATCTGGGTAAGTTTGATGCCAAATCTGATGAAGGTATATTTCTAGGCTATTCTAGTAGAAATAAGGCATATAAAGTTTTTAATAAGAAGTCTAATTTAGTAGAAGAATCTGTGCATGTAGTATTTATTGAAAATGAAACTGTTTCCAAATATGTCACTAATAAGGATGATCTTATTTCAAACTTTAAAAATTTAGATCTTTTTGATGAAGGTAAATTTGAACCTCCAAAAATATCTGAATCTATTAACATAGAGGAAAATATTCAGGAGAAAGATTTTGAGAATGAAAATAATGAAGGAATGTCTCAAGAACTCCCTAGAGCTTAGAGATATCAAAGGAATCATCCTATTGATCAAGTGATTAGGGATGTTCAAGAGAAAGTTAAAACCAAAAAATAGTTAAGGGATCAAATGATAAATTGTGCTTTCATTTCACAAATTGAACCTAAATGTACTGAGGAAGCCTTAACTAATAAATATTGGATTGTAACTATGCAAGATGAGTTAAATCAGTTTGAAAGAAATCAAGTTTGGGATTTAGTGCCTAGACCCAAAAATCATCCTGTCATTGGCACTAAATGAGTTTTTAGAAATAAACTTGATGAATTAGGATCAATAATCAGGGATAAAGCTAGACTAGTTGCAAAAGGATATAATCAAGAAGAATGTATTGATTTTGAAGAAATCTTTGCTCCAATGGCTAGATTAGAAGCAATCAGAATTTTGTTAGCCTATGCATACATGAAAAATATTATGTTATATCAAATGGATGTGAAGAGTGCTTTTCTTAATGGATATATTATGGAAGAAGTTTATGTAGACCAACCTCCAGGCTTCGAGGACTCTACAAAACTGAACCATATTTATAAACTAAAGAAAGCCTTTTACGGTTTAAAGCAAGCTCCTAGAGCATGATATGAAAGATTAAGTAATTTTCTAACTAAAAAGGGGTTCAATAGAGGAAAAGTAGATACAACCTTATTCACTAAGAAAGAAAATAAAGATTTACTAATTGTTCAAATCTATGTTGACGATATTATATTTGATGCTACTAATGAATCTCTTTGCAAGAATTTTTCTAAGCTAATGCAGGGAGAATTCAAAATGTCTATGATGGGTGAGCTCAACTTCTTCCTTGGATTGCAAATCAAGTAGCATGATGATGATATCTTTCTCAATCAATCCAAGTATCTGAAAGAATTGCTGAAAAAGTTTAGTATGGAGAATGCTAAGCCAATGGGAACACCTATGGCTACTGCAACCAAACTGGATATAGATGAAGAGGGTAAAATGTTTGACATAACCCAGTATAGAAGAATGATTGGATTTCTGCTATACTTAACTGCCAGTAGACCTGACATTATGTTCAGTGTCTGCATGTGTACAAGATTTAAATCATGCCTCAAAGAAACCCATGTAACTGCTGTAAAATGTATTTTCAGATATCTAATTAGAATATCACAGATGGGTCTTTGGTATCCTAAGGGCAATGGAGAAGATTTGAAAGGATACACTGATGTTGACTTTGCAGGATCCAGAATTGATAGAAAAAGCACAAGTGGAACATGTCAGTTTCTTGGAGGATCCTTGGTTTCATGGTTTAGCAGGAAGCAAAACAATGTGGCCTTATCTATAGCAGAAGCTGAATGTATTGCAGCCGGAAGCTGTTGTGCCCACGTCATTTGGATGAAATAGCAACTTGAAGATCTTGAGATTAAGATAAAGAAATACCCATAATGCGTGACAACCAAAGTGCCATTAACATCACAAAGAATCCAGTCATGCATTCAAGGACGAAGCATATTGAAGTTAGGCACCACTTCACAAGAGATCATGTTCTGAAAGAAGAGATCAGATTAGAATACATACCTACAGAAGATCAAGTAGTTGACATCTTAACAAAGCCTCTTTTAGAAGATAGGTATTGTAAAATCAGGAGAGAATTTGGTATGGTAAATCCCAATAAACTATAAGTAAATTTCTGCATCAATCTGTCTTAGAATTTCTGACATTAATTTAATTCTAACTTTAGCATTGGAGTAAATTTAATGTAAGTTGCAGGTGCTCCACATGAGTTTAAATGACAATAGATCTGAAAAATGGAGCAAATCAGAATGGAACAGTTAAAAGGTGAAAGAGACAGCAAGAAATCTGAGTTTTGGATCCATTATGTAAGTTTTTAAAGTTGAAATTCACATTTTAGTTATGTGTTAGATGAATTTCCTTGATAAATTGTGTTTTTGAACGAATCAGCATGCTCAACATTCGAATTTAGATGCCCAACAGACGAACTTCTGCTTGATTTACATTGTAACAGTTCTCGGTGGTTCCTCGAAATTTGTTTGTTGATATTTGAAAGTACGAATTTTCAAGAATAAAAGTTTCAATGTTATCTTTGTCCAACATGATGATTATACGAATGTCTATTTCTTAACATATGCATGTTAGAGTACCTTTATAAAGTGTAGAAATTCGAATTTCTGATTCAAAATTCGTCTGTTGAAACATGCTCATTATGTTGAATCTCTGAAAGACGAATTTTCATATGCATAATTTGTCTGTTATTTGTTGCATTGATTATTGCTTGATGCATGTTCTTCGAAATTCGAACTTTGTTGAAACAAAGTTTGTCTGTTTATCTTATGCTGCTTGGACCAAGCCTCTGTCAGACAAACCTTCAGAATAAAATTCATCTGTCAATAAGCTTTGCTGAATGGTTTAACTTTTAATTGCTCGAAGTTTGAATTTTGACCCCTCAAAATTCGTCTGTTAGGCGGTTACACACGTTAATACCGACATTTTTCCTCTGAACAGATGCAACCCTATTCATCTCTTCTCTGAGTCTGTTCAAATTCTCTCTTCAATGCTCTTTAATTCTGAACGTAAATCTTCATTTCCCACCATTTAAACTCCTTTTCATATCCTATAAACTCATTCTCAGCTTCATTCTGAAATATTCATCCACATAAATGGCAAGAGTAAAGAATCCAGAAGTTGGAAAGGGAGAGGCACGACCAAAGAGAACGGTCAAATCCTAATATGCCTCAAAGGAGGGGGAAAAACCGAAGAGCAAAGCCAAATCAAGCAAGACAACTCCCTCCAAATGACAGAAAACAACTCCAAAGGGTGAATCAAAGAAAGCTGGACCCTCTTCACCAAAGAAAACAGAGCCTTCGGTTCCTGTTCCTGCTGCTGCTGTTATTGTTTCCACTTCCTCCTCTAGTACTAAATCTAGAGAATACCAACTTACAACAATGCCATTATGGAGCACTCCTCAGATTCAGGAGGAATACTCAACCAAGTTTGTGAGCAAAAAGGTAATAAAGCCTCATTGTGTGAATATGGAAGATTTCTTATTCTCAAACAATTTTGATGTTGGACTATGGATGCTGAGATATAAGAATCTGTTAGAAATACTGGAGAGGTATGATGATGAAGTGGTTAAGACATGGTATGCCTCTCTGAAGTACAACAGCAAGAAGAAGAAGTGGGAGGTCAATCTGAGATCAAGGACCATCTGGCTCACAGATGAAACTCTTAATGAAGTATCAGAAATTCCAAGGCAAGATGGCCTTAAAATTGACATCACTGCTTCTGGATATATGGATGAGGCAAAGACTGCTGATGAAGAAGGTGGACCATTCCTAAACTACAAGGAGAGCACAATCCTAAACACTTTGTTCAGAAGAAAGGAAAATAGGCCACTCATAAGTTTGCTGAAGCCCACTGACCTCAGTGCTCAAGTAAGGATCCTACACTACATAATGTCTAGGATTATCTTCAACAAAGGAGGTAGCTTCAATCTAATCACAAGGGCAGAGGCACATGTAATGTTAGCAATCATGCGTGGGAAGCTTCTCAACTAGGGACCTATCATTCTCCAACACATGATCAAGGCAAGGGATCAGAGGAAAGACTCTACACTCCTCTATGGAGCTATCATTTCCAAGATTCTACAATATGCTCGAATTCAGCACCTTGAGAAGGGGAAAGGGAAGCCCACTGAGATTTTCAAGGAAGAGGAGCTACAAAGAATGGGGATTGAAAGAAAAGATGGAAGATGGATTGGGAAGGAAGCAGGAAAATTTGAAGATCTCTTCTTTGATGAAGATGCCTTCCTATAGCAAGAAGGTACCTCTGAGGCTCCTACAAGACCTATACCTCAGCCTTCTCAGCCTGTTCCATCTCCATCTCTGCTTGCTCACATTCCATCTACTTTCTCCTCTCGTGCTAAGCCAACCAAGATCATTGAGTTGTATGACAGTTTTTCTACACTCATACTCAGCATCAGGGATGAGCAAAATGCCAAATTTGCTCATCTGTAAGATCAGATCCACCAGTTGGCCAAGAACATGAAAGTGGTTGCTAATGCATATGAAGACATTCAGAATGCCATTCCTACCACATCAGCTCCACCTTAGCCAGGATTCTCAGAGCGTGCTAAGTCTCCAACTCCTGAGCCTCTAAGCCCCTTTGTGCTAGCCTCTCCTGAGCATGATGATACTGTAGATGATACTGAGGTTGTTGTCACACTGAGCACACCAAGTCTTGGTCCTTCCTTGGACTATGGTATGGAAGAAGAAGGCCCTCAGGATTTAAGCTCTCATGACCCATTCTAGTAGAAGCTCAAGAGTCAATCCTGTCCCAGCGAGAATTTGAGCAAGTAGAAAGATTAGTGGCAGCCATCTCTACTTCACCATTCATGCAGGCTGCCCTAAATGAAGAAAGAAGCATTGTGCCTTTTGTTGATTTGGAAGCCATTGCACACAATGCTCTCTCGAAAGCTCAGAGAAGAAGACTTGAAGAATTGTTTCCTCCTCCTGCTCCCTCACCTGTTACATATTATGGTTTCTCGGAGGAAAGAAGAGCACAATTGGTAGTTACAAGGCAAGAAATTTTTGAACTTCTTGAGATTTCTGATGATGAAGATGAAGACACAAGTTCAGAAGTTTCTGAGTCCTTGCCAAAGCTCAATCAAGAAATGCCATTTGTCCCTGTGCCTCTTCAAGCTATTCCAGTTCTTAGATCCCTCCTCCTACTAATTTTTTTCACCTTCCCGATGATGCCAAAAAGGGGGAGAAGAGTCAGCAAACTAGAAAGTCTGCTGCAGAGCCTTCAGGAAAAACTTACAGCAAGAAGACCAAGTCAAAGAAAAAGTGATTAGAACTTATGCTTGGTTCCTCTTGTAGTGCTATTTTATGTTTCTATTGTTTGTGTATTGTGTTTCTGTATTTTGTAATGTGTTGCATTATTGTTTCTTGTAAAATGACATTTGATGAAATGAAAGAATTTCTTGGTTGCAATAAACTGTTCTTGTTGAACTTTAAATGAGCTAATAAATCTCTTTACTTGATCTACTATACATGATATCTTTTGGATTGTAATGCATATGTTGAGGGGGAGCTTGCTAAAGCAAACCCAAGTACTAATCCAGTTTGTAAGTTATTTTGTCATCATCAAAAAATGGGAGAATGTTGAATCAAGTGTTTTGATGATTCCAAACCAACCTTCAAGAGCTTGGAATAAAAATATCAAAGGTGCACAAAAGGTTTCAAGTGAAGGAATTCTGGAGAAATCAATGCAAGAATAGATATAGAATATTTAGTAATGTTTTAATTTGAGTAAAAGACTTTGATTTGGTGAAAAGATGTTTTAAAATCTTGATTCTATGTTAATTCATGGAATATTTGAAAAACACCCACTAACAGACGAAGTTTGAAAGGTTTATACTGATATGCTGTTTTGAAAATTCGAATATTGGCTTTGGAAATTCGAATTTTGCATTGAAAATGAACAAGTCTGAGAAGAGGCTTCTCTGAGAGATGAATTTTAACTTGAGAAATTCAAATTTTGATATGTGTCTGAAAAGAGCTTTCTTTGACAGACGAACTTTAGCTTTTGAAAATTCGAATTTCAGATAAAATGCAACTTATGAAAATTGAAAAATTCATCTGAGAATATGTTAAAGTTCATCTGAAAACAAGTTTAAAAAGAGCTTTAAAATTGCTTACTGACAGACAAACTTTGAACTTGAAAATTCGAACTTCAGACACAAAGCTTGTGAGTCTGTTGTGTTGATATGTTGACATAGAAATAACAAAATTCATAAATTCGAACTTTAAAGTAAGTCTGAAAAGAGGTCTCTCTGACAAATGAACTTTGCCCTTTGAAAATTTAAATTTCGAGTTAATGAACTGTTGTGCCTCATTGAACCAGTTTCTGACAAATGAATTTTGGGTTCGAAAATTTGAATTTCAAAGGCATTGTAGCAAAATGAAATTACTGTTCACACTTACAGAAAGACTTTCTATATGAAAATTCGTATGTTTCAACATAGAATCATTTTCTAAAGATGAAAATTCAAAATTTGCTTCATGACAGACGAACTTCAAGAGTTCAACGTTGAAGGCTGTAACTTTTGATTTCTGAGAAATTTGTCTATTGACCAATTGAAATTCGAACTTTGAGTGTCAGACGCATTAAATGCGGTTGGCAAACGGATAGTTTCTCAAAGTAACCATTGGATAACGTCTCTAACGGTTAGATTTTATCTCTAACATATAGTTGAGGAAGAAATCTATAAATATAATTTCATTTGAAGATGTGGGCAATGATTTTAACTTTGTATATACTGAAACTCTACCAAATCATTTATTTAAAGTCCCCTGCTCTCACATACTTCAATATTTGTGCTTTAACTTTCATATACACTCTGATTAAGAGAGTTTATTCATTGTAAACAATCTTATCTTCAGCTGGAAGAAAGATTTTCTTGTGAGAGGATATCACAAGGGATTTGGGAAGCACCTAGTGAGAGTGCAAAGAGTGAAAGTGTGAGCTCTAGAAACAGAGCATCAACTTTGTACTGAGGCATTTGCAAGAAGCCCCCTGAATTCTTGTAGAATAGTGGAAAATCTCAAGTGGTGACTTGGAAACTGGATGTAGGTCAAGTTGAGAGACCGAACCATGATAAATATCTGTGTCTTCTCTTCCCTACTGCTACTTTTACTGTTTATTCATTTATACTCTATTTTGCCATCACACTTTGCTTTCTTCACTTTTTCTACATCTTACAGAAAAATTTTCAAGCTTCCTAATTCACCCCTCCTTTAGGAAGCCAGTTTATCTAACACAAGAAACTTGAAGTACCAAAAGATATTGTTGAGTGTAAGATAGAAAAAAAAACCTTTAGAATTTTATGTTACATTTTGGCTTGCATGCTAATCAATTCTTTTTAGTCTCTTACCTTGATGCTTGGTCATCTTTTTTCTACCTTCTAAAATGCCATGCAACTACATTCTTTTCATTTTCTAAATTTATATCTCAACAACTTTGCTTTCTTCTTCTTCTTTTTCTTCATTTCCCTCTTATAAAATGCCGCCCAAAATCATGGCCCTTCTCATCTCATTTTCTAAATTTAAATCTCTCCCAATTGTACTTTTTTTTTCATTTTATTTTTAGGAGTCATATTTTTTTAGACCATTTCTCCTTCATCTCTCTCTCCTCTATCACTCTCTCGTCTCTTCATCTTTAGTTCTCATTTCCCCCTTATATCTCTCTTCTCTTTTCACTCTCTTGGCTTTGTTTTCACTCTCCTTTTTTTTTTTTTTAAATTTTTCCTTATATTTTCTTCACACTATCACGAAGAAGAAATGGACATTGCATACCAAGTTGAATGTGACGTGGGAGGATGATGACAACTTGGTAGATTTTCACACAAGTGATGCACCACTTTTACTTGGTGGATTGTTGCAAGAAGCTGAAGTTGAAGCGTATATTTTTAAAAGATGGAATCATATTTGAATAGTGATCATGATTCAAGTTAAACCCATCAACCTTCCATTTTACTGCATAGAGGAATTCACTGAAAATGGAATTTATGTAAAGTGCCCATAAAGAAAGAAAATGTCATATGGTCTAACAAAATAAAAAGGAATTCACTTACTACAATCAAAATAAAAGCTTTAGTGACAACATAACAAGGTATGAGCATTATGAAAATGCAAAAGTCTTGCAGAGATAATGGGCTTATTTGAATGTGTTCTCTGTTTTTATATTCTCAAAATAGTATTGTAAAATTGTTTTCCAATACAAGTTTTAGGAACAAGAAAATAAAAAAATCTGTTTAAATAATTGTTATCAAAATCAGAATTAGCAAGTGTTAAGTGGGTTACCCAAAATTTATAACTTTACCATTAACGAGGTGGATATTTTTCACATTTTCTTGTGTTTTTTAAAACAAAAAATATACAATACTTTAAAGATATTTTGAGTTTTCTGTTATTTTATTTTTTTATTTTCCATAACATTTTATAAAAAACAAGTAAACAAGTTTTTTTATTTTTAAAAACAAAAAACTGTTCTGAAAACATGAATTAAACAAACCCAATGTTTTCATTTATATATCAAACATATTAAAGTAGTAAGGAGTCTTTTGCATTGTTGGTCTTTTACTAAATAGTAGAACTTGTTAAGACATCAAATGGTGCGATTAATTGAATGGATATGTCACATCCTGAAATCTGGATGTGATTGGCATGGAATGTGAAATAATCTCCCATTCTGGAAGCCTTCAACACATATAAACTCTCATTTAACTTCAAAAACACATTTATGATGCAAGAAGCATAACATTCTTACTTTTTACATATATAAAAAAGTTTAAACTTTTATAAAAATTTTGGCAGAGTTTCTTCAGTAAATAGGACATCCCTAAAGTTCTACAATAGCATGATCCAATCAAATACAATAAATAGAGCTCTACTCCATAGCAATACATGTATCAACACATCAAACGATAAGTATCCTGCCTATAGATTATGTGGAGCATATATAAACTAAGTACAAAAACATCAGGACAATGATACAAATTTTTACTTTTCAAATGAGTTTGTCCTAGAAAATGACCAGAAGCTTCCTAGCAATAGAATATGCCTCTCAAGAATCTACTGGAGGTGAAGGGTCAACAATTGTAAATAATGTCCCCAAGTAAAATATTTATATTAAAGACAAAGTAAATTAAACAATTGTAAATTTAACAATAAGTATAAATAAACTTGAAACTAAAATCGAACCATATAAAGTTGTCATATTTGATCTTATGCAAGAAGGTTTTACTTTAGCTAAAATTAGATAGAGCTATAACAATTTTAATCAATTATTTACCATAAAAGTAATATAATAAAAAATAGATGAAAGAGTAAATGTATGAACATGTAAAACATGATATAAGAACCATCTTGTTTTGAAATTCAAAATAAAGATTAATATGTTTCTCAAGAGGATCTAAACAAAACAAAGAGATAAGCGTGGATAAATAGTCTATGAGGGTAAATAACTAATCTGACGTCCATGAAAATAGGCATGAGTATTACGTTCACAAAAATCAGTCCAATTATTCCATGTCTACACCTAATCCTTTTGCATTCTTTCAACATAATGCTTTCAAGGGGAGACAATGGAACCAAACCCAAAAGGGACATCATGAACATGATGTTAAGATTGGGCCTTTTGTCATTCATACATTGACAATAAAAATCTTGACTAGATATAATGTAGTAAGGATATGGTATTTGTCAAGACATGATAAGTTAGTTTTCATGGACAATTTTAAGATTTTTGAGTTTAGGGAAGCTATGGAGAAGGACTTGAAGCATTGGGGGTGAAATTGAAGAGTAGAAATATAGTTGGGGACTTGGCATGAGGAGAGGGGGATAATCTATTTTGAAAATTTTTACAAGCCAAATAAGAAATATTTTTCAAAGAATATTGAAGGGGTAAGGACCCCTCTACTACCTTCTTCATATGTTGTTGTCAAGGATCTAATGTCTAAATATTTATTTCCAACTCATATTTTATACAATCAAATTGCATTAAACATCTATAAATATAATAATTTTAGACATTGAAAATTATCCCCTGTACGAGGAAAAAATCATAAAAAAAGAAATCCTAACCACTAACTAAATAAGATAAACAAACAATTTAAATTTTATTTTATAACCTTCAATCTAGTGTTCATTGGTGCTTATTCTCTACATAACCATGCCAAGACAAAAAACAATTTTAGAAATTGTTTATAGCATTGAAATCAACCCTTAAAAAAGCAAAGATTATTGGAAATTGTTTAATTTTTTAAAAGTTATTTAAAAAACACAAAAATTGTAGAATTATGCATGGAATTTTTTTTAAATTTCTTGGATATGATGAGCATTATCCCCATCGACAGCAAGATCTCTCTTGTGATATAAAGGACAAAGGATAACCCCTGCTGTAACACCTTACTTTTATATATTATTCCCATGTATTATAGCATATCTAATGCTCAAATAAGCCAGTTTAGAAGCTTGAATCATTAAAGGAACCCAATTAGCAAAAAAAAAGTGGGTATTGTTCATTTGGTATCTTATTTTTCTGGCTGAATTTTGAAAAATCATAACTAATTCCAAACAAATTATATCAATGTGATTCAAGTCTCTAAAAATAGCTTAAAACATTCTCTACATGAAAAAAAAATGCAAATTGAATTTAAACACACCAATTGATACAATTTATTGCCCAAAGTTTACTATTCAAATGGTCAAAATGCATTTTCTAGGTTTTCTAGCCCATTTTCAAAAATTCATAACTCTCTGCTTTCATATCCAAATCAAGTGTTCTATAGCTTTTTGAAAATCTATATTTGTATAGTTTCTGAACATATATAACACTCTTACGTTATGCCTCATTTCGACTAAATAGTGGCTAGTTAACCATTAGGTGTTCAAAGTGGACAGATTATAGCATGCCTTTACAAAAGCATTTTTATACCATATATAAATTGATCAAACTTGTCCAAACCATATCCATAACATTACAAGATACTTAAAAGAACATAATGACAGCATAGCAAAGCCTTACAAAGGAACATATGATCTTATACAATATTACAAGGAAACAAGTAGCAATGTTAACAATAAATCTAATCATCATTAATCTTCTCCTTGCCTCTTGTCTTCTTAGTGGCCTTACCATCTCTTGAACCTAAGATTTGGGTACTTGAGGGGATAAGATCATAACAATCTTAGTAGCAAGTCACATTCCACACATTACATTATCAAACATGTTATGAAAACATAATAAGAATCATACTAAAACATTAAACACCATATTGTTCATAGAAACTTCGGCAGCATCACAGTTTAGAAAATGGACATCCAGGGGAACAAAATCCCTCATTTAAATAGTCAAATGGCACATTTCAAAACATTAACATAGCAGATAACAATAAAGTGCAAGAATGGAAACTTAGCTACCTTTGTAAAATCCTTAGTTCTTCTACTTGGTTTCAAGCCTTCCACAAGCTTTCTTGAACTCCTTCAAGTCCTAAATCAACATCAAATGCAAGCTAAGGCCACTGATTTCATGTCTTAACATAAAGTCTCAATGAAACCCTAAAAACCTATATAATTTGTTTTCTCATAAATCATGAAACTAATGCTTGTCTTTAAGGTTTTCCAATATGAGAAAGCCATTTTTTCCATCAAATTAATGAAATTCCAACTCTAACTAACCCTAACATGCTGGATAAAATCTGCCTCCATGAGGGAAGAATTGATTTTTCAATTACTTGCTTCAAAACTCACCTAACTTACTTTCCTCTACAAAATCTCATGCATTCTCTTCAATTTATGGCATAAAAACACCTTCCCTCACTCTACCATGCCTAGGCCAAAATGAGAACAGCAAGAAGAGGAGGAGAAAACTCAAGAAAACTAACCATACTACCTAGAACTTGAAGGGCAAATAACTAAGTTCAAGTAGGAAACCACCTAC
Organism: Adenanthera pavonina; assembly: GCA_026686845.1. Taxonomy (NCBI): domain Eukaryota; kingdom Viridiplantae; phylum Streptophyta; class Magnoliopsida; order Fabales; family Fabaceae; genus Adenanthera; species Adenanthera pavonina. Next base: position 20,613,576 of record JAIVEN010000022.1, on the reverse strand, counting down.
CTATTTTTCCTTTATTTTTCTTTCCTTCTTTTCCTCACGAGCTCTCCATTCTTTTACTGCTTCAGAACATTTTTTCTCTCCTTTCTTATGAGTGAAGGTCGGCCAATATGGAGGGACTATATAAAAACATTAACCATAGTTAATTTTGCTTGGTTTAGTTACTTTACTTAACTATTAAGCTTTGGAAAATAATGTTATAAAATTCAATTCATCACATGCTAAAAAGGTGGTGCCACTTGAAGTGTATTGTTTCTAAAAATATTGCATATTTTTACTAGTCTAGTTTTATCCTGTGTTGATTACTTTATACTCGTATCAGCAAAGTTACATTTTGTAGTATTAATTTACTTTATGAGTACAGGATTAAAATAAGCTTGGATATGTGTTTAATTTAGTATTATGTTTCCTAAAATATCTATGTGGTTTCCACATAATTTCCTTTTATTTTTTCAACTTTTGTTGGGCCCGCAGTACTTTTACTTTTGCAATATAATTCCTACTGCATTCTGTAATAAAATTCCTTTCTAATTGACCCTGTTAAACCCAATGCATTATTTCATGGGATTCAATATGTCATAAGCTTCAATCGGACATAAATTTTTAATAATTACAAAATTACCCTTGATCTATGGCAACAATGTGAATTTTCATTCTTTTGGGTCTTTTTGGTAATTTCTCTAGGGACTAACATGCATACAATTCTTTTACTTAAGAACTAAAATGTAATTTTTATATTTCACTTCTTGGACCCAGTAAAAGACCTACCTTCTTGCCTTTTTTCATACCTATTGTTGTATCTCATATTTTCTCATAACCTTTAACATTTTATACAATTCAAATATTTTAGGGATGCTATAGGAAGTGTTTCTCGAATAGTTTTACAAGAAATATTTTCCATGATCAGTAAGAGAAGATAAGGAGGCCAAATTTATTATGATTTGGCAAGTTGAAAATGAGTTGGTAGATAAGTATGTCACAAGGTTTATTCAGTTGTTCATATCCTCTATGTACCTCTAGTAGGACAACGATAAATGGTGGAAGATGGAGAAGCTAACTGTTGAATCAAGAAGTTTTGATGATTCCAAATCAACTCTCAAGAGCTTGGAATAAAGTTATCAAAGGTGCTCAAAGAGTTCAAATGAAGAAATCCTGGAGAAATCTGTGCAAAGTTTGTTATAGGATGTTTAGTTTTGTTTTATTTTGAGTACAAGGCTTTGATTTGGTGGAAAGAAGTTTTAAAAGCCTTGATCTTATGTTAAATATGAGATATTTGAAAAACACCCACTAACAGATGAAGTTTGAAAGGTTTATATTGAACTGTCATGTTGGAAATTCGAACTTTGGCTTTGGAAATTCGAATTTCGAGTTAAAACTGAATAAGTCTGAAGAAATGCTTCTCTGACAGATAAATTTTGATTTTCCAAACTTCGAATTTTCATAAGAATCTGAAAGAAGCTTTAAGCAACAGACGAACTTTGGGTTTTAAAAATTCGAATTTCAAACAAAATGCAACTTATGAAAACTAAAGAAATTCATCTGAAACAATGTCAAAGTTCATTTGAAATCAAGATTATATTGAGTTTCAAAATTGCTCACTGACAGATGAACTTTAAACATGAAAATTCAAATTTCAAAAGCTAAGGTTATGAGTCTGTTGTAATGATATGTTGACATACAGATGACAGTGTTTATAAATTTGAATGTTAAAGTAAGTCTGAAAAGAGGTCTCTCTGACAGACGAACTTCACCCTTTGAAAATTTGAATTTTGAACTATATGAACTACTGAGCCTTTTAAACTAGCTACGGACAGACGAATTTTGGGGTTCCAAAATTTGAATTTCGAAGGCACTGTAGCAAATTGAAAACACTGTTCATACTTAACAGAAAAACTTTCTATTTGAAAATTCGTATGTCACAACATATAAACATTTTCTAAGTTTCAAAATTCGAATTTCACTTCATGACAGATGAACTTCGGTCTTTCAACGTTGAAGCTGTTAACCTTTGATTTTTGTGAAATTTGTCTGTTGACCAACCGAAATTCGAATTTTAGTATGTTAGAAGCATTAAATGTGGTTGGTTAACGGATAGTTTTTCAGAGTAACCGTTGGATAACTTCTCCAACGGATAGATTTTGTCTCTAACGAATAGTTGGGACCTAAATCTATAAATACAACATCATTTGAAGTTGTGGGTAATGAATTAAACTATGTATATACTGAAACTCTGCCAAATCATTTACTCAAAGCTTCATACTCTCACACTTCAGTTGTCTGTACTTCAACCTTCATATTTACTCTGATTAAGAGAGTTTAATCTTTGTAATCAATCTAATCTTAATCTGGAAGATAGATTTTCTTGTGAGGGGATATCACAAGGGATTATGAAGCACTTTGTGCAAGTGCAGAAAGGGATTGAGAGAAGCTCTAGAAAACAGAGCACAAATGCTGTACTGTGGCATTTGCAAGACGCCCACTGAATTCTTGCAGAATAGTAGAAAATCTCAAATGGAGACTTAGGGACTGGACATAAGTCAAGTGGAGAGACTGAATCAGAATAAATTTCTGAGTCTTCTTCGCTTTTTTGCTACTTTCACAGTTAATTATTTATACTCTGTTTTATCATCATATATTGCATTCTTCACCTCTTTGATATTTTATAGAAAATTTTTAATCTTTCCAATTCACTCCCCCTCTTGGGAAGCCGGCCTAACTAACACTAACAAGGAGCCTAAAGACAACACTCAGAGAAAGGGTTGCCTTGATCTAGTTTGGACTTTGAATACATTAGTCAAAGTGAGCAGAATCATAGAGAACAGTCTAAATCATAAAACCATTGCACCAGCACCTTTGGCCAACAAAAGTAAAAATTAAAAAGATGGTGAGGAAGGAGAAGCAACAAAAGTAACGGCAAGAAGCCCTGGAACAAGAAGGGATTTAGAAGCAAGGCAAGAAGGGCAAGGATGGCGAACAAAAGAAGCTAGCACCAATTTGCGATCAATGTGGAAAGCTCATGGTAGCAGGTCATACTTTGCCGAGCAGAATATATGCTTTAAATGTGGAAAGTCAAGACACTATGCCCAAGACTGCATAGCGAAGGTGGTCAATCCCAAACTACAAGCACAAGGGAGAGTCTTCGCACTATCCTAGCATGAGTCCCATAAGTCGCCTGATCTTGTAAAAGGTATAATTCAAATAGGTGATTATCTTGTTGAAGCCCTATTTGATTCAAGCTCAAGCCATTCTTTCATATCTTATAATTGTGCTAAAAGATTGGGTCTGAAAATTATTGTTTTGCCATATGACTTGCATGTGATAACCCTAACCGGTAATGAGGCCATAACCTCTAATGTTTGTTTAAACTATGTAGTTAAATACAAACACTGTAATACCATAGTAGACTTGTTTTGCATGCCTTTCCCTGACGTTGATGTGATTATTGGAATGAATTGGCTATCTACTAATAGTATTTTGTTAGATTATAAGAACAAGTCCATGATCTTATCCTACATTTGAAATGAAACCCCACACTGATACTAAGTTGAACTTCATTACAGCCACCTATGCTTAGAGATGTTTAAAGAATGAAGGTTAAGGATACTTGGTATTTTTTTCAACTAGTATGGAAACAAAAGATGAAATCCATGACATACCTGTCATAAAGGAATTTCTTGAGGTACTTCCAAAGGAGTTTGGTGGATTGCCTCTGGAATAAGAGGTGGAATTCATTATCGATTTATTATCCAAAGTAGGACCAATTTCTAAGGCACCTTATAGAATTCCCTCTAATGAGCTAATAGAGCTTAAGAGTCATATAAAGGAATTATTGGAAAAGAAATTCATTGGACATAGTGTATCTCCCTAGGGTGCTACTGTAATGTTTGTTAAGAAAAAAGGTGGAAACCTTTGACTCTGCATAGACTATAGAGAGCTTAATAAGGTCACAATAAAGAACAAGTACCCATTGCCCAAGATCGAAGACTTGCTAGACTAGTTGGTCGGAGCAAGAGTGTTCTCTAAGATTGATCTAAGATCTAGGTGCATCAGTTATTGATTAAAATAGAGTATGTTCCTAACACTTCCTTCTAAAATACATGTGGGCATTATGAGTTTCTAGTTATGCCATTCGGTCTCACTAATACACCTGCAATCTTCATGAGTTATAACATCCCCATATTTATGCATGTATTTGAATGACTAGATAATGATATGATATGATATGGAATTGCTCTTGAATGATATATGATGATTAAGGAAGTCTAGAAATTTAATTGAATAGGTTAAAGGCTCAAAATGTCATAAAAGGGTCAAAAAGGGGCTAAAAAGAGGAAAACAGTTATTTTGCCAACAGGTAAGGGCAAAATGGTCATTTTACAAAAGAATAAAGAGAAAATAATATTATAATACTCTAGTATAGGTTAAAAGTACAAGTAATACTGAATATATTGGACCGGAGAGGGAAAAGTACAAGTATTATAGAAGGTGGGTCTTACTTGAATAGTAAATGTCTGGTAAGATGAATAGTAAAAAGTAAGCAGAACAAGTGAAGCCCATATAAAAAAATAAAGAGAAAAAGGTAGTGGATCCCATAAATAAATTAAATAGAAAAGATACAGAACACAATAGAAAAACTAGATGAAAGTACACAAACTAGAGTCAAATTGATTTGCAAAAATTGAAAATGTACAACCTCTCTCTTGCCTCACAAAAACTGAAAAGTGGGAGGGAATTACTTGACAAAAGTATCCTCCACCACTCTCTCACAAGAACCAAAATATCTAAGGATATAAGGGTAAAGTAACATAAATAATTCAAGAATAATTATTGGTTATTAAATTGAAATTGAATCTAAGGGCCAATATTCATCAACTTTGTCTATAAATTCCCAAGGCTTCCCTCCCCTCTTTGCTCATTTACAAACCATTTGGCAAGGTAGAGAGAGAAGAAGAAAGGCGTGAGAGAAAGAGAAGGAGGGAGGCTAAGAGGGAAAGTAAGGGAAGAGAAGAGAAGGAGAGAAAGAAGAGAGGAAAGAGAAGAGAAGGAAGAAGGAAGAAGAAGCAAGGCACCAAGTTAAGACCATTTGCCATTATCTCCTAGTTCCTTTTCTTCATTCATTTAGCATCATTGGTTAGGGTTTTGAAAGTATTCTCTTCTCCTCCCATCTCTCCTATGCCATGGCCAAAGCAAGAGTGAAAGGCTCACATTCCAATGAGTTTCTAGCATGCAAATTAGTCTAGGAAGGCTAAGGGATTCAAGGATAAAAGTAATTTACAAAACGTCAAAAGTTTAGGCCATTCATGCATGATTTGATTCAAAAGATGTTAGCAAAGGTTTTTAGTAAGCTTTTAATGATGCATATAGGCTTACAACAAGTAAAGGCAAGTTCAAACCAACTTTGAAGCAAAAAGTTAAAGCTCCAAGGTAGCCTATCATTATGTTTTTATGTCATTGCACAATGATGATTATATATGTCTATATGTTATGAAAATGTTTCCATGTTATTGTTATGACTGTTTTTCTTGATTGGGTAATTGTTTTAAGATAAGGGCTAAGCCCAAGATGTCATATTTCTAAGCTGTTATGCTATCAAATTTTTGTTAGATAACATGATGTTTATGCATGTTTTCATAAAATTATGTAATGTTTTCAATGTTTTAAATGTAATGTGACAATGTAATTACATAATCAATGTTACTACTGAGATGTCACAATTTCATACCCAATTTTTCCAAATGATAGGACCAAGCAATAGTTTGGTCCTATAAAAATAGTTTGGAAAGAGCAAAAGCATAAAAGGATGATGAAGTTAATCCTATAGCTAGAAATTGCTTTTGGTAAAAATATTGTATGTTTTGAATGGCTATGTAAATTGGGACAGTACTTCAAGAATTCATTGGTTTGTATATATGATTAGATATATGTCTTATGAACAAATTGCCATTGTTTGAATGAATTTGATATTATATAATGGTAGATATACATGTTATCCTAAAACTATTCAAGTTTAAGATTATTTTGACCCCAAAAGGTTTATATTCATGCTCTTACTAGTAGAAGTATAGTAATATGGTTAGAAAGTAGACAAGTAAAACTTTCTAATGATGCTAAGAATGTATGAATTGACTCTGCTCTGTATGAGATATGAATTTTCAAAGTTATGGCTAAAACTTTGGACAAAAGACTAGAACCCAAAAATAAACAATAAAGTTTAAGGAATAAACTGTACAAATTTGACCGATGATTTTCCAGTTTCATATTTTTACCATAAATTTCATGACGTGCCTAGTTTTTAGAGACTTGAAACACTATGAAATGATTTTCTACATTTAATTATGTTTTTTGAAAGCTTGTTGCACATTGAATCGTAAATCCTACAAAAATAATTTTTCACAGTTTTAAGTTTTTAGTTAGTTCAAGTTTTAAAAAGGCTTTTAAATGCTTTAAAACTAAGCAGTCTACGAGGGAGTGGTGTTAAATTACAAGATATAACAATAGTTTTTGTTTTTGAAATGCAAAATAATGTGTTCATCTTTCATTTTAGAGAGAAAGATGAATATGACAAGATTTTACAAGGAAGACCATGGGCTACATAGGGTCTTTACTATGTCTTCAATAATGGGCTAAATGCATGTTGCTAAACAAAGTTGAGTTTTCATGATGTCCCTTTTGGATTTGGTTCCATTGTCTCCCCTTGGAAGCATTATGTTGAAAGAATGCAAAAAGATTAGGTGCAGCAGTGGAAGAAGTAGTACTAGTTGAAGATCCAGTGCTAGAAGGCAAGATATATGGAAATTTTGTTTGTGTTTGTGTTTATGTGATTATTGATATTAGATTTCCTCTTTTGCCAGGGGTTATTATTGAACAACCAAAGACGAACAATATATGGGCTCCAATTCAATATGAATGGCTTTAAGGCTTTTGCTATAGAAGTGACATAATAGGAGATGAGCAACAACATTGTAAACAAGATGAAAATATATCTTTGGATGAAGTAGAAGTTAGAAAAGTTAGTGTAAATCTAAATCTAAGTGTGCCGTCTGTAGCATGATCAAATAGGAAGATATACAGATATAGGAAGGACTGGTGTGAATTTTGGCGATAATCAAGGAGGAAGATACATGAGATTTACAGTAATGGAGCGTGTATGAGGACATAATCAAATTGCAGGTTTTGATAACAAGTACAGTGAATCATTTGGGGAATAATGAAATTTAACTCTCCTATATGGAATATGAAGATAATAAGATATTGCAACGTAATTGTTAAAATTGCAATAGTGGGCCATGTGAGGATTCGAAAGAGGCAGTTGGTAATTTGGGCCTTTTGTGATGGATCAGAGTGAGATAGATCTACCTCAAGTCCTTCTTGATGTTAATGGGTTGAGTTTTGATGCTTTCAATAGGGGGATTTGGATGCTAGGCTAAGGATTGTTGAAGTGGATTGGCCTACCTTTGAGATAGATGATTCTATGTTAGTTATGCGTATAGGGTTATGCATAAATGAGCCCATCTGCTTTGATTTACAAGTTACAAGTTTTAGCCCACGTTGTAAAAAGCTAGTTTTAAGATCCCCAGTGAATTGTATTGTCAAACATCCTAGTGAGGAAGGAGAGAAGTTGAGTTCTATTATTCCCTTTCCTCTCTAATCTTTGGTATCTACTATGACCAGTAGATTAAAAAATATTTGTATAAAGAGAGATGCTAAGGATCCTTCAAGCTTGCCTAAGTGAAATTGAGCAAATTAACTCTAACAAAAGTGCCAGGTGGTGTGAATTCTTTTGGTGAAGTCGATAATTGAGCAAATTTGAAAGGGAAGGGTAACATTAAGAAGCTTAAGCAAACAATTAGAAGTAAGAAAGAGCTTCTTTTCCCTTCAAAAGGGTCTAGTTGCAAAGGTAAAAAGGTAATTTTTCCTGATGATTGATTTCAATTCTCCTTTAAGGTAAACAATTCTAAAGGTTCTAGTAGCTAGCCTACATCAGCCACCAGGGCCTTGGGGTTCCCCTGCAGTTAAGTTCTTGAAAGAGTCTTGTAGAAGATTCAAACCCCAAGTTGTGTCCTTAATGGAAATTAAGAAAAAGTAATGTCAAGAGGATTAAAAGAAGATGCAGTTTTGTGAATGAATGGTGTGTCAAGCCTGTTGGTTTATCGAAAGGATTAGCCATATGGTGGGGAAATGATGTGGAATTGACTGTCATTCATTCTTCTCGTAATTTTAACCTATTGGGGGTTGCTTTAGTAAAATAGATGTTCATAATATCATTACTTTTATTTATGCCCCTATTAAGAAAGAGTGACATATTGTCTATATAAGGATTAATGAGGTCTAACATATAATTGAAGGGAGTTGATTATTCTTTGGTGATTTTAGTGATTTATTGGCTTAATCAGAGAAATAAAGGAGAAAGTCATGACCTGTCTGAAAAATAATAAATTTCTAGAAATTTGTTTATATTTGCAATTTCATTGATCTGGAATTCAATGGCTCTCAGTTTACTTGGTGCAAATGTAGATATATTGAAGCTCATGTAAAAGAATGCATTGATCATGCTTTCGATAATATTAAGTTCAAAGAGGCATTTCCCAAAACCCAAATTTTTCATATTGACCATCATAAGTTAGACCATCATATACTTATCATAGATCTAAATTATTATACTACCAAGACTCATTGGTGCCCCAAATTTGAAAAAGCTTAAGTTTCTCATCTTCAGTTTTTGTATGTGGTGAAGAAGAGTTGGAAAAAAATTTTTAGAAGATGGTGATAAAGTTAAAGAGTTGATATCTAGATTTGAAAGTTATAGAAATGGCCTTGTTTCCAGGACTAAAAAGTATTTCCCAAAGAATTCTAAGCTGATCAATAAGCACCAAGCTCAAGTGGTAGAACTGAGGAGAATATAATTGAAATTGAGAAGCCTTGGAATAGGGGCAGATTATACTGGATGCAGTGTTCTAGAGTCAGGTGGCTTCGTGAAGGGAAAAAAATACAAAATTCTTCCATTTATGCACTCTGCAATGCCAATAGAAGAATTCTATTTTACATCTTCATAAACATGATAGATGTTAGGTCTACTGGCTTTCCAAGAGGGGGTGAATTGAGAAGTGTGAAAAATTTCTGCAAAATTATAAAAGAGTAGTAAAAGCAAAAGTTGCAGAAAAACAGAGTGCAAAATGCAATAAAGCAGCAAGCAAGGTAGAGGAAAGAAAGACACAATGATTTATTCTAGTTTGGTCTTTTCCTCTTGACCTACATCCAGTCCTCAAGTTACCACTTGAGATTTTCCACTATCTTGCAAGACTTCAATGGGCTCCTTGCAATGCCAAAGTATAACCTTGTGCTCTGTTCTAAGAGTTTACATATTCTCACTCTGCACTCTAGCTAAGTGCTTCCCAAATCCCTTGTGAAATCCCCTCACAAGAAAATCTTTCTTCCATATGAAGATAAGATTGTTTACAACAAGAGAAACTCTCTAATATAGAGTATGTTTGACAGTTGAAGTGCAATGAATGAAGTGTGAAAGTGTAGAAGGCTTTGTCTAATAATTTTGGCAGATTTTTCAGTATATACAATGTAATTTTGTTATCCATAATTCAAATTAAGTTCTATTTATAGATTTATATTTTAATTATATGTTAGAGACAAGATCTAACTGTTAGAGATATTACCCAATGGTTACTCTGCAAAACTAGCCGCTCACTAACCGCATTTAATGTGTATGACATCCAAAGTTTAAATTTTGGAGTGTCAACAAATGAATTTCGCAAAAACCATAAGTTAAAGACTTTAACATTGAACTTCAAAGTTTTTCTGTTCAAGGGTGAAATTCGAATTTTCATATTGACAAATATTTCCTAAGTTAGAACATACGAATTTTTAAGTTTAAAGTGCTTTTAATAAGTGTGAATAGTTGTTCCATATTGCTACAGTGCACTCGAAATTCAAATTTTGGGGGTGTAAAATTCATATGTCAATGACCAACTTAATATGGCACAAAAGTTCTTCTTTTCGAAATTCAAATTTTGAGCCTTTAAAGTTCATCTATCAGAGAGACCTCTTATTAGACATATACGTTTTCATTCCAAAGTTCGAATTTCAAAAACTGAAGTTTGTTTGTTAGAGAGACATCTAATTAGACCTTTACATTTTTATTCCAAAGTTCAAATTTTCAAAAACAAAGTTTTTCTGTCAAAGAGACTGACTTTGAACTCTTTTTTCATTTTAATTTCATATGAACTATGACATATCGTCAGACAAATTTTTCATTTTTCACAAATTATGCTTGACTCGAAATTCAAATTTTAACAGGCTGAAATTCATCTATCAGAGGCAACATCTCTGTAACTTCAAATTTCAGTTATCAAAGTTCAAATTTTCAAAAAAACATATGAAGTTTAACAGTTCAAAATTTGTCTGTTAGTGGGTATTTTTCAAATTTATCATAAGTTAATATAGGATTGTTGAAAAATACTGATTTAAAATTAGTGGGTGTAAGATTAAAGCCTTTTACTTTATGAATACTGTGAGAAATCCTACAAATTAATCTTGTACTCATTTCTTCCTAGATTTCTTCACTTGAGATCTCTTGTACTCCTTTAATATCTTCTTTCAAAGCTCCAGTTATTTGTAATCATCAAAAGCACTTGATCCAACAATGGAGTGCATCTAGAATTAGAAGAGGAAATTGCTGGTTGTATCATTGACTTTTACAATGATTTGTTTAAGTCTAATGGTTCACAAAATCTAGATCCTACTCTTGCTTACGTTGACAAAAAAATTTCTAATGCTGATAATCAATTCTTAACTGCCCTTATATCCATACAGGAGGTTTATGAAGTAGTTTTCAATCAGGGGCTCTCAAAGCCCTTGGCTTGGATGGCTTCTCAAGGAGTTTCTATAAGAATATATGGAAAGAAATAAGTGTTAGGTCCAATAACCAACATGATTAGTTTTGATGATGTCAAATAGTAGAAAAAAGTTTGCATGATATGATTATTTAATGTTATTTATATATTTCATATCATGCTTATTATTTGAGAAAGAATTGGACTAACTACTAGACTTAATATAAATATCTTATGTAGTTAAGCCAAGAAGAAGAACATAATGATAGAAAGATCAATATTCAAGTTCTTAGTCTTTGAGTTTAGATGTAAGTAGTTGAGGATGTTTGAGTTTAAAAGGTTTTGTCAAATAATTTTAGAACATCTCTTTTAATATCCTTGAAAATTTTAAGTCCAGAAATCAAATTGAGCATTGATTCTTTCATTCCTATGAATTTTCAAAGTGTCAAAAAAGGTGATCAATTACACCTTGACCCATTACCTGTTATACCAACTGTTTATCTCTGTCTTGCATCTTATAATCAATTAGCTTAGGATAGTAATCATTTATCATTCCCTTTGCAAAGTCAGCATGTCTCTATTTTGTACTCAAATTGATTCTATATTGTACTTAAATCAATTATATCTCTATAGAATTGATTACATCAGTAGTTTTGTCAATTAAAATGTTTCCTCCTTTGATATAATCGATTACTTCCCTTTAAATAATTGATGATTGTGTCTTGTTCCTTTTTAAGTGTTCTTTATTTTCACACTCGAATCGATTATCTTCACCTCATAATTGAGTACATTTCAAAAATAACCTGTTCTATTTCAAAAAATATAATCAGTTATCTTGCTTCTCAAACTCTTTTCATCCTTTGATAACCTTTTATATTCTTAAACATAATTGATTATGTTTCCTAACCTTCCAAATTCCTTTTTAACTGATTATTCTTGACTCAATTGATTGATAAACTTATTTTCTTCTTAGTTATTAAACTCAATCAATTGACTTAAACTAAGTTCAATTTATTATTGTGGATACGTTACTGGAAATAGCCTTGAATCACTCCAAAATCAAATAAACTCTCATTGTATAATCGATTAACGTGGTAAAATGCTTGCAACAGCTAGTTCTTTGGAGTAACAATTAATTAAGTGTGCCTAATGGCTAATTAACTACTTCCACCTATAAATAGATCTTCATTTAAGTTGAGAGTAGAGATGATGATGTTTTAAAATTGTTTTATTGAATCAATAGATATATTTCTTTGTTAAATACTCTCAACTACATTATTTGAGCATGATTGTAATTTATCTACTCTTTGAGAGAGCTTTCATTTTTTGTATTGATATTTTCTCTGTGAGAGAATTCTTTAGGTAATCTAGAGTGATTACTCAAGAAAGGATTTTCTTGAGGAGAATTTGTAATCACACCAAGGAAGATGTGGGAGAGAGACAAACTTAAGGAAGTAGTCTTAGTTATACTGTGACTTCACAAGTGTCTGAATGGAACTTGTGATTATAGTGGAAAAACTAAAACGTGTTGTTTGGAGACTGGTGATAACTCCTAAATTTTCACTATTTTTATCTCTCATACTTAGTGGTTTTAATGATTAATTTCGGCTAATTTTGGATATTTAGATGATTTTCATTTTTTTCGTCATATTTTGGATTTATGAGAATTTTGGGATAATTTTTGGAAATTAAGCTTTAATTTAATTATTTTCTATCTTCCAAATTATTTCAAAGAATTAATTCTTCCTATTTTATTCTATTTAATAATTCTTAATGTGATTATGGGTCATTAGTGCTTTAATTGTGATTAAAGAAATGATTAAGAATTGACTCATATATGGGTAAAATTGTCAAAGGACTTTATAAATTTCTTTTTAGTATTTTATTTCTTTTGTTTTTATCATTTTGAAATATAATTTTTCTCTAATTGAACTTAAACTTTATCTCATAATTAATTTAATTTCCTTGAACTAAAATTTAATCTGCATTTATTTAATTGAGTATATAATCCACATAATATAACATTTTCTTGCAAGTCATGATTCATGGAGATTACAATTTTGAAGGGATATTTTGGTCATATAATAGGGGGATTTTATGGAAATTTTTTCCCTCAACTTTCCTATTTTTCCTCATTTTAACTGCCCATTTGTATCTGGCTTTATTTGTAATTGGCTAACCCTACTTTCCTAGTTTTATTTCTATGAACCAAACATGCCCCTTACCTTTCTTTCTTTTTCATACTTTGAAACCCTTCATTCTGAAAATCGAAAGCCAACACCTCCTTCCACTTTTTTTGTGCCTTCTCCTCCCTTCTTCACATTTTTCCTTCAATTTCTCTTCGGTTTTCATTATTCCAACCTACTTTTCTTCACTTATCATTTTCTCTCTTACCCACATTTTCACCATTTACAGCTTACCCCTCCTCTTGCTTGGAAGAAAAAAGTTGGCCATCTCTTTCTTTACTTTATCTTCAATTTTCCCATCTAATCCTTCATCTCTTTCATTTCCTTACATTTTTCCAACCACTCTCACTCACTTTTCTGCACTTTATCGCCATTCCTTCTTCAATCTCACCCATTGAATTTTCAATTTAAGCTTCTAATAGAATAAGAGCTAGGCATGACTTGCAAGAGTTTGGAGTAGAGTATGGAGAACTTGGAACACTAGATCAAGGTGTTGAATAAAAAGCCCAAGCTTAAGTGAGATCATCAACTCCAAAAGACAAGTTTCAGATCCAAGTCCAAGGGGAGCCCGTTGAAGGAGGTTACTTAAAATATCATGCACTTCATTAAAAGAGCATGTGACTTAGACATTAATGAGCTTATTTAGTGTTAATTTCATTTTTATCAATTATGGGCTGAACCTTGTTGATTAATAAAGCCCAATTAGTTAAATAGTAGTCTTTTTGATAGCCCATCTTGTAAATAAACATGTCATGTGCCAAACATGTGATTTCATTAATGTGTTGGCATATTTATAAGGGCTTAGAAATTATTTTATTATTTTTTATGAATTTTCATTATTTCATTTTAGGGCTTTATTTTATTAGTTTTCTAGGTCCAATAAGAGTGTTATTTGAGCCCAAAGTCTCCTAATCTTATTAGGATTACTTGAACCCAAATTAATTAGGTTTTCTAGGCTTATTAGGTTAGATTTTACCTTTTAAGGCTAACTTTCATGTGCGTTTTAGAGCTTTAGATTTGAATGATTAAAGTTTCAGACTTTTGTAAGTTTCTCTTGCGTTCTTTGAGTGCTATGATAAAACTATGATTTATCAAGAAATTGGTCAATCCTTGTGGCGTCACCGGAGCTAGGGTTCAAGAGACCGGTTCTTTTGAGTTCTAATTCTCAAGACCAACATCTATCCTTCTTATCTTCTCTATTATTGTTTTCTTTTGCTACTGTTTTTGTCCATTTTGTTTATTTTCTTTGCATCTAGTCTGTGTTCCTTGTTTCGCAATGATCTGAGCGTCTTATGCATCAAAGTAAGTTCTTTGGATGGGTTCCATAAGGGTTCACTTATTAGCTTCCTTGTCCACATCAGTTTCTTTCATTCTCTCATTCACTTTTTCAATGCCATTTTCCACGATTTCAACTTCCTCTTTGGTTTCCCTTCCATTTTCATCATTTTTTCATCACTTGCTTCCACTTCATTCTTCAAATTTCATCCTGCCACAGTTTCCTCTATTTTGGACCATGAAATGCTTACTTGAATGGTGGGGATTTTTGTTGCCATGGAGGAGTGAGTTAGTGGTGGTGACTTAACACAACTTGGAGAGGATTTTACAAGGGCTATAGACTACTATGACACTTGGGCTTTAGATAATTATTTCTCTTCCGTTTTCCCTATCTTTCTATACTTGTCTTAGGCTAAATTAGGATAGGTTATTGAATAATTTAGTTTGAGATTAATGTATGGATTGATTGATTGTTGATGAAAGCACATGGGTTGTATTTTGATGACTTGAGATTTTGAATTGAGAACTTTGTATGGTTGCTAATTGTTAATGCAAGTTGTTAAACTTTTGACCAATTGCATTCTGGAATTCCTTACCTTAATTTTGAATTGGGTTTCTTGAATTAACATTATAGGTGATTAATTAGGTGATTTGATTCTTGATTGAGTATTTGAATTGTTGAATTGACAATGACTGATGGGCTGTAATTTTTGGCTATTCATGGAATTATTGTGAATATCATACACACTTAATCATTTGTCACATAATATTGCATATTACGTGTTTGCCTTAGGTGTGTTATCATTTTAGGTGTTTTGTTTGGCATTTTATATTTTGAATCTAATGGTTTTAATAGCAAGTGGCATTTTGATTATGTTAATTATCCAAGTTCAATTAATCATTTGAGCCCAAAACAAATTTTCCCCTCTCTAAGTTGTTGCAAGATTATCACTTTCATTATATTGCATTTTTTTTATTCACTCATTTATCTCATTTTAGCATTAGTTAGCTCTCTTTAATCAATTAGCATTTTCTTAGTTTAGTTATTAGTTAGTGTTTAATTTAACTTCTCATTTACATTTTCAAGTCACAAACCCCGCAAACTTGTAATTAGTAGTTTGCATATAGGTTAAGGTCATTTGCATTGCATTTTCATATATATAGTATTTAATTAGTTGTTGCATTAATCCCCTGACATTTTAGTTAGCAATTTAGTTCATTTTAGTTGTGCATTTTAGTTATTAATTGTCGCCAATTCTAGTGCTATCATTCCCATTCATTTTCATCCATTTGCATTAGCATTTCTCACCTTACCATACATTTTCCATTCACTCAATCACACTTTCTTAACTAATGTTTGGCCATTTAATTTTCATTACATATTTAATTCATTTCATTTTACATTATAAGTTGCATTTAATTCAGTATATGTTTAGGCAATTTTGGGATTAGAATAGTACATATCATACCATCCATACACTCACACTCTTATACCCTTCCATACATACATCCAAACCTCTTCCCATATTAGTTTTGATCTCTTACTTAGTTTAGTTTTTATAGGTTTATTTTGCATTTTAATTGTATTAACATAGTTTTAGTCTAGCTTTTGTATATTTAAACAAAAAAAAATTCACATACATACTTGCACACTTTTCTTGGATTCTAGTTTTTATTTAATTTGCATCTTGCTTTCATAATTGCTTAATTTCTCTCCTAAATAAGATTTAATCTAGTTATTCCAATGTGAAATGACCTGTGTTTGTATCCTATACTACATTATTTTTTTAAACCTAGCTTTAAATTGAAATTCCTTATGGCAAGGTCTTTCAACTAGATGTAGGACAAGTGGTTGGGCCAAACCAAGATAAATTGCTTATGCATTGATCTTATTTCGTATCTTCATCATCTCCTTTATTCACTCCTATTCTTAGTGCTTCTCTGTGATGTGAGTTGTTCTTCTTAAAGGCCAAAATTTTGAAAGCCTCAGTTCACTCCCCTCTTGGTGATCAGCCAAATCAACAACATGAAAACATATTTAATATGGTCGAGGACTTCTTTTAAGGTTAGTTTTCTATTCAGCTTATGAACTCTACTATTATTGTGCTGATTCCGAAAGTAGATAAACCTGAATCTATCAATCAATTAAGACCTATAGGATTGTGTAACTTCACATGAAGTTGGAGAAGATTTTACAAGCATGCATTTCACCTAATCTAGGGGCTTTGGTTCTTGGTAAACTCATTCATTCATGGTAATGTCTTGATTCCACATGAAGCATTTCATTATTTGAAGGACAAAAGAAAGGGGGAATTTGAATTTGCTTTGAAGATGGATATGAATAGGACCTATGATATAGTTGAAAGGGACTTCCTTAATAGTGTGATGTTGAAAATAGGTTTCAATGAAAAATGTGTTATGACTTGTGTTGACATCATTCAATTCAACATTTGTTTATTTGGAAAAAAAAATAGAGTTTTGCCATCAGAGGATTAAGGCAAAAGGGACATTTTTTCCTATCTTCTCTTCATTATTGTTACAAAGATTCTATCTAACTTGATGAAGAAGCACGTTTCCATTAAAGGTATAAAAGGCATAAAAAATGTCTAGAAACTATCCAATTTTATCACGTATATTCTTTGCTGATGATATTTACTTTTGTTCTTAATATTGAGGCTCGCAATTGCTTCATTTTGGCAAAAATTACTACAATGCTTTATGTTAGCTGGTCAATTTTAATAAATTTGCTATTTTTCTCTTAGAGAATACCCCCAATAGAGTTTGAGGAGTGGGTCTATAATGTATTTAGCATGGTACTTCGAGAACCTAGTAAATATCATGATCTTCCTAGCATCTATAGAAGATTCAAAAATCAATCTCTTGCATATATTAGAGATTGGGTTCGTAAGAAGATTAAAGGTTAGGAGCAAAAACTTCCTTCTACTACGAGGAGGGAAATTCTTATTAAATCAATGATCTATGTTGTTCTATTATATCCTATGACTTGCTTCAAGTTTCCAAGGAAGATGTACAAAGAGATTAACAGGTTAATTGCTAAGATATTAATAGGGGCCATGATAATGAAAGAGAGATATGAATGTTACTATGCTTGCTAAAATGGCCTAAATAATTAATAATAATCTTGAGGCCTTTTGGGTTAGAGTTCTTAAAGGGATTCATTTCACTAATTCCTCATTTTCTTGATGCTGTTAAGGGTCATAAAGCCTCTTGGACTTGGTTTAGCATTTTAAAGGGTAGAAAACTTATCAAGGAAAATTTATGTTGGCATGTGGACAACAGATCCTCAATTAGATTATAGCATGATAGATAGGTTTCCACAACAGAGAATTTCAAACTTATATTAGTGGCTTATTTCTGTAAGCATAATGCTAGTTTGGTTTCATCTATCATTCATAATGAGCTATGGCAACTTGATGAATTAGTTGGAAAATGGATCCTCAGGCGATTGAATCTATTAAGAGAATTTCATTATGTGTTACTAGGAGAGAGGATAACTTATTTGGGTACATGAGAAAAATGGCATTTATGATGTGAAGTAAAGTTATCAACAAGCTAGGAATTGGAGCTACTTGAAAAATATCTTAGATGTTGCTAGGTCTTCTTTCATGGTACCTAAGGAGTTTTGGAAATTTATTTGGAAGATCAAGGTTCCCCCCTAAACTCCACCATTTTCTTCGGTGATGCCTTTTCTAATGTAGTAGCTATTAATACTACTTTAGTTAGGTGACACTAGCAATCCTAATCTTTGTTCTATTTGTGAGGTAGAACTAGAAACTTTAGAGCACCTGCTCTTCTTTCGTCCATAGACTAGTAGAGTATGGTTTGATTACTACTTGTCTCTATGATTTGATCATTCCTTTTCTAGTCACTTTGGTAAGTAGTGTGTTCATTTTCTACTGAATTAGTTGATTACAAGAGCTGGGAATATTACCTTTGTTGTCTAGATTTTGAGATATATATGGCTTGAGAGAAATAATGTTGTGTTTAGAAGACCAAGCCTACTGTTGATGTTGTTATTTCGCAAGCTAATAGAAGTTTGAAGTCTTTTTGGGATGCTTGTCTTCATATTGCAAATTCTAACGCCTTATACTTAAGTCAATTTCCCATGTATTAGACTAAAATTATGTCCATTATTGCATGATTAGAGACTTGAGTGCATAAAAATATCAAAATAGATTTTTCTTTATTTCGGGTACTATTTATTATGCATTTTTCCATTTTACCCAACGAATTTCAAAAATTCATAATTAATTCTAGAAAAATTATATCAAAGTGATTCAAGTCTCTAAAAATATTTAAAAAGATTCTCTTCATGGAAAAAAAAATAAAACAGAGTCTTTTCTAGACCAATTCATACAATTTATTTCTCAAATATTTACTATACATTTGGTCATTTTGAAACTTCCTAGGTTTTGGCCTTATTTTTAAAAATTCATATCTCCTGATATTCTAAGCCAAATCTTGTATTCTCTTTTTTGTTGGAAAGCCCTGTATGTATACTTTTTAGAAATATTTCTTTTATACATTTATTCTACTGGAATAGAGAAAGAAATTAACTTAAACCAATAGGGGGTTAGAGCTCAACTTTAACTAGAATAGTCTTAGGAAAATATGTATAACTCTTGTTGTATAGCTCTAATTGCACTCAAACTAGTGACATATTAAAGCTACGACATAGACCTTTCTATACATATAAACCAATGAATTTTTGGAGCTGTATACGATTTTATAATACCTTTTGAATTTTCCAATATCTAGGTTCAAAGTTCCAGTTTCCAATCTTGCCCTATTTTTTAATCCTAACTTTGAAAATTCATCATAAATTGTACATTTATCTAATTTAGGTGTTCTTTAACTCTATGGAAAGTTTATCCCATCTACTTTCAAATCATATAAATCATTTAAACTAATTGTTCTATTTCAAATGAACAATACCTATGTTCTATCAGGCTATTTAGATTGAATCTTTTCAACCATACTTTAGCATAATAAACTTCATAAACATGATACATCATCATTCATGGTCTCATATCCATACGTAACATCATATAAGACACATGAAAGCATAACTATGCCACATTACAGATTCATAGCATATTGCATGATTTGATACAAATTGCCAAATAATGCATCCAATTGGCTCAATAATCATGCTCCTCCTCAATCTTCTTAACTTTTCCATGATTCATGACATACCTTGGACCTATCATGGATAGTCATTTGGAAAGGGTGAGATTCATGGAATATCAGTAGTTACCATCAATCAAGCAATTATATCATCATATAATGCAAGCATTCATCACCAATCGTCATTCAAACATCTAGAATCATTTATACTCAAACATTTTGTAGAAAATTGGACAGAGTTTCTTCTTATATTTTGGATATCCTGGGGTCACAAGACCCCTCAAATAACTCAGCCAATATCAACAAATCATCACAAAACATCATCACAAACATTTAACAAAACATCAAAACCATTGCAAACTATATAATAATACAATGTAAGATTGTGTTAGTAAACTACCTTGTGGCTTTCCTTTGATTCCCAAACTTTTCGCACCCTTCCTTTAATCTCTTAACACTTCTTGAAATCCTATAATATCATAAAACAAGATTTTAATTCATTGATTGCATGACTTCCTTCATAAAGTACTTACTTTAACTCTAATTTTTCACTTTGCTTTCCTTTTGCATTTTCTTGCATAACACACTTGCCTTAACCTATTTTGGATCCAAGAAACCCATTTTTTGGGTCAAAAACTTGAAATAGCTTCCCTATTTGAAACCCTAAATAGGCAGAAAATTTTCATAAATTATAGAAAAATATTTACTCCATGAATCAAACAATAATTTGTATATTCTTGCATCTTAGGACATTTACAACTCTTTCCATGGTTTGATTTTTCCATGGCTTCACTCCCTCTCTAGGTAGAAATTTTCAGAGCAAAAATGGAGTGAAATACTCCATGAAAATCTCATCAAACACATGGAGATACTAGAAGATGATCATAGGAACTTACCTTGGTGTTTTTGTCACTTAACTTTGCTTCTTACTCTTGCTTCTTTGCTTCAAGTTTTTCATGCTCTTCCTCTCACTCCCTCTGCTGTTTTCAAACGTAAATGAGGAGGAGAAGATGACTAAACTAAGCCTTAATCCAACGCTTAAGGAAAGATATCAAATATAATTTAATCATAATTAATTTTTAACTAATCCTTGGTTACTTTTCATTAAAACTTTTCACTTATTTCCCTTGGTGTCCTGGTCAGTTTCAGATGCGGCTCTACTTCATTTTTAGCCAAAAAATTGTTTCAATAATTTTTATGGACTAATATACCCTTTACCGATTAAATTTACCAGTACCGATTAAATATTTTTACCAAAATTGTCATTATATTGATACAAGATTATCCAAAAATTACTTTTAAATTAAAATAATTATCTTGATCCAAAATATATTTGGGTAAGGTCCATTCACTATCCTTGACTTGGTAGTGCCTTTTTTTGCAGTCTAAAATAACTTTTATCGAGTAAAAACTTAATAATAAAACTTAAATACCCAATAAATATTATTTTGATCTCATTAAATTTGATAATATACACCATTGGGCTAGACTCATTGAGAGTTTCATTTTAACTATAATTTTTAATATTTCCAAAAATATCCTTGACTCAGGGTAAATTTATAATTTTTAAAACTTTCATGTTATTAGGTGTAATTTTCTGTAAATCTATTTCTCTTTTCCTCTTTTGCTTTGAACTTACTCTCAAGCATTGTTATTAAAACTGGACCAAACCGGCTGGTTCGACTGGTTGGACCGGAAACCAGTGCTTGGTCTGGTCAGGTCAGGTCATGGTACATGATAGGTACTGTTCAGAACCGATCATGAACTGGTAAAACCGACATTGAACCGGTAGAACTGGTTCTGCATCATTTTTTTTTTTCAAATTTTTTTAAAATATTTTTTTATTTTTAAGATAAAATAACATCATTTTTAGTACAAAATATATATTTTTTATATATTATAATATTATATAAGCATTTTTATGATATATAATTATTAAAAATTATATATTTACTTAATAAATAATAAATAATAAATTATTAATTTATTATTTTGAACTCAAAATATGATTATAGATGAATATTAACTTATTTAAATTAAAATATTGAGTGATGAAACTGATTAATAATTTGTTTGTAGTGAATAATAGATTGATAATTTAATATTATTTAATTTGAGACTTTAATTAAGTTATAAAATTTGTTTAAACTTATATTATTTGTTTTAAATATATTATTTTAATCACTACCGGTCCAACCCTGGTTCGACGTCGATCGAACCATTGAACCTTGAACCAATACCTTGTCCGATTCTGAGAACATTGCTCTTAAGGGACTAAAATATAAGGATTCTTTATTCTTTAAACCAAAATATAATTTTCTCATTTTTCTATTTAATATAGAAAAATGACCTCTTTACTCCTCTTCATGCTTAACGGTGTCTCTCTATTTTTCCCAGTTACTTATACATTTTATGATATCAACATTTTCTTCCTTAGGGCTTAAATGTAATATTTCATTTTATTCCCTAACCTAGGAAATGACCTTTTTACTCTAAGTCAAGTCAAAAATGTAATTGCTAATTCTTTCAGGCACCTTCTTGTAATTTCACTCAAAGATCAATTTTTTATTATTTCTTCTTTGCTATTCCTATTAACTTTCAAATTGATATATTTCTCATCCTAGACTTCTTGGGGATGTAATACTTATACTGTTGTGCTCAGCTCAAGACGAGCTTCTATTCAAGTGGTATATTATATACCTTTCGGAGTAAGTTCTAGAATTAATTCTTACTTAGGATCTTATAAAAAACTTAATTCTAATTAAGGGACAAACATAACTTCTTCTGAAAACTAAATGAAAAATTAATTCCTTCTAAAGCCCAAGTTTATAACATTTTCGTCTCACTTCGTTTCTTATTTTTTATTCATTTTATAACATTCCATAAAGATAAGGATATTACATAAATAATCAATGTTGTTTGCACAACCTCACTAGGGATGGATATTGGATTAAACTTAAAAGTGGATAGGTTAAAGTGAATTGTGATGCATACTTTAATCCTAATATTGTCTACATAAACAATTCTAGTTCTTTTGATTGGGAATTCAACTACTTTGTTAATGTTGGTTCAACTTTTGTTGTTGAAGGAATTGCTATCCAAAAAGTTGCTTTAATTTTTAAGGACTTGTCCTATGTTTATATTCTCTTGGAAATAGATTGTGCTAAGTAGATTCAAATTGTTTGCTCTAAGTTTGTGCAAATGTACAATTGGAAATGGCAGAGCTTTGCCTCTGATGTTCTTGAAGGTTTACTAAAAGATGGCATCTTCTCCCTTCCTTGGACTTTCCATGCAAGTATTCAGGCTACAAATTGGTTGGTAACAATTGTAAAGGGGTGTGCTATCATATCTTTCTTTCTCTATATCTTTCCCATACATAAATCATTTCTTAATAACTTTTAAAAGTTATTTAAGACAATTAAACTAGTGAAAAACCTCCGTTGTTTAAAATTGTCTACTTTACAATTTATTGTTTTGGCCAACTTACAAAATTATTTTTGAAAATTTGTAACTAAATATACAAAATTTGTATGGCCATGTTTCTGTTAGTTCAACTAACTTCCCAAAAGGGGGGTGAATTGGGAAGTTTGGATTTTTTTGTGAAAATGAAATATAGTAGTAATAATAAAAAGTCACTAAAAAATAGAGTATAAGAAATAAAGAGAAATTGCAAAGTAAATAAGAAGAGGACACGGTGATTTATCTTGGTTCGGTCTACTCCACTTGACCTACATCTAGTCCCCAAGCTACCACTTGAGATTTCTCCACTATATCTTGTAAGATTTGAATGGGTTCTTGCAAAAACCATTGTACAACCCCAGCTTGGACTTCAAGCTGAACAAGACTCTCTCACTCTTCTCACTCAAGTGTAAGAATAATTGTCTTAATATATTCTCACACTAAGTACTATCTACAAGTATGTAGAAATTTACAGATCACAGTATGAAAACTCTCTCTCAAAAGAATGGATATGAAAGTTTAAGTACAATGAATGAGCTAAACAGAGGTTAGGTAAGCTTTGAATGAAGCAATAATCAATTCTACAGAGTTTTGGCGTTTTTATGTTTTTCCTCATTACCTAACAAATTAAATAAGGTCCTATTTATAGTTTTAGAGCAAAACTATCCGTTGGAAACCATAATTAGCCATTATTTTTAGAAAAATAGCCGTTCAGCATTAAATGCATCTGTTAGAGGTTATGTGGATAACTTCCTTAGGTTATGTGAATAACGGGTGACTGTTGGCTCTTGGTTTCAACGTTATGAATTCGTTATATGGATAACTTGCCTAAGTTATGTAGATAACGTTCATCCCAGAATGACTAAGTTTTAGCTCAAAAACAAATTTCATGAAATCCTACTCAGTTGTTCGAATAGCTTTAAATTTTCTCAAACTGAGTTTTTGGAAAACATAGGTTATCAAAATAACCTCCCAAGGTTATGCGGACAACCCATTTAGCTAAGGAAGGATCATGAGTTCTATAACATAGGTTATACGGATAATCTATTTAACTGAGCAAAGTCCAAGGGCACTGAAACATAGGTTATACGGATAATCTCTCTAGGTTATGCGGAAAACCTATTAATCAGAGAAGAGTCCAAGTCCTCTGTAACACACGTTATATGGATAAACTCCCTAGGTTATATGAATAACGGGCTGCATAGTACAATTAATCTTTACTGTTCACTCCTTTATACGAATAAGGTAACCATCTTATCATGATAACCACCTGGACAGACCTAAGGACATGGTGCACAGCTATGTTATGTGGATAACCTCAACCCTTTTCATGAAATCGAAGAAGGAACACTTAGAAAAGCTTTGAGATTGAGACTTTATCCTCATAACCTTTACTAGTTATATGCATAAGGTAAACCTTTTCATGAAAATAAAGTGAGAATACTTAGAAACAACTTTGTAATTGAGACTTTATCCTCATAACCTTTGAAAATTATGCGCATAAGGTAACTCTTTTCATGAAAATCATTTTGAAAACATGAGCTAATCATTAACCATGCAAGTAGATGCCTCATTTAATATTGGGATAATCAAAATTGAAAGCTTAACTACCTTCTTTTACAAATGGATTCCTAAAATACATGAAACAACTCTTCAACCTTTAGGAATCTCTAACTTTATTCTACATATGACTTGTGTTCATTTGATATTAGATTTCCAACCTCAATGTTATTTAGAATCATCAAAACCATATGAATTTACAATTTCAAGTCTCTAAAAAAATTTCAAGTCTTCCCTTCTCTTTTACTACTTATACATTGTTATTATTTTATACTCTGTTTTGCTGTCTCTCTTGTCTTCATCACATTCTTGACTTTTGCAAAAAATTTTAATCTTCCCAATTCACCCCCTCTTAAGAAGCCAGCATATCTAACATGCACAAGCTTCCTCAAGTCCCTAGACAACATTGAACAATGGCCCAAACCATTGATTCCATATTATAATACATATGGCTCAAATGAAACCCTTAAATTAATTGTCCAAGTTGTCTATCTTAGCCTATACCATGAAGCATATACTTATTCTCATAGTTTTTGGCCATGGGGAATCCATTTTTTATATCAAAACTATGACATTCCCACTCTAAGATGGCTTTCTATATTGACCAAAATCTACCCTAAAGGAAAATGAATTTGCTTTTCTCAAAACTTGCTCAAATCATGTTATACTTGCTTCCTTTGGCAAAATCTCATACCTAATCATGATTTTATGATTTTAAAACAACTTCCCACACCCAAACAAGCTTAGGAAAAAAAAGTACAGAGATAGGGAAGAAAATATTTCATGAAAACTTAAGCCAAACAAACAAGAAAAGATGCTAGAACACTTGGAAACCATAAAAGAAACACTTACGAATTTTCATGGATTTTCTTCCAATTTTCTCCTATTTTTTCTCCCTTCCTTCACATGCTGCTTTCTCCCTCTCAATATTTCAGACTTCTCCTTCACTTTCTCTTGCTATTTGGATAGCAAAAATGGGTGGAGAAGGGGTATTTATAATACCACTTAATTACACTTACTTTTGTTAATCACTTGGTTAACTTTTAATGAAAACTTAACCATTAAGTTTTCTTAATTGCTAAGTCTTCAAACTTCAACCCATGGACTGCCATGTGGCATCCTAAATGAGGGGATAATATCTCCAAAACACTGTATAATTTTTCCAGTCCAGTATTACCTTGTATTAGTTACTTTATACTTAAGCTGGTAAAGTTACTTTTTGCAATGTATTTATACAAGATTAAAGTAAATTGTGTCTAGCATTACTTTGTTATCTTGTATCTAAAAAGTTACTTTTGTAGTGTCCAACTATTTTTCTTTTTAACTTTTTAGCTTTTGTAAATTAAAAAGCAACTTTATCTATATAAAGTTACTTTTTAGCCTTTGGAACTAATTATTTCTTCATCCTTGAATATTAATCCTCAGTGCCATATACCATTGGACTCGTCTCAGCTTCATTTTGACAGTAATTTTGTATATTTACAAAATTACCCTAACCCGGGGTAAATTTAAAATTTTTAAAATTTTTGGATCATTAAATGTAATTTTTTCCAAGGACTTTTCCACTCTCATTTCCACGTTATTTTTAAGCTTAGGGACATAAATATCATTTTCATAATTCTTTAGTGGTAAAAACGTAATTTCTCATTTTTTTGTCCAACTAAAAAAAATCTCTTTACCCTATTTCACGTAAAACGGCATCTACTCATTTTTGTAAATTTTCTATACATATCTAGATATTCTAACTTTTTAGGGATGTTACAAATCTCACTTCTTTGAATCACTTCCTTGACTTTTCTTAGAATCTAAGAACATTATAAAAACATGCTACATTACCTACTTATATAGGCTAAGGCTCAAGGAACATAGCTAGCCTTAAAATTTTCACATTTTGTAAACTAGCTTACTACTTGATTCCTTCAATTTTCCTCTAATATTTTGGGCATAAGAAATTCGTTGGAGGTATTGACTTCATGAAAACTCACTTCTTCCCCTGAGGCTGTGGCCTCCCTTATGCAATCTAACGGGGAAATTTGCTTCCAATCAATCCAAACTCATCCCAATCATGCTTCCTAAATTCTCTCATACATGATTCCAACATTAAACTAATGATCAATGCTTGCCTTCTTTTCATGAGCATATAGGCTGAAACAACAAGCCCTCAACTCAAAACAGTAACTTAGTTCCTTATTTTCTTTGCAAATCTCATCCAGTTTATCATTGCATGCATCTAAGTATACAAAGCTATATTCTTTCCTATATTTCTTTACTTTGGCTGAAACTGAATCATTAACAAGGGAGGGGAAAAACTCAACTTTCCAACCATGAAAAACATCAAGAGGACTTGAAGAAAAAAAAGGAAACATTACCTCTAAGCTTGGAGAACTCCTTCCCTTTTTCCTTTACTTCTTTCCCTTGGCTTCCTTTCTTCCTTCTTCTCTTCTTTCTCTTCTCTTTTCTTGAGACATAGATCTATCTATATGTACAAACAAAATAATTTTTTAGCACTGTGCAATTTTATACAATCGTTCAAAATAAATAGTATGAAATGGAATATTAACAGTTTCCGGCAAGGTTTCATCATCATCATTCTTCATGCTCTACATGCTTCCCCTTACCATAACTTGATCCTATAATTGGGGAACTATGAAGTGAGAATTGGAAAATCTTAGTAGACAACTTGCACATGCCATAATGTTATCACAATACATTTAAAAGCTTATAAAACATAACATACTTTCATTAAAACATTAAAACTATCCATGTTGTCTAAAAAAATTCCTTTAGCATAATGGCTTAAAAATGGGATATCCCAAGCTTAACCCTCATCATAAAACAACCATTAATCATGAAAAACATACATAATAGCAACATGGTATCATTTACAAGCCACAACAACATATAAAACATTCATAAGCAATAACATTAAGCAAGAGTAAGAGACTACCTTAGAGCTTTAACCTTTCAATTTTGCTTTCCTCTTGACTTAGGTTGCTTCCTTGTAGCTTTAACCTTTCAAACTTGCTTTCCTCTTAACTTAGGTTACTTCCTTAGCTTGTTTGGGGCCTATTAACATCATTGAACCCTACCTAACAACTTGATAGCATCATATAGACCATGCATGCTTTGGTAACCATAAACTTTAATCATTTTGGAAACCAAGTTTCTTAATGAATCTCTTGGTCTTTCTTAGTTATTTGGTATGCTAAAAGTCCATTAGAAGCATTGGTTCATCAAAAACTTACTTCCTCCCTTATTTCTTATCTTGGCTGAAACATGGCCTTAGAGAAACCCAAGGGAAAGCCCATTTCTTTGATCATTTGATCATGCATTTGGATCATTATACAACCATTAACTAAATAAAGCACAAACCCTTGCTTCTCATTCTCCTCTTGGCCATTGGTTCAGGCTATGAGAGGAAAAGGAAATGCTCTGCTCTGCAACATACCAACTAATCATGCTTAATGAATGAAGAAAAGGAACTAGGAAAGGATGGGAAAGGATCTTACCTCTTGAAGCCTCTTCCTTCTTCTCTTCCTTTTCTCCTTCTCTTTATCTTCCTCTCTTCTTTCCTCCTTTCTCCATAACACCTTAATCTTAGGCCTAATTTCCCATGTATTAGGCCTTACTAGAGTCCAATTTATCATTTCACATGCTTGAATCACTTGAGGGACTAAAACAGAAAATTTAATTTTCTATGTTACTGATCATTTGGTATGTCCCATTTTCCCTGTGAACTTTGAAAAATCATAACTAAATCTAAAAATATTGTATGAGGGTGATTCAAGTCGCTAAAAATATCTCAAAATATTCTCTACATGGAAAAAATATGGAATATAGCATTGATCATGCTAATCAATACAATTTAATTCACAAAAATTATTGTACATTTGGTCATTTTCACTTTCCTAGGATTTTGGCTTTAATTTTAAAAAATCATATCTCAATTTATACTAAGCTAAATCATGCATTCTTTATGTCATCTAAAGTCCATACATGTCTACTTTTTATATATGTGTATTTTTGTACATTTATTCAATTTGTACAGGGCATGACAGTGACTTAAACTATTAAGGATTAGAATTCAACTTCTACTGAAACAATTTTAGATAAACTTGCATTTTTCCTATTATATAGCTCAAATTACTTCCAAATTAGTGGCATATCAAACTTAAGATATAGACCTTTCCATACACATAAATCACTGAATTTTTGGAGCACTACATGATTTTATACTATCTTTTAAAATAAATAGTACTTAAGGTCAAAACTTTTAGTTTTTCAACTCTACCCTGTTCTGAACCCTAATTTCAAAAATTCATAATAATTTACATACTCATCTAATTGAGATTTCCTTTAGACCATTTTGAAGCTTTATCTATCTATTTTAAGAGCATATATAACATTCATGCATAATTTCTCATTTCATCCAAACAATAACATAATTACTACCCATATGTCAAAATGCTCATTTCTATCCTTTAATTTTGCAAAATAATATCATAACATATATACATGGCCATTTCTTGTTCCAATTTCATACATAACATCATGAGAAGACTTAAAGGGATAGGATCATTTATCATAATAGAATTTTGCAAGGGACATGATCATCTATCACAATAGAATTTTGCATTTAGTACATAAACTGACATTATGAATTTTTGAAATTAGGGTTTAGGGAGGGTGAGATTCCTTTTGCTTCTCTTTTGGCCTTGTCCATGATCTTTTCCTAGCATGGATAGTCATTTAGGGAGGGTGAGATTTCAAAGAATCTCAATAGTTAGGCCCAATCATGCATTCACATTATCATTAACAATTCATTAAATGATCAAGACAAGTCATAAAATTATATTATGCCACAATATTTCATAAAAATGTTTACATGGTGACACCTTATAAATTGGACATCCTAAGGTCACAAGACCCTTCAATCAACCAGCCAACAACACAAAACCATCACAAAACAATCAAACAAACATATGGCATAGTCATATATTTCATGAGAACAAAATATGATAACATTGAGCATAAAGAGGCAATAACTACCTCTATGGAGTTCCTTTCCTTTTCATCTTTTGTAGACCAATTCTTATGGCTTCCTCAACTTCCTTGGACCTATACATAACATCAATGAAGCACACAAGCCACTAGTTTATGGTCTTACATCACAAAGTGTTCATTAAACCCCTAACTTTTCACTTTGCAATCCTTTTGATTTTTCTTTGATTCAACACTTGTTCTTAAGATTTTGGACCATGGGGAATCCATTTTTGGGGTTGAAATTCCAACTCTAAATATCCCTTGATCTAGCCGAAACCTAGAGTAAATGGGAGTCTTTGATTTGCTTTATAATACTTACAATAACTTACATAATCATGCTTTAGATGACAAGACTAAAATTTTCTATAGATTTAATGGTTGAAAATTCAACTCTCTCACACTAAACCTCCATGGCTGAAATTCATAGAGAAAGAGAAGAGAAAAATAGCTCCATGAAACTATGTGAACACAAGCTAGAGAGTCAAGGATCTTACCTTTGAAACTTGAGTTTGGTTCTTGCCTTCTAGTCTTCCCTTTTCTCTCTTCTCTTTTTCAAAAACTTTGAACTCTCTCTCTCTCTCTCTCACTCTTGCTTCTGTTTTCACACAACCAAAATGAGGAAAAAAGAGTGGTCTTATGCTCTCAACCATGCATCTTGAGGAGAGAGATTAGAGGAGTGAATAGTAAGGTTAAACTAGTAAACTAACTTGGTTAATTCATAAAATAATTCACTTAATTCAAATGGAATAATTCCCTCTAGGTCCTATTCAGCCTTGGTCACATCATTGCAAGGGTGAAATTGTCCAAAAATGCTTCATAATTTTTATTAGTTCAAAATAACCTCTACCAATAAATTTTACCCCTATCAATTAATTATTTTTGTCGTAATTATCATTTAATTAGCATAAGATTGTTCTAAATTTGATATTAGACTAAATTCATTATTTTTGACCTCCAAATCTATCAATAAGGTTCCACATCCTATCCTCTTCACCCATCTAATTTTATGGAGCTTTTAAATATCTTTTTCAGATTAAAAATTGCTTTTGATAAAAAAATTGGAATTATAAATTCATTCAAATTCAATTAAATTCTAAACTGTATTTCATTAAGTTTGACTCACTGAGAGCTCCATTTTGATAGGATTTCCAAAAATCCAAATTTGCCCTTGACCGAACAAAATTGTAATTTTTAATTCTTTTAGGTCCTTTTTCATAATTTTTCCTAGGGACTTAATTTCAACAATTCTTTGCTTTTTTTGTTTTTACTAAATTGCAAATAATTCTTCTCTTTAGGGCTGAAATGAAATGGTCACATTTTATATTCCAGCCTTGGAAATGACCATTTTGCTCTTGATTTGATTAAAAATGTAATTATTAATTCTTTTAAGTACTTTCTTATAATTTTTCCCGAAGATCAAATTTTTAATAGTTTTATTCATTATACTTTCAAATTAGTCTATCTTTCAATCCAAATCTCCTGACTATACAATACTTATACTGTTGCACTCAACTTGACACAAGCTTCCATTTAGCTAGTATATAACTTTCAACTCAATTTTGGAATTAATTCCTACTAAGGACCTTATAGAAACTTAATTCCAATGAAGGAAAAAACATAATTCCTTCTAAGAACCATAAGTGAAATTAATTCTGTAAGGTTTGGATAATCACCCAAGAGGGGTGAATTGGGTGATGCAAGATTTTCACCCATTTTGAAGTACAACCCAATTTCACCAAGAGATGCAGTAGAATAAGGATAAACAAAGAGAATTAAGTAAAGCAATTGGAGAGAGAAGATGAAGAGCAATACATAGATATTTATACTGATTCAACCTAACCACTTAGCTTACGTCCAGTCCTCAAGTCACTACTTAAGATTTTTACTATATCTAAAAAATTTGATCTGGGTACTTGTGAAGCTAGTCTCCCCACAACCTTACAAGATATATAAATCTCTTAGTGTTTTCCCACACTAAGATTCTACTTAGAAAATGTAGAAGAGAAGATTACAGAATAGCAATTCTCTTTTAGAGTAGATAATACATAAAACTCACTCTAATGAGGTGGTTTTAACTTAGAATACTTACACAGAATAATTTTATAAATTGCAGTAGCATTTTGGCACAAAACTTACTTTTATTCATTACCCATAAGTTTAAATGAGATTCTATTTACAAATTTGCGACTTAACTAATCGTTAGACACAAGATCTATCCATTAGACACAAGTTCTAGCTATTACTCTATACAAAAAGCATTTAATAATCGTATTAAATGCGCCTGAAATACCAAAATTTGAATTTTGAGGCTCAATAGATAAATTTCACAGAGTCAGCATAGTTATGTGTTTAATGTTAAACCTTGAAATTCATCTATTACAAAGTGACATTCAAATTTCGAGTTTGCAAAAAATATCTTACGTTAATTCATGCGAACTTTCATATTGGAAGTGTGTCTGTTAGGTTTGAACAGTTGCTTCAAGTTTTCACAATGCACTTCAAAATTTGAATTTCAGAGACCGAAATTCATCTATCAGAGGCATGTTCAAACTTTTGTGACTTTTGCACACTTTCACTAACTATGCTTAGCCCAAAATTCGAATTTCAGATTCAAAATTTGTTTATCAAAGATAACTCTATAACTTCAAATTTCAAGAAGTAAAGTACGAATTTTACACAAAATGAACATGAATCATAAGCAAAATTCATCTATTATCCATTATTTCTCAATTCTAATACATGGTAACTTCGGATTTACTTAATCTAACTCGTTTAAAACATATGATAATAAGATTAAGTAAATTTCAATGTTTAAACCTCCTCAAGACCTAAGTGAAAACAAAATATACCTAATAGTTAGATCTTTAAAAGTTGAGCTCCACTTTCACTTGATCATTCTCATTCTTGGTATGCTTTCTTCTTATCTTCAATTTTTGAAGCATCCTTTCTCTTCTTCTTCTTTAAATCAGACATGATATTGATTTCCCTTTCTTTATTCCAATGCTTACTCATTCTTCTTGGATAATCCTACATTTAATGTATTACACTTATAAATCAAGTAGTTATTCCAATTTATATATCTAATTTGTATTATAAAATATAAGAGCACAGTAGATATATTAGTACATAGTATGATATATGTATTTTGATATAATTAAATGCATGCTAATGCACATTTTACTTCTTTTAGGAACAAAATATATGTTAGACAGATATGATGTATTTGTTCCTTATTACTCTACATTTGTCATCATCAAAACTTATGTTATATTAAACCTAGCAAATTCCATTTAAGGATCAAGCATGTAACATTACCTTCTTACTTTCTTTTTTATCGTTTTAGGCATCTCATGCCACATTGCCCATATTTTCATACATACCATGGTATTCTGTATGAAAATTGAAATACTACATTCCCTCCTTCATCTCCACTCTTCCTTTCTCTCTCTAGAACAAGCAAATCTCTCTCTCCCTCTGACTCTCTTGGAGTGTTGTAAAATGAGCAAGGAAAAGTAGGGGGTTTAGCCTCTATTATAGATGGTTTGGGAGGATTTGAACCATTAGATTTGGCTTTGATCCAAGGGCAATCAATCATTCTTGAGTTATTTAATTTACTTTACATTCTTGCCCTTGGATATTTTCTTACTTGTGAGAATAGTATAAGGGGCATTTTGGTCTAGTGAATTTTGGTCAAGAAAGTCAAAAAGTAAACATGTACTTTTCATCACTTTATTATATCTATTTGGCTTCAGTGTGTACACTTTTCTCTGAGTTTTCCTTCCTATCCTTATCTTTATCTATTTACTTTATATATGTGGTCCAATAACTTTTCTCTCTTACTTTTCCATGTAGGATCTATCAGTCTTACTTACTTGTTACTATTCATTTTCTATAATATTTACTATTCATCTCCCTTAGTATTTACTATTCACATTGGATCCACTTTTATTGAACTTGTACTTTTTCCTCTTTGGGTCAACATATCCAGTGTTACTTATACTTTTAGTTTCCACCAGAGTATTATAATATTATTTTCTATCTCTTCTATTGTGAAATGACCATTTTGCCTTATCTTTTAATAAAATGATCGTTTTACCCTTTTAAGCTTCTTTTTAATATTTTTATGGTATTTTGGGCTTCAAACTAATTTAATTAAATATCCTGACTTCCTCATTCATTATAAATTAATTCACATGAATTTAATATCATTTATAGCATCATCTAGTCTTATGATACATACAGAAAAAGGGGATGTCATACGAGACCTAATAGTTCTTACACCTAGCTAGAGGATGTTTGGAAAGAAATTTAGGATATGAAGGTTCCTGCAAAGATTCACCATTTTTTATGGATGGTACTTTCTAGTTTCATTGCTTCTAAAGATGCATTGTTCAAAGGTAAATGTGCTAACTCACCTATGTGTCCTATGTGTAAGGTTTAGTATATGAAACTACACTTAATAAGTTTTTCAAAAAGGTTATTTCACTAAAAAAAAAGAAGTTCATATGAAAAAGGTATGGTCATTTAAAGATTGAGTAATAAGATATAGATTTTCAATTTTGACCTCTTATCATTATTTTGATCATATCTCATAGAATAAGTTT
The DNA here is from genome assembly GCA_026686845.1 of Adenanthera pavonina. NCBI lineage: Eukaryota > Viridiplantae > Streptophyta > Magnoliopsida > Fabales > Fabaceae > Adenanthera > Adenanthera pavonina. Next base: position 20,579,460 of record JAIVEN010000022.1, on the reverse strand, counting down.
TTTTTTGAAGTGAAAAGTGTTGCATTTGAAAGTAGACATTGAGAGCTTTCCAACCATAGGTCATTTGCTTAATTTGGAGTTAAAATGAGAGAGTTATAACTTCTGCAAAATTATCTACAGTGTAAAGTTTGAAGTTACAGAGGTTCTACCTCTGATAGACAAATTTTGGGCCTCCAAAATTTAAATTTCGAAGAGAACTTTTGTGTCATATTGAGTTTACCACTGATAGACAAATTTTGGCCCTCCAAAATTTAAATTTCGAAGAGCAGAACTGTGTCATGTTGAGCTTGCCACTGATAGATGAATTTTGGGCTTCCAAAATTCGAATTTCAAAAGAAAGAACTTATGTCATATTGAGTTGAGCTCTGATAGATGAATTTTAGGCCTCCGAAATTCAAATTTCAAAAGGAAAAACTCATTCCATATTAAGCTCAGCTTTGACAAATGAATTTTAGGCCTCCAAAATTTGAACTTTGAATGCACTGTAACAATATGAGACAACTGTTCATACTTAACAGAAGCACTTAAAACTTGAAAATTCGTATATTCTAATATGGATAATATTTTGAATGATCAAAATTCAAATTTTGCTTTTGAACAGGCGAACTTTGGAAGTTCAACATTAAAGTCTTTAGCTTATGGTCTCTGCGAAATTCATCTGTTGACACCTCAAAATTCAAATTTTAAAGTGTCAGACGCATTAAATGCAGTTGTTGAATGGTTAGTTTTGCAGAGTAACCATTGGTTAACATCTCTAACTGATAGATCTTGTATCTAATGTCTAGTTACACCACAAATCTATAAATAGAACATCATTTGAACTTATGGGTAACAATCTTAAGAGAATTTATGTGAAAATGTTGTCTATATACACAAAATCTTTCTGTGTCAGCATCTTTTGAAAAACCCACCTCAGTAGAGTGAGCTTTCAATGTATTATCTACTCTTCAAGAGAGTTTCATTATGTAAATATTTTTTCTACATATTCTGGTAGAATCATAATGTGGGGAAACACTAAGAGATTTACACATCTTGTAAGGGTATGGGGAGAGTGGCTTCACAAGTGCCGACTGAAACTTGTGGGATGTACTAAGGTTTCACAGGTACCAGAATCAAACCTGTGGGATATAGTGGAAAATCCCAAGTGGTGGTTTGGGGACTGGATGTAAGCCAAGTGGTTGGGCTGAACCAGTATAAATTATTGTGTATTATTCTTCATCTTCTCTATTCAATTGATGTACTCAACTCTCTCTATCCATCCATGTTTTACTATACACTTGGTGAAATTGGGTTGTAATCCAAAAAAGGGCGAAAATATTGCATCACCTAATTCATCCCCCCTCTTCGGTGACCAGCCAAACCTAACACTATGTGTAGATGTGAAAGAGAAACCATTCTACACCTCTTCTTTTTGAGTCATTGGTCTACTAGAGTGTGGTTTGGCTGCCAATAATCATTAAGGGTTGATAGAAGTGGAAGATTACTAGATTTGATAATTGGTGGTGGAATGTGGAAGGGAAGAGTAATGGGTTGGAAGAATATGGGAAAGTATTGGTGGCTTGTATTTGTTGGCACATATAAAAGGAGAGATTTGCCTATATTTTTCAAGGAGAGAATGTAAATCATGAAAGGGTGATTGCTCAAACGACTAGTTGGCTTGGTGAGTTGTGGGTAGCTATATGGTCGACACAAGGTGATGTTGCTTTTGATAAACTGGCTTGGAATGAATCTATTTGATTTCCTCCTAATTTTGGAAAGCTGAAAATTAATGCAGATTGTTTATATGCTTGTATTGTAACATCCCTATTTTCATGTATGTATCATATGATTAGATGATGCTTTGAAATTATTCTAGATTAATTTATGATATTTAGGGAAGTCTGAAAATTTAATTAAATAAAATTAATGCCCAAAATAACATAAAAATGTCAAAAATGGGCTTAAAAGGACACAATAGTCATTTTACCAAGAGATAAGAGCAAAATAATCATTTTACAAAAGAAGAGAGAGAAATAATATTATAATACTCCAATGCAGGCTAAAAGTACAAGTGATATTGGCTATGTGGACCCAAAAAAGGAAAAGTACTAGTATATCAGGATACGAGTCTCATGTGAATAGTAATTACCAGGCAAGATGAATAGTAAATACCGAGAAAGATGAATAGTAAAAGGTAAGCAAGACATATGGATCCCATATGAAAAAGTAAATAGGATATACTAGGTCCCACAGATAAAGTAAAAAAGATTATAGAATATTAAAAGAAACCAGATAAAAGTGCACAAACCAGTACCTATTGGATTAGATAAATGACAAAGTTGTAATTTCTCTTCTCTCCCTCATCATGACCTAAATTTATGGGACCAAAATGTCCCTCCACCATTCTCTCTCATGATAGAAAACACCTAAGGGCATAAGGGTGAAAGGGATTAAACAATTGAAGGATAATTAATGGCCTTTGGATCCAAAGCAAATCCAATGGCCAAAACTCACTCAACTTTCCTATAAATACCCATGCCCCCTCCCACATTCTCTGCTCATTTGTGAAACACCAATAGGGTGTAAGAGAGAAAGAGAGGCATGATTTGTAGAGAGAGAAAGAGAGGGTAGCTAAGAGAGGGAAGAAGAGAGGAAGAGAAAGAGAAAGAGGAGAAAAGGAAGAGAGGAAGGAAGAGGCTTCAAGAGGTAAGGAACGTTTCCATTCTCTCTTATCTTCATTCATTGTATATAAGATTAGCAAGGTTTATTAATATCAATAGACCCTAAACAAGTTAAGCAAATAACCCAAACCAAGAGAAAAGCAAGGTTGAAAGGTTAAAGCTCTAAGATAGTCTCTTGCTTTTGCTTGATGTTATTGCTTATTGATATTTTATATGTTAATAAGTTATGTAAATGATGTCATGTTGATTGTTATGACTGTTTTCCATGATTGTTGGTTGTTTTTATGATGAGAGCTAAGCTTGAGATGTCCTGTTTTTAAGCCATTATGCTACTGAAATTTTGTTAAACAACATGGATATTTTTTATGTTTTATGAAAGTATGTTATGTTTTTTTTTATGCTTTCAAATGTATTATGATAACATGATGATATGTGCAAGTTGGCTATTGAGATTTCCCAAATCTCACCCTAGAGTTCCTCAAATTATAGGGCCAAGTCATGTGAAGGGGAAGCATGTGGAGCATGAAGAATGATGATGATAAAACCTTGTTGGAAATTGTATTTGTTGTGTTTCATATTGCCCATTTTTAATGATTGTATAAATTCGAATATGTCTCCAAAAATTCAATGGCCTATATGTATGGATAGAGTCATGTTGCATGCCATATGGCATTGGTTTGGCCATATTTGGATTTATACAATTATAGTTATAGTTATGCATGTTTTGCTGGAATTACTCCAGTATAAGTTAGTTCTAACCTTTGAAAGTTTATGATTATGCTCTATCCTGTACAAGTAGAATAAATGTATAAAATAAATATGTTAGAAAGTAGACACATAAATCTTTTCAATGATACTAAGTATACATGAAATGGTTTTGTATTTTATGAGAAATGAATTTTTAAAAATAAGACTCAGTTTTTGGGTAGAAACTGGAATTTTGAAATGAATACTAAAGTTTATACAATAAACTATACGAATATGAACATTTGTCTTCTAGTGTCTTATTTTTCACATGGAATTTTAGATGTGCGCGAATGTTAGAAACTTGAACCACTATAAAATGATTTTTGTGCAATTCGTTATGATTTCTAAAATAACGCAGCACATAAGACTATAAATATGCAAAAAACAGTTTCAAATAGTTTTAAGTTTTTAATTGATTCAAGCTCGCAAAGACCCTTTTATACTTTAAAAATAAGTTGTTTTCATGGGAAAGACGCTAAATTATAAGACATAACACGTATGGATGGCAGAGTAGGAATTGGATTAACCTGTAGAGATACTAATGGAAGTATTTTATCATGTTTTGCAGCTGCTTTTTGTTCCAGATCTGCTCTTCAATCCGAGGCTTTGGGTGGTAAACAAGCTTTGTTGTTAGCTAAAGAATGGCCTAAGAAAGAAACTATTGTATAGAGTATAGTCTGATTGCAAGGTAGTGTTTAATTATCATGTAATGTCTGAGATTCGGTTGCTTGGTTGTCAATAATTGACTGTGTCCTTCTTTGTGAGAAGGAATGTGAATTCTGGTACAGATTGGTTCGCAACTTTTGCCTCAAAGGGGTTAGGCCTTAATGAGTGTGTCATTGGACTACCACTCCCTTTGGCAAGGTTAATTTCTATAGATGCATGAAGAGCTAGTGAATGTAGGAACAATAGTGTAGGTGTTGGTTTATATTTGGGGCTTGTATTTCTGGTCTCCTTGTGTTTTTTAGTTTTCTTTTTGGACTGCTTATTGTGAGACTTGCTCTTGTTGTTCTGGTTTTCTAGCTGAATGCAGGTACTTTTAAACCAAAAAAAAAATGTTCATTAAGCATGTTATTCTCTAATTAACGTAGAATTTTCTTTGGCTAAAACTAACAAAATAATAGATATTATTAAATGGTACTTTAATATTAATTTACTCTGCCTATTACTCTATTCTTATGTGTAGTGATCAAGGACAAATAAAATATGAAATTTCATGTACATTTCTCATATCTACATCTACACTAAAACCAATCTATGAAGTCCATTTTAACCGATCTGAAAGCACTCAATATAGTAGTAAATACTAGTAAAATGGCATGTAGATTCTTACAAAATCATTTATATTTATTACCGTAAAAAATTGGACCCAATTAATATTAATAATATATGTAAACCATTTCTTAATGAGTACTGTTCAATTCATTATTACATGAAGATATCATCTCTATATCAACTAAGAAAACAAAAGGCATAATTATATATAATTAATTGGAAGAACCAATTAAAGAGGAGAGGGTGATGAAGCTGCTTGAGAAGCACATTGAGACCATATCAGTTCACTGTTCTTCCTAGCCTGAGGGGCTCTAGGAAGGAGGTCAGGGATCTCAAGCAGCCTCTTCACCAACGCATCGTGACACTCTTTCCCCATGGCCACAAGTTCAATGCAGCAAGTCTTGGTGACGGACGGATGATCCGTGAACAGACTACCGAGGATGCACTACAAGAAAATTAGAATTTTGGGACGGATTTTGTGACGGAAACAATTCCGTCTCAAATTCCGTCGCAAATCTGTCCCAAAATCCGTCACAAAATTTTTGTGACCGATTTTATGGCGGAAATTTCACAAATCCGTCTCAAATCCTTCACAAAATCTGTCACAAAAAATTTGCGACGAGCTAAAATATGACGGACATGACCCGTCAGAAAATCCGTCACAAAGCCAAAATCCGTCTCAAATTTTACTTAATCCGTCGCAAATTTCCGTCTCAAATTTCCAGTTTTTTTGTAGTGATGTCGTCGCTGCATTCTGGGCTTATTTGGGTCAAACATTCATTCAGGAATGGGTCGCCGGGATAGTCGTCATTGTCACCGTCACTGGCCGGACCTGGGGAATAGTCTTCATCACCCTCTTCTTGTGCAAGTGTAGGCGAAAACAGGAGTGAAATTACTGCAAAACAAACAGCAGCTAGTATCAATATCTTGTGACGCTTCGCCATTGTTGAAACTCTTGCGTTTCTATGTCTGTGTTTGGGATTGATGAGGGAAGGGATGAGAGGAAGATGGCTATATAGTATATATAGTGACATTGTCGCCTCTTTTGTGGTTTGGAGTTTTGGAGGTTTTTTAATTTCAAGCATTGAGTTATGGAGGTTAATTGATGTGAAACTTACGGAGTTGATTAGTAATTTAATTAATTGGATTCCCTAGTAATTAGTGATGAAGGAAATTGTGCAAAACTTACGCACAAATATAATTTCATCAGTAACTTAAATTTGAGTGAAAACTTCCAGAATGTGGGCACAATGACGTATCCCAAACATAAACTGAACTTTAATAAGTATTGAACAAGCGTTAGGGCTTGGAACAATGTCAAATCCTCAGGAGATTTAACTGACCATATTTGACTTGGAGAGAAAATATATAAGTAAACTCACATTACATTTTGGCCTAAAATTTTCAAATATTGTATCTATGGGTCTTTTTTATCTATATAAATATATAGGCAAATTTTATCTTATGTGAAAATTTTGTCCACTCTTAAATTCACACTTGCCCCAGTAATCTCAAAATGTAAATCATGGGAGCCCCTTTTCGTTTGGGTAATTTCATCCGCATGCAGAAGCCTTCTTTCAATTGAACTCTCATCCACTTTGACTTTAAAAAAAAAATGAACACAACATCGAGTATTAATCAATTTGAATCGTCATCTCCAAACTAGCCCATTATCGCTGGTAGTATCTGAATTTTCTCATGGGAGAAAAACATGGCACTATCATGTAATGAAAAAGATACACATTTGTTTGCATTAAAAAAAAAAGATACACATTTTTTAAGTAGGGTAAAAAAGATACACGTTAATTATTATTTATGGGCCACTTAAGTGGATATATTAGGTTAATCTCTTCTATTTTGTGCAAATCTCTCTTTTCGGAGGACAATATTATATTATCTCCTAAAATTCTTGTTCTTGAGGAAATCGAAGTATTAGTAGGTCAGAGATTGCAACTCCACTTTGATTTTATGAAATGAATGTATGATCGAGTCTCGAGAACGAGACGCTATTCAAGAGTTTGGGTTGCTAGCTCTTTGGAAAACTACTATGATCCTAAAGATTTTAGAGTCTGTTTGATAGTGTTTTCTATTTTATTGTTCTGAGAACAGTTTTGTAAAACTATTTTCGAGGATAAATTTTAAAAACAAGAAAATAAAAAAATCCGTTTGAATAATTATTCTCAAAATCATAACTAGTAAGTGATAAATGAGTTATTCAAAATTTATAACTTTACCATTAATGAGGTGGATGTTTCTCACATTTCCTTATGTTTTCCAGAACAAAAACCATAAAACACTTTAAAAGTATTCTGAGTTTTCTGTTCTTTTATTTTTCTGTTTTCCAGAACAGTTTATAAAAAACAGGTTTACCAAACAAGTTTTCTAAGTTTTCTGTTTCCAAAAACAGAAAAACTATTTTCAGAAACAGAACCAAACAGGCCCTTATATTCTTCTTTTACATTTCAATATTTTTTTGTTTGTGAGATATAAGTAGAATAGAAAAATAACTTTTCAACCGTGAATTTAAAAAAATAATTAGAGTGGGCCCTGTATATGTTGGCATAATAGGAAAAAATATTAAAAAGAGGAAATGATTTACAATATATAAAAGTTTGAGACGTGAATTATGTTCATTGTCCTTAAAGTTTTGAGTAAAGTTTTTTTAATTTGAGTCTATAAATAATTGAAAGAAGTCACCCTAAGGTAGTTTCTCTCCATTTATGAATCTTACAATTTGAATATAAATTACGAAATAATATTGAATATTTTATATTTAAAAAAATCATTAATATCATCAAATACAATATAAAACTTCTATTAGCAACCATATAATACTCATAAGTGATGAATATCGGAATTCATTTATTAAATTTCATACAATATACATAGAAAAATATGTTTTGTTAGTAAAAATATTTAAAATAGAGAAAAATTAAGGGAAAAATGTTTTTTCCTATGTTTATAAAAGCAACATAACTACCAAACAAACTACAGCCCCCACAGTGTAACCCTTTATATTGTTTTTTAAACTTAATCATTGAATCAAAATAGTACAAAAAGAAGTGAGAGCTTTTTGAGCAAAATATAATAATAAAATAAAATACTTATCAAAACATAACAAATCAAAGTTTATTTACTAAGATATAACACACAAACTCGATATAACACACAAACTCGCTCAAAAGGTAAATGACTCAACAAATTATAAAAAAGTTAACTAACTAATATATGACTTCATTTTCATTTTTTTTAATTTGGTGCTAATGTGCCTTTTTTTCCCTTTATAAATCTTTTTATTAAAGAGTTAAAAAGTCAAGTGTTTATTCGACTTCTTCACTTTTTTTTTTTATATAAGTATATAAAAGCAAGTCGAATACCAAGTTTTTGACTTTGCTTTTCTGTTAAAAAATCAAAAATAAAAAAAAATAAAAGCAAAATAAAGTTGTATATTAGTTTATCAGCTTCTTTGTAATTTGTTGCATCATTTATCTTTTTTAATCGACTTGATGTGTTATATCTTGATAAATAAACTCTAACTTATTATATTTTAGTAAATATTTTTTTGTTATATTTTGCACAAAAAACCAGAATTAAGGCCGCAAGAAATTCGTTGTGACTTCCATCAACGCCTGACCAAAGAAGAAGCGACCATTCTTGATGACAATTATATATATAATCTTTTTCTTTTTGTTACATAATAAGATTTGAATTTAATTACTACATTTACTCCAACCTACTCTTTCCGAATTTTATCAATATTAGTAGTATTTTATATAATGTTTTATTTGGTTAAAAGAACATGGAGGGAATGAAAAGAAAAATGGAGATTTTCTTTCATTTAGCTCTATTTATTTGATAGGAAGTCACATTGCTCCTCTCCAAAAAGTGGGAGATTTGGAGAGAAGATAGCCGACAAAAAGCTTAATGATTAAACTAGTCTCACTTTTTTCATTATTCTAAAAAATGCCTTTTGTGTTATACTAAATAATATATAAAATTTTTTGGAGCAGAAAATATATATGATGTGTATAAAATATATATATATATATATATATTTGCCATTTGTTTGTTAAGTAAAATGAAAATTATTTATTTTTCTAAAATAAAATAAAGATGAATTGTAATTTGAAAAAACAGAAAAACAACTTAAAGTAAAGATATAATTATCAATGCATTATTATTTTCCCTTTCTTCCTCTCCCAAACCAAACAAATAAACATTAAAATACCTCACCTACCTTCTCCATCAACAAAACCAACAAGAGAAAATTGTTCTCCCCTCTCTTGATCCAATCAAGACAAATAAGGAAACAAATTGAGATACTTAAACTTATATACTTAAAATATTTTTTCTCATCATATTAAAACAAGTGAATTTTAAATTTAGAAAAAATTTAAAAAGTATTAATAACCATGCTTAGGCAAAAAAAAAGAGTTAATAAAAAATAAGTTATGTGTAAATAAAAATCCACCTATCATAATTTAATTAAAAATAATTTATATATATTAAGTGTACTTTATATTCTTTTGACCGCATAAATGTTGTTGCTATTTAAATAAATATAACCAAACCCAAACAATGTCTAAGGGGGTGTAGCTCATATGGTAGAGCGCTCGCTTCGCATGCGAGAGGCACGGGGTTCGATTCCCCGCACCTCCAATTTCCCTTTTTACTTGAAGTATTGCTTTTTCGAGAATTTGCTGTTTCTTTTTTCTTGTTGCTTTCCATTGTACTTATCCACTACTTTTGGGTCTAATGGAAGACGAAAAATGAGAGACTGATACCTGACACTGACAGTACTGACAACTTGTTTTTTTCTCTTTTTTTTTTTTTATAAAAATAATTTTTTTTGTTTTACTTTTCTGGAGAACTTATCAACTTAAAGTTTTTCTTTTCGTCTTTACGTGATTATAAAATTAAAAATTATAAAAATTCTGTTCTACCACTTATTAACACATTGTACTATGTGGTCCTCGATTCTCATTGCACAAATCATTGACATCAATGTTAATTGCATCATTGAACACACAAAAATTGTTAATTGGGTAATTAATTGGAGTGTATCTCTTATATGTCTCACTGCACCATTCATTCATTATGTTGTAAAATTCATAATGAACCCCTCTACTTTTATAGTTTCTCAATAACATCCCAATTCTCACCATCAAACCCAGAACTTCTTGCCTTTCATAATCACATGGCGCACTTTAATTTAATTGAAATCCGAACCAATCTTAATTTGGTCTAGGCATCTTTGTAGCAGGGGCGAGCAAAACAAAACCGAAACCGATTATCGAACCTAACAAAATGAAATTCAGTTTTTTTGGTTCGATTTTTTCAGTTTTCAGTTTATGATCAGTTATTTTATCAGTTAAATTCGATAATATCGGTTCGGTTCGGTTGTAGGTGGAAAAGATCGAATAGACCAAATAGACCGAAATATATCTATATATTTTTTTTTCTAATTTTTGTTTATTTTTTTTAAACATTAAGCGAGCCTCCCTCCCTCTTGAACCACCCTAGCCCAGCCCATTAACTACCTAAATTTGGCCCAAATCTGAAGCTTTCCCCTTCACACTTTAATCCCCATTGTGTTCGTCACTCGTCAGTCCGTGTCCCGAATTGAAATTGGCAAAGCAAACTGAACTCTGATCTCTTAAAGAGTTAAGTACCGAAGTTGAAAGTTGAAACCCTAAATCCCCTTTCGGCCCTTCCTTGCGTCGCGTCTCTCCCTCCCACTCCCAGAGTCTCAGTACGACCTCCAATGGCTCGGTGCTCTCTCCCAATCTGACCTCGGCCTCTTTGCTGTGAATCCCACTTCTCTGCTCTGCTCTCACTCTCTTTCCGTTCTACGACTCGGCTCCATCTCCGTTCTTTGCAAAACTGCAACTGTATCTCAGATCTCCATTGGCAATTTGGCATCGCACTTCACTTCTCTGTGTCTCCATTCTCTACATTCGTTCTCTTCTCATCGACAACGCAAGGTATTGATTTATGAGAATATATTTGCTGTTTATAGAATACTCTGCTACTTTACTTTTAAAAGAATTGAAGGATTTCTTGTTGCTATTGTTTGAAGAATCAGATTTGCTTGTGGCAATATGAAACAGAGTTTGAAATTATCCCTGCAAAGCACAGCTTGGTCTCACTATTTTTTTTTAAGTTGTATGCGTGGCAAAAAAATAACCACAGAAATTCTTTATATATTTTTTTTTGTGGGGCCATCGATTATTTATGTGTGTTTGACGTTGGATTGGAATAGCAGAGCACCCACCGACCCAACTTAAAGCAATTCTTTTCGAAGACTATTCTGGAAAAATCATGAGGCAGACTTTTGGTTCGTGTCATTAGTGGTCGATATGATATTAATATATATATTATTTATTTCTTTTTGTTTCGTGAGTTATTTAACGTTTTAAAATAAGTAATCCACACAAATAGTATATTTAATTTGTTCCCTATAGGATGAGTATCTGATGTTTTCTGGATCTCCATGGCTCATCCCATCATCCTATCCTCTATTAGCGAGGCCAAGTCATAAAATCTGCAATTAGAGTTCTAGGGTTTTTTGGTACTACTTGAATATTATTATTATCATAGTTTCTTTTAGATGGCTTAACAGAAGGATTCATTCCCCCCCCCCCTCCTTTTTTTTGTTTCATTGATTGAAAAGTTTATAGTGCTTTTGTTATGTGGTGAATAATTATTGATCTTAAATTATATTAATAGATTACTAATTTAGTAGATAAAATTTTATCGGATAAGCAATGACCATACAATATTAGCCCATATAATTAATATATCTAAGTGAAAAAGGGATTATATATATATAAATATATACTGATGTGGACAAAATGATTTAAAAACAAAAATATGATATTAAAAAAATATGATATGTTGTTTTATTCATATGTTCACATATTTGTGTTTATTTTAGATGTCTTGCTCATGAATGAATGTCATTGAAAAAATTGGTGGATTAATCTAAATAGGCATTTTTTTTTCCACAAAGGTCCATTAAAGGCCCATTAACAGCCCAAACCGAATAAGTTGAACCGAACCGAACCAAAATGTTTCGGTTCTGTTCGGTTTGGTTTTTTAAGTTAATTCGGTTAGGTTCGGTTGTCAAATATGTGTTATTTCGGTTTTCGGTTATTTCGGTTACCAATCGAAATGAACCTATAAACCAAATGCTCACTCCTACTTTGTACATTGCATCCTCTTGAATAATAACGTAATATTTTTTTCCCTTGTAAACCAAAAGAATGTAAAAATATAAGAGTTCTCGCACACAAAAATGAATACACTTATTTCAATTTTCTTCCATCTCTTGTTCATTTTTTTTTGGGGTAAAATTGTTTGGTATCTGATTATCACCTTAGACTCTGATTAATCTGAATCGAGCCCTGTTGGACCCCAAATAAAGGGAAGCTCTCTTAAAGACATATTTTATATTCACATGATCTCAAATCCAAGATATGCTTAAATGACTATAATTTATTTTGCTATAATTAACACCCGTTGATTCCATCTCTTGTCTTTTTTTATTGTATTTCTTTCTTATTATTTTGCATATAGCAATTTTACTGTAAAAGAATTTGAAAACTCATTTGTGACCAATTAGCACCCAATCCTAAATGATTGGAAATGCCAATCTAAAATATAAAGCTTAATAACTTATAATAAATTATATTATTAACAGGTGATAGTGAACATTGAGTTTTAAATGGTCAATAAGAGTATGAGATGTAAGTAGTATAAATGAAAATATTAAGTTAGATATGGAGTCATACAAGAATGGATAAAATATAAAAATGATTATATAACTGGAAAAGTTAAAGTAATAATTATCAAAGAAAAAATGGTGAAAAATTATTTAAATGATTTGAACATGTACAAAAAAGAGAATCAGAGATGAGCTGGTGATAAAAGTTATCAAATGACTTTTAACTCATAAAAAGGTGTAGAATGAGATCAAGAAGAACACTGAGAGAGATTGTAAGATATGATTTTTTTATAAATAATTTATTTAAAAAAATGATTTTTTATAAAATTTAATGACATCATATAATCATGTAATCAATTTTACTTAATAAAATAAAAATAATATTGTTGTTGTATTAATAAGTCATAGATAGATCAATTCTTTTTTTGTAATCCATGTAATGTACAAGAAAGGACTCCTGGTTGGCCCAAAAAAATAAAAGGTACAAGAAAACATTTCTATTTGGTTGGGGGTGGAAAAAAAGAAAAAGAAACATTTTTTTTCCAATCTTTCAATGCAGTGTCAAGTGTCATGTGTCACGTGTTGTAGCACCTACTCCTTTCATTTCAAAGAGTAGGAGATATTTTTAACTATGTTTTGTTTTAAAATGTAAAAGATAAATAACTTTTATTTGATAAATTAATATATTTTTTAATTTTATTCTTAATTAAAGTAGATTTATTATTACAAGGTATAAATTAAATGACGGTATTTGTAAAAAAAAGGTATAATATATTTAAAATGCCTGACTTTTTTTTAATTCTTATAATTTAATTATTTGTATTTTATATTTTGGAATGAAGGAATTATATAGTATCAATTGTACTCCCTTTCTTTTTATCTGTCCATTTTAAGAAAATTTTTATTTATATTTATTATTTTTAAATTTCAAAATAACATTAATTATTTTTTTTATTTATATCCTTATTCATCTTTTTAAAAATTAAAGGTAATATTAATTAATTTTTTTATCTTTCTATTTACTAAAGGATATATTAAAAGTTTTAAAATAAATTTTAATATATTAATTATATTCCTTAATCTATGGATTGCACCCTAAAATGATACTCCCTCCATTCCTTAATATAAGACAATTTTAACAAAATTACATGGATTAAGAATTAAAATTAAAACTAATTAATTATCTTGATTTCTTTAAAAATTTCAATATTTTTTCAAAATTATTCTTATTTAATTTTTTTCTCTTTTTTTTTTGGGATATATTAAATAGGAATATTTTTTTAAAAATATATAATAAATACTATCTCATATATTATAAAGAATCTTATATTTAGGATTAAAATAAAAGATTTTATATATAAAATCGAAGGTAATCCATAACAAAATGGAGTTGTATGTTGAAGTTCGCAAGACCATAATTGAAATTTAAATTAAATTTTGAGCCATAAGAATGAGTCATTAATAGTGGAGGTGTGTTGGTCAGACATGGATTAAGTTGATACGCAGAGCAGGAGACACTTGGCTAACTGTAATTGGAGATACATTTAGCCAAATCAATGAATGACAAATATCATCAAGAAAATAAAGAGGAGATAAATAATCCGCAAATCTAGATTGAGCGGTTGATTGGCTGATTCATTCAGCTCACCTTATGGATAATTAAAAAATAATTTCACAGATTATATATATATATATATATGTATTAGGTAGACATCTTAGTGAGACGTTTTAAATTTTTAGTAGTATTATTTTATCTTAAATGAAATAATATATTAAAAATATTAATTTTTAACTATTAAAAAATATAAAAAAATCTTCACTACCCAAATAGAATATTAAAACCTATTTAGATGACATTACACCAAGTGACAAATGTATGTACTTGGTATGAATTCTCGAAAGGGATTCCTTTTTCACTATAAAAATTGACGATATACAATATTTATTATATTTTAATTATCATTACTTAACTACATCAATTTCGTACTGGTAAAAAGAACCGACATCAATTTTATTTTACTTATTATATTTAAAGACATAAAAATTTTATTTATAAAATTATTTTTCATTCTATTTATTTTTATTTTATATGTCAAACTGGTAGAATATGGACTCATGATCATGTCTATATATATATATATATATACATATATTAATATGATTTATTTAGCATAAAAATGGGATCATGGAACCAATATTTATTTATATTTTGCTATCATGTGTATACTCCTTGCTTGTTAAAAAAAATATCATTTTAGGTTTTCATACAAACTAAGAAAGTCGATAAATAATATAGATTGTTATAAATTTTAATAATATTTTATTAAAATATTTTTGATTTACATTTTTTTTAAATGTTCCATTGCAAACTAATAAATGATAAATTAGGATTAAAAAATAAATAATATTTTATTAAAATTCTAAAGTGACAAACATTTAGAAAAATCATGAAACTTCTAAATTGACAATTTTATGAAGGGAGTATATATTAGCATTTGGATTTGAATTTGAGTGTGATTGGTCATCATGTCTTCTAGGGTTCACTAGACTTCCCGAACTGTCACGAAACGATGTCGTATGCACATCCGCTCACGAGAATCATAATTATTGTCTGGCGTAATGTAATCCACCAAAGCATCCACCAAGTTGGTGCAACGGAACGATGATGCGTATATTTGACTAAATTCCACGCTAACCATTATTTACTTAATTTCAATTCCTGATATATCCTCATTGTCGTATCCTTTTTTTTTCTTATTAATTTGTTTTTTTCTTTTCCTTGGATCATGTGCATAAACTTTTTATAAACCCATTAAGTCATTCTTATTAAATGAAACATTTCTCTTTTTCATCAATATACATACACACACACACACACACACACACACACACACACACATATATATATATATATCATGACCAGATGGAGCATATAGGCAAGAGCATTGTTTTTAGTTTTATAACTTTACATTATATTTCATTTTAGTCTCATAATTTTATTTTATTTTTTATTTATTTAATTTTCAAAGCATAATCAAAAGTTGTAGAGAGTTAACTATGAGGCCCATATCAATTATGAGGTTAACTATATTAATAGAAAATACTCATAAAATATTCTCAAATGTTGGCAAAACATTTTTTAATATTGATACATTTATCCAACTTGATTTTTTTCTGATATCTATTTTATACATAATATTATTTCTCTTTCAAATCCAAGTTGTTTAATCATTTAATTGATGTGTGTTTAAAAATTCACTTAATAGCTGTTTTTTTTATAAATTTTGATTATAACTTAAAAATAAACTCATTTTTTCCTAAATTAATAGCCACTAATTCTTTTATTTAAATTAATTCATAGGGGTAATATTGAAATAAAAAGTTATAATCCATTATGTTCTATCCATTTTATATTAACTCCCAAATAGTGGTCAAATAAAATCATTCATTTCCTTTATAAAACTTTCAAACAATGAAACATTATATTCAGTACACTTCATAAAAGCTTCAACCACACCATTCAAAGACTTAGCAAACATTTCAATGCCCAACTCTTCATTTGCAACTTTGCTCTTTTTTTTTTGTTCTTTGATGTAGTTATGACTTGAGATCTTGTTTCTAGATAAATTTCTATCTCTTCATCGTTGTTTACATCAGAGTTCTATAAAATAGCTTCATTATTAGATATTAAGATGTCAATATCTTCTATTGAATCAAATTCAGTTCCATTTGATGTAGATCTTCTTTGTTTAATCTCTGATGCAGTTTCTGCATACTCACGACTTGCCCTATCTTGTCCATACAATAGCAGCATTTTCTCATAGTATGGAACTGGCTTGTTTCTCCATATGGTAGGTTCAGGTTTTGCCTAAATAAAAATAATTTAAAATTAATATTGATTCAATTAAAGTGATGGATATTTCTATCTCTAATGATAATGATGGGGCATAAAAATATTAAATAATACTACCTTAATTAACTTATCCCATACTTTTGGTTTAGCAGTCCACAAATTTGTATGTGAGTTCCATCTGAACCCACTCAAGCCATTCTTGAATAAGTCATAGCAAGGGGTAAAATTGCTTTTCAACCTTTTCATATGATCTTTGATTTTAGTTTTATCAAATTGTTTGTCAGGAAACTTCTCTCTCATTTCCAATAAAATTTCATCTAATGCTTTTGATGTGAAGGTTTCTCCTTGTCTATTTCCCATATTGTGTTGATGTACATAGGCATCAACAAGAGCATCCTCCATAGCATTGGTCCAAACACATTTTCCATCATTAGATGCATTAGGTACATCTCTTTGACTCTTTCACTTTGACATATCTAGATCAACAAATAGATTATTGAAAAATAACTAATACAAGGAGTTCATAATGACAATACATGAAGAAAATATATTGATTTCATAACGACAATACATAAAGGAAATATAATTCATAGTGACAATATAGGAAATACAAAGAGTTGATAAGTCCATATATTGATCAAGATATGTAATCACGCCACATAGAAGCTACAATTGAGTCCCTAATTAAACTTCCTCTCATTGCCTCTTCACTATCTTCCCTTTCACTACCACACTCTCTATTTTCATCATTTTGGTCAGAAAGTTCACGATCCACCTCAGCTTTAAGTTGTTTATTTGAATCGACACCCATTGAATAATTATGTGATATACAAGCAGCTAAAAATTTTTTCTTTTGGGTATGAATACCAAAAGTTAGTGCACTTGTGAAAATGGTAAACTGGTTCTTCAAAACACCAAATGTTCTTTCAATGACATTTCACAAAGAAGAATGTCGATAATTGAATAGTTCATGGGGATTTCATGGTAGATTTCTTGAATACTCTTTCAAGTGATATCATTCTCCCCTATAAGGTGTAATAAGTCCACCTTTTAACACAAAATCAGCATCAAAAGATAAAATTTACCTATATATAAAATAAATACACTTTAGTATTATTAGTTATGGCTAACTTTAGATTAAGAATAAAAAACTTTACTAAATGGTACCTTTTGGAATTTTTAAGAGATATTGTCATCTTAATGCATCTTTTAGAATTCTAGAATCAGATGTTGTTCCTTCCCAACAAAGACATAAGCGAATCTCATATTAGAAAAACAAGCTGCCAAAATGTTTTGGGTGGGATAATCTTTCCTATCACGAAATTTAGGGGCATCTTGTACAGGGACTTCTACATGCACATGGGTTCCATCAATTGCTTCAATACAATCCTGTGATAAAATAGTCATTTTACATTTACATTTAAACTACTAATTTTTAGGTCAAGATGAAAGTAAAAGTCACCTTAAAATATGGGAAGAACCTATTGCTGATAAGTGCTTCTAGAGCAACTTCTTCATTGGTGGGTTGTCTTAAATAATCACATTCTAACTCAATTAAAGCTCCTAAGACATTATGAAAAAGATGACTTATAGTTTCACCAAATCTTTGAAAAACAAAGTTAATGGCGCAATTTCTCACCCCATATGCCCCATCAAATATAAAAACTTAGCAATTTGTTGTTCAATTGTTGCTCGTTGTGTTGGTTGAAGACCACCTTTCCTTTGTAATATAACACATAAGTTTAAGAATGCTTGAGGACCCATTCGTATTATATCACAACATTTTGATGAGCTAC
Source organism: Adenanthera pavonina (assembly GCA_026686845.1). NCBI lineage: Eukaryota > Viridiplantae > Streptophyta > Magnoliopsida > Fabales > Fabaceae > Adenanthera > Adenanthera pavonina. Next base: position 20,561,403 of record JAIVEN010000022.1, on the reverse strand, counting down.
TCAAAAGATATTTCATTAACTCATCTCGTGCTTGTTCTCTCTCTTCCCTTATGATTCTAGGAATTTGATTTTTTCTACGTTGCTTTTGGGTTACATACCACACAGCCACAAAGCAAACAATTTGTATAACCACCACAAGAAATATATGTCGCATTAATTGTAGTTGTATTCTTGCTGTCATTGTAATATTATTTTACAAGAATGTGTAAACTTTATAAGTAGTATTCTCATTAACAACTAATGAAACACACTAACACAAGAGAGAATTAAGTGGAATATACCTCAATTGGGGGAATTGTGTTGACTCCTAGTGGCTTTCTTGATGGTTTTCTTGTTCACGAGCTCTAATTTCCACCAATCTTTCCTATTAGTTAATCACAATAGTTTCAAATAAAATCTCACATACAAGTTAAGCTAATGCAATTCTTTTACTGTGTATTTGGGAGTTTATTTTGGGGGGCGTAAAAGTGAATCACCTCTCATGTAAGCAAGGCGTACTAGATTATTTGAAAACTAGTACCATTATTTTTTGCATAAAGTAATAACACCATTATTTTATTTTTGCATAAAGTAACAACAAAATATATTATATTATTTTTGCATAAAGTAATAACACCATTATTAATTATTATGATCAACACTATTTTCAATAATGAATCATGAACTCTGGCAATATAAGAGCCGAATCTACAATGTCCTTGAAATTTTTTGTAAACCTATAAAACAAAAGATTAAGTCGGTCAATTTTAGATGATGCTTCCTAGGGACAATGACAACTCTATAGAATTTCAAATGCTTAATCACAATTATTTTAAAGAAAGCAAACATATATTTTCGCAACTTAAATTATAAGTTTTGACCATTAGAAAAATAAACTTTCAATCGATCGAAATTACCCAAATAAAGGAAAAGTGATTTTCAAAATCAAATAAATACACAAAGCAAATTCTGTGATAAAGAAAGAATAATTTAGTGCATGACTGATAAACAATTCAAGGGATTAAATATGAACATAAAATTAATAGAGTCAAATGGTCAAAGAAATAATTGGAGTCACATCATATAATTGGAAGACAAAGCATACATGAATTAAGGAATAAAGAACTTAACTCCTTCATGAACCAGTAGGGCATTCATACAAGATAATGGCAGAAGATAAATTTTCATCATTCAAGAATACATCATGGAAATTTGACAACATTACCTTTGGTGGGGCTACGGTATGATTTTTGTCTCTTCTCAGCTGCCCTCTCTACTTCCTTGCAATCTCTCAAGCTCTCTAGGTCTCTTTGAAGAGAGGGAAAAAGTTGACCTTGGTACACCAATTGAACAGACACGTATCTCTCTATGAAAAAGCCAACCTCGGTCAATTTAATGCACTAGATTTGACAAATAACCTTGAAAAGAAGAGAAATTGGAAAGAGGAGGTATAAATTTAACGTCCTCGAAAAGATAAATTAAACCCTCCAATTTGTATCCACAAAATTTAACGTCCACAAGAGTAATTAAAAGGAAAAGGAACAGGGAAATGAAATCACAATCACATAGAAAGCCACTAATTTAAGCAGAAATAAAACTAAAATCACCAATTCTATTTGTATCAATTGATGATATGCAAACCTGGATACAATGATGGCATGAACCAAGCTTATATGTTGCTAGCTGAAAGTTGAAGACAACACGAGCATAATTAACTCCAATCCATTCCATCACTGACCCCCCAATTTGGGAGGTTAAGAAAAATTGGATTTATAATAGCTAATGATGGCTTGGGAGTCTATCTCTTGCCATCCCACTCCATCATACAAAAATCTTGCAAACAATGGCCCAACCCATATTTCCATCCCACTCCATTCCACTCCCCCCTAAAATAAACTCTCAAACACATAGTAAAGCTACACTTTTTATGCATAGAGCAAGCAGAATATTTCATATGACCATATATTATTTTTTTTTTATTTTTTATAAATACAAATATGCAATCTTTCATTTATTTTTGTGGAACACCTCTATCACATTGTGAGTGAATGCGTCACAAAATTGTTGGCATGGTCCTCATGCATTTATATAAAGTGGCCTTCTTTTCTTCCTCCATTTGTGATTTCAAAAGGTGTCATTCAAATTCTCTTCAATTGTCATTCTCTCTTCATCTTAATAGTTTAGACTTCAGTCATGGTGACAAAGGTCATTTCTGGTCATTGGTGGAGCCGGTTACATTGGATCCCACATTGTTCTCCAGCATTTGCTCAATAGTTTTAAGGTCGTCATCCTCAACAATCTTGATAATTCATTGCTATCACCAGAGTCAGGGAGCTCATCGGGGAATCCGAGGATAATCTTTCCTTTTACAAGGTCCCTATCATAGCTTATACCTTCCACTCAGTTTTGCATGGAGTTCTAAACATTACAATTTGATATTTGCTGGTTTTTGTTTTAAAAGGCTAGGAATTTTAGTATTCATTGTTCGTTTGTTTTCTAATTCATGCTTTGTTGTTTTAATTTGTCACATTCAAATTCAATCTATCTTTAGTAGATGTTCATTTCATCTCAATATGTGATTACTGCTAGCCCAAAATGCAAAAGGTTTTGGCAAATTAGGAGATGGTGACTCGCTAAATTTATATTTTTTTCAAATTACTACCTCATGTTTCCTATCAGTTCAGCAATTTGGATATAAAGTCTATGTCCTTTTTTTATTGGGAAATAAATAGAATCAAATTGAGGTTTATTTTCTTGTTTGATGATTCGATCCAATCTTTTCTATTTTACAGCTGTGTAAATATATATATATATATATTCCCTTTTCTCCTTTTTATATCCAGATTGTTTACTTCGCTTGCCTTGTTTTGACTCAAGGTTGGTTGAATACTCTATGCCTTCTACATTTAAGTCAATTTATTAGTTCTTTAATCATAGACTCTGGTTCAGATATGTGTGTATGTATGTGTGTAAATATGCATACATATATACTTACACAATAACACATATATATGTATGTTATGTGTGTATGTTATGTAACATACATATACATATAGTTACCAGTATTGTTGTTTTCGAGGCTATTTCAAATCTATTGTGTATGTAATAGTCTCAGCTTTCAATTAATTTGTTGGTGTTAACCTCTAATACCAAGTTTGGACTCTTTTCTATTTTAGAAAAAAAAAAACTTTCAAGTGATTCAATTACTTAATTTTACATCTTGATGTCAAACAAGCATGACATAATTATAGTTCATTTGATTTTTGTGACAACCTATTTCTTACATTATAAGTTGCTTACTATAGGTATACCTCTGTTACAAACCTACACTTGAACAAATTTTTGCTTCCACAAAGTACATGTTAAAGCAGAAGTTTTTGTTTTAGGAAAATGAATTACTTTAGTCCTATCTTTTCGATGTTTCATGGATTCTTATAGTTGTATCTCATCAATGATCTAATATATGTTTATGATCTCTTTGCTAAATATAGATTTGATGCTATCATACATTTTGCTGGATTAAAAGTAGTAGGTGAAAGTGTACACAAGCCATTACTTTACTATAACAACAACTTGATTGGGACAATCACCCTATGGGAAGTCATGGCTGCCCATGGGTGCAAGAAGGTGAATTTGTTTCTTTCTCCTTCTTCCTTTCTTTTCTTGGTTTCATGATAGTCTTCAATTTCATGGAATAAATGGAAGGAATATAATTAATGTTGTTAGAATTTTGAATCTTTCTAGTTCAAATATTTTCCTTTAAATTGTGCTAAATTTTAAATGTTTTAATATTTCTCTATGACATAGTTCCTTAAAATATTGTTCGCATAATTATTTGAATCAAGTGCTTGACTGCAATAGCTATAGAGAATATTGTTATATTGTTCCTTTCTCTGGATGCTTCCGTGGTGACAGTGTTCTATTATGTTAGTTTTTCCTTAATTTTTTCTTTTTCTGTATTCCTTATTTTACAAAAACCACATTGAGGTATTAGGGAAATATTTGGTTGTTTTCATCTTTCCAAAAGTAAATAGCTATTTTGGTTCTCATTGTCAAGGAGATAAAGTAGTAGCTTTGTTGAACTATTTTATGATGAAGTATTGACTTTTCTTCTTTTAGTCCCCTTGAAAGTATTTCTACCTTGAGGTGGCTCCTGAGATTAATTAAATATCATATACTGGTCATGATGTAGCAATTTGCTATTTTTGATTGGTCTTTTTGCCCCTTGCATATTTCAACTTGTGTTCTCATCTTCAGCAACTATATATGGTTGGCCCAAAGAGGCTCCATGTACAAAAGAGTCCACCCTCTCAGCATTGAACCCATATGGACAAAACCAAGGTACAAATAGAATTCTATTCACTTTCTTTTTTGGTGAATAGAATTCTGTTCATTTTCTTTATTTTGAAAAATAAATATGGGGGTGAGGGAAACTTGAAAATGTAAATAATTTTTATATGAATTCTATGGAATTGGCAATCATTGCTTGGCCTTGCACACTACATGATTTGGTGAATTAGTGACACTAATAGTAATGTTTATCATGGAATCTAGTAATGATATTTGAAAAGGTTTGTGCTTTAGCTTACCATTGAGGAAATTTGTCATGATATCTATCAGGCAGATTCAGAATGGAAAATAATATTGTTGAGATACTTCAACCCAGTTGGTGCTCATCCCAGTGGTTACATTGGGGATGATCCTTATGGAATTCCAAACAATCTCACACCATTTGTTCAATAAGAAATAGCTAGCAAACACCCTACACTAACAATGTTTGGAAATGAATATAATACAGTAGATGGCACTAGGGTATGTTCTCACAATTTGAGACTTTGCTGCAACCATCACCTTTAAAAGTTGCATCAATTTTTTCCAATGCAGATACTCAAATATGAAGTGTAATACCTTAATTTAGACCCATTTTTCCATGTTCTAGACCATTATAGAGTCCATTCATACATGATTAGAAGTTTAAATCAAATAAAAACTGAAAGCACAATTTTCAATAATTTGGGTACTGTTCATTTGGTTTTTCCATTTTACCGATCGAAATTTGAAAATTTATAACTAATTCCACAAAAATTATATCAAAGTGATTTAAATTTCTAAAAAGAGCTTAAAATGTTTTTTACATTAGAAAAATAAGTAACAAAGCATTCACTAGGTCAATTCATATAACTAATTTCCCAAAATTTATTGTATATTTGGTCATTTTCACCTTCCTAGGATTTTGGCCTCAATTTCAAAAATTCATATCTCATATTACCTTGAGCCAAATCATTCATACTTTATGTCATTTGAAAGCCCTTTGTGTCCACTTTTTAGAAATATTTTTTCATGCACTTATTCCACTGAAAAAGGGCATGACATTGATTTAAACTATTAAGGGCCAGAACTCAACTTTAACTAGAACAATTTTAGGAAAATTTGCATAACTCTTTCTCTAAAGCTCTAAATGCTTTTTAACCAGCGGTATTCATTTTAAGACATAGGGCTTTCCTAATGTATTAACCACTAAATTTTTGGAGTATGGTATGATTTTATATTATCTTATAAAGTGAATGGTACTTACAGTGAAAATTTCAGTATTCACACCATTGTCCAATTATGACCATCAACTTCTAAAATTCATCATAAACAGTATACTTATCCAATTTTTGTGTTTTTTAGCTCAAAGGAAAGATCATTTCATCTACTTTAAGTATATATAAATCACTCAAACTAATTACCCTGTTTCACATTAATAGTACCTATGTGTCCTCCAGGATGTTCAAATTGAGCATTTTCATTCATAACTTGGTAAAATAAGTTTCATAACTTGTTTACATCACCATACTTGTTTCCAAATCTATAAATAACATTATGAGAAGACTTAAAGGGACATAATCAGACATCATCATAGAATTTACACCTCATACATAAATTGATACACAAACTCATAACATAGCTTAAAGACTTGTAAAAATCATTTGCTCATCATTGCCTTCTTCACTCCTCTTGCTTTTTTCTTGGCCTTTTTCCATGATCTTGCCCTAGTATGGTTAGTCATTTACATAGGGTAAGATTCAAAGAACCACAATAGTATTTACCGTTCAAGCATACATACCATCTCATGTATCATAAAAGCTTCATAAAGACAATCAATAATCACTTGATCATAACATGTCAAATAATTTCATAAACAAATTAGTAGAGTTTTGTTTTATAAAATGGATGTCAAGAGGTAATAAGCCTCTTATTTTAACTCATCCAATGATCACAAATCATCACAATTTCCAGATGGCAAGTCATTAAACTCATAGATCATGTAAGATACATAATGCAAGAAAAAGGTGAATAAGCTACCTTAATGATTTCCCTTGCTTTTCACCTTTGGCATGTTGAATCAAGAAGTTTTGATGATTCCAAACCAACATTGAAGAGCTTGGATTGAAGATATCAAAGGAGCTCAAAGTGTCTCAAGTGAAGAAAATCTGAGTAATCATTGCTAGGATTGTTGTAGGATCTTTTGTTATGGGTAAAAGACTTTGATTTAGTGGAAAAACGTTTTAAAACCTTGATTTTATGAAATATTTGAAAAATACCCACCAACAGACGAAGTTTGAAAAGTTTACATTGAACTGCCATGTTGGAAATTCGAACTTTGGCTTTGGAAATTCGAATTTCGAGCTAAAACCGAATAAGTCTGAAGAGATGTCTATCTGACAGACGAATTTTGATTGTTCAAAATTCGAATTTTCATAAGTGTCTGAAAGAAGCAGTTGAGCAACAGACGAACTTTGAGTTTTGAACATTCGAATTTCAGACAAATTGAAACTTATGAAAACTGAAGAAATTCGTCTGAAACAATGTTAAAGTTCATCTGAAATCAAGATTATATTGAGTTTCAAAATTGCTCACTGACAGACGAACTTTAAACATGGACATTCGAATTTCAGAAGCTAAAGCTGTGAGTCTGTTGAAATGACATGATGACACACGAAGGACAGTGTTTACAAATTCGAATGTTGAAGTAAGTCTGAAAAGAGATCTCTCTGACAGACGAACTTCACTCTTTGAAAATTTGAATTTCAAAGTAAAAGAACTACTGTGCTGTTTTGAACCTACTACAGACAGACGAATTTTGAGGTTCCAAAATTCAAATTTCAAGGGCACTGTAGCAAATTAAAAATACTATTCACACTTAATAGAAAAACTTTTCACTTGAACATTCGTATGTCACATGGAAACATTCTTTAAGTTTCAAAATTCAAATTGCACTTCATGAACATACGAACTTCAGTATTTCAACATTGGAAGCTTTAACCTTCGGTTCCTTCAAAATTTGTCTGTTGACCAACCAAAATTTGAATTTCAGTATGTTAGAAGCATTAAATGCAGTTGGTTAACAGATAGTTTTTCAGAGTAACCGTTGGATAACTTCTCCAACGGATAGATTTTGTCTCTAACGGACATTTGAGACCTAAATCTATAAATATAACATCATTTGAAGTTGTGGGTAATGAATCAAACTTTGTATATACTTAAATTCTGCCAAATCTTCTACTCAAAGACTTTTACCCTCTCACTTCAAAACTTGTACTTCAACTTTCATATTCACTCTATTTAAGAGAGTTTCATCTTTGTAAACAATCTAATCTTCATCTAGAAGATAGATTTACTTGTGAGGAGATATCACAAGAGATTGTAAAGTACATAGTGAAAGTGCTAAGAGTGTTTGAGTGAGCTCTAGAAAACAGAGCATACACGTTGTATTGTGGCATTTGCAAGAAGCCCTTGAATTCTTGCAGTATAGTGGAAAATCTCAAGTGGTGACTTGGGGATTGGACGTAGGTCAAGTGGAGAGACCGAACTAGGATAAATATCTGAGTTTTTCTTCTCCCTATCTCTTCTCTTTTAAGCTTATTGCTTTATACTCTGTTTTTCATTACACCTTGCTTTCTTCATCATTTTCACTTTGTGCAGAAAATTTCTAATCTTCCCAATTCACCCCTCTCTTGAGAAGTCAGCCTAACTAACATGGCATACCTCTTCCAAACACTTCCTTAACCTTCTTGAACCCTAATGCATTTTAAAATAAGGCCATTAGCCACTGATTCCATGACCTCACGTACAAAGTGTGCTTACTAACCCTAAAATTCTATTTTGCAAACCACCTTAATTTTCTTTACATCAATGCTTTTTCTTAAGGTTTTGGACTATGGGGAATCCATTTTTGGAAACAAAATCATGAAATTCTAACTTTAACATGATGCTCTGTTCTAGCCTAAACGTATGGAAGAAGGAGGAAGAAGATTTTCTTTGCAATACAACAAACTACTCCATGAAATCATGTTCTCTTGACTAGTTGATGGTTTCTCCTAAGTTTATTGCATAAAAATTCATTCCTTACTTCCTCTAGGTTTTGGCAAACTCCATGGATAAGAAGAGGAAGAAGAAGACTCCATTAAACTACTTCAAACTACTTGGAAACATAAGCTTAAGGTGGTAGACTATTACCTTTGATCTTGTTTCCCAAGCTTTCAACCTTTGCCTTCTCTTTCCCCTTCTCTTTTCTCTCTTTTTTTCCCTCTCCTTTCTCTATGTGCTTTGCTTCTTGTTCTACAGACTTTGGACCTCTAACCCACTTAACCATACATTTAGAGGAGAGATATCTAATGGATGAATAGTAGAGTTGGGTTACCTGGCAAAGCTTGGTTAGTTTTAATGAAATTATTCACATTAATCAAAAAAATTAATTCCCTCCTTGTCCTTGCAGTTGTGAGCATGCCACTTGAGGGAATTTTTAGCCAACAAATTGCTTCATAAATTTTACTAGTCCAAAATATCCCTTATCGATAAAATTTATACGTAACCGATTAAATACTTTTTGCCATATTTGTCACTTTAATTGGTACAGGATTATTTTTAATTCATTATTTGGAATAAATTCACTTGAGGGAATTTTTAGCCAAAAAATTGGTTCATAAATTTTACTAGTCCAAAATATTCCTTACCAATAAAATTTACTTGTACCAATTAAATACTTTTTGTCGTATTTATCAATTTAATTGGTACAAGATTATTTTAAATTCAATTTTGTACTAAATTCATTATTTTGATCCCTAAATATATGTGAGGATCCAATCATATTCTTTTCACTTGTCTGCTTTTATGGAGCTCACAAACCTCTTTTTTAGATTAAAAATCACTTTTAACCTTAAGTTAGAATTATAAATTTATACAAACTTAATTAGTTTCTAAGTAGTATTCCATTGAGTCCAGCTTGTCAAGAGTTCCGTTTTGATAGGATTTAGGAAAATTCCAAAATTACCCTTGATGTATAATTTTTAATTATTTTGAGCCTTTTTTTGTAATTTTTCCTAGGGACTTAATTATAACAATTCTTTCCTTTTGAAGGCTAATTTGCAAATAATTCTTCTCCCTTATGGCTAAAATGCAATTTTCACTTTTTATTTTCTAACTTGGGAAATGACCATTTTACCTTGAACTGAGTAAAAATATGAATACTTATTCTTCTGAGTACTTTCTCATAATTTTTCTTAAGGACTAAACTTTAAATAATTCTTTTTTTTACTTTTTATATTGTTCTTTCAAACTGATCTATCTTTTGATCTTAACCCACCAGCTGCACAATACTTATACCATTGTGCTCATCTCAACATGAGCTTTGATTGAACATGTATATTGTATATTTTTTTGGCTCAATTTTGGAATTAATTCCTGCTAAGAACCTTAAGGAAATTTAATTCCAATTAAAGACCAAATATAATCCCTTATAAGGCCTATATAGAAAATTAATTCCATTTAAGAATTGAGCATGTAATATTACTATCTCACTTCCTTTTCCATCATTTTCAGGCATCTCATGCCATGTTTCCCATATCTCTATACATATCATGGCATACTTTATACAATTTGGAGGGTTACATTTCTTCCCTCCTTACTAAAATTTTGGCCTTCAAAATTTTGCTTGATACTTACATATCTTTTTCATTTTCTCGTTATTTCCCAATTTTTAGACTTCATCTTACCAAAGCAATACTTCCATTCTTATTTGCTTGATTTAATAGTCGATACTTTACTCTGCTATCATTAATTCATTCAGAACTTTGATAAGGTTTGATTAATCCTTTTCATATTGGAAAAATGTCAAGGATATCATATAATTACCTTTCTTAGGGTATTGGAAGTTTTCACATATCATTCTCAGTCTTACTTCCATAATTCCTTTGTCTTATTCATATAATAATCTTTTGATTGGCACCTGACATCATTCTTTTCTTTACTTTCCATAAATTTGAGCTATTTCCATGAATAATCTTTTTGGTAAGGCACAAGCTTGTATCGTTAGTTTTGCCTAGATGACATTTATAACATCATCATAACTTTTCTTTCATTTTACTTTCTATACCTCAAGTCTAGCCTTTCTCTTATCTTGTGGTCACTTGAGGCTATTGTGACCTTTAATTTCTCTATAGTGGTACTATAATAGCTTACACTAACTTCGTGTCTTGAGAGTATTCATTACCGTTGCTATAAGTGGGAATACATTTACATAAAAATTTTATTACATAAAACAAAGGCTACTACCTTAACTCAACCCTAATACATTACTTATATCTTGATTCTTTCTTACTTTCACTATCATAGACCCCTTAGATCATCATTAGATCAGGAACATTAACATAGGGGAGGAGGTTTAACTTCTTTAGTTCACTAAAACTTGTTTCGCAATTCCTTTCCTACAAAACTTTCTTTTTAATAAAGCGGTAAGATAATCCGAGAAAATTTTCATAACATCTTGCTAAACTCATAAAAATTTTCATCTTATTTCAACTTTCAGTCTCTCCCTTATTATAACTTTATTTGTTTTACTAAGATCTATTGTGATCCTTATGGGAGACTCTGTAACATACTAACTGTATTTTTGTGAATTCAACTCACCTTTTTTAGGTTTAACAAGTAATTTCTTTTTTTTTTTCTTTCACAATGCCTCTAAATTCTCAGTTGTCTTTCATATTCTTCTAAAGATTTGGGAGTTCTTTAAATATCATCATCATTCTTGTTATCATTATCTGAGACTACCATAAATTATAATAAACTATTCATTCTTTTATTCATGTAGCCTTACAAGTGCCTTGGTAAGACTCTTAGTACCCATATTCAACTATTGGCACATCTTATCTTTCATATTTCTCACATATCTATTACTTCCTAGTAAGTCACCCATCCTGAAAATTTCCCCCACTTGAGGACACTTAACTATAAAATGCTAAGGCGTTCTACTACACTCATACCACTACTAGACTTAGAGAATGTGGCAACATGCTTTCTTCTAAGCCATAACTTGTTTGTGGGACCTTGGTTAACATACTGCTTTACTTCTGGGGCATTCAGTACTTATTTCCATCTTTCTTTAACATCTAACATAACGTCTTATAATGATGTTCCCTTATCATCCTCATTCCTATTCTTTGTTCATACTTATATTGCTTCCTTGTTCTTTATTCTAGTTCTTACTAATTAACTTAAAGCTCAATTTACTGCTATACCTGTGTATATCAACATATCACCGAACCTTGCACTTTGCTTTTCTTGTCAAAACCCGTAAACTCTTTCAGCTCTTGATGGGTTGGGGTCTAAATAATATTAAGGCAATGGTTACTAATTCTTTTGCTCTGTAACATTTCTACTCTTTTTGTACTCTTACTTAACCATTTTAACTTCTTAGCCAATGTTATCTAGTGATCTGGCAATTTTTGGAAACTTTTTAACCCTTTAAAAGTTTCTTGCTAGCTCAATAAAAATCTAGTCCCTAGCTTCTCACCATCATTTAGGCATTACTCCAAGAGCTTCCTCTCATCTGCCTTTCCTCGGTGCTTTCATCATATGGAGGATTTCATCTCTTTGCTCAATTGGGCTTCTCCCCCAGAGCTACTGTCTTGACTCAATTGGGCTTCTTCCTAAAAGCTACCTCCCTTTAACCTCACCTTGGTAGTTGATGGAAGGTTTCTTTAGATGTAAGATCTTCCGGCTAAGAATTCTCTCTTAGCTTGATTTTATACTAAGTTCAGCAATCAACTATCTTAAGGTTTCATAGTTCCTTATCCGCCTCCCACTACTCCAAACCTTAGGCTCATATTTTGTTCTTTGGATTCTTACTGTAACACCTTATATTTAGACTCATTTTCCATGAATTAGACTCATTTTAAGTCTAATTATACTTGATCCTGAACTTGAATCACATAATAATAAAATCAGAATTTCCAAAATTTTCTGTTACTGTTCATATGGTATTTTCCACTTTGCTGACTAAATTTTGAAAATTTATAACTAATTCTAGAAAGATCGTTTCATAGTGATTCAAGTCTCTAAAAATAGATAAAAACCTTCTATACATGGGAAAAATATGAAATAGAACATTATCTTGATCAATTTGTACAGTTTATTTCTCAAATATTTACTATACATTTGGTCATTTTCTCTTCCTAAAGATTTTAGCCTTATATTTAAAAATTCATATCTCATTCTACCCTGAGCCCATTTACAAATTCCTTATGTCATTGGAATTCCCTGTGAGTCTAATTTCTAGAAATATTTTTTTGTACATTTATTCAACTTGTACAAGGCATAACATTAACTTAACTATTATGGGTCAGAACACTACCTCTACTAGAACAGTTTTAGGAGAAATTACATAACTCCTTCTTTATTGCTCCAAATGGTTTCAAACTAGTGGTATTCATTTTGTAAGACTTGGAGCTTTCCATAAATACAAATCACTAAATTTTTGGAGCTATACACAATTTTATAGTGCCTTTTGAAAATCCAGTGTTCATAGTGTAAGTTCTAGTTTTTCCAATACTACCTAGTTTTGAATCCTAACTTCAAAAATTCATTATAATTCATACATTTATCCAATTTAGGTGTTCCTTAGCTCTATGAAAATCTTGTTCTATCTACTTTAAGACCATGTATAACACTTATATGGGATACTCTATTTTGAGTAGAGTTCCCCTGCTCAAATCCATACTGGTCATCTTGTTCATGATTATGCCATAACTCATATAATAAATTTCATAAACCTCATGCATCAACATTTATTGTTCCAAATCCACACATAACATCATAAGAGGACTTTAAAGAATATAATCATATATAATCACATAATTTCATCTCATACATATATGATACATATTTTCTCAACTTAACATTATGCAAAATCAAGTAATTCTCCATCGTCTTCTTCATTTCCCTTGCATTTGTTTGAATACTTCCATGTCCTTACCCTAACATAGTTAATATTTGAAAAGAAATGAGATTCAAAGAATCTCAGTAGTTGTTGAATCAAGTGTTTTGATGATTCTAAACCAACCATCTAGAACTTGGAAAGAAGATATCAAATGTGCACAAAAGATCTCAAGTGGAGAAATCAAAGAAAAACCAGCACAAGATTAGATATAGGATTTCTTACTGTGTTTAAATTAATTAAAAGACTTTGAACTTGCAAAAGAATGTTTTAAAAATATGATTCTATGATAATTCATGGAATATTTGAAAAACATCTACTAACAGACAAATTTTAAAGTGCTAATGCTGATCTGTTACTTTGAAAATTCAAACTTTGGCTTCTAAAATTTGAAATTTGAATTGAAAATAAGTTAATCAAAAAAGAGATTTCTCTGACAGACGAACTTTGATTGCAGAAATTTGAACTTTGACATAAGTCTAATAAGAGCCTTCTCTAACAAATGAACTTTGGGTTTTAAAAATTTGAATTTCTGATAAAACACAATTCATGAAAAATGAAAAATTCATCTGAAGATATGTCAAAGTTCATCTGAAAGTAAAGTTTAAAAAGAGTTCCAAGTTAGTCCACTGACAGATGAACTTTGATTTTGAAAATTTGAATTTTGGAAACAAAGCTTGCAAATCTGTTATGATAATATGTTGATATATGAATTTTAGTATTCAGAAATTTGAACTTTGAACTAAGTCTAATAAGAGCTCTCTCTGACAGATGAACTTTGGCTGTTGAAAATTTAAATTTTGAAAAGATGAACTATTGTGCCTTATTGAGCTGCCTACTGATAGACGAATTTTGGGTATCAAAATTCAAACTTCGAAGGTACTGTAGCAATATGGAATAACTGTTCACACTTACCAGAAGAACATTAAACTTGAAAATTCGTATGTTCCAACATAGAAACATTTGTCAAAGTTGAAAATTCAAATTTTACTTTAAGAACAGACGAACTTCGAAGTTTAATGTTAAAGACTTTAGCTTTCGGTCTCTGTGAAATTCGTCTGTTGACCCACCAAAATTCAAACTTTGAGTGTCAGACACATTAAATACGATTGGTGAATGGATAGTTTTTTAGAGTAACCGTTGGGTAACGTCTCTAACAGCTAGATCGTGTCTGTAACATATAGTTAAGACATAAATCTATAAATAGAACTTCATTTGAAGATGTGGGTAATGATTTTACATTGTATATACAGAAACTCTATCAAATTCTGAAGTCAAAGTCTCTTACTCTCACATACTTCATTTTCTGTACTTCAACTTTCATATACACTCTTAATTAGAGGGTTCAATTACTGTAATTAATCTTATCTTCATCTGGAAGAAAGATTTTCTGGTAAGAGGATATCACAAGGTATTTGAGAAGCACTTAGCTAGAGTATAAAGAGAGAGATTGTAAGCTCTCAGAATAGAGCATTAAGTTGTACTGAGGCAATTGCAAGAAGCCCACTGAATTCTTGCAAGATAGTGGAAAATCTCAAGTGGTGGCTTGAGGACTGGACATAGGTCAAGATAAAGAGACCGAACCAGGATAAACATCTTCTCTTCTCATATACTGCTCTTATCATGTTATTCCTTTATACTCTATTTTTACTGTCACTTTTGCATTCATCACGTTCTTCACTTTTGCAGAAAATTTTAATCTTCCTAATTCACCCCCTCTCTTGGGAAGCCAGCATATCTAACAAGTGGTATCAGAGCCCGGTTTCCCAAACAAAGGATCTAACAATCTGGAAAATTCAATGGCTGACTTTAGAGAAAGCATACTACCTGAGGGAAATAACATAAACAGACAACCTGGCTTCAGTGGAGAACATTATGGATACTAGAAGATGAGAATGCAAATCTATCTCCTGTCCATTGATTTGGACATCTGGTCTGTCATCCTGAAGGGAGATTTCGTCCCAATGAAATTGCAAGATGATGGGAAATACAAGGAGAAGCCAGAGGACGAGTGGAATGAGGAAGATAAGAGAAGAGTCTTGCTGAATTTTAAGGTAAAACACTGCCTGGTCAGTGCATTAAACCAAAACGAATTCTATAGAGTATCACAATATTCCACAGCCAAGGGTATGTGGAACACTTTAGAAATCGCTCATGAAGGAACCACTGGAGCAAGAGAGAACAAATTGAACTCCTATATTGGTGAATACGAAAGCTTCAGAATGGTGGAAGGAGAGGGCATCAAAGAGCTACAAAAGAGATTCATCCTTATTATGAATCAATTAAAAAGTCTTGGCAAGAAGTATATTTAGCCAGAAAATGTCAGAAAAATCCTTAAAAATCTTCCTCTGGAGTGGCAACCCAAAGTAACAGCAATAGAGGAAGCTAGAGGAGAATCAATGGCCTCTGTCACAGCCCTCTTCGGTAGCCTTAAAGAATATGAGGTAAAGATAAAGGTTCTTAAGGAAGCAGGATAAGACAGGAAAAAGAAGGGTATTGCTCTAAAAGCTGCTGAAGAGAAAGAAGAAGAATCTGATGATGGAGAGGATTTAGGTGATGAAACTCTAGCTATGATGGTTAGAAAATTCGGAAGGTTTTACAACAAGAAAAGAAACAAAAGATTCTTTAAGAAAGGAGTAGCTGGAGATAACAAGAAAGAAGGAAAAGAGCCTGTCACATGCTACGAATGCAAGAAGTAAGGGCACATCAAATGGAAGTGTCCATAATTCCTAAAGAAGCAAGAAAAAGAAAAGAAAGTTGCTGACAAGGGCAAGAAGAAGAGAGCATATATCTTATCATTCTGGGGCAACAGCTCAAATGAAGAAGAAGATGATGAAGATGAAATTGCCAATATCTGCTTGATGGCACTTACATCTGAAGAAACTCCAATCTCATCCAACAGTGATCATGAGGATAAGATTTGTCTTAAAGTAAGAAAAGCAACAAATGGTATATGGACAGCGCCTGCTCAAGTTATATGACTGATGACAAGGAGAAGTTCATCACCCTTAAAGACAAGAAAGGGGGAAAGGTGACCTTTGGAGGTGATCAATACGGCAAAATAGTTGGTATTGGCATTGTGGGCAAAAATCCTGAAACATCTATTGAAGAGGTGCTGTTTGTAATTGGCCTCAACCACAATCTGCTAAGTGTAAGTCAGACATGTGACAAAGGGAATTGGGTATTGTTTGACTCAAAGTTTTTCCTGGTTATCCGAAAAAGTGATCACAAGGTAATCCTCAAGGCTCAAAGGGATAGTAATTGTTATACTATTGATCTTGATGAAGTTCCTTCCTTAGATTCTGTCTGTTTAATTAGTCAGGATAATGATAGTTGGTTGTGGCATAGAAGATTGGCACATGTTAACATGAACCAACTATCAAAATTGGTTAAGAATGAGTTAGTCACTGGCTTATCAAAAATTTTTTTGAAAAAGACAGAATATGGTGCATGCCTAAAAGGAAAACAAACTAAATCATCTTTTAAATCTAAAAATGTAGTCACCACATCTAGACCACTGCAACTATTATGTATGGATCTGATAGGTCCATCTAGAGTAAAAAGCATTGGTGGAAATCTGTATGTTCTGGTGATTGTGGATGATTACTCTAGATTTACCTGGACCTTGTTTCATTCCTCCAAAAGTGAAACATTTGATGCATTTGTAACCTTAGCTAAGAAAATGCAAAATGAGAAAGGTATTTCTATTGTGTCTATCAGGTCTGATCATGGAGGAGAATTTGAAAATTCATGTTTTCTGGAGTACTGTGATGAACATGAAATTGATCAGTACTTCTTAGCACCAAGAACCCCTCAGCAAAATGGAGTGGTGGAAAGAAAGAATAGAACAATTGGAGAAATAGCAAGAGCAATGCTGAATGAAAAGGAACTCTCTCAAGTATTCTAGGCTGATGTAGTAAACACAGTAAGTTATATCATTAATAGAGCCTACATTAGACTAATTCTGGGGAAGACTCCTTATGACCTGTACAAAGGAAGGAAGCCAAACCTTTTACACCTGCATGTATTCGGCCGTAAGTGTTTCATTCACAACAATGAAAAGGAGAATTTGGGTAAGTTTGACGTCAAATCTGATGAAAGTATATTTCTTGGCTATTCTAGTAGAAGTAAAGCATATGGAGTTTTTAATAAAAAGACTAGATCAGTAGAGGAATCTGTGCATGTTGTGTTTATTGAAAATGAAACAGTTTCCAAGGATGTCATTGATGAAGATGATCTTATTTCTAACTTTAAGAACTTAGGTCTTTCTGAAGAAGGTAAAATTGAACCTCCAAAAATATCTAAATCTATTAACATAGAGAAAGATATTCAGGAGAAAGACTTTGAGGATGAGAATAATGAAGATATATCTCAAGAACTCCCTAAAACTTGGAGATATAAAAGGAATCATCCTGTTGAACAAGTAATTGAGGATGTTCAAGAGAAAGTTAAAACCAGAAAACAACTAAGGGATTAGATGATCAACTGTGCTTTTATTTCTCAAATTGAATCTAAGTGTGCTGAAAAAACCTTAACTAATGAATACTGGATTTTAGCTATGCAAGATGAATTAAATTAGTTTGAAAGAAATCAAGTTTGGGATTTAGTGCCTAGACCTAGAAATCACCCTATCATTGGCACTAAATGGGTCATGAGGAATAAACTTAATGAATCAGGAACAATAATTAGAAATAAAGCAAGACTGGTTGCCAAAGGATATAATTAAGAAGAATGTATTAATTTTGAGGAGACCTTTGCTCCAATTGCAAGATTGGAAGCAATTAAAATCCTATTAGCCTATGCATGCATGAAAAACACAATGTTATATCAAATGGATGTGAAAAGTGCTTTTCTAAATGGATATATTATGGAAGAGGTTTATGTAGATCAACCTCCAGGCTATGAGGACTCTACAAAATCAAACCATGTTTATAAACTAAAGAAATCTCTTTATAATTTAAAACAAGCTCCTAGAGCATGGTATGAAAGGCTAAGTAATTTTCTAACTGAAAAGGGGTTCAATAGAGAAAAAGTAGATACTACTTTGTTCATTAAGAAAGAAAATAAAGACTTACTTATTGCTCAAATTTATATTGATGATATTATATTTGGTGCCACTAATGAATCTCTTTGCAAGAACTTCTCTAAGCTGATGCAGGGTGAATTCAAAATGTCAATGATGGGTCAGCTTAACTTCTTCCTTGGATTGCAAATTAAGCAATGTGATGATGGTATCTTTCTCAATCAATCAAAATATCTAAAAGAAGTGCTGAAAAAGTTTGGCATGGAAAAAGTTAAGCTAATGGGAACTCTTATGGCTACTGCAACAAAGCTTGATATGGATGAAGGAGGAAAATTTTTTTACATAACTCAATATAGGAGAATGATTAGATCCCTGCTATACCTAACAGCTAGCAGACCTGACATCATGTTCAGTGTTTGTATGTGTGTAACGTTCCAATCAAGTCCAAAAGAAACCCATGCAACTGCTATGAAACTTATCTTTAGATATCTAATTGGAACATCACAGATAGGTCTTTGGTACCCAAAGGGAAATGAAGAAGATCTCATAGGATACACTGATGCTAATTTTGCTGGATCCAAAACTGACAGAAAAAGCACAAGTGGAACATGTCAATTCCTTGGAGGATCCTTGGTTTCATGGTTCAACAAGAAGCAAAATAGTGTGGCTCTGTCTACTGCAGGAGCAGAATATATTGCTGCTAGCAGCTGTTGTGCTCAAGTCATTTGGATGAAGCAGCAGCTTGAAGATATTGAGATTGAGATGAAGGAAATACCAATCATGTGTGACAACCAAAGTGCTATCAACATCACAAAGAATCCTGTCATGCATTCAAGGACAAAGTACATTGAAGTTAGGCATCACTTTATATGGGACCATGTTCTGAAAGGAAAAATCATATTAGAATACATCCCTACTAAGGATCAAGTTGTTGACATTCTGACAAAGCCCCTTCCAGAAGATAGACATTATAAAATCAAAAGAGAATTGGGTATGGTAAATCCCAATGAACTATATGTATGTCCTTATATACATCTAAATTAGAGTTTCTGATATTGAATCAATCCTAACTTTAGCATCTGAGTGAGTTTGATATGAGTTGCAGGTGCTCCTCACAAGTTCAAATGATAATAGAACCATACAATGGAGCTAATCAGGATGGCACAATCAAAAGATGAAAAAGAAAGCTAGAAATCTGAGCATCTGGATCTGATCTGTAAGTTCAAAAATTTAAAATTCGCATTTTAAATGATTATTAGATGAATTTCCATGATTAATTGTATTTTTGGAAGAGTCAGCATGCTTAACATTCGAATTTAGATGGCCATCAAACGAATTTCAGTTGGCTACACACGGTAACAGTACTCTTTTGACCTTCGAAATTCATCTGTTGAAGAATAGAAATTCGAATTTTCAGAAATAAAATGCCAATATTGTCTTTGTTCAACATGACTATTGTATGAATCTCTATTTCTCAAAATATGCATGTTGGAAATTCTTTACAAAATGTTGAAATTCAAATTTTTGAATCAAAATTTGTCTGTTGAAACATGCTCACATTATTGGATCTCTGAAAGATGAATTTTCATAAGTAAAATTCATCTGTTGCTTGTTTGGTTCATGATTGCTTATTGCCTGGTTCTTTTGAAGTTCGAACTTTGTTGAAACAAAGTTTGTCTGTTCATCTATTATTAACAAAACCAAGTCTCTATCAGATGAACTTCCAAAAGAAAATTCATCTGTTAGTAAGCCTTGTTGAATTGATTAACTTGTAACTGCTCGAAGTTCAAATTTTGGCCTCTCAAAATTCGTCTGTTCAGTGGTTATATACGTTAAAACTGAAGGTCATCCTCTAAACAGACGCAACCCTGTTCATCTCTCTCTCAAGTCTATTCAAATTCTCTCTTTAATTCCCATTAACTATGTTCGTGAATCTTCATTTCTCACCAATTAAACTTCTTTCCGCACCTTATAAACCCATTCTTAGCACCTTTCTGAATCATTCCTCTATGAGAATGGCGAGAGTCAAAAATCCAGAAGTTGGGAAGGGAGAGTCACGGCCAAAGAGGTCCGTGAAATCTCAATATACCTCCAAGGAGAGTGAAACTTAGAAAAGAAAAGGCAAATCTAGTAAGGCAACTCCTTCCAAGAGACAGAAAACAACTCCTAAAGCGGATTCAAAGAAATCTGCACCCTCTCCTTCAAAGAAAACTGACCCTACTATTTCTGCTGCTCCTGTCACTGCTGCTTCTTCTTCCTCCTCCAGCACCGAATTGGAGAATATCAGTTGACCACACTGCCATTGTGGAGCAATGCTCATATTCTGGGAGAATATACTACCAAATTTGTCAGCAAAAAGGTAATCAAGCCTCACTGCGTAAATTTGGAAGAATTATTGATTTCTAACTACTTTGATGCCGGGCTTTAGATGATAAGATATAAGAATTTGTTAGAAATACTAGAAAGATATGATGATGAGGTAGTCAAGACCTAGTATGCCTCTCTGCAATTCAATAGCAAGAAGAAGAAGTGGGAAGTAAATCTGAGATCAAGGACCATCTGGCTAACAGATGAGACCTTCAATGAGGTTTTAGAAATTCTAGGGCCAGATGGTTTGGAAATTGACATTACTACCTCAAGGTACATGGATGAAGCTAAAACTGCAGATGAAGAAGGAGGGCCTTTCCTGAACTACAAAGAAAGCACAATTCTGAGCACTTTGTTCAGAAGAAAAGAGAACAGGCCACCTCTAAGTTTGTTGAAGCCTACTGACCTCAGTGCTCAAGTCAGAATCCTATACTATATTGTGTCCAGGATTATCTTCAACAAATGAGGCAGTTTCAATCTGATTACAAAGGCTAAAGCACATGTGATGGCAACAATAATGCATAGGAAGCTTATCAACATAGGCCACATCATCCTCTAATGCATGATCAAGGCTAGAGATCAGAGGAAAGATTCTGCCTTTCCATATGCAGCAATAATCTCCAAGATACTTCAGTATGGCCAGATCCAACATCTTGAAAAAGGAAAAGGGAAGCCTATTGAAATCTTTAAGGAAGAAGAACTGCAAAGGATGGGAATAGAAAAGAAAGATGGACGATGGATTGGAAAGGGAGCTGGAAAAACTAAAGATCTTTTCTTTGATGAAGATGCCTCCCTGCAGCAAGAAGGAACCTCTGAGGCTGCTCCAAGATTCATACCTCAGCCTTCTCAGCCTGTTCCATCTCCATCTCAGTCTACTCAAGCTCAAATACCATCCACTCCATCTACTTGAGCAAAGCCAACCAAGATCACTGAGCTGTATGACAGTCTATCTGCACTCATACTTAGCATTAGAGATGAGCAAAATGCCAAGTTTGCTCATTGCAAGACCAGACACATCAGTTGGCAAAGAATATGAAAGTGGTTGCTAATGCATCTGAAGACATCAGGTGTGTCATTCCCTCCACGTCAGCTCCACCTCAGCCATGATTCTCTAAACCTATTATGTCTCATACTCCTGAGCCTCCAAGTCCTTTTGTACTAGCCTCCCCTGAACCTGATGATGCTGTACATGATACTGAGGCTGCTAGTACAATGACCACACCACGGGCCTCCAGTAATGAGGTGAGTCCTAGTCCTTCCTTGGACTATAGCATGGAGGAAGAGGCTCCTCAAGAACCAAGCTCCCATAAGCCCATTCCTGAAGATGCTCAAGATTCAATTCTCTCTTCTCAAGAATCTGAGCAAGTTGAGAAACTGGTGGTAGCCATCACCTCCTCACCAATAGTGCAAGCTGCCCTGAATGAAGAAAAGAGCATTGTGCCTTATGTAGACCTAGAAGCTATTGCTCAGGGTGCTCTTTTACAAGCTCAAAGATTAAGGCTTGAGGAAATGTTTCATCCTCCTATTCCCTTACCTACTTATGCTTTTGGTCTCTCAGAGGCACAAAGGGCTCAATTAACTATTACAAGGCAAGAGATGCAAGAACTTCTTGAACTCTCTGACGATGAGGATTCTAGTCCTGAAGCTTCGGGGTCTCTGCCAAAGCTTAATCTTGATCTTCCCTTTGTTTTTGTGCCTTTTCAAGCAATTCCAGTGTCTCAGATCCCTCCTCCTGCTGATTTTGTTCACTTCCTGATAATGCTAAAAAGGGGGAGAAATCATCCGAGCAAACTGAAAAACCTGTTGAGCCTTTTGGCAAGACCTACAGTAAAAAGTCCAAGTCCAAGAAGAAGTGATTAGAACTTAGGATTACTTGGTCCTTCTTGTAGTGATTGTTATATAAGAGGTTTGGCTTCCTTCCTTTGTACAGCTTATAAAGAGTCTTCCCAAGAATTGGTCTAATGTAAGCTCTATTTATGATGTAACTTGCTGTGTTTACTATATCAGCCCAGAATACTTGAGAGAGTTCCTTTTTATTCAGCATTGCTCTTTCCATCTCTTCAATTGTTCTGTTCTTCCTTTCCACCACTCCATTTTGTTGAGGAGTTCTTAGAGCTGAGAAGTTGTGATCAATTACATGCTCATCACAATACTCCAGGAAGTATGAATTTTCAAACTCTCCTTCATGATCAGACCTGATAGACACAATAGAAATACCTTTCTCATTTTGCACTTTCTTAGCTAAGGTTACAAATGCATCAAACGTATCACTTTTAGAAGAAAGAAACAATGTCCAGGTAAATCTAGAGTAATCATCCATAATTACAAGAACATATAGATTTTCACCAATGCTCTTAACTCTATATGGTTCTATCAAATCCATATGTAATAGTTGCAAAGGTCTAGATGTGGTAACTATGTTTTTAGATTTAAATGATGATTTAGTGTGTTTTCCTCTTAGGCACGCATCACATTCTTTATTTTTTTCAAAAGAAATTTTTGGTAGGCCAGTGACTAACTCATTTTTAACCATTTTTTATAGTTGGTTCATGCTAACATGTGCTAATCTTCTATGTCACAACCAACTATCATTATCCTAACTAATCAAATAGACAGAATCTAAGGGAGGAAGTTCATCAAGATCAATAGTATAGCAATTATCATCCCTTTGAGCCTTGAGGATTACCTTGTGATCACTTTTTCAAATGACCAGGCAAAACTTTGAGTCAAACAATACCCAATTTCCCTTGTCACATGTCTGACTCACACTTAGTAGATTGTAGTTGAGGCTAATTACAAATAGCACCTCTTCAATGGATGTTTCAAGATTCTTGCCCACAATGCCAATGCCAACTATTTTGACATATTGATCACCTCTAAAGGTCACCTTTCCTCCTTTATTGTCTCTAAGGGTGATGAACTTCTCCTTATCACCAGTCATATGGTTTGAGCAGACACTGTCCATATACAATTTATTGCTCTTTCTAGCTTTGAGACAAACCTGCAAGACAAAGTTCATATTTTCTTTTTAGGTACCCAAATTTTCTTGGGTCCTTTTCTGTCGGTAGTATTTTCCCTAGATATAGATGTACCTTTGGGAATCCATTTAACTTTCCTGTCAAGTCCATTTTTCTTTAAAGCACATGAACTAGAAATGTGTCCCTTCTTATTACAGAAGTGACAGGTGGTAAAGGGACTGCTGGATTGAGATGCAGGAAGAAAGCAATGCAGATAATATTTTTATTTTACATGCTTTGGTTGATCACAGGATTCAATATATTATGAAACATGATCTTTCTTTTTACTGCCACTAGCATGCACAAAATGTCTCATATACACATTTTGATTTTTCTTCCTAATCTTTTCTTTTACTGCACAAGGGTTATAGCCAAGTCCAGCATTTCCCTGTGTTATTCTCTAACTTCCCATTAAAGCAAATAATATGTCTTTTCCTTTAGTAAGTCTAGACATGCTTTTCACCAGATAGTCATTGGTTTGCTTTAATTCAATGCATGATTTACATCAAGCAGATTCAACAATATGCTGATAAGCAGTTTCAGAGATGTTATGCTGGGATTCTAACTTGTTAATCTTTCTTTTAGCTTGTTTGAGTTCTTTGGCAGTCTTAATGAACTCATTATGCAATTCATGAAATGCATCTAGTAATTCAGAATAGGAAGGTTCAGATTCATATACCTCATCTTCCTTATCACTATTGGATGGGATTTCAGCTTCTGCAGATGCAAGTGCCATCAGACAGATGTTGGCAATCTCATCTTCATCATCATCTTCTTCTTCTGAGCTGTTGCCCCAGATTGATGAGATGTACACTCTTTTCTTCTTGTCTTTGTTTGCAACTTTCTTTTCTTTCTCTTGCTTCTTAAGGAATTGTGGACAATCTTATTTGATATGTCCCTGCTTCTTACACTCGTAGCAAGTGACAGGTTCTTTTCCTTCTCTCTTACTATCTCTAGCTGCTCCTTTCTTGAAGAATTTCTTTTTTCTCTTCTTGTTGTAAAATCTTCAAAATTTTCTGACTATCATAGCCAGAGTTTCTTCATCTAGCTCATCTCTATCATCAGATTCTTCTTCTTTCTCCTCACCAGCTTTCAGAGCAAGACCTTTCTTCTTTTTGTCTTGTCCTGCCTCCTTGAGAGCCTTCATCTTTCCTTCATATTCTTCAAGGCTACCGAATAGGGCTGTGACAGATGCCGTTTATTCTCCTCTGGCTTCCTCTATTGCTATTACTTTGAGTTGCCATTCCAGAGGAAGAGCTGTGAGGATCTTTCTGACCTTTTTCTGTCTAAGTGTACTCCTTGTTAAGACTTTTCAATTGATTCACAATGAGGGTGAATCTCTTTTGCAGTTCTTTGACACTTTCTCCTTCAACCATTCTGAAGCTCTATTATTCTCCTATGCAGGAGTTCAATTTATTTTCTCTAACTCCAGTGGTTCCTTCATGAGCAATTTCAAGGGTGTCCCACATATCCTTGGCTGTGGAGCATTTTGAGACCTTGTAGAATTCGTCTTGATTCAATACACTGACCAGACAATGTTTTGCTTTGAAGTTCAGCAAGACTCTTCTCCTATCTTCCTTGTTCCATTAGGCCTCTGGCTTCTCTCTGTACTTCCCATTATCCTGTAATGTCATTAGGACAAAATCTCCCTTCTGAATAACAGACCATATGTTTAGATCAATGGACTGGAGATAGATTTGCATTCTCATCTTCCAGTATCCATAGTGCTTTCCACTGAAGTCAGGTGGTCTATTTGTATTGTTTTCCTCTGGTAGTATACTCTCTCTACAGCCAGCCATTGTTCTTCCCGAACTGTTAAATCCTTTGTTTGGGAATATGGGCTCTGATACCACTTGTTAGATATGCTGGCTTCCCAAGATAGGGGGTGAATTGGGAAGATTAAAATTTTCTGCAAAATATCAATAAAGTGAAGAAAGCAAAGGTGACAGTAAAACAGAGTATAAATGAATAACAAGTAAAAGTAGTAATAGAGAAGGGAAGACATAGATGTTTATCTTGGTTCAGTCTCTCAATCTTGACCTACGTCCAGTCCTCAAGTCATCACTTGAGATTTTTCACTATCTTACAAGAATTCAGTGGGCTTCTTGCAAATGCTACAGTACAGCTTTGATACTCTATTTTTAGAGCTCACACTTTCTCTCTTTGAACTCTAGCTAAATGCTTCCCCAATCCCTTGTGATATCCCCTCACAAGAAAATCTTTCTTCCAGATGAAGATAAGATTATTTACAATGGATAAACTCTCTTAATCAGAGTGTATATGAAAGTTGGAGTACAAAGAATGAAGTATGTGGGAGTAAGAGACTTTTAGTTGATAATTTGGCAGAGTTTCAGTATATACAAAGTTAAAATCGTTACCCACAACTTCAAATGATGTTGTATTTATAGATTTAGGTCTTAACTATACGTTAGAGATAAAATCTATCCGTTAGAGAAGTTACCCAATGGTTACTCTAAAAAACTATCTATTCACCAACCGCATTTAATACTCCTGACACTCAAAGTTCGAATTTTAGTTGGTCAACAGACGAATCTCGCAGAGACCAAAAGCTAAAGACTTCAACATTTGAACATTCGAAGTTCATCTGTCCTGAAGTAAAGTTTGAATTTTGATCTTTGAAAAATGTTTCTCTGTTGAAACATACGAATTTTCAAGTTTAAAATTCTTCTGGAAAGTATGAACAGTTATTCCAATTTGCTACAGTGCCTTTGAAATTCAAATTTTGAAACCCAAAATTCATCTGTCAGTGGGCTGTTCAATAAGGCACAATAGTTTATCTATTCGAAATTCGAATTTTCAAAATGTAAAGTTCGTCTGTCAGAGAGGCATCTTTTTAAACTTACTTCAAAGTTCGAATTTCTGAATACTATCATTTGTATGTCAACATATCATCATAATAGACTCACAAGCTTTGTTTCTGAAATTTGAATTTTCATGTTCAAAGTTCGTCTGTCAGTGAGCCATTTTGATGTTCTTTCAAAACTTAGTTTTCAGATGAACTTTGACATATCCTCAGACGAATTTTTCATTTTTCATAAGTTGTATTTTGACATACGAATTTTAGTATTAAAAAATTTGAACTTTGAACTAAGTCTGATAAGAGCTCTCTCTGACAGATGAACTTTGGCTTTTGAAAATTCGAATTTTGAAAAGATGAACTATTGTGCCTTATTGAGCTGCCCACTGACAAACGAATTTTGGGTACCAAAATTCGAACTTCAAAGGCACTGTAGCAATATGAAACAACTTTTCACACTTACCAGAAGAACTTTAAACTTGAAAATTCATATGTTCCGATATAGAAATATTTGTCAAAGTTGAAAATTCGAAGTTTGCTTTAAGAATAGACGAACTTTGAAGTTCAACGTTAAAGTCTTTAGCTTTTGGTCTCTGTGAAATTCGTCTGTTGACCCACCAAAATTCGAACTTTGAGTGTCAGACGCATTAAATGCGGTTGGTGAACAAATAGTTTTTCAGAGTAACCATTGGGTAATGTCTATAACGGCTAGATCGTGTCTCTAACATATAGTTAAAACATAAATCTATAAATAGAATTTCATTTGAAGATGTGGGTAATGATTTTACATTGTATATACAAAAACTCTGTCAAATTCTTAAGTTAAATTCTCTTACTCTCACATACATCATTTTCTATACTTTAACTCTCATGTATACTCTTAATTAGAGAGTTCAATTACTGTAATCAATCTTATCTTCATCTGGAAGAAAGATTTTCTTGTGAGGGGATATCACAAGGGATTTGAGAAGCACTTAGTTAGAGTGCAAAGAGTGAGATTGTAATCTCTAAGAACAGGGCATTAAATTATACTGAGGCAATTGCAAGAAGCCCACTGAATTCTTGCAAGATAGTGGAAAATCTCAAGTGGTGATTTGAGGATTGAACGTAGGTCAAGATAAAGAGACTAAACCAAGATAAACATCTGTGTCTTCTCTTCTTATATACTGCTCTTACCTTGTTATTCCTTTACACTCTGTTTGTACTGTCACTTTTGCATTCATCACTTTCTTCACTTTTGCAGAAAATTTTAATCTTCCCAATTCACCCGTCTCTTGGGAAGCCAGCATATCTAACAGTAGTTACATCTAATTATGCAAGCATATTATCATAACATCTCATAAAATCATCCATGGTAATCATAAGATCATAAATTCATATTATGCCATAGAATTTCATAAAAATTTTGGCATGGTAACACCTTAGAAAATGGACATCCTAAGGTTATAAAACCCTTCAAACAACTAGCCAACAATGCAAATTCATCACAAAGTATCCAAACAAATATACAGCATATTTATAGAATCATGAAAATCAAGCATGATAACATTAGGCATAAATGGGAAAATAACTACCTTCTTGCTTTCCAATGATCTCCAAACTTTGTGGACACTTCCATTGATCTTGAAACACTTCTTGGAACCTTATTACATCATAAAATAAGGTCTTAAGTCATTGATTGCATGACATCCTTTTAGACCCAAGGAATCCATTTTTAGGGTAAAAAAGTTGAAATTCTCTTTCCTTTCACAAACCCTAAATAGCAGAAAAATAGAGAAAATTGTAGAAAAATAATAACTCATCAATCTTTGAAACCAATGCCATAATCTTGCATCTTGTGACATATGCTTCACTTTTTATGGATTGGTTTCTTCACGGCACAATTTTCTCTCTCTACTCTCTCTCTCTAGGTTAGAAATTTCAGTGGTAAAATGGAGATAAATAATCCATGAAGCTTCACAAAACTTAGACATAACCAAGATAGTAACCAAAGAAGCTTGCCTTGGAAGTTTGGAACCCAACCAAGTCCTATAGCCTTCTCTTTTCTCCTTCTCTTTTCCACATTTTCTCTCCCTCTTCTTCCACTGGTTCAGCATGAAATGGGTTGAAGAAGATGAAGCTTTATGACTTAATAGGGTGTTTAAGTAATAAATTAAGTTAATTAACTTTATCTTTGACTTTATTACTTTTTCTTCTTAAAAAAGCTTCTTGAAAATTCCACTTGTGTCCAAACCTGCAATCCAATGTTATTCACACCCTTTTTGGCCAAAAAATTACTTCATAAAGTTTAATGGAATAAAATACTCTTTACCGATTGAATTTACCTGTACCGATTGAGTATTTTTACCAAAATTGTCCTTAAATTAGTACAGGATTATCCAACAATTACTTTTAGTCCAAAATCATTATCTAGACCCAAAATATATTTTATTAAGGTTCAATTACTGTCCTTGAATTAATACTGTCTTTTCCTGCCGTCTAAACTAACCTTTATCAAGTAAAATATTAATATTAGACCATAATTACTCAATAAATATTATTTTGATCTTAATAGATTCCTTACTATATTCCATTGGGCTTAGCTCATTAAAAACTACATTTTGACTATAATTTTTCATATTTTCAAAAATACCTTTAACTCAAGGCAATTTATTATTTTTGAAATTTTTTGGTCATTAGCTGTAATTTTTCCCAAACTTTCTTTCATTTCCTCTTCACGTGAATTTCTCCATTCAGAGAGTAAATTGTAAATATTCTTGATTCTTAGGGCCAAAATATAATTTTCTTATTTTTCTACTTAACTAGAAAAAATGACTTTTTAACCCTTCTTCAAGTTTAACGATATCTCTCCATTTTTTCTAATTCCTTTTATATTTTACCATATCAATTTTTTCATTTTTGGGCCTTAAATGCATTATTCACATTTTTCTTCTAATTTGAAAAATGACCATTTTGCCCCTAATCGGGTGAAAATGTAATTATTTATTCTTTTGGGCACTTTCTTGTAATTTTTCCCAAAGACTAATTTTTTATTATTTCTTTTTTACATTATTCACAATAACTTCAAATTGATCTATCTCTTAACCTGGACCTCCCGGGAACGCAATACTTATACCGTTGCGCTCAACTTGGAGTGAGCTTTCATTTAAGTAGTATATTACATATTTTCCAGATTAAGTTCTGGAATTAATTTCTGCTAAAGACCTTATGAAAAATTAATTCCAATTAAGGATCAAATATAACTTCTTCAGAAAATTAGATGAGAAATTAATTTATTCTAAAACCCAATTCTATCTAACATTTTCGTCTCACTTCGTTTCTTATCTTTTATTCATTTTATAACATCCCATAAAAATAGGAATATTACACTTACCTCATGCCTTAAACATCATAAATACATTGCTATCTTTCCATTACAGAGGTATTGAATCTTTATCCAATTTCTTTAATTCATTTATCAATTTTCTTGTTCATTCTTAACATTCTTCCGCAAGCATTTCTCAGTTTGAGTAGTTAGCATAATATTAGACTAAATCTCAGCACATGGAACATTTCAGGGGTAGGCAAGATTAGCATCTTATTCTAACAATCTAGGAGGAAATTACTGACAAAAGCTAGTTCATGCCAATGCTTACATCATTGTCAAGGAAAGGCATACAAATCACATTCACTGTGGTGCCATGGTGCTTCAATATTTATTTGTACTGGCAATGGAGATCATGGCCCTGCTTCTAGTGAAAACATTCACTTGTAAATTATAATAATAACCTCTAGACCCAACCTCTTAGCATTGTTGTAAAAGAATGTCTTGCATCTGCATCATATCCTTACTGAGATTAGGTGACTTACAGCTTCATATTGGGATAGTATAATGACTATCTCTTATGCTTGGGGTTTGGTATTGGCCATCTCCATAGTATCTTCACTGCTTTCTATACTTGGAGCATCATTTTATCTTATTAGACATAGTTGTCAGCCATAAGCCTTTCCGCATTTGAACAAAGCTAGCTTGCTTTGTCTACCTCCTCTACTTTTTTGCCTTATCTCTTAAATTCCATGTTATTCCAAGGCGTTTTACCCTTACCCTTACTTTCTTTTCCTTACTCCGAATTTCCTTATCATCATTAGCTAGAGGTGTTGGACCATACTTGTAATTCAGACTATTTCAGTGATCTTGCTTATTTCGATCAATGAATAGGAAGTTTCAATTTGCATCGGGCATCTTTTCTTTAACTACTTACTTTAAGCCTCTTTTAAGCTTTTTTATCTTTTCTCATTCTCATCGTACTACTGGAAATGCATCAAATGTCAAGCCAGTTGGTTGTACCCTACTATACATTTATTGACATACTCATTCTTATTCCAGTGGATCATTATAAATTCTACTTCCTTCGGTTAGTTTTATTTTTCAACATACATGTTACCATTAAAGTCTTTAAACTACATTGATCGACTCTATTAAACTACTTCAAACTACTTAGAAACGCAAGTTTAAGGTGGTAAAATATTACCTTTGATTTTGTTTCTCAAGCTTTCAACCTTTGCCTTCTCTTTCCTCTTCTCTTTTCTCTCTTTTTCATCTCCTTTCTCTACATGCTTGGCTTCTTATTCTGCAAACTTTGGACCTCCAACCCACAACCCACTTAACCACACACTTAGAGGAAAGATATTTGATGGATGAATAGAAGAGTTGGGTTACTTGACAAATCTTGGTTTGTTTTAATGAAAATTTTCACTTTAATCAAACAAATTAGTTCCCTCCTTGTCTTTGCAGTTGTGACCACGCCATTTGAGAGAATTTTTAGCCAAAAATTGATTCATAAATTTTACTAGTCCAAAATAACCTTTACTAATAAAATTTATCCATATTGATTAAATATTTTTTGCCGTATTTATCACTTTAATTAGTACAAGATTATTTTAAATTCAATTTTGGACTAAATTTAGCATTTTGATCCCCAAATATATGTGAGAATCCACATCCAATTCTCTTCACCCGTGTACTTTTATGGAGCTCACGAACTTATTTTTTGGATTAAAAATTACTTTCAACCATAAATTGGAATTATAAATTCATATGAATTCAATCAGCTTTTAAGCAGTATTCCATTGAGTTCGTCTCGTTGAGAGCTTTGTTCTGATAAGATTTCTAAAAATTTTGACATTGCCCTTAATTCGGGTAAAATATAATTTTTAATTCTTTTGGGCTTTTCTCAAAATTTTCCTAGGGACTTAATTGCAATAATTTTTTCCTTTTGAGGATTAATTTGTAAATAATTGTTCTCCCGGGAAAAAGAATAAAATTTTCACATTTCATTTTCATCTAGAAAATGATTGTTTTGCCTTGAACTGAGTAAAAATACAAATACTTATTTGTTTGGGTACTTTCTCATAATTTTTCCTACGAAATAAACTTCAAATAATTCTTTTTTTAACTTCTCATATAATCTACCTTTCAATCTCGATCTTCTAATTACGTAATACTTATACTGTTATACTCAATTCAACACATGTTTCAATTAAATAATTATATTGCATATTTTGTAGCTCAATTCTGGAATTAATTTCTACTAAGCATTTTATGAAATAAAGACCAAACATAATTTCTTCTAAGAATCATATAGAAAATTAATTCTATTTAAGGATAATATTACCATCTCACTTCCTTTTCTATCATTTTAGGCATCTCTTGCCATGTTTCCTACTTCTTTACATATACCATGGCATTCTTTATACAATTTTAAAAGTTACATGAAGTCTATTAATTATTTTCTTTCAGATAGGAATACTTGAATCTGACAACACTACACATGTCTTGGCTCATATGTTGTTGACATCCTGAACTTTCTAACAAATTAAAAGTTTGGTCTTTTATTTCTCTCAACCTTGCCTACTTGAATTCCCTTGTGGGTATTTCTGATTAAAAAATAACCTTTCCTCATTGGACTTGAATGGTCCATTTCCTGTTCCGGCTTCTACTAAGCATGCGTGATTTATTTCATGCTTTTGAAGATTTACTTTTGATTTCTTCATAAAGAATCAAACTTGATGGATCTTATCTTTCTTATCAGGTGCGTGATTATATTCATGTTGATGATTTAGCAAATGGGCATATTGATGCATTGTGTAAACTAGATGATTCTAATATACGTATCCCTCTAATTTATCATTATCTTCCTGTTCACTTATTTATTCAGTGTGTTTGTTCCAGTAAGTTCTCAAGCAGTAATGTTATCCCAGGAACAACATGCTTTGAGAACAATACATTGCTTGGGAAATTGATTTTCCTTTTAAAATTCCAGTCCTATTAGACTAATACCCTCTCAATTATATCTTATTATTACGTTGAATAAATTTACTTTGCAGAAAATCCCACTTGTGATGGCTGGCCAGAGACTGGGTGATGCTGAAATTATTTATGCATCAACAGAGAAAGCAAAAAGGGAACTTAATTGGAAGTGAGTATTATTTACTTTGAATAGTTTTCAAACACTTGCTTAGGATTTTTTTATTTAAAACATTCTGAATAATCTCGTAAAAGCTCTCCACCATATTTTTATTTAAAATATGGCATTGATGATACGTGCCGTGATCAGTGGAATTGGGCCAGCAAAAACCCTTATGGCTAGCAATCACAGGACTCCTCCAATTAATCTAATTCCTATTACTGCGAGATAAGTTAATAATCTCTTTACGAGCCCACACCGTAGGCCTTGTGAATTTATTTAGTTTTCTAAAAGCTCATTTAGTGATTTTAAATTGTAAAATAATTCTAAAAGGCCACACCGTACATTTTTTTTTTGGCATAAAACATTTATTTAATATTTTATCGCTCCAATAAGCGAAGTTTTATTTTTATTTTTTTTGAAGGGAAATATGTAGGCTGAAGGCCTTTTTTTTTCTTTCGCATATTTTTAAGTCAGCCGAAGGCCCACAAATGTTATGTTCATCTTTTTAGTATAGTGCAAGGTGAAGGCCTTAGAAATGGTGTGTAATCTGTTTACTAAATGGTCCATTATGGTAGGCAAAGTGTTGTATTTATTTATTTGCCAGCCAGAATGCAAAGTGTTTCTTTTGGAACTAAGCAAGTTTAGGTGAGTTAAATTTATATTAACAAATACCATTATTGGAAAAGAAGTCATATAAGTCATATTTATTAATATGTATTTTCTTCAGTACAAAATATAAGTTTTTTTAAATTTTTTTCATCTAAAATATAAATCTAATTTAATAATTTTTAAGGTATTAAATATTTTTTTATTTATAATTAAATATAAAAAAAAATAATACATTGTATTAGAAAAAGAGGTTATTGGAAAATTTGGCAGCTCCTCGTCGTTGAAGCAGAAGCGCGGCACGACGTCGTTACCAGCGTTGGTTGAGTTTGCGAGATCAACGAGTTGGGGATGGAGACGTCTTAACGCATTTCGCCATCAACCATTTCCTTCCCATTCTCAGGATCTTTTCGATCTGCATTGTTCGGGCAGGGGATCTGCATGCTCAGCAATCACCTCTGATCTTCACTTCTTCGTACATCTTTCTCTTTGATTCTCAGTTCCTTCCGAATTTTCGTCTTTATTGTTTTTACATGCTTTCTAAAGTGATTGTAAGTCTCCTGTGTTGAATAGACGGACCTTTTATTGTGACAATTTTTTGCGTGATTTTCTTACTATTTCAACTCATACGATGGGGATAGATCTTCGAGATTTTGGGGCTTCTCTACGATTTATCTCCAACATTAGAGTACTTTCCCTCTCACATTGTCATTTATTATTTCCCGTTGACGATTCAAGTGGTTCTGGCTTATCAGTCTCACTGGAGTTTTATAATGGATAAAGAAATTTGTTTTCGTTTTGTGTAAGAGGGAAATTTTTTCTTCCTGGAATTTAATGCTTTGAAAATAATATCAGATAAATAGATATTTTAAAGCTTCTAGATTTGAACAAGTCACTGTTGTTGCTATTCCTTGGTTTATAAAGTTTTCAAACCAATTCCATCTTGGGATGCTAAAACTGAAAGAAAATATTGCCTTTGTGCTGTTCTTGTCTTCTTGAAGCAACCACCTAATCAAAATGGATACTTTTCTGGATTTTCTATGCTGTAAGGAGAAATGGTGATCGTCACTGGTAGTCAAATTTTTTTTTTTGGGGGGACAGGGCTAGTTGCATTGCTTGCAGAAAATGTGGTCCAGGTACCAAAATGTTCTTTCTGTACTGGATTCTGGTTATGGCCGGATCTCAACCTTTATCTTGTTAGGTTTTCTTATTGTTATGTGAATATTAGGGTTTCATCTAACACGTTGCATCTATTGAGCATCAATGCGTTTGAATTCTGAAAAGAAAATTTTCCTGGGATTTGGACATTTTTGTGATTACGCATGAGAAATTTGACATGTCTTGTTATTGTATTTTCCCTTTGATGTACGTTCACACAGTTGATGACATGCCACGTATTAGAATCTAGATTGTGCAGAGCAATTGAAATATGTTCTTATTTCTGAAGCATATTATTCTTGAAATGGTTAATCATTGATGATAAGAAATTTTATTATCTATTAGCTATGCATTGACTTACATTCTGATTGGTTAAGTATTGATTGATTATTTTGCCCTCTTGGATTTTGTCGGAATTTTTTTGAAGACAGTGAGAAGGAAGGAAGCAGGGAAACTATAGTGTGTTATGCATGGCTTCTGAGAGGGAATACTTTGACCTCTCAGGACCCTTACATCTAACTTCTGTTGACTGGTATGACCCATTAAAAAATCCCTCACGTTAAATATTTACGTATTTTCTGCAGAGTTAGATTATTTTGTTTAATCATCGTTGTGTGATGTTTGTGTCTGTAGCCTTGAATCTAGATAATTTTATGTGTTCTTGTGTGATATGGCGAAAGTCAGTCATGTCATGTCCGTAACCTTGTGTTTACAATATAGGATATATCATGCAATACGTTTGATGTATTTTAACTTGAAGAACTACTGTTTTTCTTCTCCTGGTATTACGCAAGTATTCACATAAGCTTAGTACATTTAAGTTATTCTTTTCGGACATATATTGACTAGATCACTAAGATGATTTTGATTTGTAAAAATTGTTTCTGAGGATTTGCATGTATTGGAATTACAATGATTCTGAATAATTTTCTTAATCATCAGGCATAATGTAGTTGTTCTATGATATTGCAATAATTCTGAATAATTTGCTTAATATCCAGGGACAATGCCAATAATCGGATGTCAATTGCTGCTAGTTTGGTCCAAGGTGTTTACATTCTAGAAAGGGATAGGCAAGAAAGACGTGAAGGTCCCAATGCTCTTGCACCTCCTTGGTGGGCATTCTTTAACTTTAAGCTGTTACGTCCTCTTGTAGATGATGTTGATTCTTCCATCTTTGGTGCGATCTATGAGTTCAATCCTCCATCATCTCAGAGTAATGACATTTTACACAGAGGAAGTCCGCGTTATGTGATTGCCTTCCGTGGTACTCTAACCAAGACAGACTCAGTTTCTCGTGACATTGAATTAGATATCCACTTGGTCCGAAATGGACTTCATCAGACATCTCGTGCTGAGATAGCTATCCAAACTGTGCGTAACATGGTAGCTGCTGCAGGTGGTTCAAATATCTGGTTGGCTGGTCACTCCCTGGGATCAGCCATGGCAATGCTTTGTGGGAAAACAATGGCCAAGACTGGCATTTTTCTTGAATCTCTTTTTTTCAATCCACCATACGTTGCTGCTCCAATTGAGAGAATTAAGGATAAGAAATTGAAACACGGCATTCGATTTGTTGGCAGTGTGATAACAGCTGGACTCTCCATTGCAATGAAGGTTAAGCAGCAGAAGAATTTGTCCTTTGATCATTTTGCTGCTTTGTCTGCCTGGGTCCCATGTTTATTTGTGAATCCATCCGACCACATTTGCTCAGAGTACATTGGATATTTTGAGCATAGAAAAAAAATGGAAGAGATTGGAGCTGGAAGCATCGAAAGGTTAGCATCTCAAAACTCACTTACTGGTTTACTGATGAATGCATCTGGAAGGGAATCTTCGGAACCCTTGCACATTGTTCCTTCGGCATCTTTGACGGTTAATGTAACTCCTTCACGGGATTTCAAAGAAGCCCATGGGATTCATCAATGGTGGAGACCTGATTTGCACCTGGAATACAGGCCTTATAAATACTAGTTCGTGTAGACTTATGGTAATATATTGGCTGAAGACTGAACTATATTTTTGCTGAAATTTTGGTTTTGCACGTGAAGACTGATGAGATTTATCTTTAGGTTGATGTGTAAAGCCAACCTCTGAAGGTGTTGCAATAAACACTGGCTACAACTTTAGCCTTGGCAGAGCAGCATCATGGTTTCCAGCTCAAAGCAGTATGTCTCAAATTGATTGCAGCCAGTGGGGTTTGTAATCATGATCTAATATATCATGTCATGGTAACAGAGACAGGAAGTTAAATCTGTTGTTGACAGTTAATGCTTGTCAATATTATGCCCAGCGGTTTTGTTTTTTTTGGGCCATTATGCCTGGTTTGAAGTCGAACAACAAGATGCCAAGCTGTTGTAATTTATTTGCTATTTTTGTAAAGAGTGTTTGGTCTAATGTATTTTTCCAGTCTAATACTTAATTTTAAGAACAGAGTTATCCTTATCCATCAAATTTGATCCTGTCTATTTGGATCATATGGCAAAAATATGTTGAGGATTCGGATGTAATGAACATTGGATTCATGTAGACATTGAAAGATATGTGGCCATGAAATAGGGGCTGAGCCAAAGTAGAATTTTGGCTTCAGTATATGTTTTTACAAGATTTGGTTTTACCAGATGGAGTAATTGTTGGTAGTTTGTTTGGTCCAAACACATCTTATTCATCTTAACACTAAAGCGGCCTAGTTTATAAGAAAGACGTTTTCGATGTAATCATTGGTGCTGAGTTTGGTTTTCTTTATTATTATCATCATTATTAATATTTGCATGTGCACATGATATCCTAAGTCTACCTTATTTCAACTGAAGAATTTATTGAAACTCTAATTAATTCGAATCAAGTCAAACAGAACCCTTTTGGATAATAAAATTTACCACAAAGGGTTTAATATGATTGTATTTTCAGGTTTTAACAAGACCTTTGATTAAAATGGTATAACCCCCGTCCCATTTAAATCAAATGCTCATAGGTTTCATTACAAAGGCCTTTCAAGATGCTGCTAATCCATTTATGTTGGCATGAGTCAATTACAATGAAGTGTAAGTGGGGGAAAAAAGTAGTCTTTTTTCTGTCATATTTTGAATGTTCTAACTGTAGTGTGATGTTCGCATTTAGAGATGGTTATGTTTGCATGAAATAGAAAAACGTTTGACAATGTCTAGTTCTTCCTACCAATTGCTACATAATTTTACCCACTCCTAATACATATTTAAAAATGACAACGAAGACTGAGCACCCCTCCAGGGCCTCGCAAAAGGAAGACATAATGCTTCTCAAAAGAAAGAACTATTATTTCCACGTTAACCATAGATGCAGGCTATGAAACATATCCCAATCTGGCTGCATAAATTCACCAAGGAAGATGATGTTGTAAGCAACTGATGCTATGTGAATTGTATAGGATGCTGGATCTCTTGGCCAAAAATCGTCTGATGCCCTAATTACTGCTGATTTCGCCTTTTCAAAGCCAATTGCTGCGGTTCTTTCAAACCTGACAACAGCAAAAACTGGCTGGGCTTATTCTGCTAAAAGAGAAGACAGGATAATGGATTATCACTTGAACGTAGGGAAAACACCATAAAGAAATTATTGCGTATTTACAAAGGAGCCCATCAGCCACTTGGCTTATGGCTAATTTATTATCTCATGGATCAACAAAACAATTTTCAACTGTTGAGATAGGCTGTGCCTCAAACAAAATACAGCTGTGAGACTTCACTTCATAAGCAAACAATCCCAGGGTTTGCTCAGGGATAGGGACAGATTCACCATTGGTCGAGAAAAACCCAGGAAATGGAAGAGATGTATCAACTAAACGGCACCATAACATCCCTTCCGGAGGTGGGCGTAAGACTATAGTTTCCGAATCATCACCAGCATTGAAAGCGACAAATAAATCCCCTGTAGATAAATTTGAATTTTCGGAGCTCAATAGGAACGGGCCTCTTTCAGACTTCAAGGTCATGGCCAAAAACTTGCAAGATGGGTCATCCCATTTAGGTGGAGCTAGATCATTTCCACGCCATTCAATGCTTTCTTCTTTCAAGAATCTACGTCTCTGGAAAAGATCACTTCGCCTACTTCTAAGTGTACTCAAAAATAAAATGAATTGTGAGGTTTGCTTACCAAAACCTGTATTTAATGCACTCCAATCTAAAGGCTTTCTATCTCCATAGGCAGGAGAACCCCCACAAGACAGACCACACTCATCTCCCATGTTCAGAACAGGTACTCCTAATGACATAAACAAGATGAAGATGAAGTTACGAACTTGTTTAAGTCTTCTTTCAAGGACAGTTATGTTATGTGTAGGCCCTTCTTCACCACAGTTCCAACTTAATTCTGAAGCTAGTTCACCGCTGCTGAAGCTAACCAAGTCCACAAGGGAAAGTCCAAAATTCCTAGCAATGTAATTAAAAGAAAATGCTGGGCCTCGTCCATCTGAAAACAAGTCCCCACTCCCACAAAGTCTTGTAGCAAGGTTGCTAATAAGACCTTCACCCCTCAAAAAATTCCTCACATCGTTACAGAAATTAGTATTCATTTCTGCCCATCTTATCCAATGAGGAAAACGAGTTTGCCTTACAACCATATCATAGGGATCCCAGTAATCTGCGATGATCTTGCTCTTCGATAGTAATGGATCAAAAGTAATTGCTTCAACCAATGGTGGTCGAGACAAGTGTTCTCCATGAAACCCCCTCAACAGATGTGAAGCATTTATGAAAGAGAAGCCATCAATGTGAAACTCGGTCAACCAATGCCGAAGGCTATCCAGGATCAATTGTTGCACTATTGGATAGTTACAATTCATGGTACTCTGTATCTTCGAATCACCAACTCCATTTGCATAGTAGTAGGATGGGTCATCAATTCCTTGCAGTGCTCCCGCCTCAGCAGTATGGGTCAAAACCACTTCCATAAGAACTTCAATGCCATTAGCATGCAAATATTTCACCATCTCTTTCATAGAGTTGATTGTAGACACAGGACCACCAGATGGTCCATAAATATGGATTGGGGAAAAGAAGTGACAAGGAAAATATGGTCCTTTTTGTTCATCAAATGTGAAGACTGGCTCCAAAAGAATTGCATTAATGCCAAGGTCTTTAAAATGCTGCACCTTCTCAGCGACACCAGCAAAGGTCCCAGCTAAGTCGGAAGGTAGTTGGCTGGACTTATGCTGAGTAAAGTGTTCAACGTTCAATCTATAGACCACTAATTTTTCAATTGGTAAATTTGGATGAAAATCATCACCCCAATCAAAATCAGGCTCCTTGCACAACCTTCCAAGAAACTTGGCAATTAAACCTGATTCATAACCATTAGGATAAGAATTCCCAATAATCTTTGCATATGGGTCTAGAACAACATACTCATCATAATTATCATCCTTGTTTTGCTGAATATGAGCCCCTCTACAACGATAACCATAGCTCACAAATGTCCAGGCACTTTCAAACGAAATATGCCATATATCACCAGAGCGATTGACGTAAGGATCTAGATCAAGCTCTAAAGCAGGTTTCTCAAGACTTGTATCATCATACAAGCATAAAACCATACCTTTGGCTTGCCTTGAGAAAATAGCAAAATTCATAGAACCATCAGGAGAAAAAGAGAGACCTAGAGGAGCTGGATGCCCCGGAAGAGAACCAACAGGTACACAGTAATTTGTTTTCCTATGACTTCTAATATCAGAGGCACTTGACTCGGCATTTAATGATGATCTCAGGATAAATGAGAAATAAAAGGGAACTTGTTTTGTATCAAATTCCAATTCAATTGTAAACTTGCCTGACAATAACTGTTGGAATGGGCTCAGATTCATTCCTGTTGCGGTATCTATAGTTGAATTTTTGACATCTGGTAGCTCAAAACATGATGAATTGGCCCTGTACACACCCCAACACAAAACTAGTCCTTCATCATGTAATTGTAAGGAAGAGACCTCAATATACACAAAATATTTGACATTTTTCTTGATAACGTAAGCTTTCACCTGACCACCAATTTCTGTCCTAAACAAATAACTCAATGCCCTTCTAAGATCTTCAACTTCAGTAAACGCAGTGACTTGCTCCTGATTTTCCTCGATGGATATTCGCGATGTAGCATATAATTTTGAAGTGAAATTCTGGCAAGAAGGGCCAGCGATACTTTGCATTCCTGGACGAACTAACTTTTTTTCCGTATCTGACTTCTCAAATCTAGACAACTTACTTCCATATTTACAATGATTTAATTGGGATGCTTCAATGGCCTTTGGCTTTTGAAGGCATGCTTGAATTGAAAATGATAGAGGAAGATTCGCCATTTTTAGGAAGCTTTTAGCTTTTGGTAATAGGAGTAACACCAGCGACGACAACAAACTGTGGCTGAGAGGACAACGGAAGAAGTGGAGAACAGAAGTACAGAACGCAGGTTGCAGATTAAAACAAATAATAAACAGAAACGACGCAGAACCTGATAAGAACTCAGCGAAGATGGAAGCCAACGGAGGAAGAAGGAGCAAGGGCTGCGATGGAGTAGGAGCAAAGACTGACACCGATGAGGGAAGTCTGAGGAATGGAGGAATAGGGATAAGTTTTATTTTTGTTAATTTCACTTTTATTTCTGTTTGTAAGTTATATAATATGAATCATAATTATAATATAGTATAAGTATATAACCAGTAAAAAAGATATCATTACAAAGTTTTTTTTTTTCCAAGGGATATCATTGCAAAGTTGAAAAGAAACGTTTGGACACTTCTTACAAAC
Source organism: Adenanthera pavonina (assembly GCA_026686845.1). Lineage (NCBI taxonomy): Eukaryota > Viridiplantae > Streptophyta > Magnoliopsida > Fabales > Fabaceae > Adenanthera > Adenanthera pavonina. Next base: position 20,519,964 of record JAIVEN010000022.1, on the reverse strand, counting down.
CGAAAAAAATGCCCTGAGTTTCTAACGTTTTGTCGTGGTTCAAGATATTTTTTACTGGTTTTCAAATTAATCAGTTTTCTCCATATTCCAGGTTGGAGTAGACATGATTCATTGATTTTTTTAGTTGAATTAGACGACCCAATTCAATTTTTAATACATTGAGCACAACAATGGAACTTACATTTTGTTGGTATTTTTATGTCAATATGAGTAGGGTGCAAGTTCTTTTCTTCTCTACTCGTATAAGCCCTATTATAAGGGATCACCTAGCTTACTTAGTATTGAATGCCTTGCTGTTGATTTTGAGAGAACTCGTGATGAGCTCTTACTTAGTCAGAATCAGGTATCGCTACTCAGTTCAGATCCTAGTTATAGGAGAAAGATAAAAGAAAGAAAATAGTAAGTAAGTGTGGATTCTCTAAAATAAAGAAAATCATATAAACTATTTATCTTGAGAGGTGGGTACAAAATAGACAAAATTTTAATAAAATAATTTATGTTTAGATGCTTTTACCTCAAAAATGATTTTAACAAAATGATTTATACTTGAATGATGTCAATGAAAAAACATTTTTCGATGTATACTTATTAAAAATGTCTAAAATACCATTGTTCCTTAAATGATCATTTTTATTTTTTAATTAAAATTCAAATTTATCAACAATATAAAAATAAGTAAAAACACTTTTAATTTTTATACTAAATAAAATGATTTTTTCAATGTTCAAGAAGACTCTTTCTCTCTTTCCATAACAAAATAATATTGAAAATACTTAATAAATAAAAACATATATAAATTAAAAAAATAAAAATATTAAAAACTCAAAATTAAAAATGTTATAAAAAACTTAATAATATTGCATATTGTTCTGTATATGTTATATATCTTTAATTGAATCACAAACACAATCCATTTATGTTAAAAAGGCTATAGTTAAACTTAAGAATAACGCTTGATAGTCATCAACGTGATTATCATCTTCATGCTTAACTATGTTTTCATCTCCATAATGCAAGAATTCAAAATTCGTTTCTTCTAATAAAGTTATGTATAGTCATTGCTATACAAGCTATTTGAATATGTGATTCAAATTTGAATTTAGGTTTTCGATGAAAAACTGCAATCCCATTCTTCCAAACTCCAAAAGTTCTTTTTATCATCTATCTTAAACTTAAATGATAATAATTGAATATTTCATTGCAGTTTGTGTAACACCTTACTTTGAGACTCATTTCCCATGTATTGGACTCCTTTTAAGTCTAATTATACTTAATTCTAAGCTTGAATCACATAAGACTAAAAATCAGAATTTTCAAAATTTTCAGTTACTATTCATATGATAGTTTCCACTTTACAGACTGAATTTTGAAAATTCATAACTAATTCTAGAAAAATTATTTCATAGTGATTCAAGTCTCTAACCATATATAAAAACCTTATTTAAATGGAAAAAATATGAAACTGAGTATTTACTTGACCAATTTATACAGTTTATTCCTAAAAAATTTACTGTATATTTGGTCATTTTCTCTTCCCCAGAATTTTGGCCTTATATTTAAAAATTCATATCTCACTCTACCATGAGCCAAATCAAACATTATTTATGTAATTGGAAAGCTCTATGAGTCTACTTTCTAGAAATATTTTTATTATACATTTATTCAACTTAAACAGGGCAGGGTATTAACTTAAATCATAAAGGGTCAGAATTCCACTTTTGCTGGAACAGTTTTGGGAAAACCTCCATATCTCCTATCATATAGCTCCAATTACCTCCAAATCAGTGTCATATAAACTAAAAACATAGAAATTTTAATAGATATAAACCACTGAATTTTTGGAGATCTACAAGATTTATATCATCTTTTTATTTTTCCAATACCTAACTTTCAGTTTCCAGTTTTCCCTAATCTTTCTCTGTTCTAAACCCTAACTTTGAAAAATCACTATAATTTATACACATCTCCAAATGGAGTGCTCTTTAGACCATTTTAAAGCTCTACTTGTGTACTTTAAGATCATATATATATATTAATTAACCTAGCTTCCCTGTCTTGCATAAACAGTATCTACATTATCCTCAAAGTGTTCTACTTGAGCATTTCCAATCATAACTTTACAAAGTAAGCTCCATAGACATATACATCATCATTCATTGTACTAAACTCATACATAACATTTCATAATGCTTTAATGATCATAAAAACATGGAGATACATATTTAGTAACATTCTCATAACTTTACATATCATTTCAAACAACTAGATCATAACTTGAAAACAACATTATGCTTCATCCTCTTTCTTCTTTCTGCTTGGCACTCTTGACCCCTTCTTACCATAACTTGGGCCTAAACATAATGATCAATTGGAAGGGTGAGATTCAAAGAATCTCAATAGTTATATCCAATTATGCATTCACATCATCATATCATTTCATAAAATCATCAATGAAAATCATAACTTCATATTATGCCATACAATTCCATAAAAATTTTGGCATGATAACACTTTGTAAAATGGACATCCTAGGGTCATAAAACCCTTCAAACATTCAGCCAACAATGAAAATACATCATAAAGCATTCAAACAATTATATGGCATAGTCATATTATCATGGAAACAAAGTATGACAACATTAAGCATAACAAGAAAAATAACTACCTTCTTGTTTTCCAATGTTCTCCAAACTTGGTGGACACTTCCATTCATCTTAAAACACTTCTTGAAACCCTATAGCATCATGAAATAATACCATGAGCCATTGATTCATTAAGCTCATTCACAAAGTGGCATACTTGAACTAAAAATTCCATTTTGTTTTCCCTTGAGCTTTTCTTGTACAACATACTTGTATCTACCTATTTTGGACCCAAGGAATCCATTTTTTGGGTCAAAATCATGAAATCCCCTTTTCCTTTTCAAACCTTAAATAGGCAGATAATTTGAGAAATTTGTAGGAAAATAACTACCCGATTAAATTGCAATCCAATGGTATATCCTTAATCCTTGAAGCTAATACATCACTTTTCATGGTTTAATTTCTTCATGGCTTCATTTTCTCTCTCTACTCTCTCTCTAGGCAGAAAATTTCAGAGGGAAAATGGAGAGAAATAATCCATGAAACATCATAATACTCAAGTATGTACAAAAGGATAACCATAGAAATCTACCTTGAGAGTTTTAGGTCCAAACAAATCCTCTAGCTTGGTCTTCTTTTTCACTTCTTTTCCTACGCCTTCTTCTTCCTTTTCTTCACTGGTTCAACGTGTTGAGACGTGAGGGAGATGAAGTGTTAAGTTTCAAATGATGATTATGTCATATAATTAATTACTTAACTTTTCTATATGCTTTTATTTACTCTTTCTTTTAAAAAGCTTTTCACATAATTCCATTTGTATCCCAATCTGAATTCCCACGTAATTCACTCCATTTTTGGTCAAAAATTGCTTTAATGATTTTTATAGATCAAAATACTTTTTACCGATTAAATTTACCCGTACCGATTAAGTATTTTTGCCAAAATTGTCACTAAATTGGTACAGGATTATCTAAAAATTTCTTTTGATCCAACATCATTATCTAGACCCAAAATATATTTTATTAAGATTCAATCATTGTCCTTGAATCAGCACTGCCTTTCCTGCAGCCTAAATGACCTTTATCGGGTAAAATATTAATATTAAACCCTAATTACCCAATAAATATTATTTTGACCTTAATAAATTCTATACTATATTTCATTGGGTCTAACTCATTAAAAGCTTCATTTTGACTATAATTTCTCATATTTACAAAAATACCCTTAACTCGAGGCTAATTTATAATTCTTGAAACTTTCGGGTCTTTAGGTGTAATTTTCCCCAAAATATTTCTCATACTCATTCAACGTAATTTTTATTACTTTAAGAACATGAATATTCTTTTCATAATTCTTTGAGGGAAAATATATAATTTCTTATTTTTTCATCAAATCGGGAAAAATAACCTCTTTGCCCTTCTTTATGCTTAACAGTGTTTCTCTATTTTTCCCAATTTCTCATATATTTTATGATATCAAAATTTATTCCTTGAGGTTTAAATGCAATATTCATATTTTTCTTCAAATATGGGAAATGACCGTTTTACCCCTGAACCATGTCAAAAATATAATTATCCATTCTTTCAGTCACTTTTTTGTAATTTCACCCAAATACCAATTTTTTTATTATTTCCTTTTCACTATTCGCATTAACTTTCAAATTATTTTATCTCTCAACCTAGACCTCCCAGGTATGCAATACTTATACCATTACGCTCAGCTTGGAGCAGGCTTTCATTCAAGTGGCATATTACATATTTTCGGAGGTGAGTTCGGGAATTAATTTCTGCTAAGGGCCTTATGAAAAATTAATTCCAATTAAGGACCGAACATAACTTCTTCAGAAAATTAGATGAGAAATTAATTTCTTCTAATGTCCAATTATATAAGCATTTTCATCTTACTTTGTTTCTCATCTTTTATTTATTTTATAACATCCCATAAAAATAAGGATATTACAGTTTGCAAATCCATATGAACTCCATCTAGAAGATGGTAGTGCTCACATTTGTATAGACCAAGATAACTAGTTGGTGTTAAATAGCCAACATTTATCAAATAATATTTACCTAATAATTAATAAAAGTGTTGTAAATCCTTGTAATTTCAACTCAAACAATAAATAAACTGTATCAATTAAAAAAATACTAGGAGGTGGATGAGGAAAATTAATGGAAGGAGTTTTTGAGTGCGTTGTCAAAAACACAAGCATCATGTAAGCTACCTTCCCATCCTGGTAATGTGTAACACCTTAACTTTAAACCATGTTTCCCATGTATTGGATCTCATTTAAGTTCATTAAATCATATTTAGAAGTTTAAATCACTTAAAGGACTAAATCAGAAAGTTTTACTTTTTTGAGTTACTTTTCATTTGGTAAGTCCCTTTTACTGATCGAACTTTGAAAATTCATAATTAATTCTATACAAATTGTATCAAGGTGATTTAAGTCTCTAAAAATATTTTAAAACATTCTATACATGGAAAAAATATGAAACATGACTTTAATTATGCCAATTAATATATTATTTAGCACAAATTTTACTGTTCAAATGGTCAATTTCAATCCTTCCAGTTTTCTTGCCTTTATTTTGGAAATTTATTTCTCATCCTATATAGAGCCAATTTGTGCTTTATTTATATCATTGGAAATATTTGTATGTCTATTTTACGAATACATTTGTCTTGTACATTTATTCAATTAGAATAGGGTATAATATTATCTTAAATCATTGAGAGTCAGGACATAAATATCACTGGAACAATTTTAGGAAAATATGCATAACTATCATTATATAGCTCCAATTATATTCAAGCCAATGGCATATGAACTTAAGACATAGATCTTTCCAAGCAATATAAAACACTGAATTTTTGGAGCTCTATACCATTTCATACTTTCTTATAAAGCAAATAATATTTGCAGTAAAAATCGTAGGTTTTCACATCCTGTCTATTTTTAACCCTTATTTTTGAAAATTCATTATAAATCGTGTACTTATCCTATTTATGTGTTCTTTAACTTTTTGGAAATCTCATTCTATCTAATTTTAGAGCATATTTAAGACTTATACTAATTGCCCTCTTTAGGTCAAATATGTTGACTTTACTTTTAATGCTACAGAATGAACTCTTTGTAATACAACATGGCAAATTAAATTTCATAACATGCTTACATGATTATTCCATGTTCCAAATCTATACCATACATTTCACTGTGCTCATATATGCTTTTAGAGCATATTTAACACTTATACTAATTGCCCTCTTTAGGTCAAACAATGTTGATTTTACTTTCAATGCTACAGAATGAACTCTTTGTAATACAACATGGAAAATTAAACTTCATAACATGCGTACATGATTATTCCATGTTCCAAATCTATACCATACATTTCATAGTGCTCATAAAGACATGATAGCATAGTGGTATAGATCTAAAAGCACATACATAATTTTATACATTATTTCAAAATATATGATCATAACTTGAAATCATCATCAAGCATTATTCTCTCCTTCATTCTCCTTAGCTCTCTAAACTCCATTGCCTTAGTTTGTACCTAATAATGTTGATACTTGGGGTGGTGGGATTTTGGAAATCTTAGTAGCAAGTCACATTTTACACATATTATTATCATGCAAGCCATGAAAATATCATAGAAACATCATAAAACCTTAACAAATCATCAAATACCATATCGTTTATAAAAATTTTGGCAGCATAACAGCTTAGAAAATGAACATCTCGAGCACAAAGCCCTCATATTTAATCAACCAATACAATCATCATTCAGCAAATACACAATATGGCACATCATAAAGCATTTTAAACATAGCAAGATAATAAAGTGTAAAAATGAAACTTAGCTGCCTTGGTTGCTTTTCTTTGCTTTCCATCTTGATTTCAATGCTTCAACATTTGGTTCCACCTCTTTCAAGAGCTCACTTAGGCTTTACCAACCCCTAATACATCATCAAACACTCATTTTATTCACTGGTTTCATGAGTTACTTCTTAAGGCCTCACAAAACCCTAAAAATCCCATATAGTTATCCTTTGCCTTTTTCATGAAACCAACACTTGTTCATGAGGTTTTCCACCTTGAGGAACTCATTTTTAGTATCAAAATCAAGAAATTTCAACTCTTTCTTGACTATATATACTGGCCAAAAATACTCATGGAAGGGAAGGAAATAATTTATTCATATCTTGCTTTAATCTCCTGAAATCTTGCTTTTGAACACTGGACATTGCTTTTCCATGGTTTTTATACATGAAACTCTTTCCTTTAACTTCTCTCATACTTGGCCAAAAATTACTCTTAGAAAGGAGAAGAAAACTCAAAGGAATCATGGCAAGCCACTTAAAATACTAGCTTCAAAGTATAGAGGAGCTTACCATTATCTTTAGCTTCAACTTTCGAGTTTGCCTTCTCCTTTCTTCTTCTCTCTTTTACTCTTCTCTCTCACGTCCCTCCTCCTTCTTTCCTTATGTTTGAGCTACTCTCTATCTCCCTCACTTATGCAACACGTGAAGTGGTCAAGGGAGAGGATAAAAAGAAGCTTGGTTATCATAGTTAATCAATTTAATATTGGTTGGATAAAAACAATGCTTCTTGATTAAGTTTTGAAATCTTAACCATTGAGTTTCTTATTTTCATCACATGGCTGATGAGGAGGCGCCATTTGAGGGATAATCTTAGCCAAAACACTGCATATCTCTTTTAACCCAAATACAACCCGTATTAGTTATTTTATACATAAATCGGTAAAGTTACCTTTTGTAGTATTAATTTACTTTATGAGTACATGATTAAAGTAAACTTGAATTTGTGTTTACTTTATTATCTTATCTCACAGAATACCTGTATGGAGTCCACATCATTTTCCTTTTACTTTTTCAACTTTTGCAGGGCCTACAATACTTTTGCTTTTGCAATGTAATTTTTACTGCATTCTATAATCTAATTTCTTCTTAATTAACACTGTTAAACACATTGCACTGTTCCATTGGGTTTAGTATGTCTTAAGCTTTACTCTAACATAAAATTTTAATATTTATGAAATTATCCCTAGATTAGGTTAGAAACACAAATATTAATAATTCCATTGGGTCCTTTTTATAATTTTTCCCAAGGACTAAAATACAAATAATTTTTTTTCGGGACAAAAATGTAATTTTTGAATTTTATCTTCTTGACCAGGTAAATGGCCTCCTTACCCTTTTTCATCTTTATTGTTATACTTTGGATTTTATCATATCTCTTTATTTCCTATACTATATTGCATAACATTTAGTTCTAGAATTAATTCCTGCTAAGAACCTTATTTGCAACTTATTCCAATTAAGACCAAGCATATGAAATTACCATTTTGCCCCTCGTAGTTTTCATAAAATATTTCACATGTGGTATCTTTTCCATTTCTACTTTTAATATATTTCTATTGGGCATATCATAGTCATACTTTGAACATGGATTTGGAAATCGGAATGTTACATAATGCCAAAATAAATCACATGTCCCAATCACATATAGCCATCACATTTTCCATTGGATGTCTTCTTCCAATAAATTTTTCTTCCTCACTAGGACTAGCAATACAAGGAATATGAGTATTGACAATAACTCTTACAGCATTCTTGAAAAATGACTAATGATGCTGATCATTTCGTATTTTTGATGACATATCACAAAATAAGTCTTTAAAATCAACAAATGCACTTCCAACAATTTTTATAAATTGAAGCAGTATTTTGGCACAAAACTCATTTTAATTCATTACCCATAAGTTCAAATAAGATTTTATTTATAAATTTCTGATTTAACTAATCGTTAAATACAAAATCTATCCGTTAGACATAAGTTTTAGCCATTACTCTACAGAAAGAGCCATTCAATAACTACATTAAATGTGTTTAACATGCCAAAATTCAAATTTTGAAGCTCAATAGATGAATTTCATAGAGTCAGCATGGTTATGTGTTTAACGTTGAACTTCAAAATTCGTCATCTTGATAAGGTGCTTACCTTATTCGCATAAGGGAGTGAACATTAAAGGCTACTTGTACGGTGCAGCCCGTTATTCGCATAACCTAGGGAGGTTATCCGCATAACGTGGGCTATAGAGCACTTGAACTTTCTTCTATTAAATAGGTTATCAGCATAACCTAGAGAGGTTATTCGCATAACGTATGTTACACAACTAGTAGACCTCCTTCTGTTCAAGAGGTTATCCGCCTAACTTTGAGAGGTTATCATGATAACCTATTTTTACAAAAACTTGGTTTGTGAAGATTTAATGTTATTTGAATAAGAAATAACATCCTGAGAGGTTATTCTAATAATCCTCAAAAGTATCCAAGTTTGTGAGATGTTATTCGAACAACTAAGTAGGTTTTCATGAAAATGTTCTTGAGTTAAAACTTAGTCATTCTGGAATGAATATTATCCACATAACCTAACTAGGTCATCCGTATAATGAAAGTCTAACATTGAAACTAAGAGCTAATGATCACCCGTTATTGGCATAACCTAAGGGGGTTATCTATATAACCTCTGTCAAATGAATTTAATGCGGTAGGTGAATGACTATTTTTCTGAGAGTAACGGTTAATTCTTGCTTTCAACGGATAATTTTACTCTAAAACTATAAATAAGACCTTATTTAATTTGTTAGAAAATGAGGCAAAAACATATAAATACGAAAACTCTGCAGAATTGATTACTGATTCACTCAAAGCTTACCTACCATCTGTTTAGCTCATTCATTATTCTTAAACCTTTATATCCACTCTTTTGAGAGAGAGTTTCATATCTTGATTTGTATATTTCTACGCACTTGTAGATAGCACTTAGTGTGAGAAGATGCTAAGAGATTTGTTCTTACTCGTGAGTGAGAAGAGTAAAAGTTTTCTGTAGGGATCAAAGTTCGAGCAGGAGTTGTTCTGCAATTTTTGCAAGAACTTATTTGAATCTTGTAAGATATAGTAGAGAAATCTCAAGTGGTGGCTTAAGGACTGGAAGTAGGTCAAGTGAAGTGGTTTGAACCAATATAAATTTCTATGTCCTCTTCTCATTTACTTTGCAACTGTTCTTTATATTTTATACTCTGTTTTCATCAACTTTTATTATCACTACTGTATTTCAATTTTGTAGAAAACTTCAAACTTCCTAATTCACCCCTATCTTGGGAAGCTAGCTAACTTGACAAGTGATATCAGAGACTGGATTCCCAATTAAAGGATCTAACAATCCTGGAGAATACATGGCTGGCTTTGGTGAAAGCATTCTTCCTAATGGACACAACACCAGCAGACCTCCTGGTTCAAGTGGAGAGCATTATGGATACTAGAAAATAAGGATGCAAATCTATCTCAGTCCATTGACTTGGATATTTGATCGGTCATCAAGAAGGGAGACTTCGTCCCTATAAAACTGCAAGATGATGGGAAGTACAAAGAGAAACCAGAAGAGGAGTGGAATGATAATGACAAAAGAAGGGTCCTACTCAACTATAAAGCTAAATATTATCTAGTCAGTGCCCTCAACCAAGATAAATTCTATAGGATGTCTCAATGTACAACAGCCAAAAGTATGTGGGACACTCTAGAAATTGCTCATGAAAGAAAAACTGGGGTGAGAGAAAATAAATTGAATTCGTGCATAGGTGAATATAAAAGTTTCAAAATGAAGGAGAATGAAAACATTAAAGAACTGTAGAAGAGATTCACTCCCATTGTGAATCAGCTGAAGAGTCTTGGGAAGGAATAGAAGAAGCCAGAGGGGAATCAATGACATCTGTCACCACCCTCTTTGGAAGCCTTGAGGAATATAAAGGAAAGCTGAAAGCCTTTAAAGAATACTCATCCTCTGACAAGAAAAAGAAAAGCTTAGCTCTCAAAGTAGAATCAGAAGATGATAATGATTTTGAAGAAGATACTGAGCTAGATGAAAAGACTATGGCTATGCTAGTGAGAAGATTCGGTGAAATGTATCGAAAGAAGAAATTCAGAAGGTTTGTAAAGAAAGATGGAGCCACCAGCAGCAAGAAAGAAAATAAAGACTCCATCATATGTTACAAATGCAAGAAACCTGGACATATCAAATGGGAATGTCCTCTACTAAGTAAGAAACAAGGAAAAGACAAGAAGGCTGACAAAGGGAAAAAGAAGAAAGCTTTCATATTTTCCATCTGGGGAGATAGTTCAGATGAAGAAGAAGCAACAGAAGATGATGAAATTGCCAATCTATGCCTAATGGCTCAGGAGGTTATAGAGGATGAGAAAAATCATAACCAAGATAGTGATAATGATTCTGAGGTAAATGATTCTAAACCTTCATGCAATGAACTGCATGATGCATTCAATGATCTAATGACTAAATTTGTCAAAGTCTCTAAATAGCTGAATCAAGCTAAAAAGAAAATACACAAGCTTGAAAATGAATCTCATACATCTTGCACTGCTTCACAGTCTTCTTCTTCTTTTTCTTCTTCCACCACATCTATTTATGTCTCATGCATTGAGTTGAGAGATAAGAACAATTATCTCCATAAGACTCTAACTAAACTCACTAGAGGTAAGGATATGCTGAAAGTATTACTAAAAAAATAAGTTGTAAGTCAAAGCAAAACTCGTCTAGAATATGACCCATGTGCTGTCAAAGAGAAACTGAAAAGTAGAAAACAAAATCTATATCTGAGAAATTTTGTACATGTTAATAACATTAAATTAGCTCAAAACATAGAGTCATTTCCAAACCCTAGAAATCAAAAGGACAGATACTATCTACATTATTTCAGACATGCTTCTCTTTCCTTTAGCCCTTTTTCCACTTATCACTTCTATAACAAGAAAGGTCATGTATCCTCCACCTGTATATACAGGAAGGAAGGAAATGGCAATGGAATGAAATGGGTTCCCAAACGTACTTCTACTAACAACAAATGACCCAAGCAAATATAGGTACCTAAAAGAAAGAACTAAAATCTATTTTACAAGTGTCTCTCAAGGCCAAGAAAAGCAACAAGTGGTACATGGATAGTACCTGCTTAAGACACATGACTACAAACAGAAAAATTCATTATGTTGAGAGACAAGAAAGAAGGAAATGTCACTTTCAATGGTGACCAATCTGGCAAGTTAGTTGGCATTGGAATTATTGGAAGAAACTCAGAAACATCAATTGAAGAAGTTTTGTTTGTGATAGGACTTAACCATAACTTGTTAAATGTGAGCAAAACCTGTGATAAAGGCTACTGGGTTCTGTTTGATTCCAACCATTGCCTAGTCATCAGAAAGAGTGACTGCAAAGTTATTCTCAAGGTAGAAAGAGACTATAACTATTATACTATTAATTTAGATACCTGCCCTGGACTCAATATGCTTAATCAGTGAAAATGATTATAGTTGGCTGTGACATAGGAGACTAGCACATATTAGTATACATCAATTAAACAAACTCATTAAAAATGAACTTGTTCTTGGATTACCCATCATTAAGTTTGAAAAGACGAAGAATGTAATGATTGCTTTAAAGGGAAACAAACAAAGTCCTCATTAAAAAACAAAAATATTGTCTCTACAACTAGACCACTACAATTACTTCACATGAATTTGATTGGGCCTAGTCGTATTAAGAGTATTAGTGGCAACTGTATATACTTGTTGTAGTAGATGATTATTCTAGATTTACTTGGATATTATTTCTTCCCTCTAAAGATGAAACATATGATGCATTTCTGATCTTAGCTAAGAAAATCCAAAATGAAAAAGGTTGCTCTATTATGTGTATCAGAACAAATCATGGTGGAGAGTTTGAAGATGCCAAATTTGCTGACTACTGCAATGAGAATGGAGTAGAGCACAACTTCTCAGCCCAAAGAACACCCCAACAAAATGGAGTTGTGGAAAGAAAGAATAGAGTACTAGAAGAAATGGCTCATGCACTGTTGAATGAAAAAATATTGCCTAAGCACTTCTGGATTGATGCAGGGAGCCCAACCTTTCTCATACAAGCTGTACAAGGGAAAGAAGCCCAACCTTTCTCATCTTCATATATTTTGATGCACTTCCTATGTCCACAACAACAACAAAGACAATTTAGGTAAGTTTGATGCCAAACCAGATGAAGGTATATTTCTTCGCTACTCTAATAAGAGTAAAGTATATAGGGTGTTCAATAAAAAGACTAGAACTATAGAAGAATATGTGCATATGGTTTTCATTGAAAATAAAAATGTTTCTAAGCATGCTATAAATGAGGATGATTTAATTTCCAGCTTTAAGAACTTGAATATTTCTTGAGAAATAAAATTGAACCTCTTAAAATATCTAAATCTACTGACGTAGAGGAAGATATTCAGGAAAAAAGATATTGAATGTGAGAACAATGAAAAAATTTCTCAAGAACTCCCTAGAGCTTGGAGATATCAAAGGAATAATCCAATTGATCAAGTCATTAGGGATGTTCAAGAGAATGTTAAAACCAGAAAATAATTTAGGGATCAAGTGAATAACTATACATTTATTTCTCAAATTGAATCTAAAAGTATTGAAGAGACCTTAACTAATGAATACTAGATTCTAGCTATGCAAGAAGAACTTAATTAATTTGAAAGAAGTCAGGTTTAGGATTTAGTACATAAGCCCAAGGACCATCCAATTATTGGAACCAAATGGGTTTTTAAGAATAAACTTGATGAATCAGGGACAATAATAAGGAATAAAGTTAGACTAGTAGTTAAAGGAATCAGGAGGAAGGCATTGATTATAAGGAAACTTTTGCTCCAGTTGCAAGTTTGGAAGCAATAATAATTCTCTTAGCCTATGCATGCATAAAAGATATAGTGCAATATCAAATAGATGTAAAAATTGCTTTTCTAAATGGTTATATCATGGAAGAAGTTTATGTTAATCAATCTCCAGGTTTTGAGGACTCAACTAAACCAAATCATGTATATAAACTGAAGAAGGATCTATATGGATTAAAACAAGCATTAAAGCATGGTATGAGAGACTGAGTAACTTTTTGATTGAGAAGGGATTTAATGTAAGGAAAGTTGATACAACCTTATTTACTAAAAAGGAAAATAAATATTTGCTTATTGTACAAATTTATGTTAATGACATATTATTTGGTGCTACTAATGAGTCTTTGTGCAAGAATTTTTCTAGGTTAATGCAGAGTGAATTTGAAATATCAATTATGGAGGAGATGAACTTTTTCCTTGGACTGCAAATCAAACAATGTGATGATGACATCTTCTTTAACCAATTAAAATATCTCAAGGAGCTGCTAAAGAAGTTTGGAATGGAAAATGCCAAACCTATAGGTACTCCTATAGCCTTTGCAACTAAGCTTGATATGGATGAAAAGGTAAAACTCTTTGATATAACTCAATATAGGAGAATGATTGATTCCCTACTATACCTAAATGCAAGTAGACCTGGCATCATGTTTAGTGTCTGCATGTGTGCTAGGTTCCAATCATGTTCCAACGAGTCCCATGCAATAGCTGTGAAGAGGATCTTCAGATATCTGATGAGAACATCATATATAGGACTATAGTATCCAAAAGGCAATGGAGAAGAGCTCATAAGTTACACAGATGCTGATTTTATTTGATCCAAAATTGATAGAAAGAGCACAAGTGCAACTTGTCAGTTTTTGGGAGATTCTCTAGTGTCATGGTTTAGCAAAACGCATAATAGTATAGCTCTCTCCATGGTAGGAACTGAATATGTAGCTGCAAGTAGTTGTTGTGCACAAGTCCTTTTGATGAAGTAGCAACTTGAAGATCTTGAGATTGAGATGAAGGAAATTCCAATAAGATGTGATAATCAAAGTGTCATTAACATCACAAAGAACCCTATCATGCATTCAAGGACAAAGCACATTGAAGTAAGATATCACTTCATAAGGGATCACGTTTTGAAAAGGGATGTCGAGTTAGAGTTTGTCCCAACTGAAGATTAGCTTGCAGACATTTTGACAAAGCCACTTGCAGAAGACAAACATGGTAAAATCATAAGAGAATTGGGAATGGTAAATCCCAATGAGTTATAAATATTGTCTGAAATCTCCTTTAAATTTATGATTCAGTTGATATAATACTAACTTAAGCATAAGAGTATCTAGAAGTTTGTTTTGCAGGTACTTCTTAATCTGCAATAGTGAAAATTTAATAAAATGAAGTACACTGCACGTTGAAATGAAGTTATGATGAAGAGAAAAGGCTTATGGGGATAACACAGTTATCTGTAAGTGTTTATGAGTCTTTCTAATATGCTTATGTGTATAACCCATAGCCTTATGCTGAAAATGAATTGATTTTCTAGTGCTTATAGTTTCTGTTTTAGAGGTTATTCGAAAAAGGTATGAGGCTTTTCATGAAAATGAGATCTTATGTGAAATTTTGGTCTCTATGAAGGTCGATTTTCGAACAAGGTCATCACCTTATGCTCATAACCTGTCATGTTTGCTTCATTATGTATGTTTTGTGAAAGTTGATTTCAGCATAACCTGCCTACCTTATCCACATAACGTTACATCCAGAGAAGTGGTTCCCAAAGTAAAAATGACATTCGCATAAGTTGGCAAGGTTATCGGGATAACATATTCATTGCCTATTTTTTTGTGTGCTCTATGTGAAATTCATTTTCATGATACCTTGAAATGCTTGTTTGGATAATGCTTCTCTTTTCTTATTTGCTTCAACTCATAATAAGTTTGTTATGCAGACAACGTAAGGACCTTATCCTCATAACATAAGCAAATAATACCCCTGCATATATTCTCTGAAGCTCATTATTCGCATAACCTCCTTAAGTTATGCACATAACATCGAGACTATGTATAGGAACCTTTGATTTTCATCAGTTTCTTGTGCGGAAAACCTAACCCTATCCTAAAAACCTTCATTCGTACTCCTCAAGTCTTCTAAAATCTTCCAAATCCTCCTCAAATCCTTGAGTTCAAATCACATTCTGTCCTACTCTAAAAACCTTTCATCCTCTCAAATCATCTGGAATCACTTCTATGGCTAAAACTAAGGGAGGAAACCAAGGAGAATGACCTTAACATAGCTTAAGTCTAAATATGCAACAAAATCACCAAGCCAAGGGAAAGGAAAGCTGAATCTAGGCTAAATGTTCCAACAAAGAAGCCTCGGAGGCAAAAATCAAAAGGAATTCCAGAATCTAAGCCTCAAGCTAACACTCAAGTAAGTTCATCTGCCACTGAATTTGAGCAAGATCTTATTACCAATGAATTGATTAGCATAAGGATACTGGAGGAATCATATAAGGTTGATTTAAAGAAGCGTAAAGTAGTCAAACCTCATTTTGTTAAATTGGAAGAGTTCCTTATTCAGAATAAGTTTAAAACTACAGGCAAACTTGAGAATTATAGGGGCTTGATTGAATTGAAAGAAGAATCTGATAAAGAGGTTATGCAAGCATGATATAACTCTCTCTGGATAAAAAAATGAAAAAAAAAAGAGCTTGAAGTTAGACTAAGAAAGAGGTGGACAGTACTACATCCTGATATATTTTCAGAGATTCTGAACTTGCCCACTGGAGGAATCAAAGTAAACATAGACATCATCAAATATCCCTCTGAAAATGAAAATGTAGTAAACTACAAATGAAGCATAATTGTATCTAAGCTACTCAGACAGAGGCAAAATATGCCTCATGAAGGGAAAATTGCTCCAAGTCTTCTAAGTGTTGAGAATAGAGTCTTCCACTTTATTGTATCACGAATGTTCTTCAACAAAAGTGGAGGATATAACTATCTATCTATAGGAGAATTCCAAGTTATGGTGCTGCTAGTAAAGGGAAAACCAGTAAACTTGATTGACATCATCCTATAGAGAATGTGGAAGTCAAAGACTTATAGGCAGCATTCACAGTAACCACATGGGCACCTCATCACCAAAATTCTGAAGCACCACTATATATTACATATTGGGAGAGGACCTGCATTACTTCCAGAAGAATTCTATGAGAAGGCATTATAGAAAATGGGGATGACTTTAACAAATGGAAGATGGGTTGATAAGAAAAGAGAAACTGGAGAAGGAGAAGAAGATTCTAAATCAGTAGATGCAGCAGATAGCCATGAAGGTAGTGATTCCAGCTTTTCTTCATCTTCACCTATTGAACCACTATAGCCTTCGCACCCTGAATCTCATTCCTTTATTCCTGCTTCACATGAACCTGAAGGCATACCAGCCTCTGACCTACCTACACCTATTGACATCCCTGCCTAATATCAGAATCTATATCAAATACTGATGGCCACCAGGAGAGAACATAGAGAAGATTCTATAAACCTTGGGTACCTTATTGCTGAATTGTAAGAGAGGCTTGAAACCAAAATAGAAAATCTTACCAAAGAAGTCAAACTCCTGCGTGAACAAGTAGATTCTAGTATATCTCGACCACCTTCATTACCTCTCCAACCTTCACCTCCTATATATGCTGACATTGCTGCTTTTCTTGAGACTTCGATAAAGTCTCCACTTGCTGATGTAGCTGGTTCCTCTACTCCTAAGTCCCTACTCTATCAAAGGGTCTGGGTCTTAACTTGGACTATGAACTTGATAAGAAACCTGCTCAAGCTTCAACACAACAAGTGATGGAGACTGATCAGAATCAAGAAAGAGCATTAGTCCCTATAATTGGAGTAGACTCCCTTCACCATATTTTTCTCCATCACTGCAGACAAGAACTTAATGCTATCTTCCCTCCTCCACCTAATCCAGCTTTATTTGAGGGCATTAGCCATCTAGCTAAGGTTACTGTACAAGAGGTGATAAGCATTCCCTCAGATACTGATCTTTCCCCTGCTCTCAATCCTCCTGTATAACCTCTAGTCATGCCAAATATCCCATTTATCCTTGTGTTTCCTTCTACACCTCTTGCTCATATTGTTGTGCCACTCCAGCCTATCCCAATGTCCTCTGTCCCGGCTCCTTCTCCCATATTCCTTCTTTCTCTAGATGAAAGACTTCAAAGGATCAGGGAATGAATGGTCAAAATTGATCAGAACATTGCTCAGATAGATGCTAAAGCAGCTCAATACTCTCTAATTGTTGATAACATAAAGGGGGAGAAAGAAGATAAAGAAAAAGAAAAGAAGACTAAGAAAAAGAAAAATAAGAAAAAGAAAAAATCTACAGAAAGGAATTCTACCCCAAAGAAGAAAAAGACTTAACTGAATTGACCTAAATTGATTGTTGCAATCAGTTGTTGTTGTTTTTTTGTGTGTTCTTATGTTTTTCATGAGTTTATGCCTTTGTCCGTATATTGTTGTTATGTAAACTCTTTGTACTACAATGATTGTTCTTAATGCATAATCTCTTTCTGTGATTATAGTCTACCCTTGCTCTATTTTCCTTTCCTCTGAAAATATGTGCACTACACTATCTAACATTATTTATTCTATGCATATATTAAGGGGGAGCTTTATACAAACCCAAGCACTAATGAATCTTTTAAGTTGTTTTGTCATCATCAAAAAGGGGGAGAATGTTAATTCATATGGTTTTGGTGATTCTAAATAACAATGAGCTTGGAAATAAAATATCAAAGGAGCACAAGTCATAGATTCCAGATGTTTGAAGAGTGTTTACATGCATTTTTAGGAATCCATTTGTAAAACAAGGTAGTTAAACATTAAAAACAACTTATTCTGCTTGTCCAAATATTAAATGAGGCATCTATTTTGATAATTAATGTTTAGCTCAAGTTTTCAAAATTGTTTTCATGAAATGGTTTACCTTATGCGCATAACACTTGAAGATTATGAGAATAAAGTCTCATTCTTAATGTAGTTTCTAAGCGTTTTCAGTTCATTTTCATGAAAAGGATGAGATTATCTGCATAACTAAGGCATGCACCATGTTCTCAGCTTTGTCTAGCTAGTTATCCTAATAAGGTGCTTACCATATTCGTATAAGGGAGTGAACAATAAAGGCCACTTGTACGGTGCAGCCCGTTTTTTGCATAACCTAGGGAGGTTATCCGCATAACGTGGGCTATAGAGCACTTGAACTTTCTTCTATTAAATAGGTTATCCGCATAACCTAGAGAGGTTATTCGCATAACGTATGTTACACAACTAGTAGACCTCCTTCTGTTCAAGAGGTTATCCACCTAACTTTGAGAGGTTATCATGATAACCTATTTTTACAAAAACTTTGTTTGTGAAGATTTAATGTTATCTGAATAAGAAATAACATCCTGAGAGGTTATTCTAATAATCCTCAAAAGTATCCAAGTTTGTGAGACGTTATTCGAACAACTAAGTAGGTTTTCATGAAAATGTTCTTGAGTTAAAACTTAGTCATTCTGGAATGAATATTATCCACATAACCTAACTAGGTCATCCGTATAATGAAAGTCTAACATTGAAACTAAGAGCTAATGATCACCCGTTATTGGCATAACCTAAGGGGGTTATCTGTATAACCTCTGTCAAATGAATTTAATGCGGTAGGTGAATGACTATTTTTCTGAGAGTAACGGTTAATTCTTGCTTTCAACGGATAATTTTACTCTAAAACTATAAATAAGACCTTATTTAATTTGTTAGAAAATGATGAAAAAACATATAAATACGAAAACTCTGCAGAATTGATTACTGATTCACTCAAAGCTTACCTACCATCTGTTTAGCTCATTCATTATTCTTAAACCTTTATATCCACTCTTTTGAGAGAGAGTTTCATATCTTGATTTGTATATTTCTACGCACTTGTAGATAGCACTTAGTGTGAGAAGATGCTAAGAGATTTGTTCTTACTCGTGAGTGAGAAGAGTAAAAGTTTTCTGTAGGGATCAAAGTTCGAGCTGGAGTTGTTCTGCAATTTTTGCAAGAACTTATTTGAATCTTGTAAGATATAGTAGAGAAATCTCAAGTGGTGGCTTAAGGACTGGAAGTAGGTCAAGTGAAGTGGTTTGAACCAATATAAATTTCTATGTCCTCTTCTCATTTACTTTGCAACTGTTCTTTATATTTTATACTCTGTTTTCATCAACTTTTATTATCACTACTGTATTTCAATTTTGCAGAAAACTTCAAATTTTCCAATTCACTCCCCTCTTAGAAAGCCAACAGATCTAACAAGTGTATCAAAGCTTAGACTCCCAAGTGAAAGATCTAACAATCCGGAAGACTTAATAGCTGGCTTTGGAGAGAGTATTCTTCCTAAAGAAAATAACACAAACAGACGTCCTAGCTTCAGTGGAGAGCATTATAGACACTGAAAGATGAGAATGCAAATCTATTTCCAATTCATTAATCTAGACATCTAGTCAATCATCCAGAAAGGGGATTTTATCCTAATGAAACTGCAAGATGATGGCAAATACAAAGAAAAACCAAAAGAGGGGTGGAATGAGGAAGATAAGAGAAGAGTCCTACTCAACTTTAAAGCAAAGCACTGCCTGGTCAGTGCATTCAATCAAGATAAATTCTATATGGTGTCACAATGTACCAGAGCCCTTTAATATGGAATACTCTAGAAATTGCTCACGAAGGAACTACTAGAGTAAGGGAGAACAAATTAAACTCTTATATCAATGAATATGAGAGCTTCAGAATGATGTAAGGTGAAAGCATCAAAGATTTGTAAAAGAGATTCACCCTCATTGTAAATAAATTGAAGAGTCTTGTCAAGGAGTACAGATAGCTAGAGAAAGTCAGAAAAATTCTTAGAGCTCTTCTTCTGATGTGGCAAACAAAAGTAACAGCTATAGAAGAAGCCAGAGGAGAATCAATGGCCTTTGTCACTACTCTCTTCGGTAGTCTTGAAGAGTATGAGGGAAAGATGAAAGCCCTCAAGGAAGCAGGTTATGATAAGAAGAAAAGGGGGCTTGCATTGAAAGCCACAAAAGATAGTGAAGAAGAATCTGATGATGAAGAAAAATTGGATGAATAGACTTTAGCTATGTTAGTCAGAAAATGTGGAATGTTTTATAATGAGAAGAGAAACAAAAGATTCTTTAAGAAAGTAGCAGCTGTAGACAACAAGAAAGAAGGCAAAGAACTTGTCACCTACTATGAATGCAAGAAGCAAGGACACATCAAATGGGATTATCCATAATTCCTGAAAAAGCAAGAAAAGGAAAAGAAAGTTATTGATAAAGGCAAAAAGAAAAAGGCATACATCTCATCAATCTGGGGTAACAGCTCAGATGAAGAGAATGAAGATGAGGAAGAAATTGCCAACATCTGCTTGATGGCACTTGCATATGAAGAAACTCCAAACTTGTCTAACAGTAATCAAGAAGATGAGGTAAATGAATCTAAACATTCATATTCATAATTGCTTGATGCATTTCATGATCTGCATGATGAGTTCATTAAAACTACAAAAGAATTAAAACTGGCTAAGAAGAAGATTAGCAAGTTAAAATTTGATTACAAAATATTTGACACTGTACCTCTACATAGAACTGAATCTACTTATTATACATGATGCACTGAACTGAAGAAGAACAATGAATATCTTTTGAAAAATATGGCTAAACTCACTTAGGGTAAAGATATATTGTTTGTTTTATTAGGAAGTCAGAGAATTGCACAAGGAAAAACCGGACTTGGCTATGATCCTTGTGTAGTCAAAGAAAAGAATGAAAAGAAAAATCAAAATTTATATTTGAGACATTTTGTGCATGTTGATGGACATAAGTAGAAAAGTTACAACTCAAAATGCATTGAATCTTATGTCCAACCAAAATATGTAAAATAAAAATATTATCTGCATTGCTTTCTTTTTGCATCATAATCTAGCAGACCCTTTATCACCTGCCACTTCTGTAATAAGAAGGGGCATGGTTCCAGTTCATGTTTGTTAAAGAAAAATGGACTTAGCAGGAAGGTAGAATGGCTTCCCAAAGGTATATTTGTATCTAGGGAAAATGCCATTGACAGAAAAGGATCCAAGCAGATTTGGGTACCTAAAAAGAAAAACTGAACCTTGTTTTGCAGGTTTGTCTTAAAGCTAACAAAAGCAGCAAATGGTATATGGACAGTACTTGCTCAAGACATATGACTAGTAATAAGGAAAAGTTCATCACCCTTAGAGACAAGAAAGGAGGAAAGGTGACCTTGAAGGTGACTAATATGGCAGAATAATTTGCATTGGTATTGTGGGCAAAAATCATGAAACATCGATAGAAGAGGTGTTGTTCATAGTTGGACTCAACCACAACCTGCTAAGTATAAGTCAGACATGTGACAAAGGAAACTGGGTATTGTTTGACTCTAAATTCTACCTTGTCATCTGAAAAAGTGATCATAAAGTAATTCTCAAAGCTCAAAGGGATGAAAACTGCTATACTATTAATCTTGATGAACTTTCCACTTTAGACTTTATATGTTTAATCAGTAAAGATAATGAAAGTTGGTGGTGTGACATAGAAGACTAGCACATGCTAGCATGAATAAACTAACAAAATTGATTAAGAATGATTTAGTCACTAATTTACCAAAGATCTCTTTTGAAAAGGATAAAGAATATGATGCATGCCTCAAAGGGAAACAAACTAAATCATCATTCAAACCTAAAAATGTAATCACCATATCTATACTACTACAATTATTACATATGGATTTGATAGGTCATCTAGAGTAAAAAGCCTTGGTGGAAACTTGTATGTGCTTGTGAATTGTAGATGATTACTCTAGATTTACCTAGACTTTATTCCTTTCTTTAAAGAATGAAACATTTGATGCATTTACAACCTTAACTAAGAAAGTGCAAAATGAGAAGGCATTTCCATTGTGCCTATCAAGTCTGATCATGGAGGAGAATTCGAAAACGCAAGCTTTCTGGAATACTGTGAAGAGCATGGAATTGATCATAACTTCTCAGCACCAAGGACTCCTTAGCAAAATGGAATGGTCAAGAGGAAGAACAGAATAATTAGAGAAATGGCTAGAGCAATACTAAACGAAAAGGAGCTTCCTCAAGTTTTCTGGGCTGATGTAGTAAACACAGCAAGCTGTATCATTAATATAGCCTACATCAAACCAATTTCAGGGAAGACACCTTATGAGCTATACAAAGGAAGGAAGCCAAACCGATTACACCTGCATGTATTTGACTGCAAGTGCTTCATCCACAACAATGGAAAACAGAATCTGGGTAAGTTTGATGCCAAATTAAATGAAGGTATATTCCTTGGCTACTCTAGTAGAAGTAAAGCATATAGGATTTTCAATAAAAAGACTAAAGCTATAGAAGAATCTGTGCATGTTGTCTTTATTGAAAATGAAACCGTTTTCAAGCATATCATTGATGAAGATAATCTCATTTCTAGCTTTAAGAACTTGAATTTTTCTGGAGAAGATAAAATTAAACCTCCAAAAATATCTGAATCCACAAATATAGAGGAAGATATTCAGGAGAAAGATATTGAATATAAAAACAATGAAGAAAAATCTCAAGAACTCCTTAGAACTTGGAGATATCAAAGGAGTCATCAAGTTGATCAAGTGATTATGGGTGTTCAAGAGAATGTTAAAACCAGAAGACAACTTAAGGATCAAAAAAACAATTGTGCATTTATTTCTCAAATTGAACCTAAGTGTGTTGAAGAAGCCTTAACTGATGAATATTGGATACTAGTTATGCAAGATGAACTAAATCAGTTTGAAAGAGATCGAGTTTGGGATTTAGTGCTTAAAACCAAAGACCATCCTATTATTGGAACTAAATGGATTTTTAGAAATAAACTTAATGAATCAAGAACAATCATTAGAAACAAAGCAAGATTAGTTGCCAAAGGATATAATTAAGAAGAAGATATAGATTATGAAGAAACTTTCACTCCAGTTGCAAGCTTGGAAGCAATAAGAATACTCTTAGCCTATGCATACATGAAGGACATAATGCTATATCAAATGGATGTAAAAAGTGCTTTTCTGAATGAATATATTATAGAAGAAGTTTATGTTAATCAACCTCCAAGTTTTGAGGACTCAACAAAGTCAAACCATGTTTATAAGCTAAAGAAAACTCTTTATGGCTTAAAACAAGTCCCTAGAGCATGGTATGAAAGGCTAAGTAATTTTCTGACTAAAAAGAGATTTAAAAGAGAAAAAGTAAATACAACACTGTTTACTAAGAAAGAGAATAAAGACTTACTTATTGTTCAAATTTATGTTGATAATATTATATTTGGTGCTACTAATGAATCTCTTTGCAATAATTTCTCTAAGCTAATGCAAAGTGAATTTGAAATGTTAATAATAGGTGAGCTCAACTTCTTCCTTAGACTACAAATTAAATAATATTATGATGATATCTTCCTCAATCAATCAAAGTATCTAAAGGAGCTGCTGAAAAAGTTTGGAATGGAAAACACCAAATCAATGGGGACTCCTATGGCTACTGCAACAAAACTTGACATGGATGAGGGAGGAAAGCCCTTTGACATAACTCAGTATAGGAGAATGATTGGCTCTTTGCTATACCTAACAACTAGTAGACCTTGTTAGTTCAGTTGGCTTTCCAAGAGGGGGGTGAATTAGGAAGATTAAGATTTTTCTGCAAAAATGAAATATAGTGGTTATACTAAAAGTTTACTGAAAAATAGAGTATAAGAAATAAAGTGTAATGAGAAGAAGACTCGATGATTTATCCTTGTTCGGTCTATCCTACTTGACCTACATCCAATCCTCAAGTCACCACTTGAAATTTCTCCACTATCTCTTACAAAATTTGAATGGGTTCTTATAATGACCGCAGTACAACACCAGCCCAAGCCTTGAGCTAAAACAAACTCTCTCACTCTTCTCACTCAAGAGTAAGAATATCTCCCTTAGTGTATTCTCACAACAAGCACTATCTACAAGTGTGTAGATGTATACATAATGAAAATCCCCTTAAACGAGTGAATATAAAAGTTAAGATACAATGAATGAGCTAAACAGAGGGTAGATAAGCTTTGAATGAATCAGAAATTAAATCAATAGAGTTTTGGTGTATTTCTTGTTTTTCTCCTTTTTCCAATGACTTAAATGAGATCCTATTTATAGTTTTGGAATAAAACTATCCGTTGGAAACAAAGATTAGCCATTACTCTCAGAAAAATAGCTGTTTACCTACCGCATTAAATGCATCTGACAGAGGTTATGCGGATAGCCTCTTTAGTTTATGCGAATAACGAGCAACTATTTACCTTTATTTTCAATGTAGAGCTTTCATTATTGTGGATTACCTAGCTAGGTTATGTGGATAATGTGCTATCCAAAATGAATAAGTTTTAACTCAAAATCATTTTCATGAAAACCCACTTAGTTATTAGGATAACGTTAAATTTTTCTCAAACTAAGTTTTAGTATAACTTAGGTTATCAGGATAACCTCCCAAGGTTATGCAGATAACCCATTTTGCTGAAGAAGAGCTATGAATTATGTAACGTAGGTTATGCTGATAACCTTTCTATGTTATGCGGATAATCTATTTACCTGAGGAAAGTTCAAGTACTCTGAAATATAGGTTATGTGAATAACCTCTCTAGGTTATGCGGATAACTTGTTTACCTGAGAAAAGTTAAAGTACTTTGAAATATAGGTTTTACGGATAATCTCCCTAGGTTATGCGGATAACTTGTTTAACAGAGAAGAGTCCAAGTGCTCTGTGACACACGTTATGCGGACAACCTCCCTAGGTTATGCGAATAACAAGCTGTACAGTACCACTTGCCTTCATTGTTCATTCCCTTATATGAATAAGGCGCCTACCTTGTCAAGATAACCACCTAGACAGACTTGAAAATTTGATCCTCAAGCAGTGTTATGCAGATAAGCTCAATCCATTTTTATGAAATTGAAGAATGTTTGGAAAACTTTTGAGATTGAATTTTTATTCTCATAACCTTCAATGGTTATACGCATAGAATAAATTATTTTCATGAAAACAGAGTAAATACTTAGAAACATCTTTGAAATTGAAACTTTATCCCCATAAGCTAAAACATTTTCATGAAAACCAATCAAACACTTAGAATCATTTTGAAATTGAAGCTTTATCCTCATAAGATAGCTCTCTTCATGAAAATCATTTTGAAATCATGAGCTAATCATTGATCATTCAATTAGTCATTTCATTTAATATTGGGTTAATTGAAATTGACAGCTTATCTACCTTCCTTTACAAATAGTTTCCTAAACACTTGAGCTTGCTGTATTCACTGCATTAGCCCAAAACACTTGAGAGAGTTCCTTTTCATTCAGCATAGCTCTGGCCATCTCTCCAATAGTTCTGTTCTTCCTTTCTACTACCCCATTCTGTTGAGGGGTTCTTGGAGCTGAGAAGTTGTGGTCAATCCCATGATCATTGCAGTATTCCAGGAAGTATGCATTTTCGAATTCTCCTCCATGATCTGACCTGATTGACATAATGGAAATATCTTTCTCATTTTGCACTTTCTTAGCTAAGGTTACAAATGCTTCAAAGGTATCACTCTTAGAGGAAAGAAATAATGTCCAAGTGAATCTAGAATAATCATCTACAATTACAAGCACATACAGATTACCACCTAGACTCTTTACCCTAGAAGGTCCAATTAAGTCCATATGTAGCAACTCAAGTGGTCTAGTTGTGGTAACTATATTTTTAGATTTAAAAGATGATTTAGTATGTTTCCCTCTTATACATGCGTCACATTCTTTGTCTTTCTCAAAAGATATCTTTGGCAGTCCAGTTACCAGCTCATTTTTAACCAGTTTAGATAATTGATTCATATTAACATGAGCTAATCTCCTATGCCATAACCAACTATCATTGTCCTGACTAATTAAACATACAGAATCCAAGGGAGGAAGATCATCAAGATCAATAGTATAACAGTTACCATCCCTTTGAGCTTTGAGGATTACTTTGTGATCACTTTTTCTGATGACCAGGCAAAACTTTGAGTCAAACAGCACCCAGTTTCCTCTGTCATAGGTCTGACTCACGCTCAGCAAATTGTGGTTGAGGCCAATTACAAACAACACCTCTTCAATGGATGTTTCTGGATTTTTGCCCACAATGTCAATACCAACAACTTTGCCGTCTTGATCACCTCCAAAGGTCACCTTTCCTCCTTTTTTGTCTCTAAGAGTGATGAACTTCTCCTTATCACCAGTCATGTGACTTGAGCAGGCACTGTCCATATACCATTTGTTGCTTTTCTTAGCTTTGAGACAGACCTCTTCTTCCTGATCACTACTGCATGAGGGTATAGCTTCTTCAGAGGCAAGTGTCATCAGACAAATGTTGGCCATCTCATCTTCATCTTCTTCTTCCTCATCTGAGCTGTTGCCCCATATAGATGAGATGTAGGCTTTCTTCTTCTTCCCTTTGTCAGCAGCTTTCTTTCCTTTTTCTTGCTTCTTGATGAATTGGGGGCAATCCCACTTAATGTGTCCCTGCTTTTTGCACTCATAGCAGGTCACAGGTTCTTTTGCCTCTTTCTTGCTTTCTCCAGCAACTCCCTTTTTGAAGAACCTCTTGTTCTTCTTCTTGCTGTAGAATCTTCCGAATTTTTTGACCATCATAGCCAGAGTTTCCTCATCCAGCTCATCTCCTTCATCAGATTCTTCATCCTTTTCATCAGCAGCTTTGAGGGCAAGGCCTTTCTTCTTTCTGTCCAGCCCAGCTTCCTTGAGTGCTTTGATTTCTCCTTCATACTCCTCAAGGCTGCCAAATAGAGCTGTGACAGAGGCCATTGACTCTCCTCTGGCTTCCTCTATTGCTGTCACTTTAGGCTGCCATTCCAGAGGGAGAGCTCTGAGTATCTTTCTCACTTTTTCAGACTGAGAGTAATCCTTTCCCAGGCTCTTCAATTGATTCACAATGAGAGTGAATCTCTTTTGGAGCTCCTTTACAGTTTCTCCTTCAGCCATTCTGAAGCTTTCATACTCTCCAATCCATGTGTTCAGTCTGTTTTCCCTGACCCCAGTTGTTCCTTCATGTGAAATCTGCAGAGTGTCCCACATCCCTTTTGCAGTGAAGCATTGTGAGACTCTGTAGAATTCGTCCTGGTTCAGGGCACTGACTAAACAATGCTTTGCTTTGAAATTCAGTAGGACTCTCCTTCTGTCTTCATCATTCCACTCTGCTTCCAGCTTCTCTTTGTACCTTCCATCTTCAGTTAGAGCCATTGGGACGAAATCTCCTCTTTCAATGACTGACCAGATGTCAAGATCAATTGATTGGAGGTAGATCTGCATCCTCATCTTCCAGTACCCATAATGCTCTCCACTGAAGCCTGGTGGTCTGTTAGTGTTGTTCCCCTCAGGAAGTTTGCTCTCTCCAAAGCCAGCCATCTTTATTCCCGGACTGTAAAATCCTTTGAATGGGAAATCGGGCTCTGACACCACTTGTTAGCAAGGCTGACTTCCCAAGAGGGGGTGAATTGGGAAGATTGAAATTTTTCTGCACAAAATGAAATGGGTGAAGATAGCACAGTGTAAGGAAACCAACGTATAAAACAGAGCAAGCTGAAAAGTTAAGATAAGGAGAAGAAGACTCAGTGATTTATCCTGGTTCAGTCTATCCACTTGATCTACTTCCAGTCCCCAAGACAACTCTTGAGATTTATCCACTATACAGCAAGAATTCAACGGGCTTCTTGCTAATGCCATAGTACATGAGTATGCTCTGTTTCTGGAGCTCTCTCAAACACTCTAAGCACTCTCACAATGTGCTTCCCAATCCCCTTGTGATTTCCCCTCACAAGTAAATCTATCTTCCAGATGAAGAGTAGATTGTTTGCAAAGAAATAACTCTCTTGAATAGAGTAGATTTGAAGGTTAAAGTACAAATATTGAAGTTGAGAGGGTAAAAGCTCTTGAGAAGAAGTTTTGACAGAAATTCATTATATACAAGTTAGATTTATTACCCACAATTTCAAATATTATTGTATTTATAGATTTTGGTCTCAAATGTCCGTTAGAGACTTAATATATCCATTAGAGAAGTTATCCAATGGTTACTCTGAAAAACTATCCGTTAACCAACCGCATTTAATGCTTCTGACATACTGAAATTCAATTTTTGCTTGGTCAACAGATGAATTTCGAAGAATCAAAGGTTAAAGCTTCCAACGTTGAAATACTGAAGTTTGTCTGTCCCTGGAGTAAAATTCGAATTTTGAAACTTGTAGAACATTTTCACAATGTGACATACGAATTTTCAAGAAGAAAGTTTTTTGATTAAGTGTGAACAGTATTTTCAATTTTGCTACAGTGCCCTCAAAATTCAAATTTTGGAAGCCCAAAATTCGTCTGTTCCCAGTACATGAAAAGGAGGCACAGTAGTTCATTTTCTTCAAAATTCGAATGTTGAAGAGTGAAGTTCATCTATCAGAGAGACTCTTTTCAGACTAACTTTATCATTCGAATATTGCAAGTTCACATCATTCGTATGTCAACATTTCACTTCAACAGACTCAAGAACTTAGCGTCTAAAATTCGAATTTTGATGTTCAAAGTTCGTCTGTCGGAGAGCAGTTTTGAAACTTAAATCATTCTTGAACTCAGATGAACTTTAACATAGTTTCAGACGAATTTCTTCTATTTTCTCAAGTTTTGTTTTGTCTGAAATTCGAATTTTGAAGATCCAAAGTTCGTCTGTTTCAAGGAAACTTCTTTCAGACTTAGATGAAAATTTGAATTTTGAACAACTAAAATTCGTCTGACAGAGAGCCATCTCTTCAGACTTATTCAGTTTTAGCTCGAAATTTGAATTTCCCAAAGCAAAGTTCGAATTTCCAACTTGACAGTTAAGTTTAAACTTTCAAACTTCGTCTGTTTGTGGATGTTTTTCAAATAATTTAAGATTTAACACAAAATCAAGGTTTGAAAACACCTTTTTTTTCAAATCAAAATCTTTTACCCAATCACAACTAAAACTAAAGATCCTACAAAAGATCTAACAGAAAATATTCAGAAAATTTTCACTTGAAACAGTCTTTGATCTCCTTTCATATCTTCAATCCGAGCTCTTGAGTGTTGGTTTGGAATCATCAAAACTCTTGATTCAACACTTCTCCTTCCAAACCATAGTCTAAGGGTGGACTAGGACTTGGTGTCCTCATTGTACCAGTAGGCTCAACACCATCTACATCATCATCATGCTCAGAAGAGGCTAGCTCGAAGGGGCTTAGAGGCTCAGGAGTTGGAGACTGAACAGGCACAGAGAACCTTGGCTGAGGTGGAGCTGATGTGGCAGGAATTGCACTCAGAATATCTTCATAGGCATCAGCAACCACTTTCATGTTCTTTGCCAACTGATGAATCTGATCTTGCAGATGAGCAAATTTGGCATTTTGCTCATCTCTGATACTAAGAATGACTGTAGACAGGCTGTCATACAACTAAGTGATCTTGGTTGGCCTGGCACGAGAGGAGGGAGTAGATGGAATGTGAGTAGGCTTAGATAGAGATGCACAGGTAGAGAAGGCTGTGGTGCAGGTCTGGCAGGAGCCTCAGAAGTACCTTCTTACTGTTGGAAGGCACCTTCAACAAAGAAAAGATCTTTAGATTTTCCTGTGCCTTTCCCAATCCATCTTCCTTCATTTCTTTCAATCCACATCCTTTGAAGTTCCTCCTCCTTGAAGATCTTAGTGGGTTTCCCTTTCCCCTTCTCAAGATGCTGAATTCTAGCATATTGTAGAATTTTGAAAATGATAGCTGCATAGGGGAGTGTGGAGTCTTTCCTCTGATCCCTTGCCTTGATCATGCATTGGAGTATGATATGTCCCATGTTGATGAGCTTTCCACGCATGATTGCTGCCATCACATGTGCCTCTGCCCATGTGATCAGGTTGAAGCTGCCTCCTTTGTTGAATAAGATCCTAGACACTATGTAGTGTAGGATCCTCACTTGAGCACTGAGGTCTATGGGTTTTAGCAAGTTGATGGTTGGCCTATTCTCCCTTCTTCTGAACAAAGTGTTCAGGATTGTGCTCTCCTTGTAGTTCAGAAAGGGGCCACCTTCTTCATCAGCAGTATCTGCCTCATCCATATATCCAGAGGCAGTGATGTCAATCTTGAGATCATCTTGCCCTAGGATTTCCAGCACTCCATTAAGAATCTCATCTGTGAGCCAGATGGTCCTTGATCTCAGATTGACCTCCCATTTCTTCTTCTTGTTGTTGTCCTTCAAGGAGGCATACCATGTCTTTACCACTTCATCATCATACCTCTCCAATATCTCTAACAGATTCTTATATCTTAGCATCCATATTCCAGCGTCAAAACTGTTAGAGACCAAGAATTCTTACAAGTTCACACAATGAGGTTTGATTACCTTTTTATTGGCAAACTTGGTCTAGTATTCTTCCTGAATCTGTGATGGTAGTGTAGTAAGTTGATATTCTCCAGATTCAGTACTGGAGGAGGAAGTGGAAGCAACAGTCTCAGCAGCAGCAGAAACAGGGACCGAAGGTTCTGCTTTCTTTGAGGAAAAGGGTCCAGCTTTCTTTGATTCACCCTTTGGTGTAGTTTTCTCACGTTTGGAAGGAGTTCCCTTGCTTGATTTGGCCTTCCTTTTCGGTTTTTCTCCTTCCTTTGAAGCATATTTTGATTTGACCGATCTCTTTGGGCGAGACTCTCCTTTTCTAACTTCAGGATTCTTTACTCTTGCCATTTTCATGGATGAATGTTTTAGAATGAAGCAAGGATTGGGTTTATAGGGTGCAAAAATCAGTTTAAATGGTGGGAGATGAAGATGTTCGGTCAGAATTTAAGAGCATTGATGAGAGGATTTGAACAAACTTAGAGAGGAAAAGAGTAGGGTTGCGTCTGTTCAGTTGAAAACCGTCGGTTTTAATGTAAGTAACCGCCTGACAGATGAATTTTGAGGGGTCAAAATTTGAACTTCGAGCAGTTAAAAGTTAAATCGTTCAGCAAAGCTTACTAACAAATGAATTTTCTTCAAAAAGTTCGGCTGACAGTGGCTTGGTTAAAGCAACACAAGATAAACTGACAAACTTTGTTCCAAAAGTTCAAATTTTGAAGTGTAAACATCAAACAGCAATCAAATCACCAGACAACAGACAAATTATGCATAAGAAACTTCATCTTTCAAAGATTCAATATTGAGGAGCATGTTTCAACAGAAAAATTTTAAATCAGAAATTTGAATTTCTTTACTTTGTGAAAGTTTTCCAACATTCGTATGTTAAGAGATAAACATCAATATAATCATCATGTTAGACAAACATAACTTTGAAATTTAACTTTTGAAAATTCGAACTTCCAAGGTCCAACAGATGAATTTCAAGGCATCACCGAGAACTGTTCCAACGTATAACAGGCTGAAGTTCGTCTGTTAGGCATCCAAATTCGAATATTGACCATGCTGACTTATTCAAAACCTTAGTTTTTCAAGGAAATTCGTCTAACATACAATTAATATACGAATTTCAACTTCAAAAATTTACAGAATGGATCCAGAAACTAAGAATTTCTCCCATTTTCTTCACTTTTTGATTGTTCCATTCTTATGTGCTCCATTTTTCAGATTTATTCCCATTGAATATCATGAGGAGCTCCTACAACTTAAATTAAACTCACTCCGATGCTAAAGTTAGAATTAATTCAATGTTGGAAAATCTAAAAACAGAATTACACATGGATTTACTTACAGTTCATTGGGATTTACCATGCCCAATTCTCTCCTGATTTTGCAATATCTATCTTCTGATAGAGGTTTTGTCAAGATATCTACAACTTGGTCCTCTGTTGGGACATACTCTAGTCTGATTTCTCCCTTCAAAACAAGATCCCTTATGAAGTGGTGCCTAACTTCAATATGTTTTGTCCTTGAATGCATGATAGGATTCTTTGTGATATTAATGGCACTTTAGTTGTCACACATGATATTAATGGCACTGTGATGTTCTAATAAGATATATGAAAATACACTTCACAGCAATTACATGGGTTTCCTTGGGACATGACTGGAACCTTGTACACATACAAACACTAAACATTATGTCAGGTCTGCTGGCAGTTAAGTAGAGTAGGGATCCAATCATTCTCCTGTACTGAGTAATGTCAAACATCTTCCCATTCTCATCCATGTCCAGTTTGGTTGCAGTTGCCATAGGTGTTCCCATTGGTTTGGCATTCTCCATTCCAAACTTCTTTAGCAGCTCCTTTAGATACTTGGATTGACTGAGAAAGATACCATCATGAAGTTGTCTGATTTGTAGTCCAAGGAAGAAGTTAAGTTCTCCCATCATAGACATCTCGAATTCTCCCTGCATTAACTCAGAAAATTTCTTGCAAAGAGCTTCATTAGTAGCACCAAAAATGATATCATCAACATAGATTTGAACAATTAGTAAATCTTTATTTTCTTTCTTAGTAAATAAAGTTTTGTCAACTTTGCCTCTATTGAACCCCTTTTCAGTTCAGAAATTGCTCAGTCTCTCATACCATGCTCTAGGGGCTTGTTTTAAACCATAAAGAGCCTTCTTCAGTTTATAAACATGGTTTGGTTTAGTAGAATCCTCAAAACCTGGAGGTTGATCTACATAAACTTCTTCCATGATATATCTATTTAGAAAGGAACTCTTTACATCCATTTGATATAGTAAAATGTTTTTCATGTATGCATATGCCAGCAGTATTCTTATAGCCTCTAGTCTAGCTACTGGTGCAAAGGTTTCTTCAAAATCAATACCTTCTTCCTGATTATACCCTTTAGCAACCAATCTTGCTTTATTTCTGATTATTGTTCCAGATTCATCTAGTTTATTTCTGAAAACCCATTTGGTACCAATAACAGGATGATTTTTGGGTCTAGGCACTAAATCCCAAACTTGATTTCTTTCAAACTGATTTAATTCATCCTGCATAGCCAAAATCCAATACTCATCAGTTAAGGCTTCCTCAGTACATTTAGGTTCAATTTGTGAGATGAAAGCATAATTAATCATTTGATCCCTTAACTGTTTTCTGTTTTTAACTGTCTCTTGAACGTTCCCTATCACTTGATCAGCATGATGATTCCTTTGATATCTCCAAGCTCTAGGGAGTTCTTGAGACATTTCTTCAATATTTTCATCTTTAAAATCTCTCTTCTGAATATTTTCTTTTATGTTAATAGATTCAGATATTTTTGGAGACTCAATTTTACCTTCATCAGAAATATCTAACTTTTTAAAGTTTGAAACAAGATCATTCTCATCAGTAGCATATTTAGAAGCAGTTTCATTTTCAATAAAAATTACATGCATAGATTCTTCTACCAAATTAGACTTTTTATTGAAAACTCTATATGCTTTACTCCTACTAGAATAGCCCAAAAAAATACCTTCATCAAATTTGGCATCAAACTTACCCAGATTCTCCTTTCCATTGTTGTGAATGAAGCATTTGCAATCGAACACATGGAGATGTGGCAGATTTGGCTTTCTTCCCTTGTACAGCTCATAAGGAGTTTCCCTAATGATTGGTCTGATGTAGGCTCTATTTATGATGTAGCTTGCTGTATTCACTGCATCATCCCAAAATACTTGAGAAAGTTCATTTTCATTCAGCATAGCTCTAGCCATCTCTCCAATTGTTCTGTTCTTCCTTTCTACTACTCCATTCTATTGTGGAGTTCTTGGGGCTGAGAAGTTGTGGTCAATTCCATGCTCATTGCAATACTCCAGAATGTATAAGTTCTCAAATTCTCCTCCATGATTTGACCTGATTGACACAATGGAAATACCTTTCTCATTTTACACTTTCTTGGCTAAGGTTACAAATGCATCAAAGGTATCTCTTTTAGAGGAAAGAAACAATGTCCATGTAAATCTTGAGTAATCATCCACAATTACAAGCACATACAGATTTCCACTAATACTTTTTACCCTATATAGACCAATTAAGTCCATATGCAGTAGTTCTAGTGTTCTAATTGTGGTGACTACATTTTTGGGTTTAAAAGAAGATTTAGTTTGTTTTCCTCTTAGGTATGCATCACATTCTTTGTCTTTTTCAAAAGCAATTTTTGGCAGGCCAGTGACTAACTCGTTTTTAACCAGTTTTGAAAGCTGATTCATGTTAACATGAGCTAATCTTCTATGTCATAGCCAACTATCATTATCCTGACTAATCAAGCAAACAGAATCTAAGGGAGGAAGTTCATCAAGATCAATAGTATAGCAGTTACCATCCCTTTGAGCTTTGAGGATTACTTTGTGATCACTTTTTCTGATGACTAAGCAGAATTTTGAGTCAAACAGTACCCAGTTTCCTTTGTCACACGTTTGGCTCACACTCAGCAGATTGTGGTCGAGACCTATCACAAACAATACTTCTTCAATGGATGTTTTAGGATTCATGCCCACAATACCAATGCCAACTATTCTACCATACTGATCACCTCCAAAGGTCACCTTTCCTCCTTTCTTGTCTCTAAGGGTGATGAACTTCTCCTTATCACCGGTCATGCGACTTGAGCAGGCATTGTCCATGAACCATTTATTGTTCTTTCTAGCTTTGAGACATACATGCAAAAAAAATTCATATTTTCTTTTTAGGAACCCAAATTTGCTTGGGTCCTCTTCTGTCAGTGGTATTTTCCCTAGATACAGATGTACCTTTGGGAACCCATTTAACCTTCATGTCAAGTTCATTTTTCTTTAAAGCACATGAGCTAGAAATATGCCCTTTTTTGTTATAGAAGTAACAGGTGGTAAAGGGACTGCTGGATTGAGACGTAGGAAGAAAACAATGCAAATAATATTTTTGTTTAGCATGCCTTGGTTGATTATATGATTCAATGTGATGCGACATATGATCTTTCTTTCTATTTCCATCAGCATGCACAAAATGTCTCATGTACACATTCTGATTTTTCTTCCTAATCTTCTCTTTTACAGCACAAGGATCATAGCCAAATTCAGCTTTTCCTTATGATATTCTTTGACTTCCCATTAAAGCAAATAACATATCTTTACCTCTAGTAAGCCTAGACATGCTTTTCACTAGATATTCATTGGTTTGCTTTAGTTCAATGCATGATTTATAGCAAACAGATTCAGTAATAGGTAGAGGATCAATTTCAAAAATGTTGCATTGAGATTCTAGTTTGTTAATCTTTTTCTTAGCTTGCTTCAATTCTTTAGCAATCTTAACAAACTCATGATGTAGCTCATAAAATACATCCAGTAATTCAGAATAGGAAGATTCATATTCATATACCTCATCTTCTTGATCACTGCTGCATAAGATTTCAGCT
Organism: Adenanthera pavonina; assembly: GCA_026686845.1. Lineage (NCBI taxonomy): Eukaryota > Viridiplantae > Streptophyta > Magnoliopsida > Fabales > Fabaceae > Adenanthera > Adenanthera pavonina. Next base: position 20,484,128 of record JAIVEN010000022.1, on the reverse strand, counting down.
TCTTCAGAGGCAAGTGCCATGAGACATATGTTGGCAACTTCATCTTCATCATCTTCTTTTTCATCTGAGCTGTTACCCTATATTGATGAGATATAAGCTCTTTTCTTCTTGGCTTTGTCTGTAGCTTTCTTTTCTTTTTCTTGCTTCTTGAGAAATTATGGATAATCCCATTTGATATGTCCCTACTTTTTGCATTCATCGCAAGTGATAGGTTCTTTTGTTTCCCTCTTTCTATCTCCAGCTGCTCCTTTCTTGAAGAATTTCTTATTTCTCCTTTTGCTATAGAATCTTCCAAATTTTCTGACCATCATAGCCAGAGTTTCTTCATCAAGTTCCTCTCCATCGTCAAATTCCTCTTCCTTTTCTTCAGCAACTTTGAGAGTAAGGCCTTTCTTCTTTCTATCTTGTCCAGCTTCCTTGAGAGCCTTCATTTTTCCTTCATACTCCTCAAGGCTGCCAAAGAGAGCTGTGACAAAGGCCATTGATTCTCCTCTGGCTTCCTCTATTGCTATTACTTTGGGTTGCCATTCCAGAGGGAGAGCTCTAAGGATCTTTCTAACTTTCTCTGTTTGAGTGTTCTCCTTTCCCAGGCTCTTTAGTTGATTCATAATGAGGGTGAATCTTTTCTGTAGCTCTTTTACATTCTCTCCTTTAGCCATTCTGAAGCTTTCATATTCTCCTATGCATGTATTTAGTTAGTTTTCCCTGACTCCAATTGTTCCTTCATGAGTAATTTGCAGGGTGTCCCACATTTCCTTGGCAGTGGAGCATTGGGAGACTCTGTAGAATTCGTCTTGATTCCAAGCACTAACCAGACAGTGTTTTGCCTTGAAATTCAGCAAGACTCTTCTTCTATCTTCCTCATTCCATTCAACTTCTGGCTTCCCTCTGTATTTTCCAACATCTTCCAAAGCCATTGGCACAAAATCTCCCTTCTGAATGACTGACCAGATATCCATATCAATTGACTGGAGATAAATTTGCATCCTCATCTTCCAGTACCCAGAGTGTTCTCCACTGAAGCCAGGTGGTATATTTGTGTTGATGCCTTCTGGTAATATACTTTCTCCAAAACCAGCCATTTTAATTCCCGGACTGTGAGATCCTTTGATTGGGAATCCGAGCTCTAATACCACTTGTTAGATTAGCTGGCTTCCCAAGAGGGGGTGAATTGGGAAGATTAAAATTTTTCTGCAAAATATCAAGAAGGTGAAGAAAGCAATATACGATGGTAAAATAGAGTATAAACAAATAACTGTAAAGGTGGCAGTAAAGAGAAGAAGACTCAGTAATTTGTCCTGGTTCAGTCTCTCCACTTGACCTACGTCCAGTCCCCAAGTCACCACTTGAGATTTTTCTACTATTCTACAAGAATTCTATGGGCTTCTTGCAAATGCCTCAATACAGAGATGTTGCTCTATTTCTAGAGCTCACTCTATCTCTCTGTGCACTCTTACAGAGTGCTCTTCAATCCCTTGTGAAGTCCTCTCACAAGAAAATCTATCTTCTAGATGAAGATAAGATTGATTACAAAGATTAAACTCTCTTAAATAGAGTGAATATGAAAGTTGAAGTACAGAATATTGAAGTGAGAGAGTAAGAAACTTTAAGTAGATGATTTGGTAGAGTTTCAGTATTTACAAAGTTAAAATCATTACCCACAACTTCAAATGATGTTATATTTATAGATTTAGGTCTCAAATATCCGTTAGAGACAAAATCTATCCGTTGGAAAAGTTATCAAACAGTTACTCTGAAAAACTATCTGTTAACCAACCGCATTTAATGCTTATGACATACTGAAATTCGAATTTCGGTTAGTCAACAGACGAATTTCACAGAAACTGAAGGTTAATAGCTTCAACATTGAAAGCCCAAAGTTCGTCTGTCATGAAGTGAAATTCAAATTTTGATATTTGGAAAATGTTTCTGTGTTGTGACATACGAATTTTCAAGTGAAAAGTTTTTCTGTTAAGTATGAACAGTATTTTCAATTTGCTATAGTGCCTATGAAATTCGAATTTTGGAACCTCAAAATTCGTCTGTCTGTAACTGGTCTGTAAGGCATTGTAGTTCATGTGATTCAAAGTTCAAATTTTCAAATGTCAAAGTTCATCTGTCAGAGAGACCTCTTTTCAGACTAACTTCAAAATTCAAATTTATAAATACTGTCATTCGTATGTCAACATATCACTTTAACATACTCACAAGCTTAGTTTCTGAAATTTGAATTTTCATGTTCAAAGTTCGTCTGTCAGTGAGCAACTTTGAAATCCAATCTAAACTTAGTTTCAAATGAACTTTGACATAATTTCAGACGAATTTCTTTAGTTTTCATAAGTTTCATTTTGTCTGAAATTCAAATTTTCAAAACCCAAAGTTCGTCTGTTGCTTAAAGCTCTTTTCAGACACTTATCAAAATTCGAATTTTCCTAAGTCAAAATTCATCTGTCAGAAAACCATCTCCTTAGACTTATTCAGTTTAAACATGAAATTCAAATTTCCAAAGCCAAAGTTCAAATTTTCAAGATGACAATTTAATATAAACATTTCAAACTTCATCTGTTGGTGGGTGTTTTTCAAATATTCCATGATTTAACATAGAATCAAGGTTTTAGAACATCTTTTTACCAAATCAAAGTCTTTTACTCAAATAAAACACTCTCAAACAACCTACATCTATTCTTTCACGGATTCTTCAGAATTTCTTCACTTGAATTCTTTTGGGCACCTTTGATATTTTTATTCCAACCTCTTGAGGGTTGGTTTAGAATCATCAAAACTCTGAATTCAACATCTCATGCAACAGTTGTGAAGAGAATTTTTAAATGCCTAATTGGAACATCACATATGGGACTTTGGCATCCAAAAGGTAATGGAGAAGAGCTTATAGGATATACTGATGCTGACTTTGTTGGATCCAAAACTGACAGAATAAGTACAAGTGGAACCTATCAGTTTCTTGGAGGATCCTTGGTCTCATGGTTTAGCAAGAAATAGAATAGTGTAGCTCTCTCTACGACAAAAGCTAAATATGTCGCAGCAGATAGCTATTGTGCTCAAGTTCTTTAGATGAAGCAGAACTTGAAGATCTTGAGATTTAGATAAAGGAGATACCAATACAGTGTGATAATCAAAGTGTTATCAACATCACAAAGAATCCAGTCATGTATTCAAGAACAAACACATTTAAATAAGACATCACTTCATAAGAGATCATGTTTTGAAATGAGACATAAAATTGGAGTACATCCCTACTAAAGATCAAATTGCAGACATTTTGACTAAGCCACATGTAGAAGATAGACACTACAAAATTAGAAAAGAATTGGGAATGGTAAATCCCAATGAATTGTAAGCAAACCTCTAACTAAATCTATTTAAAGTTTCTAACATTAAATCAATACTAACTTTAGCATCGGAGTGTGTTTAAGATGTTTTGCAAGCACTCCACATGAGTCTAGATGATATCAAATCAGTTTACTAGCGTTAATTAGACTTGCACAATCAAAAGATGCTGAAAGGAAGTTGAAAATTCAAACTTTTAGGCCCTATCTATAAGTTTAAAAATCTGAAATTCGCATTTTAGATGTTATTAGACAAATTTCCATGTTAAAATGTTTTTTTGAATGAACTGGTATGCTCAACATTCGAACTTGGGTACTCATTAAACGAATTTCAATAGCCTCTACGTTGATATAGTACTCTCATATCCCTCGAAATTCATCTGTTGACTGCTGGAAATTCGAATTTCTGAATGACATTGTGAATGTTGACTTTGCTCAAAATTCTCTATGTGCAAATTTCATTGTTTCAAAATATGCATTTTAGAGACTTTTTACAAAAATGTAAAATTCAAATTTTGAATCTCTAAATTTGTCTACTAAAGCATGCTTTCATGTCAATTCTCTGTAAGACGAACTTTCAAAAATGAAACTCGTCTGTTGCTTTTCTTATTTATGTTTGCTTAATGCTTGGTTTCTTGAAATTCAAACTTTGATGATTCAAAGCTCATCTATTTCTATTTATTCCTTGAACTTGGCTTCTGTCAGATGAACTTCATGAAGAAAATTCATCTGTCAGAAAGTCTCCTTGTGTTGGTCAATTAGTAACTACTCGAAATTTGAATTTTGACCCTTCAAAATTCATCTATTGAACGGTTACAAAAGTTAAAATGAAGGGTCTCGCTCTGAACAGACGTAACCCTATTCGTCTCTCTCCCAAGTCTATTCATCTCCTCTCTTAAATTCTCATCAATTCCGTTCACGAATCTTTATTTCCCACCATTTAAACTTCTTTTCACACCCTATAAACACATTCCTTACATCTTTCTGTAACATTTATCATGAGAATGGTAAGGGTTAAAAATCTAGGAGTTGGAAAAGGAGAGCCCAAACCAAAGAGAGCAGTCAAGTCTCAATATGCTTCCAAGGAAGGAGAGACTCAGAAAAGAAAAGGTGAATCCAGCAAGGGAACTCCATCCAAAAAGTAGAAAATCACTCACAAAGCTTACTCGAAGAAACTTGTTCCTGTCTCTATTGCCCCTGCTGCTCCTGCTTCTACTTCTTCCAGTACTGAGTCAAAGGAAATCTAGTTAACCATGAAGCCATTATGGAGCAATGCTCATATCCTGGAAGAGTATACCACCAAGTTTATCAGCAAGAAGGTAATTAAACCTCACTACACAAATATGGAAGAATTACTTATTTCCAACAATTTTGATGATGGGCTTTGGATGATAAGATATAAGAATTTGTTGGAAATTAAGGAGAGATATGATGATTAGGTTGTCAAAACTTGGTATGCTACTCTGAAGTACAATGGGAAAAAGGAGAAGTGGGAGGTAAATCTAAGGTCCAGAACTATTTGGCTATTTGATGAGACCTTCAATGAAGTACTGGAAATCCTTGGGCAAAATGGCCTGAAGATTGACATCACTACCTCAAGATAATGGATGAGGATGAAATTGTAGATGAGGAAGGTGGTCTATTCTTAAACTACAAAGAAAGTATAGTACTAAATACCTTGTTCAGAAAGCATGAGAACAGGCCTCCTCTGAGTTTGCTGAGGCCTTCTAATCTTAATGCTCAAGTCAAGATCTTACACTACATTATGTCTAGAATCATATTCAACAAAAGAGGAAGTTTTAATTTGATCACAAGGGCTAAAGCACATGTGATGATTGCACTCATGCATGGCAAGATGATTAATATGGGTCATATCATCCTTCAACGCATGATCAAAGCAATAGATCAGAGGAGAGACTCCATTTTGCCCTTTACCCTTTGCCTCCATTGTAATATCCCAACTTTTATGGGATACTATAGAATGAATAAAAGATAAGAAACGAAAAGGCTATATATAATCGGACTTTAGAAGGAATTAATTTCTCATTGAATTTTTAGGAAAAATTATGTTTGATCCTTAATTGGAATTTCTTTTCCATAAGGTCTTAGCAGAAATTAATTCCAGAACCTACCCCAGAAAATATACAATATACCACTTGAATGAAAGCTCGCTCCAAGCTGAGCGCAATGGTATAAATATTGCATTCCCGAGAGGTCCAGGTTAAGAGATAGACCAATTTGAAGTTATTGTGAATAGTGAAAAAGAAATAATAAAAAATTTGGTCTTTGGGTAAATTACAAGAAAGTGCCCAAAAAAATGAATAATCACATTTTTGACTCAGTTCAAGGGCAGAACGGTCATTTTCCACATTAGAAGTAAAATGTGAATAATGAATTGAATGCCCAAAAATGGAAAAAACTGACATTGTAAAATGTAAAAGGAATTGAGAAAAATGGAGAGATACCATTAAGTGTGAAGAAGAATAAAGAGATCATTTTTCCTAGTTAAATGGAAAAATGAAAAAATTATATTTGGGCCCCAAGAATCAAGAATTTTTATAAATTAGTCCCTTAAGAAGGTTCTCATCGTGGAAGGGGAAGAAGAAAGAAGTTTGGAGAAAATTATGAAAAAGAACCCAAAAGTTTTAAGCATTATAAATTAGCCCCGGGTCAAGGGCATTTTTATAAATATGAAAAATTATAGTCAAAATGAAGCTCTAAATGAGTTAGACCCAATGAAATATATTATGAAATTTAGTAAGGTCAAAATAATATTTATTGGGTAATTATGGTCTAATATTAATATTTTACCCGATAAAAGTTAGTTTAGACTGCAAGAAAAGGCAGTATTGATCCAAGGACAATAATTGAACCTTGCTAAAATATATTTTGGGTCTAGATAATGATTTTGGACCAAAAGTAATGGTTGGATAATCCTGTACCAATTTAATGACAATTTTGGTAAAAATACTTAATCGGTACGGGTAAATGTAATCGGTAAAGGGTATTTTGATCCATTTAAATAATTGAAGAAATTTTTTTGCCAAAAATGAGCTCAAGACACGTATGAAAAATGATCAAGGACACCAAGGGAATTTCTTGAAAAGCTTTAATGAAAAGTAGGCAATATTAGTTAAAAATTATTACTATGGTTAACTTTATTAGATGTCTTTCTTAATTACCTTGGGTTAGCCATTTGGACATCATCTTCTTGCCTCATACCCGTCTGAAACTGCAGCAAGAAGAGGAGAGAAGCACGAAAAAAATTGGAGCCAAGAAGCAAGATCAATAAGAAAAGTTTGGTCCTCAAACTTCTAAGGTAAATCTCTATGGTCACTACCTTGTACATACTTGAGTATTGTGGTGTTTTATGGAGTATTTTCTCCTCTTTCACCTCTGAAAGTTTCATCCTAGAGAGAGAGTAGAGAGAGAAAATGAAGCCATGAAGAAAGTGATCTATGAAAAGTGATGTATAGGCTTCAAGGATTAAGAATATGGCATTTGATTTCAAATTGATCAGGTAGTTTTTTTTTCTACATTTTTCTGAAAATTTCTGCCTATTTAGAGTTTGAAAAGGAAAGGGAATTTCATGATTTTGAACCCAAAAATGGATTCCCCATGGTCCAAAATCTTAAGAATAAGTGTGTTGTACAAAGAAAGATCAAATGAACACTAAGTGAAAAAGTTAGGGTTTAGTGTGCATGGTATTGTATAATTCCGAAAATCAGTGGCTAAATGGATTAAATGATGATATGTATAGGTTCAAGGAAGCTTAAGCAGGCCAAAGAATAGGTGCACAAAGTTTGGAAAGGAAGGGAATACATAAAGGTAGCATATTTCCATTCTATGCATTATATTGTCTTATGAATGTTTGTGAACTCTATGACTTGTTTGATGCCATGATTAATATTTTGTGATGTCCATTGATTGTTGGCTGAGTTGTTTAAAGGGGCTTGAAGCTCCGGAATGCCCAATTTACAAAGTGAAACTTTGCCGAAATTTTCATAAAATTGTTATGGCATTATATGAATTGATGAGTTTGCTTGATAATCTATGTGAAATGTGATGATATATGTGTGTCATTGGATAATGCTACTGAGATTCTTTGAATCTCACCCCCCCTTCAATTACTAACCATGCTAGGGAGAACCAATGCAAAAGAGTTAAGGAAGAAGCAAAAGGCATGAAGAAGAAAATGATGTTGCAAGCCATTGTGTTATAGGTTGAATGGTTATTTGTGCCTTGCTTTGTATGAAATTATAAAATAGTGAATAATAGGTTAATGTTGTAGAAAATGTATTAAAATTTCCAGTTCTGTATGTTGGGATATGAAGTTATATTCTACCAAGTTACATGCCAAAATGAGTTGATTTGCAAGGGTTTTGGCAAGGAAATTGCAATGTAGACTGAAACAGGGCATTTTCCCAACATATCTGTTTCATTCGCCCTTTTTCTATACTTAATGTGAGTGTAAGTTTATGATATTTTTATACCAGATAGAGGGCATATCCAGATTTAATATGACACCTAATTCACCCCATTTGGAGTTGTTTACAATTAATGGTGAATTTTCTAATTCAGGGTTCAGAACAGAGCAAGAATGGGAAAACTGAAAACTGAAAAGTAAGTACTGGAAAATTCAAAAGCTTATATAAAATCGTACAAAGCTCCAAAAATTCAGTGGTTTATATTTATGGAAATTTATATGTTTTGAGTTTCATATTCCACTGATTTGGAGGTAATTGGAGCTATATGATAGGAGATATGGAGTTTTTTCCAAAACTGTTCCAGTAAAAGTAGAATTCTGACCCTTTATGATTTAAGTCAACACCATGTCCTGTGCAAGTTGAATAAATGTATAAGAAAAATATTTATATAAATAGACTCACAGGGCTTTCATATGACATAAATAATGTTTGATTTGGCTCATGGTAGAGTGAGATATGAATTTTTAAATATAAGGCCAAAATCCTGGGGAAGAGAAAATGACCAAATATACAGTAAATGTTTAAGGAATAAACTGTATAAATTGATCAAGTAATTGCTCAGTTTCATATTTTTTTCCATGTAAATAAGGTTTTTATCTAATGTTAAAGACTTGAATCACTATAAAATAATTTTTCTAGAATTAGTTATGAATTTTCAAAGTTCAGTCGGCAAAGTGGAAACTACCATATGAATAGTAACCGAAAATTTTTGAAATTCTGATTTTCATTCTTATGTGATTCAAGCTTAGAATCAAGTATAATTAGACTTAAAAGGAGTCCAATACATGGAAAATGAGTCTAAATGTAAGGTGTTACATCCATCATCTCCAAAATACTTCAGTATGCCAGTATTCCAGCAATGGCCACCCCACAGGCTTCCAACAATGAGACAAGTCCTAGTCCTCCTTTGGACTATGGTATGGAAGAAGCGGTTCCTCAGGAAGCAAGTTCCCACGAGCCTATAATGGAAGATGCTCAAGAATCCATTCTATCCTTACAAGAATCTGAGCATATGGAAAAGCTTGTTGCAGCCATCACCTCTGCACCTATTATTCAAGCTGCTCTAAATGAGGAAAGAAGCCTCATACCTTACATGGATTATACGGCCATTGCACATAATGTCTTTGTGCAAGCTCAAAAACAAAGGCTTGATGTGATGTTTCGCCCTCCTAGTCCTCAACCTTCATCTTCTCACTTTTGCATGACCATAGCACAAAGAGTCAAATTTGCCAACCTTCATAAGGAAATTCAGGAAATAATCGAAGATACTAAGGCTGACCAACCTGAGGATGATTACCTGACACACCTCCATCTGTCCCTCTTCCTCAGCTTAATCCTGATTTTCCTTTTTGTCCATGTTCCTCTTCATGCAATTCTAGTGTCCCAGATACCTCCTCCTGCTATACACGATCAAGTCCCTGATGATGCCAAAAAGGGGAAAAGAAATCTGAGCAAACTGGGAAGACTAGAGCAGAACATTCTGGAAAGACCTACAGCAAGAAATCTAAACTCAAGAAGAAATGATTAGATCTTAGGATTGTTTGGTTTTAGTTGTACAACTTGTTTATGTTTGCTGTATTTTTTTTGTAATGAAATGGCATTCCTTGTAATGAAATGACAATCCTGCTTTGAAATACTATGTTTGCAATGTCATATTCTGTACCAAAACTTCAATGAATTACTACAATGCGATTTCCTATCTTCCTTCTGATCTGCTATATATGTTGCACTTATCTTTAAACTTTAATGCATATATTGAGGGGGAGCTCTTAGAAGCAAACCCAAGTACTAATCCAATTTGCTAGTTGTTTTGTCATCATCAAAAATGGGGAGAATGTTAAATCAAGTGTTTTTGATGATTCCAAACAACTGGAGCTTGGGAGGAAGATATCAAAGAAGTACAAGAGATCTCAAGTGAAGAAATCCAGGAAGAAATGAGTACAAGATTAGTTTGTAGGATTTCTTACAGTGTTCACAGAGTAAAAGGCTTTGATCTTGCACCCAATGATTTTAAATAAGTGTTTTTCAACATTCCTATGTTAACTTATGATAAATTTGAAAAATACCCACTGACAAACGAATTTTGAACAATTAAACTTCATATTTTACTTTGAAAATTTGAACTTTGATGACTGAAATTCAAAGTTACAGAGATGTTGCCTCTGACAGATGAATTTCAGCCTATTGAAATTCAAATTTCAAGTCAAGCATAATTTGTGAAAAAATAAAAAATTTGTCTGAAACTATGTCAAATTCATCTAAAATAAGAGTGCAAAAAGAGTTCTAAATCAGTCCCTCTGATAGACGAACTTTGGTTTTGAAAATTTGAACTTTGAAGTGAAAATGTATAAGTCTGATTAAATGTCCCTCTGATAGATGAACTTTAGTTTTGAAAATTAGAACTTTGAAATGAAAATGTATAAGTTTGATTAGAGGTTTCTCTGACAAACGAATTTTGAAGGCTCAAAATTCGAATTTTGAAAAAAAGAACTTTTGTTCCATATTAAGTTACTCACTGACAAACAAATTTGGTTCCCCAAAATTTGAATTTCAAGTGCACTGTAGCAATATGGAACAACTATTCACACTTATTAGAAGCACTTTAAACTTGAAAATTAATATGTTCTTACAGAGGAAATATTTTGTCAAGATGAAAATTTGAATTTTACCTTTGAACAGATAAACTTTGAAATTCAACGTTAAAATCTTTAACTTATGGTCTCTGCGAAATTCATTGTTGATAACTTAAAATTCTAACATTGGATGTCAGACGCATTAAATGCGATTGGTGAATGACTAGTTTTGCAGAATAACCATTGGGTAACATCTCTAACTGCTAAATCTTGTCTTTAACATATAGTTAAGATAAAAATCTATAAATAGAACTTCATTTAAAGTTGTAGGTAACAATTTTACGTTGTATATACTGAAACTCTATCAAAATCTTTAGAAAAAGCTTTTTACTTTCCCATACTTCATTCATTGCACTTCAATTGTCAAACACACTCTATATTAGAGAGTTTTTCTTGTTGTAAATAATCTTATCTTTATCTGGAAGAAAGATTTTCTTGTGAGGGGATTTCATAAGGGATTTGGGAAGCACTTAGTTAAAGTGCAGAGTGAGAATCTGTAAGCTCTTGGAACAAAGTACAAGATTGTACTATGGCATTGCAAGGAGTCCACTGAATTCTTGCAAGATAATAGAAAATCTCAAGTGATAGCTTGAGAACTGGATATATGTCAAGAGGAAAAGACCGAACCAGGATAAATCTTTGTGTCTTTCTTTCCTCTGCCTTGCTTACTGTCTTGTTACATTTTGCACTCTATTTTTTTGCAACTTTTGCTTTCACTATTCTCTTATTTTTTTGCAAAAAATTTCAAACTTCTCAATTCACCCCCTCTTAAGAAGCCAGCAGACCTAACAATCTACCACTTGCCATTCATCATCAACTTGAAGTAGTGAAGAATTGTCTCCGTTCTCAACATCCTTCTCACCTCTTGATCTCATTGAATTAAAACGTGAAGGTAAGCAAAGCATTCTGCAACTTGCTCTCTCTCTCTCTCTCTCTCTCTCTCTCTCTCTATCTTTAGAAAGTGGTTTGGGTGGGTAAAAACTGTAATCTAATGACAAAACTATGAAATTTCTTGAGCATTGATGTGTACAAATTATTGAAATTTGTAATCCATCTACTCTCTCTCTCTCTCTCGTTATTTTGGTTCTGGGCTGGTTGAAGATTTTATTTTATGACGATGCCTGATTTGCTTATTTACATTATAAAAAAAAAAGCAAATTTCATCAACTTTTTTGCTAATGAGGGAGTTAGAGCTATTACTGTCAATGTAATGTAATGTATCCACTGAATACTTCATTTTGATTCAAAAAATAAAAATTGAGATGCAGTGAAGGATTGATTGATTGGCTTGATGCTATAATTTTGAGATGAGTGGGTATTAAATAAAATTTTGATTGTGATTAAACATCAATTGTATCTAGTCAGTCTAGTTGCGTCATAGATTCTGTTTTGTCTTGTCCATTGGCTACTTTCCTTTCCCACTAGCTTTGGGTTGTATGATGCTAAGAGCTCTTGTCTCTATTTTTTAATGATATTTTCCCCTTCTCATTCAATAAAGCATTAAGTAAAATCTCCAAGGCCATTGATTAGTAATGCATATTTTTTGGCCTGAAAATGAAAAAGGGATCACGTTTACTTCGATGTTGTTTGGGCCAATAAAATACTTCATTACATTTGGGCTACCCATGTTTAATAGGGGACAAAAAAGCTATAGGTCTTCAATCTCAGTCCAACCCAAGCTAGACTAGTCTAACCCTATTTAGTTTATGAACCCAACTAAATTAGACCAAATCACGAATTTAGACTATGAACTCAACCTCTACAAGACCATGTTTTGGGTTTCTAGTCAATGCGGTCTATTGCCACCCCTAACATTTGTATTTAGTAGGAAAAAAATGCCTTTAGTATAAAAATATAATAAAATATTTTTTAATTTTTAATTCTTAGATAATATTTTTAACATGATCTTTCAATGTTAAAAAGTAAAATATTTCATTTTAATTTTCTTTGATTTGTAAAAATATTTTTAAATTATCAGATTACTTTTAAATATCAATTATAAAATAATTTTTAAATTTTCACAAATGGAAGAAAATATTATCATAATATTCATGGTTAGTTTACAAAAAGAAATTTTTAATTAAGAAAATTAAATAAGCACTTTTTGAAATTATTAATTTTTAACTTAAAATTTTTGTCAACTCATCTTTAATAAAAAATCAAATATTATTTTTCATTTTTAAACTTATAAAAAGAATGTCTATTAAATAATATTATTAATAATAAAATATTTATTTTAATTTTTTAGATGGAGATTATTAAGATAAATATATAAAGAAAAATTTCAATATTGAAGGCTATTCTAGTTATTTTTATCATGGATCCTAAGAATAGCTTTCCATTCCATCAAATTTTTTCATGAAATCAGGATTTCCAAACTATTGGGAATAGTTTACAATTTGGAATGAAATCAAAATATGATTCTACCAACCAATGAAACGCTCGGCCAAGGGTTAATAGCATAACCTAAAGTGGCAGGATAGGGTTGTCAAAATTTTATTTAAAAGAAATTCTTCAGTTCACCTTTTTCTTTAGAAAAAAAAGTGACGTTGTTCCTATATTTCTGGATAAAATTCAGAAATAAAATAAAAATCAGTGAAATTCATAAATAAAAACAGGAGTATAGTATTAATAAATTAACAAAAGGTCTAATATAATGAAGTCATTATCAAACATCGTTTGAAGACAAAATTTCCAGAAAAAGGTACAGATATCTTGTGGTTTAAGAAACGATCCATCTTAGAAAAGCATAGTTTATGGTTGGCAAAAAAAAAAAAAAAAGGCAGTGTTTATGAGTAATAAATGAAAGAAATGGCGGCGATGACTGTGGCAGTAGGATGACTAATCCTCCATTTCTGAGGCCGTGGGCACCACCATAAGTAACCACGTCATTCTCAATAAATAAATTGGTTTCTCTTAATTTACTTCTCATTATAATAAATCCCTCTATTAATTATTTCCTCTGTTCATTCTCAATAAATAAATTGGCCTCGTTTATTTTACTTTTTATTATAATAAATCCCTCCATTAGTTATTTCCTCCGTTGCGTTTGCTATGCAATACGTGTACTTCACCCCATTAGTCATTTCCTCTAATGCAACTCCTGTACAATAAGATATTTCATCATTCATAACATAAATATCTTAAAGAGAACTCAATTTTTAATTTTTTATATTTTTATATTATTTTTAAAATATTTATTTAAAACTCAAATTTTTTACATTTTTTTTATTTTAAATATATTAATTTATTATATATATATATATATAATTTTTATATCCGCATTCTAAAAATTCTAAGACTTTAAAATTTATCCTATCCTACGTATGTTGTACCGATACCCGCAACCCTTTTTTTATTTATTTATAAAGCTGCTTCATGATACAAATTAGTATCCTATCCTCCCGGAATTCCCTCATTTCACCCTATTTTCACAATCACTGGAGAAATCAGTTGCTTCCTATTCCAATTATGTTATTAGTCAAATGCATTATGAAGCATGGCATCCAGCTTTGCTTATCCCTCAATTAATCCCATTAATGAAAAAGGTAAAAGCTCCCCCAAAATCCTTAACTTTTGCTTTTCCCTAAAGCCCTTTCTTTCTTTCTTTTTTTTTTGTTGGGTATAATTATTTGATTAACAGGTGAGCATTATCAAACTCGGATGGAATACAGAAATTACATGATTATGGTTTGATCACAACCACCACTTTATAGAGATTCAGGTGAAGACGAGAAGAAGAAGGAGGAGGAGGAGGAGGATGAAATCTAACATTCAAGAGGACTACAAAAATCTATTTTTTTACAGTTTCATACCCATCTAGGTAACCATTAAAAGCAGCTCGTAAAACAAAATTAAACAAAGGTCCAATGGCTAAACCAATTTATAGCTACACTTATATTAATTAGAGGCAAATCGGAAGGAGAAGGGGAAAGAATTAGCAGTGGAAACCTAAAACAGAGCCATCGCTTACGCCAATGGCGACTCTGCATCCAGCTTTGGCCTCCACGCGATGGCTGAAGAAGTGCAGCACCTTGACCCGACCCGCCATCTCCATCCTAGACTCAAGCTCCATGGTGGATCCGACTCCGACCCTGACCCCGTTGAACCCATCGGCGGAGGAGGACGGGTTGGACAGGGGAAAGGACTGAACGGAGAAAGTGGCGGCCATGCGTTTGGTGCGTCCGGCGTCGATGCTGCCGGCAGGGATGAACATGAAGCCGACCTGGTTGCCGGAGTAGAGGAGCTGAAGAGAGCTATCGTAGTGGGAAAAGAGGGCTCTGTTGGGGTTGCGGACGGAGGCGTACTGGGAGAAGGTGAAATTGACCGTGCCATTAGAGACGTGGAAGGAGGGAAGCTGGACGGCGCTGACGGAGATCTTGGGGTCCTGAGGCTTGAAGACGGTGAAGTAAACGACGACGATGACGATGAGAAGAAAAATCAGAAAGATGGTGGCCACAAGACAGGAGGCTAAGTTGGTGCGGCCGGAGGAGGAGGAAGGTGGCCTCTCTCTGCGAGACTTGGCCATAGCAGAAGGAGGAAAGTGGAGTTGGATCGGCGGTTTTGGACACATGACTAAAGAAGTGTGAGTGAGAATTTGCCTTCAGATTCAAAGATAAAGATAGGATTTGTCAAACTTATATAGTTAGGGCGGTCCCACCTGCTTGGTTTTGTTGTCCGTATAATATATATACTCGCATCATAAAAATTTACCGACTAAAATTTAAAATTTAAATTCATATAATAAAAAAATAATGAAGAATAGAAATATAAAATAATATTAATAGAGTTAAAAGAAACATGAATCTCAATATAAACTGTAGATTGTGAATAGTAAATTAATATCTCATATAATAAGCTGCACGTACCATCTTTCATAAGTTATAGAAAGTATAATTCTTTTTTCAAATTTGGAGCAAAATGAATGGACTCACATTTAGTCTAATCTAGAATTTGTCTTAAGACAAGTTCTATGTAGTAAAATCTTTTCTACGCTCCTAATTTAAGACAAATATATATAATTTAAAGAAATTTACACTATTTATAAATAATAAACAGTGTTACTCTGCTTTCTTATTTCTTCATTTTTTTTTCTTGGCATATTACAATATGAGTTTAAATGTTGAAGAGTTAAAGTTAAATGTGATATTTGATAAACTTCTAAGTTATCTTCTCTCCTGTGCATCATATATAGGAAAAAGCTTCTAGTTATAGAAAAAAATTATAATATCCACTATTTATAAACAGTTTAACTTATATAAGAGTACATATATATATATAGATATAAATTCAATGAATTATTTAATAATACTTTTCCTGATCTTTTTTATAAGAACATTTTAATCAAATCACATAAATTAAGACATGTAGTCAAAATTAGTTAAAAAGTATTGGTTTTGTAAAAAATTACTATAACATTCCTAAACAAATCCTTTTTTTTGGCAATTTCTTAAATAACTTTAATAAAAATTATTAACTACTATCTCACATTAATGATAATAGATGATTAAAACTATCAAGAGCATTTATGGAAATCATTCATTAATGCTTCACTAAATTTTGTAAGAACCCTTATATTAAATACCATAAAAAATTTTTGGAAGCGCCCTTATATTAAGGAGCAAAAGGAAGTAATTAGTTAATTGTATATTAATAGTATTAAGCTTTTTTATTTTTACAAATTATATTAATACAATAACTTTTCATACCAAGTAACATTTATATACATATATATATTAATGATATATTTTTGAACAAAAATATAAAATTCACATATATACTTAAATTAAAATAAAAATTATTTATTTTACAAAGGGAAAGAAAAATAGGCACCTCACTAGTAGGTACAAAGGGCATGGAGGAATGGTCAAGCAGATGGCATCCAAGAGCCAAATTAATAGCATGGTTAGCAAGTTAGCATAATGAATACCTTCTCTATATGTACAGCTTAGTTAAATAACCCAATCTCACAAGACGACTTTATTGATATTGTTGTGAGTGCCGCAAAAAGCAAGCCATTCTTCTTATCTTTACTTCATTCAATCATTTCACTAAAAATTATTTTAGAACATCTTATATATATATATATATATATATATATATATATAGCTCTGAATACATAATTGTGAGAAATAAACAATGAAGAAAAGAGCTCCATAAAACTAGCTCACATGATAAGGGTGAGATAAAGCTGAGTAAAGAAATTCTAGGGTAAGACAAAATTATTGGAGGGACTTAGGATTTTGTAACTTATCAATCACTACAAGAAAAATGTGATTTAGTGATGAAATTTTTGTAAAAGACATAAATCCATCAACAAAGACCTACATTAGTGATGAATAATGTGTGAGGTTTAGTATAATATAAGTTTTGATGATAACAAATTTTGAGTAATAAAGAACAAATGCATCATATGTATCTGATAGATATAATGTTCATTAAAGAAGTAAAATGTGTATTAGTATGTATTTAATTATGGTTATAACATATATATCATGCTATGTACAAATATATTCACTGTACTTTTACAATAAATAATATAAGTTGGATATATAAACTTGACTAACTACTTGGTTTGTAAGTGTAATATATTAAATGTATGATGGTCTAAGTAAGAAAAGTGAGCATTGGAATACAGAAAATGAAAATCAATATCATGCTTCACTCAAGAAAGAAGAAGAGAAAAGATGCTCAAAAAATGGAAGATCGGAAGGAAGCATGTCAAAAAGGAAATGGCCAAGTGGAAGTGGAACTCAACATTTGAAAACCTAGTCACTTGGTATATTTTGTTTTTACTTAGGTCTTGAGATGAGATTAATATTGAAAATTACTTAATCTTATTATCATATGTTTTAAATGAATTAGATCAAGTAAATATGATGTTAGCATACATTAAAATTGAAAAACATTGACTGACAGACGAATTTTAAAGTTAATGCTTATGTATTTTATTGAAAATTCAAACTTTACTGACTGAAATTCGAAGTTCCAGAGATATCACCTATGACAGACGAATTTCAAGTGTTGAAATTCGAATTTTGAGTTAAGCATAATTAGTGAAAAGTGCAAAATTTGTCTAAAATCATAACAAAGCACGTTTGATATTAAAGTATAAAAAGAATTCAAAGTTGGTCCCTCTAACAGACAAATTTTATATTTCAAAATTCAAACTTTACAATGAAACTCAATGATTTACAATTGCATTTGATTGACTCAAGAAGTTTTAGTTATCAAAGCAATATATTCTTACTTTTAAACATAGTGAAATCTGATTTTCAAAAATCTAGAGTTTAACATTTAATTAGTTTTTTTAATACATCTCTCAAAATACATATGGTTTTGATGTAAAACTTATTTCATATGAAACTATACTTAATAAGCTTTTCAAAGAAGGTTATTTCACTCAAAATAGAGGTTATATGAAAAAGTTATAGTCATTTAAAATTGAGTAGTGAGATATAAATTTTCAATTTTGATCTCTTATCATTATTTTGATCATATCTCACAGAATACATTTGTTTTTGACATGAAACTTATTGCATTTGAAATTAGATATTGAGAGCATTCCAATCATAGGTCATTTACTTAATTTGAAGTTAAAATGAGAGAGTTATAGTTTCTACAAAATTGTCTATAGTGTAAAGTTTGAAGTTATAGAGGTTCTGCCACTGATAGACGAATTTTGAGCCTCCGAAATTCAAATTTCGAAGAGAACCTTTGTGCCATGTTCAGCTTGCCACTAATAGACAAATTTTGGCTTCTTAAATTTGAACTTCAAGTCTAACAAATGAATTTTGGCTTTCAAAATTCAAATTTTGAAACTTCAAAATGTGAAAATACTTTTAGAATAGCCAGCAGACATATTTCCACATCTAAAATTCAAATTTCAAGTCTAACAGATGAATTTTGGCTTTGAAAATTCGAATTTCGAATCTCTGGAATGTGAAAATACTTTTGGAACAGCCAACAGACAAATTTTCACATCTAAAATTTGAATTTCAAAAGGAAGAACTTGTGTCATATTGAACTAAACTCTAATAGATGAATTTTGGGTCTCCAAAATTCCAACTTCGAGAGCACTGTAGTATGGAACAACTATTCACACTTTTTAGAAAAACTTTAAACTTGAAAATTCGTATGTTCTAGTATGAGAAATATTTTAAAGGATAAAAATTCGAATTTTACCTTTGAATTGACGAACTTCGAAATTCAACATTAAAGTCTTTAACTTATGGTCTCTGCGAAATTCGTCTGTTAACACCCCAAAATTCAAACTTTGAATGTCAAACACATTAAATGTGGTTAGTGAATGGATAGTTTTGTAGAGTAACCATTAGGTAACGTTTCTAATAGATAAATTTTGTATCTAACGATTAGTTACACCATAAATCTATAAATAGAGCATCATTTGAACTTTTGGATAACAATCTTAGGAGAGTTTATGCGAAAATGCTGCAACAATTTGTAAAATCTTTCTATCTCATCATTGTCTGAAAAACTCACCTCAATAGAGTGAGCTTTCAATGTATTATCTACTCTTTAAGAAAGTTTTCATTCTATAAACATTTCTTTCTATATATTCTGGGTAGAATCTTAGTATGGGGAAACACTGAGAGATTTACACATCTTGTAAGGGTGTGAGAAGAGTGGCTTCACAAGTGCCTACTAAAATTTGTGGGATATACTGAGACTTCACAAGTGCCCGGATCAAACCTGTAGGATATAGTGGAAAATCTCAAGTGGTGGCTTGAGGATATGATGTAGGTCAAGTGGTTGGGTTGAACTAGTATAAATTGCTGTGTATTGTTCTTTATCCTCTCTATTCAATTGCTGCACTCAACTCTTCTGTTCATCCATGTTTTGCTGCACACTTAGTGAGATTAGGCTGTGATCGAAAAAGAAAAAAAATCTTGCATCACCCAATTTACCCCCCTCTTGGGTGACCAGCCAAACCTAACATAATGAAAATTATCATTTATTATTTAAAATTTACAAATTTAGCAATCGATTTTGTCACTAAAACTTTAAATTAGTGACAAATTAGTAACAACTTAAAAAAAAAAGGTGGTAGATTAGTGACAGACTATTTTTAATTATTCAAATTAATAAAATCTTCTCAAACACTTTTTTTAAATGTATAATTTTTATTTTCTTTTGAAATAAAAAATAATATAAATAAAAAATTTCATTTAAAGTCAACTTCTTTGATATATATATATATATATATATGATATTTTTTAAATTATAACATAAAAGCTGTGACGGCAAAGTGACTCGAGCATGATTTCATGGTGGGAGGGCGGAGAACATGAGATTGAATAAAGGAGGTATAATTTTTTTCTAAATTTTCACTTTCTCAATCTGAGAAAGTATATATATTAAAATTTGAGCATAAATACAATCTTACTATCTTATATTCTTATAGACATACTCATTTCTCATTGATGTGTGGCTTTGAACTGTTACCTATATTATGTGATTTTATCTAATCTCATAAATTCAATTATTAAAAAAAAAGCACAAGGTTCACAAAGCTCGAATAGCAAAACAAACATTATAGGTGATGGAATGCTTATCTTAGAGTTGAAGGACACATGCTTGTGCGTCAGGGTAGGCACAAAAATAGAATCAATTGTATCAATTTTTTCTAGTAGTGAATATTGATATGAATTTTTTTTTATTTTTCAAGTTTTATAAACAAGTAATTCTAACATTACATTTTCAATAGATAATATGGTTAATTCATTCTATTTATCTAGCTAAAACTTAAAAATTTTTCAAGACTAATACAATTTTCTTGCAAATCATTCTCATATAAAGTTATAAATTTTTAAGATTCAAATAAAAAACTAAAAATGATTTTATATTCTAAAAATTGTTCCAGTTAGTTCTAAATTAATAAAAACAAAGATTGATCTACTATGTATCAATAAAGAAAATAAAAGCAGCCCCCTTCTCTCAATTTTTATATATTATGATAAATAGTATAAACATATGTAACAACAATAAATTTGGGAGCTTTATACGTAATTAAGATCTTGGGCAAGTGCCTCAATTACCTATAAAACCCTTGGCCCTAGAGTGAGGTGTGACCTTGGTAAAGGTCTAGAGTACAACCCTTCTCAAAGTAATAAAAGAAAATGAATAAAGAAATCTGGCTATCTACTGTAACAAACTTCAAAGACTTTTATGAGTTCCTTTGCAAATCTTCTCAAGCATTTTTAAGCCCATGAAATTTTCGAATTCCAAGTACAGATATTTGACACTCCAAAATGGTGAAATCCACAAAGCACTTAAAATTTAAAAAGAATATGACTCTTTCCAATTGTTAGTCTCCACAGCTAGGGAGCTATATTATTCATTATTTGTGAATAATAAAATTTGTGCACTTTTTATACGTTATATTGACATTGATTATTAGCTAATCCTTCTCTTATTAAAGTATGAATTCTAGGAGGAATATTTGAAAGGAATTCTCTTTCTATTTTGAATCATACCAAAAATAATTCTTTCCATTTCATTTTATTTATTATTCCTTTTTCCATAGCCTTCAATTCCATGTACCAAACGAGCGAAACGAATATTGCATAGGAAAATTCCAATGGAAACCATTATCAACCTAAATTAATAGCCCTTCTTGCAGCTGAGAACACACAAAGATTTGTTGGCACCGTTTTCCCATTTTACATAAGGCGTGATGTTTCTAAGATTATGACTCGTAACATGATCAAAAAGGAAAAAAAGAATTTCGAGAAAATTATATTTAAAAATTTATACAATATTTATTATTATTTTTAGGTTAAATTATACATAACTTCCTAATCTTTGGGTTATGTGTAGATAACATCCCTTACCTTTAAAACTTTACATTGAACTTCCCTAAACTTTTACATATATGCTGATAAGTCTCTTGTTGTTAATTTGTTTGTTACGTCACTAACAAAATGTAATATAATAAGGGCTTTATTTGCACATGAGTTAAAGTTTGGAGATATCTAGTGGCGGATCTATATATAAATTAGGGGATTAGTCAACCCCTCAACTTAAAAAATTGCATGCTATAGTTTTAAATTTTAGCATTTTGACACCGTAAGTTCTGATATTTTAACCCCACTAGACTCAGTTTTTTTTTTCACCTATAAGCTCAAGTTTTGAATACATTTTAATTTAAATTTTTTTGGATATATAGTTCAAAATTTTTTTGAGAATTTTATTAAGTTTAACAAATAAAATGTTAAAGTGATCCATAAGAAGAGAGTTCAATTAATTTAAATCTCCAAATAATTTTTATAATAAATATCATTTTATTTTTCTAAAACCCAAATTAGTAAAGAAAAAGGTTAAGAGACTATTAAATTAAATGTTCTTCAGATTAGGTCACCCCCATTAATCCCATATTCTAAGTTCGCCACTGGAATAACATAATAAAATAACAAAATAATTGATGGTAGGGGTTAATTGTACAAACAGTAGAAGTTAGGGAGGTTTCTTGTCAAGTTTCAAAAGCTAGAGGGTTATTTGTACATGATTTAAAAATTTATACAATATTTATTATTATTTTTAGGTTAAATTATACACAACTTCCTAATCTTTGGGTTATGTATAGATAACATCCCTTATCTTTAAAACTTTACATTGAACTTCCCAAAACTTTTACATATATGCAAATAACTCTCTTGTTGTTAATTTGTTTGTTATTTTATTGACAAAATGTAATATTATAAGGGCTTTATTTGCACATGAGTTAAAGTTTGGGGAAATCTAAATTAGGAGATCTGTCAACCCTTCAACTTAAAAAAATGAGAAATGACACTTGAGGACCAAAACTTTTAATTAATTTCATTTTAGGACCAAAAAATAAAAAATACCAGAAAAGGATCATGGTCTCAAATTAATTAAAAATGTAAATATAAAATGACTTAAATACCCTTGTAAAAATGTTTTATACTCAACATCTACTTTTTACTATTCTTTTTCATAAATTTGATACTAAACATCTCTAATTTCACACTGAACACATTGTGAAATATGAGTGTAAAATTGAGAAAGTTTAGTGTTAAATTTATGAAAAAGAGTAGTAAAAAACAGATAATGAGTAGTAAAAAATGAAAGTTGAGTATAAAATTCTGAAACTTATCCAGTGTAAAATAGTGGAACATAAGTAGTAAAACATAGAAGATGAGTGTAAAATTCTGAGAGTTGAATTATTTATTATGTCCAGTGTAAAATTGGGGAAGTTCAATGTTAAATTTCAAAAGAATAGTAGTAAATGTTGAATCAAGAGTTTTGATGATTCCAAACCAACATTCAAGAGCTTAGAATGAAGATATCAAAGGTGCCCAAAAGACTCAAATGAAAAAATTCTGGAGAAATCTGTGCAAGAATTGTTGTAGGATGATTAGTTATGCTTAAATATGGGTAAAATACTTTGATTTGGTAAAAGGATGTTTTAAAACCTTAATTTTATGTTAAATCATGAAATATTTGAAAAATACCCACCAACAGACGAAATTTGAAAGGTTTATATTGAATAGTCATGTTGGAAATTCGAACTTTGACTTTAGAAATTCGAATTTTAAGTTAAAACTGAATAAGTCTGAAGAGATGCTTCTCTGACAGATAAATTTTGATTTTCCAAAATTCGAATTCTCATAAGTATCTGAAAGAAGCTTTAGGCAACAGATGAACTTTGGGTTTTGAAAATTCAAATTTCAGACAAAATGCAACTTATGAAAACTAAAGAAATCTGTCTGAAATAATGTCAAAGTTAATCTGCAATCAAGATTATATTGAGTTTCAAAATTGCTCACTGACAGACGAACTTTGAACATGCAAATTCGAATTTCAGAAGCTAAGGCTGTGAGTCTATTACAATGATATGTTGATATACGAATGACAGTGTTTATAAATTCGAATGTTAAAATAAGTTTGAAAAGAGGTCTCTCTGATAGATGAACTTACTCTTTGAAAATTCGAATTTCAAAGAAAATGAACTACTGTGTTTTTTGAGCCTGCTGGGAACAGACGAATTTTGGGGTTCCAAAATTCGAATTTCAAAGGCACTGTAGCAAATTGAAAATACTGTTCACACTTAACAGAAGAACTGTCCACTTGAAAATTTGTATGTCACAATATGGAAACATTTTCTAAGTTTCAAAATTCGAATTTTTCTTCATGAACAGACGAACTTTGGTATTTCAACGTTAGAAGCTTTAACCTTCGGTTCCTGTGAAATTCATCTGTTGACCAACCGAAATTCGAATTTCAGTATGTCAGAAGCATTAAATGCAGTTGGTTAACGGATAGTTTTTCAGAGTAACCGTTGGATAACTTCTCCAACGGATAGATTTTGTCTCTAACGAATAGTTGGGACCTAAATCTAGAAATACAACATCATTTGAAGTTGTGGGTAACGAATCAAACTTTGTATATACTGAAACTCTGCCAAATCTTCTACTCAAAGACTTTTACCCTCTCACTTCAATACTTGTACTTCAACCTTCATATTCACTCTATTCAAGAGAGTTTAATCTTTGCAAACAATCTAATCTTCATCTGGAAGATAGATTTTCTTGTGAGGGGATATCACAAGGGATTGGGAAGCACTTTGTGCAAGTGCAGAGAGTAATTGAGTGAGCTCTAGAAAATAGAGCATAAACTTTGTACTGTGGCATTAGCAAGAAGCCCACCGAATTCTTGCAGTATAGTGGAAAATCTTAAGTGGTGACTTGGGGACTGGACGTAGGTCAAGTGGAGAGACCGAACAAGGATAAATATTTGAGTTTTTCTTCTCCTCATTACTACCTTCTTAGCTTACTATTTTATACTCTATTTTTCTATCATACCTTGCTTTCTTCATCCTATTCACTTTGTGCAGAAAATTTTTAATCTTCTCAATTCACCCCCTCTTGGGAAGTCAGCCTAACTAACAAGTGGTATCAGAGCCCGGATTCCCAATCAAAGGATCTCACAGTCCGGGAATTAAAATGACTGGCTTTGGAGAAAGTATATTACCAGAAGGGAACAACACAAATAGATCACCTGGCTTCAGTGGAGAACACTAAGGTTACTGGAAGATGAGGATGCAAATCTATCTCCAGTCAATTGATCTGGACATCTGGTCAGTAATTCAGAAGGGAGATTTTGTCCCCATGGCTTTAGAAGATGATGAAAAGTACAGAGAGAAGCCAGAAGCTGAATGGAATGAGGAAGATAGAAGAAGAGTCATGCTAAATTTTAAGGCAAAACACTATCTGGTCAATGCTTTGAATCAAGACGAATTCTACAGAGTCTATCAATGCTCCACTGCCAAGGAAATGTGGGACACCCTGTAAATTGCTCATGAAGGAACAACTGGAGTCAAGGAAAACAAACTTAATACATGCATAGGTGAATATGAAAGCTTCAGAATGGTTGAAGGAGAGAATGTAAAAGATCTACAGAAGAGATTCACCCTCATTGTGAATCAACTAAAAAGCCTGGGAAAGGAGTACACTCAAACAGAGAAAGTCAGAAAGATTCTCAGAGCTCTCTCTCTGGAATGACAACCCAAAGTGACAACAATAGAGAAAGCCAGAGGAGAATCAATGGCCTCTATCACAGCTATTTTTGGCAGCCTTGAGGAATATGAAGAAAAAATGAAAGCTCTCAAGGAGGCTGGACAAGACAAAAAGAAGAAAGGTCTTGCTCTCAAAGCTGCTAAAGAAAAGGAGGAAGAATCTGACGATAGAGATGAGCTAGATGAAGAAACTCTGGCTATGATGGTCAAAAAATTCGAAAGATTCTACAGCAAGAAGAGAAACAAGAAAATCTTCAAGAAAGGAGCAGCTGGAGATAGCAAGAGAGAAGCAAAAGAGTCTGTGACTTGCTATGAGTGCAAAAAGCAAGGACACATCAAATGGGATTGTCCACAATTCCTCAAGAACCAAGAGAAAGAAAAGAAAGCTGCTGACAAAGGTAAGAAGAAGAGAGCTTACATCTCATCAATATGGGGCAACAACTCAGATGAGGAAGAAGATGATGAAGATGAAATTGCCAACATCTGTCTGATGGCACTTGCCTTTGAAGAAGCTGAAATCTCGTGCAACAGTGATCAAGAAGAAGAGGTATATGAATCTGAAATTTCCTATTCTGAATTACTGGATGCATTTCATGAGCTGCATGATGAGTTTGTTAAAGTCGCTAAAGAATTGAAGCAAGCTAAGAAAAAGATTAACAAACTAGAATCTCAATGTAACATCTTTGAAATTACTTCTTTACCTATTGCTGAATCTCTTTGCTGTAAATCATGCATTAAACTAAAGCAAACTAATGAATATCTAGTTAAAAGCATGTCTAGGCTTACTAGAGGTAAAGATATGTTGTTTGCTTAAATGGGGAGCCAAAGAATATCACAAAGGAAAGCTGGACTTGGCTATGATCCTTGTGCTGTAAAAGAAAAGATTAGGAAGAAAAATCAGAAGGTATACATGAAACATTTTGTGCATGCTGAGAACAATAGAAAGAAATATCATATGTCACATCACATTGAATCATATAATCAACCAAGGCATGAAAAACAAAAGTATTATCTGCATTGTTTTCCTCTTGCTTCTCAATCCAGCAGTCCCTTTACCACCTGTCACTTCTGTAACAAGAAGGGACATATTTCCAGTTCATGTGCTTTAAACAAAAATGGACTTGACAGGAAGGCGAAATGGATCCCCAAGGGTACATCTGTATCTAGGGAAAAGACTACTGACAGAAAAGGACCCAAGCAGATTTGGGTACCTAAGAAGAAAACTTGAACTTTGTTTTGCAGGACTGTCTCAAAGCTAGAAAGAACAATAAATGGCATATGGACAGTGCCTGCTCAAGTCACATGATCAGTGATAAGGAGAAGTTCATCACCCTTAGAGACAAGAAAGGAGAAAAGGTGACCTTTGGAGGTGATCAATATGGCAGAATTGTTGGCATTGGCATTGTAGGCAAGAATCCTAAAACTTCCATTGAAGAGGTGCTGTTTGTGATAGGCCTCAACCACAATCTGCTGAGTGTGAGCCAAACATGTGACAAAGGAAACTGGGTACTGTTTGACTCAAAATTCTGCCTAGTCATCAGAAAAAGTGATCACAAAGTAATTCTCAAAGCTCAAAGGGATGGTAACTGTTATACTATTGATCTTGATGAACTTCCTCCCTTAGATTCTGTTTGCTTGATTAGTCAGGATAATGATAGTTGGCTATGGCATAGAAGATTAGCTCATGTTAACATGAATCAGCTTTCAAAACTGGTTAAAAACGAGTTAGTCACTGGCCTGCCAAAAATTACTTTTGAAAAGGATAAAGAATGTGATGCATGCTTAAGAGGAAAACAAACTAAATCTTCTCTTAAACCCAAAAACGTAGTCACCATAACTAGACCACTAGAACTACTACATATGGATTTAATTGGTCCATCTAGGGTAAAAAGCATTGGTGGAAATCTGTATGTACTTGTAATTGTGGATGATTACTCTAGATTTACATGGACATTGTTTCTTTCCTCTAAAAGTGATACCTTTGATGCATTTGTAACCTTAGCCAAGAAAGTGCAAAATGAGAAAGGTATTTCCATTGTGTCTATCAAGTCAGATCATGGAGGAGAATTTGAGAACTCATACTTTTTGGAATACTGCAATGAGCATGGAATTGACCACAATTTCTCAGCCCCAAGAACTCCACAACAGAATGGAGTAGTAGAAAGGAAGAACAGAACAATTGGAGAGATGGCTAGAGCTATGCTGAATGAAAAGGAACTTTCTTAAGTATTTTGGGCTGATGCAGTGAATATAGCAAGCTACATCATAAATAGAGCCTACATCAGACCAATCCTTGGGAAGACTCCTTATGAGCTGTACAAGGGAAGAAAGCCAAATCTGTCACATCTCCATGTGTTTGGCTGCAAATGCTTCATTCACAACAATGGAAAGGAGAATCTAGGTAAGTTTGATACCAAATCTGATGAAGGTATATTTCTGGGCTATTCTAGTAGAAGTAAGGCATATAGAGTTTTCAATAAAAAGTCTAAATTAGTAGAAGAATCTGTGCATGTAGTATTTTTTGAAAATGAAACTGCTTCTAAACATGTTACTGATAAGGATGATCTTATTTCAAACTTTAAAAAGTTAGATATCTCTGATGAAGGTATAATTGAACCTCTAAAAATATCTGAATCTATTAACATAGAGGAAAATATTCAGGAGAGAGATTTTGAAGAAGAAAATAATGAAGAAATGTCTCAAGAACTCCCTAGAGCTTGGAGATATCAAAGGAATTATCCTGTTGATCAAGTGATAGGGAATGTTCAAGAGAGAGATAGAACCAGAAAATAGTTAAGGGATCAAACGATTAATTATGCTTTCATCTCACAAATTGAATCTAAATGCACTGAGGAAGCCTTAACTGATGAGTATTGGATTTTGGCCATGCAGGATGAATTAACTCAATTTGAAAGAAATCAAGTCTGGGATTTAGTGCCTAGACCCAAAAATCATCCTGTCATTGGTACTAAATGAGTTTTTAGAAATAAACTTGATGAATCAGGATCAATCATCAAAAATAAGTCTAGAGTGGTTGCTAAAGGATATAATCAAGAAGAAGGCATTAATTTTGAGGAAACATTTGCTCCAGTAGCTAGATTAGAAGCAATCAGAATTCTATTAGCATATGCATGCATGAGAAATATTTTGTTGTATCAAATGGATGTAAAGAGTGCTTTTCTAAATGGATATATCATGGAAGAAGTTTATATAGACCAACCTCTAGGTTTTGAGGATTCTACAAAACCAAACTATGTGTATAAACTGAAGAAGGCTCTCTACGGTTTGAAGCAAGCCCCTAGAGTATGGTATGAAAGATTGAGTAATTTTCTAACTGAAAAGGAATTTAATAGAGGAAAAGTAGATACAACTTTATTCACTAAGAAAGAGAATAAAGATTTACTTATTGTTCAAATCTATGTTGATGATATTATATTTGGTGCTACTAATGAATCTCTTTGCAAGAATTTTTCTAAGTTAATGCAGGGAGAATTCGAAATGTCCATGATGGGTGAACTCAACTTCTTCCTTAGACTGCAAATCAGGCAGTGTAATGATGGTATCTTCCTCAACCAATCCAAGTATCTAAAGGAACTGCTAAAGAAGTTTGGAATGGAGAATGTCAAGCCAATGGGAACACCTTTGGCTACTACAACCAAACTGGATATGGATGAAAAAGGGAAAATGTTTGACATCACTCAGTATAGAAGAATGATTGGATCCCTACTATACTTAACTGCCAGCAGACCTGACATTATGTTTAGTGTCTGTATGTGTGCAAGATTCCAATCATGTCCCAAGGAAACCCATGCAACTGCTGTGAAACGTATCTACAAATTGTTAGCAAGGCTGACTTCCCAAGAGGGGGGTGAATTGGGAAGATTGAAATTTTTTCTGCACAAAATGAAATGGTTGAAGATAGCACAGTGTAAGGAAACCAACGTATAAAACAGAGCAAGCTGAAAAGTTAAGATAAGGAGAAGAAAACTCAGTGATTTATCCTGGTTCGGTCTATCCACTTGACCTACTTCCACTCCCCAAGACAACTCTTGAGATTTATCCACTATACAGCAAGAATTCAACGGGCTTCTTACTAATGCCACAGTACATGAGTATGCTCTGTTTCTGGAGCTCTCTCAAACACTCTAAGCGCTCTCACAATATGCTTCCCAATCCCCTTGTAATTTCCCCTCACAAGTAAATCTATCTTCCAGATGAAGAGTAGATTGTTTACAAAGAAATAACTCTCTTGAATAGAGTAGATTTGAAGGTTAAAGTACAAATATTGAAGTTGAGAGGGTAAAAGCTCTTGAGAAGAAGTTTTGACAGAAATTCGTTATATACAAGTTAGATTTATTACGCACAACTTCAAATGTTGTTGTATTTATAGATTTTGGTCTCAAATGTCCGTTAGAGACTTAATCTATCCGTTGGAGAAGTTATCCAACGGTTACTCTGAAAAACTATCCGTTAACCAACCGCATTTAATGCTTCTAACATATTGAAATTCGAATTTTGGTTGGACAACAAACGAATTTCGAAGAACCGAAGGTTAAAGCTTCCAACGTTGAAATACTGAAGTTCGTCTGTCCATGAAGTGAAATTCAAATTTTGAAACTTGTAGAACATTTTCACAATGTGACATACGAATTTTCAAAAAGAAAGTTTTTTTGGTTAAGTGTGAACAGTGTTTTCAATTTCCTACAGTGCCCTCAAAATTCGAATTTTGGAAGCCCAAAATTCATCTGTTCCCAGTACGTGAAAAGGAGGCACAGTAGTTCATTTTATTCAAAATTCGGATGTTGAAGAGTGAAGTTCGTCTGTCAGAGAGACTCTTTTCAGACTAACTTTATCATTCGACTATTGCAAGTTCACATCATTCGTATGTCAACGTTTCACTTCAACAGACTCAAGAACTTAGCTTCTTAAATTCGAATTTTGATGTTCAAAGTTCGTCTGTCAGAGAGCAGTTTTGAAACTTAAATCATTCTTGATCTCAGATGAACTTTAATACAGTTTCAGACGAATTTCTTCTATTTTCTCAAGTTTTGTTTTGTTTGAAATTCGAATTTTGAAGATCCAAAGTTCGTCTGTTTTAAGGAAACTTCTTTCAGACTTAGATGAAAATTCAAATTTTGAACAACTAAAATTCGTCTGACAGAGAGCCATTTCTTCAGACTTATTCAGTTTTAGCTCGAAATTCGAATTTCCCAAAGCAAAGTTCGAATTTCCAACTTGACAGTTAAGTTTAAACTTTCAAACTTCGTCTGCTTGTGTGTGTTTTTCAAATAATTTAAGATTTAACACAAAATCAAGGTTTGAAAACACCTTTTTTTCAAATCAAAATCTTTTACCCAATTACAACTAAAACTAAAGATCCTACAAAAGATCTAACAGAAAATATTCAGAAAATCTTCACTTGAAACAGTCTTTGATCTCCTTTGATATCTTCAATCCGAGCTCTTGAGTGTTAGTTTGGAATCATCAAAACTCTTGATTCAACATTCTCCCCCTTTTTGATGATGACAAAACAACTCACACACTGGGTTAGTACTTGGGTTTGCTTTCACAAGCTCCCCCTCAACATATGCATTACAGTTCATAAGATATCATTTTCAACAGATTAAGTAAAGAGATTCAAAGCCCAAAACATTGCAACCAAAAACATAATACATTTAATCAAATTGTTGCAATACATATTCCAATTAAAGATCAATTCTCAAAACATCAAACAAATACAATTAAACAACTAAAACAAGATACAACAAGAAGATTCAGCCTAAGATCTAAAAACATCATTTCTTCTTTGGCTTAGTCTTCTTGCTATACGTCTTTCCTTTCCCGGATGGCTCAGCAGATTTTCCAGCTTGCTTAGTCCCAGTTTGCTTTATTTTCTCCCCCTTTTTGGCATCATCAGGAAGCCCAACAAAGTCCATGGGAGGAGGAATCTGAGTGAGAGGAATAGCACGAAGAGGGACAGGAGCAAAAGGAATCTCTGGCTGAACTGGTGCAGGAGGCTCAGCAGGCTCTTCATCACCATCATCATCAGAGACCTCAAGCAGCACTTGCATTTCCTGCCTAGAAAGAGCTAGTTGAGCTCTCTGTTCCTCTGAAAGCCCATAAGCAGCAATAGAATGAGAAGCTAGTTCAGCAGGAGGAAACATTTCTTCCAGCCTTCTCCTTTGAGCTTGCAGCAGAGCATTGTGAGCAATAGCAAGATAATCAGTAACAGGTACAATGCTCCTTTCCTCATTGCTTGCTCCTTCTAGCACAGAAGAGGTTGAAATGGCTGCAACCAGTCTTTCAACTTGCTCTGATTCTTGAATGGACAGAATTGAATCTGGAACATCTTCTTGCATAGGCTCAAGAGGGCTTGTTTCTTGAAGTCCTTCTTCTTCCAATCCATAGTCCAGGGGTGGACCAGGACTTGGTGTCCTCATTGCACCAGCACCATCTGTATCACCATCATGGTCAGAGGAGGCAATCTCGAAGGGGCTTGGAGGCTCAGGAGTTGGAGACAGAGTAGGCTCAGGGATACCAGGCTGAGGTGGAGCTGAAGAGGTAGGAATTGCATTTCTTATTTCTTCATAAGCATCAGCCACCACCTTCATATTCACAGCCAACTGATGGATCTGATCTTGTAGATGAGTAAATTTGGCATTTTGCTCATCCTTAATGCTGAGAATGAGTGTTGACAGACTATCAAACAACTCAGTGATCTTTGTAGGTTTGGCCCGTGAGGAGGGAGTGGAAGGAGGGTGAGTAGGTCTGGAGGGAGATGGAATTGGCTGAGAAGGCTGAGGTACAGATCTGCCAGGGGCCTCAGAAGTGCCTTCTTGTTGGAAGGAAGCATCAGTAACAAAGAATAGATCTTCAGATTTCCCTGCTCCCTTTCCAATCCATCTTCCTTCATCTCTTTCAATACCCATCCTTTGCAGTTCCTCTTCTTTGAATGCCTCTGTGAGTTTCCCTTTCCCCTTTTCAATGTGTTGAATCCTAGCATGCTGCAGGATTCTTGAAATAATTGCTGCATAGGGGAGTGTGGAATCTTTCCTCTAATCCCTTGCCTTTATCATTCGTTGGAGGATGATATGTCCCAGATTAATCAGCTTCCCACGTATGATAGCAGTCATCACATGAGCCTCTGCCCTTGTTATCAAATTGAAGCTGCCACCCTTGTTGAATATAATCCTGGACACTATGTAGTGCAGGATCCTTACTTGAACACTTAGGTCTGTGGGCTTCAACAGATTTATCGTTGGCCTGTTCTCCCTTCTCCTGAATAGGATGTCCAAAATGGTGCTCTCCTTGTAGTTCAGGAAGGGTCCACCTTCTTCATCAGCTGTACTTGCCTCATCCATATATCCAGAGGCTGTGATGTCAACTTTCAGCCCATCTTGTCCTGGGATTTCCAGCACCTCATTGAAGGTTTCATCAGCAAGCCAAATAGTCCTTGATCTCAAGGTGACCTCCCATTTCACTTTCTTGCTATTATATTGAAGAGAGGCATACCAAGTCTTTACTACCTCATCATCATATTTTTCAGCAATTTCCAACAGATTTTTATATCTTAACAACCATAATGCAGCATCAAAGTTGTTGGATATCAGAAATTGTTCCACATTTACACAGTGAGGCTTGATTACCTTTTTGTTGGAAAACTTGGTAGTGTACTCTTCTTGAATCTCAGGAGTGCTCCACAGTGGCAGTGTGGTCATTTCATACTCTCCAGATTCAGTACTGGAAGAAGCAAAAGAAGCCACAGCAGGGGTAGAAGGTTCTGCACTTTTTGAAGAGGAGGGTCCAGCTTTCTGAGATCCTGCCTTGGATGAAGATTTTTGACATTTGGAAGGAGTGTCCTTACTGGATTCAGCCTTTCTCTTGGATTTCTCTCCTTCCTTGGTAGCATATTGAGATTTAACATTCCTCTTTGGTCGGGCCACAGCTTTTCCTACTCCAGGATTTTTGACTCTTGCCATTTCTCGGTTGAATGATGCAGAATGTGGCTAAGAATAGGTTTATAGGATGCGAATGGAAGTTTAAATGGTGAAGAATGATGGTTTTTGGACAGGAATTAAGAGGATTGAAGAGAGAATCATAACAGACTTGGAGAGGTTACAAATAGGGTTGCGTCTGTTCTTTGGAAAACCGTTGCATTTAACGTATGTAACCGTCTGACAGACGAATTTTGAGGGGTCAAAATTTGAACTTCGGGCAGTTACAAGTTAAACCGTTCAGCACAGCTTACTGACAGACGAATTTTCATCTTGAAAGTTCGTCTGACAGTGGCTTGAATCAAGCAATACAAGCACAATAGACGAATTTTGTTTCACCAAAGTTCGAATGTTAAAAAGAAAATAGCAGGTAACAATCAAACCATCAACCAGCAGATGAATTAAGCAAGCATAATTTCATCTTTCAAGCATTCAACATGAAGATCATGATTCAACAGACGAATTTTGAACTGAAAATTTGAATTTTTCAACTTTTGTAAAGGTTATCCAACATTCGTATGTTAAGAAGTGAAAATTAGTACAACAGTGATGGAAAATCATAACTATGAAATTTTGTTTCTAAAAATTTGAATTTTCAAGACCCAACAGACGAATTTTGAGGCATCACAGAGAACTGTTCCAAGGCAAATCAGGCCAAAGTTCGTCTGTTAGTCAACCAAAATTCGAATGTTGACCATATTGACCATGTCAAAAGCACAATTTATGAAGCAAAATACGTCTAACACACATTAAAATACGAATTTCATCTTTTAAAAACTTACAGAATGGATCCAGAACTTAGAATTTTCATCATTTACTTCATTTTCTGGTTGTTCCATTATGGTGTGCTCCAATCTTCAAGTTTCTTGCCATTAAATCTTGTGGGGAGCACCTGCAACTTAAATTAAACATACTCCGATGCTAAAGTTAGAATTTGTTTTAAAGATGAAACCTTTGAAAACAGGATTGCAAGAGAATAACTTACAATTTACTGGGATTTACCATACCCAGTTCTCTTCATATTTTGCAATGCCTATCTTCTGATAGAGGCTTTGTGAGTATGTCAGCAACTTGATTCTCTATTGGGATGTATTCCAATCTGACTTCCCTTTTCAGAACGTGATCCCTTATGAAGTGGTGCCTAACTTCAATGTGTTTTGTCCTTGAATGCATGACAGGGTTCTTGGTGATATTTATAGCACTTTGGTTGTCACGCATGATTGGTATCTCTTTCAATTTAACCTCAAGATCTTCAAGATGCTGCTTCATCCAGATGACTTGGGCACAACAGCTTCCAGCTGCAACATACTCAGCTTCTGTAGTGGATAAGGCCACACTGTTTTGCTTTTTGCTGAACCATGAAACCAGGGATCCTCCAAGAAACTGACAAGTTCCACTTGTACTTTTTCTGTCTGTTTTGGATCCTGCAAAATCAGCGTCAGTGTATCCTTTGAGATCTTCTCCATTGCCCTTTGGATACCAGAGACCCATTTGTGATGTTCCAATAAGATATCTGAATATTCTTTTCACAGCTGTTGCATGGGTTTCTTTGGGGCATGATTGGAACCTGGCACACATACAGACACTGAACATAATGTCAGGTCTGCTAGCAGTTAGGTACAGCAAGGATCCAATCATTCTCCTATACTGAGTAATGTCAAACATCTTCCCATTCTCATCCATGTCCAGTTTGGTTGCAGTTGCCATAGGTGTTCCCAGTGGTTTGGCATTCTCCATTCCAAACTTCTTTAGTAGCTCCTTTAGATACTTGGATTGACTGAGAAAGATACCATCATAAAGTTGTCTGATTTGCAGTCCAAGGAAGAAGTTAAGTTCTCCCATCATAGACATCTCGAATTCTCCCTGCATTAACTCAGAAAATTTCTTGCAAAGAGCTTCATTAGTAGCACCAAAAATGATATCATCAACATAGATTTGAACAATTAGTAAATCTTTATTTTCTTTCTTACTAAATAAAGTTTTGTCAACTTTACCTCTATTGAACCCCTTTTCAGTTAGGAAATTACTCAGTCTCTCATACCATGCTCTAGGGGCTTGTTTTAAACCATAAAGAGCCTTCTTCAGTTTATAAACATGGTTTGGTTTAGTAGAATCCTCAAAACCTGGAGGTTGATCTACATAAACTTCTTCCATGATATATCCATTTAGAAAGGCACTCTTTACATCCATTTGATATAGTAAAATGTTTTTCATGCATGCATATGCCAGCAGTATTCTTATAGCCTCTAGTCTAGCTACTGGTGCAAAGGTTTCTTCAAAATCAATACCTTCTTCCTGATTATACCCTTTAGCAACCAATGTTGCTTTATTTCTGATTATTGTTCCAGATTCATCTAGTTTATTTCTGAAAACCCATTTGGTACCAATAACAGGATGATTTTTGGGTCTAGGCACTAAATCCCAAACTTGATTTCTTTCAAACTGATTTAATTCATCCTGCATAGCCAAAATCGAATACTCATCAGTTAAGGCTTCCTCAGTACATTTAGGTTCAATTTGTGAGATGAAAGCATAATTAATCATTTGATCCCTTAATTGTTTTCTGTTTTTAACTCTCTCTTGAACGTTCCCTATCACTTGATCAGCAGGATGATTCCTTTGATATCTCCAAGCTCTAGGGAGTTCTTGAGACATTTCTTCAATATTTTCATCTTCAAAATCTCTCTTCTGAATATTTTCTTTTATGTTAATAGATTCAGATATCTTTGGAAACTCAATTTTACCTTCATCAGAAATATCTA
Source organism: Adenanthera pavonina (assembly GCA_026686845.1). Classification (NCBI taxonomy): domain Eukaryota; kingdom Viridiplantae; phylum Streptophyta; class Magnoliopsida; order Fabales; family Fabaceae; genus Adenanthera; species Adenanthera pavonina. The sequence continues at coordinate 20,448,348 of JAIVEN010000022.1, read as the reverse complement.
ACTTTTTAAAGTTTGAAACAAGATCATTCTCATCAGTAGCATGTTTAGAACCAGTTTCATTTTCAATGAAAATCACATGCACAGATTCTTCTACCACATTTGATCTTTTATTGTAAACTTTATATGCCTTACTCCTACTCGAATAGCCCGGAAATATACCTTCATCGGATTTGGCATCAAACTTACCCAGATTTTCTCCCATTGTTGTGAATGAAGCATTTGAATCAGAACACATGGAGATGTGACAGATTTGGTTTTCTTCCCTTGTACAGCTCGTATGGAGTCTTCGCAAGGATTGGTCTGATGTAGGCTCTGTTTATGATGTAGCTTGCTGTATTCACTGCATCAGCCCAAAACACTTGAGAGAGTTCCTTTTCATTCAGCATAGCTCTGGCCATCTCTCCAATAGTTCTGTTCTTCCTTTCTACTACCCCATTCTGTTGAGGGGTTCTTGGAGCTGAGAAGTTGTGGTCAATCCCATGATCATTGCAGTATTCCAGGAAGTATGCCTTTTCGAATTCTCCTCCATGATCTGACCTGATTGACACAATGGAAATACCTTTCTCATTTTGCACTTTCTTAGCTAAGGTTACAAATGCTTCAAAGGTATCACTCTTAGATGAAAGAAATAATGTCCAAGTGAATCTAGAATAATCATCTACAATTACAAGCACATACAGATTACCACCTAGACTCTTTACCCTAGAAGGTCCAATTAAGTCCATATGTAGCAACTCAAGTGGTCTAGTTGTGGTAACTATATTTTTAGATTTAAAAGATGATTTAGTTTGTTTTCCTCTTATACATGCGTCACATTCTTTGTCTTTCTCAAAAGATATCTTTGGCAGTCCAGTTACCAGCTTATTTTTAACCAGTTTAGATAATTGATTCATATTAACATGAGCTAATCTCCTATGCCATAACCAACTATCATTATCCTAACTAATTAAACATACAGAATCCAAGGGAGGAAGTTCATCAAGATCAATAGTATAACAGTTACCATCCCTTTGAGCTTTGAGGATTACTTTGTGATCACTTTTTCTGATGACCAGGCAAAACTTTGAGTCAAACAGCACCCAGTTTCCTCTGTCATAGGTCTGACTCACGCTCAGCAAATTGTGGTTGAGGCCAATTACAAACAATACCTCTTCAATGGATGTTTCTGGATTTTTGCCCACAATGCCAATACCAACAACTTTGCCGTATTGATCACCTCCAAAGGTCACCTTTCCTCCTTTCTTGTCTCTAAGGGTGATGAACTTCTCCTTATTGCCAGTCATGTGACTTGAGCAGGCACTGTCCATATACCATTTGTTGCTTTTCTTAGCTTTGAGACAAACCTGCAAAACAAAGTTTATGTTTTCCTTTTAGGTACCCAAATTTGCTTGGGTCCTTTTTGGTCAGTAGATTTTTCCCTAGATGCAGATGCAACTTTGGGAACCTATTTAACTTTCCTGCCAAGTCCATTTTTCTTTAATGCACAAGAACTAGAAATATGTCCCTTTTTGTTATAGAAATAACAGGTAATGAAGGGACTGCTAGATTGAGTGGCAGGAAGAAAATAATGCAGATAATACTTTTGTCTTGCATACTTTGGTTGATTATATGTTTTAATGCAAGATGACATATGATCTTTCTTTCTGTTACTCTCAGCATGCACAAAATGTCTCATGTATGCATTCTGGTTTTTCTTCCTAATCTTTTCCTTAACAACACATGGATCATAGCCAAGACCAGCTTTTCCTTGTGATATTCTTTGGCTTCCCATCAAAGCAAACAACATATCTTTACCTCTAGTGAGCCTAGACATGCTTTTAACTAAATAATCATTAGTTTACTTAAGTTCAATACATGAAGTGCAACAAACAGATTCACTAGTAGGTAAAGAGGCAATTTCAAAAACTGTGCTTTGAGATTCCAGCTTATTTATCTTTTTCCTTGCTAATTTCAATTTTTTAGCAACTTTAATGAATTCATCATGAAGCTCATGAAATGCATCTAGTAATTCATAATAGGAAGGTTCAGATTCATATACCTCTTCTTCCTTATCACTACTGCATGAGGGTGTAGCTTCTTCAGAGGCAAGTATCATCAGACAAATGTTGGTCATCTCATCTTCATCTTCTTCTTCCTCATCTGAGCTGTTGCCCCATATAGATGAGATGTAGGCTTTCTTCTTCTTCCCTTTGTCAGCAGCTTTCTTTTCTTTTTCTTGCTTCTTGATGAATTGGGGGCAGTCCCACTTAATGTGTACCTGCTTTTTGCACTCATAACAGGTCACAGGTTCTTTTGCCTCTTTCTTGCTTTCTCCAGCAACTCCCTTTTTGAAGAACCTCTTGTTCTTCTTCTTGCTGTAGAATCTTCCAAATTTTCTAACGATCATAGCCAGAGTTTCCTCATCCAGCTCATCTCCTTCATCAGATTCTTCTTCCTTTTCATCAGCAGCTTTGAGGGCAAGGCCTTTCTTCTTTCTGTCTAGCCCAGCTTCCTTAAGTGCTTTGATTTTTCCTTCATACTCCTCCAGGCAGCCAAACAGAGCTGTGACAAAGGCCATGGATTCTCCTCTGGCTTCCTCTATTGCTGTCACTTTAGGCTGCCATTCCAGAGGGAGAGCTCTGAGTATCTTTCTCACTTTTTCAGACTGAGAGTATTCCTTTCCCAGGCTCTTTAATTGATTCACAATGAGAGTGAATCTCTTTTGGAGCTCCTTTACAGTTTCTCCTTCAGCCATTCTGAAGCCTTCATACTCTCCAATCCATGTGTTCAGTCTGTTTTCCCTGACCCCAGTTGTTCCTTCATGTGCAATCTGCAGAGTGTCCCACATCCCTTTTGCAGTGGAGCATTGTGAGACTCTGTAGAATTCGTCCTGGTTCAGGGCACTGACTAAACAATGCTTTGCTTTGAAATTCAGTAGGACTCTCCTTCTGTCTTCATCATTCCACTCTGCTTCCAGCTTCTCTTTGTGCCTTCCATCTTCAGTTAGAGCCATTGGGATGAAATCTCCTCTTTCAATGACTGACCAGATGTCAAGATCAATTGATTGGAGGTAGATCTGCATCCTCATCTTCCAGTACCCATAATGCTCTCCACTAAAAGCCTGGTGGTCTGTTAGTGTTGTTCCCCTCAGGAAGTATGCTCTCTCCAAAGCCAGCCATCTTTATTCCCGGACTGTAAAATCCTTTGAATGGGAAACCAGGCTCTGATACCACTTGTTAGCAAGGCTGACTTCCAAAGAGGGGGGTGAATTGGGAAGATTGAAATTTTTTCTGCACAAAATGAAATGGGTGAAGATAGCACAGTGTAAGGAAACCAACGTATAAAACAGAGCAAGCTGAAAAGTTAAGATAAGGAGAAGAAAACTCAGTGATTTATCCTGGTTCGATCTATCCACTTGACCTACTTCCAGTCCCCAAAACAACTCTTGAGATTTATCCACTATACAGCAAGAATTCAACGGGCTTCTTGCTAATGCCACAGTACATGAGTATGCTCTGTTTCTAGAGCTCTCTCAAATACTCTAAACACTCTCACAATGTGCTTCCCAATCCCCTTGTGATTTTCCCTCACAAGTAAATCTATCTTCCAGATGAAGAGTAGATTGTTTACAAAGAAATAACTCTCTTGAATAGAGTAGATTTGAAGGTTAAAGTACAAATATTGAAGTTGAGAGGGTAAAAGCTCTTGAGAAGAAGTTTTGACAGAAATTCGTTATATACAAGTTAGATTTATTACGCACAACTTCAAATGTTGTTGTATTTATAGATTTTGGTCTCAAATGTCCGCTAGAGACTTAATCTATCCGTTGGAGAAGTTATCCAACGGTTACTCTGAAAAACTATCCGTTAACCAACCGCATTTAATGCTTCTGACATACTGAAATTCAAATTTTGGTTGGTCAACAGACGAATTTCGAAGAATCGAAGGTTAAAGCTTCCAACGTTGAAATACTGAAGTTCGTCTGTCCATGAAGTGAAATTCAAATTTTGAAACTTGTAGAACATTTTCACAATGTGACATACGAATTTTCAAAAAGAAAGTTTTTTTGGTTAAGTGTGAACAGTGTTTTCAATTTCCTACAGTGCCCTCAAAATTCGAATTTTGGAAGCCCAAAATTCATCTGTTCCCAGTACGTGAAAAGGAGGCACAGTAGTTCATTTTATTCAAAATTCGGATGTTGAAGAGTGAAGTTCGTCTGTCAGAGAGACTCTTTTCAGACTAACTTTATCATTCGAATATTGCAAGTTCACATCATTCGTATGTCAACGTTTCACTTCAACAGACTCAAGAACTTAGCTTCTAAAATTCGAATTTTGATGTTCAAAGTTCGTCTGTCAGAGAGCAGTTTTGAAACTTAAATCATTCTTGATCTCAGATGAACTTTAATACAGTTTCAGACGAATTTCTTCTATTTTCTCAAGTTTTATTTTGTTTGAAATTCGAATTTTGAAGATCCAAAGTTCGTCTGTTTTAAGGAAACTTCTTTCAGACTTAGATGAAAATTCAAATTTTGAACAACTAAAATTCGTCTGACAGAGAGTCATTTCTTCAGACTTATTCAGTTTTAGCTCGAAATTCGAATTTCCCAAAGCAAAGTTCGAATTTCCAACTTGACAGTTAAGTTTAAACTTTCAAACTTCGTCTGCTTGTGTGTGTTTTTCAAATAATTTAAGATTTAACACAAAATCAAGGTTTGAAAACACCTTTTTTTCAAATCAAAATCTTTTACCCAATCACAACTAAAACTAAAGATCCTACAAAAGATCTAACAGAAAATATTCAGAAAATCTTCACTTGAAACAGTCTTTGATCTCCTTTGATATCTTCAATCCGAGCTCTTGAGTGTTAGTTTGGAATCATCAAAACTCTTGATTCAACACAGATATCTTATTGGAACTTCACAGATGGGACTTTGGTATCCGAAGGGCAATGGAGAAGATCTCAAAGGATACACTGATGTTGACTTTTCAGGATCCAAAACTGACAGAAAAAGCACAAGTGGAACTTGTCAGTTTCTTGGAGGATCCTTGGTTTCATGGTTTAGCAAGAAGCAAAAGAGTGTGGCCTTATCCACAGCAGAGGTTGAGTATGTTGTAGCTGGAAGCTGTTGTGCCCAAATAATCTGGATGAAACAGCAACTTGAAGATCTTGAGGTTGAGATGAAGGAAATACCAATCATGTGTGACAACCAAAGTGCTATAAACATCACAAAGAATCCTGTCATGCATTCAAGGACAAAACATATTGAAGTAAGGCACCACTTCATAAGGGATTATGTTTTGAAAGGAGAAATCAGACTAGAGTACATTCCAACTGAAGATCAAGTTGCAGATATCTTGACAAAGCCTCTATCAAAAGATAGACATTGCAAAATAAGAAGAGAATTGGGCATGGTAAATCCCAATGAACTATAAGTAAATCCGTGTATAATTTTGTTTTTAGATCTTCCAACATTAAATTAATTCTAACTTTAGCATCGGAGTGTATTTAATTTAAGTTGCAGGAGCTCCTCATGAGAGTCAATAGGAATAAATCTGAAAAATGGAGCACATGAGAATGGAACAATCAAAAAGTGAAAAAAATAGCAGAAATTCTAAGTTTCTGGATCCATTCTGTAAGTTTTTAAAGTTGAAATTCGTATATTAATTGTGTGATAAATGAATTTCCGTGAAAAACTTCCTGAGGAAGTCAGCATGGTCAACATCCGAATTTGGATGCCCAACAGACGAACTTCAGCCTGTTATATGTTGGAACAGTTCTCGGTGATGCCTCGAAATTCGTCTATTGGCCCTTCAAAATTCAAATTTTCAAGAACAAAAATTTCATAGTTATGTTTGTCCAACATGATGATTATACTGATGTTTATCTCCTAACATACGAATGTTGGAAAACCTTAATAAAGTAAAGAAATTTGAATTTCTGATTTAAAATTCGTCTATTGAAACATGCTCTTCAATGTTGAATCTTTGAAAGATGAAGTTTCATATGCATAATTCGTCTGTTGTTTGGTGATTTGATGGATGTTTGATGTTTACACTTAAAATTCGAACTTTGTTGGAATAAAGTTCGTCTGTTCATCTTGTGTTGCTTAAACCAAGCCACTGTCAGCCGAACTTTCTGAAGAAAATTCGTCTGTCAGTAAGCTTTGCTGAACAGTTTAACTTTTTAACTGCTCAAAGTTTGAATTTTGACCCCTCAAAATTCGTCTGTCAGGCGGTTACTTACGTTAAAATCGATGGTTTTCTAACGAACAAACGCAACCCTACTCTCTTCCTCTCTTGATCTATTCAAATCCTCTCTTCAATGCTCTTAAATTCTGACTGAAAATCTTCATCTCCCATAGTTTAAACTGATTTTCTCACCCTATAAACCTAATCTCTGCTTCATTCTGAATCATTCATCGACGAAAATGGCAAGAGTAAAGAATTCTGAAGCTGGCAAAGGAGAGTCTCGTCCAAAGAGATCAATAAAATCACAATATGCCTATAAGGAAAGCGAAAAATAGAAGAGGAAGGCCGAATCAAGCAAGGGAACTTCTTCCAAACGTCAGAAAACTACACCAAAGGGAGAATCAAAGAATGCTGGACCTTCTTTCTCGAAGAAAGCAGAACCTTCGGTCCCTGTTTCTGCTACTGCTGAGACTGCTGCTTCCATTTCCTCCTCTAGCACTCAATCAGGAGAATATCAACTTACTACACTACCATTATGAAGCACTCCACAGATTCAGGAAGAATACTCGACCAAGTTTGCCAATAAAAAGGTAATCAAACCTCATTGTGTGAACTTGGAAGAATTCTTGGTCTCTAACAGTTTTGATGCTGGAATATGGATGCTAAGATATAAGAATCTATTAGAGATATTGGAGAGGTATGATGATGAAATGGTAAAGACATGGTATGCCTCCTTGAAATACAACAACAAGAAGAAGAAATGGGAGGTCAATCTGAGATCAAGGACCATCTGGCTCACAGATGAGATTCTCAATGGAGTGCTGGAAATCCCAGGGCAAGATGGTCTCAAGATTGACATCACTGCCTCTGAATATATGGATGAGGCAGATACTGCTGATGAAGAAGGTGGCCCCTTTCTGAACTTCAAGGAGAGCACAATCCTGAACACTTTGTTCAGAAGAAGGGAGAATAGGCCAACCATCAACTTGCTAAAACCCATAGACCTCAGTGCTCAAGTGAGGATCCTACACTACATAGTGTCTAGGATCTTATTCAACAAAGGAGGCAGCTTCAACCTGATCACAAGGGCAGAGGCACATGTGATGGCAGCAATCATGCGTGGAAAGCTCATTAACATGGGACATATCATACTTCAACGCATGATCAAGGCAAGGGATCAAAGGAAAGACTCCACACTCCCTTACACAGCTATCATTTCCAGAATTCTGCAATATGCTAGAATTTAGCATCTTGAGAAGGGGAAAGGGAAACCCACTGAGATGTTCAAGGAGGAAGAACTTCAACGAATGGGAATTAAAAGAAGTGAAGGTAGATGGATTGGAAAGGGAGCGGGAAAATCTGAAGATCTTTTCTTTGTTGAAGGAGCCTCCCAACAGCAAGAAGGCACTTCTGAGGCTCCTACCAGACCTACTCCTCAGCCTTCTCTGCCTGCCCCATCTCCATCCAAGCCTACTCACATTCCATCTACTCCCTCCTCTCATGCCAGGCCAACCAAGATCACTGAGTTGTATGACAGCCTGTCTACACTCATACTGAGCATCAGGGATGAGCAAAATGCCAAATTTGCTTATCTGCAAGATCAGATTCATCAGTTGGCAAAGAACATGAAAGTGGTTGCTGATGCCTATGAAGAAATTCAGAGTGCAATTCCTGCCACATCAGCTCCACCTCAGTCAGGGTTCTCTGTGCCTATTCAGTCTTCCACTCCTGAGCCTCCAAGCCCCTTCTAGCTAGCCAATTCTGAGCATGATGAAGATGAAGATGGTGCTGAGCCTGCTAGTACAATGAGGACACCAAGTCCTGGTCCACCCTTGGACAATGGTTTGGAAGAAGAAGGACCTCAGGAAACAGGCCCTCATGAGCCAATTCCAGAAGATGCTCAGGATTCAATTCTTTCCACTCAATAATCTGAGCAAGTAGAAAGACTAGAGGCAGCCATTTCCACTTCATCAATGTTGGAGGTTGCCAGTAATGAAGAGAGAAGCATTGTGCCTATTGTTGATTTTGAAGCTATTGCTCGCAATGCTCTCTTGCAAGCTCAGAGAATAAGGCTTGAGGAAATGTTTCGTTCTGATGACCCTGCTCCTTCATCTCTCTCTGCATATGGTCTCTTAGAAGAACAAAGGGCACAATTGGCTTTTTCCAGGAAGGAGATGCAAGAACTGCTTGAGATCTCTGATGATGAGGATCCAAGTACTGAGCCTTTTGAGCGTTCTCCCTCAGCTAAACCAGATCTCCCCTTTGATCCTGTGCCCCTCCAAGCTATTCCAGTTTCTCAGATCCCTCCTCCGACTGATTTTGTTTACCTTCCTGATGATGCCAAAAAGGGGGACAAGAGTAAGCACACTGGCAAGACTGCTGCTGAGCCATCTGGAAAGACTTACAACAAGAAGACCAAGCCAAAGAAGAAGTGATTAGAATTTAGGCTTGCGTCCTCTTGTAATGCTGCTTTTTGTAGACTGCTACTGAGCCATCTGGAAAGACTTACAGCAAGAAGACCAAGCCAAAGAAGAAGTGATTATAATTTAGGCTTGTGTCCTCTTGTAGTGCTGCTTTTTGTCTCAGATGTTTGTTTTGTTTGATTGTTTGTACTTTGTATTTGATTTGGTTATGTAGAAGAACTTTGCTTGAATTTGTCTCTGTAAAGAAACATTTGATTAAATGAAAGAATTCCTTAGTTGCAATGATTTGTACTTATCACTCCTTGAATCTCTTCACATGATCTGCTATATATGATATTTTTTGAAATATAATGCATATGTTGAGGGGGAGCTTGTTAAAGCAAACCTAAGTACTAATCTATTTTGTAAGTTGTTTTGTCATCATAAAAAGGGGGGAGAGTGTTGAATCAAGAGTTTTGATGATTCCAAACCAACATTCAAGAGCTTGAAATGAAGATATCAAAGGTGTCCAAAAGGCTCAAGTGAAGAAATTCTGGTGAAATCTGTGCAAGAATTATTGTAGGATGATTAGTTATGCTTAAATATGGGTAAAAGACTTCGATTTAGTGAAAGGATGTTTTAAAACCTTGATTTCATGTTAAATCATGAAATATTTGAAAAATGTCCACCAACAGACGAAATTTGAAAGGTTTATATTGAACAGTCATGTTGGAAATTTGAACTTTAACTTTGGAAATTCGAATTTTAAGTTAAAACTGAATAAGTCTGAAGAGATGCTTCTCTGACAGATGAATTTTGATTTTCCAAAATTCAAATTTTCATAAGTATCTGAAAGAAGCTTTTGGCAATAGACGAACTTTGGGTTTTGAAAATTAGAATTTCAGACAAAATGCAACTTATGAAAACTAAAGAAATCCGTCTGAAATAATGTCAAAGTTCATATGAAATCAAGATTCTATTGAGTTTCAAAATTGCTCACTGACAGACGAACTTTGAACATGCAAATTTGAATTTCAGAAGCTAAGGCTGTGAGTCTGTTACAATGATATGTTGACATACGAATGACAGTGTTTATAAATTTAAATGTTAAAGTAAGTCTGAAAAGATGTCTCTCTAACAGACGAACTTCACTCTTTGAAAATTCGAATTTCAAAGTAAATGAACTACTGTGTTTTTTGAGCCTGCTGGGAACAGACGAATTTTGGGGTTCCAAAATTCGAATTTCGAAGGCACTGTAGCAAATTGAAAATACTGTTCACACTTAACAGAAAAACTTCCCACTTGAAAATTCGTATGTCACAACATGGAAATATTTTCTAAGTTTCAAAATTCGAATTTTGCTTCATGAAAAGACGAACTTCGGTATTTCAATGTTGGAAGCTTTAACCTTCGGTTACTGTGAAATTCGTCTGTTAACCAACCAAAATTTGAATTTTAGTATGTCAGAAGCATTAAATGCAGTTGGTTAACGGATAGTTTTTCAGAGTAACCATTGGATAACTTCTCCAACGGATAGATTTTGTCTCTAACGAATAGTTGGGACCTAAATCTATAAATACAACATTATTTGAAGTTGTGGGTAACAAATCAAACTTTGTATATACTGAAACTCTGCCAAATCTTCTACTCAAAGACTTTTACCCTCTCACTTCAATACTTGTATTTTAACTTTCATATTCACTCTATTCAAGAGAGTTTAATCTTTGTAAACAATCTAATCTTCATCTGGAAGATAGATTTTCTTGTGAGGGGATATCACAAGGGATTGGGAAGCACTTTGTGAAAGTGCAGAGAGTGATTGAGTGAGCTCTAGAAAACAGAGCATAAACTTTGTACTGTGGCATTAGCAAGAAGCCCACCGAGTTCTTGCAGTATAGTGGAAAATCTCTAGTGGTGACTTGAGGACTTGACGTAGGTCAAGTGAAGAGACCGAACCAGGATAAATATGAGTTTTTCTTCTCCCCATTACTACCTTCTTAGCTTACTATTTTATACTCTGTTTTTCTATCATACCTTGCTTTCTTCATCCTTTTCACTTTGTGCAGAAAATTTTTAATCTTCCCAATTCACTCCCATCTTGGGAAGTCAGCCTAACTAACAGTAAAAAGTAGATATTGAGTGTAAAATATTTTAACAAGGGCATTTAGGTCATTTCCTATTTAGAATTTTGATCAATTTGAGACCATGGACCTTTTCTGGCCTTTTTGAATTTTTTGGTCCTAAAATGGGATTAATTGAAAGTTTTGGTCCTCAAATATCATTTTCCCTAAAAAATTGCATAGTCTTAAATTTTAGCATTTTCACATCCTAAGTTTTGATATTTTGACCCCACTAGACTCAATTTTTTCACCTATAAGCTCAAGTTTTTAATATATTTTGGTTAAAAATTTTTTAGATACATAGTTCAAAATTTTTGTGAGGATTTTATTAAGTTTAACAAATAAAATGCTAAAGTAATCCATAAGAAGAGAGTCCAATTAATTTAAATCTCCAAATAATTTTTATAATAAATGTCATTTTATTTTTCTAAAACCAAATTAGTAAGAGAAAAAGTTAAAAGACCATTAAATTAAATGTTCTTGAGATTAAGTTTCCCCCCTTGATCCCAGGTTGTAGGTCTGCCAGTGGGATATCTATACATAAGTAAAAAGGTTGAGGGTGTTACCTGTGAAAAAAAAACCAAAATTTAAGGGTGTAATTGGTCAATAGCATATTATATTCTATTAGTGAAATAACATAATAAAATAACAAAATAATTGATAGTATGGGTTATTTGCACAAACTTAGAAGTTTAGGGAGGTTTCTTGTCAAGTTTTAAAAGCCAAAGGGTTATTTGTACATGATTTAAAATTTAACGAAGTTATTTGTAATTTACCCTTATTTTTATATAGTCTTTGTTCCCAAAACGACTTTACAAAAATTTAAAAAAATTACTTCAGGATTCTAATTTTAAAGATTTACCAAAACTTTCTAATATTATTCTCATTAAATTGTAACTTTATTATAATTATATCCCTCTCAATTGCTCTCTGTCATAAATGTTTAGATAAAATTAGAAAAAATAATTTAATACTCTTCAAATATTATAAAGTACCTTATACTATTTAAACCATTTAAAAGCATATAAAATGTAACTTATCAATATGAATAGAGTAGTTAACTTGTAAGAAATCAGTATCTTGAAATTTGTATATTGCAATGACAAACTTTTATGACAGGAGCAACAATGATTACACCGAAGTTTTTGTTTTTGGCCAGAAGATTATACCAGAGTTGATAGTTTTTGCCAAGGGCCATGAATTTCTTTTATGTGACGCTGAGATATTTTTAATGCAAGAAAGAGATAATAATTTAAAAATTTATTAAAAATTCTACTTATTTTTCTAATATTTAAATTTTATTGAAATATGTGATAAATATTGAAGAAATAAAATAAAGTTGAATATTGTAACCCAATGGAATATTCATGTGGAGAAATACTAAAATAATCTTAAATTATGAACAAAATTTAAAAGAAATTATACTATTCACAACTTTTAAATAGTATAATTTTTTATAAATTTTAAATTGATAGAACACTTCATTGCACAGATGCTATTGCACAATGGGTAACAAAGGCTCAGTTTTTATTTTTTTAACATACGTATATATATATATGTGTGTGTATATTGATGGAATGCAAATTATATACATCGTATTGCATAATGCCATTATGATCAATTTTTTTTCACTTGCATTATATAGTATTTAGCATGGACTTATATTAGTAAACCCTACAACATTTTATAGACAAACTCGCATACAACTCACTTAACATCATAGTCAGATTTAATAATTATCAAACATAATCATATTACATTCAGTTATTTCTCTTAATATTTTAATTTATGATTGACAACTGCATTACGTAAAAGAATACCCAGTCCGTCTCACAGTGATACACTTGCATTGACAAGTTCTAATGCAGGAGCATTGTGCAAATTAACGCCAACAATGAACGCCCTCTAATTCTAAATACCCTCTAATTCTATTCTTTTCCTGTCAAAACAGATAAAACAAAATTTAGATTTAAAAAAGAAGAAAAAAAAAAGACAAACAGTGAAATTAGTTTCATTGAATCCTCTTGATTAGTTTCAAAGTCCTGGAAAATTCTACTTTTAAGGCTTCATGAAAGATCCTTCTGCTATGATAACACTATGATCAAGAGGTGTCTTCAAGTCACTTGTAATATCTGCAGGCGCTTTAACAGCAGCAGTCACATCCAGGGGAAGTGCATATAATATTTCTTCTTGCAAACCTGTCACAATATGCTAATGCTGGATCCTTATTTATCTCATCAACCAACCATAGATTTTTTGTCCCAAAAAGAGAAAAAACAAAAAGCAATCATAGAGAAACAGATCCTATACAAGAGACAACGTAACAGCAACAAAATAGAAGAAATTCAAAGTAAGCCAACCAAACATTATTTTTCAAATCAGGATTTACCCAGGCGTGGTGAAAAAGTACAAGAACAAAGATCTTATCCCCTCTAAATGAGGTCCGCATTATTTATTCCTTCTGAAACAGACCCACAAGCTAAGCATGGAATTTATATCATCAAACAAAAATATGATGATTCACTCCATGACAGGTTATATTATTCACAGATCTTCAAGATGAACAGATTCATATAAAGAGCCATAAAAAAAGAGAGAAAACTCTACAAAATAATGGACGAAGAATGATTGACTAATTTCACTTAATCGCAAATATGTTTCATTGCCTATTCCAAGACATAGACTAAAATAACTGTCTTCCACTCTACAGCCAAATAATAGAGGAAAAATAACAAAAAAGACAAGGACAGACTGTATCCCTCCCATTAAGGCCCTACACAACCCACCAAATATCAGACATTACACCACTGACCCCATATGAAGAAATGTAATCAAGCTGAGCCAATAGAGACAGCATTGGCATATATATCATGGGAAATCACCATTTTTGTTCCATCCTCACCACTAACCCTTCTTCTCCTCCTGTACGGAAAACTCCATATTTTCTGCCAAGTTAGCAGAAAATCTGATCATCACCCACCCTCCTCCATAGCAATGCAGGACAATAAATTAAAAATGAAATGAGAAAGCAGACTCCATATTGCTGACAAGAAATGCAGACAGCTAAAGTACTCAAGCACTTGTGCCCAAAAATGGTGATGACCTGACTCATGGTATGCAATTGTGACTCACTCAACACAACCAGATGTATGCAAGAACAAGGACCCATGAAATTGAATTTGCCTCAAAATGATGATACAGCTCGACTGATAGCTAACTTGGCCCATTCAGCCGATTCCTTAATCAAATGATCATCAGATGACAAGCACTCTTTGAGAAAGTCTTTGCTGGACACAGATTGCTGAATCAAGGAGCCAGCATTACTACCCAACGTATCAGCTAAATCTCCAAGTACACCAATAGCTGTCTTTGTCACAACATCATCCCTAGACAAACAAAAAGGCAACAGATTAAAATCCAGAAATTTTAAATGCAGCATACCAAATACAAAAGTTTACTTACATGTCCTTCTCCATATACAAACTATCCAAGAATTGCAATATATAAGGAGCATATGGCATCAAGAGCTGGGTCTTTGGGGAGCCCTTAAAACCTTGAAAGATCCCAGAGTATGCCTCCAAGATTCCATTTCTCAAAGAATTTGTGTACTCTGTCATATCATCATCGGCACCTGAAGTGTGAGCAGATAGCTCAGCAGCACTCTGAAGCATAGGCATAGCATATAACAAGTACTTTTCAAAGTTTTCACCAATTGCCAAAGCAATATCTCCAAAGCAAGAAAATATAGGAGGCTTCACAGATCGATGCAGCTGGTTACTTGACAAATCCTTCAAAAGTTGGGTCATTATCCCATCACAATAAGGCAATATCTTTTCCTCCAAGGCCCTGCATACATCACCAACAACGCCTACTGTAATGGAACAAACCTGGTAGTCCTCAAAATTTTGAAGTCCCATCTCTAAATACTTGTAAAATTCCTGCATGTATTTAGCAAAATCTGGGCCAGTTGCATAGGCCAGAGCTCCAATGGCAAGCATAGCCTCCTCATGTGCTGTGGCACTTCGAGAAGAAAACACTCTTAGGAACAGTGCCATCATTTGGTCTGCATACTGCATGAAGTGATATTTTGTTGGCTCCGAAGAACCTAACTTTTGTATGGTGACCTGCAAGCAACCACAAAGAAGGCCTTGCAGCTCATTCTGCCTCTCATCAGTTGAAAGGTTCTGTTTCTCAAAAGTTTGGTGGAGCTCCAACATGATGATGGGAACCAATTGTACCACCATAGGAGACGTTTCATCCGTAGAACACCTCACTACTTCATTTAAGGCCTCATAGGCTGCCGTTCGAAGGCGTGATTCCCCAGCATCCTCTCTATGAGTGACAGTAAGAAGAGCTTGGACAATATCCTGAAAAAAGGGTGTCAATGGAGAGGATGAAGATCCAGCATCTTCATAACCTTGGGCCAGAAAATAAAGTGCACCACATGCCTTCTCAGCAACATTGGGAACATCTTTCATGCTTTGAAGTAACACAGTAACAATCTGTTGGCAATTAGCCTGATTGATAATTGGTGTTTCCAGAGCTGACCCATGCAAAAATTCAAACATTCGTCCAAGAGTCCAGGCAGTAGTATCCTTTACATGATTATTTGGATCTTTCATTAATGCAGTGAGCATAAAGTTCAAAGCAACATTTACAAGTGGTACAAGTTTATCAGGCGATGGACCTTCAAGAATGGAGCCAAAGGCATATGTAGCAGCTTCTCTTTGCCTCCAATCTGGCTTTGTTATATTCTCTTCAATGAATGGCATAACTAAAGGCACAACATCATCACCAACTGTCCGAGCAACCAAGCCCAAACATGTGCCTCCAGCCATAGCTATGTTCCATGCCCCTTCATCCTGATCTTGATCCTCTTCTTGCTTTAATAGTGTCTCCAATAACATGGGGACAAGAGCAGGAAGTGCCTGCTTAATAAAGTAAAAGCAAGGAATATCAGAATCACCACTGAAATCTCCTCCATATTCTTCTAATATATCTATTTCTTCATCACATATTGAACTCCAGAACTCAATAGCCTGAAGTGCAACTGGCTCCTCATCTTCCTTCACAGCCTTGGAAGTAATATTGAATATATCCTGCATATAATGAGCCAATTTTTCATAGTACGTCGATGAAATAGCAACCAAACACTCAAAAGCAGCTCGTCGGATCCTTAATTCAGGGGAAAGAGTAGCCTCACAGACAACCCTCATGATGTAGTCACGCTCCATATCATTAGAAAAATTTGCTTGGGCAAAACCCAATGCATTATATAGGGCTTGAATTGCAGCGAGCCTGACGTCATTGTTAGTTTCAGAAGAATTCATGCCCTGAACAACAGCTGTGAGTATCTTATTTACATGGTCCTGATCTACCACATCTGGGGACACTTCTTCACAGATGTACCCAAGAGTCTCAAGAGTTGCCTGCCTTGTAGGAGCAGGAAGTTGTGGAATATTTGACAAGAGAGATGCTATCAGTTCAGGCCATTGCTTGTGCGGCAACTCAATACCAGCAACCTTGGCAATAACTTGTGATGCAGTTGATCGAGCATCCAGAGAGAGGGAGGAAAGGGTCCTTAACAAGAATGCTTTAATCTGGGCTTTCACTGTTGGTTCCAATGATAACCATCTTTGGACAAATTCTATCTTTCTATGTTGTTCTTTTGCATCCAGGGCATTCTTAAGAACTAAACCTGCAAGCTTCCGACTCTCTGCAGGCTTCTCATCATTTGCCAATTCCCCAGCAAGAGAGAATAAAAAGCTTGGAAGATTCTGTTCTTGAAACTGTTTTAAATTTTCTTCCGCTTGTTTCCGTACAGTGCCATCCACTGATTGTGCATTTAGAAGAACTTGAGTAACCTCCATGGCCATCTGAACCTGGAGTATACAAATCTAATCATATAATTAAAGACAGACAGGAAATTGTAATTAATAAAGTATCTGAAAAAATTGACAAACACCACAGAGGAAATAGAACTTAACCACACAAGAAATGATAGAAAGAAAATAAAGAAGGGGAACAGTAGCACAAAGTCATACACTTCATGCATCATGAATAACCAAGATAGATTATAGTATGAAGGACATTGACAGTCTAATACAGGAATCATTAAATGAGTAATAGCGACAAAAAAATTGACCTGAAACAAACTGAAAAAGAATAATGAGGTATGCCCTTAGAAATTTCCATGTCCCACTCCAAAATTGAGAATCACTGGGTATAATATTTAAAGAGATTTCTTATTACTAGATACTGATTTAGCCATTCCAAAGACAGCATTATGTGGAATACTCTTTCAAGAGTATTTAGCCAAAAATAAATATGAAGTGAAAAATAAACGCAACAAAACACAACAACAGAAAGCAAGAACTGCATGTCCGAGCAGGAGTTAATGAGAGGAAAAAATTTAGCACTGATACACTAATCAAATAAATCCCAACAGATGGAAAATGTAACAAGTAAGGCTCGCTGCCGTTTTCTACCTTCCCCAGCAAACAAATAAGGCATCACTTTACCTGTGTTAAATTCTATTTATGAAAAAAAAATCAATTTTTTTATAAAAGAATCAGATGACGATCACATACATCCAGCTTAGTAACGAAGAAGACAAAACAAAACAGCAACCCTAAATCACTGAAAAAAGACTCCAATATTAGAGGCAAATCAATTAACAGAGAACTTACAGCGAATTAATGAATGAAGCTGGGATACTGAGAAGAGTGACGAAGCAGTTGAAGCAAAATTTCAACACCAGAGGAAGCGCGGCGACTCTGAAACCCTAGAAGGGCGTGGGAGGGGGGACAAGCAGAGACGCCTATGCTAGGAATATTTTCTTCAAATACACTATTTTTTTATATTCAGTGTAGGACAGACTCATAAGTGGCAGAAAGCAATCTGATCCGTTGATCTAAATCCAATTCAAATCTGCTATCCCTGAATCTAATCTACGGCCCAGTTTGAAATGTATTTCTTCCTTTTCATTTTTAACAGCGTTTTCCTTTTGTGACACGCGATATCTTATGCGCGTGGTAAGTGGGGTCCGTGGATTGATGAGAATACCGAAGGAGACGGAGAAGCTTGTAATGGTCTTTTTGGTACGCGCTGTGTGGGTGGTGCGATGTTTGTATGGTACAAGACCGTTGTGGATGGGATCGCCGATTTTAATATGACGGAGATAATATAATGACAGAATTAATATTCTTGCTTACTTAGGTTACGTTTGATAATCAGGCCCAAAAAAGGGTTACGCTTGATAATACAACGCAGAAGGATGGCCAAGAAAAATAATAATAATAATAATAATAATAATAATAATAATAATAATACAACGCAAAGTAGATGAGACTATTTTTGACCGAGAAGGAGAAGAAATTATTCAAACATGATGATAAGTAATTTATTGTACAATGCATATTATATTTGAAACACAGATAATTATGTAGCCCTTATAACTTATTTTTATAATTGAATCTTATAATTTAATTTTGGGACAAATGATGTTTTGGTGTTAAAGTTTTTTTCAAATTTTCATATTGTTTCCTATACTTTCATTTTAATTAAATAACTAATTATAATTTTGTATTATTATAGAGTTAGTTTTTAATATTTTAAAAATTCAGTAATTTAATCCTTTTGTCCTACATAATGGCATTAATGCGGTTAAAATTAAGATGATATAGTTAATAGTTAACTAACTTAAATTGAAACATAAATTATTAAAGATGACTGAGCTTTATGTTTTTTTCAAAAATTCAAATATCTACTGATAATTTATATTTTTACTATTATATTTCTGTAATTTTTTAAAAATATAATCCTTTCAGCCTTAATAATCTATATGCCAATTTAAGTCCGGATAAAGGGAAAAATTGTTGAGTTTTTGAAATATTATTAAGCTCCAACTCATTCATGATATAAAAATATAAGGAATTATATGATGAAAATAAACATATATGAGCTAATATGAAAAGTTAGGAAACTTTAAGGATAAAATGTCCTTTATCCCTTTATATTTTCAAAATCACCCATATTTTTTAAACATTTTGAGTCATTAACAAAAAAAAAACTAATTCACATATGATATTTATTTCAATTGATATACCTGCTATACTTTACAATATATGCAATATGTTCCAACATCCATGTCACTACTTTTTTTTATTTTTTCTTTGAAGATATTCCTAAACAAATCTAACATTTATAGAAAATTTAGAGTATGTTTAATTCATGTTTTTAGAACATGTTTTTTATTTTTGAAAATAAAAAGTTAAAAAACTTGTTTGATAAGCCTTTTTTTATAAAATATTCTGAAAAATATAAAAATAAAATAACAAAAAATTTAAAATATTTTTAAGGTATTCTGTATTTTTTGTTCTGGAAAATATAAGAAAAGAAGGAAAATATCCACATTATTAATAGTAAAATTATAAATTTTGAATAATTTATTTAACACTTATTAGTTATGATTTTAATAACAATTATTCAAACAAGTATTTTTTAATTAAAATGAACCAAATTTTGGGTATATATTATTGTTTCAATTTTTTATTAATCGTTATGATTTTGCAATCTCCTTAATCTTTCCTAGTATATTTAGTATTCTCTTTTGTCATTTCCCATACTTTATGAGATATGTGGATGTAAGTTTTGTTTTTAATAGACACTTTATGGGTAATTAATGAATTGTGAACAATTGATGACTTATATATTTAATTTTTTTTATCATCTTGTAGGTTAACACATCTATTCTTTGTTCCATACATTATCTGGAACCAACAATTTATGAGTGTTTTAACGTAACTATTACAATATAAAAAGTAAACTCGCGATGAAGGAGATATTGAAAAAATCCGATGCAATATCTTTTGTACAGTTCTCATCTGTAACAATCCAGTTTGAAGGCCAAAAAATAAAGCACAACGTATATGCTTTTAGAAATTATATGTTTTTAATTAATTATAGAAATTGATTTCTATAATTTTAATAAAAGGCCATTATTTTTTATATAATTATTTAATATCTGATATTGTCGGATTAGATATAAGTATTATTGAGTCCAAATAAGAATAGCTCTCTTAATGTGTTTTTTTTTTTTCATAGGGCTCGAATTTCAAACATTACTTAAAAGATTAAATCTTTTATCACTCAATTCAACCATAATTAGTAGGGAGTTATTATATTTTACTTAAAATAAAAGTTAGGCAATTTATTACCAGTTCTAAATTTACAATATGAATGGTTTGTTGAAATTTGCTATTATGATTATGAAATTGTGTGATAGTAGGTGCCAACATTTTTATGATGCTAATCAATGTTTACGTTTAAACATGGTTCAACTTTTTTGAAAGTATAATCTCTGGTAAAAAAGAAAAAAACTTTGAAAGTATAATCATTTTATATAGTATTAGTTTAATATTTTAAATATATTTGATTTAAATTAAAAATAATTCTTTGTGGTGGAACACATTATTATTGGTGCAATTAACAAAATAATTTTTCTTGTGAAAAATAACAAAACAAATTGTTGAAATTTTTTAGTATAAGAAAGTTTAGCCATCATATTTAATGGATTTTTCTCTTATTAATAATCTTCACATTCACTGCAAATCTTATATTTCTTTTATATTTTAGTTAAATTTCAAATATATAATAGATTTGTTTGATTAATTTAAATGGATATCCTAGAATACGCACCAATTCAATAATCAATCTCAAACAAATAGTTTTGAAATTATTAAAAGATAATAATGATAATTCATATATAGTCAAATATAGAAACAATTGGTTGAAGTTAAAATTATGTTCCATTTTCGTTTTTTCTCCATCTAAATAAACTTCAAATTTGTATGTGGCCACTTTTTAAGAATTTTATTGTGTCATGATTTTAACTTTTATGCAATTGATGTTTAGTAACACTAGGATGCTACATGTTAAATTTGATTCAATGCAGTTTCAAAAGCCAAAAACACAGATTGACTTCCCTTCCAGTCTAACACAACTATAGCCATTAAATTGTAGTTTTCCCAAAGAAGTAAGAACAATGTTCAATCAGCGGACT
This sequence comes from Adenanthera pavonina, assembly GCA_026686845.1. Classification (NCBI taxonomy): domain Eukaryota; kingdom Viridiplantae; phylum Streptophyta; class Magnoliopsida; order Fabales; family Fabaceae; genus Adenanthera; species Adenanthera pavonina. The sequence goes on along the minus strand of JAIVEN010000022.1, from coordinate 20,427,593 downwards.
CTGTTTTTTTCCTTGTCTAAATAGATTTATGAAATTGCATAAAATCACTAAACACAGATGATAAGTCAAAACACCCACCAACCCCGCCCGTGTCCTAAGCCATGCACACATTCATACCTCATCCATGCAGAAAAAGAGCAACGTTCAATCATGCTAACAAATATAAGTACAATTAGTACGGATGTGCCCATAATTGTTAGAAGGATCTAAATTCTCTTCTCTCGTAAAAAAGGAGCAGAGAAAATGCTTTACATTATAATCAGTGGATTGATCTCACATCTAAAATATTGCCATGTCACTCACCTCTGTATTGGTCATCCCATCCTTCACATAGATTGTCGACATCCAAAGATTGCTTGATCTGAAAATTTGAGGCGAGTATGGTGAGAATCATGGCTCTTGATATATGAAGATAACCGTCGCAGGCGAGAGGGTGGAATGGAACGCCAATAAAGCCATAGCTTCTCAGCCTTATTAATTTCAGATCATGGCATGGCCTTCACCTTCAAAAGCACAAGTCTGCCATTTACGTTCTCAAATTAATTCCGTTTGATTGATTTGAATCGATTTTGAGCATACTTATTAGCTAGTTGGGGTTGAGAGGGAGAGGCGACAGGTACAGGATGTTTGTGAAGTCGACGATAAAGCAGTGGTGATAGACAAATATCGCTTTCATATGAATGGCTACCATCGAATGTCTTAACACACAACGACGCCATTTGATTGATGAACAATGGCAAGGAATCAGAACGCCCAGTCTAGAGACATTGTCTTGGACAAGAGCAGGTGGTGGATCAATGGCTTGTCTTTAGGGTCTTCAGTCCTCTCCATCTTCCTAAGTTTGATAGTGGACTCATCATATGAATAATCTTCTCTTTTTTATATACATGTCATGTTTTTATCAAGTAATCTGATAATAAAAATATATAAGAAAGTATAGCCAAAAGATTTTTCAAAGCATCATATCAGATAAATAGACATTTTACATCTATCAATGAAATTTTTCAGAGTTCATACGAGCCATATAAAAAAATAAATATACATTCAACAATTTCATAGCCCTCGTGGTTATGATGATTACTGGAAATGATGGCAGCTGAATCGCTCTTCTAATCAACATCATCATGATACTGAAATACTTAAATCCAAACGAAAAATATCAGGAGAACAAATGATATTACAAAGAAAATACAACTTTTCCTGTCCTAACCATCTTTCTTTCTCATTAATTTCATTGCTCAAAACAAACTAATATTTCCTTTTCCTTACTTGTAAGCTCATTGATCTGATAACATCATCATCAGCTTTTAGAGTGTCCTCAAGAACTTTTATGGACTCAGGCTTGGTGAAGTAGGTAAATAGGAGATAGATGCCATCCAAGTAAGTGTTGGTTTCTCCGGCTTTATTTTTCTTCTTGATGCTATATGCTAGTGGAATAACTCCTCTATTGAAAACCTCTACATACATGCCACCTCCAGCAACAAGAAGCTGCAGGAAGAATTTAAAAGACATTTTTCAATACCTTTTCATTGAATTGATCAGCATAAAATGCAGTTTGAGTCAAGTCTTGACTTCATCATCATTATAAAATGTGATCAGACTACAACATCTGAAGCCACAACTGAAAACTATCTGCTTCAATATCAAGCTTCAACTTCATCAGAGAATTATCAGTTTATTAGTTGATTATTAATATTATTAAACCATCTGTATAGTATCACCCTGAATAAAAGGCCTAAATATTCATATTAGATCACAGTTATAAGCAGCTGCAGTGGATGAATTACATGATAATCAAGGGTTGATGGATGGCATATTGAATCCTAAGATCAAATGGCCAGTGCCTTAACAGCACATTTAAGTGACCAAGTAATTGCCATGTCCTATTGTGTTCTATTAGGCCCTTACTTCATATTGTCTAGTGAACTAATTCATTGGAGGAAAAAATCAGCAAATATTGTGTTACATGAATATTGCTGGTTTTCTTCCACAGAAAACAAACACTTCACTTGACCATTTCGAATAATGGCTTCGAGGTTCACTCCTTTATCATTTTCAAGACATGACTCAATTTTTGAGAGTCCAATACTCCAGATTCCAGAAAATGCCCAAACGTCAGACTCAAAAGCTGCTTCATGGGAATAAAAATGAAATTCATTTCCCTTTTCTTCTTATGAAATATCAAGCATCTATTACCATCAATTACCTCACCTTATCATTATCCCTAATTCTTCCACATACTTAAGAAAATAATTTCAATTGGAATGTTAGATATCATACATGGAATCATACAATACCAATGAAAAATAAATAGCTGAATGGCCCAGGGGAAGCAAGATACATGATGGTAGAATGCATTAGTTTCATAGTAATACTTTTGAAGTTATTTACTCCATTGTGGTCTTCTATTCCTGTCTGGTGCCAGATTAAGCACTATGCTATCCTTAGGCCTTTGCCATGCTATTGCTAGTTGACAAATATTCCTTCTCTCTACTTTCCTTATGCTACAAAATGATAATATATTGAATTGTGATAGGTAAAATTTACAAAGGAAAGAAAAAGTAAAGCTGATCATCACTATAACAGAATCCAATATCATAAATGCTTATTATAAAGGAAAAATAGAAAGTTTACTATCCAGTGCCATTGCCCATTTCACAATTCACATTGTTATCATGTGGTTAAAACATTGATATCATGCCTCCCCTGAACTCTGATCAGTTACCTCCATACCACACTATGCTACCATTTTTTTTTCCCATAGCACTTCATCTTTTACCAGTTCATTCCAAAAATTCGGGCAAATAAAAACTGTATTCTAGATAATATCTCCCGCAAACAATCATACGAGGAAAGAAAATCAGCCGGCTTAATTGACAGAAATTCATTAATAAATTCGTCGCAAAAGTCACTCGAATGAAGATGAAATTGAAATTAGTTATGACACTAAACATGAGAAATTATGGTTGAGAATGTTGGTACCTCCTCGTACTTCTGGGTCAGTGTTAGTCGCTCATCCTCGGACATGTCAGGCCTCAAGACAGCCATTGTCTCGTACTGTCTGAGTCCCGGTGGGCATTGCGGTTCCTCCTTGTCCTCCACAGAAGCAAACCCGGTTCCGGGAGAAGTAGGGTCGTCATCCGAACCGAATCCACCTTCGAAGAAGGAACCGGAGAAGTCAAGGGTTTGGGCTTGGATGGAAAATCCGGAGTCAACTCTCCTCTGGTCAAAGGTGGATCTTGATTTAGCAGAAAAAGGTATGAGGCACTGAGAAAAGCTTATAATTGGAGAAGATGAGAAACTTTTGAGGCAATTCGGTACTACCAGCCGAAACGAAGACGAGATTGGAGTCGATGTGAGTGAAGATGATGCCATTGATGCGCTCTGCTATTCACTTCGTACAAGATAAGGCGAAGCGCGCTTTTATATGCTCTCAGACTCGTACGACGTCGTTTCCCGCTGCCTTGTTTCCAAACCCGTATTTTGTTTATTCTCAAGATTTAAAAATATAGTATATTAAAAATTAAAATTTAGCTTATATACCATATTTGTTCTATAAAATTATATTTATGCACACTTCCTTGTAGCACATTTTAAAACATTTATTTTTTTTCATATACAGTTATAATCATAAGCTTAAAATGCACACAAAGATCATGTTCACAAGTCATGACTCATTATTTTCTCAAATTTCATACCATAGCCTATTATTTTTTTAAAAAATATATTAATTTGATTTAACCAACTTTCAAAAAATTTTCAACATCACTTACATAGAGACAGAAGCTAGGAAGCCCTAAGTGAATATGGGTTGGGCTTAGCGTCTTCATTATCATCCAAGAAAACATTGTGTAGATATGGTTTCATCCTTTGATGTGATGAGATTAATAAAAGTACAGCAGAAAAATGAAAAAGCATAAAAAAGAGAAAGATAGAAAGTTGTTTAGAAGAAAAAAAAAATATAAGTGTGGTTGCGAATAGCTGAGGGAGAGATAGATCATAACTATGTTCCCAGCTCACCATAATCATAAGGAATAGTTCAAGAATTCATAGTTAAAGAGTGATTATTAGTATTATTTTTTAGATGGTCCAATAAGTAGCTCGAGCATGCCTTGGTGTAGCCAAATTTTCTAAACAAAACCATTTTTTTTCATAAAGATAATTGACTCATTTTTTAGTACAATTTCTCATTTTTAAATATTGTTATCTTTTCATCCATACTAAATAAGCATTTAATTTGGGTTGGGAAGTTACCTCCATGGTCTTTTTCCATTCCCCTTATCATTTCCCTTTGGTTTAAAAATCTTTCAATTATATCAAATGGGTTTTTACATTTGAGATATTGTTGGATGGTGAGTTCAATTAAGTGCCCTTCTTAGGCCATCTTTGATACAATGGAGATAAAATAGGAATGAGAAATTCTCATATTTGTATGTTTGGTAGAATATATTTAACTTTATAAAGAATATGAGCTTCCATCAAATAAAAGAAACTTACTTCCTTCATCAAAGACTTAGAAACTAGCTTTCCATAGTTGATTGCATATATTTTTTTAATTAAAAATAATAATATAAATTAATTCTTTTTAAAAATTTTAATGGTTTAAAAAATTTATATCCGCATAAAATGAAGATTAGTTTTAGATTAACATATGTAAATGAAATTTTTTAATTTTTTTTAAAAATATAATAATGAAAAATCAAGAAAATAAAAAACACATACTATTTTGATTTTGAAATTATAAAAAATATCATTTTTTACTAAAATTACTATTATACATTATACCCATTAGCTATTGGCTAATAGGCCATTTGGAGTAGGCTGTTAGGAGAAAACAATGACCGGGGGGAAATTATTGGCGTTTTCTACCAAAATAAAATAAAATGGATAATTTTTTATTTATAAAAATAAAATAAAAGTCTCCAATAATATAATATAAAAATAATATTGGCAGGAAAGGGGGATATGAAACGATTTTCATTTTATTCAAAAATTGCTAAAAATTTTGAAAACAATTTAGATATTTTAGTAAGGGGTATTTATATTATTTGATTATTTTGATTTCTTTCTTTTCATAGTTAATTACATCATATCAAACTTTCAAAGTAATAAAAATTCTTGATTTCTTCTATCATACCAAACATATTTTTGACTCAAAAATAGTATTTCCATGAAGACTTCTCTTCATTTCTCTCTCTTTCCATTTCCCTACAAAATAATTCCATCCTACTAAACATGACATTAGTCTTTATGTTTTTTAATTTGGAACAACTACACTGTGTACATATTCACTCACAGATCCAAATATAGCATCTTATTATTGGTGAGACTTAATCTCATGATCTCTGTCCAACCAAGGAGTACATGTGCCATTAAGACAAAATTTTCCTTTTAATATCCCTATTATTAAACTAGCAACGATCGAATAAATTGTCATCTTGCTTTATATTTACTAATCTTATTAAATAAATCTTGTTAAATTGTAGTCTTTGATCCACATAATCAACTTGGAGTCGTAAATAGATTTTGATATGCTTGACTTTTTTTAATTACTGAGCGAAAATAATATAAACTAACAAATAATATCAAGTATCATATTGTCACAAATAAATAATCTATTAAGGGACCGCAGTCCTCACACGTATATGTGATACTCACTCAAAGCAGCAGTTCTGTAGGTTTGCTTTTGCAGTTTTGATTTTTGGTTTCTGTTTTGTATTTTTAGGTTGTACTCTAGGCTTTTTTTCCCCCTGTTTCTTGGCTTCCGCTATTAGTATGTGTAATATTTTTTATATTAATAAAATGGTTTGTTTTTTGTGAAAAAAAAAATCAAAGTAACAGTTTGTATATATCAAAAATAAAGTAACAGTTTGAATAATTTTTTAAAAATAAAAGAGGCGCATAAAAATATGAGAGAACAAAATGGATAAAATAGTATATAGTCTAAATAAGCAAATCACAAATAAATTCAGAGGAACCTGAAGCTCACATCCCCCTGCAAATTGGCTTATTTTAATTATGCAAAAACAATGGATCAAGGGAAAAATTATATTTAAGGATTCAAATTTACCAAAAATCATATCATAAAGTTGAAAAATTGTAGGAATTCATGGAAATTAAAAGTTATTATAATTTTTTGTTCAAAATTACAACTAGATTTAGTAAAATTAGATTCTATTAGTCTGATTCGAATATTATTAGGCCTAAATGAAAATTACTTTCTATAACACCTCAAATATTTAATCAATGCTTACAGTACAAATGCAATATTAAACATGAAATTAAAAGAAATCACCAACATCTTGGAGTTTATTCAAATCAAACACTCGGGAACTTAACCAAAATCTTAGTTGGAAATCCCTAACATCAACGGGCCCAACAACAATTAGAGATATAATTCAAAACATGGAATAATATCCCAAGTACAATTACAATACGTCAATGAAAATTGTTTTTGAAGAGATATAATCGACCTGGTTTGTGCATGTGAAAGGTCTTATAAGCCTCCCGTGCATATAAAACAAAAAGAGATGTTAAACAGAAAATTTATATATCTATATATAAAATCCCATATAAGTCATACTATTCAAAAGTTATGTAATAGTAAATTTTTTCTATTATTTACTATTTATGATCTATATGAACAATGCAACTATACAGGTATAAATGTCTCTCTTTTTATTATTATTATTATTATTTTATCGCTCTATTCATTACTATTTGAATTAGCATTTATTTATATCTTTGTAGCTCTATCATCTTTATTTGTATCATTTGCTCACGTTGTCGCACCCAGAAAAATGCGATGAAAGGAAAAAAAAGAACGAATCAAGTTTTCAAGTGAAAACCAACTTGTGAGGAGTCACCACCAAAATTTTAAGGAAAAATCTTGGGAGATCAAATTGAAGAGGAAAAAGGATGGTCTGCGTAATTAAAGTTGGATTCGGGAGTCGATTGTGTGTGGGGAAAGTGTTAGACACCCCACAACACCCGTTCTTAAAAACGGTTACCTTACGTTGATTGTGTAGATTAATATGGGTTTAAAAATATTCTGGTTTTCCTTTTACTATTCACATACAAGAATAAGGGTAGAGAAGAATTTAAGAAGATTTGCAAAATTTGAACAATAGAATAAGAAAAATAATTTAGCTTAGAAATTAAGGGGGTTTAGAGAAAAAATGAGGAAAAAGAAATTTAAGAAAATAATGGAAAAATAAAATAAAGAAAATAGATTAAATTAGGATTGAGGATATTTAAGCAAAATGAGGAAAAGGAATTAAGAAAATAAATTGAGAAATATTTATTAAATTAAGGGAAAAAACATTAAATAAATCAGAAAATATTTATTTATTTATAAAGGCGGACTTGACCCAGGATCAGAGCCTGGGGCCTACGTACCCTGCGATGGGGATCAAAGTCCACTTAGTTCAGGACTAGAAATGCGTGTCTATTGGTGGATATTTTTTTATTAATATTTTGTAATAAGAGAAAGTTGGTTGAAAACTATTTCTGAGATTGAGTTGGTATATTTTAATTTGCAAAAGATAATTTAATTCCGCTTACTTACTCTTATTTTATTTTGTTTGAAAATATATTTTTCTTCTTTGATTTTTGAAAATGCTTTTATTTGATTTTTTTTTTGAAAAACCATTGTATTTTCTTTTTTTTTTATACTTTTGAAAAATTTTCCAAATAAAGAAAATCAATCTACCTGTGGCAATCTCACAGTCGTGCCTGATAGATCAATTCCTTAATTACCTGCGGAAGTTCTAAACCTCACGGTATAAATGATTTATTGCATAAGTAAAGTAAGAATTTAGAAAATACTATTATTCTCTCATTTTGAGATAATAATTTTACTATACATTTAAAATAAAATTGGGAAGAAGCTTGTCATTTTATCAAAATTGATTTATTTATATACCTATTATTTTTTTAAAATATGATTATTTTTTCAAGAATGTCATCTGATTGATATATCTATGTGAACTGCAATCTCACATGATAGCTTAATAAACTTGTATACCTGCGTGAGTCCCAAAAACTCATGTGGTGTAGCTGTTAAGTCGGTTATTTCTATTATATGGGAAGAAATTTGAAAATCAACAAATATTATTCAAATAAAGTATTTCACGATACATATATGTTATATTGCAAAGTCATATAGCACATAGCTGTTTAATTTTTTTTATTATTATTATTATTTTTTTACGCGGACTTGCCGACTCGACGTGATTAATGGAGACACCCGCGTGGGTTGGGAAAATTTCACAGGGCGTAATTACATAGGTAATTATTTTATTTATTCACTTTACTACCTTTTATTTATTTATTAAGAAAACAAACTTTAGGTGCCAAAAATTGCTTGGACTTACCATGTGTAATCCCTTGTTATGGACTTTTGATGACAGGCCTATACCAAGACAAAAATAACAACAAAAACAAAAACAAAGAAAACAACAAACAAACAAACAAACAAAAAATAATAATAATAAATAATTAAATAAATAAATAATATATATATGTATAAAAATAAAAATAAATAAATACTTGTAGCAGACCTCTTCACGCAAGGCTCACAGGAAAAAACCAGCAAGCTATTCACGACAAAACTCTTAAAGCCCAGTCCATAAGAAGAACCAATCTCCCCCAATAGCTTTTCATTGCTAGGCCCAAGAGAAAATAGATCAGATCTCACCAGGCCCATGGGAAGACAAAGCTGAAAACGAAGAATCGAGAATACATAGGATCCCTCGAGACATGATCTTTCAACTCATAAATCTCTGCCTAACAATTAACCTCAATTCTCTAATTACTGCCTTGTTCCTTACCAACTTTAGACACACGACCCAATTCATCATTGAATTTGAACAGCTGAAACAGTCATTGGGTTCCCTCAACACATCAATCCATGCTTCCCTAAACCAGTTGGATATGAGGTCTAGGGGCTCAAACAATGATCAATGAACAGAGTAACAAGCAATGCAAAGATCTCTCACAAACAAGCTCGAATGACCCAATTCACAGTTATGATTTTTCAAGCGAACAAAATCAATAAGATTTATATAAATCATTCAGAAGACAGTATAAATAATCTAAACCCGGGATTCCTAAAGCTCATAAATAAATTGGAGGAACTCAGAAAATCAACATTCATCGAAATAAATGGCCCAATCTAGACAAAAATTACCCAATCCTAAATCTCTGCTAAGAAACCTGTGTCCCATGTGTGGCAATCAGAAACAGGGTGCTAACCGAAATCCACCCAAGAATTTCTAGCACCAGGGCCTTAATCAATGATACAAGAATTGTCTAAGCATGCATTCTTGAGAAGGGACGGAAATCCTTCAACTCAACAACTCAGTATTTGCAGGATAGACCCAGGATTTAGCAATTTTTTAACAAAATCCGAAATTGAAACAACAAATTTTACCAAAACCGGATCTCTGCAACTCGGTGATCAGTGGCTCAAGCTCGGTCCTCAGGCTTCGTCCACCCTCGCTCCGGCAGATCCCTCTTCCTCTCTCGGTCTTCGTCCCTTGGCCTACTCCTCCTCTTCTCTTCTCGAAGATGCCCCTCTGATCCCCCTCCTTTCAGCTTCAGATTCTCGCCTTTTTATAGAGTTCCCCAGGCTGAATGGAGAGGAAATCCTGAGTGTGTGGTCCTCAATTTTCTCTTTCATGCACGTCTCCTTGGCTCCCTTTGTTCCTGGCAACTTTCTGTGTTCTTCCTTTTCGGTTTTCCTGTGGCTCCTTTAGTTTGCTCTCCTTGTGGACCTGGCTCCCTCTGGTTGCTTTCTAGTCCTCGGCTCCCTTTGCTTTTCAGACTGCTCTTCCTTCCTCTTCCTTTCCTTTTGCTTCTCAGTTTTCCTACGGCCGCCTCTGTTTTTCTGCGCATACTGCTTTCAGCCTCTGGCTCCTCTGTCTTCGTTCGGTTTCATGCATGTCTCGATCTCTTAGCTTCTGGTTTTCTGTGCTCGGGCTGCTCTGTCTCTCGGCTTCTGGTCTTCTGTGCCTCCCTCTGTTTGCTTTTCTGTCTTCGCGGCTGCTCCCGCGGTTCCCTTTACGTCTTTTCCTTCGGTTGCCTGCTGCCCTAATTATTTAGGGCAGCCTTTGGTCCAAGTTCACAAGCCCACAATTGGGCTAGTGACTTCTTAAGCTAAGATGCTGAACGCTCATTCAGCATCTCAGCCCAAAACCACCCCTTTTTTTTAGTTTTTTTTTGTAATTTACTTTATTTTATTTTTCATTACTATATTTATTTTTTCTTTTTTTTTTCATCGTCATTACATATATATTTTAGAGAAGTTTGCATCATAAATTTTTTTATTTTTATTTCCATTTTTCCTTTTTTTTCTTCATATTAATATTATTTTTTATCATCATTATTATTATTATTATTATTATTATTATTATTATTATTATCAAGGTCGGACAATGGGGTGTTCACACATGTATCCTTTGTTTTTGAATTGCCTTCATTTGCATTAGATGCTATTGTGTACTGGGCCTTTTATATGTATTTTATTTAAGAAGGGAATTTGTTTTTAAAATTTTTCACATGAAATTTTGTTCAAATCAATATTCATTAATGAAAAGATTTCTATCAAGTTATTATTTATCCCATATTATGAAAAAAATCTAGTAATATATTAAAAAGTAAAATTTAGGCTATATACCATATTTATTTTATAAATTATATTTATGCACACTTCCTTGTAGGAGTTTTTAAAACATTTATTTCTTTTTTTTAAAATAATTCTACGATCATAAACTTAAAAATGTTTGTGTACGTACCAAATCATGTTCACAAGTCATGAATAATTGTTGTCTTCGATTCCATACATGACATAGAACTTAATGTAGTTATTATTTATTTGTGAAAAGCTATTATATTGTAGTTATTTTATGAAATTTAATCAAGTACAATTAATTAGCCCATATTTTCAAATATTAACTTAATTTTTTATAATGTGTATTTGTCCAATCATCATATAATAATTAGTTGGGCTGAACTGATAATACTCCCTTCGATCTATATTATAAGGTATTTTATATCAATTACACATATAATAAGAAAATTATTTTTTCAATTGAAATCAATGCAAAAAGTAACCCCACATTTTCTTTTTTGCCCTTATTAAATATCTTATCTATTATCATTGTAGGGTTATAAATGAGGAAGGATGAAGTATTAAATACATGGTTAAAATAGGAATAAAAATATTCAATGCCCTATATTTTGGACAAAAAATTTGTTATGTAAAATATTTTATAATATGGATCGAATGGAGTATATGTCATAAAATAAAATTTAACAAACTATTGTTTCTTAAAACAATGCATTAATTAATTAGCATCAACTCACTTTCAAAGAATTTTCCAACATCGATCACTTGCATAGAGTTAAAAGCTAGAAGGCCCTGAGCGAATATGGGTAGGGCTTAGCCTATTCATTATATATCATCCAAGAATTAAAGCATTGTGCTGATACTGTCTCATCCCTTGATGAGATTAATGATAATACAACAAGAAGAGGAAAATGCATAAAAGAGAGAGAGAGAGAGAGAGAAATTTATTTGGAAATAAAAATGCAAGTGTAGTTGCGAATAGTTGAGGGAGAAGTTGATGATCATTTGGGAAGGGAAGTAGCATTGGAAATGACGACGACCTCTGAGAATGTGGGTTCCACCTGCCCTTTGGCTAATTTCCTTTCTGCTATCTGCCGCTTCGTCGACTTGTAATAGGTGGCATACAGAATCAGCTGAGCCACCGATAGACATGTTCCTATTCCATTTGGTATCTGCCACGTACACAAACCCATGCATATTGTTAATTGTTTTACCATGAGTGAAAATATTTTGTTTGGCATAACATATGAATATATATATATATATATATATATACACACACACACTTACAGCAATGAAAGGGTCAAAACGAATGAGAGCATAAGTAGTCCAAGCGACGCCGTTGCCAAAGGTGGCCAGTGACACAAAAAAGGGCATGTATTCCACGCTTTTGGTGGTAATCACCATTTTCTGCATGCAAAAAGATGTATGACTAATATATATACTGCATCCATATATATTTGAAAATTAAAATAAATGTACGTATTAATTTGTCTCAAACTAGAAAAAGTGAAAGATAATTAATAGAAAAGTAAGAAAATAATACTAACCATAACAGTCAAGGGAGAAGCATACATCATCAAATTGAAGAGGGCACAAATGGTTCCGACAACAGCAGAGCGTTTCTTGGTGGTGTGAAGAAGCGTTAAGCAAAGAAGCGTGAGGGCGGCTATGAAAATGACTTGAAGAACAAGAAGCAGAAACACCTTGAGCCTCTTTGTGCGTTGGGAGTAGATCAAGAAGATGATGACGTAAATTAGCTCCACCACACAACCCGACCCGTTTATTGTCACCACCAACAGACTATTCGGGTGGACCATCGGCAGCCCGTACAGCGTCCAGACCATGCAGTTCACCAACGTCGCTAAATATGGCGCTGCCGAGTACTGTTCCACTGATCCTTTCTTCCGTATGTCCAAAAAAGTTGGCCTGCACAAGTATATATTCAAATTAACTTACGTGTCACATAATATATATTTTAAAGGATGAATTCACATAAGGTTAAAGTATTTTTCTTACAATGGAGACAAGAACATGAAGCCCGAGATGATGTTTCCTGCAAGTTAAATTAAGTGAAAAAATAATGAAAGATCAGCTAATTATATATAGAGAACAAGCGTTCGAAAAAAACAAATTTATTAATTACCAAAAAAAAAGTCAACAATCATGTTAGTGAAAAGTAAATGAACAGTAAAGTATATTAATCTATTTGTATATAATATATTAATTTGTGAATAATGGCTTCTTTGCGATATATATATATATATCCAGCTCATCTACCGGCAAAAAGAGAAAATTTGAATTTATGTATAAATTATAAAATTTATAAGAAAATTACAGTATCTTCAAGCCATGAACCATGTGATTTAACTTCCTTGTGAAAGAAATTTTACCCACCTATGATACCAACAACAGTTCGAGCAATATCTGCAGGATTCATGGCTGGTTCTGGTAGCTTCAAGTTTAAGCTCAAGTGAAACGAAGCTAGCAAGCCAATGTAGTTGGGGTGGTCGATCATTGAAATGACATGTATTTATATATAGTTGGATATTATGTGAAACTTTATTATTATTATTATTAAATAGAGGGAGATAGTCTTTTTGGCACTGTGTTTGAGATGCTATAGTAATGGCGTTACAGAGAGATGACTTAGAAAGCGACCGTATTCTTTGCATTTTATATTTTTTTGGGCCAAGACATTCTTTGCATTCCAATACAGCCCTCCATTTGACTCAATCTATGACTGAGCTCTTTGCGCCTAAATAAACTATTCCCTATATCCTATTTTGGCAGTTATTTTAAATGATTTTAAATATTTTATTAATTTGATATTTTACATTATTAATAAAATATTAATTATTATTTTTATTATTTTACTTTTAATTAAAAATAATGGTAGATAAAATATAAGTCATCTTTTAGTATTTAATTTAAGAATATTTTGATAAAATATATTTAAATTTTACCATAATCTATATTATTATTTAATAGTTTTATTGGTCAATATAAAAATTTTTTTTAAAAAATAAATAAAATGAGATGGAAGGAGGCATATAGTCCACCAATGGAGATGAATTGGAATAAAGTGTTCCTTCAGTTTATAGTTAAGCAGTTGTTTGTTTGTTTATTTAATTAGCTTAATCACAGTGAGTCGTAATTTTAAAAAAATTACACAATTTAAAAAATTTCACGATCGAAGCAAATTACAACCTTAGGAAGCAAAAAGGAAAAAAAAATTACACGAAACAAAAATAACGTAACTTTCCTCCGCAGGGAGTTATACTATAGAGTATCAGCACTTGGGCACATTAGTTTGTTTAGAATTTTGGATAACTTGACCATTCACAGTATTATTAAAAAAATATTCTTTTGGAACTATTTTTATATGCGTTTTTTTAAATTGTGAAGTTTCTCTTAGTCCTAATAAATCATCCAAATCCAACTTACCTAAACTTATTTATCATTAAAAAAATTCTTGGACATTAAAACATACACTATGAATTTGAGTTATAATTTTATTTTAAAAATATCATTATATCTATTATTATATAGCATGAAAATTTTTTTATATATTTGATTGACATAAGTTAGATATTTTTTTCTAAATTTAACGCACTTTAAAATTATTTGTTTAAAAATAGATAATAATTGAAAATGATATATTTTTCAAATTTAAGTGTGGAGATTAAACCAAATTGAAGATTATAATAAATTATATTAACTTTAACTGAACATTACATAAATACATAAAAATTTATTAATATATTAATTCATATATTAGGTAACGTCAGTAGGACTATCCACACAAATTTCAAAATTTAGGAAAATTCATTATCAAGTTTTAAGTTTTAAAGGACAAAAAGTTGTTTATATATATCCTTTAAAATTGAAAATAATCTATATATCTAATAAATTTATAAAACTTCCTCCCTTCCACGGGTCCTAAATAATATATTCCATCTATCTTATATTATAAGACAATATTTGACATTTTACGCATATTAAGAAATGAAAATAATATCATTAAATTCTTAAAAAAACAAAAATATTTCTATTTTATCCATATTAAATACTTCTCTTTTTATAATTTCAATACAATTTACAATAATATACATTACACTCATTAAGGGTAAAAGTGACAAATAAGACCATGTTGATTTATATTATGGAACAAAAAAAACTTCATTTATTGTCTAATAATATGAGACGAATCGAGTAACTTGTTATTTAAGATTTTATATATACCATATATTTCCTCTTATTTACATTTTAAAGCATTTTGTATTAATTACATGCATATTAAGAAAATCATGTTTCACCTTAAATCAATACAAAAAGTATCAATATTTTTCATTTTATTCTTATTAAATATCTCATTTTATTATTATTAGAGGATTATAATATCTCAATATTATAAGATATTAGGGATAAAATGAGAAAAAATATTCAATATCCTATATTTAGAATTAGAAATTTATTTTATAAAATATCTTATAATATTAAGAGGAGGGAATATATAATTATATTCAATTTAGCATAATTATTAAATTGAACAAATTGAACTGTATTGGAAAATGGGAAATCCTTCCTATTAAAAGAAGCAGCATGGGATGCAACCTTGAAAGTCTCATTGGCAAATGGCAGAAAATTAATAGCGTCCAATTCGGTCAATCTAGTGGGCAAAAAAAAAAAAACCGTTCAACCTAGGGGACCCGAAAGAAACTTCAAGTTTTAGGATTCTGGTGTCATCGTTTCACATGCAGAAGATATTTTCAAGTTATTTTAATTATTGTTTTATATGAATTTAAAAAATGAGTTATATATTAGTTCTTATTTATAAATCTTATGATTTATCATAGGTCTGATATTTTATATTATATTTGAATCTAAAAGTAATAATTAATATTTTAGAAAATTTGGATAAATCACTCAATTATTTATTTTTTGTATTGATAAGTACGAGAGAAAATACCACAAGAGATTAGCTAAGTACGCATTTTTTTTATACCAACCAGTTTTAAAAAATCATGTTGGAATTTAACTAATTTAAATTGATGCAGGATAGACTAAATGAGTGTAACGTTCTCTGATTTGGATTATGTCAGTGTTGAAGTGTTCCTAATCTCCATGTATTTGAAATTTGAGATATTAAATTTATTTGAGGTTTATGCTCTAAGAAATTAAGTGGTTTCTGTTCATCATCTTTAAGGAAGCAAATTCCATTTATCATGTTATTCTTTATTAGAGGGCGTTTTTGTCGGTTCCATATCTTTTTAATAGGCTTTGGTAGAGAAGATTAAAGCAAAGTTGTTGACTAACTTCCCATATATTGGTTAGAATATATTAGGAATTAGTGTTGGTATATTAAGAATTAAATTGTAATTGAATCGTTAGAATGTACATTTCTTAATGTGATATCTGTTTTTTTGTTAACAAGGTTAGTAGAATTGTATATATACAATTATAATTTTTTTAGAAAAAAAATCCACTTCAGAGGATGGTTCCTTAATGATACTAGAAAGTCATATATTTTTTAGGATGATTTCTTAACGATACTAGAAAATCATATATTTTTTACCATAGTTATTTATACTACATGAGAACGGTTCTAAAAAGTCCATATCAACCCTCTTAGAAAGTTTTCACTATAGTAGTGCTCAGAGCACACTTTTTAATTGAGCACACATTTTATTTTTCTTTATTTTTCTCCAAACATACTGCCTGCATTTATTCTGGTAAATGTATGGCGTCGAAATCATTTTAAATAATAAGATACTAAAGAGATCAAGTTAAACCACAATATTGTACTAGAATGTATTTGTAGCTATAATAATTTTTATACTTGTCTAAAATTTTAAATCTAATAATCGAAACACTCCAAAACATATGCTAGTATAACATTTTAGATACTCGTATGTTGAATATTTGAAATTGACTACAAAAATACAAGATGTGGTAAAAAAAACGTTTGCCAACGCATTATGGATGGTCATGACTAACTCACACTCAAACAACCATTCACCCATAATAACTAAATTTTCTTGTGAAATATGTTTAAAATATATAATTTTATTAAAAACAGATTAAAATTCCTTTAAATAATAAAACATGATCAAAATACTCTTTATGATAATATCAATATATTTCATTAAAAATAATTTATTAAAACTATATAGAGCTAATTGAGGTTTTAAGGATGGGTGGCATATAAAAGTAGTGTTCATGGTTCAAAAACTCTCACACACATACATAAAATTTACCAAAAGAATTTAAATTTATTTTAATTTTTGTATTTTGTATTGAAAGAAAAATAATAAGAATAGTTACACAAAACGTACTTGTTGAGTGTATTCATTAAGTAGCTAAGAAAAACCCATGCAATGGTTCAAGTCACCCTGGTAGGAACTTTGATCTATTAACCACAGTAGATGCACTGGGGAGAGGAAAATTTTTTCAGAGGGAAAGCCAGTACGATTATAAAACTTTTCTAACTCTGTCCTCTCTGGTGATAACCACTAATAATTACTTTGGAAAAAGAA
The DNA here is from genome assembly GCA_026686845.1 of Adenanthera pavonina. Lineage (NCBI taxonomy): Eukaryota > Viridiplantae > Streptophyta > Magnoliopsida > Fabales > Fabaceae > Adenanthera > Adenanthera pavonina. The sequence continues at coordinate 20,410,424 of JAIVEN010000022.1, read as the reverse complement.
AATTTATGACCAATATAGAAAAATATTGGCAAATGAACAGTACTAATTAAAAATTCAGTTAATTTGAGTTAGGAATTTAGTTTACAAGACTACTGAATTTTTAAATCGGATCCTTAAAAGAAAATATTTCCAGTTGTGGGTACCAAATTGTCTTTTTCCCTGAATACTCCCTCACAACTTGTGTACTTCACTTCCCCCTTTTCAGCCCCTATAAATATGGGTTTGGTCCTTTTTAATGATCACCAATCAAGGGTGAGTATAACCCAATATGTATAAAAAATAATAAAATTAAATTTCTTAAAAAATTGTATCAAAATTTCAAATATTTTAATGTATTTAATATATATATATATATGTATGTAGTTAAAATTATATAATTTATTATTATATTTTTCTCTTCTAATATTACATCACCCAAATCATGATCTTAACTTGTAAATTTGTCCATATAAACAAAAAATTTAAATTCCAAAATCACCTAAAATAGGACAATAGATACTCTGCTACAGCATCCTTCTTTAGACCCATAATCGGCAAACTAATGTCACAATCCCTGAAACATCAAATTTTTTGTGCTACATTCATCCAAACCAACACACACCACACAACATTCTACATTGCAAAAATCTAAGAGCAACAATTTCACGATGTTTTGTGATTAATTTCCCCATTGAGGGATTGAATTTAGATATTGAATTAATTAACAGCAATTTCCACATGAAAAATGTTAAATAAAGATTTTTTAGATATTCAATTATTATTAGGAGATATTTTATATTAATTAGTTATTGTTTCGGGGATTCTCTCATTGTGTATATGTTGTAATCTTCATTAGAGTAACACTACAATATATAAAATTTCTCTTTTCTCATTTGGCTTACTGACATGGTACCAGAGCCCTAATTTCTTTATTTTCTCCAAGTCATTTTTTTTTCCTTTGTCTTGTTTTTTTTTCTTTTCCTCTCTTGCTGTCATTGTTTCCCTCCATTTTGCACCTTCGTCGACCCCCTCCTTGTGTACTCCCCCCTTTCCCATCGTTAACTCCCTCTGACAGGCCCACCCTCTGAATCCAGCCACCCATTGCTGCCAGACGTGCCTTCACGTGTGTAATCTTCTCCCTGTGCATTAGTCTGGTTCTGTCCAGATCCCCACCGTTTGCCTTTGCCTTCACCCACACGCGCCGCACCATCGTCATCATCACCCTCTGCCTAGCCACCCACTGAAATCCGACAGCCACCCTCCACTGGACGCGCTCTCACACCCTGATTGCCAGAATCTGTGTGGCTCCCCTTCTTCAAGTGCATGCTCCCACATTTCAGACCAATTTTTAACGTATTTTTGACCCCATTTTGATGCCGTTTGACCTTTTTTTCCCATATTCAACATCAAAAAGTCAGAGGTTGCACAATCCACCTCTGTTATTTTGAATGGCTCCAATTACCGCCTATGGTTGGAGAATATACACAGTTTTTTGAAAGCTCGCAAGCTGTGGCGCTATGTTACTGGTGATATTTGGTATCCTGCTCAAGAGGCAGACTGATTTAAAATTCAATGAACGACTTGATGAGTGGGATATTAAAAATAATCAGATTATCACATGGTTTCGAAATACTTCTATTGCTAGCCTACACCAACAATTTGAGACTGTGAAAGAAGTGTGGTACTATCTTGCCAGTTGCTATACCTTATCTGACTTATCTAACCAATTTTAGTTGTAGAAAAATCTTACTATCTTGAAGCAGGAAAAGGGTCAGCCATTGTATGAGTTTTTAGCCAAGATTGAGTCTATCTGTGATTAGCTAGCTTATTTCGAACCTATTTTCAAATCTAAGGAAGATGCACAAGATTTTTTTCGGTACCTAGATCATGTTCATCTCATTCAATTTCTAATGGCTCTCATGGATGATTTTGAGCCTGTTCGAGCTTCTTTGCTTCACCAAAGCCCACTTCCGACTCTTGAAGATGCTCTTCCTCACCTTCGCTCTGAAGAGACTCGACTGGGTCTTTTGCAGCGCAATCCTGAGATGGCCTTTGTTGCATTCGAATGAACTTCTAAGTCTTGTCTTTACTGCCCTCAGTCTAATCATACTTTTGATCAGTGTCCCTATATTGAATACCGAACCTGTCAGAAGAAGGGACACATTGCTGTAAATTGTCCTACTTAGTTCTGTCACTATTGTAAGAAAATTGGGCATCTTATTAACTAATGGCCCACTGGTCCTCCCAAGTCTGATCAGGGAAGATCAACCAGGTCTGGTTCTTCCTCCAAGCCTTCATTATCTATCACTGATGAAGCTCTTGCCACTGTTGCCAATTCTCCTTTGGGATCCTCCATTACAGATCTCGAGGCTCTACTCCTCAAACTGATCTCTGGTAGTTTTAGCCCACCCGCTGCCTTAGCTACTTCCTTAGGTATCCCTTGGTTTTTTGACACTGCTTGTTGCAACCATATGACTGGTCAAGAAAATTTTTTTCTTTTATGTCTCCCAACACTACTACCCATACTATATACATTGCTAACAATTTCCAAATACCTATTAGTCATATTGGTACTGTTTCTTTACCCTCTTTAACTATCCATGACACATATTTTGTACCTGCTATTAGCTTTAATCTTATCTCTATTGGACAACTTGTTGATATGGGCTATGATGTGTTATTTAACAAATGTGGTTGTGTTGTGATGGATTCTCAGATAAGATAGGTTATTGGGATTAGGCATAAAGTTGGCCGTATGTTTGAGCTCAACTCATTGCATCTCCTTGAAGTCACTTCTCCAAGATTGTGTGCTGCTACCACATCCTCGTCCCTTAATTTATGGTGTCGCCGTCTTGCTCATCCTTCCTTGAATAAACTTCGTCTTTTACTTTCTAGTAGTCTCTTAGGTTGAGTCGATGATGAGTCTTTACATTGTATTTCATGTCAAACTACCAAACAGTTTTCTTTATCGTTTAATAAAAATGACTATATTGCTGATTCAATTTTTGATTTGATTTATTTTGATATTTGGGGGCTCGTACCTACTCCCTCTATGGGAGGATCTCAATATTTTGTAATTTTTGTTAATGATTATTTGTGTTTTACTGGGATATATATGATGAAAAGTCGATATGAGTTACTTGATATTTATATTAAATTTGCTACTATGATTCACACTTAGTTCTCTAAAGTTATAAAAGTTTTTCATTGTAATAATGCCTTGGAATATCGTGATTCTAAATTGCTAACATTTCTTGATGCTTAGGGTACCATCTCTCAGTAGTCATGTCCTTACACCTCTTAGCAAAATGGTCCAGCTGAACGTAAACACTGTCATCATATCCTTGTCACATTTCAATATAAAATCCTGTTAAAGAGGCAATAGAAGAAGGTAGGTGGAAGAAATAATAGGGGCATGGTATTTTTTAGCCTTATATCCTTTCATTTCACGAACCTATTCACCCGGGCCACATTGCAAACCCTCAAAGTCCTCATGGAGGCCTGACTTGTTTGAATATAATTGGGGCAATAATCTTGTAGGAAAAGTCATCAAGATTGAGATCCCTCAAACTAAAAAAAAAAACAAAAAACACAAAAAAGGAAAACAAAGTCATAGCTCTAAATGAAATCCCTTGCTCACATCAATTTTGTTGTTTTCATATTGAACATGCAAAGCCAAGAAGAGGACTTTTTCCTTACTCTCATCTCCTATCATTCCGTTTTTCACATTACCTGGCAACATTTCCAAGGTAAATTTGTGCATTCTCAAATTTTACTTCTTATCACTTCCCACTTCACTTTCTCAATAAAATTCTAGCATTGCACCACCCTATATCCATTCTGCAAGCATTTCTTGCTAAATGGTTTCTTGCTTTTATATTCCCGACATTCCATCGATATTGGAGCTTCATTTTTTTTTCTATACCCAACTTTGTGTCTATCATGTTTGACTGCATTGGCATTTTTGAATAAAGTAATGGCAAATTTTACTCATAAGCTAGTTAAGCATTAAAAATGAAGATAGATCGAGACAAAAGGGGAAGATAGCCCTATCAAACAAGAATCCAAAATTGGGGCAATTAATTCCCAAAGAAGAAAAAAGAAGAAGAAATTTTCATATATTCATGGAAAAAAGGGAAGAGCCTAGAGTGTCCTAGAGTGTGTCTAGCTCCCCTTAGGACACATTCATGTAATCTTTGAGTGAAATTGCTCCTGGGGCAGATAAAGTCTTATGAATTGCAAAGACCAAACCAATCCTATATTTTGTAAATTTAGGTATTTTACATACTGATTTTTGCATCAAACATTACAAATACATCCTTATTTCAAGAACATTGGAAAATTAAAAGCAAAATTTTGCATCCATCACATAAAAAAAACACAAAAAAAGAGAAGCAAAACAAAAAAGAGCATAAAAACAGTACAAAAACAAAAAAAAAGAGAAAAAGATCATGAAAAATGCCAAAAGAAAAATAGAAAAAACAAAAAGAAAAAAAGAGCATCGCTTCATATCATTCATTGCATGCATTGCATCAAAATAAATTTCCAATAACATTGAGGCAAATGAGAAATCAACTGTCCGAGTGAAGTAAAATGAAAACAAAAATCTTGCACCCACGGCATCAAGATTTGGTTTCACTCAGATTGGTGTCACCATGAAATCACACTTGTAACACTCATATCTCATGCATTGCATCATATAAACTTCTGCTCGGACTAGGGACCACCCTAATACCCTCCTTTCTCTCAGCACATGCATAATCAAGCTTTTAAATAAAAAACATGTTCCATTCATTCATCATCCATTGCATACACTACATCAAGATTAGCTCCCACTCAGATTGGACAACAACGAAAGAGCAAAAACAATAAAAAACAAAAAAAAATCTTGCATGTTCCATTTGAAAAAAAAAAAGAAAAGAAGAAGGAAATTTTGCATAAATTATAGCATGGAAAAAGTTTTCACTCTTTGATTGGGGCATATAAAAAAAAATCACATCTCACATTCACACATAAATTCTCATTCAAATTGAAAGGAAAAATTTTCATGTCTCACATGCATTTTTCTTTAAATGCATTACAAATATAAATCCTTATTTAAATAGGGGCAAACATGATAAGTCGTGCATTTTTCATGTATCCTTTTTACATACATTACATAAAAATAAGCTCTCGCTAAAAAAAAAAAATATCTTGCATCCTGACATGTGTTTTCCATTGCATATATTACCTCACCATAAACTTCCTTTCAGATTGGGCAACAAAAAAAATTTGCATTTTGACATGCATTTCCCATTGCATACATTACCTCATCATAAACTTCCTTCCAGGTTGGGCAAAATAAATTGGAGCCAAAAAAAACCAAAAAACAAAAAAAAAACAAAAAAAAAAACCAAACAAGAAAAATCTTGCATAATCCACTTGAAAAAAAAAAGAAAAAAGAAGAAAAGGAAGAAGAAAATTGTACCATGAAAAATTTCACTCTAGGATTAAGGCAAAAAAAAAAAGATAAAATAAAAAAAAATCATGTTTCATATGCACTTCCCTTACAGGCATTGCATAAATAAATTCTCATTCGTCCCAGGGCAAAGATGAGAAATCTCACGTTTCATATGTGTTTTCTTTACACATAACATCAAAATAAAATTCCTATTGAGATTGGGGCAAGAACTTTGGCATTCTACATGCATCTTCCGTTACATACATTGCATTATGGTAAGTTTCCTTTCAAATTGGGGCAAAACAAATGGAAAAAAAAGGGGAAAAGAAGTAAGAAGAAGAAAGGAAATTACATCCCATCGATATTTATCATTGCATGCATAGCATCACAACAAATTCAAAAAAAAAAGAAGAAAAGAAAAAGGATATTTCCATTTCACATGCATCAAAGGGAATCCTTATACCAAAAAAAAAAACAACAAAAACAAAAAGAAAGAGAAGAGACAAATTGAATTTCAAAGCCCTGACTTAGCTGCAGTCGCCTTTTAAATTTCTGCCATTTAAAATTCTGTCAAAGCCCTGACTTAGCTGCAGGCACCCTTTTATTCCCGTCATTTAAATTTTTGTCAAAGCCCTAACTTAGCTGCAGGCACCCTTTAAATTCCTGTCATTTAAATTTCTATCAAAGCCCTGACTTAGCTGCAGGCACCCTTTAAATTTCTGTCATTTAAATTTCTGTCAAAGCCCTGACTTAGCTGCAGGCACCCTTTAAATTCCTGTCAAAGCCCTGACTTAGCTGCAGGCACCCTTTAAATTCCCGTCATTTAAAATTCTGTCAAAGCCCTGACTTAGCTGCAGGTACCCTTTAAATTCCTGTCATTTAAATTTCAGTCAAAGCCCTGACTTAGCTGTAGGCAATTTCAGTCAAAGCCCTGACTTAGCTGCAGGCACCCTTTAAATTCCTGTCATTTAAAATTATATCAAAGCCCTGACTTAGCTGCAGGCACCCTTTAAATTCCTGTCATTTAAAATTCTTTCAAAGCCCTGACTTAGCTGCAGGCACCCTTTAAATTCCTGTCATTTAAATTTCAGTCAAAGCCCTGACTTAGCTGCAAGCACCCTTTAAATTCTTGTCATTTAAAATTCTGTCAAAGCCCTGACTTGGCAGCAGGCACCTTTCAAAATTCTATCATTTAAATTTCTGTCAAAGCCCTGACTTGGCGACAGGCACCCTTTAAATTTCTGTCATTTAAATTTCTATCAAAGCCTTGACTTGGCGGCAGGTACTCTTTAAGTTTCTATCATTTAAATTTCTGTCAAAGCCCTGACTTGGTAGCAGGCACCATTTAAATTTCTGTCATTTAAATTTTGTCAAAGCCCTGACTTAGCGGCAGGTACCCCTTAAAATTCTGTCATTTAATCTCTGTCTTTATTATCTTTATTGTTCATGCATCTTGCCCCCCAAACAAAATACATGTTTCCTTCTTCATTTGTTTCTAATGTACGAATATCATTTCATGATCTTCTTCCTTAGAAAACAAATAAAGAGGGGCATCTCATCAACATGGTATTTTGTTTGGATCTTGTTATCATATTTTTGTTTTTTGTGAGCATTCGTTTTTGTCACTTCATCCACCTATTGCATCAGTCTCAGTCTAGCTAACATAGTTATTCGTTTGTGTCACGTTGTTGCATGTTGCATTAGTTTGACTCCAGCTCGAGTTAGTTGTTCGTTTGTGCATCCATTAGAGTCTAGTTCAATTTATTTAGCCGTGTCTCAATTCACATTTTCCTGGTATGTCTTGCACCAAGTATTCATTCTCCATTAAATCATTCAAAATAGAGTCTTGTATGTTCTAAGTTCAAGTCGTATTGCGTCTCTTTGTGTCAGGGGCAAGTGAGTCTTTGTATGTTTTGCTCGGAAAAAATTTGTGTTCTAATCTTTACTCGTTCCTTATGCAAGAACTCAAAAATTACATTTTCCTCATTCTCACACAAGAAACTAGTAAAGATGGGCAACTGTGAACATCGTATTTTGTCCGGATAATTTAAAAAATATATATATATATAAATATAATGATAATAATAATAATAAATAATAGTAAAAAAATAATAATAATAAATGAATAAATAAATAATTGAAAACATCAAAAAAAGGGGAAAGAAAGAAAGAAAAAAATTAAAAAAACAAAAAAAAAATGAAAATGAAAAAAGAAAGGTTTTTTTTATACTTTGGGCTGAAACAATTTCAGCCCAAGGTGGGCTCAGGCCCAAAAAATTACCTGAGCCCTTTAGGGCTCAGGTATGACACGCGTAGAAAAGAGGGAGGGAGAGCGGGACCAGAAAAAAGAAAAAGGGGGAGCTGCGAGTGAAGAAAGGGGGCGGGAGGCAGAGAAAAGAAAAAGGAGGCCGAGAGAGAGGAGAGGTGGAGAAGAGAGACAGGAGCGCCGCGAGGGGGGAGAGCCGCGGGAGGGAGAGCTGGAGGAAAAGAAAAAAAAAGGGAGGAGAGGCCGAAAGGAGGGGGCCGCGGGGAAAGTAAGAGAGGAAAGAAAAGGGGGAGTTGGCCGCGAGGAGGGGAGCCATGGGAGTGAGAGCGAGAGACAGAGGGAGATCGGAGCAGAAAACCATGGGAGTGAGAGCATGAGATGGAGGAGGCTGGGAGAGCTGTGGTGTCTGAGGGAAAGAGGGGAGCTGTGAAAAGGAAGGAGGCTGTGGCTGAGAGGGGGCTGAGCAGCAGGGAACCGCGAGGAAAGAAAAGGAGCTTGGTCGAGAGGAAATGGAGACCGAGGGAGTCTGAACGCGTGAGACACAGAGTGAGCAGCCGGAGGTGAGATCTGAAGCAGGCGGATGAGAGCCAGGGAGATCTGAAACAGAGGGGTCCGTGGTGGAGCTGAGGGGAGACCAAACCGAGAGAGCCGTGAGAGCAGAGAAAAGAAGGGGAGAGGGAGTGGCCGAAGGAAACCAGAGGGGGCCCTTAGGGCTCGGCCGAACGAACCGAGGGAGCACCAGATAGCAATGGAAACCGCGGAGACCGAGGGAACACCGAAAAGCAACGGGAGTCAGGACAAGCACGAAGAGGAAGAGGGGCCGAGGAAGCCTTAGAATTCGGGACTGAAAGTGAGAGGCCGAAAATCTTCACCCGGTAATTTTTAATTTTCCTTGCTTGATTTTCAGATAATCTTTTGAGTTCTGATCTCTGTACTAGGCTAGTGAATGACATTTAGGCTTGGAACACGGTGCATACTGGTGTTGTAACTACGATTTTGGCACATCTTATTTCACTACATGAACCTTGAAATCCAGCTCGCTGTCTGTTTCTACAATGATGCTTGGTGCCTTAGTCTTATTGCTAGGTGGAATTTTGGTATGTTAAGAGTCAAGTTGTAGTAACCCAGCATGTAAGGACTCATTTTCTCTTTGTAATACAATATTGTTGAACGTCGGATTTAAGGCCACCATTACTGGTGTTGTGTCTTTAGTAAAAATTTCGCATGGTTTGATCCTACAATAGGTTTCCCTTAGCTGTTTAGGTGCTCTGTTTCTGACTAAGATTTGCATTATGCTGTGTTTGGCAAGCTGTGTGGATGAACTCTGTCTTCTCAACATGAATATAAGTTGTGCTTTCTGGATGCGTGAATCTGTATATGGATCACACCATATGAGTTTTAGTGAATTCGAAAGTAATTGCTTGCTTATGCTTTGTATCCTCTGAGAAGTTCCTAAGTTTCTTTCCTTTCAAAAAGGGCATTGCATTTAATTTGTTCGCCTGATGCCAATGAAATGTCATGCTGCTTGGTATGATAGTTTTATATATCATACACACTCATTGGATCATTTGGGCAAGACTTGGGGATGCTCTATCACTGATTCTATTGTCGTGCTTAAACTTAACGAAATGCTTATTTGACTTTGGGTTTTGCATGAGAAGGCATGTTTAAATGTTACATTGATGTGTATGTTTCTAGCTCCTAGTCATACCCGTTACACCTTACTTTGACATTACAAACTTGTCTATACTGTTGTAAGCTCATTGGTCTTGTCTCATGTGTTAGATTCATCCAATGATAGCGCACATCTATTTGATACTAGGCTCCTCAAATTATTCTATTACCCTGTGTTTCTGTACGTGAGCATTGATTTGGTTGTCTTACTTGTACGTAATGTTTGTGGTCATGGCTAGGGGGTCATATGCATAAAATTTGTTTTTTTTAAAATGTATGTTGTCTTGCTTGGACAATGGGGCAAATCAAGATAAGAGTGGTCATAATGTTCAAACCCCGTGTTTTGAGACTTGGATTATGTCCATCTTATTAGGTTTTTGGGTTGAAATCTTATTCAATCTGAATCTTAAATACCTGAGTTTTTAAATAAAAGAGTTCCTCAAGGAGAACAATAATCCTTTTTTATTTCTTTGCGAGCATCACGGGAGCATAAACCAAGTCTGTGAGAAATCAAGGCCATTCTCATCAAGCCGAGCAGAGGAAATGGAAGCTATCAACTTTGAGGCAAAGGAAAAGAAAATGAAGATACTAGAGGTTGCATCTTTTCATCTCATTATTGGGTGTAAATTATTTGAATTTACGCTAAATTGTATTTGATTTTTATGTTTTGTTGTTTTTATTTCTGATTTCCGTTTTTATTTGGTCATGGATTTTGTTTCTTTTCGCTTTTAGAGTTTGCCACGAGGGACCAATTCTCCGTGTGCATATAGAGTATCAGTCAATTATATCATGAGTGAGGAGTTGCCATGGTATAAACATTGGCAAAATTTTATTTTATTTTATTTCATTTTTATTTATGAGTACCAATGTTTTTAGTTATTTATTAAAAGTAAAAATAAATAATTCAATGAGAGCTCTTTATTTCAAATTTTTATTTTGGCCTTTATGTTCTGAGTGGTAACACCGTGAGCATTTAGGTGTTAATTAGCGAGCTGTGAGTGATAAAGTCACCACAGATCCTAATTAACTCTTTTTCTAAAAAAAAGGATAAATAAAATAAAATAAAAGAAATAAACAAATAAAAATAAATAATCTATGAATGTATACATAAAAGTCATATTCTTGAATTGCTTTTATCACTTTTCTTTTTATAAAATAAGCATAATCATATTTATTTTTATATATAAAATGATTTCATTTTTTCAATTTTATCTTTTAAGTCATTTTTTGCCTTCCGCCACGAGTGGCATCACCGTGAGCAAATAAGCGTAAATTGGCAAATTATGAGTGATCAAGTCACCATATATGCTGTTTGATTTTCATTTAAAATTTTTCTTCTGGTATTTTCTACTCCAAGTGGTAACACCGTGAGCATGTAAACGTAAATCAGTAATTTGTGAGTGATAAAGTCACCACATGCTAATTATTATTTTTCAACACGTAATGATCATATTTTTTAATTTCATTTTTTTAATAAATAAATAGGTGTTAAAATGATTTTTATAATAAAAGGAAAAAATAATTTGTACAAAAAAAAATTAATAAATTGTCTTCTTTCGATTTTTTTTTATGCCTTTTTGTCTCAAGTGACACCACCGTGGACATTTAGGTATCAATCGGTGTATTGTAAGTGATAAAGTCGCCACATAAGCTAATTGATTTTATCATGTAAAAATAAATTTGTTTTCAAATATTTCCTTTTCAAATCAAAATAAAATGTTCAAAATCACACATAATTTTAATCCTATTTTTTAAACAAAAAAAAAAACATATATTCTCTTTTAGGAATTAATTAAACTATAAAAAAATAATAATAAAAAAAAAGTGAAAAGAGCAAGTATTGGAAATTAATTTGTCTTTTACAAATTAAAACACATCAACCAATTCTAAAAATTGTTTTCTTTGTGGAAAGACAAATTATTTTCTATAAACATCTCTTTTCAAAGAATATATATAATAAAAAATATCAACCCAGTGACACACATTTCTAGTCCGAACTACGTCGACTTTGATCCCTATCACAGGGTACGTAGACCCCAGACTCTCATTCTGGGTCAAGTCCATTTTTGTAAATAAATAATATTTTTCTCTTAATTTATTTTTCCCAACTTCTCATATTTTCATTTCATTCCTTATTTTTCATTTTCACATTTTTCTTATTTTTATATTTATTTCTGCATGTGAATGGTAAAAGGGCAATCAAAATAATTTGTAAAAGCCATAAAAATTGCATGATCCACCTAAGGTAACCGTTCCTAGAAACGGGTGTTGTGGGGGTGCCTAACACCTTCCCCACTCACAATCGTACTCTCAAACCCAACTTTGATTCGCAGACCATCCTTATTCCCTTTTTGTTTTTTTGTTTTCGGTTTTCCAAAATTTCCTTCAAAATTTTGGTGGTGACTCCCTCCGAACTCGGCCTCCCGCCGTGCGGGCCGGTTTCACCTTTTTCTTTACCTCCACGCCATCCTCGTCGCATCTCCGGGTGTGACAGCCATCTTGATTTCACTTGTAGCCCTCATGATTCTGCCCTGTTTGTTCAGACTAATCGAGGCATTGTTCTGCTTCTCTTGTATGTTGATGACATGATTATCATAGGTAGTGACCTGACAAGAGTTTAGGAGCTTAAAACTTATTTGGGGCAACATTTTGAGATGAAGGATCTTGGAAGGTTGAGTTACTTTCTTGGTCTTGAGGTATATCATGGGGAGAGTAGTATCTCTCTTTCATAGGTTAAGTATGCCTCTAATTTGATATCTCGGTCCTTTCTTACTGACGAGGAGGTTGAGAACACTTCCATTGAGCCTAATGCTCACTTTGTTCCTACTAATGGGACCTTTGGAGAACCCCACACATTATTGGCAGCTGGTTGGGGGACTCATTTATCTTATGGTGACGTGTCCAGATATTGCTTATGTGGTTCGTATTGTTAGTCAGTTCATGTTTGAACAGGCTACTCATTATGCAAATGTTCTTCGGATTCTTCACTACATCAAGGGAACTCTGTATCAGAGCCTTCACTTCTCTGTCAGGTCTTCTCTTACTTTATGGGCTTATTCTGACATTGATTGGGTAGGTGATCATGCTGATTATCTGTCTACAACTAGGTTATGTATCTTTCTTAGTGACTCTCTTATCTCTTGGAGAAATAAGAAACAGACTCTAGCCTCTCGATCTAGTATTGAGTCAGAATATCCTGCATTAGCAGATATTACTACTAAGGTTCTTTAGCTCTGTTGGCTGCTTGATGATTTGGGAGCTTCCCAAACATCCTTCACTGACATATATTGTGATAGTCAAGCAGCTATTAAGATTGCTCACAATGATGTGTTCCATAAGTGAACTAGACATATTGAAATTGACTGTCATTTCACTCAACAACATGTTATTCAAGGCAACATCATACTTGTCCCCATTCGCACGAAGCACCAATTGACTGATTTGTTTACTAAATCTTTTAATCTTGGTCATTTCCAGTTTTTAGTAGACAAACTCAAGTTGCTTTCTATCAAGCTATCTTGAGTTTGAGGGGGTGTTAAATATATATTTTGTAGATATTTAATTATTATTAGGAGATATTTTGTATTAATTAGTTATTATTTCGGGGATTCTCCCATTGTGTATATATTGTAATCTTCATTAGAGTAACAATACAATATACAAATTTCTCTTTTCTCATCTGGCTTACTGACAAATAAAAAAGATGACATCAAGCTTGGCTCTGCAAATCAAATACAGAGGGTATTGGAAGAATGGAATTGATCATTTTGTCATTTTGGTTGTTCCAATTTGATCATAAGCTACAATGTGTATCTATGGCCACCATGCATACATCCCCTTCCCCTTTACTTCTCTACCATTCGCCACCACCACAATAATTGGCCTTTCATTTTTTAATTCCTCTACTCAAATTGGGACATCTAAACACCAGAATGATAATTCCATTCTCTTGCCACTCTTCTTGTCCTGCCTTACCATGAGCGTTATGGTCTACATGTGTCTTCTTTAATATGCCACGGTCCATCGCCCCAAGTCACACTGCTAGTGAAACTCATCTTCGGGAAGGGCTTGTCAACTTCAGGACTTGAGAAGATGCAAAGTCACCAAGAAGCAATGTTTTAAAAATGAGACTCGATGTTGATCAGGAAATGCTTCTGGATCACGGTTTTATGGTTCAACCGATTAGATCGGTGGTCAAATCGGTAATATAATAATTAAATAAAAATAATATTATATATAATAGTCTATGTGTAAAAATAAAATATCAAATTATTAAGAAAATAAATTTAATTAGTTTAAATTCATAATAAGTTAAAAAGCTCATATGGTAATAATATATGTTAAATCATTACAAGCAATACTAAAACATTTTAACATAATAATACTATATGATCATAACATTATAAAAATAAATATATAATACAATGAAATTTTTTATTTTAATAATTAGTAATTTTAAAATAGAAAGAGAAATGGTGTTTTTACTCTGTAATAATTTTTATAATTAATAATTTTGTCAAAAAAAAATTAAATTTAGGTTAAATTTTAAAAAAATTAAAAAATCTTTCGGTTCTCTGAAAACCGGTTTGATTTTTAGCTCAAAAGTTAGTTCAAAGTGATCCAACCCTTAAAATGAATTAAAGTTGAAAATTGAACTGTTGTTGTCTCAAGATGTTGGTCCAATCGGTTTGATTGTTCGGTCCGATCTGATTCTCAAAACATTGCCAGAAAGGACTTAGTGATTGGAAGTGAATGTGCGATTTGCCTAGACGAGATTGAGAACGAGCAACTAGCTCGACCGGTTCCAAGTTGCAACCATGGGTTCCATGTTGAATGCATCGATACTTGGCTTTCCAAACACCCTCTATGTTTGGTTTGTAGAGCCAAACTTGATCATCGGTTTTTCAATTCCTATAAAAATCCCTGTTAAGTAAGCTCAACATCTACCCGTCATCACTATAAAGGATACTCACAAAGCATAGTGAAGCTATTGCTCTTAGATCTATTTAGTGTAGAATTATGTGTGGTGTGTGGGTCAGGATGAATGTAGCCCAAAAATTATTGTTTCAGGGACCGTGACGTTGACTTGCCGATTGTGGGTTTGGAGATGGATGTGGCAACGAAGGATCTATAGTCTGATTTTAGGCGTTTTTTTGAATTTAATTTTTTTTCATTTATTAATAAATTTAAAAGTTAAGGTTACAAACAGGGTGATGTTATGTTAGAAGAGAAAAAAATTACCAGAGCAAAAGATAATAGTAAATTATATAAGTTTAACCATAACATTCATATAAATAAATTTGATAAAATTTTGAAGCAATTTAGCTTTTTTTTTTCATGGAAAACAAGATTAAAATAAAATTTAAATTCTTTTGACAAATTTTATATATGTGAGTTTTTGAACCTCAAATACTATTTTGGTGAGGCTCTATCTTTAACACTTAACTAACTCTATGTAGTTTTAATAAATTTTATTTTTAATCGAAGAGTTATGTTATCATAAATAGCATTTTGATCATGTTTTGTTATTTAAAGAAATTTTGTAATATATTTTTAATAAGAAATTATATATTTTAAACATGCTCCTCATCAGATTTTAAATATAAGACATTTTGATTTAATTCTAAATATAAGATTTTTTCTAAAATATAAAATAGTATTTATTATATATTATTAAAAAGCCCCTATTTAATTTATGAGAGGGAAAAAAAATTTCATAAAAATTCTTTTGAAAAACTAATATGATTTTTAAAAAAATTAAAATATTTAACTAATTTTAATTTTTTGGTATGATTTAATAAAAATTATTTTATATTAATGACAGGAGGAAATGAAATATTTCATAAGAAAATTTATCCAACGTCTGCCGTGCGCCTTTCATAAATCATAATCCGTGCCTGACGCCTGATGAAACATCATCTTTTCAACATGAAATCTTGTCCATTGAATCTCGCCAAATGAATGCTAGCCGTTCAAGCTTTTGACCTAAATCAGTCTTCTCACATCTCTTTGTCGCCAGAAGCTCTGCCATGACCTTGGGGGTGGCGGCTGCGAGACTCGGTGTCGTTCTTCGTTCGCCGTTGACGTTGGGCATTGTGGAGAGACTGTCGGACACTGCCGGCGCTGGTGCTTTGCTGGTCCATTTTCGTGTGACAACTTTCTGGGATTCAGAAGTTTAGTCTTCATATCCTATTGGAACATCTTGACGACGGAGCCACCGAGGATGATGGACACACCACAGCGTCCCTGAAACACTGCAATTTTCTGAATATCCAAAAATTGTATTAGTTTTTCTTTCATTTCTTTTTTTTGTCTTCCCACTTTTCTCAGGTAAGGTTTACCTCTCTTCCTTCTTCTTGTCTCTTGAATAATTCTCTCTCCATCGCTAAAAGTATTCGTTTTTCTTCTTACATCGTTTCTTGACAGGACATGTTGATTCAACAATTCTCACTCAATTATATTTTATTTACATTCACAATTTCCAACTTCCTGAACTTATTTATAAATAAATAAATATTTTTATGAACTTGAAAATTTTCTTGGACGGCTAGAATTAGATTTCAGTTTCAATGGCTAGAATTCATCTACTAAAACGGCGTAGTCTCACTAAATGAGCCAGTGAACGGTCATGGTTATATTGCACAGTCAACGACTGATATTTTTTCATTTTGTTTTCTATTTTACCAACATTTCAATTTTTTCAGAATTGAGAATCGGAGATTGAAAAATTAGACCAATGGGGCACGTAATATGACAAATAAATATACAATAGCACTGAATCATGAAATATACAAATTTACAAAAATGAAGAAATATGTATAAATGTCTTGATTCAATGCTTCCATGACTTGAATAATTTTAAAATAAAATTTTTAAATCTCCCAATACAATGAGTGTTGAGCAAGATATTAAAAATCGGACTGGCCATTAAACCGAATGAAGCAACGGTTTAAGGTTTAATGGTTAGATCGGGGTCGGACCGGTTGTGAATAAATTAATATATTTTAAATAATGTAGATAAAAAAATATGAAAGATATTTATCCATGATCATAAAATTAACATTCAATCATCTAAGATGAAAAATAAATTTAATAATATATAGAAAATTAAAAATGTTATTAATAAGTTTTACAACCAAATATTAAAATTTAAATAAATTAATATTAATCTATAATTATATTTTGAATTCAAAATAATCAATTGATATTCTATTTTTATATTATTTGTTAAGTGAATTTATTATCATTTATAATTATGTATCATAATAATACTTATACCATATTATAATATAGAAAGAAAAAATTTGTACAAAAAATAATACTATTAGTACTAAAAATAATATTATTTTATCTTAAAAATTAAAAAAATATTTAAAAAAATAAAAAAATAAAAAAGAGGTCAAACCAGTTTTGTACCGATTTTTGGGCAATTCTTGACCGGCTTAACTAGTTTTGCTTCGATTTGCACTGGTTCTGAAGAGCTCCGATCTTCATCTATAATCGGACCGGACCAGGGGTTGGTTCCCAGTCGAATCGGCCGGTCCGATCCGGTTTTTAATACATTAGTGTTGAGTGAAGGGAACCTAACTCTTGGAGGTACAGATCTTCTAGTAGGCTGCCTATTTCTTTCATGCATACCGTTGGATGAATATGATAATTGAAAATATGCCACATCATTAAAAAATGAAAACAATAAAAATGGTGGAAAGTAATTTAACAGTGAAGCAAGTAAAGTCACAAAAATTTATTATCTTCCTTTTTTTTTTTATAGAAATTATCTTCTTTTACTCTGCCTTAGTTTGAAACTTAGATTCTTAAATTAATATCATAAAAAAAGATTATTCCTTCTACAACTTTATCTTTTTAGATGGCAATTGGCAAATAGAAGATAATATAGTTTATCAAGCCTTATCATCTTTATTTTTTCAGTCTCCATAAATCTTTATAAAAGCAGAACCCATTGCGCCCATCCTTTCAATAACAAAAATATTTTAGCTTCAACACAGCAAAACAATGAACAGGATATCAAAACTCTGAAAATTAGGCCATTTTTCAACTTCAATGGTTGCTTGCAGCGTTGTCCTGTTTCTTCGGCTTCAATGAAACTCACTAGTGCCAAAGAAGTGTAAAAAGACGTGGAGAAAATTTAGTATAGAGATCTAAAGAGGGAAAATTTCAATGATTAGGATTAAGAATTTTTTTTTTTTGCCAAAAGGATTAAAAGAATTTGACAATTAAGATTTCTTCTCATTTCATTGATTTGCTGACCATTCCATCCAATGAATCCGATAGCCCATAATACGAGATAGGCAGGAGATCCTATCGCGAATACATGCGAATATACAGTGACTCAACAACTTTGAATTTTATATTTTATATTTTTAAGATTACTCTTTTCTTTTTCCTTTGATGAGTAAAATAAGGTCAGGTAATACTTTAGAACTCAAAAGCGCTAGCAATGTACTTAAAAATTACCTAGTAATGAAGTCTTTACATCAAAAGTGAGATACGAATTGAGAGTATGAGTTACATTTTTGCCAAAGTTGTATCCCATGCTGCTTCTCTTAATGAGAAGGATTTCCCATTTATATGGCTCAATTTGTTCAATTTAAAAACAATGCGAAATTGTAGTATAAAACAGAATGGTGGATTGTACAAGTATGTATAAATATAGATTGGCGTGAATTTTGAGAGAAATGTAAACAACTTTTTGTCCTTTAAAATTTGAAGGTAAATTTTTAGAATTTTAAAATTTGTGCAGTTTGTCACACTATTGTTAATTAATAAATGAAAAAAAAGTCATATCATGTGCATGCGTAAGATAAGCCTCAAGTTCTACTACTTACACACCTTTGTGTCTTTCCAAATTCCATTGGGTTCCTTTTTTGTTTGTTTGTTTCTTAATTTTGATTTGGTCATTTGAGTTCTTTGTGGATTATACAAACATACATATATATATATATATATATATATGTTGTAAGAGAGGATAATCGTATACATCACATAAAGACAAGGAGAAATCATAAAAGAGATGCCCTATCTTACACTCCTTTTAGGATTGAATGAATGGAAACACAGCAAATTTTGAGAAATTATAGAGAATTCAGCCGTGGGAGCCTTCGGGTACAAGCATTTTCAGCTGACCACGAGAAGCAAACCTCATTCACTATATACCTCAAACGCACTGTTGTCTTGGAGTCGGCGGGGCGTCGTACGACCTGCTTTAACCTTTAAATGTACTATTAATGCACCGAATTGAAGATGATCTGATTCCGACATACATAATCATATTTAAAGAAATACCATCTTTAACAAATTAAATGAAAACCTGGTCCAAGACAAAATGAAGAATGATTGACTCATTTCAAGGAATAACATATATGTTTGATTACCTATTCCAACACATTGGACCGAGATCAATGTTTTTTTTACTCTACAGCCAAATAATAAAAGAAGAAACGAAAAACAAAAAAGACGAGGACAGACAATATCCCACCCTCCTACCACACAGCCCACCATATCTCCCGATAGTACACCGGCAAATCATTACGAAGAATATAATCATGCCAAGCTAATAAAGACCGCACTGGCAAATATGATAGGAAATCTATTTTGTTCCACCCTCAAATGTAACCCGTTTTCCCTCCTGTACGTAAAATTCCATATTTTCTGCCAAGTTGGCAGAAAAAATTGATCATCACCCATCAAACTTCTTCCATAGCAAATGCAGAATAATAAATTAAAAATCAAATAAAAAAGCAGACTCTATATTGCTGACATGAAACGCAGACGGCCAGAGTATCCAAACACTTGTGCCCAAAAATGGTGATGACCAGACTCACGGTATGCAAATGAGACCCACTATTTTTGTTTTCCTTTTGACCAACCAACCGAGACCCACTCAACACACGCAACAGTTTGCAAGAACTAGGACCCATGAAAGTGCAATTGCCTCAAAATGGTGCTGCTGGTACTGCTCGACTGATCGCCAACTTGGCCCATTCAGCTGATTCCTTAATCAAATGATCATCCGATGACAAGCACTCTTTGAGGAAGTCTCTGCTGGAGACAGATTGCTGAATCAAGGCACCAGCATTACTACCTAGTGTATCGGCTAAATCTCCAAGCACACCAATTGCTGTCTTTGTCACAACATCATCCCTGAATGCAACAAAAAGAATATATTAAAATTAAAAAATTTTAACAGAAAGGAATAAACAAATACAGAAGTTTACTTACATGTCCTTCTCCATGTACAAACTATCCAAAAACTGCAGTACATAGGGAGCATAGGGCATCAAGAGTTGAGTCTTTGGGGAGCCCTTAAAACCTTGGAAGATCCCAGAGTATGCCTCCAAGATTCCATTTCTCAAAGAATTCGTGTATTCTGTCATATCATCATCAGCACCTGTTGTGTGAGCAGAGAGCTCAGCAGCACTCTGAAGCATAGGCATAGCATATAACAAGTACTTTTCAAAATTTTCTCCAATTGCCAAGGCAATATCACCAAAGCATGAAAATATAGGAGGCTTCACTGATCGATGCAACTGGTTACTTGACAAATCCTTCAGAAGTTGAGTCATTATGCCATCACAATAAGGCAATATTTTTTCCTCCAAGGCCCTGCATATATCACCAACCACACCCACTGTAATGGCACAAACCTGATAATCCTCAAAATTTTGGAGACCCATCTCCAAATACTTGTAAAATTCTGGCATATATTTAGCAAAATCCGGGCCTGTTGCATAGGCCAGAGCTCCAATGGCAAGCATAGCCTCTTCATGTGCAGTGGCACTTCGAGAAGCAAACACTCTTAAGAACAGGGCCATCATTTGGTCAGCATACTGCATGAAGTGATATTTTGTTGGCTCAGAAGAACCTAACTTTTGTATTGTGACCTGCAAGCAGCCACAAAGAAGGCCTTGGAGTTCACTCTGCCTCTCATCAGTTGAAAGCTTCTGCTTTTCAAGAGTCTGGTGTAGCTCCATCATGATTAGGGGAACTAGTTGAACCACCATAGGAGCTGTTTCATCAGTGGAACACCTCACTACTTCATTTAAAGCTTCATAGGCTGCTGTTCGAAGGTGTGATTCTCCAGCATCCTCTCTATGATTAACAGTAAGAAGGGCCTGAACAATATCCTGAAAAAAGGGCGTCAATGGAGAGGATGAAGATCCAGCATCCTCATAACCTTGGGCCAGAAAATATAGAGCACCACATGCCTTCTCAGCAACATTGGGAACATCTTTCATGCTTTGAAGCAACACAGTAACAATCTGTTGGCAATTAGCCTGATTGATAATTGGTGTTTCCAGAGCTGACCCATGCAAAAATTCAAACATTCGTCCAAGAGTCCAGGCAGTAGTATCCTTTACATGATTATTTGGATCTTTCATTAGTGCGGTGAGCATAAAGTTCAAAGCAACATTTACAAGTGGTACAAGTTTATCAGGTGATGGACCTTCAAGAATGGAGCCAAAGGCATATGTAGCAGCTTCTCTTTGCCTCCAATCTGGCTTTGTTATATTCTCTTCAATGAATGGCATAACTAAAGGCACAATATCATCACCAACTGTCCGAGCAACCAAGCCCAAGCATGTGCCTCCAGCCATAGCTATGTTCCACGCCCCTTCATCCTGATCTTGATCCTCTTCTTGCTTTAGTAGTGTTTCCAATAACATGGGGACAAGAGCAGGAAGAGCCTGCTTAATAAAGTAAAAGCAAGGAATATCAGAATCGCCACTAAAATCACCTCCATATTCTTCTAATATATCTATCTCTTCATCACATATAGAACTCCAGAACTCAATAGCCTGTAGTGCAACTGACTCCTCATCTTCCTTCACAGCCTTGGCAGTGATGTTGAAGATATCTTGCATATAAGGAGCCAACTTCTCATAGTATGTTGAAGAAATGGCAACCAAACACTCAAAAGCTGCTCGTCGAATCTTTGACTCAGGAGAAAGAGTTGCCTCAAATACAACCCTCATGATGTAGTCACGCTCCATATCATTGGAAAAATTTGCTTGAGCAAAACCCAACGCATTGTACAGTGCTCGTATCGCAGCAAGCCTGACATCATTGTTTGTTTCAGAAGAATTCATGCCCTGAACAACGGCTGTAAGTATTTTATTTACATGGTCCTGATCTACAACATCTGGGGACACTTCTTCACATATGTACCCAAGAGTCTCAAGAGTTGCCTGCCTTGTGGGAGCAGGAAGTTGAGGAATATTTGACAAGAGAGATTCTATCAGCTCAGGCCATTGCTTGTGTGGCAACTCAATACCAGCAACCTTTGCAATAACCTGTGATGCAGTTGAGCGAGCATCCAAAGAAGGGGAAGAAAGGGTCTTTAACAAGAATGCTTTAATCTGGGCCCTCACTGTTGGTTCCAATGATAACCATCTTTGGACAAATTCTATCTTTCTAGCTTGTTCTTTTGCATCCAGGGCATTCTTAAGAATTAATCCTGCAAGCTTCCTACTCTCTGCAGGCTTATCATCATTTGCCAATTCCGCTGCAAGAGAAAACAAGAAACTTGGAAGATTCTGTTCCTGAAACTGTTTTAAGTTTTCTTCAGCTTGTTTCCGTACAGTGCCATCCACAGCTTGTGCATTTAAAAGAATTTGTGTAACCTCCATGGCCATCTGAACCTGGAACATATACATATACTCATATAACTACAATGTATAGAGAATTTCAACCTCTTAATGTCAAATGAGCAGACAAAATAAACAGACCATCATAATCTATCAGGTGTCTAACAGTGTTGATATAAATGTCACTGAAGAAATAAAACTTTACACACAAGGAAACAATAGGAAGAAAATGTCAGAAGACTGGATGTGAGGCACAAAGTCATATAACAAATGCATTATCAATCCAAATAGTACATAATATAGATTACATGGAAAGTTAAAGACATGAATTGTTAAAAAAGTATTAGCAAAACTTAAAACAACTTGAGACAAACTTCAATAAATAAATGGTGTATGCCCGTCAAATTTCCAAACCACAGTCCAAAAGTGAGAATTATTGAATTATCAAATTATCAAAATAACAAATTAAGAGGAATATTTTGAAGTATTAGATACTAATATGTTTATTACGATAGCAGCATTATCAGTTCTAAATAAAAAAAATGTCCCAATCTCGAGAGCGCAAAATTAGAACAAAGAAAAATTAGCGATTGGATGTATAATATATGGAATAGAAAGTAAATGCATTAAACTACAATCGGAGAGACCAAGAACTGTATTGCAGTTATTGAAAGAAACGATTTAGCACTGTTGACCAGTTTAAACAAATCAGAACAGATCGAAAATGTAAAGGGGCAAGTTCGTTTCCGTTTTGCGACTTTCCTCAGCAGACAAAAACATAAGACACCACTTCGCCTCTTCCAAAGATCAGAAAATCAATTTATAAAAAACTAAAAATCAGATCACAAATAACCAAGTCAGCGCAGAAAACAAGACTGCATCCCTAGACAGCTAAATCAACACTCGAACAACTTCAAAAGCAACAAAGAATCACAAATTAGAAAGTAATAAATCAATTAACAGCGAACTTACAGGAAGTAAACGAATAACGTCGGAGATTCCAAGAGGAGTGATATCTCGGAGTATGAAGAAGAAGTTGAAGAAAAATTTAATAGTAGCAGAAGGGCGGGGACTCTGAAACCCTAGCAGGGTTTGGGAGGGGGACAAGCGGAAGCAGAGACGCCTGTGCAAAATTTATTTTTATCAATACCCATTTTTTTTTATATTCACTGGAAGAAACACCTGGAGCGATGTGAACCGATCTGGTCCGTTGATATAAATCCAAGTAATTTGCTCCATCCGTTTATCTAGTCGACGGCCCAATTTGAAATGTTTGTGTACCATTTCATATTCGAAACTATCGTGTCGCATTTTCTTATGGTGGTGACACTCGAGGTTTTGTGCGCGTCATTGTAGTAGGACCAATGAATTCATGCGGTTTTAAGGATGTTCAAAATCCATCATTAAACTTAAACTGAAACAAGTCGAATTAAATTGATTAAAATTAAACTGAAATAAGGTTTAGGGTCTAGAATCAACAGTTTGGTTTGATTCAATTTTATATTTTTAAAATCTGAATTAAACCCAATTAAATCTATTATATTTTTTTATTTTTTTAAATATAAATATTATATTTATTTAACATATTTTATTTTTATACTACCTATTAATATAATTTTTTTAAGTAAAAAAACTTATGAACAAGATTATAAAATATTTATTAATTTAAAAAAAGAATATAGATATATATTGTTATAATTAATTATGTAAATCTATAAAAACTTGTAAAAAAATATAAAAAATTTATATAAAATATTCATATTTTAGTAAAATATTTAGATATAATTTATGTTCTTAAAGTATTTAAATGAAACTTATTTAATTTAATTTTTGTAGAAAATGATATTTTTTTAAAAAATTAATTTAATATGATCCAAATTAAATCAAACTGAACTAAATTGGAATTCGAATTAAACTAAATCAATTAAAAGCAAAATAAAAAAGGTCCTAAGAAGTGTGAAATCAATTTGTTTAATTCAGTTTAATTTTTATGTAAAGCTGAATAAAAAAATAAATCAAACCAAATCTAGGTTATGAACGCCTTACCTTTTATTATTGGTTGTTATTATACGCGCTCCGGACAGAGTCTGATTTAGACGCACATTGTGCAATTCATTGTGTTGATTTGAACTCCACAATTAGTCACTTGAAAAAAAAAAAAGTAAATGCTTGGTTATTGAAAACTTAAAAGAGAATGAGAATGAGAATGAAATGAAATAAAATAAAATAATGATTACTGTGAGTCTATGTGGTACAACATTAAAAATGTTGAAAAGAAATTTACTTTTTATATGTACTTAAATAAAAATAAAAGTAAAAAGATCAAAATATCCTAAAAAAATTCTAGGCCTTCTCCTCATTCATTGTGATTCTTCCCTCCCTCGTAAAAATTTCAACCAAAGCACCATTTAAATCCAGCAACCAACAAACATCAAATAGAAATTGCATCTAAAATCTATCAAATTCATCAAATGAAGGGCTCGTTTCAAATCAATTAGACGACAGTGAATTGCTCCAACAAGATGAGCAGCGACGAGGAGCTTTGAGCAAATGATGATAGTGAGTTTCACAATGAAGAGGTTGAATTTGACAAATACACAACGTCATCTGTTTGGCATGACGATGAAGGACGAACAACAATGGCAAGTTTTGAGCTCCCCATATCCATTTTCTTCATCTTATCCTTAACAAATTTGGGCTTGAAACACACCATCCAAACAGATGATAGAGGGAGAGAGGACGAACACTGGACGATAAAAGGGAGATCTGGGAGAGAATGAACTCCAGATGAGGGAAGGAGACTTGGGAGATGACAAGTCCATGAGGATATTTTTGGTATGAGTGTGTGATTCCAGTTTAGGAGAGATGATTTTTTTTTTTGGAGAGAATTATCATTCCCACAAATTAGGGAGTAGAGCTTTTCCAGGTGAATGGGAATGGTTGGATAAAGAGCAAACTAAAGATGATCGTACACCCTTGGAATGCAATCTGGATTCCCATATTTTTGATTTCCAAGAATGGAACCAAATGGGCTCTACACATTTCAATGCAGTTCATCTGAAGAATAGATTAGTAGATATGCGTTAATACGTCTAATTTAATAGAACTAGACACATTTATATGAAATTTGATATGAATGTTATTGATGATTTTAATTAACGTAATCAAATATATCAATATATAAATCTCTATGAAACCGCATTATTAATTCATAAATTGTGAACAATTGTGGCTCTTCTCACAATCATTTTTTTTTTAAACTTTATGCGAATATGGCCCCACTTCTAATTTATTATAAATTTTACATTTTTATTGATAAATCATCAACATCATTATCATGAATAGTAATATTTTTTAAAAGGCATATGAAGCCAATTTATTTGGCCTGAGCTATCAATATTAAACGCATTTGATTTCATACTTATTAATTATCTTTACCTATTATTATTTTCTTTACTTTGGACAAATTGTATTTGACCGTGTCCAATGATATCTTCACTTATTTTTATTAAACTTATTATCTATTAGGCACAAAACAATCCAGACAAAATCATTCTATTTTTCAATTAATAATTTTTTTATATATTAATTAATAATTTCTATGCAACACACATGGACAATGTTTTAGTCTTATGATAAATATTAGACAACACTCCCGGCTCACGTAGAAAGAGCAAATACAAATGCAAATGTAATGTACTTGGAAACCATTTTAGTCTTTTTTAGCTTGTCGATCTGGTTGGCAGTCGGCACAGTGAAGAAAAGATTCTTTTCTTTTTAACAAAAGAAGAAAAAAATTAATAATTATTTTTATTATTAATTTTTATTTAACGACAGATATGAGATTTCACATATAAAATTAATTTTTTTCATCCTATTCTCTTTTCCATTTCATTCAAATTTGCATACCAATCAAGTCATTAATCTCTCTACAACATTTTTTAAAAGAAAAATTAAACAACAAATACATTTATAATTTTTGTTTATGCCATATTAAACCTAAGTTATTTCATTTTATTTTTTCAGATATTTTTTTTTATTTTGTGTATCAAAGTGAACTCTAATAAATATCTAATAGAAAAGAAACAGTAATTGATATCAAACTGCTCCCAAAATAAAATTAAAAGTCTTCAATACAAAACCGATGCAACTAATTGGCGTAACACAACTTGTGGAAGACAATATTTTCATATCAAAATGAAATTAATACACTTTTTTTTTGGTATTTTGAGGAGCAAACCAAAATAATAAAGCCCCAACCCACCTCAATAAAGTGCGGTCTAGTAGGAGGTGGTGATTAACGCAGGCACGAAATCTCAGTATGTGACCATTGAGATGAAACTTAACCAAAAAAAGAAAAAGGAAAAAAGACACATACATTGAGATGAAACGATGTTTCAATTTTGACATTATAAAAAAACCATTAATCATACGACATTGATTTGTGAATTTAAAAAGGAATTGGCAATCATGACAAAATCATATGACATGTAACATTGAAATAACTAGAAATATAATATAAATAAATAAATTGCAAATGGATTAAAAAGCTGCTGTAAAAATTGTTATTTAGTTCGTGCCACAAACTAGTATAAGGAAATCGGAAAGGATACAGACATTGCAGGCTTCAGGGGACTTTGGATGAGAGGAAGTGTCACATTATAGCCAAGGTAAGCTAATGCCTTTTTTCAAATCAATATTAATTTAATATAAAGTATAAAACTAATGGCAAATAATGCTATTAATAAATTGTGAATGGTGCAATTTGTTCTTAGTGCAACGCACAAAACCCATTGTTGGCTTTCTCACGAAGTCTAATTCGCATTAAGAAGAAAAACAATGGTTAATAGGCGTGCCGGAGGAAATAGTCCTAAGAAAGAGATAGATAACAATATGGAAACTTGACATTTGAATCGTGTGGGAACTGTTAGGTTAGTTGGTCACCTAAGAAGGGGGATGAATTAGGTGATACAAAATTTTTGCTCTTTTTGAAGAATAGCCCAATTTCACTAAGAGATGCAGTAGAACATGGATGAACAGAGACTATTAAGTGAAGCAATTGAAGAAAGAAGATGAAGAGTAATACACAACGATTTATATTGGTTCAGTCCTACTACTTGGCCTATATTCAGTCTTTAAACCACCATTTGAAATTTTTTTTTATATCTCACAAGTTTGATCCAGGCACTTATAAAGTCTTAATACGTTTCACAAGTTTCAGTAGACACTTATGAAACTACTCTCCCCACACCCTTATAAGATGTATAATTCACTTAGTATTTTTCCACATTAAGATTCTACCCAACAATTGTAGAAGGAAAGATTATAGAATAGAAACTCTCTTTTAAGAGTAAATAATACATTGAAGCTTACTACACTACTACAAAAATTGTCTTTGGATATGCTTATTTTAAGTCTCTTGATATGCTTTTGATGCGTTCCCTATGTGACTGCTCCAAAAGTCTTTGTGTGCACTTCAAGAAGCGTACCCAAACATCATTCTTGTTAAAAAAAAGACTTGGGGTACATAGGATGTATTTGGGTATGCTTTTTGTTCAAAAGCGTATGCAAAGTATATTCATTAGGTGCCCTTCCAAGACAAAAGCGTACCCAAGGAGGAGCCTTGGGGTACGCTTTTCTTAATGAGCGTATCTATAGTCCTGTCATTGAGTATGCTTATTACTATAAGTGCGTCTAAAGGCTCCTTCCATTTTTTAATATATATTTTTGTTTTCTTCTCTTTTCAACAAATTACATATAAATTTACAATACACCTTTTTTATTTATTTAGCAATTCCACAATATAAGATCAACTTCCAAATCACAAAGTTCAAGACATAATTGTTGGCTAAAAAGTTTAAATACTATTTATGTAAAAAAGAAACATAACATTTCTAACACATATAAAATAAGAAAAAGGTATAAAGTTTGAATGTATGATTAGCATAATTTGAGAGATTATTGTGCCTAATGTTACTTGCAATTCCCTTTAAGTTAATAACTTTATTTTCTGCCTCATATCTTCTCAAATCTAGACATAAATGATATGAAAGTTTGTAATTCATAGATATTAACAAGCACACAAAAATATTAGAAAGCCAATGAAAATAAATTACCTTCCTCGAATATTATACTAAAAGGTTAAAAATAAGAGTTCAAAAAACCTAAAAATTACCATAGTGTATGATCATATGCACAAATTTCATTGTCCAACAATAAAAAAATTTCACGGCAGTTGGGGGGGGGGAGGAGTGCAAGTTTTATAAAGCAATACATACCTATTAAAATATTGATGTAACTTTTTGATTGGGAATCTCAAAGCTTGAACATATATGTGAGCAAGAGAAGTCCTTTAAGTCTCAATATGGAATAGTAAATATGAAAAAGACCAATCAAGTTAACTCACAATTATATTGCAAGAAATTTATATTAGAACCAAATGATATATATATATATATATATGAGTACGTGAATGTGTGTGTATATATTTTATATGGAAAAAGTAAATAGAACGAAATAATATATATGTATATATATGAGTATATTAATGGAAAAGGGATGATATATCAAGATGAAGAAAATAAAAAAATGAAAATTATTTAAATATCTTTAAAAAAAAATCACTACCATTTTGATTGACAATGTCAAAACTTCAGATTTTTGTATGTAAGGTGACGATTACTTTTCTTGATTGCCAGTTGCTTCAATGGGAGCAAATTTGTGAAACCCAAATGAGCATATTTTGTGACATACAAAGAATACCAAACACACAGGGAATTGAAACAAATGGTAGCTTATTAGAGCCAAAATTTTAAGCATAAAGCTACATTATTGTATACTGGGTTAAAATGGATCATACCTTAGCCTCAATTTCATCATAGAGAAACCGTTGCTTTAGCATCACCAATGCTTGCTGTGCTGAATTATTATTGATGTCAAATGGCCTTAGAATGCTCTCCAGAAGCCCACAATTTGGTGACTCAAGTACACAATCCACCAACATCCAAGGTACAGAGCACTCAATTGGAAACTACAATATAAAACTACAATTTTTAGTTCAAGGAAGAAAGAGAAAAAGAAAAATCAAATACACACACGAACAGAAAGGTAAGGTAGAAAAGCTACACTAGAAAGAGAAATCTTAAGTGACACTAGGAAACTCTATGAGCAATACATACTATATAAATGTGCATGATTGTTTTCAAATAGGCAAACACCATCAGGCATAACTATCAATTTGCTCAAAAAGTGGAATTAGACACAACTCAATATATCAGTTACTTTCCAAAAAGGGTTCTACAATGTAAATGCATTGACATGTTTCACAAGTAAAATTAATTATTGTTCATGCTCAATAACATTTTGTTAAGAATCAATTCCACGTGCTGCAGTTTCAAATGAATAGAGGAGGCAAGAATTTACTTTAACCACTTGAAGTTTTTACCACAGGAATAACATCTGCTAATTAAAGGGTTCATAGGTGTTTGGGTACAAAAGCTTCAGTGACACCATATGTAACAGAAAAAAAAGAAAAAAAATCTATTTATAGGAATCAGAATGGAACACATGTATATGAAAGAAGAAAAAATAACAAAACAAAAACATGCTTTTATATGCAGATCATAGAAGCAGAAGATAAGAGACACTAACAATACCAGAACATTTTGGCCAAAAAAATAATAATAACAATACTAGAGCATATCATAATCATGTGGCATAGAGCAACACATTATAACAAGTAAAGAAAGCATAATAAGATATAATATTGTCAAATTCCCAAATGATCCAAGTTTTGCAAATAAGAACATACTATACGTAGAGGTATCAATCTGCTATGGAAGCTATTTTATATCCACCTTAAACCTCAACTGAACCTGAAATATACACAAACAAAATTAGAACTGCTAATGTTCCACTAAGAATCAATAATGACAAAAATGAGTTTTACACATTGTTGAAAACATCAACATTTATAGCACATGAAACAAATGTAATTACAAGGCCCAGGGTGCCAAACCTTCCAGTTTTGCCAACGTAGAGTTCCACACACAAGGTCAGACCATCAGACAACTATGAACTAGAATTTGGTGACATAAAAGCCAACTTCAAATGAATACATAATATCAATAAAAACATACCTTGTGCAAGTATGTGTCTGTAGAATTAGGCATGTCATAATTTATAACAATGATGACACGCTCAATGCCAATGCCTCTTCCAACTAGGTCTATAGCTATAAGAATCCTAATATGCCCTCCATAAATCCCTTATAACACTTTAACCTATAAATAATATGATCAAGATTCAAGATCAATCACACAAGTTTGCATTATCCATGAAAATTTGCTAACCTATTGAATTGAAAAACTCATAAGAATACAAGACAAATAGCATGAAAGAAGACCCTATTTTATTTATATAATCTACCTGATCAACTCCTTAATAAGTGATAAA
The DNA here is from genome assembly GCA_026686845.1 of Adenanthera pavonina. Taxonomy (NCBI): domain Eukaryota; kingdom Viridiplantae; phylum Streptophyta; class Magnoliopsida; order Fabales; family Fabaceae; genus Adenanthera; species Adenanthera pavonina. The sequence continues at coordinate 20,380,006 of JAIVEN010000022.1, read as the reverse complement.
CATGACTTACTGTTCATGTGAAATTGTCCCCTATGCTAATATTCTAGTACATTACAAACCCTAGCTGTCCAAGAATGAGTTACCCAACTACTATAAACAAATCCCAAAGAAAAAGGAACAAAATGAAAGAAAGAACATCCTACACCATGGACTGATCACAGAAAAAAAAAACTACAAAAATGAACCTAGCACAGAGACGTGAATGTTGAATTAAGAGTTTTGATGACTCCAAACCAGCATGCAAGAGCTTGGATTGAAGATATCAAAGGAGCTTAAAGTGTTTCAAGTGAAGGATTTCTAAATAATTGCTGCTAAATCTACTGAAGGATCTTTAGCTTTAGTTATGAATGGGTAAAAGTTTTTGGTTTGAGGAAAAGATGTTTTTAAACCTTGATTTTATGTTAAATCTTGACTTATTTGAAGTTGTGGGTAACAAAAAAAAACTTGTATATACCGAATTTCTGCCAAATCTTCTTCTCAAAAGCTTTTAACCTCTCAACTTCAATATCTGTACTTTAACCTTCATATTTACTCTATTTAACAGAGTTATATCTTTGTAAACAATCTACTCTTCATCTGGAAGATAGATTTACTTGTGAGGGGAAATCACAAGGGGATTGGGAAGCACATTGTAGAAGTGCTTAGAGAGATTGAGAAAGCTCCAGAAACAGAGTATACTCGTTGTACTGTGGCATTAGAAAGAAGCCCGTTGAATTCTTGCTATATAGTGAAAAATCTCAAGAGTTGTCTTGGGGACTGGACGTAGATCAAGTGGATAGACCGAACTAGGATAAATTACTGAGTCTTTCTCTCCTTATCTTTACTTTTCAGCTTGCCCTGTTTTATACGTTGCTTCCATTACACTGTGCTATCTTCACCCATTTCACTTTGTGCAGAAAAATTTCAATCTTCCCAATTCACCCCTCTCTTGGGAAGTCAACCTTGCTAACAAGTGGTATCAGTGGAGAAAGCATACTTCCTGAAGGGAACAACACTAATAGACCACCAGGCTTCAGTGGAGAACATTATGGGTACTGGAAGATGATGATGCAGATTTACCTCCAATCAATTGATCTTGATATCTGGTCAGTCATTGAGAAAGGAGATTTCATCCCAATGACTCTAACTGAAGATGGAAGACACTAAGAGAAGCTAGAAGTAGAGTGGAATGAGGAAGACAGAAGGAGAGTCCTACTAAATTTCAAAGCAAATCATTGTTTAGTCAGTGCCCTGAACCAGGACGAATTCTACAGAGTCTCACAATGCTCCACTGCAAAAGGGATGTGGGACACTCTGCAGATTGCACATGAAGGAACAACTGGGGTCAGAGAGAACAGACTAAACACATGTATTGGAGAGTATGAAAGCTTTAGAATGACTAAAGGAGAAATTGTAAAGGAGCTGCAAAAGAGATTCACCCTCATTGTGAATCGACTGAAGAGCCTGGGAAATGAGTACACTCAATCTGAAAAAGTAAGAAAGATACTCAGAGCTCTCCCTCTGGAATGGCAACCTAAGGTGATAGCAATAGAGGAAGCCAGAGGAGAATCAATGGCCTCTGTCACAACTCTTTTCGGCAGCCTTGAGGAGTATGAAGGAAAAATTAAAGCTCTCAAGGAAGCTGGACAGGACAGAAAGAAGAAAGGCCTTGCCCTTAAAACTGTTGAAGAAAAGGAAGAAGAATCTGACGAAGGAGATGAGCTGGATGAAGAAACTCTAGCTATGATGGTCAGAAAATTCACAAGATTCTACAGCAAGAAGAAGAACAAGAGATTCTTCAAGAAGGAAGCAGCTGGTGAAAGGAAGAAAGAGGCAAAAGAGCCTATGACTTGCTATGAATGCAAGAGGCAAGGACACATCAAATGAGACTGTCCTCAATTTCTCAAGAAGCAAGAAAAGGACAAGAAAGCTGTAGACAAAGGGAAGAAAAAGAAAGCCTACATCTCATCAATATGGGGCAACAGCTCAGATGAGGAGGAAGAGGATGAGGATGAGATTACCAACATCTGCCTGATGGCACTTGCTTCTGAAGAAGCCGAACCCTTATGCAGAAGTGATCAGGAAGAAGAGGTATATGAATCTGAACCTTCCCATTCTGAGTTACTTGATGCATTTCATGAGCTTCATGATGAGTTTATTAAAGTTGCTAAAGAACTAAAACTAGCAAAGAGAAAGATTAATAAATTGGAATCTCAAAGCAACCTTTTTGAAATTACCTCTCCACCTACTGCTGAATCTGTTTGCTGTACTTCATGCATTGAACTAAAGCAAACTAATGATTACTTAGTAAAAAGCATGTCTAGGCTCACTAGAGGTAAAGATATGTTGTTTGCCTTGATGGGGAGCCAAAGAATATCACAAGGAAAAGCTAGTCTTGGCTATGATCCATGTGTTGTCAAAGAAAAGATTAGGAAGAAAAATCAGAATGCATATATGAGACATTTTGTGCATGCCGAGAGTAACAGAAAGAAAGATCATATGTCATCTTGCATTGAAACATATAATCAACCAAAGCATGCAAGACAAAAGTATTATCTGCATTGTTTTTTTCCTGCTTCTCAATCTAGCAGTCCCTTCACTACTTGTCATTTCTGTAACAAAAAGGGACATATTTCCAGTTCTTGTGCTTTGAAGAAAAATGCACTAGGCAGGAAAGTTGAATGGGTTCCCAAAGTTGCATCTGCATCTAGGGAAAAATCTACTAACCGAAAAGGACCCAAGCAAATTTGGGTACCTAAAAAGAAAACATAAATATTGTTTTGCACGTCTGTCTCAAAGCTAAGAAGAGCAACAAATGGTATATGGACAGTGCCTGCTCAAGTCACATGACTGGTGATAAGGAGAAGTTCATCACCCTTAGAGACAAGAAAGGAAGGAAAGGTGACCTTTGGAGGTAATCAATATGGAAAAGTTGTTGGTATTGACATTGTGGACAAAAATCCGGAAACATCCATTGAAGAGGTGCTGTTTATGATTGGCCTCAACCACAATTTGCTGAGCGTGAGTCAGACCTGTGATAAAGGAAATTGGGTGCTGTTTGACTCAAAGTTTTGCCTGGTCATCAGAAAAAGTGATCACAAAGTAATCCTCAAAGCTCAAAGGGATGGTAACTGCTATACTATTGATCTTGATGAACTTCCTCCCTTAGATTCTGTATGTTTAATTAGTCAGGATAATGATAGTTGTTTATGGCATAGGAGATTAGCTCATGTTAACATGAATCAATTCTCTAAACTGGTTAAAAATGAGCTAGTAACTGGCCTACCAAAAATATCTTTTGAAAAGGACAAAGAATGTGATGCATGCGTAAGAGGGAAACAAACTAAATCATCTTTTAAATCTAAAAATGTAGTTACCACAACTAGACCACTTGAATTACTGCATATGGACTTAATTAGACTATCTTGGGTGAAAAGTCTTAGTGGTAATCTGTATGTGCTTGTAATTGTAGATGATTATTCTAGATTCACTTGGACATTATTTCTCTCCTCTAAAAGTGATACCTTTGATGCATTTGTAACCTTAGCTAAGAAAGTGTAAAATGAGAAAGGTATTTCTATTGTGTCTATCAGGTTAGACCATGGAGGAGAGTTTAAGAATGCATACTTCTTGGAGTACTGCAATGAGCATGGGATTGACCATAACTTCTCAGCTCCAAGGACCTCTCAACAGAATGGGGTAGTAGAAAGGAAGAACAGAACTATTGGAGAGATGGCCAGAGCTATGCTGAATGAGAAGGAACTCTCTCAAGTGTTTTGGGCTGATGCAGTGAATACAGCAAGCTACATCATAAACGGAGCCTACATCAGACCAATCCTTGGGATGACTCCATACGAGCTGTACAAGGGAAGAAAGCCAAATCTGTCCCATCTCCATGTGTTTGGATGCAAATGCTTCGTTCACAATAATGGGAAAGAAAATCTGGGTAAGTTTGATGCCAAATCCGATGAAGGTATATTTCTGAGCTATTTTAGTAGGAGTAAGGCATATAGAGTTTATAATAAAAGATCAAATGTGGTAGAAGAATCTGTGCAAGTGGTTTTCATTGAAAATGAAACTGTTTCAAAACATGTTACCAATAAGAATGATCTTGCTTTCAATTTTGAAAAACTGGGCATTTCTGATAAAAGTAAAACTGAACCTCTAAATATATCTGAATCTGTTAACATAGAGAAAGATATCCAGGAGAAAGAGCTTGATGAAGAAAATAATGAAGAAACACCTCAAGAACTCCCTAGAGCTTGGAGATATCAAAGGAATTATCCTGTTGATCAAGTTATAGGGGATGTTCAAGAGAAAGTCAAAACTAGAAAATAGTTAAGGGACAAAATGCTAAACTGTGCTTTCATTTCACAAATGGAACCCAAATGTGCTGAAGAAGCCTTAACTGATGATTACTGGATTTTAGCTATGCAAGATGAACTAAATCAGTTTGAAAGAAATCAAGTTTGGGATTTAGTGCCTAGGCCCAAAAATCATCCTGTCATTGGTACCAAATGAGTTTTCAGAAATAAACTTGATGAATCTGGAACAATAATCAGAAATAAAGCTAGATTGGTTGCTAAAGGGTATAATCAGGAAGAAGGTATTGATTTTGAAGAAACCTTTGCACCAGTAGCTAGATTAGAAGCTATAAGAATACTGCTAGCATATGCATGCATGAAAAATATTTTACTATATCAAATGGATGTAAAGAGTGCCTTTGTAAATGGATATATCATGGAAGAGGTTTATGTAGATCAACCTCCAGGTTTTGAGGATTCTACAAAACCAAACCATGTTTATAAACTGAAGAAAGCTCTTTATGGTTTAAAGCAAGCCCCTAGAGCATGGTATGAGAGACTGAGCAATTTTCTAACTGAAAAGGGGTTCAATAGAGGCAAAGTTGACACAACTTTATTCACTAAGAAAGAAAATAAAGATTTATTAATTGTTCAAATCTATGTTGATGATATTATTTTCGGTGCTACTAATGAAGCTCTTTGCAAGAAATTCTCTGAGTTAATGCAGGGAGAATTCGAGATGTCCATGATGGGTGAACTCAACTTCTTCCTTGGACTGCAAATTAGACAGCTTGATGATGGTATCTTTCTCAGTCAATCCAAGTATCTAAAGGAGCTGCTAAAAAAGTTTGGAATGGAGAATGCCAAGCCAATAGGAACACCTATGGCTACTGCAACCAAACTGGACATGGATGAGAATGAGAAGATGTTTGACATTACTTAGTATAGAAGAATGATTGGATCCTTGCTGTACTTAACTGCCAGCAGACCTGACATTATGTTCAGTGTCTGTATGTATGCAAGGTTCCAATCATGTCCCAAAGAAACCTATGCAATAGCTGTGAAAAGAATTTTCAGATATCTTATTGGAACATCACAGATGGGTCTTTGGTATCCAAAAGGCAATGGAGAAGATCTCAAAGGATACACTGATGCTGATTTTGCAGGATCCAAAACTGACAGAAAAAGCACAAGTGGAACTTGTCAATTTCTTGGAGGATCCTTGGTTTCATGGTTTAGCAAAAAGCAGAACAGTGTGGCCCTATCCATAGCAGAGGCTGAGTATGTTGCAGCTGGAAGCTGTTGTGCCCAAATCATCTGGATGAAACATCAATTGGAAGATCTTGAGGTTGAGTTGAAAGAAATACCAATTTTGTGTGACAACCAAAGTGCCATCAATATCACAAAGAATCCAGTCATGCACTCAAGGACAAAACATATTGAAGTTAGGCACCACTTCATAAAGGATCATGTTTTGAAAGGAGAAATCAGACTAGAGTACATCCCAATTGAAGATCAAGTTGCAGATATCCTGACAAAGCCTCTGTCAGAAGATAGATATTGCAAGATAAGAAGAGAATTAGGTATGGTAAATCCCAATGAACTGTAAGTAATTCTTTGTTCAATTCTGTTTCTTTTAAATCTTACAACATTGAATTAATTCTAACTTTAGCATCAGAGAGTGTTTAACTTAAGTTGCATATGCTCCTCATGAGATTCAATGCTGATAAATCTGAAAAATGGAGCTTATCAGAATGGAACAATCAAAGAATGAAGAAAATGGAAGAAAATCTAAGCTTCTGAATCCATTCTGTAAGTTTTTAAAGTTGATATTCGTATTTTAAATGTGTGTTAGACGTATTTTGCTTCATAAACTGTGTTTTTGAACTGGTCAACATGATCAACATTCGAATTTTAGTTGACCAACAGACGAACTTCGACCTATTACGCTTTGGAACAGTTCTCGGTGATGCCTCGAAATTCGTCTGTTGAATCTTGGAAGTTCGAATTTTCAAAAACAAAAAATTTCAAAGTTATGGTTGTCCGTCACTGTTATACGAATTATCACTTCTTAACATACGAATGTTGGACAACCTTTACAAAAGATGAAAATTTGAATTTTCAGTTCAAAATTTGTCTGTTGAATCATGTTCTTCATGTCGAATGCTTGAAAGATGAAGTTTTACCTGCTTAATTCATCTATAAGTTGTTGTTTTGGTTGTTGCCTACTGTTTTCTCTTCAACATTCGAACTTTGTTAGAACAAAATTCGTCTGTTGTGCTTGTATTGCTTGATTCAAGCCACTATCAGATGAACTTTCAGAAGAAAATTTGTCTGTTAGTAAGCTTTGATGAACAGTTTAACTTGTAACTACCTGAAGTTTGAATTTTGACCTCTCAAAATTTGTCTGTCAGACGGTTACTTACGTTAAACCCGACGGTTTTCCAAAGAACAGACGCAACCCTATTCTTAACTTCTCTGAGTCTGTTCTGATCCTCTCATCAATTCTCTTAAATCCTACCCAAAAACCATCGTTTCCCACCGATTAAACTTCCTTTCGCATCCTTTAAACCAATTCTAAGCCACATTCAGCAACATTCATCCGAGAAATGGCGAGAGTCAAGAATCCTGGAGCTAGGAAAGCAGAGGCCCGATCAAAGAGGAATGCTAAATCCCAATATGCCTCGAAGGAAGGAGAAAAATCAAAGAGAAAGGCTGAATCTAGCAAAGGAACTCCTTCCAAACGCCAGAAATCTACGCCTAAAGAAGATTCTCAGAAAGCTGGACCTTCCTCACCAAAAAATGCAGAACCTTCTGTCCCTGTTCCTGTTGATGCTACTGCTGCTCCTACTTCCTCCTTCAGTACAGAATCTAGAGAATACGAGCTTACTACACTGCCATTATGGAATACTCCTCAGATTCAAGAAGAATATAAAACCAAGTTTGCTAATAAAAAGGTAATAAAACCTCATTGTGTGAACTTGGAAGAGTTTTTGATCTCTAACAACTTTGATGCTGGGATATGGTTGTTGAGATACAAGAATCTGTTGGAAATACTGGAGAGGTATGACGATGAGGTAGTGAAGACATGGTATGCTTCCTTGAAGTACAATAGCAAAAAGAAGAAGTGGCAAGTCAACTTGAGATCAAGGACCATTTGGCTCACTGATGAGACATTCAACAAGGTGCTGGAAACCCTAGGGTAAGATGGGCTTAAGATTGACATCACTGCCTCCGAATGCATGGATGAGGCAGATACTGCTGATGAAGAAGATGACCCCTTTCTGAACTACAAGGAAAGCACAATTCTGAGGACATTGTTCAGAAGAGGGGAAAATTGGCCACCAATAAACATATTGAATCCCACAGACCTCAGTGTTCAAGTAAGGATCCTGTACTACATAATGTCCAGGATCATATTCAACAAAGGAGGCAGCTTCAATCTAATAACCAGGGCAGAGGCACATGTCATGGCTGCAATCATGCGTGGGAAACTGATTAATATGGGACATATCATTCTCCAACACATGATCAAGGCTAGAGATCAGAGGAAGGACTCCACACTCCCCTATGCTGCTATCATTTCCAAAATCCTGCAGTATGCCAAAATTCAACATCTTGAGAAGGGGAAGGGCAAGCCCACTGAAATCTTCAAGGAGGAAGAACTACAAAGAATGAGCATTGAAAAGGATGAAGGAAGATGGGTTGGAAAGGGAGCAGGAAGAACTGAAGATCTATTCTTTATTGAAGGTGCCTCCCTACAGTAAGAGGGTACTTCTGAGGCTCCTGTCAGACCTACTCCTCAGCCCTCTGTGCCTATCCCATCTCCCTCCAAGCCTACTCACATTCCATCCACTCCTTCCTCTCGTGCCAAGCCAACCAAGATCACTGAGTTCTATGACAGTCTGTCTACACTCATTCTCAGTATCAGAGATGAGCAAAATGCCAAATTTGCTTATCTGCAAGATCAGATCCATTAATTGGCTGTGAACATGAAGGTGGTGGCTGATACTTATGAAGAGATCAGAAGTGCAATCCCTGCCACATCAGCTCCACCTCAGCCTGGTGTCCCTGAGCCTACTTTGTCTCCTAGTCCTGAGCCACTTAGTCCCTTTGAGTTGGCATCTCCTGTTCCTGGTGTTGAAGCACAGGAAACTGAACCAGCTGGCGCAGAAAACACTCCAAAGGCCTATGGCAATGAGGCAAGTTCTGGTGCTCCTTTGGACTATGGCATAGAGGAAGAGGGTCTTCAGGAAACAAGCCCTCATGAGCCTACTGAAGTAGAAGATCGGGATTCTATCCTGTCCACTCAAGAGACTGAGCAAGTTGAGCAGTTGGTAGTAGCCATCTCTGCTTCACTATTTCTGCAGACTGCCCTCAATGAGGAAAGGAGCATTGTGCCTGTTGTTGATTTTGAAGCTATTACTCATAATGCTCTACTACAAGTTCAAAGGAGAAGGCTTGAAGAAATGTTTCCTCCTACTGAACCAGCTTCTCCTTCTCTTGCTGTGTATGGGCTTTCAGAGGAACAGAGAGCTCAAGTGGCTCTTTCAAGACAGGCAATGCAAGAGCTGCTGGAAATCTCTGATGAGGAACCAAGCACTGAGCCCCCAGCTGACCCTGAAATCCCTTTTGCTCCTGTGCCACTTCGAGCTATTCCTGTCTCTCAGATCCCTCCTCCGGCTGATTTTGTTGGCCTTCCTGATGATGCCAAAAAAGGGGAGAAGACTGAGCAAACTGGAAAGTCTGCTGCTGCTGAGCCATCTGGGAAAGGGAAAATGTACAGCAAGAAGACCAAGCCAAAGAAGAAGTGATTGAAGACTTGTTTAAATCTTAGGCTTGAGTCTTCTTGTAGTGCTTTGTGTTTCTGTTTCTGTTTTGAATGTTTGCATTTTGTATTTTGTATTAAGAACTTTGATTAATTTTATCTCTATAAAGCTTAAGTATTAAAATGAATGGATTTCTTGGTTGCAATGATTTGTGCATATTACTCTTTGAATATCTTCACTTGATCTGCTGTATATGATATCTTTTGAAATATAATGCATATGTTGAGGGGGAGCTTGTAAAAGCAAACCCAAGTACTAATCCAGTTTGTAAGTTGTTTTGTCATCATCAAAAAGGGGGAGAATGTTGAATCAAGAGTTTTGATGATTCCAAACCAGCATGCAAGAGCTTGGATTGAAGATATCAAAGGAGCTTAAAGTGTTTCAAGTGAAGAATTTCTAAATAATTGCTGCTAGATCTACTGAAGGATCTTTAGCTTTAGTTATGAATGAGTAAAAGTTTTTGATTTGAGGAAAAGATGTTTTTAAACCTTGATTTTATGTTAAATCTTGACTTATTTGAAAGATACCCACAAATAGATGAAGTTTGAAAGTTTAAACTAAACTGGCATGTTGGAAATTCGAACTTTGCCTTAGGAAATTCGAATTTCGGGCTAAAACTGAACAAGTCTGAAGAGATGTCTCTCTGTCAGATAAATTTTCTTCTCCAAAAATTCGAATTTTCATCTAAGTCTGAAAGTAGCTTCTTTGAAACAGACGAACTTTGAGTCTTCAAAATTTGAATTTCAGACAAAACACAACTTATGAAAATGGAAGAAATTCATCTGAAACAATGTTAAAGTTCATCTGAGATCAAGAATAATTTAAGTTTCAAAACTGCTTTCTGTCAGACGAACTTTGAACATTAAAATTTGAATTTCAGAAGTTAAGGTTGTGAGTCTGTTGGAATGAAATGTTGACATACGAATGACAGAGTTTTGTAACTTCGAATGTTGAGGTTAGTCTGAAAAGAATCTCTCTAACAGACGAACTTCACTCCTTCAAAATTTGAATTTTGAAGAAAGTGAACTACTGTGCCTCCTTGAACGTTCTACAGACAGACGAATTTTGGGGTTCCAAAATTTGAATTTTGAAGGCATTATAGAAAATTGAAAACACTGTTCACACTTAACCGAAAAACTTTCTTCTTGAAAATTCGTATGTCACATTGTGAAAATATTTTGTAAGTTTCAAAATTCGAATTTCACTTCATGAATAGACGAACTTCGTGCTGTAACATTGGAAGCTTTAACCTTCGGTTCCTTCGAAATTCGTCTGTTGACCAACCAAAATTTGAATTTCAGTATGTCAGAAACATTAAATGCGGTTGGTAAACAGATAGTTTTTCAGAGTAACCGTTGGATAACTTCCCCAACGGATAAATTTAGTCTCTAACGGATAGTTAAGGCCAAAATCTATAAATACAACATCATTTGAAGTTGTGGGTAACAAAAAAAAACTTGTATATACCGAATTTCTGCCAAATCTTCTTCTCAAAAGCTTTTAACCTCTCAACTTCAATATCTGTACTTTAACCTTCATATTTACTCTATTCAAGAGAGTTATATCTTTGTAAACAATCTACTCTTCATCTGGAAGATAGATTTACTTGTGAGGGGAAATCACAAGAGGATTGGGAAGCACATTGTAGAAGTGCTTAGAGAGATTGAGAAAGCTCCAGAAACAGACCATACTCATTGTACTGTGGCATTAGCAAGAAGCCTGTTGAATTCTTGCTGTATAGTGAAAAATCTCAAGAGTTGTCTTGGGGATTGGACGTAGGTCAAGTGGATAGACCAAATCAGGATAAATTACTGAGTCTTTCTCTCCTTATTTGTACTTTTCAGCTTGCTCTGTTTTGTACGTTGCTTCTATTGCACTGTGCTATCTTCACCCATTTCACTTTGTGCAGAAAAATTTCAATCTTTCCAATTCACCCCCTCTTGGGAAGTTAGCCTTACTAACAGTGAAGACCTAAAAATAGCCATAGATGAAGTGTTGCTTCCACATTCTCATTGTGACCTTCAAGTCTCATCTACACACAAATCCTCATAGTTATATATTTCCACAAAAATTAGTAACCAAGATATAGCATTATACAAATAGAAATCCTATCAAAATAAATATTGAAAGGCCCTTGAAATTATAGAGATTTTGCATAAATTTCTTGTAGACTAGACAAATTTCCTTGCTGAGTGTCGCTATAAACATCATGACTTGCTTATCATGAGGGGTCATCTTGAAAATCTCTTGCACGTCACTCCTCAAGTCTACATAAAGCATAATTGGAATGAGAAAAAATAACTGACAACCATAGGAAATACAAAAGTATCATGAACAGAAAAAAATGCTTAGGAAGTAAACATACCCACTGAAGCTTTTATACCTAAACACCTATAAACCATTTAAACCCACTTGTAAACTATACTTGCATTGATTTTGATTTCTATGAATGATAATACTAAATAAAGATGTATCAAATTGATAATAGCAACCTTGCATTTTATACATAATCTTTCGGTGCCTTTAAGATAAGAGTATCTTTGTATTGAAGGAAAGGGATTAAAAAAATCTGGTGAGCTACTACATATCTCAGCAGAAGAGAAACCTATAGCCAATTGATGGTGACCCAAATGCACAACCCACAGCTAGTTGAAGGTGAAGCATACGGAGAAGAGACCTACAAGTAGAAACCCATGAAGCTTATAGAGGAGAGAGATCCATGAAGCTCCGATGACCCACACACACAATTGATGATTGTAACTCACCAGAGACACACACCCATGCATGAGAAACTCTAGTAACCTGATGGAGAATGGTGGAGTAGATTGCGTAGAACAGAGCATCCACACATAACCCAAATAACCCATGACCCACTCACAATCCGTGAAGAAGAAGGGTGAGGAAGTGTCAAAATTTGGAGGAAGAGAGAATGGTGGCCAAGTGAAGGAGGTAGCTGGTTTAGATGAGTTTCCTGTTCAGGTGGGAGAAGGATTTGTTCAGGTGAAAGACGATTTCATTTGTTCTAAAGAAGCAAAGTTTGGATGTTTTAATGTGGGAGTCAAGCTTTTTTCCAAGGAATTAACTCACTATAGCATTTTAATTATCTTTTAGGTATGTTTACAATAATAGCGTGTGTAAAATTTTTGCTGTTTGGATATGCTTTTAAAGAAAGAATACCTAAATAAATTTAGGTAAACATATTTTGGTACACTTTTAATAAGAAGCATACCAAAAGATGCTTGTTTGGGTATGCTTTTCAAAAAAGCATACCTATATGTGTGTACCAAAATCCCAAATCTATAGTAGTACTATAATGAGTGGGTTTAACTTTGATTGCTAAGACAGAAAGATTTTATATATTATAGCAGCATTTTGGCACAAAACTCACTTTAATTTGTTTCCCATAATTTCAAATGAGATTTTATTTATAGATTTGTGGTTTAATTAGTCATTAGACACAAGATCTATCCATCAGACATAAGTTCTAGTCGATACTCTGCAAAAAAGTTGTTCAACAACCACATTAAATACGTCTGACACATCAACATTTGAATTTTGAAGCTCAATAGATGAATTTCACAAAGTCAGCATAATTATATGTTTAACGTTGAACTTCAAAATTTGTCTATTACAAAGCAACATACGAATTTCAAGTTTGCCAAAAATATCCCATGTTGGTTAGTGCGAATTTTCATATTGGAAGTATGTCTGTTGGGTGTAAATATTTACTTCAAGTTTTCACAATGTACTTCGAAATTCGAAGTTTAGAGACCGAAATTTGAATTTCAATATTAAAATTCATCTATCAAAGGCATGTTCAACAAGACATAAATTCTTACTATGAAATTCAAATTTCAAACTACAAAGTTTGTCTGTCAAAGGTATGCTCTAACGAGACTCCCAAGTTCTAACTTTCACTTATGTGAATTGTGCACACTTTCACTAATAATACTTAGCTTGAATTTCAAACTTTAGAATCAAAATTCATCTATAAGAGATAAAACCTCTATAACTTCATATTTTATTAAGCAAAGTGCAAATTTTGCACAAAATAAACATGATTCAAATTCCAAAATTCATCTTTACCAATATTTCTTAATTCTAACTCATGCTAATATTAGATTTACTTAATCTAACTCATTTAAAACATATGGTAACAAGATTAAGTAAATTTCAAAGATTAAACCACTTCAAGACCTAAGTGAAAACAAAATATACCTAATAGTTAGGTCTTTAAAAGTTAAGCCCCACTTTCACTTGGTCATTCCCATTGTTGATATGTTCCCTTCTAATCTTCCATTCTTGGAACATCCTTTCTCTTCTTTTTCTTTGAGTGAGACATGATTTTGATTTTTCTTTCTTTATTTCAATACTCACTCTTTCTATTTGGACAATCCTACATTTAATGTATTACACTTACAAACTAAGTAGTTAGTCTAATTTATATATTCAACTTGTACTATAAAATATAAAAGCACAGTGAATATATTAGTATATAGCATGATTTATGTATTATAAATACAATTAAATACATGCTAATACCCATTTTACATTTTTTTAGAACAATATAAATGTTAGACAAATATGATGCATTTGTTTCTTATTACTTTACATTTGTTATTATCAAAACTTATATTATATTAAACCTAACAATCTCTTCATTTTTTATGATGACAAATCCGAAGTAAAAAATAGGCTTAATGATAATTAGCAAATATGATGTGGTTCATTTCAGATAGTTCAAAATTAAGCATATGCATATTTTTTAACATAACTTCTCCCCCTATTTGACATCAACAAAAATGTTTAAAGAAAAATTCTCCCACAATTTTTCTCTCCCTATTTGTAAGGTTGTGCTAATAAACATAGATGTTTAGGGTTATTTCAAGCACAAGCTAAAATGCAAATCATCACCAAAACTTATTATGTACTGCATTTTCAGATTATTCCAATTGTTATTAATATAAAAAATTATACCAACTGTTAGTGATATAAAAACTAATACCATTTGTTGCTTGAAACTATTATGATAGCAAATATTATGATGCTTTTTGTTAAGATGTTCATGATATGCATATATCACAAGAGATATCTTAGAGTTGAAGAGTTATTACCTTCTTTCTTTATGATCAAGGAGAGATGTTGAAATATCATCTGCTCCCTTTTGCAAATTGAGACCAAGCAACAAAACTTTTCACAATAAAATGAGATGAGTTTAAGTATAAGTAAATTAATTACAAAAAAAATACTCCCCCTTAACCTATGCATTTCATATGATAAAACCAAGAAAGCACAATGCATGTTCATACAAAAGCATATGATGTAGGCATTCAAGCATTATGATTGAAAATTTTCTTTTAAATCAAGAAGAGAATTCAAAAACCTTTACATGCAAAGTTATAAGCTCCCCCTAAGTGTGAGCATTTATTTAATAATATATGCTTTTCAAATCATCAATCAGTATGCAAGAGAAATTATGAAAAGCGCACAAGTTTGGTTATACAAACAAAGAAATGGACTTATGCAAATATTGAACTTTACAATAAGCACCAACATATTCATATAGCTCATTATTTGAATAAGGACCATACTTTATTTTAATAACCTTAAGTAACAGCAACAATTAAGCATATATAAAAACTTGTTAAACACTTATAAACTAGCTTAGTTAATAGCTAATTCCTTCCCTTTTCAGTATGAATTCATTTAAGCACATTAGATAGTCCATCTTTATTAGACTTTCACAATTTAACTCAACAAGTACCTGCAAAACAAAAATGTATCCTTTTCTTTCTTTGGTATATTTTTTTATTTGGGTCCACTAATGGTAAATTTAAACATTCATATAGGATCAAAGTTTAGTTTTACCCAAATGTATAATGTAATAATTGAATAGGGTAAGTGATAGAGGTTATCAAAGATCATTTTCTTGTTTTTTTGGCTTGTATGCAGTGTAGTATTACTCATGTCTTCCTTTTGCATGCAGACCATTGTTTCTTAAACTTATACTCTTTCTCTTCTCAAGGTAAGTGATTTGATTTCTATTTGACCTACTTCCTTGAGATGGGTGAGAGGTTTACTTCCAATGCTTCTCTTTATGGTTTGCAATTGCAGCTTAAGAGTTTTGGGAAGTTTTCTTTTTCAGCATCTAAATCAAATATTGTTTAAATCATCTATTTTCTTTTTAAGTGATTCCTCTTCATTCTTTTCCAATTCTAATTCATTTTCTAAGGAGATCACTTTCTTACTGTGTGTAAGTGCTTTTGCTAATGCAATTATTTCAGCATACATTTTAGTGTATTGTGTGCAAGTACTTTTGCTAATACAATCATTTCATCATACATTTTAGTGTAAGCATCTTGGAACTCATCAAAAGAAAAATCAGAATCAGATTCAGAGTCAAAATTTGATATCTCATCATTGGATATTGCAATTAAGTATGGATATGTATCTTCATTGTCTTCATCTGAACTGTTGCCCCAGATTACAGAGTTGTATGTAACTTTATCTTCATGATTATTCCTCTTTGCATATCTTTCTCCTTGCCTCTTTGAATGATACTTCAGTTTATTTGCATGGCAGGAGTGCTTTTGTTCTTGAAGCTCCTTTTTGATGTTGAGGAATCTACCAAATTTGATGGTCAACTATTTTAGCTCATCCTCCTCATCATCACTGCTACTATTATCACTTTCATCATTAGTATCATCATCTTCTAAGCTTTGTGATATAGTAGCTTTGAACATCAGTATTTTCCCTTTATTTTACTACTCTCATAGAAGATCAAGTCTTCCTTCATGTTTAGCAAGGCTTCCAAATAGTGTAGTGATAGCCTGGTATGATTCTACACTTGTCTCTACAATAGTTATCACTTTTGATTGCCATTCTTTGGGTGTAGCTCTAAGTATTTTGCATACTTGCTCTCTTTGGGTGTAGTTCTTTCCTAAAGTTGCCAGATGATTAAGAAAATGAGTAAAATGAATTTGCATTTCTTTAATAAGCTCATCATTGTTCATCTTGAAGGCTTCATATTCTGTTATGAGAGAGCTGAGTTTGTTTTCCTTCACTCCTTTGGTTCCTTCATGAGCAATCTCCAAAGTATCATATATTTCTTTAGTTGTATTGCAATCTGATACTTTGTAGAACTCATCTTTGTTAGATATGCTGGCTTCCCAAGAGGGGTGTGAATTGGGAAGATTAAAATTTTTTGCAAAAGTTAAAAAAGTAATGAAAGCAAAAGTGACAGTAAAAACAGAGTATAAAAGAATAACAATGTAAGAGCAGTAAAAGAGAAGGGAAGACACATATTTGTCCTGGTTAGATCTCTCTATCTTGACCTACATCCATTCCCCAAGCCACTACTTGAGATTTTCCACTATCTTGCAAGAATTCAGTGGGCTTCTTACAATTGCCTCAGTACAACTTAATGCTCTGCTCTTAGAGCTTACAATCTCACTCTTTGCACTCTAGCTAAGTGCTTCCCAAATCCCTTGTGATATCCCTTCACAAGAAAATCTTTCTTCTAGATGAAGATAAGATTGATTACAATGGTTGAACTCTCTAATTTAGAGTATATATAAAAGTTGAAGTACAGAGAATGAAGTATGTGAGAGTAACAGACTTTGACTTAAGAATTTGGCAGAGTTTATGTATATACAATGTAAAATCATTACCCACATCTTCAAATGAAGTTCTATTTATAGATTTATATTTTAACTATATGTTAGAGACAAGATTTAGCCATTACAGACATTACCCAACAGTTACTCTGAAAAAACTATCTGTCACTAACCACATTTAATGTGTTTAATACTCAAAGTTTGAATTTTGGTTGGTCAACAGACGAATTTCGCAGAGATTGAAAGTTAAAGGCTTTAACATTGAACTTCGAAGTTCATCTGTTATGAAGCAAAGTTCGAATTTTCATCTTTGAAAAATGTTTCTATGTTGGAATATATGAATTTTCAAGTTTAAAGTTCTTTTGGTAAGTGTGAATAGTTGTCCCATATTGCTGCAGTGCCTTCGAAGTTTGAATTTTAGTGCCCAAAATTTATCTTTTAGTGGGCAGCTGAATAAGAAACAATAGTTCATCTTTTCAAAATTCAAATTTTCAAGAGTCAAAGTTCGTCTATCAGAAAGAGCTTATCAGACTTAGTTCAAAGTTCAAATTTTGAAATACTAACATTCATATGTCAACAGATTATCATAACAGACTTGTAAGCTTTGTTTCTAAAATTTAAATTTTCAAAATCAAAGTTCATTTGTCAGTGAGCTAACTTGGAACTCTTTTTAAACTTTATTTTCAGATGAATTTTGACATATCCTTAGATGAATTTTTCATTTTTCATGAATTGTGTTTTATCAGAAATTCAAATTTTTAAAAGCCAAAGTTAGTCTGTCAAAGAAGGCTCTTATCAAACTTATGTCAAAGTTCAAATTTCTGCGCTCAAAGTTCATCTGTCAGAGGAATCTTTTTTCTGACTAACTTATTTTCAATTCGAAATTCAAATTTCAGAAGCCAAAGTTCGATTTTTCAAAACAACAGATCAGCATTAACCCTTTAAAGTTCGTCTGTTAGTGGGTGTTTTTCAAATATTCCATGAATTATCATAGAATCATATTTTTAAAACATCTTTTTGTAAGTTCAAAGTCTTTTACTCAAATTAAACATAGTAAGAAACCCTATATCTAATCTTGTGCTGGTTTTTCTTGGATTTCTCCACTTGAGATCTTTTGTGCACCTTTGATATCTTCTTTGCAAACTCTAGAAGGTTGGTTTGGAATCATCAAAACACTTGATTCAACAATCTTGATTTAGAACACGGACTAGGGAGTATTTTACCTTGAAGTTTAGCAGAACTTTTCATTTATCTTCATCATTCCACTCTTCTTCCGACTTCTCTTTGTATGTGTCATCATCCTGTATTTGTTTGGCACAAAATCACCCTTCTTTATAATAGACCATACGTTTAGGTCTATGGATTAAAGATATATCTAAATTCTTATCTTTCAATATTCATAATATTCACCATTAAAGTTTAGAGGTCTGTTAATATTGTTCCCTTATGGTAGTATGTTTTCTCTAAAGCCAACCATCTTGATTCTAGATGATTAGATCCTTTGCTGGGAGTCTAAACTCTGATACCAATTGTTAGGTTGGTTGGTCACCTAAAAGGGGGTGAATTGAGTGATACAAGATTTTCACCCTTTTTGAAGAACAATCCAGTTTCACCAAAAGATATAGTAGAATAGGGATGAATAGAGAGTATTAAGTGAGGCAATTGAAGAGAGAAGATAAAGAGCAATACAATAAGGATTATACTAGTTCAACCCAACCACTTGACCTATATCTAATCCTCAAGCCACTAGTTGAAATTTTCACTATATTCCAAAAGTTTGATCCGGGCACTTGTAAAGTTTCAATACATCCAACAAGTTTTAGTAGGCATTTGTGAAGTCACTCTCTCTCTACCTTTACAAGATATGTAATTTGTAATATTCCCTTTTTACATAAGGTAATAAAATGTATGAAAAGATGGAAAATGAAGCAAAATGGTAAGGCAATATGCTCGGTCTCCAAATGGAATTAATTTCCCATATAATTTTTGGAAGAAATTATGCATGTCCTTAATTGGAATTAATTTCCACAAGGTTCTTAGTAAAAAATTAATTCCAGAACTTGCTTCGGAAGGTATACAATATATCACTTTAATAGAAGTTCGTCTCAAGTTAAAAGCAATGGTATAAGTATTGCGTAGTCAGGAGGTCTAGGTTGAGAGAAAGATTAATTTTGAAAGTTAATGTAAATAGTAAAAAAGAAATAACAAAAAAATTGCTCTTTAAGGAAAGTTACAAGAAAGTGCCCAAAAGAATTAGTAATTATGTTTTTGACCGGGCTAAGGGCAAAATGGTCATTTCCCAAGTTAGGGAATAAATTGTGAAAATTACATTTAAGTCCCAAGGGGCAAATGCTAATATTATAGAATGTACAGAAAAATAGTGAAAACAAAAAGACACAAAAAGAAATGAAAAAGGTCAAACTGGTATTTTTCTAGGTTAGACTAGAATATGAGAAAATTGTAATTTTTCCCATAGAAATGAAAATATGTTGCAATTTAGTGCAATTTAACCCCCCAAAAGAAGGAATTTCATTGTAAATTTGTCCATGGGGAAAATTATGAAAAAGACCCGAATGTTTCAAGAATTATAAATTATCCCCAGTTAAGGGTATTTTTGTAAATATAAAAAAACTAAGCCTAATGGTATGCTAATTGGTATTTAATAAAGTTAGTATAAATTTATTATGGGTAATTAGAATAAAAGTTGATGTTTTACCTAATAAAGGTTATTTGGATTGCTGAAAAAGCAGTACCGGGTCAAGGACAGTAAATGGACCTCACTCAAATGTAGTTTGGGACAAGATGATGATTGAAGTCCAAAAGTAATTTTTGGATAATCCTGTACTAATTTAATGACAATTATGGTAAAAGTATTTAATCAGTACAAGTAAAATTAATCGATAGAGAGTATATTGGTCCATAAAAATTATTGAAACAATTTTTGGACAATTTTGACTTGAATCATGTCTGAATTGGCAAAGGGGACAAGGAGGGAATTAATCAAGAAGCTTTATTAAAGTCAACCAAATTGGTTAATTAAACCAATTGTACTATTCATGCATTTCATCTCTTTCCTCCGAATGCTTAGTTAAGGTGTGGTTAAATCTTCATCCTCCTTCAGTCACGTTTGGAAATAGAACAAAAAGGAGGGAGGGAGAGCACAAGAAAGAGAGTAAAATACAAAGAGAAAAGAGAAGACAAGAAGCAAGTATACAAGTCTAAGTTGTCAAGGTAAACCTTTACCATTCGTATCTTGTGTTCTCAAGCATCTAGGAAGAGTTTCATGAAATAATTTTCTCTCCTCACACTCCCTAAGTTTCAGCCATAATGTGTGTTAAAGAGAGAAAGTTGAGCTTTGTCAAATAATTAAAGGAAAGGACTAGAATAAGTCTCAAGAAGCATGAATATGTAAATAGATTGTAAGTTGTTGAAGTAAATCTTTTTCTCCCATTTTCTTCAAATTTTTGGCCAACCTAGGGTTTCATATAGAGTTGGAATTCATGGTTTTGACCTCAAAAATGGATTCTCCATGGTCCAAAATCTTAAAAGCAAGTGTGTTGTACAAAGAAGGATCAAAGGTTTGCAAAATGGAATTTTATGGTTCAAGTGTGCATTTTGTGAAGTGAATCATGAAACCAGTGGCTAATGGCTTGTTTTATGATCTATAGGGTTTCAAGAAGTGACATGAGATCAAAGGAAGTGTGCATAAGGTTTGGAAAGTCCAAAGGTAGTCTACTAACCTAATTTTGCATTATATTGTTATATAGTTTGCAATGATTTTTATGTTATCCCAAATGTTTGTAATGATGTATTATGATGATTTGTTAATATTGGTTGAGTTATTTGAGGGGTTATGTGACCCCGAGATATCCAAAATACAAGGTGAAACTCTATCCAATTTTCTACAAAATATTTGAGTATAGATAATTGTAAATGTTTAAATGATGATTTGATGATGTATGCTTGCATTATGTGATGATATATTTGCTTGATTAGTGGTGACTATTGAGATTCTTTGAATCTAACCCTCCCTAAATAATTAACATGCTAGGCTCAAACCATGGCAAGGATGACAAGGAAACTATGGAGAAGGAAGAAGGAAATTGTTACTTGAATTGATGAATCAAGCTATGATGTCATCTTTTGATATACTATGAAAATCATGTATATGTTATTAGATCTGTACCTTAATGATGTTATGTTTCCTTGAGTGTCATTAAATGATGGCTATAGATTTGGAACCAAGAATAGTGATGTAAAAAAGTTATGAAGCTTATTTTGCCAAGTGATGTGTGGAAAGGTTCATTTTAAACACTTTGATGATAATGTAGGTGCTGTTCATATGAAACAGGTGATTAACTTTAGTGATTTATATGATCTAAAAGTAGATGGAATGAGCTTTCTATAGAGCTAAAGAACACCTAAATTGGTTAAGTATACAATTTATGGTGAATTTTCAAAGTTAGGATTCAAAAATAGGGTAAGATTGGAAATCTGGAACCTTAAACCTAGATACTGGAACATTTAAAAGATATTATAAAATTTTACATAGCTCCAAAAATTCATTGATTTGTATTTATGGAAATTTCTATGTCTTAGCTTTAATATGCCACCAGTTTGAGTGCAATTGGAGCTATATAACAAGAGTTATACATATTTTCCTAAGACTATTCCAGTTAAAGTTGAGCTTTGACCCCTATTGGTATAAGTTAATGTCCTATCCTATTCCAGTCGAATAAATGTGCAATAAACTATGGCTAGAAAGTAGACACATAGGAATTTTCAATGATTTAAAGAACCCATGATTTGGCTTAGAATAGCATGAGATATGAATTTTTAAACATATGGCCAAAATCTTGGGAAGTTTCAAAATGACCAAATGTTTAGTAAATTTTGAGGAAAAAAATGTTTAAATTGGGCTACAAAATGCTCTATTTACTATTTTTAACATGTATAAAATACTTTTAACTATTTTTAGAGAGTTGAATCTCTTTAATATGATTTTTGTAGATTAGTTATGAATTTTCAAAGTTTATTAAGAAAAATGGAAAATGTCAGTGAACAGTACCATGAAAAATGAAAACTATTTTTAAATTTTATGTGATTCAAGCTTCTAATTAAGTATAATTAGACTTTAATGAGGTCTACTACATGGAAAATAGGCCTAAAAGTAAGGTGTTACATAATTCCCGTTGTGTTTCCCCACATTAACATTCTATTTGGAAATTGTAGATGAAAAGATTACAAAATAGAAACTCTCTTTAACAGTAGATAATACATTGAAGCTCACTTTAATGATGTGGATTTAACTTTGAATGCTAACACAGAAAGATTTTATATATTGCGGCAGTATTTTGGCGCAAAAGTTGCTTTAATTCATTTCCCATAAGTTTAAATGAGGTTTTATTCATAGATTTGCTGTTTAACTAGTTGTTAGACACAATATCTACTCGTTAGATACAAGTTCTAACCATTACTCTGCAAAGGAGCCATTTAACAACCGCATTAAATGCGCTTGACACATCAAAATTCGAATTTTGAGGCTCAATAGACGAATTTCGCAAAGTTGGCATAGTTATGTGTTTAACTTTGAATTTCAAAATTCGTCTATTACAAAGTAACATTTGAATTTCAAGTTTGCCAAAGATATTCTATGTTGGTTAGTGTGAATTTTCATATTAGAAGTGCGTCTGTTGGATTTGAATATTTGCTTCAAGTTTTCATAATGCACTTCAAAATTCAAATTTTAGTGATCAAAATTTGAATTTCAAAACTGAAATTCGTCTATCAGAGGCATGCTTAATAAGACACAATTTCTCACTCCAAAGTTCGAATTTTGAACTACAAAGTTTGTTTGTTAGAGACATGCTCTAACGATACTCACAAGTTCTCACTTCGAACTTTGCACTTTAAAGCCCAAAGTTTGTCTGTCAAATGAAGTGACTTTGAACTTCACTAATAGTCAAAGTACGACTAAGTTTCATGTGAATTTTGTACACTTTCAATAACAATGCTTAGCCCGAATTTCAAATTTCATAATCAAAATTCATCTATAAAAGATTAAACCTTTGTAATTTCATATTTTAGTAAGCAAAGTGCGAATTTCGCACAAAATAAACATGAGTCAAAATGATAAAATTCGTCTATTAGCCAATATTTCTCAATTCTAACACATGAGTCAGATTTTCTTAATCTAACTCGTTTAAAATATATGGTAATAAACTTAAGTAAATTTTAAGGATTAAACTACTTTAAGACCTAAGTGAAAAAAATATACCTAATAGTTAGGTCTTCAAAATTTAAGCTGCACTTTCATTTGGTCAATCCGATTCTTGGTATGCTCCCTTCTAATCTTCCATTCTTGGAGCATCCTTTATCTTCTTCTTCTTTGAGTGAGGCATGATGTTGATTTTTCTTTCTTTATTCCAATGTTCACTCTTCTTACTTGGATAATCCTACATTTAATGTATTATAGTTATAAACCAAGTAGTTAATCCAATTTATATATCTAACTTGTATTATAAAATATAAGAGTGTAGTGTAAAATATAAGAGTGTATTATAAAAGTACATAGCATGATATATATTATAAACACAATTAAACACATACTAATGCTCATTTTACTTCTTTTAGGAACAATATGTATGTTAGGCAAATATGATGCATTTGTTCTTTATTACTCTATATTTGTCATTATCAGAACATATATTATATTTAACCAACTAGGAACTTGGGGTCCTTTACCACAATTTCCCTAGATGCAATGGAACATGACATTAATTAATTGAAGAAACAGTACACTAAATACATGATAACAAGGAACAAATGTAGCAATGTAAAATAACCTAGGTCTTGGCATCATGTGAGCATGGTATACTCGAATCTTGGGATTCGAACGAGGATTACAATACCAAATAAACAATAAAGTAATTGCTGGAGTGAAGAGTGACAATGCCATAAAGGTTGAAGATCACTGGACAAAAAGGCATTTGTGTTTGCAGTTGTAATATTTTTATTTTTATGGGATGTTATAAAATGAATAAAAGGTGAGAAATGAAGCGAGATGAAAAGGCTATATATAATTGTGTTTTAGAAGGAATTAATTTCTCATCTAATTTTCAGAAGAAGTTATGTTTGGTTTTGAATTGGAATTAATTTTCCATAAGATTCTTAGTAGAAATTAATTTTAGAACTTACCTTTGAAAATATGCAATATACCAGTTGAATGAAAGCTCATCCCGAACTGATCGCAATGGTATAAGTATTGTGTAGTTGGGAGGTCTAAATTGAGAGATAGACGAATTTGAAAGTTAACCTGAATAGTGAAAAAGAAATAATAAAAAATTAGTCTTTGAGTAAATTACATGAAAGTGCCAAAAAAGAGGATAATTACATTTTTGATCGGCTTAAGGGCAAAACGGTTATTTTTCAAATTAAAAGTAAAATGTGAATAATACATTTAAGGACTAAAAATGAAAAAGTTGACATCATAAAATGCACAAGGAATGGGAAAAAATAGAGGGACACTGTTAAGCGTAAAAAAGGATAAAAAAGATCATTTTTTCTAATTAAACTGAAAAATAAGAACTTTATATTTTAGCCCCAAGAACCTAGAATATTTACAAGTTAGTCCCTGAAGGAAGAAATTTGAGAGGAAATGAAAAGAAGTTTGGGAAAAATTACAGCTAATGACATAAAAGTTTCAAAAATTATAAATTTATCTCGAGTCAAGGGTATTTTTGAAAATATGAAAAATTATAGTAGAAATGAAGCTGTCAATGAGTTAAGTCCAATGGAATACAATATGAAATTTATTAAGATCAAACATAATATTTATTGAGTAAATATGGTTTAATATTAATATTTTACACAATAAAGGTTATTTCAGATTGCAGAAAAAGACAGTATTGATTCAAGGACAGTGATTGGACCCTTCTAAAATATATTTTGGATCAAAATAATGATTTTAGACTAAAAGTAATTGTTGGATAATCTTGTACCAATTTAATGATAATTTTGGAAAAAAAATATCTAATCGGTACGGGTAAATTCAATCGTAAATGGCATCTTGGTCCATTAAAGTTTATGAAACAATTTTTGGCCAAATTTGAGGACAAGTGGCGTGGAGGAGGCTGCTTGGGACATAAGAGGAATGAACTCAAAAGCTTTTGCAAAAAGAAAGCAAAAAATTCAAAGGAAAAATCCACTTTAATACCAAATATCCCTTAATTACTTTAATTAACATCACACTTCATCTTCTTTAGCCACAAGCACATTTGGACCAGAGGAGAAAGTGTGAGAGAGAGCCAAAAATTCTAAGATAAAAAAGAAGAAGAGAAAGACAAAGTTTGGCAATTAAATTCTCAAGGTAGGCATCTTTGGTTGCTATCTTGCATCTACTTAAGTATTGAAGCATTTCATGGAGTATTTTTCTCTAAACATTTCTACCTAGAGAGAGAGTAGAGAGAGAAAATGAAGCCATGAAGAAATCAATCCATGAAAAGTGATGTATAGGCATCATAGATTAAGGATATATCATTGGATTGTAAATTAATTGGGTAGTTATTTTTTTACATTTTTTGGAAATTTTTTGCCTATTTAGGGTTTGGAAAGGAAAGAGAATCTCATGATTTTTACCCGAAAAATGAATTCCTTGGGTCCAAAATAGGTAGATACAAGTGTGCTGTACAAGAAAATCCAAATGGTTTGCAAAATGGAATTTTAGGGTTAGTAGTACACTTTGTGAAGGAGGTCATGAAATCAGTGGTTAATGGTCTTAATTTGTGATGCATTAGGACTCAAGGAAGTAATGGAAGATCAAAGGAAATGTTTACCAAGTTTGGGAAGCAAAGGAAAAGCTTAAGGTAGTTACTTTCCCTATCAATGCTTTATGTTACCATTACTGTTTTCTTGATTTAATGAATATGCCATATATTTGTATGAATGTTTTGTGATGATATTGATTAGTTGACTGGTTGATTAGAGGGACTTGTGACCCTAGGATGTCCATTTTATAAGGTGTTACCATACCAAAATTTTTATGAAAATACTATGGCATAATATATTTTGGTGACTTTTATGGATGGATTTATGAAATGTTAATGATAATATGAATGCATGATTGGGTGTAACTCCTGTGATTCTTTGAATCTCACTCTCCCTAAATGAATAACTATGCTAGGGTGAAGACATGAAAGTGGCCAAGGAGAAAGCAAGAGAAATAAAGAAGATAGTGTAGAGTCATTGATTTTTCAAGTTATAATGTCATGATATGAGATTATGTATTAATTAATGTATGAGGTGTAGATTCTAAAATTATGCATGTTTATGTTTCCTTAAGCTCTCCTATCATGTAATGTGTGAAATTGGAGCAATGAATGTCAATGAATTATGTTTATAAAGTTTATTATATGAGATATGACATGATTATACTCAAGATTGACCGGTAGTAGTTTGAACCAAGGTGCTTTATTCCAAACAGACCTATTAGTACATGTAGTATATATGTTCTTAAAGTAGATAGAATAAGCTTTCCAAAGAGATAAAGAACACCTAAATTGGATAAGTGTACAATTGATGGTGAGTTTTCAAATTTAGGGTTCAAAATAGGATAGTGTAGAGAAAAACTGGAACTTTACCATGAACACTGGAAATTTCGAAATGTAATAAAAAATTTTACAAAGCTCCAAAAATTTAGTGGTTTACATTTCTGGAAACCTCTAAGACTTGGAAAATGAATGCCACATGTTTGATAGTATTTGGAGCTATATAGAAAGAGTTATATAATTTATCCTAAAACTATTCCAGTAGAAGTAGTGTTCTGCCCCTCAATGATTTAAGTCGATTCCATACCTTGTACAAGTTGAATAAATGTACAAAAAAAAATATATCTAGAAAGAAGACATACAGGGCTTTCCAATGACATAGAGAATACATGATTTTGCTTAGGATATCATGAGATATGAATTGGTCTAGGAAATGCTCTATTTCATATTTTTCCCATGTAGAAAATATTTTTAGAGACTTGAATCACTTTAATATGATTTTTCTAGAATTAGTTATGAATTTTCAAAGTTTGTCAGGTAAAATGGAAAATGCACAATGATCAGTACTCGAAATAAAGAAAAATTTGTTTTGATATTTTATGCAATCAAGTCTGTAATATGCAATAGTGGACATAATTAGAGTCTAATACATGGGAAATTGGCTTAAGTTTAAGGTGTTACAGCAGTTGATGATGTTTATCCCATCACCACTTAACCTTGCCCTATTTATAGGTAATTCTACTGGTGATTGCCCTAGTTATCGAAGTGTGGCATTCCAAACTCGAGAACCTTCAATGTTCTCTACAACGTATTACACGATCTCCATCATGCTCTGGATTCTTGTGCACAGACAAGGCAGGAAAGGCTTAAGTGAAATGGTGTATCTTAGGGTTGCTTATATTAAGTTAGGGTCCTTATGTGCATATTGGGCTAGGCCTAGCTCATTGGTTTTTGTCCAAATAATGCCTCCCTCAAACAAGTTGGCTGTGGCTCCCCAAGGCCAAGTTGTTCATTTATAATGGTCATGTGATGTTTTCATCTACACATGGGGCTTTCTCAGATATGATGATTGGCCCACAAGTTTCATGCGGGAACCCATACATTCATCGGGTATTGCAAGAATAGCCTTCTTTTTTGAATTTTGAGTGCAAGGTCCTCCTTGATTCATTCTATACATTTTCAAAAGTATTGTTTAGTTTTCCTTCACTGATTTCCTTCTTTGGAACCCTAGCCTGTGACCATTGTTCTCCTTCATCCCCATTTCAAAGTAGCTTCTTCCTGCTTGTACTCCTCTCATACCTAATTTTGGTGATTATGTTTTTTATATTCTGGTAAGGAGATCTTTGAGTATTTCCTGAACTTGCAATAGAAATTCATGTTTTTACTTTTAACTGCCCCCAGGCTTCTACAGCATTAATCCCAGAGTATGTTTAATTCGAGTAAGTTCTTGTGCCTATTTTGTTGTTTCAGGTCCTTTTGAGGTTCAAGGTGATAACCATTTTGTTTTTTACTTAAGGCTTTTGATTCTAGCTTTGTGCCATTATGGTTCGTAGAGGATCATATGTGCTTGTTGTACACTAAGTCTTAACTAACAATAAC
Source organism: Adenanthera pavonina (assembly GCA_026686845.1). Classification (NCBI taxonomy): domain Eukaryota; kingdom Viridiplantae; phylum Streptophyta; class Magnoliopsida; order Fabales; family Fabaceae; genus Adenanthera; species Adenanthera pavonina. The sequence goes on along the minus strand of JAIVEN010000022.1, from coordinate 20,352,134 downwards.
TCGAAGTTCCCTATCTTCTAAAGTATATGTGCCATATGTGGTTATCAGGGATGATTTACCCTTTCTCCTTTATTATTGGAAAGACATGATTGTGGTCCCAGAATCATCCTGAATGAAAAACCTAGCTGACTTGCTTAAGGCCCCACTTTATTACCTTGTGGGAAAACCCGGGGCTCTAAGTTGGTTAAATTGAGCCTTGAAACAATGCCTGTTCATGAATGTTTGATGTTAGCTGCTTTGAGGTTTTGGTCCCCCCACTAGTTCCAATTTTTTTTTTCCTTTTGGTACAATGACCATGACACTTTATGATGCGTTTTTGATGATTGGACTGCCTATAATAGGTAACATGATTATGGCTTCTATTATCCCTAAGGATCCTAAGTTCAAAGCTCTCGATGTCTCTGTCAATTTGATCACCTCATATTCTGTTGTGGGCCAAGAGGTATTATGACTTAAAAACAAACCCTACAACTGAGGAGCGCATCACGTTTTTGTTGACCCTTCTATATTGGATGATCTTTTGCATCTTAAGAAGCAAGCAATATGTGGAGCACTTGTCGCTTACCCAGTTGTTAGTGCTCAGTCGCCCTTTTGCCCTTGGTACTATGTTCCTAGGGAATGTGTATCACAGCCTCTACTTGAGCCATATAGATACCTCTAGGCTTCTAAGAGGCCTATGGTTAGTCCTTTTGCGGTTTTTGTCTTATTTTCATTAACTAAAAACCTTTCACTTAGAGTTTCTCCTAGCTTCGTTGGGATCCACTTGTGGTTAGTCCCTATGATGAAAAAGGATCCTTTCTTAATTTTGATACGGTTGGGTTATGTCACATTCTATCTTTGGATACTTTTTCTATAAATATTGCCTCATTTGGATGTAGTAAAGAAACTCCTGAGATCTTGAACCAATTGGAAACTTAAAACTGTAAAATTATACTTTCTTGCATTGTTCACAATATTGTGCAACAAACTTTAGTATAACTAAGTGTATAAAAATCATTTCACTATGGTTCAAGTCTCTAAAAACCATTTACATCTTGAATTTCATAGTAAAAATATGAAATTGGAATTTGGACATGCCAATTTGTACACTTTATTCATCCAAATTTACTGTTCATTTTTCAGCTTCTAGTTTTTATCCAGATTCTATCCCATAACATTAGTCATCATAAACCATTAGAGGTTAGAATAATCCTTTACTGGAAAAGTTTTATGAAAACATATATAACTTTCATTATATAGATCTTATTGCATTCAACCAATGCAAAAAGCTCATAAGACACTGTTGAATCAAGAAGTTTTGATGATTTCAAATCAACTCTCAAGAACCTGGAATGAAGATATCAAAGAAGACCAAAAGACTCGAGTGAGGAAATTTTGGAAAAATCTGTGCAAGATTTGTTATAGGATGCTTAATTATGTTTAAATATGGGTAAAAGACTTTGATTTGAGGAAAAGATATTTTAAAAACTTAATTTTATGAAATATTTGAAAAATACCCATCAACAGACGAAGTTTGAAAAGTTTACATTGAACTGTCATATTAGAAATTCGAACTTTGGCTTTGGAAATTCGAATTTCGAATTAAAACTGAATAAGTCTGAAGAGATACTTCTTTGATAGACGAATTTTAATTTTCCAAAATTTGAATTTTCATAAGCATCTAAAAGAAGCTATTGAGTAGCAGACGAACTTCAGGTTTTGAACATTCGAATTTCAAACAAAATGAAATTTATGAAAACTGAAGAAATTCGTCTAAAACAATGTTAAAGTTCATATGAAATCAAGATCATATTTAGTTTCAAAATTGCTCACTGACAGACGAACTTTGAACATGGAAATTCCAAATTCAGAAGCTAAAGTTGTGAGTCTGTTAAAATGACATGATGACATACGAAGGATAGTGTTTACAAATTTGAATATTGAAGTAAGTCTGAAAAGAGGTCTCTCTGACAGATGAACTTCACTCTTTGAAAATTCAAATCTCGAAGGAAATGAACCACTGTGCCTTTTCAGACTGCTTTGGACAAACGAATTTTGGGGTTCCAAAATTCGAATTTCGAGGACACTGTAGCAAATTGAAAACATTGTTCACACTTAACAGAAAAACTTTTCACTTGGAAATTCGTATGTCACAACATGGAAACATTTTCTAAGTTTCAAAATTCGAATTTCACTTCATGAACAGATGAACTTCAGTATTTCAACATTGGAAGCTTTGACCTTCAGTTCCTTCAAAATTCGTCTGTTGACCAACCAAAATTCAAATTTGAGTATGTCAGAAGCATTAAATGTGGTTGGTTAACGGATAGTTTTTCAGAGTAACCGTTGGATAACTTCTCCAACGGATAGATTTTGTCTCTAACGGACATTTGAGACCTAAATCTATAAATATAACATTATTTGAAGCTGTGGAAAAGGAATCAAACTTTATATATACTGAAACTCTACCAAATCTTCTTCTCAAAAAGACTTTTACCCTCTTACTTCAATACTTGTACTTCAAATTTTATATTCACTCTATTCAAGAGAGTTTCATCTTTGTAAATAATCTAATCTTCATCTGGAGGATAGATTTTCTTGTGAGGAGTTATCACAAGGGATTGTAAAGCACTTTGTGAAAGTGCAGAAAGAGATTGACTGAGCTCTAGAAAACAGAGCACTGACGTTGTACTGTGGCACTTGCAAGAAGCCCGTTGAATTCTTGCTGAATAGTGAAAAATCTCAAGTGGTGATTTGGGGACTGGCCGTAGGTCAAGTGGAGAGACCGAACCAGGATAAATTTCTGAGTCTTCTTCTCTTTTCTGCTACTTTTACTATTATTTATTTACACTTTGTTTTGCCTCATATATTGCATTCTTCACCTCTTTGACATTTTGCAGAAAAGTTCAAACTTCCCAATTCACCCCCCTCTTGGGAAGCCAGAAGCTGAATGGAATGAGGAGGACAGAAGAAGAGTCTTGCTGAATTTCAAAGAAAAACATTGTCTGGTCAGTGCCTTGAATCAGGATGAATTCTATGTTGAATCAAGAGTTTTGATGATTCCAAACTAACATCCAAGAGCTTGGATTGAAGATATCAAAGGAGATCAAAGTGTTTCAAGTGAAGAATTTCTGAGTAATAGCTGCTAGATCTTCTGTAGGATCTTTTGTTATGTTTAAAAAGGGTAAAAGATTTTGATTTTAAGAAAAGATGTTTTTAAACCTTGATTTTATGTTAAATCTTGACTTATCTGAAAAATACCCACAAATAGACGAATTTTGAAAGTTTAAACTGAATTGTCATATTGGAAATTCGAACTTTGCCTTTCGAAATTTGAATTTCGAGATAAAATTGAATAAGTTTGAAGAGATGTCTCTCTGTTAGATGAATTTTGATTCTCCAATATTCGAATTTTCATCAAAGTCTGAAAGAAGCTTTTTAGTGACAGACGAACTTCACATCTCCAATATTCGAATTTCAGATAAAATGCAGTTTGTGAGAACCAAAGAAATTCGTTTGAAATAATGTTGAAGTTCATCTGAATTCAAGAAGAAATTGAGTTTAAAAATGCTCTTTGACAGACGAACTTTGGATTTCCAATATTCAAATTTTCATATAAGTCTGAAAGGAGCTTCTTTGAAACAGACGAACTTTAAGTCTTCAAAATTCGAATTTTAGACAAAACACAACCTATGAAAATGGAAGAAATTCGTCTGAAACAATGTTAAGGTTCATCTGAGATCAAGAATAGTTTAAGTTTCAAAACTGCTTTCTGTCAGACAAACTTTGAACATTAGAATTCGAATTTTAGAAGCTTAGGTTGTGAGTCTATTGAAATGAAATATTGACATACGAATGACAGAGTTTTGTAACTTCGAATGTTGAAGTTAGTCTGAAAAGAATCTCTCTAACAAACGAACTTCACTCCTTCAACATTCGAATTTCAAAGAAAGTAAACTACTATGCCTCTTTGAGCGTTCTACAGACAGACGAATTTTGGGGTTCCAAAATTCGAATTTCGAAGGCACTGTAGAAAATTGAAAACACTGTTCACACTTAACCGAAAAACTTTCTTCTTGAAAATTCGTATGTCACATTGTGACAATATTTTACAAGCATCAAAATTTGAATTTCACTTCATGAACAGACGAACTTCGTGCTGTAATGTTAGAAGCTTTAACCTTCGATTTCTTCGAAATTTGTCTATTGAGAAACCAAAATTCGAATTTGAGTATGTCAGAAACATTAAATGTGGTTGGTAAACGGATAGTTTTTCAGAGTAACAGTTTGATAACTTCCCCAACGGATAGATTTTATCTCTAACGGACATTTGAGACCTAAATCTATAAATATAACATCATTTAAAGTTGTGGGTAACCAATCAAACTTGTATATACCGAATCTCTGCCAAATCTTCATCTCAAAAGCTTTTATCCTCTCAACTTCAATATCTGTACTTTAACCTTCATATCTACTCTATTTAAGAGAGTTATATCTTTGTAAACAATCTTCTCTTCATCTGGAAGATAGATTTACTTGTGAGGGGAAATCGCAAGGGGATTGGGAAGCACATTGTAGAAGTGCTTAGAGAGATTGAGAAAGCTCCAGAAACAGAGCATACTCGTTGTACTGTGGCATTAGCAAGAAGCCCATTGAATTCTTGCTGTATAGTGAAAAATCTCAAGAGTTGTCTTGGGGACTGGACGTAGGTCAAGTGGATAGATCAAACCAGGATAAATTATAGAGTCTTCTTCCCCTTATCTTTACTTTTCTGCTTGCTCTGGTTTATACGTTGCTTTCATTACACTGTGCTATCTTCACCCATTTCACTTTGTGCAGAAAAATTTCAATCTTCCCAATTCACCCCCTCTTGGGAAGTCAGCCTTACTAACAAGTGGTATTAGAGCCTGATTTCCCATTCAAAGGATCTCACAGTCCGGGAATTAAGATGACTGGCTTTGGAGAAAGCATACTTCCTGAAGGGAACAACACTAATAGACCACCAGGCTTCAGTGGAGAACATTATGGGTACTGGAAGATGAGGATGCAGATTTACCTCCAATCAATTGATCTTGATATTTGGTCAGTCATTGAGAAAGGAGATTTCGTCCTAATGACTCTAACTGAAGATGGAAGACACAAAGAGAAGCTAAAAGCAGAGTGGAATGAGGAAGACAGAGGGAGAGTCCTGCTAAATTACAAGGCAAAGCATTGTTTAGTCAGTGCCCTGAACCAGGACAAATTCTACAGAGTCTCACAATGCTCCACTGCAAAAGGGATGTGGGATACTCTACAGATTGCACATGAAGGAACAACTGGGGTCAGGGAAAATAGACTGAACACATGCATTGGTGAGTATGAAAGCTTCAGAATGGCTGAAGGAGAAACTGTAAAGGAGCTTCAAAAGAGATTCACCCTCATTGTGAATCAACTGAAGAGCCTGGGAAAGGAGTACACTCAATCTGAAAAAGTAAGAAAGATACTCAGAGCTCTCCCTTTGGAATGGCAGCCCAAAGTGACAACAATAGAGGAAGCCAGAGAAGAGTCAATGGCCTCTGCCACAGCTCTCTTTGGCAGCCTTGAGGAGTATGAAGGAAAAATCAAAGGTCTCAAGGAAGCTGGGCTGGACAGAAAGAAGAAAGGCCTTGCCCTCAAAGCTGCTGATGAAAAGGAAGAAGAATCTGACGAAGGAGATGAGCTGGATGAAGAAACTCTGGCTATGATGGTTAAAAAATTCGGAAGATTCTACAATAAGAAGAAGAACATGAAATTCTTCAAGAAGGGAGTAGCTGGTGAAAGCAAGAGAGAGACAAAAGAGCTTGTGATTTGCTATGAATGCAAGAAGCAGGGACACATCAAATTGGATTGTCCTCAATTCCTCAAAAAGCAAGAAAAGGATAAGAAAGCTGCTGACAAAGGGAAGAAGAAGAAAGCCTACATCTCATCAATATGGGGCAATAGCTTAGATGAGGGGGAAGAGGATGAGGATGAGATTGCCAACATCTGCCTGATGGCACTTGCTTCTGAAGAAGCCAAACCCTCATGCAACAGTGATCAGGAAGAAGAGGTATATGAATCTGAACCTTCCTATTCTGAGTTATTTGATGCATTTCATGAGCTTCATGATGAGTTTATTAAAGTTGCTAAAGAACTAAAACTAGCAAAGAGAAAGATTAATAAACTGGAATCTCAAAGCAATATTTCTGAAATCACCTCTCTACCTACTGCTGAATCTGTTTGCTGTACTTCATGTATTGAACTAAAGCAAGCTAATGAATATCTAGTAAAAAGTATGTGTAGGCTCACTAGAGGTAAAGATATGTTGTTCACCTTGATGGGGAGCCAAAGAATATCACAAGGAAAAGCTGGTCTTGGCTATGATCCATGTGCTGTTAAAGAAAAAATTAGGAAGAAAAACCAGAATGCATACATGAGACATTTTGTGCATGCTGAGAGCAACAAAAAGAAAGATCACATGTCTTCTCACATTGAAACATATAATCAACCAAGACATGCAAGACAAAAATATTATCTGCATTGTTTTCTTCCTACTTCTCAATCTAGTAGTCCCTTCTCTACCTGTCATTTCTGTAATAAAAAGGGACATATTTCCAGTTCTTCTGCTTTGAAGAAAAATGAACTTGGCAAGAAAGTTAAATGGGTTCCCAAAGTTGCATCTGCATCTAGGGAAAAATCTACTGACCTAAAAGGACCCAAGCAAATTTGGGTACCTAAAAGGAAAACATAAACATTGTTTTGCAAGTCTGTCTCAAAGCTAAGAAGAGCAACAAATGGTATATGGACAGTGCCTGCTCAAGTCACATGACTGGTGATAAGGAGAAGTTCATCACCCTTAGAGACAAGAAAGGAGGAAAGGTGACCTTTGGAGGTGATCAATATGGCAAAATTGTTGGTATTGGCATTGTGGGAAAAAATCAAAAAACATCCATTGAAGAGGTGTTATTTGTGATTGGCCTCAACCACAACTTGCTAAGCATGAGTAAGACCTGTGATAAAGGAAATTGGGTGCTATTTGACTCAAAGTTTTGCCTGGTCATCAGAAAAAGTGATCACAAAGTAATCCTCAAAGCTCAAAGGGATGGTAACTGCTATACTATTGATCTTGATGAACTTCCTCCCTTAGATTCTGTATGCTTAATTAGTCAGGATAATGATAGCTGGTTATGGCATAGAAGATTAGCTCATGTGAACATGAATCAACTATCTAAGCTAGTTAAAAATGAGCTAGTAACTGTTCTGCCAAAAATATCTTTTGAAAAAGATAAAGAATGTGATGCATGCTTAAGAGGAAAACAAACTAAATCATCTCTTAAATCTAAAAATGTAGTTACCATAACTAGACCACTTGAATTGCTGCATATGGACTTAATTGGACCATCTAGGGTGAAAAGTCTTAGTGGTAATCTGTATGTGCTTGTGATTGTAGATGATTATTCTAGATTCACTTGGACATTATTTCTGTCCTCTAAAAGTGATACCTTTGATGCATTTGTGACCTTAGCTAAGAACTGAAGGTAGCAGTGATCAAGAAGAAGAGGTATATGAATCTGTACCTTCCTTTTCTGAATTACTGGATGCATTTCATGAGTTGCATGATGAGTTTGTTAAGGTTGCTAAAAAACTGAAGGTAGCCAAGAAAAAGATTAACAAACTAGAATCCCAACAAAATATCTCTGAAATTGTTTCTCTACCTATTGCTAAAACTGTCTGCTGTAAATCATGCACTGATCCAAAGCAAACCAATGAATATTTAGTGAAAAGCATGTATAGGCTTTCTAGAGGAAAAGATATGTTGTTTGCTTTAATAGGGAGCCAAAGAATATCACAAGGAAAAGCTGGACTTGGCTATGATCCATGTGCTGTTAAAGAAAAGATTTGGAAGAAGAATCAGAATGTATACATGAGACATTTTGTGCATGCTAATGGAAATAAAAGTAAAGATCATATGTTGCCTCACATTGAATCATATAATCAACCAAGGCATGCAAAACAAAAATATTATCTGCATTGTTTTCTTCCTGCCTCTCAATCTAGCAGTCCCTTTACCACCTGTAACTTCTGTAACAAAAAGGGGCATATTTCTAGCACTTGTGCTTTGAAGAAAAATGGACTAAACAGAACTGTTAAATGGGTTCCCAAAGGTACATCTGTATCTAGGGAAAAGACTACTAACAGAAAAGGACCCAAGCAAATTTGGGTACCTAAAAGGAAAACTTGAACCCTGTGTTGCAGGTCTGTCTCAAAGTTAAAAAGAGCAACAAATGGTATATGGACAGTGCCTGCTCAAGCCACATGACCGGTGACAAGGAGAAGTTCATCACCCTTAGAGACAAGAAAGGAGGAAAGGTGACATTTGGAGGTGATCAATATGGCAAAATAATCGGCATTGGCATTGTGGGCAAAAATCCTGAAATATCCATTGAAGAGGTGCTGTTTGTGATAGGCCTCAACCACAATCTGCTGAGTGTGAGCCAAACATGTGACAAAGGAAATTGGGTGCTGTTTGACTCAAAGTTTTGCCTAGTCATTAGAAAAAGTGATCACAAATTAATCCTCAAAGCTCAAAGGGATGGTAACTACTATACTATTGATCTTGATGAACTTCTTTGCTTAGATTCTGTTTGTTTGATTAGTCAGGATAATGATAGTTGGTTGTGGCACAGAAGATTAGCTCATGTTAACATGAACTAACTTCTAAACTGGTTAAAAATGGGTTAGTCACTAGGCTACCTAAAATCTCTTTTGAAAAAGACAAAGAATGTGATGCATGCTTAAGAGGAAAGCAAACTAAATCCTCTTTTAAACCTAAAAACATAGTCACCACAACTAGACCACTAGAATTACTACATATGGACTTAATTGGTCCATCTAGAGTAAAAAACATTGATGGAAATCTGTATGTGCTTGTCATTATAGATGATTATTCTAGATTTACATGGACATTATTTCTTTCCTCTAAAAGTGATACCTTTGATGCATTTGTAACCTTAGCTAAGAAAGTACAAAATGAGAAAGGTATTTCTATTGTGTCAATCAGGTCAGATCATGGAGGAGAGTTTGAAACTCATACTTTCTGGAGTACTGCAATGAGCATGGAATTGATCACAACTTCTCAGCTCCAAGAACTCCTCAATAGAATGGAGTAGTAGAAATGAAGAACAGAACCATTGGAGAGATGGCTAGAGCTATGTTAATGAAAAGGAGCTATCTCAATTGTTTTGGGCTGATGCAGTAAATAAAGCAAGCTACATCATAAATAGAGCTTACATCAGACCAATCCTTGGAAAGACTCCTTATGAGCTATACAAGGGAAGAAAGCCAAATCTGTCACATCTCCATGTGTTTGGGTGCAAATGATTCATTCACAACAATGGAAAAAGAAAATCTGGGTAAGTTTGATCCCAAGTCCGATGAAGGTATATTTCTGGGCTATTCTAGTAGAAGTAAGACATTTAGAATTTTTAATAGAAGGTCTAATTCAGTAGAGGAATCTGTGCATGTAGTATTTATTGAAAATGAAATAGCTTCTAAACATGTTTCTGATGAAAATGATCTTGTTTCAAACATTAAAAAGTTAGATATCTCTGAAGAAGGTAAAATTGAATCTCCAAAAATATCTGAATCTATTAACATAGAAGAAGATATTCAGGAGAGGAATTTTGAAGATGAAAATATTGAAGAAATGTCTCAAGAACTCCCTAGAGCTTGGAGATATCAAAGGAATCATCCTGTTGATCAAGTAATAGGGAATGTTCAAGAGAGAGTTAGAACCAGAAAACAGTTAAGGGATCAAATGATCAATTGTGCTTTCATCTCAAAAATTGAACCTAAATGTACTGAGGAAGCCTTGACTGATGAGTATTGGATTCTAGCTATGCAAAATGAATTAAATCAGTTTGAAAGAAATCAAGTTTGGGATTTAGTACCTAGACCGAAAAATCATCCTGTCATTGGTACAAAATGGGTTTTTAGAAATAAGCTTGATGAATCAGGATCAATCATCAGAAACAAAACTAGACTGGTTGCTAAAGGATAAAATCAAGAAGAGGGAATAGATTTTGAAGAAACCTTTGCTCCAGTAGCTAGATTAGAAGCAATTAGAATTCTATTAGCATATGCATGCATGAAAAATATCTTGTTATATCAAATGGATGTAAAGAGTGCTTTTTTGAATGGATATATCATGGAAGAGGTTTATGTAGATCAACCTCCAGGTTTTGAGGATTCTGCAAAACCAAACCATGTGTATAAACTGAAGAAAGCTCTTGACGGTTTAAAATAAGCCCCTAGAGCATGGTATGATAGATTGAGTAGTTTTCTAACTGACAAGGGGTTTAACAGAGGAAAAGTAGATACAACCTTATTCACTAAGAAAGAAAACAAAGATTTACTGATTGTTCAAATCTATGTTGATGATATTATATTTGGTGCTACTAATGAATCTCTTTGCAAGAATTTTTCTAAGTTAATGCAGGGGGAATTCGAAATGTCCATGATGGGTGAACTCAACTTCTTCTTTGGATTGCAAATCAGACAGTTCAATGATGGTATCTTCCTCAATCAATCCAAGTATCTGAAGGAATTGCTAAAAAAGTTTGGAATGGAAAATGCCAAGCCAATGGGGACACCTATGGCTGCTGCAACCAATCTAGATATGGATGAAAAAGGGAAACTGTTAGACATAACTCAATACAGAAGAATGATTGGATCCCTGCTGTACTTAACAGCCAGTAGACCTGACATTATGTTTAGTGTCTGTATATGTGCAAGGTTCCAATCATGTCCCAAAGAAACCCATGCAGCTACTGTGAAAAGAATCTTCAGATATCTTATTGGAACATCACAGATGGGTCTTTGATATCCAAAGGGCAATGGAGAAGATCTCAAAGGATACACTGATGCTGACTTTACAGGATCCAAAACTGACAGAAAAAGCACAAGTGGAACTTGTCAGTTTCTTGGAGGATCCTTGGTTTCTTGGTTTAGCAAAAAGTAGAACAGTGTAGCGTTATCCACAGCAGAGGCTGAGTATGTTGCAGCTGGAAGCTGTTGTGCCCAAATCATCTGGATGAAACATCAACTGGAAGATCTTGAGGTTGAGTTGAAAGAAATACCAATAATGTGTGATAACCAAAGTGCCATCAATATCACAAAGAATCTTGTCATGCATACAAGGAGAAAACATATTGAAGTTAGGCACCACTTCATAAGGGATCACGTTCTGAAAGGAGAAATTAGATTGGAATACATCCCCACAGAAGATCAAGTTGCTGACATCCTCACAAAGCCTCTATCAGAAGACAGATATTGCAAAATTAGAAGAGAATTGGGTATGGTAAATCCCAATGAACTATAAGTAAATCTTTGTGCAACTCTATTTTTAAATATTTCAACATTGAATTAATTCTAACTTTAGCATCGAAGTATGTTTAATTTAAGTTGCAGGTGCTCCTCATGAGATTCATAGGCAATAAATCAGAAAAATGGAGCACACTGGAATGGAACAATCAAAAAGTGAAGAAAAGGACAAAAATTCTGAGTTTCTGGATCTAATCTGTAAGTCTTTAAAGTTGAAATTTGTATATTGATTATGTGTTAGATGAATTTCCGTGAAAAACTAAGTTTTTGAGGCAGTCAGCATGATCAAATTCGAATTTCGGATACCCAACAGACGAACTTCGGCCTGTTATTAGAAGGAACAGTTCTCGGTGATGGCTCAAAATTCGTTTGTTGATCCTTCAAAATTCGAATTTTAATGAACAAAATTTCAAAGTTATGACTGTCCAACATGATAATTGTACTAATGTTTGTCTCTTAACATACGAATGTTGGATAACTTTCACAAAGTATAGAAATTTGAATTTCTAACTTAAAATTCGTCTGTTGAAGCATGCTCCTCAATGTTGAATCTTTGAAAGACGAAGTTTTGTATGGTTAATTCATCTGTTGTTTGGTGGTTTGTTTACTGCTTGATGTTCATTCTTCAAAATTCAAACTTTGTTGAGACAAAGTTTGTCTGTTCATCTTGTATTGTTTTAACCAAGCCACTGTCAGACGAACTTTCTGAAGAAAATTTATCTATCAGTAAGCTTTACTGAACGGTTTAACTTGTAACTGCCCGAAGTTCAAATTTTGACCCTTCAAAATTCGTCTGTCAGACGGTTACATACGTTAAAATCGATGGTTTTCATTTGAACAGACGCAACCCTATTCCTATTCTCTCCGAGTCTGTTCTAATCCTTCATTAAATACTCTTCAATTCTGACCAAAAATCGTTATTTCCCACCGATTAAACTTCCTTTCGCATCCTTTAAATCTATTCTTTGCTCTATTCTTCAACATTCAGCGGCGAAAATGGCAAGAGTCAAGAATCCAGGAGCTAGCAAAGGTGAGGCTTGCCCAAAACATTCAGTCAAATCCCAATATGCCATGAAGGAAGGGGAAAAACTGAAGAGAAAGGCAGAATCTAGCAAAGAAACTCCTTCCAAATGCCAGAAAACCACACCCAAGGGAGAATCGAAGAAGGCTGGACCCTCTTCCTCGAAGACAGCAGAACCTTCGGTCCCTATTCCTGTTACTGCTGAACTTGTTGCTCCCACTTCATCCTCAAGCACTAAATCTGGAGAATACGAGCTTACCATACTGCCATTATGGAGCACTCCACAGAATTAAGAGGAATACTCCACTAAGTTTGTTAACAAAAAGGTAATCAAGCCACATTGTGTAAACTTGGAGGATTTCTTGGTCTCTAATAGCTTTGATGCTGGTCTATGGATAATGAGATACAAGAATCTGTTGGAAGTATTGGAGAGATATGATGATGAGGTAGTGAAGTCTTGGTATGCATCCTTAAAATACAACAACAAGAAAAAGAAGTGGGCAGTCAATCTGAGATCAAGGACCATCTGGCTCACTAATAAGACGTTTAATGAGGTATTGGAGATTCCAGGGTAGGATAGCCTCAAGATTGACACCACTGCCTCTGGATACATGGATGAGGCAGAGACTGCTGATGAAGAAGTTGGCCCCTTTCTGAACTACAAGGAGAGCACCATTCTGAGGACCTTGTTTAGAAGAAAGGAAAACTGGCCATCCATAAATGTATTGAAGCCCACAGACCTCAGTGTTCAAGTAAGGATCCTACACTACATAGTGTCCAGGATCATATTCAACAAAGAAGGCAGCTTCAATCTGATAACAAGGGCAGAGGCACATGTCATGGCAGCAATCATGCATGGGAAGCTAATCAACATGGGACATATCATACTCCAACGCATGATCAAGGCAAGGGATCAGAGGAAGGACTCCATACTTCCCTATGCAGCTATCATCTCTAGAATTCTGCAATATGCCAGAATTCAGCATCTTGAGAAGGGGAAGGGAAAGCCCATGGAGATCTTCAAGGAGGAAGAACTGCAAAGAATGGGAATTGAGAAGAATGAAGGAAGATGGGTTGAAAAGGGAGCAGGAAGAACTGAGGATCTATTCTTCATCACAGATGCCTCCCTATAGCAAGAAGGCACCTCTGAGGCCCCTTCAAGATCTGTACCTTAGCCTTCTCAGCTAGTTCCATCCCCATCCAAGCCTACTCACATTCCAGCCAGTCCCTCCTCTCGTGCCAAGCCAACCAAGGTCACTGAGTTGTATGACAGCCTGTCAACACTCATTCTTAGCATCAGAGATGAGCAAAATGCCAAGTTTGCTCATCTGCAAGATGAGATACATCAGTTGGCAAAGAACATGAAAGTGGTGGCTGATGCTGATGAAGATATCCAAAATGCAATACCTGCCACATCAGCTCCACCTCATCCAGGGTTTTCTGTGCCTGTTCAATCTCCAACCCCTTAGCCTCCAAGCCCCTTCGAGCTAGCCTCTTCTGACCATGATGATGATGCTGAGCCTGCTGGTGCAATGAGGACACCAAGTCCTGGTCCACCCTTGGACTATGGTTTGGAAGAAGAAGGACTTCAAGAAACAAGCCCTCATGAGGTTATGCAAGAAGATACTCAAGATTCAATTCTTTCCACTCAAGAATTTGAGCAAGTTGAAAGACTGGGGGCAGCCATTTCCACCTCTTCTATGCAGGAGGGTGCAAGCAATGAAGAGAGAAGCATTGTACCTGTTGTTGATTATGAAGCTATTGCTCACAATGCTCTCCTACAAGCTCAAAGAAGAAGGCTTGAGGAAATGTTTCGCTCTGATGATCCAGCTCCTTCTTCTCTCGCTGCTTATGGGCTTTTGGAGGAACAGAGAGCTCAACTGGCTCTTTCCAGGTAGGTAATGCAAGAGCTGCTAGAAATCTCTGATGAGGAACCAAGCACTAAGTCCCCAGTTGAATCCGAAATCCCTTTTGCTCCTATGCTACTTCAAGCTATTCCAGTTTCTCAGATTCCTCCTCCAGTTGATCTTGTTGGCCTTCCTGATGATGCCAAAAAGAGGGAGAAGAAGAAGCAAACTGGAAAATCTGCTGCTGAGCCATCTGGGAAGACGTACAGCAAGAAGACCAAGCCAAAGAAGAAGTGATTGAAGAATTGTTTAGATTTTAGGCTTGAGTCCTCTTGTAGTGCTTTTTAATGCTTCAATTGTTTGTGTTTCTGTTGTCTGTTTTGACTATTTGCATTTTGTATTTCTTATGTGTATTTGGAAGAACTTTGATTAATTCTGTCTCTATAAAAGTAACATTTGTTTAAATTGAAAAATGTCTTAAGTTGCAATGATTTGCTCTTTGAATCTCTTCAGATGGTTTATTATGATATCTTTGGATATATATATAATGCATATATTGAGGGGGAGCTTGTTAAAGCAAACCCAAGTACTAATCCAGTTTATAAGTTGTTTTGTCATCATCAAAAAGGGGGAGAATGTTGAATCATGAAGTTTTGATGATTCTAAATCAACTCTCAAGAACCTGGAATGAAGATATCAAAGATGACCAAAAGACTCAAGTGAGGAAATTTTGGAAAAATCTGTGCAAGATTTGTTGTAGGATGCTTAATTATGTTTAAATATGGGTAAAAGACTTTGATTTGAGGAAAAGATGTTTTAAAAACTTAATTTTATGAAATATTTGAAAAATACCCACCAACAGACGAAGTTTGAAAAGTTTACATTAAACTGTCATATTGGAAATTCGAACTTTGGCTTTGGAAATTCGAATTTCGAATTAAAACTGAATAAGTCTGAAGAGATGCTTCTTTGACAGATGAATTTTGATTTTTCAAAATTCGAATTTTCATAAGCATCTGAAAGAAGCTGTTGAGTAACAGACGAACTTCAGGTTTTGAACATTCAAATTTCAGACAAAATGAAATTTATGAAAACTGAAGAAATTTGTCTGAAACAATGTTAAAGTTCATCTGAAATCAATATCATATTGAGTTTCAAAATTGCTCACTGACAGAAGAACTTTAAACATGGAAATTCGAATTTTAGAAGCTAAAGTTGTGAGTCTGTTAAAATGACATGATGACATATGAAGGACAGTGTTTACAAATTCGAATGTTAAAGTAAGTCTGAAAAGAGGTCTCTCTGACAGACGAACTTCACTCTTTGAAAATTTGAATCTCGAAGGAAATGAACTACTGTGCCTTTTGAGCCTGCTATGGACAGACAAATTTTGGGGTTCCAAAATTCGAATTTTGAGGACACTATAGCAAATTGAAAACACTGTTCACACTTAACAGAAAAACTTTTCACTTGGAAATTCGTATGTCACAACATGGAAACATTTTCTAAGTTTCAAAATTCGAATTTCACTTCATGAACAGACGAACTTCAGTATTTCAACATTGGAAGCTTTAACCTTCGGTTCCTTCGAAATTCGTCTGTCGACCAACCAAAATTCAAATTTCAGTATGTCAGAAGCATTAAATGCGGTTGGTTAATGGATAGTTTTTCAGAGTAACCGTTGGATAACTTCTCTAACGGATAGATTTTTTCTCTAACGGACATTTGAGACCTAAATCTATAAATATAACATTATTTGAAGTTGTGGAAAAGGAATCAAACTTTGTATATACTGAAACTCTACCAAATCTTCTTCTCAAAAAGACTTTTACCCTCTTACTTCAATACTTGTACTTCAAATTTTATATTCACTCTATTCAAAAGAGTTTCATCTTTGTAAATAATCTAATCTTCATCTGGAGGATAGATTTTCTTATGAGGAGTTATCACAAAGGATTGTAAAGCACTTTGTGAAAGTGCAGAAAGAGATTGACTGAGCTCTAGAAAACAGAGCACTGACGTTGTACTGTGGCACTTGCAAGAAGCCTATTGAATTCTTGCTGAATAGTGAAAAATCTCAAGTGGTGATTTGGGGACTGGCCGTAGGTCTAGTGGAGAGACTGAACCAGAATAAATTTTTGAGCTTCTTCTCTTTTCTACTACTTTTACTGTTATTTATTTACACTCTGTTTTGCCTCATATATTGCCCCATGGAAAGAAGGAATCTTCAACTTCGGCTTTCTTGACTTTCGGTTATAGTTAGAAACTTTTCTCAAAGATTTCTTGTGAGATGCAAAGCTTAGAAATCCTGACATGGTAAGTAGCCAACAAAAGAATAAAGATGAAAGGACCTCACCACTCTCTCACGTGTTTCACTCAAATAATGCGAATACACTCGTGTTTCACACCAAGCCAAGGATTTTTCAAATATGATACAATTTTTCTCTTGCCTTTTTCCTCTCAAAGCTTACTTTCTTATGAGAATGCTAAATTAAAACCACAACCACAATTAAAAGGAAATCAGTTTTCAAATAAGTGGCACTCACATAACTAAAGTTCAAAATTATAGTTCCCAAAGATCCCAATTCAATTAAGTAATGACCAACATAAAATGAACACAAAGGAAATGAATTTTCTAGCAAGAAAGTAAATGAAAAGAAGTTGGAAAATACAAAATGGAATGATGAAAAATTGAAAGGAAAAGAAAAGATAAAACAATGAATGGACTTGAGTGAAATAAGGACCACCAAAGTTGATAAATTAAATCAATCAAGTTTCAAATCAAATCCAATCAAATAATTTTTTTTGGTTTTTTTTACTACTCTTTTTGTTGTTGTTATATTCTGTTCTTTTAGCAATCAATTTCTCTTTTTTTTCATATATTTTTTATTTTTTAAGTATTTTTTTTATCTGGGCAATTCACATTAATGAGATAAACTAAAACACACTAAGAGGCAGCAATAAAACGGATGAATCTTTTTTTTAAAATCAACTTTGGATGATGAACAGTGACAGATGTACAGATGAACAGTGATAAACAGAATGATGAATAGTGACAGATGCATAGATGAATAGTGACAATAATTTTCCAGACAACAATGAAAATATAATGAAACAAAGAAAGAAGCAAAACAGAAAACATACCTTGATTTGCAAGCCTAAGCTCTAATACCAAATGATAAGTGAACCCTTATGGAACCTATCCAAAGAACCCACTTTAATGCATAAGACACCCAGATCTTTGCGAAACAAGGAGCACAAAGACTAGACAGCAAAGGAAAGAACAAAAACACACAAGAACAAAAGCAAAAGAAAGCCAAAAATAAAGAAATAAGATGGATAGATGTTGGTCTTGAGAAGTAGAATGTAAGAGAACTAATCTCATGAACCCTAGTTTTAGTGACGCCAGAATGATTGACCAATTCCTTGATAAGTTAAAGTGTTCTCTTAAGCACTCAAAGAAATGAAAGAGGAAAACTCATAAAATTGAAATTTTCATTCGTCTAAATCTCCAATTACCATGGTAATATGCTCAATCTCATCAATGCAATCATAAGATCTACTTTCCAAAGGAATCACACCATTAGCATTATTAGAAACTAGCATGCTACTATTCAAAAAATTTTCCATCAAATCATTAACAACATATGAATCATGATTTTTAGCTAAAGGATGCAAATAATGATAATTTTGCTCATAAGCACAAGTAACATCATGAAATTAGTTTTCCAATTGTGCTACAATATTATTTTCAATTTGCATACTAGAAGCATGACTAGAATCATCTAAGCTTTCTCACACAACACTATCAACATCCAAACCAATTCTGTCTTCAAGATTTAGCAAGATATCATATTCAATCCTATTATCACAATTAATAACATTAAACTCATTAAGATTCTCAAGTTCAGTACATCCCAATTCGGATTCCAATTTAGTTGTTCCTTCACAAGAGATATCATCAATGTAAGCAATATCATTCTTCTAACTAGAATTATCACATCTTAAATCAGAAGAGATCAATAGTATTTAGAGTTTATTCAATTAGTGAGTTTTACTAGTTCTTTGTGTTCTTTTGAGAATACACTTGACTTATCAAGAGTTTGACCTACTCTTGTGGCATCTTTCTATAGCTAGAGTTCTTTGAGGCAGGTTCTCTTTAGGTTCTAGTTTGATCAACACATTTGAGTCAAGCTTCCGCATTGCTGTGCATTGTATTTTCTGGGTTCTTGAGATAGGTTACTTGAGGGGTTCATATCATCAACCTTGCGCAACATTATTAATCATTCAAAAACACCATGTTGGTTAATGAAATTTCAACAACATATTAGTATAAGATAAAGTCGTGCTAACAGGTTATGAGGGATAGATAATAGGTTATCAAAGGAAATGATAGAGAGGATAGAAGCGTAACCTGTTATATTTGGAATGTAACTTATTGTTGAAAATTGAAAAGCCAAAAATATGAATGAAATGAGTTATAACCAATTGTGAAGCCTCACATAACCTATTATCGAAAGGGAGAATACTCAAAACTAGAAGAAAATAGGTTGTAATCAATTTTATTGCCTCAAATAAACCATTATATCAACAACAAGGCAAGTAGAAGGTTGAAAAACTAATGTAACATGTTATATTGTCAGAGATAATTGGTTACTTCAAGGTGAACTCAGGAAGGCCCTATTAAAATAATTGGAAAGCTCTACTTTGGTCTTAAAAACTTCTAAAATATTAAAGTTCAAGTTTATAAAACATTTAAACATATTTTACTCAAGTTTAGCTTAACTACTTGCATATAATACTAAGAAAAGAGCATCCTAAACAAACTTGACTTGATTTTATATCTAAGTTATACATATATATCCTGTAAAAGAAATCTTCTCTAGTTTTGTTATCATCAAAACATGGAAACATCAACAGGTATTACCTATTCCCTGGTTAAATTTTGAAAATTCATAATTAATTACAAAAAAATTGTTTAGAGGAAGTTCAAGTTCCATAAAATAGCTCATTCTACAAAGAAAAATAAGACATTGGAATTTGGACATGCCAAATAATACAATTTATTATAAGAAGCTTATTGTTCACTTATGCATCCTGAAATTGTCCATAATTTATCCCTTAACTTTGGTGAGTCATAACTTCCTTTATGCTTTGCCATTTTAAATGATCTTGGACTACCTAGAAATCTTATCATGTCTACTTTTAAGACATGCTAGCCACTAGGTCGTTTACCATTATCTTGTATAATTTTACATACTAACGACTAGGTCATTTACCATTATCTTGTATAATTTTACCCTACTTAATCTTTAGTATGCCTATAACATCCCTAAATTTCATTAAGGATGACACTGTATGTGTGAAAATATGAAAATGAGGCATAGGATGCATGATGCTCGACCCTTCATTGGAATTAATTTCCCATGCAGTACTTAGAAGGAATTGTGCTTGATCCTTAATTGCAATTAATTTTCCATAAGGTCTTTAATAAGAATTAATTCTCGAATTGAGTTGAAAGGAAAACAATATATCAGTTGAATGGAAGCTTATATCAAGCTTAGCACAATAGTATAAGTATTGCATAGACAAGAGGTCTAGGTTGAAAGATAGACCAATTGGAAAGTGTAATGAAAAGAAATATTAAAAAATTGGTCTTTAGGGAAATTATGTGAAAGAACCTAGAAGAATTAGGGTTTGTATTTTTGACCTAGCTCAAGGACAAAATGGTTATTTCCCAGGTTAGAAAAGAAAATGTGAGAATTACATTTTAGCACCAAGGGAAAGGAATTGTTTGCAATTTACTCCTTAAAAGGAAGGAATTAGTTACATTTAAGTCCCTAGGAGGAATTACAAGAAATGGCTCAAAAGAATTGAGAATTATAATTTAACCCTAGGTCAAGGGCAATTTTATAATTTTAAAAGTATTGTTAAAACAAAGCTCGCGATGAGTCAGATTCAATAGAATACAGTGAGTTCGTATGAATTTATGATGAGAATTGAAAGTCATAGAGTGAATATAATACCGAAAAAGGAAATATGGATCCCACAAATGCAGTATGGAGATAGGAACAATGTGGGGATCCCACCCAAATATGTTTTGGGACAAGAAAATGAATTTGGTCTAAAATTAAATTTAAAATAATACTATGCCAATTAAGTGACGAATTACGGCACAAGTAATTTATAAGTACAGGTAAAATTTATCGGTAAAGGTTATTTTGGATTGATAAAAATTATAGAGCAATTTTTGGATAATAATGCCCTCAAAATGGCATGCTACAGTAGCAAGGGACAAGGGGGGAATTTCTTTAATCAATTAATAGGAATTATTTCATTAAAACTAATCAAAGTTGGTCAATTAACCTAAGTTCACTATTCATACATTAGATATCTCTTCTATAAGTGTGTGATTAAGTGAATTAGGTCCCTTCATTCTCCTCACTTTTACACATCTTACAATAGCAAGAAAGGAAAGAAAAGCTTCAAGGAATACAAGAAAGAAGAGAGAAAAAGAGGAAGTAAGAAGACAAGTTAGAAAGCTCAAGTGGTTGGTAAGTGTTTCTACTATCTTTGGCTTGTGTTTTCAAGTATTTAGAGATGCTTTCATGTAGTCTTTCCTCTCTTATTTCACTATAAGAACTTTGACCATGACCTTAAGAGAGAGAAATATGAGCTTTTGATCAACAACCATGGGGAAAAGCATGAACTAATTGTTAGCAAGGATGACTTCCCAAGAGGGGGGTGAATTGGGAAGATTGAAATTTCTCTGCACAAAATGAAATGGGTGAAGATAGCACAGTGTAAGGGAAGCAACGTATAAAACAAAGCAAGCTGAAAAGTAAAGATAAGGAGAAGAAGACTCAGTGATTTATCCTAGTTCGGTCTATTCACTTGACCTACGTCCAGTCCCCAAGACAACTCTTGAGATTTTTCTAATATACAGCAAGAATTCAATGGGCTTCTTGCTAATGCCACAGTACAACGAGTATGCTCTGTTTCTGGAGCTTTCTCAATCTCTCTAAGCACTTCGACAATGTGCTTCCCAATCCCCTTGTGATTTTCCCTCACAAGTAAATCTATCTTCCAGATGAAGAGTAGATTATTTACAAAGATATAACTCTCTTGAATAGAGTAGATATGAAGGTTAAAGTACAAATATTAAAGTTGAGAGGGTAAAAGCTCTTGAGAAGAAGATTTGGCAGAAATTCGGTATATACAAGTTTGATTCGTTACCCACAACTTCAAATGATATTATATTTATAGTTTTAGCTCTCAAATGTACGTTAGAGATAAAATCTATCCGTTGGGAAAGTTATCCAACGGTTACTCTGAAAAACTATCTGTTAACCAACTGCATTTAATGCTTCTGACATACTAAAATTCGAATTTTGGTTGGTCAACAGACGAATTTCGAAGGAACTGAAGGTTAAAGCTTCCAACGTAGAAAAACAAAGTTTGTCTGTTCGAGAAGTGAAATTCGAATTTTGAAACTTGTAAAATGCTTTCACGTTGTGACATACGAATTTTCAGGAAGAAAGTTTTTCTGTTAAGAATGAACAGTGTTTTCAATTTTATACAGTGTCCTCGAAATTCAAATTTTGGAAGCCCAAAATTCGTCTGTCCATTGAACGTTCAAAGAGGCACAGTAGATCACTTTCCTCGAAATTCAAATTTTGAGAGGGTGAAATTTGTCTATCAGAGAGACTCTTTTCAGACTAGCTTCAACATTCGAATGTTACAAGACTTGTCATTCATATGTCAATGTTTTATTTCAACAGACTCAAAAAATATAGCTTCTGAAATTCAAATTTTAATATTCAAAGTTCGTCTGTCAGAGAGCAGTTTTGAAACTTAATTTATTCTTGATTTCAGATGAACTTTAACATAGTTTCAGACGAATTTCTTCTATTTTCTCAAGTTGTGTTTTGTGTGAAATTCGAATTTTGAAAACTCAAAGTTCGTCTATCTCAGAGAAGCTCCTTTCAGACTTATATGAAAATTTGAATATTGGAGAGCTAAAGTTCGTCTGTCAGAGAGCATTTTTCAAACTCAATTTCTTCTTGATTTTAGATGAACTTTAACATAGTTTTAGACGAATTTCTTTGGTTTTCATAAACTGCATTTTATCTGATATTCAAATTTTGAATGTGTGAAGTTCGTCTGTCACAGAAAGGCTTCTTTCAATCTTGGATGAAAATTTGAATTTTGGAGAATCAAAATTCATCTGACAGAGAGACATTTCTTCAGACTTATTCAGTTTTAGCTCGAAATTCAAATTTTTCAAAGGCAAAGTTCGAATTTCCAACATGACAGTTCAGTTTAAACTTTCAAACTTCGTCTGTTTGTGGGTATTTTTCAAATAAGTTAAGATTTAACATAAAATCAAGGTTTGAAAACGTCTTTTCTTCAAATCAAAATCTTTTACCCAATCATAACTAAAAACAAAAGATTCTACAAAAGATCTAGCAGCAAATACTCTTCAAATTCTTCACATGAAGCACTTTGATCTCCTTTGGTATCTTCAATCCAAGCTCTTGGATGTTGGTTTGGAATCATCAAAACTCTTGATTCAATACTAATCACTAGGTGCAATGGTTCATGACTAGTTTGATGTATTTGGAAGCAAATCAAATTTCCCATTCTCTATAAGGCTTTGGTCAGAGCAAGGGTGATGTTAGGGTGGAAATTTTATTATTTTAGCCCCAAAAATAGAATCTTCATGGTCCAAAACTTTATGAACAAGTATTGATGCAAAGAGAAACCAAGAGGAAACCAAAATGAAATTTTAAGGTTTAGTGTGAGATTTTGTGATTTGACTTAGTGAAACAGTAGCCTAATTTAGTGTTTGGTGATGCATTAGGACTTGAAGAAGCCTAAGGAAGCTAGTGGGAACATTGGAATCAAGTTGGAAAGCAAAGAAAATCAACCAAGGTAACATAGTCTATTTCTTACTTTATGTTATTGCATATTGTTTCTATGATGTAATGCCATTGCCATATTGTTGTTATGATATTATGACATTGGTTTTGGTTGTTTTATGAAAGGGTTTTAACCCTAGGATGTCTATTTTCTAAGGGGAAACCATGCCAAAATTTTTATGAAGCATTATGACTCATTATGTGCTTGAATGGGTGAAAATGTTATGATTTAAGTTCTTATGCATATATAATAATGTAATTGCATAAAATATGACTTGTTATTGAGATTCCATAATCTCACCACTCCAAACACTAAACATGCTAGGGCAAGGACATGGAAGTATTCAAGGGAAAAGCAAGAGGAATGAAGAAAATGATCAAGCATAATTTGTTGAAGGAAGTTATGGCATTCTATTAAGTAATTTTGTGTATAATTGTATATAAATGTATGAGATTGTCACTATTGGTTGACATATACCTTTAAGTCCTCTTATGATGTTATGTATGAAATTGGAACAATGATTAATGAAGTATTACGTTTGTAAGCCTTATCATGTGAGATATGGCAAGATTGTAATCAAAATGACCAATAGCAGCTTGAATAGGGGACCTTTATTCGAATCAGGGCATTCCTTTTTAGTGTTATATATGCTTTAAAACTATACAAAACAAGCTTTAAAAGATGCTAAAGAACACTTAAATTGGAAAAGTATATGATTTATAGTGAAGTTTTGGTTAAAACTAGACAGTATAGGAAAAACTGGAACTTTTACTATAGGAATTGGTCCTTTCAAAAGTCAGTATAAAATTGTGTAGATCTCTAAAATTTAGTGGTTTGCAATATGAAGATATCTATGACTTAGGTTTATATTATTGATTTGGAAGCAATTGGAGCTTATAATGAGAGATATGAAAGTTTTTCTTAAACTGTTATTGTAAAAGTAGTGTTCTGACCTTTAATAATTCCAGATAATTCTATGCCCTGTATAAGTTGAATAAATGTACAAGATAAATATTTTTAAAAAGTAAACATGTATATCTTTCAAATGACATAAAGTATACATAAATTGGCTTAGGATAGAATGATATATGAATTTTTAAATGTAAGGCCAAATTCCTAGGAAAGGGAAAAATGACCATTTGAATATTAAATTTTGTGCTAAATACTGTATGAATTGATTTGATTAAAGTCCTGTTCTATATTGTTTCCATATAGGGAATGTTTAAAGAAATTTTTAGAGACTTGAATCACCCTCATATGATTTTTTTAGACTTAGTTATGTTTTTTCAAAGTTCACTAGGGAAAAGGGACTTATCAAATGTACTGTAACTCAGAAAATTGAATTTTTCTGATTTAGTCCCTCAAGTGATTCAAGTTTGTAAAATGGTACAAGTGGACTCTAATAGGGTCTAAATCATGGGAATTATGGTCTAAAGTTAAGGTGTTACGATGTCAAGTTTAATATAATATAATTTTATGATGATGACAAATGTAGAGTAATAAGAAACAAATACATCATATTTGTCTAACATATATATTATTCCTAAAAGAAGTAAAATGTGCATTATCATGTGTTTAATTGTGTTTATACTACATATACCATGCTATGTATTAATATATCCACTATGCTCTTATATTTTATAATACAAGTTAGATATATAAATGGGACTAACTACTTGGTTTGTAAGTATAATACATTAAATATATGATTCTCCAAATAGAAAGAGTGAATGTTGGAGTAAAGAAAGGAAAATTAATATCATGTCTCACTCAAAAAAGAAGAAAAGAAAGGATGCTTAGGAATGGAAGATCAAAAGGGAGCATGCTGAGAATGAAATGACCAAGTTAAAGTAGAGCTTAACTTTTACAGATCTAACTATTAGGTATATTTTGTTTTCACTTAGGTTTTGAGGTGGTTTAGATATTTGAAATTTACTTAATCTTGTTACCATATATTTTAAATGAGTTAGGTTAAATAAATCTGATGTTAGTATGGGTGATGTGGATCAATAAAATTATATGGGGATGGTGAGGTGTATTAATGAGGTATTGCGAAAGCTTAGGTGGCTAGGGTTTGTGAGGTGGAAGGTTATGTGGATGGGTAAGGTATAGGTGGACCAATGAGCTTCGAGAGAGTTGATGATGTGGATTAGCAGTTACCATATCATTTTCCCACATCATCACCGATGAGAAGTCAATTTTACCCTCCTCTTTGCAATGACCGAAATGTCCTTCAATAATTTTCCAACCTTCAAAAATGTGAAATCAAAATGGATTATGCAGAAAAAAAATTAATCAAGTAATTAGGCTACATTAACCTTAATTAATTGAATTAATTTAATTAAACTATAATTAAGATTAATTGAGGTATGAAAATCAAGCACAAATGGGGAATAATATGCCTAAATTTTTGGAAGAAAATTATTTTTCTAGTCAAATGACCTTTTTTGTCCATATGTGAATCAACTTAAATCCTTTTTCTAATCACATCTTTAAACTCAATGACCCACTATCAAAACATTAATTACATGAGATTAAGTGCATAATAATCATATGATGTGACCTAATCCAAAATCATTAAGGTAAAATCCATGTGGGTCTCCATGTGATGGTATTTTGGGAAAGTGACAAATAGTAGAATTAGTACTAAAAATGGGTTTAAGATGAACTAAAAAAATAATATAGGGTGTTAGGAATGATTAAACGAATAAAGGAATGAACAATCTTCAGTAGAAATTCACTATAATTAACCCTAAAATACTTAATTAATGACTCGGTAAGACTTGATTAGGCACAAAATCCCAGTAAAATGCATGTATTAAGCAAGATAGAAAGAATTAAGCCTCAAACTTTTAGGATCACAGATTTATTGTAAAATGAACATACTTGTAAAGAATTAATTCCAAAATTCATCAAATCCAAAATTTGGCTAAAGTCATGAAAGTTGTCTAAAAATCCCAAATTAGTCAAAATTAACTATTAAAATCACTAAGTATGAGAGATATAAATAGTGCTAATATATGGGTTATAAGGGACTCATGCTTATTGCATGACGATTTAGCATCTTCAATGGCAATGAAGGTTAAAAAAGTTGAGGAGAAAATAGAGGCTTTGGTGTATGAGCAAGAACACCATAATAAAGCTATCTTCATTTGGTCATCACTTGGGTCTCTTGAATTGAATTCTGAAGCTTGATAACTTTTTTCTGTTGAACTTATTTTACATTTGTGAACCCTTGTGAACTTTTCTATTTTTTTGTTGAATTTCTAGCTAAACTTGTGGTCATTTTTTAGTGTTTTTAATATTCTCAATCTGTGAAGAATTCCCACATCTTATTTTTTGAGATATTTTCCTTTGATTCTCCATCAATATGGCTCACCATCCGAGATAGACATTATTTGTTCTTGAGTTGAAATTAGTGCACCTTGAATGGTCCTTCCTAATTTGGGGACCACTTATTATGTTCTCAGTCCTTAGTACCCAAGGGTAAGATTGCTTTCTACACAAGACCCCTTCCTAGAATTTTCTAGTCCTTAACTTTTTTTTGTTATAACTCCTTGTAATCTTATTCCTTTGCACCATTATTCCATTGTATGCCTGTATCTTTGCATCATCCAAATATTATAGTTTTATTGCCATTGCCTTAGTGTATCCTTTAGGCTATTTGGCTATTCAAATGGTTAGCACCACTAGCACTATGGGCAAAATTGTATCATGTCCATGGATTTGATAAGCCCATAGTGTTCCTGAGAACATTTTGTGCCATTTCCATTGGTTATCTAGTATCTTTTCTAAAATTTTGATAAGGATTTATTAGGAGTGCTGACTTCCCTAGAGGGGGTGAATTGGGAAGTATGAAATTTTTCTGCAAAAGTACAAGTATAATAGTTAAAGCAAAAATTTGTAGAAAGATAGAATATAATGAAAATTAAGTATAGAAGATAAGGGAAGAGAAAAACTCAATGATTTATCTGGGTTTGATCTAATCCACTTGACCTAGATCTAGTCCTCAAGCCACCTCTTGAGATTTTTCACTATCTGTAAGAATTCAGTGGACTCCATACAATGCTATAGTCTAACTCTTGTACTATGTTCTAAGAACACAAAAAATCTATAACACCTTGATTTAGGACCATTTTTTCATGTATTAGACCTCATTAGAGTCTAATTATACTTACTTAGAAGCTTGAATCACATAAAATTTAAAAATAGAATTTTTCATTTTCATGGTACTATTCATTTGAGAAATTCCTTTTTTCCCGATGAATTTTGAAAAATCATAACTAATTCCATAAAAATCATATCCAAGTTATTCTAGTATTTAAAAATAGCTCAAAATGTTGTCTACATGGGAAAAATATAAAACAATGCAATGACTTGGCCAATTGGTATAATAAATTTTGTGAAGTTTCATTGTTCATATGATTAATTTCAGGAAATCCAGTTTTTTAGGCTAAATTTAAAAATTCACTATAATTCATATACATATCCAAATTGAGTGATATCTAGTCCATTTAAAATCCATTTTTGTCTACTTTTTAACCATATATAACATTTACACTTTACATCACAAAACATCTAAACAGTGGTAGGTTCACTCTGTAGTGTTGAGAATGACCAATTACATCCTAATGCTTTACCAAACAAAAGTAAAATATCTACATGGCCATAATTCATCCTCATATCATGCCATACACTCACTAAGAGCTAAAGGAATATAAAAGCTTGAAGAAAATGATTCAACATCATTTTTACAAATTTACGCAAAAGTTCAAAGCTCATAGCCATTGCAAGCATTAACAAATTATACACCAAGTTCTTTCTCCTTTCCTTTCTCTTCCTTGGAAGCCTTGCCATGATTGCTTCCTAAACATGATTAGTAGGTGGGAGGATGAGATTTAAAGAATTTCAGTAACTAATACCCAAATATGCCATTATATTTTCACATTGAGCATGAAAACATCAAGAAAACATATTTCATCATATTAGCATATTGAAGTCATATAATTTCATTTAGAAAAATGGATGTCTCTGGGTCTCAATACCCTTGAATCAACTCATCCAATAACATTAAACCATCACAAAATAACATTATACTCATTTGACAAAGCATCAATCACATTGAAAGTAAGTATGATAATACATTGCAAGTAAGAGAAATTAACTACCTTTGAGTGTTCCTTAGGTTCCCACACTTGGTGCACCACTTCTTGGGCCTTCCAACAGTTCCTTGAATCTAGCCATATCATTATTCAAGAACTTTAACCACTGGTTTCAAGAGTAACATAATACTATACACAT
This sequence comes from Adenanthera pavonina, assembly GCA_026686845.1. Classification (NCBI taxonomy): domain Eukaryota; kingdom Viridiplantae; phylum Streptophyta; class Magnoliopsida; order Fabales; family Fabaceae; genus Adenanthera; species Adenanthera pavonina. Next base: position 20,323,685 of record JAIVEN010000022.1, on the reverse strand, counting down.
AAAATCTAAAATTCTCACTTTGTTTTCCTTTGAGATTTTCTTGAAACCAACACTTGTACTCGACTAATTTGGACTCAGGAAATCCATTTTTGGGGTCAAAAACATGAAATTTCAACTCTAAAAATAAATCTATTCTGGCCAAAATTAAGGGAAAATGTAAGAAAATTGCTATGCTTCTTTATACATCAAACTACTTATATATTCATGCTTTAAATGAGTATTCTAGCATTTCCCCTATGTTTAATGGTTGGAAAACTCATTTCCTTCCTAAATCTTAGTTTGGCCGAAACCCTAAGAGAGTGAGGAAGAAATTCTACTCCATGAACCATGCTTTAAACCTTACAAATAACAAGTTTGAAGTAGAAAAGCAACTTACCAAAGGTTGAACTTTCAATTCCCTTGAGTTTCCTCTTCTTCTTTCTCTCTTTTCTCTCTTCTCTCCTTGCATTTTTTCTTTTTTGTATTGCTGCTATAATGCTTGTGTAGAATAGTTAAGAGGGTGATTAAGTGGTTTAATTCCCTTGCTAATCATGGTTAGTACATTAACCGAACTAAAGTTACTTTTATGCCAAAAATGAACTACTTCTTGAGGAAGTTTTTATCAAAAATCCTTGCTGCCCAAACTTCCTAAAATAACTCCTGGGGAGAGCTATTTGAGTGTCTCATATTGCTCAATTTTTCCTAGTCCAGATATATCTTGAATCGAGTAATTTTTAACTATATTGATAAAACTGGTTTTTATAGTAAATTAGCATTTTTGGGTTATAGGACTATTCCAAATTTATTTTTATATTTTCGTAGTTATCTTGTCCCAAATGGTATCTATGTGAGACCCATATCCTGTTTCAGTTATCTTTTAACTATCCATGGGGCCCATAATCCACTTTATCAGTTTAAAGTTACTTTTAGACATTTGGCACTAATTATTTCTTTATCCTTGAATATTAACCATCAGTACCATATACCATTGGACTTCCTAATTGAGGGTTTCATTTTGACAGTAATTTTGCATATTTATGAAAATCTCCTTGACTCAAGGTTAATTATAATTTTTGAAATTTTTGGGTCATTAGGTGTAATTTTCCCCAAAGATATTTCTATTCTCATTTCCCGTTATTTTTATATATGTAGGGACTTGAATGTCATTTTTATAATTTTTTAAGGATAAAAATATAATTTCTCATTTTTCTATCCAATTGGAAAAATGGACCTCTTTACCTTATTTCATGCAAAATAGTATTTGTCCATTTTTGCGAGTTTCTTGTACATTTCATATTATCATTCATTATTTCCTTTTTCATTAATTAGTATCCAGTGAAATTTTAGGTTATTACAAAATCTCACTCAACACTCTCATAAGTGTTTCCCTTAATTACTTTGTGAATCCCCTCACAGAGAATCTTTCTTTCAGATGAAGAATAGACTTTTACAGAAATGGAAACTCTCTTCAATAAAGTAGATATGAAAGTTGAAGAGTAATAAATGAGGTGTGTAAGTGAAAATGCTTTGACTTAGAAATTTAGCAGAGTTTTTGCAATCTTAGACTTAAATTCGTTATTCACAACTTCAAATGAAGTTCTATTTATAGATTTGTGGCTTAACTAGTCGTAGACACTAGGTTTGGCCAAGTTGGATGGAATGGAAGGTTCATGTTACTAGGTATACTGAGGTTAGGTTAGCTGTGGTTCAGGTTGGATGGTTGGAGCAGTCTCAGAGGTAGTTTCTTGTTGTTATGACTCTCCCCCATCATAGAATAGATATTCAGATTTGCCGATCCCCTTTCCAATCCATCTGCCCTATTTTCTTTCGATGCTCATTCTTATTAGCCCTTCTTCTTTAAATTCCTCAGTAGGCTTTTCCTTGCCTTTCTCCAAGTGTTGGATTTTGGTATATTTGAGGAGTTTACTGATGATTGAGGCATAGGGTAGGGTTGAATTTTTTCTTTGATCTTTTGCCTTAATCATCCTCTGAAAGATATGTTTCCTGAGTTAATTTCCTTTCTTCATATCAAGGTGGCCATTACAAGAGCTTCAGCCTTTATGATTAAATTGAAGCTTTCTCCCTTGATGAAAATGATCCTAGATACTATGTAGTGTATGACCCTTACTTGAGCACTAAGGTCTGAAGGCTTTACATGCTTTAGCTGAGGCCTATTCACTCGTCTTCTGAAGAGTGCATCCAGAATTATACTTTCCTTGTAATTTAGATATTCTCCATCTTTTTCATTTGCTTCATAATCTTCATCCATAGAATTTGTGGAAGAAATATCAATTTTAAATCCATCATATCCAGGAATTTCCAAAATGTTATTGAGGCTTTCATCTATCAGCCACAGATTCTTGGACCTGAGAGTTACTTGGTACTTCTTCCTCTTGCCATTCAACTTTACCAAGGCATACCAAGTTTGGATTACTTCATTGTCTTATCTTTCTTTTACCTCTAGAAGTTTTTTGTAATTTCTCATCTAGAATCCAGCATCAAAATTATTTAAAACGAAAAATTTCTTTAGGTTTGTACAATGAGGATTGATTACCTTCTTTGCAACAAACTTTGTAGTAAATTCCTTCAGAATTTCCTCAGAACTGCAAAGAGGTCCAGTAGTCATCTGGAGTTCTACAGACTATGTGCTTGATGTAGAAGCAGTAGGTGTAGGTTTCTTTGATTCTACCTTGGATGGTGTTTTCTACTTCTTTGAGGGTGTTCCGTTACTAGATTCGACCTTCCTTTTCCTTTGATGCGTACTAGGATTTTGTTGAGCATTTAGGCTTGTTTTGTTCCTTTCCAATGTTTGTGTTCTTTACTATGACCATTTTCACAGGACAGGTTTTTTGTGGAATGCTTCACACGTGTTTGTAGGGTTTGATTTGGAGTTTAATCAGTGGAAAAAGATGTTTTATTGAAGGAATTTGAGAATGGTTGAGAGAGAACAGGAATAGAACTGGTTGAAATGTGAATAGGGTTGCGTCTGCTCTGCATTTGTCACTCTGAGTCTCTTTTGTAACTACTTGATAGACAAATTTCGGAGGACAAAATTTGAATTTCGGATGAGTACATTCCTCAAAGCATAGAGAAGCGGTCTTGACAGAAGAATTTTCAACCTTAAATTTCATCTATCATAGACTTACTTTTCAGACAATATCTTAACATTTGTATTTCAGCCTTGAAATACAACTTTGAGAGGCTCAAACACAAACATAAGCTTTAATAGATGAACTTTGTGTCTACAAAGTTCAAATTTCAAAGTCTTAACATAGTATTCCATCATATGATGTTTAACAGATAAATGTTGGAATTCAAACTTCATATATTATGACTTTGTGAAAAAGTGTTTGAAATGTGAATATTGAATTATCAAACTTCGAATGTTGTACACACGCAACCATAGTAGCTACATATATCAATAGTTAAAATTTGAATTTTAAGAAATCAACAGATGAATTTCAAGTAGGCTAAAACACATGTATAGCACATAAAGTAGTGAAATTTGACAGTTAAATGGCCAAGATTTGAATTTCAAACAAGCCAAGGCACATAATAAGGTAGATAAGTTATGAAAGTTCATCTATTTACATTCAAAATGTGATTGTTGAAGAATAGACCTTACAGATAGATGCTGAAAATTCAAATTTCCATTTTTCTTCAACAAATGTTGCTTTTCTAGGTGTGAGATACTCCATCTTTTGAATTCTTATCATATAAGCTTGTAAGGAGCACCTATAAAAACAAAAGGAATATCTTTTTCTTTCTTTGATACTCTTTCTTATTAGGGTTTACTAATGGTCAGTTTAACCATTTTAAAGTATATATAGGACTAGAGTTCAATATTACCCAAATATATAATATAATAATTGAATAGGGTAAGTGTCAGAGGTTACCAATGATTATCTCCTTGTTATTTTGCCTTGTATATAGTATAATATTGCTTATGTCTCCTTTTTGCGTATAGATCATTGCCTCTTAAGCTTATGCTCTTTCTTTTCTCAAGTTAAGTAATTTGGTTTCCATTGGAGTTGCTTCCTTGGGATAAGTGAGAGGATTGCTCCCAATACTTCTCCTTGTGATTTGCAATCACTACTTTAGAGTATTGAGAGACTATCTTTTTTAGCATCCTCTTTCTTGCACCAATATGTTCTTTCTTCTTGGATTTATTTCGCACACATAAAACACTAGAAGAATATTTTAGTACCCATTTGTTTTTGGGTCCAGGAGGGTTAGTGGTATTCTTTGAAACTCATTTCATGCCTTTGTATAAACCATTTCTCCTAATATTGCACAGATGAGCTATATGCCCCTTTTTACCGTAATATGTGCATGATGGCGAGCTAGACATTACAATAGGAATAATTAGTTTCAAACATCATTTATTTTTCTCCTTGGACTCACTCATATAACTAGCACCCAACTTGTCAAACATAGTTTTGTTTGCCAAGTGAAATATTCAACTTATCTTTGCCTTAGGCGAAACTAGCTATGACCTTAGTTTAACTCCTCTTTTTCTTTACTTAACCTTTCGCATGAATCACAAGAGGAAGCATGTGTATGGGTTTCACAGATATTTTCAAACCAACTATTTTCTTTTTAAGTGATTTCTTTTAATCATTTTCCAATTCTAATTTGTTTTCTAAGGAAGTCATTTTCTTTTTACTGTGTGCAAGTGCTTTTACTAATCTAATTAGTTCATCATGCATTTAACGGTCAACTGTTTTAGGTTGTCCTCTTCATCATCACTGTTGCTATCATCACTTTCATTATTAGTATCATTATCTTCTGAACTATGCAATGTAGTAGCTTTGAACATTTGTAATATCCTAAAATTTGATTAGATATAAAGTAATGAAAGAAGAAGAAATAAATGATAACATGAAATGTACAAGAAATTCGTGAAAACAGATAGACACCCTTTTGCGTGTAAAAGGATAAAGAGGTTATTTTTCTTGGTTGGACAGAAAAATAAGAAATTATGTTTTCACTCCTAAAGAATTATAAAAATGACATCTACGTCCCAAAATATATAAAATTCCCGTGTAGAATAAGTTAAAAAACCTTTGGGGAAAATTATAGCTAATGATCTAAAAGTTTCAGAAATTATAATTTAACCTCAAGTTAGGGGTAATTTTGTAAATATGTAAAATTATTGTCAAATGAAGCCCTCGATGAGAAAAGTCCAATGATATATGGCACTAAGAGTTAATGTTAAAGAATAGAGAAATAATCAGTGCCGAGTATCCAAAAGTAACAGTAAACTAATAAAGTAAACTGTGGGCCCTACCAATAGTTAAAAGGTAACTTAGACAAGATATAGGCCATACAAAGATACCATTTAGGATAGGATAATTAAGAAACTATAAAAATAAAATTGGAATAATCCTGTAGCCCAAAAATGCTAATTTATTATAAAAAGCGATTTTATTAGTATGATTAAAAATTACCCAGTTCAAGACATATCAGAACTAGGAAAAATTCAGTAAACTGGACACTCAAAGCTCTCTCATTGGGAGTGACAAATTGGCAGCTTGACTTTTTGGAGAAAACTTCTCCAAGAAGTAGTCATTTTTTGTTAAAAAAAGTAAGCATGGTTACTTTTGCTAATTAACCATGATTAGTCATATCATTAACCACCTAATTAAGTCATCTAATTACCTTCTTTCTTCTACACTTTCACGAGAGAACCAGCAGCAAAAGAAGAGAGAAAAACCACAAGAAAGAAGAGAGAAAGAGAGGAAGAAGAATAAGGAACTCAAGGCAAAAATTGAAAGCTCAAGTGGTAAGTTGTCTTTCATCACTTCAAGCTTTCTATCCATGGTATTTAAAGCATGGTTCATGGAGTAGATTTTCTTCCTCTTCCTCTTAGGGTTTCATCCATGGCATGATTTAGCAAGAAATGGAGTTTTCCAACCATAAATCGTAGGGGAAATAATAGAATGTTCATTTAAAGCTTGAATATGCAAGTAGTATGTTGTATAACAAAGTGTAGCAATTTTTCTTGAATTTTCTAAATTTTTTACGATCAACTATTCACACTTGGGGTTGGAATTTCATAAATTGGACCTCAAAAATGGGTTCCCCATGGTCCAAAACCTTAGGAACAAGTGTTGATTTCATGAAAAAGCTTAAGATTAAGAAAGTGAAAATTTAGGGTTTTGAAGCTTAATTTGAAATGAACAGTAACCATACCTAGAGGTGGAATTTGGTGATTCTGAGGCCATATTTGGATTCCTCACAAAAAATTACATGGAATAGAGGTATAATTCATCATTTTGAGCTACGAATGAATTTTTGGTGAATTTTTGAAGAATTAGAGTTTCATGAACACTTTTTGAAGAAAGTTATGGAACCATTAGCTTGAGTAATTGTTTGATAATATATTTAGGTTTGAGGAAGCCTAAGATAGCTTGGAGAAGTGTTGGAAGGCCTAAGAAGTATTGGACAAAGTGTGGGAAGCAAGGAAGTACTATAAGGTAGATAATTCTCTTTACTAACATTACATTGTCATTATTGTTTCTTTGATATTTGACACTATGGCATATGTATAAAAAGTTTAGTTGTGATGTTTCTATGTAGTTGGCTAAGTTGTATGAGGGGTTTGGAGCCTCGAGATGTCCATTTTACAAAATAAAACTCTACTGAAATTTTTATAAAATGTATATGTTTCCAATGTGCCTATGTGATGAACTATGTTTTCTTGAGGTTTTCATGCTTAATGTGATGATATGATGGCATGTATGGGATTTATCTACTAAGATTATTTGAATCTCACCCTCCCACATATTAATCATGATTAGGTAGCAACAATGCAAGACCTCCAAGGAGGAGAAGGGAAAGGAGAAAGAATTTGATATTTAATTTGAGGGTGATTGCATTGGCCATGTGATTTGACCTCTTATGTAAATTTGTAAAGATGAGGTTAAACATGTTTCACCAAGTTTTATGTTCCTTTAAGTCCTAGCTAATGTATGGCATGATTTGGAGATGATATATGACCATGTAAAAATTTATAGCTTTTGTTTGGCAATGTATTAGGATACAAATGGTCATTCTGACCACTACTGAATGAATGTGCTACTGTTTATGCTTTTTGAAGTATAAATATGAATGTTGTATATGCTTAAGAACTAGACATAAATAGCTTTCATATGGTCCAAAGATCACTCAATTTGGATGAGTGTACAATTTATATTGAATTTTCAAATTTAGCCTAGAAAACTGGAATTTCTGAAATTGACCATATGAACAGTAGAATTCATGAAATTTTCTGTTAAATTCGCCAAGTAATTGCTCTAATTTATACTTTTTCCATATAGGAATTCTTTTAGGCTATCCATAAAGACTTGAATCACTTAAATATGATTTTTATTGAATTAGTTATGATTTTCCAAATTTCAGTCGAGAAAAAGAAATTTAATTAGATGAATGGTACCCGAAATGTGGAAAATTTTATTATAACATTTTATGTAATTCAAGCTTCTAATTAAGTATAGTTGATCTCTAATGAGGCATACTACATGGGAAACGGTCCTAAATAGAGGTGTTACAACATTAGTGTCTTTTCTTTATTTTGCTAGTCCCACAGATGGTTTAGTTTTCCTTCATGTTTAGTGAGGCTTCCAAACAATGTAGTGATAGACTATTATGATGCTCCTTTTGTCTCTTCAACAATTGTCACTATTGGTTGCAATTCTTTGGGTAGAACTCTGAGTATTTTGCATATTTGTTCTCTTTGTATGTGACTCTTTACCTAAGCTACCAGATGATTGATAATGTGTGTAAAATGAATTTGCATTTCTTTGATAGGCTCACCATTTTTCATCTTGAAGGCTTCATATTTTGTTGTGAGGGAGATGAGCTTGTTTTCCTTCACTCTGTTGGTTCCTTTATGAGCAATCTACAGAGCATCCTATTTTTCCTTTGTTATGTTACAATTTGACACTTTGAAGAATTCATCTTGTAAAAGAACACTGACCAAGGAGTGTTTTAGAATGCTTCGCTTATCTTCATCATTCCACTTTGCTTATGGCTTCTCTTTGAATGTGCCATTATCCTATGTCTATATTGGCACAAAGTTACCTTTCTTTATGACAGACCAGATGTCTAGGTCTATAGATTGAAGATATATTTGCATCCTCATCTTCTAGTATCCATAGTGTTTACCATTAAAGTCTAGAGGTCTATTGATGTTGTTGCCCTATGGTAGTACATTCTCTCGAAAGCCAGCCATTTTGCTCCCGGATGATTAGATCATTTGCTTGGAGTTCAAGCTTTGATACCAATTGTATGGTTTGGCTGGTCCCTAAAGAGGGGGGTGAATTGGGTGATGCAAGATTTTCATCTTTTTGAAGTATAATCCAATTTCACCAAGAGAAACAGTAAAATAGAGATGAATAGAGAATGACAAAGGATATAGATGAAAGAATAAAATAATGGATCTGACACAAGAATTTATCTCAGTTCAGCCGAATCCACTTGGTCTACATCCAGTCCTCAAGCCACCACTTGAGATTTTCACTATATCCCTACAAGTTTGATCTAAACACTTGTAAAGTCCCAATACATCCCACAAATTTTAGTAGGCACTTGTGAAGCCTATCTCCCCACACCCTTACAAGATATGTAATTTCCCTTAGTGGTTCCCTACATTAAAATTCTACCCAAAATTTGTAGAAAAGGATGATACAGAATGAGACTCTCTTATAGAGTAGAAAATACATTGAAAGCTCACTTTAATGAGATAAGTTTAACTATGAATATTGATACAAAAAGATTTTATGTCTTGAAGTAGCATTTTGGTACAAACTCTCTTAATTCTTGTTTCCATAAGTTTAAATGAGGTTCTTGTTAGATAAGCTAGCTTCCCAAGAGGGGGGTGAATTGGGAAGATTAAAAATTTTCTGCAAAAAGTCATGAAAGTGAAGAAAGCAAAGGATGATTGTAAAACAGAGTATGAATGAATAAACAGTAAAAGTAATAGTAGGGAAGAGAAAACTCTGATATTTATCCTAGTTCAATCTCTCAACTTGACCTACGTCCAGTTCCCAAGTCACCACTTGAGATTTTCCACTATTCTGCAAGAATTCAATGGGCTTCTTGCAAATTCCTCGGTTCACAGATGATGCTCTGTTTCTAGAGCTCACACTTTCACTCTATGCACTCTCACTGAGTGCTTTCCTAATCCCTTGTGATATCCCCTCACAAGAAAATCTTTCTTCCAGATGAAAATAAGATTATTTACAATGAATAAACTCTCTTAATCAGAGTGTATATGAAAGTTAAAGTACAAATATTGAAGTGTGAGAGTAGGAGACTATGAGTAGATGATTTGGCAAAGTTTCAGTATTTACAAAGTAAAAATCGTTTCCCACATCTTCAAATGAAGTTCTATTTATAGATTTCTACCCCAACTATACATTAGAGACAAGATCTAGCCGTTAGAGACGTTACCCAATGGTTACTCTGAGAAACTATCCGTTTACCAACCGCATTTAATGCTTTTGACATTCAAATTTTAAATTTCAATTGATCAATAGATGAATTTCACAGAAATCGAAAGTTATAGCCTTTAATGTGGAACTTCTGAAGTTCGTCTGTTATGAGTCAAAATTCAAATTTTTATCTTTAGAAAATGATTGTATGTTGGAACATACGAATTTCCATGTGTAAAGTTGTTCTGTCAAGTGTGAACAGTAAATTCAATTTGTTACAGTGCCTTCGAAATTCGAAATTTAGAACCCCAAAATTCATCTGTCAGAAGCTAGTTCAATGAGGCACAATAGTTCATAAGTTCGAAATTCAAATTTTCAAAGGGCAAAGTTCGTCTGTCAGAGAGACTTCTTTTCAAACTTACTTGAAAATTCGAATTTATGAGTATTGTCATTTGTATGTCAACATATCAACACAACAGACTTACAAGCTTTGTTTCTGAAATTTGAATTTACATGTTCAAAGTTCATCTGTCAGTGGACAATTTTAAAGCGCTTTTTAAACTTGTTTTCAGATGAACTTTGATACATTTTCAAACAAATTTTTTAATTTTTATAAGTTGCATTTTGTCTGAAATTCGAATTTTCAAAAGCCAAAGTTCGTATGTTATTGAAAGCTCTTTTCAAACACGTATCAAAATTCAAATTTCTAAAGTCAAAATTCATCTGTCAGAGAAGCCTCTTTTCAGACTTGTTCATTTTCAATGTGAAATTCGAATTTCCAAAGGTAAAGTTCAAATTTTCAAAATAGCAGATCAGTGTAAACCTTTCAAGCTTCATCTGTTGGTGGGTGTTTTTCAAATATTTCATGAATTAACATAGAATTGAGGTTTTAAAACATCTTTTCACCAAATCAAAGTCTTTTACTCAAATTAAAACATTACTAAATAATCTACTTCTATTCTTTAACTGATTTCTGTAAAATTCCTTCACTTGAAACCTTTTGTACACCTTTGATATCTTTACTCCAAGCTCTTGAAGGTTGGTTTGGAATCATCAAAACACTTGATTCAACAGTTCTATTTATAGATTTGTGGCTTAACTATTTGTTAGACATAAGATCTATTAGTTTGACAAAAGTTCTTGCCATTACTCTATAAAAGAGGTGTTCAACAATTGCATTAAATGCGTTTGACATACTAAAATTCTAATTTTGAGGCTTACTAGATGAATTTCAAAGAGTTAGCATAATAGTGTTTAACGTTGAACTTCAAAAATTTGTCTGTCACAGAGTAAGATTTGAATTTTGAGTTTTCCAAAGTAAACCCTTATTAGTTCATGCAAATTTTCATATTGAAAGTGCATCTATTGAGTTTAAACCATTGTCTTAAGTTTTCACAGTGCACTTCAAAATTTGAATTTCAAAAGTTGAAATTCATCTAGTAGAGGCACATTCAACATGATACAAAAGTTTTCTCTTCAAAATTTGACTGTTAAATTGCAAAGTTTGTCTATCAAAGACATACTCTAACGAGACTCATAAGTTCTTATTTTGAAATTCACACTTTGAAGTTGAAAGTTCGTCTGTTGGAGGAGGTGACTCTAAACTTACTTTGAACTTCACAAATATTTGAATTCTGACTAATTTCATGCAAATTTTGCATATTTTCACTAACAATACTTATCAAGAAATTTGAATTTTAGAATTGAAATTTGTTTGTCAAAGATAAATCCTCTGCAACTTTGAATTTCACTGAGCAACGTTTGAATTTTGCACAAAATAAAAATAAGTCAAAAACATAAAATTCATCTGTTAGCCAATATTTCTTAGTTTTAACATAAGTTAACATCTGATTTACTTAATCTAACTTGTTTACAGCATATGGTAACAAGATTAAGTAAATTTCAAAGATTAAACCACCTCATGACCTAGTGAAAACAAAATTTACCTAACAGCTAGGTTTTCAAAAGTTGAATTCCACTATCACTTGGTCATTCTCATTCTTGGTATGCTTCCTTCTGATCTTCCATTCTTGGAGCATCTTGTCTCTTCTTCTTCTTTAAGTGAGACATAATGTTGATTTCCCTTTCTTTATTCCAATGCTCACTCTTCTTATTTGGACAATCATACACTTAATGTATTACACTTACAAACTTTGTAGTTAGTCCAATTTATATATCCAACTTATTTTATAAAACATAAGAGCACAATGGATATATCAGTACATAGTATGATATATGCATTATAAACTTAATTGAATACATACTAATGCACATTTTACTTCTTTAATGAACAATATATATGTTAGACATATATGATGCATTTGTTACTTATTACTCTACATTTGTCATCATCAAGACTTATATTATATTAAACCTAACAAAAGGTTCTCTACATGTAAAAAATATTGAACAGGCAAATACTTGATGAATTTTTACTGTAAATTCATAAAAACTTCTCTGTAGCAATGATACATTTCAAAGTTTATTGAAACTAGCCTCAAATTTGAAAATTCACCATAAATCATATATAACTCCAAATTGAGTGATCTTGGTGTCTATGGAATTCCCATTGTGTTTAGTTTACAGTTATATAAAACATTCAAACGTTAAACAACAAATAGTCTATACAGTACATGTGTTCTTTAGTTGTAGTCACAATGGCTATTTACATTCTTTAACTTTAAAAAATACATATTAATATTTACATACATAGCCACTTCTTGTCTCAACTATACATGTTTCATTACATTGGACCTAAAGGGACATAATCACATGCAAGTACAATCCCAAAATCATACACATCATTTTTGCAAGATATTCCGAACAAAAAACCAAGGAAAGCAAGTTCATTTTAATTAACAACCTCATTCTCCTTTCCTTTTGTCTCTTGGGAAGCCTTGCCATAACTTGGACCTAGAAAATTTGAACATTTGGAAAGGGTTGAGATTCAAAAAATCTCAGTAGCAACTACCATACATGCACATATATCATCATACATTGCAAACTTTAATGAAAAATGCATTTAGCTTGCATTTAAAGTCAATTATGCACAAATAATTGCTAAAAATTTGGGTAGTATCTCCCTTAAAATATGGACATTTCCATGGTCAAATATCCATCAAACAACATACCTAATCAATCCAATCCATCACAAAACATTATTTCAATCAACAAATGCATCAAGTAAGCATAATGGCAACAATAACAATATATATGCATAATAGGGTTAGTTAACTACCTTCAAGCTTTCCAATGAGATCAAGACTTTGTGGACACTTCCTTTAGCCATCTAACATTCCTTTGGATCCTATTGTATAATAAAACAATGACATTAGCCACTGATTCTGTAATCTCAACTACGAAGTGTACTTAGAAAACCTTAAAATTCCATTTGATTATTCTTTGGGAATTTCTTATACAATACACCTGATTTAACCTATTTTGGATTCAAGGAATCTATTTTTGGGGTCAAAATCATAAAATTACCTTTCCTTTTCAAATCTTAAATAGGTAGAAAATTCCATAAAAATGTAGAAAAATAACTACTTGATCAATTTGCAATCTAATATTATATTCTTGCATCTTGGGACCTATACTTTACTTTTCATGGATTGGTTTTTTTCATGGTACAACTTTTTCTCTCTAGTCAAAATTTCAGCATGAAAATAAAGGAAAAATAGCTACCAAAATACTTCAAAATTGCTAGCGAACATAAGGAAATGGTTGCAAGATAATACCTTGAAGTTTTAGGACTAAACTTGTAATTTTTCTCTTCTCCTTTTGGGTCCTTGTGTGCACGACTTCTCCCTCTCCTTTCTCACTAGTTCATCATGAAGAATGAAGAAGATGAAGGCTCAAAGTGGTTTATTATATAATAATAGTAGGTAATTAACTTTTATAATTTTTATCTTTGACTTTTTGGCTTTTCTTTTTGTAAAAGCTTTTTAAAAAATTCCCTTTGTGTCCTAATATGAATCCAGCATGCTTCACCTTCTTTTTTTTTTTTGCCAAAAATTGCTTTATAATTTTTACTAGACCAAAATACCTTATACCGATTACATTTACTTGTACCGATTGAGTATTTTTACCAAAATTGTAATTAAATTGGTACAGAATATCCAACAATTATTTTTAATCCAAATTCATTATCTTCACCCAAAATATATTTTAGCAAGGACAATAATTTTTCTTTAATTAATATTACTTTTTCCTGTAGTCTAAACTAACTTTTATCAAGTAAAATATTAATATTAAACCATAATTACTTAGTAAATATTATTTTGATCTTAATAAATTAAATATTATATTCCATTGGGCTTAGCTCGTTGAGAGCTTCATTTTGACTATAATTTTTCATATTTATAAAAATGCCCTTAACTAGGGTAAATTTGTAATTTTTGAAACTTTCAAGTCATTAGGTGTAATTTTTCCCAAACTTTTATTAGATATGTTGGCGTCACAAGAAGGGGTGAATTGGGAAGATTAAAATTTTCTGTAAAAGTATAAAAGAGCAGTGAAAACAAAAGTGACAGTAAAACAAATTATAAAATATATCCAAGTAAAAAACAAGATAAGGGAAGAGAAGACACAAATATTTATCTTGGTTCGGTCTCTTTCTCTTGACCTACGTCCAGTCCTTAAGTTTCCGCTTGAGATTTTCCAATATCTTGCAAGAATTCGGTGGGCTTCTTGTAATGCTTCAATACAACTTGATGCTCTATTTCAAGAGCTTATAATCTCACTCTTTGCACTCTAACTAAGTGCTTCTCAAATTCCTTGTGAAATCCTCTCACAAGAAAATTTTTCTTCCAGAGGAAGATAAGATTTATTACAGCAAATCAACTCTCTAATTTAGAGTGTATATGACAGTTGAAGTACAAGATAGGAAGTGTGAGAGAGTAGAAGGTTTTGACTAAAGAATTTTACAGAGTTTCAGTATATACAATGTATAATTGTTACCCATAGTTTCAAATAAAGTTCTATTTATAGATTTATGTCTTAACTATTCGTTAGAGATAAGATCTGTAAAACTATCCATTAACTAACCACATTTAATGCATTTGACATCCAAAGTTTGAATTTTCGGGAGTTTATAGATGAATTTTATAGAGACTGTAAGCTAAAGACTTTAACGTTGAACTTTGAAGTTCGTCCATTCTAAAGCAAAATTCGAATTTTTATTTTTGATAAATATTTCTATGTTGGAACATACAAACTTTTAAGTTTAACGTATTTCTCATAAGTGCGAATAGTTGTTCTATATTACTACAGTGCCTTCGAAGTTTGAATTTTGATGCCCAAAATTTGACTGTCAGTGAGCAACTCAATATGGTACAAAAGTTCTTCTTTTCAAAATTTGAATATTTAAATACCAAAGTTCGTCTGTCCGAGAGATTTCTTATCAGACTTAATTCAAAGTTTGAATTTCTGAAGACTGAAGTTCGTCTGTTAGAAGTACATTTGAACAGACTTACAAACTATCTTTCCAAAGTTTGAATTTTTAGAATCAAAGTTTGTCTGTCAAAGGACTAACTTGGAACTCTTTTCAAACTTTACTTTCAAATGAACTTTGGCATATCTTTAGATGAATTTTCCATTTTTCATAGTTATTGTTTTACCCAAAATTCAAATTTTGAAAGATGAAGTTCATCTGTTAGAGGGACATGTTTTCAGACTAACATTTTTTTTCAATCTGAAGTTTGAATTTCATATATCAAAATTCAAATTTTCAAACTAACATTTCAAGTTTAACACTTCAAAATTCATCTGATAGTGGGTATTTTTCAAATACTTCATGAGTTATTGTAAAAACATATTTTTAAAACATTTTTGGTGCAAGATTAAAGCATTTTACTTATGTGAATATAATAAGAAATCTTACATCTAATCTTAAACTGTTTTTTCTTAGATTTCTTTACTTGAGATCTTTTGTACACCTTTGATATCTTACTTCTAATCTTAAAATACTTGATTCAACAACTTTTATTTCACTTCTTTTCCTGTTGATTTCCTTCTCACACTCATAGGGACTAAAATGAAACAAAATCTTATTTCTAGGGGCTAAGTCATATTATCCCATAGTTGTCAGACCTTTGCAAAGAATTTTTCTTTCTTAGGGCAAACTATAATTTTCTCCTTTTCAGTTCTAATCCAGAAAACTATGCTTTTTGCCCATATTTGCTTTTTTTGTCTTTCTCTTTTTTCTGAGATTTTAGGCATGTTTTTAGATATAATCATTTTTAATCATTTTACACTATCTAATATCCAATAAAATTTAGGATATTACACAAGTGAAAGTAAAGCTTAATTTTTGAAGACCTAGCTATTAGATATATTTTGTTTTCACTTAGGTCATGAGGTGGTTTAATCTTTAAAATTTACTTAATCTTGTGACCATATGTCTTAAATGAGTTAGAATAAGTAAATCTAAATGTTAACGTGAGTTTAAGCTTGTTAGATTTGAGCATTCTAGGCTAACAACCAAATTTTACTTATGATTCGTGTTTATTTTGTGCAAAATTCACACTTTGCTTAGCAAAGTTTGAACTTATAGAATTTTCATCTTTGGTAAATAAACTTTAAGTTTAAAGTTTGAATTTCGAACTGAGCATAGTAAGTGAAAGTGTACAAAATTCTCATGAAACTTAACTAAAGTTCTACTGTTGGTGGAGTTTCAAATTTGATGGCTTTGATAGATGAACTTTGAACTTCAAAGTGAGAACTTTTGTGTCTTGTTGGAACAAACTTCTGACAAATGAATTTCAATCTCTGAAGTTGAAATTTTGAGTGCATTATGAAATTTTAAAGCAACTGTTAAAATCCAATAGAAGTACTTCCAACATGAAAGTTCAAATGTTCAAGTTTCGAGCTAACTTTGAAATTCTTATCATAGGTCGAAGTTCAAACTTTGCCTATTGAAATTCAAACTTCAAGGTTCAACGTTAAATACATGTTGACTTTGCGAAGTTCGTCTGTTGAGTCCCAAAGTTCAACTTTCATGTGTTAGACGCATTTAATGTAGTTGTTGAAAGACTCTTTTTGCAAAGTAATGGCTAGAATTTATGTCTAACAGATAGATTATGTGTCTAATGGCTAATTTAGCTAGAAATCTATATATAGAACCTTATTCAAAGCTTTGGGTAGCAATGTTAAGTACTTATATGCCAAAATACTGCTATAATGGATAAAATCTTTTTGTGTTAATATTCAAAGTTAAAACCACCTCATTAAAGTGAATTTCAATGTATTATCTACTCTTAAAGAGAGTTTCTAATATGTAATTTTTCTTGCTACACTTTTCTGAGTAGAATTTTAGTGTGGGGAAACACTAAGCGGAATCACACATCTTGTAAGTGTTTAGGGAGAGTGGTTTCTTATGTGCCTGGTAAAACTTATGGGATGTCTTGAGGCTTCATAGGTGCCCAGATCAAACCTGAGGGACATAGTGAAAAATCTCAATTGGTGGTTTGAGAACTGGTTATAGGCCAAGTGATTGAGCTGAACCAGTATAATCTCTGTGTGTTGCTCTTCATCTTTTCACTTCATTTTCTTCACTTAATACTCTCTGTTCATCTCTGTTCCATTGCATATCTAGGTGAAATTGGGTTGTTCATAAAAAATGGTGAAAATCTTGTATTACCAAATTCACCTCCTCTTGGATAATCGGCTAATCTAACACAATAATCTAAGGGTTCAAAAAATGATATAGTGTTTTAACACACTTAAATTTGGATAATAATTTGGGAGCTTGAAAAGAAGGGAAAATAATTAAGATTAGAATTTTAATTGATTTTATTCTTCCAAAACTAATTAATATTTAAAAATATTTAGAATTCATAAGATTGTGAAAATCTCATTACCTGAGGGAAATCTTTAAATAGGAGAATATGAGTAGAATTGGTAAATAAATAAATAAATAAGAGGAAAAAAGGAAAAAAGAAGAAGAACATATTAAATGCATGCAAATGTTGGGGAAGAAAAGATAAGAAAGGAAAGGAAGAAGGGAAGAAAAGAGGAGAAAGGAAGAAGGAAAAGAGGAGATCGGGTGACCATATTGGGAGAGACATTGGATCTGGCAGGACAACTGTTAATGCTAGTAGAGGAACTTTTTTGTTTGCTGGTGGTCAGAGTTAAGGTGTAAGTCATTCTCTTCCTCTTTCTTCTTCTCATTTCATATGTAGGGTACATTTTCTGAATGTGCTTCATATTTTTGTTCCTTAGGAGCTTAACAAAATAGGTTGGGGGTTTATGTCTTGAATCTTGATTTAAAGCTTTAGGATGTAATGAACAGGCTTGAATGATGGGGTTTTCAAGTCTAATGTTATATTGTATGTGTAACATCTTATTTTTAACCTCATTTTCCATGAATTAGACTCCTTTTAAGTCTGATTATACTTGATCCTAAGCTTGAATCACATGAGAATGAAAATCAGAATTTTCAAAATTTTTGGTTACTGTTTATATGGTAGTTTTCACTTTACCGACTAAACTTTGAAAATTTATAACTAATTCTAGAAAAATTATTTCACAGTGATTAAAGTCTCTAAAAATAGACAAAACCTTATATACATGGGAAAAATATGAAAAAGAGCATTCTATTGACCAATTTATACAGTTTATTTCTCAAACATTTACTATATATTTGGTCATTTTCTCTTCCCCAGGATTTTGGTCTTATATTGAAAAATTCATATCTCATTATATCCTAAGCCAAATTATACATTGTTTATGTCATTGGAAAGCCCTATTAGTATACTTTCTATAAAAAGTTTTTTTGTACATTTATTCAGCTTGTGTGGGGCATAACATTAACCTAAATCATAAAAGGTCAGAATTCCACCTTTGCTGGAACAGTTTTGGGAAAACCTCCATATATCCTATCATATAGCTTCAATTACCTCCAAATCAGTGATATATGAAACTTCAAACATAGAAATTTCCATAAATGAAAACCACTTAATTTTTGGAGCTCTGCACGATTTATATCATCTTTTTAATTTTCCAGTACTTAACTTTTAGTTTCCAGTTTTCCCAATCTTTCTCTGTTCTGAACCCTAACTTTGAAAACTCACTATAATTCATACATTTATCCAATTTAAGTGTTCTTTAGCTCTAAGAAAATCTTGTTCCATCTAGTTTAAGAGAATTTATAACATTTATATAGGATGCTCTGTTTTGAATAGAGTTCCCTTGCTTAAATCAATACTGGTCATCTTAAACAAACTTATGCCATAGCTTACATAATAAGCTTCACAATACATTTTCATTTACATTTATTGCTCCAATTTCATGCATAATATCATAGAGGACTTAAAAGAATGTATTCAGGGCATCATATAGGATTTACCCCTTTCATACAAACTTATACAAATTCCCAAAACATAACATTAAGACTTGCATAATAATATCATTCATCATTCTCTTCCTCTTTTTCCTTTAGCTCTTCTTGTGTTCCTTGCATTGATTAGCCCTAAACATGGTAAGCATTTGAAAGGGATGAGATTCAAAGAATCTCAGTAGTTACCACTAATCAAGCAAATATATAATCATATAATGCAAGCACACTTCATCAAGTCATCATTCAAATATTTAGAATCATTTATGCTTAAACATTTTATTAAAAATTGGACAGAGTTTCCCCTTATATTTTGGACATCCCGGGGTCACAAAACCCCTCAAATAACTCATCCAATATCAACAAATCATCACATAACATCATTGCAAATATTTGGTATACCATTAAAACCATTGCAACTATATAACCTTATAATGCAAGATTAGGTTAGTCAACTACCTTTTAGCTTTTCAATCCTTTCCAAACTTTGCACACCTTTCTTTTGAACTTCTAACACTTCTTTGAGTCCTATAATATCACAAAATGAGGCCATTAGCCACCAATTACACAACCTCATTTACAAAGTGTGCATATTTGGACTAAAATTTTCACTTTACTTTCCTTTGAGCTTTTCTTGTACAACATACTTGTATCTACCTATTTTGGACCCAAGAAATCCATTTTTGGGGTCAAAATCATGAAATTCCCTTTCCTTTTCAAACCCTAAATAGGCAGAAAATTTGAGAAATTTGTAGAAAAATATCCACCGGATTAATTTGCAATCTAATGTCATATCCTTGCATCTTGAAGCATTTCTATGGTTTGATTTCATCATTGCTCAACTTTCTCTCTCTTGGGTCACCATGGCTGAACCTTAAAGTGAGAGAAAAGAGGAAAATATTCCATGGAAATACTCTTAAACACCAAAGTGCACAAGCTAGTAGCCATAGAACTTTACCTTGAACACTTGAGATCTTGGCCTTGCTTCTTGCTCTTCCTCTTCTCAATTTCTGTTTCATGCTCTCTCTCTCCCTCTAACCCTTTGTTTTAGACGTGGATTATGTGAAGAAGAAGGCTTAACCAAGCCTTAAGAGGAAAGATATCAAATGCCAAAATAAATCATAGTTAATTTTAACTAAAACTTGGTTAACCTTTATAAAGCTTTTAAGAAAATTCCTCCCATGTCCCAAACTACTGATCATACGTAGCTCACTTCCTTTTTTGGCCAAAAATTGCATCATAAACTTTAATGAACTAAAATACCTTTTGCCAATTAAATTTACCCGTACCGATCAAGTATTTTTGTCAAAATTATCATTAAATTGGTACAAGATTATCCAATAATTACTTTTGGTCCAAAATATTATCTTGACCTAAAATATATTTTAGCAAGGTCTAATCATTGTCCTTGAATCAATACTGTCTTTTCCTGCAGTCTAAAATGACTTTTATCGGGTAAAATATTAATATTAAACCCTAATTACCCAATAAATATTATTTCTATCTCAATAGATTCCTTGCTATATTCCATTGGGTCTAACTTATTGAGAGATTCATTTTGACTATAATTTTTCATATTTACAAAAATACCCTTGACTCGGGGCTAATTTATAATTCTTGAAACTTTCAGGTCATTTTTCATAATTTTCCCCAAAATCTTTCTCCTTCCCCTTCTACGTTGAAGACATTCTTAAGGGGCTAAATTGAAAAGATTCTTAATTCTTGGGATCAAAATATAGTTTTCTCATTTTTCCATTTGATCTGGAAAAATGATTTCTTTGCCTTTCTTCACGCTTAACGGTGTCTCTCAGTTTTTTCCAATTACTTATACATTTTATGATATCAATATTTTTTTTCCTTGGGTTTAAATGCAATATTCGTATTTTTCTTCTAATCTGAGAAATGACCGTTTTGCCCTTAAATCGGGTCAAAAATGTAATCATTCATTCTTTTAGGCACTTTCTGTAATTTTACCCAAAGACCAATTTTTTATTATTTCCTTTTTACTATTCACAATAACTTTCAAATTGGTATATCTCTCAACCTAGACCTCTCGGGTATGCAATACTTATGCCATTGCGTTCAGCTTGGAGCGAGCTTTCATTCAAGTGGTATATTGCATATTTTCCGAGGTAAGTTCTCGAATTAATTTCTACTAAGCACCTTATGAAAAATGAATTACAATTATGGACCAAACATAACTTCTTCAGAAAATTAGATGAGAAATTAATTCCTTCTAAAGTCCAATTCTATATAGCCTTTTCGTCTCACCTCGTTTCTCATCTTTTATTCATTTTATAACATCCCATAAAAATAGAGATATTCCAGTATGGATTGGAAGGAACCCTAAAAAGAAATGGGGTAGATTTGGAAACTTATTTGTCTAGGCCATTGGGTTTTATTATATACATCTATAGGTTGCTAAAAATTAGCATACCAAATGTTGGAGAAGTTGAAATTGAATTGCTATATAAATGGTTACCTGGGAAATGTAACTCAAAATGTGTTATGAGGAGTGGTACTCAAAAGATGAATGATATAAATCTAAAAATTTGCATGATTAGGGCCAAGGGGCTTCATATTATATATCATGGGATTGCTAAAAATGAGTATATCATGTTTGATGGGATTTGAATTTAGTTTACTATATAAATAGTTCACTTGAAGATGCAACTTAAAGTGTGTTTTGACAAATAGTTATGTTATTGTTATAGATAAATGCCTACTTTGAAGCTTAGGCTTGGAGACTTTGATTTGATGGATTGGAATTAATATCAATTCCTTAACCTGGAGGGTGCATCTAACAACTTATCATGCAATCCTTAATACTTGCATAATTGTACTAATGGTTGGGAGGTAAGTATGATTAAATTTTATCTTATCATTTCATATGCTAATTCGGAACTTGTGCTCAAATAGCTGAAGTATATTATCTTGTATATGCAAATATCTTGTTTATTTTCATACAGATGACTTGAATGATGGTTTTGGTTGCTAAGGAACGTGTGAAGTTATATGGAACCGCAAATTATGGATTATCTACTATCAGTTGTGATATGTAATGGATGATATTACTTGCATGTGGACTTGGTTGTGTCCTAGTAGTGGGACTAGATTTGGTAGCAAGTGGACCTTGTGGTTGTATCATAGCTATTATATGGACTCGCAATTGTGTCATGGCTCCTAATGGGATATGGACCTTGTGGTTATGTGTAATATCTTGACTTTTACTAGATATTAAATAATGTAAAATGGTAAAAATAGATGATAATTAAAAATATGTCAAAAATTTAAGAAAATGGAAAGACACATAAATGGGCAGAAAAGGGAAAAGAGGACAATTTTCCAAATTAGAATTGGAAAGAAGAAAATTATAATTTTGCTCAAAGAAAGACGAATTCTTTGAAAAATGGCCTCTAAAAAGTATGGATTAATAAGGTTTTTCCCCTAGGAATAAAATTCTTTGCAATTTAGGTCGTTGAAGGAAGGAAATTCACTTGGAAGAGAAAATGAAAATAAGTTTTTTGGAAAAATCACAGCTAAGACCCGAAAGTCTTAAAAATTGTAAATTTGTCCCAAGTCAAGGGCATTTTTGTAAATATGAAAAATTACAGACAAAATGAAGCTTTTGATGAGTTTAGTCCAATGGAATACTGTATGGAAGTTAGTTAGATCAAAATAATTTTATTTTGGGCATTAAATTTATTAGGTCAATTTATATCGATTAAAAGTTATTTTAAACTATAGAAAAAGCCGTGCAGTATCCCAGACACTGAATGGACTTTACCCAAATATATTTTGGGATATGAAAATGATTATAATCCAAAAAGTAAATTTTGGATAACCCTATACCAATTTAATGGCAATTATTGTAAAAGTATTTAATCAGTGTGGGATAAAATTAATCGGTAAAGCGTATTTTATTCCATTAAAATTATTGAAGCAATTTTTGGTCAAAAATGAGGATGCATGATGTCTAAATTGGTAGCATGGACACTAAGGGATATTATTTGAAAAGATTTATTAAAAAGTAACTAAGGGTTAATGAATATTAACCATGATTTATCCCTTATTGCATCTCTTTCCTTAAAAGCCATGGTTAAGTCATTTTGCCTTCATTTTCAGCTGAAAAACACATCTAAATAGAGGACCAAGATGGGAGAAAACACAAAAAAATTTTCACCTAATTGTGGGCTTGGAAGTTTTATGGATTATTTTCTCTCTTTTTACCTCTGAAATTTTCTCCAAAAGAGAGAAAGTAGAGAGAGAAAATGGAGTTATGAAAAAATGAAACCATGAAAAGCCATAGAAATTCTTCAAGATATAAGAAAATGTTATTAGATTGCGAGTTGATTGGGTAATTATTTTTCTACAATTTTTAGTAATTTTTTGCTGACTTAGGGTTTAATGTAGGAAAGGGATTTCAAACTTTTAACCCCAAAAATGGATTCCTTAGGTCCAAAATAAGTAGGAATAGGTTGTTGTACAAGAAATACCTTAAGGATCACAAAGTAAAATTTTTAGTTCAAGAGAGCATTTTGTGAGGGGGATTGTGCAATCAATGGATAATGGCCATATTCTATGATGTTTTGGGGTTCCAAGAAGTGTTTAAAGACTAAAAGAAGTGTCTATCAAGTTTGAAGATCAATAGAAAGTAAAAAGGTGGTTAACTTACCAATGAATGTCTATATATTGTCATTGTTGTTGCTTTGTTTAAATGATGTGTTTAATGATTGAAATGTTATCTTGTGATAAATTGTTGTTGTTGGCTAGTTTGTTTGAAGGGTAACGTGAACCTAGAAATGTCTAAATTGCAAGGGGAGGTGCTACCTAAATTGTTATAAAATATTTGTGCACAAATGATTTCGATTAAATGTTTGGTATATCCTTCATGATTTCTTGTAATATATGTGATAATATGTGAGCATGATGGTATTGCTTCTAAGATTCTTTCAATCTCATTCCTTTCCAATTGTCTAACCATTTTAAGTCCAAGTCATGGCAAGCCTACCCAAGAGATCCAAGGCAAGGAAAAGCAAGTTATTGATTCAAATGAACTTGCTTGCTTTGGTTATGGGTTTAGAGTACTTATGTAAATTAATGTGCATACTGTTGGGACTGTATTTACATGTAATTATTTCTATCTAGATTTTATGTAATGTATGTGCAAGTTTAAGACCTAGTTATGACCATTTATGTACACATTAGTAGGTATTTTGCAAAGTTGGAGATTGTAGATGACCTTGCTAATCTCTGTTAAGAATTGCATGCACTATATAGACATTGCTATGTTTAATATATGAGTGTTTTATATGGTTGAAACTAAGACAGGAATAGCTTTATATGACACAAAGATCACTCAATTTGGAGTTGTGTACAAATTACTATAATTTTTCAAAATTAGGGCTAGAATAAGTTTTCAGAAAAATGACCATTGCTACAGTACTTTTTAGAAAACTTAAATGTACAAATTGGCCAAATAAATTTCCAATTGCTTTTTTTTTTCTTGTAGATAATTTTTCTAGCTATTTGTAGAGACTTGAATCACTTCAAGATGATTTTTGGAGAATTAGTTAGAATTTTTAAGTTTTATCAAGTAAAATAGATTAAGCCACATGAATAGTATCAGAGAATTTTTAAAATTCTGTTTTTGATTCTTTATGGATTCAAGTCTTTAATAATACATAAATGGACATATTTTGAGGTCTAATACATGGGAAATGGGTCTAAGTATGAGGTGTGACTTTTTTGGTATCAAAGCATAAGGTTCTGGATCTTAGATTAGTATATATAATATAAGTTTGGAAGGAAATTATAATAAATAATATATTTATTTATTCATTTCCTTTTAGATAGTCTATTAACTAGTTGTTATTGTGGTTTGGCAGATGTTTGTATCCAAGAACAACCCAGTTGTGGACTACCAGTCAAAGCCTTATGCTGGCCCAGCAGGACTTCCTGGTGTTGAGAGTAGTAGCTCGAATGTGATATCCTTGGGCAGTATCATTGGCATACCTTATGAGATTGAGCCTTCATATATAGAACCAATGGCTATAGAGCCAATACAAGATGAAGATTATGAGCCTTTCATGGAGGAGCATCCTCATGATCAAGGAGTTGAAGTATTTGAGGATGTAGACTGGGAGGCATATGTCCTTTTGGATCCAGATAGTACTCCTGATGATAGACCACCAAATATGGAGTGATTGTTCACAGGATTGTGAGGAAGTACTCTAAGGAGTACGGAGCATATTTAGGGGGTTCTAATAAAGTCATGACATTTATGAATAGGTTGTCTTAGGTTTAACACTATTTGGAGTGTCAAGGGAACAAGTACCCTGAGTAATTACTGATAGACACTATGCTTTGAGAGATACCTGATGATGAGTTTTGGACTTTGATTAAGGCCAAGTTAGAAGGAAAAGAATATGAGAGCTTGGTGGAGTGTGAAAAGAGGTATTTTACTAAGGCCAATTTAAAGAAGAAGAAGAAGAAGGAAAAGGATGAGAATGATAAAAAGGACAAAGAGAAACAACCAGTAGTAGTCAATTTTGAGGTCCCAAATCTTTCTCATATGCCTACAAACCCAGGAAGTGCTCTATTTGAGGTGGCATATGTGGTAACTAGGTTATATATTGAGAGTTAACACAATTACTAGGATTCTCCTATTCTAACATTCTTGGATTCAGTTTGAGATGTGCATGAATTTATGGAGTCTTAAGGCTGAGAGTTCTTAGAGGCCACTTGATTAACGTAGTTCTTACTATACTACCAAAGGACAAGGAGTATTAGGTATAGGTAAAGGAGGAACTCAAACGATAGTGGCCTGAGAGCTTATATGAGTATGTCCTGGAATTGATGTATTGTGAGAGGTTGAGGCTTGAGCTAGCAAATTCTAAGAGGACTGAGATAGACCCTGTAGGACCATAGTTGCTATGGGATTCTATAGAGGAGGTTCAGCTACTTGTGCAAGGACAAGGATAGGTACTTACTGAGGATCAAGGGAATGAGTTAGAGGAGGATCTAGAGAAGGATCCAGTATCAGCCTATCTGCTCGATAGCCCTAATTCTTCCTAGACTAGTTGTGATATGTATGATTGTAAATATGTATATATGTACAGAACTTTGACTAACTTCAATTTTTGGGTTATGATATATATGTATGCAATCATAGATAATATAACTAGAAGAACAAGATTGATGTATGAATGACCATGAATATAGCAAGTACAAGGTTTTGATATGTGAATAAATGCTATATTTATATAAATGCATGCTAGGTTTGTCTGGTCACCAAAGAGGGGGTGAATTAGATGCAGGATTTTTGACCTTTTTGAATCATAGCCTAATTTAACCAGATGTGTAACAGAATAGGGATGAACAGAGTGTAAAGAGGTTGGTAGATGGAGTGAACAAATGAAGGGCAAGACACAAAATTTATACTGGTTCAGCCTAAACCATTTGGTTTATATCCAATCCTCAAGTCACCACTTGAAATTTTCCACTATATCTCATAGGTTTGATTCGGGCACTTGTCAAGCCTCTGTACATCCCACAAGTTTTAGTAGGTATTTGTGAAGCCACTCTCCCTACACCCTTATAAGATGTGTATATCCTTTAGTATTATCCCCACACTAAGATTCTTCCCAGAAAATTGTAGAAAATAATGAATACAGAATTGAAACTCTCTTTTAGAATAAATGATACATTGAAAGTTCACTCTATTAAGGTGGGTTTAACTAATAATGCTAACATAGAAAGATTTTATGCATTAGAACAACATTTTGGCATAACTCACTCAAGATTGTTACCCATAAGTTCAAATGAGGTTCTATTTATAGATTTATGGCTTAACGAGACAGACATAAGACCTATCCATTAGTCACAGGTTCTAGTCATTACTTTGCAAAAAAAGCTATTCATTAACAACATTAAATGAATTTATCTTTCCAAAATTTGAATTTCAAGGCTTAATAGACAAATTTCACAGAGTCAGTGTAGTTATTGTTAGTTAGGCTGACTTCCCAAGAGGGGGGTGAATTGGGAAGATTAGAAATTTTCTGCACAAAGTGAAAATGATGAAGAAAGCAAGGTATAATGAAAAACAGAGTATAAAACAATAAGCTTAAAAGAGAAGAGATAGGGAGAAGAAAAACTCAGATATTTATCCTGGTTCGGTCTCTCCACTTGACCTACGTCCGGTCCCCAAGTCACCACTTGAGATTTTCTACTATACTGCAAGAATTCAAGGGCTTCTTGCAAATGCCACAGTATAACGTGTATGCTCTGTTTTCTAGAGCTCACTCAATCACTCTTAACACTTTCACTATGTGCTTTACAATCCCTTGTAATATCTCCTCACAAGTAAATCTATCTTCCAGATGAAGATTAGATTGTTTACAAAGTGAAACTCTCTTAAATAGAGTAAATATAAAAGTTGAAGTGCAAGTATTGAAGTAAGAGGGTAAAAGTCTTTGAATAGAAGATTTGGTAGAATTTCAATATATAAAAAGTTTGATTCGTTACCCACAACTTCAAATGATGTTATATTTACAGATTTAGGTCTCAAATGTCCGTTTGAGACAAAATCTATCCGTTGGAGAAGTTATCCAACAGTTACTCTGAAAAACTATTCGTTAACCAACCGCATTTCATGCTTCTGACATACTGAAATTCGAATTTTGGTTGGTCAACAGACGAATTTCAAAGGAACCGAAGGTTAAAGCTTCCAACGTTGAAATACTGAAGTTCGTCTGTTCATGAAGTGAAATTCAAATTTTGAAACTTAGAAAATGTTTCCATGTTGTGACATACGAATTTTCAAGTGAAAAGTTTTTCTGTTAAGTGTGAACAGTGTTTTCAATTTGCTACAGTGCCCTCGAAATTCAAATTTTTGATCCCCAAAATTCGTCTGTCCATAGTAGGTTCAAAATAGCACAGTAGTTCTTTTACTTCGAAATTCAAATTTTTAAAGAGTGAAGTTCGTCTGTCAGAGAGACCTCTTTTCAAACTTACTTCAACATTCGAATTTGTAAACACTGTCCTTCGTATGTCATCATGTCATTTCAACAGACTCACAACTCTAACTTCTAAAATTCGAATGTCCATGTTAAAAGTTCGTCTGTCAGTGAGCGATTTTGAAACTCAATATAATCTTGATTTCAGATGAACTTTAACATTGTTTTAGACGAATTTCTTCAGTTTTCATAAGTTTCATTTTGTCTGAAATTCGAATGTTCAAAATATGAAGTTCGTCTATTGCTCAACTGCTTCTTCCAGACACTGATGAAAATTCAAATTTTGAACAATCAAAATTCATCTATTAGAGAGGCATCTCTTTAGACTTACTTAGTTTTAGCTCAAAATTTGAATTTCCAAAGCCAAAGTTCGAATTTCCCATATGACAGTTCAATGTAAACTTTTCAAACTTCATCTGTTGGTGGGTATTTTTCAAATATTTCATAATTTAACATAAAATCAAGGTTGAAAAACATTTTTCCACCAAATCAAAGTCTTTTACCCATAACAAAAGATCCTACAACAATCATAGCAATGATTACTCAGATTTTCTTACTTGAGACACTTTGAGCTCCTTTGATATCTTCAATCCAAGCTCTTCAATATTGGTTTGGAATCATCAAAACTTCTTGATTCAACATTCTCCCCCTTTTTGATGATGACAAAACAACTTACAAACTGGATTAGTACTTGGGTTTGCTTTAGCAAGCTCCCCCTCAACATATGCATTATATTTCGAAAGATATCATAATAAACCATGTGAAGAGGTTCAAAGAGCAAGTCATTGCAACTTAAGAAATTTTTCAATTTAAACAACTGTTGCTTTTACAGAGACAGAATTAATCAAAGTTCTTCCAAATACACATAAGAGGTCCAAAATGCAAACAGTCAAAACAAACAACAGAAACACAAAGCATTAAACAGCACTACAAGAGGACTCAAGCCTAAGATCTAAACAATTCTTCAATCACTTCTTCTTTGGCTTGGTCTTCTTGCTATATGTCTTCCCAGATGGCTCAGCAGCAGATTTTCTAGTTTGCTTCTTCTTCTTCTCCCCCTTTTTGGCATCATCAGGAAGGCCAACAAGATCAACTGGAGGAGGAATCTGAGAAACTGGAATAGCTTGAAGTGGCACAGGAGTAAAAGGGATTTCGGGTTCAACAGGGGACTCAGTGCTTGGTTCCTCATTAGAGATTTACAGTAGCTCTTGCATTGCTTGCTTGGAAAGAGCTAACTGGGCTCTCTGTTCCTTTGAAAGCCTATAAGCAACAAGAGAGGAAGGAGCTGGATCATCAGAGCGAAACATTTCCTCAAGCCTTCTTCTTTGAACTTGCAAGAGAGCATTGTGAGCAAAAAGCTCAAAATCAACAACAGGCACAATGCTTCTCTCTTCATTGCTTGCACCCTCCTGCATAGAGGTGGAAATGGCTGCCACCAGTCTTTCTACTTGCTCGGATTCTTGAATGGAAAGAATTGAATCCTGAGCAACTTCTTGAATAGGCTCATGAGGGCTTGTTTCTTGAAGTCCTTCTTCTTCCAAACCATAGTCCAAGGGTGGACCAGGACTTGGTGTCCTCATTGTTTTAGCAGGCTCAGCAGCATCTACATAATTATGCTCAGAGGAGACAAGCTCGAAAGGACTTGGAGGCTCAGGAGTTAGAGAATGGATAGGCACAGAAGACCCTGGCTGATGTGACAGGTATTGCATTTCTGATATCTTCATAAGCATCAGCCACCACTTTCATGTTCTTTGCCAACTGATGTATCTGATCTTATAGATGAGCAAACTTGGCATTTTGCTCATCTCTGATGCTAAGAATGAGTGTTGACAAGTTGTCATACAACTCAGTGACCTTGGTTGGCTTGGCACGAGAGGAGGGAGTGGGCGAAATGTGAGTAGACTTGGAGGGAGATGAGATAGGCATAGAGGGCTGAGGAGTAGGTCTGACAGGAGCCTCAGATGTACCCTCTTGCTATAGGGAAGCTCCTTCACCAAAGAATAGATCTTCAGTTCTTCCTGCTCCCTTTCCAACCCATCTTCCTTCATCCTTCTCAATTCCCATTCTTTGCAGTTCTTCCTCCTTGAAGATCTCCGTGGGCTTTCCCTTCCCTTTCTCAAGATGCTGAATTCTGGCATATTGCAGAATTCTAGAGATGATAGCTGCATAGGGGAGTGTGGAGTCCTTCCTCTGATCCCTTGCCTTGATCATGCATTGGAGTATGATATGTCCCATGTTGATCAGCTTTCCAAGCATGATTGTAGCCATGACATGTGCCTATGCCCTTGTTATCAAATTGAAGCTGCCTCCTTTGTTGAATATGATCCTGGACACTATGTAGTGCAGGATCCTCACTTGAACACTGAGGTCAGTGGGCTCAATACATTTATGGATGGCCAGTTTTCCTTTCTTCTGAATAAGGTCCTCAGAATGGTGCTCTCCTTGAAGTTCAGAAAGGGGCTACCTTCTTTATCAGCAGTCTCTGCCTCATCCATGTATCCAGAGGCAGTGGTGTCAATCTTGAGGCCATCCTGCCCTGGAATCTCCAATACCTCATTAAATGTCTCATCAGTGAGCCAGATGGTCCTTGATCTCAGATTGACTGCCCACTTCTTCTTCTGGCTGTTGTATTTTAAGGAGGCATACCAAGACTTCACTACCTCATCATCATACCTCTCCAATACTTCCAACAGATTCTTGTATCTCATCATCCATATACCAGCATCAGAACTATTAGAGACCAAGAATTCCTCCAAGTTTACACAATGTGGCTTGATTACCTTTTTGTTGGCAAACTTGGTGGAGTATTCCTCTTGAATCTGTGGAGTGCTCCATAATGGCAGTGTGGTAAGCTCGTACTCTCTAGATTCAGTGCTTGAGGATGAAGTGGGAGCAACAGGTTCAGCAGCAATAGGAGCAGGGACCGAAGGTTCTGTTGTCTTTGAGGAAGATGGTCCAACCTTCTTTGATTCTCCCTTGGGTGTGGATTTCTGGCATTTGGAAGGAGTTTCTTTGCTGGATTCGGCCTTTCACTTTGGTTTTTCTCCTTCCTTCATAGCATATTGGGATTTAACTGAATGTTTTAGGCGAGCTTCTCCTTTGCTAGTTCCTGGATTCTTGACTCTTGCCATTTATACGGATGAATGTTGAAGAATGGAGCAAAGAATGAATTTAAAGGATGTGAAAGGAAGTTTAATCGGTGGGAAATGATGGTTTTTTATCAGAATTGAAGAGTATTGAATGCAGGATTAGAACAGACTCAAAGAGAATAGGAATAGGGTTGCGTCTGTTCAAATGAAAACTGTCAATTTTAACGTATGTAACCATCTGACAGATGAATTTTGAAGGGTCAAAATTCAAACTTCGGGTAGTTACAAGTTAAACCGTTCAGTAAAGCTTACTAACAGATGAATTTTCTTCAGAAAGTTCGTCTAACAGTGGCTTGGCTCAAATGATACAAGATGAACAGATGAACTTTGTCTCAACAAAGTTCAAATTTTGAAGAATGAACATCAAGCAGCAAACAAACCACCGGACAACAGACTAATTAACCATACAAAACTTCATCTTTCAAAGATTCAACATTGAGGAGCATGCTTCAACAGACGAATTTTAAGTCAGAAATTCAAATTTCTATTCTTTGTGAAAGTTATCCAACATTCGTATGTCAAGAGATAAACTTTAGTATAATCATCATGTTGGACAGTTATAACTTTGAAATTTTGTTCTTTAAATTTTGAATTTTGAAGGATCAATAGACGAATTTCAAGCCATCACCGAAAACTGTTTCTTCTAATAACAGGCCGAAGTTCGTCTGTTGGGTAACCGAAATTCGAATGTTGCCCATGCTGACTTCCTCAGAAACTTAATTTTTCACGGAAATTCATCTAACAGAAAAGAAATATATGAATTTCAACTATAAAAACTTATAGATTTCATTCAGAGACTTAGAATTCTTGCCCTTTTCTTTACTTTTTGATTGTTCCATTCCAGTGTGCCTTATATTTCTGATTTATTGCCAATGAATCTCATGAGGAGCACCTGCAACTTAAATTAAATACACTCCGATGCTGAAGTTAGAATTAATTCAATGCTGAAATATTTAAAAACAGAGTTGCACAAAGATTTACTTATAGTTCATTGGGATTTACCATACCTAATTCTCTTCTGATTTTGCAATATCTGTCTTCTGATAGCGGCTTTGTGAGGATGTCAGCAACTTGATCTTCTGTGGGGATGTATTCCAATCTAATTTCTCCTTTTAGAACGTGATCCCTTATGAAGTGGTGCCTAACTTCAATATGTTTTGTCCTTGAATGCATGACAGGATTCTTTGTGATATTGATGGCACTTTGGTTGTCACACATTATTGGAATTTCTCTCAATTCAACCTCAAGATCTTCTAGTTGCTATTTCATCCAGATGATTTGGGTACAACAGCTTCTAGCTGCAATATACTCAGCCTCTGCTGTGGATAAGGCTACACTGTTCTGCTTTTTGCTAAACCATGAAACCAAGGATCCTCCAAGAAATCGACAAGTTCTACTTGTGCTTTTTCTGTCAGTTTTGGATCCTGCAAAGTCAGCATCAGTGTATCCTTTAAGATCTTCTCCATTTCCCTTTGGATACCAAAAACCCATCTGTGATGTTCCAATAAGATATCTGAAGATTCTTTTCACAGTAGCTGCATGGGTTTCTTTGGGACATGATTGGAACCTTGCACATATACAGACACTAAACATAATGTCAGGTCTACTGGCTGTTAAGTACAGTAGGGATCCAATCATTCTTCTGTACTGAGTTATGTCGAACAGTTTCCCTTTTTCATCCATATCTAGTGTGGTTACAGTAGCCATAGGTGTCCCCATTGGCTTGGCATTTTCCATTCCAAACTTTTTCAGCAATTCCTTCAGATACTTGGATTGATTGAGGAAGATACCATCATTGAACTGTCTGATTTGCAATCCAAAGAAGAAGTTGAGTTCACCCATCATGGACATTTCGAATTCCCCCTGCATTAACTTAAAAAAATTCTTGCAAAGAGATTCATTAGTAGCACCAAATATAATATCATCAACATAGATTTGAACAATCAGTAAATCTTTATTTTCTTTCTTAGTGAATAAGGTTGTATCTACTTTTCCTCTGTTAAACCCCTTGTCAGTTAGAAAACTACTCAATCTATCATACCATGCTCTAGGGGCTTGTTTTAAACCGTAAAGAGCTTTCTTCAGTTTATACACATGGTTTGGTTTTGCAGAATCCTCAAAACCTGGAGGTTGATCTACAAAAATCTCTTCCTTGATATATCCATTCAGAAAAGCACTCTTAACATCCATTTGATATAACAAAATATTTTTCATGCATGCATATGCTAATAGAATTCTAATTGCTTCTAATCTAGCTACTAGAGAAAAGGTTTCTTCAAAATCAATTCCCTCTTCTTGATTATATCCTTTAGCAATCAGTCTAGCTTTATTTATGATTATTGATCTTGATTCATCAAGTTTATTTCTAAAAAACCATTTGGTACCTATGACAGGATGATTTTTGGGTCTAGGCACTAAATCCCAGACTTGATTTCTTTCAAACTGATTTAATTCATCCTACATAGCTACAATCCAATACTCATCAGTTAAGGCTTCCTCAGTACATTTAGGTTTAATTTGTGAGATGAAAACACAATTAATCATTTGATCCCTTAGCTGTTTTCTGGTTTTAACTTTCTCTTGAACATTCCCTATCACTTGATTAACAGGGTGATTCATTTGATATCTCCAAGCTCTAGGGAGTTCTTGAGATATTTCTTCATCATTTTCTTCTTCAAAATTTCTCTCCTGAATATCTTCCTCTATATTAACAGATTCAGATATTTTTGGAGGTTAAATTATACCTTTATTAGAGATATCTAACTTTTTAAAGTTTGAAACAAGATCATCTTCATCAGAGATATGTTTAAAAGCAGTTTCATTTTCAATAAACACTACATGCACAGATTCCTCTACTGAATTAAAAACTCTAAATGCCTTACTTATACTAGAATAGCCCAAAAATATACCTTCATCAGATTTGGCATCAAACTTACCCAGATTTTCTTTCCCATTGTTGTGAATGAAGCATTTGCACCCGAACACATGGAGATGTGACAGATTTGACTTTCTTCCCTTATACAGCTCGTATGGAGTCTTTCCAAGGATTGGTCTGATGTAGGCTCTATTTATGATGAAGCTTGCTGTATTTACTGCATCAGCCCAAAACACTTGAGATAGCTCCTTTTCATTTAGGATAGCTCTAGCCATCTCTCCAATGGTTCTGTTCTTCCTTTCCACTACTCCATTCTGTTGAGGAGTTCTTGGAGCTGAGAAGTTGTGATCAATTCCTTGCTCATTGTAGTACTCTAGAAAGTATGAGTTTTCAAACTCTCCTCCATGATCTGACCTGATAGACACAATAGAGATACCTTTCTCATTTTGCACTTTCTTAACTAAGGCTACAAATGCATCAAAGGTATCACTTTTAGAAGAAAGGAATAATGTCCATGCAAATCTAGAGTAATCATCCATAATTACAAGCACATACAAATTACCACCTATGCTTTTTACCCTAGACGGTCCAATTAAGTCCATATGCAGTAGTTCAAGTGGTCTAGTTGTGGTGACTACGTTTTTGGATTTGAAAGAAGATTCTGTTTGTTTTCCTTTTAAGCATGCATCACATTCTTTATCCTTTTCAAAAGCAATTTTTGGCAGGCTAGTGACTAGCTCGTTTTTAACCAATTTTGAAAACTGATTCATGTTAACATGAGCTAATCTTCTATGCCATAGCCAACCATCATTATCCTGACTAATTAAACAAACAGAATCTAAGGGAGGAAGTTCATCAAGATCAATAGTATAGCAGTTACCATCCCTTTGAGCTTTGAGGATTACTTTGTGATCGCTTTTTCTGATGACCAGGCAAAACTTTGAGTCAAACAGCACCCAATTTCCTTTGTTACATGTTTGGCTCACACTCAGCAGATTGTGGTTGAGGCCTATCACAAACAGCACCTCTTCAATGGATGTTTCAAGATTCTTGCCCACAATGCCAATGCCAACTATTCTGCCATACTGATCACCTCCAAATGTCACCTTTCCTCCTTTCTTGTCTCTGAGGGTGATGAACTTCTCCTTGTCACTGGTCATGTGGCTTGAGCAGGCACTGTCCATATACCGTTTGTTACTCCTTTTAGCTTTGAGAAAGACCTGCAAAACAGGGTTCAAGTTTTCCTTTTAGGTACCCAAATCTATTTGGGTCCTTTTCTGTCAATAGTCTTTTCCCTAGATACAGATGTACCTTTGGGAACCCATTTAACAGTTTGTTTAGTCCATTTTTCTTCAAAGCACAAGAGCTAGAAATATGCCCCTTTTTGTTACAGAAGTTACAGGTGGTAAAGGGACTGCTAGATAATATTTTTGTTTTGCATGCCTTGATTGATTATATGATTCAATGTGAGGTGACGTATGATCTTTACTTTTATTTTCATTAGCATGCACAAAATGTCTCATGTATACATTCTGATTCCTGTTCCTAATCTTTTCTTTAACAGCAGATGGATCATATCCAAATCCAGCTTTTCCTTGTGACATTCTTTGGCTCCCCATTAAAGCAAACAACATATCTTTTCCTCTAGTAAGCGTTAACATGCTTTTTACTAAATATTCATTGGTTTGCTTTAGATCAATGCATGATTTACAGCAGACAGATTCAATAATAGGTAGAGGTGCAATTTCAAAGATGTTGCTTTGAGATTCTAGTTTGTTAATCTTTTTCTTAGCAAGTTTCAGTTCTTTAGCAAATTTAACAAACTCATCATGCAGCTCATGAAATGCATCCAGTAATTCAAAATAGGAAGGTTCAGATTCATATACCTCTTCTTCTTGATCACTGCTGCATGGGAGCTAGCTTCTTTAGAAGCAAGAGCCATCAAACAAATGTTGGCAATCTCATCTTCATCTTCTCCTTCCTCATCTGAGCTGTTGCCCCAGATTGACAAGATGTAGGCTTTCTTCTTTTTCCCTTTGTCAGTAACTTTCTTTTCTTTCTCTTGCTTCTTTAGGAATTGAGGACAATCCCATTTGATGTGTCCCTGCTTCTTGCACTCATAGCAAGTCACGGGTTCTTTTGCTTCTCTTTTGCTTTCTCCAGCTGCTCCCTTCTTGAAGATTCTCTTATTTCTCTTCTTGATGTAGAATCTTCCGAATTTTCTGACCATCATAGCCAGAGTTTCTTCATCCAGCTCGTCTCCTTCATCAGAATCTTCTTCTTTTTCTTCAGTGGCTTTGTGGGCAAGACCTTTCTTCTTTTTGTCCTATCCAGCTTCCTTGAGAGCTCTCATTTTTCCTTCATACTCTTCAAGGCTGCTGAAAAGAGCTGTGACAGAGGCCATTGATTCTCCTCTGGCTTCCTCTATTACTGTCACCTTGGGTTGCCATTCCAGAGGGAGAGCTCTGAGTATCTTCCTTACTTTCTCTGTTTGAGTATACTCCTTTCCCAGGCTCTTCAGCTGATTCACAATGAGAGTGAATCTCTTTTGTAGCTCTTTCACAATTTCTCCTTCTGCCATTCTAAAACATTCATATTCCCCAATGCATGTGTTCAGTCTATTTTCCCTGACTCCAGTTGTTCCTTCATGGGCAATCTGCAGGGTGTCCCACATTCCTTTAGCAGTGGAGCATTGTGAGACTCTGTAGAATTCGTCTTGGTTCAGGGCACTGACTAAACAATGCTTTGCCTTGAAGTTCAGCAAGACT
Organism: Adenanthera pavonina; assembly: GCA_026686845.1. Lineage (NCBI taxonomy): Eukaryota > Viridiplantae > Streptophyta > Magnoliopsida > Fabales > Fabaceae > Adenanthera > Adenanthera pavonina. The sequence goes on along the minus strand of JAIVEN010000022.1, from coordinate 20,287,126 downwards.
CTCCTTCTGTCTTCTTCATTCCATTCAGCTTCTGGCTTCTCTTTGTATTTTCTATCATCTGTTAAAGCCATTGGGACAATATCTCCTTTCTCAATGACATACTAGATGTCAAGATCAATTGATTGGAGGTAGATCTGCATCCTCATCTTCCAGTACCCATAATGTTCTCCACTGAAGCCAGGTGCTCTATTTGTGTTGTTACCTTCTGGTAATATGCTTTCTCCCAAAGCCAGCCATCTTAATTCCTAGACTGTGAGATCCTTTGATGGGAATCCGGGCTCTGATACCACTTGTTAGTTAGGCTGACTTTCCAAGAGGGGAGTGAATTGGGAAGATTAGAAATTTTTTGCACAAAGTGAAAATGATGAAGAAAGCAAGGTATAATGAAAAACAGAGTACAAAACAATAAGCTTAAAAGAGAAGAGATAGGGAGAAGAAAAACTCAGATATTTATCCTGGTTCGGTCTCTCCACTTGACCTATGTCCAGTCCCAAAGTCGCCACTTGAGATTTTCCACTATACTACAAGAATTTAAGGGCTTCTTGCAAATGCCACAGTACAACGTGTATGCTCTGTTTTCTACAGCTCACTCAATCACTCTTAGCACTTTCACTATGTGCTTTACAATCCCTTGTGATATCTCCTTACAAGTAAATCTATCTTCCAGATGAAGATTAGATTGTTTACAAAGTGAAACTCTCTTAAATAGAGTAAATATAAAAGTTGAAGTGCAAGTATTGAAGTAAGAGGGTAAAAGTCTTTGAGTAGAAGATTTGGCAGAATTTCAGTATATACAAAGTTTGATTCATTACCCACAACTTCAAATGATGTTATATTTATAGATTTAGGTCCCAAATGTCCGTTTGAGACAAAATCTATATGTTGGAGAAGTTATCCAACGGTTACTCTGAAAAACTATCCGTTAACCAACCACATTTAATGCTTCTGACATACTGAAATTCAAATTTTGGTTGGTCAATAGACGAATTTTAAAGGAACCGAAGGTTAAAGCTTCCAACGTTGAAATACTGAAGTTTGTCTGTTCATGAAGTGAAATTCAAATTTTGAAACTTAGAAAATGTTTCCATGTTGTGACAAACGAATTTTCAAGTGAAAAGTTTTTTTGTTAAGTGTGAACAGTGTTTTCAATTTGCTACAGTGCCCTCGAAATTCGAATTTTGGATCACCAAAATTTGTCTGTCCGTAGTAGGTTCAAAATAGCACAGTAGTTCTTTTACTTCGAAATTTAAATTTTCAAAGAGTGAAGTTCGTCTGTCAGAGAGACCTCTTTTCAGACTTACTTCAACATTCGAATTTGTAAACACTGTCCTTCGTATGTCATCATGTCATTTCAACAGACTCACAACTTTAGCTTCTGAAATTTGAATGTTCATGTTCAAAGTTCGTTTGTCAGTGAGCGATTTTGAAACTCAATATAATCTTGATTTTAGATGAACTTTAACATTGTTTTAGATGAATTTCTTCAGCTTTCATAAGTTTCATTTTGTCTGAAATTCGAATGTTCAAAATTTGAAGTTCGTCTATTGCTCAACTGCTTCTTTCAGACACTTATGAAAATTTGAAATTAGAACAATCAAAATTCGTCTGTCAGAGAGGCATCTCTTCAGACTTAGTTTTAGCTCGAAATTCGAATTTCCAAAGCCAAAGTTCGAATTTTTCATATGACAGTTCAATGTAAACTTTTCAAACTTCGTCTGTTGGTGGGTATTTTTCAAATATTTCATAATTTAACATAAAATCAAGGTTTTAAAACGTTTTTCCTCCAAATCAAAGTCTTTTACCCATAACAAAAGATCCTACAACAATCCTAGCAATGATTACTGAAATTTTCTTCACTTGAGACACTTTAAGCTCGTTTGATATCTTCAATCCAAGCTCTTCAATGTTGGTTTGGAATCATCAAAACTTCTTGATTCAATAGTTATATGTTTAATGTTGAACTTCAGAAATTCATATGTCACAGAGTGAAATCTGAATATCGAGTTTGCCAAAGTTAACCTATGTTAGTTCATGCGAATTTTCATATTGGAAGTGTGTTTGTTGTAGTTTAAACAGTTATCTTAAGTTTTCACATTGCACTTCAAAATTTGAATTTCAGAAGCAGAAATTCGTCGGTCAGTGGCATTTCAACATGAAACAAAAGTTCTCTCTTAGAAATTCGACTTTTGAAATTCAAAGTTTATTTGTCAAAGGCATGCTCTAACAAGACTCATAAGTTCTCATTATCAGATTTGCACTTTGATGTCTGAAATTCGTCTGTCAGAGGTAGTAACAATGAACTCATTTTAAACTTCACCAACATTCAAATTGTGACTATGCTTCATGCGAATTTTGTATACTTTCACTTATAGTGCTTAGCTCGAAATTTGGATTTCAGAACTAAAATTCCTCTGTCAGAGATGAAACCTCTATAACTTCGAATTCCACTATGTAAAGTTCAAATTTTGCACAAAATAAATATGAATGAAACACAAAATTCATCTATTAGCCAATATTTTTCATTTCTAACATGCTAGATTGGATTTACTTAATCTAACTCTTTTAAAACATATGACAACATGATTAAGTAAATTTTAAAGATTAAACCACCTCAAGACCTAAGTGAAAACAAAATATACTTAATAGCTAGGTCTTCAATAGTTGAACTCCACTTTCACTTAGTCATTCCCATTCTTGACATGCTCCCTTTTGATATTCTATTCTTGGAGCATCCTTTCTCTTCTTCTTCTTTGAGTGAGACATGACGTTGATTTTCTTTTCTTTATTTCAATGGTCACTCTTCTTATTTGGATGACTCTACACTTAATATATTATACCTACGAACCAAGTAGTTAATCCAATTTATATATCCAACTTGTATTATAAAATATAAGAGCATGATGAATATATTAGTACACAACATGATATATGTGTTATAAACATAATTGGTTACATGCTAATACATATTTTACTTCTTTAATGAACAATATATATTAGATAACTATGATGCATTTGTTCCTTATTACTCCTTATTTGTCATAATCAAAACTTATATTATATTAATCATAACAATGCATTCTCTAAGTAATATTGCTATATGTTCATGAGTTCAATTATTTTATAGATATCAATGGATCGCACTAGAAGGCAAACAAGGGAAGCAACTCCTAAGCAGGGAGAAGCCCCAATGCAAGTTGATCCACCACATGTCATCATGATTAGATTGGATCAATAATAGAGAGTTGTTGAGGATTTGCAGAGAACAATAGCAACTTAGAGATAACGTCCTAAGGCAAAAATTGAGGAGCTAATTCACAAGCCACAGTAGGAAGTTGAGCCTCTAACAACAGTAGTAAATTAGGCAATGATGGATTTTGTGAATCAACATAATGTTATTGCCCAGTTTAGAAAACACTTCCCTCCATCATTTAAAGGTAAATTTAATATTCAAGTTGCAGAGGATTAGATGTTGAGTCTTGAGAAGATTTTCTAGTTGATGAGCTATATCTCAAAGATGAAAGCTCTATTAGCTACCTATATGTTGGAAAAAGAGGCAGATCGTTGGTGGTAGAATACATAGTTGGTTCTACAAGCCCGCAACATACCATTGACATAGGAGACATTCCTGAAGTATTTTTATGACAAGTATTTTCCACAGTCAGTGAGAGATGAGAAGGAAGCTGAATTCATTATGCTGCAATAGGAAGAAAGTCAATCGGTAGATGAGTATGTGACTATCTTCATACAATTGGCAAGGTATTCTACTTACTTGAAACAACATGATGATGAGTGGTGAAAGCCAACCATTAGAGAAAGGGTGGCATCGATGAGAATTAGAGAGTTTAATAAGCTGCTAAAAATCTATAGAAAAACAAAGAATAGAGTGAACCACAAGAATTACATGACTGTTGCTTTAACTAATTTTAGAAGAGCTATTATTGAAAAAGGAGAATTAAACGGAAAGAAAACAAAAGCCTGCAACAATAACAAAAGGTACAAAAGGAGAGGTAGAAGAGAAGGAGGACAACCAATTTAGAGAGAAGTGCAAATGGATATACAAGAGACATACAAAGGGAAGCCCTAGTTTGTGACTTGTGTAGTAAGACGCATGGTGGAGGGCTATGTCTCACCGGACAGAATGTCTGCTTCAAATGTGGTAAACTTGGACATTTCACAAGGGACTGCAGAGTGGATATAGCACATATGAGACCATATGCATAGGGAAGGGTCTTTGTACTTACTTAGCATAAGGCCTGACAGTCAGCTAATCTCATAGAAGGCATGATTAAAGTGAATGAATATCTTGTACATGCTTTATTTGATTCAGGTGCTAATCATTCGTTTGTTTCCTATAAATGTGATAAAGGGTTATGTCTCATAATTACTGTGTTGACATATGATTTGCATATTTCTACTCCCACCGGTAATCAGGCCAGTACATCTTATGTCTGCCTAAATTGCATTGTCTAGTATGAACCATTGTTGTACCACACTGGATTTGATTTGCATTCCATTTTTAGATATAGAGGTTATAATAGGCATGAACTAGTTCTCTGTGAATAACATGAACTAGAAATCCATACAGACCTTAAGTTTACCATTCTTCTTGATCACTGGGATAATGTTAGAGAGCCATGATGAGTATTTGCATAGTCTGATATATTTTGTACGCAACTGCCATTAGATCTCCTCCTTAACTCTGAGTTCTATCTCCCTGAATATCTTTTTCAAGCATTGTTGATAAGTCTTGAATTCAAGCTTGATGGGTGTTCCACCAATTCCTTACTGAGTACAAGTATCTCATCATAGTTCTAGGCAAAACAATCTTGAAACTTCAACAAGAGGGCTATCGATTGCTTCTTGAGCTTGGAGTAAAGGAGAGCACCAATGTAGGTAATTCTAGGTTCCTTGGGAGTTCCTAGACTCACCTCTTCTAAAAGGTCCAGCACCACAAGGGCAATGTCCTCCATTTTTAAAGGAGTAAGGGATAGTTCCCCAACTAAATTCTTTCCGTGTCATTAGCTTCAGAGTCTTCATAAATTTCCTTAGTACCTATGGCTTCATGTTCTTCTTTCATGGATAATTTTTCTAGGATTAGTTGCATGTTCCATCTGTTAGTGGGAGCCACAGCAACTACCATGGCTTATTGCTTTTCAATCATTGAGTTCTTTTATCATAGGCTCTTCAATCGGCTGTGAGAGAAGCATGATCACTTGAGATTTCAACATGATTTAAGCATTCTGAATGCATATCTGTATGGCTCCTAAAGCCTTGGTACACTTTGGTGCTTAATAGGCTTCACTTTGGTGTCATAAAATCGAGCATCTATAGTGTTTGTGGCTGCGTTGAATGTTCTATCATTTGTCCATACCACCTTTACATCATCATCGTTCCATATGAGTTAGAACAAGTGGAGGGAAAATGGAATTAGTTGATTTGAATGGATCCAATCTTATCCTAATAGTGCTTGATTGTGAGGCATAAAGCTAACCATGGAAAAGGTAGTGATTGACAACTTGGATCCCACTTGGAGTATAATAGGCAAGAGTCCCAGGACTTTAGTAGGCTCCCCATTGAAGGCAATGACTGTGACCTTTGCTGTAATAAGGTCATCCTTTGTTTCGTTCAGGCCTTGTAAAGCTCTTGATGGTAGCACATTAATCATTGAGCCATTGTCCATTAGCACCATGTGTAATATCCCTATTTTTATGAGATGTTATAAAATGAATAAAAGATGAGAAACGAAGCGAGACAACAAGGTTATATATAATCGGGCTTTAGAAGGAATTAATTTCTCATATAATTTTTTGAAGAAGTTATGTTTGTTCCTTAATTGGAATTAAGTTTTCATAAGATCCTTAGCAGAAATTAATTCCAGAACTTACCCCGAAAAATATGCAATATACCACTTGAATGAAAAGCCCGCTCCAAACTGAATGTAATAGTATAAGTATTGCGTTCCCAGGAGATCCAAGTTAAAAGATAGACCAATTTGAAGTTAATGTGAATAGTGAAAAAGAAATAATAAAAAAATTGGTCTTTGGGTAAAATTACAAGAAAGTACCCAAAAGAATGGATAATTACATTTTTGATCCTACTTAAATGCAAAATAGTCATTTCCCAAATTAGAAATAAAATGTGAATAATGAATTGAAGGCTCAAAAATGAAAAAGTTGACATCGTAAAATATAAAAGGAATTGGAAAAGATAGAGAGATACCATTAAGCATGAAGAAGGATAAAAAAGTCATTTTTCCTAGTTAAATGAAAAAATGGATAACATTATATTTTGGCTCCAAGAATCAAGAATCTTTGCAATTTAGCCCCTAAAGGAAGAAATTCACTGGGAGAGGAAAAGAAAATAAGTTTGCAGAAAATTACAGGTAATGACTTGAAAGTTTCAAAAATTATAAATTTCTCCTGGTCAAGGGCGTTTTTGTAAATATAAAATTATAGTCAAAATGAAGATCTTCATGATCCAAGCCCACTAGAAGAATGTTTGGAAGCTAATAATGTCAGTATGAATTTATTATGGGCATTTGGAATAAAAAGTAAGTATTATAACGATAAAAGGTTATTTGGACTGCCCAAAAAGCAGTACTGGGTCAAGGACAGTAAATGGACTTTCCCCAGATATAGTTAAGGAGAAAGAAATTGATTTTAGTTCAAAAGTGAGTTTTGGATAATCCTGTACCAATTTAATGATAATTATGGTAAAAATATTTAATCAGTACAGGTAAATTTAATCGGAAAAGGATATTCTAGTCAATTAAACTTTGTGAAGCAAGTTTTGGCCCAAAATCTAGTAAATGACATGCTGCACAGCTTGGGGACATGGATGGAATTTGTTTAATTGATTTTTTATCAAGATAGCTTCTCAAAGAAGGCTTGCTTTTTGTCCCAAAAAGTAATTTGTGATTAAGTGAGTGATTAGCAAGTTAATTAAGCCATATAATCACTCTTTTCACTCCCATTTCAGACTTGTTCAGCTGCTGCCCATGTAAGGAAAATGCCATTAGTTAATTGATTTTATAAATACTTCTTTAAGAAGTATTTACTTCTTTAAGAAGTATTTGGGAAAAAAAAAAGAAAGGATGGCATAAGATGATTGGATCATACTTTTATCATTGTCTCCTCCTTGCCTTCTCTCTTGACTGACACTTACACTTGAGAAAGAGGGAAGAGTGGTCTGGGAATGAGAAAGAAAGGCAGCCAAGAGCGTGCAAGAAGAGAGGAGAAAAGAAGAGTGAAAAGAGATAGCAAAGGAGCAAGCATGAAGACTAGAATTCAAGGGTAAGTTTCTACTATCCTTATCTTGCCTTCTCAAGCTTTTGGTGAGTGTTTCATGGAGTCTTTTCCTTTCCTCTCTCACTTTAAGTTTCAGCCATGGATGAGTTTTGAGAGAGAAAGTTGAGCTATGGTAAAATAAACCTAGGAAAAGTCATAAATAAGAGACTAGAAGCATGATTATGCAAGTGGTTTGAAGTATATCAAGCTAAATGTTTTCCTCCATTTTATGCTTGATTTTGGTCAGATTAGGGTTAGAAATAGAGAAGGAATTTCATGATTTTGAGGTCAAAAATGAATTCCTCATAGCCCAAAACCTTAAGAATAACCATTGGTTTAAAAAAAAACCAAGAAGAAAGCAAAGAGAAAATTTAAGGATTTAGTGAGCATCATGTGAAGTTGGACCAAGAACCAGTTGCTTATATGCTTCATTGGTGTTATGTTTAGGTCTAAGGAAGCTTAAGGAAGTGTTTGGAAGAAGTACAACTCAAAGGAAAAGAGAGTGGGAGCATTGGAATCAAGTTGGAAGGCAAAGGAAAGTAATAAAGGTAGCATAGTCTATTTCTTGCTTTATGTTATTGTATATTATTTCTATGTTATAATCCCATTGCCATATTGTTGTTATGATGTTGTGAGATTGGTTTGGCTATTTTTATGAAAGGGTCCTAACCCTTGGATGTCCATTTTATAAAGGGAGACCATGTCAAAATTTTTATGAACCATTATGACTTATTATATGCTTGAATGGGTGAATTGTTATGATTTAAATTTTTATGCATATATAATAATGTAATTTCATGAAATATGACTTGCTACTGAGATTCCATAATCTCACCATTCCAAACACTAACCATGCTAGGGAAAGGACATGGAAGTAACCAAGGAAGAAGGCAAGAAGATTGAATTGTGGGTATTTTAATGTATTGTTATGGCATCATGTATAAAATTGCATGAGAATTCATGAGGCCTGTATTTCTGTAACTATATCCATTTGAGAATTATTGAGTGATATGTATGGATTTGGTACAAGGAATGATGATGTAATCATGTTATGAAGCTTATTTTGCCAAGATAAGAATGAAAATACTCAATTAGAAACACTCTGAGAATAACAAAGATACTGTTCATATGAAAAAGGGTATAATGTATGAGTGTTATATATTCCCAAAAAGTAGATAGAATGAGCTATGCAATTTCTCCTAAAACTATTCCAGTAGAGGTAATGTTCTGACCCTTAATGATTTAAGTCAATTCCAAACCCCGTACAAGGTGAATAAATGTACAAGAAAAACATATCTAGAAAGAGGACACACAGGGATTTCCAATGACATAGAAAATGCATGATTTGGTGCAAGATATAATGAGATATGAATTTTTAAAATTATGGCCAAAATCCTGGGAAGATATAAAATGACTAAATATATAGTAAATCTTAAGAAATGAACTGTACAAATTGGCCCAGTGAATGTACTATTCCATATTTTTTCCAGGTAGAGAAGATTTGATTTGTTTTTAGAGACTTGAATCTCTTCCATATGAATTTTCTTAAATTAGTTATGAATTGTCAAAGTTCAGTCGGCAAAGTGGAAACTACAATATGATCAGTAACTAAAAATTTTGGAAATTCTGATTTTCATTCTTATGTGATTCAAGCTTAGGATCAAGTATAATCAGACTTAAAAGGAGTCTAATACATGGGAAATGAGTCTAAAAGTAAGGTATTACACCATGTGAAATGGCTTGCCATTGAGGTGAGTCATTATGTATGGTGGCTTATTGTGGCGTGTTATTTGAGTTAAGGGTTACTTTAGCACAACACTCTTTGATTTCCCATCTTGAGTCTGTATTGTCACTTGGATAGTCACTTTAGGAGCCTCAATCTTACTTTTTGCTTCCTAGGCATTAAGAGGTTCAGATGGACTTTTGTTGGGGCCCTTCCAGGTGATGACCTATTTTTATAACATAATAGGCAAAGTTAAGAAAATCACAAGACAAATGGTGTAATACCTTAGCCAATTCCCATGATTTAGAAAGGTTGAATCACTTGAGGGACTAAAATGAAAAAAATTAATTTTCTAAGTTACTGTTCATTTAATAAATCTCTTTGTCCTAGCAAATTTTAAAAAATTATAACTAAATCTAGAAAAATCGTATAGATGTAATTCAAGCTTTCAAAATTAGCTTAAAACATTCTCCACATGGGAAAAATATGGAATAGAGCTTTAGTACTCATGCCAATTGATACAGTATTTAGCATAAAATTTACTTTCATGTGGTCATTTTACACTTTGTCAGGATTTTGGCCTTAATTTCTCATCTTATTCTAAGCCAAATCATGTGTACTTTATGTCATTTGCAAGCCTTATATGTCTACTTTTCAGGTATATTTTTCTTGTCATTTATTCTATTGGAGAAGGGCTTATTAAGGGTCAGAACATTATTTTTACTGGAATAGTTTTAGGAAAAAATTCATATCTCTCATTATATAGTTCCAATTTTTAACATCTAAATCTTAGGCTCAATTCCCATGTTTAAGTCATAATTATGTGCATTAAAGTTCATTTGATAGCTTGAATAAAAAACCATAATAAAATTTTCCATAACTTGAGTACTATTCATTTGGTATTTCCAATTTTACCAGATGAATTTTACAAAATTATAACTAATTCTACAACAATCTTGTGCATGTAATTCAAGTCACTTAAAATAGATAAAAACATTTTCTATGTGTGAAAAATATAAACTAGAGCATTGACTTATCCAATTAATACAGTAAATTTTCAAACTAATTACTATTTATTTGGTCATTTTCATAAATTTTCTGATTTCGAGTCCAATTTTGAAAAATCACAACAATTTGCACATAACTCTAAATCAAGTTTTCTTTAGACCAAATTGGACTATTGGAGAAGGGCTTATTAAGGGTCAGAACATTATTTTTACTGGAATAGTTTTAGGAAAAAATTCATATCTCTCATTATATAGTTCCAATTTTTAACATCTAAATCTTAGGCTCAATTCCCATGTTTAAGTCATAATTATGTGCATTAAAGTTCATTTGATAGCTTGAATAAAAAACCATAATAAAATTTTCCATAACTTGAGTACTATTCATTTGGTATTTCCAATTTTACCAGATGAATTTTACAAAATTATAACTAATTCTACAACAATCTTGTGCATGTAATTCAAGTCACTTAAAATAGATAAAAACATTTTCTATGTGTGAAAAATATAAACTAGAGCATTGACTTATCCAATTAATACAGTAAATTTTCAAACTAATTACTATTTATTTGGTCATTTTCATAAATTTTCTGATTTCGAGTCCAATTTTGAAAAATCACAACAATTTGCACATAACTCTAAATCAAGTTTTCTTTAGACCAAATTAAAGCTCTTTTTGTCTAGTTTCTATTCATGCATTAAACAGAAAAAGTTCTGAACAATAACTACAAGTACATATAGAGATCCATCCCATATTTCCCAAAATAAAAAGGCTTAGAGTTCTTTCTTGTCTTCATACTTGGTCATGCATTACATAGAATTTAAAGTGAAATAATTACATAAAGATATAAGCCTTGTACCATACACATTAATTTGCATAGATATTCCAAACAAAAGATCAAAGAAAGTATATTCATCTTAATTAACAACTTATTTCTCCTTTCCTTTCCCTTCTTGGGTAGCCTTGCCATATTGTGTTCCTATACAATGTCAACATAATTAGTTATATCTAATTATGTAATCACATTATCATCACGTTTCATAACATCATCAAATCAAATCATAAGAACATATTATGCCATGGCGTGGTAACACCTTGTAAAATGGACATCCTGGGTTACAAGACCCTTCAAATAACCAGCCAACATGTCAATTTCATCAAAAAAATCAAACAACCACATGGCATAGCAAACAAGTCATGAAATTTAAAATTTGATAACATCATGCATAAAAAGGATATTAACTACCTTGTGACTTTCCAATTATTTCCAAACTTTGTAGACCCTTTGTTTGATCTTCTAGCACTTCTTTGAATCCTATTGAGTCACAAAACAAGATCATAAGTTTCTGATTACTTGACCTTAAATAAAAAGTGTGCAATAAACCTTGATTTTTCCAAGTTGATTTCCTTTGATTTTCTCTTATACAACACACTTGTATTTACCTAATTTGGACTCAAAGAATCCATTTTTTGGGTTAAAATTTTAATTCCATCTCTATCCTAACTCTAGGCTAACCAAATTTAAGGAGAACATTGTAGAAAAATATTTACTCCATGAATCTTGCAAGAACTTGTATTTTCATGCTTCTAGTTACCTATTCTACCTTTTCCTTGGTTTATTTCATGAAAGCTTCACTTTCTCTCTCTACACCTCACCATGGCCAAAATTACCATGGTGAGAGAGAGAAGGGAAAAAACTCCATGGAAACACCCTTGGAAATACAAGCTTGGAAGAAGAGGATCTTACCTGGTGTTCTTGCTTCAACTTTCTCTTTTAACTTTTCCTTTTCTCCTTCTTTTTGTTATGGTTTTTCCTCTCTTTTTTCCTCTCTTTCTCTTCTGATTTGGTCAAGCAATATGAAAGAGATGAAGTGCTTTGGCTAACTTAACTATGCATCTTAAGAAGAGATGAAAGGAGTGAATAGCAATTGTCAAGTTAGCTAGCCACCTTGAGTTAATTTCATTAATCAATTGGCTTAATTCCCTCCATGTCCTAGTTGCTGAAAATCATGCCACTTTAAGGGTATTTTGGTCAAAAATTGCTCCATAACTTTTAACAGTCCAAAATAACCCTTACCTATAAAACTTACTCGTACCGATTAAATATTTTCACCATAATTGTCACTTAACTGGTACGGGATTGGTCTAAATTTAGGCTTAAACTAAATTCCTTATTTTGACCTTCAAACTTATCAGTAAGGTTCCACATCCTGTTCTCTTCACCAGTCTAATTTTCTAAAGCTCTTATAGCTCTTTTTCAAACTAAAAATTCACTTTCGACCTAAAATTAGAATTATAAATTTATACAAACTCAATAAAATTCTAAACTGTATTCTATTGAGTTCAACTCATCAAGAGCTCCATTTTTCACAAGATTTCTAAAAATTCCAAAAATCACCTTTGACTCGGGGTAAAATTATTTTTTAATTCTTTTTAGTCCTTTTTCATAATTTTCCTCAATGACTAAATTGCATAAAATTCTTTCTTTTCAAGGATCTTATTTCATAAAATTCTTATTTCTTGAGACAAAAACTATAATTTTCCTATGTTCCATTCTAACATGGAAAATGACATTTTGGTCCTTTTTCGTCTTTTTCTGTGTCTCTCTATTTTCTGTAATTCTCTCTATATTTTAAAACATTCTCTTATTTCATCTTCTACATTACTCAATATGTAGTAAAATTTAGAATATTACACTAATTACTTCCAATTCAGTGGCATATCATTCTTAAGACATAAAGCTTTCCAAGCATACAAATCACTAAATTTTTGGAGCTTTACATGATTTTATGCTACCTTCTTAAAATAGGTTGTACCTATGATTAAAACTTACAATTTTCCAACTATCTTATTTTGAACCCCAATTTCAAAAATTTATTATAAATCATGTACTTAGTCAAATTGAGTGATCTTTGGCTCTTTGGAAAGCACAGAGCATATGTAACACTCATATTGAATGCTCTATTTTGAATAGAGTGTCTCTTGTTCTAACTACTATTGGTCATCTTGAGTAAGATTATGCCATCATTCACATAATAGACTCATAAACCTAACAAATCATCATACATTGATCCAAATCCATACATAGCATTATAAGAGGACTTTAATGTACATGTTAACCAGTAGTGGCATCCTCATACATTCATTTACAATTATACACAAAATTACATGATAGAATGCCTTAATTTTCTTAAATAAGTTATGCTTCATAATCTTATTCATTATTCTTGCTTTTTCCTTGAAAGTTTCCATGTTCTTACTCTAGAATGGTTAGTGTTTGGAGTGGTGAGATTATGGAATCTCAGTAGAAAGTCATATTTCATACAATTACGTTATCATATATACATATAAACTTAAATCATAACATTTTCACCCATTCAAGCACATAATGAGTCATAATGCTTCATAAAAATTTTGGCATGGTTTCCTCTTAGAAAATGGACAGCGTAAGGTTAAAAAACTTTCATAAAATAGCCAAAGCCAATCTCATAATATCATAACAACAACATGGCAATGAGTTTACATGATAGAAATAATATGCAATAACATAAAGCAAGAAAAAAACCATGCTATCTTGGTTGCTTTTCTTTGCCTTCCAACTTGATTACAATGCTTCCACTAGCTTTCTTGGGCTTCTTCAAGTCCTAATGCACCACCAAACACTAACCTAGGCCACTGTTTCATGGATTGAAATCACAAAGTGTACATAAACCCTAAAATTTCCATTTTGATTTCCTCTTAGTTTTTCTTTGCTCCAGTACTTATTCTTAAGGTTTTGGACCATGAGGAAACCATTTTTGACATCAAAAGTATGAAATTCTCACTCTAAGAGACATCCCAATACTGGCCAAAATATATAAGAAAATGGGAGAAAAATATTTTCTTTGCAATGCTTCAAACTACTTTTGAAATCATGCTTTAGGTGTCTCAATCATAACTTAGCCTATATTTGGTGCAAGAGAACACTTCCTTCGATTTCTATAGGTTGGCTAAAACATAGAATGAGAAGAGAAAGAAGAAGACTCCATGAAAACACCATAAATCACCTGGAACATCAAGCTTGACGGCATGGAAACTCACCTTTGATCTTAAATCTCCAAGCTTCAAGTTGTCTTCAAGCTATTCTCTATCTTCTCCCCTCTCTCCTTCACATTAAGCTCTCTTTGGTTCTGCAAAATGAGAACTTCTCAAGCCACTTTGTACACTTAACTTAAGGCTTAGATGAGAGATATTAAATGAGTGAATAGTGCCTTGGTTAGTTTGCTAACTTGAGATACCTTTAATGAAATATTATCTAATAATCAATTAATAAAATTCCCCTCATGTCCTGCTTAGTTGCAATCATGCCACATTGAGGGTTTCTTTTTTCCAGAAATTGCTCCATAATTTTTATCAGCCCAAAATAACCTTAACCAATAAATTTTACTCGTACTCATTAATTACTTTTGCACTAATTCGTCTCTTAATTGGTACGAGATTATTCTAAATTTCATTACGAACTAAATTCATTATCTTATCCCAAAATATATCTGGGTGGGGTCCACACATTGTTCTTATCTCCATATTGCATTTTATGGGGCCTATAAATTTTTTGGTATAATAATCATCCTTTGACTTCCAATGGAAATCATAAATTCACACAAACTCAATTAGCCTCTAAGTAGTATTCCATTGAGTTTGGCTCGTCACGAGCTTTGTTTTGAAAGAAGTTTTAAAAATTACAAAATTCCACTTAACCCCGGGCAAAATTATAATTTTTAATTTTTTCAGGTCATTTATTATAATTTTTCTAGGGACTTATATACAACTAATTCTTCCTTTTGAGGACTAAATTGAAAAAAATCCTTTCTCTTGGGGCTAGAATGCAATTATCACATCTTATTTTGTAACTTAGGAAATGACCTTTTTGCCTTTGAGCCGGGTAAAAAATACAAATACTTATTCTTTCAGATATTTCTTGTAATTTCCCCTAAAGACAAATTTTTTAATAATCATTTTCATCATACTTTCAAATTGGTCTATTTTCCAATCTTGACATCTTGACTACACAATACTTATAACTTCATGCTCAGCTCGATATGAGCTTCCACTCAAGTGTATATTTCATAACTTTTAGCTTAGTTTTGGAATTAATTCCCACTATGGACCATATAAGAAATTAATTCTCATTAATGACCAACATAATTCTTTCTAAGGACCATATGAGAAATTAATTCTAATGAAGGACCGAGCATAGGTAATTACCATCTCACTTTGTTTTCCAGCTTTTCATGCATCCTATGCCTTAATCCCCATGTCTTTATACATACTGTGGCATCCTTTGATCAATTTGGAAATTACAAATGGTGATCAGAACCTCACCTATATTAATAGTTAAAGCCTCCATGCTGCACTTAAGATTGTCATCATTGTCATCCTTGTCCTCTATAGCTTTCCTTTGGAATTTATCTTTGTTGGATAGAGAGCTCTTAGAAACTAGTGTCATGCTCTTGATGGCTCTGTATCACATAGCTCTTTTCCTTTGGAGTCTCCACTTTTGTGTTTGTGTTAAGGGAGCTAGGAATTTCTTGTGGCATACTATCTTCTATCTCTTCTTGGGAATGGTCTACGGTAGGAGTACAAACCGAATGCCCTTCTTCCTTTTACTAGGAGTTTCATTGATTGGTTTGATATTCTACTCTATAGGCTTTCCTTAGAATTAGGTGTTATGTTATGGTGGGTAATCCACTAGGTATTCAAGCATCCCCGAGGGCTTTCCCAGCATAGCCTAGATTGGTTTTCCCTCTTTGTCCCTTTTAGCCTTAAGTGGGTTCTCTAGCTTCCTTCTTTATACATTACTGGGATACAATAATTGTTATCTAATGTACACATGAGATCATCTTCTATGCCCATATGAAGATCTGGGCAAGCTATATGGGTCCTAAGGTTCATAAGAGATAGCATTGATTATAGCCACCAGAGGGAATAAGTCCTTACTAATCAACCTGCTTTCTTTCTTCTTTTCTGGGAATTTCAGTATTCCTTTGTCTATACATTCTCGTATAGTATTCCTAAAAGCTAAACAATCATTAGTGGAATGAGTTTATATGTCATGATACTTATGATAATCTTTCATTGAAGGAATGTTATAGCCAAATGACAAGGTTATGAAATGTTCTTCAAGTAGGAACTCGAAGATCTCTTTAGTTTTGGAAACATTAAAGGTATAGATGGTAGGAGTACCACCTTTCCTTCATGTCTCTCAATTCTTTTTCACTAGCATTAGGCAAACTTAGGAGCTTGAGTATTCTAAGTCTGCAACAACTACCTCATGACTTTGATTGCCATAATATGTTCCCATATTATTCTTTTTCTTGAGATCATCTTCTTGCAATAACTCCTTATATTTTGATGCCATAGCTAAGAGCTAGTAGAAATCTCTAAACTCTATCCCTTGAAACTTCTAACAAAGCTTGAAGTCTAGCCCTCTTACTGTCATTTTCACTAATTTGGACTAAACGAACAGAACTTTGCACTGATTCCTCATCTTCTTGAACTTGTGTATGAAGTTCTCCGCAAACTCCCTTTTGTGTTGACTTGAGAAAGGTCAGTGATGCAAACCTCTGGCTTGGTTTTGAAAGGAAGAAGGGCAAGAAGAGTGATGTAATAGTTGAAAGCTGCTCTTGTCAATGAAATAGGGAATAATTAAAGTTTAAAGTTGGAAAAATTCTCAAAGTTGGCCAATTCCCATTCTCGATCATAAACTTAAAGATGTGCTCTAGCATGGATTGCCTTTCTCCTCCTAAGAACAATGAGAAATTTGGAGTATGATAGCCCTGTGAATAAGGGTTCTCCTTTCCAATATAGTCGAGGTATGGTTTGTAGAACTCTGGGTGGTTATTATAAGATAATTTCAAAATAATTACTTCATAATATAATTCTTCATGTCTTCCTTCTACTTTCCTTTCTCTTAAATCTAGGCACGGTTAGAGGTTATAAGGAATAAGATTTAGGTAAATCTCGATGGCAACATTATCCTAATCAAACATTATACTTTTTAGTTATTGACATGCTAACAACATTCTCAAATATTGCCATACTTCCATGGAACAAAAGCATGTTCTTGGGACATTTGAACATGTTTATCAAAGCTTCAACCATGTTCATGCTTGTTCATAACAAAATCATAGCTTTGATTCAAACATAATCAAAGTTTTAAAACACAAACACTATGGCAACATAAAACTTGATCTTGTCATTTCTCTGGTTTTTAGCTTGTTCAAACAAGGCTATGAGGTTGGTAGAATATCATGGGTTTCTACAATGTTGCTCTTTTCTTGTTTGTTGCCTGCTAGAACAATGTACCCACCTTGGTAGAATAAGATACTGAAATAGGAAAAAGAAACCTTTTTGTAATAGTTTGATATTCTAACAACCAAGGGAGGTTATCCTAACATTGTGGTACTTGAGAGTGTAACTTGTGTTTGTAACAATAAGCTTGTTCAAACAACATCTTAATGCTTGTTAGAACAAGGGTGTTTTTCAAAAACTCAATTTGGCTTGATTAAAGCTTGTTAGTGTTAGATAAATAAAGATTTTGATGAATTACAAAACACCTAGAGCTATAAGGAATGCATTAAGGGAGTATATCATGAAGAAATAAAGTTGACCAAGTGAAGAAAACCCCTATCGATAAGCTTATATTTGATTTCTTTGTAATTCTATTGTTTGATAGGATAAAGTGGTAGTAAGTGCCTTAATTTTACTTAATTCATCTTATCACTATCTTAAAATTGAGTTTTTTATGCTTTAAAGTGAGTGTTCAAAGGTTTTCAAAAAGGTTATGTTAGTGGACTAAAGCTTTAGGTTTGTTGACTAATCTTTTATGTTCTTTGATGTTCTTGCCTTTGGAAGAGACATTAGTAGACTAAGAGTGATAGGTTAGAAGGAAAAGGCTTAGTTTCAAAAATGATTGTCTCTTTGTTAAGCCACGATCGTCAACTAACCCCTGAGATTTGTGTTCTAACTTGGCCAACTTGAGAGGAACTCATTTTAAGAAAGTGTAGCTTTATCGACTAACCCTCTATGATTGCAGACTAACCCTATTTTCCAAAAAACCAAGTGTTGAGTCTTTGAGCTTAGTGAACTAAAGTGTAACATTCTGGGAAGGTTTGTCTTCTAACCTTCAAAGAAAACATTCTAGGTAATTTAAGTCTTGGGTTTTGTCAACTAACCTTTGATGTTTTCATGAAAACCCCATTTGAACAGTTCTTTCTCTTTTGCTGTAGCTTACTTGATAGTTGACTAACCCTCTCTAGGTTTGTGACTAACCTAGTCTAACATTATAAAATATGTCTAACGGCTAGTTGAGGTTTGTGGTACTAACTTGCATGGTTTGTCAACTAACCTCTAACAACTCATAAATGCAGTAGGTTAACATTGCTACTTACTCATAACAGCTAGTTCTCATTTCTAATGGATAGATTTGTTGAAAATCTATATATATATTACCTCATTTAAGTTGGTTAGTAAGAACATTAAATATTATTAAATTGAGTTCCTTCTAAATCATAACTATTCACATTCAAAGCTCTACCTAACCACTTTCTAGAGTGAGAAAGAGTTTTTAATTATTTCGTATCCACTTTTTTAGAGAGATTATCCTATGAAATCTTTCTACATATTTTGGGTAGAACGCTTGATGTGAGGAAATACTAAGGGATTGTTGTATACACTTATTGTAACGGAGTGTTGAGTAGTTCTCAAGTTCTAGTAAGAGAACTTGTGCTTTGTACTATGATATTACAGGAACCTGATTTAATCTTGCAAGAGAGTGAAGAAATCTCAAGTGGTGACTTAGAGACTAGATGTAGGTCAAGTAGAAAGACTAAACAAGGATAAATTCTTGTGTTTGATTCTCTTTTCCCTTGCTCTTTTCAATTTCAGCCTTGTACTCTGTTTTGGGTATACCTACACTATTGTGTTTACTTTTCTTTGTGCAAAAAATTTTGAAAGGCCCAATTCACCCCCTCTTGGGCAATCCAGTTACACTCACAATTAGGACAAGGAGCAACATCCTAGATAGCTTATTCTAACATCTAGGAACTCAAGCTTCTGTGTTTCAACAAATTGAGAGATTGTTCTAACAACTAAGATATGTTGTTCTAACATCGTACTTGAACATAGCTTCTAGAATTCTAATATACTACTCAATGTTTCAACAAGGTCCTTACCTTGGTAGAACAACTTAGTTCAACATTGAGAGATGTGTCTAACGGCTAACTAGGAAGCTCGACCAACCTACCTAGGTTGTTCTGACAAGCTTTAACATGCATTAAATAATACAACAGGTAAATGTTATTTCCAACTGAGTTACAACTAGTATTAATCGTTAACAACTAGATTTGGCTGAAATATATATATATATATATGACCATATTTATGCTAGTTCGTAAGAGCATTAAATATTCTAGAGCCAAAATGTTGTTGTATTGGTTCAAAGCCTTACTTACCATGCTTAGCTTACTCTTTGAATTTCAATGTTTTTATCTACTCTTTGAATGTGAGAGTTTATCAGTTGTGATACTCTATTTTTAGTGAGAGATAGTCTCTAGGTGAAGTATGCTAGGGGAATTACTCAAAGTTAGGTTACCATGAGGGGATTTATAATCACATTTGGGAAGAAATAGGAGAGTGGTAGACTCAGTGAAAGAGTTTGAGATGTACTAAGGCTTCACAAGTACTTGGATAGAACTTGTGGGTTATAGTGGAAAATCTCAAGCAGATTGTTTGGGACTTAGATGTAGGCCAAATAGTTGGGTCAAACCAAGATAAATCTTTTGTATATTGCTCTTCTTTCATCTTTTTATCTTCTCCTATGTTCATCCTTATTTTTGGTGCTTGCTACTATTTCTTTGGGTTGTTCTCACAAAGGCCAAAATTTTGTAACACTCAATTCACCTCCTTTTGAGGTGATTAGTGAATCTAACAAAAATAATCCTAGGTTGTCTCTATTATCTAGAATCACCATTAATGTCTAACCTTAGTGTGGTTAGTTTATTTGTTCTTTTTCTCTTTAGTTATTTGTATTACTCAAATTCTATGAAAGTGTAATAATTAATACTAAACTAGGTTTTGGAAACAAATGCTCATGGAAACACTACAACATTTTTTATTTATGGCAACAATTAATTTTACAACAGGCTTAAAAGTGTTGCCTATTCTATGAATAGGCAACAGTTTTTCAAATGTAACTATTGACTTAAACTTTAGAGAACAAATTTTGAGCAATATTTTAAAAGTGTAACCTAAATTAGATCAAGCAACAGTTTTTTATCTATTGCTTTGGATTTTTTAAATAGTTAATAGAAGTTAACCATTGCCAAAAAACAATCTCTTTGGTCTACCATTGTCAGCTGTTGCCTATAAAAATAAGCAACAACTTTTCTATGTTGGCTTGAATTTTCAAATTGGTAACACGATATAACCGTTGCCTATAGCATTCTAGTTTGTGCAACATTTTTCACTTGTTTCCTTTGGCTATTTTTTCTATTTATAATAAAAAAAATTGATAAAAATCTTTAAAAAATTTCAATACTCAAAACTATAATTTTTTATTAAACTAAAACTCTCATCACTCTTTTATATATATATTGGTTTACCAAATGATATTGGATTTATAAAAAGAAAAAATTATAATTTTTCTAATACTAAAATCCATAAATTTTTTTTTTATAACTTTTAAAATTTCCAAGGAAAAAAGGACCAAAAGCCGCGAAATGAAAAAGATAATACCCACAAAAGTAAAATTTAGTACTCTACGTTTAGCAATTGAGAATCCCATTTGTAGAATACCTAATTGCCCATCTCTTACTATCTTAGAAATTCAGAATCCCATTTGTGACACAGTTTTTTTAAAATCCCTAATCGTGCTGTTTTGAGCTCCATGTCTTCATCACTGCAACATAGCTTTATCTCTGCTAAGCTTCACCATTGTTCTATCGCTGAGAAGGCAACTTCACTTTTGGTCTAAAGCTTTATTGCCATCGATTGCTCCCCCAACTCCACTTGGTGTCTGAAGTTCTTCGAATCCCTAATTGGTGGTTCAGTTGGATGGGTCTCTCAATTTGTTCTGGGTGCTTTGTTCGTGTGAAAGGAGAGATTTGAAAAGGTAAAAGTTGACATTAACCAATTTATATAGTTGAGATGGATTTTGCTTTTTATATGTTGCTATGGATTTTTATTCACTGTATGGGTCCCTGTTGCTATTTTATATGTTTTACACATTGATATGTTGTCAAGATTCATGTGTTGCCAACCTGTGAATGAGAAAAATTATTGGGTTTGCTTGTCCTTTTTAGCATTTGAGTGGAGAAGCCTTGAGTCATTGACTATCATATGTTGCTTACTACTGAGTTGTTGCTTAAGTGAAGTAGTGATATGATATACTCCATGGTGGACCACACAAAAAAAGCCAAGAGCATCACTCAATTCTTTTGAGTTAGGCCTCAAAGTTCTTTTTCCTTAGTTTCTTTGGTTTTTTCTTTCCTCTTGGCCTAGTTTTAATGATTGCCATTTCTATATATCTCCTTTGAGTTGAATGAATTTTCTTTTTACTAAAAAATGAATATTTATCTATATTTTAGAAGCACTCATAGAAAAAGACAATAAGACATATGGTGTGTGCTTGTAAGTTATTCTTAAAACTTGTGGGACCATTATTCAACAACAAGAAATAAAAGTGACCCTATAGCAGTTTGTTCATAACTCTGTAGCTAGCAAGAAAGCAAAGTGACTAATTAAGACAAGATTTACCTTGTTGGCTACACCTTAACTAAATAAAGAAATTAATTATAGTTGATGGGCTAGCAAGGAAGTACTATATCTAGCAGGTTAATTAACAATTAGAAAACTCAAAATTATATATATATATATATAAAAGTATTATGATATATCTTACTCTCTAATTAAGGGATCTACATTACTAGGATCTGAAAGTTTAGTGCACATTCAACTCAACCATCTCTGAGCTTGCATTAAAATATATACTAGGTTTCTACTTCAAGAGCCACATCTTAATATTAAGAGTTTTAGTCATACCCGGTGAAAATTGATAGAAAAAATGGTACCATTAAAAAATGAGGAAAAATTAATGACAATTTTAATTGTTATTATCAGTATATAAGTATCCAAAACCATAATAATTAGAGAGCGAGATATATAACAATACTTTTTTATATATATAATTTTGAGTTTTCTAATTGTTAATTCACCTGCTAGATATAGTGCTTCCTTGCTGGCCCATAAGCTATTAATTAATTTTTTTATTTAGCGTGAGTGTGAAGTTGGTTTCTAAAGGACAACTTATACAAGTGAAAAGAATGTAAATACTTGAGATCTATATATAATAATGCTTTTAACCTTTACTTTGTACAACTTGCTTTCTTATAGATGATTTGCAATTGCTTCAACTTCTTGATGATAGGCTTTGTGGAAGACAATGATGATAGGCTTTGAAAACTTGAGTAGTTGGAAGAAAACATATATAGTTTTTCCTTAAAGCTTTTTGACATATTAGAAAATACAATTAAATCACTTGTGGTTGGTCGGAAAGAACTTAGAAAATCTAGCTCATTTCCCACAACTTTGCCTCACGGAACACCATTTTCCTTTTTGTGCATTATTTGACCCCTGTTATATGTTTAAAACTTTAGTCTCAAATGGTTTTCACATGTAAAGTCCAACAATTATGTCGAACCTACAGGGATGAACATCCTAGTCATCTCTCATTTATACTTTATGTGAAAGATGGATGAGAAATTTGTTGAATAAAGTGTTTTGATGATTCCAAACTAACCTTCAAGAGCTTGGAATAAAGATATCAAAGGTGCACAAAAGGTTCAAGTGAAGGAATCATGGAGAAATCAGTGCAAAGATTTATGTAGGATGTTAAGTAATGTTTTAATTTGAGAAAAAGACTTTGATTTGATGAAAACATGTTTTAAAACTTTGATTCTATGTTAAATCATGGAATATTTGAAAACCACCCACCAACAGACGAAGTTTGAAAGGTTTATACTGATTTGTCATCTTGAAAATTCGAACTTTGGCTTTGGAAATTCGAATTTCATAGTGAAACTGAACAAATCTGAAGAGAAGACTCTCTGACAGATGAATTTTAACTTGAGAAAATTTGAATTTTGATAAGTGTCTGAAAGGAGCTTTCAGTAACAGATGAACTTTGGGTTTTGAAAATTCGAATTTCAGACAAAATGAAACTTATGAAAACCAAAGAAATTCATCTGAAATTATGTCAAAGTTCATCTAAAACCAAGTTTAGATTGGGTTTCAAAATTACTCACTGACAGACGAACTTTGAACATGAAAATTCGAATTTCAGAAACAAAGCTTGTGAGTATGATATATTGATATGTTGACGTACGAATGACAGCATTTGTAAATTCGAATTTTGAAGTAAGTTTGAAAAGAGGTCTCTCTGACAGATGAACTTTGCCATTTGAAAATTTGAATTTCAAATTAGATGAACTACTGTGCCTTATAAGCTAGCTACGGACAAACGAATTTTGGGTTTCCAAAATTTGAATTTCGAAGGCACTATAGCAAATTGAGAATACTGTTCACACTTAATAGAGAAAGTTTCTACTTGAAAATTCGCATGTCAGAACATAGAAACACTTTCCAAATATCAAAATTCGAACTTCACTTCATGACAGACGAACTTCGGGCATTTAACGTTGAAGTCTTTAGTCTTCGGTTCTGCTAAATTCGTCTGTTAACCAATTGAAATTCGAATTTCAGAATGTCAGAAGCATTAAATACGGTTGGTTAACGGATAGTTTTTCAGAGTAACCGTTAGATAACTTCTCTAACGGATAGATTGTGTCTCTAACGTATAGTTGAGACCTAAATCTATAAATACAACATCATTTGAAGTTGTGGGTAATGATTTTAACTGTGTATATACTGAAACTCGGTCAAATCATCTACTCAAAGTCTCTTACTCTCTCACTTCAATATTTGTACTTTAACTTTCATATTCACTCTGTCTAAGAGAGTTTAATCTTTGTAAACAATCTTATCTTCATCTGGAAGAAAGATTTTCTTGTGAGGGGATATTACAAGGGATTGGGGAAGCACTTAGTAAGAGTGCATAGAGTGGAAGAGTGAGCTCTAGAAATAGAGCATCATCTTTGTACTGTGGCATTTGCAAGAAGTCCATTGAATTCTTGCAGAATAGTGGAAAATCTCAAGTGGTGACTTGGGGACTGGACGTAGGTCAAGTGGAGAGACCGAACCAGGATAAATATCTGAGTTTTCTTCTCTTTACTGCTACTTTTACAGTTTATTCATTTCTACTCTGTTTTACTGTTATACTTTGCTTTCTTCACCTTCTTGACTTTTTGCAGAAAATTTTAATCTTCCCAATTCACTCCCCCTCTTAGGAAGCCAGCTCATCTAACAAAATTAAGGAAACATGTGAGAGGAAAAAAGGTTTCTGATATTTATGTATCAATGAGGTCTTATTAGAAAACTTGATTTCTCTCATGTAAGATAGAAATGAAGGCTCTACTTTATGTGAGAAAACTTGGTGTTGTGATAGGAAGCAATATAATTGCATTTATTTTTTAGAACTATACCAGATATATTTTAGGTCCAAATTCCATTTTTCTACCTCTCCCTTTCTTATTCCATTTCCTTTTATTCCCATTTTGTGCCATCCATGGCTTAAATGGTTTAGATTTTTTTAAAAAGAAAAAAATTAAAATTTTCTTATTTTTAAAAAGTAAATAGAATAAAAACATTCTTTTAACTATCTGTTTTCTCTTATGTAAGAGAGAAATGAAGGCTCTACTTTATGTGAAAAAACTTGGTGTTGTGATAGGAAGCAATATAATTGCATTTATTTTTTAGAACTATACCAGATATATTTTAGGTCCAAATTCCATTTTTCTACCTCTCCCTTTCTCATTCCATTTCCTTTTATTCCCATTTTGTGCCATCCATGGCTTAAATGGTTTAGATTTTTTTAAAAAGAAAAAAATTAAAATTTTCTTATTTTTAAAAAGTAAATAGAATAAAAACATTCTTTTAACTATCTGTTCTCTTATGTAAGAGAGAAATGAAGGCTCTACTTTATGTGAAAAAACTTGGTGTTGTGCTAGGAAAGAATATAATTTCATTTCTTTTTTCCAACAATGCCAAATGTATTTTAGGTCCAAATTCCATTTCCCTACCTTTCCCTTTCTTATTCACTTTCCCTTCATTCCCATTTTGTGCCATCCAAGGCCTAAATGGTTTAGGTCCAAATTTTCTTATTTCAACATTCGAATTTGTAAACACTGTCCTTCATATGTCATCATGTCATTTCAACAGACTCACAATTTTAGCTTCTGAAATTCGAATGTCTATGTTCAAAGTTCATCTATTAGTGAGCGATTTTGAAACTCAATATAATATTGATTTCTGATGAACCTTAACATTGTTTCAGACAAATTTCTTCAATTTTCATAAGTTTCATTTTGTCTGAAATTCGAATGTTCAAAATCTGAAGTTCGTCTATTGCTCAACTGCTTCTTTCAGACACTTATGAAAATTTGAATTTTGAACAATCAAAATTCGTTTGTCAGAGAGGCATCTCTTCTGACTTACTCAGTTTTAGCTCGAAATTCGAATTTCCAAAGCCAAAGTTCAAATTTCCCATATGACAGTTCAATGTAAACTTTTCAAACTTCGTCTGTTGGTGGGTATTTTTCAAATATTTCATAATTTAACATAAAATCAAGATTTTAAAACGTTTTTCCACCAAATCAAAGTCTTTTACCCATAACAAAAGATCCTACAACAATCCTAGCAATGATTACTCAGATTTTCTTCACTTGAGACACTTTGAGCTCCTTTGATATCTTCAATCCAAGCTCTTCAATGTTGGTTTGGAATCATCAAAACTTCTTGATTCAACAATTGTCACATCTTATCCCTAAGCATGTTAGTAATTTGGAAGGATGAGA
Source organism: Adenanthera pavonina (assembly GCA_026686845.1). Lineage (NCBI taxonomy): Eukaryota > Viridiplantae > Streptophyta > Magnoliopsida > Fabales > Fabaceae > Adenanthera > Adenanthera pavonina. The sequence continues at coordinate 20,261,105 of JAIVEN010000022.1, read as the reverse complement.
TTCATAGTATCTCAGTAGTTACCAATTACACACATATATCATCACATAATTCATGAAAAACATTAAACAAACACTTTGAACATATTATGCCATAATATTTTATAAAAATTTCAGCAAAGTTTCCTTTTATATGAGGTCACATAACCCCTTCAAATAACTTAGCCAACACGTGATAAACATCATACATGGCATCATACAAAGTCACAACATTCATAGAAATTCATAAGATAATATAGTGCATATAATGGGAAAATGCTACCTGAATGATTTCCCTTGCTCTTCCACTTGATTCCACCCCTTTCAAAAGCTTACTTAGGTTTCCGCAAATCTAAATAGAACAAAAAACATCTACTTGAGCCAATGATCAATAATCTTCGCAATTCATCTCCTTACTCTTGATCTCCCTTGCATCATTGTCACATCTTATCCCTAAGCATGTTAGTAAAATTTGGAAGGGTGAGATTCATTCAATCTCAATAGTTACCAATTGCACACATATATCGTCACATAATTCGTGAAAAACATTTAACAAACACTTTGATCGTATTATGCCATAACATTTTATAAAAATTTCGACAGAGATTTATTTTATATTTTGGACATCCCAAGATCCCATAACCCCTTTAAATAACTCAGCCAACACAAGAGAAATATCACAAAAGATCATACATGGCATCATACAAGTCACAATATTCATAGAAATTCATAAGACAATACAGTGCATATAATGGGAAAATACTACCTTAATGATTTCTTTTGCTCTTCCACTTGATTTCACCCCTTCCAAAAGCTTGTTTAGACTTCCTCAAACATAAATACAGCATAAAACATCAACTTGAGCCACTGATTCCATGATGCCACTCACAAAGTGTGCATAAAATCCTAAAAACCTATATAGTCATTCTTTGCCTCTTTCTAGAAATCCATATTTGTTCTTAAGGTTTTGGTGCATAGGGAATCCATTTTTGACATCAAAATCATGAAAATATCACTCCTTCTTACCTTACTAGACTGGTAAAAAATAGGGCATCAAGAGGAAGAAGTGATTTTTTCCCAAAAACTTGCTCCAAACCTATCGCAACTTACTTTTCTTGAAAATTCTCTCAATTTCTCTCCATTTTCACACAAAAAAAAAACTTCTTTCCTCCAATCCATGTATCACATCTCATATTTAAACCTATTTTCCATGTATTAGACTCCATTCAAGTCCATTAATGCATGATTAGAGACTTGATTGCATAAAATATCTTAAACCAATTTTTTCATTTCTCTGGTATTATTCCTTTTGTTAATCTCATTTTACCTAACAAACTTTGAAAGTTTATAACTAAATCTAGAAAAATCATATTGAGGTGATTCAAGTCTCCAAAAATAGCTTAAAAGGTTCTATACATGGGAAAAATATTGACAGGGAAAATACTTGACCAATTTATACAGTAAATTTGTATTAGTATCACTGTAGCAATTGGCATTTTTGAAAATTCCTGATTCTGACCATAAGTTTGAAAAATCACCATAAATTATACACAACTCCAAATTGAGTGATCTTTATGTCTATGGAAACCTAAATATGTCTAGTTATTAAACATATAAAATACTCATATAATAAACATATCAAGATCTATAGAGTACTTCAAATTCCCAATAGTGGTTAGAAAGGTCTCATGCATTCTCCCAACTTTCCAAAATACACACTAAGATATACATACATAGCCATAACTTTCCTTTACCTTACATGATACTCTATAGCAATTCTAGAGGAACATATTAACATGAAAACATAGCATGATCATGTCCCATAATACTTTATATAACATCTCATATAATAGTATCAACCTAAGTATAATTATCTTGAACATTATCTTGCTTCTCCTTGCCTTTCCTTTCTTGGGCAATCTTGCCATAACTTGAACCTAAAATTTGTTAGACAATTGGAAAGGAATGGGAGTCAAATAATTTTAATGGCAATCACCATCATGCTCACATACTATCACATGTATTGCAAGTATTCATAAAAAAAAAATACATCAAACATTCAATCAAATCATTTTAGTACAAATATTTTATAAAAATTTGGGCAACACTTGCCCTTGTATTTGGACATAACCAGGATCACATTACCCTTCAAGCAATCCAACCAACAATGATAAATCATCACAAGACAACATTTCAAATGCTAAACACACCATTCAAACCAAGCAACATCAATGACAATACATAGGCGTAATATATAAGTTAACTACCTTTTTGCTTTCCAATAGTTTCCAAACTCTGCAAACGCTTTCATTGATCTTCTAACACTCTTTCAAATCCTATAGCATCCTAAAACAATGCCATTAATCACTGATTATATAATTTCATTTACAAAGTGCTCACTTGAACTAAAATTTTTCACTTTGTTATCCTTACAACATTTCTTGCACAAAATACTTGTTCTAACCTGTTTTGGACCCAAGGAATCCATTTTTGGGTCAAAATCATGAAATTCACTTTCCTTTTCAAACCTTAAATAGGCAGAAAATTTGAGAAAAATATAGAAAAATAACTACCCAATTAATTTGCAATCTTATTGCTTGAGACCTATAAATCTTTTTTTATTGTTTGATTTCTTCATAGCCTAACTTTCTCTCTCTTCCCTCTCTCTTTAGGAGTCATTTACAGAGCTAGAATGGAGAGAAATACTCCATGAAGCTTCACAAAACTTAGACATAACTAAGATAGTAACTAAAGAAGTTTACCTTGAGAGTTTGAGAACCAAACTTGCTCTTAGTCTTCTCCTTTTTCTCTATATTTCCTTGGTGCTTCTCCTCTTGTCCAGCTGATGTTTCATATGTGTTTGGTGTTGAAAATGAAGGCTTAACCTATGCTTAAGAGGAAAGAGATCTAATGCAAGGTAAATCATGGTTACTTTTACTTAACCTTGGTTACTTTTATTCAAAGCTTTTCAACTAATTCCAAATAGTTCTTGGTCTGGTTTCAAATGTGTCCTTCCCTTAATTTGGCCAAAAATTACTTTGATAACTTTTATGGACCAATATACTCTTTACCAATTAAATTCACCCGTATTGATTAAATATTTTTACCGAAATTGTCATTAAATTGGCACAGGTTTATCTAACCATTACCTTTGGTCCAAAATCATTATCTCAACCCAAAATATATTTTAGCAATGTCCACTAATTTTTTTCTTAAATTAATACTGCTTCTTCCTGCAATTCAAACTAACTTTTATCTGGTAAAAATTAATATTAAACCCTAATTACCCAATAAAAATTATTTTAATCTTAATAAATTTCATACTATATTCCATTGGGCTTATCTCATTGAGAGCTTCATTTTGACTATAATTTTTCATATTTATAAAAATATCCTTGACCTGCGATAAATTTATAATTTTTGCAACTTTCGAGCCATTATCTGTAATTTTTCCCAAGATTCATCCAATTTTCTTCATCCTCAGCATATATCCATGGCCTTTTTCTTTCTTTTCTTTTTCTTCTTTTTTTCTTTTCTTTTCTTTTCTTTTTTCCAAGGGTAAAATTATCATTTTCTCATTTTTTCTTCCAACCAAGATAATTGACCTCTTTGCCCTATCTCATGCAAATTCCTTATAGATTTTAAAATAATAAGTCTTGAACATCTACTAAAAATCCCACGGCATTAAACCATGCCTTGGCCCAAAATCACTCTTGAGAAGAGGAAAGAGAGAACTTTATGAAGACACCATGAACTACGAAAAAAACTAGCTTGAGGTAGGAGGATTCTTACCTTGCACCTTAGATCCTCAAGCTTTCATCTTGGTCTTCTCTTTTCTCTTTTCTTTCTCTTAGTTTCTTGGAGCTTTCTCTCTCTTTGTTGTAGTTGAAAGTGGCATGAAATGAGGAGGAAGAGAAGGCTTAATTCATTTAACCCAAGTCTTAGAAGAGAGAGATCTAATGAGTGAATAGTGAGCTTTACTTGATTAACTTAGGTTAATTTTAGTGAAATAATTCCCAATAATCAAATAATTAAATTCTTCTCATCCCTTGCTGCATAACAAGCCATTTTGAGGCATTTTTGTCCAAAAAATTGCTCCATAATCTTTATCAGTTCAACATAACCTTTACCGATAAATTTTATCTATACCGATTAATTGCTTTTGTCATAATTCATTTCTTAATTGGTATAGGATTATTTTGAATTTGGTTTTGAACTAAATTCATTATCCTATCCTAAAATATATTTGGGTAGGGTCCCCATATTGTTCTTGTCTCCATTCTATATTTTGTGGGGCCTACAATCTCTTTTTGGTATAACAAACAACTTTTATAGGTAATCTAAATGCATCTCAACCCTCCATTTTAACATCATCCAATGTCCAGAATTCCCTTAGCAATTTGCATAAGCCATGGCATCATAATTGGGTTTACAAATTTGCTAATTATTTTCCAGTTTCTTGCTGCATACACATGTACAAGAGGAAGAAAAACATGAATGAAATTCTTCTTCTTGCTTGCTGAAACCATGAAGGAAGGGGGAGGAGAAGAGAGCAAAAATAACTTGGTGAATCCCTACATAATAATTTGGTCAAAAAGAAGGGAGAAAGAGAAAATAACTTTCTTATCATCAGATTGAGTTTTAATGGGTCTAGATGGATCCTACATATTTTTTTACATAAGTAGGCTTTTTCTACATCAATTGGTGTTGATTGCATTTTTATATGTACTAGAAATTATACCGGATTTGAAATCTATATCTATCTATTGTATCTATTAGAAAGTATTTATATATAAGGTCCACAACTTTTTACTATTTACTTTTGACTCCCGTGAGGCCCACCAATCTCTTTAGTATTTTGTATTTTCAAATCAGTTTATTTTCCAATCTAGACCTCTTAGCTACCCAATATTTATACCATTTGATTCAACTCATCAAATCCTTCATTTTGACAAGTACTTTACATAATTTTTAGTTGGTGAAATTAATACCTACTGAGGACTTCAACATAAATTAATTCCAGTTAAGGACTATGCTTGTGAAATGACTATTTGCCCTTTCTTGTATTCAAACAACATATTAAATGCAATATCTTTTGCAACCATACTTTAGTGCTACGATGCAAAACATATCATATTATCATGCTTAAGACATAGCCCTAGAAATGTGGATGTTTCAATTTCATTCTTAACTCCTACCACTAAAACCCAAGTTCTACTAGATGGTCAATCACTCTCTACGTCAACGGAGAAGAACATTAGTGAGCTATAAGATGGAGGAGTTGTGACTAATAAAACCTACTTAGATGGCAAGGGCAATGTGTGCCACTTAAGGTGAATTCCTTCTTTTAACTTAACTATTTTTTGATCGATCCTTCTTTTTTTATTTTTTCTATTTGTTGGAATTGGGTGGAAGCACAGTCATCCTCAAAAGTCTACTTCCCAAGAAAGTACATTTATGCCCTAAAAAGTCTTTTTAGGATTGTTGTGGCACAACCATTCTTGAAAGTACATTTATGCCCACAATCATCCTTGAAAGTGGCAATTTTTTTTTTAAATTGCAATTTTACATTTGCAACCCCATTGTATTTTTCATACAATCACTAAATTTTTCAAGCTACCAATACTAGATTAATTATAGCTAAACCACACTAAAATATAAAAAAATGCAAATATAATGTTGAGTAGGGGAATACAAATTTTAAAAGCTCAATATAGTAAGAATAGACAAATATATAAAAGTTCAATGAATCAAATAAGACTTTTATTTTTTGGTGATATGAAGACCACTTGAAAGCAATACCATACTCCCCATAATTACAATCACTAATCACTAAACAAAATGACCAGCAACTATAACTTCAAGCATGAATCAAGGAAGAAAAGGTTCAAAACAAGTACTTCCACATATCAATTACTGCTATGCAATATTTACTAGGCTTATGAACCAACATTTATTAGCAAAAAGTGCATGCATTTCCAATATTTATCAGCAAGAAATGCATGCATTTCTTACTACTAATGTATAAGAGTAAGTGATATAGGAAACAAGCCAATGTATAAGAGTATATGATATAGGAAACAAGGCTCCATTTTCAAGGCATATACAACTTTAGTTTTAAAATGTTTACTCTTTATTAGTATATACAACCAAGAGGATGACCCAAAGACAGAGTTCTACCTTGCACATTTACTTTTTCTTGAAAATTAATACTCCCTCCGATTCACAATATCTTTCTTTTTAGGGTTTTTCAAATGTTTCATAATATTTATCACTTTATAATATTGATGAAGTATTAATTATTATTTTTTCTATTTTACCCTTATTCAATTAATTTGTTTAATGTTAATTCTCTCTCTTAGAAAACTCCATTATTTAACCACTCACAAAGCCATTAAACAAATAGTTAGATGCCCCAAGTCTTAAGAGGATTACTCTAATTTTGCACATCCTAGGCCAACTCCATTTGCTGCTTTGTACTCTAGTTAAACTTTCTTCTAGAGTATATTTGTTTTGGGTCAAGTGTTTAACTCTTCAAAGGAATACAATTAACATTTTCCTAGAGTCATGAGTTACTCCACTTTTATCACAAAGCTGACTATATTTTCTTTTAGCGGTCCATTCCAAAATTGTAAGTGAAGCTTTCCATTCAACCTATGAAAAATAGAGAGGGTTGAAGATTCACTTGATTATTCTGAACTAGTTAAAAATTCACTTGATTGTTCCAAAATAGTTGAAGATTCACTTGATGATTCTAAATCAGTTGAGTATGAAAATGTTGAGGACTCCATTGAAAAGGCTGTTGAAATAGTTGAAGATTCATGGAAACTTTATCAAATTTCAAGCCTTTTGTAAACTTTTGATTTGAACAAATTTCCTAAAGATAAAAATGAAGGTTTCGAAAAAAAAAAAGAGCTCAAACAAGTAATAGGGAACAAACCTTTTGCAAACTTTGATTTGAACAAAGTTCCTGAAGATGAAGATAAAGATGAAAGTTTTAAGAAAAAAGAGCTCAAACAAGCAGTGATGATCAAGCCTTTTGTAGACTTTGATTTGAATGAATTTCTAGAGGATGAAGATGAAGGTTTTGAGAAAAATGAGATTAAAGATATGGTGATAACCATGTTGAAAATTTATCTTTCCGGATTTTATTCAAAGTATTTCATGTGAGTTTTACTTTTTGTGAAAGGATTGTTATTTTCTTCTTCATCTTTTTCTTCCTTCTTCTTTATTATTTATTTAATTTTTTTAAAGAATGGCTTGTTATTTTCTTGTAAAAAAAACTGACATGCATTATAAAGTAGTGTTGCTAGGCCCCATGATTAGATACATAGGAATATACTTGAACACTAACGAGTAATGTAGAAACAATAACACTTCTAATAGAATCAACAAAATACAAAATAGGGTAATCATTTATTGAAATCAAAACCAGAAAAAAGCCTAAAAAAATCAACTTAAAATATTGAGAGCCCTTTACACCAAGGCAAGATCGCATTTAATCATAGCAGAAAGTTGGCCTTGGCATTCTTGTATTTATTTCTTAGCATATGGAATTTTGTAATTATGAGATCCATTTTCATTCATGATTTCCACCATGCACAATTACAATGTTAAAAATATATAATTAGACTTCAATGATGAAAAGGTTTCATATGACTTCACAACAGCATTAAAAAACTCATCCATAGTTCTTGGTGATTCCTTGTATTGCGAGGAATGAATGACATTAAAAAACCCAAGATCTAAAACATTCAAGTTTGGAGAATTTAGAGCCTGACTCATCAAATGAATATCATAGCCATCTTGTGTAGCAACTCTTCAAAATTTAACATCATTATGATCAATATGAGTTCTTGTATTGTCTTGTTGAATAAATATTCAATACTTTAAATCCTCTTTTGGCCCATTTTCCTTGATAGCAAGCAAAACTTTGTCAATTTAGTATGATCTTATCACTTCTTTTTTTATTGAAGTTATTGGCATACTCTCTAATGTACCAACAACTCTATTAGCACTTGTCCTTTTAGTTGGCTCTTTTGTGATGAAAGGAAAAACACCTATTTTCTTGGAGAAAATTTTATTTCCTTTTGTATCATACCTTGGATGAGCTAAAGCAACCAAAAACATAACTTTTCCAATAAAATTTTTTCTTTTGCAAATGCAAATTAGACCTTGTTCATCTGCTAGCAAGTAGTAAGACTCAGATTTCTTTGTCATGTAAAACCATTTTTCATTGATATGAACAATGTTATATTTCCCAATAAAAGTTGGATCATGAGGAATGGTACTATCATCAAGCATTGATATGCAAAATTGCAATCAAGATTTCATGATTTCTTCTTTTAGATTAGGCTTTGTAGCATTTGAATGTGTTTTTATATCTCCTAACTTAACATGCCTCACTATTGTTGCCTTGATCATGTTCGAAGCATAAGCTGTGGAGTCAAATGTTGTCTGCTTGTGTAAAGGGATATCACAAAGTTGGGCCAAGTCAACATTAACTCTTTTACTACCACAATTCATCCGAGCATGTAGAGAAGAAGATAATGGACAACCATAATCTGATCGTCTCCAAATCTATTGAATATACCATATAAAAACTGAAAACATGGATGCTACCATCTTTGTCACACCTCTTTGCCGCCTTCCATTCGTAATTTTTTTAGAAGCATATTGTATCAACTATCCATTCAGCATTGCTCTACTCTTTCTTATGATATGTACTTCTACTAGTTATATATTTTTCTATTTAGAAAAATTGAAGAAAAATATATTTACATTTATACTCCAAGTCAAAAGAGTAGTAAATTTACATTTTGAAACCAATTAAAATAGAAATAAAGTCAAAATAAATTTCTCATGGCATGAATAATAGATTTTACTGGAATTTGCACTCGAATAATAGGTTCTTCTGGAATTTGCATTATTTACTAGTACGAAATAAAAAAACTATAGGCATTTGGACTGTAAAAAAGCAACCTAATTTGATCATATATAGACAACTCAATTTAAAGCATAAAAATGATCCCACAAAAATAAAGTTTTATAAAAAAGAATAGTTTGATCCTAATGAACTCTTATGAGTATAAAATGGTGAAAGAAAAATAAAGTCACAATTACACCAATTATTGCACACTTGCATATTTATATTGGCAGCTCATAATGCCAAATATGCTGCTTTTTGACTTCCTTGCCAATTCCTTTGAAGATTAGGTTTTGTCCAATGTTCATCCAAGGCATAATTAGAAGTGGCAAATTCTCTTTGGAATTATCTACTGGAGGCTCTGGATGCAAAGAATAGAGAAATTCTCACCAATGAATACACCTTTGCACCAAGACTTATTGGGGAAGCCTTAGCTATTATAAACCACATGGTCCAAGCTACCGCTCTTAACCATTTTTTTTTTGTCTAAAAGGACCCGTAGTTAGGCTTTTTCTTTTTTGATACGTTGTACATGGCCTTTGCAGTCTCTCTTTTTTGTTGATTTGGCTGCTTTTGTAATTGGTTCTTTGATTGAATATATTTCCCCTTTCCTCAAAAAAAAAAAACAAAGAATGGTTGGCAACAAAACTAAAACAAGTTGATGCCTCATATATTCATACCTATATTTGAGCCTAGTTCTTGTGACATGTGTAGTCCTTCTTCTAGGGATGCTTCATTATCAACATTTGCCTCTTCATTCAAGTTGCACATTTGATACATAAGCAATTCTTCTTCCATAGGTCCTTCATATTTAGCATCTAGCACTTTATTTAAGTCTAACACATGAGACATGTATAATCCGTCTTCTATAAGTGCTTCATCTTCAAAAATAAGGTCTTCATTTAAGTTGAGCAATTGAGACATCTCCATTCCTTCTTCCATGGGTGGTTCATCTTCAAAATTTGGCTCTTTATTTAAGTCCCATTGTTGAGACATACACATCCTTCCTTTGCAGGTGCTTCATATTGAATGTTGTAGGACATTCTATGATTTTTTTTCTTTTGATTTGGAGTTATAAAAAATCAGAGCACATATATATAGAACTTTTGGTGGTCAATTCTTTTTTAGTTGGCAGCAATTGATTTGGTGGTGTACGTTTTGGCGGCAATATTTTTTAATATCACTAGATGCAAAAACAAATTTGAAATTTGGTAAACTAGATGTTAAATGCAAGAGAGAGGGAAGGGGATTAGAGAGAGAGAGTTCAAGAGTATAAATTAATGAAGGAAGAGAAGATTTATTTACGAATTGAATAGTAGAAAATTAATAATATAAAAAAAATTTAAATTTTGATTAGGGGCATTTTGGTAATGTGATACTAAATTTTACAATATTTTAGGTTATTTCATGAGTTTCTTGTCTGCATGAGAAACTCTAAAAAGATAGATATTGTGAACCAGAGGGAGTAAGGTTACTTTAGTAAAAACTCACTAGACTAGAGAAATGCACAGACATGAAGATGTATACAAGTTTCACTTAATGACAAAAACTCAACACATTAAGTCCAAGGAGTTTTTGATTTGCAATTGCCATAACCTACAATCAACAACGTTAAGTATCAAAATTGACAACATTACTGACATTTGAGAAGCTACTTTAACTAAAATATTGGCATGATTCCTACCAAGAAGGCTTCACTAATTTCATAAAAATCAATTTTGGGGGCCTCCAACCTAGCATTAGAAAAAACTTTTGGGATGGTAAGAGCTGGTGTTATTGTAAGAAACTTTGGTGATCGTACATGGTAATATCATTAGCACTAAGAGGGCCTATTGCACCAACTATAAAAAAGAATGTGAATAACATTATGTTTTTATTTTCTATTTCTAATCCTTTCTTCCATATATATATGAAAAAAAGGATGCACATTATAACTGTTGAATCAAAAGTTTTGATAATTTCAAACAACTAGAGCTTAGAAAGGAGAATATCAAAAGTGCATGAAGAGATAAAGTGAAGAAATCCAATGAAAAACAAGTGAAGGTTTAGTTATTAGAATTTCTCACTATGTACACTAGGTAAAAATCTTTGATCCTTACTTATTTATGTTGCTACAACACTTAAACAATTTATTTCATAGTTATCCTATGTTAGCATGTGTTAAAATTGAAAAATACTAACTAATAGATGAATTTTGTATTTGACTTATGTGTAATTTATGCAAAATTCAAACTTTGCTTAGTGAAACTTAAAGTTATAGAAGTTTTATCTCTGATAGACTAATTTTAGTTATGAAATTCGAATTTTAGTGTGTTAGACACATTAAATGCATTTGTAAACGACTATTTTGCTAAGCAATTGTTAGTTAAAGTCTCTAACAGCTAGATCTTGTGTTCAACAACTAGTTAAGACCCAAATCTATATAGAACCTCATTTAAAGTTCTAGGTAACAAATTTAAGTCTGTCTTTGCAATAACTTTGCTAAATTCTGTATCAAAGCTTTTTCACCCACACACTACATTTATTGAGCCTTAACTTTCATATCTACTCTATTCTAGAGAGTATTCATTCTATATAAAATCTTTTCTTCATCTGGAAGAAAGATTCTTTGTGAGGGGAATCACAAAGGGTATTGGGAAACACTTGTAAGAGTATTGAGTTAAAAATTTTAGTGTTCTTAGAATAAAGAAATATGTATTACTAAGGCACTGCAAGAAGTGTTAATTCAGATGGTTTTGATGATTCTAAATAACAACGAACTTGGAAATCTAATATCAAAGGAGCACAAGTCATATGAAGACCAAAGTTAGAGATTCTTGAAGGTTGAAGAGCTTTTAAGCACATTTTTGGAATCCATTTGTAAAAGAAGATAGTTAAGTTTTAAAAACAACTTATTTTGCTCATTCCAATATTTTAATGAGGCATCTATTTGAATGATTAATGATTAGCTCATGTTTTCAAAATGGTTTCATGAATAGCTTTACCTTATGCACATAATGCTTCAAGGTTATAAGGATAAAATCTTAATCTCTATGTTGTTTCCAAATGTTCTCACTTCGTTTTCATGAAAAGGGTTGAGATTATCCGCATAACTAAGGCTAGCACCATATTCTTAGCTCTGTCTAGGATATTATTCTGATAAGGTGCCTACCTCATTTGCATAAGGAAGTGAATAGTAAAAGCCACTTATACTGTGTAGCCCGTTATTCACATAACCTAGGGTGGTTATCAGCATGAAGTATGTAATAGAGCACTTGGACCTTCTTCTGTTAAATAGGTTATCCACATAACTTAGGAAGGTTATCCACATAACCTCAGTTATAGTACTCTTGGACCTTCCTTAGTTAAAAACGTTATCCACATAACCTGAGGAGGTTATCCTGATAACCTATGTTTTCCAAAAACTCAGTTTGTAATGTTATCCAAGAAACTGAGTAGGTTTTCATGAAAATGTTCTTGAGCTAAAACTTAGTCATTCTAGAATGAATGTTATCCACATAACCTAGCTAAGTTATCTGTATAATGAATGCATAATGTTGAAACCAAAGGCCAATGGTCACTCATTATTCGCATAACCTAGGGAGGTTATCCACATAACCTCTGTCAGACGCATTTAATGCGATAGGTGAACCACTATTTTTTTGAGAGTAACAGCTAATTCTTGCTTTCAACAGATAGTTTTGCTCTAAAACTATAAATAAACCTCATTTAATTTGTTGGGTAATAAGGAAAAATATTAAAATGCTAAAACACTACAAAATTGATTACTGATTCATTCAAAGCTTGCCTACCATCTGCTTAGCTCATCCATTATTCTTAAATTTTCATATCCATTTTTTTGGGAGAGAGTTTTCATATCTTGGCTTATATATTTCTACATGCCTGTAGATAGCACTTAGTGTGAGAAGATAATAAGAGATTTGTTCTTACTCTTGAGTGAGAAGAGTAAGAGTGTTCTGTTCAGCTCAAAGTTCGAGCTGGGGTTATACTGCGGTTTTACAAGAACCCATTCAAATCTTGTAAGATATAGTGGTGAAATCTCAAATGATGGCTTGAGGACTAGACGTAGGTCAAGTAGAGTAGATAGAGCCAGGATAAATCATTGTGTCCTCTTCTCATTTACTTTTCAACCATTTTTATATTCTATACTCTGTTTTTCAGCAACTTTTATTATCACTACTGTATTTCAGTTTTGCAAAAAATTTCAAACTTCTCAATTCACCCCCCTTTTAGGAACTCAGCTAACCTAACAAGTGGTATCAGTGTCCAGACACCCAATTGAAGGAACTAACAATCTGGGAGAATGCATGACTGGCTTTAGTGAAAGCATTCTTCTTGAAGGAAACAACACCAATAGACCTCCTGGCTTCAGTGGAGAGCATTATAGATACTAGAAAATAAGGATGCAAATTTATCTCCAGTCCATTGACTTGGATATTTGGTCAGTCATCCAGAAGGGAGACTTTGTCCTAATGAAATTGCAAAATAACGAGTAGTATAGAGAGAAACCTGAAGAGGAATGGAACAATGAGGATAAAAGAAGGGCCCTACTCAACTATAAAGTTAAGCACTGTCTGGTCATTGCACTCAATTAAAATGAATTCTATGGGGGGTCTCAATGTACAACAACCAAAGGTATATGGGATACTCTGGAAATTGCCTATGAAGGAACTATTGGGGTGAGAGAAAATAAATTGAATTCGGGCATAGGTGAATATGAAAGCTTCAAAATGAAAGAGGGTGAAAACATCAAGGACCTACAGAAGAGATTCACCCTCATTATGAATCAACTGAAAAGCCTTGGGAAGGAATACATTCAATCTGAGAAAGTTAAAAAGACTCTCAGAGCCTTGCCTATTGAATAGTAACCAAAGGTGACAATGATAGAAGAAGTCAGAGGGGAGTCAATGACATATGTCATAGCCCTCTTTGGAAGCCTTGAAGAATATAAAGGAAAGTTGAAAGCCCTTAAAGAAACCTTTTCTTCTAACAAGAAAAAGAAAAGCTTAGCTCTCTAGGTAGAATCAGAAGATGATGATGATTCTGACGAAGATGCTAAATTAGATGAAGAAACAATGACTATGCTGGTGAGAAAATTCGGTAGAATGTATGGAAAGAAGAAATTTAGAAGATTTGCAAGGAAATATGGAGCCAACAATAGCAAAAAAGAGAACAAAGACTCCATCATATGCTACAAATGTAAGAAACCTGGACATATCAAATGGGAATGTCCTCTATTGAGCAAGAAACAAGGAAAGAACAAGAAGGCTGACAAAGGGAAAAAGAAGAAAGCTTTCGTCTCTTCCATTTGGGGAGATAGTTTAGATGAAGAGGAAGCTGCAGAAGATGATGAAATTGTCAATCTATGCTTAATGGCTCAAGAGATTGCAGAGAAGGAGAAGAATCCCAATCAAGACAGTGACAGTGATTCTGAGGTAAATGATTCTAAACCTTCTTGCAAAGAACTGGATGATGCATTCAATGATTTGATGATTGAATTTGTCAAAGTGTCTAAACAATTGAATCAAGCTAAAAGGAAAATACATAAGCTTGAAAATGAACCTCATACATCCTACATTGCTTCACAACCTTCTTTTTCTTCTTCTACCACATTTGTCTCTGTCTCATGCATTGAGTTGAGAGAAAAGAACAATTATATCCAGAAGACTCTAATTGGACTTACTAGAGGTGAGGATATGCTAAAAGTGTTACTGGGAAATCAAGTTGTAAGTTAAAACAAAATTGGTCTAGGATATGACCTATGTGCGGTCAAAGAGAAACTGAAAAACAAGAAACAAAATCTTTACATGAGAAATTTTGTGCATGCTAATAACATCAAATCAGCTCGAAATGTAGAGTCATTTCCAGCCCCTAGAAATCAAAAGGACAGATACTATCATCATTATTTCAGACATGCATCTCTTTCCTCTAGCCCTTTCTCCACTTGTCACTTTTGTAACAAGAAGGGTCATGTATCATCCACCTGTATATACAGGAAGGAAGGAAATGGCAATGGAATGAAATGGGGTCCTAAGGATTCCTTTAGTAATAGGGAATAACCCAAGCAAATATGGGTACCTAAAAAGAAAGAACTGAAATCTGTTTTGCAGGTATCTCTCACGGTGAAGAAAAGCAACAAGTGATACATAGATAGTGCTTGTTCAAGACACATGACTGGAGACAAAGAAAAATTCATTGTGTTGAGAGATAAAAAAGGAGGAAAGGTTACTTTTGGTGGTAACCAGTCTAGCAAGATAGTTGGCATTGAAATTATTGGAAGAAACCCATAAACTTCAATTGAAGAAGTTCTGTTCATGATAGGACTTAATCACAAATTCTTAAGAGTGAGCCAAACCTGTGGTAAACGCAACTAGGTTCTATTTGATTCTAACCACTTCTTAGTCATCAGAAAGAGTAACCGCAAAGTTATTCTCAAGGAAAAAAGAGATGGTAACTATTATACTGTTGATTTAGATGAATTATCTGCCCTAGATTCAATATGCTTAATTAGTGAAAATAATGATACTTGGCTATGGCATAGGAGACTAGCACATGTTAGCATGCATCAATTAAACAAACTCATTAAAAATAAAATCGTTCTTGGATTACCCATCATTAAGTTTGAAAAGGAAAGAGAATGTAATGCTTGTCTAAAAGGGAAACAAACAAAGTCCTCATTCAAAACCAAAAATATTCTCTACAACTAGACCATTGCAATTGCTTCCCATGGATTTAATAGGTCCTAGTTGTATTAAGAGTATTAGTGGCAACTTGTATGTACTTGTTATGATAGATGATTATTTTAGATTTACCTCGACATTATTTCTTCCCTCCAAAGATGAAACATACGATGCTTTTCTGATCTTAGCTAAGAAACTCTAAAATGAGAAAGGTTTCTCTATTGTATGTATTAGAACAGATCATGGTGGAGAGTTTGAAAATGTCAAATTTGCTAATTACAGCAATGAGAATGGAGTAGAGTACAACGTCTCAACCTCGAGAACACCTCAACAAAATTAAGTTGTGGAGAGAAAGAATAAAGTACTGGAAATGGCTCGTGCCATGTTGAATGAAAGGATTGCCCAAGCACTTATGGGCTTATATAGTGAGCACAACATGCTACTTGATAAATAGAGCATACATGAGACCCATTCTAGGCAAGACTCCATACAAACTATACAAGGGAAAGAAGCCTAACTTGTCTCATCTTCATGTCTTTAGATGCACTTGCTATATCCACAACAACAACTAAGACAAGTTGGGTAAGTTTGATGCCAAATCAGATGAAGGTATATTTCTCGACTACTCAAATAGGAGTAAAGCATATAGGGTGTTCATTAAAAGGACTAGAACTATAGAAGAATCTGTACATGTAGTTTTCCGTGAAAATGAAACTGTGTCTGAGTATGCTATAGATGAGGATGATCTAATTTCCAACTTTAAGAACTTGAATGTTTCTGAAGAAAATAAAATTGAACCTCCTAAAATATCTGAACCTCCTAAAATCAATGAAGAAATTTCTCAAGAACTCCCTAGAACTTGCAGATATCAAACAAATCATCCAGTTGATCAAGTTATTGGGGATGTTCAAGAGAATGTTAAAACCAGAAGACAACTTAGGGATCAAGTGAATAATTGTACATTTATTTCTCAAATTGAACCTAAGAGTACTGAAGAGGCCTTAACAGATGAATATTAGATTTTAGCTATGCAAGAAGAACTCAATCAGTTTGAAAGAACTCAGGTTTGGGATTTAGTGCCTAGGCCCAAGGACCATCCAATTATTGGAACCAAATGGGTTTTAAGAATAAACTTGATGAATTAGGAACAATAATAAGAAATAAAGCTAGACTAGTAGTTAAAGGATATAATCAGGAGAAAGGCATTGTTTATGAGGAAACTTTTGCTTCAGTTGTAAGATTGGAAGCAATAAGAATTCTCTTACCTGTGCCTGCATAAAAGATATTGTGCTATATCAAATGGATGTGAAAAGTACTTTTCTTAATGGTTATATCATGGAAGAAGTTTATGTTGATCAACCTCTAGGTTTTAAGGACTCAACTTAACCAAATCATGTATATAAACTGAAGAAAGCTCTATATGGCTTAAAACAGGAACCTAGAGCATGGTATGAGAGACTGAGTAACTTTCTTATTAAGAAGGGGCTTAATAGAGGGAAAGTTGATTCAACCTTGTTGACTAGAAGGGAAAATAAAGATTTGCTTATTATACAAATTTATGTTGATGACATTATATTTGGTGCTACTAATGAGTCTTTGTGCAAGAATTTTTCTAAGCTAATAGAGAGTGAATTTGAAATGTCAATGATGGGGGAGCTGAACTTTTTCCTTGGACTGCAAATCAAACAAAGTGATGATGGCATCTTCCTCAACCAGTCAAAATATCTCAAGGAGCTGCTGAAGAAGTTTGGAATGGAAAATGCCAAACCTATAGGAACTCCTATGGTCTCTGCAATTAAGCTTGATATGGATGAAGAAGGAAAACTCTTTGATATAACTCAATATAAGAGGATGATTGGTTCCTTGCTATACGTAACTACAAGTAGACATGGCATCATGTTTAGTATCTGTATGTGTGCTAGGTTCCAATCATGTCCCAAAGAGTCACATGCAACAACTGTGAAGAGGATCTTCAAATATTTGATGGGAACATCACAGATAGGACTTTGGTATCCAAAAGGAAATGGAGAAGAGCTCATAAGTTACACAGATGCTGATTTTGCTGGATCTAAAACTGATAGAAAGAGCTTAAGTGGAACTTGTCAGTTTCTGGGAGGATCTTTAGTGTCATGGTTCAGGAAAAAGCAAAATAGTGTAGCTCTCTCCATAGTAGAAGCTAAATATATTGTTGCAGGTAGTTGTTATGCATAAGTCCTTTGGATAAAGCAACAACTTGAAGATCTTGAGATTGAGATTAAGGAAATTCCAATAAGATATGACAATCAAAGTGCCATTAACATCATAAAGAACCTTGTCATGCACTCAAGGACTAAGCACATTGAAGTAAGATATCATTTCATAAGGAATCACATTTTGAAAGGGGATGTCAAGTTGGAGTTTGTCTGATAGAAGTAGGGTGAACCTCCCAAGAACAAGTCTTAGGCAACTCAAGAACCCAGAGTAATAACCAAAAACAACGGAAGCAATCCAATGCAATTGAGAGACCGAATGGAACCTATAGAGAAAACTCTAGCAACCCCAAACATAAGACGCCACAAGAGTTGGTCAATTCTCTTGATAAGTCGAATCTGTATTCTAGGAAGAACACGAAGAACCCTAACAATCTCACACGAAATTGAAGAGAGAAATCACTCAAAAAAATTATTCAAATCTGATCTGCAATGTGACACCATATGGTCTATAAATAATAATAGAAATCCTAATCCTAATCCTAATAGGATAATTGATTCCTTATAGATAGGGCTTATCCTTTTAAATTCAAATCTGAATTAAATCTTAAGTTGGCCTCATAAATACAAGTGAGAACCAATCAAAAACTGATCTAATCTAATCTGGAAAAAATCAAATCAAAAATAAAACGAAAATTCAAAATAAATTAAAAAGGAATAAATCTAATCCTAAAGTCACATGACTCATTAATGAAGCACATGACTTCCTTTAATCAAGCTCTTCTATTTGGACTTGGATTGGGCCTTTAAGATCTGCAAATTGGGCCTCCAAATAAATGATCATTCTTTTTGGATTAGAAGGTGGCTCCATTTGCTCTAAGTCTTCCAAATAGATGGGCTCTTTCTCCTTAAGCTCTTGGACCAATCCTTGCAAGGCCTCTTTCATGGCTTTTGCCCTACCTCTTGTCATTGGGCCTCCTACTCCTTGAAGAGGGTCTTTGGACACATTGGATCTCCATGATTGAAAGTTCACTTGTTCTCCATCATTCCCTCCCTCCTCGAAAGGATTCGTCCTCAAATCTGTAGTATCAAACAAGGACAAGTCTGAAACATTGAAAGTAGCACTAACATTGCCGTAGGAACTAGGCAAGTCAATCTTGTAGGCATTGTCATTAATCCTTTCCAGGACTTGAAAAGGACCATCTCCTCTCGATTGCAGCTTAGATTTCCTTTGTGCTGGAAACCTTTCCTTTCTCAAGTGTACCCAAACCCAATCTCCAGGGTTGAATACAACTCGCCTTCGGCCTTTGTTTGCTTGCTGAGCATATTGTTCATTCCTCCTTTCTATATTGGCTCGAACTTTAGCATGAAGTTCCTGCACAAACTTAGCTTTTTCCTTGCCATCAAGGTTAGTTCTTTCATGCATAGGCAAAGGTAAAAGATCTAAGGGAGTCAAAGGATTAAATCCATACACAATCTCGAAGGGAGAATAAGATGTAGTGGAATGAACAACTCTATTATATGCAAATTCAATATGAGACAAACAACTCTCCCAGTTTTTCAAATTCTTTTGAATGATTGCATGCAATAAAGTAGTGAGTGTCCTATTTACTACTTCTGTTTGTCCATCAGTTTGTGGATGTGCAGTTGTAGAAAACAAAAGTTTAGTTCCAAGTTTATTCCAAAGAGTTCTCCAAAAATGACTAAGAAACTTTACATCCCTATCACTCACAATTGTTCTTGGTAAACCATGCAATCTCACAATCTCTTTAAAGAATAGATTAGCAATATGAACAGCATCATTAGTCTTAGAGCATGCAATAAAATGTGCCATTTTACTAAATCTATCCACAACAACAAAGATGCTATCTTTTCCATTTTGAGACCTAGGGAGCCCTAACACAAAATCCATAGATATATCAGTCCAAGGTTGGTTAGGAACAGGGAGTGGGGAATACAATCCATGCGGTTTAATCTTTGATTTAGCATGTTTGCATGTTATGCATTTATCACACAAAACAACAACATCACGCCTCATAGCAGGCCAAAAGAAATGTTCATGCAACACACTTAAAGTTTTATCAATGCCAAAATGGCCCATTAAACCACAACCATGAGCTTCCTTCAAAAGTAATTCACGCATTGAACAAGAAGGAATACAAAGTTTATCCCTTTTGAAAAGAAAGCCTTCAAATCTGAAATAATCTTGAATACCATGTTTTTCACAAGAATTCCAAATCTTCCCAAAATCAGAATCAGATTCATATAATCCCTTAAGCATCTCAAAACCAAGCAATCAAGTTTGTAAAGAAGTAAGAAGAGTATACATGCGAGATAGAGCATCCGCTACCACATTCTCCTTACCTTGTTTGTGCTTGATCACATATGGAAAGGTCTCAATAAATTCCAACCATTGGGCATGTCTTTTATTCAACTTACCTTGTGACTTTAGGTACTTTAAACTCTCATGATCAGAATGTATGATAAATTCTTTAGGCCAAAGATAATGTTGCCAAGTCTCTAAAGTTCTCTTTAAGGCATAAAGTTCTTTATCATAAGTGGAGTAGTTTAAAGTGGGACCACTAAGCTTTTCACTAAAGTAAGCAATTGGCCTATTATCTTGCATTAAGACAGCTCCAATACCTAAACCAGATGCATCACACTCAACCTCAAAGACTTTGCTAAAATCTGGTAAAACAAGTAGTGGTGCATTGGTGAGTTTTTCTTTTAAAGTGTTGAAAGCTTTCTCTTGTGCCTCACCCCATTTAAATGTGACATGCTTTTTAACTAACTCATTCAAAGGTGCTGCTATAGATGAAAAATCTTTAACAAACCTCCTATAAAAGCTAGCTAAGCCATGGAAAGATCTCACCTCATTAGCATTCTTTGGAGTAGGCCAGTCTTGAATTGCTTTAACCTTTTCTTCATCTACTTGGATCCCCTGAGAACCCACAACAAAACCAAGAAACACAACAGAATCCATGCAAAAGGAACACTTTTGAATGTTTGCATAAAGCTTATTTGCTCTAAGAGTATTAAAGACTTCACGCAAATGCACTATGTGGTCTTCTAAATTCTTGCTATATACTAAAATGTCATCAAAATAAACCACAATAAACTTTTCTATGAATGAATGGAAGACATGATTCATAAGACTCATGAATGTACTAGGAGCATTAGTTAATCCAAAAGGCATTACCAACCATTCATAAAGTCCAAATTTCGTTTTAAATGCAGTTTTCCACTCATCTCCTTCTTTCATTCGAATTTGATGATAACCACTCCTAAGATCAATCTTAGAAAACAATGCAGAACCATGCAATTCATCAAGCATATCATCTAGCCTAGGGATAGGGTAGCGATACTTAACCGTTATTTTGTTGATAGCTCGGCAATCCACACACATTCACCATGATCCATCTTTCTTAGGAACTAGGATGACCGGTACAGCACAAGGGCTTAAACTTTCACACACAAAGCCTTTTCTCATGAGCTCCTCTACTTGTCTTTGGATCTCCTTAGTTTCTTCGGGATTGGCTATATATGCTGGTTTATTTGGAATGGCAGATCCAGGGATGAAATCAATTCTATGTTCTATGCCTCTTAGAGGAGGCAAACCATTTGGAATTTCTTCCAGAAAAAGATTATCAAATTCCTGCAAAAGAGAGATAACACTAGAAGGCAGAGAAGTATTAAGCTTGTTAGTAGAAAAATAGGTGTCCTTGTACAAAAGCACAAAGACTTCTTGTCTTGCCATTAGTGCACTCTTCACCTCTCCTTTTTCCACGAATAAGCTCAAGCTCTTGTTTTGTTCACTCTCTCTTTCTTTTTCTACACTCTTTTTCTTTTCTCTTACATTCTTTCCACTCTTTTCATTTTTCTGTATTTTTCCTTTCTCTTTCTCTTCTTTCTCTTTCTCATGCCTCTCTTTTTCTCTTTTCACTCTATAATCACTTATAATTCTGTATTGATCTTCATATGCTTGCATTGGCCTAAGAGGCCTAAGCACAATGTTACGCCCTTCAAACACAAAGGAGTAGAAATTTCTATAGCCGTCATGAGTCACACGTCTATCAAATTGCCTTGGACGACCAAGAAGTAGATGTCCTGCATACATAAGTGCTACATCGCATAACACCTTGTCATGGTATTTGCCAATAGTAAATGATACTTGAACTTGCTTGGTGACTTTCATCTCACCACAATCAGTTAGCCATTGCAAATTGTAAGGCTTTGGATGTTTTAGAGTAGGCAAGTTCAGTTTCTCTACAAGTAAAGTACTAGCAACATTGGTGCAACTACCACCATCAACGACCAAGCTACATACCTTGTCTTGAATGAAGCATCTAGTATGGAAAATCTCTTCTCTTTGCTCATCATCATGTTTCTCATCTTTTGGTTGAGCATTGAGAATTCTTTGAGTAACAAGTGCATTACCATGTACAGGATCAGTATATTCATTATCTGAACAAGATTCTAAAGGAGGCATATCATCTAAAGCATGAAGGTCATTATCAGAATCTTCACAAGAATCTTCACTATCAACTCGCCCATTATCAAGGATAATCATGTTTCTTTTGTTTGGACATTGAGCAGAAATATGTCCAAAGCCTTGACATTTAAAGCAACGCAAGGTACTAGATTTAGAAGAGGATTTTGATTCAGAAGTACCTTTAAATGCAGAAGCCTTCATCTTTACGTCTTCTTTATTCTTTTGGGCTGATTTGGAGTTTTGATCTTCTTCTCTTGTTCTTGACTCTTTTCGCTTGAAGAGAGGATTAGTTCTCCAAGGAACAGAGTTAGTTTTCCTACTTTTCAATTGCTTCTCCAAGTGGACAGCTTTATGAAGCAATTCTTCCATATCCAAGTAATGTTCTAGCTCAATTCTTTCGCGGATTTCAGTTCTTAATCCACCAATGAAGCGGCCCATTATCTGCTCTTCATCTTCATTAACATCAGCTCGGATCATAGCCATCTCCATCTCTTTATGATACTCTTCAACGCTCATAGATCCCTGTTCAAGTTTTTGCAATCTTGTATGCAAATCACGATGGTAATAGGAAGGGATATACCTCTTACGCATGATGGTTCTCATGTCACGCCATGTGTCAATGGGTTCTTCACCATTCCTTCTTCTAGTACGCTGTAGTTTATCCCACCAAACACTAGCATAGCCAGTAAACTCAACAGCTGCAAGTTTCACTTTCTTTTCTTCTGAGTAGTTATGACATTCAAAAACGAGCTCTACTTTCCTCTCCCATTCAAGGTATAAGTCAGGATCCATTTTACCTTGGAATGAGGGAATTTTAAGCTTGATGCCTCCTAAATCATTGTCTTTCTTGGAGGAAGATTTGCTTTTTGAGTTGGAACCTGTTTCAGAATCGTGCTCTTCTTCATCGTTGGTTCTACTTCTGGACTTTTTCGAATGCATCTCAGATTTCATGTCAGCCATATCATTTCTAATGTTTTTGAGTTCATCACGGAATGCTTTGATCAAGAATTTC
This sequence comes from Adenanthera pavonina, assembly GCA_026686845.1. Taxonomy (NCBI): domain Eukaryota; kingdom Viridiplantae; phylum Streptophyta; class Magnoliopsida; order Fabales; family Fabaceae; genus Adenanthera; species Adenanthera pavonina. The sequence continues at coordinate 20,237,830 of JAIVEN010000022.1, read as the reverse complement.
ATATCAACTTCACCGTCACTTTCACTGCCTGTCATTGTTGCAAGAACCTGTAGAACGAATTAAAAGAAAGAAAAATTGAAAGTTAGGAAACTTACTCCCTCTTCTCACGTGTTTCACTCAATTCTTGTATAACAATGCACTCGTGTTTGCACTCTTTATTGGCTTTTTCTAATAATGATCTCACAAATCTCTCTTGCCTTTTACCACTCCTATAAGGTGCTTATGGTGTTCTTAATGGAATCAGATGACCTGATAAGAGAATTAAGTTAGTTTGAGTGGCAATCAAATGTTCAAGATAGCAAGGGACCTTTAAGAATTCAAAGGAAAGAAAGACTCAAGAATTCTAGACACAAATAATAGTGTAGGATTAAAACTTTTCTGACTAAGATATGAGAATTAGCACACCAGACACAAGATAAATCAATTTAAAGGGTGAGCCAAATTTCAAGATTGATTCTTGCTGCTCAAGATCAAATCTTTTTCTTTTTTTTCTTTTTTTTTTGGGCCTTTCTTTTCTCTTTTTTTTTTGTTGGCCTTTCTTTTTTTCTTTTTTTTTAATTGGCCTTTCTTTTTTTTTTCTAGGCCTTTTTTTTTTTATGATCAAGAACCAAAGAAACAAATTATGGACAGATTTGGAGATTTGAGAAGAATGAAACAGATGTTGGTGACTGGGAGATGACGTCTTGGATCCGATCAAGTATAACTTTTCGTACAAATCTCGGATTGGGACGCCGTTAAAACGAGGTGAAAGCACAGATTCTAAGCTTCAAGATAGACATAAAATTTGTCCAAAAACTCAAAGGATATAGGACATTTTGATGCGTCCAAACTTTTAGATGTTCAGTAGACAGACAAGAGGATGGAACGCCTGAACTCAACCTTTGCTCTGATTACCAATCTGATAGAAGTAGGGTGAACCTCCCAAGAACAAGTCTTAGGCAACTCAAGAACCCAGAGTAATAACCAAAAACAACGGAAGCAATCCAATGCAATTGAGAGACCGAATGGAACCTCTAGAGAAAACTCTAGCAACCCCAAACATAAGACGCCACAAGAGTTGGTCAATTCTCTTGATAAGTCGAATCTGTATTCTAGGAAGAACACGAAGAACCCTAACAATCTCACACGAAATTGAAGAGAGAAATCACTCAAAAAAATTATTCAAATCTGATCTGCAATGTGACACCATATGGTCTATAAATAATAATAGAAATCCTAATCCTAATCCTAATAGGATAATTGATTCCTTATAGATAGGGCTTATCCTTTTAAATTCAAATCTGAATTAAATCTTAAGTTGGCCTCATAAATACAAGTGAGAACCAATCAAAAACTGATCTAATCTAATCTGGAAAAAATCAAATCAAAAATAAAACGAAAATTCAAAATAAATTAAAAAGGAATAAATCTAATCCTAAAGTCACATGACTCATTAATGAAGCACATGACTTCCTTTAATCAAGCTCTTCTATTTGGACTTGGATTGGGCCTTTAAGATCTGCAAATTGGGCCTCCAATAAATGATCATTCTTTTTGGATTAGAAGGTGGCTCCATTTGCTCTAAGTCTTCCAAATAGATGGGCTCTTTCTCCTTAAGCTCTTGGACCAATCCTTGCAAGGCCTCTTTCATGGTTTTTGCCCTACCTCTTGTCATTGGGCCTCCTACTCCTTGAAGAGGGTCTTTGGACACATTGGATCTCCATGATTGAAAGTTCACTTGTTCTCCATCATTGTCCCTACTAAAGATCAGCTTGTAGATATTTTGACAAAGTCACTCACAGAAGACAGACATGGTAAAATCAGAAGAGAATTGGGAATGGTAAATCCCAATGAGTTATAAATATTTTCAAAAATCTCCTTTAAGTTCATGGCTTAGTTGATATAAATACTGACTTAAGCATTGGAGTATCTAGAAATTTGTTTTGTAGGTATTTCTTAGTCTAAAATAGTGAAAATCTGATAAAAAATGAAGTATACTACACGTTGAAATGGAGTTATGATAAAGAGAAAAGGCTTATGGGAATAACACAACTGTTTGTAAGTGTTTGAGTCTTTCTAATATGCTTATGCGTATAACCAATAGCCTTATGCTGAAAATGAATTCATTTTCTAGTGCCTATAATTTCTGTGTTAGAGGTTGTTTGAATAAATATGAGACTTTTCATGAAAATGAGATCTAAGTGAAATTCTAGTCTTTGTGAAGCTTGATTTTCAGACAAGTTCAGTACCTTATACGGATAACCTATCTTGTTTGCCTCATTATACATGTTTTGTGAAAGTCAATTTTAGCATAACCTGCCTACCTTATCCGCATCACATTACATCTAGAGAAATTGTTCCCAAAATGAGAACATTATTCGCATAAGATGGCAAGGTTATCTGGATAACATATGAATTGCATGTTTTCTGGTATGCTTTCTATGAAACTCATTTTCATGATAACTTGGGGTGGTTGTCCGGATAATGCTTCTTTTTTTCTGTCTACTTTAACTTGTGTTAACTTGGTTATGCAAACAATGTAAGGACCTTATCCGCATAACCCAGTAAACAATACCCCTACATATATTCTCTAAAGCTCGTTATTCATATAACCTCCTTACATTATGCACATAACCTCGAGACTATATATAGGAACCTTTGTTTTTTAGCAGCCTCTTGTGCGGAAAACCTAACTCTATCCTAAAAACCTCTATTCTTACTCCTCAAGCATAAAGTAGTTAAACCACACTTTGTTAAAGTGGAAGAGTTTCTTGTTTGGAATAAATTTGAAATTGCTGGCCAACTTGAGAACTATAGAGGCTTGATTGAATTGAAAGAAGAATATGATGAAGAGGTTGTGTGGGCATGGTATAACTCTCTCAGGATAAACAATGAAACAAAAATGCATAAAGTTACACTGAGAAAAAGGTGGATAGCACTACATCCTAATCTGTTTTCTGAGATTCTGAACTTGCCCACTGGAGGAATCAAAGTGAACATTAATATCACAAAGTATCCCTCTGAAGATCAAGATGTTGATGAAGACAATGGAGAAGAAGCAAACTACAAATGGAGCACAATTGTGTCTAAGCTACTTAGGCAAAGGCAAAATATGCCTCCTGAAGGGAAAATTGCTCCAATTCATCTAAGTATTGAGAATAAGTTCCTCCACTACATTGTATCACGGATATTGTCCAATAAAAGTGGAGGATACAACTATTTATCTAGAGGAGAATTTGAAGTTATGGTACTGTTAGTGAAGGGAAAACCAAGAAACTTGATTGACATCATCTTGTAGAGAATGTGGAAGGCAAGGACTTATAGGCAAGATTCACAATTGCCATATGGGCTTCTCATCACCAATATTCTTAAGTATTACAACATTTTTCCAGAGGAATTCTATGAGAAGGCATTACAGAAGATGGGAGTGACTTTAACAAATGATAGATGGGTTGACAAGAAAAGGGAAACTGAAGAAGATAAAGTAGGTTCTAAATTAGCAGATGCATTAGAGAGTCATGAAGGTAATGATTCCAGCTCCTCTTCCTCCTTACCTACTGAACCACAACAGCCTTTGCACCCTGAACCTTATGCCTCTAGTCCTACACTAAACAAACTTAATGAATTTCCAACCACTGATCTACCTACACCCTCTGACATCCTTACCTTATACTAGAACCAATTTCAAATAGCAATGGCTACCAAGAGAGAACATAGAGAAGATAACATCAATCTTAGGCACCTCATTACTGAAATGCAAGAGAAATTTGAAACTAAAATAGAAAATCTTACTCAAGAAGTCAAACTCTTGAGTGAACAAGTAGCCTCTGGTTTATCTAAGCCTTCGTTATCACCTCTTCAATATTCTCCTTTTATATATGTTGGCACTGCTGCTTTTCCTAAGACTTCTATAAAGTTTCCCATTATTGATGTAGTTGTTTCCTCTACCTCTAAGTCTCCTACTCTATCAGAGGATTTGGGTCCTAATTTGGACTATGGACTTGAGGATAAAGAATCTACTCAAATGGTGGAAACTGATTAGAATCCAGAAAAAGCCTTAGTGCCTATAGTTGGACAAAACTTACTTCACCAAATCTTTCTGAAACATCATAAACAAGAACTTGCCACTCTCTTTCCTCCTTCACTTGATCCAGCTTCATTTGAGGGCATTAGCTATCTAACTAAGGTTGCTGTGCAAGAGAAGATAAATATTCCCTCATATGCTAATCCTCTACCTTCTCTCCATCCTATTGTATCACGTCCTTTAGTCATGCCAGATATCTCATTTGTTCTTGTGTTTCCTTTTGTACCTCCCACTTATATTGTTGTGCCACTCAGCCTATCCCAGTGTGCTCTGTTCCAGCTCCTTTTCCCATATTCCCTCTTTCTTTAGATGAGAGACTTCAAAGGATTAGGGAATAGAAGGCCAAATTTGACCAAGACATTGCTCAGATAAATGCTGAAATAGCTCAATTCTCTCTAATTATTAATGACAAAAAGGGGGAGAAAGAAGAGAAAGAAAAAGAAAAAAAGCCTAAGGAAAAGAAAGAGAAGAAATCTACAGAAAGAAAGTCCACCCCAAAGAAGAAAAAGGATTAACTAAATTGAACTGAACTGTTGTTGTTGGTTTTTTGTTGCTGATTATTTTTCTGCGTGTTTTCATTAGTTATTGTCTTTGTCCTTTTAATTATTGTTATGTAAATTCTCTGTATTGTAATGACTGTTCATAATACTATGAATACTCATTGTCAATTCTTAGTTTACTTTTCTTTTTCTTTTCTTTGAAAATATATGCATTGTAATATCTGATTTTATTTGCACTATGCATATATTAAGGGGGAGCATTATGCAAACCCAAGCACTAATGAAACTTTTAAGTTGTTTTGTCATCATCAAAAAGGGGAAGAATGTTAATTTAGATGGTTTTGATGATTCTAAACAACAATGAGCTTGGAAATCTAATATTAAAGAAGCACAAGTTATATAAAGACCAAAGTTAGAGATTCCTATAGGTTGAAGAGCTTTTACACAGATTTTAGGAATCGATTTGTAAAAGAAGGTAGTTAAGCTTCAGAAACAACTTATTCTGCTTGTCCCAGTATTTAAATGAGGCATCTATTTGAATGATTAATGATTATCTAATGTTTTCAAAATAGTTTTCATGAAAAGCTTTACCTTATGCTCGTAATGCTTCGAGGTTATAAGGATAAAGTCTCAATCTCTGTTATTTCTAAGTGTTCTCACTTGGTTTTCATGAAAAGGGTTAAGATTATTTGCATAGCTAAGGCCAGCACCATATCCTCAGCTCTGTCTAGGACATTATCCTAATAAGGTGCTTACCTTATTTGCATAAAGGAGTGAACAATAAAAGCCACTTGTACTGTGCAGCCCATTATTCATGATCACACATCCAATTTGAGTGATCTTTGAACCATTAGAGAGCTCTTCCTATCTGCTTTTAAACCATATACATCATTCATACTTCATACATCAGAAGTTCCAAACAGTGACATGTTTACTCTACATAGGTCAAGATGACCATTTATATCTTACTATTTTGCTAATCAAAAGCCATAAAATATTTACATGGCCATATATCATTTTCATACTACCCCATACTTTAGTTAAGACCTAAGGCATCATAAAAACTTGAAGCAACATGCTTAACATCACATTTACAAATATACACACAAGGTTAAAGCTCATGGCCAATGCTAGAATTATCAAGTTAATGACCAAATTCTTTCTCTTTTCCTTTCTCTTCCCTGGTGATCTTGCCATTGTTGCTACCTGTCATGGTTAATATTTAGGAGGGTGAGATTCAAAGAATCTCAGTAGTTAACACCCAACATGTCATCACATCATCATATTAAGCATGAAAACATCAAGATAACACATTTTGAATACATTAACACATTTGCCTCATATGAATTCATAAAATTTTCGGTAGAGTTTCATTTTAAAAAATAGACATCCTGGGGTATCAATGTCCCTCAATCAACTCAACCAATACACATAAATCATCTAAAAATATCATTGCAATCATATGACAAGGCATAAAGCACATTGAAAACAAACATGATAATATAATGCAAGCATGGGAAATTAACTACCTTATGATGCTCCCTTGCTCTCTAAACTTGGTACGCCACTTCTTGAGCTCCTAACACTTCCTTGAACCTAATCATATCATCATTTAATCCATTTAGCCACTGATTTTCTGAATTACATAAGACATTACTCACTAAAACCCAAATTTTTCACTTAGTTCTCCTTTGATCTTTGTTTGTTCAACACACTTGTTCTTAAGGTTTTGGACCATGGGGAATCCATTTTTGAGGTCAAAATCATGAAATTTCAACTCTAAATACTCCCCCTGTTCTGACCGAAATTATCTCAAAGTGATTGAAAAATATTTCCTTCAAATCACTTCAAACTATCCATGGATTCATGCTTCTTATGGTTAATCTATGCTTTTCCCTAAGTTTAATGGTTCAAAACTCATTCCTATGCTAAAACCCTTATTTGGCTGAAACCCTAAGGTGGAAAGGAAGCAAGCTAAACCATAAAACATGCTTTGAAAAACATAATAGCAAGCTTAGGGTGGTAGGAAATAATCTTACCAACTTGTGCTTCAATTTTCCTTTGGTTTTCTCTTCCTTTTCTACCTCCTTTTCCCCTTCCTTTTCTTGTGTTTTCTTGCTTTGTTTCAGCTGCTAGTTCACAAGTGAAATGAAGAAGAAAGAGAAGGGATTAAGTGGTTAATTACACCCTTAACCATGGTTAATCCAATAAATAAACTAAAGTTAATTTTTTGTCATCTTCTTTAAGAAGTTTTCTCAAGAAATAATAAAATATTCCTTGCCTCATATGCTGCAGAAATTCACACATGAGAGAGGAAGGAGAATGTCCAAAAATTATCAAATTTTCCTAATCCAAATATATCTTAATCTGGGTACTTTTTAACCATACTGATAAAACCGTCTTTATACTAATTTAGCATTTTTGGGCTACAAGACTATTTTAATTTTATTTTCATACTTCCATAATTATCCTATCCTAAATGATATCTATGTATGGCACATATCCTGACCCAGTTTCTTTTTAACTATCGGTAGGGCCCACGGTTTACTTTATCGGTTTACTATTACTTTTGGACACTCGGCACTGATTATTTCTTTATTCATGAACATTAACCCTCAGTGACATATATGTAATAACCCTCATGACTTTGCTTTGGCTTGATGTGCAGAACCGGAGGAAAACAGGACAGAGGAAGGCTCAAATGGAGGAAAATAGAGCTCCACGCCTCGGCTTGAAGCAGAGCCACCACGACAAGAGGCAATTCCAGTGGCATGTTTATGGCTTAATGAGGTGGTGCCGTGGCGAACTGCCCTGGAGCCATGGTGAGAATTAAGAATTTTGTTTAAATTGGAATCATTTTAGATGAACAGAAAGAAAGAAATGAAAGGAGCGACAGAGAAGAACAAGCAAGCTCTGCTAGGGTTCAAGTTTTCCAGCATCTAGGAGCGATTTTCGGACCTTGGAAGCTTGAATTTAAGATGGTAAGTGATTTCTACTCCTCCCTCTCCATTTTCTTCGGTTGAAACTTGGGCTTTTTAGGTTATAAGTTTGGATCTTTGGTTTTGGCTGAAATCCACCTATTAAAATGGAAGAAATGGGATTAAAGAAGTGTGTTTTGGTGTTCTTGTTACTTGGAAGTGAGTTTTGAAGGGTTTATACATGATTTGAGCTTAGCCCTAGGTTGTTTTCGGTTAGGACTCTTGGGAATCCGAAGTGTATGTGGTTGAGTAGTGTTTGAATGGCCCCTAAGAGCTTATGGATGCATGAAAGGGGTATTGGAACCTTAGGTTAGGCTAAATTGGTTGAATTTTGATGTTTGGTATATGTGGTTAATTGAAGAATTATGGTATTGTAAGGTTGTTTGACTACTCAGAGAAGGCTAATCATGGGATTAGTGTTCAAGAAAGCTTGTAGAACTCGTGTGAGTGTGGTATTGACAACCTTAAGTAACCAGGTGTTTGTTTTATATGATTATATGTTAATATATGTATATATATATATGCATGTTCCTTTTCATACCACGATATTGATTGTGTATGTGTATGGTTTTTCTACATATTGTGGTATACACGGCTAGTTGATATGTGATGATAGTATATGTAGTGTATGTATGATATGTAGCATCCCCATACCATTGCATGCTAGCATGTCCATATGATGTTTGCAATGATCACATATATATGTGTGTGTGTAGAGGCATGTTGGCATGACATTGACATCATCACCATATGAATGCATAGTGAGAGATTGATGATAAGATGATGATGATATGATATGATGTGATAAAGATCTCTGTCACTAAATCGTCTCCATGGGAGAGCCAGGTGGCAAAGGACAATATGATATGATGAAATATCTCTATCACTAAATCCTCTCATCAGGAGAGCCAGGTGACCATGGATTTGGGGATGCACCTTCCCTAAATCACCATTAATTCGTGATGGTCCAGGGGAAGGAGAGCCACGGCCTGAGCTCTAGTGTAACCATTAGCCAGGTTGCATTAGGGTAAGGTGAGCTTGGTGATGTCCCGGAATTAGTCTTCACCGACTGTTGGAAGGGAATAATCTATTGAAATGTCTTGTGATGACGATAGCTTGTGGTTCTAGCCGTGGATGAGGGAGAACATGCATACCATTCATTAGCATTGCATTACACGATTGTGTGGGTTAGTATATATATATTGTATGTGGTTGTTCCCAGTTACTGAGACATTTTCTCACACCCCTTTCCCATGAACTAACCTTTGAGGTGATGGTTCTGGCACTAGTTTTGAGAAGCCAAGGGAGTAGCAGTGGATGTGGGAATACTAGGTCTATGTAGTTTGTGTGTATTTTGGATATGTATCTTGTGCCAAGTAGGATAGAAGATTTTGTAAGGAATGTATGATATGGATATGGATTGTATGGATGTTATATGTATGGTTACATGGTTTGGGATATTGAGAAGTCAGTATGTTGGTGTTTGTGAGCCCATAGTGGATTTGGGCCTAGTTGGTGTGTTTTAGGGCCTGTAGCCCATTTTGTCAAGTTGGGATTCAAGGGGTGAAATCTCAAAGGAGTGGTTCTTTTGAGGTGAAACCTCTTTGGACAAGTTGGTTTGGGGGTTTTGGACCTGTATGAATGATCTTTGTGTGATCAGTTGCCTTTGGTGGCAATTGGAGGTGGTTAATGGTGAGTTTTGGTCAATAAATGGCCAAAACGGTGTCAGTAGTCTAGAATCTCCATACAAAGTTGGATTAAGGTGAAGTGGATGTCTATTGATAGATTGAGATTAGATTGACTTGTAGGAGTTGGAATCAAGTCAATCGGAGGTCGGAACATAAAGTTATGCCCGTCAGAAGTTTGCCCTAGGATGTTGAGTTTTGTCGGTGTGGAAATCAGCAGGGGGCGCCGTGATGCCAGGGTCCAGGCCATGGCGCCAATGGAGGCAGAAGTGTATGCAAAATAGGGGAAGCCAAAGCCATGGTGATACTGTAGCGGCTGTGGCCCTAGCCTAGATTTTTGGTGTTGTTTGGTTCGTTTCTATGGTTTTTTGAAGTTTTAGGTTGCATTTGGTTGGATCTTGAAGTTTTTGCTCAAGTCTGGAGGTGTTTTGAGGTAGGACGTTACAATATACCATTGGATTTCTCTCGTTGAAGGCTTTATTTTGACATTAATTTTTCATATTTACAAAATTGCCCTTTACTCGAGGTTAAATTATAATTTCTAAAACTTTTGAGTCATTAGATGTAATTTTCCCCAAGGCTTTTCTATTTATTCCTTAGTGTAAATTTTAATACTTTTTGGATGTGGATGTCATTTTTATATTTCTTTAGGGGCCAAAATATAACTTTCACATTTTTCTATCTAACCTAGAAAAATAATCTCTTTACCCTATTTCATGTAAAATAATGTCTATTCATTAACGCAAATTCTTTGTACATTTTGTATTATCATTAATTATGTCCTTTTTTATTACTTAGTATCCAGTAAAATTTTGGGATATTATATACTACTAGAAGGCAATAATACTAATAGTCCTCTAGGCTTCAGTGGAGAATATTATGGATATTTATAGATGCAGAAGCAAATATATCTTTAGTCTATAAGACTGGAGATTTGCTCAGTTATCAAGAAAGGTCACTTTATACCAATGAAGCTACAGGATGATAGCATATATAAAGAAAAGCCTGAAGAGGAAGGAATGATGAAGACAAGAGAAGAGTTTTGCTAATTTTCAAAGTAAAGCACTGCTTGGTCAATGCCCTAAACCAAGATAAATTCTACAAACTTTCCCATTGTTTCATAGCTAAGAGAATGTGGGATGCTCTGGAGATTGAACATGAAGGAACCGTTACAGTAAGAGAGAATAATTTAACTACCTGCATTGAAGAATACAAAAGCTTCAAAATGAGAGAAGGAAAGAGCATCAAGGATCTGCAAAAGTGGTTCACTCTTATTGTGAAACTAACTAAAAAGCCTTGGGAAGGAATACTGTCATCCTAAGAAAGTTAGAAAAAATTCTTAAAGCCTTACTTATTGAATGGCACCTAAAGGTGGCAGCCATAGAAGAAGTCAGAAAAGAATCAATGACTTTTGTCACAGCTCTTTTTAAAAGCCTTGAAGAATATGAAAAAAAGTTGAAGGCTCTTAAAGAATCTTCCTTTTCTGACAAAAAAAGAAAAGTATAGCTCTCAAGGTAGAATCAGAAGATGATGATGATTATGAAGAAGATGTTGAGCTAGATGAAGAAATGATGGCTATACTGGTGAGAATATTCAGGAAAATGCATGGAAAGAAGAAATTTAGAAAGTTCATGAAGAAAGAAGGAGCCACCAGCAACAAGAAAGAAAATAAAGACTCCACTTATGCTAAGAATGCAAGAAACATAGACACATCAAATGGGAGTGTCCTTTAATAGCCAAGAAGTAAGGAAAAGACGAGAAGGAAAGGGAAAAAAAAAAAAGAAAGCCTTCATGTTATCCATCTAGGGAGACATCTCAAATGAAGAGGATGCTACAGAAGATAATGAAATTCCCAATCTATGCTTAATGGCCTAAGAGGCTACAAAAGGGAAGAAGAATCATTACCAATGAAATGCATGATGCATTCAATGATTTAATGTCTAAATTTTTCAAATTGTCTAAGCAGTTGCATCTAGTTAAAAAGAAAACAAGCAAACTTGAAAATGAATCTCATGCATCCCACACTGTATCATAGCCTTCTTCTTCCACTACTTCTATTTGCACCTCTTGCATTGAGTTGAGAGATAAGAATGCTTATCTCTATAGGACTCTAAATAGATTCACCAATGGTCAAGATATGATGAAAGTGATACTGGGAATGCAAGTAGTGAGTCAAAGAAAAACAAGTCTAGGATATGACCACCATGCTATCAAAGAGAAACTAAAAAGCAAGAAACAAAATATTTATTTGAGAAATTTTGTGCATGCTGATGGCATTAAATCAACTCAAAACATAAAGTCATTTCCAACACCTAGAAATCAGAAGGATAGATATTATCTATATTATTTTAGACCTACATCTCTTTCTTCTAGCCCTTTTTCGACTTGCTGCTTTTTTAACAAGAATTGTCATACATCCTCCTTTTGTGTTTACAAGAAGAAAGGAAATGGCAATGAAATCAAATGGGTTCCCAAAGGTACTTCAGTGCACAAGGGAGGAATTGACAAGAAAGGACCTAAATAAAAATGGTTACCTAAAATGAAGAACTAAAATTCATTTTACATGTGTGTCTTAGGGCTAAGAAAAGCAACAAGTGGTATATAGATAGTACCTATTTAAGACACATGACTACAAATAAAGAAAAATTCATTGTGTTGAAAGACAAGAAATGAGGAAAGTTTACTTTTGGTAGTAACCAATTTGACAAGGTGGTTAACATTGGAATTGTAGGAAGAAACTTAGAAACATCAATAGAAGAAGTGTCATTTATAATTGGCCTCAACCACAACCTGCTGAGTGTAAGGCAAACCTGTGACAAAGGCAACTAGGTTTTATTCAATTCCCAATCCTGCCTAGTCATCAGAAAAATTGGCCACAAAGTCATTCTCAAAGCACAAAGAGATGGCAATTGTTATATAGTTGATTTAGATGAATTACTTAGTCTAGACTCAACATGCTTAGTCAGTAAAAAAGATGAGAGTTAGCTATAGCATAGGAGATTAGCTCATGTTAACATGCATCAATTAAACATGCTTATTAAAACTAAACTTGTGCTTAGATTACCTAATATCTCTTTTGAAAAGGATAGAGAATGTAATTCTTGTCTTAAAGGGAAACAAACTAAGTCCTCTTTTAAATTTGAAAATGTTGTCTTTACATCTAGACTACTGCAATTGCTTCACATGGACTTGATCAGTTCTTGTCATGTCAAAAGCATTGTTGGTAACCTATATGAGCTTGTTATCGTTGATGACTATTCTAGATTTACTTGGACTTTATTTCTTTCTTCTAAAAAAGTGACATTCGAGGCATTTATAATCTTAGCTAAGAAAATTTAAAATGAGAAATGTTTGCTCTATTGTGTGTATTAGAACAGATCATGGTGGTAAGTTTGAAAATGCTTAGTTTGTTGAATACTATGAAGACAATGGAATAGAGCACAACTTCTATGCTCTAAGAACACCTCTACAGAATGTAGTTGTTGAGTGAAAAAATAGAGTGCTAGAAGAAATGGCTTATGCAATGCTAAATGAAAAAAGACTACCAAAGTACTTCTGGGTTGATGCAGTGAGCACAGCATGTTACCTCCTGAAGAGAGCCTACATCAAACCCATTCTTGGCAAAAATCCGTACTAGCTAAATAAGGGAAAGAAGCCCAACCTCTTTTTATCTTCATGTTTTTCAATGCACCTAATACATGCACAACAACAACAAAGATAACTTAGGTAAGTTCGATGCCAAATCAGATTAAGGTATATTTCTTAGTTATTCAAATAGGAGTAACACATATAGAGTATTCAATAAAAAGTCTAAGACCATAGAAGAATTTGTGCCAGTAGTATTTATTGAAAATGAAACTCTTTCTAAACCTGTTAGATGAGGACGAACTAATTTCTAGTTTTAAAAACATGAACCTCTCTAAGGAAAATAAAACTGAACCTTCAAAAATATCAAAATCTACTACTGTAGAGGAAGATATTTAGGGGAAAGGTCATGAACTTGATGAAAATGAAGAAATTTCTCAAGAACTACCCAGAACTTAGAGATATCAAAGGAGTCATCATGTTGATCAAGTGATTGGGGATGTTCAAGAGAATGTTAAAATAAGAAGGCAACTTAGAGATCAATTAGAATATTATGCATTTATTTCTCAAATTGAACCTAAGTTTATTGAAGAAGGATTAAAAGATAAGTACTGGATAATAGCTATGCAAGAAGAACTAAATAAGTTTGAGAGGAATCAAATTTGAGACTTAGTGTCTAGGCTTAATGATCATCCAATTATTGGAGCCAAATGGATGTTTAAAAGCAAACTTGTAGAATCTAGAATAATAATCAGAAACAAAGCCAGATTAGTGGCTAAAGGATATAATCAAGAAGAAGGTATAGATTATGAGAAAACCTTTGCTCTAATTGCAAGATTGGAAGCAATAAGAATTATCTTAGCCTATGCTTGTATAAAAGTAATTAAGCTATATCAAATAGATATAAAAAGTGCTTTTCTAAAGGGTTATATCATGGAAGAAGTTTATGTTGACCAACCTCCAAGTTTTGAGGATTCAACTAAACTCAATCATGTATATAAACTAAAGAAAACTCTTTATGGATTAAAACAGGTACCCAGAGCATGATATGAAAGATTAAGTAATTTCCTAATTGAAAAGGGGTTCAATAGAGGCAAAGTTAATACAATTCTTCTTCCTAAAAAGAAAAACAAAGATTTACTTATTGTTCAAATATACATTGATGACATTATATTTGATGCTACTAATGAATCTTAGTGCAAGGATTTTTCTAAGTTAATGTAGAGTGAATTCGAGAAGTAAATGATAGGAGAACTCAACTTTTTCCTTGGACTGCAAATCAAACAATGTGATGATGATATCTTCTTAAATCAATCAAAATACCTAAAAGAGTTGCTCAAGAAATTTAGGATGGAGAATAGAAAATCAATGGGAACTCCAATGGCCTTTGCTATAAAGCTTGATATGGATGAAGGAAGAAAACCATTTGACATAACTCAATATAGAAGAATGATTGATTCCTTACTGTACCTAATAGCTAGTAGACTTAACATCATGTTTAGGGTCTGCATGTGTGCAAGGTTCTATTCATGTCCCAAGGAGTCCCAAGGAACAACTGTAAAGAGAATATTCAAATATCTACTAGGAATATCACATATAGGACTCTGGTATCTAAAGGGAAATATAGAAGAGCTTGTTGGTTATATTGATCCTGACTTTGTTAGATCTAGGATGATAGAAAAAACACAAGTGATACATGCCAATTTCTTGGAGGATCCATATTCTCATGGTTCAGCAAGAAACAGAATAGCATGACTCTCTCCATATCAGAAGCTGAATATATAGCCGTTGGAAACTGTTACGCTCAAATCCTTTGGATGAAGCAACAACTGGAAGATCTTGAAATTGAGATGAAATAAATACTTGTCAAATGTGATAATCTCTGTGCTATCAACATCATAAAGAATCCAATGATACATTCAAGGATGAAGTACATTGAGATTGTACATCATTTCATAAGGGATCATGTTCTGAAAAGAGATATTTTATTGGAATTTGTCCCTACAGAAGATCAGCTTGCAGACATCTTGACCAAACCAATTCCATATGATGGATATTGTAAAATTAGAAGAGAATTGGGAATGATAAATCATAATGAACTGTAAGCAAGCTTTTACCTAAATATGTTTACTTTCTAAAGTTAATCTGGTAAGTCATATACTAACTTAAGCATTGGAGTATGTTTAAAGTGTTTTTGTAGGTACTCCTTATGAGCTTTTATGATAAGAAATCAATATAATGGAGTATCTCATGGTTACTCAAACAACATCTGCTAAAGAATTATGGAAATTTGAATGTTTAGTGTCTGTCTATAAGTTTAATCTTGTAAAATTCACATTTTAACTCCTAATAGATGAACTTCCATGTTATATCTGGCTTATTGACTAACTTCGCTTGTTCAAAATTCAAATTTTGGCCATTTAATAGTCAAATTTCAATGGTTTACAAGTTGTACTAGTGTTTCAGTCTACTCGAAATTCTTCTGTCGATTAATTGAAATTTGAATTTTGAATATTGGTATATGTGTTTACTTTGTCTGTGTGGACAACATTTGAATTTTGATGATTCAATATTCACATTTTAGACATTTCTTCATGAAGTCTCAAAATACAAACTTTGAATCCCAACATTCATTTGTTAGACTTCGTGTGTTCTCATGTCTTCAGATGAATACTTCAAAATTCAAACTTTAAAGACATAAAGTTCGTCTATTGAAACATGCTTTAATAATACATCTTTGATAGTCAAATTTCAAGACTGCCATTCGATTGTTGAAGATATCCTTTGTATGTTAAGTCTTTGATAGATGAACTTTAAGGTTGAAAATTTGTCTGTAAGATAGTTTCTATGTTATGTAGGCAATGTAACTCACAAAAATTTGAATTTTGATAACCCAAATTCATCTATTAAATAGTTACATAAGTGAATTCAAAGGTCTTTATGCTGAACAGATGCAGCCCTATTCAAACTTCAACCTCTATACTACTTATTCTCTCTCAACCATTCTCAAATTCCTTTGGTCAACCTTTATTTCCCACTTATCAAACTCTAAACTGAAGCTCATAAACACCTTTGGAACATTTTTTGAAGCACGTTCTAAGTGAAAATGGTTAGAGTGAAGAATGCTAATATTGGGAAAGAAAAACAAAGGCCTAAGAGATCTATCAAATCCTAGTATGCATCAAAAGAAGGCAACACACAGAAAAGAAAAGTCAAGTACAACAAGAGAACACCATCAAAGAAGGAAAAAATCCATCTAAGATAGAACCAAAGAAACCTATGACTAATGCCTCTATATCTAGCATAGAGTCTGAGGAACTCCAGATGACCACAGAGCCGCTTCGCAGCTCTGAACAAATTTTGAAAGAATTCACCATAAAGTTTGCTGCAAAGAAGGTAATCACTCCTCATTGCACTAATTGCGAGCAAATTATGGTTTGAAACAATTTTGATGCTGGATTTTGGATGGGAAAGTATAAAACTTATTAGAGATTAAGGAGAGATATGGTGATGAAGTCATCAAAGTCTGGTCTGCCTCCTTAAAATTCAATGACAAGAAGAAGTATCTAGTGACTCTCATGTCTTGGAACTTGTGGCTAACTTATGAGAATCTCAATGATATTCTGGAGATTCTTGGACAGAGCAGATTTAAAATTGATATTTCTGTCACCAAATATATGGATGAAGATGATGAAGTTGATGAAGGTAGGGAATATTTGAATTATAAAGAGAGCACAATTCTGGATGTATTTTTCAAAAGTCAGATGAATAGGCCTCAAGTAAAAATTGTGAAGCCTTCTAACCTCAGTGTACAAGTAAGAATCATACACTATATAGTGTCTAGAATCATCTTCAATAAGGGAGAAAGCTTTAATTTGATTACCAAGGCTAAAGCTCATGTAATGATAGCTTTAATTTGAAGAAAGGAGCTCAACCTGGGTAATATCATTTTTCAGAGAATGATCAAGGCCATAGACCAGTGAAAAGACTCTACTCTGCCCTATGCCTCCATCATTACCAAACTTCTCAAATATGCCAAGATACAACACTTAGAGAAAGGCAAAGGGAAGTCTACAAAGGAATTTAAGGATAAATAATTAATGAGAGTGACAATAGAAAGAAGAGAGGGAAAATAGATTGGAAAGAGGGATGGTAAATTTAAGGATCTATTCTACAATGGGGGAGAGTCACAACAGCAAGAAACTACCTCTGAGGCTACTCCAATCATCTAACCTAAACCACAACCAACACAACCTAAGCCTATCCAGCAACCTGAACCCTCTATTCCATCCACTTTAGCTACCCTTAATATCATACTTGACCTATATGATTGCCTATCAGAAATGATGTTGAGTATTATGGAGGAACAAAATGCTAAGTTTGCATACCTATAAGCTCAAATAACTGACCTAGCTAAGAATCTCAAGGTGATTCCTGAAGGCTATGAAGATATTTGAAACTCTCTTCCAACCACATTAGCACCATGTCAGACTAGTACCTCTGAACCTCTCAAATTTGTCTCTCTTTAAATCCCAAGTCCTTTTGAAATAGGCTCTCCTGATGCTACTATTGTTGTTACTGCTACTATCACACCTTAAGCTTCAAGTAATGGAACTAGTCCTAGTCCACTTCTATACTATGCTATAAAGGAAGAAGCCACTCAAGCAGAGGGCTCTCATGAGCCAATGATGGAGGAACCTCAAGACTCAATTTTGTCATCACAAGAAACTGAGCAAATGGAGAAGCTTGTTGCAGACCTTACAACTACACCCATTATTCAAGCTTCTCACAATAAGGAAAGGGGGATTGTGCCTTACTTTAACTTTGCTGCTATTACACACGATGTTGTAGTGCAAGCTCAGAAGCAAAGGATAGATGAGATGTTCCCTCCACTAGCTCCTCAACTTTCATCTTTTGAACCTGGACTCTCAATAGAGAAATGAGCTAGGCTAGATAATATCCTAAGGGAGGCTCGTGATATAACTTCAACATCTGATGATGATCTTCCATAGATTCCTCCCTTAGTGTCATTTATACTAGTTACTCTTTACGCGATTCCCGTGGCTCAAGTGCCTCTTCCTTCTATGCTTTCTTCTACTCCTGATAATGCCAAAAAGTGGGAGAAGAAAGCTAGACAAACTGGAGAAGCTACAGATGGACAAATCAAAACTAGATAATTTGAAGTTATTGGGCAATCAGGAAAAACTTATGGCAAGAGGATTAAGCTCAAGGCTAGAAAGGAATGACAAGCTACAAAACCTTAGAGCTCAAACCTTAAGACTTCATAGGATTTTGTGTTTCATTGTGATGCACTTCTTTTTTATGATTAATGTACTTGTTTGTATACTTGCTTGAATTTGGTTGAACATCTATACTGAATATACATGCATCAATGAATCAATGAAACTTGTTTCCACATTTCCTTTTTTATTCTCCTAAATTTTCTACACTGATACATGTGCTATATTCATATTTGAATTTAATGCATATGTTGAGAGGGAACTCTTGGAAGCTAGCTCAAGTACTAATCCAGTTTATAAGTTATTTTGTCATCATCAAAAAGGGGAAGAATGTTGAATTAGAAGTTTTGATAATTCCAAACAACTAAAGTTTAGAAAGGAGAATATCAAAGGAGTATGAAAAGATAAAGTGAAGAAATCCAATGAAGAACAAATGAAGATTTAGTTGTTAGGATTTCTTACTATGTACATTGGGTAAAAGCTTTTATTCTTACTTATTTATGTTGTTATGACACTTAAACGAGTTATTTAACAGTTATCCTAGATTAGCATGTGTTAAAATTGAAAAATACTAACTAACAGATGAATTTTGTATTTGACTTATATGTATTTTGTGCAAAATTTGAACTTTGCTTAGTGAAATTTAAAGTTACAAAGACTTTACCTCTGATAGACGACTTTTAATAATGAAGTTTGAATTTCATGCTAAGTATTATTAGTGAAAACATGCAAAATTTGTATGAAGCTTAGTTTAAATTTGAATGTTAGTGAAGTTCAAAAAGAGTTCAGAGTCACCTCCTCTAATAGATGAACTTTGGACTTCAGAGGATGAACTTCGAATTGTGAACTACTGAGTCTCGTTAGAGTACATCTCTGATAGACAAACTTTGCAATTCTACATTCCAATTTCATAGAGGAGAACTTTTGTGCCATGTTAAATATGCCTCTAATAGATGAATTTCAGCTTCTGAAATTCAAATTTCAAGTGCACTATGAAATGTGAGAAAAACTTTTCAACCTCAATAGATGCACTTTCAATACAGAAATTCGTATGATCTAACATGGGATACCTTTGACAAATCCAAAATTTGAATGTCACATTTGAACAAATGAATTTTGAAGTTCAAAGTTGAAGTCTTTAACCCTTTATCACTATGAAATTCATCTGTTGAACCCCAAAATTCAAATTTTGGTGTGTCAGAAGCATTAAATGTGGTTGGTGAACGGCTATTTCTATAGAGTAACTATTGGTTAAAGTCTCTAAAGGCTAGATCTTGTGTTCAACAACTAGTTAAGAGCCAAATCTATATAGAACCTCATTTAAAGTTCTAGGTAACAAATTTAAGTCTGTCTTTGCAATAACTTTGCTAAATTCTGTGTCAAAGCTTTTTCACCCACATACTACATTTATTGAGCCTTAACTTTCATATCTACTCTATTCTAGAGAGTATATATTCTATATAAAATCTTTTCTTTATCTGGAAGAAAGATTTTTTGTGAGGGGAATCACAAAGGGTATTGGGAAATACTTTTAAGAGTGTTGAGTTAAAATTTTTAGTGTTCTTAAAACAGAGCACGTGTATTATACTAAGGCATTGCAAGGAGCCTCTTCAATTCTTGTTGATAGTGAAAATCTCAAGTGGTGGCTTGAAGACTGGATGTAGGTCAAGTGGATTGGGCCAAATCAGGACAAATCTCTGAGTCCTCTCTTTTATATTCATTTTCATTGTACTATATTTTTCTACAAGTGTTTGCTTTCAATGTGAACTTGTGTTTTTGCAGAAAAAACTTAAACTTCCTAATTCAACCCCTATCTTGGAAAGCCAGTAATCCTAATAATGACAACTATCATAAAAGCTATGGCCCACCAAAGAGCAGTAATGGGATTAAAATTACATGTACCAAATCACAACATAGTATAAGCAACTTATTGTTTCCATTTTATTAGGTTGGCTAGTCACTCAAGAGGGGGTGAATTAAGAGATGAAAGATTTTCGCCTCATTTAAAGTGCAACTCAATTTCACCAAATGTTGTAGCAGAACAAGAATGAACATAATATAAAGAAGTAGATAGATGAAATGAGAAGATGAAGAGCAAGATATAAAGATTTTTACTAGTTCAACCCAAACCACTTGGCCTATGTCCAGTCCTACAGTGAGTGTTTTAAGTGTCCAAAGTTGCTCAATCTTTCTTGGTCCAGATATATCTTGAATAGGGTAGTTTTTAACTGTACTAATAAAATTACTTTTTAGAGTAAATTAGCATTTTTTGACTACAGAACTATTCCAATTTCATTTTTATAGTTCCTTCATTATCATATCCCCAAAAATCTCTATGTATGGCCCATATCCTATCCTGGTTACCTTTTAACCATCGATAGGGCCCATAATTTACTTTATTGATTTTAACTTGCTTTTGGACACTCGGCACTAATTATTTCTTTATCCTTGAACATTAACCCTCACTGCCATATACCATTGGACTTCTCTCATTAAGGGCTTTGTTCTAACAGAAATTTTGCATATTTACAAAATTGTCCCTGACTCGAGGTTAAATTATAATTTCTAAAACTTTCAGGTCATTAAGTGTAATTCTCCCCAAGGGCTTTTCTATTTGTCATTCCACCTAATATTTAAAAATTTGCGGACATGGATGTCATTTTCATAATTCTTTAGGGGTAAAAATATAATTTTTCATTTTTCCATCCAATTGTGAAAAATGACCCATTTGCCTTTTTTTTTTCAAGTAAAATGGTATCTATCTGTTTCACGAATTCCTTACACATTTGATGTTATTATTTATTTCTTACTCTTTCATTAATTAGTATTTAGGAAAATTTCAGGATATTACATTTCTACCCCCTTAAAATAAATTTCTTCCTCAAAATTTAAAACATACCTTATGTAAATAATGTTGGATACTTTTCTTGCATGTCTGACTATCTTCTAGGTTGCTTCTTCTGTAGATAGGCCTTTTCAAACCACTGTTACTAAAGGAATGTCTTTGTTCCTCAGCTATTTAACTCGATAATCCATTATTCTTTCAGGTAATATATTAAAGCAAAGATTATCTTGTAAGTTAATACATTCATATTCTATAATATGTGAAGGGTTTGGCTAATATTTTTTTAATTGGAAGACACTATGAATTTGACTTAGATTTAGTGGTAGGGCTAACTGATACGCTACAGGCCTGGCTTTTGAAAGATCCAATATACTTGGAACTAAGCTTTTTCGGTTTGAGAGATCGATTAACCCTAGTTGTAGGAGATACTTTAAGAAATACATGGTCTCCTACTTCAAATTCCAACGACTTTCTTCTTTGATTTGCATAACTCTTTTGCCTACTTTGAGCCATTAATAGCATTTTCTTTATCATATTAATCTGCCTAGAAGTCTGGTCTACGATCTCAGGACCTATTAGTTGCCTTTCACTTAATTCTGTGTAACAAAGTAAGGACCTGCACTTCCTACCATACAATGCTTCATAAGGTGCCATATGAATACTGGAATGAAAACTATTGTTATAGGCGAATTCTGCCAAAGATAGGCATACATCCCAGTTTCCTTTCATCTCTAGCACATAAGCCCTTAGCATATCCTCTAATGTCTAAATCGTCCTTTCAGTCTGTCTATCTGTTTAGGGGTGATATGCTATACTGAATCTTAATTTAGTACCTAGCGCTTGCTGTAATGATCTCCAAAAATTTGAAGTGAATCTTGGATCTTGATCCAATATGATATTGCTTGGCACCCCATGTAATCTTACTATCTCCTTTATATACAGTTGTGCCAATCTGTCTAATGCATATTTTGACCCCAAGGCTAAGAAGTGTGCTGACTTCGCTAGCTTATTTACTAATACCCAGATTGCATCATGTCCTGATGATATTCTAGGTAATCCCAGAATGAAATCCATTGAAATACTGTCCCCTTTCCATTCGAGAATCTTTACTGGATGTAACAATTTAGCAGGCTTCTGATGCTCTATTTTTACTCTTTGGCAAACCAAACATCTAGACACATACTGAGTAATATCTCTTTTCATACTAGGCCACCAAAACAATTTCTTTAAATCATGATACATTTTTGTAATACCTGGATGAATAGTATATTTACTTTGATATGCCTCTGCCAAAACCTTTTCTCTTAACTCTGTTACTGGTAGTACATAAATTCTCCTTTGAAATCACATTAAATTATCTTCTGATACATTAAATCCTTGCATCTCTTCATGTCTTTGTTTTTCTTTAACTACCTTTATGAACTCATCCTCTTGGTGGGCTTTCAATAAATCTCTTAAAAATTCATTGCCAACTCTGCTCTCATGCAACTGCAAAAATAAATGCATGTCTCTATAATCCTCCAGCATTATACACAACCTAATCCATGCTTACTTGCATCTGTGTAAAGCACAAAAGGTTCTTTGGGATTAGGTATGGTTAATACAGGTGGAGTAGTTAACCTATGCTTTAGGTCATGAAAACTATTTTCATAATTCTTATCCCACACAAAAGGTTTATCTTTTCAAGTAAGTTATGTAAGCAACAATGTGATTCGAGAAAAGTCTTGTATAAAACGTCCATAATAGCCGACTAAACCAAGAAAACTTCTTATCTCAAAACCAAGAAAACTTCTTATCTCAAAACCAAGAAAACTTCTTATCTTAATGACGGTCTTAGGCCACTCGCACTTTGGGATAACATCTACTTTACTTAGGTCTACTGCAACCCTGTCCTTAGAGATGACATGCCTAAGAACTGTACCTCTGTGAGCCAAAACTCACACTTACTTAGATTATCATACATCTTTCTTTCTTTTAAAACTGTCAAAACTATTCTCAAATGCATTTCATGCTCTTCTGAAGACTTGGAGTGCACTAATATATCATCAATGAAGACCATAACAAATTTATCTAAGTAGGGCTGAAAAATCCTATTCATGTAGTCCATAAAAATTGCTGGAGCATTTGTCAGACTAAGTGGCATCACTAAAAATTTGTAGTGCCCATAACAAGTTCTAAAAGCAGTTTTGGGAACATCTTCCACCTTTAACCATAATTGATGATACCCTGATTGTAAGTCAATTTTCAAAAACATAGTAGCACTAGCCAACTAATTTAATAGGTCATCAATTCTTGGTAAGGGGTATTTATTTTTTATTTTTACCTTGTTGAGTTCCTTATAATCAGTGCATAAACGGAGGCTCCCATCTTTCTTCTTTACAAATAATATTGGAGCACCCCATGGAGAAACTCTAAGCCTAATGAATCCTTTTTCCAATAACTCCTCAATTTGACTCTTTAATTCTGCCAACTCAGTTAAGGCCATTCTGTATGCTGCTTTAGATATCAGGCCTGTTCTTGGTCCTAAATCTATGGCAAATTTAACCTCTCTTTCTAGTGGTAAATCTTTAAAATTCTTTGGAAATACTTCTGGAAATTCTTTTACCATTGGTATCTTTTCAATCTCTTCATCAACTTCCATATTAACTAAGAAGAAAACTAAGTAGGATGAACATAATTTTCCCAAGCATCTCTTAGCTTGAGCAGTCGATAGAAAATTTAGTTTAGTCTTAGTATTTGGGATACTTTTTTAGGGTAGACAAGATTAGGACTTTGTTTTTGTAGTCGAGGAGAATATTATTGGTAGAGAGCCAATTCATGCGTATTATGACATCTATATCTAGAAATGGCATGCATATAAAATCTAGTGTGGTGCAGCAATGTTCATATTGTATAATGCAATTTAGGCAGATATGAGATGTGGTTGTTTGGTTACCGGTGGGTGTGGAAACATGCAAATCATATGGCAAATTAATTATCATCAAACCCAACCCTTTAGCACATTTATAGGAAATGAATGAATGACAAGCACTTGAATCAAACAAGGCATGCACAACATAATCATTTACTTTAATCATACCTTCAATTATATCAGGTGATTGTCGGGCCTCTTGCTGTGTAAGAGCGAATACCCTTCCCTATGCCTATGGTCTGGTCCGTGCTATCTTTACTTTGCAATCTCTCACAAAGTGTCCAAGTTTTCAACATCTGAAGCATATGCTTTGCCTGGCTAACCATGGCCTTGCACCATCTATTTTACCACATTGCTCACACACTAGGCTTCTTTCTGCACATCACTTTGCGTAAGTTGTTCCCTTCCTCTTCTGCCTCTCCTTCTACATCTTCTGTTATTATTCCATGACCTTTTTCTTTTCTTGTTTGATACTCCTTCTTCAAATGTAACTCTTCTTAGTTGGGACAGAAGAAATAAAACCTTTATGATTCACGCTTCCTTCATTGATCCTACTGACCTTAACTAGCGTATTGAACTCCCTAATTCTCAAAGGTGCGACCCTTTCTCTAATAGCTAGTTTCAAACCTCTTTTCAACTTTTCGGTCTTTCATCATTCATTATCATGTTGCTGCAAGTATGTGGAATACCTTGCCAACTGTATAAAAGTAGCTACATACTCATCAACTAACTGATTTTCTCCTTGTCAAAGCATAATGAATTCTACTTCCTTCTCATCTCTTACTAATAGTAGGAAGTATTTGTCATAGAAATACTCCAAAAATATCTCCCACGTCAAGGGTATGTTACGGGTTTGCAGAATTAGCTTTGTGTTTCGCCACCATGATATGCCTCTTTCTCAAACATATAAGTGACTAATAAAGCTTTCATCTTGAAGGTGTAACACATTAGCTTGAATATCTTTTCAAGACTCAGTATCTAATCCTCCGCTGTCTAAACATCAAATTTTCCCTCAAAGGAAGGAGGACAGTGCTTCCTGAACTAAGCTATGATATTCTGTTGATTCGCAAAGTCTATTGTTTCCTGATTTATCACTGCAGCTGGAGTTTCCACTTGCTACTGAAGACTTTGAATTAGCACCTCAGTTCTAACCTCAAGACGTACTTTCTGATCTGCTATAGTCCTCTGTAAGTCCTCAATAATTCTCTACTGTTGATCCAATCTATTCATAATAACTTGCAGGGAATCAACTTACTGTAGAATATCTTGTTGTAGAGATCCTCCTTGTTCAAGAGTTGCCTCCCCAGTCTATCTTCTAGTACATGCCATTTTAATCTACACAATAGTAAAATCACATTCATATAGCATTTGTACTCAGAAAACATATATAAACATAACATTTTACACACATAATTAACTTTATACATGCATTCCTTCACATATTCATATAGTCAACATTAGTCTCTCTATTCTACCTCTCATGCTTTTCATGACTGCTTATATATTACATCTCAAAATTAGCGGTTAGTCAACATTCTTTACATATGTATCCATAATTAGATACTTTACATCAAGTCTAAGAAGAACTAGAACTATCGTGGGCATGGGCTAACACTGAATCCTTTTACGAGTCCTCTTCTGGATCCTCTTTAGACTTATATCCTGAATCCTTAGCTAATACTAGTTCCTATACTGGTCACTGAACTTGATCAGCAGAATGCAGTTATGATCCTGCCAAGTCTATCCTAGTCCTTTTCGTGTCTGCTAGCTCTAGTCTCAATCTCTTGTGATGAATTAACTCCCTGATACAGGCATGTAGATTCTTAGGACAATATTACCTAAGTTTTTCCTTCATTGGTAGCCAGTAATCCTCATCCTCCAGTAATATAGTAAGTATTGCATCTATCCATGTAGTATCATGAAGTTGTCATCCTTGTGTCACCATATAATTATATGAATCCCTTACTGAATCCAGGAAAGTTAGAATAGGGGAATCCCAGAAGACTTGATGACTCTCAAGGTATATCTTAGTAATTATGTCAACCACCTCAAATAACTCACTACTTGAGTTGGTAGGTATATGGGAGAAGTCTAGCATATCAAGACATGCTGAGACTGGCCTTTTTCCTTTGCCCTTGTCTTTCTTATCCTTGCTTTCCTCTTTCTCTTTCTTTTTCTTCTTCAGATTGGCCTTAACATAATATATCCTAATGCAATGTGTCAGGTTCTCATATTCTCTACCTTCTAACTTGGCCTTAATCTCTGTCCAAAATTCATCATCAGGTATCTCCTTGAGCATAGTATCAATCCATAGTGGTTCAAGATACTTGTTCACCAGTTTCTCTAAGTCATATTGGACTTGGGACAATCTAGTCTTAAAGGACAGAACCTTATTAGGACCCTCTGAGTGTACCCCATACCTCTGCAGAACTTTCTTAATGTCATGTAAACTATCATCTCTATTTCTAATGGTCTATTGTCTGGAGTATTATCTGGGGTCCAATAAGAAAGCTAACTCCCAGTCTACAAGCTTGAAGTGGTAGAAGACATACCAAGAACTTGAGCCTTCAACTTTCCCTTAAGTTTTCTCTTCTTCTTTCTCTCTCTCTCGTCTTTCTTTGTGTTTTTCCTCCCTCTATTTGCTGTTGGAACTGGTACAAAAAGGTGAAGAAAAGTAGGTGATTATGTGGCTTAATTAGGTGGCTTTATGACATGTTAATCATGGTTAATGACCATGGTTACTTTTTGCCAAAAATGTCAACAACTTCTTGAGGAAGTTTTCCAAAAAAATCATGCTTCCAAGTTGCCCCAAAATCACACAGAGAGTGAGTGTTTTAAGTGTCCAAAGTTGCTCAAATTTTCCTGATTCAGATATATCCTAAGCTAGGTAGTTTTTAACTGTACCGATAAAATTACTTTTTATAGTAAATTAGCATTTTTGGGTTACAGGACTATTTTAATTTTATTTTTATATTTCCTTAATTAACTCTCAGTGCCATATACCATTGAACTTCTCTTATCGAGAGTTTCATTCTGACAGTAATTTTACATATTTACAAAATTGCCCTTAACCTAAGGTTAAATTATAATTTCTAAAAATTTTGGGTTATTAGGTGTAATTTTCCCCATGGGATTTTCTATCTCTCATTCCACGTAATATTTAAAAATTTTGGGATATGGATGTCATTTTCATAATTCTTTAGGGGCAAAAATATAATTTTTTATTTTTATCCAACCGGGAAAAATAACCTCTTTACCTATTTTTCACGCAAAGCGGTGTCAGTCTATTTTTGTGAATTCCTTGCACGTTTCATGTTATTATTTATTTTTACCCTTTCATTAATTAGTATCCAGTAAAATTTTGGGATATTACATAGCCCCTCTCTATGTGTTTAATTTCTTTTAATTCCTTGTCTGAACTTAGGACAAAAATAGCCCTCTGAATATAGTATAAATATGGCTCACTTCTATGTTTCCATCATCAATCAAAACCAAATTTTAGTTTATTTAAAGTAAGAGTATTTTTTGTTCCAAGTTCTGAGCCAGTTAGAGGAAGCTTTGGTTTGAAGAGGAAAAATAGGCGATACACCAAGAGGTAGCTAAGTTCACTTTAATGCTTTATGTTTTTTTATTATGTTTCTTTGATGATAATATGTTGTCATATTGTCAATTATGTTTTCTTTAATTGGTTTTGGCTTTAAAATAAAGGGTTATATTCCCCAATATATCAATTTTCTAAGCTGTTATGTTGCTGAAATTTTTATGACCAATATGGTGTTTTAATGTTTAATGTGATTAAATGTGAGTTTTTATGTGAAATAATTGACATAATTGAGTAAGATGTGACTTGCTACTGAGACTGTCACAGTCTCATCCCCTCAAGTATCCTAAATGCTAGGTTTAAGAGATGCCAAGATCAAAGCAAGGCTAAAAAGATTGACGAGAAGCATGCCTATTGAGCCATTTATGAGCATTTTAATGTATTATCATGGCAATTTGTATAAAATTGTTTGAGAATACATGAGGCTTTTTATTTCTATAATTATGTCATTTTGGGCTTTATATGATGTTATGAACATACTTTGGGCAGGTTTGAATCATGTATGCATTATATGATAAAGATTTTATAACTATGAAATGTAAGCTTGTCCAAATTGACCTGCCATAAAAGAAATAGAGGCACTCTGTTTGAAACAAAGAAATCCATATGGGTGTTATATATGCTCTAAAAGTAGATAGAATAATATTATTTTTCTAAAGAACTAAAGAACACCTTAATTGGACTAGTACAGGAATTATGGTGAATTTTTGAAGTCAAGGGTCAAAACTAGACAATGTTATGAAAACTGTGATTTTTATTATTAAGTGTCATTTATTTTAAAGAGGTAGTATAACATTGTGTAGTGCTCTAAAAATTTAATGGTTTACATATTAAATATACTTATGTCTTAAGTTTAAAATGCCATTGTGTTGAAGCCAATTGGAGCTATATAGTGAGAGGTATGCATGTTTTCCCAAAATTATTTTAGGAGAAGTTATATTCTGACCCTTAATGGTTTAAAATGATTCTATGCTCTGCTGTAGTTAAACAAATCTATAATAAAATAGTGTTGTATATTAAACATGTAGAGCTTTCTAATGACATATAGAATGCATGATTTGGCTCAATATAGTATGAGGATTGAATTTTTAAAGTTAAGGCTAATTCTTGGGAAGATTCAAAATGACCATTTGAATAGTAATTTTTGTGCTTAATAATGTATCTATTGGCATGATTAAAGTCCTATTTTATATTTTTCCCACGTAGGTAATGTTTTGAACTATTTTTAGAAACATCAATCACCTTCATATAATTTTTCTAGATTTAGTTATGAATTTTCAAAATTTACTTTGGAAAAGAGGTTAACCAAATGAACAGTAACTTGGAGCTTTAAAATTTTCTGTTTTAGTCCCTCATGTGATTCAAGCTTCTAAACATGATTAACTGAACTTAAGTGAGGTCCAATACATGGGAAACATGATGTAAGATTAAGGCATTACATGGGGTCAGGTTTGAACTATCTCTACTCTACAATCTCTAGCAAAGTGCCTAAGTTTTCTACATCAAAGGCAAATGTTTTGCCAAGCTAAGCATGGTTTTCCGCCATGAGCCTTACCATATTGTTTACAAGATGGGGCTTCTATTTGCATAATACATCCTCCTCCTCTCCTGTCTCCTCTTTTACCTCTGCTACTATTATTATTTCATGGCTTTTTCTTCTTTTGTTTGTCTCTCCATCAACAGTGGTCCTTCTAACATTGGCTGGGGCAGCAGTTATAAGACTTTAATGATTTACACTACTTTTTGATTATCTTGTTAACTTCCACCAATGTGTTCAACTCTTTGATCCTCGTAGGGGCAACTCTTTCCTTAATAGCTAACTTTAGGTCTCATTCCAGCTTCTCAACCTTCAACCTCTCATCATCGTTTTGTTGCAAATAGGTTGAATACCAAGCCAGTTGAATAAATGTGGCCACATACTCATCCACTGACTAATCCTTCTCTTGTTAAAGCATAATAAATTCGGCTTCCTTTTCATCTCTCACTATTCATGTAAAGTACTTGTTATAGAAATATTCTAAAAATGTTTCCCATGTCAGGGGTATATTACAAGCCTATAAGATTAGCTTAGTGTTCTACTACTAGTGATCTGCCTTTTTCTCAAACATGTAAGTAGCCATCAAGGCTTTTATTTCAGAATCATAGCCCATTAGTCTGAAAATCTTCTCTAAGCTTAGAATCCAGTCCTCTGCAGCTTGTACATCAAACTTTCCTTGAAATGATGGACGAAAATGTTTCCTGAACTGAGCTATTATGTTTTGCTGATGAGCAAAATCAGTTACTACACTATTGCCTAATTCACTTGTGCAACTTGGTGTTTTGGTTGTTGTTGTTGTAGCCTTGGAGGTGGGCTCTTTAACTCTAACCTTAGTAGGTTGTCTCTGAGTAGCTATAGTTCTTTGTCAATCTTCAATATTTCTTTGTTTTTGATCCAATCTATCAATGATAACTTGTAATGGATCAACCTGTTGTACTTCTTCCTAATGAGGAGTAGCTGCTCTAGTCTATCTTCTAGTGCAAGCCATTTATATCTAAGCAATAACTGAAATCATGAACATATAGCAATGTTACTTAGAGAATATATATATAAAAACATAACATTTTATTCACATAACTTAACTTTGTACATGCTTCGCTCTCAGTCATTTCTACATCAGTTCTTTCTTTCTATTGTCTATACTATCTATGACTGCATGTATATCACAACTAAAAAATTTGCAGTCAGTCAGTGTTCTCTACATATATATACTCACAACTATTTACATCTTGACTAAAATCTAGGAGGAACTAGGACTATTTAGAAGGTAAGTAGCTACTAGATCCTCCTTTGGGTCTTCCTCTTGATCTTCCTCTGTTGGATACTTATGTGGTTGCAACTCCACATGGTTAGTCTCCATCCTCTCTATATCTTCCAACTCTAACCTCAATCGTTCATGATGCACTTGTTTTAGGACTCATTCGTGTATGTTCTCAAGCCATTCATGTCTAAGCTCTTCCTTTACTAGCCTCTAGTAATCATCATGATCAGGTAGTATTGTGACGATTGCATCAACCCAAGCAGGTTCAAATAATAGTCTTGAGATTCCATTAAAATCTCTTGCATCTCTTACTACATCTAGTAAAGTGATTATTAGGGAATCTCAATAACTTCAGTGGCTCTCTATATATAATCTAATAACAACATCAGCCACCTCAAAAGCATTGTTATTTGAAATTCCAGGCCTTTCTATAGCTAGTTATTTCCCCTTATTCTTCTTCTTATTCTCTTTCTTTTCTTTCTTTTCCTTTTTAGCATTTCCTTTAGTGAAATAAACTTTAACACATTCAGCTAGGCTTTGATATTCTCTTCCTTCCAGCTTTACTTTGATTGGGGTCCATAATTCTTCATCTGGTATTTCATTTACCAAGGTATCAATCCAAATTGGCTTAGGATATCATGTCCTTTGTGTAACTCTTGAACCTTAGACCATAATTCCCATGACTTAGACCCTATTAGAGTCCATTTGTACCATTTTACAAGCTTGAATCACTTAAGGGACTAAAAGAGAAAAATTTAAAACTTGATATTATTGTTCATTTGGTAAGTCCCTTTTTCTTGGCAAATTTTGAAAGTTCACAGTTAAATGTAGAAAAATTTTATAGAGGTGATTCAAGTCTCTAAAAATAGCTTAAAATATTATCTACATAGAAAAATTATTGAACAGGACTTTAATCATGTCAATTGCTACAAGCATTTAGCATAAATTTTACTATTTATATGGTCATTTTCTATCTTTCCAAGATTTTGGCCTTAATTTTAAAAATTTATATCTCATTCTATCCTGAGTCAATTCATGTATTCACTATGCCATTCGAAAGCCCTATATGTCTAATTTTTAGACATGTTTTTTGTACATTTATTCAACTTATATAGGGTATGAAATTAGCTTAAGTTATTAAGGGTTAGAACTCAACTTCAATTGGAGCAGTTTTAGGAAAACTTACATGACTCATTATATAGCTCTATTTGTAACACCTTACTTATTTCCCATTTACTAGACTTCAATTAAGTCCATTTATACTTGATTAGGAGCTTGAGTCCCATAAAAATGAAAAACAGAATTTTCATTCTTCGTGGTATTGTTCACTTGGCATTTTTCATTTTTCCTTGCGAACTTTGAAAACTCATAACTAAATCTAAAAAAATTATATGAAGGTTTTTCAAGTCTTTAAAAGTATCTACAAACACTCTCTATATGGGAAAATATGAATTTGGATATTCACTGGGCCAAGTTGTATAGTTTATTCCATGAATAATTATTGTAGATTTGGTCATTTTCACTTTCTCAGGATTTTGGCCTTAAATGCAAAAATTCATATCTCCTTTAATCCTAGGCCAAATCATGCAATCTCTATATCATTTGAAAGCCCTATATGTCTACTTTTCATAAACTTTTTTTATACATTTATCCTATTTGTACAAGACATAGCATCAACTTAAACCTCTAACAGCTCATTTGGTTTGTTCACATGGGGTGTGAGGGGATGTAAAAAAATTTACATTACTAGGCTATGTGCATTTGGTTTACTAACTACCATGTAATTGGGATTACATGTGTGAACCCATTTACAGCCTTACAACCAAAAATCTATGTAATCTAGATTACATGATTGTAAATGAGATAAAAAGACTTTTTTTAAGTAAGGGCATTTCAGTACTTTTCAATTTATTTATATTTATTTAAATATAAAAAATGTTACTTCTCATATACCCAATGTCATACCAAAAAAACTTACATATATTTTATTTACATCCTTCCCATTACATTCCTTCTCATTACCTCCCCCTGTTAGGAATTTCACTATACACGCAGCGGAAAAACTATAAGAAATTCCCTCCCATGGATCCATCAACGTTGTTTAGATTGAGCTGTAGAAAAAGAATTTACCTCTGATGCGTCCCTTGGTGTTCTTTTTCGTTTCGTTGGACCTAGGAACTAACGAGATTAGTCAGCTCCTTCTACTGGTATCCACACGAACAGTGAGTCCAACTCGAACGGCATGCTAGCACCTCTGCTTGTGATGTACGTACAAGTCCGTATGCCTTTGCTGTTCATCCATACAGTTTTTCTTTTTGAGTGTATGGCCGCTCTCTCTTTAGGATAATTCGAATTCTATCTATTCTGTATCCTAGTCTATATCAATATATAGATAGGATTCGGTATTTATTTAATTTAAATCAATAATTTAAACTAAATCAAATATTAACTAAATAGATTAGTTTGAATTTAAATCTATCTAATAAATTAAATTTAAACTGACTATTTAATATATATTCAGAATCAAATCTAGATTTAATTTATCATATAAATCAAATTTAGATTATGACATTAGTTTAAATTTAAATCTATCATAGAGTATTAAATTAAAAACTAATTAGTTTGAACAATATATATATTCAAAATATATATCAAATATACAATATATCAAACATATATATATTTCAAATTTTAATATATATATCAAATATATATATAATTCTATCACCCTAAATTGAACATTAAATTCATTGAATCTAGACACATTTTAGAATCAATGAATCTGGACATTCTGGCTTGAGTTGGCCCGTTCATGTGTGTGACTCTGTAGCCCCATATGATGTTCGAAGTAAGCTAATAACACTATTGGACCCACAAGTCACAAGTGACCTCTAGCAAGACATTGTGACTATCCAAATCATATGAGATCGGTAATCTGATACAACCTATCATATAACCCGATCACATCCCTTTTGTCTTATGACATATAGGTCAAGTATGAGGTATGAAAACGTCATCCTCATTTTACTAGATCATCACTTTCTGGATCTTTGAGTAGACTGATAAAACAAATGGAAACTCTTCCATTCGAGCATGGCCATGCATTTTCTCAGTCTCACTCATCAAGGGGCTCAGATATATCTCTCCATTAATTAGAGGGACAAATTCCATCTTAATCATTCATCATCCTCCACATGAGTTCCACTATGCTCATTCATAGCCTTTATGACCTCCCAATTAAAGGTGACTTTTGACTATGCCAAAGTATAGTGTTCCTCATGTAGGAAGCCATGGTGATCTCAAGTTTAAGGGCTTTGACTTGATCCATGTAGCTATCTCATGATGGGTCAATCTAGTGCCTATTCTCTAACAGGAGCTTATGATTTTGATTTGTATCTTCATATATAATTATTACATAATTATCAATCAAAATCATACTAGCCTTAATTTGTCATTGTTCCCACAAAAATGATTGACTAGGGATATTTAGGATAAAATAATTTATCCAAGGATATTATTATAAAGAAAAACATGCAAACAATATAATAATGTAAGAAAAAAATATTTTTTTATAATGAAACACAATGTTCATAATACAATGATTGGCCTAGGGCACAATCTCCAACACCCCCAACCCCATGCAAATGAACCAAACAAGGTGTAAGGGTTAGAACCAACTCTAACTAGATTAGTTTTAGGAAAACCTATATATCTTTTATTATATAACTCCAATTACTTCCTGATCAGTGGCACTTTAAACCTAAGTCATGGATCTTTCCATACATATAAACCAATGAAATTTTAAAGCTTTGTACTATTTTAAAATGCCTTTTGAAATTTCCAGTATCAATGATCAAAGCTTCTAGTTTTCCAATCTTGCCTTATTCTGAACTCTAGTTTTGAGAATTTATTATAAATTGTGTACTAAGAAAAATTGAGTGATTTTTGACTTTTTGAAAAGCTTATTCTATCTAATTTCAGGGCATATAAATTACTTATACTAATTGAACTGTTTCGAGCAAAGTACCTCTATTCAAACTACTACTAGTCATTTTGAATTAAATCATGCCATAACCTTCATAATATGCCTCATAATATAATACATTATTATTCATTGATCCAAATCTATATATAACATCTTATATAGGGATCATGAAGTACAACCACACTAAGTTACATAAACATAACACTATACATTATCTTATACAATTTACCAAAATGACACTTTATAATTGTCATAATTGGTACAATCTTTATGCTTCTCTTCAATTCTAGTAGCCTTGCCTTGATTGAACTTTGGTATAACATGATCCTCTCATGGTTAGTAATGGGGAAGAGTGAGATTATGAAATCTCAGTAGTTACACCTAGTCAAACATTCACATTATCATCAC
Organism: Adenanthera pavonina; assembly: GCA_026686845.1. Taxonomy (NCBI): domain Eukaryota; kingdom Viridiplantae; phylum Streptophyta; class Magnoliopsida; order Fabales; family Fabaceae; genus Adenanthera; species Adenanthera pavonina. The sequence goes on along the minus strand of JAIVEN010000022.1, from coordinate 20,203,231 downwards.
ATTTCATAAAATTATTCATAAAAGTCATAAAAACATATTATGCCATAATAATTTTATAAAAATTTTGGCATAGTAACACCTTGTAACATAGATATCCTAGGGTAAATAACTACCTTCAATCAACCAGTCAACAATTCAATACCATCACAAACCATTCAAACAAACATATGGCATATTCTTTAAATCATGAAAAACAATATTGGTAACATAAAGCATTGAAAGGGAAAATAACTACCTTTAGGCTTTCCTTTGCTTTTCAAACTTGGTACACATTTCTGATAGAGTACGATTGAGACATGAAGCATTTGGAGTCCTTGGACATGGCAATGGGCTTGGAAAGAGCATGAAGCCCAATTATTTGAATCAAGTTATAGCCCAAGAAGAGCTAGAAAGTGTGGAAAATGCTTCCAATTATATAAGCTATTGATCTAAGCCTAAAAGAAGCCCATTTGGGGATATAACTTGAAGACAACATGTGCTCCTCATGTGATCACTAAAAGTGACGTTTTTAATAAGTTTTCTTAGGATTATTTTAGTCAATTTGTTTCCTTTTGAATAAAGAGCATGTAATGATCTGATTCAATCTTCCTCCTATTTAGGAATAGCTTTTTAGCATATTCGCTTCCTTTTAGCATTAAGGAGGAGCCAACTTTTTTAGAGTCAAAATTAGAATTAATTGCTCCTATTTTGTTTTAGGGTTTCCTTTTTGCATTAATGAGCTTAACTTTGGATAGGTTTGTGGGTTAATATTTGCCTATAAATAGGCACCTCTTGTACTTTTGCAAATGACAATATGAATGAATGAGTTTCTTTTCAGCAACTTTGGTATTATTCAGTGAGTTCTTTCTTGCTCATTCTTGAGTGCCAGAAAGAATGATGACATATCAAGGAGTAGTGATCCTTGTGGCATCTTGAAGTTAGGATTCAAGAGATGGGTTCTCTTAGAGCCTATTTCCTTCTACCAACATTTTGTTTCGGTCTTTTTATTTTCATCATCTCTATTTTTCAGTTCTTGTTTATTGTTTTTCTTCGTTGTTCTTGTATTCCGTTCATATTTCCTTGAGTTGCACTATCCTTAACTCGAAGAGGGCTCTTAGGGGGCATTCCTGAAGTATCTTCCATCATTTGGTATCAGAGTTTCGACTTGCAAATCAAGGTGTGTTTTTGTTGTTTCATTCCATTTTTCCTTCCCATCCAAAAAATCATAGTACTGTTCATCCTACTATTCATTAGTACTGTTTGTCACTATTCATCATTGTTGCTTGCTATTTCATTCTTGTTTTTTATCCATTTTCCAGACTTTGTGATCTTTCCTTTTGTTCTTATTGTGGCGTGCTCTATTCTAATTTTGCTATCCATTTTCTTTCATTTTCTTTACTAGAGGATGTTACCATATTTGATTCTTGTTTCCATTGAGATTGTGGAGTTGCTTATTATCTGCCCAAAGTATTTAGTTGCTGCCCAGATCTTGTGATTTTGCCAAAAAAAAAAGAAGCAAAAAAATTGAAATTGATTTAAAAAAAAAAGAAAAGGAAGAGAAAAGAAAAAAAGAATTGATTGCAGACTTAAAAAAATTCATATATAAAATTTAAAAAGAAGGAAAGAAAGAAAAAGAGATATGGCTGCCAAGGCAAATTCCAAAAATTTAGGAGATCTTCTTTTCTTTCCTACTTTGAAATCTTTCAATTAAGGTGGTAGTTTGAATTACAAATTTCCCTTTGTGATTGGGCATTAATGTTATTTAATTGCTCCCTTTTTCTAATCACATTCAAATCTTGAAGTAAGGGGAGTTGACTCATTTGTGTGGTAAGTTTCAATTCCCGTCTTTTATTTTCTCTGCAGAATTTTACTCTCCCAGTTTAATTCTATCTATTTTTCCTTCCTAATTTAATTCCCTAACTTGTTCCTTCCTTTTTTCAGATTTGAAAATCATCTAACTTGTTCCTTCCTTATTTCAGATTTGAAACACATCCTTTATCTTGTCTTAATTTCCAGCATTTTCTTTTTTCTTTTCTTAGGTGGAAAATTCATTTTCTTTTGCTGAAAACAGAAAACCCATCTTTTTTTGTTGGTCACTATCATTTTAAACTATTTTGAGAGTTTGAATTTTGGATCTTTGACATTAAGATTGCCACTTAATACATTGCTTCTTGATTTAAGTTCAGATTCAATTTTGCACTCTCATAGGAAGAAAGAGTGAGTGGTAAAAAGCAAGAGTGTGATTATATCATTTATGGAAAAATCCTTTAAAGCGTGCAAAACACGAGTCAATTTGCATCATTGTTGATTGAAAACATGTGAGCAAGTGTGCAAGGTCCTTTCTTTGTCTTCTATTCTCTAACATTTTAGGTTCTAAGCATGGCTGATGATGAACTTGATCTTAAAGTTTTAATAGGAGCTTTTAATGATCAAATCTAGAAGTTGAATGTGAAATTGGATAGCATGCCAGTTTCATCATGCAAAAAGGATGTTAAATTGAATATCCCAAAATTCTATGGACAGAATGATCCTAATATGCACTTGGAGTGGGAAGGAAAAATTGAACAATGGTGTGAAGACTGTTAATACTCCGAGTTTGAAAAAGTGAAATTAGCTACTCTTCACTTAATTAGAAGGAAAAGCCAAAGTTTGATGGGAATGGTTTGAAAGAAAGCACCTTTGTGAAGAAAAATAGTGTGATACTTGGAATAGCATGATGCTTATTTTAAAGCAAAAGTATGCACCATACCACAACTTCTATAAGTATCTTCCAACTCGTGGAAAGGAGCAAACTTCTAAGCTACAAATTTCAGTTTCAAGTTCAAGTGATTCTGGTTTGGAGTGAAAAGATCAAATGAAGGAGATATCTTGCTCAATATCTACAATGGATGTTGAAACAAGAGAATCAACTACTCTCAAAGAAAATTCTAATTTTCAAATCCTTGTGTTGATTATGTTTGTTATGAATTAGAGTATGATATTCTTGAGAATCCCAAGGAGGAAAATGTTGATGATATTGTTGATCGGATTGGTCATGATCATTTACCACTGTTAGTGGAGACAATTGTTCTATATGTTACTAGTAAGGTGATAGAGATCTTTGTTGATAGTGGTGTGCTTGTTTCCAGTGGTACTCACATTGTTATGCCATTAGAAATTAGTTCTCATGTGTGTGATAAAGTTGAGCGTGTTGACATGGTGTTTGGGCATTTATGGTTATTTGATGATAGTTATTTCTTTGAAGTAAAGAGAGCCCATGAAACACATTGTGCATCACCCATGGGTGTCAAATCTGTCGAAAATTTGAACCAAGCAAATAATGTGAATATCTACCCAGCTTTTATCCTTTATGGTTACTCCACTATCTCAGTTTTCCTTAAGTCTTGTTGTGTTGAATTTGCCTCTAGTTCTCTGTTGCAGGTTACTAGTGTAGATGTTACGGAAGGAAAATCAAGTTTTTATCCACTAATGCATGACAACAAGTCATATGCAATTCAAACTAATGGTCATTACAAGATTTTTGATCCCAGAGATTGGTTTGGAATGCAAGATTGTAAAGATGAAATTTTAATAGGGATGATTTTGCAACCAAGAGTCATTATTACACCACAAGTTCAAGCAAGGGTTGAAAACAAGATGCATCAATTAGGCTTGAAAAGTAAGCGTAACACCTTAAACTTATATCCATTTCCCATGCATTAGACTCCAATTATGTCAATTATTGCATGCTTAGAGAATTGATTGCATAAAAATATTAAAACATAATTCTCTTTATTTTGGATACTGTTCATTATGCATTTTCCATTTTACTCGATGAACTTTGAAAATTCATAACTAATTATAGAAAAATCATATCAAAGTGATTCAAGTCCCTAAAAATAGCTAAAAATATTTTCTACATGGAACAAATATGAAATAGAGTATTCTATGGACCAATTTGTATAATTTATTTCTCAAATATTTACTATATATTTAGTCATTTTAAACTTCCCAAGTTTTGGCCTTATCTTTAAAAATTCATATTTTATGATATCCTAAGCCAAATTATTCATTCTTTATGTCATTGGAAATCTATTATATCTTCTTTCTAGATATATTTTTTTTGTACATTTATTTACCTTGTACAGGGCATGGAATTGACTTAAATCAATAAGGGTCAGAATACTACTTCTACTGAAATAGTTTTAGGATAAATTACATAACTCTTTCTTTATAGCTCCAAATACTATCAAGCTAGTGGCATTTGTTTCCTAAGACTTAGGGGTTTCAAGAAATACAAACCAATGAATTTTTGGAGTTTTGTATGATTTTGTATTGCATTTTAAATTTCCAGTGTTCATGGCAAAGTTCTAGTTTTTCTCTACACTGTTTTGTTCTGAACTCTAACTTTAAAAATTCACCATAAATTGTACACTTATCCAATTCAGGTATTCTTTAGCTCTTTGAAAAGCTTATTCTATCTGCTTTCAAAACATATATATTTCATGTGCTAATGGACCTGTTTCAAATAGAGCATCATGGTTAAAACTTGTACTGGTCAATCTTGAGTATAATCATACCATATCTCATATAATAAACTTCATAAACATAATTCATCAACATTCATTGCTCCTATTTCACACCTTACAAGATAGGAAAGCTTAAGAAAACATAAACATGCATAATTACACAATCCACACCTCATACATTAATTAATACATTATCTCATATCATGGCATTATAACTTGAAAAATCAATGACTCTTCACTATCTTCTTCATTTTTCTTGATTTCTCCTTGGCCACTTCCATGTCTTCACCCTAGCATGGTTAGTCATTTAGAGAGAGTGAGATTCAAAGAATCTCAGTAGTTACAGCCAATTATGCATTCATAATATCATTAACATTTCATAAATCCATCCATAAAAGTCACAAGAATATATTATGTCATAGTATTTTCATAAAAATTTTGGCATGGTAACACCTTATAAAATGGATATCCTAGAGTCACAAGACCCTCTAATCAACCAGCCAACCAATTAATATCATCACAAAACATTCATACAAATATATGGCATATTCATTAAATCATGAAAAACAACAAAGGTAACATAAAGCATTGATAGGGAAAGTAACTACCTTAAGCTTTTCCTTTGCTTCCCAAACTTGATAAATATTTCCTTTGATCTTCTATCACTTCCTTGAATCCTAATGCACCACAAATTAAGGCAATTAACCACTGATTTCATGACCTTCTTCACATAGTGCTCTCTTGATCTAAAAATTCCATTTAGTTATCCTTTGAAAATCTCCTATACAACACACTTTTCCTAGCCTATTTGGACCAAAGGAATCCATTTTTAGGGTCAAAATCATGAAATTCTCTTCCTATCTCAAACCCTAAATAGGAAAAAAATTTCAGAAAATAATAGAAAAATATCTACTCCATGAATTTACAAATCAATCACACATTCATGCTTTCAAGGTCTGTTCTAAGTTTTTTTATGGATTGGTTTCTTCAAGGTCAACTTTCTCTCTCTTCTCTCTCTCTAGGTCAAAAATTTCAGAGTAGAAATAGCAAGAAATACTCCATGGAAAGCCTCTTGAACATAAGAATACATAAGATAGGAACCATAGAACATTACCTTGAAACTTTGTGAACCAAACTTTGCTTCTTGCTTCTCTATTTTTCTCTTGATATTTCATGCTCTTCCTCTTCCTTTCTCCTCTATTTCATACGTATGGTATGAAGGAAATGAAGGCCAAATGCTTAATCCATCACTTGGAAGAGAGATATAAAATGTATGAATAGTAAAAGTGGTTAAATTAACTAAACTTAGTTACTTTTTATAAAGCTTTCAAGAAAATTACTCCTATGACCCAAACTACTTATCACACTTAATTCATCCTCATTTTTGGCCAAAATTACTTTAATAATTTCTATGGGCCAATATACCCTTTACCAATTAAATACTTTTGCCAAAATCATCATTAAGTTAGTACAGGATTATCCCACAATTACCTTTAGACCAAAATCATTATCATGGTCCAAAATATATTTTAGCAGGGTCCAATCATTGTCCTTGAATCAATATTGTCTTTTCCTACAGTCTAAACTAACTTTTATCAAGTAAAATATTAATATTAAACCCTAACTACCCAATAAATAATATTTTGATCTTAATAAATTTCATACTATACTCCATTGGGCTTAATTCATTGAGAGCTTCATTTTGACTATAATTTTCATATTTCCAAAAATATCCTTGACCTGGGGTAATTTTATAATTTTTTAAACTTTCATGTTATTAGGTGTAATTTTCCCAAAACTTCATAAATTTTCCTTGACCCTAGCATCCATGCCTTTCCCTTTTTTTATTTTTCTTTTCTTTTCTTTTTCCAAGGTCAAAATCATCACCTTCTCATTTTTCCTTTAAACCAAGATAATTGATCTCTTTACCTTATTTAATGCAAAACAGTGTATACCCATTTGTGCAAATTTCATATACATTTTATGATATGAATATTTTTTCCTTGGGACTTAAATATAATATTCACATTTTACTTCTAATATGGGAAATGACCATTTTGCCCTTGAACTGGGTCAAAAACTTAATTGTCCATTCTTTCGTGTACTTTCTTGTAATGTTACCCAAAAAGTTATTTTTTATTATTTCTTTTTTGACAATTTACATTAACTTTCAAATTGGTCTATCTCTAATCCTAGACCTCCTAGCCACGCAATACTTATACTGTTGCACTCAGCTTGGAGTAGGCTTTCATTTAAGCGGTATATTGCATATTTTCTGGGGTAACTTCTAAAATTAAATTTTGCTAAGAACCTTATGAGAAATTAATTCTAATTAAAGACCAAATATAACTTCTTCTGAAAATTACATGCGAAATTAATCCCTTATAAAGCTCGAGTATATAACCTTTTCGTTTCGCTTCATTTCCCAGTTTTTTATACATTTTATTGCATCGCATAAAAAATAGGGATATTACAGTAAGTATACTCTCTATTTTTTATTTGATACTTTTAATCATTCCCTTTCTTTCTACATAGATTACAGAGATTTGAGGACGAATCATTTCGAGGAGGGAGGAATTGATAGAGTACGATTGAGGCATGAAGCATTTAGAGTCCTTGGATATAGCAATGAGCTTGGAAAAAGTATGAAGCCCAAATATTTGAATCAAGTTATAGCTCAATAAGAGCTAGAAAGTGTGGAAAATGCTTCCAATCATATAAGCTAATGATTTAAACCCAAAAGAAGCCCATTTGGGAGATATAACTTGAAGACAACATGTGCTCTTCATGTGATCACTAAAAGTGACGTTTTTAATAAGTTTTATTAGGATTATTTTAGTCAATTTGTTTCCTTTTGAATAAAGAGCATGTAATGATCTGATTTGATCTCCCTTTTATTTAGGAATAGGATTTCAGTATATTCTCTTCCTTTTAGCATTAACGAGGAGCCAACTTTTTTAGAGTCAAAATTAAAATTAATTGCTCCTATTTTGTTTTAGGGTTTCCTTTTTGCATTAATGAGGTTAACTTTGGTTAGGTTTGTAGGCAGAACTAGAGTTAGTTTATGGGTTAATATTTGCTTATAAATAGGCACCTCTTGTACTCTTGCAAAAGACAATATGAATGAATGAGTTTCTTTTCAGCAACTTTGTTATTGTTTAGTGAGTTCTTTCTTGCTCATCCTTGAGTGCCAGAAAGAATGAGAACTTATCAAGGAGTGGTGATCCTTGTGGCATCCCAAAGTTAGGATTCAAGAGATGGGTTCTTTTGTAGCATATTTTCTTCAACTAACATTTTGTTTCGGTCTTCTTATTTTCATCATCTCTATTTTTCAGTTCTTGTTTATTGTTATTCTTCGTTGTTGTTGCATTCCGTTCATATTTCCTTGAGTTTCATGATCCTTAACTCGAAAAGGGCTTTTAAGACGGGTTCCTAAAGTGTCTCCCATGACTTTCCTTTGATCTTCTAACAATTCCTTGAACCTTAATACATCATAAAATAAAGCAATAAGCTTCTGGTTTAATGGCTTCCCTCACAAAGTGAACACTTGAACTCAAAATTTCGCTTTGGTTTCCTTTGAGTTTTTCTTGTGCAACATACTTATATCTACCATTTTTTGACCCAAGGAATCCATTTTTGGATTAAAAAGTTTGAAATTCCCACTTTAAGAAAAACCCTAGGTTGGGCTAAAGTTCACACAAAAATAGGGAAGGATATTTACTTCGTGAAACTTGAAATAGCTTGTACTTTCATGCTCCTTAGGATATTTCTAAGCTTTTCCATGGTTTGATTTGGTCATAACTGAATATTTTCTCTCTAGGGCCTTAATGGCTGAACCTTAAAGTGAGAGAAAAGAGGAAAGTACTCTATGGAAACTGGCTCAAACCTTAAGAGAACATAAGCTAAAGTCTAGAAATCATTACCTAGCAACTTGTGCTTGGTTCTTTGACTCTTACTCCTACCTCTTCTCGTTGGAATTTTTTTGCTCTTCCTCTTTCCTGTGCTATTGGTTTCAAATGTGAGGAGTTGAGAAAATGAAGGCTTTTGGTCACTCAACCCAACATTAAGAGGAAAGAGATGAAAGTGAGGAATAGTGACATTAGTTAATTAAACTAAAATTGGTTAACTTTATGAAGCTTTTTAGAAAATTCCTTCATTGTCCCCTTCAACACCATGTCATGCCACTTGACACATTATTTGGGCCAAAAATTGCTTGCCAAATTTTAATAGATTAAAATATCATTTATCGATTAAATTTATTCATACTAATTAAATATTTTTGTTAATACTGATTCTTCCTGGTGCATTCTCATAATTTTTCCCCAAAAATCAATTTTTTATAAATTCCTTTTCATCAAACTTCAATTTTGTCTATCATTTTATCTCAACCTCCTGGCTATGCAATATTTATACAGTTACACTCAACTCGACATGAGTTTTGATTGAACATGTATATTGCATATTTCTTGTCTCAGCTTTGGAACTAATTCCTGCTAAGGACTTTATGGAAAATTAATTCCAATTAAGGACCAAGCATAATCCTTTACAAGGATCAAATGCAAAATTAATTCCATTTAAGGACCGAACATATAATATTACTATCTCACTTCATTTACCATCTTTTTATGCATTTTATGACTTCCCATAAAAATAGGGATATTACACCATTTGCTTTCAAATCTGTAGCACCTTAAATCTAAGACATAGAGTTTTTCATACATGCAAACCACTAAATTTTTGGAGGTTTACATAATTTTATATTGTCTTTTAAAATAACCAGTACCTCAAGTTAAAACTTTTAATTTTCCATCTTTGCCTTGTTCTAAACCCTAAATTCAAAAATTCATAATAATTCACACACTAATCTAATTGAGGTGCTCTTTGGACCATTTAAAATCTCTACCCATCTATTTTCAGAACATGTATAGTTTGCATACATTCATCAACATTGCATTCAAATAGTAACTTGTTGACTCTCAATAGGTCAGAACAAGTCTTTTCATTCATAAACCTTAAATATTGAATACCAAAGCATATATACACCATCATACTTGTCTTCAAATTCATACATATCATCATGTAAAATACATAAAAGCATAACTCTGGTAAGTTACAAGTTCATAGCATATTACATTAGTTTATACTAATTGCCAAAATAATACATCACAATTGGCTCAATTTGCTCAATAATCATTCTCCTCCTTAATCTTCTTAGCTTTGCCTTGATCTTTGATATACCTTGGCCCTATTGTGCTTAGTCATTTGGAAGAGTGAGATCAATGAATTTCAGTAGCATTAACTATTTATGCATTCATATTATCATATCTTTCATAGAAATATCAATCAATTTCATTAAAACATAACATGCAATAATGATTTCACAAAAATTTTGACAAAGTTTCTTTTTATATTTTGGATATTCTAGAGTCACAAAACCCCTCAATCAATTCAGCTAACATTCATACATATCACAAAACATCCAAACAAAGAAATGGCAAGTCATTAATTTCATTACAAATCATAAGACAATATAAGGCAAGAATTGGTATTATGCTATCTTTATGCTTCCTTTTGCTCTTCCTTTGAGTTTTGCCTCTTCCAAACACTTTTCCAAGCTTTCTTGCATCTAAACACATCATCATTAAAGCACACAAGTCACTAGTTCATGATCATGCTTTACAAAGTGCTCACTAAACCCTTGAATTTTCATTTTGATTTCTCTTCGAATCAATACTTGTTCTTAAGGTTTTAGATCATGGGGAATCCATTTTTGGCCTTAAAATAGTGAAATCTCAACTCTCTCATGGACTTTTATTCTAGCCAAAAATTATGGAGGAAGAGAAGAAATTAATTTCTTTTGATTTTCTTCCAACAACTTATGAGATCATGCTTTAATCACCTCATCTATGCTTTTCCCTAGGTTTATTTGACAAGAGCTCATCTTTCTCTCTCTAAACGTTCTGTAACACCTTATATTAGGGCTCATTTCCCATATATTAGATCATTTTACATGTTTTTCATCATGGTTTAGAGACTAGAATCATAATATAATAAAAACAGAATTTTTCAAAATTCGGGGTACTGTTCATTTGGAAATTTCCATTTTACATGATGAACTTTGAAAATTCATAACTAAATCTAAAAAAATCATCTTGAGGTGATTCAAGTCTCTAAAATTTTCTTAGATTTAGATATACATGGAAAAATATAAAACAGTAACTTCATTGGGCCAATTTGTATAGTAATTTCATGGACATTTACTGTTCATTTGGTCATTTTTCTATCTTCCAATTTTCTGACCTCAATTTTGAAAAATCATATTTCATTCTATTCTATTGCAAATTATGCATACACTATGTCATTTGAAATCTCTACATGTCTACTTATAGAAATATTTTTCTTATATATTTATTTCACTTACACAGGACATATCATTAACTTAAATTGTGAAGGATCAGAATTCTACTATTACTGGGACAATTTTGGGAAAACTTACATATCTCTTATTCCATAACTCCAATCACTTCCAAATCAATGGCATATGGATCTTAAGACATATATCTTTTTATACATGTAAACCACTAAATTTTTGGACCTCTATATCATTTTATGTTATCTTTTGAAATTTCCAGTACTTAACTTTCAGTTCCCAGTTTTCCCAATATTGTCTTATCCTGAATCCTAATTTTGAAAATTCATCATTTATTGTACACAACTCCAAATGGGGTGAATTAGGTGTCATATTAAAGATTGAGATGCCCTCTATCTGTATAAAAATCCCATTAACCTAACCTCATATTAAGTATAGAAAAAGGATGAACTAAATAGACATGTATGGAAAATGCTCTATTTCAATCTATATTGCAATTTGCTTGCCAAAACCCATACAAATGAACTCATTTTGGCATGAAACTTGGGAGAATATAACTTCATATTCCAAAATTCAGAACTAGAAATTATCATACATTTCCTACAACAATAACATAATATTCACTATTTTATAACTTCATATAAAACAAGGCACCAATAACAATTCATATTATAACATGATAACTTGCAGATCATTTTCTTCTTCATGCCTTTTACTCCCTCCTTAGGTCTTTTACATTGGTTCTCCCTAGCATAGTTAGTCATTAAAGGGGGGTGAGATTCAAAGAATCTCAGTAGCAATCAACATTCATGCAATCATATTATCACATTAAACATATAATCATCATAAAACATCAAGTGCATACTTTTAAACATTTATGCCATAATATTTTACAAAAATTTCGGCAGAGTTTCGTTTTGTATTTTGAATATCCCGGGGTCTCAAAACCCTCAGTTAACTCAGCCAATATTCTCAAAGCATCACAAATGATCATATCAAATAATAGGCAAGTCATCAAATTCATAGAAAATCACATGACAATATAAGGCAAGAATAGGTAAATTGCTATATTTGTGAAACCTCTTGGAATTTGCTTTGGTTTCACCTCTTTCTACCACTTCCATAAGCTTCCTTGGGCTTCTTCAAGTCCTAATGCATCATCAAATAACTACTCAAGCTAATGGTTCCATGACTTTCTTCAAAAAGTGTTCATGAAACCCTAATTCTTCAAAAATTCACCAAAAATTCATTCCTAGCTCAAACATGATGAATTATACCTCTATTCCACATAATTTTTCATGAAAAATCCAAATATGACTTCAGAATTACCAAATTTCCTTTCTAACTTGGTTACTGTTCATTCCGAATTAAGCTTCAAAAACCTAAAAATTTCACTTTCTTAATCTTAAGCTTTTTCATAAAATCATCACTTGTTCCTAAAGTTTTGGACCATGGGGAACCCATTTTTGAGGTCTAATTTATGATATTCCAACTCTAAGTATGAACAGTAGCTCATCCAAAATTAGGGGAATTCAAGAAAAATTGCTACACTTTTTTATACAAGAAACTACTTGCATATTCAAGCTTTAAATGAACATTCTATCATTTCCCATATGATTTATGGTTGGAAAACTCCTTTTCTTGTTAAATCATGCCATGGCTGAAACCCTAAGAGGATGGAGAAGAAAAACTAATCCATGCACCTTGCTCCAAATACTATGAATAGCAAGTTTGAAGTAGTAGAAGACTTACCTAGAACTTAAGCCTTCAATTTTCCCTTGAGCTTTCTCTTCTCCTTCACTCTTTTCCCTCCTTTCTTTCTTGCATTTTTCAGCCCTCTATTTATTGCTGTAACTCTCTTGAAATGAAGTGGAAAGATGGTAATTAGATGTTAATTAGGTAGTTTAATGATATTGCTAATCATGGTTAATTAGCAAAAGTAACCGTGCTTCCTTTTTGGCCAAAAATTCAACAACTTCTTGAGGAAGTTTTACCAAAAATTCAAGCCGCCCAAGATGCCCATTTTGCACGCCCAATGAGAGTGCTCCAAGTGTCCAGTATGCTCAATTTTTCCTGGTTCAAATATATCTTGAACCAGGTAATTTTTAACCATAGTGATAAAACCGCCTTTATAGTAATTTAACATTTTTAGGCTGCAGGACTATTCTAATTTTATTTTTATATTTTCATAATTATCCTATCACAAATGGTATTTGTGTATGACCCATGTTTTGTCTCGGTTTCCTTTTAACCTTCAGTAGGGCCCATGGTTTACTTTATCGGTTTACTATTACTTTTGGACACTCGTTACTAATTATTTCTTTATTTTTGAACATTAACCCTCAGTGCCATATACCATTGGACTTCTCTCATCGAGGGCTTCATTTTCACAGTAATTTTTCATAGTTGTAAAATTACCCCTGACTCGGGGTTAAATTATAATTTTTGAAACTTTTGGGTCATTAGGTGTAATTTTCCCCAAGGGCTTTTCTATTTCTTATCCACGTAATTTTTATGAATTTAGGGACATGAGTGTCATTTTTTAACTTCTTTAGGGGAAAAAATATAATTTTTTCATTTTTCAATTCAACCGGAAAAATGACCTCTTTGCCCTATTTCACGTAAAACAGTGTTTGCCCATTTTTACAAAATTTCTGTACATTTCTAGATATTTTAGCTTTCTTGGGATGTTACGCATTCTATGGTTGAAACTTAAGGTGAGACAAGAGTGAAAAATACTTCGTTAAACTACCATAAAACTCTTGCAAACATAAACTAGGAAGCATAAAAAGTTATCTTGCAACTTATGTCTTCAATCTTTGCTCCTAGATCTTCCTTTTCTCTCCGTGTTTTTTGCTCACTCTCTCACTCTTGGCTGCTGGTTTGGGATGTGCATAATGAAGGAGAATGAAGGCTTTAAGTTGTTTAACTTATGGTCCTAAGGATAGAGATCAAATGAGGGAATAGTGACTTGGGGTTAATAAACTAACTTGGTTAAATTTTAATGCAAAAATCAGCATAAATGAAATGAATAAATTCCCTCCATGTCCAGAAGCTATATGTCATGCCACTTGAGTATTTTTTGTCCAAAAATTGCTTCATAATTTTTATTAGGTCAAAATAACCCATACCGATGACTTTTATCTGTACTAATTAATTACTTTTACTGTAATTATCACTTAATTGGTACAAAATCATTCTAAATTTAATTTCGGACTAACTTCATTATTTTGATCCCAAAACATATATGTAGGGATTCATGTTCTATTCAGTTCACCCGTCAGCTTTTATGGAGCTCTCAAACCTATTTTTCAGTTTAAAAATAACTTTTGACCTTAAACTTGAATTATAAATTCATATGAACTCAGTTAGCCTCTAAGCAGTATTGCATTGAGTTTGGCTTGTTGAGAGCCCTTTTTTGATAAGATTTCTAAAAATTATGAAATTGCCCTTGACCCAGGGCAAAATTATAATTTTTAATTCTTTCGGCTATTTTTTGTAATTTTTCCCAGGGACATAATTTCAACAATTCTTCCTTTTCAAAGACTAAATTACATATAATTCTTTTTCCTTGTGGCTAATATACAATTTTCACATTTTATTTTCTAGCCTGGAAAATGATCATTTTGCATTTAAGCTGAGTCAAAAACACAAATACTGATTCTTCTGAGTTCTTTCTCATAATTTTCCCCAAAGACCAATTTTTAATAATTCGTTTCATTATACTTTCAAATTGATCTATCTTTCAACCTAAACCTTTTGGCTATGCAATACTTATACCGTTGTGTTCAGCTCGACACAGACTTCTATTCAACTAGTATATTGCATTTGGCTCAGTTTTGGAACTAATTCCTACTAAGAACCTTATAGAAAATTAATTCTAATTGAGGACCAAACATAATTCCTTCTAAGAGCCATATGGGAAGTTAATGACAGAGTATGTAACATCACCATCTTACTTCATTTCCTATCTTTTCATGAGTTTTATGGTATCTTGTAAAAATTGGGATATTACACCTTGGGTTTCTAGAAATTGCTTAACCTGTGATAGTTTATTCATAAATGACATCACTCAGTCTAGTCCCTCAAAGTAAGCCCTATACTCCTTAGAATAATGATGTATAATCTGGTCTATTAGAAAACCTGCCTCAAAATCCACATCCTGAAACACTTCTATCCCTCTCTCATATTGAGGCTCATCCATGATAGGATCAGCCTGTACCGGCTCCAATGCTATACTCTCCTAATGAGAAGTTCTGATCTCATATGGTATCCCAACTAAGCTGCCTAACGTCATCTCACTCAAGCTCATGCTTTCTTCCTTGTTAAATCCTTTCGGCATCGCCTCTAGTTCTGCATGAAAGACTAAAACTGAGCTACTTGTGGATGTAGACATTTGTGCTATTCCACAATAACAACTGGTTTATAAACTATTTTAAAGGAATAATAGTAAATAATACATTCCTTTCTCAAAACTTACACTATTCTAATCTAAATATATTGCTCTAAGAGCCTAAATCTTTGACTCTTATACAAAAAATGTAACACCTTTTCTTTAACCTCATATCTCATGTACTAAACCATATTTGAGTTCATTTATACATGATTAGGAGCTTGAATCACAATAAAAATCAAAACAGAATTTTCAAGAAAATCAGACACTATTCACTTAGTAAATTTCATTTTATCAATTGAAATTTGAAAATTCATAACTAATTCTTTAAAAATTGTATGAAAGTGAATAAAGTCTCTAAAAATATTTTACAACATGGTCTACATGAGAAAAATATGAAACAGAGATTAGTTTATCCAATTGATACAATCAATTTCAAGAAGATTTATTGTTCATTTGGTCATTTTCTAAAAACCTAGTTTTCTAGTACCAAATTTGAAAAATCATAATAATTTACACACATATCCAAATTGAGTGATCTTTAGAGTATTTTAAAGCTCTATCTACCTAGTTTCCAAACATATATAAATGAATGTATACAAATAGTGGCTGGTTTTCCATCAAAAGGTCAAAATGAGTTACATCCTATAACTTTGCATAATAAAGGTCATAATGTAATTACACGGCCTTTTCTTGTACCAACATCATGCCATACATTACATAAAACCTAAAGGAACTTGTTTGCTCGGAGATACAGATTTAAAGTCACCCATAGGAATTTACACAAAAACTCATAATAAGGATTATTTCAAGCAAGAGTATTAGAATCCTCAACTTCTCTTTTCTTGCCTTTCTCCTCTTTGGTAATCTTGCCATAACTTGACCCTAAACATGGTTAGCAATTGGAAAGAGTAAGATGCAAAGAATCTCAGTAACATTTCCCATTCATGAAATCATATTATCATATCATTCATGGAAATATCAATCATTCTCATTAAAACATAAAATGACATATTAATTTCATAAAAAAATTTGGCAAAGTTTCTCTTTGTAAATTGGACATTGAGTCACAAAACCCCTCATTTAACTCAGCCAACAATCACAAATCAATCAAACAATCATATGACAAAGCAAAAAGTTCATGGAAAGTTCACAAGATAACATAATGCAAGAATTGGTAAAATATTACCATAATGACTTCCTTAACTTTTCTCCTTTGGTAGACCACTTCTTATCACTTCCACAACTTTCTTGAACCCAAATGTAATATCAAGTAAGCTTATAAGCTATTACTGTAACACCCAACCAAAACAACCACCAATCACTTAAAATCTTGAGAAAATTGGCCAAACACAGTAAAACAAGAAATTCAGAGCATGGTGCCGTATCCATTACAGTAACAACACTACCTGAGTGCTCTCAGGTTGAAAAATTTTTGGGACAAAGGCAATTAGCACTGCAGCACCCATATCATCCCTCATCATTAATTTCATCATATAATCATCTATATCATCCAAATATCATCCTTACAGTCATCCTATCATCACATAGCTTATAGATAATACTCCCAGGACACTCATATAGGTACTAAACAATAAAAACCTACTTGGCACATCCCAATATCATTATAAAGGAGGATTAAATTTTACTATTCATTAGCTGATTTATGCATTTGGGCTTCATGCAGATGAGTCTTAACCATGCCATGTGTCACTGTAGTCCATTCGATCCTGCAATGTGTCTATTGAAAACATCTTAAGCCACTCCAATATGTTGGGCTCAGTGTGCATTAATTCTTGTATTGCCTCCTATTTTTCTGATGGCTTTCTTTTTTTTTTTTTTATCAAGTTTCTCTGATGCCTTTCATATATGTCATCTAACCATTTTTGGAAAATGAGGGCCCACATTGTCTGATATTTCTTTCTCTCTGTTCTCTTTTTCATTCTTTTCTAGATCCTTTACCTTGCTTGGTATGTTATTTTGATTCTTATGTTGTATTTTCTAGCCTAAAGCTTGATCATTTCGTGTATTCAATTTTCAATTAATCAAATTTGTGTCATGTTAAATCATAGATTGATCATCACTTTTTTCTTAGTAGAACTGTGTTTCATTGGGCTCTAGGCATTCAACATTCGTTAAGCAATCTCCTGTCATGCTCTTCATATCTATTTGAAATTTCTGACTTCATTCAAATTTGTATCTATATCATGGAGGTAGATTTTTGCTTCATCTATTTATACAGCTGACTATGGTCAGCTTCTCCCTTTCATTATCCCCAGTTTTTCTTCACATTATAGCTAAACTTCATTACCATGATAGCTACAGATCACGACCTTCTAAAAGACTTGGACGATTCGAAAGATACATGGAGAATCATTGTTAGGGTCTAACGGAGGTGAACTATCAGAAATAAAAAGTCTTATAGGGCTTTGTGTTCTATTTCGTTGGTCTTAGTTGTTGAACAAGTTCAGTGTGGAATTTATTCCTCTGTTTTTTTCTCATTTATCCTTCTTTTTGGGTTATAAGAAAATCTTTTTCAATGGGAAACTAAAATCTAGGCCACAATTAGTAAGGACTATCTACTGGAGGACTACGTTAAGGATCTAGCAGAGGGCAAATCCTATGTGATTGAAAACTTCTCACTTTCTGAAAACAAGTTGTATTGCCGTGCCACAAACCACCCTTACCAAATCAATTTCAACATGGGTATATTTGTTGAGTCGACAGACATTCCACTGCCCACTCAATGCTGGGTTTTGTCCCCTTAGTTGACATTGTTAGTAGGAGACAGTCAACTAAAGTTTTAATAGGTTTTAAATTTTCTTTTGGTCACTTATGTATGATAAGGGCCTTATATTCTTAAATAGGTGTTGTTTGGTTTCATTTCTTTGTTTTGGTTTTCCTAAGCAGATGTGATTAGGTTCTTAAAAAGCTTTGGGCAACTAGATGAATTTAGTCAAAACAATGTACGCCACAAACGTCTTTGCTTCACATTGGCTGATGATCAATGAGATGTACTATATCATGTAAATGGTTGCATTGATTTTGTCATTTTGATATCTAGATTGATGATATAAAGTAATGCCTTTATAGAGACAATTGTGTGAATGTTGTTTTGTTTGAAGAGTTTGCTTATGATGCCTACTGTTCCAAAGAAGTGGATATGGAACCTCCTATTGTAGTTGCTTTGCAACTGGCTAGATTGAAGTATAATGATGGTAACTACTCATCTGCATTCTATCAATTTAGGTTCTGAATCGTTATTTATTCCATTCTTTCTGACTTGATTACAGGGGTCCCAGAAATTGCTAATTCATAATCTGCTACAAAAGTTATATTTAATCCAGATATACCTGAAGTCGCTAATCTCATGGCAAATTATCATCATTCAAAATGGTTGAAAGACTAAGTTTCACTCAAGAAATCATCCCATATCATTCCTAATCTTTGTCTATTGTTGTAAACATGCTGACCTTTCCTAGAAGATACATAATAGAACAACTTCTATCAAAATCCAAGGTAAGAATAAGTTGTATTTTTTGTTGTATTTAGTTTTCCTTGTCATCCCATAAGTTAACATGGATGAATTTGCTACCTTTGTAACAGAGTACAGTTTGTGTAATCATGGCCACCATTTGTAAAATAGAAACTAATTTTGGTTGGATGTATGAAGGATGTATCTATTGTAGTGCTAAGCCATAACTGAAGAGTAATATCCTACATTGTTATGGCTGCAAAAAATATAACCTAACAGTTGAACCACAGTTGGTGTCCCTACCAAATATAGAATTATCTAATAGCTATTGTAATATCTATTTTCAATGGATTGATGAGAAATCTAAAATTTTTTGGTAGATATAAGCTACATTATACTGTCAGTGATGATACTGCAAATACATCTATTGTGCTCTTTGATCGTTTCTCTATCAATTTGCTAGAGAAGCATGCCCAAGAGTTGAAAGATCAATTTGAGTAGATTAGTTGTTCATTTTGCAACTCGATTAAATAAGACTTCTAACCATATGAACAATAGGTTAGTTGGCTATGAATGGAATCTATACAAATTAGATATGACTTCTAAAGCTTAGTTGGTCATTTTACAACTGAAAAGACCATTCTCTTTTACCAAGCTTTTGGAAAAGTTAGTTGGTCAGAAGTTAATTCTAAAAGTAAAGCTTGATGAACAAAATGCCAACAAGAAGTTTTCACGCTATAGTGTTTTGAACTTTGACGATGAGGAGGAGCACATCAAAGATTCACATACTCCTTACATGATGTATTACATGTACTTTATAGTTTCAAAGATATATGATGGATATTTTAATAATGAAAAATGTAGCTTACCTGTTCTTTACTTCTCTTTGTTTCCAGAAATCACAACGTAGTCTCAATGATATTAGCAATCTGAGTAATTCAATTTCAGTCATTGCAATGTTTACATCTATGTTTATCTGGATTTTTCACATCCATAAACTTGCTATAATTTAATCTTGCCAATGATTATCTAGTTGTCAATCTAATTTTTTAATTACAAAGAGGAATCATGGATGTTATAACATGGAACTCTAGATGTCACTTACCATTGTATCATTATACATAAGAAAATGTATAATTCTAACTATAATTTTTTTTTCTTTACATTCTATGAAGGATTCTCAGCTCACACTTAGTGATGTTCAGCATGTAAGTAGCTGTCCTTAGTTGAATGGCTTGTACTTTTTCTCTATGTATGAAATTATTAGTTCCCTTCTGATTTGCATTTCTAACTGGACTTTAATTTGCAACATTCTACCTCGATCATGGAGGATTCTGATCCAATTTTTGTACCTCATATTGCTTCATTTGTATCCCATAATGATCCTGATTCTCAGAGTGCAATTAACATTGATGAGATGACCATATCTTAATTTATCACTCCACCACAATCTAAGGTGAAGACCAAGAACAGTGACAAAAGGAGCATAGGTGATTTTGAGATTGGGGATTACAGAGATGATCACTCCCAAGTTGTCAACTACCAAAGCTTCCAAAATGATCAAGCAAGAGAGGAAAGATTAATAGATCTAGAGTTATGTTGCTTGTCGTTCAAGTAGTAGTGTTGTATGTCATTCCCTTTTGGCTTGTGTTTTGAACTTTCTATTAGTTGTAGTACTTCTTTTGGTTGATCTTAGGCATTTGTTATGATGTTTGTCAATATGTTTTATATGGAACGACTTATTTAATTAACACCAGCACTTATTACAATCAAACATGTGTTAGTCACTTCATCTACATGAATAATTTTATATATGGAACCTTGAATTCATTTAGAAAAAGAATATATTCTTGCCCATAACACTTGTAACTCAAGTGGTTTTAATGGACAACATCAATTCTTGGCATTGTATATAACTATCTCAATGTTGAGGGTCATCAATGTATTCAAATACATTACAATCAAGGCATATGTTTTGTCACTTGCAAACTGGGACAAACTCTTATTATTTTTTACAACATTGGAAGGGTTGGACACTGCAACAAGTTAAAGGGAGGCCAAATTTCTTTTACTACTATTTTTTCATATTTAATTATTATTAATAATTTTTTAAATATTTATTACCTAACAAGTTTATAAGATGAAAAAATGATTCATGATGATATGAAAAATCTAAAAAATATAGGTAATAAAACTATATATATAACATATTAATTCTAAAGGAACTTATGAAGAATATATGAAATATTCATATTTTTTATACATTTGTATACACCATTGCATTTTCATAATTTTAAAAGTTAAAATTATCAAAGATTTTCATTTTTTTTTTATATAAACTCAAAAAAAAGTAGACTTGTCATATAATTAAACTGATATTAAATATTATTTCAAATCAAAGGAATAATAAATTTTCATTTATGGCATTGCGTAGCTTTTAGGGGCACAGGAAGTACATACTCTAACATCTACTATTTTCCTTTTTTCTTGTTTATTAATTTTAATTCAATTTTCATTTGTTAACAATTTGTGATTTGTTAAAGTTCAAATATTCTTTTTCACTTATAGTCGGACAAATTTTGCTTCTAAGTGTCATCTCATTCCTATTAGAAGTGTTGTAGTTAAGTGGACATAATCATCTAAGTTGGTTTTTCATAATAGGCATGTATTTTGTTATTATTGAAAAGTCAAAAACCAGTCCTTTTTTCATGTTTTGGGATAAAGTTATTTTCTTCTACACTAACTCCAAACAAACTTGCTACTTTGAACAAAATCACAATTTATTAGCAAAGAAGGGAATGTCACTATCACATTTAAACATGAATCTAGATACAAGTTATGGGAAACCAAAACTAAGCCACCACTTTGCAATCACAAGCTCCTATGATATCTATTCAATCAAAACTATCATAGAATCATCAAATCTCATTTAATGACGGCTTCCACCAATTACAGATATGCTAATGCCTTTGCTTCCTTCTGACAGAGACAACTTTCATTCATCCCACCCAACAAAAGGATTCAATCTTGACCTTCCATTCAAAGAGGCAAACGGATCACAGTCTATTCCCTTTTGCTAGATTGTTTCAGTTCTCAATTGTCATCACAATGCTAACTTTTCCTTTGGGTTTTTGTTCATTTGATTGGATTACTGTTCATTAAAATAATAATTTGCAGTATCACCAAGCAAAATTGCAAGCCACAATACTAGCAGCGTTATCTAATAATGAATATTCTATTTATCTAATAGTTCTTCTTACCACTTTAATAGATATGATGCTTCATTTAAGCTTGAAGCCATTGAAGAATGCTAACCAAACCTAATACAAGTCTGAACTAAAGCTATGCTAAGATAGCACAATTAGTAATCCACTCTAAACTCCAATGTGTTAATGCCTTGTACCTCCAACAAAACATAAGGTACAATGTTGTAGTTTTACGCTATACTATTTAATAATCTAACAAACGTATTAATAGCTGTCAAACATGTGTTCATGAATAGATAAATGAATTATTTCCTTCATTCACTAGACAAGTCACTCATAAGTCAATTGATTGCCTTCTGCAACATACCATATATGACAGGATATTCATATTTATTGGCAATCATGTCCAAAAGAACTAGAAATAGTAGAAGGCAATATTTATTAAACCAGTGGTTTGAAGATTCCACTTCCCTTAATGGTATTTTCCTCAACTCAATCCGTTCAGTAATTTATTGACCACTAACTTATCCCTGTTACATTTCCCCTCTACTAGATTCTCAGACTATGATGAAGCCCCCTACTACATTTAATGAAGATGCACACACACAACCAAGTGAAACTAGTAAACAAGGGCAATAATGGACTGGCCAACAATTGCAAGACATAACAAATGTTGGAAGGAATTTAATGTGCAAATTTAATGACACAAACATCTCAAGTTGCCATAATACCTAACTGATACATAGGTTAATATTATGATGATATCATTTTATTTTAAGAACTAATCATAGTGTTGCTTGCATCTATCATATTTTTTTCAATAAATAGACAAGCTACCTTCATCAAAAAAGACTACTGCATTTATTAATAGAGAACTAACAACTCATCAGGGTCCTCTAATGCACCACAAGAGGACAAATAACAACTGTTTCCAGGGTCTTCAAGAAGCATTAAACAACAACATTCACTGAAGTAATTTTTCCATAGATATTAATGGAACATAGCAAGAAGGTGGAAAATGCTATTTCATGAAGTGGGGCTATCCAAAAAAAAATAATGCATCTTATTTTGCTACATTCTAATAAGTTTTGACATTGCTCACAAATCTATCACATAGAGGAGCTTATCAAGATTATATTGGGCCACAAAGAGGTATATGTATTGAAATCTTTTACTCTTGTATGTTAATCCAGTATTCTAATCTATAGAAGCAATAGCAGGTTAGTATGATAATATCATTGTATTATAAGAACTAATTCAAGTGTTATTATGATGATATCATTGTATTATAAGAACTAATCATAGTAATGCTTGCCTATCATCTTTTTTCAATAAATAGACAAGCAACCTTCATCAAGAAAGACTACCAACATGTATTCCTAGAGAATGAATAGTTGATCAAGGTTCTACAATGCAACACAAGAGACTAAATAGTCACTATTTCTAGGGTCCTCAAGAAGCATTCAGTAGCAACATTCACTGTAGTCAATTCTGCATAGATATTAGTGGAACAGAGCAAGAAGGTAGACAATGCTATTCCATGAAGTAGGTATATTAAAAGTAAAATACATATGATTTTATATCTAATGATAAGTTTTCACATTGCTCACAGATCAAACACATGGAGTAGGTAATAAAGATTTTATTAGGCCATGAAGAGGTATACATTCTGAACTTCTTTACCATTTTATGTTCATTCAGTATTCTAATCATTGTACATTTTATATCTATCATATTTGTTTTACAAGTAGGCAACTGCACTCAGGATAGGCAAGGACCATTAAATTACAATAATATTTGAAGCAAATTGAGATCAACTTTCAATGGGATGCAAGAGAAAGAATCAAATCCTCTAAACTCCTGGATGGAATTAACTCTAAGACTAGTATAAATAGGACCATTTCCCTTTGTGTTATGCTCAATCAGCAATAAAGAATTTTCTTTGAATTCTCATTGTGAGTTTTTGTTTTCTCAAAGTTTCTATGCCATTTTTGGTACATGAAGCATATACCCAACATTATCTTTAGCCAGAAAGAGGTATACATATTGAGTTTTACATGTTTATGATGATAAAGTCTAACTATTACTTAGTTATATGTATCAAGAAAATTCGATTAATTTAATGTATCATCAAGTAGTGCAATCAAATATAATTCAATACTACATGAAGAAATAGGAAATACCTCAGAAAAATTATATTTTTTTCACAGCTCCTTTGCAAGAACCGTATCCCTTGATCAATGATAATGAAGACAATGATGCACTTATTGATGATGAACCAGAAGTTATTGATCTTCCTAACAATGGTACCTATTTATATTACTCACTTAGATAATATTCAATGGATGCAAATACATATATTTTCAAAGCTTACAATTAAAACTACTTAGACATGCCTACCTATAGTGGATTTTGCTTAAGGACATTGTACTTACATGTTACTTAGATGAGGGTGATCCAATACATACTTGTAGCTATTATGGAGCGCAAATGTGGTTTAATGAAAGAATTAAGAAAGGTCCTAAAGCATCAAGACTACATTTTTTTCCTTTGTTGTAGTAATGGTAAGGTCCAGCTTCCACTAATATTACAACCACCACCATACTTGAGTAGTTTATACTTCAACAAAAAGTCATCAGAATCCAAAAACTTGTTAACAAACATTAGAAACTACAACAATATGTTCTCATTCACATCTATGAGAGGTCAAATCAACCATTCATTGAACATAGGAAGAGGTCCATATAGTTTTATCTTATCATGGCAAAATTACCATAGAATTGGAAGCTTCTTGCCTCCTGATAGAGAAAAGCCAGTCTACTCTCAATTGTATATTTATGATATAGAGAATGAAATTGACAACCAAATATTAGTTGTTAAGTTGTACCATACTACCCTTTGTTCTTTCTTATATGACCCATAGTTTGTCTAAGTAGTACTTCTAACTGGTTTCACAACTTAACATGTTGCAGTAAGCACCGGACAAGGGACAATATTGACCCAAACATAGCTAGAAAGATTTTGCAAGAATCAAATGTTGAATCAAGAAGTTTTGATGATTCTAAACCAACATTGAAGAGCTTGGATTGAAGATATTAAAGGAGCTCAAAAGTGTCTCTAGTGAAGAAAATCTGAGTAATCATTGCTAGGATTGTTGTAGGATCTTTTGTCATGGGTAAAAGACTCTGATTTGGTGGGAAAATATTTTAAAACCTTGATTTTATGTTAGATTATGAAATATTTGAAAAATACCCACCAACAAACGAAGTTTGAAAATATTACATTAAACTGTCATGTTGGAAATTCGAACTTTGGCTTTGGAAATTCGAATTTCGAGTTAAAACTGAATAAGTCTGAAGAGATGTTTCTCTGACAGATAAATTTTGATTTTCCAAAATTCAAATTTTCATATGTGTCTGAAAGAAGCTGTTAAGCAACAGACGAACTTTGAGTTTTGAACATTCAAATTTCAGATAAAATACAACTTATGAAAACTGAAGAAATTTGTCTGAAACAATGTTAAAGTTCATCTGAAATCAAGATTATTCTGAGTTTCAAAATTGCTCACTGACAGACGAACTTTGAACATGGACATTCGAATTTCAGAAGCTAAGGTTGTAAGTCTATTGTAATGACATGTTGACATACGAATGACAGTGTTTGTAAATTCGAATGTCAAAGTAAGTTTGAAAAGAGGTCTCTTTGATAGACGAATTTCACTATTTAAAAATTTGAATTTCAATGTAAATGAACTGTTGTGCTGTCTGAGCCTGCTGAGAATAGACAAATTTTGGGATGCCAAAATTTGAATTTCGAGGGCACTGTAGCAAATTGAAAACACTGTTGACACTTAACAGAAAAACTCTTCTCTTGAAAATTCGTATGTCACAACATGGAAACATTTTCTAAGTTTCAAAATTCGAATTTCACTTCATGAACAGACAAACTTCAGTATTTCGATGTTGGAAGCTTTAACCTTCGGTTCCTTCGAAATTCGTATGTTGACCAACCAAAATTGGAATTTCAGTATGTTAGAAGCATCAAATGCGGTTGGTTAACGGATATTTTTTCAGAGTAACCGTTGGATAACTTCTCCAACGGATAGATTTTGTCTCTAACGGACATTTGAGGCCTAAATCTATAAATATAACATCATTTGAAGTTGTGGAAAACGAATCAAACTTTGTATATACTGAAATTCTACCAAATCTTCTTCTCAAAAAGCTTTTACCCTCTCAACTTCAATATCTGTACATTAACCTTCATATTTACTCTATTCAAGAGAGTTATATCTTTGTAAACAATCTAATCTTCATCTGGAAGATAGATTTACTTGTGAAGGGATATCACAAGGGGATTGGGAAGCACATTGTGGAAGTGCTTAGAGAGATTGAGAAAGCTCTAGAAAACAGAGCACAAGCTGTGTACTGTGGCATTTGCAAGAAGCCCATTGAATTCTTGCATTATAGTGAAAAATCTCAAGAGGTGTCTTGGGGACTGGACGTAGGGCAAGTGGATAGACAGAACCAGGACAAATTTCTGAGTGTTCTTCTCCCTATCATTACTTTTTGAGTTTGCTCTGCTTATACGCTGCTTTCATTATACCTTGCTTTCTTCACCTATTTCACTTTGTGCAGAAAATTTTTAATCTTCCCAATTCACCCCCGTCTTGGGAAGTCAGCCTACTAACATCAAATGCATTCAATATCTTTGTGAAAGAATATAGATTAGCATCTAGCATGTTAAGTGCTAATTAACATTTGGATATCAAGCTTTGCTTTCTTTCGATGAGAGAGAAAGATGGATGTGTTTACAGCCTACCATCATCAGTTGATGTAATAGCATTAGTTGTTAGAGATATTGACATGCAATATGCTCTAGGAGATATCAATGTCGAAAAGAGACCAGGAGAACTAAAAAGAATTTTAGAAACACACACTGCATATTTGCCATTACAGTATCCTCTATTGTTTCCTTATAGGGAAGATGGTTATAGAGATGATATTCCTCATAAAGATGTAGAAGGTTCAAACCATCTGAAAAGATCTAAGGTAACAATACGGGAGTATCTTGTATACAGGCTAATGTTTAGAAGAACTGAAACATCATTCCTATTGTCTGCAAAGAAATTACTTCAGCAATTCATTATCGATGGATATACGATGATGGAAGCACAAAGACTTCAATTCATCAGGACACATCAAATAGAATTGCATGTGGACATATATTGAGGCATATTAGAAGTAGTGGGTAGAGGTGACACAATTCCTTCATCACTTGGAAAACATGTTATACTGCCATCATCATTTCCAGGTGGCACTAGATACTTAATTCAAACTTACCAGGATGTGATGGCCATTTGTAAACAGGCTGGATTCCCTGATATCTTTACCACTTTCACTACCAATCCTAACTAGTCTAAGCTAAAAAGGTATTGTGAAGAAAATAACTTAAATAGTTTTGATACTACTAAAAGCATTTATAGGTTGTTCAAGTTAAAGCTACAAGTTCTTCTTACAGTGATAAAGAAGGAGAAAATATTTGAAAGAGTACGTGCAGGTTAGTTCCATATTGAAATACTTATTTATGATTAAAAGAACTGTGCTATGTGAATTTGAAACCATTTGTGTCTTATCTCAAAGTAATATAGTGAATTTTAAACTGCAATAAACCCAAGTATTTTCTATTCACAATATGAAAAAAGTTCAATTGGTACATATTGAGCACGGACTGAGTAACTATTTGTTTCCTTGTGGTAGTATTTATTTAAGATTATCATGAATAAGTAATTAAATAACCTTAGTTTACATAGCATGCAACAAATAAGCTTTTAATATGCAGATCCCTACAAAAAATTATAAACAACTACATCACTAATATGCAGACAATAACTATTACTGTTGTGTAATCATTTGCTTTGATAATTTTACAATCATGTTATTTTTTACAATAGTTTCGAAATTACTAGCCCCTTATGATCTAATAACTAAAATCTTCATCTGTATTAAATTTATTAATTTTGTTGTAGTTGTCTACACAATAGAATTTTAGAAAAGAGGATTAGCCCATGTCATATCTTGCTTTTCCTACATGATGTTGACAAGATCAGGTCTCCTAAACAAGTTGACAAAATTATAAAGGCTTAGATCCTAAACAAGGAAAAATCACCTATGTTGTATGACCTTGTAGAATTTCATGATTTATGGACCCTATGGGCATTTTAATCCAAAATCACCTTGCATGAAAGAAAAATGATGTAGCAAGAACTTCCTCAAAAAATACCGTCCTCATACAATAATTGATAATGAAGGATATCCAACTTATCAAAGAAGGGAAGATGACAAACATGTTCACAAAAATGGGATACTATTGGACAATAGATATGTGGTGCCATACAATCCTACATTATTGATGATGTTCCAAGCTCACATCAATGTCGAGAAGGCAAACCAGTCTAGAGCAATCAAGTACTTATTCAAGTATGTTAGTAAAGGGAATGATAAGGTAATAGCTAGACTATATAAGCCTGGCAATAAAGACAATAGAACCTGATTGATGAAATTAAGCGATATTATGATTATCGTTACATTTGATCATGTGAGGTAACATGGAGAATTTTTACTTGGACACAAATCATACTTATCTGCTAGTTGAGAAATTAAGTTTTCATTTACCAGAATAGCAATTTGTAATCTACAGAGCATCAAAAGACTTGGCTCAAATTGTTCATGATGAAATAGTTAAACAATCAATGTTTATGTCTTGGATAATATGCAACCAAGGTAATGCAAAAGCAAGAGAACTAACTTATGCAGAGTTCCTTCATTTTTTTGTGTACAATCAAAAGCTTTAACAATGGAAACCAAGGAAAAAGGGCTTTTCCATAGGAAATTTGCATCATTGTTCACCATCTTCTAGTAAGCTTTACTACTTAAGAATTCTTCTTAACAAAGTGAAAGGACCAACATCCTATGAGGAGATCAAAACAGTCAACAACATTATTCATCCAATATTTAAGGCAGCATGTTATGCCTACTTGATGATGATCAAGAATACATTGATGTACTTAATGAAGCTTCTATTTGGGCATTTGGGCACTATCTTCGTAAGCTATTTGCTAGCATGTTACTATCAAATTGCCTCAACAGATTAGACTTTGTTTGGGAAAACACAACTGAACTACTTTCTGAAGACCTATTTTAATACCCCAGGATCATCCACATTTCTTAGGAACTAATTATTTTTTAAATATTCAATTATACAACATAGCTAGACATGATCTCAAATGAAATATAGATAAAATACCTTAACATGATTAGTTAGTAGTGTAAACCTTCCTGCAATGCTCAAGACATGTAAATATTTTAACTGAATTTACTTATTTATAGAACTGCAGCTAATAGTGGAAAATTTCATATGTAAAGAAGTTAACTTACATCTTGTTGCTATATTTAATCATGTAAACTTAGGGTTAAGTTCTTCTTGTCAAATATACAAGTCACCAGTCTAGACAAGCAAGTTGTAGCACTATCAGAAATTCAGAAGACATTACAAAGGAATGGTTGGAGTTTGGACCAATATCTCCAAGTTAACATTGATCTTGGCTATCAAGGAACAAGGAAAACGTTCCTATGGAATACCTTGTCATCTAACCTTAGAGCAAAAGGTCATATAGTGATCAATGTTGCATCAAGTGAAATAGCCGTAACACTATTACTAGGTGTTAGAATTGCACATTCAAGGATTGCTATACCAATTGACATCCATGAAGAATCAATTTGTAATATCAAACAGAACTCAGATTAAGCAAAGCTGCTTAGAAAAACCAAACTTATAATTTGGGATGAGGTTTCATTGGTTAAAAAAATGCAATTGAAGCATTTGATAGATCAATGAGAGCCATTATGAGATTAGAGAACCCAAAAAGTGATGAGTTTCCATTTAGAGGAAAATGCATCATTTTTTATGGAGACTTCTGACAAATACTTCTTGTCATCCCAAAAGCTAGAAGGGCTGATATAGTGAACACAATTAATTCATCATATTTATGGAAGCATTACACTCTCTTTGAATTGATTATTAACATAAGGCTACAAGCTAATTAAGCAATGACTGATGTAGACAAACTGAAAAATTTTTCACAGTGGTTACTTGATATTGGTAGTAGAAAAATTGGAGATGAGGATGATGGAATCAATGATATACAAATTCCTAGAAATCTCCTGATAAATAAGTTCCAAAATCCCATTGAAGCAATTATGACTATTGTCTATCCAGACCTTTCTTGCAATTTGTCCGATCCTAACTACTTTACAGAGAGAGCAATTCTAGCCCCAAACATAGAGGCAATTGCGTAAATCAATGACTCCATTTGCACATCACTTCCTGGAAAAAGTATTGACTATCTTAGCTCTGACTCAATTTGCAAAACCAATCAGGAGTAAGACTCTTTTGAAGACTTATATCCAACAAAATTCTTGAATAGTATAAATTGTTTTGAGATGCCTCCCCACAAACTGACCCTTACGGATGGTGCACCTATCATGCTTCTTCGCAAACATTGACCAATTATATGGACTTTTCAATGGTACATGACTAAGAGTCAGTAAACTTGGAATTCATGTCATTGAAGCAATAACGTTAAATAGATCACATCCAAATTAGAAGGTTTTCATTCATATGATGGACATGAATTGATCAGAATCAAGATGGCCATTCAAAATGAGAAGAAGACAATTCCTTGTGACACTTTCATTTGTAATGACAATAAATAAAAGCCAGGGATAATCTTTACAAAATGTTAGGATCTAATTGCCAAAATCTATTTTCACTCATGGCTAGCTATATGTGGCCTTGTCCAGGACCAAAAGCATGGATGGTTGAAAATTCTTATACATGATGCAGACAATAATGTCTCAAATACAACAAATGTTATTTACTAGGAAGCCTTCTAGAATTTGATGCAATCAAACTGATTTGTATATGTAACATCATAACAATTATAGCTGTAAGTTGTAGATATTCAATCTCTACGTGATAGAAACATGTTATATCTCATCTATTTGTCTAATATTGCCATTTTAGGCATACTTTCTTATTTCTCTACAAGCAAGCATTCTACTTGTTGAATCAAGTGTTTTGATGATTCCAAACCAACCAACTAGAGCTTGGAAAGAGGATATCAAAGGTGTACAAAAGATCTCAGGTGGAGAAATCCAAGAAAAACCAGCATAAGATTAGATATAGGATTTCTTATTGTGTTTAAATTGAGTAAAAAACTTTGAACTTGCAAAAGAATGTTTTAAAAATGTGATTTTACGATAATTCATGAAATATTTGAAAAATACCCACTAACAAACGAACTTTGAAGTGTTAAAATTGATTTGCTACTTTGGAAATTCAAACTTTGACTTCTGAAATTCAAACTTCAGAGTGAAAATATGTTATTTAGAGAAGAGGTTCCTCTGACAGATGAACTTTAATTTCAGAAATTCGAACTTTGAATTAAGTCTGATAAGAGCTCTCTCTTACAGACGAAACTTTGGCTTTTGAAAATTCAAATTTTGGGTAAAACACAAATTATGAAAAATGAGAAATTCATCTGAGGATATGTCAAAGTTCATCTGAAAGTAAAGTTTAAAAAGAGTGCTAAGTTAGTCCTCTGACAGACGAACTTTAATTTTGGAAATTTGAACTTTTGAAATACAGCTTGCAAGTCTGTTATGATGATCTCTTAACATACGAATTTTAGTATTTAGAAATTCAAACTTTGAATTAAGTATGCTAAGAGCTCTCTCTAACTGACGAACTTTGGCTCTAGAAAATTCAAATTTTGAAAAGAAGAACTATTGTACCTTATTGAGCTGCCCACTGACAAATGAATTTTAGGCATCAAAATTCGAACTTCAAAGGCACTGTAGCAATAAGGAACAACTATTCACACATACCAGAAGTACTTAAAACTTGAAACTTCATATGTTTCAACATAGAAACATTTTCCAAAGATGAAAATTTGTCTGTTGACACACCAAAATTCAAACTTTTGAGTGTCTGACGCATTAAATATGATTGGTGAATGGATTGCTTTTCAGAGTAACTGTTGGGTAACATCTCTAATGGTTAGATCTTGTCTCTAACGTATAGTTAAGACATAAATCTATAAATTGAACGTCATGTAAAGATATGGGTAACGATTTTACATTTTATATATAGAAACTCTACTAAATTCTTGAGTCAAAGTTTTCTACTCTCACATACTTCATATTCTATACTTTAACTTTCATATACACTCTAAATTAGAGAGTTCAATCACTGTAATCAATCCTATCTTCATCTGGAAGAAAGATTTTCATGTGAGGGGACTTCATAAGGGATTTGGGAAGCACTTAGCTAGAGTGTAAAGAGTGAGATTGTAAACTCTTGGAACAGGGCATCAAATTGTACTGAGACATTGCAAGAAGCCCATTGAATTCTTGCAAGATAGTGAAAAATCTCAAGTGGTAGCTTGAGGACTGGACGTAGGTCAAGATAAGGAGACCGAACCAGGAAAAACATTAGTGCCTTCTCTTCCCTTATAATGTTTTTACTTGGTT
The DNA here is from genome assembly GCA_026686845.1 of Adenanthera pavonina. NCBI lineage: Eukaryota > Viridiplantae > Streptophyta > Magnoliopsida > Fabales > Fabaceae > Adenanthera > Adenanthera pavonina. The sequence continues at coordinate 20,170,708 of JAIVEN010000022.1, read as the reverse complement.
TTCCTTTATACTCTGTTTTTACTATCACTCTTGCTTTTATCACTCTCTCAACTTTTGTAGAAAATTTTAATCTTCCCAATTCACCCCCTCTCTTGGGAAGCCAGCATATCTAACACTACTTATAAACTTAGAATTTATAGATTTTTTTTCATCATGCCAGATGTGATCAAGTGAATAGCAACTTGTCAAATAGATGGTCAAGTATCAAAAAGCAACAGAAACCAATTTCCAACTGGTACAATGAAGAACAATTACATATTGAAATGTCAGTCACATCTGCACACTTACACTATTTTGTTTTCTCTCATGAGATACAAATTTAAGTTGTAACTTTGTCAACTCTTGCTTCATAACTATTACTTACATGATAGTTATCCATTATCTTTAGAGCTTCACTACTTTGACATTATCAACCATTTCCCTATGTTATACTAAGCCTATCATGCAGCCAGTTATTCTTACTTTCTACTGTTGAAAAAATTAAATATCTTAACTATATCTTTACCAAGCTAATTGAGAAGTAACCAAATAATTTAAGAAAGCCCACAGGAATTCATAATTTCATGTGATGGCCAGTTGGCTTCATAAAAGATATACTATCAGTGATTTATTTCCACTAGGTTTTGTCAAACTATCAACTACTCCTTTCATTGTAATTATTTCCAAGTTAATATTTTTCAAAATTTAAACACTTTGTTCATTGAAGTCTTGAAAATTAGATAATGAAGACTGACAATTATACAATTGATTATTAATATGATTAAGAAACTATAGGAACAACTATAACATCACAAAAAATTTAAAATATCTAGAGATGCATAGAGAATTTACCAAAATTGAGCAGACACCATTTTGCATGAAAAAGGCAAGAAGGTCATTTTTCCCAATTGGACGGAAAAATAAGAAAATTATATTTTTACCCCTACAGAATTATCAAAATGACATCCATGTTCCTAAAGTCAATAAATTCATGGGGAGTCAACTTGTAAAAGTCCTTGGGGAAAATTTCAACTAATGAACCAAAAGTTTTATAAATTATAATTTAACCTCGGGTTAGGGGTAGTTTTGTAAATATGTAAAATTACTGTCCAAACGAAGTCCTCGATGAGAGAAGCCCAACAGTATATGGCACTCAAGGTTAATGTTCAAGAATAAAAAAATAATCAGTGTCAAGTGTCCAAAAGTAACAGTAAACCGATAAAGTAAACTGTGGGCCCCACCAATAATTAAAAGGTAAACAGGACAGGATATGGGCCATACATAGATACCATTTGGGACAGGATAATTAAGAAAATATAAAAGTAAAATTGAAATAATCCTGTAGTTAAAAAATGCTAATTTACTATAAAAAACAGTTTTATCGATATAGTTAAAAATTACCGGTTCAAGATATATTTGTACCAGGAAAAATTGAGCAATATTTAGACACATTTCTATCTCTTGGGCATGACATTCAGTAGCCCATGTGCTGCAAATAAGTATTTAATTATTTTAAGAATACTTCTTGAAGAAGTATTCCATAAAGCAATTAAGTCAACCATGATTAAGCCAAGGTTAATTAAATAAATCTCCTATTTCGTCTCATATTTTGGATGACATTTTACTACAACAAGGAGAGAGAGAGCACTTCCAAATATGAGAAAAAAACACAAGAAAGAAAGAGAAAAAGAGAGGAGAAAAGAGAAGGCAAAGTTGGAAGCTTGAAGATTCAAGATTAAAGGCAAGTCTCTATGACTTCAAGTTGATTTCTCTAGTGATTTAAAGTAGTTCCATGAAATTCTTTCCTCCTCCCTCTTTAGTCTTGAGTTCGACCATGATCAAGGAAGAGAAAGAAATGGGTTTTCATGCAAGAATCTTGCTAGAAGTCTTGATCTATGAGAGAAAGTAAGGATTCCCAAGAGTTGGAAGCAAGTTGCATGAAAATCACCTCTTCCTGTTTTAGGGTTCATTTCGGCTAGAACAGGGGAGTGTCTTAGAGGTGGAATTTCATGTTTTTTATGCCAAAAATGAGTTTCTCATGGTCCAAAACCTTAGGAACAAGTAGGGTTTAATTTGGAATGAATAGTAACTGTAGCTAGAGATAGAATTTGGTAATTCTGAGGCCATATTTGGATTCCTCATGAAAAAGTTACATGGAATATGTAACACATTATTTTTATCTATATTTTCCCATATATTATAGTATGTACAATGTTCAAATTGCCCATATTAAGAGTTTGAACCATTAATAGAACCAAAATATTTAAATTAAAAAAAGTGGTACTATTCATTTGGTTCTCAAGTTTTCTGGATGAACTTTGAAAAATCATAACTTAATCTAGAAAAATCGTATCAATGTGGTTCAACCCTCTAAATGAATCCAGAAACATGATATACAAGATAAAAATATGAAAATTTTCTTTAACCTGACCAATTATCACAATTTATTACTCAAACTTACACTGTACAAATGGTCATTTCTCTCTTTTTCAGGATTTTGGCCATAAATTTGAAAATTCATATCTAACTTTATACTGAGCCAAATCATGTATTCTATATGCCCTTGGAAAGATATATATGTCAAATTTCCTTCAAATTTTTCTTATACATTTATTTAGACTAGACAGGGCACTGCATCCATTTGAATCACTAGGGATCAGAACATCACTTTTTCTGGAACAGTCTTGGGAAAACTTATATATCTCTCATTGTACAGCTCCAATTGAACTCAAACTAGTGGCATATTGAACTCAAAACACAGATCATTTCAAACATGTAAATCAATGAATTTTTGGTGCTCTTTACGATTTTATATTTCCTTTCAAAATAAGTCATACTTATAGTGAAATTCGCAGCTTTTACTTTACTGTCCAGTTTTGACCCTCAACTTCAAAAATATACTATAAATTGTACACATATCCAAATTGAGTGTTCTTTTGCTCATTAGAAAGCTTGTTCTCTCTAGTTTCAGATAATACATGACACTTGACTTACTTGTGCTGTCTTCGTCAAACAGTATTGACTTTACTTTTATTGCTACAAAATGAACTTCTAGCAATATAACATGGCAAAGAAGACTTCACAACAAGTTCACATGATCATTCCATGTTTCAAATCCATGCGAATCATCTTATAATGCTCATAAGAACATAATAGTACAAGGATACAGATCCATATGTATGTACATAATTTTTATACATTATTTCAAAATATGGAATCATAGCTTGAAATTATCATCAAGCATCATTCTCTCTTTCATTCTCTTTAGCTCCTTGATCTCCTTGACATTGCTTGTGCCTATCATTTGGGATACTTGAGGGGATGAGATTGGGGGCAATCTCAATAGCAAGTTACATTTCATTTAATTATGTCAATCATGCCAAATAACTCACATTTGATCACATCAATCATATTTAAACAATAAATTGCCACATTGGTCATAAAAAATTCGGCAGTATAACGGCTTAGAAAATGGACATCCCGGGGAATGAAACCCCTCATTTTACAGCCAATACCAATCAAAAAAATCACAATTGCAATATGGCAACACAATTTAATCATAGAAAGACAATGAAAGAACATAAAGCAAGAATATGAAACTTACCTTACCTTGAAGCATTCCTTTGGCTTTTCCTCTTGAATCTAATGCTTCACCACTTGGTTTGACCTCCTTCAAGAACTTACTTGGGCTTTATCAATTTCTAATATATCATCAAACACCCACTTTATTCATTGGTTTCATGAGTTACTTCTTAAAGACTCACAAAACCCTAGAATTTCATTTTCTTCACCTTAAGCTTTTTATTTAACCCCATACTTGCTCTTAAGGTTTTGGACCATGTGGAATCCATTTTTAGCAACAAATTAATGAAAATCAAACTCTTTACCATCATATTAAATTGACCAAAATAAGGATTGGAAGAGGAAAGAAGTGATTTTCATTTTCTTACTTCCAAATATACCAAACCTTGTTCCTTTCACTTAATTTTATGCTTTCTCTTTAATTTATGGCAAAAAAATCACTTTCTTTCCTAACTTCCTTATCTTGGATGAAATTTACAGCAAAGGAGGAGAAGAGGAATTCAATAAAACTAACCTTAAACCATTCAAAACTTGAAGGAAAATTACTTAGAATTTCAAAGGAAAATTCTTACCTTTTTCTTGATTTTTCCTTCTCTTTTTCCTCCTTCCTCTTCCTCACGTTTTTCTCTTCTTTCTTTGCTATTTTTCAAACCTCCCACCCTTTCTTTGCTTCTTTGGTAGGCCAAAACATGAGCTAAAGTGAAGAATATATTAAACTCACTAACCAATAGGAATTTGCCACCAAAGCTTCTTGATTTCTCTTAGAAAGTGACTTAAACAATCAAAAAAATGTTACTTTATCATGTGCAGCTTGTGGAGCACGAAATTAAGGGTACTTTGTTCTAAAATTTTAGATAATTACTTATCCAGATATATCCTGAACTGGTCTGGACAAATAAAGCTACTTTAGCAGTATATTTTACTATTATTGGAACACTAATTATAATTATATTGGGATATAAAATTACCATAATATACTTATCCCAATTGGTCCAAATATAAGACCCACATATTTTTCTTGAATGAATACTACCTTTTCCTATAGCCCAGACTGACATTTATCGGGTAAGATATTAATATTAAATCATAATTACCCAATAAATATTATTTTGATCTTAGTAAATTCCATACTGTATTCCATTGGTCTTAGCTCATTGAGAGCTTCATTTTGACTATAATTTTTCATATTTACAAAAATACCCTTGACTCGGGACAAATCTATAATTTTTAAAACTTTCAGGTCATTAGGTGTAATTTTTCCCAAAATTCATAAAATTTGCTTCGATGTGTATGTCCACTGCGTTTGCTCGTTATTCTCATCCTTTTTTTTTTACATCTTCTTTTCTCTTTTTTTTTTCAGGAATAAAATGGTTATTTTCTTATTTTTCAGTCTGATCGAGATAATTAACCTCTTTACCTTATATTATGTAAAACGGTGTATATCTATTTTTACAAATTTCTTATAAATTTTAAAATATTGAGCCTTAAACATTTAAGAGAAATTTCAAGATATTACGGAATAGAGGTATAATTCATCATTTTTGAGTTAGGAATGAATTTTTGGTGAATTTTTGAAGAATTAGGGTTTCATGAACACTTTTTGAATAAAATCATGGAACCATTAGCTTGAGTAGTTATTTGATGATGCATTTCGACTTGAAGAAGCCCAAGGAAGCTAGTGGGAGCATTGGTATCAAGTGGAGGAGTAAAGAAAGCATGAAAGTAGCAATTTACTTATTCTTGCCTTATATTATCATGTGATTTTCAATAAATTTGATTACTTGCCTATTGTTTGATATGATCATTTGTGATCCTTTGAGAATGTTGGCTGAGTTAATTGAGGGGTTTTGAGACCCCGGAATGTCCAAAATACAAAATGAAATTTTTCCAAATTTTTTGTAAAATATTATGGCATAAATGTTTAAAAGTATTCACTTGATGTTTTATGATGATTATATGTTTAATGTGATAATATGATTACATGAATGATGATTGCAACTGAGATTCTTTGAATCTCACCTCCTATTCAATGACTAACCATGCTAGGGAGAACCAATGCAAAAAAGCTAAGGAAGGAGCAAAAAGCATGAAGAAGAAAATGATGAATTGTTATTTGTGCCTTGTTTTATATGAAGTTGTAAAATAGTGAATATTATGTTAATGTTATAGAAAATATATGATAATTTCCAGTTTTAGATTTTGGAATATGAAGTTATATTCTACCAAGTTACATGCCAAAATGAGTTTATTTACATGGGTTTTGGCAAGTAATTTGCAATGTAGATTGAAACAGGGTATTTTCCAGATGGGTCTATTTAGCTCATCCTTGCTCTGTAATTAATGTGAGATTAGTTTCTACAATTTTTAAACCAGATAGATGACATGTCAAGCTTTAAAATGACACCTAATTCACACCATTTAGAGTTGCATACAATTAATGGTGATTTTTCAAAGTTAAGGTACAGAACAAGGCAGGAATGGGAAAACTGAAAGTTAGGTACTGGAAAATTTAAAAGATAATATAAAATCATACATAGCTCCAAAAATTTAGTGGTTTAGATGTATAGAAAGGTATATGTTTCAAGTTTCATATGCCACTGATTTGGAGGTAAATGGAGCTAGATAATAGAAGATATGAAGTTTTTCCCAAAATTGTTCCAGTAAAATTGAAATTCTGATTCTTCATTATTTAAGTTAAAGTTATGCCCTGTGTAAGTGAAATAAATGTATAAGAAAAAATATTTCTATAAGTAGACATGTAGAGCTTTCAAATGATATAGAGTATGCATAATTTGAAATAGAATAGAATGAAATATGATTTTCAAATTTGAGGTCAAAAAACAGGAAGATAGAAAAATGACCAAATGAACAGTAAATGTCCACGGAATTTACTATACAAATTGGTCCAATGAAGTTACTGTTTCATATTTTTTCCAAGTATATCTGAATTTAAGATAATTGTAGAGACTTGAATCACTTCAAGATGATGTTTCTAGATTTAGTTATGAATTTTTAAAGTTCATCAGGTAAAATAGAGTCTGCCAAATGAACAGTACCCCAAATTTTGAAAAATTCTGTTTTTATTATATTATGATTCTAGTTTCTAAATTATGATGAAAGATATCTAATATGATCTAATACATAGGAAATGAGCCCTAGTATAAGGTATTACAACAACCATTAATTCAAACTCATAAACAGCTTCTACCTAAGAAAACATGGACTGCTAAGACCACCAATGCCAATCAGTCCAATGCAATCTTAAGCAATATAAACAACAATATGTACAAATTGGACAAACGGAAATTCAACTAAGCAACTCATTGTCATAGAATTTAAAAGCTTCAATTTCCAATGATTATAGCTTACACAAGTACTGTGATTAAATTCCAACATTTCATTCACACTTGTAGAGCCTATCCTGCATAAAACTTCCAACTACATACTTCAGGGATAACCTTGGAGTAAATAATTTGCCTAGATATCCCTTGATCAATGAATGAGGATTTCCACATATATAGAAGCCAAATAAAACAACTAAATACAAAAATAGTCCTATTAATTCGTGAGTCATTCAAGTGCAAACCAAACTATAAGCTTTGTCTATCACTAGTATTGAGTACTTCAAAAACAAAGGTAGCAAAAGAAAACCCACCCAAGCTGAACAAGAACCATAACATAAAGAAGAATATGAATCATTTGAACCATCTTATTTAGGCAATGATAAATATAGGCAATTACTAGTCATCTTAGAACAAATTCACGCTTGGGTAGCTTTCTCTAAATAAGACTTATCAGCCATTACTTCCAAATCTACTCTATATCTTTTACCATCACTCCATTGTATGCTACCAGGACCCAAATCGGAGATAAATAGTAGCTTAACAAGATAAGAGAGTAAAGTAGGAAATGAGTAATGGCACAGGAAAAAAAAATAAGGGCAAGATAGTGTTCTGAGATGGCAAGACAAAAATTGTATGGTTAGAGTCAATATGATGGGACACTAACATATAGAACTTTTAATGGCTACCTACTGTTCCAAGGCAATTGGTAATTCTTTTCAATAAATAAAATAAATAATTATATAACATGCATTTAAAATTATTTGTAATACTAATAGTTAAGAAGAGAACTAAAATTAAATTTTATACTAAATTAATATGAAGCTTAACTACAAGTACAAAAAAATCTCAAATGCATATTTCATTATTAATATTACCTAAAAATATTTCACATTTTGTTTCCTATAAGATCATAACTTCAATATAATTTATTATCTTTCAAAACAAAAAATTATATCTAACAAATGTGTAATGTAACCAATTGTATTTTTGTATTCATTAATATGAAATATGTGACAATTACATTAATTGTTTTTCATTCCATGTAATACGCGGGAGTTAAACTTAATTACAAACTACCAGTTATGTTTGAAATTCCTGAATGCAAAGAGGTCTACGACTCCTTGGTCTTCTCCGACTAGTATTGGAGTCTTCACCTAAAATGTTAGTCATAGGGTGAGACATACGTCCCAATAACCAGGGGTAAACACATATATACACATAATCATACTTTCATGTTAATAACATATATAATTAATCACCAATGCAGAATGCATGATATGCAAACTCCAATCCCATCAATACACGGCTAGAACCATAAGCTAGTTACCATGACAAGGTAACCTTAACCAGTGGCCTCTTCCAACGACCCATGATGGCCGATTCCAAGGTCACCACCCCACTCTCCCTAATAGTCATCACCCGGCCAATGGCCATTGCACCAAAGAATGGACTATGGCTCTCCTTCTCCTAAACAACCCAAATTAGTAGCTATTTAAAGGAGGTTCACCTCAATTCATAGCCACCTGAGTCTCTCAGCCATAGGACAACTATTAAATGACTGGAATATACATAAGCCGCACCATCTAAACACAAGATCTCATGTACTATTTAGCAGATTGGCACACCACGTGGTATATAGAGTATCATCACCCAAACCATATGTCCGAAAAATGTACACAATGTGACAATGCCCAATCCATGCTAGTATGTCAACATATATCACCTTTTCATGTGCTAGCATGCCATATGAATGTATTGTTAGGTTGGCTGGTCACCCAAGAGGGGGGATAAATTGGGTGATGCAAGATTTTTGCTCTTTTTGGATCTCAACCCAATTTCACTAAGAGTGTAGCAAAACAGGGATAAATAGAGAGAGTTGTGTACAGCAACTAAATAGAGAAGATGAAGAACAATACATAATAATTTATACTGGTTTAGCCCAACCACTTGGCCTACATCCAGTCCTTAAGCCACCACTTGGGATTTTCCACTATATTCCACAAGTTTGATCTGAGAACCTGTGAAGCCTTAGTATATCCCACAGGTTTCAGTAGGTACTTGTAAAGTCACTCTCTACATACCCTTACAAGATGTGTAAATCCCTTAGTGTTTCCGCACACTAAGATTCTACCCAGAATATATAGAAAGAAATGTTTATAGAATAAAAACTCTCTTGAAGAGTAGATAATACATTGAAAACTCACTTTATTGAGGTGGATTTTTCAAACAATGCTAAGATAGAAAGATTTTACAAATTTTTTGCAGCATTTTCACATAAACTCTCTTAAGATTGTTACCCATTAGGTTAAATGATGTTCTATTTATAGATTTATAGCGTAACTAGATGTTAGACACAAGATCTAGCCGTTAAAGATGTTACCCAACGGTTACTCTATAAAACTAGTCATTCATCAACCACATTTAACGCGTTGACACTTTGAAATTCAAATTTTTGGTGTCAATAGACGAATTTTGCCGAGATTGAAAGCTAAAGACTTTAACATTGAATTTTGAAGTTCGTCTGTTATAAAGCAAAGTTTAAATTTTCATCTTTGGAAAATGTTTCTTTGTTGGAATATACGAATTTTCAAGTTTAAAGTTCTTTTGGTAAGTGTGAACAGTTGTTCCATATTGCTGTAATGTCTTCGAAGTTTGAATTTTGGTGCCCAAAATTCGTCTGTCAGTGAGCAACTCAATATGGTACAAGTTCTTCGATTCAAAATTCAAATTTTGAAAGTCAAAATTCATCTGTTGGACTTGAAGTTTGAATTTTAAAAGCCAAAATTCATCTATCAGTGGCAAGCTCATCATGACACAAAAGTTCTCTTTAAAATTCAAATTTCAGAAGTCCAAAATTCGTCTACTGGAGGCGGAACCTCCATAACTTCAAACTTTGCACTGTAGACAATTTTGTAGAAGCTATAACTCTCTCATTTTAACTCCAAATTAAGCAAATGACCTATGATTGGAAAGCTCTCAATGTCTACTTTCAAATGCAATAACTTTCACTTCAAAAACAAACGTATTCTATGAGATATGAGTAAAATAATGATAGGAGGTTAAAACTAAAAATTATATCTCACTACTCAAATTTAAATGACCATAGCTTTTTCATATGAACTTTATTTTGAGTGAAATAACCTTCTTTGAAAATCTTATTAAGTCTAGTTTCATATGAAACAAGTTTTACATCAAACCCACATATATTTTGAGAGATGTATTAAAAACACTAATCAAATGTCAAATTCTAGATTCTTGAAAACCATATTTCACTATGTCTAAAAGCAAGGATATGTTACTTTGATACCCAAAACTTCTTGAGTTAATCAAATGAAATTGTAAATCATTAAGTTTTATTGTAAAGTTTGAATTTTGAAATCCAAAATTCATTTATCAGAGGGAATGTTTTTTGAACCCTTTTAGTGCTTAATTATCTGACGAACTTTGTCATGACTTCAAATGAATTTTGCACATTTTACTAACTATGTTTGATCAAAATTCGAATTTCAACACTTGAAATTCATCTGTCAGAGGTGATTTCTCTGGAACTTCAAACTTCAGTCAGCAAAGTTTGTATTTTCACAAAGTACATCAAGTTTAACTTCTCAAAATTTGTCAGTCAGTCAGAGTTTTTCAAATTTAACATATGCTAACATCAAATTTACTTAATCTAACTTATTTAAAACACATGGTAACACGATTAAGTAAATTTTCAAAGATTAATCCCACCTTAAGACCTAAGTGAAAACAAAATATGCGTAGTAACTAGGTCTTCAAATATTGAATTTCACTTCCACTTGATCATTTCCTTCTTGGCATGCTCCCTTCTGATCTTCCATTTTTGGAGCATTCTTTCTTTTCTTCTTTCTTGAGTGAGGCATGATATTGATTTTCATTTCTGTATTCTAATGCTCACTCTTCTTACTTGGACCAACCTACAATTAATATATTACACTTACAAACCAAGTAGTTAGTCCAGTTTATATATACAACTTATGTTATTAATTATAAAAGTATAGTGGATATATTTGCACATAGCATGATTTATACATTATGACTATAATTAAATACATGCTAATGTACATTTTACTTCTTTAAGGAACATTATATACATATGATGCATTTGTTCCTTATTATTCTATATTTATCATCATCAAAACTTATATTATACTAAACCTTACAATTTCACCCTTTTTGATGATGACAAATCACTAGTGAAAAATAAGTTTAATAAATGATTAACACATTTAATGCAGTTTAATTTAGATAATTTCAAATTAAGCATATGTATATTTTTCACACAACTTCTCCCCCTATTTGACATCAACAAAGAGGTTTGAAAAATAACAAGTATTTCTTCTCCCTTTATTTGTAAGGCTATACCTAGTAAGCATAGATGTATGGGGTGTTTCAAGCACACATAAAAACATAGACTGAAATGTAAATCATCATCAAAACTTATTATACACTGTATGTTCAGACTATGTTTAATTTTACTGATATTAAAATTGATACCCATTGTTACCAATTATCTTCAAAATTGATACTAATTATTGGTGATATTCAAAACTAACACCAGTTGCTGCTTGAAACCATTATGATACCAAATGTTATGATGCTTCTTGTTAAGATGATTATGATATGCACACGTCACAAGAGTTATCTCAGAGTTATAGAGTTGTTGCCTTCTTCCTTTTGGATCAAGGAGAGATGTTGAGGCATCATTTGCTTCTTTTGACAAGTTAGGATCAAGCAATAGAACTCTTTATAATAAAATGAGGTGAGCTAAAGCATAAGCAAATTAATTTCAGAAAATGCTCCCCCTCAACCTATGCATTTCATAAAGATAAAACCAAGAAAGCATAATAAGCATGTTCATTCAATTAGTACATGATGTAGGCATTATGATTCAAGTTTTTCTTTTAAAATCAGAAAGATCTTTTTTTTTTAAACCTTTACGTGCAAATTTACAAGCTCCCCCTAAGCATGAGCATTTATTCAAATATGTATGCTTTTCAAATCATGGCTTAAATCAAAACCAATATATAAGGGGGATTTTGAAAAGCACACAAGTTTGGTTATACAAATAAAGAAATGGACTTGTGCAAATATCAGACTTTATAGTAAGCGCCATCATATTCAAATAATTCATCATTTGAACAAGAACTATACTTTATTTTAATACCATCAAATAACAGCACCAACCAAGCATACATATATATATATATATATGAAAATTTGTTAAACACTTACAAACCAGCTTAGTTAGTAGCTAATTTCTTCCTTTTTCAATATGATTCCAATTGAGCACATTAGATACTTCATCTTTATAAGGCTTTCACCATTTAGCCTAGGGAGCACCTGCAAAAGCAGAAGGGAAAATCATTTTTCTTTCTTTGGTGCCCTTTTTGACTTGGGTCCACTAAAGGTCAGTTTGAACATATAGCACCAGGGTAAGGATCAAAGGTCACCAAAGATCATTTCCTTATTATTCTTGGCTTGTATGCAGTGTAGTATTCCTCATGTCTTCTTTTTGCATACAGGCCAATGCCTCTTGAATTTCTGCTTTTTCTCTTCTCAAGGTAAGTGGTATGGTTTCCATTTGAGTTGCTTCCTTGAGATGAGTGAGAGAATTGCTTCCAGTGTTTCTCCATCTGATTTATGGTTGCAATTTTAGAGTTTTGAGAAGCTTTCCTTTTCAGCATTCTCATTCTTGCACTAATGTATTCTTTCTTCTTGGATTGGTTCTGTATACACAAAACACCAGAAGAACATTTTGGTACCCACTTATTTCTAGTTCTAGGAGAGTTAGTGGTATTCTTTGGAACCCATTTCATGCTTTTAGTCAAACCATTTTTCCTTATGCTGCACAGATAAGCAATATGACCATTTTTACCACAATATGTGCATGATGGTGAGCTAGGCATTATATTAGGCATAAAGAATTTCGAACATGATTTATTTTTCCCTTTGGACTCACTCCTATAGCTAGCACCCAACTTGTCAAACTTAGAATTCTGTTTGCCAAGTGAAATATTCAACTTATCCTTTTGTTGGGTGAAATTGGCTATTACTCTAGTCAATTCCTCTTTTTCTTTATTTAATATATCACATGTAACACAAGAGGAAGTGTGTGTAGGGGTTTCACAGATATTTTCTAAATCATTTATTTTCTGTTTAAGTGATTATTTTTCAGTCTTTTCAAATTGCAAATCATTTTCTAAGGAAATCACTTTCTTTTTACTGAGTGCAAGTTCTTTAGCTAATCTAATAAGTTCATCATGCATTTCGTTGTAAGCAACTTGCAACTCATCAACAGAGAATTCAGAATCAGATTTAGAGTCAAAATTTGATACCTCATCATCCGATAGTGCCATCAAGCATGGATAGGTATCCGTATCATCTTCACTTGAACTATTACCCCAGATTGCAAAGGTATATGCCACTTTAGCATTTTCACATTTCTTTTCTGCACATCTTCCTCCTTGCCTCTTTAACTGGTACTTCAGCTTATTTGCATTGCAAGAGTGCTTTTGTTCCTGAAGCTCCTTCTTTTTTATTTTGAGGAATTTGCCAAATCTGATGGTCAACTCTTTTAGCTTATCCTCCTCATCATCACTACTGCTATCATCACTTTCATCATTAGTATCATCATCTTCTGAGCTCTGTGATGTAGTAGCTTTAAACATAAGCATTTTTCCTTTATTTTGCTGCTCCCACAGAAGGTTTAGTCTCTCTTCATGTTCAGCAAGGCTTCCAAACAATGCAGTGACAGATTGATATGATTCTCCTCTTGTTTCTTCTATAGCTGTCACTTTTGGTTGCCATTCTTTGTGTAGAGTTCTAAGAATTTTGGACCCAGGGATTCCTTTGTTAGCATCAAAACAATGAAATTCCTTCTCTAAATTGAATCCTAGGCTTGCCAAAATTCAGAGGAAAAAGAGTAAAATGATTTGCTTCCAAATACTTAAAACTATCCATAAAAACTTGCTTTGGTGACTGGTTTAAACTTTCTCCTAGGTTTATTGCACAAAAACTCATCTCCCTCTCACTCTAGGTCATGGCCAAAATTCATGGTGAGTGAGAGGAAAAAGATGATTCTATTAAGCTACCATAAAACACTTGGAAACACAAGCTTGAGACATAGAAACTCATCTAGTTACTTGATTCTTCAAGCCTTGCTTCTTGCTGTCACTTTCCTATTCTCCTTTTCTCTTTTCTTGGTCATGAAAATGAGCTTCTTGGTTCTACAAATTCAGCCTCTTAACCTCACTTATAAGCTCTTAACCTTGCATTTGGAGGAAAGAGATCTAATGAGTGAATAGTATCATGGTTAATTTACTAGTTATATCCCAATTAGCTATTGATCACACCATATTGTTAGGTTTAATATAATATAAGTTTTGATAATGACAAATGCAGAGTAATAAGGAACAAATGCATCATAGGAGTCTAATATATATATTGTTCCTTAAAGAAGTAAAATATGCATTAGCATGTATTCAATTATGTTTATAATGCATATATAATGCTATGCATTGATATATCCACTATGCTCTTATGATTTATAATACAAATTAGATATATAAATTGGACTAATGACTTAGTTTGCAAGCGTAATACATTAAGTGTGGGATTGTCAAAATAAGAAGAGTGAGCATTTGAATAAAGAAAAAAAAATCAACATCATGTCTCACTCAAAGAGGAATAAGAGGAAGGATACTACAAGAATGGAAGATCAGAAGGAAGCATACCAAGAATGGGAATGACTAAGTGAAAGTAAAGTTCAACTTTTGAAGATCTAGCTATTAGGCATATTTTGCTTTCACTTAGGTCTTGACGCAGTTTAACCTTTGAAATTTACTTAATCTTGTTACCATATGTTTTAAACGAGTTAGATTAAGTAAATTTGATGTTAGCATATTTTAGAATTGAGAAATATTGGCTAATAGATGGATTTTGTGTTTGACTTATGTTTATTTTATACAAAATTTGAACTTTTCTTAGTAAAATTTGAAGTTACAGAGGTTTTATCTCTGACAGACAAATTTCAATTCTAAAATTCAAATTTTAGGCTAAGCATTATTAGTGAAAGTGTTCAAAATTCACATGAAATTTTATCAAAATTCAAATGTTGGTGAAGTTCAAGGTAAGTTCAAAATCACTTCCTCTGATAGACGAACTTTGGACTTCAGAGTGTGAATTTCAAAATGAGAATTTGTAAGTCTCATTATAGCATGCTTCTAATAGATGAACTTTACATTTCAATTGTCAAATTTTAAAGAGAGAACTTTTGTATTATGTTAAACATGTCTCTGATAGACGAATTTTAGCTTTTGAAATTCAAATTTTGGAGTGCACTATGAATACTTGAGACAACTATTTAAACTTCAACAAACACACTTCCAATATGAAAATTCACATGAACAAAAATGGCTTAACTTTGACAAACTCGTAATTCGAATTTCACTCTGTGACGAATGAATTTTTGAAATTCAACATTAAACACATGACTATGCTGGCTCTACAAAATTCATCTATTGAGCCATGAAATTCAGATTTTGGATTGATATATGCATTTAATGCGGCTGGTGAATTGCTCTTTTTGTAGAGTAACGGCTAGAACTTGTGTTTAGTGAATAGATCTTATGTCAAATGTCTAGTTAAGCCACAAATTTATAAATAGAACCTTATTTGAACTTATGGGTAATGATTTTAAGTGAGTTTGTGCCAAAATGCTGCTACAATTCATAAAATCTTTCTATGTCAGCATTCATAATTAAACCCACCTCAATAGGGTGAGGATTCAATGTATTATCTACTCTAAAAGAGAGTTTCTATTCTATAATAGTTACTTCTACATTTTCTGGGTAGAATCCTAGTGTGGGGAAATGCCAAGAGATTTACACATCTTGTAAGGGTGTGGAGAGAGTGGCTTTACAAGTGCCTACTAAAACTTGTGGGATGTACTAAGGTTTCATAAGTGCTCAGATCAAACTTGTGGGATGTAGTGAAAATATAAAGTTATGGCTTGAGAACTAGACAAAGGCCAAGCAATTTGGACTAAACCAGGATAAATTCTTGTGTCTAATCCTTCATTTCATTATTTTATCTATATCCTTCATCACCCTCTGTTCATCTCTATGTTACTACTTCTCTTGTTGAAATTGGGGTGTATTTTAAAAATGGCAAAAATCTTGTATTACCCAATTTATCCCCCCTTTGGGTGACTAGCCAAACATAAAACATATGAAAGGAGTGTCTTGCTAAAATATTGTATAATTTTTCTAGTCTAGATATAGCCTATGCAGGGTATTTTTGACCCATACCAATAAAGTACTTTTCCCATATTTTATCACTTTATTAATACATGATTATGCTAAATTTAATTTTGGACTAAACACATTGCACTATCCTAAAATATATTTGTGTGAGGTCCACATACTGTTCTTGTCTCCTTGCTATTTTTTGTGGGGCTCACAATGTAATATCCCTATTTTTATGAAATACCATAAAATGCATGAAAGGATAGAAAATGAAGTGAGACAGAGAAGTTGCATGCTCAATCCCTAGATGAAATTAATTTCCCATATTTTTGTGTGACCTTAATTGGAATTAATTTTCCATAAGGTTCTAAGTAAGAATTAATTCTAGAACTTATCATGGAAAGTATGCAATATATCATTCAAATAGAAGCTCGTCTCAAGTTGAGTGCAATGGCATAAGTATGACATCACCAGAAGGTTTAGATTGAGAGATAGACCAATTTAGCTCCTTAAAAGCTTTATTTTGACCATAATTTTTCATATTTCCAAAAATACCCTTAACTTGGGCAAATTTATAATTTTTGAAACTTTCGGGTCATTAACTGTAATTTCTCCAAACTCATTTTCAATTCCTCCCACATGACTTTCTTCCTTCATGGACTAAATTGCAAAAATTCTTAGTTCTTGAGGCCAAAATATAATTTTCTTATTTTTCTATTTAATCTAGAAAAATAATATTTGCCCTTCTTCACGCTTAACAGTGTCTCTCAGTTTTTCCCAGTTATTCATGCATTTTATGATATTAACATTTTTTTCTTGGGGTTTAAATGCAATATTCACATTTTTCTTCTAATATGAGAAATGACCGTTTTGCCTCTAAACCAAATAAAAATGTAATTATTCATTCTTTTGGGCACTTTCTTGTAATTTTACCCAAAGACAAATTTTTTTGTTATTTCTTTTTTACATTATTCACAATAACTTCAAATTTATCTTTCTCTTAACCTGGACCTCTTGGGAATGTAATACTTATATCGTTGCGCTCAGCTTGAAGCGAACTTTCATTCAAGTGATATATTGCATATTTTCCGTGGTAAGTTCTGAAATTAATTTCTGCTAAGGACCTTATGAAAAATTAATTCTAATTAAGAAGCAAACATAACTTCTTCAAAAAATTAAATAAGAACTTAATTCCTTCTAAAGCCCAATTATATATAGCATTTTCATCTCGATTCATTTTTCATATTTTATTCATTTTATAACATATCATAAAAATAGGGATATTACATTTCTTCCCCCCTTAATTAAAATTTCATCCTCGAAATTTTGCTGAACTCTTACACATTACTTTCTCTTTCTTATCATTTCCCAATTTCTAGACTATCTCTTAGAAGAGGAATACTTTCTTTCTTGTTTGTTTGATTTAATAGTCATTACCTCACTATGGTATTCTTTGCTAATCTACTGCATTTGTAAAGTCTAGTGAATACTTTTCATATTGGGAAAATATCGAGGACATCATATATCTATCTTATTGTAGGGGTACTAGAAGTTTTCCATAAAACATATTCATTCTTACTCTCACAATTCCTTTTATTTGAGAGCATTGATAACTTCTACATAACATACTTATTCGTACTGTTATGATATTTCCTCATCTTTTTCACGGTATAATTTTTCTATCGGCATTTGACATCTTTCTTTTCTTTATCTTTCCGGACTTTAAAATTAATCATATGAATAACTTTTCTGCCAAAACATAAGTTTACTACATTAACTTTCGTTGAATGGCACTTACAAAGTCATTTGTGCCTTCTTTTTACTTCATATTCTTTTCATAACCTTTGACTGACTATTCACATAATAATCTTTCTATTGAAGCATAAGCTCTTCTCATTAGCTCTGCTTAGATAACCCTTTCAGGTCATCTTAACATTTCTTCCATTCTACTTTCTATACCTCAAGTTTAACTTTTCTTTTTATTTCATGATCACATGGGATTTTTATGTTCTTCGTACCTTTATGGTGGTATTATAGGCATAATAACTTGTACTAACTCCATATCTTCAGAGCATTCATTACCGCAATTATAAGTGGGAATACATTTTTATAAAAATTTTATCTTTTAAAATATAGACTACTGCATCAACTCGACCCCGATACGTTGCTCATACCTTAATCTATTCTTACTTTTCATTGTCAAAAACCCCTAGGTCATCATTGGATCAGAACATTTAAGATAGGGGAGGAGGTCTAGCCTAGAGCTGTCAAAACAAGTCAAGCCCGATCGGCCGGCTCGAAGAGCCCAAAAAAATAAGTGGGCTAGGCCTTAATTTCTAGTGTCAAAATACAATTTGGGCTTTTTAAGCCTGGCCCGAAAAGCCTGTTTTTTTTAAATATAAAAAAATACATATTATTTATTAATTAGTGATATATAAATTGTAAAATTTAAATATTATGTTAGCTTTTGATCAATTATGATGATAATTAGTTGTTTTAATTTAAGAACTAAACTTATATATTTTTTCTTATATATTTTTCATCCTATTCTCCAATTAATATTTAACATATAGACCTTTTAATTTTTTTTGTATATTTAAGAAGTTAACACTTTTAATATATAATTAATGACTAAATCTATAATGTATAAAAAAATAATTCACATATTAACTTTTAATTGGAAAACAACACAAAAAACATATAAAAAAAAGTATATAAATATTTTCCTTAATTTAAATAATTATATAAAAAAATTAAAAATGAAAAATAAAAAAATAAAATAAAAAAGCCCGTGGGTCAGCCCGTAGGCCTGATCCCATGGGCTCGGGCTTACATTTTCAAGCCCATATGTCAAATCAGACTTTTAGGCTCGGCCTGATTTGGGCCCAACCCGAGGCAAGTCGACCCAAATGGGCCGGGCCGACCCAATTTGACATCTTTTGTCTAGCCTCTTTAATTCATAAAAACTCATTTTGTAATTCCTTTCCTCCAAAACTTTCTTTCTAACTAAGCAGTAAAACAATCTGAGAGAAATTTTTATAACTCCTTGCTGTACTAACAAAAATTTTCATTTCATTCCGGGGTTCGGTCTCTCCCATTTCATACATTACTTGCTTACTAGGATCTACTGTGATCCTTATGAGAGATTCTGTAACTTACTAATTATACTTTTTGAAGCCTAGCTCCCATTTCCTAAGTTCAAAAAGTCTTTGCTTTTACAACATTTCAAAAATTCTTAGTTGTCTTTCATGCTCTCCCAAAGATTTGGAGTTATTTAAACATTATCATTACCTAAGACCACCATATATTTTTCATACTTCTATTCATGTTGTAATAGGTGCCTTGGTAAGACTCATAGTGTACACATTAAACTATTTGCACATTTTACCCTTCATACTTCTTATATCTTTATTACTTCCCAGTAGGTCACCCATCTTGTAATTTCCCCCACTCAAGCACATTTAACTATTAAGTGCTAAGGTTCTGCTACACTCATGCCATTGTTGGACTTAGAGAATGTGGCAATAGACTCTGTTCTAAGCCATAACTTGTCTATAGGACCTTTGGATAACTTACTGCTTTATTTCTATAACATTCAATTCTTCTTTTAACATATAATAAATGTCTCATAATGACAGTTCTGTATCATTTTCATCTATTATTCATACTTATATTGCTTCCTTTTACTTTAACTCTTATCAGCTTAGAGTTTTAATTCACCACTATATCTTTGCATATAAACATACCTCTGAACCCTGTACCTTGCTTTTCTTACTAGAGCTTCTGAATTCTTTTGGCTTTTTATGGGTCAAAGTCTGACTAACATTAAGGTAGTGGTTACTATTTTTCTACTCTTTAACATTATGTTCTCATTTATAACCTCTTTAACTTTGTTTATAAGTGATCTGCCAATTTTAGGGAAACTTCTTAACCCTTCAATAGTCTTTTGCTAGCTCAGTTTAAATCTAGCTCTTAGCCTCTTACCATTTTTGCTCATTTGGGTATCACCTCAGGAGCTACCTCTCATCTACCTTACCTCGGTGACTTTCATTATATGGAGGATTTTATCTTTCTTGGCTCAATTAGGCTTCTCCCCAAGAGCTACTATCTTGGCTCAATTGGGCTTTTCCCCAAGAGCTACCTCCCTTTTTCCTCACCTTGGTAGCTGACAAAGGATTTCTTTTATTATGAGATCTTCCAGCCAAGTACTTTCTTTATAGCTAGATTTCATACTAAGCTTAGCAATTAACTATCTCTAGGTTTTGTAGTTCCCTAACTGCTTGTCACAAATCATTTACCTTGGGCTCACACTTTACACCTTAAGTATTATTCATACATTGTACTTTTCATATTCATACCTCATGTCTTAAGTATCGTCAACACATTACTAACTTTCCATTATAGAGGCCTTGAATCTTTATCAAACTTTCTCTTTTAAATCATAGCTCAACTTTCATCTCTATACTCAACATCTTTCCTCAAGCTCTTCCTAGCTTGAACAATGGGTATAACATATGACTTAACCTAAGCACATGGAACATTTTCAGGGTAGGCATAATCAATATCTTCTTTTTACAATCTAAGAGGAGATCATTTACAAAAAGTCGATTCATGCTTATCATTGTGCTTCAATATTTATTCAGACTGGCAATGGAGATTATGGCCCTATATATAGTGAAAACATTCACATATAAATCATATTATAATAACCTATAGACCCAACCTTTTAGCACAGTGATAAAAAGTAGCTTGCACATGCATCATACTTTTGCTAAAATCAAGTGACTTATGGCCTCCTATTGGGATAGTATATAGACTCTCCCTTGTGCTTTTGGTCTGGTGTTGGCCATTTCCATAATATTGTCACAAGTTTAACATCTCGGCTTTCCATATTTGGAGCACCATTTTATCCTATTAAACATGGCCTTCTGCCATAAGCCTTTTTGTATTTAAATAGAGTTAGGTTGCTTGATCTACCTCATCTACTCTTTTTCCTTATTTCATAAATCATATGTTATTCCAAGACTTCTTATCCTTATTCTTACTTACTAATGGTAGTTGGAGATGCTGATAAAACATTCACATGATTCAGACTATTTCCAATGATCTTGCTTACTTTGATTGATGAATTAAAGACATATTCTCTTTAACCGCTTACTTCGAGCTTCTTTTCTAGCTTTTCCACCTTTTCTCATTCATCATCATACTACTAGAGGTACGTCAAATTTTGAGCCCATTGGCTATGCCTTATTATACTTTCATTGACCAGCTCATTCTTATTAGAGCAGATTCTTATAAATTTTGTTTCCTTTAATCAACCTTATTCTTCAACTTATATATTGCTGTTAAAGTCTTTTCATTTCTGATGTGCTGTCCATTGTCTTAGAACTCTTTTCAGGCTTACAGTCTATCCCTCAACATTTTGCACAAATTCACCATCAAGGATGATGGTTGATACATTCTAAATTACATAACCATATGTCAGTGATTGATAAATGTTGTAATTGCCCAATAGCTTATTCCATAGGAGCTTACCAATTTGCTTGAAACTGTTGCAATATAGACGGAACATTATAAGCTCTAGCTTGTTCTTCTTATTTCTGGGCAATAACTCTCTCTTGTAGTTTCTCTTCACAATCCTTTGCTATTGATCCAGTCCATAAGGATCATTTATAGGGAATCTCGGTTGGTGTACTTTTCTTTATTGTCACTAGGTCATTTGAGAAGTCCATGCTTGTGCTACCTATCTTTGCTAAACAGCTCTTCAAATCTTAATCATTCTTATCTTGTATTTAATAATTGCACTTAGCAAGTTCCATTGACTGCTTCTTTCATCTTTATCCTTATATTGAATTTATGGGGTTTCCATACTAGCATTAAACTTACTACTATTATTTTCATCCTCTAAGACTTTCATAGCTCATGATTCTATATAGCATCAACTACTAGCTCAATCCATTCACTTCTAGGGAGCTAATGTCCTTATGTCCTTCAAAACATTCTTTTGCTTCTATCATAGTACTCAGGAGATCTAAAAATTAAACTTGTCTACCAGATCTATCCTGACATTTCTTAAAGTAGTTTTATTATTCCTTTGGATTTGGAGTCCTTGGTTTAGTTAGGTGAACTTATTTTTTTTTCCTTCAAATGATTCCTCTAGCCCAACTTACTTAGCATAGCTATTGCTTTACCTTGATGTGCATTTACTTGCTTTAGTAGGGCTATACTTGAGAGGACTACTATTATTAAGTTACTTCTTAAGCTCAGGTAATCCTACCATTCAAAAATCATCATATAGCTATCAGTCATTTAGGCCCTACTTTTTCCTTTGTAGGACTCTAATCTCTTATGCCACTAAAACATTCATAGGCTGGGTTGCTATAAGGGATAGCATTTTAACATTTATAGGGGAAATACTTTAACTTCAAAATATGCATTTTCCTGCAAAGATTAACTTAAATCTTTGCTCTCAGAGCCTAGACCTTCGGCTCTGGTACCAAAAATATAACACCTTATACTTATGTCCATGTCCCATATATTGGTCCAATTATGTCCATTATTTTATGATTAGAGACTTGATTACATAAAAATATTGAAATAGATTTTTCTAAAATTCCATGTACTGTTCATGGTGTCATTTCTATTTTACCCGATGAACTTTGAAAATTCATAACTAATTCTTCAAAAATCATTTCATAGTGATTCAAGTCTCTAAAAATAGATCAAAACCTTCTCTAGTGGAAAAAATATGGAATAGTACATTTACTAGGACAATGTGTACAGTTTATTCCTTAAAAGTTACCATACATTTAGTCATTTTCTCTTTCCCAGGATTTTGGCCTTATATTTAAAAATTCATATCTCATTATATTCTGAGCCAAATCATAAATTCTTTATATTATATGAAAGCCCTGTATGTATACTTTTTAGACATATTTTTCTTGTATATTTATTTTACTTGCATAGGGCATGGTGTTAACTTAAATAATAAAGGATTAGAATTCCACTTTTACTGAAACAATTTTGGGAAAACCTCCAAATCTCCCATCATATAACTCCAATTACCTCCAAATTAGTGGCACATGAACTTCAAAGATATACATTTCTATAAATACAAATCACTGAGTTTTTGGATCTCTGCATGATTTTATATTATCTTTTTAATTTTTTAGTACCTAACTTTCAGTTTCCAGTTTTCCCAATCTTTCCTTATTCTGAACTCTAATTTTGAAAAATCACTATAATTTATACATATCTCCAGATGGAGTACTCTTTAGACCATTTTAAAGCTCTACTTGTGTACTTTAAGAGCATATATACTACTTAAACTAACTGCCTTGTCTTACATGAATAGTACCTAGATATCTCTTAGGGTGTCCAGATTGTATAACTCCATTTATGTCTTAGCAAAATAAGCTTCATATCATATATACATCATCATTCATTGTACCATATTCATACATAATATCAAAAGGTATCTTAAGAAACATACTTGCATCAGTATACATGATTCATCATTTGCATACAAATTTATACATATTATAAAAAATTAACATCAATCCTTACAAGAATATAATTTCCACCAATTTCTTACTCCTCTCTTTTGGCTCTTCATGAACTTTTTGCATTACTTGGCCTAAACATGGTAAGCATTTGGAAGGGATGAGTTTCAAAGAATCTCAGTAGTTACTACTAATCAAGCAAATATATAATCATATAATGCAAGCACACTTCATCAAATCATCATTCAAACATTTAGAATCATTTATGTTTAAACATTTTATAAAAAAATTAGACAGAGTTTCCCCTTACATTTTGGACATCATGGGGTCACAAAACCCTTCAAATAACTCAACCAATATCAACAAATCATCGCATAACATCATTGCAAATATTTGATATAATATTAGAACCATTGCAACTATATAACCATATAATGCAAGATTAGGTTAGTAAGCTACCTTTTAGCTTTCCAATCCTTTCCAAACTTTGTACACTTTTTATTTGAACTTCTAATACTTTTTGGAACCCTATAGCATCACAAAAAAATGCCATTAGCCACTAGTTTCATGATTCACTTCACAAAGTGCTCACTTGAACCATAAAATTTTATTTTGCAAATCACTTCGAATTTCTTGTACAACACCCTTGTTCTTACATAATTTGGACCCAAGGAATCCATTTTTGGGGTCAAAATCATGAAATTCCCTTTCCTTTTCAAAACCTAGATAGGCAAAAAATTTCAGAAATTTATAGAAAAATAACTACCTGATTAATTTGCAATCCAACGGTATATCCTTAATCATTAAAGCCTATACATTACTTTTCATGTATTAATTTCTTCATGGCTTCATTTTCTCTCTCTAGGATATCCATGGCAGAAATTCTCTAGGGCAAGAGAGAAAGGAAAACTCCATGGAAACTCTCTTAAACACTTGATTACACAAGATAATAGTCATAAAAGCTTACCTTGATCACATGAGCTCCAACTTTTGCCCCTTACTTCTCTATTTTCATCTCAAGTTTTTGTGCTCTCTCTCTCCCTACGGGCTGCTAAACCAAACGTGTTTGAAGTGGTGAAAATGGCTTAACTCAAGTCATTAAGGAAAGAGAACTAATAACCAATTAATCATAGTTATTTTTGGTCAATCATGGTTACTTTAAGTAATAAAGCTTTTCAAGAAATTCTCTTGGTGTCCATGATCAGTTTTAAGATGTGTCTTCAGCTCGTTTTTGGCCAAAAATTTGCTTGAATAATTTTTATAGGCCAAAATATCCTTTACCGATTAAATTTATCCATACTAATTAAGTATTTTTGCTAAAACTGTCACTAAATTGGTACAGGAATGTCCAACAATTACTTTGGGTACAAAATCATTATTTTGATCCAAAATATATTTTAGCAAGAGCCTTTCACTTTTCTTGAATTAATAATATCTTTTTCTGTAGTCCGAATGACCTTTATTAGGTAAAATATTAATATTAAACCATAATTGCCCAAATAAATATTATTTTGATCTTAATAGATTCCTTGCTATATTCCATTGAGTTTAGCTCCTTGAGGGCTTTATTTTGACTATAATTTTTCATATTTCAAAAAATACCCTTGACCTAGGGTAAATTTATAATTTTTGAAACTTTCAGGTCATTAATTGTAATTTTTCCCAAACTTATTTTCATTTATCCTCGTGAATTTCTTTCTTCAGGGATTAAATTGCAATAATTTTTAGTTCTTGGGGCCAAAATATAATTTTTATCATTTTTTGCATGTAACTTGAAAAAATGATCTTTGTCTTTCTTTACGCTTAATGATGTCTTTCAGTTTTTCCCAATTACTCATGCATTTTATCATATAAACATTTTTTCTTGCGGTTTAAATGTAATATTCACATTTTTCTTCAAATTTGGAGAATGACCGCACTGCCCCTAGATCGGGTCAAAATGTAATTATTCATTCTTTTGGGCACTTTTTTGTAATTTACCCAAAGAAAAATTATTTTATTATTTCTTTTTTACACTATTCACAATAACTTCAAATTGGTCTATCTCTTAACAAGGACCTCCCGGGAACGCAATACTTATACTATTGCACTCAGCTTGGAGCGAGCTTTCATTCAAGTGGTATATTGTATATTTTCTGTGGTAAGTTCTGGAATTAATTTCTGCGAAGGATCTTATGAAAAATTAATTCCAATTAAGAAGTAAACATAACTTCTTTAGAAAATTAAATAAGAAATTAATTCCTTCTAAAGCCCGATTATATATAGCCTTTTCATCTCACTTCATTTCTTATCTTTTATTTATTTTTATAACATCTCATAAAAATGAAGATATTATAGAATAAGCCTTATTTCCCTTCTTCCTTGCATCTAAAATCAAAATAGAAAGAGGATAGGAAGACCGAAATTGTGAAGAAGAGAGAGCAAAAGGAGAAATGTCACACATCATACTTAGACCAATTTCCCATATATTAGACTCCATTCAAGTCCATTAATGCATGATTAGAGACTTGATTACATAAAATAACGAAAATGTATTTTTTTCATTTCTTGAGTACTATTTCTTTGGTTAATCTAATTTTACCTGATAAAATTTGAAAATTTATAACTAAATCAAGAAAAATCATATTAAGGTGATTCAAGTCTCCAAAAATATCTTAAAAGATTATATACATGGGAAAAATATTGAATAGGGAAAATATTTGACCAATTTATACAGTAAATCCGAATTAGCTTCATTATGGCAATGATTATTTTTGAAAATTCCTGATTCTGACCATAAATTTGAAAAATCACTATAAATCATATACAATTTCAAATTGAGTGATATTTATGTCAATGTAAAGCTAAACATGTCTAGTTTTTGAACATATAAAACATTTATATATTAAACATATCAAGGTTTATACAGTACTTCAAATTCCCAACAGTGGTTAGAAAGGTCTCATGCATTCTTCCAACTTTCCAAAATACACACTAATATATACATACATAGCCATAACTTGCCTCTACCTTACATGATACTCCATAGAAATAGTAGAGGAACATATTAACATGAAAACACAGTATGATCATGTCCCATAAGATTTTACATAACATCTCATATAATACTGTTAACCTAAGTATCATTATCTTAA
Source organism: Adenanthera pavonina (assembly GCA_026686845.1). Taxonomy (NCBI): domain Eukaryota; kingdom Viridiplantae; phylum Streptophyta; class Magnoliopsida; order Fabales; family Fabaceae; genus Adenanthera; species Adenanthera pavonina. The sequence continues at coordinate 20,143,901 of JAIVEN010000022.1, read as the reverse complement.
ACATTAACTTGCTTCTCCTTGCCTTTCCTTTCTTGGGCAATCTTGCCCTAACTTGAATCTAAAATTTGTTAGATAATTGGAAAGCAATGAGATTCAAAGAATTTCAGTAGCAACCACCATCATGCTCACATATTATCACACGTATTGCAAGTATTCATAAAAAAAATACATCGAACATTCAATCAAATCATTTTAGCACAAATATTTTATAAAAATTTGGACAGCACTTGCCCTTGTATTTGGACACATTCAAGGTCACATTACCCTTCAAAAAATCTAACCAACAATCCCAAATCATCACAAGATAACATTTCAAACATTAAACACATCATTTAAACCAACCAACATCAAAGACAATAGATAGCATACATAAGTATGGTAACTACTTTTTTGCTTTCCAATGATCTTCAAATTTGTAAACCCTTTCCTTGATCTGCTAACACTCTTTTGGATACTATAGCATCATAAAATAATGTCATTAACCACTAATTATACAATTTCCTTTACAAAGTGCTCACTTAAACTAAAATTTTTCACTTTGTTATCCTTACAACATTTCTTGTACAACATACTTATTCTAACCTATTTTGAACCCAAGAAATCCATTTTTGGGGTGAAAATCATGAAATTCACTTTCATTTTTATACTCTAAATAGGCATAAAATTTCAGAAAAATATAGAAAAATAGCTACCCAATTAATTTGCAATCTAATAGTATAATCTTGTTGCTTAAGACCTATACATCTTTTTATGGTTTGGTTTCTTCATAGCCTCACTTTCTCTCTCTTCCTTCTCTCTCTAGGTGTAATTTACAAAGCAAGAATGGAGAGAAATATTCCATGAAGTTTAACAAAACTTAGACATAACCAAGATAGTAACCAAAGAAGCTTACCTTGAGAGTTTGAGAACCAAACTTGGTCTTAGTCTTCTCCTTTTTCTCTATATTTCCTTGGTGCTTCTCCTCTTTGTTAGTTAGGCTAACTTTCCAAGAGGGGAGGTGAATTGGGAAGATGAAAAATTTTCTGCACAAAGTAAAACAGGTGAAGAAAGTAAGGTACAATTAAAGCAACGTAAAAGCAGAGCAAACTGAAAAAGTAATGATAGGGAGAAGAACACTCAGAAATTTATCTTGGTTCGGTCTATCCACTTGATCTACGTCCAGTCCCCAAGACTCCTCTTGAGATTTTTCACTATACTGCAAGAATTCAACGGGCTTCTTGCAAATGCCACAGTACACAGCTTGTGCTCTGTTTTCTAGAGCTTTCACAATCTCTCTAAGCACTTCCACAATATGCTTTCCAATCCCCTTGTGATTTCCCCTCACAAGTAAATCTATCTTTCAGATGAAGATTAGATTGTTGACAAAGATATAACTCTCTTGAATAGAGTAAATATGAAGATTAAAGTACAGATATTGAAGTTGAGAGGGTAAAAGTTTTTCAGAAGAAGATTTGGCAGAGTTTTAGTATATACAAGTTTGATTCGTTACCCACAACTTCAAATGATGTTATATTTATAGATTTAGGTCTCATATGTCCGTTAGAGACAAAATCTATCCGTTGGAGAAGTTATCCAACAATTACTCTGAAAAACTATCTGTTAACCAACCACATTTAATGCTTCTGACATACTAAAATTCAAATTTTAGTTCGTCAACAGACGAATTTCGAAGGAACCAAAGGTTAAAGCTTCCAACATTGAAACACTGAAGTTCGTCTGTTCATGAAGTGAAATTCGAATTTTCAAACTTAGAAAATGTTTCCATGTTGTGACATACGAATTTTCAAGAAGAAAGTTTTTCTGTTAAGTGTGAATAGTATTTTCAATTTTCTACAGTGCCCTCGAAATTCAAATTTTGGAACCCTGAAGTTCATCTGTCCGTAGTATGTTCAAGAGACACAGTAGTTCACTTTCTTCGAAATTTGAATTTTGAAGGAGTAAAATTCATCTGTTAGAAAGTCATCTCTTCAGACTTACTTCAACATTTGAAGTTTCAAAACTTTGTTATTCGTATGTCAGCATTTCATTTTGACAGACTCACGGCCTAAGCTTCTGAAATTCGAATTTTAATGTTCAAAGTTCATCTGTCAGAGAGCAATTTTGAAGCTCAAGATAATCTTGATTTCAGATGAACTTTAACATTATTTCAGACGAATTTCTTTGGTTTTCACAAATTGCATTTTGTCTGAAATTCGAATTTTGAAGACTTAAAGTCCGTCTGTCTTTAAGAAGCTTCTTTCTGGCTCATATGAAAATTTGAATTTTGGTAAATCAAAATTCGTCTGTCAGAGAAGAATCTCTTCAGACTTATTCAGTTTCAACTCGAAATTTGAATTTCCAAAGGCAAAGTTCGAATTTCCAACATGACAATTCAATATAAACTTTTCAAACTTCATCTGTTGGTGGGTATTTTTCAAATATTTCATAATCTAACATAAAATCAAGGTTTTAAAACGTTTTCCACCAAATCAAAATCTTTTACCCATGTCAAAAGATCCTACAACTATCCTAGCAATGATTACTCAGATTTTCTTCACTTGAGACACTTTGAGCTCCTTTGATATCTTCAATCCAAGCTCTTCAATGTTGGTTTGGAATCATCAAAACTTCTTGATTCAACACTCTTGTCTAGTTGCTATTTTAGACGTGTTTGGTGCTGAAAATGAAGGCTTAACCCATGCTTAAGAGGAAAGAGATCTAATGCAAGGTAAATCATGGTTACTTTTACTCAACCTTAGTTATTTTTATTCAAAAGCTTTTTAAATAATTCCAAATAGGTCCTGGTCTAGTTTCATACGTGTCCTACCCTTAATTTGGCTGAAAATTACTTTAAAAACTTTTATGGACCAATATATTTTTTACCAATTAAATTTACCCATACCAATTAAATATTTTTACTGAAATTATCATTAAATTGGTATAGGGTTTTCCAACCATTACCTTTGCTCCAAAATCATTATTTCAACTCAAAATATATTTTACCAAGGTTCACTAATTTTTCTTGAATTAATACTGCTTCTTCCTACAATTCAAATTGACTTTTATTGGTAAAATATTAATACTAAACCCTAATTACCCAATAAAAATTATTTTACTCTTAATAAATTTTATACTATATTCCATTGAGTTTAGCTCATTGAAAGCTTTATTTTGATTATAATTTTTCATATTTATAAAAATGCCCTTGATCTGGAGTAAATTTATAATTTTTGAAATTTTCGAGTCATTATTTGTAATTTTTCTCAAAATTCATATAATTTTCTTAATCTTCAACATGCGTCCAAAGCTTTTTTTTTTCTTTTCTTTTATTTTTTCTAAGGGTAAAATCATCATTTTCTTCTTTTTCCTTCCAACCAAAATAATTGACCTCTTTTTTCTATTTTATACAAAACGGTGTATAACCATTTCTGTAAATTTCTTATAGATTTTAAAATATTAAGCCTTGACTATCCAATAAAAATTTCAGGATATCACAAAAACCTAGAAGACAAAATTGAAGACTAAGCATCAAGGTAAACTTCTACCATCTCTATCTTGAATTTTCAAGCATATAAAATGAGTTTTATGGAGTTTTCTTTCCTCTTTAACCTTTGAAAATTTCTTCCATGAGAGAGGGTGGGAAGAGAAAGTGAAGCTTTCATGAAATAATCAATGGAAAAGGAAAGATCAGGTACCAAGTAGCATGAAACCATAGATTGAAACAAGTTTTGGGAAGCAAATATTTTTCTAAATTTTTATGTGATTTTTGACCAAGACCTAGGGTTTATGTACACTTGGACTTCCAAACTTTTGACCCCAAAAATAGATTCCTTGGGTCCAAATTATGTATGAACAAGGGTATTGTACAAGAAATTCCAAGTGGTTTGGAAAATGGAATTTTATGGTTCAAATGTGCACTTGGTGAAGTGAATCATGAAACCAGTGGCTCATGTCATTGTTTTATGATGCTATAGGGTTCAGGGGAGTATTGAAAGGCCAAAGGAAGTATCCACAAAGTGTGAAGATCATTGGAAAGCAAGAAGGTAGTTAATTTCCCTATTATGCCTAATGTTAATATGCTTTATTTTCATGCTTTTCTTACTATGTCATATATTTGTTTAGATGTTTATTGATGTTTGTGCATTGATTGGCTAGTTGTTTCAAGGGTTTGGTAACCCTTGGATGTCCATTTTATAAAGTGATACCATGTCAAAATTTTTATGAAATGTTATGGCACAAATTGTTTGTGTGATTTCAATGATGATATGTGAACTAATGATGATAATATGTGTGCATAATTGAGCTTCACTATTGAGATTCTTTGAATCTTACCCTTTCGAATGATCATCATGACTAGGCCCAAGCTTTGGTAGGAAGGGGTCAAGAGTGTTAAGGAGAAAGAAAAAAGAGGATGATACATAATGTTGTTTTCAAGTTATGATCTAGTAGTTTTGAAATGATATGTAAAGTTATAAGCATGTTACTATATCTGAATCTCCATGCTATTATGATCATTAAAGCTTTATGAAATGTTATGTATGAATTTAGTATAATGAATGATGATGTATTATATCTATGAAGCTTACTTTGTTAAGTTACGATTGGAAATGCTCAATTAGAACACTCTGAGGATAATGAAGGTGCTGTTTATATGAAACAGAGTATAATGCATGAGAGTTATGTATGCTCAAAAAGTAGATAGAATGAATTTTTATGGAGTCAAAGAACAACTAAATTGAATAAGTATACAATTTATGGTGAATTTTTGAAGTTAAGGGTTAAAACTGAACAGTGTAGGAAGAACTGGAACTTTCACTATAGGTTCTAGAAATTTCAAAAGACAATATAAAATCATGTAAAGCTCCAAAAAATTAGTGGTTTGCATATGGGAAAGGTTTGACTTAGATTTAAAATGACACTAGTTTGGAAGTAATTGGAGCTATACAACAAAATATATGTAAGTTTTTCTAAAACTATTCCAGTAAAAGTAGTATTCTGACCCCTAATGATTCAAGTTAATGCCATGCTCTATATAATTATAATAAATGTATAAGAAAAATATTCTAGAAAATAGACACCTATAGCTTTCAAATACATATAGTGATCATGATTTGGTTCAAGATAGGAGGAGATATGAAATTTTAAAAATAAGGTCAAAATCCTGGGAAGATACAAAATGACCAAATGCATAATAAAATTTAATGAATAAACTACACGAATTGGTCAAATGAATATCCTAATTCATTTTTACACTATGTAGAGGATGTTTTTATCTATTTTTACAGACATGAATCAATTTAATTATGAATTTTCAAAGTTCGGTTGGTAAAATGAGAATTATCAAATGAACAGTACCAATTTTTATGAAAATTTTGCTTTTAATTTTTAAGTAATTCAAACATCTAAACATGATTAATGGGCTATAATTAAGGTCTAATATATAGAAAATAAGGTCAAAGTTAAAGTGTTACATACAATCACTTTTTTCGGTATAATAATCACTTTTGATTTTTTGCACTAATTATAAATTCATACTAACTTAGTTACCCTCTAAACAATATTTCATTAGTTCGACTTGTCACGAGTTTTGTTTTGACAGAAATTCTAAAAATTAAAAAAATGCCCTTGATCTAGGTAAAATTATAATTTTTAATTTTTTCAGGTCCTTTCTCATAATTTTTCCCAGGAACTATAATGCATGAAATTCTTCCTTTTTAGGGACCTTATTGCATATAATTTTTCTATTCCAGGATAAAAATATAATTTTCTCATTTTCTCATTCTAACTGGAAAAATGACCTTATTACCCTTTTTTACATTTAACTATGTCTCTTAGTTTTCTCTAAATCTCTTTGTATTTTATGATATCCAGTAAAATTTGGGACATTACACTTTAAGACCTCTACCTGCTTATAATTTGTATTCTCATTTTCACATGTATATTTAGTTTGCATTAAAGTATTTTGTTTATTGATTTTCTTTTTTTAGCATCTTCTAATAATTTATATGTATGATTGTACTCCTAGAATTACATGTGGAATTTTTTTATCTAAATTATCTTTTTTGGCATCTATTCATGTGACAACTCTAACTCCATGATTGAAAATTTTAGGGGTTTTCAATTTGGAAATTTTTGTGGATAATTTGATGAAATAGTGTTGTGCTGGTGAATCACCATTCCTTTGTGTTAATTTTGCTATTGATTTGGATGCTTTAATCATCAAAAAGTATGGTAGAAATCGCCTTTTAAACTTTGTTTCAAGAGAAACTCACGTTACTAGGACCAAAAGACCATAGAGATTCACGTGCACACATTTATTTTTATAAATCAAGCATAAATTGCAGAATTGAAACTAAAGAAATTTCACTATACATGCATGAAATAGAAGTTTCCTTGTGCTTTCTAAATAACCTATAAGTAATAGGAAGTATGAATGCATTCTAATTTCATTATAAATGATACATACATTCATACTATGCTGAAATCTTTGCCCACATGTAGGTTTTAGTGATACAAAATTTATGTTTTATATGTATTACATTGGTAAGCACAAATTTAAATGTGGTGGATGATTGCCTCATATATACTTGATGTAAGCATGACTTAAATTGAATCCTGAAATTGCAGTATTATTATCTTCTCTTGAATTGTTGTTTGATTAGGGATAATTATAGAACCGAAAAGAGAAAATCCTTGATTCAAGGAGATTTTGACTCAAAATTCCTATACTCATTAATGTTAACATGAGATAATATTGTATGAATGATGAGAGCGATACAATATTTTCAAGAATTATAATGAAATCTCAATGCAGAGTTAAATCTTTGGGCACATAATTGATTTGAAAATGTCAGGATCTATTTATAAGCAATGGCTAAAATTCTGTTATAAGTCATTACATAGTGTTTTGACTATAAGGTAGTTTTCCATGAAGTAAATAGATGCTAAAAGTATGTAATGGCATACCATATAGGTGAGAGACATAGATGCTAACATAAGTTTCTCAGGATAAGAGATTTCCATCAATCTTGGTGTAGATAATTCTTAGTTAGCTATCTCATCAATGTGGGCTATTATAGATATATCATGACACACATGAGGAGGTATGTACAGCAAATATTTGTTGGACATTTGTGTGGAAAAGAAAATTGGGCTCAAATTTGGATTAGAATGAGATTCTAATAAGGTATCATTTAGTTTCATGGATAGACCATGAAGAAAAAGGCATATAAAGAGTAATTATCTCATAAAAGATCTTATTGGAGAATAAAAGTTATACTTTTATCTTTAGTAGGTTTTAAATCTCATATTAGCTAAAGCATATCATGGATAAAATTTCTTCCTATTATGTGATAAAGGAGAATATTAATGTCCACATTGAAGAAAGTTAACAAGGTTTATAAAGAATAAGATTATTTGATCTCAAAACCATATTCATATATGAATTACATCAAGGATCAAGTAAAGATATATGCTTGGAAGAATTTAATTATTAGAGATTATACACACTAATGTCTACTCTTTGTATTTGTGTTCTAATTGTTTAAATGATTCATCCCTTTTTATTGTTGATGTCTCACAATTCATGATAACCAATTGCTTATAATTAAGATAAAGTCACTTGATGTAAAGCAAAAGGAGAGAGTTAATTCAATAAATAGATTAATATGATGAGGTTAATTAATGGAATTAATATCATTGGAAGTATACTAATGATGGACAAATTTACTCAAAGACAACAATATACATTTAAAATAAGGTTCCAACATTTTTTGTTCTTGAAGGTTTTATTGCATATTTGTATGAATACATCTTTTGAAACCTATAAGGTTGGAACCTTAATTTAAATGATTTACTCTCATGGAGTTGTCTTGTAAATGTAAGAGTAAATGGACGTTGTTCTTGAAGGTTTTACTACAAATTTGGATGAAAATATGAAGAAGCCTAAAAGATAAAAGTTATACTATCTATCACATATAAGATATGTAGAAATTGGAAATACCAAATTTATTGAAGAATGTCATAATTAGTGGGAGTGTGACAAATTCATCAAGAATGATCACATCTCAATAAATGAATCCACTAATTATGGAAGAACACTAGTTTTACATTAAACTTATTTTTAAGGTGAATGTAAAACATAATGAAATTTTGAAATCTTGATTGGTCGAACTGGAAATTAAGACTACCAATGTCGTGGATCTTATCAACTATTGAAGAGAAATCTCATAAAGAATGAGAGATATCTCAAAAGAGTTGTGGATGGAACTTTTATTGTGCAATGTCAATCTTAATAATGGATTGAATTATGACTAATTATGATTGAAAATCTGGCAACCCTTAACAACTATATAGTGTACATTAAGGAACTTGATCAAAACATAAATATTAAGAATAACCCCATAGTTTTCACATATGATGAATTCCAAATTAAGGCATGTTTTCATGGTAGATATGAGATATTCTAAGACAAATAATGTCTAGGAATTTGTAGAATTGCAAGTGAGGCTAAGAAAATTATCCATCAATGGGTCTTTAAAACTAGGAGGAATTCACTAAACAATATTATGTACTACGAATTAAATATTCTTTGCTAAAGGTTTCCTTTATAAAGGAAGGGATTTATGATAGTCAGATTTTTCTCCTATATTAATAAATAATTCCTTTATTATTATCATGAATCTATATGCTAATTCAAATTGGAATATTATGGAAACTATCATTCTCATTATGATTATGAAAGAGAGATGTGTGTGAAATAATACTAAGGGAATCAATATCAAGGAGAATTTAGTTAGATAGGACCTAAGCATATCCCATGGTAGTGGTAATTAAAGTTCTAGGACATGGTCACATTTTAGAGAAAAAGTTGAAAGCATCATGGATCCTTGTTTGTATAACTGGATTAGTAGGAGTTGAATCATCTATTTAATTTTGTTTATAGATAACATATTGCTTGTGATTAGTGACTTGGGAAGTTACAAAGGGTATAATAACTTTTATCAAAAGCTATGATGTAAAAAAAGTAGGTGAAGTGTCTTTAAAGATGCATAAAGAAATAATTCTTGTAAGATAATTCCCTTGTATTGGACCTCACTTAAGTCCATTTGATTATGTTTAGAAGCCTGAATTACATGAGGGATTAAAATAGAAAAACTTAAAACTTTTGATTACTATTTATTTGATCAGAAAAGTTTAAGTACCACTTACAGTAAAAAGTTACAATTTTCCAGCTCTGTCCTGTTCTTAATCTTATCTTTAAAAATTTATATAAATTGAATACTCTTTGGCTCTTTGGAAAGTTTATTCTGTCTACTATTAGAGCACATATGACACTTTTATGGAAAGCCCTGTTTCAAATAGAGTACCTATATGGAAAGCCCTATTTTGAATAGAGTACCCTTGTTCTAATTATTGCTCATCATCTTGGACAATTGGCATATTAAGTTTTAAAACCATTATCATACAATATATGCATAAATCAAACATGTCCAAAACATGTTCATAATAAGGCATTATATCGAACTTTTCATACTTTTACGCTATCTACATGAATAGTTTCTATTAAGTGTTGAATCAAGTGTTTTAATGATTCTAAACCAATTTTCTAGAGCTTGGAGAGAAGATATCATAGGTGCACAAATGATCTCAAGTAGAGAAATTCAATAAAAACCAGCATAAGAATAGATGTAGAATCTACAGCCATGTTTAAAATGAGTAAAAGACTTTGAATTGGCAAAATGATGCTTTAAAATTATGATTCTATGTTAATCCATGGAATATTTGATAAACACCCACTAACAAACGAAGTTTGAAACATTTATACTGATATGCTGTTTTGAAAATTCGAACTTTAGCTTTGAAAATTCGAATTTCGTATTGAAAATGAACAAGTTTGAAAAGAGCCTTCTCTGACATATGAACTTTGACTTGAGAAATTTGAATTTTGATACTTGTCTAAAAAGAGCTTTCTCTGACAGACGAACTTTAACTTGAGAAATTTGAATTTTGATACTTGTCTGAAAAGAGCTTTCTCTGACAGACGAATTTTGGCTTTTAAAAATTTGAATTTCAAACAAAATACAACTTATGAAAAATGACAAGTTCATCTGAATATATGTCAAAGTTCATTTGAAAACCGAGTTTGGAAAGAACATCAAAATGGCTCACTGACAGATGAACTTTGAACATGAAAATTTGAATTTCAGAAACAAAGCTTGTGAGTCTATTATAATGATATGTTGACATACGAATGATAGTATTCAGAAATTCAAAATTTGTATTAAGTTTGAAAAAAGGCCTCTTTAACAAACGAACTTTGCATTTTGAAAATTCAAATTTCAAATAGATGAACTATTGTGCCTTATTGAACTGTCCATTGACAGACGAATCTTGAATATCAAAATTTGAATTTTGAAGGCACTGTAGCAAAATGGAACAACTGTTCATACTTTCCAGAAGAATTTTAAACTTGAAAATTTGTATGTTCCAACATAGAAACATTTTTCAAAGATCAAAATTCGAACTTTGCTTCATGAACAGACGAACTTTGAAAGTTCAACGTTGAAGTCTTTAGCTTTCAGTCTCTGTGAAATTCGTCTGTTGACCAATTGAAATTCGAACTTTGAGTATCAAAAGCATTAAAAACAGTTGGTGAACAGATAGTTTTTCAGAGTAATCGTTAGGTAACTTCTCCAACGGATAGATTTTTTCTCTAACATATAGTTAAGACCTAAATCTATAAATATAATATCATTTGAAGTTGTGGGTAATGATTTTAACTTTGTATATACTGAAACTCTGTCAAATCATCTACTCAAAGTCTATTACTCTCACATACTTCAATATTTGTACTCTAACTTTCATATACACTCTGATTAAGAGAGTTTATTCATTGTAAATAATCTTATCTTCATCTGGAAGAAAGATTTTCTTGTGAGGGAATATCACAAGGGATTAGGGAAGCACTTAGCTAGTGTGCAAAGAGAGATAAAGTGTGAACTCTAAAAACAGAGCATGAATGTTGTACTGTGGCATTTCCAAGAAGCCCACTGAATTCTTGCAAGATAGTGGAAAATCTTAAGTGGTGGCTTGGGGACTGGACGTAGGTCAAGATTGAGAGGCCGAACCAGGATAAACATCCATGTTTTCCCTTCTCTATTACTGCTTTTACTAATTATTCATTTATATTCTATTTTACTGTCACCTTTTCTTTCCTTACTTTCTTAAAGTTTTGCAGAAAATTTTAATCTTCCCAATTCACCCCCCTCTTAGGAAGGCAGCATATCTAACATTAAGATATAAGCTTATCACATTAGCTTTCCCTAAATAATGCATACAAGATCATCTTGACCTTCTTTTCATTCTGCTATCTGTACCTTAAGCTCAACCTTTCTCTTAGCTTGTAATCAGTTGAGCCTATTGTGATCTTAGGTACTTCTAGGGTAATATCACAAATATAGTAACTTATAGTAACTTTATATCTAGAGAGCATTAATCACGGCTACTATGAGTGGGAACATATTTTTCACAATTTTATTACATAAACTTCATGTCCTAATCCATGCTTACTTTCACTAGCTTAGACCCTTTAGGTTATTATTAGATCAGGAACACTAACATAGAGAAGGAGGTTTAGCCTCCTTAGTTCATAAAAAATTGCTTCATAATCCTTTTCTTATAAAAGCTTTCTTTTCTAATCTGACAGTAAGACAATCTGAGAGAAATTTTTATAACATTTTGCTATACTTGTAAAACTTTTCATTTCATTCCAGGTTTCAATCTCTCCCTCATCATAACTTTGCTTGCTTTATTAAGATCTACTGCAATCGTATGAGAGATTTTGTAATCTACTAAATGTACTTTTTGTGAGTCCAAGTCACATTTTCTAGGTTTAGCAAGTAATTTTCTTTCTTTCATAATTTTTTTTAAAATTCTTAGTTATCTTTCATACTCTTCTAAAGATTTAGAGTATTTTAAAACATCATCATCATAGGAGACCACCATAAGCTGTTTATACTTCTATTCATGTAGTCTAACAAGTACCTTGGTAAGACTCATAGTGCCCACATTTAACTATTGGCACATCATTCCTCTCATACTTCATATATATTTCTCATTCTTTATTACTTCCCAATAGGCAACCCATCTAGGAATTTCCCCCACTTAAGCATGCTTAGCTCTAAAATGCTGAGGGATTTCGTTGCACTCATGCTAATACTAGACTCAGAGAATGCAACAATAGGCTTCGTTAAGTCATAATCAATTAATAAAGAATATAACAGGTTAGGTCGGGGAAATTTTCAAATGAAAGCTTGAGATAATCGATTAGGTGCTAAAAAATAATCGTTTAGAATTCAAATAGAATGGATATAACTCGTTGATGGAGTATAATCGATTATATAAGGATGTAACAGGTTAGACGAAGCAATAAATTCAATTATATGTGGTGGTGATTGTTTAAGACATGAAGCAAAGAGTAGCAGGAAAGGGTTGTAATGCGATAATCAATTACTCTAAGGGAGGTAATCGATCATATCAAATAGAAATTAAACTTGACAGGAGGGCTAGTTGACATTATTAGTTATTTTGGAATATAATCAATTAAGACGTATAACTGAAGTATATAGAATAGTTAGAAGGAATGATAACTAATTGTTTTTAAAGGTAATCAATCAATTTGGCTATTAAAACTTGAAAAACAAACTGAGAGGGTTGAAATAATAGGTTATGACACAAAGTAATCGATTAGCTAGGAATAGTTCAAAACAAATAAGTTGTAAAGCTATTTTGGACTTGAAATCTTCCAAAATATTAAGGTTTGAGGTTTCAAAAACATTCCAAAAGATTTTCCAAATATCATTTTACTCATAAACTCAATTACTTACAATAATTAGCTAGAAAACTATTCTTGAATTATATTGACTTGAACATTGCTTTGATTTTAGTCCAAGATCCAAATATTCTTGCAAAACAACTCCTCTGGTTTTGTTATTATCAAAACATAGGATTATTAACAATCTCCCCCTTTTTGTTGATGACAAAACTTAGATGCACTAAGTTAGCATAAATGGGAATTGCTCCCCCTAAATTTGTGCATATAATCTCAAAAAACTTAATAAAATTCAACCTTAATCTTCTAAGAACAATTATAAATGACCTAAAGTTAGTGACTCAAACCATATCACAACAGGTAACAAATTAAAATAGTTAACAATAAACTAGGATATCATAGATATAAGTAAAAACAATTAATGATAGCATCTAAATACTAAAGTCCCATTCCACTAGGCTTAGAGCTTCAATCAAAGTCAGATTCTGTTTCTTGTTGCTATATGACAACTCCTTTGCCTCTCCCTTGAACCTCTTACTTTTTTTTTCTTTTCTTTCTACCATTTTTTGTCATCATCAATAACAACTCCAAGAAGTGCTTTTGGACGTGGTACAGGAGTAATGACAATACTTGTGATCATAGCTTGTTCAAGGAGAAGTACATTCATTGTTGTGTCAACTACAAGACTAAGATTACCAGGTGGATTTCTAAGACCTTTGATGAGTGGCATATGAGGCCTAGAAGTGAATGCTTCTAGTGGAAACATTTTTTTGACTACCAGTGAGGGGATTCTCTTAGTAATCAATTCTTTTGAGTCAAAAGTAGGAATCATGACAAGAGGTTGCAGAATATCAGCAGGTAAGTCCTCTATTGCTGATAGAGGAAGTTGAGATACAGCAAGCTCAGATGGTTTTGACATAGGAGATGTTTGAGGTGAAGAAGGTGCTTGTGGTGAGGGAATATGTTCTTGTTTAGCAGCAGATTAAAAAGATTTTAAGCGAAGAGTGGAGCTAGTGGCTTGCTCATTCCCATAGAATTTTTTGCTGTAAAACCATAAATCCTTCTTTTCTCCTCGAATTTCATCTAAAGTCATCTCAACATTATTTATTCTATCATCTATAGCCACAAGTAGGTCAAAAATTTTCGAGTGATCATTTATGAGTTCTTTCTTCAAAGCATTAACGTCCTCAAAGACAGCTCCAATGATAGCAATCATCATCATGTTAAGAATTATTGTGGTATTGTTTGAGTCTTCCTGTGAAACATGTTGAGATGATTTATAAGACTTTTGAGATTGTTGAGGTTGTTGAGAAGGAGTAGGCTACTAAAGAGAAGCATGCTAATTTACTTGTGCTTGAGAATAAGCAGGTGAAGGTGATCTCTTTCTTTTAGCATTTCTTCCCACAAGCCATTCTCCATTCTCAAACTTCAATCCTATTCTATACAAAATTGTAGAATTGAATTCCATAGGATCATCTCTCTCTTATCCTTTCAAATGCTAGATATTGTTCTTTTTTAGAATGTATGAAACCAATATGGCATATGGCAATTCCTTCATTCTAGATTTAGCAGCATGAATGAACCTTTTGATGATCAAGCTAGTAACATTAATAGAGGTCATTCTGATCAAGCCTGTCAAGAACTTCAGTTCGGTCTCAATTAAATGTCCAAAGCTAAAGCTTTTGTTGATAATAATCATTGTGAGCAGATAGTAAAGAACTCTAAATTTGATAGACAATTCAGCAAGCTTAAGCTAATAATCATTTGGGCCATTGGTAGTTTTGATAGTAGTATTGTAAAGATCTGCCTTAGTATACAATTCTACTAGTTCTAGTTCATCTTTAGATAAGTCCAACTAGTCATGTAAGAAGTTAGAATTAACCATAATTGTCTGACCTCCAACCACAGTAGAAAATTCATTTTCTCTTTTATCAAAAGTCATGTCACAATAAAATGTTTTGACTACAGATTCAAAGTATGAAATCCTTAATTCAAGTCATAAAGCAAATATGTCTAATATATCCACTATATCAAACTGGTCCTTTCTCAGAAAATAAAACTTAACCCAGTATTGATTGCATAGCTTTCTCTTGGCAAATTTTTCATTGTATTTCTTTTGATTAATACCTAGAGACAAGCTTTTAGTGATAGTATCTTTAATGGGGGTTTGTGCAATGCCACTAATGGAAGGAACATGAGAGGCCATGGCAGAGGAAGTAGGTTTGGATGTTCCACTATGTGTTGATGATGAAGCCATGGCCTTTACTTTTTTCCTTGGATTCTTGCTACTTTCCTCCTTTTGCTTCTTCTAAACAATTTTCTTGATGATTCCATCATCATTTTGTTTTCTTATCTCCATTCCTAACATGAATGCAAAACAAAATTGTCTCTGGCCGTTGCTTGCTTCTTCTTCTTCTCTGGCATTAAGCAATTCTTCTTCAGTTACTCTTACTTCTTCGAGTTTCTTGGCTGTGGTCTTTATTTGTGCCATATTCAAATAGTTAGGGCAGAGAAGCTTTGTTGCAAATGAGATCATGAGAGATAGGTAGTGAAGAAATGATGCTCTGAGTGGTTGGGAGGAGTGATAACAATTGAGTTTGAGTCAAAGGGAGAGATGATCACAAGCTTTGCACAAGAGTAATCAATTGGGATAGTTCAGAGAAGACGTGTTGTTTCGATTAAGATTGAACTGATGCCAAGCAATTGATTTTTTTGGTCAAAATAATTGATTGTCAAGCTCAGAAGCCATGGAATTGAGAATGACAGATTAAAGTAGTCCATTAGAGGTACCAATTCTAATCAATTAGGGTGAAAAGAGAATAACATGAACTTCAGCTAAAGTAATCAATTTAATGAACCAAGGTAATCAGTTAGCATGCAAAAACAGTTACAAAGAAATGATTATGATAGGCAAGTAATCGGTAGGAAATTGTAAAGCTTACCACATGTCACTATAATCAATTAGAAAGAAGGAAGTAATCAATTAGCATGCTAATGATATGAGTAATTGATTATATGAAGCCAAATAACCTATTACCTCAATGAGCAAACTTCATAGTGTTTAGACGAGTCTCGATAATACGTTGTATGTTATTAGATAATCTGATTATAATTTGCATATAATAATTTTCTTCTTTAATTTAATTGATTCTTGCAAAACAAATCTTAGATACTTTGATGATTAAGTTAGTAATTGATTTACGTAAGATAATCACCAAAACATAAACTTGAGTTACTTGCAACTTACTGAGATTTACCATTCCTAATTCTCTTCAAATAAATAAAAATTGATCTTCTGGCAGAGGCTTTGTGAAAATTTCTACAAGTTGTTGCTGAGTAGGCATGAACTCTAGGATAATATCTTTCTTTTGCACATGATCTCTTAGAAAGTGATACCTAATTTCAATGTGCTTGATTCTTGAGTGCATTATAGGATCTTTGGATAGATTTATAGCACTTGAACTGTTACATTTTATTGGGACTTCTTCAAGGTTGATCCCCTAGTCTTCCAATTGTTGTTTCATCCAAAGTACTTGAGCAAAACAACTCTTAACTGCTATATGCTCAACTTCAGCTGTTGAAAGAGTTGTACTATTTTATTTCTTACTGAACCATGAGACAAGTGAACCAACAAGAAATTGACATATTCAACTGGTACTCTTTCTGTCAGTCTTGCTTCTAGCAAAGTCAACATTTGAATACGCAGTAAGTGTTTCTCCACCACCTTTATGATACCAAACACATGCTTGAGTTATACCGACCAAGTATCTGAAGATTTTCTTGACTACAATGATGTGTGATTCTTTTGGTGGGGATTGAAATCTTACACACATACATACACTAAACATAATGTCAGGTCTACTAGTAGTGAGATATAGTAGAAATCCTATCATTTCTTTGTACTTTATATTGTTTAAAGGTTTTCCTTCTTCATTTGCATCAAGTTTGGTGATAGTGCTCATAGATAGGGGTTCCAAGAGATTTTTCTTTATGCATCTCAAACTTTTTGAGAAGTTCCTTCAAGTATTTTATCTAACAAATGAAGATCCCATCATTGAGTTGCTTGATTTGCAGACTAAAAAAGAAGTTGAGTGTGCCTATCATAGATATTTCAAATTCACCCTACATAATCTTAGTAAACTCCTTGTACAAAGATTTATCAGTAGCTCAAAAAATAATATCATCAACATAAATTTGCACAATAAGTAAATCTTAACATTTTCTTTTAGTAAACAATGTTGTATCCACTTTGCCATGAGTAAATCATTTGTTGATTAGGAAGTTGCTTAATGTTTAATACCAAGCTCTAGGTGCTTTTTTTAATCCATATAATGCTTTCTTAAATTTATACACATGGTTCAGCTTTGTTGAATCCTCAAATCCTAGAGGCTGGTCAACATATACCACTTCCATAATGTATCCATTAAGAAAAGCACTCTTTATATCCATTTGATAAAGCTTAAAGTCTTTTAAACAAGAAAAGGCTAAGAGCATTCTTATGGCTTCAAATCTTGCAACCAAAACATAAGATTCCTTGTAGTCAATGCCTTCTTCTTGGAAGCCTATTTTCTTAGAAATTTTTTTTGCTTTTTTTTTTGCATCATTTTCTGAGTGATTTCTCCTTAATATTCATGTTAAAATTCATGCATATATGTCCTTTAATATTGAATTATTGAATTTATTTCATTAAACCATGGTTTTATGTATATAGTGTTATATTGCTATATTCTATGACTTAAGTACTTTAATATGTCACATTTTTATGTATAGGTCAAGGGCCATGGGAGAGAACATGGTGGGCATTGAAAACAATTTAAATGGGAAATTTTGGAAGCGAGGAAATAATTTTATTTTCTAATTCCAAACCAATTATCTCAAATCATAAGCCACCAAGCATGTGATCAAGGGCTAGGATCATTTCAAAAACTTCATGCCTTAACCTAATCAAAAAAATGGATTAAGGGGACTTCTCATTCAGATTCCCAAGCCTCCAATTTTGTGCTCCTCTCATCCCTCCTCATTCTCTCCATTGTTCTTCATTTCTTCCTTAATTCTACCCTAAATTTCTCAAATCTCCACCGATTAATCTCATTCCAAAGCCCAAATCCTTCATCCTTCCATCATTTTGTCACTTTTCTCATCCATTTCCATTCAGTTTCTTCCTCCTCTCAAGTAATTCAGATCTGGACATGCAAACACTTGAAGGAGAAAACTAGGGTTCATCTATTGTGATAAAGCTCAAGAAATTGGGTAGATTGTGTAACCCATTACTACCTTTACATGGATGTGATCTTCTCTTCATCATTTCTTGTCTTGTTCATGTCTAAGTTCATGGTAGCTTGAGCTTTGGGGTGATGATCTTCAATGGAGCTTGGAAGGATACTATGAAGGTCCGAGAGCTCAAATGTAAGGGGAATTCTTACTCTACTCTCTTTTCCATTTTTCTACCTAGTTTATCTTTTGGATTTGTTTTGTATCCTAGGTTAAATTGATGGATTGGAATTGTTAATTTGCTATTTGTTGGATTATATGAGACTTATTCCATTAAGAGTAAGTTGGTTGATATAATTGGATTGATATCTTTATGTTAATGTCATGGCAATTTTTCAGCTTACTATACTCTTATCTATGATTTAGTTATCTTTAATGCATGGTTAGTGGATTAGGATGGCTAAATTGATGATTTAGATAAGTTATATGGTTGGTTGTCAATGTAATTGGTTAGTGGATTAGGAATTCAATTGATCAACCTAAAGCTTAGTAATGAATAATACCTTCTAAGTGTTTGATTAAATGCTTGGGGTGAAATTGATACATGAAATTGGCTAAGTTAAACTCTTGAAATGAAGGATTTTAGTTGGATTGCATGTTCTCTTTCATTATCAAACCGTTGTTTTATGAAATCCCCTAGTAGACTCATAAAAGCCTTGTGATTAATATCTTTCCAAGTGAAATTGAGGATCACCATTTATTCGCATTGTGAAGAACACTTCTTTCACTCCATTTTTGAATTTCATTCTTAATCTTGCATTGCTATTTTCTTAGTTTTAATTCATTGTTCTCTTGCATTTTTACTTAATCAAAACCCTCCTCTTATAACCTTAGCTTTAGGATATAGCATTGCATTTAGTTTAAGAAGCACTCCACCATCAAATTCATTCCATAAACATCTTAATTGACTCATTCCATCAAACATTCTTACATCATTAGTTCATTAGTTTGCATTTAGGTAGTTGCACATAAGAGTAGTCGCATTTTAGCTTGACACCTCTTAAACTCTCATAATCACTCTTAATCATTTTCCTCAAATGAGAAATGACATAGGATTGTAACATTCCTAAAAGTCTAAATATCAAAAAATGAATAAGGAATTTAAGAAAATGAAGAGACACTGTTATACATGAGAAAAGGCAAAGAGGTCATTTTTTAGATTAGACTAAAAAATGAGACAATTACATTTTAGTCCTAAGAAATAAGACTTCTTTTCATTTTAGTCCCTGAAGGTTGGAAAATAACATTGGTGTATAAGACTTCGAGGAAATTACAGCTAATGACTTGAAAGAATTAAAAATTATAATTTTACATCAAGTCAGGGGTAATTTTGTAGATATGTAAAATTACTATATAAAAAAAAAAGCTTTGACGAGATGAACCCAGCGGTATATAGCACTAAAAGGTTAACTAATCAAAAATAAAGAAAAAAAATTAATGCCAAAGGTTAAAAAATAATTTTATACTGGAAAAGTTACTTTTAGTTATGTAAAAAGCAAAAAGGCAAATAGAAAAGTAGTTAAACACTACAAAGAGAGCTTTTAAGCGACAAGATAATAAAATAATCCTTGATATAAGTTTACTTTAATTTTATGTGTAACGTCTAGTCGCTATTCAGGATTAATGATTGTCTCTACAAACCAACACAAGTCCTTTCGGTGTGCTTTGTCCTCACTTACACACCTCTTTCCCAGGAGGTCACCCATCCCAGAATTGCTCCAAGTCAAGCACTCTTAACTACGGAATTCTTAAGAGATAGACTACCAAAAAGATAGATGCATCTTGTTGGTATAGGTAATACCTATTAATTCCTTTAAGCCATCATTAACCGTATAGTCTCATATCTATACAGTCTCTGGATCCTTCTCATTCCGGTATGTATTCGATTCATTCATATGTCCCTCCAGCTTAGAAGCCTGCCTGGAGCCACTCCTTGTCTGCACCTCATCACTTTATCTCAACCCCTTTTCTTGCACCGGCGATCACTACCCGCCCTCGTCAGCACCCGGATGTCACACTATGCTCATTAAGTAAGTTAATACTACAAAAAGTAAC
Source organism: Adenanthera pavonina (assembly GCA_026686845.1). Classification (NCBI taxonomy): domain Eukaryota; kingdom Viridiplantae; phylum Streptophyta; class Magnoliopsida; order Fabales; family Fabaceae; genus Adenanthera; species Adenanthera pavonina. Next base: position 20,123,764 of record JAIVEN010000022.1, on the reverse strand, counting down.
TTTACCAATCCAAGAATAAAGTAACCAATATAGAGCATAACTAGATTAAGAAAAATATGCAGTATTTTAGAGAAAAGCCCTCCTCAATTGGTGCCACCTCAAGTGACCATGTGCTCAAATTGAAGAATTAATGGTTAAGATTACAAAGCTTAATAGTTAAGTTTGCAAAAAAAAAAAAAAGCAATAACCTAACCTAGCATTAAACTTTGGTTAATCATGCTTATTATGCTCCCCCTCTCATTTGCACAACCACACACTTGAAAAAGGAAGAGGTAAGGGGTCTGAAATAGTGGAGCAAGAGGGGGATTACGTGAGAAGAAAAGGAAACAAAATGGAGAAAGAAAATCCAAGGAAAATGGTAAGTTTGCTAAACTTGCAACCTTCAAGTATTATATCATAGTTTCTTGGTAGTTTGAGCTAGTTTCCTTGAAATTTCTCCTCTTTCACTTGTTGTTCAGTCTCAGCCTAAGTATGAATGAGAGGGAAGGAGTTTTCAAATTATAGATTGATAAGAAAGAATGAGATTTTGCTAAAAGAGCAAGTTTGGTCCATTGGAAGCAAGTTTTGAGAAAAACCAATTCTTTTCCTTTCAAAGCAGATTTCACATAGACCAATAAGGTAGGAAAGTATTGGAATTTCATTAATTTGATGCCAAAAATGAATTCCTCATGGTGAAAAACCTTGAGAACAAGTATTGGTTTGATGATAGAGCTTAAGATAAGCTATATGAGTTTTTAATGTTCAAATGAGACTTTATAAAATACCACCATGAATCAGTGACCTAAGCTAGTGTTTAATGATGTTTAGAGACTTGAGGAAGCTTGAGAAAGCTAGAGGAAGCTTTGGTTTAAACCATCAAAGGCAGTTAAGTTCACTTATTTGCATTTATGTTCTATCAATGTATTTCTATGATAAAATTATGTTGTCATATTGTAATTGTGTTTTCTTTGATTGGTTTTGGCCATAAAATGAGGGGTTTTGTTCACTAAGATGTCAATTTTCTAAGCCATTATACTGTTAAAATTTTTATGACCAATATGACATTTTATTGATTAATATGATTAAATGTGAATTTTATGTGAAATGAATTACATAATTGCATGAAATGTGACTTGCTACTAAGATTATTTCAATCTCATCCCCTTAAGTATCTTAAATGCTACATTCAAGAGATGCCAAGTATCCAACACAAGCAAGGAGCAAGGAGAAAGATTTCAATGATTAGATTGTTATTGATCTATGTCTCTTTGCTATTCTATGTAATATTATATGAGAATTCATGAGGCTTTGCATTGCTGTAATTATGTTCTTATAGGTCTCTTATAATGTCATGGATATAATTTGGACAAGTATGAAGCATATATGTAATGAATGGAACAGTATTAATTGGAACAAAGGTACTATATTCAAAATAGAGCATTCAGTGTAAGTATTACGTATGTCCTGAAAGTAGAAAGAATAAACTTTCTATAGAGATAAAGAACACTTAATTTGGATAAATGTATGAATTATAGTGAATTTTTGAATTTGTGGGTCAAAACTAAACAATAATGTCAAAACTATGATTTTTGCTACAAAAGTACTATATACTTTAAAAGATAGTATAAAATCAAAGAGAGCTCTAAAAATTTAGTGGTTTACATTTGAAAATATCTATGTTTTAAGTTTAATATGCCACTAGTTTGAGTGCAAATGGAGCTATATAATGAAAGATATGCATATTTTCCCAAAACTATTCTAGTAGAAGTTTTATTCTAACCTTATTGGTTTAAGATGATGCTATACTCTATTCTAGTTGAATAAATATTCATGATAAATATTACTGTAAATCAGACATATTGAGCTTTTCAAGATGTAGAGTATGAATGATTTGACTCAGAATATAATGAGATATGAATTATTTAAAGTTAAGGTCAAATGATCATTTGAACAACGATTTTCATGCTAAATGCTGCATCAATTGGCACAATTAAAATTTTGTTTCATATTTTTCCCATTAAAGAGTATTTTAAGCTATTTTTAGAGACTTGAATCATCTCCATATGATTTTTCTAGATTTAATTATGAATTTTCAAAATTCAGTTTAGAAAATGAAGTGACCAAATAAATAGTAACCAAAAGTTTTAAATTTTTCTATTTTGATCCCTCATGTGATTCAAACTTGTAAACATGATTAAATGGACTTAAGTGATGTCCAATATATGGACAACACGATCTATAGTTAAAGTGTTGGAAGGATCACCCCTATACTACATTATTTTACATTCTAGTTTAATTGAAATTAGCCTAGTGACAAGGTTCGATTTCAATTTTGGTGCCGTTACCAGGGAGGTAATGAGGAATTGTGATTAAATAGTTTGAATTGTGTTTTTAGTTTTGCATTCTCATTTGCATTTGAGTTTTACATTCATTTCTTAATGTCCTTGATTAGGTGTAAGCATTGATTAAGTGATTTAAAGTTATCTTGATTTGATTTCACTTGCCTTGCTCTTGATTGGATTGGTAGCTTTTGATTTTTAAGAAACTTGATCTTGTTTGATTTTGTGTTTACCATTGAATTTATTTCTAAAGTCATTAGTTATTGTTCGTAGGCTTTTGAATCACCTTAATCTTGCTTAAGTTCATCAATTTGATTGCATCTGTCCATTTGTATTTGATTTTTGTGAATTTTCCTTTATTTTTCCCATTTTTCTAGATTTTTTTATTGCATTCTATGCTGCAACGTTCTACTTTTGTGCTGCAACATTGCTGAGTTTGTCTTGAAGTGTTGTTATGTGCTATAGTAATCTTCTTCTCACACTATAGCGTTGCCTTGAAGAGATTTATGCACATTTTGTGCAACAACAAGGCAATTTCATGCTGTAGCATACATTTGACTTTGACTTTTCTATTTTTTTGGGCATTTTCCACTTTATTTTTTTCCTAGTGATCCATGCATTGTTTCATCATTCCAATTTAGGATTTGCATCTCTTAGTTGTTTTTAGTAAGTTTTGTGATTTTGATTTTTGATTTCATGATTAGGGTTTTAGTCTAGCCTGGTAAGCTAAAATTAAGGTTTTTATGTTTTCACATTTTCTTGTGTTTTGTTGATTCCTTTGCATCTTTTTTTTGTTTTTTAGCTTTATTTCCCTTTATTTGATGTTGTATGACTTGATCTTCACATTATATATTGCTTGATATTAATCCAGAGATTGAAAGAACTTTGCATCAACAAAGAAGGATTAGAGCTAAGTTTTCTTTAGATAGTAATAGTTGTTCTTTAGGTTCTTCTAATTGAATCAAATGATTGTGCTAATAGTTCTGATACTACCAATATGGCTAAGAATCCAAATGATAATGATAATCAAGGTGGAACCATTAAAGAAATGTCTACACCTTACTTGCATCAAAGAGAGCTAGGCATTAGATATCCTGATTTAAATGTTTCTTTTCAATTAAAATATGGATTGATTCATTTGCTACCTAAATTTCATGGGCACACAGCTGAGGACTCCCACAAACATCTCACTGATTTCCATATTGTATGTTCCACTATGAGACCTCAAGGTGTTTTGGAGGAGAGCAATAAGTTGAGAGCTTTTCCTTTCTCTCTTAAAGGAGCTGCTAAGGATTGGCTATATTATTTACCTCCGACTATGATCACCACTTAGGAACAATTGAAGAAGATTTTCCTCGAAAAATACTTTACGGCCACTAGAATGGCTACAATTAGGAAGGAAACTTATGGAGCTAAACAAATGTTTGAAGAAAGTCTTTATGAATATTGGACGTGGTACAAGAGGCTGTTGGGATCATGCACATATCATCAAATCCAAGGGAATCTTCAAGTTCAATACTTTTATAACTCATCCTTGGCCTTGTCCTTGGCCCTGTGGGGTTAGAATGGCTTCCTTTTGAGTTATTGTTCTCTTCTTAGGTGGCATCTTTTACCTAGTACATTAGATTAACTACAAAGATAATGAGATTTACATAACACAATAAAACTGACATATGCTAATTTCTAAGATCTCATAATGTGGATTAGGTGTAAAAGCTTCCTACATGCAATATATGTTGGCCAAGACACAATTACAGATAGGACTCTACTATTTCCCCATCCTGCGGCTACTATAACCTAAACACAACCAAACTCTAATACCAACTTTGTCACAACCCAAAAACATAGTCGTGACTAGCGCATAGGCTAAGTCAATTCAACCTTATTTAGCCTAGCAAGCCTAAGAGTAGTAGCAACACTTAACCAAATAGAAAAGGAAGACAAACTAAACTTGTTCAAGAAAATAAATAAATGAACACCTATCATAATTCACAATCTCACTAAATTCTAATTTCAAAGTCAGGAAACAACAAAATAATGACAAAAAAAAAATAGTCAAAGTCTACTTCAACTAATATGACACTTCAACATAAACCCCCACATAGTAGTCATGCATTACGAGTCTTACATTGCCATTTATCTAACTAAATCCTACCTGTGTCCAAGAAGATCAACTTGTCCAAATCACTTTACTTAGATGCTTGCTAACATGAAAAAGGATGCTAGGAGTGGGGTTGAGCCTGCCATTAACTCAGTGTGGCATAAATAACAAAGTGTGTGGAAGAAAAACAAGGTTTGCACAAGAGTTTTTTTTTTTCACAAACTATAATGCTCTGACAACTTTTTCTTTTAAAAAAAACATAATTTCATAGCTACCATTCCTTAAAAGCATCCAAACTCAAGAAAAACAATGTAAATGACACTTGATTAAAGAATTTAATTAACTGACTTCACAATTCTATATGTCAGGGAAATGTAATTAGTTCACGAGGACTAACTCAACCCACTACATATCCTAATATATGAGGACCACACTCAATCCATATCAAATATCACAATTAATTCATGGAGACCGAATTCAACCCATATCAAATATCGCAATTCATGGAAACCACACTCAACGCATATCAAATATTATGATTCAAGAATTATAATTCAGTGGAGTCAAACTCAACCTATTGCACCTCATAACATATGGGGACCCAACTCAACCCATATGAAAATAAATATATTCATTCCATTGAATAATTTGTAGGATAGATAATATTTATAAAATTTAATTAAGTTTTGAAATAAATAAAGAAACAAATTTCTTTGTTAAATCAATAATTTATGAAAGTGGATAAATATTAAGTTGTTTTAAAAACATACATCCAAACATATTTCAAAAAAACTATTTATCCTAAATAAAAAAATAATAAGTAATAAAGTAAATCATGAAATCATAATAACTAAAATTATTTTTACATAAGAAAAGACATAAAGAAGAATATGAAATGTCGATGTGAAAATACTAATAGCAGTAACAACTGTGTCTTCATATAAGGTTAAAAATCAAGAGTCTTTAAATAACTATGAAAGGATAATTTATAATTGCCAAATGTTTAAGCTCGGTCTTCCATAACATATTGAAAAATACAAGCAAAAAGAAAACTTTGGACTTGCTTCTCAAGATTGAATAAGGAAAGAAAAACCATTAAATTAAAAACACTTAAGACTAGGAGGTATAGCAAAGGTGAAAAGGGAATTGCCACCTTGCTATTCAAACACTCACAAGTTGGATCCAATCGTATAGGTCTCTCTTTACTTCCACTTAAGATTTGATCCCAGCCATGGAAATTTCACCAATACCGCCTATTATTAATCCCAGCGTAGAATAATCAATATAGTTGCTCAAATCTAACCTCTATCTTTAATCAAACATATATCCTAAGATAACAAAATACTATCTCCCTTTACCTTAAGTTCCTATTATCATCGCTAATGTAAAACTCATAAAATTCTTAGTCACTGAATGAGTGTAGAAATTATCTTATAGAGTCAGAATAAAATTTAAAGAAGTAAATTTCAAGATTTATCAAAGTTTTCTTAAGAGAACAGAATAAAATAAAAATCTGATCTCCAAAACACTCTTTTAGAAATAATATCCTATATAAAGAATAATTCAATATAACATATAATTAATGCATATTTATTTTTAGGAGAAAATTTGTTTGATGCGTCTGTCCTAAATACACAAGATAGTTACCTTACCGTTGAATTATGCTTCTTATTGTTTGGAAAAGAGGAAACTATAGAATTTGATACATGATTCTAAAATACAATACTACAGCCTAGGACCAGAATGCAAATCAAGGCATTGCTTTGGAGAATGAAGCAGAAAAAAATGTCTAATAGGATATTATATTTGAAGGCACCAAGCAATAAAAGAATGGGTGAAACCAATTTACATATTTGGTTGATGATGACGTGTACATGAATACAAGAAGACGGAGGAATGAATAAAGGTGTGATGATAGCAAGGAATAAAAAATTAGATTGAACTGCCCAGTTTGACCGGTTTGACCGGGAATCAATGCTAGGTTCGGTCTAATCATAGATGAGGATTGGATAATTTCAAAACCGGTATAAAACTAATCAAATCCGATCATAAACTGGTCAATAATTGGTACAAAACTAGTTTGAACCGATCTAATTTTTTTAAAATTTTCAAATATTTTTTATTTTAAAATAAAATAACATTAGTTTTAGTACTAAGTAGCATCATTTTTTGTATATTTTTTACTTTTTATCTTATAATATTGTATAAATATTATTATGATACATAATTATTAATAATAATAAGTTTACTTAACAAATAAAATGAAAATAGGATATCAATTGACTATTTTGAATTCAAAATATAATTATAGATTAATATTAACTTGTTTAAATTTTAATATTTAGTTGTAAAACTTATTAATAATGTTTTTAATTTTCCATATGATATATAAAATTAAAAATTATTAAATTTATTTTTCATCCTAGATTGAATGCTAATTTTATGATCATAGATAAATATATTTTCTATTTTTCACCTATATTATTTAAATATATCAATTTATTCATAACTGGTTCGACTCTAGTCCAACCATTGAATCTTGAACTAGTACCCCAGCTAGTTTAATGGCCGATCCAATTTTTAATACGTTAGATAATAGAGTCTTGGGGTTCAAAACAAAAGCGGTGACATGAGTACAGCAAGTCTCAAAACTAATACCTAAAAGTGAATAATTACAAGGAAGCAAAATACAGAGAGGAAAAGAAAAGTAAGCAAGCAGCAAGATCATGTGCTTTACCTAGTATGTTAATAGTGACGTGAATATATTGATGGTGGTGTGAATGGATTCGCGACTTCAACAAGATAGAGGAAAACGAAAATGCAAAATAAAAGAGGCCTTGGAAGTTGGAAAGAGATATATATATGAGAGTATGTGAGGGCCAGAGATGATTTGTCAATAAGTAGTAGAGTTTGCCATTTGCCGCTTGAAGTAAGGGAATACAAGAATTATTTTAGGGTTTCTCATTATTAGATTTAAGGTATAAATTTTATATGACTATTTGGATTTCTTAAAATTTATCTAAGATATAAAAATTATTTTTTTTAATGTTTTCAAACTATTAGATATTAGTGCTTATGCACCTATTAGATACAAACTATTAGATTTAACCTATTATATTTTATATGACTATTTGGATATTTTTAAACTGTTAGATATAAACTCTCTTCCTTAAAATTGACAATTGTACATGATACTTTCAATGTTATTAGAGCTTATACACCTCAAGTAGGGTCAGAAGCACATATTACGGAAACATTTTGGGAAGATTTGAAAGGCTTGGTTCGAGATATCCCATAAGAAGAAAAAATCTTCATTGGGGGGGGGGGGGGGAGGGGGCCTTAATGTCCTATGGGAAAAGAGATAAGGCAAGATATGATAACTCATGGCGGTTATGGTTTTGGAGAAGTAAGGAGGAGGGGCATTTGATTCTTGATTTTTCAATAGCTTATAACCTCACAATTGTAAACACCTATTTCAAGAAACGGGAGAAGCATTTAATCACAAATAAAAGTGAAACCCAAAGATTGCAAATTGACTTCCTTTTGGTAAGGAACCCAAATAGAAAGCTTGTAAAGACTGCAATGTAATCCCTGGTGAGAGCTTAACTTCACAACATAGGATATTGGTTCTTGATGTGCTAGTTAAGAACCATAAATTGAAAAGTCAAAAAGTCTTAAATCCTAGGATTAAGTGGTGGCAAATAAAAGGTGATAAACAATTGACCTTTACAAGAAAAGTTCTAAAAGAAGGTAATTGTGACTCACAAGAAAGTGCTAACATCTTGTGGGATGAGTTGGCTAAAAGGATTAAGGATACCGCTAAAGCAATCTTGGGTGAATCCAAAGATTTTTGACCTAAAGATAAAGAATCTTGGTGGTAGAATGAGAGTGTGTAAGAGAAGGTCAAACTTAAGAAAGAGTTTTTTCAAAGCCTTGCATTTGTGCAATAATGATGAAAATTGGAAATGTTATCGGTTGGCTAGAAAGGAGACTAAGAAAGCAGTGAACGAGGCTTGATCTAAAGCTTTTGAGGAATTCTACTAGAATTTGGGAACGAAGAATAGTGAACGTAAGATTTACAAAATTGCCAAGAGATGGGAAAAAAAGTCAAGAGATTTGGACCAAGTAAGATACATTAAGGATGGGGAAGGAAAAGTTTTGGTTACATATGATGATATCAAAGAAAGATGGGGGAACTACTTTTAGAAGCTTTTTAATGATGGATTGGGTATGACTATTGATACAGAAGGATTAACAACTCACAAAGATGATTTGAATTTAAATGTCTATTATAGGATTTGGGTTGGAGAGGTAAAAGAGGCTCTTAAGAGAATGGATAATGATAAAGCTATTAGTCCCAATGGTATTCCTATCGAAGTTTGAAAGTACTTAGAAGAAAAGGGGGTTTTGTGGCTTACTAAGTTATATAACAAGATTTTAAGGTCCAAGAAATGTCAGAGGAATGGAGAAAAAGCATTCTGGTGCCTATATACAAAAACAAGGGGGATATTCATAATTGAGTAAATTATTAGGGGATAAAACTTATAAGTCACACCATAAAACTTTGGGAAAGAGTGATTAAATATAGACTAAGAAAAGAGTCTTATATTTCAAAAAATCAATTTGGATTTATGCTAGGATGGTCTACAATGGAGGCTATTTATTTATTAAGAGGTTTGATTGAAAGATATCAAAGTAAAGAGAGAGACTTGCATATAGTTTTCATTGATTTGAAAAAAGCCTATACTAGAGTACCAAAAGATGTGTTGTGGAAAGTAATAGAAAAGAAATGTGTTCGTATGCCTTATATTTGAGCCATAAAAGATATGTATGAGGGGCCAACAATAGGTGTAAAAACTCCTAGAGGTGAGATAAAGGATTTTCTTATAAGGATAAGCTTACATCAAGTATCTTCCATGAGTCTGTACATGTTTGATTTGATTTTGGATGTTCTAACAAAATATATATAGGAGGAAATTCCAAAGTGTATGCTCTTCGCAGATGATATAATCTTAATTGATAACGAAGAGAAGATATTAACTCTAAACTTGAATTATAGAGACACGCTTTAGAATCAAAAGATTTCCATTTGAGTAGAAGTAAGACAAAATATATGCATTGCAAATATAACAAAAGGCCAGTTAGAAATGATTTAGAGGTAAAATGGAGAGAAAACTATTCCAGAAGTGTCAAAGTTCAAATATTTAGGGTCAATTTTATAGAATGATGATGAAATTGATGGGAATGTTATGCATAAGATATAAGCTGTATGGTTAAAGTGGAGAAAAATATCAGGAGTTATTTGTGACTGCTATTGAATCAAGAGTTTTGGTGATTCCAAACCAACATCCAAGAGCTTGGATTGAAGATATCAAAGGAGATCAAAGTGCTTCAAGTAAAGAATTTGAAGAGTATTTGCTGCTAGATCTTTTGTAGAATCTTTTGTTTTTAGTTATGATTGGGTAAAAGATTTTGATTTGAAGAAAAGATGTTTTCAAACCTTGATTTTATGTTAAATCTTGACTTATTTGAAAAATACCCACAAATAGAAGAAGTTTGAAAGTTTAAACTGAACTGTCATGTTGGAAATTCGAACTTTGCCTTTGGAAATTCAAATTTCGAGCTAAAACTGAATAAGTCTGAAGAGATGTCTCTCTATCAGACGAATTTTGATTCTCCAAAATTCGAATTTTCATCCAAGATTGAAAGAAGCCTTTTTATGACAGACGAACTTCACACATTCAAAATTCGAATTTCAGATAAAATGCAGTTTGTGAAAACCAAAGAAATTTGTCTAAAACTATGTTAAAGTTCATCTGAAATCAAGAAGAAATTGAGTTTGAAAAATGCTCTCTGACAGACGAACTTTGGCTTTCCAATATTCGAATTTTCATATAAGTCTGAAAGGAGCTTCTCTGAGACAGACGAACTTTGAGTTTTCAAAAATCAAATTTTAGACAAAACACAACTTGATAAAATAGAAGAAATTCATCTGAAACAATGTTAAAGTTCATCTGAAATCAAGAATAAATTAAGTTTCAAAACTGCTCTCTGACAGACAAACTTTGAATACTAAAATTCGAATTTCAGAAGCTATGTTTTTGAGTCTGTTGAAATGAAACATTGACATACGAATGACAAGTCTTATAACATTCGAATGTTGAAGCTAGTCTGAAAAAAGTCTCTCTGACAAACGAATTTCACCCTTTCAAAATTCAAATTTCGAAGAAAGTGATCTACTGTGCGTCTTTGAACGTTCAATGGACAGACGAATTTTGGGCTTCCAAAATTTGAATTTCGAGGGCACTGTAGAAAATTGAAAACACTGTTCATTCTTAGTAGAAAAACTTTCTTCTTGAAAATTTGTATATCACAATGTGAAAACATTTTACAAGTTTCAAAATTTGAATTTCACTTCTCGAACAGACGAACTTTGTTTTTCTACGTTGGAAGCTTTAACCTTCGATTCCTTCGAAATTCGTTTGTTGACCAACCAAAATTCGAATTTCAGTATGTCAGAAGTATTAAATGCGGTTGGTTAACGGATAGTTTTTCAGAGTAACCGTTGGATAACTTCCCCAACGGATAGATTTTATCTCTAACGTACATTTGAGAGCTAAAACTATAAATATAACATCATTTGAAGTTGTGGGTAACGAATCAAACTTGTATATACCGAATTTCTACTGAATCTTCTTCTCAAAAGCTTTTACCCTCTCAACTTCAATATCTGTACTTTAACCTTCATATCTACTCTATTCAAGAGAGTTATATCTTTGTAAACAATTTACTCTTCATCTGGAAAATAGATTTACTTGTGAGGGAAAATCACAAGGGGATTGGGAAGCACATTGTGAAAGTGCTTAGAGTGTTTGAGAGAGCTCCAAAAACAGAGCATACTCGTGTACTGTGGCATGAGCAAGAAGCCCGTTGAATTCTTGTTGTATAGTGGATAAATCTCAAAAGTTGTCTTGGGGACTGGACGTAGGTGAAGTGGATAGATCGAACCAGGATAAATCACTGAGTCTTCTTCTCCTTATCCTTACTTTTCAGCTTACTCTGTTTTTACATTGCTTTTGTTTCACTGTGATTTCTTCACCTATTTAACCTTGTGCAGAAAAATTTCAAGCTTCCCAATTCACCCCCCTCTTGGGAAGTCAGCCTTGCTAACAAGTGGTATCAAAGCACGGATTCCCATTCAAAGGATTTTACAGTCCGGGAACAAAGATGGCTGGCTTTGGAGAGAGTATACTTCCTGAAGGGAACAACACTAACAGACCACCAGGCTTCAGTGGATAGCATTATGGGTACTGGAAGATGAGGATGCAAATCTACCTCCAATCAATTGATCTTGACATCTGGTCAGTCATTGAAAAAGGAGATTTCGTCCCAATGGCTCTAACTGAAGATGGAAGACACAAAAAGAAGCTAGAAGCAGAGTGGAATGATGAAGACAGAAGGAGAGTCCTACTGAATTTCAAAGCAAAGCATTGTTTAGTCACTGCCCTGAACCAGGGTGAATTCTACAGAGTCTCACAATGCACCACTGCAAAAGGAATGTGGGATACTCTGCAGATTGCACATGAAGGAAAATCTGGAGTCAGGGAGAACAGACTGAACACATGCATTGGGGAGTATGAAAGCTTCAGAATGGTTGAAGGAGAAACTGTAAAGGAGCTCCAAAAGAGATTTGCTCTCATTGTGAATCAACTGAAGAGCCTGGGAAAGGAATACAATCAGTCTGAGAAAGTAAGAAAGATACTCAGAGCTCTCCCTCTGGAATGGCAGCCCAAGGTGACAGCAATAGAAGAAGCCAAAGGAGAATCAATGGCCTTTGTCACAGCTTTCTTCGGTAGCCTTGAGGAGTATGAAGGAAAAATCAAAGCTCTCAAGGAAGCTGGGCTGGACAGAAACAAGAAAGGCCTTGCCCTCAAAGCTGCTGATGAAAAGGAAGAAGAATCTGACGAAGGAGATGAGCTGGATGAGGAAACTCCGGCTATGATGGTCAGAAACTTCGGAAGATTCTACAGCAAGAAGAAGAACAAGAGATTCTTCAAGAAGGGAGCTGCTGGAGAAAGCAAGAAAGAGGCAAAAGAACCTGTGACTTGCTATGAGTGCAAGAAGCAAGGACACATAAAGTGGGACTTCCCCCAATTCCTCAAGAAGCAAGAAAAAGAAAAGAAAGTTGCTGACAAAGGGAAGAAGAAGAAAACCTACATCTCATCTATTTGGGGCAACAGCTGAGATGAGGAAGAAGAAGATGAGGATAAGATTGCCAATATTTGTCTGATGGCACTTGCTTCTGAAGAAGCCACACCCTCATGCAGCAGTGATCAGGAAGAAGAGGTATATGAATCTGAACCTTCTTATTCTGAATTACTCGATGCATTTCATGAGCTTCATGAGGAATTCATTAAAGTTGCTAAAGAACTGAAATTGGCAAAGAAAAAGATAAATAAGCTGGAATCTCAAAGCATAGTTTCTGAAATTGCCTCTTTACCTACTACTGAATCTGTTTGCTGTACTTCATGCACTGAACTTAAGCAAACTAATGATTATTTAGTTAAAAGCATGTCTAGGCTCACTAGAGGTAAAGATATGTTGCTTGCCTTGATGGGGAGCCAAAGAATATCACAAGGAAAAGCTGGTCTTGGCTATGATCCATGTGCTGTCAAGGAAAAGATTAGGAAGAAAAACTAGAATGCATATATGAGACATTTTGTGCATGCTGAGAGCAATAAAAAGAAAAATAATGCATCACCTCACATTGACACATATGATCAACCAAGGCATGCTAGACAAAAGTATTATCTGCATTGTTTTCTTCCTGCTTCTCAATCTAGCAGTCCTTTCACTACCTGTCATTTCTGTAACAAAAAGGGACATATTTCCAGTTCCTGCGCTTTAAAGAAAAAAGGACTTGGCAGGAAAGTTAAATGGGTTCCCAAAGTCACATCTGCATCTAGGGAAAAATCTATTGACCAAAAAGGACCCAAGCAAATTTGGATACCTAAAAGGAAAACATAAACATTATTTTGCAGGTCTATCTCAAAGCTGAGAAAAGCAACAAATGGTATATGGACAGTGCTTGCTCAAGTCACATGACTGGTGATAAGGAGAAGTTCATCACCCTTAGAGACAAGAAAGGAAGAAAGGTGACCTTTGGAGGTGATCAATATGGCAAAGTTGTTGGTATTGGCATTGTGGGCAAAAATCCAGAAACATCCATTGAAGAGGTGCTGTTTGTGATTGGCCTCAACCACAATTTGCTGAGCATGAGTTAGACCTGTGATAAAGGAAATTGGGTACTGTTTGACTCAAAGTTTTGCCTAGTCATTAGAAAAAGTGATCACAAAGTAATCCTCAAAGCTCAAAGGTATGGTAACTATTATACTATTGATCTTGATGAACTTCCTCCCTTGGATTTTGTATGTTTAATTAGTCAAGATAATGATGGTTGGTTATGGCATAGGAGGTTAGCTCATGTTAACATGAATCAATTGTCTAAACTGATTAAAAATGAGCTAGTAACTGGTCTGCCAAAAATATCTTTTGAAAAGGACAAAGAATGTGATGCATGCATAAAAGGGAAACAAACTAAATCATCTTTTAGATCTAAGAATGTAGTTACCACAACTAGACCACTTGAATTACTGCATATGGACTTAATTGGACCATCTAGGGTGAAAAGTCTTGGTGGTAACCTGTATGTGCTTGTAATTGTAGATGACTATTCTAGATTCACTTGGACATTATTTCTTTCCTCTAAAAGTGATACCTTTGATGCATTTGTAACCTTAGCTAAGAAAGTGCAAAATGAGAAAGGTATTTCTATTGTGTCAATCAGGTCAGATCATGGAGGAGAGTTTGAAAACTCATACTTTCTGGAGTACTGCAATGAGCATGGGATTGACCACAACTTCTCAGCTCCAAGGACCCCTCAACAGAATGGGGTAGTAGAAAGGAAGAACAGAACTATTGGAGAGATGGCCAAAGCTATGCTGAATGAGAAGGAACTCTCTCAAGTGCTCTGGGCTGATGCAGTGAATACAACAAGCTACATCATAAACAGAGCCTACATCAGACCAATCCTTGGGAAGACTCCATACGAGCTTTACAAGGGAAGAAATCCAAATCTGTCCCATCTCTATGTGTTCGGATGCAAATGCTTCATTCATAACAATGGGAAAGAAAATCTGGGTAAGTTTGATGCCAAATCCGATGAAGGTATATTTCTGGGCTATTCTAGTATGAGTAAGGCATATAGAGTTTATAATAAAAGATCAAATGTGGTAGAAGAATCTGTGCATGCGGTCTTCATTGAAAATGAAACTGTTTCAAAACATGTTACCAATAAGGATGATCTTGCTTTCAACTTTGAAAAACTGGGCATTTCTGATAAAAGTAAAATTGAACCTCCAAAGATATCTGAATCTGTTAACATAGAGGAAGATATCTAGGAGCAAGAGTTTGATGAAGAAAATAATGAATAAACATCTCAAGAACTCCCTAGAGCTTGGAGATATCAAAGGAATCATCCTATTGATCAAGCAATAGGGAATGTTCAAGAGAGAGTCAAAACCAGAAAACAGTTAAGGGATCAAATGCTCAACTGTGCTTTCATTTCTCAAAATGAACCCAAATGTGCTGAAGAAGCCTTAACTGATGAATACTGGACTTTGGATATGGAAGATGAACTAAATCAGTTTGAAAGAAATCAAGTCTGGGACTTAGTGCCTAGGCCCAAAAATCATCCTGTCATTGGTACCAAATGGGTTTTCAAAAATAAACTTGATGAATCTGGAACAATAATCAGAAATAAAGCTAGACTGGTTGCTAAAGGGTATAATCAGGAAGAAGGTATTGATTTTGAAGAAACCTTTGCACCAGTAGCTAGATTAGAAGCTATAAGAATACTGCTAGCATATGCATGCATGAAGAATATTTTACTGTATCAAATGAATGTAAAGAGTTCCTTTCTAAATGGATATATCATGGAAGAGGTTTATGTAGATTAACCTCCAAGTTTTGAGGATTCTACAAAACCAAACCATGTTTATAAACTGAAGAAAGCTCTTTATAGTTTAAAACAAGCCCCTAGAGCATGGTATGATAGATTGAGCAATTTTCTAGCTGAAAAAGGGTTCAATAGAGGCAAAGTTGACACAACTTTATTCACTAAGAAAGAAAATAAAGATTTACTAATTGTTCAAATCTATGTTGATGATATTATTTTCGGTGCTACTAATGAAGCTCTTTGCAAGAAATTTTCTAAGTTAATGCAGGGAGAATTCGAGATGTCCATGATGGGTGAACTCAACTTCTTTCTTGGACCGCAAATTAGACAGCTTGATGATGGTATCTTCCTCAGTCAATCCAAGTATCTAAAGGAGCTGCTTAAGAAGTTTGGAATGGAGAATGCCAAGCCAATGCAAACACCAATGGCTACTGCAACCAAACTGGACATGGATGAGAATGGGAAGATATTTGATATTACTCAGGACAGAAGAATGATTGGATCCCTGCTGTACTTAACTGCCAGCAGACCTGACATTATGTTCAGTGTCTATATGTGTGCAAGGTACCAATCATGTCCCAAAGAAATCCATGCAACAACTGTGAAAAGAATTTTCAGATATCTTATTAGAACATCACAGATGGATCTTTTGTATCCAAAGGGCAATGGAGAAGATCTCAAAGGATACACTGATACTGATTTTGCAGGATCCAAAACTGACAGAAAAAGCACAAGTGGAACTTGTCAGTTTCTTGGAGGATCCCTGGTTTCATGGTTCAACAAAAAGCAAAACAGTGTGGCCCTATCCACTGTAGAAGCTGAGTATGTTGCAGCTGGAAGCTGTTGTGCCCAAGTCATCTGGATGAAGCAGCAGCTTGAAGATCTTGAGGTTAAAATGAAAGAGATACCAATCATGTATGACAACCAAAGTGCCATAAATATTACCAAGAATCTTGTCATGCATTCAAGGATGAAACATATTGAAGTTAGGCACCATTTCATAAAGGATCACGTTTTGAAAGGAGAAGTTAAGCTGGAGTACATCCCAACAGAGAATCAAGTTGCTGATATACTCACAAAGCCTCTATTAGAAGACAGGCATTGCAAAATAAGAAGAGCATTGGGTATGGTAAATCCCAGTGAACTGTAAGTTATTCTCGTGCAATCTTGTTTTCAAAGGTTTCATCTTTAAGATTAATTCTAACTTTAGCATCGGAGTATGTTTAATTTAAGTTGCAGGTGCTCCCCATAAGATTCAATGACAATAAACTTGAAGATTGGAGCACACCAGAATGGAACAACCAAAAAGTGAAGTAAATGATGAAAATTCTAAGTTCTAGATCCATTCTGTAAGTTTTTAAAGATGAAATTCATATTTTAATGTGTGTTAGACGTATTTTGCTTCATAAACTGTGCTTTTGAAATGGTCAACGTGGTTAACATTCGAATTTCGGTTGACTAACAGATGAACTTCAGCCTGTTAAGCCTTGGAACAGTTCTCGGTGATGCCTCGAAATTCGTCTGTTGAATCTTGGAAGTTCGAATTTTCAAAAACAAAAATTTCACAGTTATGATTGTCCATCACTGTTATACTAATTTTCACTTCTTAACATACGAATGTTGGACAGCCTTTACAAAAGTTGAAAAATTTGAATTTTCAGCTCAAAATTCGTCTGTTGAATCATGTTCTTCTTGTTGAATGCTTGAAA
This sequence comes from Adenanthera pavonina, assembly GCA_026686845.1. Lineage (NCBI taxonomy): Eukaryota > Viridiplantae > Streptophyta > Magnoliopsida > Fabales > Fabaceae > Adenanthera > Adenanthera pavonina. Next base: position 20,106,619 of record JAIVEN010000022.1, on the reverse strand, counting down.
GATGAAGTTCTGCATGCTTAATTCATCTATTGCTTGATGCTTTGTTGGTTGCCTGTTGTTTACTCATCAACATTCAAACTTTGTTGGAACAAAATTTGTCTGTTGTGCTTGTATTGCTTGTTCCAAGCCACTGTTAGATGAACTTTCAGAAGAAAATTTGTCTGTCAGTAAAGCTTTGCTGAATGATTTAACTTGTAACTGCCCGAAGTTTGAATTTTGACCCCTCAAAATTCGTCTATCAGACTGTTACAAACGTTAAATCTAACGGCTTTCCAAAGAACAGATGCAACCCTATTTGTAACTCCTCTGAGTCTGTTCTGATCCTCTCTTTAATCCTCTTAAATCCTATCCAAAAACCGTCATTTCCCACCGTTTAAACTTCATTTCGCACCCTATAAACCTATTCTCAGCCAAATTCTGCAACATTCAACCGAGAAATGGCGAGAGTCAAGAATCCTTAAGCAGGGAAAGCTGGAGCTCGGCCAAAAAGAGCAGTAAGATCTCAATATGCTACCAAGGAAGGAGAGAAATCCAAGAGAAAGGTCGAACCCGGTAAAGCAACACCTTCCAAACGCCAGAAATCATCATCCAAGGCAGATTCACAAAAAGCAGGACCCTCCTCACAGAAAACTACAGAACCTTCAGTTCCTGTTTCTGCTGATACTGCTGCTGTTGCTTCCTCCTCTTCTACAGAATCTGGAGAGTACCAACTAACTACACTACCACTCTGGAGCACTCCTGAGATTCAAGAAGAATATTCTACCAAGTTTGCCAGCAAAAAGGTAATCAAGCCTCACTGTGTGAATATGGAACAATTCTTAATATCTAACAACTTTGATGCTGGAATATGGTTGTTAAGATACAAGAATTTGTTGGAAATTGCTGAAAAATATGACGATGCGGTAGTAAAGACTTGGTATGCCTCTCTTCAATACAACAGCAAGAAAATGAAATGGGAGGTCAACTTGAGATCAAGGACTATTTGGCTTGCTGATGAAACATTCAATGAAGTGCTGGAAATCCCAGGACAAGATGGCTGAAAATTGACATCACAGCCTCTGGGTATATGGACGAGGCAAGCACAGCTGATGAAGAAGGTGGCTCCATTCTGAATCATAAAAAGAGCACCATCTTGAACACCTTATTCAGAAGAAGGGAGAATAGGCCAACAATAAATCTGTTGAAGCCCACAGACCTCAGTGTTCAAGTGAGGATCCTGCACTACATAGAGTCCAGGATCATATTCAACAAAGGTGGAAGCTTCAATCTAATAACCAGGGCAAAGACTCATGTAATGACAGCTATCATACGTGGGAAGCTAATCAATATGGGTCATATCATCCTCTAACGTATGATAAAGGCTAGGGATCAGAGGAAGGATTCCACACTCCCCTATGCAGCAATTATTTCAAGAATCCTGCAGTATGCTAGGATTCAACACATTGAAAAGGGGAAAGGGGAACTCACAGAGGCATTCAAAGAAGAGGAACTGCAAAGGATGGGTATTGAAAGAGATGAAGGAAGATGGGTTGGAAAGGGAGCAGGGAAATCTGAAGATTTGTTCTTTGCTGCTAATGCTTCCCTCCAACAAGAAGGCACTTCTGAGGCCCCTGGTAGATCTGTACCTCAGCCTTCTCAGCCAATTCCATCTCCCTCCAGGCCTACTCACCCTCCTTCCACTCCCTCCTCACGGGCCAAGCCAACCAAGATCACTGAGTTGTTTGACAGTTTGTCAACACTCATTCTCAGCATTCGGGATGAGCAAAATGTCAAATTTGCTCACCTGCAAAATCAGATCCATCAGTTGGCTGTGAATATGAAAGTGGTGGCTGATGCTTATGAAGAAATAAGAAATGCAATTCCTACCACTTCAGCTCCACCTCAGCTTGGTGTCCCTGAGCCTACTCTGTCTCCATCCCCTGTGCCTCCAAGTTCATTTGAAATGGCTTCTCCTGTTCCTGGTGTTGAGGCACAAGAATCTGAACCAGCTGGCACAGAAAGTACCCTAAAGGCCTCCAGCAATGAGGCAAGTCTTAGTCCTCCCCTGGACTATGGCATAGAGGAAGATGGTCTGGAGGAGTCAAGCCCTCTTGAGCCTAGTGAAGCAGTTGCTCAAGACTTTATCCTTTCCACCCAAGAAACTGAGCAAGTTAAGCAGCTAGTGGCATCCATATCTGCTTCACCATTTCTGCAAGCTACACTCAATGAGGAAAGGAGCATTGTGCCTATTATTGATTTTGAAGCTATTGCTCACAATGCTCTACTGCAAGCTCAAAGGAGAAGGCTTGAAGAAATGTTTCCTCCTGCTGAACTAGCCTCTCATTCTCTTGCTACTTATGGACTTTCAGAGGAACAGAGAGCTCGACTAGCTCTTTCTAGGCAGGAAATACAAGAGCTGCTTGAGGTCTCTGATGATGATGGTGATGAAGAACCTAGCCCTGAGCCTGCTGAGCCTCCTGCACCAGTTCAGCCAGAGATTCCTTTTGCTCCTGTCCCTCTTCGTGCTGTTCCTATCTCTCAGATTCCTCCTCCAATGGACTTTGTTGGGCTTTCTGATGATGCCAAAAAGGGGGAGAAGACAAAGCAAACTGGGACCAAGCAAGCTGGAAAATCTGTTGAGTCATCCGGGAAAGGAAAGTCATACAGCAAGAAGACTAAGCCAAAGAAGAAGTGATTGATTAGGACTTAGGCTGAATCTTCCTGTTGTATTTTGTTGTGATTGCTTGCATCTTGTTTTTGTTTTGATGATTATTCTTTATGTTTTGAGAATTGATCTTCGACTGAAGTATGTATTGCAACCATTGATTAAATGAATGAACTTCTTAGTTGCAATGTTTTGTGCCTTGAATCTCTTCACTTAATCTGTTGGATATGATATCTTATGCATATGTTGAGGCGGAGCTTGTGAAAGCAAACCCAAGTACTAATCCAGTTTGTGAGTTGTTTTGTCATCATCAAAAAGGGGGAGAATATTGAATCAAGAGTTTTGATGATTCCAAACCAACATCCAAGAGCTTGGATTGAAGATATCAAAGGAGATCAAAGTGCTTCAAGTGAAGAATTTGAAGAGTATTTGCTGCTAGATCTTTTGTAGAATCTTTTGTTTTTAGTTATGAATGGGTAAAAGATTTTGATTTGAAGAAAAGATGTTTTCAAACCTTGATTTTATGTTAAATCTTGACTTATTTGAAAAATACCCACAAATAGACGAAGTTTGAAAGTTTAAACTGAACTGTCATGTTGGAAATTTGAACTTTGCCTTTGGAAATTCAAATTTCGAGCTAAAACTGAATAAGTCTGAAGAGATGTCTCTCTGTCAGACGAATTTTGATTCTCCAAAATTTGAATTTTCATCCAAGATTGAAAGAAGCCTTTTTATGACAGACGAACTTCACACATTCAAAATTCGAATTTCAGATAAAATGCAGTTTGTGAAAACCAAAAAAATTTGTTTGAAACTATGTTAAAGTTCATCTGAAATCAAGAAAAAATTGAGTTTGAAAAATGCTCTCTGACAGACGAACTTTGGCTTTCCAATATTCAAATTTTCATATAAGTCTGAAAGGAGCTTCTCTGAGACAGACGAACTTTGAGTTTTCAAAATTCAAATTTTAGACAAAATACAACTTGAGAAAATAGAAGAAATTTGTCTAAAACAATGTTAAAGTTTATCTGAAATCAAGAATAAATTAAGTTTCAAAACTGCTCTCTGACAGACGAACTTTGAATACTAAAATTCGAATTTCAGAAGCTATGTTTTTGAGTCTGTTGAAATGAAACATTGACATACGAATGACAAGTCTTGTAACATTCGAATGTTGAAGTTAGTCTGAAAAGAGTCTCTCTGACAGACGAATTTCACCCTTTCAAAATTTGAATTTCGAAGAAAGTGATCTACTGTGCGTCTTTGAACGTTCAATGGACAGCCGAATTTTGGGCTTCCAAAATTCAAATTTCGAGGACACTGTAGAAAATTGAAAACACTATTCATTCTTAACAGAAAAACTTTCTTCTTGAAAATTCATATGTCACAACGTGAAAACATTTTACAAGTTTCAAAATTTGAATTTCACTTCTCGAACAGACGAACTTTGTTTTTCTACGTTGGAAGCTTTAACCTTCGATTCCTTCGAAATTCGTTTGTTGACCAACCAAAATTCGAATTTCAGTATGTCAGAAGTATTAAATGCGGTTGGTTAACGGATAGTTTTTCAGAGTAACCGTTGGATAACTTCCCCAACGGATAGATTTTATCTCTAACGTACATTTGAGAGCTAAAACTATAAATATAACATCATTTGAAGTTGTGGGTAACGAATCAAACTTGTATATACCGAATTTCTACTGAATCTTCTTCTCAAAAGCTTTTACCCTCTCAACTTCAATATCTGTACTTTAACCTTCATATCTACTCTATTCAAGAGAGTTATATCTTTCTAAACAATCTACTCTTCATCTGGAAGATAGATTTACTTGTGAGGGGAAATCACAAGGGGATTGGGAAGCACATTGTGAAAGTGCTTAGAGTGTTTGAGAGAGCTCCAAAAACAAAGCATACTCGTGTACTGTGGCATTAGCAAGAAGCCCGTTGAATTCTTGCTGTATAGTGGATAAATCTCAAGAGTTGTCTTGGGGACTGGACGTAGGTGAAGTGGATAGACCGAACCAGGATAAATCACTGAGTCTTCTTCTCCTTATCCTTACTTTTCAGCTTACTCTGTTTTTACATTGCTTTTGTTTCACTGTGATTTCTTCATCTATTTAACCTTGTGCAGAAAAATTTCAAGCTTCCCAATTCACCCCCCTCTTGGGAAGTCAGCCTTGCTAACAATTGCAAGGTACCTACTAAACTTAAAGAAAAATTTTATCAAATAGCTATAAGGCCAGCGATGTTATATGGTAGGAAATATTGGGAATAGCAGAGATTTGAATGTTAAGACGGATATATGGTCATACAAAATTGGATAAAATACGAAGTGACTATGTATGCGAAGGAAAGGTGGTGTAACACTTGTTAAGGAGAAAATGGTAGAAAATCATTTAAGATGGTTTGGACATGTATAAAGAAGAGGGTAAGATGAATCAGTGAGGATAGTTGATCAAATGGCTTGGAGCTTTAATAAAAGGTATAGAGGAAGACTAAAAAGGACACTAAGGGAAGTTATAAGGAATGACCTCTTGAGAAATGATTTATCTGAAGATATGGTATTTAATAGAGTCCATTAGTGTTGTATAATCCATGTAGCTGACCTCACATTAGTATGATAAGGCTATTGTTGTTGTTGTTATTGTTATTGTTTTCAAACTATTAGATATCAATATTTAAAAAAAAACAATTTTCAACTAAATATCAAAGTGACTCTGTAAAATAATTTTCAAAATTTCAAGTTTAATAAAAGTTATTTATTATATATCTTTTTTATTTTTAACTAAATTTTCTATTAAATCTCATACACAAACACACACACTCTCTCTCTCTCTTTCTCTAGGTTATCACAGACTGCTTTGCCGTTAAAAATGCATGGAATCTGTTAATGACTAGCTAGTTGGCCTTAGTCTTGACCTTTATGGGGTGATTTGGATGCAGAATTTGTTAGTAGGCGTGAAAGTTCATTAAACCTTCATCAAGTTTTTCATGTTAATATGATTTCTCATCTCTGTTTAGATTGTTTTTGGAAATTAATGCAATATTGATATGAAAGATATGTATTAAACATTGCTAGTCACATCGACTCTCTAGTCCTATAGTGCTTCAAGTTTTATGCATAGTGGCGGACCCCATTACCAAACTTCTTTGGTTATAAAATAGAGTTTATGTGATAGGACATGTTTGCCTATATTGGTAATGAAAATATTAGTGAAAGAAGTTGGTGCGGTTTTCAAAGCATTGCTCGTTGCTTTATTATGAGATTATCTTTGTTATTATTGTTTGATTGCTTATATGATAATGTCTTTGTATTGCTTTTGACATTTTTTTTGCTTTTTTTAAATATCCTTGTACAGACTACCTTTGACTTATTCAATTAATTACTTATACACGGATCATAGAGTACTTGTTTTTTATAATCATCCTTTAATTTTCTAGTTTACTAGTTTTATAGCACTGTTTTATATAGAAATGTTTAGTCAAATTCTTGTATTTAAAAGCTTTCTTTTTTGGGCATTCAACCGAATGAACTAGAAATAACTGGAGTATATTACCATCTCTTTGGACATGAGGATGACTTGGTGATGGAGCTTGTGGATGAAGTGAGGAAGGTACTTGGAGTTGTGGATCATGTCCTTGTACTTAGAGTTGCAAATAAGTAATTAATCAATGACATTGTTTGCTATTTACATGAGAAAATGGTGAACTAAGATATACTCATATCTTTTAATTTTAGTAGTTATTATAATGAACTCTGAAGGAATAGCTTGGTTCTTAAATTGATATTTTGTAGGGATTAAGGAGATTGTTGATTCAGAATTGGGAAAACAAGTAATACTTTGCTCAAAATTTTCAGAATTTAGATTGGACTATTTTGAGGTAATTGTTCTTACCTATTTTCTATTTACAATGTACAACTTTGAGCCCGTCTCAGATGGGGAAAGTTGCTGAAAAGCTAGACATTGACTTTTTGACATCTATTGGAGATGACTTCTATGAATAGGTATTACTTATTAAATATCCATACATATTTAAGAATATAATATTTTCTGATTATAAAAATAAATTTTATGAAAAAAAATATAATAAAATATCTTATTATAAATTAAAAATTATTTTCTTTTTGACTTCTTTGATCATATATATTTTCAATTTATTAATAACATAGAACTTTATAATAAAATAAAGAATGTCTTTCTTGAATTGCTCTACTAAAACTTGAGATGTTACTTAAGCAGTGTTGAAGTCCCTTAATTATCACCTAACCTAATCACCGTTAATACAAAAGAGATCAATTCTAATAGTTAATATTTATTCCATCGCTCTCAATATAATTTTTTCTTATCTTAAGATTTTTTATGTTATTATAATTTTGTAATTTTTGTATTGTTTCATGAGTATTTAATTTTAATATTTTTTTATCAAAAATCGTTTTAATAAATTTTACTTTGCATTAGTATAATAACTATTTTTGATCCAAAATAAATTTAATAAATATTTATAAATAATTTTTAAAATATTAATATTTATTGGAGGCATATATTCAACCCCCCCAACCACCCCCCCCCCCCCCCAAAACACAAAAACAAAAACAAAAAGAAAAGATAAATTTCATACCTCCGTCCCTGGCCCTTTGAATTTGCAAGGTCATAAGGATGGGTAAGAGGATATTCAGAAGGAACTCGTAAAGCTTTAATTGACTGCTTATTCACACTCAGCAATATTTTATATGACAGTAATCCTTCAATTAACTATCCTCTTATTATCTTCTTTTTCAAGAAAGGACAAGTGGCTATGGTGCAACAGATCAGTACACCACATTTTGGCAACAGCAAAACTTAGTAACTAATGTTGTGTTTTTAATTTTCCTCTTTCTTTGTTTCTTGCTCGTTTGTATTATGTTCTAACTATTGAATACATATATATATTACAGTGAAATTAATGTTTTTAATTATTATAAATAAAACTCTGATTGTTGTGAATTAGATATAAAAAATAAAAATTACATATTGTTGAACTAATTGAAGGTTGACAGATATTCACTGCAAGAATGAAGGTTTTTTTTTTAATTTTTTAAAAAGAATGTTCACAATCATATTATTAAACGTACTATTTGTACATATTATTTTTATAAAAAATAAATTTATTATTTCTTTAATTATTATATGTCTTTAATTATTTAATTATTTTTACCAGAATTATTTAATTATTAATTACAATATAATATATAATTTAAATAATCTATTATATATATTGGAGGAAATCTAAAGTGACATGTAAGCAAGGAGTTTTGATTGTGTGGTAAATATTTTTTGTTTAAATGTGCCATTTATGTGTGTATCTTAATTCTATTTTTCTTAAATATTGCTATTAATTTATTTCAATACTAATTAGGCATATCCTGATTGATTTTTAGTTATCACAATTGTCGGACGTTTTATTTTGATGTTTTAATACGAAATGGTTAATATATTTGGAAAAGTCGTTATTCTTTTATATGATATTTGTGGCGTAATTTATAGCCTACCACTATTAGTCAGCATAACATGTTAGCAAATTCAAATTTTGAACTTTGATTGCCTTCAATTTTTTTACCACTGATTTCCTTTGATTTTAAATCTATATTTAAAGCTTTAATTAACAATTACTTCTCTTAAATTATTAATTTTCATTATTTTGCTACTGTTATGATATTAGTTTTAAACTTGAATGATTCAGTTTGAAATTATTTTGTCATTATTACTCAAATAATTATGAGTAATTTATATTAATGACTAGTCAATGGTTATTTGCTCCATTTTCCACTATATAAACCTATCTTGGCGGTTCCTACTACCCATCTATTTTTTAATTCGTTTATATTGTTAATCCAAGATACAAGCTACCCTAGCACACATTGAATCTCTATTGGTATGGAAAGTTTCTTCCATTGGTATCGCTATTCTTTTAATAATGATTTGATGCAATTTGCATTGAATTCTCATGACATTTGTGTTTTGTTTTTTTTTTTCTTTTTGTTCATTTGTATGGAGGCAATTGTACTTTAAATTTATAGCCCGCAGCTTGCACTCTCTTATGATCCCCGTATCAAGTTTTGCCCATGCTACTTTTTTGTTGTTCTATCTTCAAATTGATAAATATTTTGATTTTATGGATTTTCTTATAAAAACATTATCTTAATTTTATTCCTCGTGCTTTGCTTTCTGGAGGTATTAAGAACTCCATATATTTAAAAAGACAATGGTTTTATCACGAGTGTTATACCAGATTGGGGGTGGTTTCTATTGTGAGAATTGCAACAACTAACACGAATGTAAATTATGTTCTGCCTAGGTAATTGTTATACAGTATCTATGTTTTTGTTATATAATGTAGTCTGGATAACACGTTTTTGTTATACAGTATCTAAATTTTTAACATTTTTTTAAGTAAAATTACTTATATTTTTCCCCGTTTGCTAAAAACTTAAACAATTAAGTATACATGAGAAAATAATTCAATTTCACAAAAAAAGGTAGAGATGAAGTGGTATTTACCTACAACAAAAGCTCTGACTCTCTCCATATTTCTTTATGCTTATCATCATATCACCAATTCATGGCTGTCTGAATTGAAACGGAATTTGGTATCATCGTTTTGTCAAAAATTAAGGCATAAACATGGTACCTGCTGAATGTTGGAATGTATAGATGGATCAATTTTCTTAATTAAGACATTACAAAATGATCAAGAAGTGGGAGGCAAATAAAATGGCTGAGGTTGAATCATTGTAAAAGATGAAAAATGATTAGCAGAGCAAGAAAAAAATGCTCAGTTTCTTCGAATTAGATGAATTAAGTGAATAATTAAGGGATTTAGCAATTCACCATAATAAGGGTAATTTAGTAGAAAAGAACTAATTTAATTAATGACAATTAATCATTAAAAATTTTATTTTATACTTTTAATGTCAAGTCAATAAAAAAATATTATCATGAATTATATATATATAAATTTTATTTAGATTTAGTTGGGATGAAAATTAGATATTTTAGATTATAAGTGTAAATTAATAATTTTAAGTTATTTCAATATAAATTTTAATTGATGAAAAATTATTATAGGATATTTAACATAATATTCTTAATGGTTTTAAACATTAGACTAAAGTATAAGTTTTTAAAATAGGGAGGAATTCTTTGTAATTATAACATTATTGAATGGAAGTCCATATATTTTACTCTAATAATTTTATGCAAGGGATGCCGTTTATGTGTCTTTCAATTTCATGATATCACCCTAAGAGATGCTACTTTAGACTCACGGGTGTGAGGGAAGAGGGAGATGAAATAAAATAATGAATTGCCAAAGCATGTTGGATTGGAGAAGGTAGCACATAAGAGATAAATAAGGCCAAGGAAAATGAGATTGAGATTCCTGGTTGTGACGACGCTAACATGGGGAATAAAGAACAAGCAAATAACGAAGCCATGCGGGAAAGAAGGAAAAGGGAGTGTGGCCCAAGGAGAACTTTTAGGAAGAGACATTTTTACTTATTTTAAGGATATTTTATTCTAATGAGAAAATAATAATCAAGTACTATCTTTTGGTCATTTAAAATAATTATGATATTCATAAAAATGAAAATTAATAATACAAATAGATGGTCATAGTAAATTTACAAATCAACTTATTCAAAAGCTAAGTTTCAATTATCCTAAAACAAATTGGCAAAAAAATTTTATCTAGGTCAAAAATTAATTTGGAATTAAACTATGTAATCAATTATATCTGATCAGTAATGATCAATATTTAAGTTATCTAATCAATTCAAATTAATCAAGGTTTAGGTCAATTTTCATAAAATAAACTTGAATACATAATAAAAAAATAACTAAATTAATAAATTTATTAAATGTAATGGCTTCATTATTTTCAAATTTATGATTTAAATAAGTGTATTTAAATTTAGGGTTTGAATCAAAGTCTAAATGTGCTTTTGTATTCAATGTAAAAAGAATGTTATGAACAGTTGTTTTCAACTCTTAATTGAAATGAATTAATGATTATTTTTCTTTAGATAGAAAATTTCATATTAATATATCTTTTAAAAATTCTTATTACTGAATGATCTGTGTATACGGGTGCTTTACTAGTTATCTTCAGAAGAATGTAGGGATGGCAAATTCGACACCCAACGTATCACAAATTTTTGGCATGTATCAAGTATCAACAATTTTTATAATATAGAAGAAAGCAACTTTTTGATAGTTGGGTTGACCTTTTATCAATTAGAGTGGAATTAAAGGACATGCATATAGAGATAAGTGTTGTGTATCACTCGAAGTGCTTGCTATATGGGACCATTGGAATCAAATTCAACAAGCTTATTCGTCTAAAAATGGTACTCGCTTAGTTATCTTTCCAAGGGTCCTATTCGTGACCTAATTCATTCATTAATGAAATGGATAATATTTTCATGAAGGAACACGCTCATATTGGGGATTCCACTTCAAGCAACCCTTATTTAAGTGAGGGAAAAAAAACTTTAAAACCGTTTTAATTAGTCGTGTGAAAAGAGATGAGTGAGCATCGAAATCATGAAATAAAAAATCTCTTGAGGAAATTAAGAAGATTAGACATAGCCATAGGTGACATTGATCTTCTTTTTTTTTTTTTATAGGCCAAAGTTCACAATGATCAAAGCAAGAAGAATTCATGTTTCATGTTCTCCTCTCTCTCTATAGTTTAGAGTAGTGACTTCAGACCCTTTTAAGTAGTGTTGCAGTTGCTTAATTCGTGTGGTAATATATATATATATATATATATATAGTGTTATAGTATGATAAAGAAGAGAATAACGGGAAAAAATGAAAATAAGTGAAGTCCATTTCATTTATTTACTTTCATTTCAATTTTTTTTATTTCTTTCGTATAACAATGTACAAGATAAATATATGAAATAAATTATTTATTACAGATGATCTAACTTCGTTTCCAGCATCACTTTTTGTTAAGAAGAAACCATGTTTTATTGTGGCTCAAGATATTAGGTTTAGGTTTAGTTGGATATGGTAATTTATAAGGATGTAATTCATATCTCATAAGGGAGGGCGAGCATGAGTTTGAATCGTGTTGTCGATATAAGAACTTCATTGATGAGTTAATATATAAAATTAGAGCTAAGCACTATTAATTTGAGCCATCAAGCTATCTTATCTATGGTGAACCCCTGAGATCCAAATCATGTAAAATTTTTGTACGGAAAAAAAGATACTGGGTTTAGGTCATCTGATCCTTTGCTGCTTTTTTGCTATGATGTATCAATTAATAAAACATGCAAGTGCTTCATGACTTGCACCACGTTAACAATATGAAAGCAACGAGTGCGTCCACAAGTTGACGCCTTTCTAATTTTTTATCTCGCAAATTGATACGAGGCATGTCACTACAGTTGAGTGGGCAGCACAAATCTTGTTTTATAATTCTATTTTCATATCAAACAACAATAATTAATTTGATACGCGTTCATATAAAATATAATTTACCTAACTTTAGCCCAAAATTTACAACATTGATGGCTAATGTACGGTCGCGATACTTTCAGTGCACGTAAATCAAGGAAACATAAAGCTACTTGCGTCCAACATTACTAAAAAGGGATTAAGGCCAAACCCACCAATGAAAATTGAAATAATTAATCTTTTGTCTTGAATCCTGAAGGTGAAATCACAAAGAAGAAGACCCTCCCTATAAATACTCGTATACTCCAGAGCATTCTCATCATTGAGCTATATCATCCCAGGGTGTAGGTAAGCCAACAGAGTTCAAATTTCAGTTATCATCTATATTTCACCATATTTTTACGTTAATTATGAGTCTATATTTCAGAGGTTGACTTTACCTTTATGAGTTTGTCTAAACTATAACGAAGAAGACTACGTTTTAGAGTTTATTTTATTTCTGGAAATGGTTCGAACTCACGAATTGGAAAATCTTGTATGCAGTGTAGAGGTGATAAGCAATGAAGACAAGTAATGATGTTGAATGGAGAATAAAGACGGGAGATGGGTTGTCGGAGATTTTGGTGCCGGAGAGATCCGGAGGAGTTGGGAGGAGGATCCAGCATTGGGTAGTAGGGTTGGGTTTGAAACTGTGGAAATTTCTGAAGAAAGCATGGGAGATTGGTGTGAATGATCCCAAAAAGTTTATTCATTGCATCAAGGTAGCCATAGCCCTTACTCTTGTTTCCCTCTTCTACTACATCAAGCCTTTGAATGATGGACTTGGAAGAAATGCTATGTGGGCAGTCATGACTGTGGTTGTAGTGTATCAGTACACAGCAGGTAGGCTAACTCCAATCCTAGTTCTCTTTGATCTACTAAACTACTTAGCTAGTTAATTAGTTACCAGAATATTAATTCTCTTAGTTTTCTGGGGAGAAAAAATTCATTTGAGTCAATCTGGATCATCAATCAATTAAAACAATGTGAATTGTCCCTCTATCAGTAATAAACAGTCATTCTGAATCATTTGAATTGTTTAAATTAATTGAGCACACATATTTTATTGAGTCAATTTAAACAATTAATTTGTTACCAGAATATTAACTCTCTTTGTTTTCTGGGGAAAAAAATTCATTTGAGTTAATCTGGATCATCAATCAATTTAAACAATGTAAATTGATCTTTCTATCGGAAATAAACAGTTATTCTGAATAATTTGAATTGTTTAAATAAATTGAGCACACATGTTTTATTGAAAATTACAGCTACTTATGTACAAAAATAAAAGGGAATCCAAATAATCCAGCTATGATGTATTTGAGTACGTATATAATCAAGTTATTAATAGTACCAGGTAATTAATATGGCAGGCGCTACAATCAATAGAGCTATAAACCGCATCTTTGGGACATCCATTGCTGGGTTTCTCGCCATTGGTGTTCAATGCGTGGCTAGTAGAGCAAGAGATAATGTGGAGCCTTTAGTTGTTGGCGTCTCACTCTTTCTGTTAGGTACCAAAAACAATTTCAACTTTAATAGTTAGTGGTCTTATCTCAATTCTTGGTCATCAATACCAATATATCAATATATATATATATCAGTATATATATAATATAAAATTTAACGCATATGACTCTGTCAGACTCCCTAGAATGCACGAAACCCAATATCTAGCTAATTTAGTTATGGTTATCTTTGTGTTCAGCTTCTGCCACAACGTTCTCTAGATTCATCCCGACTATAAAGGCTCGATTTGATTATGGTGCTATGATATTTATCCTCACTTTCAGCTTGGTTGCGGTATCGGGTAATCCAGTTAATGAATTGTTAACTATGGCCCTACAAAGGGTATCCACCATTATGATTGGCACTTCATTGTGCGTAATCACGAGCATTATCATTTGCCCCGTCTGGGCGGGTCAGGAGCTCCATCTTTTAATCACTACAAACATGGACAAATTGGCAGATTCTTTAGATGGTTAGTCTTCCTTTCCATTTAATTTCCTCACAAGTACAATTGTTGGTACGGACTTGGCTTCTCCACTATAATCAGAGATCAGGTGCAGATCTCGATCGATATAAGAAAAAAAATAGATCAGTAGATCGAATACCAATAAATAATTACCTCTCTTATTTTTCTCTCTCCACACACATAAAAACTGCATATCTATAATAATTAATTGATCAGTGGAGAAGCCAACCATGCTTGGTACGTATGGCTATATCTAATTATGACATTTCAGGTTGTGTGGTTGAGTACTTTACTGATCAAAACCCATCTGTTAGAGGTGAAGAATCTAATAAAAAGTTGCTAGGCTACAAGTGCGTGCTAAGTTCCAAGGCAACAGAAGATTCTATGGTATAAAAATCAAATAAGGGAGTACTTAAATTTGATATTTATTTTGCGTTTAGATTAAATAATGGTAGTTTGACCATTGTGCATTGTAGGCTAATTTTGCTAGATGGGAACCAGCCCATGGGCGCTTCAGATTTCGTCACCCATGGAAGCAATATCTTAAAGTTGGGACATTAATGCGCAGTTGTGCTTCTTGCATGGATGCTCTCGTTGGCTGCATGAATTCAGAAAACAAGGTGATCTGCTTTGATATGATCTTCTGTGAGATATTAGATCGATCCCCTTTGCTAGCCATGGAGGCCATAGTAACCCTATTCCATTACACAAAAATTGAGATATGGAATATTTCTTATCATCTTATGATCATTAGTTACCATACTTGTTTCTTTGGCTAAATTGCACAAAATTTAACTAAACTTTGAATTATGAACAAAGAATCTTGTTGACCTTTAAAACTTGATAAGAGCCTTCTAAACTTTTAAATTGTGTAGTTATCATCTACCTTAATTACTATGATATTTCACTGACGTAGCTTGATATAACAATGACCATCTATCTCTCTCAAACTTTATTTTTTATGTGCAGATAACTCCCTCAAAATTGATTATGTGCAGATAATTATCATTTCTTACCGTAGTAAATAATTATCATTTGAACTTTAATCATCAGGAACTAAATCCTCCGTTATATTACATTCTATCATTATTAAAATAACAGATTATTTAATGGCAAGTTATTAGGAAGTTAGTAGTTTAAATTTAAAAGTTTAGCTAGGAAGATTTATTTTAAAGGTTAAAAATGTTATATGCATATAATAAAATCATTTTTTTCATTATATTCTCTTTCCATTCTATTTCATTTTGCATGGTGATAAAATTAGTTAGCACTTCGCTACAGTCTATAAATGCTAACAACCCCTGCTATTAATTAATTAAACCCCTACTATTAATTAATTAACGAGTTATTTCACTAATAGAGTATGATATGTCAATGATGGTATGCCTCCTTAAACTTCCTTTTTTAATGTAGATAAGCCTCTTAGATTATGTGTAGTTAACCCTCTAAACTTTAAGTCATGTGCAATTAAACCTCTATCATATTATATTCAATTATTGAAATAACAGACAAATTAATCACATGGATCTATTTTCATAAATTTAGATGTTTAGAGTAATTGATCATTCTTTAAGTTTCAAATGTTACGGAGGTTATCTGCACATAAAGAATTATGTATAATTTAGCGTGTTTTGTTACCTACTTTTATTTAAAGTATATTTACGGATATTTATCATCTAAAAAATCTTCTTTTTCATGCTATGCTCTTTTCCATATTTGAATTCATTTTGTTTGGAGATGAGATTAGTTTACACTTATGCTATAGTCTATATGGAGTTTAGAATAATGATATATTGAAATTTTGGAACAGGCCTCCATTGACATGAAGGAGCACATCAGCGGTGTGTCATTGAAACTAAGCACTAATTGTGCAAGTGTGCTAAGAGAGCTTGCGAACACAATCCGAGACATGACAAAATCATCTAAAGTTGATATTCTAGTTGGGGAGATGAATAGTTCTGCACAGGAACTTAAAGAAGCATTAAAGTCTTATCCAATAGTCTCATCACATTACAATGCTGCCTCACCTACAAAAACACAAGAAGGCTCTCCACAACTTGTTCTCATGGAAACCTTTCAGCTGCTAACCCAAGTTTCTTTGCTTAAAGAAATTGTGGTCCGTGTGGAAGCCATTGTCAATGATGTACAACAACTAGCGGAATTGGCTCATTTCTTGCCAGCTCCCGGCGTCAAACCCCTCAACCAAAACCAAGATCTTGAAGATCCATGCTCCCTTAATTGAGAAAAAAAAAAAAAAACACACACACACACACATATATATCTATATATATATACTTATGTTCTTCAGCTTCTTCTTCAATGATGTCTCACAATACATAGTAAAAGGGAAAGACATTAATGGATGAAAATGTTCAGCACGTGGATCACAAGTCCATCAACATATTGTCTTACGTCGGAAATCCCTAGAGAAGTTGATGAGCATGAGATTCAACACTAAAATATTACTCAACAAATTATTGATAGTCTTCATGTATGTCTGTGTTACGGTGTATATTAGATCAGATAGAGATGAGAAAAGAAGAGAAGAAGAAATATTATATTCGTAATCAAACAAACTTCAATTAGAGTGGCTCTTGCACTTGCATGAAATTTAAAATGATTTACATTATTTATAACTTATTAACAGTATAACTCTTTCTACACTTTTATTTTTTATATTCATATTCATGTAAGTTGACGATATACATTTCTAGTGTTAGCATAATACAATTATTTCAATATAATAATTTATTAGATTGTCTCTAAGAAATCCATGAAAAGATAATCATTATTCTTTTCATAGCCCGAATTCTCTACATGTAGTATCAAGCCTTCCTTTTAACTCAAATTGTTATATATTCACACCAAAAATGAGTGAAACTAAAATATAACTGAAAATTTGTATATCTTTTTCTTTCCTTGTCTTGTAGATAATTATAATCTTAGATATGGAATTTCTTTTAAAGATGATATCTGCTTTTTTTCCACACAATACATAAAATAGAAAAGACAAAATTATATTTTTAGTTCCTTAATTTTAAGGCAGGTTTCTATTTGGTCTTTTAAGTTTCATTTTAATTCTGTAACTTCAATTTTAAATTGTACGTAGAAAAAAAACTTCGTAATTACTAAAACCATTGAATAAGTTAATAAAAAATGATGATTTGATATGCTTAAAAACACAGCTCATTAATATTATTATATATATTTATTAATATTATAATTATAATAATTGGCAAAAAAATATTATCAATATAATTGAAATAATTTAAAGTCTTAAAAATAACAATAACCTTAAAAGTAAAATATCTAATTGCATCATCGTATTTCCGTGTCTCATTCATATCAACAGTTGGAAAAATTATTAGATCGAAAACATACTACAAATTTGATAATTTTTCCAGTTACTGATGCGAAAGATACAAAAAAACTCAACAAAGCAATTTAGATTTTACTTTTAAGGTTAAAATTATTCATTTTAAGACTTTAAATTCATCTTACATTTAAAGATACTCATAAGCAAGATGATGCAATAAATTTTAATTTTACCCTCAACTTGACTAAGGAGAGAAAATGAGGGGAGAGAAAATGGGTGGAAAGAAAATGAAGAGAAGAGAATAGTGGGGGATAGGGTGTAATTTTCTCTCCATATGCTTAGTTAAAGAGAAGAAAATAAAGAGGAGAGAAAAGTGACTAATTTTAAATTAATAATAATATCTTTATTATTTTCAGAAAAATATTTACATATAATAAAACTTGTTATTCTATCGTATTATTTACATAATTTTCATATTATATTAATAAATGAAATTAAAATATAATTTTGATTTTATTCTTGATTAAAAATTATTTTATCCAATCTTAATTTTTAAATTTTTAAATTATTTTTTATACATTGATTTCAATAATTTTAAAATAATGGTAAAATTGAAAAAAAAATTTGGGAAAGTTAAAAAAAAATGGTGAGGTAATTTTAGAAGTAAAGTTTTCTCACCAAAATCTCTTCATTTTGGAAGAGAAAAGTTGAGGAGAAAACACATGGGGTCCAAGCATTATTTTCCCCTCATAACCAAGTAAGAAAAAATTATAATTTTCTTTACAATTTTCCTTCACACTTTTTTCTCACCCCTCTTTTCTCCCCTTCCAAGAAAAGGGTTAAGGTTATAATTGATTATTTTTAAGACTTTAAAATTATTTCAATTATAATTATAAGATTTTTTTTGCCAAAGATTATAACTACAAGGGTAATGAATATATATGGAGGAATTACAATTTATGACCAGTTTTCAGAATCAATAACTAATAGGACTTTGTTAATATTCAATTTTCAAATTTTACCACTTTTTTATGAATCAAAAGTCTTTATTTGTTATTCATTTCAGAAAGTGACTCTAAACTATAATTCCCCCAATATATAATAATAGTAATGAGTTGTCTTTTGAGCATGCTAAATCATTATTTTCCATTAACTTACTTAAAGATGTTAGCAATTAAGTTTTTACTACACTTTAAAAGCCAAAAAACTATTCCCTCCCGTCCAAAATAAGAGTCATATTTCAACAGTTTGTTTTGATTCAAAATATAAGTCCTATTTGATATTTTCTAGAGCATTAAATGTTATTTTCCAATTTTATCCTTATCTGCAATTAAATATAGGAGAGATAACGAACCTTAAATGTAATACATTAAATAGAAATATTATTGGAAAATAATGTATTTTTTGACATATCTAATAAGTAAAACTACTTTTCTTGATTCTTGTGCAATTAGTAAAATAAGACTTATATTTTGGACCGGAGGGAGCATAATAAAACTTAATAAAAGACCAAAATGAAAAACTAAAAGTACACTTATCTCTAAGAAAAATATTTGCTTTAAATGGATTAATAAAATTATTGTAAATAAACTACTTTGAATCTATTTAATTTTATTTTGCTTGGTTGTCTTGAAAAATTACAACATTTTTTTTTGTTAAGTAAAATTGCCATTGTTGAAAAAAAAAACTTCTAATTATGTTATGTTATGAAAGTGAAAGGATCAAACAGAAACTTAATAATATTAAAGGATTAGATTAAAACTTGGCATAAAATTAAAGGACTAAATTTTGTTTTTGTTTTTTTGTTGAAGTAATTAGTTTACAATTTACAAATATAGATATTTTTTTTAATGTTGCAGTTGCATTTATTGTTATCTATTATGAATATCCTTGAAACAATCTTCTTTATATAATTTTTAAAAATATATGAATATAATAAACATTGAGGAACACCAAACTTGATATGAATTTTATAGTTTATATTAATATTAATTAAATTGTATTAAATTAATTACATACTAAATTCAAATTTATATTGGGTTGAATAAAATTAAAATTTAAAGTTAAAAATATATAAATAAAAATATAATAACATTAGTTGTTACTAATTTAGGATGTCACTTGTGACAAATGAAGAATGACACTTGTAGCATTTAGACAAGATTATTTTTGTTATAAATATAATGGAAGATAGTTCATATCATAAGTTTAGAGCTTTTTAATTAACTAATTTAGATATTCAATATTAAATCCCATTTATCATATATGTAAAAATAGAACTAAATATCTTTTTTTATCAAATATACCCTATATTGTGTGCATTGCTAGTCATTTACAAATTATGGATAGTGTCTAATATTATTAAAGATGAAAGTGAAAATATTTTTTATTCTCAAACTACTATGGCAAGAGACAAAGTAAAGATGAAATTCCCTGATTTCTTACTCAAACTAAGCTGACCAAGGAAGACAAAGATGAACAAGAACGTATTGAACACAACAACCATGTTATTCTATTGTGCATCCTCATTTGAAATCAAACCTTTCCCCACCTCTGATCTCTCTTGAGAAAGTTGGTTACATCTCAACAGAAGATTTATGAATGGGATGTGAATCACTTGACTCCTGTCCTACCTTCTTAGCTCCATGGAGCCCTATGGAGTCAGGAGGGTGTGGAGGATAAATAGAGCACATAGCAATTTTCTTGATTCAGTTGATTCTCTTCAAGAAAAGCCATCATGGGTCATTAAGTAATTTCTAATTCAATGGTGGATGAAGAAATGAGCTAGCTACTCTTTGAGAAGAAAAAACTCAGTAATAAGACAAGGGTATCTCAATAGCTTTTGGAAAAGAAAAAAAATCAAATGCGCTAATGTCAATGCAGTTGACCGATTGAGTGAGAGATTGGATTAATTACGCCCCTTAGAGATTCACTAAATGAGAAGGCAGAGGTGACCAATTCAATTTGACTGCTTGGAGGGATGATAAGAGAAGCCCAAAAGGGGCTTATTCAAATTAAAATGAGATTTTTTAGGGAGTTGATTGAGCTCCTTACCATCAGACAAATTGGGGGCATAGGTAACTTTTTATTTTATCTATTTATTGAAAAGGACTAATTCATAGATCTTGCCCAATTAATAAGAAGCATAGGAAACGTTAATCAACAAGAAAATCGTAATTGAAGAATGAATGAGTAGGGAAGAGATTTTCTTCCCTTAACACCTTTCACTCACACCAACCAACCCCATCTTTATAAAGCGGGAAAAAAAAATTCTAATTCTCTTTTGATATTGAATAATTAATTACTACAAAAGCCAAATATCACTTTTTTTTTTGTATATGCACTTGGTATCCTACGCCTACCCCACTTCAATTGAAAGATTTATCGAGACCCAAACTAATCTGTATCAAGCTGGGTCAGATCCTTTCAGGTGGCAAACTCTACCACCAAGTATTTAAGATTACTGTATTCCCAAAGCTCGAACTTGAGACCTCTGGTTAAGAGGGTACAACCCCTTACCAGTTAAAATAAGTGCTCAGAAAGAATTCCCCCACTTACCCACTCCTTCTTCCCTTAATTTCAACAAATCATGGGCTTTTGAACATAGTTCTTCAAAAGTCTTTTTTCTTTGGTTTACTCTTTGACTACTATGCTCTTGCACTTCAATCTACTAATCCACTCCGCTTACCTTCATTGCTACCCAAGAAAGGAAGAAGAAAGTTCAATCTAATATTAATTGGCTACACACCTCTTATAGTCTTGTTATTCCATCAAGTTGATAAAAGCTGAAAAGAACTTTCTTCTAGTCACTATTAAGTCATCGAAGTTGCCTAGTTCAGTCCTTGAGATGCTTGGTCTTCATGTTGCACTACCTTTTGCTTTCGATTAAAGTGGGTGTTCAATTATGGTTCTGTAACTAAAGACCTTTGAATCTTTAATAATCTCGCCTCTATGTAGTGAATCCATAATAGATAACTAAAGTGCGAATGATGTCTCATTTAATCAAATTTCTATAAGAAAGCTGACTTCTTTCAAGAAATCATAAGTTCAATTCATGTTCAATCTTTCAAAATATCCACAATGAAGAAAAGTGGTCAGTTCACTCGACTATGATTTTTTGTTCTACTCATTCTCCCCAAGTTGGTAACTACCCATGTGGCTTTGCTAAGTTGCCCCTCATTAGCAAATTGCATTTCCTCCTCTGCCAATTAGCTCGAGCCTAATGGTCCATGTTGTGTTCTCAGCTAGATAGTTGAGTATAACACCTTAACTTTAGACCTCATTTCCCATGTATTGTACCTTACTTAAGTCCATTTAATCATGCTTAGAAACTTGAATCACTTGACGGATTAAAATAGAAAAATTTACAACTTTGAGTTATTGTTCAATTGGTAAGTCTCTTTGACCAACTGAAATTTGGAAATTCACAACTAATTATATATAATTCGTATAAAAGTGATTCAAGTCTCTATAAGTAGCTTAAAATATTCTCTATATGGAAAAAAATTGAATAGGACTTTAATCATATCAATTAATACAATATTTAGCATGAGTTTTACTGTTCATATGTTTTTTTTTCACTTTTCTAGGATTTTGGTCTTAATATAAAAATTTTATTTCTCATTCTAACCTTAGCCATTTCGTGCCTTCTTTATGTAATTTGAAGATCTACATGTTTGCTTTTTAGAAAAATTTTCATTGTATATTTATTCTGCTGGAATTGAGCATAGCATTAACTTAAACTATCAAGGGTCAGAACACTTTTTTCACTGGAACAATTTTAGGAAAATATGCATAACTCATCTTTTATAACTTTAATTACTTCCAAATCAGTGGCATTTTAGCCCTAAGTCATAGATCTTTCCATATGCAAACATTAAATTTTTCATACTCTTCACAATTTTACAATGCATTATGAAATATCCAATGTTCATAGTGAAGATTTCAAATTTTCTTACTGTCCAATTTTTTACCCCTTATTTTAGAAATTTATTATAAATCATATACTTTGATAAATTGAGTGATCTTTTGCTCTATGGACTATGTCTAATTTATAAGCATATATGAACTTATACTAAATATTCTATTTCAAATAGAGTGTCTCTATTCTAATCACTTATGGTCATCTTGGACAAAATTATGTCATATCTTATATAATCAAACTTCATAAACATAATACATCATTATTCATTATTCCAAATCCATGCATAACAACATATAAACTTAAGGGAACCTATCCAAGGCATCAAACAAAGTTTAGCCTTTACATATAAATTTATACATATTATCAAAACTTAACATCAATACTTGCATGAACAACTCATTCATCAATTTCTTCTTCATTCTTCTTGTTTTTTCCTTGAATACTTCCATGTTCTTGCCCTAGCATGGTTAGTGTTTGGAATTGTGAGAGTCAAAGAATCTTAGGAGCAACACTTAATCATGCAATCATATATCATTTACATTTCATGAAAATATCATTCAAATTCTTTAAACATAAATGCCATAACAATTTCATAAAAATTTTGGTAGAGTTTCCTTTTATAATTTGGATATCCTAGGATCACAAACCCCCCTCATTTAACTCGTCCCACATCACAAAAAATCAAAACAAACATATGGCATAACAACAAATTCATAAAATTCAAGTCAAATTATATAAAGCATAACTTGGAAATTTGTAACTTGCTACATTATGGCCTTCCCTTACTTTTCACCTTTTGTAGGCCACTTTTAATCACTTATCCAATTTACTTGAACCTAGACATAACACCAATGAAGTAAATAAGACACTAGTTCCTAGTTCAATATCTCACAATACTCACCAAATCCTTAAATTTTCACTTTGCATTCCTTTTGGTTTTTCTTTGAACCAACACTTGTTTTTACCAATTTTAGATCCAAGGAATCCATTTTTGACCTTAAAATAGTGAAATTTTAAATCTAAGAGAAACCCCTGTTTGGCCGAAATTATGTATGAAATTGGAAGAAAATGATTTCCTTTACATAGTTTCAAATAAGTCCCAAAATCATGCTTCATGTGGCTATTGTTAGGTTTGCTAGCTTCCTAAGAGGGGGGTGAATTGGGAAGTTCAAAATTTTCTACAAAAACATGATAGAATAGTGATAGTAAAAGTTTTGCAGAAAATAGAATACAGAGTAATAAAGCAAATGCAAGGTAAAAGAGAAAAGGACACAATTTATCTTGGTTTGATCTGACCACTTAACTTACGTCCAACCCTCAAGCCACCACTTGAGATTTTCCACTATCTTACAAGAATTTAGTGGACTCCTTGTAATACCATAGTATAAGTTGGTGCTCTATTCTAAGAGCCTTCAAAGTTACACTTTGTACTTTTACAAAGTGTTTCCCAAATCTCTTGTGATAACCCCTCACAAGAATATCCTTCTTCTAGATGAAGAAAAATTTTTGTATAGAATGAAAACTCTCTAATATGGAGTAAATGAGATAGTTGAAGTGCAGTAAATGAAGTGTAAGAGAGTAAAAGGCTTTGACTAAAGATTTTAGCATAATTTCGGTATTTACAACATAGATTTCTTACCCACAACTTTAAATGAAGTTTTATTTATAGATTTGCATCTTAACTATCCATTCACCAACTGTATTTAATGCATCTGACACACTGAAATTCAAATTTTGGATGCCAATAGATGAATTTCACAGAGACCATAAGCTGAAATCTTTAACGTTGAACTTCTAAAATTTGTCTATTCAAGAGTGAAATTTGAATTTGAATTTTGTCAAATATTTCCTTTGTTAAAACATACAAATTTTCATATCCAAAGTGCATATGTTGGATGTGAACAATTGTCTCATATTTTTACAGAGCTCTCGAAATTTGAATTTTGGAGGCCCAAAATTCATTTGTCAAAGCTCAACTTAATATGGTACAAGAGTTCTACCTTTCAAAATTTAAATTTTGCACTTTCAAAATTCCTCTATCAAAGATACTTCTAAGCAGACTTACAAGTCTTCATTCTAAAATTCGAATTTTGAGATTCAAAATTTATCTATCAGATGGACTATCTTTAAAACTTTTTGTACTTCAATATCAGATAAATATTGACATGATTTTAGATGAATTTTGCACTTTCCACTAACTATACTTGACTCGAAATTTGAATTTCAACACCTGAAATTCATCTGCTAGAGGTGATATCTCTGAAACTTCGAATTTCAGTTAGCAAAATATGAATTTTAAACAACATATATAAGCTTTATCAATTCAAAATTCGTCTGTTAGTCAATGTTTCTCAAAACTAACATATGTTAATACAGGATAACATGAAAAACACATTTAAATGCAGTGGAAGTTTGTGTAAGTCAAGATTGAGGCCTTTTACCCCTGTGTACATTGTGAGAAATCCTAATGACTAATTTTTCACATATTTCTTCTTGGATTTCTTCACATGTATGTTCTCATTCTCCTTTAATATCATTTTTCCAAGCTCTAGTTGTTCAGAATCATCAAAACACTTGATTTAACAACTATTCCATGGTTCTCTTAGGTTTATTACATGAAAACTCATCTACATATCCTAGCATTTGACCAAAATCTTAGCATGAAGAGAGGGAAGAGAATACTCCATGAAAACATCACAAACTACCCCAGGAAGTAACTTAACATAGTAGAAAACCTTACCTTGTTACTTGATCTTTAAACTTCAAGTTCCTTGCTTCCTTTTTCTCTTCTCCTTTTTTCCTCTGTGTAACGCCTTGGCTCTCTTGTTGGCTACACATGAGAGCTCTCTACCTCACTTGAAGCACTTAACTCATGTCTTGGAGGAGAGATATCAAATGGATGAATAGTATTCTAGGTTAAGTGACCAACCTTAGTTAATTTTAATGAGATAATTCACTTTAATCAAATAAATAAATTCCCTCCTTGTCCCTTGCAGCTGTGAGCATGCCATAGAAAGGGTATTTTGGTCAAAAACTACTCCATAATTTTTATCAGTTCAAAATAATCTTTGCCAAAAAATTTTACCCTTATCGATTAATTTCTTTCGCCGTAATTTGTCACTTAATTGATATATGATTATTCTAAATTTGTATCTGGACCAAATTCATTTTCTCAACCCAAAATATATTTGGGTGGGTTCCACATATTGTCCCTATTTTCGTATTGCATTTTTCAGGGTCCACAATTCTTTATTGGGTATAATATTTGCTTTTTGATATTCAGTACTAATTATAAATTCATACTAAATCAGTTAGCCTCTAAATAGTATTCCATTGGGTCCAGCTCGTTGTAAGCTTCCTTTTGACAAAAATTTTAAAAATTATGAAATTGGCCTTGATCTAGAGTAAAATTATAATTTTTAATTCTTCCAGATTCTTTCTTATAATTTCCCCCAAGGACTAACAATGAGTAGAATTTTCTTTTCTAGGGACTAAAATGTAATTTTCTAATTTTTCTTCTAGTTGGTAAAATGACTTTTTACCCTTGAGCCCGTCAAAACACAAATACTTATTCTTTCAAGTATTATCTAGTAATTTTTAGTTCAATTCAGGAATTAATCCTTGTTAAGGGCCTTATGAAAAATTAGATCTAATTACAGACCAAATATAATTCTTTCTAAGGACCATATGGGAAATTAATTTCAATTAGAGACTAGGCTAGTAAAATTATCATCTTACTTCCTTTTTCATCTTTTCATGCATCACATGTCACATTTCCCATATCTTTAAACATATAATGGCATTCTTTATGCAACTTGGGATGTTACACTAAGAGCCTTTTCCCTTACCTTCTTTTGCACAATGATCTAATTTCATTAGCCCAAGTCGTTGAGGATTTGACTTTGCGGGTCACTCATTCCTAGGGGCAATAGATAGAAAATCATAATTATGTATATGTCCATATTATGCTTTCTTTTTGCCAACTTTAGTTTCAAATGTGTTTACATTTTTCTCTCACTTTCTTAGTTGTTAATCTTCTTTGTCAAAATTCCACATCTTCTTTATCAAAACCCTATGTACTAAAACTCAAAATTTCTTCAAAACCAAAACTCATCGATTTCAAAGATTTTTAGATAGCGTCAATAATTATACCATAGTAGAATCCAACTTTGGCTTTGTGTTCAGCAATGTAACTTTTCTAACTAAGTTCTTAGAATTGAAATTATGTCAAATTCTTCCAAGAGTAATAAATTGGTAAAAGTATACTTTGGGTCCCTTAATTTTATATTAGAATTCATTTTGGTCTTTTAAATTTATTTTCTTTCCTTTTTATCCTTTGACTTGTGAAATACAATAAAAAGTGTACTTATCACTAACACTTTTAAGTATAGTAACAAAAAATACAATAAAAACCATTTTCAAATGTTAACAAAGCATTTTTTTAATCTTGGCACATTTATCTAACTCATTTTATGATAAAAAAATTTTCAAGATTAAGTTTTATTTAGAAGTCAATTATTTGTAATGATTCATTTCTTTTTTTTTTTCAATTTAATTTGAAAATATTTTAAACATAAATTAATGAAAACATAATGATATCAGTGACTTGGTGATGTGAAAATTGACATGTTAGAACTCAGCTGTTGGTGCTCTCTCTCGCTCAAAAAGTTTGCTCTCTCTCTCTCTCTCACACTTGTTTCAGCTAAATTCTTCTTTCTTCGTGCATTGCATTGGTGTGTATCGTCTCATAGGCTGTAATAGAGAACGATTTAGGAATTTTCACTACTTGTAAATGAGAACTAGAAGTAGAAGAAGCTAATGTCCCACTTATACTTAAAATTATGCCCTATTCTTTCTAGATTAGAATGTACATACTCTGTTTTCTATTTGAAGAGCCAGACAGGGGTGTACTTCATCTGGCCTCCTTCCCTCACTCCCTCCCTGCCTTGGATCTTAGGCTCCTTACTCCATCCTGTAGTTTTTTTATGAAATTATTAATGAGTTTGAAAATTTCGAATTTATGCTATTATAATTTTTTGTTACACTATTTCTAGATGATTTTAGTACAAATTAGTTTAAATATATTAAACATATAATTTTTTTTGTAAATTTTGGCTATTTGTCATCTTGGTTTGATGTAGTCATAGCCATAACTAATGCAACATTATGAACTACCCACTTGATTGGATTCTTTGTGATTATCTAATGTCAAGTTTATGTTCTATATTTAAGATAAGTGGTGTACATATATGAGCTCTGGGCTTTCTTCTTCCTTTTACTGATGCTTATCCTCTTACATATAATTTTATTTTCACAAAAGTGATTCTTCATTTGAATATTCACATTTTGGCACTAGCTATTGTGGTTTAGAAGTTTGGGTTGATGTTATGAATGAGCTTCATTGTGGTAACTCATCCATAAAGGAAATTGGATAGTGGGGTTACCTTTCAATACTTCCATAGCAAGGACCAACAGAATAATAGCAAAACAAATTTTCATTATAAGTTTCTAGCAACCTAATTGAATTTTTGTGACATATTCTCATTGTCTTGTTTTTCTCTTTATTTTTATAGAATGATCTCATTTTCTTATTTCATTTGACAATAGCCAAGTTGTTTTCAACATTATTGGCTGCCTTTTGGGTGATTAATATACACTATTTTTCTTGTTCAATGGCTTCAAAGTTGATTACAGATTCTTGAAACTTTATTCCTATAATCAATTTCTTTTCAATGAAAATATAAAGTGATGATCCTTATGGCTCTTTTTAAATGTAATATGTAGGTGAGAAATGTTAGTGAAGAGACAAGAGGAAAT
Source organism: Adenanthera pavonina (assembly GCA_026686845.1). Lineage (NCBI taxonomy): Eukaryota > Viridiplantae > Streptophyta > Magnoliopsida > Fabales > Fabaceae > Adenanthera > Adenanthera pavonina. Next base: position 20,078,458 of record JAIVEN010000022.1, on the reverse strand, counting down.
GTGCCATATGAACAAAGAAACAATGTTGCTTTCAACAAATTTTAACTTGAGCAGGATGTGAGCTTTCTTTATGTTGGCTCTTGTCTTGTGAGCAAGTTGATTGCTTATTATGGGCTTAGAATGATGGTCTAAGAACTGAGTTATTTTTTAACAGACCTTACAAGACAAATTGGCTTCCCTTATTATTGACTGAAATCAGGGAACCATGAAATGATGCATTCAGTTTATTGAAATTCCCCTGAGTTCTCCCTCCATCATTCTCATACACATACATATCAAGTTTCCCTTGGTATGATGTGATAGAGTTCATATTTGCTTTGTATGAATCACATTACTTTTTGAGCTTTTGACCATCATATGACTAGTTTGGTGGCAACTAGCAACCATCTTATGCTTTCAATAACTTAGGTAGGAAAGCTAGGTTTATACAACTAGATGTCTTAGCTATCTTAAAGTTGATAAATCCCCAATAGACTTTTTGACACCTATACAGGTGTAACAATTTACAAAAACTTGCATGTAGTTCTGTTGGTCTTGCATTTAGTTATACACAGCTTCTTTCTAGGGGAATCTAAAGCTTTTGGAAGTGAAATACCTATAGACCCTTCTATCTTTGTTCAACCACTTATAAATTATGCCATATTCTTCAAGCATATTACTATTTGCCTAATTCAATGCTTATTGTATGCAGTTGCCCAAGAGGTGATACTCACTGGTGCTTCCTCTTTCTTTCTTTTGTTGCCATATATTAGTTGATGAAACAGTGTATTGAATAGTTTTCTACCCCCTTGAAGCTCTATATGATTGGAATGGGCACTCTATTTGTGAATCTTTGAGACCTTAGCTTCGTTGAAAGAGTTTATGTTATTGTGATATTTACAGATACTCCTCGTGGTGTTAGTCTTATGAAGCCAGGTCAAAAAATTACTACAGCATTACAGGCTTTGTGGACATGCGCTTCAATGTTGAAAAAATAAAAAGGGTTTGGTAATCCTTGATTTGGGTTCATTATTGGCAAGAAATTGAATCAGTACAATCAGTCATAGTGGTTGGAAATTGCATTGCTATTTTAGACTCTAGACATCTCATCATATCATAGTGGTTGTGATGGCTTTATAATAGGTAAAGCATTCATTATGGTCAGTGCTTGAAAACATGAGTTGAAATTATGATTAAATAAATTATTAGTATGAATTATGAAGTTTTTAAACATATTATTTGTTGTTTATTAATTGTGTTAATTTTAAATTGCACAATGATTCTACCTGATTATTGGAAAAAAGGGCTGATGTGGATTAGTATTTATTAACTTGTTTTTTTCTTTTATACAACTTTTATCCTTCTAATTATTATTATTTCTTCCAATTTTTGTTAACTTATTTGACTTAGATTGTCATCTAGTCCTGAAATGGTCAAAACCACTTTCAAGAATTGCTATGACTCAAATAACTTAAACACCATAGCTTGTATTCATGGTTGATATGACTTGGCACATATATTGTGGTGCTAGTTCATAGGAGCAAAAGGAGAGCATTCAGGGTAGTACTATTTTAAGTGGATGGCATTAGTTCATATATATATATGTATGCATATGTATGTATGCATATATTGTGGTGAAGACCACTCATGGTTTTATTACTCTTTGTTAGTCCCTAACATTTGTGTGATGTGTTTTGCATTTGGAAATTGCATGGTACCTTTGATTTTGCACTAATACACACTTATAATTTTTAGTTTTGTATTAACCAATTCTATTGATTTATCATATGATAGTGACTTGCCTGACATGTTTGAGAATGCTAAATCACTTCGATTAATTGAGATCATATTTAAGAACCATAGAATTTCATATTAATCACTTCAATTTGAAACTACTATAAGTTGCAATGCTTTAGCATAGGCATAGTACTTTTAGTTCCAAAAGTCTAGCAATTTTCTCGTGTGATGTTTTCACAGAAATTTGATAGGGAATAATTTCAAAGGTTCAATTCCCAAGGCTCTATGGGAGAGAGGTCAAGCACAACTTTAACATGGAGGTAATTTGCACAAATTCTTTGCAAAACTCTTTAAATTCACTTCTCAGTGATTGCATTGTTTACACATAATGGCCTTTTTTTTCCTATTTAGATAGTGAAATATTTAGAAGAATTCTCTTTTCTTTTGTTTACTATTGCTATTCAGTTTAAAACATAATAGTAGTATTCATTTATGGTATCTTATTAATATCACTAGTGCCAAATGCTAATCAATGATACACAAATCATGTTATACACATGACTAACACTTGCATATTGATGTTATTTTTTCCTAATGTGGATGGAAATTTGGGTCTTTGTCAGATAGACTCTTGCAAAACCAATACATGGAGGCCCATTATAATGCTTATTGCATCTGTTGTAGCTTCTGTAGTAATTCTTGTAACAATAGCTTACATTTCTATAATGTTCAGCAAAACCAATGCTTTACCTTTTTTTAATTAGTTTCACTTGTTTGAATGATCTTTTAATATGTAAATAGGAGATTTTTTTTTGTTAGGAATTGGTGTTGATATATTAGAAATTGAATTGTAAATTTGTTTTTTGTTAATTGAATTGTAATTGTATTGCTAGAATGTATAATTTTTTTATGTAATATGTTTTTTTTATCAATGAGTTCAATAATATGTTTTTTTTTTAAATATTGGTTTTTGTTGGTTAAATAAATGCCAACAAAAGCCTTTTTTTTTTTAAAAAATGAAAAGTTGGCATTTATAGCACAAACGCTAACTAAAGTAAGGCATTTGTTCAAAAAACGCTGACAAAATGGAGTATTTTAGTTGGCATTTGTGCCAGAAGAGCCTACTAAAGGGGTACTTTAGTTGAAATTTGTGTCATGCCAAATGAGGTACCCCTTTAATTAGGGTTCTAAAACAAACGCCAACTAAAGTCCCCCATTATCAGTGCTGAAATAGTTGGTATTTTTTAAATGCCAATAAAAACAAAAAATAAGCATCAACTATTTCCTTTTTTGGTGAAGTGGTTGACATTAAATAACATTTTGTGAACATGTGATAATACTTTGTTATCATTTTTTGTTAACATAGTTTATAGTGTTAGCAATAGAAAGACTTTTGATTATATTTTGAAAATTAAAGAATTAAAAAGAAATAAAATAAAATTAAAGGACCAAAGCAAGAGAGTGTAAAATCAAGGGACTAAAAGTGTTCTTTGCCACAACAAATTCAATGGTGGGGGTATATCGTGGTAATAGCATCAGTGATTGTGTTCAAAATTAGAAGAGATCAATGAAGGTAGGACATCAAGAAGTAATTGTCATTGCAACATTTTTTTACTTCTGGCAACACTTTTCTTTGCAACAAGTGTAAAGTGTTGCTTAAAAGAATGTAGCTATGACATTGAGCCTTCTTTATCCCATTGCTCCTCTCTGATGCCTCTCTTTTGCATGACTTTGAGCCTTCTCTATCCCTATCTACTCCTCTCTTATCCCCAATTTCATGATACCCATTCATTCCTGCCTCTAAGTTATCCCTCCTGTTGAATCAAGTGTTTTGATGATTCCAAACCAACCATGTAGAGCTTGAAAAGAAGATATCAAAGGTATACAAAAGATCTTAGGTGGAGAAATCCAAGAAAAACCAGCATAAGATTAGATATAGGATTTTTTACTGTGTTTAAATTGAGTAAAAGACTTTGAATTTGCAAAAGAATGTTTTAAAAATATGATTCTATGATAATTCATAGAATACTTGAAAAATACCCACTAACAGATGAACTTTGAAGTGTTAAAATTAATTTGTTGCTTTGAAAATTTGAAGTTTGGCTTTTGAAATTCAAATATCGGATTGAAAATAAGTTAGTCAGAAAAGAGATTTCTCTGACAGATGAACTTTGATTGCAGAAATTCAAACTTTGAATTAAGTCAGATAAGAGCGCTCTTTGACAGACGAATTTTGGGTTTTGAAAATTCGAATTTATGGTAAAACACAAATCATGAAAAATGAAAAATTCGTCTGAGGATATTTCAAAGTTCATCTGAAAGTAAAATTTAAAAAGAGTTCTTCTAAGTTACTTCTTTGACTGACGAACTTTGATTTTGGAAATTCAAACTTTGGAAACAAAGCTTGCGAGTCTATTATGATAATCTTTTGGCATACGAATTTTAGTATTCAAAAATTTGAACTTTGAATTAAGTCTGATAAAAGCTCTCTCTAACAGATGAATTTTGACTTTTGAAAATTTGAATTTTGAAAAGATGAACTATTGTGCCTTATATAGTTGCCCACTGACAGACAAATTTTGGGCATCAAAATTTGAACTTCGAAGGCACTATAGCAATATCAAACAACTTTTCACACTTACTAGAAGCACTTTAAACTTGAAAATTCGTATGTTCCAATATAGAAACATTTGTTAAAGATGAAAATTCGAATTTTGCTTTAGAACAGACGAACTTCGAAGTTCAATGTTAAAGTCTTTAGCTTTTGGTCTCTGCAAAATTTATCTGTTGACACACCAAAATTCGAACTTTGAATGTTTGATACATTAAATGTAATTGGTGAACGAATAGTTTTTCAGAGTAACCGTTGAGTAACGTCTCTAATGGCTAGATCTTGTCTCTAACGTATAATTAAGACATAAATCTATAAATAGAACTTCATTTAAAGATGTGGGTAACGATTTTACATTGTATATACAGAAATTCTATTAAATTCTCGAGTCAAAGTCTTATACTCTCACATACTTCATTTTCTGTACTTCAAGTTTCATATACACTCTAAATTAGATAGTTGAATCATTGTAATCAATCTTATCTTCGTCTGGAAGAAAAATTTTCTTGTGAGGGGATATCACAAGGGATTTGGGAAGTACTTAACTAGAGTGCAAAGAGTGAGATTGTAAGCTCTTGGAACAGACCATCAAGTTATACTGAGGCAATTACAAAAAGCCCACTAAATTCTTGCAAGATAGTAAAAAAATCTTAAGTGGTAGCTTAAGGACTGGATGTATGTCGAGATAAAAAGATCAAACCAGGATAAACATTTGTGTCTTCTCTTCCCTTATACTGTTTTTACTTTACTATTATCTTATACTCTGTTTTTACTATCATTTTTGCTTTTATCACTCTCTTGACTTTTGCAACAAATTTTAATCTTCCCAATTCACCCCCCTCTTAGGAAGCCAGCATATCTAACACCTCCCTCTCATTTCACATTTCCTTTTCCAAACCTAGCCTTTTCCTCCAAGGTCATGTTATTTGTTCATCATGCAAAGTAGTCCAGCATCCATGGTGCTTGGTCGTTTGAGTGTGCAAAATGGTCCAGCAATTCCTGGTGCTTCTGCTACCACCATAGGAAGTCCATCCACCACTATTTGAGGTTCTTATGGTCATGGCTTGCTTCTTATTGAATTTCATACTTGCCTTAGCAAAGAGGAGAATGGCCATTCACTCCATCGCTCTTTCTATTGAAGTTCGAGTGTTGTTTATGGGTGAAAAGATGAAAGGTTTATGAGGCTGCCATTCACTCCGTTGTTACTTCCTTTGGTTCGTTTGAAATATTTTCCCCTTGTTTTCTAATCTCGGAATTGACTGTTCTCATTGAAAAAATTATTAGGGTTACAGTGAATTTAGATTAGATAAATATCAATTAAGCCTCTTAATTTCATTTCCTCCTTTGATTTAGGGTTCACTAGATTCAACAGTTTGGCTTCTCTCCATCAATCTCCTTCCTTCTTGAGCTTCAACAATTCTTTCATGTAGCATATTTGAAAAATGTAACTAACCTTACTCTTTTGTCATATAATTACTGCCACAACTCATAAGCATATTTGGAAGGATAAAGATGAACTATTAAACTTCAAGTAATCTTGAAGATGCTTCAAGATTTAGGTTCACTCATGGAACATTATTTGTGAAAGTTCATGACAGTTTTTGGATATCATTTTTCTACTTTGTAAGGTCCATTTGAATGATATTCTCATTTTTCAAATGCATTTTATTTTCTAAGGTAGATTAACCCAAGTTCCCCTGCTCAATAACTTCATTTTCTCATGGTCTTTCTCATACTTTGTAACAGTCACATACCCCATAAAATGTTACCTATAATGTACTCATGTATTCTGTGTAAGTTTAGTAATAGTCACATAACTTGTAAAATATTAGTCCTTTGTTTAAAGAAATGACCTTCACCTATCAATATATTTTGTTTCTGTGTATGTAGATGAGGTGAGGTAAATTAGTTTATTCTCACTCAAACACCCATTGGTGTCTGATTTTGCAAGACAAGAATCTTTTCCAAATTATTTATGTTGGAATTCCAAAGCCAACTTTGAGTTCATGTGTGGTCATTTTATATTATGTTATCACTCAGTTATGCTCCATATATGATGTATCTTCTAGGCTCACATAGACCCTGGAAATATTGTTTACCATGATTCTAGATCATATTTATATTCATTTAACTATTTTAATATTTTCCCCAAGCCATACATCCATGAGTTTCCAAAATTTTGCCATATGTTGGACCAATTTAAAGTAAAGTATGATTGGTTAAAGTCATTAATAGATCTAATTAAGTATTGCTTTTTGATGCATCCATTTTGTTCTTATTGGCCTCAAGAGCTAGTTGATGAATGGTGGCTGGGTCATTAGATCTGGTAACAATGTTACTTAAGGCAAGTATACTTGCTTTGACGCATAATTTCTTGATTTTTGTCAATTTATTAGCTTTAACCTATGGGTAGTGTGCTATATCCCAGGATTTGCTAATTTATGGTTTCCAAAACCATTTTGTAGAATACCCCTGCTGATGTAGTGAAAGCAATATATGATGTTTGTTTTGATGTCACTATCAGAATAGTCCTTTGAAACAATTATCACAGTGAAATTCAGGTCATTTGTGCCTTTTGCATATGCATTTGAGTATAACTAAGTGGACTTAAGTTGTAGTTCTAGTTATGAGATAAAGTTTATGTTAATAGAAGGTTTACTTTGGTGATGTAAATAATCAAAATGAGAGAATGCATTATCTTCCTAGCCATTTTCATATAGATTCTCATTGTATTTGCAAGTGTGGTTCTCTCTCTCTCTCTCTCCACTGCTTGTGGATTTAAAAATCCAAGCTTTTCAGCAAGAATGTTGTAGTGTTTTCTTAATTATCATGATTCATTTTGAGTCTAATTCTTTAAGTTATAAAAAGAGAGCATTAACTGCACTAGATTTATCTAATATAATTTGTTGAACACAACAAACTTTCAGCAAGATTGGAATATAGTTTTTTTATTTCATTTTTTAAACATATAATCTAAAGTGTTATATTGATTTGATTTGAACTAGTGGTCTAGTTTCATTTGGCAGGATTTTGCTAACATCCACTTCAGAAATATATGAAGATCTTCTTGTACATCCACGACCAAAAAGTTATTGGGGGCAAACTTAAAGTTTATAAATACTTGTTTTGGGTGTATTTTTTTGTTGTAGTCAAACTTGGGCATAATGACATTTCATCAAACCAAGTTTCTTTTATTGGAAACTCAATCTATGTATTTGTTCACTACAATTATAGAACATATTGTTATATGTTATAGTTGATCAATTTAATATATAATTTATTAATGATCTCTTTGTTAGTTATGTGTATGTATCTATAATGAAATGAAAATTGAAAGAGGTAGGATAGGTGCTTGATGAGGTATGTCAATTCCTCATCAACGGTAGAAGTCATTTCTAATCTAAACATATATAGGTCATATACTCTAAGTCACTTACAATGTGTTTACAGAAAGTAGAATTGAGGAACAACCATATAATCTCCTGTATACATGGTTCTGCGTTAGAAGCCATGTTGGTATATCAAATCCTTTTGTATTATGCATTTTGGCCTTTATTACCAAATCTAAAATGTATTTTCTTTGGGATAGCCCCATTTTTCTAGTTGTTTTACATATATGCCTAGAACGTAATTTGGCTTATTTATGTCGTTTACAAAATCAGAAAATTGAGCATTATGCTATAAATAAAAAAAGATTTTACTGAAATACTACAAAGTTTAATCATTATACCAAACCACTACAGATGAAATAGGATTATGCCAACATGTTTTACATCAATCATGTTTTGTTTCTTTCAATGCAATCACCATTTGCATTGAAATTGTTTCTGTCACGTGTTGGTCGTTTATGAGATTATTGTAAGAATTGAAATAATAATTATAGTAATAATTAGAATAATTAGGTGATGATTAATAATTGAGTAATAGATATAATTATTAAGTAATGAACTAATGATTGCAAATAGATAACTAACCCATTTTCATAATTATTGAATAATGATAGGCAGAGATGATGATTAAGTAATGATTAACAAATAAGGTTTAGTAAAAAAATAACAATATTATTAGAAATTAGAAAAATTGTAACTAAATACTAAAAATAATGTGAAGAAAATTTTTTATTAATTATTAATCAACTTTATTAATTAATAATAAACTAATAAATGATAATTAATAAAAATAATTGAGATTATAATAATTAAAAAATAATTATTAAGCATAAAGTATTTTAATAAATTAAATAAAAATACTAATAATTAATTAATTAAGAATTGTAAATAATAAAAAGATTAATTTTAAAACATAAACTATTTTAATAAATTAATTAGTAATTATTAAATTTTAATTAATCAAACCAAATTTTTAAAACAATTAAAGATAACAAAGTTTCTTTCATAGGAAAAAATTGTTTACCTTAGGCATAATAATTTCCTATGCCACATCTTGGTCTCCTTCATATATGTGGTCAAGATTCAATTGACTTGGTAATAGTTGCAGCCGATGGGACATTTAAATCAAATATAGGAGACTTAATATACTACAAAAGAAATGGATTTAGTAACTGTTATTTTCTTCTTTTGTTGCGATTATAACTACTACAATAGGCAGGAGCAGCTATTAAAGGAACCTCCACCATTATGAGTGACATGACCCACATTTCAGCAGTTACAAATAAATGTTGCCAAATTCAATCAAATCACCTCTAAGTTAGCCATAGTTATGAAATCTACTACAAAACACTTACTGCTATAAGAACTATATTGACAATGTGGATAAATGTTACACCAACGGCTAGTAATATTTGGTAGCAGTTGAATAGCTATTGTGGCGACTACTACAGAATTGGGGTTTAGAACGCACTTTCTGGAACGTTTATTGAAAAACGTGATAAAAAAGGATAACGGGAACGTGTTACGAAACGTGCCAGAATGTTGATCTTCGGGAACGTTTTATCAAAAACAGCGTTCCCAAAAGCTGACCATGGGTGCTTCGTTCCGTGGACGACATTCAGGAGCGTTTAATTGAGTAAACGTTCCCGAAAAATCACCTGATTCAGTCACCTTACTTAAAATTAAACGTTCCTGTTTTTTTTTTTAAATTTAACTTAAACATTAAGCAAAGGAGTCGAATCTAGGTCACAGCTCTCCCTTCCCATCGACTCTTCTGCTCGCGGCTCTTTCCCTTCCCCCTTTGCAACTCTCCGTCGGCATCTCTGTCGGCAATTACTCCATCAAAGATTCGGTACCAGCTTTTTCTACTCAACGCGAGTTCGGCTTCCAACACAATTTTATCCCCATCCCCCTCTTTTCACCCTCCTTTACTGGTGCAACTTCACTAGACTCCATGCCCAATGACTCCAGTCCCTTCCCACCATCGGCGAACCCCCAGCTGAGGTCATTCCCGTCTTTGCAGCGAAACAAGGCTCTCTTGCTTTTTACCTCTGTACGCCTCCATCTTCGAGAATTAATTTGGTAGCAGCCACAACTCTTTTCCTCCTTGGTGAGTTTGATTTCTCCTCTACTTCTTCTAATATTCTGGAAATAGGAAATAGAAAGCCTGTTCTCCCTCTGATGCCTACCATTTGCTTGATTTTTACAATTCTCTATTTTCAATTCTTGTTTACTCTTGTTTTTTTTCACTCAAAATCCTCTATTGATCCATGTGAATCTGTATTAAATTGATTACTATGTCATCAGAATTGAAAACGGATGGCTTAAGGTCTTCAGAATTGTATATTTTACTATTATATAATAAAGAGGAAATGTGATGTATATGGAAGCATAGCAAAATTATAATTTGTAACAAAGGGATCCATGCATTTTGAAAAGCTATTGAGAATAAAAGTGTTTGCTTGAATAATGGGATAATAGATAAGTGTTGAAGGAAGCATGTGGTGTCACTTTCTAGTTTCTACCTTCCCTGAATATTTAAGCGTGATTCATAGTGTTTTGGCATCGTGTTCAATCTCTCCTATTGCCTTATCTATGATATGTATTCAAGAAATTATCTCTACTTTTTTTTTTTTAGAAAGCAACATTCTGTTGTCTTTTATCAGTTAGAAGATACATACCTAGTTGAGTTTTTGAAATTTCTGCCAATGAAAGCAAGCCATTGAATTATCCTCATGTCCATATATCATCATTCTTTAATATTTTCTTAGTTCAAATGAGATAGAATATATTAAAATTGATCTTAAATGTATTCACAAGATTTATCCATATCTTTTTCTATTTACTTTGCCTCTTAATCTTATCACTAGTTTTGCAGCAATGGGTAGATGGAACTTTGAAATCTCATACGCACAAATATGATGAAGCTTTTGCTTTTGATCACCAAAAAAAGTTTAAGGAACTAAGAGGGAAATGCTGTGAATGGAGAACCTAGGATATGAGCTTTGGAATGCCTACAAGTATTTTTTATTTCGGTAGGTTTAAAGCAAAAGGCTGTACCTTTTGAAATGAAATAAGTCAATCATTTATTTTGTACCTTTTGAAATGTATGACATTTCTGAACGAATGAAACTGAATTTTTACTTGCTGGCCCTACTAAATAAACTGAAATTGGTTTTTCTTAATTTGCTTTGAGTTTGCTGTAAGTTTACTATAATTTTCTGTGAGTTTGCTGGACCTCCAATGTGTATGAAGTATACTTTCTTCTTTATCACCTTTTGAATACACCGATGACTTTTTACAACTACAAAGAATTTGGATTCTTATGGAGTCTAACTAATAAATTCTTTAGTAATGTTAATGTATTTGGGGTATAGCTATAACTGAAACTAGCCCAACAACCTTGGCTTGAAGTTGTAAGTCCAAATAATCCAATTCTCATACAATTCTCTTGATTGCACTTTCGTTTGTGTGTGTGCGTGTGTTTTGTTTTTTTTTTTTTGGTGTGCAAATATTTTTCTCATTTTTGGTTAAACACTTAAAGTTACCCAGTAATGATGATGATAACAAATGGATACTGTAATATTGGCCCCTCGTGAGCTGGTACCAATTACATGTCACTAGTGCTGTGTCTACAGAAAAAGTGACTCCACTTGTGTGGGACTTGTGACTTACGATAGAGCACCCATAATATATATATATATATATATATAGAACTACTCTTATTTAAGTTCAGTAATACCCAAATTTGATTCAATAGTATTGTATATAATATAATTCTAAAAAAAATAATAAGGGACTCTACGGAGGTTGTGAGGAATTTTGTGGACACTTTTCTGATTATTCTTTTGGCTGTTGTCTTCTTGTTCTATTGTTAGTGTTTAATTTTCTAGTCTTAGTTTAGTGTTGATTAAAGCTCTGTACTTCCCTAATTTTCATGAGTTGAGTTATTTTCTTTGGGGGATTGAAAACTACCCTTTACTCACAATAAATATTAATCTTTTCTGGGATACAAAAGGTAAAGAATGTATCCATCTCAACTAAAAATATTATAATTGACCCCCTCAACTACTTGCTTAAGGAATGAAAGCCCCTAATACTCATGTTAACATGAGTTATTAGTTGAATTGATAATATATTTGGGGATATTCGATATCCTAGCTGTTATTTGTGTCTTGTGTATTTTTTTAGGGCAACCATTACAAAATTGTTTTGGGTCTTAACGATTAGAAATTATTATATCGTTACTTCCTTAACCTAGTACTATTTTAATTAGGAGTACATGGACAACCGATTATCTGTTAGATGTTAGCAGAGAAGGTAGATACATTAACAAAAGCCATGGAAGTTAAGGCCAAGCAGATGGGTAGAGAAGTAGTTGCCATGGAGAAGGAGGTAGCAGCTATGCATGTGGAGGAAGAACAAGAGAATAGCAAAGTGGTTTGGTAATGCAAAGGGCCTTGTAAATATGCATAGCATAAGTGATGTGTGGAAGGTACTCATTTAGAACCTTCTCTTGTCTGATTCATGCTTGAAGTTTTAGTTACGCTAATTTTTTTAATAGAATTTTGTATCTTGGTGTTTTAGCTATTCATCTTCTCACCATTATATTTGCATGTTCTTTATATTTTAGTGTGGTTTAACTATACTTAATATAGTATTAATTGCTTGAAAATTAAATTGAGTGCTCGTATAAATGCACTGATTCACATATATGACTGAATTTTGGGTTTGAATCTTTTTATCACTGTTATGTTGATTCTCTCCTTTAACAACCCCCATCTATTGTCTTGTGTTTTTGTATCACTGTTATATTTCTTTTTGCAATCTAGGAATATGTCCTTAAGCTCTTTCATATTATGTGGGTTTTTAAATTTCACCAAATTCATTTAACTACATTTTATTATACGTGATGTTTCATTTTGTAGCACTTCTCATATTCTTATTGTGTTCCCTACTCTAAAGAAGATATATATGAAATCATAGAAGAGATGACAAAATGTTTTAAAAGAATGTAATTTATATATTATTTATCATATTGAAATATTATTTAGAGAAAATTTGTAGTGCCAAAATATGTTTTTGTTATAAGTGATATGGAAGTTGATATTGATTGATTAATATTAATGGATTAGAATCTTTTAGCTAAAGTGTGTTTGTATAAAATGGTTGGATTTAGGAATTGTTGACATGGTTGGATTATTTGGTTTCTACATTGTGGGATTGCTGGAATGATTGAGAAAGGACAGAAAGCAGAAAAATACGGAAATTCAAAAAAACGAGCTTTAGGAACGTTTATACAATAAACGTTCATGAAGAATATATTTCGGAACGATTTTCACTAGGAAACGTTCTCCAATACCATTGTGTGGGGAACGCCTCTGGCCAAAAATCGTCCCGCAAGACTGGTTTTCATGAACGCTTTGTAGTAGGAATCATTCCTGAAGACTAGTTTTTGGGCACGATTCTAACCAAAAATTAAATGTTCCCAAATCTTTTGAGAACAGTCACATATAGAACGCGTCAAAAGCGTTCCAGAAGTTAAAAAAAAACGTTCCAAAACCTCATTTCTGTAGTAGTGCGATTAATGTAACCACTTCCAAATTTTAAAATGAAATTCAATTTTTCCCAATTAAAATTAGGCGACATCTTTGTAATAGTTTATCAACCACCACTATAGTTAAGTTTAAATTTATGCGTCAATTTTTGGCGAGATTATGGTAGGAGTTGTTGACAGCTACTAAATTGTCAGATTTTCAAAAAAAAAATTAACTTATTCAAAATTTAATTTATCAATAAAAAATGAAAATATTAAATTTAATTTATTCAAAATTTATTTAATCATTTAAAGTAAATTAAAATTGTTAAAAATTATTTACTATTAAAAAAAAATTGTATATAAACATTAATAAAAAATAAATTAAGCGTAAATAAAAAATATTTTTTCAAAATGTAATAATAAATTTAAACTTAATTAATATAATTGATATTATTACATTGATATTTTCAAAATAAAAATTACACCTAGAAATCTACAAAATGATGTCCACTTCATGCTTTTCCCATAAGTTAACTCATCTTCAATTTTTTTGTTTATAGCATTCGTACGACCAGAAGAGAAGAGAATGAGAAAAAGTATAAGCCCGCACAACACAAAATGACTAGTAGAAATGAATATATAGAGAGTTCAGAAAAAATAATAATAATCATTACAATAGTACTTACACATTACTGCTAAAATTTTAAGCATAATGGTGGCTAATTAATACAATGATTAAAAACTACTGCTAAATGAGACTATTATGGCAGTTCTAGGTTAATCACTGCTATAACCACTACCAATTTGTTAGATTAATTAATTTATTAACACATATTATTCTAATTGAATTTATTTTTAGTTAAGTTTGCATAAAACACATTTACACAAATGCAAATTTTCTAAATTGACTAAATTAAAAAAAAAATTGACAAATTCTAAATTAAAATAAATTGATTATCAAATGTGTAAAACAAAATATCCATAAAAAATCCATAAAATACTCATATATCCTCATGAAATAAGAATAAAATATAATCCAAGTTCTAGAAATATCCTACTGCTACTCGAACTGGTTAAGTGGCTTACACTAATCTAAATCTTGATGCTCTAAGCTAGAATAAGATTGATCATAAGGACCTGTTGTATGACCACTGGTAGACAGCTAAAAGAAGGTATGATGATTTGGATATGTGGAGGGACACAACCAAGGAAGAGATAGCCAACTAACTACAAGACAACCATAATAATAGCCTACGATGCAACAATTGAAGCGGCTTGAGAAGCAACTTACTGAATCAGCTGAGGCACCTGTGACTACAACTCCTCATATTAATGCTACACAGAGCCCAGCATTTGATACAACTTGCATAAGGGCTTGCCAGCAATGCAGATGCTAAGGATTATGTAGTGAAGGAAGTCTGACTGCGCATATGCCTGAAGCTACCAAAGGTCTGGGTAGGTGTGATGCCTTGACCTAACCCTCAAATCCTCCTTGGATGCTCTAACACTCCAAAAGTTGCCTGCAAGAATTGTACTTCCTTGTCCATCACCTCAGAAACTGATCCCTAGACTCCATAATCTCCAGAATGCACGCACTAATATTTTTCTGTTGAAATCACAATGATTTATTAAATAAGGATTTAAAAAAGTAATATAAATTATAAATTCAATTAAAAGTAATATAAATTAATGTACTTACAATAACGATCTGCCTGTGCATGCCTACTAACCGCACTAGCATCCTTATATGTGTGTGTCTGAATCCACAAATCTTCTAACAAAGCTTTGCCATGCTATTGCATCTCTTGCAGATATAAACTATAGCATATATCAAACAAATCATTGCTACAATAATATACTTAATGTATAACAATGTAAATAATAAATACTAACCTCAATAAGTCCAAAATAATATCGTGTGAACTTGCCCTCCAAATCCTAAAAAAAAAAAACTATTACAAAGAAAATTGTTAATTACAATATATATTAATAAATTATTACTAATTTATAGGGGTTAACAAAGAGTAGGGTTGGATCGAGCTAACTCGATATATGAGACCAAGTTGACTACAATCCTTAAAAATTATTTAAAAATAAAATAATAAATTAATTTTATTGATTCACAATATTATAAGTACATTTATCCAAAATATATTTTCTTGAAAAATAAGATTAGGATTAAGAATAAGATTTTCTAAAATTGTAAGCACTCAATAATCATATATTATTTTTTCATAATATTAAGAAATCAATTTAAAATTTTAAATAAAATTAAGAAAATCTTAAAAATAATTATGATAATGATAAATTCAATTTATTATATATAATGTATAAGAAAAATAATAATATAAAATTAATTAATATTTATAAAAACAAAATTATATATATCGAGACTAGGTGAGATTGAGTTTGATCTCAACCCGGTGCCCTACTCGGATTAGTCTCTAGCCTAACCTATTATGTCAAGTAAGATTGAATCTACTAGGCTATCGGGTTGGTTGAATATCCTACTAATTTACTCCAAAAAAATTCTTACTAAGAAAAAACTAACAAAATATATATTAATTTCATAACAAAAATATTTAAATTATATCATAAATAAAAAATAAAATATTAATCAATTTAATTCAATGTAAATAAATATTAAATTAAAAATAAAAATAATTCCATTTAAATAAACAAAAAAATTACTCAATGGAAACAAATTATATAAATATATGCAAAGAAATTAAAGAAATACTAACATATGAAATTAAAAATTAAAAATTACTACCTGAACCAACATTTTCCTCTAAAAATACCCTGTGAAATCTCTTGACAGTTGTCGAATGAAGGTAAAGCGCAGAGAGAGAGAGAGAGAGAAGCGATATTGAAAGAAAGGAAAGGAAAGGAAAGTGAGAGCATGAGAAGAGACATGTGTTCGCTGTCATTTATAGGCAAAATTTAGCAAAAGTTATGAGTTTAACTATTGTTATCTGCACTGCCCCAATAGTAGCAATTATAAACCATAGCCCTAACTGATATTGAAGTACACAATAGCAATGAATAATTAATAACCACCACCAAAAGCATGACTAAGTGCAATGGTCAAATTTCTCAATTCAACATTAGTGGCAGTAGACCAGTTATCGCTATAAGTACTGTTGTTAAGAGTGACTTTAAATTTTTCACATCAATTTTAGCTGCGATAAGATCAAACTGGCACTAAATAGTTGTGGTTATATGTGCTTCAACAATGGTTATGTCATGCCGACACTATATAGTAGTGGTTACATGCATTGTGGCAAGGTTTTTGATTAACCGCCATAATATTGTAGTGGTTGTGATTTAACTACTACCATTGCTAACTTAGTGGTAGTTTTTCTTAACTACGACTAAAAACCCACCATAAAAACCTATATTTTTTGTAGTAATAGGAGGAATCAAGTACTAGGGAGTCATAAATGTTTCATTTGATGGCCCACCAAGTTCGAATGAGTAATTGTTATACTCACGCTCAAGAAGTTGAATTCTTCAATAAAGACATGAATGACCTGAATTGATTTAGATTGGGTGAATTGAATTGGAATAAGGATGATAGTGGCATGTAATGATATTGACTAAAAATATCTAAAGAAGAAATAGATTCTCGATTTTCTTCCTGTACATCTTCCACATACCTTGATTTTGTTCCTTTTCTTCTTTAGCTGCAACTAGTAGTTTAGTTGACAAATAGTCACCATATCGCTTACTTGGTCTACCTTGAGCAATCACTAGATGTGGTAGCTCAATTGTAGGTAGAGTAGGTTGAGAGATCATGTGGTAGCTCAATCACTAGTTGACAAATAGTATTGTTATTTTAATGTCATTCTAATGGTACATTGACACCATATAACCCTTTTTTAATATTCCTTGGTTAGCATTTGCAAACGATTCGGAATACTTTGCTTAATCAATTCATCAGCTACATCAACCTGAAATCAATAATAAGATATTATCAGGTAATGACACTATCCATATAAAATAAAATAAAGACAATGATGTTGGATACTTATTGTAGGGCTAATTGTAGCACTCGTTGGGTGGATCCACCATTTAGTATGTGATCCAATACCATGCATTTACTCAGATGTGAGATTTAATGCCTCATGTGTTATAGGTGACTCAACAATAGCATTACATCATCCAAACCATACTTCAATAAAGTTCATGTGCTTTCAAATCAAATCTTCTTATGCTCTTCCTCTTAGTTAGATTGTGTAGTGATTCCCCAGATAAACTGGGGCGATAAGAATTGGTTATTGAAAACCAAATTGCCCAAGCACAAGATGACACCATTCAATTATATGGAAGCATATATGGGAATTGAAGCTCATCAAATTTGTGGTGATGCTAAGCAATATCTCAGAATTAATTGTCACACTATTGGAGATTTATAAGGCTATTAAATTTTATCTTCCTCCTCTATTGCATTAAGCAACTTCCTATAATTTTGTAACACCTACTCATTCGAATAGGGTGGTTGTCCTGCATTTTTTCATCAAGGCATTTGCTAAAATTTGTATAATTAATAAGGTAAAATTAGATAGTTGGAATATAAATTAAGCATATCTAAATCCCAGGAGTGGTATGAAAGGATAGATATTTGTAGGCGGATTTTTTGGTGGAAGTTGTTGTGGTGCTAAAATAGGGAAACGATCACATGCCCAAAGGTGGAGTAATGTCATACATCTACCTATCCCCTGCTTTCTATGGTTTGTGGCATTCATAATTCTTTGAATAAGTGCTCTAATATTGTAGATCCCCAAGAATATTAGCCAGCCCTTGAGAGATCCCAGAGCAATGGAAGATACATTAAATAAATCTTATGACTTGACCTATTCGACATTAGAAATCCACTAATCAAGCTGAGTATGTATGATTGAGTGAATCATTGTATTTGTTCTTCATTTGCATCATCATCGAGGATGAGAAAGTGTTTTGCCAGCCAAGTAATGGGTATCCTCTATCCATACATACACTCTACAAGTGGTATGATCCCAAGTCCCAAATGACATAATTTGTCTAAGCTAAATATGTTTTACTAGTCACACATAGTCCTTCACAAGGAAGACCCAAATAAATTGCCATATCTTCTAGAGTTATTATGCATTTTCTACGACTTGTATGAAAAGTACGGGTCTGAAGATGACACATCTCAATAAGTGCTGAAATTAAAGTCCGATTATACTTAAATTGGCCTATTCTAGTAACACTGTAAAAACTCTCTTGTCTAAGATAAGGCACAATTTGGATTGGTGGCTCAGTTAGTTGATCCTTATGCATGACTTATCGAGTTTGAAGGATCCAGTTGACCTGAAAAAAAATGGAAACATAATATCTAATATAGCATAACAATAAACATCTATATATGTGTGGAAAAATTACTTACATTGTGAGTGCACATAGTCTTTGAAATATGCCATGATTGTAAATATAATAGTGAATCATCCTTTGAATCTAGGTTGATGACGTGATATGGTTATGCTATTTGAGGATCATCTCTGCAATATATGGAGTTTAAAAAAAGTACAATCCAACATAATCATTGTAAAAAGCTCACGCAAATTATTACAATGGCAATATTTCAAAAATGTCAAATAAATATATTTAAAAATCTTAAATACATAAGGAAGCATACAAATTAAGGACTAAAGCCTTGTCTCTATGTACAAGTGGAAATATTATGACTTATTTGCCTACATAACCTATACTTATTAGGTTGATTGGTCATAGTCCAACCCATCTCATTACATATACGAGTTAAATGAAGATGACCTTTTTCCTTAATCATTGCTAGGTCAAGGATCAAATTCGGAATATCAGTTTCTAGCCAATTAAACTCATCTCCTATCAAGTGGAACTCATTACTATAAACAACAGTTTCTAACCTAAATATTAGATCTACAAATTGCAAATGGTCAAATTGTATGCTAGCACATGCTACAATTACATGAATGCATGAATATTTTTCTATGTGAAATTCTCTACAATCACATGTTTTTTCATTCAAGTTAACCTTGTAATCACAATCAAATTGATGAAATTGAACATGGTATGGTTCAACAACCTCAAATGATGCTACTCTTTTTAATACTGCAAGAATTCAGTGGGCTTCTTGCAAATGCCACAGTACAAAGTTTATGCTCTGTTTTCTAGAGCTCACTCAATCACTCTCTACACTTTCATAAAGTGCTTCCCAATCCCTTGTGATATTCCCTCACAAGAAAATCTATCTTCCAGATGAAGATTAGATTGTTTATAAAGATTAAACTCTCTTGAATAGAGTGAATATAAATGTTGAAGTACAAGTATTGAAGTGAGAGGGTAAAAGTCTTTGAGTAGAAGATTTGGCAGAGTTTCAGTATATACAAAGTTTGATTCCTCACCCACAACTTCAAATGATGTTGTATTTATAGATTATAGGTCCTAACTATTCGTTAGAGACAAAATCTATCCGTTGGAGAAGTTATCCAACGATTACTCTGAAAAACTACTCATTTACCAACTGCATTTAATGCTTCTGACATACTGAAATTTGAATTTCGGTTGGTCAATCGACGAATTTCATAGGAATCGAATGTTAAAGCTTCCAACATTGAAATACCAAAGTTTGTCTATTCATGGAGCAAAATTCGAATTTTGAAACTTAGAAAATGTTTCCATGTTGTGACATACGAATTTTCAAGTGGAAAGTTTTTCTGTTAAGTGTGAATAATATTTTCAATTTGCTACAGTGCCTTCGAAATTTGAATTTTGGAACCCCAAAATTCGTCTGTTCCCAGCAGGCTCAAAAAGTACAGTAGTTCATTTACTTCGAAATTCAAATTTTCAAAAAGTGAAGTTCGTCTGTCAGAGAGACCTCTTTTCAGACTTAAACATTCAAATTTATAAACACTGTCATTCGTATGTCAACATATCATTGTAATAGACTCACAACCTTAGCTTTTGAAATTCAAATTTGCATGTTCAAAGTTCGTTTGTCAGTGAGCAATTTTGAAACTCAATATAATCTTGATTTCAGATGAACTTTGACATTATTTCAGACGGATTTCTTTAGTTTTCATAAGTTGTATTTTGTCTTAAATTCGAATTTTTAGAACCCAAAGTTTGTCTATTGCCAAAAGCTTCTTTCAGATACTTATGAAAATTCAAATTTTGGAAAATCAAAGTTCATCTGTCAGAGAAGCATCTCTTCAGACTTATTCAGTTTTAACTCAAAATTCGAATTTCTAAAGCCAAAGTTCGAATTTCCAACATGACAATTCAATATAAACCTTTCAAACTTCGTCTGTTGGTGGGTATTTTTCAAATATTTCATGATTTAATATAAAATCAAGGTTTTAAAATATCTTTTCACCAAATCAAAGTATTTTACCCATATTTAAGCATAACTAATCATCCTACAACAATTCTTACACAGATTTCTCCAGAATTTCTTCACTTGAGCCTTTTGGGCACCTTTGACATCTTTATTCCAAGCTCTTGAATGTTGGTTTGGAATCATTAAAACTCTTAATTCAACAATCCTTAAGATTTTGGATCATGGAGAATCCATTTTTGACATCAAAATAATGAAATTCCTACTCTAAGATGGCCTAATATGCTGACCGAAAATCTACCATGAAGGGGAAAATATTGGTTTTTCATAACACTTGTCTCAAACATACCTAAGCTTACTTTTCTTACATTTTCTTACACTTTCCCATCATTTTTGTGCAAGAAAATCACTTTCTCTCTCATCCTAAACCTTGGATGAAATCTGGACCTAGAGAAGAAAAGAAGAAAACTTTGCTAAACTAACACAAACTTGAACCGAAAGCTTCAAGGATTCAAGGGAAAAGCTTACCTTACGTTGGTTTCCAATTTTATCTTCCTTCTTCTTCTTCTTTCCTACCTCTCCTTTCTTCTTTTCTTAGGAGAATTTTCAGCTGCTTCTCTCTCCTTTGTGCAGCTGTCTGGATGCTCATATGAGAGGAGAGAGATAAGGCAAGGAGCTTAATTCACTTAATTGCATGATTTGGTTAGCTTTAACCTTAGTTAAGCAAACTTCTTCATTAAGTTTTGGAATTAATATTAAATATTCAATTGCAGCACATCGGCTGCTAACTTGCACATCCAAGAGAGAGAAATGTGTCCAAATACCGCTTAATTTTTCTTAGTCCAGATATATCTTGAACCGGGTAATTTTTAGTAGTACCGATAAAAGTGCTTTTTATAGTAAATTAGCATTTTTGTGCTATAGGATTATTTCATATTTATATTTATATTTTCCTTAATTATCTTGTCCCAAATGATATCTGTGTATGGCCCATATCCTGTCCCGATTTCTTTTCAATTGTCCGTGGGGCCCACAATTTACTTTATCGGTCTACTATTACTTTTGGACACTCAGCATTGATTATTTCTTTATTCTTGAACATTAACTCTAGGTGCCATACACCATTGGACTTCTCTCTTTAAGGGATTCGTTTTGACAGTAATTTTATATATTTACAAAATTACCCCTGACCCAGGGCTAATTGTAATTTATGAGACTTTTGGGTCATTAGTTGTAATTTTCCCCAAGGACTTTTACAATTTGACTCCACGTGAATTTATTGACTTTAGGGATATGGATGTCATTTTGATAATTCTGTAAAGGCAAAAATATAATTTTCTCATTTCTCATTTTACCGACCCCACATAGTGGGATAAGGCTATTGTTATTGTTGTGTTCCATCCAACCAAGAAAAGTGATCTCTTTGCCCTTTTTTACTCAAAATGATGTTTGTCCCTTTTTGTAAATTTTCTATGCATCTCTAGATATTTTAACTTTATTGGGATGTTACAATAAGCATTGCATAATTTTATGAAAACATACGTAAATACCATGTCTAACAAAAATTCGACAACATAACGGCTTAGAAAAAGAATATCCCGAGCTTTAGCCCTCATCATAAAATAGCCACCAATCATGAAAAATAATTATAATAACAACATGGAACATTTTATAACATATAAACATTCATAAATATCAATTATACAATAACATAAAACATAACAATGTGCTACATTGAAACTTTAACCCTTGACTTCCTTTTGGTTTTTACTCTTGTTTTTCTTTACTTCTGAAGCTTGTTGTGAGCCTATATACATTATCAAACTTTGTTTAACAACTTGATATCTTCATTTCAGTTCTAAATGCATAATGGACCCTAAACTTTGACATTATGCAAACGAAGTTCAATCTTTAATCTTTTAACCTTTCTTGACTATTTGGCTTGTTGAAAACTTGTTGAAAGCATTAATTTCTTAAGAATCCAACCCTAAGGTCAAGATCCTTATTTGACAAGACATACCCCATGATGAAAAAAACTCAATCTTTAGTCATGAAAATGAAAGCATGCACTTTAGACATTATGTGACCCCTTAAACTCATCCTTACTATTAGCTAAATGAAACATACACCCTTGCTTCCATTTTCATGCTTGGCCATGGGCTAGGGCTTTGGTAGAGGGAAGAAAAATGCTCTAAACCCTAACTCAACCCATGCTAAACAAGAGGGAAAGAAATACTAGAAAGATTGAAAAGAAAGGCTTACCTTTGAGACCTTGAACATGCCTTCCTCCTCTTTATCCTTCCTTTCCTTCTTTTTCTTTTCCTCTTCCTTTTCTCTTTATGCCAACATTATCTCCCCCACACCATCTAGGTGTTTGCAAATGAGCAAGGAAAATGGGAGGGGTCTTGGGGTATTTATAGTAAAAGTGGATGTACCTTGGCCCTTGGATTTAAATGTGATCCAGTGGCTTGAATCCTCTTTATTTTCTGTAACTTTACTATTTTGCCCATAGATATTTTAGGCAATGTGAGAGTGTGGAAGGGCATTATTGTCCAACTTTTCCTTCCAATTTCAATTTTCAAGATAAAAAGAGGGAAAATGTACTTTTTAACTTTTACAAATCAATTTGGCTCTGATTTGAGTACTTTTAATCTGAGTTTTCTATTATACTCTGTAACTTTTCTACTTACTTTATCTGCGAGACCCATTGCCTTTTACTCTTTATTATTTCATGTGGGATCCACATGTTTTGCTTATTTTCACTATTTATTTGCCCCAACATTTACAATTTACATAGGACCCACATTTTACTAGACTTATACTTTTTTCTCTAGAAGCTCACCTTGTTAGATAAGCTGGCTTCCCAAGAGGGGGAGTGAATTGGGAAGATTAAAACTTTTTCTGCAAAACGTCAAGAAGGATAGTGAAGGAAGCAAAGTATGATGGTAAAACAACGTATGAATAAATAAACAATGAATATAGTAGTAGGGAAGAGAAAAACTCATATGTTTATCCTGGTTCGGTCTCTCAACTTGACCTACATCCAATCCCCAAGTCACTACTTGAGATTTTCCACTATTCTGCAAGAATTCAGTGGGCTTCTTGCAAATGCCTCAATACAAAGTTGATGCTCTGTTTCTAGAGCTCACACTTTCACTCTTTGCACTCTCACTTAGTGCTTCCCCAATCCCTTGTGATATCCCCTCACAAGTAAATCTTTCTTCCAGATGAAGATAAGATTATTTACAAAGAATAAACTCTCTCAATAAGAGTGAATATGAAAATTAAGGTACAAGGAATGAAGTATGTAAGAGTAAGAGACTTAGAGTATATGATTTGGCAGAGTTTTCGTATATACAAAGTAATTTCATTTTTCACATCTTCAAATGAAGTTCTATTTATAAATTTCTACCTTAACTATACGTTAGAGATAAGATGTAGCCGTTAGAGACGTTACCCAACAGTTATACTGAGAAATTATCCGTTCACCAACGATATTTAATGCTTCTGACACTTAAAGTTCGAATTTCAGTTGGTCAATAGACGAATTTCACAGAAACCGAAAGTTATAGCCTTTAACGTTGAACTCTTGAAGTTCGTCTGTCATGAGGCAAAATTTGAATTTTCTTCTTTAGAAAATGATTCTATGTTGGAACATACGAATTTTCATGTTCAAAGTTGTTCTGTTAAGTGTGAACTGTAATTTCAATTTGCTACAGTGTCTTCGAAATTCAAATTTTAGAACCCCAAAATTCGTCTGTCAGAAGTTGGTTTACTGAGGCATAGTAGTTCATCAATTCAAAATTCAAATTTTGAAAGGGTATAATTCGTCTGTCAGAGAGACCTCTTTCAGACTTGCTTCAGAATTCGAATTTATAAATACTGTCATTCGTATGTCAACATTTCATTATAACAGACTCACAAGCTTTATTTCTGAAAGTCAAATTTTCATATTCAAAGTTCGTCTGTCAGTGAGCAATTTTGAAACCTAATCTTAGCTTGATTTCAGATGAACTTTGACATATTCTCAGACAAATTTTTCAATTTTCATAAGTTGCATTTTATCTAAAATTTGAATTTTCAAAGGTTAAAATTCATCTGTCAGAAAAAGCTATTTTCAGACACGTTTCAAATTTTGAATTTCTCAAGTCAAAATTCATCTGTCAGAGAAGTCTCTTTTCAGACTTGTTCATTTTCAACACGAAATTTGAATTTCCAAAGTCAAAGTTCGAATTTTCAAAACAGCAAATCAGTGTAAACCTTTCAAACTTCATTTGTTGGTGGGTGTTTTTCAAATATTCCATGAATTAACATAGAATCAAGGTTTTAAAATATCTTTTTACCAAATCAAAGTCTTTTACTCAAATTAAAATATTACTAAATATTCTACATCTATCATTGCACTGATTTCTCCAGAATTCTTTCACTTGAAACCTTTTGTGCACCTTTGATATCTTTATTCCAAGCTTTTGAAGGTTGGTTTGGGGTCATCAAAACACTTGATTCAACACGCCTAACTAATATCACTTGTACTTTTAACCTACATCAAAGTATTATAATATTATTTTCTCTCTCTTCTATGGTAAAATGACCATTTTTTCCTTTTTAAGCCTGCTTTTTATATTTTTATAATATTTTAGGCCTTAAATCTATTTAATTAGATATCCAAACTTCTCTGACCATCATAAATTTGTCCAAAACAATTTCATATCATTCATAGCACCATTTGGTCAAGAATTACATGCATAAAAATTGGGATGTTAAACTTGATCCTTGTTCCACTAGATCCAATTGATTGCTACTCGATGGAAGTATATATGTTACATAGTCCTCTAATGGTTGTGATTGGAGATGGTAATCAACATCCACATTTGAAATGTGTGCCTACAACTTTGCTTCTATAAATTGAGTTGAATATCCCATATTCATTTGCCACATCCTTTGTATATCAGAATTGTCTGCCAAAATACATGGTTGGTGCTATGGTGAATTTATGTATATTAGACATTTATATACCAAATCTGATATAGTTTTGATTGGGAGGAAGTTGAAGCTTTTGTCAAATGAATTGCTTTGATATTTTGATCAACACTTATCATTTTTATATTGTTGGACTCAAATGTTACCCCATCAGGATCAATGAAAATTCGTCCATTTGCATATACATCCACCTACTCTTTTCTATTATTCATTTTTGTTCCTATTATATAAAACCATTTATTATCTACTTATGAACATGAAATAATATAGATGCACACCAAAATAATATTACAATCAATATAAAATTTATTTTTTTCTAACTATGATTTAGTTATTATATTCTAGAATTAAAATTATTTTTCCAATCTAAAATTACTTATTTAATTTATTGTACAATTTATTTCTTCCATATCATATCTATTATACTTATTAAATGTATGCCAACAATAAATATACAACAAAGTACAATATTATTACTTAAATAAAATTTCTTTTTAACATTTTATATAACTTAGTTTTTCATATCCCACCTTTTTTATATATTACAATTTATGATTATAATAAAATTTTCACATTATAATGATTATTTTTTCCTAAACAGATTTTTTGTCTAGTCACAAAGTGAAGATATATTATAAATTTAAGCAATGTCTACAACAAAGCAAACCAACTTAAGTAGAACACCAAAAATAAAAAATAGCATTAGATTTAGTTCTCTTAAATTTCCTAACTCTATTTTCTTGACTAAATTCTAAAACATATTTAAGATTTGAATATGCCACATTCTTTATTTTGAAAGTATATTCACACATCACATAATTATTGTCCTTCTTTTATTATCATAATTATTAAATTAAATAAATAAATAACTCACTTGGCTACATAATATCATAAATAATGGCAAAGCCAAGACCCTAAGTTAAGAAGTGCAATTATTTAAAAAAAAATGTCCAAAAATTTTAAAAATTTATCAAATTAAAAAATTAATAATGCACCATCAGCTTCTATGTTACAAGTAATAATTAACAATTACAATTTTATTTTATTTATAAATAATATATTTTTTGTTTGTTGTTTTTGAAGATTTTGATTCATAAGATTTTGTTCAAGATTGTTATTCATCTAACTAAAATTTTTCCCCAAAAATTGTTCTATTTTCAATTCAAATTTCGTTCAGATTTGGATTCTATTTGCCCTAATTCATATTTTAACATAAACATAGGGTACATTTAATTAATTAAAAATAACTAAGAGCAATTCAAATAAAAAATTTTAATTGAAAAAATGCATATAAAAATAAATAACTCTACCAATGAAAATAAAGATAAAATACAAAAATAAAAAAAATCAATAATAAAAATTTTAATAAAAAATAGATGATATAAAAAAAACATAACAATATTTGTATAAAAAATTATTAAACAATTCTCTCACACTCAAAATTTCTTCAATATTATCAATAGAATAAATAAAACTATAAAATATATGGTTCTAATGGCCCACTAATACCCAAATCCTACATATCCCCTTTCCCATCCCCCAATCTCAACCTTGACTCTTCTCTCTCACGTCTTCGCTCTCCAGTCTTCTTAACATTCATCCCTTCTTTCTTTCTTTCTTTGTTTTTTTCTCTCCACTGCCTCAATTCGCCAAGGGGTACATAATTAAAAAACGAGAGAGGGTATAATATCAAGTCAACAAACTAGAATTCAAGGATATGAGGGTTTAGCTTTGCCAATGATAAATATATCCTATTCAATTTATTACAATACAATAAATAAAAAAACTTGAGCACTTTTTGTTTAAAATTTAAATACAATTCAATCTAATATAATAGAGTAAAATCTAAAGAACCTAGATAATTAAAGATTTCTAATTCAAATCTTTATATATAAAGAAATGAGAGGCATATGCATGAGATAAAAATTATATATGAGGAATTGTAAAATATAAATTTAATAGAAAGAAAATATGCTCACCAATAAATATACTTGCCATATGAAAGTTGGAAAAAAAAAAGTGAAGATGAAGAAAAATATCTCTCCACTTGAGAAGAAGCTCAAAAATTGAAGGATGCAGTAATTTTTTGCTTAAAAGAAATAGCAGCAAAAGAGAAAGGAAGGCTGCAAGCTACGTTTTTGCAGGACACAGACCGAAGGAGAAGAAGTGAAATGAAACTTTAGCCTTTAAAGTTTTATTAGGAAAATGGGCTGCCAGTAAGTATTTGGCACCAATGTCCGTCAACACTGGCTGATATTGCGTTAGATTTTAAGTGACATAATCCAACTTCACCAAATAAAAAAAAAACCGTAAAACGTTCTGTGTCAAATCGATTTACTGACACATGCCGACTTTTTTTAAAAATCTAATCAGAAAAATTGATGGGCCAAGATTTGCAGCATCTGGGTTAATACTTTTAAATTCGTACTATATATTGGTAATTTTTTCCATTTATTGTATATGTATCAAAAAGCTGACGAAATCTTCATACAAACTGCTCATTTAACTTATGAATGTATTGAATTGAATTCCTAGCTATACAATTCCTTCTACAAACCATAGAATATTATTGCACCCAAAAATGCAACATGAACACCAATGACGCATGAAAAAAGAAAAGATAAGAGAAAATTGAAAAATCAATTTTCAAAATGGAAATCAATTAATAAGGAGTTGCCACAAAAAAATTAAAGCAAAATCTTAGGCAGCCACTTAAAATTGAAATAGAGTGAAAAAATGGGTTCAAGAGTCAATTGTATGTAGGAAAGATGTTAGGTATCACACATAAGTTGTTTAGAAGAATGATTATCCTTTGATTATTCATATGTAAAAGTAAGGATTAAAAATGAATTAAAATAAAATCAAAGAAAATTTTTGTTGATTTACAAGCCAAACTTGACCTAGAATTAAAATTTGAGCTTATGTACTTGAGATAAAGATCTCCAATTTGTTGATTACGCTACTCACCCAAGAGGAGGGGTGAATTGGGTGTCTTGAAGATTTTCACTTTAACTACAATGACCAATGAAATAGTGAAAGTAATAGAAAAGCAAATATAAATAGAGTATTAACAAAGTCATAGTAGAAATGATAAATAATAAAATGAACACAAGAGATTTATCCTAGTTTGATCTACATTACTTGACCTATGTCTAATCTCCAAACTACCATTTGAGATTTTCTATTATCACTACAAGTTTAAACCGGACACTTTATGAGCCTTTGTGCAATTCTTGTTCTTTCATGAGCTATATCTCTCAGTACAAGGAGTAAATTAAATCACCCACTCAAGATATCCACTATCTTGAGTCTACTCAAAGTGAAAGTATACTCTTTTAAGCAACAAATCCTCACACAAAGAGGTAGATATTACATAATGAAGTTCTAAGGTAGTTGAGAGTATTTATGAATGTAAGAACAAGAAAATTTAATACAAATACCACTACATCAAAAATAGTTTTTCTTGACATCTAATAGTTGGCGGTTATCAGAAAAAATGCCAATAAATATTAGACCGAGACTTTTCTTGGCGGTTATATAAATAACCATCAACAAAAGCTTAGACTTTTCTTGGCGGTTATCTATATAACCTCTAAGAAAAACCTGTCGAGACTTTTCCAATAAAAGGTCAAACTTTTCTTGGTGGTTTTTACTAAAACCGCCAACAAAAAGTCTTTTGAGACTTTTCTTGAAGTTATATAAATAACCGCCAACAAAAGTTCAAACTTTTGTTGGCGGTTATCCATATAACCGCCAAGAAAAGTCTCAGTTTTAATTTAAAAGAAACACATGGCACGGATTGATATACATAGCCATTGATTAAAATAATTCTATGGTCCTAACACCCCTTGTTTTTCTCTTTCTACACTACTTTCTCACTTTTCTCTTCCACACTGACTCCCTTTCTTTTTATGTATTAGACCACTTTGCCACTTTTCTCTCTCACACTCACTCTCTTTCTTTTCATGCGTCAAAATCATTTACATCATTCCTTCTTCTTCGCTTTCCATACCCTCTCACTTCCATCTTCTTCAATCTGTAGTTTTTCTATTCTCTCCCTCCTTCTGTCCTTTCTTCTCTCTCCGCACCCACATTTTTCTGCTTGATCAAATTGAGAGCTACAAGTACAAGACAATGTATACTACACACCAAATCTCATAAAGTTGTGGATCCTTGTTGTCTTATAGCTTCTAAGTGCTAGATCTAGAACCTTCTTGCAACTGAGGAGCCGACTTTCAAAAATATCTACAGAAAGATGACTGCCTTTTGCTTTTGATCAAAGAGCTAGTAGAGGTGACGAATCTGTGCAAGGATCTCAAGTACAAGGTGCCGAAGATAAAGTTAGTGATGTCGGTAATAGAGTTGCTCAAGAACTTTACACTATTGTACTTACTTTAAATAATTCGATGATTATGTTAAATTAAAAAAATAGTTAAAATAATTCTTATAACTTGTTGGTAGGAAATGAAACTGAAACTTCATTTGTTACAAAATTCAAAATATGATGTATTTTATGATATGTCCCAAAATGCTTGTCGTTGCAATAAACATACCTGCAATACCTGTTGCCACAATCCTCCAAATTTTGCTGCACGAGCCTTGCAAACACATTTCTTCTTCTGATTAGCATACTTCTTTTGTGGTGGCTTGTTGTCTCTACCCTTGTTTACTCCCTTACCCTTGTCTCCCCCACCTTGGCCCTGATTATTAGGTTTGGAAGACTTAGGCTTGAAGGATTCACTCTTCTCCTTTTGGTGGTCGGTAAGACTTTCAGCCACGGCTATAGCTTCATTAATGTCTTTCACACCCCAGCACTGCAACTCATGCTTGGCCCAGTTTTGAAGGCCATCAATGAAGTGGTAGAAAAGATCCTTGCTACTCAAGTTGGGAATCTGGAGCATCAAGGTTATGAACTCCTTCACATAGTCAGACATAGTAGTGTTATGCTTGAGCTCCCTCAGCTTCTTGCGTGCTTCATAGATCACATTCTCTGGGAAGAATTGCCTCTTCAATTCCCTCTTGAAGTCTTCCCACATATTGATGGTGCAAAGGCTTTTCTCCATGTCTGCATGCTTTCTACGCCACCATAACATAGCATTATCAATGAGGAACAAAGAAGCAGTACGTATCTTAGCTTGATCATCACTCAACCCCAAGCTATCGACATAGCGCTTCATCTGCCATGGGAAGTTCTCCACCTCCTTAGCATTGTGAACACCCTTGAACTCCTTCGGTCAGGGAAGATCCAGCTTCACTTCCCTTACTCCACTAGTTCTAGCCACTAGCGGGTGTCTCCCTTGGTTCTCCAAGGATGTCTTGGGTGCATCCAACTGCTGCTACATGGTTGTGATGCCATCCATCACATTTACCTCAAGTCTCTTCATAGCCTCAGCACGTTGATCCTCAGAATTTTGCAGATTCTCCATAGTAGCTTTGATACCCTCAAGCTCATCCAATGTATGGGACTCAAGGATTGCAAAGTCACCCTTGAGCTTATTCACCTTATTGGTTACCTCTAACAAGGCATCCTCTAAATGGCCAACTTGAACTGAAAGAGAAGTAAAGTCTTCAACACTTACCCTACTAGTGCTTCCACCCTTCTTGCTCCCTTGATAAGTAGGTTGGGTCTCCTTGCCACGTACCACTATGTTGAGTACTCTTATCTCTTCCGTTGTCACGGCCTTGGACCTTTCTCTCCTTGAACCATGCCGGCCTTAGCTTGATCAACCTTCTTGATCTCATGCTAAGTCAGCTGAACCCTCAAGTAGGCAAGACAAGAGAACTAGAGAATAAGAGAACACTCACATAAGAGAGAGTTTGAGAGAATTCAAAAATGTACTCAAATGCTTGGATTGTTACAAATGAGGTAAGAGGGGGTATTTATAGGCCTCCCAAGGTTTCCAAAACTTTCCCACCTCCTCAATGAATGGTGGAGATCACTTCGATCTAATGGCCTAAATCGAGTCTCTAGAATTCTCTACAAGATATTTACAAAGAATTCTCTAGAATATACAAGAGAAAGACAAGCCTACAATGTTCTAGAATTATCTACAATAGTCAAGAGAGTGATAGCCTCTTCAAGTTATCTTTGGAATATTCTGGAGGCTTCTAAATTAAACCTCATGAAAAATCTGTGACATAAGGGTCTACAGTATATAGATATGATCCTACACCTATACACGTATACATACCTTAACATTCTAAGTTTTAATCATATATATATTATCACTTCCAGCCAAAGCCTATTTTAATCATTAATGTATGGGTTAACTGTGGAGAGGAGAAGTATAATGGTATAGATATGGTGACAGAAAAAGTCATTATCACATCTGGAAACTGGATCTGGATCAATGCAAAGCCCAAGGTTAGTGTCAAGAGAAGCCACTTATCATGCATGATCATATACACCTTCCTTTCTCAGTGCATCTCACACATTTCCCAAAATACTTTGCCCCGCATTTTTCTCACACTTTCTTCATCTCTCACAATTTCCTTGGGTCAACCCACGTTCTTCTGAAGCCCTAGGGCATTCATAAAGCCTCCGTGAATTTTTTCAATGCCTAGAATTTCGTACCACTAGATGTCGACATCACAGCACCATGCATCCGCATTAAAGGCTTCTATTCCTCTGAATACGACAACACAAGAAGGGGTTTAAACATTTGGAGGATCATGGCATCAGGTATTGCATGTACATTTATTGCAACGACATAGTTCCGAGGTTGCCTTAAGATGACAAGGACTTGATGTTTAAGCATTTTGGGACATGTTAGTACTTGAACAGACACTACAAAGCTAAGGTAGGTATACGTGTATAGGTGCAGGATCATATCTATATACCGTAGACCATTAGGTCTATTTATATACATATGGAGAAATTTAAGTATGTAGATGTTGAGAGAACGTTCTGACGATATAACTTAAGTTCTACCAGTAGATGTTAAGTTCTGACGGTAGAACTCAAGTTCTACCGATAGAGGTGAAGTTCTAACGGTAGAACTTAGTTTCTGCCAAACATAAATTTTGACAACAGGTTAATTTTCTTTGTGTATGGCATTAGGGTTTTTAAATTGCTCTGCGTTCGACTATTCTCATTGCTCACTTAGCTTCCCTGTCTTGATCTAACATAGCTCCATAGATATTGATTACTATTAATCAATCTAATCTTAACCTCTTCCTACTCTTTAAGAGAAGTGAAGTGACCCATGGGAAACAAGGAAGGGATTGAGTGCAAATGCTAGAAAGCTTTGCTAATGTACAATTTCATTCTTAAGTTAAGGCCGGGTTGACGAATGCCTTTTCTAGACATAATGCTATTTTTCATACCAGCTTTCTTCTTTACCTGTAGCTGCTGTTAGAATTTCATCTGCATCTGGCTTTTCGTGACTCTTCTATCTATAAGCATAGATAGTTGTCTAACCTACCCTTGAGTCTTTCATTCCAAATCCTTATCTCTCGAGTGATAAAGTTCAATCCTCTCTCGATAGCCCTATTTTACCAACTTTCAACCCTCTCCTAGCAATCAAAGGGAATAGTGTAAATTGAATACAACTGTAAGTGCTTACTACTATATTCCAAAGCTGTAAAATCAATACTAAAAAGTATCATTCGAGACCAGCTACAGGTATTCCTGTTTCCATCCTATTCACTTCCTCTCCTAAGCTGCCACTGCTCCTTTTGGTATTGAATTAGCTTAGTTAGTGCTTGGGCTAAGTTACAAAGTTATCAAAATCTCAAACTCCTGTGCTCAAGCCTATCTCGTAGGAGAGTTCAATCCAAAATCCCTATTTTGCAGCAGTCCCAAGGTCAGGGAAAAAGAACTCTAACTATAAAGTCAAGCCTTAGAATAAAGAAAGTTTGATTTATTTCTAGGTCCAAAGCGAGACTATCTTCCAAAGTACATTATGAGAAAGTCTGAATTTAAAAAGATATAATACTTACGTGGTGGCATTCAAAGGAACATAAGCCTATGATGTGGATGCATGGTGCACTGATTTCAACATCTCATGGTACGAGATTCTAGGCGTTGGAAAAATTCACAGAGGCTTTATGAAGGCCCAAGGGTTTCAGAAGAACATGGGTTGGCTAAAGGAAATTGTGAGAGATGGAGAAAGTATGAGAAAAATGTGGGTTGTCGAAGTATTTTGGCAATGTGTGAGATGCACTGAGAAGGGAGGGGGTATATGATCATACATGATAAGTGGCTTCTCTTAACACTAACCTTGGGCTTTGCATTGATCTAGATCCAATTTCCATATGTGATAATGACTTTTTCTATCACCATATCTGTACCATTATACTTCTTCTCTCCATAGTTAACTCATATATTGATGATTAAAATAGGCTTTGGCTAGAAGTGATGATATATATGTATAGATGATTGAAACTTAGAATGTTAATGGATTGACTTGCTTTGCAAATGACAAGGGTGAGGAGGTTGATACTTACGTGGTGGAATTCGTATGAGCAAAGCCTTCGATGCGGATGCATGGTGCTCTGATTTTGACATCTCGTGGTACAAGATTCTAGGCATTGGAAAAATTCACGAAGGCTTTATTAAGGCCTTAAGGCTTCAGAAGAACGTGGGTTAGCCCAAGGAAATTTTGCTTAGCCTACTATACAATTAAGGACATGCTCAAAGATTGTTTGGCTATAAATAGTCAAGCAAAGATCATATTGACAGGTCACAACTTGGGTGAAGAGCTCGCAGTTCCATGTCCAGCAATCTTATTATTGCACAAGGAGGCCTTGTTGTTGGAAAGGCAACAAGGGGTTTACACATTTAGGCACCCAGTGTAGGAGCTGAAACGTTTGCAGGGTTCGTGCAGTAAAATTTGGAGGATCGTGGCATCAGGTATTACGGGTATGTTTATTGCAACAACATAGTTCCCAGCCTGCCTTATGATGACAAGGACTAGATGTTCTAGCATTTTGGGACATGTTATTACTATAACAGGCACTACAAAGGTAAGGTATGTATGCATGTATAGGTGTAGGATCATATCTATATATTGTAGACCCTTAGGTCTGTTTATGTGTGGAGAAATTTAAGTATGCAGGTAGTGAGAGAAGAGCCGAACGGGAATTACTTTTTTTGGCACTAATAATTATATGGTTAAAAATACAAATATATTATATTTTCAATTATTGATATCATAAAATATATTATATTTTCAATTTTATAATAAATGAAGTTTCAGTTTCATTTTTTACCAACAAGTAATAAGACATCATTTAACTATTTTTACTAATTTAAAATAATTGTTAGATTATCTTCAAATAGTGAAAAGTTCTTATGCTAGACTTGTAGAGTTCTTACACTAGAACTGCAATTCTTCCAGTAGAGCTTAAGTTCTTACGGCAGAACCCTCTGACTGCTCTGGGTTGATCGGATTTTTTTTTTAAGTTAAACGACGTCGTTCATGTCTTACAGGGGGAAGAGATCTTTTATAGTCGTATTTGCGCGACTTCGCATCTCAGCCTCTCTGATCTGCCCTAGTTCTCTGCCTCTTTGGTCTGCCCAAGTTTACTTCAACCCTACCCGCTAGCCCCCACTGCCCTTAGCCCTTCACCGTCACCATTTTAGAGCTCCGCCGCCTCACTATAGCTCGCATCCCCTTGCGGCCTCACCTTCACAACTCCGTAGCTCGCAAGAAGAAGATTTCACTGAGAAAGAAGAAGAACTCTGTTAGACTGTCATCGAGGTGTATTTCTTTTCTTTTTTCATTTTTTATTTTACCCACCACATCATGCATTTTTGTTTCAAGATTGCAACTGAAATGAATTATTGTGTTTTTGGAATTCCATTTGTTGGCATGTGAGAAAGAATATGATGATTTGTTTGTGCTTTATATATATATAACCATATGGTTTAGTCATTATTTTTGTTCCATATTGTAAAATTAATCACTGATTCTTGGTAATTTGTGTGAGGATAAAGCAAAAAAAAAGAAAAAGTGGGAAATTTGTGTTGGCCTCTAACCCGGTCTGGTCTGTCCAATGTGCAGCCCATAGTGAGGAGGTAATTGCTGTATGTTTCATACTGCAAAAGAAATAAAAAGAAAAAGAGGCCATTAGGGTGTATGACAAGGTAAAACTTTTATGTCTTACTGTATGAAAGCATGCTATTGTTGAAGTTGTGAGTTGAAAATACAATAAAAGGTTATTCTATTCCTTAAGATGATCTGCATTCTGCATAGTGCTATGATGACGATGTCCTGTCAATGGTTTGCTCCTCTCTTTTTGCTTTTATTTATTTATTTATTTTTTGGTGGGATACGAAGAGATTTTATTGGCTAAGTATGTTTTGGGATAGATAGGAGTTGTCATTTGCTGTTATGTCAGTTAAAGTCAAATGATTTGCATTTGATTAGACAGAAAGTATAATAGGATAACTGCAAATGATAGTGAATATTATGTGATCAATTAATTTGTTCTTGAAAAGTTTGGTTTGAAGAAAATAGTATTATAAACATGTTGGTCACAAACAGATATTTCATACAATACACATATAATGTCAATTGCCAAACATTCTTTTGCATTTATATTTGAAGACTCAAGCTGTAGACTTGTTTGGATTATGGATGTTGTGTTTTGGAATTTAAGAAATATGGATGATATGTGGACTTGTGGTGCAGTATTTATGTTTCTTCTCTTGAAATATGGATGATATGTGAGACAAAATATGATGATTTGGTTTTGATTTATATATATATAACCATATGGTTTAGTCATTATTTTTGTTCCATATTGTAAAATTAATCACTAATTCTTGGTAATTTGTGTGAGGATAAAGCAAAAAAAAGAAAAAGTGGGAAATTTGTGTTGGCCTCTAACCCGGTCTGGTCTGTCCAATGTGCAGCCCATAGTGAGGAGGTAATTACTGTATGTTTCATACTGCAAAAGAAATAAAAAGAAAAAGAGGCCATTAGGGTGTATGACAAGGTAAAACTTTTATGTCTTACTGTATGAAAGCATGCTATTGTTGAAGTTGTGAGTTGAAAATACAATGAAAGGTTATTCTATTCCTTAAGATGATCTGCATTCTGCATAGTGCTATGATGACGATGTCCTGTCAATGGTTTGCTCCTCTCTTTTTGCTTTTATTTATTTATTTATTTTTTGGTGGGATACGAAGAGATTTTATTGGCTAAGTATGTTTTGGGATAGATAGGAGTTGTCATTTGCTGTTATGTCAGTTAAAGTCAAATGATTTGCATTTGATTAGACAGAAAGTATAATAGGATAACTGCAAATGATAGTGAATATTATGTGATCAATTAATTTGTTCTTGAAAAGTTTGGTTTGAAGAAAATAGTATTATAAACATGTTGGTCACAAACAGATATTTCATACAATACACATATAATGTCAATTGCCAAACATTCTTTTGCATTTATATTTGAAGACTCAAGCTGTAGACTTGTTTGGATTATGGATGTTGTGTTTTGGAATTTAAGAAATATGGATGATATGTGGACTTGTGGTGCAGTATTTATGTTTCTTCTCTTGAAATATGGATGATATGTGAGACAAAATATGATGATTTGGTTTTGATTTATATATATATAACCATATGGTTTAGTCATTATTTTTGTTCCATATTGTAAAATTAATCACTAATTCTTGGTAATTTGTGTGAGGATAAAGCAAAAAAAAGAAAAAGTGGGAAATTTGTGTTGGCCTCTAACCCGGTCTGGTCTGTCCAATGTGCAGCCCATAGTGAGGAGGTAATTACTGTATGTTTCATACTGCAAAAGAAATAAAAAGAAAAAGAGGCCATTAGGGTGTATGACAAGGTAAAACTTTTATGTCTTACTGTATGAAAGCATGCTATTGTTGAAGTTGTGAGTTGAAAATACAATGAAAGGTTATTCTATTCCTTAAGATGATCTGCATTCTGCATAGTGCTATGATGACGATGTCCTGTCAATGGTTTGCTCCTCTCTTTTTGCTTTTATTTATTTATTTATTTTTTGGTGGGATACGAAGAGATTTTATTGGCTAAGTATGTTTTGGGATAGATAGGAGTTGTCATTTGCTGTTATGTCAGTTAAAGTCAAATGATTTGCATTTGATTAGACAGAAAGTATAATAGGATAACTGCAAATGATAGTGAATATTATGTGATCAATTAATTTGTTCTTGAAAAGTTTGGTTTGAAGAAAATAGTATTATAAACATGTTGGTCACAAACAGATATTTCATACAATACACATATAATGTCAATTGCCAAACATTCTTTTGCATTTATATTTGAAGACTCAAGCTGTAGACTTGTTTGGATTATGGATGTTGTGTTTTGGAATTTAAGAAATATGGATGATATGTGGACTTGTGGTGCAGTATTTATGTTTCTTCTCTTGAAATATGGATGATATGTGAGACAAAATATGATGATTTGGTTTTGATTTATATATATATAACCATATGGTTTAGTCATTATTTTTGTTCCATATTGTAAAATTAATCACTAATTCTTGGTAATTTGTGTGAGGATAAAGCAAAAAAAAGAAAAAGTGGGAAATTTGTGTTGGCCTCTAACCCGGTCTGGTCTGTCCAATGTGCAGCCCATAGTGAGGAGGTAATTACTGTATGTTTCATACTGCAAAAGAAATAAAAAGAAAAAGAGGCCATTAGGGTGTATGACAAGGTAAAACTTTTATGTCTTACTGTATGAAAGCATGCTATTGTTGAAGTTGTGAGTTGAAAATACAATGAAAGGTTATTCTATTCCTTAAGATGATCTGCATTCTGCATAGTGCTATGATGACGATGTCCTGTCAATGGTTTGCTCCTCTCTTTTTGCTTTTATTTGTTTATTTATTTTTTGGTGGGATACGAAGAGATTTTATTGGCTAAGTATGTTTTGGGATAGATAGGAGTTGTCATTTGCTGTTATGTCAGTTAAAGTCAAATGATTTGCATTTGATTAGACAGAAAGTATAATAGGATAACTGCAAATGATAGTGAATATTATGTGATCAATTAATTTGTTCTTGAAAAGTTTGGTTTGAAGAAAATAGTATTATAAACATGTTGGTCACAAACAGATATTTCATACAATACACATATAATGTCAATTGCCAAACATTCTTTTGCATTTATATTTGAAGACTCAAGCTGTAGACTTGTTTGGATTATGGATGTTGTGTTTTGGAATTTAAGAAATATGGATGATATGTGGACTTGTGGTGCAGTATTTATGTTTCTTCTCTTGAAATATGGATGATATGTGAGACAAAATATGATGATTTGGTTTTGATTTATATATATATAACCATATGGTTTAGTCATTATTTTTGTTCCATATTGTAAAATTAATCACTAATTCTTGGTAATTTGTGTGAGGATAAAGCAAAAAAAAGAAAAAGTGGGAAATTTGTGTTGGCCTCTAACCCGGTCTGGTCTGTCCAATGTGCAGCCCATAGTGAGGAGGTAATTACTGTATGTTTCATACTGCAAAAGAAATAAAAAGAAAAAGAGGCCATTAGGGTGTATGACAAGGTAAAACTTTTATGTCTTACTGTATGAAAGCATGCTATTGTTGAAGTTGTGAGTTGAAAATACAATGAAAGGTTATTCTATTCCTTAAGATGATCTGCATTCTGCATAGTGCTATGATGACGATGTCCTGTCAATGGTTTGCTCCTCTCTTTTTGCTTTTATTTATTTATTTATTTTTTGGTGGGATACGAAGAGATTTTATTGGCTAAGTATGTTTTGGGATAGATAGGAGTTGTCATTTGCTGTTATGTCAGTTAAAGTCAAATGATTTGCATTTGATTAGACAGAAAGTATAATAGGATAACTGCAAATGATAGTGAATATTATGTGATCAATTAATTTGTTCTTGAAAAGTTTGGTTTGAAGAAAATAGTATTATAAACATGTTGGTCACAAACAGATATTTCATACAATACACATATAATGTCAATTGCCAAACATTCTTTTGCATTTATATTTGAAGACTCAAGCTGTAGACTTGTTTGGATTATGGATGTTGTGTTTTGGAATTTAAGAAATATGGATGATATGTGGACTTGTGGTGCAGTATTTATGTTTCTTCTCTTGAAATATGGATGATATGTGAGACAAAATATGATGATTTGGTTTTGATTTATATATATATAACCATATGGTTTAGTCATTATTTTTGTTCCATATTGTAAAATTAATCACTAATTCTTGGTAATTTGTGTGAGGATAAAGCAAAAAAAAGAAAAAGTGGGAAATTTGTGTTGGCCTCTAACCCGGTCTGGTCTGTCCAATGTGCAGCCCATAGTGAGGAGGTAATTACTGTATGTTTCATACTGCAAAAGAAATAAAAAGAAAAAGAGGCCATTAGGGTGTATGACAAGGTAAAACTTTTATGTCTTACTGTATGAAAGCATGCTATTGTTGAAGTTGTGAGTTGAAAATACAATGAAAGGTTATTCTATTCCTTAAGATGATCTGCATTCTGCATAGTGCTATGATGACGATGTCCTGTCAATGGTTTGCTCCTCTCTTTTTGCTTTTATTTATTTATTTATTTTTTGGTGGGATACGAAGAGATTTTATTGGCTAAGTATGTTTTGGGATAGATAGGAGTTGTCATTTGCTGTTATGTCAGTTAAAGTCAAATGATTTGCATTTGATTAGACAGAAAGTATAATAGGATAACTGCAAATGATAGTGAATATTATGTGATCAATTAATTTGTTCTTGAAAAGTTTGGTTTGAAGAAAATAGTATTATAAACATGTTGGTCACAAACAGATATTTCATACAATACACATATAATGTCAATTGCCAAACATTCTTTTGCATTTATATTTGAAGACTCAAGCTGTAGACTTGTTTGGATTATGGATGTTGTGTTTTGGAATTTAAGAAATATGGATGATATGTGGACTTTTGGTGCAGTATTTATGTTTCTTCTCTTGAAATATGGATGATATGTGAGACAAAATATGATGATTTGGTTTTGATTTATATATATATAACCATATGGTTTAGTCATTATTTTTGTTCCATATTGTAAAATTAATCACTAATTCTTGGTAATTTGTGTGAGGATAAAGCAAAAAAAAGAAAAAGTGGGAAATTTGTGTTGGCCTCTAACCCGGTCTGGTCTGTCCAATGTGCAGCCCATAGTGAGGAGGTAATTACTGTATGTTTCATACTGCAAAAGAAATAAAAAGAAAAAGAGGTCATTAGGGTGTATGACAAGGTAAAACTTTTATGTCTTACTGTATGAAAGCATGCTATTGTTGAAGTTGTGAGTTGAAAATACAATGAAAGGTTATTCTATTCCTTAAGATGATCTGCATTCTGCATAGTGCTATGATGACGATGTCCTGTCAATGGTTTGCTCCTCTCTTTTTGCTTTTATTTATTTATTTATTTTTTGGTGGGATACGAAGAGATTTTATTGGCTAAGTATGTTTTGGGATAGATAGGAGTTGTCATTTGCTGTTATGTCAGTTAAAGTCAAATGATTTGCATTTGATTAGACAGAAAGTATAATAGGATAACTGCAAATGATAGTGAATATTATGTGATCAATTAATTTGTTCTTGAAAAGTTTGGTTTGAAGAAAATAGTATTATAAACATGTTGGTCACAAACAGATATTTCATACAATACACATATAATGTCAATTGCCAAACATTCTTTTGCATTTATATTTGAAGACTCAAGCTGTAGACTTGTTTGGATTATGGATGTTGTGTTTTGGAATTTAAGAAATATGGATGATATGTGGACTTGTGGTGCAGTATTTATGTTTCTTCTCTTGAAATATGGATGATATGTGAGACAAAATATGATGATTTGGTTTTGATTTATATATATATAACCATATGGTTTAGTCATTATTTTTGTTCCATATTGTAAAATTAATCACTAATTCTTGGTAATTTGTGTGAGGATAAAGCAAAAAAAAGAAAAAGTGGGAAATTTGTGTTGGCCTCTAACCCGGTCTGGTCTGTCCAATGTGCAGCCCATAGTGAGGAGGTAATTACTGTATGTTTCATACTGCAAAAGAAATAAAAAGAAAAAGAGGCCATTAGGGTGTATGACAAGGTAAAACTTTTATGTCTTACTGTATGAAAGCATGCTATTGTTGAAGTTGTGAGTTGAAAATACAATGAAAGGTTATTCTATTCCTTAAGATGATCTGCATTCTGCATAGTGCTATGATGACGATG
Organism: Adenanthera pavonina; assembly: GCA_026686845.1. Taxonomy (NCBI): domain Eukaryota; kingdom Viridiplantae; phylum Streptophyta; class Magnoliopsida; order Fabales; family Fabaceae; genus Adenanthera; species Adenanthera pavonina. The sequence continues at coordinate 20,036,691 of JAIVEN010000022.1, read as the reverse complement.
TCCTGTCAATGGTTTGCTCCTCTCTTTTTGCTTTTATTTGTTTATTTATTTTTTGGTGGGATACGAAGAGATTTTATTGGCTAAGTATGTTTTGGGATAGATAGGAGTTGTCATTTGCTGTTATGTCAGTTAAAGTCAAATGATTTGCATTTGATTAGACAGAAAGTATAATAGGATAACTGCAAATGATAGTGAATATTATGTGATCAATTAATTTGTTCTTGAAAAGTTTGGTTTGAAGAAAATAGTATTATAAACATGTTGGTCACAAACAGATATTTCATACAATACACATATAATGTCAATTGCCAAACATTCTTTTGCATTTATATTTGAAGACTCAAGCTGTAGACTTGTTTGGATTATGGATGTTGTGTTTTGGAATTTAAGAAATATGGATGATATGTGGACTTGTGGTGCAGTATTTATGTTTCTTCTCTTGAAATATGGATGATATGTGAGACAAAATATGATGATTTGGTTTTGATTTATATATATATAACCATATGGTTTAGTCATTATTTTTGTTCCATATTGTAAAATTAATCACTAATTCTTGGTAATTTGTGTGAGGATAAAGCAAAAAAAAGAAAAAGTGGGAAATTTGTGTTGGCCTCTAACCCGGTCTGGTCTGTCCAATGTGCAGCCCATAGTGAGGAGGTAATTACTGTATGTTTCATACTGCAAAAGAAATAAAAAGAAAAAGAGGCCATTAGGGTGTATGACAAGGTAAAACTTTTATGTCTTACTGTATGAAAGCATGCTATTGTTGAAGTTGTGAGTTGAAAATACAATGAAAGGTTATTCTATTCCTTAAGATGATCTGCATTCTGCATAGTGCTATGATGACGATGTCCTGTCAATGGTTTGCTCCTCTCTTTTTGCTTTTATTTATTTATTTATTTTTTGGTGGGATACGAAGAGATTTTATTGGCTAAGTATGTTTTGGGATAGATAGGAGTTGTCATTTGCTGTTATGTCAGTTAAAGTCAAATGATTTGCATTTGATTAGACAGAAAGTATAATAGGATAACTGCAAATGATAGTGAATATTATGTGATCAATTAATTTGTTCTTGAAAAGTTTGGTTTGAAGAAAATAGTATTATAAACATGTTGGTCACAAACAGATATTTCATACAATACACATATAATGTCAATTGCCAAACATTCTTTTGCATTTATATTTGAAGACTCAAGCTGTAGACTTGTTTGGATTATGGAAGTTGTGTTTTGGAATTTAAGAAATATGGATGATATGTGGACTTTTGGTGCAGTATTTATGTTTCTTCTCTTGAAATATGGATGATATGTGAGACAAAATATGATGATTTGGTTTTGATTTATATATATATAACCATATGGTTTAGTCATTATTTTTGTTCCATATTGTAAAATTAATCACTAATTCTTGGTAATTTGTGTGAGGATAAAGCAAAAAAAAGAAAAAGTGGGAAATTTGTGTTGGCCTCTAACCCGGTCTGGTCTGTCCAATGTGCAGCCCATAGTGAGGAGGTAATTACTGTATGTTTCATACTGCAAAAGAAATAAAAAGAAAAAGAGGCCATTAGGGTGTATGACAAGGTAAAACTTTTATGTCTTACTGTATGAAAGCATGCTATTGTTGAAGTTGTGAGTTGAAAATACAATGAAAGGTTATTCTATTCCTTAAGATGATCTGCATTCTGCATAGTGCTATGATGACGATGTCCTGTCAATGGTTTGCTCCTCTCTTTTTGCTTTTATTTATTTATTTATTTTTTGGTGGGATACGAAGAGATTTTATTGGCTAAGTATGTTTTGGGATAGATAGGAGTTGTCATTTGCTGTTATGTCAGTTAAAGTCAAATGATTTGCATTTGATTAGACAGAAAGTATAATAGGATAACTGCAAATGATAGTGAATATTATGTGATCAATTAATTTGTTCTTGAAAAGTTTGGTTTGAAGAAAATAGTATTATAAACATGTTGGTCACAAACAGATATTTCATACAATACACATATAATGTCAATTGCCAAACATTCTTTTGCATTTATATTTGAAGACTCAAGCTGTAGACTTGTTTGGATTATGGATGTTGTGTTTTGGAATTTAAGAAATATGGATGATATGTGGACTTTTGGTGCAGTATTTATGTTTCTTCTCTTGAAATATGGATGATATGTGAGACAAAATATGATGATTTGGTTTTGATTTATATATATATAACCATATGGTTTAGTCATTATTTTTGTTCCATATTGTAAAATTAATCACTAATTCTTGGTAATTTGTGTGAGGATAAAGCAAAAAAAAGAAAAAGTGGGAAATTTGTGTTGGCCTCTAACCCGGTCTGGTCTGTCCAATGTGCAGCCCATAGTGAGGAGGTAATTACTGTATGTTTCATACTGCAAAAGAAATAAAAAGAAAAAGAGGCCATTAGGGTGTATGACAAGGTAAAACTTTTATGTCTTACTGTATGAAAGCATGCTATTGTTGAAGTTGTGAGTTGAAAATACAATGAAAGGTTATTCTATTCCTTAAGATGATCTGCATTCTGCATAGTGCTATGATGACGATGTCCTGTCAATGGTTTGCTCCTCTCTTTTTGCTTTTATTTATTTATTTATTTTTTGGTGGGATACGAAGAGATTTTATTGGCTAAGTATGTTTTGGGATAGATAGGAGTTGTCATTTGCTGTTATGTCAGTTAAAGTCAAATGATTTGCATTTGATTAGACAGAAAGTATAATAGGATAACTGCAAATGATAGTGAATATTATGTGATCAATTAATTTGTTCTTGAAAAGTTTGGTTTGAAGAAAATAGTATTATAAACATGTTGGTCACAAACAGATATTTCATACAATACACATATAATGTCAATTGCCAAACATTCTTTTGCATTTATATTTGAAGACTCAAGCTGTAGACTTGTTTGGATTATGGATGTTGTGTTTTGGAATTTAAGAAATATGGATGATATGTGGACTTTTGGTGCAGTATTTATGTTTCTTCTCTTGAAATATGGATGATATGTGAGACAAAATATGATGATTTGGTTTTGATTTATATATATATAACCATATGGTTTAGTCATTATTTTTGTTCCATATTGTAAAATTAATCACTAATTCTTGGTAATTTGTGTGAGGATAAAGCAAAAAAAAGAAAAAGTGGGAAATTTGTGTTGGCCTCTAACCCGGTCTGGTCTGTCCAATGTGCAGCCCATAGTGAGGAGGTAATTACTGTATGTTTCATACTGCAAAAGAAATAAAAAGAAAAAGAGGCCATTAGGGTGTATGACAAGGTAAAACTTTTATGTCTTACTGTATGAAAGCATGCTATTGTTGAAGTTGTGAGTTGAAAATACAATGAAAGGTTATTCTATTCCTTAAGATGATCTGCATTCTGCATAGTGCTATGATGATGATGTCCTGTCAATGGTTTGCTCCTCTCTTTTTGCTTTTATATATTTATTTATTTTTTGGTGGGATATGAAGAGATTTTATTGGCTAAGTATGTTTTGGGATAGATAGGAGTTGTCATTTGTTGTTTTGTCAGTTAAAGTCAAATGATTTGCATTTGATTAGACAGAAAGTATAATAGGATAACTGCAAATGATAGTAAATATTATGTGATCAATTAATTTGTTCTTAAAAAGTTTGGTTTGAAGAAAACAGTATTATAAATATGTTGGTCACAAACAGATATTTCATACAATACACATATAATGGCAATTGCCAAACATTCTTTTGCATTTATATTTGAAGACTCAAGTTGCAGACTTGTTCGATTATGGATATTGTGTTTTGGAATTTAACAAATATGGATGATATGTGGACTTGTGGTGTAATATTTATGTTTCTTCTCTTGAAATATTCCAAGTTGTGGAATTATGGAATATAGTTGAACTTCAGAAATGTTGTTTGTCATGTCTTGATTTAGTGAAGTTTTCTTCACATATCATGGACAAAGCATCCCCGTTTGGGCAGGGAAGCCCAGTGCTACCTAGCCGAAAATGTTAGGACTTTTCACCGGTAGGCCAGGGCAGTGGGCTGCATAATGCAGCCCTTTCATCCTTCTGGCACAGTTGTGTTGTCTTGACTATAGAAAACTAAAGTTTTATTAATTTTTATTATATTCAAAGTTTATCTTCATTATTAGGCAAAATTTGATGCATGGATGTGTAACTGCGGAGGTGCTGAATTTGGAAATATCATCTTTTTGCCATTTTTCTAATCATATTAATTAAAGAAATCAGGAGCTAGAGTTTTACTGAAGAAAAAAGTAGCCAAGAAAATTATTTTTCTCTTCTTTTTGTGTGCAAATCAACCCATTTTTTGTAGTCCATGAATCATTGAATTCATATTTTTTTCCTCCTACAGACTTAATGGGTAAAATATATTGTGTCTTTGTTAGTCGTGTTCCAGGCCTCTATTTAACATGGAAAGAGTGTGAGGCCCAGGTTCACATGTATCCTAGTGCTGTGCACTGTTCTTTTGACTCTAAAGATGAGGCCTTGGTTGCTTATGGTCACTTCATAGAAGAGAGTTTATGGTGCGAAAGGGTAAGTAGTATTTCTTGTGCATCATTTTTCTTGTTGTAATACTTCAATTTTGGGTCAACCTAGTGGATTTTGATTTTTTTCTTTTTTACCTCCATCTTTTTCTAACCCTTTCAGAAAGGTGTCATTTGTCCTTCTTGTCATCTTCCATTGGAAGCTGGCATTTCAAATTGCAAAGATACTATAGGTTAACATTTTTACAGGTGTTTGAGTTTGGTAAGTGACTTTGTTCCTTGTTCCCCACCTCCCAAAAAAAACAAAAGAAAAATGTTACTTATATTTGGTCCTCTTTACGTGGTGAATTTCAGTGCTGCAGCTATTTTCTATGGGTGAAAGAAGCCATGATGTGCCACTCTCAATCGTTTAAGGTGATTTGTTTTGCAAGTTCAGAACATTTTTAGACTGTTTTAAAATTGCCTTTATAAATTTGTTGAATCCTTTGACATGATTATTTTAATTATCATGCAAATATATTTCTCCATTGCTTACCTTTGTTTGTCTCACTTTCAAAACCTTTCAATCTATTTCACATTGTTTATCTTTTTTCGTTACTAGGATGGGGAAGAATCTAGCAGCTCCTGTTCTTCATCACGACACATGTCAAAAATGCTTTTGCATTGTGAAGCTCTTAAAGTTGAACTTCAAGATGCTAAGGAGGAAAGGGATTCAGCAATTAAAATGTGTAATGTGTATAAGGAATTGATGGACAAAATTGCAAACGCGAGTTTGGAAGACAACTAGGTACACTCCTTGGGTTATAGTGATTTATACCTTTTCAAAAAGAAGTGAATATAATATTTAATTATTTTATATTTTAAAAATATGAAGTATTTATTTAAATATTTTATAAATTAAATTTCGAATAATGAATAATTTTTATATTCATTAATTCAATAATTATTTTAAATCTATAATTATTTTTTGAGTTAAGAACTAAAATTTAAATAATTTTTATTAAACAATTCAATTTTTTTTTGGAGTTAAGAACTAAAAGATTATTAAAACAAAGTAGAAAGAGTGTAATTTCACTTTCACCAAAGAAAAAGTTTAATGCGTTTAAACTAGAAAATTGTAGTTGCACTGCTAACCCTTGACGGATCTAAAATATAAAAAGTTCAGGTTAAAAAATAAAAAAACCGTGAGGAAAGAAGATAGAGTTTTTTTTTTGGGGGGGGTGTAAGAGTTTGTATTTTGCAAAGGAAGCAAGAGAATGACTGTTTGACCAACTTAGGCTTTGATTTGATCCCTCTTTTTGGTATGGATGTTGTCATTGCTAAACCAGATTACTAAACACTACATTTCTCTTGATAATCACTTTCTTCTGGCACTTCCTCTCTCTTGCATCCATCTCTCTATATATTTATCTTACTTTATGTTGATTCTTTTTCATTGTTTAATCCCCATTTTGATTGTTTAACTTTTTTGGTTTTTTTAATTTAGGTTTTCATTAACAAGATGTGCATTGATTATTGCCCTAATGCCCTGATTTTGCTGTGGAATTTTCTAGTGTGACATTGAGGAATGTTATATTCCGGAGGAATATGCTGAAAGGAAGCAAGAGAATGACTGTTTGACCAACTTTGGCTTTGATTTGATCCCTCTTTTTGGCATGGATGTTGTCATTGCTAAACCAGATTACTAAACACTACACTTCTCTTGATAATCAAGTTCTTCTGGCACTTCCTCTCTCTCGCTTCCATCTCTCTATATATTTATCTTACTTTATGTTGATTCTTTTTTATTGTTTAATCCCCATTTGGATTGTTTAACTATTTTGGTTTTCTTAATTTAGGTTTTCATTAATAAGATGTGCATTTATTATTGCCCTGATGCCCTAATTTTGCTGTGGACTTTTCCAGTGTGACATTGAGAAATGTTATATTCCAGAGGAATATGCTAAAATTGATTATCAGAGAAGTGTAGTTTATGGGAAACCAGATTACTAAACACTACACTTCTGTTGATAATCACCTTCTTTTGGATTTTATTACTTAGTTAATCTTCGTTGTAGTTTATGGGAATTCAAGAGCAATCACGTGATGACAATGGGAAAATGTTGTAGGCATTGCTTGTTTGCTTGTTTTATATGATAGTCACTGGGAAACATAATGGTTCTATAGTGTGCTCTTAAATTTTTTATCAAAAAATATGGTCCCTTTTTTTCTTCTGCTTTTTGTTTCGTAAACTACAGTTTGCTGATTTCCTATGGATTCAACATTCAGGGCGACAAGGAAATGCCTGGATTTGATATAAGGTGCTTGGGACTGACTAATTTTTTTCCCCTAATTTTATTTTCTGAACATATTGCTGTGGACTTTTCCAGTGTGACATTGAGAAATGTTATATTCCGGAGGAATATGCTGAAAGGAAGCAAGAGAATGACTGTTTGACCAACTTTGGCTTTGATTTGATCCCTCTTTTTGGCATGGATGTTGTCATTGCTAAACCAGATTACTAAACACTACACTTCTCTTAATAATCACCTTCTGGCACTTCCTCTCTCTCGCTTTCATTATATATTTATTTGTCTTATTTTATGTTGATTCTTTTTTATTGTTTATTTGGGTCTGTTTCCTATGGTTAAATGGAAGTCTACGCACCATAGCTAATAGCTTTTGATTTGTTGTCTTTTTGATTACCTTTCTTCTTTTCTTTGCTCTGTTGACCCCTTTAGTCCACCCAAAAAATAAATTCAACTCAGCTTCTGACTTTTTGGGAATTGGTGAGGCAGTGCAAGCAGGATTTTATTACTTAGTATTAATTTTTTTTAATAAAAACTAAGTTTAGTGCAAGTTGGATTTTGTCACTTAGTATTAATTTTTTTAATAAAAAATCATGTAATATTTAATTATTTAAATATTTTATATTTATATAAAAATCTAGTATATTTTATATAAATAAGGGACGTAGGGTTCATTTGTGTGTGTTGACTGAGAATGGTAATGTAAGGAAAGAAGGAAGATGCGAGATAATGTGTGTATTTTGCAGAAATTTAAAAAATAAAAGTTTGATTTTGATTTGAGTTGATGTGATGTGTATTAACTCTAATTCTCTCCCCAAAGCTACTGTTTCTCCACTCCTGCTTTTTCTGCCTCCAGCTTCGCCTCTCCGGCCTCCACTTTAGATATGTGCTTCTTCTTCACTCTTCTCTCCACTCTTCTGTGTTGAGTTTTCTATTCTACTTCTTCTTCATCATTCTCATTAATTCTTTCTTTGTGTCTGATTTTTCTCCAGCTTCACCGCCTCTTCTTCTCCTAATGGTTCCATATATCCTCTTTTTTTTTTTAAACCGTCAACCTCATGACTACGGACACAAAGGGTTCTACCTTTGTAAATGCATCCAACCAACCCGAATCCTTTTACTGATTAACATCATAGAAGATTTAACAAAACCCTTATCACTTAGTTTTTGATTTTTCGGAAATATGTTAGCTGATGAATTAGTAGTTGTTGTTCTTGTTTCTTTAGTATCTTTAGTGGTTCCTATACCTATCATGTTACCTTTACTTAGTTTTATCTATTGAATTAGTAGTTGTTGTTCTTATTTCTTTAGTACCTTTAGTAGCTTTTCTACCAGGTATGTTTTCCTTATCTTTCTTCTGTGTTTGAAAATTTCTCACTCTACTTCTTCTTCATGTTTCTCATTCTTTCTCTTTGTTCTCCAGCTTCACCCCCTCTTCTTTTCTACTTTTTTAAGTTTAAGTTAAGGTCTTGCATGAGAATGGAGAAGTAAGTTTATTTTATTATGTTGCTATTTTGGCGTTGACAGCAGAAAAAGGTCTAGAGAAAAAAGATTTCAGACTTTTTTCTTTCCATTGTTATTTTTGAGGATTAAATCTCCTAATGGTTCCATATATCCTCTTTTTTTTTTTTTAAACCTTCAACCTCATGACTACGGACACAAAGGGTTCTACCTTTGTAAATGCATCCAACCAACCCCAATCCTTTTACTACATCATACAAGATTTAACAAAACCCTTATCACTTAGTTTTTGACTTTTTGGAAATATGTTAGCTGATAAATTAGTAGTTGTTGTTCTTGTTTCTTTAGTACCTTTAGTGGTTCCTATAAGTGTCATATTACCTTTACTTAGTTTTATCTGTTGAATTAATAGTTGTTGTTCTTGTTTCTTTAGTACCTTTAGTAGCTTTTTTAGAGCAACCATCTTAACCTTAGTTTTATCAGTTTTCAGTAACCAAACTAGCACGTGAAAATGGTTTGCCATCACTTCACTTCACAACACTTTTTAATTTACTGCATTTTGTTGTAATTGTGTCTGGATTTTAGTAGATACTATCTAAAACTAGGATGAGAATGTTTGAATGGGTATTTTGCCACGACTAGGCTTGTGAATGATATTGAGAGTGTATTTTGATTTCGAAATTGGTGTTTTTATTTAATTATTTCTATGAGAAGCAAGTGCTGGAAAATCTATTATTTATAATTTAGTAGGTAGATTTATTGGAAAGCTCTTGTCTCACTCTCTCATTCCTTAGGATATTTATGCTATGTGCTCGTGTGTAGGCTCATTCTCTTATTGTAGTACTTGATAAAATGTTTATTTTTTCCCCTTAACAGAAGATTTTACATGTTTATAATAATTTTTATTTTATAATTGTATTGTTTGTGTTTTTTGGCTTCTGGGGAAATAACTGCCAGCGAAAGCTATTAGAAGCATGAAACTTTGTCTTATGGCTGCGTGAATGGTTTCATGTGTGAATTATTAGTATTGGCTATGAATGATTTCATCTTATGTCTGCACTTGCTAAGAATATGCTATTTTATTTGTCTGTTGCTATTCCATCTTACAAAACATGACACCACTTGTCTTCCCTGTGGCAATCATGCTTGGGGTCTTTATCGGGTGGGTTGGAACACTTGCATACATGCACATGGAGAGCGAAAAAAGAGGCGGACCCTCTAAGAATGCTATTCAGCCCGTAAAAAACGTAGAGGCTCCTGAAGTCAATGAGGAGCAATTGATAGAGGAGCCTATATTCAGATAGAGTGAGCTTGCTCAGGGCCCCTTGCCTCACTCCATGAAGATGACACACGTTGATGGGAGTACATTACTTTCCTATAGGAGGACAGATACCAATTTATTCAAATATCGACTGTGACATTGTCATTAAGTGAAGTCTGTTTTATTTTAGTTTTGTTTATGATAACCCTACTGTATTTTTGTGCAAGGAAAAATTACAGAAACACTTTGTATAACAATGTGTTTTTGTAGTTTTTCCTGCTGTGGATGATGATATTTTGTTTGTTTTGTGTGGGATAGCAACCAAACAATTATCAAATACAGTTTTTGGCCTACTTTATCAAATTAGTGGTGACTCATGTATAATTGAATTAAATTATGATCTCTCTTTATATTTGTATTTTACATATAAATGTGTGTACGAGTTACATGTAAAAGGCTTGACAAGTAAGATATAATTTATTTTGAAATTATTTGGTTCAGAATGTTGTTATTTTTTATCATTGTTAATTGGAAAGTAAAAACAATTTGGTTATAAAACACAAATATGAAAATATTTTATAGTATTAAGTAACATGGTGTAGGTGAATAATTTTTTTCTATTAATTTACTTTTATTAAAAGTTCTGCATTTCTTGGAGGTTGAATTTTTATGAAAGAATATTAAAATGGAGTATTTTTATGATTTTTAATGACTTGTTATTTTTTATAATTTATTACTCTTGTATACAAAAACTGAATTAAATCATGATCTTTCTTTATATCTATATTTTACATATAAATTTATGTATTAGTTACATGATACAATTTATTTTGAAATTATTTGGTTTTGAATTTTATTATTTTTTAATATGGTTAATTAAAAAGTAAAAAAAAAATTTCATTATAAAACATAAATATCAAAATATTATATAATATTAAGGAATATGGTCAATATGAATATTTTTTTATTGTTAATTTACTTTTATTAAAACCTTTGTATTTCTTAGAGGTTGAATTTTTATGAAAGAATCTCAAAACAGGATATATTTATGATTTTTAATGACTTATTATTTTTTATAATTTATTAATCTATTATAAAACCATAGAAACTAGATAAGCCATATTGTTCATAAGATCGGCTTATCTAAGCTTTGTTTTGTGCTACGTGCAATATCAAGACCTCCATTCCAAATTGAATCTTATCTAGCTTTATTCTTTTTATTCTTTTATGGTGGGATCCAACCTGTTTGAATTATATTAAATAGAAGGAGTAATTAATTAATTAAATTATCACAACAGTATCAATTTCCTAGACCGTTTCATTTCTTCAAGGTTGTATCTTTTTCCTATGCTGAAGTTAACCAAAATGATTCAAAACCAAGAGTGCGATTGGTGCAATTTAATTCCATTGTCCATGCACAGATTCAAAGACTAACTCCTATTAATTTCAAAGGTTTTTAAACAGATTGTTAGAGTCTTCGTCTATTCATCTCATCTATCCAGCGGTTTCAGGTTGTAGACACAGAGGTCCGCCATCATCTCCGCTCTAATCTCTACCATCCATGATCTGCACTTCGCATCACCATTAACATCGAGAGAGGTTTGGATTTGACAAGAAAGGTCTTGGAATGACAAGACGGCGATGGCAAGACCGTGAACAGCAAGACAGATGAAGATTGGGGTCGAGGTGACGAATCGACAGAGGAGTGTTCATTTTTACATCTTCTATTAAACTCTTGTGGGATTGGGATTTGTTTTCTTTTGATCTCTCTATAATGGTATTATCACAACAGTATCAATTTCCTAGACTGTATAATTTCTTCGAGGCTTTATCTTTTTCCTATGTTGAAGTTAAGCAAAATGATTCAAAACCAAGAGTGTGATTAGCACAATTTAATTCCATTATCCATGCACATATTCAAAGACCAACTCCTGTTAATTTCAAAGGTTTTTAAACAGATTGTTAAAGTCTTCATCTATTCATCTCATATGTCCAGTGGTTTCAGGTTGTAGACACAAAGGTCCACCATCATCTCCGCTCTTATCTCTACCATCCATGATTTGCACTTAGCATCACCATCAACATCAAGGGAGGTCTGGGTTTGACAAGAAAGGTCTTAGAACGACAAGATGGCGATGGCAAGATCGTGAACGGCAAGACAATGAAGATTGGGGTCAAGGAGGCGATTCGACAGAGGAGTGTTGATTTTTACAGATTCTATCAAACTATTGTGGGATTGGGATTAGTTTTCTTTTGATCTCTCTATAATGGTATTATCACAACAGTATTAAAACCAAGAGTGTGATTGGTGCAATTTAATTCAAATGTCCATGAACATATTGAAAGACCAACCCCTGTTAATTTGAAAGGTTTTTAAACAGATTGTTAGAGTCTTCATCTATTCATCTCATCTGTCTAAAATTTTCAGGTTGTAGACACAGAGGTCCACCATCGTCTCCGCTCTTATTTCTACCATCCATGATCTGCACTTCGCATCACCATCAACATCGAGAGAAACTGCTGGACAGATGAGATGAATCGACGAAGACTCTAATAATCTGTTTAAAAACCATTGAAATTAACAGGAGTTAGTCTTCAAATCTATGCATGGACAATGGAATTAAATTGCACCAATCACACTCTTGGTTTTGAATCATTTTGGTTAACTTCAGCATAGGAAAAAGATACAGCCTTGAAGAAATGATACGGTCTAGGAAATTAATGCTGTCGTGATAATACCATTATAGAGAGATCAAAAGAAAACAAATCCTAATCCCACAAGAGTTTAATAGAAGATGTAAAAATGAACACTCCTCTGTCAAATCGCCTCCTAGACCCCAATCTTCATCTATCTTGTTGTTCACGGTCTTGCCATCGCCGTTTTTCCATAGCAGTGATTCTAGATAATTTGAGAGGATGGAAAGTGTTTAGGGTAGATCGAATTGTGTTTTCAAGTCAAATTTTTTAGGGAGATTCGTTACATTTTTGAAGACTTGAAGGATACGCTTGAAGGTTTATTGGATAGGTTCAAGTCTTTCACATAAGTGATTGCTCAGATTCAAAGACTTCTATATATAGTCTCGAAGTTATGCAAACAAAGTAAGGAGCTTATGCAAATAGTGATCATCACAAGATATACGCTGGACTACTGTTTGTAATCTTATGCGAATAAGCTTCTTAGGTTATTCGCATAATCAATCTAATAGATAATCAAAGCAAACAAGATAAGGGGAAGAGTTATTTATTTTGATTCATAGATAAAAAACTTCTCTATTAGACATGTTTTTAATCAAAATCATCGTATAAACTCATTACTTTGTGGCCATGATTAACAAGCTAGACATGTGAATGAGATAGATACATAGGCTCACACAAACTCATTACTTTGCACTTGAGCACCATAGACGAAGCATATTTAGAGTTAAGGTTATCAAATTTACACTACAATGGGTAAGAACCAAGGCCCTTCACTCACTAAAAAATTTTCGTTGAACCAAAATGCCCAACCAAACAAAATTGCTCAATTGAAAATTTTTCCAATGGAGTTTCCATAATTTTCAACATGTATATTAAGTTTCTCAAATTGAGATTCTGTATGTTTGTAGTCAATAATCAATTTGACAAAAATGTTTAATTAAAAACTATTTTAATTGAACTTCTATGATTTTCAACTTGTTTATAAAATGTTTTCAACTAAAATTCCTATTTTTACTATTTAATCATTCATACCGTTTTTAAATTCTGGGTCCTTGGATTTTTAATTATATTTATAAGTAAAGGATATTAATTCTTAATTAGCATTTTTAAATTCTGGGTCCATAATTATAATTGTTTTGCTAAAAGAGAAAATAGTATCTGACTCTCATTTTTATAACACATACCTAACTCTCATTTAATAATTTCTCAATTGGTTAAGAAATTGGTGGGATGGGAGCCCCTTTCAACTCCTCCTAATCAAATAAAAATAGAGCTTAAAATGATTCACCCCTTTCATGATAAATTTTTTTTCTTTTTAATAGCTGAGAATCCAATTCAACACATGCAGATATAAAAATATTAAAACATGGTTGGTTCCATGAAAATATCTTTAAAATATTTTATAATATTCCTAATAATATTAGATTCATATATTTTTTCATGATCACAATATTTTTATGAATCATAAATAATTTTCATAAAAAAACCTCTTTTTTTAAGGAAGTAAAAAATCCTCTTTGAAAATTTCAACACCACAATAACTTGAAAAAAAAAAAAAAGTCAGCCGAAGCAACGATTTGTAAACAATAACCCGATATGACTGTGAATTTCATATAAACCCTAAAATTCTCTTTCCATTAAAAAAAAAACACAGGGGATTGCTTTCCATTGAGTTCCCCTAAAAAATCCAAGGATAACAAGAAATACAAAAAGGTTTCATCTATGTCTACTTTCTGTGAGCGAAAGGAAGACCACGTCTCTTTCTACTAAAGGCTAGACTGAGGGCTCTGAAAGACGAAACAACACATTAATGACTTCTCGGCAAAGAAAATGAAAGGTTTTCATTGCTAGTGCTAGGTCATCTTATTTACTTTAAATTTTTAGAATTATAGTCTATCGTTTCTAGTGGGTTTCTCCATAGATTTGGTGCGTAAAACTGTGAACAAGCTCCTTAAGGTGAGTCTTCAGGGGGTTTGATTACTATAAAAATGGTTTGCTTTTTTTTTTTTAATGAGAAAAAATGGTTTACATTTATGATATTGGATTTGTGTGATCGTATGAAATGATAAAGGATTTGTGTTTTAGGCTTACAGGGGAGATCAAGGATACTACTAGAAAAATCAAATTTAGCAAGAAAATTTTCTCATTTATGGAAACACTTCTTTTTGCAATAGTTAAAAAAATGTTGCCTAATCTATGGATAAGCAACAGTTTTCTTAGTGTTGCCTATTGATAGGCATTTTAGGCACCAGAAACTAGTCAACACCTTAAAAGTGTTCCTTATATTAAAATAGGCAACACTTTTTTCTGTTGTATTATAGCTTTAAAATATGTGACAAAACAATGTTGCCTGTCAACTCACTCTGAATGCAACATTTAGCAAATGTTGCCTATTCTATGTTAGAAACATGTGACTCAACACATTTTTTCATGACAATAATATTTTCTTTTTTATTAATTTATTTTTATATCATAAAAATTAATAATAAGTAAACAAATTACTAGACCCTAAGTGGTAATTTATTTTCATTTTGGCGCTACTATTTTTAATTTTTTACTAAGTAAAAAATTATTAATAAGTAAACAAATTATGAGAACCTTAAGGCTTTGTTAGTTATGGCTTAGGTTCAATTAGTAATGTCCCTAAATCATATAAGGGGAAACATACCTCATAAGAAACTAATACCGTTATAGAGAGATCAAAAGAAAACAAATCCCAATCCCACAAGAGTTTACTAGAAGATGTAAAAATGAACACTCCTCTATCGAATCGCCTCCTCGACCCCAATCTTCATCTGTCTTGTTGGTCTTGCCATCGCCGTCTTGCCATTCCAAGACCTTTCTTGTCAAATCCAAACCTCTCTCGATGTTGATGGTGATGCGAAGTGCAGATCATGGGTGGTAGAGATAAGAGCAGAGATGATGGCGGACCTCTGTGTCTACAACCTGAAACCGCTGGACAGATGAGATGAATAGACGAAGACTCTAACAATCTGTTTAAAAGCCTTTGAAATTAAGAGGAGTTGTGATAGAAAACCCATGTAGAACTTGTCTCACGAACCTTCAATCAAATGGGAAACGTAAGGATCGTGCTAGGATCAAAGAGAAGAAAATAGAATACCAAGAACACGTTAAACAAACAGAAAAGATAAACAGAAGAATGCACGAATAGGAAGGATAGAAGTTATTGGTCAAGAAGCAAGACCCCAAGAAAACTTGTTTCTTGAAACCTTAGCTATAGACACCACAAAGAGAAGACCACTCTCTTTGATATGCCAAAAAGTCTCTCAAGCTCACCAAGAGAACAAGATAACTCACAAAGTTTTTGTCAAAAACGCAGTATTCATTCATCTCTCTAATTTGCAGGTACAAAAGTGACGTTTTTAAAGGAAAAGAAAGTAAAAACCCTAGCCCTAATTTGCTAAAAATAGTTTAGATCCTAAATCTTTTAGAATGGCACCACCTTACACAAAAATAAGGCTAGATACATGCTGAATAAGTGGTGCCCAAAAATAGGAAACAAAATCAAATCTGAAGAGATTCTCACAAATAAATTCAAAATAGGAAACTAATTGTCAAATCCTTATTTCTGAATTAAGTAATAAAAAAAACGAAAATTGATAATTTATTTAATAAAAGAGCACTACTTAAATGGTCACAAGCTTGGCACATGCTCCTTTAAGTGAGTTCTTCTATTTGGGCCTTGTTTGTTGGGTTTGGATCAGTTTCTAGCATACTAGCCATGACGAACACGCCTCTTGAAGCCTTTTGGGCTGAAAATTAACCTAAGTAGATGGGCTCTTGTTCAATTACTTCTTGAATCAATCCATTGAGAGCTTGCTTCATTGCCTTAGTCCTTGCTCTTGTCATAGGCCCACCCATTCCTTGCAAGGTATCTTTCTTGTTCCATACTCGGGTTCCTTGTCCAGCCACTTGTTCATGAATTTCAAGTCCTCCAAGCTCTTGAATATTTCCTCCAAACTCCTCCTCTTGATTAAGCCTAGCTTGTATTCCATCATTCCCTCCCTCCTCGAAAGGATTCGTCCTCGAATCTCCATAATCTACATGAAAAGAAAAGGAACGATTACAAGAATCAAATAGATCATGAGGAGTATACTTACCTTTCAAGTTTGATTGAAGTATCTTTGCTTTAATCCGTCCATAAACTTGAAGGAAATCATTCTCCTTTGGCTGTAAATTTGTTTTAAACATTCGTATAGGCCTTTGCAGCCATAACATTGCTCCGGGGTCAAAAATTTTATTCTCAAGCATTGGTGAAGAAAATTTTGAACTCCCCTTTAAATCAATCTCTCCAATTTCCTGCTGCAAATAACTAGGAACAAACTTGACCCAACAAAATTCAAATGGAACCAAGTTGTTAGTTAACACAGAGAAAAAGAAATGGGAACAAAATGGCACACAATAAGTCTCAATTAAAACCAAAGCATTAGAAAAACTAAGGAAAACAAAATCTGGACAGATTTGAACAATGTTCGTTAAATTTAAAATTTGGGCAAATTTGACACTTCCTGATGATGCATATTGAAAGAATAATGATGGAGAAGAAATGTCTTGATGCACATGGCTAAACATAACAGATAAAAACAAACATGAAGGAAGTGAATTGATGGCAACAAAAGGAGATGAACAAAACACATGTAGATGGTAGAACAAAGAGGGAGAATAATGAACTAGATGAACACATATTACCACAGTGAACAAGGTATCACAAATCCAAACATATGAAAATAACTCACTAGATAGAAGATGGAACACACAAGAAGCATGAGATAAGAACACAATATGAGAATGAGAGGAGAACACATGAATGCATGGACTAAAGAAAGACACCAAATTATGAATTTGGTTCATTTTCACAATGGACTCTCGATGAATGAAAGACTCATGCAATGAAGATGGATTAAATAAATTATGAAAATTTGAAATGACGTATAATGGGCAAAGAAGATGACATGACGGAACATATGGGAGATGAAGAAGATTAGAGAAACTCACCTTTATCTCATTCTTACCTAAAGAGCAACTCAAAATGCTTTTCACCTCGTTACTCTTAACTTTTTGCTCACTCTTATTTTTATTTCTCTTTTCTCTCTTTTTCTTTCTCTTTTTCACTCTTCTCTCAATCTTCTTTTCACGCACTCTTTTTCTACTTAGAGCAATTTTATGGACATTTTCTCTCTTATTACTCTCATTTCTACCACTCTCATTTTTCCATTCTTGCTCACTCTTCAGGTTCTTTTGACTTTCACATGAATGATTACATGACAATGATTCATGGGCTGTATTTAACACCAAAGAACCTAGCATGCTACTATCCAAAAAATTTTTCATCAAATTATCAACAACATGTGAATCATGATTCTCCATTAAAGGATGCAAACAATGATAATTTTGCTCATAAGCACAAGTAACATCATGAAGTTCATTTTCCAATTGTACAACATTATTTTCAATTTGCACACTAGAAACACAACTAGAATCAACAAAGTTATCTAACTCATCAATGTCTAACACAATATTCTCCTCAAGATTTAGCAAAATATTATTATCAATCCCATTAACACAATCAACATAATTAAACATATTAGGATTCTCAAGCTCAACACATACTAAATCATTTACTTTAGCACAAGAGATATCATCACAAGAGGGTTGAGAATTAAGCATACCTTTAACCATGGACAACTCTCTTGTCTCAACAACCTTTGTCAATACAGCAACTTCTTCAACTGTTTGATCAACTCTCTCCAAGTGGGAATCACATGAATCTTGAACCACCAATACTTGCACCTCTTCACAGTGTTCATTAACATTCTTAACTTTGGGAGAGTGTTGTTCGTGAGATGATGCAAACTTTTTCCTCATGACCAGTTTCATTTCACTCCATGTTGCAATAGAAGGCTTTCCTCTAACAGTGCGTCGGCACTCAATTCGTTTCCACCAAGCAGCAACCTTTTTACTAAATCGAAGGTAAGCACATTGCACCTTCTCTAGGTCAGAGTAGTTACAACATCCAAATGCTTGTTCAGCTCTTCTTTCCCATTCCAAGTAAACATTAAGATCTTTCTCACCATGGAACAATGGGATCTTTGATTTGATGTTGCTCAGAACATCCATGTGAGCAGAAACCTTTGGATCACGCCTTGTTTTAGTTTGAGAGGGAGACTCAATGCGATCCAATTTTGCATTTACCTTCTCAATTTGATCATTAAAAGTCCTTAACAAGGCCTTAAGATCAAATTCTCCAACAGCCATGTTGATAATCTGAAATGTTATTGTACAACAAAGAGAAAAGAAATAGGGACCTCACACACTCTTCTCACGTGTTTTTCAATCAAAAATTTTATAAGCACTCGTGTTTCACACAAAAAGATTGGCTTTTTCAATGATGTCAAACACTCTTGCCTTTTATCACTCAACTAGCTCTCTTTAGTGTTCTTAATTCAACTCTAGCAATTCAAAAGGGAGAGTGATGTAAAAATCAGTGGTGACACAAAGCTAAAGCCCAAAATTCAAGTTTCAAAGAATCAAACTTGGGACCAAAAAAATCAACTAAAATTCGTGCATAAAATGAGACCAAAAGAGATGGAATAACTATAACACAAATTAGGAAATAAATTGACTAAATATGAATGAATGATTCTGGAGAAGTGGCATGAAAAACAAGAAAGAAAGAAAAGGAAATAAATCTGGACAGCTAACAAATAAAGCAAGGAAAATCAAAATGAACAATTTAGGAAACTAAGAAAGAAGAGAAAAAGGAAGGTAGAACAATAGAGGAAAAAGGAAACAAGTTGCAGCACAATGATAAATTAGGAAACAAGATAAGGAAATAAGATTAGGAAAGTAGCAATCTACACAAGAGTTTGAAACTTGCCAATCAAGTTTGTTGAATTTAGTAATTTCCAATGTGACTTGAAGAGCAAGAAGAACAAAAGAAACAATTTTTTTTTTCAACTTGCAGTCCACTCAATAAAATAGGAAACTATATGAATTAGGAAAGCAATCAATCAATCAAGAAAGATTCTTTCTTGACCATCAACTAGTTGATTGATATAGTAAATCTGAAAGGTCCAGCAATAAATTTCTTTTTTTTTTTTCGTGTTTTTTTTTTTGAGCTGCTTCTCTTTCTCTTCTTCTTCTTCTTTTTTTCTTTTTAACAGCAGCTAATAATTCTTTTTTTTTGAATTTTTTTTAAACTGGACGCACACAAATTCAAACTTTCTGGACAATACTAAAATTGCAACAACAAAAATAATTCGATTTTTTTTTTTTTAGAAAACTTCAAATCTGGACAGAAGACAACAAGAAATAGGAACAAGTCACAAGGAAGAGATGATCCAACAAAAAGACCACAAGAACAAACAACTTATGAAGATGCCACACACAAGAGACACAAAGTGAGAAGAATCACACCACAAAAAAATAGAAAAGAAGCACAAGAATGAATCTAGACAGAAGAAAGAAGCAACCTTGAAACTAGCAAACTGGAGCTCTGATACCAAATGATAGAAAACCCATGTAGAACTTGTCTCACGAACCTTCAATCAAATGGGAAACGTAAGGATCGTGCTAGGATCAAAGAGAAGCAAATAGAATACCAAGAACACGTTAAACAAACAGAAAAGATAAACAGAAGAATGCACGAATAGGAAGGATAGAAGTTATTGGTCAAGAAGCAAGACCCCAAGAAAACTTGTTTCTTGAAACCTTAGCTATAGACACCACAAGGAGAAGACCACTCTCTTTGATATGCCAAAGAGTCTCTCAAGCTCACCAAGAGAACAAGATAACTCACAAAGTTTTTGTCAAAAACGCAGTATTCATTCATCTCTCTAATTTGCAGGTACAAAAGTGACGTTTTTAAAGGAAAAGAAAGTAAAAACCCTAGCCCTAATTTGCTAAAAATAGTTTAGATCCTAAATCTTTTAGAATGGCACCACCTTACACAAAAATAAGGCTAGATACATGCTGAATAAGTGGTGCCCAAAAATAGGAAACAAAATCAAATCTGAAGAGATCCTCACAAATAAATTCAAAATAGGAAACTAATTGTCAAATCCTTATTTCTGAATTAAGTAATAAAAAAAACGAAAATTGATAATTTATTTAATAAAAGAGCACTACTTAAATGGTCACAAGCTTGGCACATGCTCCTTTAAGTGAGTTCTTCTATTTGGGCCTTGTTTGTTGGGTTTGGATCAGTTTCTAGCATACTAGCCATGACGAACACGCCTCTTGAAGCCTTTTGGGCTGAAAATTAACCTAAGTAGATGGGCTCTTGTTCAATTACTTCTTGAATCAATCCATTGAGAGCTTGCTTCATTGCCTTAGTCCTTGCTCTTGTCATAGGCCCACCCATTCCTTGCAAGGTATCTTTCTTGTTCCATACTCGGGTTCCTTGTCCAGCCACTTGTTCATGAATTTCAAGTCCTCCAAGCTCTTGAATATTTCCTCCAAACTCCTCCTCTTGATTAAGCCTAGCTTGTATTCCATCAAGTTGGTCTTTGAATCTGTGCATGGACAATGGAATTAAATTGCACCAATCACACTCTTGGTTTTGAATCATTTTGGTTAACTTTAGCATAGGAAAAAGATACAGCCTCGAAGAAATGATACGGTCTAGGAAATTGATACTGTTGTGATAATACCATTATAGAGAGATAAAAGAAAACAAATCCCAATCCCACAGAGGTCCACCATCATCTCGGCTCTTATCTCTACCATCCATGAACTGCACTTCGCATCACCATCAACATCGAGAGAGGTCTGGGTTTGACAAGGTCTTGGAATGACAAGACGGCAATGGCAAGATCGTGAACAACAAGGCAGATGAAGATTGGATCGAGGTGGCGATTTGACAGAGGAGTGTTCATTTTTACATCTTTTATTTTTTAAAGTTATTGTGGTGTTAAAATTTTCAAAGAGGTTTTTTTACTTCCTTAAAAAAAGAGATTTTTTATGAAAATTATTTATGATTCATAAAAATATTGTGATCGTGAAAAAATATATGAATATAATAATATTAGGAATATTATAAAATATTTTAAAGATATTTTTATGGAACCAAACATTTTTTTAATATTTTTATAATCCGCATGTGTTGAATTGGATTCTTAGCTATTAAAAAGAAAAAAATTTTATCGTGAAAGGGGTGAATCATTTTAAGCTCTATTTTTATTTGATTAGAAGGAGTTAAAAGGGGCTCCCATCTCACCAATTTCTTAACCAATTGAGAAGTTATTAAATGAGAGTTAGGTCGGTGTTAAGAAAATGAGAGTCAGATACTATTTTCTCTTTTAGCAAAATAATTATAATTATGGACCCAGAATTTAAAAATGCTAATTAAGAATTAATATCCTTTACTTATAAATATAATTAAAAATCCAAGGACCCAGAATTTAAAAACAGTATGAATGATTGAATAGTAAAAATAGGAATTTTAGTTGAAAACATTTTATAAACAAGTTGAAAATCATAGAAGTTCAATTAAAATAGTTTTTAATTAAACATTTTTGTCAAATTGATTATTGACTATAAACATACAGAATCTCAGTTTGAGAAACTTAATATACATGTTGGAAATTATGGAAACTCCATTGGAAGAATTTTCAATTAAGCAATTTTGTTTGGTTGGGCATTTTTGTTCAACGAAAATTTTTTAGTGAGTGAAGGGTCTTGGTTCTTACCCACAGTAGTGTAAATTTGATAACCTCAACTCTAAATATGCTTCTTCTATGGTGCTCAAGTGCAAAGTTATGAGTTTATGTGAACCTATGTATCTATCTCAATCACATGTCCAGCGTGTTAATCATGGCCACAAAGTAATGATTGTATAATATCCTAGCTTCTCTGGTCCTCTTGATCCTGTGCAGCTGAATATGCATCATTATAAAAGTTTCTTACTACCTCCAAAAATTATGTCTAAAGCTAGTTCTTCTACTACCAAACCACTCAGTAAGTGGAAAACACCATAAATAGGATTAGGATGCGTGAAGTTTAATTCAAATGTGACAGTTAAAGTTAATCCTAATGATGGGATAGCAAGTTGTAGTGGTTGTTTTAGAGACCATATTGGCTTATGGCTTGTTGGCTTTACAATATTCCTTGGCTCATACATGTACTGTTAGAGGCCGAGTCATTAGGCATCCTTGAACATCTCAAACATTGTTTGGCTTTAGGGTTCAAGTAGCTAGTGATTAAATCAAATGCCCTCAATGTTATATAATTGTTCAAGCAAGCTCCCACTATTGACTCCATGGTCCATCCGGCTCATCTTTGTTCAAATTATACAAATGTAAACTTTTTTACAATCATAAACCAATTACATGTATAAACTATTATTCATGTCAATTTTTCTCAATATATGATTGCATAATTTTTTTAAATTAATTTAAACATTTTACTGTAATGCAACTGGTCTCTATTAATTAGAGAGCCATAGGGTCCCCTTACAAGTAGAAAACTACTGCCTAATGTTAGTCATAAAGTTAAATTGGATTAGGCATAATAATGATGATAAGGTATACATCATTAGAAAGTTGCAAGCTTTACTCGATATCATTATATGCCTTCATCATTATAATGTTTATGATTAAGCATATAATAATAGTAATAATTAATATATAGCCTTGTTATAGAAGGGAACATCAAGCATGCATTCACAACAAGGTAGAGAGAGACATCTATATGAGGATTAAACAAAAAGAAAAAGAAAGTAAAACAAGACGCCACACAACAAAAAGAAGTTTGAATGCTTCAGGGGTGTAAGGCAGAGTGGTTGAAATTTGGAGGCAGCTTGGGCAGGCACTAGTAGAACTTGGCAAATAGGCCAAAGTTATCAACATGTTTGATGAAATTAATGAGGCTAGCCCACCCTCTAAATCCAAACCCATCACTATAACCCATACTGCCACCAATACATTTACCACATACATCACTGTCTAGTTTGGAATGAATGCTGCAAGTTTCTCTGTTGCATTTTGCATTCACACACAAACAAGATCTTAATCATCAATTCAATTGGTTTAGTGTATAACTGAGTAGTTACAACTCAATTATGTACTTACTACTAGATTATGAGGGAAATCAACGACATTTGAGCTTTAGAGATTACTAGTGTCTTTTTGGTCTCTGCATCTTATATCGACAAATAATTGGGCCACTCCCTAGTTAAAATTAGAATTAGAATGTAGAATTGATGTTGAAATTAATTTCGGAGTATGCTCATTTGATATTGGCTAACCATGTGGTTCGTTGGCCTTCATATTCTTATTCAAATAGTGCATATTGTTTTTCCCAAAGGGCTTAATAGTCTGTGGCCTATGGTCATGATTGATATTGTTTGGCCTTCATATTGGTTTGTGAGAGTATCAACTAGATGAATGTCATTGACTAAGATGTGTATTTATGTGTAATATATATATGTATATAAGTGTGTGTTGGCATTATTCAATTTAGCAACATTTCTTGGTAAGTAGACTAGTAGTTTCAAACTTATTTGTAACCAAGAATTCTTCCAATTTAATAAAATGAGGTTTGACTTCTTTTCACTTTTTAAAATCAATTTCATATGATTCATTCAACACCCTTATACTGATTAATTTGTCCACAATTAGATCCTGCTCAGATTCAGTGGCAAACGAACTTACTAGCTTTCTAGGTTGAGGCTCAGATTCTGGAACTCTTAATTTTTGTGTTCGAGGCTTCTTTGTAGGAACTTTCAAACTAGATTCAACTTTCCTTTTTCCTTTACTTGGTGATTTTAATGCATAGTTGGACTTTACGTTTTACTGAGGTCATTCGTCTTGGTTTTCTCCTTTTGTTTTTGCCATAGCAGTGATTCTAGATAATTTGAAAGGATGGAAGATGTTTAGAGTAGATCGAACTATGTTTTCAAGTCAAATTTTTTAGGGAGATTTGTGAGATTTTTGAAGACTTGAGGGATACACTTGAAGATTTTCAAGATAGGTTTAGGTTTTTCACATTAGTGACTGCTCATATTCAAAGACTTCTATATATAGTCCCAATGTTATGCGAACAAAGTAAGAAGCTTATGCGAATAACGATAATCAGAAGAGATACGCTAGACTACAATTTGCAATGTTATGTGGATAAGCTTCTTAGGTTATTCACTGAATCAATCTAATAAATAATCAAACCAAACAAGATAAGGGGAGGAGATATTTATTTGGATTCATAAACAAAAAATTATCTATTAGGCATGTTTTTAATCAAAATCATCGTATTCGCTTCACATTGCATATGGATCTAAGCATGTTCATCTACTTATTCATGTAGAGACATATCTTAGTTTGTTGTTTAGTAGAAAATCAGTGAATAAAAATATTATATGTAAACATTTAGTATTTAAGTTATTCCGTTAGAACTTAATTTATACCAAGACACTCCCCTCCACAATAAATGTTTTCCAAGAAAATTATGCAACAAAATTTTGAAGTATTATAATTGAATTTAGGTATGCTTTACTTCACCCTCATTCGGATGCAAAGTAACAGTTGCTATCTGGTACCACGCGACAAACTAGAGATCTCCATCAAGGTCGCTTCCAGAAGTTTCATTTCTGTGGGGTTCCTCCCCCTTTTGAGGGAAAACAACATGATCATGTAAATGATGTAAATGCGGAACATCAATTGCTTTCAAAACTCTTACTTCTCCTGGATGAATGTAAGATTTTTTGCTATGACCAACAAATCTATAACTACTTGTAGCTTATTTGTCTCTTTAAACCTTGAGCCATGCTTTGAGAAACAATTTTCAAGCGAAGGAGTAGACACTAAGTGGATTTCTCTTGTACTCATGTTTCTAGAGAATTTTTTGTGAATATCTAGTAGAAGAATCTAGAGAATCAATGTAGGCTGTTCGATCGAATTGATATCCATTGTCCATTGAGGAGGTGCAGAAGTTCTATAACTATAGGGAGGCCTATATATACCCTCTCCCTCCTCATTAAGGGAAACCATGATTCAAAAGATACTATATGATACTTAAGGGAACTTTCTCTCCTTAAAACATGCTAGCCTTAGCATGATCAACTCTTTTGATTCCACACTAAGTTAGCTGAACTCTCAAGTAGGCAAGACGAGAGAACAAGAGTGATCTCTATGACAGTGTAAAATGCTAGTTACTTGATCCATTGCTCGATCTAGTTCAGCTAACTTGCACTCAACTGTTGGATGGTTACAAAAGAGGAGGGAGGGGGTATATATAGGCCTCCTCGTAGTTCTAGAACTTTCTCACCCCCTCAAGGGACAATGAATATCAATTTGATCTAACAACTTACATTGATTCTCTAGATTCTTCCACTAGATATTTACAAAGAATTCTCTAGAAACATAAGTACAAGAGAAATCCACTTAGTGTCTACTCCTTTGCTTGAAAATTGTTTCTCAAAGCATAGCTCAAGGTTTAAAGAGACAAATAAGCTGCAAGTAGTTAGAGATTTGTTGGTCATAGCAAAAAATCCTACATTCATCCACGAGATGTAAGAGTTTTGAAAGCAATTGATGTTCTGCGTTTACATCATTTACATGATCATGTTGTTTTCCCTCAAAAGGGGGAGGGACCCCACAGAAATGAAACTTTTGGAAGCGACCTTGATGGAGATCTCTATTTTGTCGCGTGGTACCAGATAGCAACTGTCACTTCGCATCCGAATGAGTGTGAAGTAAAGTATACCTAAATTCAATTATAATACTTCAAAATTTTGTTATATAATTTTCTTGGAAAAAAATTATTGTGGAGGGAAGTGTCTTGGTATAAATTAAGTTCTAACGGAAGAATTTAAATACTAAATGTTTACATATAATATTCTTATTCACTAATTTTCTACTAAACAACAAACTAAGATATGTCTCTACATGAATAAGTAGATGAAACATGCTTAGATTCATATGCAATGTGAAGCGAATACGATGGTTTTGATTAAAAACATGCCTAATAGATAAATTTTTGTTTATGAATCCAAATAAATATCTCCTCCCCTTATCTTGTTTGCTTTGATTATCTGTTAGATTGATTATGCGAATAACCTAAGAAGCTTATTCGCATAAGATTACAAATAGTAGTCCAGCGTATATCTTCTAAAGATCGCTATTTGCATAAGCTCCTTACTTTGTTTGCATAACATTGACACTATATGTAGAAGTCTTTGAATCTGAGCAGTCACTTATGTGAAAAACTTGAACCTATCCTGAAATCCTTCAAGCATATCCCTCAAGTCTTCAAAAATCTAACGAATCTCCCTACAAAATTTGACTTGAAAACACAGTTCGATCTACTCTAAACACTTTCTATCCTCTCAAATTATCTGGAATCACTGCTATGGCAAAAACAAAAGGAGGAAGCCAAGACGAACGACCTCAATGTAACCTAAAGTCCAAGTATGCAACAAAATTGCCAAATAAAGTGAAAATGAAAGCTGAATCTAGTTCAAAAGTTCCAACAAAGAAGCCTCGAACACAAAAATTAAGAAGAATTCCAGAATTTGAGCCCCCAACATAGAAAGCAAGTTCGCCTACCACTGATTCTGAGCAGGATCTAATTACAGATGAATTGATCAGTATAAGGGTGTTAAAGGAATCATAGGAAACTGATTTTAAGAAGCAAAAAGTAGTCAAACCCCATTTTGTTAAATTGGAAGAATTCCTTGTTACAAATAAGTTTGAAACTGCTAGTCTACCTGAGAATTATAGAGGTCTGGTTGAGTTAAAGGAAGAGTATGATGAAGAGGTTGTACGTGCATGGTACAATTCTCTCAGGATAAACAATGAAACCAAAGTACATGAAGTCAGACTACGAAAAAGACGGATAGCTCTTCACCCTTATCTCTTTTCAGAGATATTAAATCTGCCAACTGGTGGAATTGAAGTGAACATGGACAGCACTAGATACCCCTTTAAAGATCAAAATGTGAATGAAGATGATGGAAAAGAAGCAAATTACAAATGGAGTACTATTGTATACAAGCTGCTTAGACAAAGGCAAAACATGCCTCTTGAAGAGAAAATTGCTCTAAGTCATCTAAGCATTGAAAACAAGGTCCTCCACTACATTGTATCAAGGATATTCTTCAACGAAAGTGGAGGATACAACTATTTATTGAGAGGAGAATTCTAAGTTATGGTACTGCTAGTTAAAGGAAAGCCAATAAACCTAATTGATATCATTTTACAGAGAATATGGATGGTTAAGGCTTATAAGCAGTATTCACAACTGCCATATGGGCACCTTATCTCTTGAATTCTGAAGCACCACAACATATTACATCTTGAGAGGGGACCTACATTTGCTTCTAGAGGAATTCTATGAGAAGGCACTACAGAAGATGGGAATAACTCTAACAAATGGATGATGGGTTGACAAGAAAAGAGAAATTGGAGAAGAAGAAGCGGGTTCTGAGTCAGCAAATGAAGTAGAAAGTCATGAAGGTAGTGATTTCAGCTCCTCTTCCCTCGTTGAACTTTCACAACCTCTGCACCCTGAACCTCATCCCTTTATTCCTACACTAAATGAGCTTGAAGCCTTTCTAGTCTCTAATCTACCTACACCTATTGATATCCCTACCTTATACCAGAACCTGCACCATATTGTGATGGCCATTATGAGAGAAAATAAAGAAGATTCTATAAATCTTGGGTACCTCATTATAAAAATGCAAGAGAAGTTTAAAAGCAAAATAGATAATTACACTTAAGAAATCAAGCTCCTGCATCAACAAATAGCTTCTAACATATCACATCCACCTTCATCACCTCTTCAACCCTCACCACCTACTTTTGCTGGCATTATTGCTTTTCCTAAGACTTCTGTAAAGTCTCCAATCATTGACGTAGATGGTTCATCCACTACTAAGTTCCCCGTTCTATTAGGGAGTCTGGATCCTAACTTAGATTATGGACTTGATGATATGGAAGCTGATTAGAATAAAAAAAAATTTAATAGCTGCAATTAGAGGAAACTTCCTTCATGAAATTTTCTTGAAACAACGCAAACATGAGCTTAATACTCTTTTTCCTCCTCAACCAACTCCAGCTTCATTTGAGAGCACTAGCCATATAGCTGTGGCAGCTGTATAAGAAGTGGTACACATTGTCTTGGATGATGATTCTTCACATGCTCTCACTGCTTCAATACTTCCACTAGTCATGCTTGATATTCCCCTTGTACCAGTATTCCCTTTTGCATTCTCTCCTCTGGCTACTATGCCACTCAAAAGGCATGTTCTTTCTTCTCCTTCCTTGCCTCTTGCACCACCTTCTCCACCACTTCAACCTGTCCCTATATCCTTAATTAAAGCACCTACTCCCATATTCCCTCTTTCTCTAGATGAATGAATTCAAATGATCAGGGAATGGAAAGACATAATTGATAAAGACATTGCTCAAATAGATGCTGAAGCTTCTCAATACTCTCCTGTTGATGCTGACAAAAAGGGGGAGAAACAAAGAGGAAAAAAAAAAGAAGACTAAAGGAAAGAAAACATCTGCAAAAAGAAAGACCACTCGTAAGAAGAAAAAGACTTAATTGAACTGGATTAGTTGTGTCTCTATTATTTTTTATGTCTCTATTATTTTTTGTTGCATCTTTATGTTTTCACTCTTGTATGTAAAGTGATTATGCTGTATTTGTGCCTAATGTATTTGTGTATTGATACATATATTCTACACAAATGCACGCACTTATATATATAGTGGATTAGTTGCATCTTTATGTTAAGTCATAAATACACAGTTATATAATGTTTAGCTTATGCTTTCAAAATAGTTTTCATGAAAGGTTTTATCTTATGTGCATAACCCTTAGAGGTTATGGGGATAAAATCCTAACCTCATGTTGTTTCTAAGTGTTCTCTCTTTATTTTCATGAAAAGTTCTGAGATTATCTACATAACTAAAGTCTGCGTCATGTCCTTGCCTTTGTATAGCTCGTTTTCCTGATAAGTTGCGTACCTTATTCGTATAAGAGGCTTAACTGTAAATATCACTTGTTTTGTGCTGCCCATTATTCACATAACCTAGGGACATTATCTGCAAAACATATGTTACAGAATTCTTAGCCAGTGTTCCTAACAACAACACAGTTCTAAAAGTATGAGGTATGTTAGATCCTTTCTTCAATATTCATTTCCAAAAAGGTATCACATTGACACTATGTTTTTAATTAATACAATCATGCACAAAGGCATACTTGATTAATTTGACATTATGTTCTTAATTATATGGTTGGAGAAAGGGCGATCTCATCTATGAAGAAACCAAGAGATGAAGCCAATGTGTACGTTTATATTTGTATTTATGTTAGCCTTATTTATAGCTCATAGAATTTAACAAAGCAAATTATTTCTTGTTCGAACATGGATCATGTATAATTAAGAACATAATGTCAAATTAATCAGGTATGCCTTTGTGCATGGTTGTATTAATTAAGAACATAGTGTCAAAAGTGATACCTTTTTGAAAATGAATATTGAAGAAAGGATTTGACATAGGTACCTCATACTTTTAGACTATGTTGTTTTTGTTTCAATGTCATAGTTAGAAGTCAGTAGTTAACAAACATTAATAAATTAACTGCATTTTTAATTGTTGAACTAAGATACGTCTCAACAGGAATAAGTAGACGAAACACCCTTAGTTTCCTATGCAACGTGGGAGGAATACAATAATTTTGATCAAAAACATATCTAATAGATACATGTTTATCTATGAACCCAAAAAAATGCCTCATTGCCTCTGCTTTTCCATCATTTCAAGCATCCAAAAGGAAGGAGGGGCTTGGGAAAAAACTTATTACATCAAAGGAAGGACCTGCCTAATGATCTAAACTACTAAGCATTTACAAAATGATTGAAATTTTATATAAATATATATAATATGATATAAAATTACAAAATAAAATAGAAACATAAAAAAGGTATATCATATATATATGTTCATATTTTTCTGTCGTTCTCTTCTAAAATATATAAATATACAATTATTAAGAAAATCAAATTTAACAGGTAAGGGAGTAAATAAGAGTAGAGATATGGCTAACACCAACACTCTAATTTCTTACTATTATTATTTTTCTATTTATCAAACTACCTCTATCCATTTATCACACTGAAGATTTATGTGAAATTTGAGTTTCTTATATGTACGTGATGCCATACTTCACTCTGTTAATGAAATATATAAATCTATTGGAAAATAAAAAATACATATACCAGATGAAATGGTTATTGTTATCTACTCAAATAACTAATAAGACATTTATAAGTATAAATAAGTTCATGTTGAATCAAGTGTTTCAATGATTCCAAACCAACCTTCAAGAGCTTAGAGTAAAGATATCAAATGTGCACAAAAGATTTCAAGTGAAGGAATTATGGAGAAATCAGTGCAAGAATAGATGTAGAATGTTTAGTAATGTTTTAATTTGAGTAGAAGACTTTGATTTGGTGAAAAGATGTTTTAAAAACTTAATTCTATGTTAATTCATGGAATATTTGAAAAACACCCACCAACAGACGAAGTTTGAAAGGTTTATACTGATTTGCTGTTTTGAAAATTCGAATTTTGGCTTTGGAAATTCAAATTTTGTATTGAAAATGAACAAGTTTGAAAAGAGGCTTCTCTGACAGACAAATTTTGACTTGAGAAATTCAAATTTTGATACGTGTCTGAAAAGAGCTTTCAATGACAAATGAACTTTGACTTTTGAAAATTCCAATTTCAGATAAAATGCAACTTATAAAAATTGAAAAATTTACCTTAGAACATGTCAAAGTTCATCTTAAAACAAGTTCAAAAAGAGCTTTAAAATTGCTCACTGACAGATGAACTTTGAACTTGAAAATTCGAATTTCAGAAACAAAGCCTATGACTTTGTTGTGTTGATATGTTGACATACGAATGACAATATTCAAAAATTCAAATTTTAAAGTAAGTCTGAAAAGAGATCTCTTTAACAAATGAACTTTGCCCTATGGAAATTCAAATTTCGAATTAATGAACTATTATGCCTCATTAAACTAGCTTCTGACAGACGAATTTTGGGGTTCAAAAATTCAAATTTCAAAGGTACTGTAGCAAATTGAAATTACTGTTCACACTTAACAGAACGACTTTAAACATGAAAATTCATATGTTCCAACATAGAATCAATTTCTAAAGATGAAAATTTGAATTTTGCTTCATGACAGATGAACTTCGGGAGTTTAACGTTAAAGACTGTAACTTTCGGTTTCTGTGAAATTTTCCTGTTGACTAACTGAAATTTGAACTTTGAGTGTCAGAAGTATTAAATGCGGTTGGTAAACAGATAGTTTCTCAGAGTAACCATTGGGTAACATCTCTAACGGCTAGATCTTGTCTCTAACGTATAGTTGGGGTAGAAATCTATAAATAGAACTTCATTTGAAGATGTGAGTAACGATTTTACTTTGTAAATACTAAAACTCTGCCAAATCATCTACCCAAAGTCTCCTACTCTCACTTCAATATTTGTACTTTAACTTTCAAATACACTCTAATTAAGAGAGTTTATTCATTGTAAACAATCTTATCTTCATCTGGAAGAAAGATTTTCTTGTGAGGGGATATCACAAGGGATTAGGAAAGAACTCAGTGAGAGTGCAAAGAGTGAAAGTGTGAGCTCTAGAAACAGAATATCATCTTTGTACTGAGGCATTTGCAAGAAGCCCACTGAATTCTTGCATAATAATGGAAAATCTCAAATGGTGACTTGGGGACTGGACGTAGGTCAAGTTGAGAGACCGAACCAGGATAAATATATGAGTCTTCTCTTCCCTACTACTACTTTTACTGTTTATTCGTTTATACTCTATTTTACCATCACTCTTTGTTTTCTTCACTTTCTTGATGTTTTGCAAAAAAATTTATAATCTTCCCAATTCATCCCCCCTCTTAGAAAGCTAGCTTATCCAACAGTTCTCACGTTAGAACCTACAAGCGTTAATAGGAGAACATCATGGCACATTAAGTTTCAGCCACTAGTGTAAAAAGTCTGGATCAATCCTACATTAGTAGAATGAAGCAATTCTCACATTAGAACCTGGCACCAGGGCCCAAAATAAGAAATGTGGGGTATAAAGTAGTTCTCACCTTAGAACCTGGTTCACAAATTAAACAAAACACAACGTCCTCACCTGAGAGCCCGACCAGCATAAGCATCAATATGAGAACATCATAGAAAGAAAACATCATAGCACATTAAGTTTCAGCCATCAGTCTACAAAATCTGGATCAATCCTCTACATATCACATTATCACATCAATATCTTACCTCTACCAATCCTATTATATATCCCATATTGGCTTTTTTACTTTTTTTTTTACCAACACATCACATATGAACAATGAATGACATGGGTCCACTACAATGGATGACCACATATGGTATATGATTCAAAAATTGGATTATAAGCCAGTCCTTTGCACATATGAAGAGACAGAAAATGATAGAGACATGGAAAGATTGATACCTCCGGGAAAGAGGAAGAATCAAGCTCTCTCAAAATGATAGTCGTGGATGCCACAAAGGAGCAAGAGTTGACACTGCTGCTAAATGGTGAGGTGAGGTAAGGTCGCTAGCTAGGGTTCTTGAGGTAAGGCAAGGGCTGAGGCAGTGGAGGTAGGCAGGCAGCTACTGGGGTGCAGATGGAGGCGATTGTGCAATGGTGAGGACTGAGGCAATAGACATGGGTCCATTACAATGGACAAATTAATGAATATAAAAATTATTCATTATTCAAAATTTAATTTACAAAATATTTAAATAAATACTCCATATTTTTAAAATATAAAATATTTAAATAATTAAATATTATATTCACTTTCTTTTTGAAAGGGGAGAAATCACTATAACCTAAGGAGTGTACCTAGCTTTCTTTCAAACTCGCATTTGCAATTTTGTCCATCAATTCCTTATACACATTACGCATTTTAATTGTTGAATCTCTTTCCTCAGCATCTTGAAGCTCAACTTTGAGAGCTTCACAATGCAAAAGCATTTTTGACATGTCTTGTGATGAAGAACAGGAGTTGCTAGATTCTTCCCCATCCTAGTAACAAGAAAAGATAAACAATGTGAAAGAAATTGAAAAGATTTTAAAAGTGAGACAAACAAAGATAAGCAATGGAGAAATATATTTGCATGAGAATTAAAATAATCATGTCAAAGTATTTGACAAATTTATAAAGGCAATTTTAAAACAATCTAAAAATGTTCTAAACTCGCAAAACAAATCACCTTAAACAGTTGAGTGGCATATCATGGCAAATCACTTACGAAACTCAAACATCTGTAAAAATGTTGACCTAATATGGAACAAAAGTAATGACTAAAACATCTGGTTATATATATATAAATTACAAACAAATCATCATATTCTGTCTCACATGCCAACAAATGGAATGCCAAAAACTCAATTCCAAAAACACAATAATTCATTTCGGTTACAATCTTGAAATGAAAATGCATGATGTGGTGGGTAAAATAAAAAA
The DNA here is from genome assembly GCA_026686845.1 of Adenanthera pavonina. Taxonomy (NCBI): domain Eukaryota; kingdom Viridiplantae; phylum Streptophyta; class Magnoliopsida; order Fabales; family Fabaceae; genus Adenanthera; species Adenanthera pavonina. The sequence goes on along the minus strand of JAIVEN010000022.1, from coordinate 20,002,931 downwards.
GAAAAAATCACACCTCGATGACAGTCTGACAGTTCTTCATCGGCGAAATCTGTTTTGACAGACAAACTGAATTCCACTAACCTTTCCTTCTATGGTTTCAGGTACGTCACCATTAGCAAGACCTTCAGTAATAGATGTCCCCACATCAGGTTCTACAATAAGACACATTATTTGTAGTACAATAGCCTAAAATTTGAGTGACACGTTCAATTTGTCACAGCCTACCCCACACCAGGTTCTCCAACAAGACTGATTGTCACTACCTCCTAACAAAATTTCAAATGAATTTAATGCAAGACTAGTCAAAAGATAAATCAAGACAACAATTTTTAGTCTTACCTAAGTCCTCCTTGATCTATGCATTCAATCAACAAGACCTTTCACTAAGCCATACGTCAAAGAGGGACTTTTGTAGCGTGGTCAAGTTTTAATATTGCACCGAAGCCTTCTCCTGGGAGCTTGAGGGACAACTAGAGGAGATAGAGCTGGAGAAGTAGGATTAGCATCTACTGCAACATTAGCTGAAGTGGGAGAAGGAGCAGCTGAAGATGAAGCACCTGCAGTAGGTTCAGCATCTATTGCAATATCACCATGTTAGTAGACGTAGGAGCAAATTAAATAAAAGAAAACATAAATGAGACTAATAGGAATAGAATTACCTTCTGCTTCTACTATATGTGTGTCCAAATCGGCAGCTGAAGGTGGAAAGGGAGCAGCTGTAGATGGAGTAGTTGCAATAGGTTCAGCATGATAGAATACTAGAAGAGTAAATCTTCCAGTACTCTAGAGTAAGTATCTCACTCAAGAACACCGACAGCCAAAATGAGAATCTCAAATAGAAGTGGTTTTGATAAATTCAACTTGCCTCAATACAATGCTGTCATAGAATATTTATAGGCAATGGACTGATTAAACTCCAATCACAACTACTCCTAAGAATAGGGATAGTGGACCTAGACGTGTGCTAATGCATTATTAAATACTGAGACCTAAAACAGACTTGGAAACAGACTTCATGACTTCTAACTTTAAGCAGTACGTGCATTGTGCAGAAAATATACTGAAAACTAAAAAGAAATTAAATAAGTTCTTCTAATAAATTAATATAAGAAGTAATTCAAATGTCACATGGCTTCCTCCCCTAATAGGTAATGAGAGGCTTATCACAGCATCCAGCGGAACATCACCATGTTAGCAAATGTAGGATCAAATTAAATAAAAGAAAACATAAATGAGACTAATAGGAATAGAATTACGTTCTGCTTCTACTATATGTGTGTCCAAATCTGCAGCGGAAGGGGGAGAGGGAGCAACTGGAGATGAAGCACCTGCAATAGGTTCAGCATCCACTGTAACATCACCATGTTAGTAGACATAAGAGCAAATTAAATAAAAGAAAACGAAAATGAGACTAATAGGAATAGAATTACCTTTTGCTTCTACTGTATGTGTCTCCAAATCGGCAACTGAATGTGGACAGGGAGCAGCTGCAGTAGGTTTAACATGATAGAATACTAGAAGAGGAGTAAATCTTTCAGTACTCTGGAGTAAGTATCTCACTCAAGAACAATGATAGTAAAAATGAGAATCTCAAATAGAAGTGGTTTTGATAAATTCAACTTGTCTCAATACAATGGTGTCATATAATATTTGTAGGTCACGGACTGATTAAACTCCACTCACAACAACTCGTAAGAAGAGGGATAGTCGAACTAGATGTGTGCTAATGCATTATTTAATGCAGAGACCAGAAACAGACTTGGAAACAGACTTCATGACTCCTAACTTTAAGCAGTACGTGCATAGTGCAAGAAATATATTGAAAACTAAAGAAATTAAATAAATTCTGCTAATAAATTGATATAAGAAGTAATTCAAATGTCACATGGCTTCCTCCTCTGATAGGTAATGAGAGGGTTATCATGCTCAACTTGGCTCTGAAACCAAATTGACAGAATACGAGAGGAGGAGTAAATCTTGCAATACTCTTGAGTAAGTATCTCACTCAAGAACACTGATAGCCAAAATGATAATCTCAAATAGAAGTGGTTTTGATAAATTCAACTTTTATCAATACAATGCTGTCATAGAATATTTATAGGTAATAGGCTAATTAAACTCCACTCACAACTACTCCTAAGAATAGGGATAGTGGACCTAGACGTGTGCTAATGCATTATTAAATGCAAAGTCCTGAAACAGACTTGGAAACAGACTTCATGACACCTAACTTTAAGCAGCACATGCATAGTGCAGAAAATATACTGAAAACTAAAAAGAAATTAAATAAATTCTACTAATAAATTAATATAAGAAGTAATTAAAATGTCACATGGCTTCCTCCCCTGATAGGTAATGAGAGGCTTATCACAGCATCCAGCGGAACATCACCATGTTAGCAGACATAGGATCAAATTAAATAAAAGAAAAAATAAATGAGACTAATAAGAATAGAATTACCTTCTGCTTCTACTATATGTGTGTCCGAATCTGCAGCTGAAGGGGGAGAGGGAGCAGCTGGAGATGAAGCACCTGCAATAGGTTCAGCATCCACTACAACATCACCATGTTAGTAGACATAAGAGCAAATTAAATAAAAGAAAATGTAAATGAGACTGATAGGAATAGAATTACCTTCTGCTTCTACTGTAGATATGCCCAAATCGGCAGCTGAAGGGGGAGAGGATGCAGCTGGACATCAAGCTCCTGCAATAGGTTCAGCATCTATTACAACATCACCATGCTAGTAGACATAAGAGCAATGTAAATAAAAGAAAACGTAAATGAGACAAATAGGAATAGAATTACCTTCTGCTTCTACTGTATGTATGTCTAAATCGGCAGCTAAATGGGGAGAGGGTGCAGCTGAAGATGAAGCACCTGCAATAGGTTCAGCATCCACTGCAACATCACCATGTTAGTAGACATAAG